>OZ022561.1:34683361-39683361 GCA_963991005.1 Barypeithes pellucidus
TTAGTAGTTATATTGGGCAACTGCAAATTTTTGGCAAATCCATGGCAATTGCTTCGATTTTGTGATTTTTTTCAGAGTTAAAGCGAGCAGCCCTTTTTCGTTTGTAAAACGTGTCGGCTTTCAACAAGTGGAGTTTGTGTTCAGTTTCTAGTTTCGAAAGGTTTTCTATTTCTAACGGGTTTTTTCCCAAACTCATTTTCTTAGCCTTGAACTCATCACAGCTGCTACAGGTATCAGTTCTGGGATATCCAAAACTGATATTAAACTGGGTTACAAAAATTGTTCTGTAGGTTTCATATGAAACTGTCACCCCAGGATGTAGAACCAGAAACATTTTATGCATTTTTTTAACATCAAGTGTGTCAGGTAAGTATATTCTTTTGGAATCATGAATACTATAGTGAGATTTTCGGCCTTTAAACGATTTAATGTGTTCACGAATAGCAGAGGAGGTTTCTTCTGGAATCTTGTTTTTGCGATTAGAATGTTTACCACGCCCATCTGGTTTTACATATCCAAAATTATGTAGCTGCTGTTGGATACCTTGCAGTCGCTTTGCGGATATACCATGTAAGGAAAGCATGGCTTTGTAGCATATTGGTATTTCTTCAAAAATTTCGTTGCATTGAACACGGACCTTGTAAGTGTATGATGACGAATGGTAATCGACGTCTGAGTCGTCTTTTTTTCTACTTCGATGTCGCTTTACAGGCTGGTGGGAAAATAAACCCCCCAAATACAAGTTTTGCTCATCGTGCGTACGCATCTGATTAATGATTTTAATAATCTGTGCCCTTTGTATTTCAGTAATACGTTCGAAGCATTTCAGTTTGACGCATTTGCGGCTTTGACCTGCAACAATATCATACCATTAAGATTACCACTTTAAAGGCAAATTTTTATGTTTGATTTTTATAATTTTATTAATATTAATACATTTTAGTTATATACCTATAGACGCCAGGAAACACCCTGAATGTAGACTTTTGCAACTATATAATATTTTAGTTATTAAACAGCGAAATACAGATTGCTAATAAAGTGAACTATATTATCATAACCTACAAACCTGTTTCGTGACTCTGCAATTTTATTTTCTTTGGAACGTCTCTCGTACGTCCATGGGAGGCCCTCTTTTTAGAATTTACTTCTAAGTTAACATCCTCTTCGTCACTCATAACTGGACGCAAAATTATTTTATTTATAACCTAATACTACAATAGCAATGGTCTCAAAACAACTAAAGACTTTGATTTACTTTAAAACGCATTGTGCATGTTCTAAAAATAGAATTTAATAAACCGCGCGGCCGATAATATGGACATTCATCCTTTTTTCTCTGAACGCTAGGACATTCATCTTTTTTCCCCTGTACTGCGATATTTAATCTTCATGTAGTGTCTATGTCTCATCGTTTTTGCTCGGTTTACAGAGTACATTAAATTCTACCGTTATTAAGCTACACATTCCAGCCATAACCTTAAATTCGATTTTTTTGGACATTCATCTTTTTTCCCCTGTACCCTTCAAATGTAAACATCCACAGCCGCTTTCGGTCGGCGCGTCGAATTAGTCATTCAACGTGTACCGCTCGATTAATGCAGAGCCGCTGTGAATATCGTTTATTGGGTTTTGTCAGGAAGCCTAATTTGTTTATGTAAATTAAGTGAAATCTAACCATATATATATATAATTTCTGTTGATAATTTCGTACTTTCATACTCCGAAATTAACAATTTTATTGTTGAAATGCACCAGATAAACTTATTTTCCGCCATAGTATTTTAATACCAGTCGCAGTCAAAGTCAAATATATGCCTTATTGTCAGAAAATAAGGTTACTACCAATCAAGTATAAAATCTTTTATCAAAGGTAATCGTGTTGTTATCTTTTATAAAATAAATATTTTATAAAAGAACTGATATTATATCTTTGTCAAATATCTTTTATAGTCTAATACCGGCCGAAGACTCGCACTAAAATACACCAGTGTTCGAAGAAACTTTTAGGTTTTATTTATACTCACCCCAAGCACGAGTGTTTGAAGATATTTCAGTGTTATTTAAACTCGCCTTAAACACAAGATTCTCGGAATCTTCGGTGATAAACACTCTAAAACCTGTAGCCAAATGACGGACCCCCTTTTTAGTAAACTATCGGCAATCAAATTGCCGAGAGTTTCACCTCTCGGAGAACCGGTGATCCATTGACTGCTGCCCGAAACGGCGGTCTTAAATAAGAATTAACGCGACCAATCAAAAAGCCGGCCTTCTGATTTTACATGGTAGGAGGCGCTTGCTAAAGGGGGGTTTACACGGGTCGAGTTTCGCCATGCGGGTAGTCGCTTCACAAATCGCCTCATAAAGCCGCACCGCTTGCCTATTTACACAGGTGACTAAAATCGCCTGCGGCTCTGTCATTTCCTTCGAAAATGTTAAGCAGAATAGGTGTTCGTACCGGAATTGAAATAGTGTTAGATTCTTGTCCCAATTCATCAAAATATTAAGTCGCGTCGCTGTTTGTGTTTACCGAATCTTCGCTTTCTTTTGCCTGTAACCAAAAACTAATATAAGTTTATTTTTTTATTTTTTTTTTTTTTTTTTTTTTTTTTTTATTTTTTTTTTTCCGTCAGTCTATTTTCCGCGACTAAGGCCAATCACCGACGCCAGGGAATTTGTCACACCCTGTCTGGGAATTTTGCCGAATCCCTCTTTGTCGAGGGTAGGGTTCTTTAACGTGCCCAACATCCATGGACACGGGACCCACAGTTTAACGTCCCTTCCGAAGGACGGTGCAACTTGCTTAAAACCAAATTCCAAATTTTAACGTCGACGCTTGTATGAGCCGGGGAACGAACCCGGGTCGCCACGGTACAAGGCCGCTGCACTGACCATTGTACCACGAGCGCCGATAAGTTTATTTGTTTTAGGTGCCATCCACAAGAGATCAATGGATGAAAATACAGAAAAAAAATTTAGATCGCTGGCAATTTCCTTTTTTCTGTGGGGCTATTGACGGGAAACATGTCTTAATACAAAATCCACCACACGGAGCTTCAGACTATTATAATTACAAAGGCACTTATAGTGTGGTGTTGTTTGCTATAGTGGATGCACATTACCGTTTCATATATATATAGATGTCGGAACTAATGGACGCATGAATAATTCGCATATTTGGAAAAAAACAACGTTCTACAGTGCTCTTGAAAGTAATAATTTGAAACTACCTAATAAAGCAGTTTTCGTTGGTGACGACGCTTTCCCTTTGACAACCAACCTAATGAAACCATATTCAAGACATGAAGGTTTGGAACACAAACAAAAAGTCTTTAATTACCGACTATCAAGAGCACGCCGAATCGTAGAGAATGCCTTTGGCATAATGGCTTCCCGATTCAGAGTATACAGAAAACCTATAGCTGTTTCATTGGAAAAAACTGATTCTATTATTAAAGCGACCTGTGCGCTGCATAACTAGCTTCGGACTAATCGCTTATACATTAATACTCCCGAATTAATTGACGAAGAGGACTTAAGTTCAGGAACAATCAGAGAGGGAAGTTGGAGAAGCATTACTGCGGAAGGAGTAGTCGAAATAATGACACCGTTGTCTTCTAACAACTATTCACGAAATGCGAAAGATCTGCGCGATAGATTTGCTAATTATTTTGTCGGACCTGGAAAAGTTCCATGGCAAGATAGGATGATTGTGTAAATGTTTTAAGTTTAATTATAAAAATGGCCCTGTTTACATGATACATATTATAAAACACAAACAAGAATACTTATTTAATAAATAATAATAACACTTACCATGTTATCTTTACTGTTTCTTCCTTCTATCACTGGCTTTAAATAGCGGTCAGCTACAGAAAACCAAATTAATTGAGGTCTGTATAGATCATCCGTGCCCGCAACACTCATCTTTGATAGTCCTTACTGGCCTCTCTATTATATGTGGTTCGTATATTTTTTATCTTCAATTTAAGTTCTTCAACTGTTACGGTCAAACGCATTTCTTGAATGATAAATTTGAGAGCCTCTAAACGTACATTATTGTTCCTGTACTCTTGTTCTCTTGGGTTCCATAAGCATGGATGCCTTTCATAGCATTCTAAAAACTGTATGGTATTATTTTTATTCATGGTTTTTTAACCAAACGATCTGGTCGTAGAATCGCGGTTGTTCCACTACCGCGCTCTATGTGAGAGAAACACTCCCTGTAGTGGAACAGAAACAGTCCCTCATGCGGCGGGCGATCGCCTGCAACTGATCGTTTACACGGTCGATGTTAGTCACCAGCCGCATGCGGCCGGTCGCCGCGCGGCCAAAGTCTAAAGGGCCCCATTCACTGTACGATAAACGAGCAATCCGATCGAGCGATCTAGTCGCTTTCGATCAAATTGCCGAAAGATCTCCAGGTTAATGCGCCATTTCAATCAAATTGAAAGCGATATTGTGGTTGACAAGCAATCGTTAGATTTACAGAGCGGAAGGTGAATCGGGTCGCGATTGCCAGCAATTTAAAGAGGTTGCACGAGGATCGCCCAATCAGTAGACGTCGGCAACCGGGCTGCTCAACTATTTTTATTATTTAGTACGTGAACAGGAGAGTGTCGGAAATTCTCGATTTGGGCGTATATTTTGTACTTTCTACGTGTTTTGTACGAGTATATTGTTTTCGGTGGTTTTTATAACAAGAAGTAACATGGAAGAAAATTCTGAGGTAAATGAACAACGTGATTGTACGAAAGAGTTTATGACACCATCTTTTTTAAAAAAGTTTATTGACGCATACCGGTCTTTTCCATGTCTTTGGAAAATAAACAGCAAAGAATACTCGAACCAGGTTATTAAAGGAAATGCTTATGACAAATTATTGGAATTATGTAAACAAGTAAATGCAAACGCTAATATTGATTGGGTAAAAATGCGAATAAAAAATTTGAGAACCGTTTTTCGCAAGGAAATGAAAAAAATGAAAACCTCACAAAAGTCGGGGGCCGGCACTGATGACATCTATAAGCCCAAACTGTGGTACTTCGAGCTTATGATGTTTACTGCAGATCAAGAAATACCCCGCCAGTCATTAAGCTCCATCCAGGAAAATGGTACTAGCGACTTAAGGGGCGCAATAAGTGATGAGAACAAGAACATGGAGAAAGAAAGAGCTACAGAAACTACAGAGGTAAGGATAATAATACATATTTATTATATCTAGAACATCATGAAAGTACTATTATATCATACGGTCTTGCCATTCAACTGCTCCAACTGAATTAAAATACTGTGTGTATTTAAGTCTGTTATCTTTTGAAGCGTTGTTTGGTGCATGGTTTTGAAAATTAAGTCCAGCATAAGGCTGTTCTTCTTTTCTCCATTCTCCAGAAATAGTTTGTTTAGCAGAGTTTTCAGAGTCTAGCAAAAAATTAGGAATATACTGTTGCTTTCCTTTTCTTCTTAAAAAATTGTGGAGAATGCAGCAAGCCATTACAACCAGGTCAATTTTCCATAAGCTCAAATTTATTGCCGTATGAAAAATGCGAAACTTTGAAGCTAAAATTCCAAATACATTTTCGACGACGCGCCTTGCTCTGGAAAGCCTGTAATTAAATATCTTTTTTTCTTTGCATGTTAATCCTTTTCTTTGATACGGTTTTAACACATTTTCATGAAGAGCAAACGCATCGTCTCCAAGAAATACAAAATTCAAACCCTCGCGTGTCGAAGTGTTGTCGGGTAGTTTTAGTTTTTTTGTTGTGAGTCTGTCATAAAATTCGGTGTTTTCGATAACACCTCCATCGGATACTCGGCCATTGGTACCTATGTCCACCATAATAAATTCGTAATTAGCATTGACGATGCCAAGAAGGACGATGCTATGATATCCTTTATAGTTATAAAAAAACGATCCGCTGTTTGGCGGCGCTACGATACGCACATGTTTCCCGTCAATGCAACCACCACAGTTAGGAAAATTCCACAACCTTTCATATTCCTCAGCAATGGCTCTCCATTCAGCTTCGTCTTTAGGAAACTGAAAAAAAATGTCCCTGTTAATGTTAAAAAACAAGGATTTAAATAAAATAATTCCACTTTATTTTTGCAATAATTTACTGGCAAATATGCTATAAGATGGTTAAGATATAATTTTAATCGCCCCGTTCACTTATTTTGTAACAAAAAAATTGTTTTCAGGTGTTTACCGGCGAAAATGAGGATATTTCCCGCAACATGTTTCCAAAACCTGCCGAAACAAAGAAAAAGCGAAAACAGTAAGAAGATATTGATACAAATAACGAAGAGCTTCTTAAACTTGCCAAGAATACATTACAAAACCCTAGGAATATGGACGAGTATGATGCATATGCATTGACAGTAGGAGCTAAACTTAGAAAAATGAACAATCATCAATGTCTCCTTGCACAATTTTATATGGACCAAATATTGTTTAATGGCGTATTAGGTCGTTTAGTCGAAGGCTCTCCTCCTTTTTATACTATTTCTCAATCATCAGTTAGTTCTAACCAATCGCAATATTCATCTTCCACTTCCAGTACACAGTCAACTCCAGCCTCCCAACCCTCACCCACTTTTTATGAGTATTCACAAATATCTGCACATCCTCAACAATCAACAGTTATATTCCCACAGTCAACGACAACTCCCCTACACTCACCCAATTACTATGAGCATTCACAGGCATCTCCACATTCTCAACAATCAGCAAATGCACTTCACCCTCAAGAATCGGAAGAAGATCTGAGCGAGCTATTAGTGCTTCATCGTTAGTAATGTAAAGTATCAGTACATATGTATCCGATTGTACATTCTTAAAATAAACGTATTCATATTATAGAAAATGGGCTTTGCTTTACTTACCTTCATAAATTTTTTGCGTAGGACTTTAATAATCGCTTTACAAGTTTCAGGAATTATAACACCAAGTCTTTGTGCAGAAATTCCACAAGAAAATTTTAAATCTTCTAATGACCGCCCAGTAGCCAGAAAACGTAACGTTGCTACTAATCTTTCTTCGGCACTTACTGCTTCCCTCATTTGTGTATTTTGTTTGCTAATTTCAGGTGCGATTAAAGTAAGTAGATACCGAAAATTATCATCAGACATTCGAAGATAATTTTTGAAATCATCGTGATGTTCCGTTCTAAGTTTATGAATGAGGGACATATGAGAAAACTGCTTTCTTTGAAGCATCCAATTCCTACTCCAAAACCGCCTCTTTTTCTTTTTTTGTCGTCGTTGCTTCTGGGTTAAAATCACTATTACTGCTGACGCCGCCATCATCTCTTCATTATCTTCAATCATTTACACTTTATATGTAACCGAGCCCTCTACTAAAAAAATAGCAACTGAAATTAATTTCCCAAAAGATTGATTGACAACCAAATGGCTTGAATGTCGCCTAATAAATGGCCCGTTCTGGAGCAACCCAATTTCCAAGAAATTTAGAAGCAATTTTATCGATCAACTTGGTTGCGGCAAAATAGCCCAGTGAATGGGTACCTTTAGGTAAGCGCCCACTGATCCGCGCAGAACGAGCCGCACGCATCGCACGAATCGCATTGTTTTACTAGATGCGTTCACTCACCGGTATCGCACTATACGAATTTTACCATCAGTGCGATTTTGGGCGTCCGTCACGAGCAGTTTAGTTGCTGTGCGCAAAATGAGTGACAGTGAAGAAGAATTAATAGTTGTCAGCTGCTTATTAGCAGAAGAGGAAAATGTAAAAAAAAGAAAAGTATGGGTACACAATATATGCAAGAAACGATCAATGTTTGGTGAATTTAACGCATTATTTCCCGATCTGCTTCAGGACGAAGTGAAGTTCTTTCAGTATTTTAGAATGAGCCATGAGAAGTTTGTAGCTCTTCTTGATATACTGCAACCTCAATTAATTAGAAACAACACAACATTCAGAAGGGCAATTGGAGCTAAAGAACGACTCGCAGTGACATTATGGTAAGTTTATTTAATTTTTTAATAAAAATAAGTGGCAAAGACAAAACATTAACACTTATCACCTCCATAACGCGTGTGATAATCTAAATTATAGTAATTGGGCCCATAAGGATCCTCCTGAGAAATGCCTCCACTATTTAAAGTTTCACCTTGAGGGTTGAAGGAAACAGCTGATGCGGATAAAACTGAATTTGGACCCTGCGGGAAGACAGTAGGCAGCGAGCTTGGTGGTCCGTCTGCATTTGCTTCGCATGGGAGCATCCTGACCTCTACGGCGTTTACCATTTCAAACAGTTTGGATTTAATGTCAACTTGATCCCTTAGCGGAAATCCTCTTACCGTTTCAGCCATAGATAGGAAAAACTTTGTTAAGGCGTCCTCACTTTTAGTAGTACTTGTATTATTTAGAGATTGGCTTTTTCTTGCTTTCAAGTAATTTTCTAGGACAGAAGCTGCAGATGCTGGCTGCACACCGGATTTACGTTTTTTGCGTTCTATAAAAGGGGTTGAAGTTGCAGAACGAGTGGACGATGATGCAGAACCCACAGGAGGAGGCGATGTGTCTCTGCTTACTGATTGGCTGCAGTCCTCTTAAGCGTGCTCACTTTCGTCTCCTTCACTGCCGAGAATGCCTGCTGATTAGGGTGGTCCTTATTTATATATGACAAAATAAAAAGTTATTTTTTTTTGGTGCTACCTTCTAGAATGATTCTCTACAATGAAAAAATAGTGTCTATAAATTTTTAGCTCTATTTTTTGAAATTAACCCGTGCCGTCGAGAGGAGAAAAAATTACGCAACGATTTCATTATATTCGCATTGCATATCAAATTAAGCAACCGTGGAATGTTATTAATATTTTTATTATTAGTTACAATAAATAAGCTTACATAGAAATGTTTACAATGAAGAAGTTAATGTTTGTTTTTTAAAATCAGGGTAGCATTTTCTATAGTCAGAAACCACTTGTAAAATAAATTGCTTTTGATCTTCTTTTGTGCTTAACTTGTCATTATATTCTTCTATTAGTTTCACTCCTCTCTCAGCTGTATCATTCGTCACTTTAATTTTATCAATTATATCTTTGCCTCGCTGATATTCCTTGTTCGTAATCCATTTTGATGGATCTTCATTTAGAAAAGAGGAATTTATATTAAAACGAGTGAAAAATCTTTTAGTACCCGGACATACGAACTGTTCCAAATCTCTATTCACAATATCTTCTAGATCAGAATATTTTAAATTTACCTTTTTACACAAAACACTTTCTTCATCTGACTCATCTTTTTCGAGAATTTTTTGACACATCTTCCGCTTTACTTCGAAAGGGACATATTCATCAAAAAAGAAAACGCTACAGCCTCTGGACTTAAATACCACAAATGACGTAAACATTTTTCTAAGGCAATTTTAGATATGTGTTCGTTCTTGCTTCTGTGCTCGTACAAGTTTTTAATCAAGTTGAGATCAGATCGTGGTGAGTGTTCAGAAAACGTAGACGAAAACCAGTTTTTTGCGTAAATTTTCACAATAAAAATACATATTTCAGACAAAGCTTTCTCTACACTTGCTTTTAATTTAAATTCCTTTCTAAATAAAAATATTTTTAGGGAATAAATAACTTTAGCCATCCAGCGGGCGTGGTGCATTGCCCCTGGGTAATAAAAAAATATATTTTCAGTCTGAGATTCTCCTAGGAAAATCATACATAATTGTGCAAATTCTTTATAGTCATCACGTAAATGATTTACTAGTGTCTGCAAATATTTAATTATTTCAGCCTTATCATCACTGAAAATTTCAGATATCTCTTCCTCTGCAATTCCAGGTAGAAATTTAGTTTTATCGATCTTTGGCCAAAAGTCTTGAAATTCTTTAAATAATGGAACACTCGGACCCGATGTTCCTGGAATCCCTTGTTCAAATACACTTTTTATAATAATTTCCAGAATATGATGTCTACAGGGAAGATAGAGTAGGCTTGTTTCTAGCAATTGTTCGAGTAGAACGCAAGCACCATTGTACGGACCAGTATTAGCAGCAGTGGTATCAAAACAACAAGCTTTTATTGTATTTTCCAAACCCCAATCACGCAAAACCTCAAATATAGCTTCAGCCTGTGCTTTTCCTGTACCATTTTCCAATATTGGAACGTGAAGAATCTGTTCAATATCACCATTTGTAATAACAATTGGCAGTCGATCAATAGTTTCTTTTCCTGTTAACGCAGGTAAAAGCTTTCCATCCCAATGTATTACTGCTGCATTAAGTGCTACATTTTTAAATTCTTCTTTTATTTTTTCAGCTTTCTTTTTTCTTACATCTTGACGGCAGCGTCGAATAGACGATCTGTTAATTACTAAAGTGGTTAAATCCTCTCCCAAAGCCTCTGCTACAGCACAAATAATATGAACGGCCTGCCTATCGCTTACTTTGCATTTATCTAGAGTAGATACCAGACGTTCAGTAATTACCGATTTACGACCTCGAGATCTACGTTCTTTTGTAACCATTTCGGGGTTTTCCAAATTCTGGTTCTTAAAAACCGTTTCTGGGAAGGAAACCGTATCGTCTAATAATACGTCCTCTTGTGCATCAAGAATTTCATTACTCGCACTACTAGAAGTATTAGACTCCAACTCTATTTTCTCACCTGAAAATAATATAAAGATTTTTTTTTAATTTTTCGATAGGATTAAAAAATAATTTTTTATCTTACTTAATTTATCTACTTCCTCAATTTTCCGTTTCTTAAAAAGTTCCATTTTTTCAGTCCGTTCAAGCAATCGTTTTTCCTGCTCGGCTACATTTTTGTCTATCCCACACATATATCCGCTACGTCCTTTTTGTCGCTGTTGCTTGAGAAATTCTTTGTCTTCTTCTATTTTTATTAAACTGAACGCATTTTCATGAGCAATGTCAAAAAGATCGTCAAGTTTTTCAACAAATATCTGCTCTTTTCCTTTTTGTTTATGAGAACATTTATTAGAACTTTTTTGAATACCCCGCCACTCTTCATATAACTTTTTTAACTTTGGAATACAATTTTTATCACTTTGTGTAGGTATTCTCGCTTTTTCCCAAAATACAACAGTCTCTTTTACGGCTAACCGCGCACTATCTTGAAGGTTAAGTTTGACTTGTCGTAAATTAAAGAATAATACTTTTAGAATCTGTCTATTTGACGGTAGTTTATTGCCAACAATTTGAGGGGAAAAGCTTCCTATCAAATAAACATCACAATCCTTACGCAAAATTGTTTTTGAAGACGACGCCATTATAACCACTATACCAAAGCACGCCCCGCAAGCAAAATAGTTAAACTGACTGACTGGCATGATTTATTTGTTATAAATAGTGGGGGTGCGTTCTAGAGGATACGTGCGAGTATCGACTTGTTTGATGTTAGGTAAATATTTAACAAACAATGCAGAATGCACTATTATAACAATATGCGTGCATTTTATATAGGAAACAGCATGTAAAAATTTTCAGAAATCCTGTCTCTCGGCGGCACGGGATAACGTGATCGGGGAGAGCTGAAATTTTGCACACTTTGTTTTCTTATGGTAGAAAATCGTTTCAGAGGGTAGCACACATAAAATTTAGACTTTCAAAAATAAGGACCACCCTACTGCTGATGTTTGGCTCGAAGGTTTAGGAATATATCAAATAGATATGGTACCAAAAATGTCAACTGTTGATCAAACTTTGGCGTTTTCATTTTCTTTGAGGCTTGACCACTTTTGGTTTTACGCAAGTTCAGAGCTTTGCGGTGATTTTCACGTATTCGTGCCCATCGTTCGCGACACGTTTTATCTGAAACGCAAAAAAATATTTTAGCAACAAATGTTTTCCATTTTCCATCTACTGCAGGAAAGATAGCAAAATATTTGGCCTGACCTGGAGAAAATTATTTTATGAAATATTTTAAAGAATTTGGGTTTTTCTAAATGCCCTCTTAACTTTTGGTATGAGCACTTCGGAAAACCCAAATCAGTTAAAACATTTATGAACTAATTTTCCCCACCACTATAACCTATTTTGCCTGGAATAATCGTATTTTAATTCAGATCATTTTATTTCAGATATTTAGCAACGGGAAACTCCTTTAGGTCCATGGCATTCAATTACCGTCTTGGTGAAAGCACTATACGAGAAATTATCTATTCAACTTGTGAAGCCATTTGGACCAAATTACAACCCATAGTCATGCCAGAACCTGATGAGGATATGTGGAATCGAATAGAAAGCGAATTTTACAGAAAATGGACTTTCCAAACTTACTGGGTGCTATGGATGGTAAGCACGTGTTAATTCACACCCCTCCTCACACTGGATCACAATTTTTTTGCTACAAAAAAACGTTCAGCATTGTTATGCTGTGCTTAGTAGATGCAAAGTATAAATTTATAGCAGTAGATGTCGGGGCTTGTGGGAGAAATTCAGATGGTAGTATTCATTAACATTCAAATTTGGGAAAAAGATTGCTTGGGAATGAATTTGGATTTCCACCGAGCAAAGCGCTACCTGGAAGTAATCAAGTTCTACCGCACGTCATCATCGGCGATGAAGCATTTCCATTGCGCACAAATCTGATAAGGCCATATTCACGAGAAGTGGCCCAAGGTGACGAAGAAAAGAAGGTTTTCAATTACAGACTTAGCCGAGGGCGAAATGTTTCCGAAAATGCATTTGGTATCTTAGTAAGGAAATTCCGAATTTTCGAACACAAATTGTGTTTATCTCACGAACATATTAATTTGGTCGTTCTCCCTGGTTGCTGTCTGCATAATTATTTGAGGGACGATACTTGCCACTGGACTGAAAGTGACTTAAACGTTAACTTGTCCGAGATTGACGGTTTGCGACCTTTAAACGGAATTGGTGGAAATGCAAGCACCGCTGCGTTAAGGGTTAGAGAAGAATTTAAAATATATTTTAATTCTCCTGCAGGCTCTGTACCGTGGCAGTTGCAGAAAATCCGTATCGGAAAACAACATGTTTAACATAAACTACATTTAGAATGCTTGGAAATAAAGGTTATGTATTTACCTGATAATTTCATGATGTTTCCTATCTCCTCTCATATGTTATCCCTTCGCTGTTGGTTGGAATACTGAGAATGTTTCAGATTGTATAGTTCTTCGTAATTCTGCACTAATGTAATTAACACCTCGTCATCCATATTGCCTTCACGATAGCAAGAAGTTTACTGCACGTGGAAGCGAGCACTACGCACTACTAGAAGGAATATTTCCGCGTAATTTGTGTTATCATGTTTCTAAATCTGTCCCTTGGCGTCCGTCCGTAAACCGCTTTCCACATAAATTGGTCGATATAGTCTGGAAGCATGGATGACTGCATAACTCCAAGACGACGCAAATATTGCTTGAAGCAGGACCAATAACTTTCAACTTGGTTCGTACAAACCCCTGTAACAGGATCTACGAAATTTCGAGAATGATTAACGGTTTTATGTGTATAAGGCGAAACTCCTTTTAACGTTTGTAAACAACCATAACCCCTCCAACAATCAGTCCAGATTTCGAACCCAGGCAACACGTGTTTCTCAATTAGTTCATTTAGAGTAGCTGATGACCGATCCGGAATGTATAAAATGCATCCTCTTTTTGCTTCTACATCGTATATTCCAAGTATCCATTGCTGACGTACAACTCTTCCAACATTGTATTTCCTTTTTGTTACAACAGATTCGTCTATTTGAACCACTCTCCCTGGACCTCCTAACATAATAAATGAACATGAATAACGTTATAAGATTATTTTTGACAGTTTTCTGGGGAAACAAGTGCAACGCAGCCCCGCTACACCTTTTGTAGCCGATTTACAAGTTTTTATTGCTTTGAGCGCAGCTAATACATGAAGTCTCTCATCCTCATACTATTGACAGGTAGCAAAATGATCACGCTCGCAAGTGACCAACTAACAATCTTAAGTACATATGATTAAACTTACCTAGTAAGAAAAGTCCTTCATTTTGAAGCAACTGACAGGAACAAATATCGCGAAAATATCTTATTGTTGTACTACATTTTTCAAGGAACATCCGACCGACATAGCCGCACATCCGCTGCGTATTTCGCAGGACCATTGCCATAATAACAGCAATGTATGCCTAATAGGCATTTTTGATTTTTCAAAAAATGATCCTTTTAAGGCACTGAATCGTTTGCGGCATCTTGGGCAATAAAATGTACATCCCAATACCGCATCTTCTTGTTGCTGGAGAGTGCAATATCGTCGACAACCCCTCAATGAACATCTTAAATTGTAAATGGTTGACAAAAGCATGGTCGTTTAATGAAATAATTTCCATCAATTCAAATATATTACTAACTTCCATTGTAAATCAAATAATACGTTAACGAAATTTATCAACTGAAGTATAACTTTCTGAATTGACAACAATGCATTAATACAATCACCAGTGACAAGTTGTGGAAGAGAGTATTAATATTTTGTGGTCGAAAGTAGTTTTGATATTATAATATGACACCATGTTATTATAATTTTAACTTGCCAATATTAGTAGTTTTTTTATAAATAATCAACTCTTTATGCTATTGTTTTTCTAATAATCAGCCCTTTAATGTTATTCTTGTTGTGTGTGTATGTTAGCAATTTGGATTTTTAAGAAATAGTTAAGAAACGGGTAAAAACATTCCCAAGCATTCCCTTGTAATACAATCTGTATCTGAACAAACCCGAACAAACCAGATTGCAATCGGATGATTAGGGAGGGAGGGGGGGAGCCTCAAAGTTTTTGCGCCGTAGCGGGGTGGGGGAAAGGGACTTCGGGCCAGGCTCATTTTCAAGGGCAATCAATTCTCTTTCCATATTTTCTACCCAGGAACCGGGCAGACGATAATGCTTTACGGCTCCCTACCTTCCGGTTTTAGCCACGCGACTACCCACACTCCAACAAAACCACTCTCAAGGGAACCCCTACAACCTCCGCGTCTCCTTACCGCTCCCTTCAGCCACCAGGCCCCCAGGGGGGACCCGGGGACCGAAGCGCACGGCGTAAAATAAGCGAGGAGAGAAGACCCTTGTTTTACCTTTTTTTCTCTATTTTATATCTTTATTATTATTTTTTCCAAAAACAAGTTACAATTTCCAAGTTACAATATACATAACCTAATAACCTAATATTCAGTTTATCACAATAAATCATAATTTCCAGTATACAATGTTCAGACCTATGTCACTAACTTATTCTAACTTATCCTAAATTGTTGACTTTATGATCATAATTTCTTACACCGATCCCAAATTAAATTGTTTATTAATTCTACAAAATTTAAATTAACTGTTTGCGAATTCCTACCCCTGATCCCTGTGCTTCGACGGTACATATACTCACTGGGTAATTCCCCTTCCGTCCCTCTTCCCTGACGATCCCTCCCCTTATTATTGGCACCTCCCCTGTCTGGCCCCGCCCACTCGCTTCCAGGGGAAACGCCAGACGTGGGATGTACCCTTCCACCTACCCTTAGAGGGCGGATACCATTTAACACCCCCCACAAAACTATGTCCCTCCACCCCTAAATCCTCCCTTGCCCCCGTATGCTTATTTTCCGCTTATTTACAAAAATTTACAGCCTCATGATCCGCCTTTTATAATCCGTTTACTTTTTTTATTTACATTGTTGCAAATTTCTTATTCTAAAATTGTTTTACATTCTAATCATACTTTCTCCTTATTCCCACTACTAAATACTAATTATTAATCACTAGTTACTAACTATTAACTATCAATTATTAACTATTAGTTATCAAATACGGTAAACTAGTTCGTTGTACACATTAATTTCCTGTCAACTGTATACTATGATTATCCAGGATGTGGAAAGGTTGAAGTCAATTTTCCTCATCTTCTGAGGACATGACCTCCCCCGCCCACTCATTCACTAATCTAATGTCCCTTTCCCTCATTTTTCCGTTTGCCCTAAGGGCTATAATCCCTTCTCCCGCTCGTTCCCTATGTCGCCCCCACTCACTCTTTTCTCCCTTGCACACACCTCTCTCACATGCTCTCCCGTTTCCATTCCCATTCCACATTCACATTCTCTCTCAGTCTAAAGCGAGCCAGATATCCTCTCAGATTACTGTGGCAAGTAAGCATTTGTGTAGCTTTAAATGTCAAGTCCAATCTTTCGTATCCAACTTGTTTACAGTAATCAAATAATTCCCTTCCTTCATTATTTGTATCCCATTCCTCCTGCCACTCTATTCTAATTCTTTCCTTTAACTCTCTCCTATATATCCGTGTTCGTTTCATTTGTATCTGTTTTCGTTGTTCCTCTGGCAACATCTCTTTTTGTCTAGTTGCCCTCCTATCCGCCCTCCTTATTCCCTCCTCTTCCCTACTTCTTATATCTAATTCCTCCATTAACTCTCTCTGTATTATTGTTACTCCCTTATGTGTTGTCTTGTGGTTTTTGAGTACCTTCCCAACCCCTACATTGTCCGTTATAATTACTATTCCCCTTCTGTTTGTCTCCCTTATCCGTTTAGCCACCTTCAACCCCTCCCTTACTGCAATTAGTTCCCCTTCCATGGATGTTCCCCTAAAATGGTATGTATTCCCCCCCTCAACCCATTCTCCCCCTTCTGTTTTGTGCGTCCATCCTATCCTCACTTTCCCCTCCTCCGTGTTAATTCCTGCGTCGACGTATAACTCTAAGAAGTTGACGTCTTCCGCCCCCTCCCCAAGAATCCTACGTCGCGATGGTTCAATTCTATCCTTGTCTTTTGCACTTCTGTTGTTTTTTTCCTCCCTTACTTCCTCTGCCATTCTACACTCTTGCCAAGCTATTATTGGCAGCGGCGCCATGCCTGCAATCACTTGCAGCGATGCCGTTGCAGTCGTTCTATACGCTTTCGTTACTGCTCTAAGGAAGAGTCGCTGCGTCGCTTCTAATTATTGCTTTATTCTAGTGTCTTTTGCTCTCGCCCCCCACACCTCTGCTCCATACATAACTGCTGGTTTAGCCACACTTTCATATATTTGTTTGCATATTTCTTTGTCCATACCTCTTTTATTCCGACTCATTCCCGTTATTTTTGTCACTAATTCTTCCGCTTTCTTTCTTATCATTTTTACATGCTCAATGTAGTTCTATTTAGCATCAATTCTAATTCCCAAGTAGTCCACTGTTTCCCCTAAATTTATTTTTACTCCCCCCATGACAATGACTCCTTATTTTACCTCTCGCTTCTGCGAACAAAATTTTGGTTTTTTCCTTATTATAAGTGAGTCTCGCTCTTCCACTCCACCTCTCACACGCTTCCCAGACTCTCATCCATTTTCTCTCTATTTCTTTCACCGAGTTCCCACTTATAATAATTATTTGATCATCTGCAAAAGCCACAGAGTACATTGAGCCGAGTTCCCTTTCAACATCTCTCATTGCCTTCAGCCACCCTTCCATGCATACTAGCCAGAGGGTGGGTCCCAGAGACGATCCTTGTGGGCATCCCTTTTCTGCCTCCATTTCTCCTCCTCCACTCTTTATTAACCTCCCCTGTAAGAAACTCCAGCAGAGGTCTCTGAGTTCCTCCGGAATATTCATTTCTGCCATGATTTTGTCAATTTCTACTGACCACGCCGTGTTAAACGCATTTTTCAGATCTAGCGCCACCACCAGCGCATGCTTTCCACTTTGTTTTTACTCTTTGCAATCTACTTACCACCTCTTTTATTGCGTCCATAGTGCTTACCCCACTACGGAACCCAAATTGATTTTCTGAGAATTTTCCCCCTGTCTCACAGAAATATCGCAATCTCTCGTTAACCAGTTTATCCAGAACTTTCCCCAAAGTAGGCAGGAGACTTATCGGTCTATAGCCCCCTACCGATTTCGGTATCCAGACAAGGCTTGCCTTTTTCCATGTTTTCGGAAAAACCCCTGTTTTCAGACATTTGTTATAAAGAGCTGTCATATATTCTCTCTGTCCCTGCCATATATACTTCATGGCTTCGTTCGGTATTCGGTCCTCTGCTACCGCTTTTTTCTTTTTTAGGCTATTAATACACGTTCCAATTTCTTCTGTTCCAAATTGATTGTAAACGCTTTCCCTCTTCTGTCTATTTTGGGTGTATTCCTGTAGGTCTCTTTTTTCATCCGCTGTTTGTGTCGGATGGTACTGTTCCATGAGTTCTTTGTTTCCCTCATCCTGGTTTCCGGCGTATCCTCCCTGTCATTTTTAACCTCCCTTCTCCCTTCCTTAATCCCCATTTTCTTCAGTAATTCCCAAACCCTGTCCCAGCTGTTTTCTTCCCCCAAGTCTTCCATTTCCCGCTCTATTGATTCTTTCTTCTTGCTCTTAATTAATTTCTTGTACTCATTTCTTGCCCCCCTGTATATTTCGCATTTCCTGTTTCTTTCTTCTATCTGTTCTTCCCGTTGCCAGTCCTGTCTCATCCTTCTGATATTTCTTTTTTCAGCCGACATTTCGTCATCCCACCACCAGAAGCCCTCCCTTTCATTTATTCTTTTCCTCCGAATGTGGTTCTTACAGATTTCGCTGCAGAATTTTTGGAATCGTGTTGCCTCTTCCTCCACCTCCATTCCAATATTCCCCTCCTCCATTCTTGCATCAAACTTTCTTATTTCTTGTTCAAAAATATTCCAGTTGGTTCTGTTGAAGTTATAGACCCATCGAGGTCTTTCTTTTTTGCTTCCTCTCTATTAATTTCATATAAGATGTATCTATGGTCGCTTAACGTCTCTTCTGTACTTACCTTCCAGTTTATACTTACCGTCTCTCTTGTTAATGTAACATCCACCCAGCTACTGCCCCTAGTGCTACTGAACGTCGCTATCCCCTCTGGATCGTTGTTTACAATAAAACGATTTTGAATCGCCCAGAGTAAGAGATCTTCTCCCCTTTCATCTGTTTCTAGACTTCCCCATGCTCCATTTTTTGCGTTTATGTCTCCTGCGATTATGACTTTCCCTTTTAGGTTTGCTATTTTATCTCGGACTGTGTTGAATCTAGTATTATCTCTGCCCCCTGGTTCATCGTATATGTTGATGATTTGTAATGCGTTGTTATCACCGTCGTCCAAACGTACTTCTACAATGTTTGCGGTTTCTAAATCCCCCATAGTTGTTCCTTGAATCCCCTCCCTTATCCATATATTTACTTTTGCTCCTTCCCCAAGTCCATGTCTACAAAATCCCTCCCACCCTTTAATTTTTTGGTATGGCTCTTGCACTAATATTACATCTATCCCCCATTCCCTGACTCTTTCCTTCATCAATTCACACGCTTCCCTACCTTTCCCCGCATTCCATTTTAATACACTAGGCATTGTAATTTATTTGCCGTCTGTCTGCTTTCAGTTTCCTTAGATATCCGGGCATTTCTTATCCTTTGCTGTGTGTCTTCTGTCTTCTTTTTTAATTTTCATTATTTTGCAGTTCGAGCAATCTAACGGATCCCTTTCCTCACATTTATTGCCATCGTGCTTGTTCCCACATTTATAGCATTTAGCTTCTTCTTTGCAATATTTCAGTACATGACCAAACCTGCAACACCTGAAACAAAGCGGTATGTCGTGTTCCTCATTTATTTTCCTGCTCATTAAGTCTATGTTTATTGTGCCCTTTTTTACAAAATATTTGAACGCAGTAGTATTCATTTGCAGTATGCAGTTTACCCTATATTCCACCCTCGTGTTTCTTCTTGCGATTATTTTTATTTCGTTTATGTTATTCAACATCTCTCTCACTTCAAGATTTTCCTCCCAGATTGCTTCCTTTAGTTCTTCGTCCGTCATATTTTTTTCTATTCCGATTACTATCATAACCGGTTCCTTCTTTCTGTCTTCTTTTATCTGTATTGTCTGCATTGCTTCTAATCTCTTCCTTACCAACCTCATTTGTCCTGCATTTTCCGTTTCGATTACAACCCTCCCGGTTGCTGTGGGTTTAACCGTTTTCAGAACCCGTGTGCTTTCATCCTCCGTTAAGGCTTCTTTCAATTCCTTGAGCGTCGACCTGGCCGTTCCGTAACTTTTCTCCCCCCCCCCCCCCCCCCCCCTATTTTTTCTACCGCGATCTCGTGTCTGTCGTGCTTCCTCTCTGGCGATGTCCATGGTATTCTTGACCTACTTTCTCTCCTCTGTTGTGTAATTGTCGCGTAAGTCTTCACTTTTTCCTGTTCCCTAGCTGGTCTTTGTTTCCTCTTTAATTTCCTTCCTTTTGCCTTCTTCCACTCTCCCTCATTCCCTGTTCCTGTCTCTGTTTCCATCTCTGTCTCTCTTTCCGATGCGCTTTCCTTTGTTGTGTCTATAGCGTCGCTTCCTTCTGTTTCTGGGACATGTCTTACATTCCTCGCTTTTTTATTGCTACTCCTTGTTTTACGATCTTTTCCATTTTCCAATTGTCGGATTCTATCTAGTAGGAATTCTCGCTCCCTCACTTCCCTTAATTTGTCCATTACTCTAGCATTCAGAAACCTTGTTTTCTCTCTTTCCACTCTCAGATCTTCTCTCGCTACCCCTAGTATCCCTATCAAATCCGTAACACTATTAGCTATAACAGACATACCCGCTCTTCCCCTTATCGTATTTACTGGTCGCGGCTTCAACCTTCTCACATCCCTCTTTGATTTGTCTTGTCAGCTCTTGAATTTTTTTGTCCTCGTTTTTTTCATCGATTGTCTCCTGTATTCTCTCGAAATTTTCTGACGCTTCTTTTAGTTCCTTTTCTGTCCGTCTTGTCTCCTGTACCTTTTTTTGTAGTACTTCCAGCATTTTTTGTCGTTCCTGTTCCTCCAGTCTCGTTTCTTCTTTTTCTTCTTCCATTCTCCTTGCCTGCTCTTCTTCCCTTTTTTTCTTTGCACTTTCCCTGTCCCGTTGCAAGTCCGCCAATAATTCTTTCTCCTGTTGTTTTTTGTTCATTCTCTCCTGCTGGTCTTTTTCGATTTCCGACAATACTCGTGGTCTGGACTGTTTCTCCTTGTCTCCCTCCATCTTTGTTTTTTTCGTAATCACTTAAGAAAACTTCTTCCCCGTCACTATCTTCTGCATCTAATATCGATTTATTTAAGAAATCCCTTAGAGCTGGGTGGGCTTGCTCTGTAGCTAACAATTTCAATTTCTTTAGCACTTCCGGGGGTGTTCTCACTAGCGATTGTCTTTGGGAATCCCCCCCTGTGCCGTCTGGTCCATCGCTGCGATCTCTTCCTGAGTCCACTCAGAAAAGGAGCGCTTGCTCCCATGTGCTGCCTCGTTCTCCATGTTCAATTATTAGATCTATGACGCGCACTTTTGTTCAATGTTCAGGTTTATGACACGCACTTTGTTCAATGTTCAGGTTTATGACGCACTTTTGTTCGATGTTCAGGTTTATGACACGCACTTTTGTTCAATGTTCAAGTTTATGACACGCACTTCTTTATATCGAATTGCGATTTCGACTATTGTCCTTTATTCAATGCTTTAGTTTATGACGCTTACTTCCTTTTATCTCCACTCACCGATTTCCGAATTTCGATTTCAAGCTATTGTTTTTCGTTCAATGAGTAGGTCTATAACGCACACTTCTTTATACCGTCAATTTCCGAGTTACGATTTCACAATATTGCCTTTCGCGCTCGATTACCGATTCACAAATCGATTTACAATTTTCGAATTTTTTCCGGCTAACGATAACGTTAACGGTAAGCCTACGCAACCCTATACTACCCCTCGAAGTCTTAAGAGTCCCTATCGACTTTTATTTACCCTCGATTATCACTAAATCCGTTAACAATGGCGAAATTGTCCCCTGCCAACGGTAACGCTAACGTTAACGTTAACGGTTTCGTTAAATTATCTTCCCCAAAAAGTTTGAGGGCTCAATGCACCCCTAAAAACATCCCTGATTCCCGACACCCAAATCACTTCACAGTGGTTAATATTGTTCCACGGTAACGTTAAAATAACGTGTGTTACCGTTACTTATTTCCCCGCACTTACTATTACTTATTCCAATTTAGGAAGAAGTATGTGAAATTCGCAAATCTTACATGTTAATCCCACATATATAAAAAATAGCGTCGACGCTATTTTAGCGGGGCCAAAAATCTCCCGTTAACCCGTTTTAGAAGATCTCTCTTTAACGGGCCGTAAAGTTCACAAAAACCCCTATATTTCCGCCCCCGTCATCCCTATCGTTCCCAAACTTTTAGGAGGGTTTCCTGGAACCCCCTTACACCCGTTTCCGCTATCAGAAGTCCAAAAAGTCAATAGGGAAAAAGTTCCAAAAAAGGGTAAAAACCCCTTTTTAGGCTTATTTCACCCCCAGTCAACCACAAATTTTACGTGAAACACCCCATCACTCGCGCCCGTTCCCCCAATGTCTTAAAAGTCCCGAAATTATCCCCGGAATGTCACTTTTATCCCCGTCAAAAATCCCTAATTTACCATTATTTACACGTGTTGCTATACTGGCCCAAGAATGTTCAACCAGCGAAAAAACACAACAAGTCTCTTATCAGTTAATCCCCGATAACGTAAACAAGGATCACTGATAAGAGCTCGATTTAACCACTATTTGCACCAAAAATATACCAATTCCGCCGTATCCTTCCTAGCCAAATTTTCCTGAGCATATAGCTCCTGTCTCGAACACCCTGTTACAGGGGTCGAGTCCCTCACTATCACAACAAGTCCTTACCCGGCATACATATTACGCATTCGAAACACAAGCGAATTCCTATTTCCCTTTAAGAAACTAATTTCCCGGAAAAACTGACGAGTTTTCCCGAGAATTTTCGCGCCTCCTTATAGTCCTGCACGCTACTAATACTACATCCAAGTTTCAGCAATAAATTCCTGCGGGTTCAGCGCTCACTGATTGAAAATCAGGAGCTGCCTAAACACACGTCCGCTCTCTACCGTGTCTGGGTAGGGACAGCCCAGGAACCGGGCACGTGATATGTTTATAAAAACGCATTGACATCGCAGCCGCCGAACATCGAGATACCGGGGGCGGAGCTTGGTTCTCCCTCTCACCGCCGTTCACTCTCACCAATACTTCGACACTTTGCGCGTCCGTGTGTAGTGACATATTGATGACATATACTGTGCAAGTACTTTTATGATAATATTTTTCTTTTTTTGGTTTATACCTCTCTATCGGTTGTGACCTGCTTCAGTAATTCTAATTTTAATTTCGGTTTCAGAAAAGATACTTCAGAAAAATATTCTTGCTCTAGTTCAGGTTCAAGAAGAGTTCTTTTAGAGCCTTTTACAAATTGAACACATTTTAGGTAGTTAAGTTTTGGCAAGTATGATACCTTTTTTCTAATTTGACAACCATTTTCAAATTCTAAAAATCTTCCGCGCGTAAATTAACAACTTTATTTAACTGATTTGATGATTCAATTAAATGAGCTAGGTCTTCTGGAGTGTGTTTCCACTTTTTACCTATAGACTATGAATCGCATCTGCTTTCATAAAGCTGTGACCAGGCTCAACATATTTTAAAGTAATAATTTCTGGTCCCCACGCTTCGTTAACAAATATGACACAAGCTGTAAGAAGGGTCCAGTTTTTATTTTGAGCTGTGCAGTTATCGGTCCAAAAAATAACATGTTTTGTATCGTTATTCGTTATTTAGTCTTTTCAGTACATTGTAAAATGCCGAGACAACGTCTGGCCCATTTCACCCCCTAATGGCCTCATGCTAAAGTACACATTTATTTTTCATTTGCTGCTTGCAAGTTGGCAAATATTTCATAAAACGCAACAACGAAAAATTTTTTATGGACATTTTCGGTAGTATTAAAACTTTCTGCATGTCCAGAGTAAATTTCAAAATCTAATGTCCACTTCTTGTTCGAGTCTTCATTATATTGTTTTCTTGCTACCGTGTATCGAGTTTTATGAATGTCGTATTTCTTGCAAATGTCACATATTACTTTTCGTGATTCTACTGGTCTTGCTTCATCACCTAATTCACGTTCAGTTGAAATAAATGTGTTCGGCATATCATTTTCATGAACATGATTTTTATAGGTGGAGCACATTCCACACTCATCTTGGGTAGGTGCTGCAAAATCTATATATTCATTATCGAATATTTTTCTATATGTTTCATAACTTATTTTATAAAACCTTGTTAAGAAAGTCTTTGTACATTTCACGAATTGTTACATCACACGTTAAATATTTCCTATTCGGGGCATGCTCTAAATCGTAATGTGATACTTGCGGATGGTAGGAATCTATGTGTTTTTTTATATCTGCGTAATTTTTGTCTTTAAGGTCTACCGGTAAATCGTTTACTGTTCTCTGTAATCTGTGGTTATGGAGTCTTATCTAAGACCAAGAGTATTCATAAACATATTTTTACAAACCACTATCATGCTTTTGGTTTCAGATTGCGAATCTGTCAAGTTGTCTAGCTGTGATTTCTCTCTTACAGAGTCTACGTTAGCCAAATCTTCCATTACATTATTGGTTTGTGACTGAGAATCTGATAATATGTTTTCTGATTGCGGTTCTATTTTAACATTTGGCAGGTTATATACGATCGAGAACCTTCTGGACATCTACGTCGACTTTTCTATATTTAATTAATAATTAATTAATTTTTAATTAAAAAACAGTCTTTTTTTCTCTAAAAATGAAATCTTTATAAATTTTAAAAATGATTTCTCTTTCATCTTCATTACATCGTTCACGACACTTCTGTCTGCAACTCACTTTGCATGGCTCAAGTAGTTGAGGTACATAACATTTTTTGGCTTTTTTAAAGTCTTTATGTTCAGTCTTGTTATTTTCATTAGTATCAACTGTTATCAGGGTTTTCATTTTCTTCTTGTTCATTCTTGTTTTTTTTTTTGTTGATGACTTGTTGTGTTGTTGATTGACTTCATCACCACTTTGAACCACGATCTGTTCTGAGGGAATTTCTTCTATAGGAATTATTCCAATGCCGTCGGTGTCTCTACTGATCTCTAGTAAGTTATCAGAAATAATTAAAGTGGCAGTACTGCTAGATAGTCGCTCTTCATTCTTCGTATTGATTTTTGTTACATTTTGAAGTTCAAAGTAGTTTATTTCTTTTTCACTACTATGACCTATAGGCAATTTTTTTTCTATGAGTTCTTTAAGTTGATCTGAGATCACTACTATTGTTTTTGGCTAAAGTGGTCTCCCATAGTTCGAGGCCAGGAATAAGTTCGGCTTGATCCACATATTCCAAAAGTTTAATTTTCTTTGACCTATGACCTTCGTTTTCATTCGAAATAGATATTGGAAATTGGGACAGAATATGATTAGAGTTTACTTCATTAGGCACATTAAAACTATGTTGTGACCACCCCTGTAAATTCGGTTTATTTACAATAGTTAAAAACAATAACTCAAACTAATATTAGTATCTAACTATTATTACTAATTTTTTTTAACATCTTCGTTCTCTAGCTTCGTGCGTAAATAATTAACTGGTAAGTCCTCAAATTTCCTCGCCAGTGTTTCCCCTTTTGGATAATAGGTAAGGGATATAAAAATTTTATCCCGCTTTAGTTGTATTGATTTCACACCATATCTGGAAAAGACATAAAACAAAATAAGCTTAATTTCTTATATTATTTACTTTGAGGGAATGAAATTAAACCATATATCTATATTACTTTGATCTTGGAAGAAGAAGTGATGTATGCAATTTTTAAAAAATATTTTTTAATTTAAACATTTGATTGTATTTTTTTGAAAAAAAAATGCATTCCATTTACATATATTTAATCTAAGGAAATACAAGGCCATATTCGCAGCATATGTGTGTTCGTTTGTTCCTATGAACATAGCATAATAAATAAATAAATAAAACTTACTGAAATATGTGCTTCATGACAACAAGAGCCATATTCAATGGAAATTCAATCTGATTAGTAGACGTCACAATAACTGTGGAGGGATGAATGTCGAAATGTCAAAACATGTCAACTTTTGTTTTAAGGGGGTAAATTTTTCATAATAATTTTATTTATACAGGGTGCGTCAAAAAAGCTGGACGTATGTCATTTTGTATTTTTTCAATGGAAACCCATAATTTTTTTCGTATTTCTGGATTCCCCTACAAATAATAAACACTTTTTGTATTACACATCCTATTGCCAAATCTAACAGTTTTTCAAATATCGACGACTTTATATTCAGAATTCGCTTTATTACATTTTCAAACTTTTAATGCATTACGGTCGTAGGCGGCTTATACCCGTCCTCATAGAAACAAAACAATCACAATTTAATTTATAAATGTGACTTTTCACCTACCACTGACAAGTGATTTATTTATGGTTTAACAAAAAATTGGTTTAATATTCAGTTTGAAATGGTGTATACTCTCCAAGAAAGGACAGAAATAATTTTCATGTATGGCGCTGAAAATCGTTGTGCTTGCAGAACATCTCGAAGATTTAACGACATACACCCTAACAAGCATGTAGGTCACAGGTATGTGATAGAGCTGGTAAGGAAGTTTGAAGAAACCGGCTCCGTATGCAACCGAGTTAATAAGCAAGCAAGGGTTCTAGATGAAGGTACGCAAAAAGGTCATTTCGCTATGAATCCATCTACGTCAATTCCAAAAGTATCGCAATTGACACACGTTTCAGTAGGTTCCATTCACAAAACTTTGAAACTAAATAAGTTTTTTCCTTATAAAATACAAATCCTGCAACAACTCAGCGAAGACGATTATGACAGAAGAATTGAATTTTGCGAAACAATGACTCAGATGATTTAAGCCGACCGGAATTTTGTTAAAAATGTATGTTTCAGTGATGAATCAACTTTCTTCTTGAATGGATTCGTGAATAAACATAATTGCAGATATTGGGATAATGAAAATCTGCATTTATTTAGGGAAGATCATACCCAATATCCTCAAAAGATAAATGTGTGGGCAGGTATTCTTGGAAATGAGATCATTGGGCCAATTTTTATGGAAGAAAACTTGACAGGTGAACTATACGTAAATCTGTTGGAAAATGTCATAGATCTTCTTATTACCCAATCTTTGGAAAATCAAGCTGATCAAGAGGGGGATATGGAACTTGATGAACAAAATTTGTATTTCCAGCAAGATGGAGCCCCGCCGCATTATGCGCTACCTGTTAGGGCATGGTTGAATGAACGATATCCCGGAAAATGGATAGGTAGGAGAGGTCCTGTGGAATGGCCGGCAAGGTCCCCAGACCTCACACCTCTTGATTTTCTGTGGGGATATTTGAAGTCCATAGTTTACAAAACTGCGCCCGAGAGTATTCCCGAATTGAGAAACAGAATTACTGAAGGATGTAGGCAAATTAACCGGCAGACTTTTCAAAATGTTCGCGAAGAATTCGAGAATAGGCTCTATTATTGTTTAGCCAATAACGGAGCACAATTTGAAAACTTAATAAAATGAATTCTGAACATAAAGTCGTATTATTACCACACATAGTAAAACATTTAAATGTGTCGATATTTGAAAAACTGTTAGATTTGGCAATAGGATGTGTAATACAAAAAGTGTTTATTATTTGTAGGGGAATCCAGAAATACGAAAAAAATTATGGGGTTCCATTGAAAAAATACAAAATGACATACGTCCAGCTTTTTTGACGCACCCTGTATAAATAAAATTATTATGAAAAATTTACCCCCTTAAAACAACAGTTGACATGTTTTGACATTTCGTTTCAAAGTAGTTATTTCTACCTAAAACCGGGGTGGCTACTTTTGAAATGAAAACCCAAACCCAAATGAAAATAACAAATTCATTGATATATATATACTACACCAAGCATATAATCTTTAAACATCATTTCATTTTTTCTGGGGGTAAGTTATGTAGAACCAAAAATCAAAACAATTTTCTGATCAAGAAATATACATAAATTAATGTAAAACTATGATGTGTTCATTTACTCATCATTCCCCTATAAAAATACATGAAGTCATTACGTCTATAAAAAAAATCTGAACAGTAGCGTCTTAAAGTCTGTATTATTTTTATAAGGTAGGGTGAAAGGTTAGAAACCGATTGTTTAGTCATATAAATTACATGTTATCTATTCAGAATGATATGAATATCATTAGTGATATGGAAATAATTATGTTAATTAATTTTGTTTATCATGCAAAATAGAACAGTAGCGTCTTAAAGTCTGTATTATTTTTATAAGGTTTTTATAACGTGAAAGGTTAGAAACCGATTGTTTAGTCATAAAAATTACATGTTATCTATTCAGAATGATATGAATATCATTCGTGATATGGAAATAATTATGTTAATTAATTTTGTTTATCATGCAAAATAGAACAGTAGCGTCTTATAGCGAAATCCATTGGTAAAAAAGTGCAGCACGAGTGTGGAACCAGGGCAAAATTTACAAACCATTGGTAAAAGTAGTGCAGAGTTTTGCAATCCATTGGGACATCAGAGTGGCACTTTTTGCCCTGAGTGCACACAGTACCGCACGAGGTCTCGGAGGTCGTGCTAAAAAACATGGCGGTTGTTATTATTTACCATTTTATTTACAATTTCATCTAGTTTATTATTTATTGTGTTTTGTGAAGAAAGTAATAAAAAGGAATATTTTGTGAAAATATTGTTTCATCAATGCTCTCTTCAAGTAGTGATAGTGATGAAGAATATTATCCTATGCTTGGGGAAAGAAAAACATTACCAAAAATAAAACATTTTGAGGATGTTATTAGCCAATTTGATGAAAATCAGGTAGGAATCTTTGTGTGTTTGTGAATGCTTTTTTATTTTTTTAGTGACCTCCAATCATTGACAATATACTTAAAATAATGCGAATTATTATTTGTATCATCGTTCCTTGTACCACAAAAAAGAAGAAAGTATGTCTAATATCTATTAGTAGTACTACTAATATATATAAAACCTATGTAATCAATACTTATTGCAAAGATTGTTAGGTACTGCTTTTTCTCCTCAACACAATTTAAAAATATCTTAACAAAAAGTTTTTTAATGAAACAAAAAAAAATCGACATGAAACTAGTAACCCTCGCCACCTTATACTAATCTACTCAAAAGCAATAATAAACCTTTATTTTTTTTCTTATATCATAGAGCAAATATTGGCAATAAAATATATTTTCTCTTTTAACTGTTTTAGTTCCGAAAACACTTTCGAATGAAGAATGAAACGGCCAAAATGTTGATTGAGAAGTTTATGCAGTCAGAACAATTTCCAAAGAATGAAGGTCATGGTGGAAGAGTTCCAATACCAGCATCAATTCATGTTTATTCATTTTTATGGAAGTAACTTTACAAATGCCTGTCTTTAATAAAGAAAGGCAACACCAACCACCTATTTAACATACATAATGTAAACATAAACTCTCCCATTTATCATTTTAATAAGAAAGAACCAGACCAAACTTTCCCATTACTACCCAGCACATCCAGTATGATGTGCATTTTAGGTTGGATGTGAATCTCTTTAATATTAGGTAATTTTATATTTTAAAATTTTCTGAGACAAAAGCTTTAAAAAATATGTTTTGTATAGGTTTGCTGGGAATAAGTCCACCGTAAGGGATGTTTCGCAAAGATTTGATATGAGAGAATCATCTTTTCATAGAGTTATGAATAGAATGATAAATTTTCTCATGGATTTAGGTCCAACCATAATAAGAATCCCAAACACAATTGATGAAAAGGAAAAATTCCAGAAGGAGTTTAAAAAGGTAAGCTCGGTGGCTACCATATTATTAAGTATGAGTTATATTTTATCTAAATTAAATATTTAGGTTTTCGAGAATTTCAATAAAAAGAAAAACTGTTAAAAATTTGTTTGCACTTTTCCATAATATTTAAAGCCTACATTTTAAAATTTGACATTTCTTAAAAATTTGCAATAAATATAGGTAGTAATTTTTTACTTTCAGATATCTGGTTTTCCTGGAGTCTTGGGTTGTACCGATGGAACTTCCATTCCCATCAGAACGCCAGCTCATAAAATTAAATCCACTTATGTAAATAGGCATGATATACCTTGTATAACACTTCAAGGAATATGCGACTACAAAAAAAGATTTATTGACATATTTGCGGGCGTCCCAGGAAAAGTCCATGATGCAAGAGTTTACAAAATGTCAGACATATCAAACCTGTTACGAGATATTTGTAATGTTAATAATAAGTATCACATTCTTGGAGATGGTGCCTATCCAATTAGACCAGGGTTGTTAATACCATATAAGGATTATGGTAACCTCACACACAAACAAAAAATATATAATAAAAAATTTAGTGCTACTCGTGTTTTGATTGAAAACACGTTTGGTATATTAAAGGGACGGTTTCGGCAACTTATTAGATTAGACATGTTGAGTGTTTCAACTTTAACAAAATTTATCATTGTATGTTGCATTTTGCATAATATTTGTATAGATTATGAAGATTTTCTCGAAGATACAGACATTTTTTATGATAGCTCTAACGATTTGCAGGAAAACTTGTTGGAAACTGAATGGCAACTGAAAAGGCAAGGAGAGATTAAGCGTGATCATATAAAAAATTGTTTTGATTATACAGAATAAAAATTGTCAAATTTTAAAATTTTATGTAAAAAAAAGTTGCAATAAACTTTTTATTTTATCCCATAATTTTATATTTTTTTCCTTGACCAAATATCCAAAACAAATAGGTAAAATAATTAATTTTAAACATTAATGTCTCAAAAATATTTATTTTTGACTTTGCGTACTGTATTTAAAGGGCAACATAAAACATACTAGAGCGTATACAAGCATTTCTTTAATTTCCATTTTCTCTATTATTTCTCCCAAATATTTCTCTTATTAACTCTAATTTTTCCTTGTGACGCCTCTCTCGTGTTTCTTCCTTCTTTTCGAATATTTCCATGAGCGTCTCTTGTACAGTCAATGTTCTCTCTTTGGGGCATGCGAAGTTGAGGGAATGTTAACAATATTTTCATTATTGACTTCTTCAACTTCACTACAAGTGGAGGGAGAGTTTAAAGAAACATTCTCAGGATAGTTATGTTGTGTTTTTGTTTTTACAACTCTAATCCCATGACTTGTCCCTACTACTTCTGGCTCAATGGAGTCATCTAATGAGGCTATTTTATTAAGTTCATTTTCAAATGGGATGGCTTCTCGAGAATTGCCTGATGTTCTTTATTGTTAACTGCAGCCTTCTTTCTTTTCAATACTGTTTTATATCTATTTTCGCATTGTATGGCAGTTCTAGAAATGCTAAACTTTTTGTTGATAATTTTAGTAATTTCTGCCCACATTTGTTTTTTTGTTTTAAATTGCTTCATCGGTCCTACTTTAATCATGGACTGTTCATATGTATCCAATAACATTTTTGTCTCGTCCTCAGGCCAAGCTAAAAATACATTTCTTTTAAAAACATTTTATTTCATAATTTATCAAATAATATACTGTTAAAATTGAAATCAGTTTGAGGAATCATAAATAAGTTATTGTAAACAAAATTAAAATACTGATCTATAATAAAAAAAAATTAGTAGACATATTTTAAGAAAACTGTTGCAAAAATCAGTCTAACTTTATTTTTAAACAATAAACTTACTACATATTTCCTGATTATAAGAAGCGGGTTTAGTCAAATTATCTTCAGAGCCTTCATCTTGAGAGCTTGCTTGTGTATCAGCAGCAACAATTTCATGTTCGCTAAAAAAGTAAGCATGACTTACGTCGTGTGCTTGACTAGCTTAAATAAATATATCTAGTTCTGAATGTATATTTTTATCACAAAATTGAGGATTTCTTTTTATTTCAAAGATTGTTGACTCAATGGCATTAATTAGATTATTAACATTATATAGGCTTAACATACTTACACTCCATCATCATCAATCCGATAGACACAGTAAAGTGGTTCACTAAGAGATATAAATCCATTGTTAATGAGACGATGTAAGTAGCTTAGCGAGTATTCGTCATCATCTAAAAACAAAATGTACCTATAAACTATATTTGCCACATAAAAAAGTAATTACCGAAGGGCAAAGCAAACCACACGCTTAATAAGATGTACAAGACAATAAAAATAGACATAATAATTACATGACATCAGGACTTTATACTATGTACTTACTGGTGATTTTAAATAAATGATCTGATTCATCTATAGGTGCAGTAATTGTTACAATTTGCTCGTTTACCCTAAATCGAATTTCTAATTCATCCATTTTTTAGTTTTTATCCAATAAATTACACTGGGAAACAAATTTCAACTTTTTTTTTGTTTCCTGAACAAAACCTATTTTTTTGGATTCAACTGTACCCAAGTAACTAAAAAATACCTATTAAAGATTTTAGTTGGCTCGCAAAAAAAAAATCTCAATTATTTGTTACAAAATTTTAATTCATAGGCATATACAATGGACATACAAAATACAGATAACAATATATTGTTGGTTCAACAAAAGCAACTAAATAGCACATTTTTATCATTGAATCCAAAGTTTAGACACTCATTTTGCGCTTCTTAGCTTGCCTTTTGAAAGCAGCCTCTGGGGCATCTCTCGTAATAGTCCAGCAGTAGTCGGCTAACATCTCACAGTTCCATTTTCCCTGATATCTTCTTTCCATGTTCGAAATATCCTGGTGGAACCTCTCACCGTGTTCGTCACTTACAGCACCACAATTTTCCGGAAAGTAATCCAGATGAGAATCCAGGAAATGAATTTTCAACGACATATTACACCCTAGGTTTTGGTAACACAAAAGAAGTTGGGCAACCAGGTCTTTATAATTTTCTGCTTTTATGTTTCCCAAGAAATTTTTTGCAACCATTTTAAAGGCATCCCAAGCGTCTTTTTCCTTGCCTTCAAGTATGGAATCGAATTGCGCATCTCCGAAAAGTTTCCTAATCTGGGGACCCACAAATATTCCCTCTTTAATTTTAGCGTCACTGATTCTAGGGAACTTTTCTTTTAAATAACTAAAAGCACGGCCTTCTTTGTCCATTGCCTTCACAAAATTTTTCATAAGTCCCAATTTTATATGAAGTGGCGGTAGTAAAATCTTTTCTGGGGCAACTAATGGCACGCTGGTCACATTTTTCTCTCCTGGCTCAAAAGACTCTCTCGGTGGCCAAATTTTCTTTCTGTAGTGATCCGATCGTGCTCGACTGTCCCATTCGCAGAGGAAGCAGCAGTATTTGGTATAACCTAGCTGCATTCCAAGCAAGATCGCCACAACTTTTAAATCCCCACAAATTTGCCATTTATATCTTTCATAATGTATGGTCTCAAGTAACAATTTCAAATTGCTATATGTTTCTTTCATATGGACTGCATGACCAATTGGGACTGAAGGCAATTTGTTTCCATTATGGAGTAACACAGCTTTAAGACTTACTTTTGAGGAATCAATGAAAAGTCTCCAGTCTTTTGGATCATAGTCCAGATTTAAAGCTGCCATTAATCCCTCAATGTCCCTACAGGCTACCAAATTGTTATCCATGTTAAAAAATGGTGTTAGGTTTTTCTGACGGCTTCGGTACACAGAAACTTTTACTTCATCTTCAAGTAAATTCCATTGTTGCAATCGAGAGGCCAATAGTTCTGCTTTTGTCTTGGGCAGTTCCAAATCCCTTATAAGGTCACTTAATTCACTTTGACTTATTTTGTGAGGCTTTTTACTTGGAAGTTCACAGACAAAATCGGAGTCTTGCGAGGTTGATGGGCCGGCGACATTTTCCGGTACACTACCGTTTGAATCCTCTTGATCATCATCAGAATGAAGGGTATATTCCTGAGGTGGATTAGGTATAGGCAACTCGTCACTATGAGGCACCGGGCGTATGGCGGATTGTAAATTTGGATACTGTATCGCAGACCTTTTTTTCTCTGAAAAGCCTTTTTTGATGGGAGGTGTCAAACAAAAGTAACAGTCAGTAACGTGGTCTTTCGGTTCTCGCCAGATCATAGGAACAGCGAAGGGCATCTTACGGTTTTTTCCACTTAGCCAGCCGCGAATGTTGGACGCACATTTGTAGCAGCAGATATGGGGAGCCCAATTTTTATCCTGGTCTCCAACTTTGCAGCCAAAATACAAGTGGTAAGCCTTTTTTATTAAAGGACTAAGCGTACGTTTTTGTTTCACAAAAGTCATTTCACCACATATATAACAAAAATGATCCGGCTTATTTACACAAACTCGCGACATGTTGCTCAAAACTCTCTAATTTCTCAAATACGAACAGCTCTCGATCAACTGGTGGTTGAAATACAACTAACTAACAATTTAGGATTTATATTATATGTATTTAAACCCCTTATAAAGTACACCTGTTATAATAAATCCAGGTATTTCTCATTTAATGGTGAAATTTTCCCATATATTAAGGGCAGGTAGGTAAATTATCATAATTGGGATGGATCTATAAAACCGGAGCCAACTGAGCCTTTTGCAAGACAGATTGTTAATTAGTATAATAAAATAAGTAAGATTTTGCTATTTTGGTCTCGGAAACATTTTTGCTGTTCCCCAGTGTTATTAACCTAAAAACAACTTAATTCAACATAACCTCGACCGACAACCAATTTTCCACTCAAGGCCAAATGCATAATCCATTGGCAATGCATCAGTGCGCATTTTTTACGGAACCGAGCCAGTGTCAGTGGCGCCCTAGTGCCACATTTTTTTTTCCAATGGATTTCGCTATTAAAGTCTGTATTATTTTTATAAGGTTTTTATAAGGTGAAAGGTTAGAAACCGATTGTTTAGTCATAAAAATTACATGTTATCTATTCAGAATGATATGAATATTAGAGTGATGGAAATAATTATATTAATTAATTTTGTACATCATACAAACTAGTAATGTTTGTAAATTAGAAAAGCAACATATCCTTATTTTGTAAAATAAAAAAGTATAAAATAACAGGCTGAATGAATTTTAACTTGTTTTAGAAAATCAAAATTACTTTGAACTGTTCACACTGAACTGTAAATTATAGCTTTTGTTGGTAAGTAGTTTTTTATATTATTTTTTAGTAATATTTCAGTTCACTATAAATTCATCTATTAATTTAATAAAGTTATGTTTTTACTTTTAGAAACCCTTTTTCAATATCGAAAATGTCTCAAAACCGTAAAAGAGCTAGAGCTAGTACAAGTGGTATCCAACCAATAACAGTAACAACAACAACAACAACTATGAAAGACAAGGAAAGAAATGAAGTAGCTAACTTATTATTTTTGAAAATTTTCTGTTATTGATAGTTAATTTTAGTTTTCAGATAAACATAGTAATATTAAATAAGATACATTAGTAGCAAATGTAATTAAAAAATTTGATAAGGCTGGCAGAATAATTAAAACTTTAGAGGAACATAAAAATTGGATCAAAAATTTAAAAACAACTATTTGTATTGTTTAGAAAAGTTGATGTTAAAACATTTTCTACAAAAAAATGAAGTGATTGACAATACTACTAATCTAAAATCGTGGTATAGGAAAACTATTCAAAATAAAATTTTAACAAAATTGGAAGAATTGCAAGAAAGGGACAGCGGATGGGCTCTTTACCAAATTATTCATCTAAAATAAACATTAATAGTTACAACCCTATTAGTGTTGGTTTGTCAACTTACGTTGATCTACCTCCTTTTATTCAAAAAACGAAATATGTTATTAATGTTAAAAATAATGATGGATACTGCTTTTTATGGTCAATAGTGCTGCATTATATCCTGCACCACCCAACAAAAGTTCTAGTGTCACTAGTTCCTACCCACATTTTAGACAGGTAAAGGAACTAATTTATGACGCTATCAATTTCCCTATAAGTTTAAAAGAAATACCTAAATTTGAAAAATTAAATTAACATTTACACTATTGAAAAAAAAACATATTTCCCGTAATGGTTAGTAAAAGAAATTATCTGAAAAAAATTAATTTACTTATGATACCTTGTTTTTATGATGATCATAATGATAGTGACAGTGATTCTGATATGGAGCACTTATATTTTGATGATGAATATAAAAATGTTTTAGATATGAAATATTTTCATTTTGCTTATATTAAAAATCTATCAAGATTGGTAAACTTGCAAATTGGTAATATTAATAATAAATCATGGTTATGTGAACGCTGTTTAAATCATTTTAAATCTGAGGAAAATTTATCTAAACATGCCATTGATTGTAGAAAATTAAATGAAACTAAAGTAATATTGCCCAAAACAGATGAGAGGTTTTTAAAATTTAAAAACTTTAAAAACAAGTAAGAGGTACCATTTTTAATTTATGCAGATCTTGAGTGTATATTAAAAAAATGTGATGAAGATATAACTAATGTAAATTTAAATACAAGAAAAATTCACGAACATATTCCTTGTAGTGTTGCCTATTATCTTAAATGTTCTTATAATGATAATGGAGTTTCACAATGTTCTAACAAATATGGTAAAGCAAACAATAATTACATGGGGAAACAATTTAACAGCAATAAACCCAATTCATATATTATGTATTTTTATGTAAACAATCTTTATGGGGCTGCAATGTCTGTTCCTTTACCACAATCAGATTTTGTTTGGGTTACTGATTTTTATCAAGAAAATATAGATATTTTAAATATTTCAGATAATGCTTGCACAGGATATATATTTGAAATCGATCTTTCATATCCTAAAGAACTTTATGAATTACATAAAGATTTACCTATATGTCCTGAACGTTGTATACCACCAGTTTCAAATTCTAAAATACCAAAATTACTAACAACTTTAACTAATAAGGAAAAATACATTATACATTACAGAAACTTAAAACAAGCCCTTCAGCTTGGTTTAAAAATTACAAAAATTTCTAGAACCCTTAAAGTTAAACAGTCAGCATATTATAAGAAGTTTATTGATTTAAATACTGAATTAAGAAAACAAAGTAATAGTGAACATGATAAAAAAATTTTATAAACTAATAAATAATGCAAATTTTGGTAAAGCAATGGAGAATGTTCGTAAATATAAAGATGTTAAACTGGTAACTAAATGGTCTGGTAGATATGGAGTCAACTATTATATTTCCAAGCTAAATTTTCACAGTGTTACAATTTTTGATCATGATATGGTTATCATAGAAATGTCAAAATTAAGTGTTACATTTAATAAACCAATTTATGCTGGATTTTCTATTTTAGATGTATCAAAAAGCATACTTTACGATTTTCATTACAATTATATAGAGAAAAAATTTGGTGAAAAGGCAAAATTATTATATACTGACACTGATTCACTTATTTATCACTTTTTTGTTGACGATATATATAAACATATTAGGGAAGATAACCATAAGTTTGACACGTCTGATTATGGCCATAAAAATGTTTATAATATAGATTTAAAAATAAAAAAGTAATTGGTTTAATGAAAGATGAAAATAATGGGAAAATTATGACATAATTTATTGGACTAAGATCTAAAGTGGATACATATAAAGTTTTAAACAATGATAAAGAACAAGAACATAAAAAACTAAAGGTATTAAATCAACCGCATTAAAATCAATTACTTCCGATGACTACTAACAATCAAAGTACTTATTGTTCAGAGAAGCTAATTAAATCTATTAAACATAATATTTATACTATTAACCAAAATAAAGTAGCATTAAGTCCAACCGATGACAAATGAATTATAAACTATTTATTTACCGATACAAAACCTTGAGGTTATACAAAATTTTTTTATTTTATTATTGTTTCAGAATAATTATAACTACAACAACAACAACAACAACTTTGGTAGTAGTAATGGAACACAACTTTGTTTAAAATGTAAACATTATTTTTGGTTTTGTAAACAATCCATAGATAAACATACCTTTATTGATAACCTATATTCTTCAATTTCAAGTAAAAATCTAAATTGTAATGAACGAATGCCTAAAAGTTCCGAATTAAAGTAGAAAATGTTTTAATTATCATTTTACTGAATTAACTATATATAATATATATAAGGTGTAACCTAGAAATAAGATTATTTTATATTTTTTACCTTCACCATTATTTACTTTACATGGTAATCATGTTGATTTTATCTGTTTTTCACAAATGCTAGACGCCCTAATATTATTACTGAATTAGAAAAATGTGATCTTTTTCTGTTACCAATTCATCATTGGTTCATTGTGTTTTGGCTGACCTTAAACTTGGTCTAGGAATTGCCAAAGAGTTTGTAAGAAGGTGGCCAAATTTAAAAAATTAAATGTAAATGCACGATGTGCGCCATTTTTAATACCAAATACCAAAAATTATATTTTTAACTTAGTAACAAAAGAAAAATACTTTAACAAACCATAATATTTTACCTTATATTTATCATTAATACAGTTAAAATCATTGTGTAAGTCATTAAACGTTAACGTGTTAGCAATGCCACGTATTGGTTGTAGTCTTGACCAATTGAAATGGAAGAAGGTAAAAAATATTATAAACTATGTATTTGAAAATCCAAATATTGATGTAATTGTATGTATTATGTAATAAATATTGTCAATTTAATAATGCTTCCTACGGAGTTTTTTTTACCTTATATGATAACAATAATTATTTACTGTTTGGTGTAACCCTTGAGTTCAAATCAAATATGATAAAAGCTTATTCCTGATAAATAATAATATTAGTCGACACAGTCAATTCACTAAGCAAACATAAAATTGTAACGTGTCTCTCTCTTTACGCTACATATATTCTACGAAATGAATCCACCTGCCAGGTCATCGTACGTTATGTCTGCTGTTCCGAGTGCAACCCATCGAAAGAATGATGGGATGATTAACTTTAAATTTAATAAGCAAGGTAACTTGGAAGCATCTAACACCGATCTGAAACGTATATCCCCAAGCCTCCTCTATCCATACTGCATGCTTACGTGTAAACTTTGTAAGTCCCCTATAATGAATGGTCAATCGCATCAAGAATTTAACCAAGGAAAATACTACCACTCAAACTATATGGAGATGAGCCAATATAAGTATCAGATAACGCCTGAACAACGTATCGCTAGACGAGAATTGCGAGAAAGATTAGATTACATTAACCAGATTGATACTAGACGAACCAGTGCACACAGTAATTCATCAGGTTCAGAATGGATAAACCCAAGAAGAAACAACTTTTAGGCATCACCTAACGCTCTATTATTTACTTTTTATATGTAATTATTTTAAATAAAAACAAAATTTTATTTTTTAAATGTGTTTAATGTTTATATATACATATATTCCTTTACAATATATTATCTTTTGATATCCAACTATTATGTTTATTATCAAATCCTAACCATTTTACAAACACTTTATTGTCTTTGCGTCGTAAAACCTTTTCAACTAAATAGGATTCTGGATATTTTACTTTTTGTAGTTCTTCATAAAAGCCTCCTTTAATATCATGATTATTTACATCTTGTATTAAGTAAGTTGTTAATTGAACTTTTTTAATCATAAAAATTTCAGTTGACCAATTAGACTGGTATTTCTTATCAAAAACACCTCGTATTTTAGAAATTCTTTCATGATCACCAATTTGAAATTCTGGCTTATAGACCAACTTAATATGACTATAAACAGTTTGAAGTAAATATTTTTCATGTTTTATATGAATATAAACAGTTTGAAGTAAATATTTTTCATGTTTTTTTTGTTACCTCGGAAGGTTTCATTCCTATAGTTCTATGTTCTTTATTATTATATTTTTGAACAATATTAGGCAACAAATTATACCACTTATATGAACCTACTACATTTAATTCTTTCCAAAGCATACTTTTAAGTGTTCTAATTACATGTTCAACAATATACGCTTTTTTTTCACTAAAAGTATAATAATGCTTAATTTTATATTTTTTTAAAAGGTGTTGGTACTCCTTTGAGAGAAACTCTGAACCTTGGTCTGATTGAAAGAGTTTCGGAGTTTTTGATCCCTTAAAAAACTTGTTCCATTACTGCAGCTACTTCTTTTCCAGTTTTTGTTTTAAGTGGATAAGCCCACAGGTATTTTGAGAAGCAATTTATAACTACCAAAATATATCTATAACCATTATTTTCTTTTGCATAGGGCCCAATTTCACAAAGATCGACTTGATAAAGATCATAAAGCCCTGTAATGATTACTTGACGTCTCTTAAAATTAATTCTTGCAGGTTTATGTATTTCATTAATGATATGTTTTTTAATATCTGTTATAAAATTTGACATATTATTTTTAGAAATTATTCAATTATATTGGCTTCACGTAATTCTTCAATTATTGAATTAATTTCGTTTGTGTGACCTGTATTGCCTGCCGTCTGAGATGCAAGTAATAATTTTAGTCGAAGGACTAGCTCATTTGGGTCATCTCAATAAACATAATTAGTAGAATTATTAGAAACTTCCATTAACATTCCATGACCGTGTTTGAATTCTGTACCCTCCTCCTCCTCTTCCTCCTCCACAGATTCATTTACAGGTTTCATTAAGGGCATTCTTACTTGTTACAAAATCAAGTTTTTAATTGAATTTTTTTTGCAGCATTTGTTTTAAATATAATCGTTGCATAGTTCCTTGCATCTTCTTTTGTATACACTGCACTGCAGGTGTATTTTGATTAACAGTAAACCATAAAGCCCTTGGGTACCTCTAAAATTTTTCCCTGCTATTAGTAAGTCTGGACCATCGAAACCAATTCTTTTATTTCCAATTGAAAATTGTCCAATTTCTTGATCGAATTTAACTCGAAATTTTCCATCTGAGCTATCATGATTAGGATCTTTAATAAATTTTTTAATACACTTTAAAGGTAGACTGTGATATTGTTCATAGTAGTCAGAAAAGGATTTATCCCTTATAGTTTTGTTTAGTTCACTTTCATAGTATTTTTGTCTTTGAGACTCTTCTTGTTGCAAATCATTTTCTATTCCTTTTACTATAATCTTTCAGATCATAGGGTTTTTTTTTATTATTGAAGTAAGCAGTTTCTTTTTCATATGTGGTTCTGAAGTTGAAGGAACAACTGGTTCGGATGCTATTGATTTTTCATCAAGGTAATCCTCTTCATTCTCTTCATCATCATCATCAGAGAATTCTGTTTTTATTAAATTCTCTTGCAAACCTTTTCTGGAGACAGAACTATCTTGTTTATTTGGTGTATCCAATTTATTTTCAATGTTTTGAAGGTGTTTTGTTATAGGTTTAAATAGATTCTCATGTGCTATCTGACCATGTTCAAGAAGACTTAATTTGTTTTTAATGTCCTTTCTTTTACTAATCAACTTTTTTTAAATATTTTTCTTAGTGTTGTCAAGGGATTATTTTTGTTTTTTGAGCCATAATGTATACTTGTACATACAATGTTTCATGAAGTAATAAATTTTTTAGATTAGGTTAGACATATATATATAATTATCAAAACAGTATCGATATCGACCATCATTTAGATTATAATCAATGTCACAATTATATACTCCTCCTACATTGATAGACACCATCACAGAAAATGGTGAATGGAGACAAATTGTCAGAAATGACACTAACTTAACAACAGTGGGTAGAATGGGGTCCAATGTTTCTGCCAATCAAATAACCGCTTTAAGAGATAATTTGGCCGAATACCGCATTAGATGCTGGAGCGGTAGCTTGGCAATTAAATTATGTAAGAAGAGGAAGGATCTAATTTAATTATATTTTATTTTTTTGTTGTGTTTATTTTACACATTTAAAATATAAATCAGCTTTTAAAACATATTTATTGTCAAAAATATAACAAGTTTTTAACATCTTACATGTTTGTTCACTATCAAAACCTACTCATCATCCACATCGTCAACGTGCTTAACTAGCAAGTCCATAATTTATCTTTTAAATTTTAGTCGTTTTGCTGGTTTTAGTACCTGCACATGCTCTACAATCGATCTCATAAAGTTCATATCACCTTCGTTTTTTTGTTGGGGGGCAGTTTGATATCTTGCCTTACATATTTTATTAAAACTGTCAATCGCTTTTGCCATTGTTTCATGCACTTTTGTTTTCTCCTGACGAAAGGATGGAGTGGATTGTTGTGACAGAGAAGTTCCTGGTCGAGTCAGAACTGAAGGTGTTAGTGCAAGAATTCCATCTGAGCCAACTTCAAAAGTTGCCACCTCAAGCTCCCGATCAGTCAGAATTTTCACCTAAATGAATTATTTCTTCAGCTGTTTCCTCCAAACGTTCTTCTATATTCTCAGTTATAGTAATTTCTAATGAAGATATTAATCTAACAAAAATGGTTCAAAATAATAGCCCAATCGTTAAAACAGCTTTGAGTGTCACCAGTAGAATACAATTTATTTCTAGTCCACTTCTGCTTTTTGTTAATATTTTTGTAATGTTCTGTAGTACTCGATGTAGGTACTTTGTTAAAAAAAATGGGTTTGGTTTCCTGGTCGATCCTACTTTGCATCTGAATGACCTGAATGCACGGTTACAAGGCAAGGAAAATTTCATAAACAATTTATATGACAGTGTAAAATCATTTGAAGCTAAACTTAAATTGTGGAAAATGCAGCTGCAGAAAAAAGATTTGACACACTTCCCGAACTTGTCAACTTGTAAGAGGGGTGATCAGAATAAATATATTTCCACCATAACTGATCTACAGGAAGAATTTACTTTGAGATTTAAGGACTTCAAAGAAAATTAAAAATCAATAAACTTGTTTGCTACGCCTTCTACTGTGCCTGTTGAAGATGTTCCAGGAAATCTTTAAATGGAACTGATAGATTTGCAGTGCAATACTGAGCTAAAAGAAAAATATAACTGTGGACTTTTTGATTTTTACTCCAGATATATTGATACAAAGAAATTTCCGAACATTCGCCTTCATGCTCTGAAGATGATGTCACTATTTGGGAGCACCAATGTAGGTGAGCAATTAATTTCTCGAATGAAACATGTAAAATCAAAAAATAGGACCAGTATAACGGATTCTCATCTCGAAAATAGTCGTCGTATTGCTACAATAAGACCAGATATTGACAAACTTGTAAAAAATAAACAATGTCAAAAGTATCAGTAAAAATAAATGTGTTTAATAAACATGTCTTGTGTTTATTTGCTATATTTCAGCTACATTAAATTTTCCGCTTCCTATTTATTCTGGTCCTCTACTCGATAGGGAAACCCAAACATGACCCTTCGATAAAAAAAAAAGATTGAAGACCCCTGCTCTAAACCGCCAAACGATCCGTTGGTAATCACGGTCATTTTCATTCACCAAAACACACTTGTACATTTTTGCAATATCTGCCGTGAAACTATAGCATAAATACGGCACCGTAAAAGGATCCAAAAAATTGGTTCTTGTATACAGGGGCCAACCTTTATTACATCGTTTACCGACAAATTTGAAGCAGTTTTAGCCGACGCGTAATAAACTACGCGTAATTTCGTTGTGATGAGTCCTTAATAACACAATGATGTGGCAGATAACAAACATTGTCTTTAAATATTTCATTTGAGTTTATAGGTACATATGACCTAACTTAATGTACTCATTCATAAAGTCACCGTACCTTCCTTTCATAATAGGATTTTTAAATAATTTTCTTTCGAGAGTATGAAATCTTTGAATAGCAATATCGCGAGACCGTCCTAGCTCTTTATAAGTGTCTCTAAAGGGCAATTTAACATCAAATTTAACATCTTCACCTCTTTTAAAAATATTTTGAAAATGTTCCTCACATTCCTGTTCTTCTTTAGACTAAATTGCTTGTTTAGTGCTACATTCTTCGATGAACCAGAATACTTCCAGTTTGCTTTCAAGATTTGACATATTGATTGGCGTGTGTACAAAATTGCAAACTAGGCTTGTTTAATTTGTGTTGACTTGACATGGCCCCGCAACAACCCATCCTAATTTGGTTGCTTGTAAAATAGGCTGGTTACGGCCCAGTGCAATCTGATTGGGTAAAAGGAAATTATAAAAAATATTACCGCCTAATAAAATGTCAATCTCTGAAGTAATGTTAAAGTGAGGGTCTGCTAACTTGAATAGTAGTGTCGAAACTACATTGAGGTATATTTTCAGTTATTTTATTGATGACTAATAGTTCAAGATTGAACTGTGTGCTTAAAGTTTAAGATGTAATTTTTGTTGTAATGATACTTGAAATGTTAGTTACGTTTGCATTGATTCCAAAAACTGGAATTCTAACATGTTTAGAATGTAAATTTAGTTATTTGCTAAATGTTCTGTCACAAAATTTGACTGTGAGCCACTGTCTAATAAGGCTATGCACGGAATAGGCTTATTTTCTGAATCATATATATATATATATTGGTGCACGGTATCTTGTCGCCTCCGGTATACAGAAGAGGCGACCTGGCCTCCGGGTGTTCCCAGGGGTTTGCATCGAAAAAAAAATTATATATGGGGTGTTGAAATGACAACCAATCCAGATTCCTTGAGAGGGGAAAAGATTTTTTAATTTTTAACGGGTCATATATGGGGAACACAGAAAGTACTATGTGGCCTCCGAAGATTGTATATGCGCGTATATCCTGGTGCCGTTATTACCTCCGACAGTGTTGCCACATTGTCGGAGGTCATATAGACACCTCTGTACCCGCATGCTGGGTTTTTATATAAATATTTATATAGGCGGACAGTTTCTACCTTATTTTTGGCAGACTAAGGCACATTTTCTATTTCGGGGTCAAATGTGAATGTAAATCTGAAATATGAAAACAATAAAAAAATATAGAATGAAAGGATGTTTAGATTGTAATGGCAAGGATATTACAAATTAATAATTGAATTGTTAAACATTAACAATTAATAATTTAATATCTAGATGCAGGTGAATATCAAGACGAATGGAAGATTATTCAGACGCTGTGTGACAGTATAATGAAATATTTTAAATAGTGTGATATAATATATAGTGCCCCCTAGGAATTCCTATGGTCGATTATCGGTAAACTATAATTAGTACAATTTTGGATATTTCGTCGTATGCTAAGGTCGATAGGGCGGCTAAAATATTTTCAAGAATCAAGTAAATGTCAAGTTGCTTATTTTACAATTCTAAATACATTTAATATCCTACCTATAACTAAGTTTAATCGTTTTTGACATATTTCAAATTTTATGTAAAAATGTCGTTTGGAGGCCGGCAAATAATTATCAATTTTCCTTCATTATTTAATTTGAGCTAATTTATTTGTAAAAAGGAACCTAGGTTAGTACACCGTATAAATTTTAACCATTGTTATTACACGGCACTCAAAATAGAAGATAAAAATTAAATTAAGAAAACTGTGAAAAGTCACTTTTTTTTTTCAATTGTATTTTTATAATTTTATAGTAACTATGATTAAATTTATTTAAAACACGGTTAACTTCTTATAATGAAATAAAACTTTTGTATTTTGCTTTTAAATGTTTCAGATTTAATAGAGTATTACCCTACATATGTTTCGCCTTCTTAGGGCTTTATCAAGAGTACAGACTATACTGATACTTGATAAAGCCCTAAGAAGGCGAAACATATGTAGGGTAATACTCTATTAAATCTGAAACATTTAAAAGCAAAATACAAAAGTTTTATTTCATTTTAAAAAATGTTTCATAAAAAACCTACTGCAGAATCCATACAGTATATTAACTTCTTATAGTTATATATTCCGAAAATTTGTAGTTTTTAAAATACATATTGACAATTTAACATTTTTTCTGTTGGTTAGGGGGTTAGTAAACAATCAAGTGATAAATAAATCAAGAACAAGTGATACTATATTGCGATTATGATTTGTAGCTTTTTAAAGCCATCCTGACTAACTAGATAAATTTGGCTTACTATTTGAAAAAAATTACTTGTGACACTTTTTAAAATTCCATTTTTAGTTTTTCCTTTAGAAAGTTCTGTATTAAAATCTAATAATTAAACGAAGTCTGGTCAAGTATACCCCTTTCTACAGAGAAATCAGCCCAAATTAAATAACAAGGGCTGTACTGAAAAAAAACTGATATTTATTTTCCGGACTGCACGCGACATTTTTAGGTAATATAGGACATTGAAAACTCCGACCCTTAATATCTAGTTTCCAGTAAATAATATTAAAAATCGGAAAGACACGTCAATTTCTTTAAGAACGAGTACGCTTTTAAATAATATTTTCAGCTTTCGGGGTTTAAGTCTATGGGACAGGGTAGATGTTACCCTAATGTTCTTAAATGGGAAGCAGGGTCATGTGGCACACCATTTTAAAGGTAGTTATATCTCTTTCCAGTAATAACAATAATTTGTTATTCTTTGAGTAGTAGTTTCCTAGAAATCGCGTTACAAAATTGGACGTAAGTAGAACGGCCTCCACTGAGATTTATGGGTATAAGTTATTATTTAAAAAACATTATTATGTTCACTCCTCTTTTAGCAGGATGATTTGGGGGTACGTAGGTAGTTACTACACCCTTTCCAATTTTTTACCAGCAAACTCATCGACTAAAGCATTACATAAATAAATCTATTTTTGGAACTCGATTTCTTGGAAACCACTACTCAAAAAAATACTAATAATTGGAGAGAGATTTAAACTACCTCTAAAATGGTGTACCACTTACCCATTTAAGATTTTAAGGGTGACATCTACGCTTCCCAGTGGGTTAAACCACGAAAGCTGCAAATAGTCTCCCTTTACAATAACATTCACGTGTCTTCTCACTTTTAATTATTTATTTGAAACGATATATTAAGGGCGGGAAGTTTTCACATTAACAATTTAAATTTGATTTTCATATTTTTCCCAGATATAGTTTTTCCATTATCAAACGGTTGAGTTTTTGGATATACACCCTGTAGACAAATAAAAGTCCAATTTGTGGTCCCATAATAATTAAAGGCTTAGCAGTTTTTCAGTACTGGATGACATCATTATCAGATTATACTGAACTTATTCACTAGGGTGGGCTGTAAAAATGTATTATTAAATTTTGCTCGGTATACCACGGGAGATTGGCCCAACATACAGACAGTGAAATAAAGGAAAGAAATAAGAAATCAGTTAATATCTTCAGGTCGCGCATATCCTCGAAAATCTAAAAAATTAATCAAATTTAACATTTTTGCGTAAATAACAAAAACAGTTTTTCCATGTTAGTTAAATGCTATGGTTTAGATAAGTAAGAAATAGCAGAGAATTAAATTAAAAGATATTTCAGTATGTATTGGTCGTGCATTGGATTTTAAAAATAAATGATTAACTCTGTAACATCAAAATTGCAAAATGATAAATGTTACAAACTATATATAGCATTATGTCAATAGTCAATTAAGTCTCTTACTCATTCTTTTTTGGCTACTTTTAAACTCCAATTTGTGCGAAAAACGTTATCGAGAAAGAAGCATTGTTCTGATGAACACATTCCTAAACTGGACACTAGCAACTCTTTTGACACCATGCAACTTTACAAATCGCTCTACTGCTTGAGTATGACATGAAAACTTGTCAAAATTTCATTCAGACTGTTCCTGATTTTAATAAAGATAAATTCCCTCATCGCTTAGTCTGGGTGGTAGCGAAAGATAGCAAGGACTCCAATTCACCTCAATGGTTGTGAAAAACTTCCAGTTTTGATAGCGTTTAGCGAGGAATTCCTGAAATTGATCTAAAAGTGTTAATTAAAGATGTTCAATATCTCCTGGACTTTAATACTGTAATACAATCAGGTAATTGTCCAGAAGAATTGGCTGTTCATGATCCAGGCCCACTTTCACACTTTAACATGGTTAACTGCGGCAAGCAGAGGTCTCAGATTGTACTTAGTTGTGATAAATTCTTTAGATGAATATAATGTATCAGTTTCTTTCATCCTAAAGTCCTATTTGCCAGTCTGATTTAATATCAAGAAACGCAAATATTTTACAAATAATGGCCCTAAGCATGTATTTGAAGTTATAGAAACATCAAGATTCCTACTTGAAAATATACTTAAAGTAGTAGATCCTGTGCTCGATCACAGTCTTATGTTTGCTCATCTCGAAAATTTGATTTGGAGCATGTTTTTGATGATGGAAGAAAAAACATCAGAGAATTAAGTATTAGAAGAATAATGAAGGCGCGAAACAAAACTCGTAAGAATGGGTCAATTAGAAACTTTGTGACACCAATTTTAGACACACATTAGACGTAGACATTAACTTCACTGAAATGATAGATTGAAGTACCTTTAATCTTCCGCCGCCCATGTTGCAAATAGTAAGCGATGGAGGAATTTTATCTTTAATAAAGTCAAGAATAGCAGCTGAATGGAATTAATGTCCATGTCATACTCAAGTAGTAGAGTGATGTGTGAACAGTTGGTGTCAAAAGCGTCACAAAAGTTGTCAGTACGAAGCTTAGGGATGGGGTCATTAGAACAACGCTTTTTATCTATCTAGAATACCAAGGTTTCCGCACAAATCGGAGTTTAGAAGTAGTACCAAAGAGAATTAGTAAAACACTATAACAATTGACGTAATGTTATAGTTTCTAACATTTTTCAACCGTGGTATTACAAACAGGGTTAATAATTAATTTTTTAAACCCAATTGTTATAGTTTTTAAATTTAATTATCACCTCTGTGCTATTTATTAGTTATCTAAACTTGTAGCGTTTCACTAACATGAACAAAATTTTTTTGTTAATTACGAAAAAATGTGAAATTTGATAATGCTTTTTTGTATTTTCGAGGATGATAATGATGATATTAATATTTCTTTGCTTTATTTTACTTATTTAGCATATATAGCGAATCAAAATTTAAAAAAAAAATATTTTTTTGGGACCATTCCATTATACACTACCACGCCTTTAATTGGCGAACTGCAAATATGGTATGAAATGATACGATAGCGTCCTTATCACCTCCTCACCGACGTTGCCATTTAGCGGAGGCGGGAAAGTTACGTACGTCAACCATATGTGACGCAAACATGCGATTTATATGATCGGAGGCGTCATCGTGCCTTCCGTAAACTTTTTATGCAGCACTAGCGCCGGTGATCTATACCGGAACTAAAAACTTTTTTTGGGGGTATGGTGGGTACGTTGTGACCTCCGACAAAAATTTTGCTATTAGCACGTTAATGGTCATCTGAGGTCAGAACTACTGAAAATATGGAAAAAACGTTGTCGCCTCCGAAATCGGAGGTGACAACGTCATATATGAGGTGACAACGGCTCTTCAGTATATACTTTGGAGGCGACATGGTACCCTTTATCAATATATATATATAAACAAGAGCTGTGGATAATATTGTAAATGTATTTTTGCATGACACATTTGCATAAAAAATCTCTGACATTTGAGAACATGTGACAACCCTGCCATCAATTGGCCCATCCGGATTGTCTTGTGGTTTATGTTGTTCCTTTTTCGAAGAATTTAGTTTTGACTGAAATGATTCATTATTTGAGTTTGAACCCTGATATTGTATTCTGAGCTCAGTTTTATTTAAGTGTAAAATTATATGATTGCTCTTCTATTACAATTGAGGCCCTTAGAGTAAAAGGGGTATAAGTACACTTTTAAGCAAATCTGAGATAAGTGCATTAATGGCTACCTAAAGTTCATATTTGCTTGGAATAAAATAGGAACAAGTGATTTTCAGGCTTTGTGCGCTCTCTATTAGCGAGTAGAAATACTATGTATCTGAAAGCAGAAATATGTTTACAATAAAACGGATGCAAGTGCACTTGTACCCATTTTATTCCAAACTTTATATTATAAGTATAATTTTTGGAGCTCGGCGTTTGTATTTTATAAGTGTTTGTTGTTGTGGTTTGTCGTTATTATATTGTGTTTACCTAATTTAGTATCGAAGTGCATAAAGATTCACTGCTGGTATTCTAAAAAATTACAAGGAAAAATGAAGTGATAATACTTTAAAATCGCGGCTTTTGCCAACATCTTTATTAGTTTATTTTTATCAGGATGACAAATTCCCACTTTAAGAGAAAATTATTTAATAAAATTGAGAGAAATAAAAATATACCCATTGGTTAACCTTGTAAAAAAATTAAAGTTTTTGTTTCGAATTTTCAGAAGAACTTTCCGATCCATATGCCACCGATGAAGACAGTGATTATATACCTGAAGGCGATAAGTCCAGTGATGATGTGGATGGACCTAATAATGCTGCTACAGGAAGAAAATCCAGAAAAAGAAAGCGCAACGAAGCTGCCTGGGTATCAACAGAAAGAAGCTGCTGAGAAATTCAGGAAAAGCGTACAGTAGCTGTCAAAATAAGTTACATACTGAGCGTAGTGTTAAGCCTTATGAACATACTTGCAGATACAAGTGTTGCCAAAATATTTCCGAAATAGAAAGACGCGAAATATTTCAAAAGTTTTATGCTTTGGCCGACTACAATGTACAAAATTATTTTGTTTCTTCGTGCATAAGAAAAAAAGGCGTCCAAAGAAAAAGCAATAACGCGACTACCAACAAACAGTTTAGCACTGAAATATATCTTGTTAATAAGCGAGTATGTAAGATGTTTTTTCTTAAAACGCTTGACATAAGCAACAAAAGGTTTACCTCGGTTTGTGCAAAGACAGATGCTGTTGGTATATGCGCCAAGGACCAGAGAGGTACCGGGCCTGGTAGAAAAATGGAACCTGCAAGTCGAAAATTAGTTATGGAACACATCCAAATGTTTCCCAAGTACACATCCCACTATTCCCGAAAATCTAATTTAAATACCCGATATCTGTCACCAGAGCTAAATGTAAAAAAAATGTTTAGTTTGTACAAGGAATATTGCACAGGAAAAAATGCTACCCCTGTGAAAGAGTCCTATTACAGATATATATTTAATACGCAGTTTAATCTTAGATTTCACCGCCCTAACTCCGACACGTGCAGTAAGTGTGATACCTATGCAAATATTATCAAACATTCTCAAGATGAAATTAAGATTAGGGAGGCACAAATAAAACAGGAAGTCCATCATAAAAAAGCAGAAAATGCCTTAGCTACTAAAAAGTCAGATGTTCTACATAATAAAGATTCTGCTGATACATGTGTGATATGCTTCGATCTTCAGCAAGCTCTGCCTACCCCACTTATCACGACATCGAAAGTATTTTACCTTAGGCAACTGTGTACATAATCTGGTAACCGGCAAATCGCATATGTATGTATGGAATGAGACAGTGGCATCCAGAGGATCCCAAGAAATTGGCTCATGTTTAATTAATTTTATTAATAAAGTTTTGCCCGATAATATCACTAAGATAATCGCTTATAGTGACTCCTGCGGTGGGCAAAACAAAAATAAAAATATCGCCAAATTATTTATGTTCGTAGTTAAATCTACAAGAATTCAAGAAATCCATCATAAATTTTTAGAACCAGGGCACACGTTTATGGAATGTGATCAGGATTTTGGTATCATTGAAAAGGTCAAACGGAAAATTCCCCAAATTTTTATCCCAGAACACTGGAGGACCGTGATTAAAGAATCGTCTAAAAAGTTTACGGTCCATAACATGAAAAGAGAAAACTTTTACAGTTTCGCTCAATTAAACCAGATCATAAGTGACCCAAAAAAAATACCGATAACAATGTTATAAAATGGAGGGAAATTCAGTACTTTTTTTATTCAAAAGCTGCAGTAACATTTTCACTTCAGCACAAACCAACATTGGACATAGTAATGCCTTTTTCTACGTGCATGTGTCCCTCCAAAACGACAGGCAGGCCCAATTTAACATTTGAAAATGCATTTTCCATGCTAAACGAAGGTGCTTTAAAAATAAAAGAAGCGAAATGGAAGAACTTGCAATCCTTACTAGATTTTATTCCCCCAATATACCACGAGTTTTATAATAGTATTCAATATGAAGGAAAACAAGGTTCAACAAGTAAGCAGACTATTGGAAAAGGTAAAAACAAAAAATCAGTAAAGAAGCCAGAGGTACAGATACCAACTAACACTGAAGAAGACGAGGACGACGAAGTTCCCGAAGATGTAGAGTTGTTATATTCAGATGATGACTAGTGGTTAAATAAATAATTTTTTTTTGATGCATAAATATTTTTAGGGTTCATGTTTTTTGAGTTTTAAGTTATTAAACAGCTTTTGAAATAAGTTTTAGTTGTATATTTTTGTACCTTAGAACACAATAAAGTTTAGAATAAAATGGGTGTAAGTACATTTGTTAAAATTTTGTACAAAAATATTTCAAATTTCAAAAAAATAAATAAAATTTAAGACACAATTACCAATACTACATATAGACCAAGATACAACTATTTCCTATCTTTTTTGGCGACTTTTTAAAGTTCAATAAACTTTAAATGCAATTATCTCAAAACTATAATCTTTGTACTTATACCCCTTTTATTCTAAGGGCCTCAATTGTAATAGATCTATTACATTTCCAAAAAATCTATTACCCTATTACAAATGACATGTAATCTATTACATTTTTATTTAATGCGAGGAAATAAAGAAAACTAAGGAAAAAATATAATGAAATGAAACATTAAAAAAAAAGAAATTCTTTTTGACAATTAATAATAGAGGAGTAGGTCTAAATATGGGGTACCACTTTTATATATATAATTAAAATTTGAAAACATAAAGAACATTAAGTTTTTATACGGTAATCATATCCTGAACTTGTTGTCCGAATGATATCCGGCTAAAAATGAGTAAATATAATTATACTTAGTTGCGAAATATTTATTTATAAAAAAAATTAAAACGACATGTTTTTAATACATGGTCCAAATACGGGCTATCTATAAAAATATCAGTAACGAACGGTAGTGTTATATCTAAAAATTGACATAATATTTTTAAACACCTCTATTTGCAAATATCACAAATGTAAATCTCCCGGTCGGCACCTGCACATTCACTGTGTGCCCAATAGGAACACTGAGAGCACATAACCCAAAGTTCTCCCCTGCTATCATTGGAAAATAGTCCATTGCAAAATATACGACTTGCATCCTTGTCCTGTGGGTTTTTCCCCTGGGGAAAATCAAGATCACTCTGGCTGTCATCCTGGAGTGCAACTTCATCTTCAGAGTCTGAAGACTGTCGCCTTTTCTTTAACACTTTTTTATTAGCTAGCTTTTTTCCTTTTTCTTTTTTGCTTGCAACTGTCCTTTTTCTTTTCCATCATCATTAGTAGTTCCAAAGTTCAACTTTCTCTTTTTCTTATTGACTGCTGGTTTTTCTAAAGACAATGATAGCTGCTGTTTGTATGGTGATGCAGTGATGACGCAGGAACCTGCAGACTTTCGACCCCTATTGCTGACTTGTCCTTTGATAGAAGGAACGATTTCAAAAGGACTAGTTTGTTTCAATGACCCATGATGGTGAGAAGTTGGAGTGCAATCTTGACTTTTTTGGTGGAAGAAACTGAAGCGAAGATGTCAAAAGGATTCGCTTGTTTTGATGTCCCAGGAAGAGCCTGATAAGCTGGATTACTATCCTGGGCTAAAGGCAAATTAGACGACGAAGGCAACCTTGTTAGAGTGGTATTTGGTGTCTGATCTGTTTCGGTGCATGTGCTGCACGTCTTTTCTGCCTCTATCTCAGAAGCTATAAAATCAGCGTCATTAAAAATATTTTTATTCAATGGGAATATTCCCGTTGCCCTAAAACCATTCACTGCAATCTCTCCCGTTTGGACTTTAAGGTAGGCTTTACCGAATGGCTCCATGACATCATAGGGAGTGACACGGCCGTTTGAATGTTTAAGCCATTACCTAATTTCTTCTATAATAAAATGCTTTTAAGGGACCCATAGGCTGGAGCTTGTGGGTCGAATGGGGGGAAAGGGAAATTATTGTCACAAAATTTGCTTTAGCCATATCAATTACATCAACATTCCTTACATGACTATAGTGACCATCTAAAAGAAGTAAAACTGGTGACTCTTTTGTTGGAACTGCCTTTTCAATAAAGTGAGTAAACCACTCAGTAAAAAGATATCCTTGAACCCATCCGGAAGGATGGGCTCTTCCAATCGAACCTGGAGGACTTCCTTTCATTAGGCCTTATGTCATATTTGTCCTAGGAAATATCACAAATGGGGGAATAAAAGTGCCCTGAAGCACTCATGCAGGCAATTATATAGTGGTTGCACGTGACATTAATGACTTGCCTGCTTATTTGTGGTTATTTATTTTGCCTAGGTTTGTATGACATTCCAGGACCTTCCAGGATCGTACTACAATAGTACGTACGTTTATTTTAAAAATGAAACGAGTCTATTTATATTTTTAAATACATCTTTTATTATTTATTATAGGGAATAAAACACAACACATTGTATTTTTTTGTTATTTATTTATTCAAATATATAAAATAAAGTCATTATTTTATAATTACATGTCTAGTAGGTACCTCTATCTTCACAAAAAGATAAGAAGTACGCATCTACATGCATGTCCATCTTTACCTACTGTAAACTTTATACAGTGTGTCTACACATGGACTTAACTATACCTGTAAAAAATTGTATCTTCAATTTTTCGAAAAAGTCATCCTTGATCATTTCTTTTCCCCGTTATGTAAATACAAATCACTTGGAAAAATTTCCATGTTTTTGTACCGGATGCACAAAAAAACATTTTTGAAAATAACTATGGACCTTTTCTAAGGAAAGGTTATTGTATTAAAAAACTAAATATACGGTTTGCTTAAAGGTTGTTCACTCTTGTTACCTCTGTTTTAACTTTAATGTTCAATAGTAACTTATAAGCGTATAGTATCATAACAAGCAAATTCTATATGCACCCTTCTTTTGTATACGTGGGCTACGTATACTGCAAATATGTAGGTTACGTAAGTCATATATGCAAAAAACTAATAAAATGGGTATTTCGGCCTTCCCCATTGGGATTTCGGGAAAGGTAAGAGTAAAGAGATACGAAGTCGGTTAAATTTGGACAATTTTGCGATTCGGTTTTTAGTTTTTCCTGACTTTGTTCAAAGAGATGTCCACAAATAAATTTCACTTTCTCATTGCCACTTTTCATTCTCCCCAAGATGGAATTTTATGAAGGAATGAACAATATGAGCATGGTCGTTATTACCCATTATAATTAAACGATCCACTGCCGTTTTAATAAAATCAAAACGTGATACAAACTGCTTGCCAAGTAGTTTGAAATTTGAAATTAAGTGATAAAAGTCCAAGTAATCATACCCAAGCACCAGTGGTTTGTTTGTTAGTTCTGTGCGCAGTACTTAAACTCACATAGACGAATTTCGAGAAAGGATGGGGAAATGTGTCGACATTGGAGGGTTTCATGTTGAATAAATTTTACTGTTGCACTGTTGCTGTTTGCAAAAAACTGATAAAATGTATTTTATAGTAACATTAAATATCTGGCTGAATTAAAGTATTTAACATGATGTGAACCAACAAACCAGGTTAGAAAGTTAACTATAAGTGTAACGAACGAATTATATATGAACCATTTTTGGGTCTATGTAGGCTACGTAAGTTAAATAAGGAAACAAGGACAAATTATATATCACAAAGAGAGAATATTAGAACCTATTACTTCAACACAGAAATATATTGATGTTGGTTAATTTGAAAAATCATCATCATTGTCAGAAAAATCAACATCACTATCAACATTGATAATAATAGGTTCCTGCATATGAGCGATTATTGATCGCTCCGTCTCCCATGCTGCTTTAATAATCTTGTCAGTGTGTTTAACATAATTTGCCCATTGTTCCTTACTTACACCTTTTAAGGCCTTTTCCCAAGCTTTTCCGACGTCCTTTTCTTGTAGAATGTACTGATCATAAAGTCGCTTTGCTTGACTCCATACCATTTCAATAGCATTAAACTGACAATGATATGGAGGCAACCGCAGAACTTCATGACCAGCATTTCGTATTAGTTGGTCCACGTTGTAGGACTTATCAGCTCTTGGCAACTGATCGATAAGCTGCCATAGGGTTTTTACTATAGCAGTAGCTGAGAAGATGATTTGCTTGTCTGTAAGCCACCGCTGTAGCTCCGCTTTTTTCCAGCTCTTAGCAGGCCACTTTTCAACTTGCTTGCTGTGATAACTAGCATTATCCAGTATAATTATTGAAGGCTCCTCCAAGTAGGGTAGCAAAGCATCAGAAATCCATTTCTCAAAATTATCAGAGTTCATTTCGCCATGATAGTCACCTGTATTACTCTTGGACTTGAAAATCAGCTTCGCGCTTTCCACAAACCCATCTTGTCCGCCAGCATGTAAGATAATATATCTACAACAAATATAATATAACTAGTATGAGAATTTTTTTTTTTTAACAATTTCTTTGCAGACCTCAAAACAGCTTACAAGAACTGGCACCGAGGCCTTGAAAAAGTAAAATTATAAACAGATAACAGAAGTATAGTACTTTATATAAATTCAAAAACATAAACTTAACAAAAAGAATTCAGTCACTGTTCCTTATAAATCTCTTAAGGTTACGACATACAACGTTTTCTTCACACTGAAATAAAGTCTCTGGAAACCCATTGTAAATTTGTACACTTCTATTTATTGGCGAGTCTTGTGACTCTTTTGTTCTTTTTTTTGTTCTTCACAAAACGGTTTTACATGATTATTTTCTAAATACATACAGGGTGATTGATGGTGGATGGCCTATTAGACGTTTATGAAGAACTAGTCAACGAATCACTATGAAAATTTGGTATCTTAAGCGGCCCTCACACGTTCAATAATATTGTCAATATTTGATGATATTGACAATAATATTGATTGTGTGAGGTCAGTGCTGCAACTCCTACTAGAAAGTAATATTTTTTTTAGAATTCCTATTAATTTTTTAATATCCTTACATCTTTATCTTTAATCGTTAATATCTTTAACATTTTCCTATACCTATCTGTTATCGCTCTCGAGATAATACTTAATTAAACTTTTTTTTATAAAACATATCCTAAACGTCTAATAGGCCATCCACTATCAATCACATATACATACCCATACATACATACATATATTTTAAAATTTATTACATTTTACTCAAAACAAGTATTAAGGGTACTACTCTTTCTCGGTAAGGAGAACTTTTTAAAATAGTAACTTTTCTTTGTAAAATTAAAGATAAAATAGATTTCTATTAGATTAGATCCAAAGTTTCATCTGATAAGCATATATACCTATACCCGTCTCCAGTGTGTTTCCTAACTGATTTAATACTGTCATCCTGTCATGACTTCCTAAACGACCCATTGGAAAAGATCCACGTTTCGTCCACGAAAACATATGGTTTCTTTTCGGCACCAAGTTGTTCATTCGCCATGTATATTTCCAGAAATCTGCGTCTCTTCTGAGCAACACAAGGCTTTTCCATTAGAGCTCGGCGATTATCATCAGCTCTATATATAAATCCCAAGCTTCCGACAAGTTTGACCAAACTTCTTGGGCTTCCCTGGTACATTTCTTTTTCTCTGAGCAGTTCACTTAGAGATTTTATTGTCACTGGCTTTCCTACAATTTCTTTTTATCAAGTATACATTTTAAAATTGTAATTATGGTTTTAATAAAAGTAGATGGCACCTTGCAATCCTATCTCTGTAGACGAACCTGCTAAGAAAACAATAGGAACTTATATTACTATCAAATTAAAATGAGCAGTAAATATTATACATCAATATCTTAATATACCTTATTATACAAAATTATATTAGCATGGTTTTTATAATTATGTTCTGCAAGCACTAATATTTCATGGTAAAATACATAATTTTTTCAGGAATTTGTACCTGTGTACATTAACAATGGTAGGTATTAAATAACTTTTGATTTATTTTTATCTAGAAGTCAATTTTTCCTAATACCTTTGTTTTAATCAAGAAAGTGTCAGTGTGAACAAGTATTTACAGTTTATTGATTAAATAATATTTAAAATAAGTAAAAGCAGACATTTATATAAGACCTTAAAAATATCAGGATAGATATTTTGTATCATCTTGTGAACTTGGTTCCTATATATGCCAACCATACATATTACCTTACTTTTGACAGTAATGCAACTCTTTTTATTATAAAACCTGCATTTCTCTGCAATATGGATCCAGCACTGTAACTGAAAAAAGTTAATATTGTCATACAAAAATGCTTAAACACATAGAAGCAACATGATTCACACTTACGATCGGCGTACATGTGGTAAATTTGATCCCGGATTTGCAAACGGACACCTTCCCTGAGATCATCCGTTAGAGGTTTAGCTCTTTTTTTTAACACCACCAGATGGTCTTCGATAGGGCCATCCTTATACCTTCTAACTGTGAAAGCAAATATTTGCATCGCTTTTGCAGTTTCCTGTAGGTTTAAAGGATAAATTTTATGATATAGTAATTGAAAAATTATAAAAAACCAACAGTTTTTTAAAATTATTTCTAAAATATTTGCCTGCCATTTGCTTAATTATTTTTCTTTTCGTAAAGTTAATAAAGTTGGAAAATTAATACAGGTAATATCCCTCATATTATGCTTTAACAGATGAATAAAAAATGTGTCGAGTCGAGTGTGTAAATTTAATTAAAAATAATAAATGTAGTTATATACACATATATAAAAACATTTTAAAATGTCTCACCTGAACAGCACTTAAGTGAGCATGGCATTCTTTAAAGTAGCTATAAACATTTTGAACGAACTGCTGGGCTAGCTCATTGCCATGTAAATATGAATACGCCTTTGCCTAAGAAAATAGGAGCAACCCATTATTATTGGAACAAACAAACATAAACAAAAATGTATTAATTTTCACTTGAAACCGTTTTATATTTTTGTAGTATTTGGCGTTTACATTATATCTCATTCAGGCTTATTGGGACTACCACGGGCCTGTGACCCCTCACCCCTAAAAAGACTTAAAAACCATTCGACATTTTTTGTGTGGAATCTTATTGTGCAACCACTCGTGCCAAGAACTGAAATTTCAACATCCACTTTAATAAACAATATATTTAACCAAACTGTCTACATTCAAGTCGTCACACAAAAGTATTACCTGATATTTAACTGAAACAAATCTCAACTCGATCAGAAAGAAATGAAACATCTAGAATTTTTTTTATTAATATTAAAATCACCTTAGTTTCTCTAACGGTGGCATCAGCTGAGGTAGAAGGCAGACAATAATTATGCTCCATAATTATTATTTTCGCCTAAAAACAGATAAATGAAAATATTAACCTATAAATTTTTCATAACGTGACAAGTACTTACTGTGGTTTACCAGATACACAAACAACTCAATATGTAATTAATCGAAGTTTTCAACACAAAATAAACACTTCTAAAACGACGGAAATACACTTTTAAACGTATTAGCACTAATCAAACTCGAAAAATATAAAAACAAAACACGCTCAATACGGTTCCTATAAAACTGGGGTATTTGGTTAAGTCCCCAAACAGCTGATCGATGACATATTAATGATGTCAACTGTCGAAAAAGCTTGAGGATTCGCTGCAAATACTATAGTTATAGTTGAGCCCCTTTCCGCAGAAGTTAAAGCTGCAATTTGTCTTTTTCCCTTTCTTCCTATGACATGAGGCACCTTGCTCTGGACAATAGAACTCTTTCTGCTGGAAATTTGTGTTTTTCACAGGCTTCTCCTAATAATTGAAATTGTACGTTTTCCTTATTAAACCCTAATGCTCTTGCAAGGGATGTTCCACATGGTTTACGAATAGATAAGCGGTCTTTGTGACGATTCATAAAAAGATCAACCCAAGATCTGCCTGATTCACCGTTTTTAAATGGAGTCTGTAGTAGAGGTGTGTCATTCGTGAACGATTCGATCGTTTTCATTCGATCACTTTAGACGATCGAACGATGGAATCGTGCTTAGCAGAAATGTATCAATCATCACATATGAACCCTACCTACCAAATATTGTTTTCCTGTTCCATTTGTTTGCTCAGTGAGATCGGACATCGGTGGTGAATGAAAAGAGAGCGAAATAAATACGTAGCATTAAGTATAAAACAAGGATAGGTATATTATGAATAACACGCTATCTGCACTATGTGCGTTGCGTTGCGAAACGTATTATTATTATTTCTGTTGCCGATAGCCCAGCACAATTCATAATAGTGCAGACAACTTACGATTAGATGTACGCAGGGTGTAAGTTATTGAGAATCAAACCAGGCTATTTCTAAGTTTTATAACAATGATATTATTATAATATAATAATAAAAATATATTTATATTGTTAACACAACATTAAATAGAGAAATAACACAATATTAAATGTTTAAATTAAAAATTAAATATTGTGGTTTAGAAATAGAATTTTGGCTGCTTTTTCGGGTTTGAGTCGACTTCGCTTATCGCTTATCGTTTCAGCAGCTTTCGAGAATACCCGCTCGCAAGGCACAGACGTCGCGACTATGCACAGACGTCTTCGCATTAATACGTAAAGACGGGGAAATATATTTTTTCTTTCTTCCCACCAGTGCAATGGATCCTCAGTTCTTCTTATTAGTGGTTCATTGAGATATTTATCAACTTCAATTATACTTGCTGCTACAGGGATTTCTGTAATTAAAACATTTTTAACAGAATCATCGAAATCTGCCCAAATGGATGATTTTTCTTCAGATTCGGTCAAGACTGCGGGACTATGCGATTCTAAAGAAGGGGTATTAGTTATATTAAATGAAGAAATTTTGGACCTTATACTTTTTAATGTTGCTTCATACTTAGCTGCGGACGAAAACCAATATTTTTTAAAGCGAGGATCCAGAAACGTCGCTTGTGTAGATAATTCGTGTACCTCTACATCTTTAAATCTTTCTTTAACTCCTGAATGTAATTTTGTAAGTAATTTTGTCACTTCTGGTGGGGTTATTTCTATGTTTTCAGTTAAAGATCTTTTCAAATGTTTGTTCATAGAATTGACAATTAATATTAATTTTCTTGTGTGTGTCCCCCCAGAGGAATGCATAGAATTGGTTAGAAACCTTCTGTTCACCAATTCAGATTTACCTACCCACCATATCCTCAACATATGTTTACTTATTGATACTGTTCTTAAACAAAACTTTTTCCAATTTAATAACAAATTTTATTCTCAAAAATCAGGCTTATCCATGGGCTCCCCGCTTAGCCCTCTGCTGGCGGAAATTTTTCTGGCGTTTATTGAATCCAAGATAGAATTACACCCCTTATTCCATAGAGTTTTTTGTTTTTTCAGATATGTCGATGACACTTTCGTTGTTTTCAAGGGTGATAACCACGAGCTACAACTTTTTCTGTCTTTTCTCAACTCTTTGCACCCTTCTATTCAATTTACTATGGAGACGGAGACTAATGGATCCCTTCCTTTTCTTGATCTATTGATTGAGAGAAGTTCGAGTTCATTGGTTTTCGGTATTTTCCATAAACCTACAAGCACAGATTCGGTTATTCCCTATTTCTCTAACCACCCATTCAGTCACAAGGTTGCTGCTTTCAATAGTTATTTTCACAGACTTTTTAATATCCCTCTTTCAGAACCTAACTTTAATACAGAACTTAATATTATCAAACAGATAGCTTTTAATAATGATTACCCTTCTCACTTTATCAATAAACTCTATTACAGACATCTATCAAATTTCCTTAACAAAAGTCTAAAGTGTACTAACACTAACACTGCCCTTAATGATAGGAGATATTTTTCTTTACCTTTTCATTGTCGTATTTCTTATAAAATACAGAGAATTTTCAGGAAGCTTGACCTTAACATTAGTTTCAGTGCCCATTCAAAATTAAAAAGTTTTGTGGTCCGATCAAAGGATAGTACCCTTGCTCTGGATAGGTCGGGAGTGTACTCTCTTTCTTGCGGTCACCCTGGCTGTAATACCTGCTATATCGGCCAGAGTGGCCGCAAGATTTTGACTCGTGTTAATGAGCACAAGAGGATCATAGATAAGAACTTGGACAAGGTGGATTTGGTTTCCAATTCCTCCTTTGCCAATCATGTTGTTAATTCCGGGCACTCTTTTGATCTTGAGACTGGTACTAGAGTCCTGCATATTTGTGATAAAGGCTTAACCTTAAACTTACTTGAGATCGTTGAGATACACAAAGCTTTAAAGAACCCAGATTTGAATTGTATTAATGACCAAATTAATTTTTCCTGCCTAAATTTCTTTAATTCCCTTACTTTTTTGTCCAAGTAATTACATATTTGTTAATTAATAAAATTTTTTGTTTCCCATTTTGAACCTAACCTATTTTTTCCAACGTCATCTAATTACAGTTCTTTTTTCTCTCTCTTGAAAGTTTTTTCTGTCATCACTGTTCACTTAAAAGCACTTCTGGTTCGTTTCAGCCACCTTTCGGTGGAGAGACGAACTATGGATCTCAACTTTCTCCTTTGCAGAGTTTCCTATATTCAATTTTTTGTTTTATTTTTATAATTGCAACATTTGTTACGATACAGCAGCACGTTCGGAGTTTGGCTTGTTCATTTAATTTTATTTTTGTGTTCAATTACTACTCCAATACCCTCCTATCTTTGTTATTTTTACTTATAAATATTCCTCTCTTTGTTACATTTAGGGGTTTTCACTTGAATATGTTAGCCTTTTGACATTGCATTATCTTATCTTGGTTGAATTGATATAAATCTTTAAAACATTTTCTTTCATCTTAGAACCTCGTGTTAGGATGAACCCATTTTCAAATAAGAACGTTTTTTACCTAAAATCTAAAATTAAAATTAGTTCTTTCTTTTCAAAGGACGTTTTTCTTTTTCTTTTATTCTATTAAATGAATATTTTTCAAATGATGCTTTTACTTAGAATACATAAATTTATTTTATTACTTGAAATTTTACATTTCAAAAAATAGTTTTTCTTTCCTGCTAAACTAGGTAAGGAACCAACAATAATCTTTTAATTTAGTTTTTCTTATCCTTTCACCTCTCTTAAACTCAACCAATTTAACTTATCTTTTTTATTTTTTATTTACAGTCACTACAATGTCAAAGGTACCCTTCTTTGTTTAATGTTTTTACAATCCACTGAAGATGAAGACTTGAGTCTTCGAAACATGTTTGGATAATTTACTTTATACATTTTTTATTAAACTAGTGGAGCAGACTGTGAGTTTCTTTACCTCCCAATTAATATTACTTTAGAAATGGTTACTGATTTTTCTGCACTAATTTCTTCAGTAATATCATTGAATAATTTTCTAAAATATTCCAATCAGATGGTGACACGGTATTTAGATGAGGTTGATCAATGGCCAGCAAACCAACAACAGCATTTTTTATCATGAGTATTCGAAATAACATATCATATGTAGAGTTCCACCTTGTTATTACGTCTTGTTTTAGCTACAATTCAGGTAATCCCATTTGTTTCTGCATGTCTCTTAATTTAGCAAGGGCACTAGAAATAGATTTAAAAAACTGCACAATAGCCTTTACTTTATCAACTTGAACTTTAATTTCTCCTATTGCACCTTGTACGATTAAATTTAAAGTGTGCGCAAAGCATACAAAAAAACCCCACTGAGTCATTTTGATGGCTGCTTTTATGTTGGCAGCGTTATCAGAGACAATACATGCTATTTTAGTTGGAATTGAATATTCGTGTGCGATTTCGAAGATACGATTTGAGATACATTTTTCCTTTGTCATCATCAATAAAGTGAGCCGTGACGGCAACAAAACTTTGATTGTTTAACGACGTCCACCCATCTGTCGTTAGACATACAGCATCAACTTCTAACAGTTTTTTTAAAATATCTTCTTTGACACTGTTGTACATTCTAGGTATTAAACTATTTGAAATTGTTTTCCTGTCCGGCATTTTATAAGTAGGGCATAGCATGTAAACAAACTTTTTAAATTCAGGATCTTCAACAACTTTAAATGGCTGGTACTCTTTTACAATAACTCGAATAAGTTGTTCGTCTAACTGCTTGGATTTACTAAGAGATATTGGTCGGCGAATAAAATTTGTTATAACTTCTTGAGATTGTGCACGAAAAGTAGGAGTAACAAGGGTTTTTTTACTTTCTTCTGTCAAATTTTGATGTGTCGAAGTAGAAGTAGCGGATGACGTACTTGGAATATCAAAGTTTGCAACTTCTTCTGCATGCTCTTCCACATCCGTTACAGATACTTTTAATCGTTCGCAATGTCCATATGATACTTTTTGAATATAAATACTTTTATGTACACATTTTAAGTGCCGGGCAAGATTTGCGGTTGCGCCACCACCGAAGCTTAATATTTTATTACAATATCCACATTTCGCTTTTCCGTCACTTACAATTGTAAAATGTTTCCAAATCTCACTTCGTTTATTTTTTAAATCAGACATTGTTCAATTTATAATATAGGTATACTCAGTCCAGATCAGATATTCTTCATTTATCCATGCAAGAAAAAGAAATATAAAATATATAAGCAAGGGCTCCCATTAAATTAAGTTTAAGCCCATGCTAATATATCTGTATAGTTTAACATGGTCGCACAACCGCCAAAGCGAAGTATTAGTTGTCAGTAATATGTAGCAAGAAGCATTAATTTATAGTCATTATATGTATACAGACACATGTACAACTTTACAATATGAAATGCGGCGTGCGGGCTCTACACCCTGTTCCTGTACAATATGATCGCAGTTCCTCACCAATATATTTTTTAAACGCTACACATTACCGACAACGCGACAACTAAGCCTAACCTGAACCCACCACTTTATACTCATAAAACCTTATGCAATTCCCGATATTAATAAGCAAATGAATAAATTATACTGTTATTATTAGTTAGTAAATTGTACACTACACTAGAAAACACAACTAAGCGAAAATACTATAACCACTATACTCTTTAAATACCAAAATAACTAACTTCTAATTCCGATCGAACATATTATGTGACATGTCACGTAAATCCCCCAAATACAAAACAATCAGTTCAGTGTTCAGTTTTGTTTATCCGTCTGGCCATTCATTATTCATTCGTTTAAACGGAATTGATACATTATAGAGATCGCCGATCGCCCCCGATATATCTCATTCTCAGTCAATCGCGTGCAATTTTAAGCTTACACACAGTTTTCAATGATCGATTGAAACGATCGATTGAAACGATTCAATCGTTTTCAGAATCATTCGTAGATCGATCGAATCCTGCTAAAATGAACGAATGACACATAAGTAGTCTGTAGACCATTTCTAATTGAGAGTTGCTAGGCCATTCGTCGCAAGTCGCCCAAGGTACAACCAAAAAAATTTTGCTCCATAGTCAGCAAATACGAAACCAACTCCTCTTGAATCTTTTCTCCCAAATAGGGCTTTCTTCCTAGCTTCATGTGAGCTGCTTGGGCTGGGGGCATATCACGTTTTTTGCTTAAAGTCTGTAATGTTGGACGTGGCACACCAAATCTTTTTGCTGCTTTCGAAGTTCCCATTTTATTTTCCCTTACGACTGTTATCGCTCTCTCCATATCCAACACTTTCTTTTGCCTTTTTTAACATACTTAGTCTTACTTCTTGGCATTCTAAAATCAATAAAGGAAGCTTAGCTTGTCTGTTTTAAATCTAGCCAAAAAGGTCAAAATATAGGCTAGCCTATATTTAGACCTTTGTCCGTAGCCCGTATTTAGACCAACAGTATAGAACATTATAAGGAGTGGCAGCCATGTTTGGGCCACCTTAGCCAAAAACCATTGAAAAAATATCTTATTTGTTTAACTAATTGGCCCAATGTACCAAATTTGTCATTTATTAAGCAGATTCTTACTCAACTAATAATAAGTACTTACGTGTAAAATATTTCCACGACGTAAAACACACACTATAACAGGTTTTTGCGAAAACTTCCGTTCGCTTCGAGTGCAAGCGGGTAACTGCTCGTAGTTACTTTCTGTACTCAAAGGTAATAATTTGAACTAACACACCCTAGATGGCAGCACGTAAAACGCCGAGAAACACAACTAGCCCATATTTAGACCCTAGCTTATATTTGGACCTTCTCCTTGTAAGTATAGGCTTAAATGATATTGTCGAAGAGTCATTATCGTTATCATCGTTAATGATAATGAGGGGCAGTTTCCGCCGTTGACGATTTTAAAAAGTTGCCTGGTAAAGATTTGGATGTAGCTGTAATGTAAATTGTATGTGTGTAAATTTGTATCACGAATCATCTCCATCGTGTGCAGAAGTGCATCACACATTTTAGTTTGTAGTCGCTTTCTTTGTTTATTTTTAATTAAAGCCAATTGTGAAAATACCCTTTCAGCAGCGACTGAAGAGTGTGGTAAGCACATTAAACCTCTTATTACTGTTTGAGAACATTAATTCATTAACTCCGTTTGTCATCTTGAATACACGGAACAAAAACTCTTCCACTTCCAGTGAATCCTTGCAAGTTAATAACTGACGATCCTGTTGTTTTAATAAGGCGCCATTCAGTATTTAAATCTTCCCACCTGTCATCGCTACATAAGATAGGGAACCTATGCATAATTGGAAGGATCGATGGAAATTCTTCACAAAAAAATAAGTTCGGGATCTAGAATTTTTTCGATGTCCATACTTCATCATTAAATTCGAACCTAGATTGGATCTGTTTGGCAAGTTCTATGTAGAAGTCCAGGCACCTATTTCGGAAATTGTATAGATCGTTTTATCAATTTCTTCATTTTTATTTATAAAAACATTTCGCACTTTGCACCGAAATACATCTTCTCAAGAGGCAAAAAATTTCGGGAATCGTTCAAGCTAAATATAATAGTGCGAGGTGCAATACAATGTTTTGGAATATAATTATTCAAGATTGTGCGATACAGCGTGTCTCCGAAATCTTATGAACTCTCAACTTTTCACTTTGGAATTCCAAATTGAGCTTATATATTAAATCCAAGGCATAGCTTGAAACAAATTTAAATATTGGATTTTTCATAGCTCCTAATATTGTCGATGTATTATCTGCAGCCAGTTTATCGACTTCATTGCTTTTAGAGGTAAAGAATAATATAAGATGATCCCACTGTTCGAAGATACGACTTATGAAATTTTGCAATGATAGCCACCTCAGCTCATTTTCAAGATGCGATGTGCCTTAAAAAATTCTTGAAATTCCAAAAGCCTTTCTGATCTTATACCGCTATGTGAAAAATAGGTGCAAATATCTCTGCAGACCTTTTCAACATTTTTCGGAAGCTTCGTGCAAGCCGCAGATGAACAGAGATTAAGGAAATGACAAACACAGCCTAGGACAAAAATGTGAGGTACTACTCCCCTCTTTATTAATTCTACCTGAAAATAAAAAAAAGTCAAAAGTAGCTACCACTTCTAATCACGTGTAAAAAAAAAAACTTACCTTATCTTCGGCTTTATGTTGCTTAGCTATTTTTTTCATCTGCTCATAGGTACTTTTTAGCTGCGATCCCGTTCTTTGTCCACTAGTTTGATTTGCATTATATTCCCAGGCTAATTTCTCCCAGCACTCTGATTTCTGCTTGTTAAAACAGCATTGGTTTTTTATTTTCAATTATTTTAATGTACTTTTCAACCAGTGAAATCAAAAGTTCCTTTTCCCATACAGTATAATTGCTTGATCTTTTTCTCTCCCCTGGTTTTTCCATATTTAAATTTTCTTCGTGGGTCCGTAGAATTCGATTTACTACCTTACAACTTTAAAGGAGACCTATAATTGCTGTACTTTATTGATATATTGATAAACAATTTAAATTGAAATAATTTATGTCAATTTATGAGCAAATAGCTAGGTTAGAATATTTTACTCTGAAGTTAGGTGCATACTGGAACTATCCGCAGAGGCGTGCGTGCATTAACATACCTGCTACAAACTCTCTCTTTGTTATCAGAGCGTCTTTAATTGTTGGTGAATACGATATTTTCTTAATAGACTGTTAATTTTTATACCTCTGTCGATCCAGAATCAAACAACACTGTCAAATTCTTTACTGGAATATAAGAGCGATTATCTAAAGGTTTCTTAACAAACAAGGGAAAAACTTCATTATTACTACTAGAATTCTTATAAAAATTTGAAACTAGTTCAAGCCACTTATCCCAATCCGGTTTACTAAAATTACTGACATTATTTACATTTTTATTCTTAACCGAGCAATTAACTGTGATGTACCTGCCTCGAGGACACATCTTCTCTATTCTTTTTTTGAACAATTTGGGCAGTTATTCAATCTAACGTCTGGCAACCCACACTTATAACCAAAAAACATTACGTTTTAATCTACAACTTTGAAATGTGTGATTTGGCATTCTATAGTTCCAACATACTATATTACTCTGAGTTGTACTACTTTTTGCACAATTACTTTGAGAATTACTTGAATTATTTTTTAATCCAGAACTGGAACAGGGAATATCCGTTCTAAAATTATTTGAACTATTTGTATTATTATTTTTTTACCATTAAATCTGTTTTTAGGAGAATTAAAATTTTTGTTTTTATTAGAATTTCCTCTTTTATCAAATTTGCCTTTACTAGATGTATCGGAAAAATTTAAGTCGGACAACTCGTTAATTGCTTGATTTTTATTTTTTACATAAAAAGCTTCTTCCAGTTTTCTACAAAAACCAACTTAGTCCTGAACTGTAGGAATCTCTACTAAAGCTAACTGAGTGATATATTCTGGCAATAAGTTTCTACGAATGTTTTTAACTTTAGTTACTTCAGCTGGTGGATTAACTAAACGAGCGAACAAAACTTCTAAATGTGCAACAAACACGGCTGCTGACTCGTTTTGCCTTTGCTTACGATGCTTTATCTGACCCCATAAATCATCTTCTATATCAAAATGTTAAAAGTCTGCCTTTAACCTGGCTACTAAGGAATCCCAACTATTAAATGTACCTTTTACACTCCTATACCAGACAAAAGCATCTCCTACCAAAAGTTCTGCAGCAGAAATAAATAAATCCTTAGGCTCTACCTTACGAGACTCTGCGAGCCAGTTATCTTTTCCAAAAAATTATAGAGATTTTTACTATATCCATTAAACTTTACTTGCCAATCGCCTATAGGTGGAATATTTCCTGAACAGCTAACAACAGGTGAAGCCACATTTATAATAGATGCTTGAGGAGCAGAAACATTTACTGAACTAGTGCCTGCAGCATCAGTTTTAATACGGTCATATAAGTCAGCTTCTAGAACTAAATATGAAGCATTAGCTTCTCGCATATAATTTTTAGCATCTTCGTTTCGTTCCGGACAACGCAACCTACTAATTCTACCTGCTAAGTGAATTAATCTAGACTTGACTCTTAAAAATGTGGAATCTGTTGCACTACCCTCAAAATCAGCTATAATTTATTTAATTGATTGGGATGTTTCATCAATTACCGCCTCGGTTTTGAAATCTAGATTATTTAAAAGTTCTTTAACAATTTCAGATCTATGACTAATCTGTTCTTTAGCTATAAGTCTCCTTAAAATTTTCCGCTTATCTGCTACAGGACGAGTCGATTCTACTGCACGAATTGCTAGTTCATAAGTCAATTCTTTTTCCAACAAATGGTTCGGTTGAAAAGTTTCCGCCATAATGAAAATTAAGAAAATGTAAAAGAATACTAAAGTGGCTTGAAATAGTCATTAAAAAATAAATGCTAAATTAGGAAAACAAGTCAAGTGTTTTCATTTACCAGTAATAAAAAAAATATAACAAGGCTAGACTACTTCAAACGTTAACCAAATTATTTAGTCCGCCCTGTATAATAAAATCAAAATGGATCAGCTATACAAGTGTCAGCTACTCAAAGTATAACTTAACTTTTACAAAAATATTTCTACTAAATCAGACTTCTCGAGACCACTCTGTACAAGTAGGGTGTATAAAAAGGGTAGGCAAGATCCAAGTATGTCTACTATTAAAGAATAAAAATTTTAAATCAATTAAAAAATTTGCTATGTTTGAGACACCCTGTACAGTTTTTTCAGAAAAATAAAATCGAAGCCAAAGTCTATAACTGATATAAACTATCAAAGAACTGAATAAAATATTACTCGAGCAAGTTCAAATCAATAACACTAAATTTGGGACACTCTGTATATGAAATTTAGCAATTAGTATCCATGACCCAGAACAATCAAGTTAAAAGTCAAACACACTAGTTATAAGCTATACTAAAAGAAAACACTCGAGTCTTAAAGCTGTTTTACATTATCCCATTTCTTGTCCAAGAAATTGTACAATTTCTTGTGCAATAAATAGACACAATATTATTGGGATGGTAAATAGTTTGTAATATTGTCTGTTTTAAACTGTCACATTTATTGTACAATAAATGTCCTAGGATTCTGCGCATTAAGTCAGTGTCTTTAGAGAAATGTTTGTTTCTTATGTTGGTAAGGATTCTAACCTATCTAAATTTTTAATGTATTATTACTATTATTTATCTAATTTTATGCACATAATCTACTATTTCATAATTTTGTGTTTCAAAACGTTTTGCGTTCTTTAGTTTTTGTAAAATGGAAGTAAAAAAGCGTGTAGGAGCCCGAGTGGTATATGTATCAGCTTCTGTGATTATATAAATATTATTAAAACGACAAATTGCTAGAAAGCAGAAGAAAAAAATCTAGAAAGATTTAGCAGGAAAAATGGCTGGAACGAAGAAATATGGGACGAGGTGGTTTAATGATGTTGCAGAAAGAACTCCTTTATGAAGATCCCGATTCTTACAGGAATTTTTTAAGAATGGACAGTACAACTTTTGTCGAGTTACTTGGATTGATAGAAGGAGACATTAAAAAACAGGACACCCAATTTCGTCAATGTATCTCAGCTGACCAAAGGTATACTAACACTAAATCAGTGTTTCAGTACTTATTATTCTGTAGACGCGTGACTCGAGAGTACCAAGTATAATTTTTATTTTTAGATTAGCAGTAACCTTGCGCTACTTAGCCAGTGGAAATTATTTTCGAGATGTAATGTTTGCTACCAGAATTCATGAAAGCATATAATATAATATAATATAAGTCTCATTGTAATTGAAGTCTCCAATGCTATTATCGCAAACCTACTGAAGACATATATAAAAGTAGGTTGTCACACCTAATGCAAGAGTATCTGAAATATAATTATTGTAATTTTGTTATAGATGCCTGATAGTAAAGAGAAATGGATAGAAGTTGCAAATAATTTTGAAAAGTTATGGAATTATCCCTCCTGCATTGGAGCTTTAGATGGGAAACATATTACTTTCCAAGCTCCCAGAAGCAGTGGTTCCTATTGCTATAATTACAAAGGATCACATAGCATCGTATTGCTTGCTCTAGTGGATTCAAACTATAAATTTTTATATGTGGATGTAGGCGTAAATGGAAGAATTAGTGATGGTGGTGTCTTCAGGGAAAGCACCCTTAAAAAGGGAATTGACAGAAATTTATTAAATTTCCCTGATGTATGTAATTTGGCAGGAACTGACATAAAGGTTCCTTATGTAATTGTAGCAGATGATGCGTTTCCACTCTCTCAGAGGTTGTTAAAACCGTATCCTTTCAGAGGGCTATCTATTGAAAAGAGGATTTTTAATTATCGATTATCAAGAGCAAGGCGGACAGTTGAAAATGCCTTTGGTATTCTAAGCAATCGCTTTAGAATACTCCAAGGCACAATCAATCTTGGCCCAGAAAAAGCAGAGATACTTACCTTAACATGCTGCATACTACATAATTTTTTGGCAGCGAAAACAACAAAATATTGTGAGAGACAAAATGAAACATGTAATTTACAGAACATTATAGCTCAGCAAGGTGGCTCAAGATCAACTAATGAAGCAATGGCGATAAGAAATAAATGTTGTGATTATTTCAACACCATCGGAAAAGTTGACTGGTAGAATAAATCAATTGGATTAGTTTAATGGTATTTCTGTAATGGTTTATATTTTTATGTATGTAATAAAACTGGTATATTTTTCAAAATGTGACATATATTTCCCATGAAAAATTACAAAGAAACTATAAGTAAAAAATAACAAGTTTTATTCAGAATTGTTTCTTAATTCTTTTTCTTTCAAGAATGCTTTGTACAAAACGCTATGGATTTGAAATTGTGTCTCTTCTTTGATTTCATCATCTTTAATTTTTTTTAATTGGCTGGCCACAAATTCCCCAAATGTATCTTCGGCAGTTTTGCTGTCGCTTCGGCTTTGTTCGCACAGGGCTCCTGCCACATTATTTAAACTTGTAGAAACATCCTTTAATAAGCTCATTTCCGGATGAACATTTGTGTCCGACATCTTCCTTTTTTTTCGGTTGGTGTGGAGGTGTAGATGACGGAGTACATGTTTGTGAAGGCTCTGCTGAACTTTGCATCACATTCATACTCTCTTCTTCAAGGTGTTCATAATGCTGAAAAAAGAAAGAAAATCAACTAGAATGACTATATTATCACAATGCATCCTAGAGACATTATGTGAATTTAAATGGTATTTTACTAAAATCTATGACAATATGGATGCAGTGCTAGTTGCTATTTATCCAACAAAGTATATTTTTTCATTTACTCACCAATTCATGGAATACTTCAGCTTCAGGAACTTCACTTTCCTGTCAGGCTGCTCATTCCCCTCTATTTCTTCCGGTAAGGTGAAGCTAGACTTTGAAGGCCGAATATTTAAGTGATCATTCAGGAATTCCATATTTACAAAATACCATAGCCCTGGTCTATAAACCTGCGTGATAAAACAAAATAGTTATACTATGTTTGATTACTTTAGAATGGGTTTAATAAACATACCTCACTCTCACCCTTTCCACTGTGCATCGACTCAATTTGCTTCCTTCTTTCAGCGGCATACGTCGTTCTTAAACCTTGGAACTTCTTTTGCACTTCTAGTTCGGTAGTGTTGGGTCGTAAGGTCTTCAAACCCTCCACTATCATGTGGAGTGCCAAGCTTCTTCCGTGTTTGTTGTGGTAATCCCTGTGTTTCACCACATACAAACATTCGTGCATCTTGTAGAAATCAATTAACTGTTCTAGTTGTTCGTGTGTCCACGACATATTTTTTCACAAAAACAAAAAAAAAACGAAAATAGAGAATAATCGCAAACTGAATTCTTGTACTGCCACTCAAGAGATAAACAGGAAAGAAATGGCGACTGGCGAGAAATTTCAGATATGCGACAAGTGACAGGTGTCAAATTGGCGCAAGCGCAGTTGAAAATTGTTCCGTAAATTGGATGAAAAATAGGACCTGTTCTATTTTTCGTACAATTTTGTAACTGAATACAATTTATGACACAATTTACTGTATGACACTATACAATTTAAATTGTATCAGCAGGTACTGATTATTACAAACTTATGAACGGTGGACCATAGGGGTCATTCTTGGAGATCCTGCCACATCTCTCTTATAAGAGGATACAGAACAATTTGAAGTCGGCTGATTAAAAGGAATGAATCGAGAAGGGAAAGCCAAAAAAGAAAATTAACCCTGAAACAAAAGAAATCCCAATTTAAATAAAACGCCTCAAAGGGAAAGATAATAATGGATCGAAAATTCATTAAAATTTAGTCATAATAACGTACTGGACTTACTTCTAAAAAGGTGCTGGGATCACATGATCGGTCTCTTGCAAAAAGATTAACAAGAAAAATCCTCTCACCCACGTGTCCTCTGTTGAAATATATCTCTTTCTTAATTTATAATTGTGTTTAATACATGTAGCGCCATCTAGTGGCGAATTGCTATTATCTCTTTTATGTGACGTAGGATGTGAACGTCCATTGGACAAGTTAGTCGAATAAATGGTTTAAGTAAAACTACACGTGTTTTTTGATTTCGGTCTCTGTAGATCTCGGTATTTCCACTGAATAAGTTACTATTATCAACAGGTTATGGACCCAGGACCCACTATTCAGATCCTAGAGACTTTATATCGCGATAAATAACACAGTTTGTGCAGTTATAAACAGTATTCGATTCATAATTTTGAAAACGAAATTTACAAAATGGCCGTGAACTATTTAACAAGTGTGTCGAAATTAGTTGGTAGAGAGAACTACGACGAATGGGCGTTTGCAGTAGAAAATGTACTAGTACTCGAAGGACTTAGCAAGTATATGGAAGGTACAGAGCAAGATACGACCATAATCGCAAAGGCGGAAGCAAAATTAGTGCTAACAGTAGATCCAACTTTGTATCCGCACGTGAAAGATGCAAAAACGGCGCAAGAAGTGTGGAGCAGCTTAAAGAATCTCTATGATGACAGTGGCTTTACGAGAAAAATTGGCCTGTTAAGAACTCTGATATCATCTAGATTGGAGAATCATGACTCGATAGAATCGTATATCAACCAAGTGGTTGATATACGATAAACGGCTCAGAAATTGAGAAGAACTGGATTCAAAATTGATGAAGAATGGGTTGGGTCGTTATTATTGGCCGGCCTTCCTCAAGAATTCTCTCCGATGATAATGGCCGTTGAACATAGTGGCCTGAAAATCACTACAGATTCCATAAAAACGAAATTGTTGGATATGCGGGCAGATGCGCTAGCAACAGTGGCGCGTTCGCAGCGAACTACAGAAATTCTGCTAATCAAGGATGCCAGATTCGCAAGAGATTGCGCAAAAGGATCAAAACATGTCAAAGATGATTATAATGCAAATAAAAATAATCATATGGACAAAGTTATTTGCTACAAATGCAAAAAGCCAGGGCACTATAAAAATAAATGCCCAAATAAGTTTGTTGACAGTAGTTTCAGCGCAGTTTTTACAACTGGACAGTTCAATAACACGGACTGGTACATAGACATTAGTCGCGTTCGGTATTATCATCTAGATGTGGAGCGATTTTTAGTCAGATGAAACGGAGCAATCGGCAATAAACGAACGAAATAGATCAAGATCAAACTTTATGGTGGATGAATCTACACCTAACCCTATTTAATTTCTTCTGGATATTTATGATGATCGAACAGTGTGTATTAAATATTGTTTATGGTCATCAAATTATATTTCCGGAAGAAGATGACCCTAAACCTAATTTAGAAAAAATAAAAAATTTTGCTGAGGAAACTGTACCAAATTTTACAAACAGACAATTCAAGGAACATTTCAGAATGTCGCCTGATCCCTTTGAAGATTTTTAAAAAAAGTTACACTATGTAAATGACAAGAGGGTTGTAGGCGTTGGTCAACCACAAATTCCAATAGAGAAACAAGCCATGATAACAATTTGGTGCTTAGCCAACATGGAAAGTTTTCGGTAAGTTGTAAATTAATATTTTTACTTTTTATGCGACTTCACATTATTGGATTTGTTAATTCTAGCTCCGTTGGTGATCGATTTGGAGTAACCAAGTCAACGTGTTGGGAAGTCTTATACAGAACGTCTTTTAAAATTCTAGAAATGAAAAAATTTACAAAATTATTAATTGGCCATCAAGGCAAAGATCATTAACCATTATGGAAACCTTTAGAGCTGTTAATGGATTTGAAGGTAGGTTCATTATTTTTTTCCTACACAGGGTGTTTCCTAACTTGTATATAAACTATTTTTAGGAGTAATTGGCTGTATAGATGGTAGTCATATAAAAATTCTACCACCCCGGGAGCACCCAAACTCATACTGCAACAGAAAAAATTTTCATTCCTTATTACTACAAGGTGTTTGTGATAATAGGAAACTGTTTACTCATGTTTATACTGGTGAGCCAGGGTCAATGCATGATAGCCGGCTTTTTGAGAAATCTGACCTCTTTAATGACATTCAGCGAGGTGAGATTCTATTTCCTAATGAGAGTCATCTTGGAGATTTGGCATATAAACTTACAGACTATATTTTGGTTGGCTTTAAGACTAATGGGTTCTTAACCAACAGACAGAAAATTTTTAATTTAAAGTTAGCTCAAATTAGAGTTACAATAGAGAATGCCTTTGCTTTGTTGAAGGGACGATTTAGGAGATTAAAATATATGGAAACACTTCGATTGGACCTAATATGTTTGCTTATAGTGTCAGCCTGTATTTTGCATAATATATGCATATTAAATGGGGATGATGCTGATGATATCGTGAACCTTCAGCAAGAATTGGAAGAAGAAAGGCATCAAAATAATGACGACAACATTTTAAATTTTGCCAGGGGAAATAACCAGGCTGTAGCAAAAAGAGCTAGAATAATGAACAATTTGAACATGACAGATAACTGAAACTAATTTAGTTTTTATACATAATATAACTTTCAGGTGTTATGTAAGTGTGATTATGTTTAGAATTGACATATTTTTAGGGAACGAGATTTAACCACATGTGTTAATTAGCGTTAAACTTAGTATTAATCAGTCTTGCAAGAGGCGGCATGGCCAATGAGTTGAGTTGAGTTGACTAGTTGTCAGTCGTCACAGGTTTAATAAAATTGTTAAAAACAATATAGGTACTTTAATTTTTAAATAAAACACAAAAATAAATACTGAACAGGATATTTTAAATATTTATTGTTAAAACACAGCCCAGCCCATCCCATCCCAATTAGTTTTATTTCATAAACAACTACTTACTTGTATTGTTATGACAAACCTAAATATAATTAAACCAAAAAAAATTATCATCTAACATAAACACATTGGAAAATGTAAATCAAAAAATGTATGTTACTCATTTCTTGGAGCATTTTTTTCTATGGCTGTTGTCATTCTCTCTAACAAATCTAAATAACGATCTTGCCTAACCATTTTCTCTTTGTGGCGCCTTTCTGTTGCATTTTCGTTAATCTTCCTTCTTTTCAAAAAGTTCGAGTTAAAGCTAGGACTGCTAGGAGATTATTCACCCTCAGTAGTTGTGTGGCTTTCCAAAACATCTGTTGGATCTAAAATTAATGAAAATACAAAATTAACAAAAGGTAGATAAGGTACCTACACACAAAAAAAATATATTGTGTGAAATAGGCACTTATTCTTCAGATAATATAACATTTGTATATATTTATAATATAACTTTGTTTAAAAAGATTTGAAAGTTTGATGCAATAAATCATGTGTGTTGTTGAAAGTGAATGCACCTAATCATTATACCTAGATTAATTTATAAGAACCTACTAGGTACTGTATCTTTTGACTGTGTTTCCATTACAACTAGTCCAGTTGTGCTAGAACAAGTAGCCTTTGGATTTATTTCGGGTTTGAAATATAATATTTCGTCCATTAAATCATAATATTCCCAGGTTTTGATATTGTTTCCTGATTGTTCATTATGGTTTTTCACTTGCTTATACATGTGTTTAAGGCCTTTGTACTTAGTATCACATTGTTGAGCCGTATAAGATTGTTGACATTTCTCAGTCAGCTCTTTCGCAATTTTAGTCCAGATAAATTTTTTAATGCCCCTTTCAAACTCTTTGTCGTATTTTTTACATAAAGATATCAATAATTTTGTAGCTTCATTATTCCAAATTTTAGTGTTTCTAAAAAAAAGGCAGCTTAATTACAGGTTAAAGAAATAAAACAGCTAAGCTTCCCTGATGGCAACAGCTTTAGTTATTTCATATGAGATTCTAGATGTACTTACCTGAAATAGACAATCCTGTATCATTAAAAGCTAATGGCTCTTCGAGATCATGGTTTGTCTTGGGAACTAGAACAACTATTTATTAACTTGTAAGCAGATATAAAATTTTCCTTCTCTTGTTGTTTTTCCACCAGGCTCGTGGCCAAACCTATATCTAAAAAGGAAGGGTTTCATTATTTGAAAATTTAACTTTGCTTGAAAAATAAACTTCAGCTTTCCTACTTAACCATTCAAAACATAAAATTAAAATATTTTCTTACTTCCTCGTGTAACAATCTCGTCATAAATGTCTTCTTCGACGTTCAATTTAAACGTTTTTTGCTGTTCTACATCGAATATTTCTACTTCCTTCATAATCGTTCGGACAAATCGGATTTGTTACACCAAAACTTATTTCAAAGACACAAACACTTAACCTCACAATTTCGGATTAATCGTAACCGTCGACCTAAATACTCCGAGCGAATCGAGCTAGCTCAGATGCCTCCGAATTCAATATCCGAACGTTCGAGATTTACCTCCCCTACGTCTGTATGCCATATCCGAACGATTGGGACCGATCGGACCGGTCTGATGTCATTACCGAACGCGACTATTGGAGCCAGTGTTCATTTAACATCAAAGAGGAACTGGTTATTAAATGAAAGAAGTCCAGATTTGACGGAAATAACAGTTGCCAATAAAGCAAGGATACCAGTGACCAGCGCAGGAGATATTCAACTGAAAACAAATGAAAGCGATGTTATAATCCGTACAGTATGTGCCGGATTTAACTACAAATTTATTGTCCGTTTGTCAGCTTATCAAGAAGGGAAATAAAGTTAGCTTTAACGAGAAAGGTTGCAGTATTTTTAATCCCGAAGGCAAGTTGGTAGCAAGTGCAAATTTAGAAAATAATGTGTATAAACTAAATATACAGCAAGGTGCAAGTTTCCTAATAGAAGCTGTAAACTATGATACATGGCATCGTAGTTTGGGACATCTAAACAGTGCATATATGAAGAAAATGTGTGATTTAGTAAATGGAATTTCTTACAATGGACAAGCCAACATTGATAAACATAACTGTGAAGTTTGTTGTGAAGGTAAGCAGACTCGTTTACCATTTCCTAAGAAAGGCAGTAGAGCAAATGAAGTGCTAGAAATTATACACAGTGACATTTGTGGCCCAATGGAAACAACTTCAGCAGGAGGGGCTAAGTATTTTCTAACTTTTATTGATGACTATAGTAGAATGTGCTATATATATTTTTTTTTAAAATAAAAGTGAAATGAAAGAAAAATTCCAAAAATTTCAAAGTTTAGTTGAGAGGCAACCGAACAAACAAATAAAATTTGTAAGATCAGACAATGGTGGAGAATATACAAGTAACGAGTTCACAAGTTATTTAAAAAGGAATGGTATACAGCACCAAACAACAAACAGCCATACCCCTGAACAGAATGGAATGGCAGAAAGATTTAACCGTACTATCATAGAAAAAGCCAAGTGTATGATGTTTGATGCTGATACAAGCAAATTTCTATGGGCTGAAGCTTGTAATACCGCCTGTTACCTCAAAAATCGGGCTATGACAGCAGGAGTCTCAAAAACTCCATATGAAATTTGGACAGGCAAGAAACCGAACCTAGGTCATGTAAGAATTTTTGGTAGTGTAGCCATGGTACATGTGCCTAAAGTCAATAGAAAAAAGTTTGACGGAAAAACAGATAAACAAATACTAGTGGGATTTGACGAAAATACCAAAGGTTTCAGATGCTATAATCCAGTGACGAAAAAGATAGTCATCAGCAGAGATGTGACTATAATGGAAAACACTAAGGAGACTAACATGGTTCTTATTGGGGAAAACCTAGATCCAGTGGGGGTAGAAAATAAAGATATTTTAGAACCCAAAGAAGTCCAGAATGAAAGTTTGACAGACGAGTCAATTTTTGAGGATTCAATGGAAGAAATAGGGACTGACAGCGATTATGTTCCAGAAGAAGAGCCAGGAGTGTCAGAAAGTATAAGACATTCAAAAAGACAACCAAAGAAAAAACATTTTGATGATTTTGTTACCTATTTAAGCACCAATATCGAGACGATAACTCCGATGACTTATTTAGAAGCTGTTTCAAGGCCAGATGGGCAAAGATGGAAACAAGCAATGGTGGAAGAGCTCAATTCATTTGAAGAAAATCAGACTTGGGACCTTGTGAAACTACCAGAACAGGAAACAATCGTCGAGTGTAAGTGGGTATTCAAAGTGAAATGTGATAGTGATAATGAGCATAGTTATAGAGCTCGTTTAGTGGCTAAAGGTTATACGCAAAGAGAAGGTATTGATTATACAGAGACATTTGCGCCAGTGGTACGTCATTCGACCTTAAGAATGTTAGTGGCTTTAGCTGTAAATAAGAATCTAAAAATTATACATCTAGATGGAAAGACGGCATTTCTTAATGGGGTACTTAAGGAAAACGTTTACATGAGGCAACCTGAGGGCTTTGTTAAAAAGGGTTGTTCAGATATGGTTTATAAATTAAATAAGGCAGTTTACGGTTTGAAGCAGTCAAGTCGAGCCTGGAATGAAAAGGTTTGCTTGATATAAGATATGAGAAGTCAAAGTATGACCCATGTTTATATATCAAGAAAAGTAATGATCTGTTAACGGTAGTAGCTTTGTATGTAGACGATTTCTTTATCTTCTCCAATGATCCGAAAGAAATGGAACTTCTAGAGGATCATTTAAGTTCTAACTTTAAAATTAAAAACTTAGGGGAGGCAAAGCAATGTCTTGGCGTGAGAATTTTAAGGGATTATGAAAGTAATGTAATAACTTTAGATCAAGAGAACTATATTGATAATATTATAAAAAGGTTTAATGTCAGAATGTAAAAGTGTATCATGTCCCTTGGACCCTAGTCTAGATTTAAATAATATTGAGAGTGAAATTTGTGATAATAGTTTGCCTTATCAGGGTTTAATAGGGAGCCTAATGTACCTAGCAGTTCTTACCCGACCTGATATTGCTCATGCAGTTAGTTATCTTAGTCAGTATAATAATTGTTATACAAATTTAAATTGGCAACGTGCAAAGAGAGTATTACGGTATCTTAAGGGCACCAAGAATTTAAAATTAAGATTCAGTAAGGGTAATTTTGAACTTCAAGGCTATGCCGATGCAGATTGGGCAAATGATAAAAAGGATAGGAGATCCTACACGGGTTTTGTTTTTACATTATCTGGTACACCTATCAGCTGGGAAAGCCAGAAGCAGAGAACGGTAGCACTCTCACGCACTGAGGCCGAGTATATGGCATTAAGTGAGGCTTCTAAAGAAGCAATTTATTTAAAATATTTGTTGTCAGAGTTAGTTGCTTATAAGGATAGAGTAGTAATGTTTAATGACAATCAAAGTGCCAAAAAGTTGGCACTGAATCCAATTTTTCATAAGCGCTCTAAACATATAGACGTCAGACATCATTTTGTAAGGCAAGCAGTACAGAATGAAAATATTAAAATTGAGTATATGCCAACGGGTGAAATGATGGCCGACATCTTAACAAAGGCTTTACCTACGAGCAAGCATGTAATTTTTGTAAGTAAATTATGTTTGGTTGAAATTAAGATTTCGAGATAGTGGGGGTGTTGAAATATATCTCTCTCTTAATTTATAATTGTGTTTAATACATGTAGCGCCATCTAGTGGCGATTTGCTATTATCTCTTTTATGTGACGTAGGATGTGAACGTCCATTGGACAAGTTAGTCGAATAAATGGTTTAAGTAAAACTACACGTGTTTTTTGATTTCGGTCTCTGTATTTCCACTGAATAAGTTACTATTATCAACATCCTCGTGGTCAACGGAAGTAGAACCCAAAATCGAAACGGAAATAATTAATTCATTATTTGACATATCTTAGTACTGCCAACTGGAAAGGTGCATTTCCTTTTCCTGTTCTACTCCGAGCAGCACCAGAGTAACAGCTGCAAAAGGAAAGCAGCACGACCCTGTCAACCAAAACCTTCCATACCGAGACGAGGCGTTAGAAACCGCTATACACTCCAAGATTCCATTAGCTAAAAGTGTCACGTGATGGACTTTATTTTTATTCGTCAGTTTGGGTCACGTGATTAATAGGATTTCGATTTTAGGATTTTTAGGTTAGGTTTTTGTTTGTTTGTTTGGTTTGTTTGTGTTCAGTATATTTGGGTTCTGTGTTTCATTATTTAAAAATGCCTGTTTGTTGTTTTATATGTAATAAACTCTTTAGTACCGTGTTTAATCTCAACAAGCATTGTCGAGTCAAGCACAATTTGAAGAAGCAATTGTATTCATATGCTGGAAATGAATTCAACTTTCGGTGTTTAGATTGTGATTGCTCTTTTAGGAATGGGGATGATCTTATTTTTCACTTACAAAATAAACATGCATTAAATATAGAAAAAGAAGAAAAAAAATTTCATAGTATAGAAGGTAATGTATTTAACATATTAATAGCACATAGAAAATGGTTAAAATAATCTTTTTAGAATTCAAATCTTGGAAAAACGATGTTGAAAATAAGGAGAAATGCAATTATGTTATATACGGGGGAAAGAATGTTTTAGGCTCAGGTGATGAAGTACAATACTTCCGTTGTTGCAGAAATGGTATGTATGAAAAATATTAGTACATACTTTAATACAAATCTTGTTCTTCCAGACACTATACCTACCATAAAATTTAGGAAACTTCTTCCCATATGAGATAATTAAATTACACAAACTCACAAACAGTTGATTTTGATAAGTGATAAAATATGTTTGATTTAAGGTAATGGGAAAGATAATTTGAAATATAAAGAGAATGTTGCTAATAGGAAGCGAAACCTAAAAACTCAAGGTTCTTCTAAATTAAACTTTGCCTGTATAAGCAAAATCACATTAAGGAAACATAATAATGAATACTCTGTAAATAGAATTATATCACATTATGGCCATCCAAAGGATATTCAACATCTGAGAATAAGTACACTCGACAAGCAACAGTTAGCAGTCAAATTATTAGATGGTGTATCAACTGCAAAGTAAGTTTTAGAGAGCTGCGACTTGCAAGTATATGATGTTGACTTGCAATTTTTATTGTAGTTTGTAAAATCACAGTTTTGTTTTTTATATTTTTAGAATTCTTGATGATGTCCGAGACAATATTGGTACTGATTTGGATAGATTAGATCTTGTCACAAGGCAGGATTTAGAAAATATAGAAAGAAGCTACAACATTAGCCAACGTGATGGGGTAAAACATACAAATGATGCTATCAGTATAGAGTTATGGGTGCAGGAATGTAAAACAGCTCAAAACAATCCTGTTTTAATGTACAAGCAACAAGGTCAATCATATGAAAATTTCATGGACTCCGACTTTTGTCTTATTATTATGAATGAAATGCAAGCATCTCTACTGTCTCAATTTGGAAAAAACATTATTGCAATTGATAGTACACATGGCCTTAGTAATTATGATTTTGAGATGACTACTATTATGGTAGTGGATAATTTTAATGAAGGCTTTCCAGTTGCCATAATGTTCAGCAACAGAAAGGACACATTTATAAATAAAATATTTTTTGAAGCAATAAGACAAAAAGTAGGAGTCATTCCATGTAAATCATTTATGAGTGATCTTTGTGAAACATTTTATAATGCTTGGGTCCAGGTGATGGGCGCTTCACAACATCAGCTTTACTGTTCGTGGCATGTGGACCGTGCTTGGCGCACAAATTTATCCAAAATTGGGAAACATGAAAAGAAAGTATTAGTTTATAAAACTTTAAAATATCTCCAAAAAACTACAGACACTACCACATTCCGTGAACAGTTAAGCAGTGCCTTAAGTAATATGCTTGATGATCCTGACATAAAAAAATTTGGGGAATATTTTTCGAGTTATTATGCACATAATTATTTAAAGTGGGCATATTGCTTCCGAAAGAGCTGCGGAATAAATACTAATATGAAACTAGAAAGTATGCACAAGGTAATAAAATATTTCTACTTAAATGGTAAACAAGTAAAACGTCTGGATAAGGGTTTGCATGCTACCCTAAAATATATTAGAGACAAGATGATCAAGTATACTAAAGGTAAACATAATGCTCGAAGGGCAGAAAATTTTAAAAGGCATAGAGTAGCACTTTGCTCATCATTTCTTTTAAATTGGGATGATAACACAGAGTAACAAAAAAAAAATTTTTCCAAATCGTCCAGGATTTTCTAGCTGAATTAGACTAATTTTGATGCTCTGAGTCCGAAAATGACCTTGGTTTTGCTCAATCAGGTCAGGTTTTTTTGCTACAGAAATTTCAAATAAATCGATTTTGCGTAAAAAAACAAATTTATGCGGATCATCAGCTGAGAAACCCCTGACGTTTTTTTCCGTTTTCCTCAAGAAATAAAAGTCAACGTATCCAAAGCTTTAAGTCATTCAGTTTCTATTTACTCCATCAAATTTGATAAGCATATAATTCTTATAATATTAGTAAAAGAATGAGTGTTACGTGACACGAAATTGTAGAGTTCACGGCATAAATCGGCGTTTCTTCGATTCCCGTGTGTGAGCAGCTGCTGGGTTGTCTCTCTTCAGCGACCAGCAGTAGTCCGCCATCATGACTGCGTCCCACCTTCCCTGGTACCTCTCCTCCATTTGGCGCATGTCCTGATGGAACCTTTCTCCCTGCTCGTCGCTCATCGCCCCAAGGTTTTCAGGAAACTTCTCCATATGTGAGAACAGGAAGTGCATCTTTATACTCATCAAACACCCGAGTTCTTGGAAGGCCTCTATCATGCTGCTGACGAGTATGGCGTGGTTTGCTGCCTTCATGTTCCCCAGGAAGTTGTTCACCACCTGCACAAACGATTTCCACGCGGCGCACTCTAGTGTGTTCATGGAGTTTTGGAACTCTTTGTCCTTGATGAGCTGCCGTATCTGTGGGCCATCGAAAATGCCAGCCTTCAGCTTCTCAACGGTCAGTCGAGGAAAGGCTCGGCACAGGTAGTTGAAGCACCTTCCATCCTTGTCCAGAGCGCGCGTGAACTGTTTCATTAATCCAAGCTTCAAGTGTAGCGGTGGGATCAATATCTTCTCCCGGTCAACAAGAGGTTCGTTTATGATGTTTCTCGCCCCAGGTAGTAACTGCTCTCGCGCCGGCCACTCTTTCTTTACATAGTGCTGGGCTCTGTCTCGACTGTCCCACAGACATATAAAACATGGGTACTTCGTGAACCCGGACTGCTGTCCAAGTAGAAAGTTCACCATCTTGAGGTCGACGCAGATGATCCATTGGTGCTGCTCATATTGGATTTTGTCGAGCACGTACTTCACTGCTTCATATTTCTCTTTGAGAGTTGTGGAGTGCGCAAGAGGGATTGAGGCGAACTGGTTCCCGTTGTGGAGGAGCACACACTTCAAAGAGCGCTTGCTGCTGTCAATGAAGAGTCGCCAATCTCTCGGATGGTATTGAGGAGTACCGAGTTTACCAAGAAGACCGGCGACATCTCGGCAGTACACGAGGTCTTCCTCTTGGCAGAAGTAGCTCATGTAGTCCTCATGCCTTCTACGAAAGAAAGTGATACGCGCGCCCTCGCCAAGTAGATTTTTCTCTTTGAGTCTGGAGGCCAACAGCTCGGATGAAGTCTTCGACAAGCTGAGATCCCGAACCAGATCATTAAGCTCACATTGTGAAAATGGCTGCGGACCATCTTGTGCTTCATACTCCTCTCCTGTATACCCTCCCTCGTCTGCACTGGTGGCCTCGTCGTCGCTGTCGGGAAGCGCTGTGAACGCTGGTACAGGAATTTCTTCGCAGTGAGCAACTGGACGGCGGGCAGATGGAAGGTCAGGGTACTGGAGGCTGTGCCGATTCTTTCCGTTGATGCCAGTAGTATTGATGGCGCAGAAGTAACAATCGGATGAATGGTCTAACGGCTCCCTCCAAACCATCGGAATCCCAAACTTCAGTGAAGTTTTCGCGCCCTTCGTCCACCGCCGGAGGTATTCCACGCACGTCTTGCACACCGTGTGCGGTGCCCATGACTTATCTTGGTCACCCAGCTTGACTTTAAAGTAAGCCTCGTAGGCGCGCTTTACAAATCCTGTGATGTTCTTCCGATAAATTTTTAAAGAAAATGTGATTGAACTCCAAACCCCTGATATTCGCATATGTATAGCTCGTCAGGTAGGCCTATGGCTGTATCTCAAAAAGTTGACCTGATAGAGCAAAATGAATGTGATATTCGGACTCAGAGCACCAAAATTAGTCTAAATCAGTTGAGAAACCCCTGGCGATTTTTTGGCTGTTACCCTGTGTAATGAATCTTTGTCTATTGTCCACGATGAAAACCAATATTTTGTTAAAAAAACTGATGTCTTATAGAAGTGCTGTAAATTAGACTGTGAATATTGCAACATTTGTATCCATCAGTACAGTTGTAGCTGTCCAGATTTTTTTATAAATAGCATAATTTGCAAACATATTCATTATGTTGCTTTAAAAAATTGCAATTTGGCTCCTTCTGAACAATTAATTAAAGACCAAAATAATGTTGTTGATGAATGCTTAAGTTATTTTAATAAAGCTAATACGAACTTACTTTCTCACAGGAAGGAAAGATTGTTAAAAGAAATAACAGATTTAACGATGCTTGTGAATACCAATGATATGAATAATTTAAGTGATAGTAACTTTCAGCACCTACTCTCAAACATACATGCTGCTAAAAATTTAATTCAAATATCATGTACGTCGCAAGAAGAACATCATTTTAAAAACGTCACAGACATCTCAGCATGTAAAAATATTGTGCCGCAAAATAGATTTTTTTCCACCAAAAAAAAGAAACTCGGTAATTCAAGTACCAATATTTTCAAAAATCCCAATTTAAATGAAACAATGGACATTTCAAATTTACTAAAGGGAGAAAATGTGTCATATATATCCACAGATAGAAATGAAGATCATAATTATGTGTAATTTAGTGTAAAATGTGTTTTTATAAATATGCATGCATGTCCGTTTAGTACTTTTACAATATGGTGGTGATAGATATTTTCTTTTTTTTTATTTTCTACTGTTTAATATATTGTGTCCGTTTAGTACTTTGAATATGGTGATGATAAATATATATTTATTTAATTTTCTACTGTTTATTAAAGGGTGTCGGTTTAGTACTTTTACACTGTGATGATAGATATATATTTTTTTTATTTTATACTGTTTATTATGTTGTGTCCGTTTAGTACTTTAAGAATATGGTGATGATGATATTTTCTACTATTTGGGGAACTCGTAGTTATTGTAAATTATGTGTCAAAGGTAATAATACTTTTTTCGAGCTTTGAACACAGTACCTAATGTATTAAATTAGGAACTTCTTTAAAATCACAGGTCATTTGGAAAAAGGTATATAGTTGTATCATTTCATAACTTTTTCACACATGTGTTTAGTAATACTCATTTGTCATTGATACATTAATATCTAATTACTATTTTGTGAAGCAAATAGTATTAAGTTCCTTAAAATTTAATTGGTATTAGGAAATTATTATAAAGTGGTGGCTGGTATTGGTGGTGTACCTATACGTTTTTGACCTCTATACCAAACACAATTTTTATTTTGTTTATTCTATTGTTTTAGATTCCACTGTGGCCCACGATCAGAAGATACAAAGTATTTTTATCTCTATTTAAAAAAAAGTAATAAATGCATCACTTATTTATGTGTAACTTATTATTTATTGTATTTATATAATTTTGTATTATATAGAACTAAAATACATATTTTTCTCCGTTTTGATTTCAGTAAACTGAAAATCTACTGTCATACCCATGATTCTTTATGGATCAATTTTTACTGAATTATAGATAAGACTACAATGTTTAAATATATGGGCTGTTTAATTTAAAGTCCTTTATTATAGTATTTTTTATTACTGTAATTCTGATGTCTTTCTGTAGATCATATACACAACTATGCCCTAAACTAATAAACTTTAGGCTATTATAATTTATAATATTTGTTTTATTCCCAGACTATAAATATAAGGATTTTTTAATCATTTGCTCATAGAGCAGACATTATGATGTAACAATAAAAAACAGTTCTTCTGCTTTCGTGGCCCCTCTTATTTTTTCAATTAACAGCACATTAAACTGTACTATTTAATTGCATTGCATTGATAACCAACTTTATACAAGAACCTACTTTAAAATGCCCGCTCATTTAATACAGCCAATAGGAATACATAAACACGTGATTAGTTCTGACCAATAGAATCTTGGAATGTATAGCGGTTTTTAACGCTTCGTATATTCCATGGGTTTAATTCGAATTCTCGTCACAGTTCTAGGATCGAAGTAAATTGGTAATTCCCCTAGAATAACTGAATTTACTGAATACCGAATACCTGTCCTGAATTGTCTTTGCTTTTATTACTTATTAGTGGTAGTGGGTGCTGTGTGAGTTCTTTTTTTATTTAAAAATTATAAAAATGGATAAGTGGCTTTCCAGTTTTAAGGTAAAAAATGGAGTATTTATTAAGTTAATATACTAATACATTTTTTCAAATTTTTTGTTTGTTCGTAAATATTTACTTGACTAAAAACTAATTTTAGTGTCCTAAATTTATTGTTCTAAACTTTTAGTCAAAGCAGCCTTCTCAGGGCAAACTAACTAATAATAAACCTTCCACATCGAATGAAGTTGATGAAAATCAGTCCTGTTGCAGCAAATCTTTGGAAAACGAACCGGAAACTCCCGCCCATGATATTTTCAGTATTTTCACTGTAAGTATGTAGATTAGAAAAGATATTTTAACTTTGGTGAACTTAAAATTTTTGTACTCAACTTTCAGTCAAAACAGCCGTCCCAAAACAAACTAGCCAATAATAAACCTTCCACTTACACATCAAATATTGTTGAAAAATCAAGTGAACTTGAAATTCTTGAAAATCAGCCCTGTTGCAGCAAATCCGCCTTAGTGAACGAAACTAAAACTACCAATGTAAGTGCCTATCTAGATTAGTTATTGTAGATTCAACAGTTTTTGTAAGTTTTGGATAAAAAAAAACGCGAATGTCTGGGATAGAAAATAAAAGAAGTACTTAATTTTAATACATTTTTTGTATATATATAATATATTCTTTAATCTTTTCAGTTTCGTTTTTATTTAAAATATTTTTGTAAAGTCCCCATTTTTTATTATTTTCTACATATTTTAGGTTGAAGCGCATCCACCTCAACCCAAAAACACTCGGAAGTTTCATGGTCACCTATCAGAAAAGAAGCAAAAATATAAAAGATTTGTCTCTTCATGGATAAGCATACCTAAATTTAGGGGTTGGCTGACAAAATCTGAAAAAACTGATGATGCTGGTAATGAATATGGTTTTTGCACAGTATGCAATACCGAGATAATTGCACACAAAAGTGTTTTATTGAATCATCACGGTACATCAAAACATAAGATCAACATGCAAAAAGTGTCTACCAACACAAAAATAACAGAATATAGCAATAAACCTAACCAGGATGAAATAGCTGTGAAAACCGCTGAATTAAAATTATGTGGTTTCTTAGCTAGTAATAACCTACCATTTTTGTTAATGGATACACTCTCCCCTTTATTAAAAACATTTTTTCCCGATTCGAAAATAGCTCAAAACTTAAGCGTTAAACGGCTTAAGGCTACTAATATTATGTGCGAGAGCCTGGGCAAATCATTTTTGGAAAATTTACATGAAACACTCAGACAGCCAGGTGTTTTTTTTTTTCACTTATATTAGATGAAACAACGGATATATCTGTTAAAAAAACAATGTGCTTTTTCCATAATTTATTTTGATACAAACATGAATGTCATTAAAAGCTGCTTTTTTGATTTAATTGAAACTAAAGGCTCTACAGCAGTTGAACTATATAATGTTTTAAAGGATAGTTTAGTTTCTAAAGGTATTCCCTTAACAAATTTGGTGGGTTTTTCTTCTGATACCACCAATGTTATGGTGGGTGAACACAATTCTGTCTTCTCCCATTTAAAAAATGATTTTCCATATATACTCTGCGTAAAGTGCTCTTGCCACATGGCCCATTTGGCAGCATCCAAGGCTTGTCTAAAGCTTCCCAGACATGTGGAAGATTTACTACGCAATATTGGGAGCCATTTCAACAGAAGCGCCTTACGCAGAAAGAATTTTGAGGAATTTCAAAAGTTTTTCCATACCGAAATTCACAAAATTTTATCTCCTTCCATAACAAGGTGGCTCTCACTAAAAGCATGCGTCGATAGGGTACTTGAACGGTATCAACCACTAATGGCATATTTTAGAGAATTAGTATTTGAAGATCCATCTTATACAACAGAGGGCATGTTAGAAACTTTAACTAATTCTTTCACAAAAGTCTACTTTGAATTTATGTCGTATGTTTTAGGGCTTATGACAGACTTTAACTTACTTTTTCAATCAGAAAAGCCCTTACTTTATAAAGTAAAACCTGAAACTGAGAACTTATTAAAACATTTGTGTGCAAATTTTATTAACTTTTCAATAATAAGAAAATCTACAGATATTTTTAAATTAAACCATGTTAATCCTGACAACTTTTTACAATTAAACCAAATTTATTTAGGCATTTCAGCATCAGAAAGTTTAAATGAACTGAAAAACAATCCCAACATTGCCCAAAAAGATTTTGAGACGTTTTTAACAAGTATCCTATCATTCTATGTTGAATTAGTGTCCAATATTAAAGATAGATTTAAGTTCAATGACCCTATTTATGATATTTTGAAAATAGTAAATCCAAACGAAGCTAAATTATTTAATGTTAAATCACTAAACAATGTTGTGGAAAGATTCCCTATTTTAAAAGAGTATATAGATGCTCAGGAACTGGACAATGAATGGCGGAGACATGCTCTTTTAAATTTTGATAGTTTGCAAATAATATCAATTAATGAACCCGACATTTATTGGCCTAAAATATTTAATTTAAAAAACGGTGCGAATGAACTACTTTTTCCAAATTTAAAAAAGGTGATTTCTTTACTCCTTATTCTGCCTTTTTCAAACGCTTCCGTTGAATGCATCTTTAGTGACTTATTCAACATAAAAACGGACAAAAAAAACCTTCTAAATACAGAAACGATACGAGCTATTTTAGCAACAAAAGAAGGTATTAAAGGTTGTGGTGGAGTAGTTAAATTTACACCATCAAAAAAATGTTAGATAGTAAAATCTGGAAAAAATAGAATTAGGAATGTAAAATTTTCTTGTTTTAATTAGTTACAGCAGTACACCTCTCTAAGTAGGTGAAGGATCAAGAAAAATATTTGATGTTAAAAAGTTTATTTATACCTAGTCTAAAGACAAATTTTATTAAAATGTATTCAGTTTATTTATTGTCATAGTCCTTTAAGCGAGTCGGCTCTTTTTGTTATTTATATATATATATATACATGTTATTATACCAAGTTGAGATCCAGAATAAATCTTGGACAACCCGAGATCCATCAGATTGAAATACTATTTAGAAGTATATACTATCTGGGTTGCCATTTAGCACAATTACATTGCAACCCCCTCCAGAGGGGAAAGTATTTCCGTGTTTTTAATTTTCAATATAATAAGCAACAAAGTCGAGATCCTTGATAAAAAACATGCAAGTAGAGATCCCTAACGATATCTTCGAGACATTATAAAATATTTTAATTTTAGAAGTATTATATTACTATATTATATAGTATTACAATAATTAACGTTTTTGTTTTTATAAAAATAAACGTTTTTGTTTTGTTACTTTAAGGTAGAGTGTATTATTAATTAATATGTTCCATAAAACATTACACAAAGTTTTTTTATGTTCCTTTAATATATTAGCATTTAAATTTACCGCCCGAGTTAAGTTGGTAAAACATAAATGTCAAAGTCAAAAGTTTTCATAGTATGCGTAGCGGAGCACTTTCGTATTGACTATAAGTAGTAGTTCAGTTTCACTACTTATCTCTTTCTATCCAATTAAATTTTTGAGTATACACTATACACATTGAAAAAAATGATGATGCTGGAGCTTAGACAAGGAAAGAGAGTGCTCGCGCATATTATTGGGTTTTTTCAGAACACAGGCGCATATTTAGAATCGGACAGCCCAACAACACTGTAAATCACCTTCCACTGCAAAAAAAATTGTGAAAGTAGATTGCCTTTTCCTGTAGATGGACACCTTGACTCCTTTTCCCAAGAGCTTCCACTGCTGCAAGCGGGATCCGCGAAGTTCAGCTTTTGTTTTCGGGAGGTCAAAGTCACGAACAAGGTCATTTAATTCACCTTGAGTGATTAAATGAGGTGTATCAGGCAAATCATGAGAACTAGGGATGTAGCTTGGTCCGGCTTCTGGAGAAATACTTCTGGAGTCTGATTCGGAATCAAGCGTGTAACTCTCAGGTGGCTGGGGAATGGGTAATGAGTTGTCATGGGGCACTGGTCGCATTGCAGAAGGAATATTGGAGTACTGAATGCTACGCTTGGTTTTGCTAGTAATTCCTTTAATATTCGTCATGCAAAAATAACAATCATCTACGTGATTACGAGGTTCCCTCCAAACCATTGGAACTGCGAATGGCATAGATTTATGAGTATCTTTCAGCCATCCAGTCAATGTTCTCGAGCAAGAACTGCAACACATTTTTGGGGCCCAGGACCTATCTTCATCGCCAACTTTGCATCCAAAGTACAGTTCTTAAGCCTTTTTTACTAATGAAGATATCGGTTTTTGGTACGCTTTCGCGGTAACTTCGCCACAAATATAACAGAAGGTATCGGCTTTATTAACGCAAACACGCATCGACATTTTTGGTACCGTTTTACCACGCACGTAGATCTAAGCGAAAATATTAATAGATGTTTACTAAATGATGATATAGTAACGACTAAAGGCATATTTCAAGCATAGATCCAAATAAGCTGCAAATAACAATGGGGCGACCGTTTATTACCTACTAATGGGCCTATTCGACCCTTCCAAGAAATCTGAGGCCAATATAAACATTTGAGGGTCAGTTGTATATTAGTTTAAGTCCAAATGTTACAAAATACACGATATTTTTATAAAGAGGATTTTTGTGTTGATTAGTGTAATTTAAATTCAAATGTTTAGCTGTATTTTTAGACCTTGCCAAGGCTTTTGATACTGTGCCACATAACTTGAAAGATATGGAATTAGAGGAGTGGCTTTACAACTGTTTACGAGCTACTTGTCAGAAAGATTTCAATCCTAGCCTAGGCAATATGAAGCAGTCCTTAGATGTGGAAACATGCGCTACTAATATACTTTTTTTGCTATTTATTGTTAATTATTAGTCACTTATTATTTGGCCACTCGTCTTGGCTAAGCTAACCGAAAGGATTGTCTTGATTGAATTGCAAATAAAACGACCATTTTTGCAAATGACAGTTCGGTATTATGCAGGACTCGTCCACATAACCTAAAAATATATTATTTTTGTTAAATGGATAAATAATAAACTCTATAGGCGTATTACGTGGATCGGTCTTTAAAATTTATAATAATGGAAGGCGTTTGTGAAAAGACTGTTATAGTAGGTATCATCAAGTAAATTTTTTTTCTTCACATTTTTTTTTCAAATAGTTTCAATTCAAAGTTATTTTTTTAGGATATGTTTCTGAAAGATGACGACGATAGTTGGGCAAATTCTGCCGTGCTAAGACAAGAGGTCCTATCTACAAAATAAGCGTTTTAAGATAATTAGGTTTTAGTATTTTTCCTCTCTTATAGATTCTATATATTGTCTTTACGATTAAAACTTTTAGCTTCTATAGAGTTTTAATATATACAATTGTTTTGCTAATCTTATTTTATATTTTACCTTTTTAGTTTAAGAGATATTTGATAATTATGCATATGGGACTATTTAGTTAAGTATAAATGCTATATTTTTATTAAAAAAAATTTGTCCCTGTAATTTTTTAAGTTTACAAAGAAAGTCAACAAATTTATTTATTCAAACTTTTTAATATTTTACATATTATTAACAAAATTAAGATTAAGTATAATCAAGAAAGCGGTATAAATACTTGTTAAACTAGTCATCAACTTCTTCATATGTGTTGGAGCTGACTGGCAAATCTATCCAAAATTTTAGTCGATTGGCAGGGATATGGGATGTAAGCTTGGAAATTAAAGTTGTTTTCCTTTCTTGATTGACTCCTCGACAAATGGTACGTTGTTCACCCCTTTTCAATGAACCCTTCAAAAACTTTTGGTTAAAAATGTCCTTCACTTCCTCAAATTCGTTTTTAAATTCAGTTTTAAAGGAGAAAACCTTCCTGCCTCTTTTAAAGGAAAGTGCTACAATGTCTCTAAGATAAACTCTTGTAGCGAGGTGCTGTAATTTATACTTGGAAGTGTAGTCCATCCACTTGAAAAATTGTCCAATTTGCATTTCAATAACAGTTACTTTTGATGAATTTGATTCTTTAACTGCTGATGAGAAATCATCAAAATCATAAACTTTATTCTTGCGCTTTAGGGACAATTCAACCTGATGATGAAATGAGTCCGCTGCCATAAATGTATGGCCAGGCTCAAAGTACTTAATGACCAAATCTTCAAGGGCAATTTCTAAGGAATTAGCAGCATATATGAAAAAACTTATCAACGTCCAATTCTTATTTTGGGAAGAACAATTATCCAACCAAATCGTTATTTTTTTCATATCTCTATTAGCAAGAAAGAACGCATAAAAGGTTGATATTAAGTCTTCTTTTGATCGCCCAGCAATTCCTTCATGCCAAATTATAGCACACGCATATATATTTTTGCACCTTTTTCCAATGGGCACGAAACTTTCATTGTAGACAACTATCCTAGGTATGAAAATGATTTCTTTAAACATTTCCAAACGAGGAAGCATGATTACCTAAAAATAAACAAAAGTTATAAGAACTTAGGAAAAGTGTAGCCTACCTAATTCTTTTACCTTTTGTAAATCAGCTGATATGATAAGTTCGTCGGTGGCCTTTGGTTTTTCGGCGTCTTCTTGATATTCTTTTCTAGCATTAATGGCTTTCTCTTTATGAACGTTCCATTTTTGACATATGTCGCAATTGGCATCATTATCATGATTTTCAACTTGCTTATGCAATCCATAACACTCACATTCCCAGCATTCTTCATGCCCTAGTTTGGCAAATGATATATTTTGACCAGAAACAACATTTCTGTAGAGCTCGTATGAAAATGTTGTACCAGGATGTTTATTTTTAAAATCTTTATACATTAAAGAGATTGATATATCACTAGGAAGATATTTACGATCCGGAGCGTGTTCTCTTCTATAATGGGAAATAGTGGGTCTAAACGAATTGATATGTTCAATTATATCATTTCTATTCACTTTTTTGGCTGAAGGATGTCGTCGTTGATCTGGCTTAGGAGATAATAAATTTGTGTTCGTGCTACGTACATTTTTTAGAATTCTGTCGTTTTGTTTTTCATACCCAAATGTAGATAAAAAGAATACTTTGCAGACATTTATTTCTTGATTTTCATACTTTAGATAGTATTTAAAAGTATAAATTCTACTGGATTTATTTTTAGACTTGCAAGTATTCCTTGTTTTGTTATTTTTCTTTATGCAATTAAACATAAATAGCTTCTGCTCTTCTTTCAACAGTTTCCAATATTGTGTGTTAATTTCATTTTGTCTTTCAAGGGGTATTTTATTTACACATTTCAACTTACAGCTACAAGGAGCTTTAACATTCTGATTTTCGATATACTTTTCCAATTTTTGCTTTTTCCTTGCAACAACCCCAACATCGAATTTTTTCCTCTTCCGTATCTCTCCTTTTTTTGTGTACTGTTTATTTTCAGCAGTTTCAACTGCCTTATTGACTATTTGATTTAATATATCTGTTTGAATATACCGTTCAGTTTCAGTAAGCAAGCTACTGTTATTCACAGTTACATCAGTGATTTGAGAAGAGTTTATACAAGTATTGTCATTTTTCGGACTAATATGTTGAGAGAATGACATTGAAGGGATAAGTACATTTGATAAAACACTAATCTTTTTATTTACGTTATATTTGTTAAGTTGAGGAACAATCTTGTCACTTGACCCACTTGTCTCGCTACTATCACCACTATCACACTCAGGTACATAATCTTGGTCTTTTATGCAACTAGCATTATTATTAGCCACTTGTTTTAACTCATTTCGCACTATGTTAATTTTATTCTGTAGCTCTATGTTTAGCGCAAGGGAAACTAAATGTTTTCCACGGGACATTGCAAAGCTTACAAATATCTATCACAAGTTTTACCTGCTTATTTAGAAGACTTTTAATACGAACTGTTAATGACTAAACCGCGAATTACAAGTAACATGTTTGAGGTTATGTGTAACTTGGTGTCACATGTCCTAGTAATGTTGGTTGCATTCAACGCCCACTGCTAAGTTGAATTGTCCTAAATACAGCACTTGGGACTTTCTTGTATAGTCGGTAAATTTTATAAAGCAATATGCTAGACTTAAAAGTCCTAAGTACAATAAACTGCGTAGAAAGGACAATCTATCGTAGTAGAAGTCAAATGGGACATTTTGAATTAGTACTCATGGGTAATTATTCACATAGGACAATAATTTTAGGCATGTATTCTAATGTTAGAATTAAGATAGGACTTTCTAACTTAGTACAAGGATAAAAAACGTGTTTAAGTATCCATATATACCAAAAAGTAAAAAACACAAAATTTGCAGATAGGACCTCTTGTCTTAGCACGGCAGAATACTACTTATTCAGGCTCCTTGAGTACATCATCCGAATGGTTAGATACAGATTCTGATTCATCAACAGATATAAAATTATTTTCTGAACAAAATGTACGGCTTCCAAATTATATTGAAACAATAGTAGTCCGATACAAGGACAATGAGTTTAAAGAACATTTTCGGATGACTCGAGATACATGTGAATACCTTATAAGTAAATAACATTTTTTATTCTAAAGCTCCTTTGTAATAACAAGATATTTTAACTAATAAAAAACTAAAATACATTTTAACACGTTAACCGCCGCATGGTATTTTTGGGAATTGTAAAGTTGACATCCTGTACAGCCGGCGGTCAACTGGTTACATCATTTTCGTGCCACCTGAATCGCCGGCGTACAAGAGGAGACCTGTCTTTTGACATCAATTGTACGCCGGCGAGTCAGGTTACATGCAATTTCCCGTATAGAAATGTTGTTCGGCGTACAAGTAAACATATGCACCATTGGTTTGGCAATCAGATCATGTGAACGTGAAAAAAAAATCATCATCAGGAAGAAAGAAAAATGTATTTATTATTTGGTACATATATGTTATAGATATGTAAAATTCATTACAGAAATAAATTCAAAAATGATCGGGAAAACACTGAATACAAATAAAAGGTTTTTCGATACAAGTGTCGCAATAAGTAGTTACTCTTTTAGCTGATTTTGCTGCTACTTTCCAATCTTGCTGTGCCGCTAGTTTCTTGTAACAGTATGTACATCTTTTTCTAACTTTTCTATTCCTTTTGCACTTCTCTTCAGTCTCTTTTATTTCGTGCTGTATTTTTTTTTGTTTCTTATCCTGTCGTGAAACTTCGCCTTCACGTGAAATTTCCAAAAGCGACTCCACCAAGGCTTCCCGAAATTTTGTAACAGAAATTTTTGATGTTGGATGCACCACTTTATATACAACTAAGGCATTAACTACAGATGTCCTCATCAATAATTCGATGGCAACTTTGTGGTACCATCTTACCGATTTTCGAACAGGAGACGAATATGCGGCTAATTTATCGGACAAATCGATTCCTGCCTTTCTTGCATTGTAATCAATAATGCATTGAGGTTTTTGTACTTCTTCACGCTTTCTGTTTAGTTTTCCTGTATTTACCACGTCCAAAGTGTGACAAGTAGAGAGCATTAAAACATCTCTTTTATATTTCCATTTAGAGACCACGATTCCGTCTTCATTTTATCTACCTATTATTTCCCCTTTTTTTAATTTTGCTGACACGACTTCTTTTGGTAAACCTTTTCTGTTTTTTCTTAGAGTCCCAACCGAGTGAGTTTTCTGACTTAAAAGTTGCTTTGCAAGGGGAATGCTGGTATAGAAGTTATCGTTAACGGCAACTCTCCCTTCATCCAAAAAATCTTTACGCAAATCCATCACTGTACTTGTTGGAAGAGATATTTCCCGATCTGCGCCTTTGCCTTGGTAAACAGAAAATGAGTATGTATATCCTTTCTGATCGCACATCTTAAAAGCTTGATGCCATATTTATGGTGTTTTCCAGGAATATACTGTCTAAATTTTAGTCGACCACGAAAGGGAACCATGCTTTCATCAACTGCGATCACTTTTCCCGGCTGCATTACCTGTTTATATCTCCAATTAAAGTGAGAAATTAATGGCTCGATTTTATGAAGACGATTATCTTCTGCTGCCATATCTTCATTATTTGAAAAATGCCAAAAGCGTAGAAGAGATTGAAATCTGTTTCTTGGCATTATTTTTGGAACTAGATTATTCTTATATATGGGATGTGTGCTCCAGTAATCCTCAATATTCGGGTAACGCACTAAACCCATATAAAGCACAATACCCAGAAATTTCCTCATTTCTGGTACAGTTACTGGTTTCCAAAGTGACAGTCGGCTTTTGGACTTTGGTCTACCTAATTTTGCTATTACTTGTTCTGCATTTCGATTTGTTTCTACAACCATTATTTCTAACAAATCTTCCGTTACGAATAGAAAATAAGCATTTGATTCTGTAAAACTGCTTGTTGTAGCTAAGTTTGGGTTTAGACCTTCATTTCCTTCAAATGCAAAGGTCTGTTGATAATTTCCAGTTACTTCTTTCCATTCAGAAATTACTGTCTGATTGTTTTCAGGATTTCAGGACTATCATTAGAAACATCATCTCCCATATCTTCTTCGAAAGGACTGTCTTCTGAAGAGCTGGAAGAACTGTTCTGAAAGTCCGGATCTCTAACGCTATCATCACTGTTCTCATCGTCGACGTCGCTGCTTTCTGACTCGAGAAAAATATTTTCCTCTTCTTCCATTAATTCTTTGTCACTCAACGGCCTCTTTTTCGAATTCATATTCATTAAAATTACTAAAATAAAAATGCTGTCTTAAAACGAGCGATAAAATCGTTGCAAATCGCTTACTTACCCGAAGAATATGGTAGTACGGTAGAAAAATGTAATAGACACTAAGAATACTACTTTGTAATAAAACAAACTACATTAAAATAAACTAAACACGCTTATTACTTGTAAAACTGCTAAACCTTGTACAAACTTGATCACAAACAAACTAAACTAAGGGTTATGTCGCGTTCGCGCCTTTAAATTCCACGCGTTTTACGCATTGTAGTGGGGATAATGCATGTCCGCCGGCTGGACAAATGGCAAATTCTAAATACTAACTTTAGTTGTACGCCACCTGTACAGCCAGCTAACAATACAAAACATTGTTATTGACAGCCGGCTGTACAGATGGCATTCAACGTGTTAAACAGCGCTGAAGATTTTAAAATTATAAGCTTTCTAAGAATAGGAAGAAAATATATTTTCAAAGATGTCCTAGTCGACAGAAAATATAAAAATGGTTTACTTCCAATCTCAAAAGAGAAAAAAAATGACTTGTGTTCGCTACTATGCCTGGTTCCACCCGTGTTTCACGAGTTTTACAAAAACTTACCTACATCTTCTAATGTCATCGATATTGACCCAGATCTATTAGAGGAAGAGGAAGAAAACTAAATAATAAGAAATAAAATGTATATTATATTGTTTTATTTTCATTTGCAATTGCTTTATTATATTGTGTTTACTTAGAAGTTCTTATTTTAAGCTTTCTGTTTTTTAACGTAATACATGGCATTGCATTATCGTCATTTATTTGATATAAGCCCTTCATACCCAACTATATAAATACAGGTAAATACCAATTAGCTGGTCCTATGGGCTTAAGTCATTCAAATCCAGGTGAATACGCATATTTTTGTAAAAACATATGCTGGAATTGTAAACTAATTTTATGTTTCTAGTTTACCCAAATTTTATTTTTCTATGTTAATATTCAGATTTGAAAAACATTCCAAAATGTTTAATTGTGTTTTTTGAAAAACGGTAATTTGTGACTTAAGTCCCTATTACCTGACGCTAGAGAATTGTTCTGATACTCTTGAGGGAACTACCAAAAAATATTATAGACTTTTACCGACGCTGCAAGGCCAAGATAACCTGTACCGTATATAATTATTGCCAAGCAAGACATTTTTAATTATGATATTGTGTTGTCCTGCTGTCAGTCATGTCATTCCGAGAAATCTTTGTAGGTCTTTTTTATTGCTTGGAGGTTTCATGTTTAATATAGCTTTAGTTTTTTTCCCATCAACTTCGATACCATGGTTTGATATTATATGTCCCAAAAATTTTATTTTCTGGACCCCAAACTTTGATTTTTTAAGATAGGTTAAGCCCATTTTTCAATTCGGTCTAAAATTTTTACTAAGTTGGCATTATGCTCCTCAAGTGTCTTTCCAAAAATCAATACATCGTCAAAATAGGTGATAACACCTTGGAGGTCACCCACAGTCTCGAACATAAATTTCTGAAAAATTCCCGGAGAGGAACTCAGTCCATAAGGTAGTCGTGAAAATCTGTAACGCCCAAACGGAGTTGAAATAGTGCACAATTTCGAACTTTGATGGTCTAGCGGAATCTGAAGAAAAGCTGATGACGCATCAAGCAGAGGAAAATATTGGGCCCCTACCAATTCTGAAAATAAGGTATCAGGGGTTGGAATTTGAAAAAGCTCCCTCTTAGTGTATACATTTAATGAACGTGGATCCATGCAAATACGAATATCTCCATTAGATTTTGGCGCTATGACTATTGGGTGAACCCAATCTGTGGGCTCGGATACCGGAATGATAATTTTCTCAGTAACCATTTCATCAAGCTTCTTTTTCACTTTATTTTTCAAAGCCGCTGGAATTTTTCTTGTTGCTGCAATGGTCGGATATGCATCTTCTCGCAGATGATAGGTTTTGGACCCTTTACCAATTCCCTTGAAAACATTTTCATATCTAGTGGCATTTACAGAGTCAATAACAGTAGAACATACTCTAAATTCAGAATTAGTAAGTATTTTTAGGTCACTAGTCGAGTTAAGTCCTAAAATTGAAGCATTTTCATCAGAGCCAAGTACATAGAAAGGTATATTTTTATTAGTATTCTTATAACTACACTCAAGATTAATTAGACAAATCGTGTCAATCGCATGACCTGAGTAAAATGTAAGCTTAGTTCCTGTCTTTATCAAATTAGACGTAGCTACATTGAGTTTATTAAAGTCTAAATTATTTAAAACATGCACTTGACTACCAGTGTCAATCTTAAATCTAATATTACAGTCCTGCACCCGAATTTTCACCACTCAAGTGTATTGACAGTTTTACAGTCTTTGGTTTCAACAGATGAAATAGTCCAAACTATTTTATCATTACTGTCCTCATTTGAGCTGCTTAAATTTCCGCTTTGATAGTTACAATCATCACTATCCGATTCAGAGTCACAATAATTTATTTCATTGACAAATTTATTTTTACAGTACTTGTGGTAGTGTCCTTTCTTTTCACACTTGCTACACGATCGATCATATGCTGGGCACTTACCTTCGGAGTGCTTTGAACCACAGTTTTTGCAGAAGTTCGCTAACTTCGATTCTGTACCCTGTTGGTGCTGTTGATGACTACAAGATGGGCCTCCTGAACCGCCATCTCTAAATCTGTTGCCATTTTGTTGTTTGTACTTGCCACTCACATCTCTATAATTTGTATAAGCTTATTTACGTCGAAATTTGTCTATAGTCTCCACGGTTACAAAGTCACCACTTTTTGTATCACGATTTATTTCTTTTTGTTGCACTGAACTGCTTTCTATAGCTCGACATTTTGTAATAGCACGTTCTAAAGTCAAGTTCGGTTCTTGCAAAAGGTTCTCTTGCATTTTCAAGTCACGAATACCTAGAACGATGCGGTCTAAAATCATCGTGTCACGGTCGTTAAACTTACAAAAATTAGCCAGCTGCTTAAGTGTCGCCACATTGATCAAAAGTCTCACCCGCCAACTGATCACGTTTAAAAAACTTAAAATGTTCAAACACAATGTTTTTAAAAGGTTAACAGTACTCATCGAATTTTTTCAGAATAACATCACACTTTTTAGCATCGGTGTCCACTTCATACTCAAACGTATTGTAAATTTCGATATCTTCGTCACCCAAAAAGTTTAGCAAAACCGCGCCAACGGCGGTGGGCGGCCTCAATGGCTTGTCATTGGCATACACCCGCCTCTTCCGTTCCCAAGCGGGACCCAGACCGTCCCTGCCTCCCCACGAAACCTGAACATCGCAGACCACGGAAATATTCCGGTCTTTATGGACCACGATGTCCGGTTTGAAGAGTTGTCCATCCACGACGGACATGGGGCTCCTTCTCCACCTCCCAAGTCTTCCGCGCGTGGGCTACGACCTTGTCGACGACCTCGTCATGCCTCTTTATTCTGAGGTCATGGACGGCTCGATCAGTAGATCTTGGCGGGTCCCCAGAAGCGCCAGGTCCGCGATTTTACGGACGGCAGCCTGCTCTGGAGGAAGCCGTTTCCTGGGAGGACTGCCAGGAGGGGCCAGCGATATGCGACGTTCTTCCGCTTCGACACCGAGCTGTGCGCCGGCGTTGGAGCAACTTCTGCGGCGGCAACTGCTCCCCGATTGACCAGTGGGCGGTCACTGTTCGGCCTCTACCGCGCAGCGGAGACTTCGGGGGAGTTACTACTCCTGCCGCGTTTCCCTGGGTTAGGGAGGATAGGGGGGGGGGAGGATAGGGGGGGGGGGGGGGGGAATTGGCTGGATGATGATAACCGCCGTGGTGACCGGATCCTCTGTCGGTTGGTCGGACAGGACATCAGTGTTAGCCCGTTGAATTGGACTTAAACTCACCCTGGGAGCCTCGGCGCGTGACTCCTCAGTCACAGGGGGAAGAGAAGCCCGGGTGCGCGGGCAGATTTAGCCAATTCCAGGAAAGCCGCGTACTCTGGCTTCTTCCTCCTGTGTCTCACCTGATCGATGGTGAGTCGAGTCACGGTCGACATCTCCTTCAAAAAGTACTTGTTAGTACTGGCGGCTTCAATCCGAGCCAGGGTCTCAAAGACCTCGGAGTCCGGCATCGGTTTGAGCCGCTCGATGTCCCGCGCATACTCCTCGGGGTGTTTGACGTTCATGCGCTCTCGTAGATTTAAAAGTGCCGAATCTACGAGGGCAGTATCGACACTGGGTCCGGTCACCACATTCTCGCATGAGGAGGTGCCTTTTCAGCCTCGCCTCAGTCGGGAAGGGGGCATCGCACGTCTTGTAGACGTGTGCGGTGGGTGGGGGACCAGAATTGGAATTCTTGGCCCCGGTGTTAGGACTAGCCTTTGGTTTAGCCCCATCGCTTGCCACGGCCCCCCATGAGATGTTTGGGGGGAGGCTCTGCCTTGATGCAGGCCCAAGGGAGTGAGGGGCGAATTGCACCCTCTTAGTCTTGGCGCCGGGGATGGAAGGTGGCGCCTTGGAGGGGGACTGAGCCCCTTTACCGGGTGTTAGCAGTGATGAGAACATGCTCATCACGTTACCGACTCTCGGGTGTAGCCAGCTACGGACCCCACCCGGGTATAAGTGTTGAGCTCCGAAAAATGCACAAAGAAAGACAGTGGCGTCTCTAAACAGACGGGTTCGAACACGCTCGAAATCGCTCGTGACTCGCCAATTCCACTATGAAAAGACTCTTTGTGCACTATTCATCACTGACTCAACACTTAAGAGAGTCAATATTTATTATTTTTAATATTTGTTATTCTAATATTTATTATTTTAATATTTATTATTTCTTATTCTAATTATATTTATTTAGTATTTTTAATATTTAATAATGAGCAATTATTATTTTATTTTATTGAGGATTTATTATTATTAAAATTCACCAGTCCAGCTATTTTGACAACCATACGAAACCTGCATAAGTCCCTTACTTCACCCTGCTTTTAACGTAATTGTTAAAATTAAATTCATCAACATTTTAAAGTTGAAAACTATCTTTAAATGTATCGTAAATAAGTGACTCTAGAAAGTGCATTCCATTTTTTTCAATTTGTTTATAAATAACCTCACAGGAAACAACACATATTTTACAGTTTCCGAGATTCCAATGGTAAGCATCGAATTTTGGACACTTGTATATCTAAAACCATCGTCATATTTTAAAGGAATAGGGAACAGATGGTGCTATTCGAGTTAGAGTGATACTGATAGATTTTCTTCTTTAAAAAATAAGCAGGGTCAGGGTCAGTCAGGGAAATTGTGGAAAAGAAAGTAATGAAATAAATTTTTTGCAGTTGAAGAGGCACAGCGATTATGGAAGAATCTCCTGAAAAAATATGCCAAGGAGAGGAAGGGAGCGAAAGATATAGCTTCGGGATCAGAGGCTGCCGATTTACAATGGCCCTTTTTAAATATATGGGCTTCATGGAAAAACATGTTTCAAGCCGAAAGCAGGTAATATTTTGGTATTGTTGAGTACAGGAATTTTCTTAATATTGTGATACATTGTCTGATATACACAAGTAAAACATGTAACTACTTCTGCATGGTAAAAAAAATTGATTAAAATCAAAGAATTGTAATTTGCATCATAACAATATTTTAAAAAAGACAAAACTAATGCAACTGAAAGTTCTCATAGAAACGAGGCCTATAAAAGGATTTGGTGGTGGAGCTATATTGTGTGCGGAAATCAACATAACTATTCTAATTATTTGTAGAATAACTTCATCACGACCCTCGTCGAGTTGCTGTAGCGCCTTGAGTAAGGTTTCACTTCCACACAGGAGTCGCAACAAATTTATGGAGCCTTAGATAGTATTATGGGTAGTGGCGAGCCGGAGTTTCAAATGAAGAGGTGGCAAACAGTGGTTGAAAATACCTTACGTGTGATAAGTTCGTATTTACAAGAAAACCCGATAAGAATACGACATTTGGAAATTATGTTGGTCTGACATCAGAAATGCCTAATAAAGAACCTTTAAAAACTGAAAATTGTGGAATTAATAAATGAACTTTATATTAGTAATTTAGGTTAGAATATATTTTTTCTATTTAGGAGTATGATTAATTTTGATATGGTTATTATCTGTTATGTATGTCGTGAAATAAAGCATAATATACTGCATACCTGTTTATTACTGATTGACAAACACAATAGGTACATTATGTTTACTAAAATAAAATATAAGAATGGTAGGTAGCTACACCAAAAATGTTCTGACAATTTTATAAAATAACACGTCATAGTAAAAGTAAAATCAATAACGTTTATTCCATAAAGAATATCAATTCTTATTAAGGCAATGACAAAATGCAAGATGGCAATATTATTATATAGGAAAGCAAAACCAACAAAATTCAATCAGAAAAATAAAACACTGCTAAAATCTTTAAATTGAAAAATAAATATTAATAAGTAACTAAATAATTAACTGTCATCATGCACATGTATGTAAAAAAACTACATAGTTTCTCTTCCAACAGCAAAATCTCTATCCTGCCAAAGAACTTGTCCCATTTGGGACACAAAATACTCTTTTAATGTGTCCCTCCCTAATAGAGTATAAAATTTGGGCTGCCCTATTGGCTGCTACACGTCCTACAGATTCTAAAGGATTAATCTCATTCCTCCAGCGACCTATCCGTTCCTCGATATCGAAAAAATCTGGTGGACAATAGGAATAGTTGTTTGAAATGTCTGCTTCATGTTTGGCATAATTATGTAAACACAGAATTGCTTTCACAAAACTATCAACATTATTCACATCAGCAGTCACCATAGTTCTCAGCAATCTCCACCGGTTTACCAAAATTCTAAACGAATTTTGAATTACCCTGCGAGCACGGGAAAGACGATAATTGAAAATACGCTTATCTGGATAAAAATTTCGTCCTGGATATGGTCTCACGATATAAGACTTTAGTGGGAAAGCTTTATCGGCTACCAAAGTAAATGGACATAAAATATTACTGTTAGGTAAACATTTTGGTGTCGGCACAAGTAACTGGTTTTGAGGAAACATATTTCCAAATACAGAATTATGAAAGACACCCCCCCTATCACTCTCACTGCCGTAGGCTCCTATGTCCACTAAAGTAAAATTATAATTTGCATCACAATGATAACACCGTGCTGAAACTTTTTTTGTAGTTGCTTCCACTCTTTGCGGCTGCTTGAATGTTAATGTGCTTGCCATCTAATGCACCAAGACAATTTGAAAAATTCCACTGATCCTGAAACTCCTTAGCTATATTCAGAGTTGCTGTTTCCTTAATAATATAATGTCCTATGTGGTACTTTCAGGCAATTGTTTGCATTGATGACCCTTGGGAGAAATAACTACAAAACACATAATACTACTTAGTTTCTTGGGTAAAACGATTAAATTTTTATAATTTATTGTAATGTAATGGCCAAACGCTCTTCTGGGCATATCCTGTCAGGAAGTCTAAGTTTTATAAGATAAGGTGTAACCATTGTTAATAATTTATTAAACGTAATAGACAGCATTATACACCGTGTCCAAGATAAGGAGGGTCAGTACAGGGATCTCGGAAACGTTAAGAAATACGAAGTCGGTTAAATGGATTTAAAGTTGAGCATTTACGTGCCTAATAATATGCCGTTTAGAAAGTTTTAAACTGTATTTAAAAAAAGAAAGTTGGTAATGGCCCTTCGAATACGACTCGTCGGTACAAAACAATTCAATTAACGCTGTTAGATAGAGCGGAAAAAGTGGCAATGTAAGGGTGTTATTTACTTTAGAATTCGATCTCAAAAAAACCCAGGAAAAAAATAAAACGATTTTCCAGAATTTCGGTTTTTCCGGATATCTCCGGAACTACTCGGGATTTTAAAACTTTACCTCCATTTAACCGACTTCGGTTACGGTTTCCGAGATCCCTGTACTGGCCCTCCTTATCTTAGACACGGTGATTGGTACTCATTGTACTCACTTGTAAATAATCACACACGTGAAAAACTGTTGAAGCGCACGTGGTTTCATTGTGACTATCAATTAAATACGTTTTATTGAGAACAACTATGATATACTGTTATTAACTGAACTTTAGTACAAACATGATAAAATTCTTAAATTTATACGACCGACGCGACGCACTGAGTTGACAGACTTCTGGCGCCCGTCTGCTCTGTTGCCAGATGAGTTATGTACTCTAACCTGCACTGAACATGCACAACAATAGTCACTTATTATTTGGCCACTCGTCTTGGCTAAGCTAACCGAAAGGATTGTCTTGATTGAATTGCAAATAAAACGACCATTTTTGCAAATGACAGTTCGGTATTATGCAGCACTCGGCCACATAACCTAAAAATATATTATTTTTGTTAAATAGATAAATAATAAACTCTATAGGCGTATTACGTGGATCGGTCTTTAAAATTTATAATAATGGAAGGCGTTTGTGAAAAGACTGTTATAGTAGGTATCATCAATCAATTTTTTTTTTCTTCACATTTTTTTTTCCAATAGTTTCAATTCAAAGTTATTTTTTAGGATATGTTTCTGGAAGATGACGACGATAGACGACAGATATAAAATTATTTTCTGAACAAAATGTACGGCTTCCAAATTATATTGAAACAATAGTAGTCCGATACAAGGACAATGAGTTTATAGTAGTTTGTACAACGAGAGTGGATATGATGTCCATGTCGCACGATAACGTAAGTTGAGCACGACGCCAAAGGCGGAGTGCTCAATCGTTAGAGGGCGATATGGACATTCCACTCGAGTCGTACAACAGTATACTTTTTCTACGACCAATTAAAGCAACTTTACACTGGTAACATTTTAAAAATATTTTATTTAAATAGGTACAAATAATTTTTACAATACTTAAATAAAGATATTGATTAAGATTTATTTTAATTTACATATATTAAACTATTATAACTAAATTATATAATAAAAAGATTACTACCTACTTATTTTCTACAACAAATGTACAATTGTTGAATGTACAGTTATTATATGCAATAGTTTCTTTTTTTGAATGTGCAACATTGTTTTCTGTAACACTATTATATGTTGAGGCAGATGGTAAAATATTTGTGCTATTCTCCACTTGCGTATTGTGCACTGATCTTACAATAGCTTTACCAATCTCCTTTTTTTTGCTTAAAGAATTTTCAATGTAGGTTTCCATCACTGGAGTTGATTTCCAGCCACCGTAGTTCTTAACGGTTAAGGTGTTACCACCTGCATCGGCCAGCATAGTGGCCCCCGAGCGACGGAAACAGTGCCCTGTATAAAGTTCTGAGTTGGGTAATTTTAAAAATTCAGCAATTATTTTCGGCTGATTACCAATTTTGTTGATGCCGACTACTTGTGTAGAGCATTTACCCTTTTGGTAATTCAAAAAAAAATGCTCTGTGTTTGGTGGTCTAAGCAGCATGTATTTGATCGAAACCTCGTAAAACATGCCCGGGATTACAAATAAACGATCTATTCTTGTTTTTGTATCGATTAATCTGACTTGAATTTCATTTCCCAAGTCTCGAATATGGTTGATTTTCAAATTTTTTAATTCTTGTCGACGGCACCCACCAGAAATTCCAAAAATCAATACCACCTAAAATTTAAATATTATATATTCAAAATAATTATATTATACCTATCAGTAGTAAATAGAAAAAATAACAAATTTAAAAAAAAAGTTATCTCCCGTCGGGATTTGAACCACGGACCTTGTTGGTGAAACCCCAGAGCCTATAACACTAACCTAACGGTGCTTTTCAAAAACGGCAATAGGTAGCGTATAAGAACCTCTGTTTATTTAGATAGCCCTGGTTTGCGCGTAAATGAGAGTTTCTAATTTATAATAAATAATAATAAAACTTACCTTTGTAAACAAATATTCATAATCTGGTGCTCCCAGAAGGAACATTTTAATTTGTTAAAATTCTAGCTTTCTTTGGTTTATAACCGGTACTCTGTAACTTCAAGAAAGCCCGCAATTTACAATATGTAGAAATATCAATGTTCTGTTTTATTTTTAGCATTGTTCTTAACATTGAATATGTTGTCCATAAAGTCGACGGTTTCATTTCTTTCGATAAATGTTTAATATATGCAGTTAGAACGTTTTCTGATATGTTTTGGATTTTATATTCCAGCGTCCAATCCATAAATCTTTTATAAGTAAATTCATATTTACTATTTGATTTTTCTGGTAACAATGCTGCGTACGTTTCATTTGCTGCTAAACGGATATTTGGCGGAGTGCCGTTTATTGATTCTTGATCAGAATCACTCATTTTTTATTACTTTTAGATTTAAATTACTTAATAATTTATGAAATAATGACAATAATTACGATCGACAGAATTATGCACTATTAATTGACATTTCAAAAACGAATAGTTACTTGGGTACGTAACTCTAACTGTGATTGGTCATTTTCATATCTCACGATCGTGCGATATGAAATCATATCCGTTCATTTAATCGAAATAGCCATCATATCAATTCTGTAAACTGTGAAGGAAACAGCAAATATACATGTGGGAGTAGAAAAATGAACATTTTCGGATGACTCGAGATACATGTGAATACCTTATAAGTAAATAACATTTTTTATTCTAAAGCTCCTTTGTAATAACAAGATATTTTAACTAATAAAAAACTAAAATACATTTTGATTGTTAGGAAATCTGTCGGATGCTCATGTAATGCCTAGTGAAAATGGTTGTGGAAGACCAGCAGTTACCCCTATGAAAGGTATGCTTGTTACATTGTGGTATCTTGCAAATACTGAAACTTACAGACAGGTTTCTGACCGTTTTGATTTGGGGAAAGGGACTGTATATGAAGTGATAACAAAAATAGGGGAATACTTTGTATCTGTAAGTTCAGATTACATTAAATGGCCTACTGATAATAGAATTGCAGAGATAGAGACTGCATTTTTAGAAAAATCTGGTATTCATGGTATTGTTGGAGCTATTGATGGTAGCCATATTAGAATAAAGAAGCCATTTAAAGATCAGGAAGCTTATTGTAACAGGAAAGGGTACCATAGTGTTATATTGCAAGCCATTTGTGATGAGAAAAAAAGATTTATAGATATATTTTGTGGAGAGGCAGGGTCACAACATGATGCAAGAGTTTTAAGAAAGTCTGGTTTATATGCAAAAGGTTGTGTTAATCAATTAAATATTGGCCATAACTTTATTCTTGGCGATTCTGCATATCCCTCCCTCGAGTGGCTGGTACCGCCATTTAAAGAAGACAGAATACTCACACACAACCACCATCAATTTAATTACAGACACTCTTCAGTCCGAATAGTGATAGAACATTGTTTTGGGTTACTTAAAAATAGATTTAGAAGACTGTTACATGGCTTTGATAACAATAATGTTGATTTTATATGTTGTGCATACGTTGTGCTTGTGTTTTTCACAATATTTGTATAACATTTGATGACCTAAATATTGACTATGAATTTCAATATGACAATGATCATGAACCTGAACAGCAAGATATAAGAGTTCCTTTACTTCCACAAGGAAATCGACGAGATTTACTTTTTCAAGAAATGTTTCCTTAGAGAGTAATTAATATTTTTAGTGTTATAGTTATACAATAATACAAATAGCATTTGATTAATAAATAAAAACCGTTAAATTTTTTTAGTTGTTGTTTATTGTCATAACTTACTTTACAAATTCAAGGGTGGAGTATTTAGGGATCCACTGCAAACTAACACTAGAAATTCATAAAATGAACAAGAAATTACACACTATTACTGCACCCACATAAATCATTATTCTTTTTTAGAGCAATGTATTGTTCTAAAACAATAACTTTCCTTTCTTCTAAGAGTAATTTTCTTTGCAACATTTCTTGTTTTTGCTTCTCTCGTTCTTCCTTTCTCTCTTCTCTTTGTTTTTTTAAAATAACCTCTTTTTCAATAAATTCTTCTTTTTTTTAAGATAATTAATTTTTGTCTGAATATATTCTTGATTTGGTGTTTTACGAATCCTTTTAATTATTGGTGTAGTACTACCACTACTATCTTCTTCACCTAGTAGATCGGCACTGGCCTCTGCTTCCTTTTCGCGTCTTTTAAGATTATTATTTGTGGCAGCAGCGTTAACTGGTATAGTGGACTGTGTCAGTGTGCCAACATTGAAACTATGCGGGCTGCAATTTGTAGGCTTATTGCCAACAATATTGTCAATTTTTTCAAAAAAATTAAATCTTGTGGGGCCACGGCCAGTTTTATTGTTAATATCCTTAGCTTTTTTGTAACTTTGTATTAAATTTGCCCACTTTTTCTTAATTTCTGCAATGGTCACAGCAATGCCGATAGAATTACTCACTACATCGTTTAAAATATTTTCCCAACCCTTTTTTTTTAATTTTTGGATTGATAGCCGTAAGCTCTTCATAATGAGTTTGAACGGAGTCAATTAATGATATTGTTTGATTGTATGTCCAAACGTGCTTCTCTTGCAACTGGTCTGACTCGGAGGTTATATTTTCAGGATTATCTTTTGCCTGTCTCGCATTCTCTAGGAGCTATTGGGCATAGAGCAGGTCATCTGCTCACAGTTTATAACAATAGACAGAAAAATCATTTTCAACCGACTTACTATCACATCTTTCCCACTCTTCCAGGGTCAGTTCAACTTTGTAGATTTCTCCGAACTCTCCGTCCTTAAGGACAACCAATATAATGTAATCACAGACTGTACAATTCTATAACAACATTAACAACAACTAGAGGTAAAACGTTTTAAACAGAAAAAAAATCGAATTTTTAACCTCACTTTTATGCCAAGTTGACAGTTGACACATAAATCAGCCAAAATTATGATCTCAGTCATAAATTCGGTAACCTTACCGTAGGTAAGGGGGGAGGAAATTGGACTGATATAAACTGACTTACTTGGTCAAATAAAACGGCAACGTAGTCAGCTTATGTTAGCTCAGCTGAGACAAGTGGTCAAATAATAAGCAACTATTACATTGTAACAACTAATTTCATTGGTTCTAACACACCCCCTCAATGAAATTGTTGTAAACTTTTAATTTAACTTTAAGCTAACAACCTTTCTTACTCTAATCCTGACTCTTTAGTAAACTTCAAAAAAATTTATTTTAAGCAAAGGCTTGGTTTTAACATGAATATTTTTTACCAGACCTCTATCTCTCTATCTTTTCCTTAATAAAATAATATTTTATATCTATTTGTTTATCTTTTCTCTTATTATTCTCTGGGTTATTAGCAATTTTAATTGTAGATTGGTTGTCTTCAAAGATAGGAACAGGATTGTTTAACGGAAACTAATAGCCACAGAAAGTGCCACATATTCAGACTCGGTAGAGGATATAGCTACAGTTTGTTGTTTTCTACTAGCACACAAAATAGTAGAATTAAATAATAGCCTGTAGTAGATTTTCTATCAAAAACGTCCCCACCCCAGTCTGAATCAACATACCCCTGAAGAGGATCTACACTGTCATAAGTTCTAAATATAAGCTTTAAATTCGATGTGCCTTTACATAACGCTTAAAGCTTCAGGTCGCCAATCCGTTGAGGCGTTTTTAGATCTGGCGGGTGGCAAGGTGGGGCCCCCTTCAGGGGCTGTCCCGGCAGAGAGTTTATTTGATAGGATTATAAATGCCCCGAATTACTATTGGGACACTGGGTTTAACTTAGAAACGGTTAAAACCCGAACCGAATCTATTTTTAGGGAGGATAATGAGAGTGAGCAGGTTGATGAAACCAGCGAACATAGCGTGACCTTCAACCACGGATTACATCCTAATAACCTACTTTTGAGCAGCACCGCTAAGGGCGCATGGCGGACAGCTGCCCCGTAGCAACAGCTAACCTCGATTTCAATTTACTTAACTTAGAACATAGACTGGGCGGCTTCTGTTGTACCCGTGGTAATGACGCCGCCGCCAAGGTTGATTGTGGGTTAGAAAACAAAGGTCGAGAACGGCCGATGCGAAAGTTTTCTAATCACTCTTCCCCTTCTGTCAGTCTCTAACCCCCGTTTGATCCGTATGTAGCTTAAGTTCAGTGGATTTAAGCTCGCTCAAATCTTCAAGCCGAGAATAAACTTGGCAACCTCGGAAATCTCTTCTTTTTTTATTAACTTAACCTAAAAGTGCGGATTTTAATTTCGTTTGTTGGTGTCTGTTCGTTTTTTCTGTAATAAAACATTACGTGAAAAAGCAAAATAATGTAATACCTAAAACAAAAAATAAATAGTGAAAAAGCCAACGGCCGAGCCGCCAATTTTTCTTTAGCGGAAAAATGCGGGTTATTGAATCTGGCCCAAAAATACAAAAACATAATCGAAGATAAGAAAACCGACCGTTGTAGTATACAAGCAAAGGAAAAAGCTAGGATAAAAATATCTTCAGAATTAACGCTTTGAGTGCTAATTGTATATACCGTCCTACAAATTGGGTTTGTCGGGTTTGTTGAGAGAAGCTTATGATAATAAGAAAAATGAAGTTCGCAAACAAGTTGCCGAAGAGAGAAGACAATTAATGCTAACTGGAGGTGGTCCACCTCCTAAGATTAAGAAAGATGAGAGTTATGACATAGTTCTTTCCATAGTCAATGACAAGAGTATTTATGGTCTTACAAACAGTTATGATAGTGATGCAATAGAAAAGCCCATTAATACAGAGCAAAATGAACAAGTATTTGAGCTGATTTCTGATGACTGTAGTGTCAGGGTAAGTTAATAGGCAATTTAAAAAAAAAGTTGAGTGTAAAAGTGCTCTAATTCTTTGGGTGTTTCAAATCATACATTTTTTTTAAATGTGTGATTGATCCATTTAGTTAAAAATATTTTGTATGTTTCTCACTAAAAAGTTTTTAACATTTTAAACAGAATGATGTACCCGAGGATCTAACAGACGAACTTTCTCAAGAAGAGAATACTGAAACATATAGTCAGGGGAAAAAACGATGAAAGTCCATTTTAGGTCGAAAATCAAGTAATCAGTGTAAAATGTAGATTCATACGTATATTTTACTATACCATACCAAAAGGAGGAAAAAATGCTGAGAATTAAAGTGTTTTACTAAAGTAGGTGAAAACGCCAGAGATAAAATTTTGAAAAAATTTAATGAGCTGCCTACATACGACGAACAAAACTCGTATCTTGCCGGGTTGATATCATTAGTTCCCGTTCAACGTCGCAGGCCGCGTAAACCTGAAAATGAAGTCGTTAAGTTCAATGAATCATCCTATTATTATAGAGTTAGAGTCCCACAAGAAAACGAAGCTAGTATTGATGTTCAGTTATGCTATAAAGCATTCTTATCAATACATGGAATCACAGGCAGAAGAGTTCAATCAGTTCAACGTTCATTGAAAATGTGTGGCTCTTCTCCAGTTGATGGCAGAGGTAAGCATTCTACTAGAAAGCATGCTTTGAAAAAGGAGACTGTAGAATCGGTGATAAAACACATTTCTTCCTTCAAGTCACGCAGCAGCCACTACAGTCTGAACAAAACTAAAAAAACCTACTTACCAGAAGAACTCAACATATTAAAAATGTATAACATGTTCAAGGAGAAATACACTGCTTGCAAAATCTCATATGATAGCTATAGGGAAATTTTTACTAAAAAGTTCAACATCGCGTTTGAATACCCCCGCTCAGACACATGTTCATTTTGTGACAAAATCAATGTTAAGTTGAAAAATAAGCATCTTGAGATTTCAAATGTTAATGGTAGCGCTAAAGAAACTACTCTTAGTGAGATAAAAAAAAAACTGGAAGTAGAACGAAAACTCCATTTAAAAACGGCAGATACGTTCTACACTCGAAAAACAGAGGCCAAGAAGGAAAGTAGAAAAAAAGTGGAAATAGAATCAATCTGTATTGACTACGCCAAAAATGTACCTGTGCCTAATATTTCTACCAATAATGCATATTATTGTCGACAGTTATCCATGTATACATTCATTATTCATTTCTTATCCACCAACGATGCTATCTTTTACACATATCCAGAGACAGAAGGCAAAAAGGGAAGCACGGACGTGTGTTCTTTAATTCACCATATGCTATACAACCACTTAGATTACAGAGTAAGAGAACTGAATATATTCTGCGATTCATGTGCAGGACAAAATAAAAATTGGACTGTTTTTAGATATCTACACCACGTAATTCATTTTCAAAAACGCCTAGATTCTATTCGTATGACTTTTCCTGTGCGAGGGCACTCATATATGGAGTGCGATAAAGATTTCGCTCTAGTAAACCAGAAAACTAGAACCCAGAAGATTGGATTTCAGCTTTCGAGAGTAGTCGGAATAAGCCATCACCGAGGGGATTAGAAGCCAAGGGATATAAGTGCTGAAATTAACTTTTCGAGAAAAATGAAGGCAAAGTTTTATCTTCATATTAAATTTACAAAGAGATAAATCATTAGTACAATCATTTAGAATAGTGGTATATACGTTATTTATTCGAACATAAACATTTGCGTAATTTTTATAAATAATTTGTAGTCAGATTTATGATATTTTAAAAAACAAAGATTGCACTTGTACCCATTTGCTTCAGATTTTGTACTTGTACCCTTTTTCCACTTAAATATATTGCGGATGTGCTAAATAATAAAAACTAAAATTAATTAAACATTCTTTATTTAGATTAGCGAAAGAGTTTAATCGTCATAATCTGATTGTAGAATTAATTCTGAGTCTTCTTCATCATGGTTGGGTGGCATATCCATTTCTTCTTCTTGAGGGTTCCTTTCAGCCGGTAGGTTATTACGGGTTGGACGGTTTGAAGTTTCGTCATGTTGTAGTTCACGGTAGAAATCATGATGTATAGGGGGTATGAAAGGTAAAAGTTCTAGTAAATTTTTATATTTTGGAAGTTTTATTTTGAGAGGACCTTGGTATAGAGGTGGGAGGTCAAGGATCAATGGGGTTCTTTGAGGTCGTCCTGCCCTTCCACACTTTTTTAAATCGACAGTGGTAAATGGAAATTCCTCTGAAAGTGTGGCTTTAAAATACAGTATACACGGCGATTGCTTTTGAAAGTGAAACCATTGCATTTTTCGTAAACCCTGCACATTGTTTTTCATTATTTCGTTTAAGGGCGCAATACTTTTGAAGTCATTTTGAGTCATCTTAATAACTAAAAACTTTTTACTTGATTTGGCTACAATATTCATCCAATCATCAGGAATAAACACAAATGATGTTTTCCTTTTAACTTTTTCAATTAGTCCAAAGTCTTGGTCGCACTCCATAAAGGAATGGCCTGATACCAAGAACTTGTGGTTTACAGTTTCAATTTGAGTGTTAGATACAACATAGTTCCAAAATTTGATTACGTGTTTGTTTTTATTCTGCCCTCCTGCATTATCGCTGAAGGCATCGATGTGCTTAACTGTGGGCGGCAGACTTGAAATAAATTTTAGAAGGCATGAAATAATTTCCTGGGAGCCCCTTGAAGCCTCCCCTTCATGCCACATGAACATATGCGCTTGCAAGGTCATGAATCCCAAAATTATATGTCCATAACTGCCTAAGGTAAAATACCTTGCTATTAGTCAGTAATGGAGTTGGTAAGGTCTTTTGTAAATCAAAACAAATTGCTACTCGATCAGTAGATTGGGCTGCCTTGGCTCCGGCTTCATTTTTGGCATGTCTAGCCATCTCTGCTTTCTTAAGATGAACTTCCCTACTTGTCTTTGCGACAGTAGCTTCTTCTGATGTTGCAGTGTTTATTTTATTGTTTAGTTGGTCACATAAAGTGCATGTATCTGTATAAGGTCTATGAAAACTGAGATTGAAGCAAGTGTTGAAGATATGACGATAGTAGCTAAGTTTAACAGGAATTTTCTTTTTTTCAGTACAAAATTCTTTATAGAGTTCATACATTTTGTTAAGATTTAAGGAGGAGTCAAGATATTTTCGATTTGGATTTTGATGACGTGTGTAATGGCTTTTAAATTTCGGAAATGAGTTGATATGTTTCTTCACAAAATTTGTTACAGAAGAATCAAATTTATTAGAAGGTGAATGTTTACCTCTTTTATCAGTAGGTGGTACACCAGTATCAGATTTACTTTTTATTACGTTAGTAGATCTTTTGTTACTAATGTCTAAGGTACGCAAAAAAAATTGTTTACAAACACGTTTTCCAGTTAAATTAATCGTTGTGCTGAACCTCTTATGTCGTAAGGCTACCTGAACTCTACGATGAGGAGCACTTACACCAATACACGACTGCAGAAATGAAGTTTGAAGGTTCCAGTTCCCTAAATCCCAAAATTCCTTGAAAACGTTTAATCTATCATTTTCGGAAATATTCTTGCATTCATATCGACACGTATGAGGATAATGCTTTACTTGCTTAGCAACGTGAAGTTCTCCTTTTCGCCCCTCGTATTCTTTACCGCTGTTTCTTTTTCTTTTAGCTTGGATTCGCTTCCATTCTTCTCGTTTTCTCATTCTTTTTTTGGTTCTGCCAGTAACCTCGGGAATAGTTGAATTACTTGAACTAGCATCACCACTCTCGTCAGACGTGTCTGGTAGAAAATTCCTGTCACGGTCTGAATCATCAAATTCATCTCCTTGATCACCTGTAAAACAAGCATACGACTTTATTTTTAACAAAAGACAGAAAGACATACATACTCCTTATAAAACTAAAAGAATATGGCCTATTAACAAAAAGAACTGAACAAGAGAATTAACCGTACTTTTTAAAAATACAATCATTACATGCAAATCCATTTAAATTAAATTATTTATCGATTTCTTTTCATATTATAGAAGTAAAAAACTCCTAAAAAATATATCTGGGGACTTACTTGGAATATTTCCTGTTGTTTTCATTTTCACTGGATTTATAAGTCAAATCTTGACACAATAACAAACCAACAAGATAATGAATGAGTCCAAAGAAGCTACAGTACTTAACAGGCAAAGGGGTACAAGTGCGCTTGTACCCGTTGGCCACGAATCGTTTTGAATTATTGCTTAAGTAGTAAAACTACCACCTAAGAGATGGCGCACCAAACGGTGATATTCACTTGTATCTTTTTACCACAAAGTTTTTAACAATATCTAGTACCATATTTTGCACTTAACTCAATTTTTGAAATTTTGTCGCTTGTACCCCTTGGCTTCTAATCCCCTCCATTCAAAACCGAAATCGTGAATCACAATTTTTTTCATCAATGGGACACACTCCTTAACAAAATTTACAAGAAAACGTGTCCACTTGCCACTAGACCTGTAAAAGAACTGAGACTTTCGAAGGAAAACCCAAGGCTCTTATACTATCGCACAACTTTCAATGGAAGCTGGCAATCAGTTGACATCGTCGGAAAATCGCTTAAGCTGGGCGACAATACAGGAGAGTTTGAGATGCCAAAATTTTCTTATACAGGTAACAGCAACAAGAATAATAAGACTTATGAACGACAATATAATTCTCCAAAAACAATACATAGGTACATAATAATTAAGTTATTGTTTTTCTTTTGTTTCAGATCCGTTGCCGCTTTCTTTGCCTAAATGTAGAGACATAGAAAAGCTGTCTAAATTTTGTGGACGTGAAGCACAAAACGACTTGAGAAGCTTGCCACATTAAACAACATGTCATTTTGTCTTTGTTCGATTTTTTGTAACTTTTTTGAATAAAAGACTTCAAAAGTATTCAAAATAAGTCACTGGACTCTGGATCGTTTTTTCCTAGTATTTTTTGCTAATAGTAATGAAGTTTTTCACGTAATTTGTTCTAATTAAACATTATGCCAATTTAAACATTATAAATAACTATCTGAGCGTGACCTATTTACGCAATGAGTTTTCAATATGGAACCAAAGGGTTTCTAAACTCAAATTTGAGTTTTCTCGAAATCATGGTCCATTGACTTTCATCGTTCTTTCCCCTAACTCTTCATATGTCAGTTGGAAAATGCATCAATTCAAAATGCCAATCTCTGCTGCTTTGGCAACTCCATCCCAAAACAAATAAAAAAAGGAAATGATGGGACTTTCACAAGTAAAAAGTTGTTTATATTAAATCTAATATCAATCAAAATAAAATATTTAACTTTTTCTAGAGTACAGAACAAATTGATGCTAAGAAATCAAGAGCCCAGAGACAAAACATAATAAGAGTCAGAATAGAACACACATTACAGCGAAGCGCCGAAACATTGTAAGTTTGGTGCAATAAATCATTTTTCAGGATTTCACTTTATAACTATGGTTCTAATAAAATAATGTTTGACTTTTGTGTACCTAAATGTTAAATTTATTATCATTACATTTAATTTTATTGCCAGAGGGGGAAATCAGCTTGGGAGTTAAAAGTACACTAAAATGGAACTAAATGAATTTGAAGAGCCAGGGGGAAAAACGATGAAAGTACATCGGAGGCCAAAAAAAAGTAATCATAGCAAAATGTAGCTTTTATCCTATAATTTATCGTGGAATACTCGTAAGGGCAAATAAAGCGCTGACAGTCGCAACTTTTAACGGATTGAAAATTAGGCATGCTAGGAAAAAACGATGAAGGTCCATGCGTCAGCCGAAAAAACGCTGAGAGTCCCATGTGCCTTGATCGGCGCCATAACACGCCAGCTCATTTCTGTTATTGTTTTCAGTTGATGCTCAGGTTTTATCGTGAACAAGTAGTGCATGTAATTATGGAGAATAATAATAGTATTATGTCTAGTGCTCCGACTAAAAAACGCAAAAAAGATTGACGAATATCTGATGCTACGAAGAAACTTCGATTGCAGTGTATTGTTACTGGCAGTGATTGTAAGTGCAAGACATTAAAATGTTTTTTCATTATAAGCGAACAAGCACGTGATGTAATTTTGCGCGAGTTCAATTCACTGTCATCATACAATGAGCAGAACTCGCATCTTGCCGGATTAATTTCTCTAGTGTCTGTTCAGCGCCGACTACCGCGTAAACCACAAAATGAAATCACCAGGTTTAATCAATCGTCATACAAATACAGAAAGCATGCTCTATCTGGAGTAACTCTTGCGTGTGTAAAGAACCATATTTCGTCCTTCAAATCCCGTAGCAGCCATTACAGCTTAAATAAGTCCAAGAAAACCTATTAACTATTTGAAACTATTTGGAGGAAGGCTTCAATTCCAATAATATCTCATCAACAGGTACTTTGGTTCTTTATTTTGATCGATCTTGCTTGCTCGGTATATTACATAGTTATTTTGTATTTAATTTATTGTAGGTGATCCATTTATTGAAGACTTACTATATTAAGTATAAGAACGTCAAAAAATGCCCAAAGTCTCGAAATAACGAAAAGAATGCCGAAGAGTTTCTTGGAGTAGCAGTACAAAAACTTTTTGATATATCAGTTTGTAAATGTTATGATTATTGTAAATGTCAATGTAAAACTAAAATTCCAATAAGTGAACGCGATTTTTTAATGGACCAAAGGAAAGAAAGAAATATGGTTATCGGGTTTGTTCGGGTTTGTGGATGGATGTGAAAACAAATAAAAAGCTAGAACAGAGACTGGAAAGAAAACGAAAGCATGTTAACAGAGAGAAGCAAAAAAATGGAATTAGAACTGAAAACAACTACAAATACCGAGGTTTTTTAAGATGGATCCACTTCTGAAGAGGAAAATGCTTATGTCGAAGCCTACTTTTTAGACAAGCCTTCCACTTCAAAGACTAACCAGATGAGGGTTCGCTTACCTAATTTAGCTGTTGCGTGCGACAGAACAGGTGTGTCCGATAGGGCAGCAGCTATTATTGTTTCTGCAGTCCTTCAAGACATTGGCGTCGTAACTCCAGATAACCAAACAAAAATTATCGACAGGAGTAAATTGAGAAGGGAACGGAAGAAAACGAGAGAAAATTTACAGAACACTTCGCTACCCTTAGAACCCTTGAGTATCTTTTTTGATGGTAGAAAAGATACTACTATAGTTCAAGAGAAGAAAGGAGACCGCTTCCATAGGAAAATTATAAAGGAGGAACACGTGGTTATTTTAGCGGAACCCAGTTCACTATATATGGGCCACGTGACACCAGACAGCAGTTCTGCGGAAAATATTCGAAAATGTATGGTGAATTTTTTCAAAACAAATAACATAAACCTTAATAAACTGGCACAGTTGTCAATACAGGGACAAAAAATGGTGTGTATCACAGTTAGAACATTTCGTAAGTCGACCATTACATTGGTTTATCTGTTTACTTCATTGCAACGAATTGCCGCTCCGTCATTTATTTCAAGAGCTGGATGGAAACACATCGGGCCCTAAGCAGTTTTCTGGCATAATTGGTCACAATCTTCAATCTTGTGAGCGCCTAAAAATTGTTGCTTTCGATGCAGTCCCCGTAGAATTGCCCGCTGTTGATTTAAAGGGCTTAAGTAGCGATCAAAAATATATTTTCGAGATTTGTCGCGCTATTTCAGAAGGTCAGTTACCAACGGACCTTGTAAACAGAGAACCAGGTAAGATGGCTCACTCTAGGTGGCTAACTACTGCCAATAGAATACTTCGACTTTATGTATCCACTGAAATTCCAACGGAAAATTTAATAATTTTAACAAATTTTGTAATGAAAGTTTATGTTCCTTCCTGGTTTGAAGTTAAGACTTCTCCACACGTCAGAGATGCTCCAAAGCACTTGCTTGGCATGATAGAAAAGTCCGCATACTTACCGGAACATCTTAAAGAGATTGTGCACAAAGTCATTCAGAGAAATGGGTTTTACGCACATTCTGAAAATATTTCAATCGCTATGCTCCAAGACGAAAGAAAACACATTCGAGAGCTAGCACTAAGGCACATTATAAAGGTGAGAAAACAAACTCAGTGTCCGAAGATACGTAAATTCGAAGTACCAAAATTGAATTTCAATGCAGAAGAATACTTCAATTTAATTAGTTGGTCGGATAAATGTTTGAGTGAGCCTCCAATTACCCAACATCTGACGAATGACGAACTTGAAACGATGATACAAACGGGCTCTGTGATGGAACTTGCCAAGTTTCCCTGTCACTCTCAAGTAGTTGAGAGACATATTAAATTGGTAACTGAGGCTTCAGCTAGCGTTTGTGGTGAAAAAGCTAGAGATGGATTTATAAGAAGTCGTCTGAAGTCGCGTTGTGATATGCCCCAATTTGAGACAAAAAGACACTTTTTTTCGAAATCTCGTGCTTCCGCGCCACCTGAAGATGATGCATAGAAAAGCTAAAACGTCGCAGATGACATTTCTTAGCCCAACGGCTTTCAATATAGATATAGGCATTAATAATATAAGAAAAAAATATATATTTTTTATCTCTTAAATTTTCAAGATTTTTATTAAGTTTACCGATGTGGCGCCACCTGAAGATGTAACTTAAACAAGCCCATATTTTGCAGAAAAGTTTGTCTAACCAATAGGCAGTTATTGTAAATATAGGCGCTAATAAATATTGAAAAAAATTTTTTTTGCCTTATTTCACTCCACCTAATATACACATATATAACACTAATTTATGACAAATTAGCTAATGGCATTTACAAGAAACAAAGTAATACACTAAATTCTTAATAATTGTACATTTATAACGGAATATTTATTTACCTGGAGACTGTATTTTAATGTGAGATCCGTCTATACATCCTATTACTTTAGGGAAAGAAGTAATCTGGAAGAACTTGTTTTGTATTTGAATAATTTCATTTCTTTGTGGCATTTTCATGTATTCTCTACTTAGACTAGCGATTGCCTCAGTTACTCTGAATAATTCTGCATGTAGTTGACAAGTGCATTCCCAGTCAGCTATGCTAAAATAATGTTCATTTGTAGCATAAAATCTCAGCGTTGGTTCATAGGGTTGACACAAGCATTCCTAAAATATCAACATTGATTTTCCCTTAATTAATTCTTACCTGTCTATATTATTATACTTTTAATTTTACTTAAATGTCGATATCCAGTAAACGGTCTTCAATTTCATTAAAAACTTCGAAAGCAGTTTGTTTTCTCAGGCGGAATCTTTGGTAAAATGTTAAATTATCCATATCATTAAAATAATTGGATCCTTCATATCATCGCCGAGGAAACCCACTGTCAATGATATCAAAAACATCAAGGTCATCATCAATAAATATATCATCAAAAATTTCGCCCATTGTTATGCCTTTTTGCCTTGCTTTTTACAGATCTTTTTAAAGAATTATTTTAGTTATTTACAAGCAACAAAATAGCATAACCTCTAACCTCACAAGAAGATAATCTTGGTTTAAACCACCAAAATGGGTGGCCTAACTTTAAGCCAAGCTTGAGCCAAATTTCGTTCTGATGCAACAGATTTTCATGTAAACGCTCAGCCTAACTTTAAACCAAGCTTAAATTGCGACCGAGCAATTTCTTCTTCTATCTCAGAGTTAACATTCTGCTTAAGGTACGTACTCACTAGAGCATTTTGGTCCGAACGAACCAAGCGAGCTGAGCGCGCAGAGCCGAATTCGGCAAGTGAATACGAGCAAAATTTCACCGAACCGAGCGGGCCAAACATTTTCGCCGGCTTGTCTGTAAATGCATTTTGCTCAAAGGGGATGCGTTGTTCAGTGGGTACGAAGGTTCGTTGCGTTCATGGTGTTCGTCCTATTCGGAGCATTCGCGGCTGAAAATTTTCATTGTTTTGGTGATTTTTCTTTGCTCAAACGAAATGGAGTGGAATAGAGAACAGTGCCTTCAGTTAATAGACATTTATGAACAACATCCAGTGCTTTGGAATCCAAAGGATGGATTATACTATCATAAAGTTAAGAAGTTTGATGCGTGGAGGCAGATAGATGAGACCATGGGATGTGCTTCTGGAGAAGCAAAGAAAAAAATTGAAAGTCTTCTGGCTAGTTTCAGAAGGGAGAAGGCGAAAGGAAAAAAATCTATTGGAACGGGAAAAGGTACATTTACACAAATTATAACGAATATAATAATAAAGCTTGTTTTTTTAATGGAATGATTTGGCAAATGTCACATGATTTCTAACCTAGCTGTAAGGAAGCAATCACGTGAAAAATGTCAAATTTTTATTTAAAAAAAAAACAAGCTGTAGTTTTTTATTTACATGGAAAATTTTGGCATGTGTCAAATTTATAAATATTTCCAGCGACTGAACCATTGCATTTTCGTGTACACTAATGATGCTAATTTGTTAAGTCTAGCTCAGGTAAGCATATAAAATTAATGAAATTACCAAACTACGAATATTGAGAAGACAACCAGAAATTAAAAGTTTGACACATGCCAAAATTATCCATTTAAATAAAAAACAGGGTTTAGTAATCGTCCAATTAATTACGGTCACTAAAATATCATACTTTTTTACAGCTCGCCATGAAATATATGTCTCCAAATGGTTTGCCTTTCCTCGCTTGGCATTTCTTTTGGACAGAGATGAACCCGTGACAACACTAGACTCAGTTCAGGTAAGTTTATGTACGTTTCTTGACAAAGTGTCATTTGCCGGGTGGTGTATTCCAAGTCTGTTTAAGCCATGCACCGATTTAAAGCGAACTACCGGTTATACTTTGGTCTTAACCACGGTCATTATTTGACGTTTGCTACATGACAAATTTTACGGTACCTATTTACCAAAGTATAACCGGTAAATCATTTTAAATCGGTGATGGTTTAGTCAAACTCTGACTTTTACTTGATTGCTGTCAATGTGTGACAAGTTTTATGCGATTTTAGACTAAATGTGTCTACAAAAAATGCTAAACCTTGTTTTTTTTAATGGAAAATTTTGGCAGGTGTCACCTGATTTTTAATCTAGCCGTAACGAAAAATTGCAATCACGTGAAAAATGTAAAATTTTCCATTTAAAAAAAAAACAGGCTTTATGTTTTCAATTAAGGATTTTAAATTCTTATGCATGGACTTCTGTGTATAACAAATGAAAAATTTAAAGATTATAGGTTTTGAGTAAAGCGTACTCTTCACCTACACCCTGCATAAGCAAGTAATAAGTGTGATGTTTTAGACATTTTAGTATACAGGGTGTTATGGAAATGACGTATTATATTTAAATGGGTGACTCCTGGGGTGTCCTAGAGAAGCGCTACATATTTTTTTTTTAAATCGAACGTTTAAAAAGTGGGGTAATTCACCCCTAAACCCACCCGGTTACTCCTCATATGATCATATTACATTGCCAAGCTGTGTAATCAACAGATGTTCAAGCCCAATGTTGCCAACTGTGTAGAAAATAACTATGGATTCTTATAAAAATAATATTAAGTTATAATTAAAGTGGTAAACTGATTGTAATTTTTTTTAGTTTCTAGATACCTTATTGGCAGCGGTACTTTAAAAAGTGGCAAAAAAATCTTTAAAAAACCTATTTGGACTGTTGAAAAAAGTATAAGAATTAAAGCTGACTGTATAAAAAATTTTTTAAGTGTCGAATCAAAATTAGCATTGTTAAAACACTATCAAAGTGTTATGAAGAAGTCTAAAAGAATGTCATTTTGTAATTCTGAAAACTCTAAAACATATGTAAAAAATTTAATTTGGCAGGATGTGGAATCTTGTTTTAATGGTAGAATTAAACTGGCGTTATAACAAATTTTTCCATTAAGGATCCAAAAAAATTTTTTAAAAGAGCATTTAGGATTTTTTCATCAAAAATTCAAAAGGAAGTAACACAAATTTTATTTAAAGTTAATGCTGTTTTTTCAGCAAACTTTGTGCAACCGAAGACTGCTGAAACTGATATTAACACGTTTTCAACAAAAACCGAAATAATAGATAATACCACCAACCTTAAATCCTGGTATAAAAAACATTGAAAGTAAACTCTTGACAGAATTGGAAGAATTTGCAGAGAGGGACAGCGGATGGGCTCTTTATCAAATTATTCATTTAAAAGTTAACATAAACAAATATAATCCTATAAGTGTTGGTTTATCAACTTACGTAGATACACCTGCTTTTGTAAAAAATACTAAAGCAGTTATTAACATTAAAAACAGAGATCAATATTGTTTTTTATGGTTGTTGAAGATTCATAAAAATACCTGCTCCACAGCATAACGCTCTTACCTGTATTAGGTAATAGGTAGTGTCGTTGCTAGGTAATTAATAGTGTCTTTTTGTGGGGACGAATAAACAAAGGTAGAAGATTTGACAAGGTGTCAAAAATATTAAGATAAGTTTTGTCAGTTCAGGGCGAAAAAGATGCCATAACTTATGTCGCAATACCTGCTCCACAGCATAACCCTCTTACCTGTATTAGGTAATAGGTAGCGTCGTTGCTAGGTAATTAATAGTGTCTTTTTGTGGGGACGAATAAACAAAGGTAGAAGATTTGACAAGGTGTCAAAAATATTAAGATAAGTTTTGTCAGTTCAGGGCGAAAAAGATGCCATAGAAATAGTAGTTGTAGTTTTGTCGATATTAAAAATAATAAACCAGATAGAGGAAAAAGTTGGAGTTTTTAGTTATTGTTATCTCAAGCTCCAAAAATCAGATACAGTCCACAGAAGGGAACCATAGGCAGCTCGAGGAGGAATAGGAGTAAATACCAGCCAGGGCTCCTACAATGGTCAATAGTGTGTGCATTATATCCCGCACCAGCAACCAAATGTTCTAATGCTACCAGTTCGTACCCACATTTCAAAGAAATCAAGGACTTAAACTATGAAGGTATTAAATTCCCCATAAATCTAAAAGATATTCCAAAATTTGAAAAAATGAATCAGTTATCTATTAACGTCTATACCATAGAAAAAAGAACAATATTTCCAATAATGATAAGCAAGAGGAATAATCAAATAAAGAAAAAATGAATTTACTTATGCTACCATGTTCTTTTTATGAACTTGATGATAGTGAAGATGATCTTAAATATGAAAATTTAAATTTTAATGATGAATTTAATAGTGTTTAAGATAACATATTTTCATTTCGCTTATATAAAAGATTTGTCAAAATTAGTAAAGTCTCAAATTGGTAATATTAGGAATAAATCGTGGTTATGTGAACGTTGTTTAAATCATTTTATGTCTAAAGAAAATTTATCTAAACACACTATTGAATGCACTAAATTAAATGGAACTTATGTCGCAATGCCTAAACCAGATGAATATATTTTAGAATTTTAAAAATAAGGAAGGGGTACCATTTGTAATATATGCAGATCTTGAATGGATATTAAAAAAGTGTGATGGGGACACTACACACAATTACACACAATACACAATACAACACAATTTTGAATACTAAAAAACTTCAAAAGCATATTCCATATAGTGTTGCCTATTACCTTAAATGTTCCTATAATGATGATTTATCAAAATTTGATATTCATACAGGACAACATTGCATCTCATGGTTTATGAACAATCTCAAGTTGGGTAAATATGTGCTGTTTGCAGATGACACTACTGTCTTCACAAGGGATAAATCTGAGCAGATTGCTATTGCAAAACTAAATGAGGCACAAGTGACTGTGGAGGAATGGTTTCTATCCAACAGACTCCTACTAAACCAGGAAAAAACGCAGGGAATGGTTTTTACGCTAAAACATACAGACTCTACAATGTCTACTGTACGGTTCCTGGGGGTCTGTTTGGATACAAAACTGAAGTGGGATGTGCACGTGGAGAGTGTATGTAAAAAGCTTGGAAGTAGTGTGTTTGTCATGCGTAACTTGTACGGTTGCGTATCAGAGTCAACTTTGGTAACAGCATACTTTGCAATTTTCCATAGCGTGATGTCATATTGTGTGATTGCATGGGGTCGGTCCTCGCACGCACAGAGGGTATTTAAGCTGCAGCGACGGGTGATCAGGTTAATGAGCGGCTTAGGATACAGGGAGGACTGCAGGGATGCTTTTGTCAGACTAGGGATTCTTACCTTTCCCTCGGTATATATATTGAAGAGTCTGCTACTTGTGAAACAAAAAGTAAACCCTATCACATGCCAGGACATTCACAGTCATGACACACGAAACAAAACGAACTTAGTCCCAACACATTGCAGACTGGGGAAGTGTCAGAATAGACCGGAGTTCTCGTCGGTCAAACTCTTTAATAACCTACCACGAGTAATAAGGGACCTACCCCTATTGCAGTATAAAAAAACTATTAAATCTTTCCTATTAAGCAAGGCCCTATACAGCATAGATGCCTTTCAGAACCTGAACATTAGTGATTTTAATATACCTTAATATTTTAATGTATTTAAACTCTGTGATGTACGTCATTTTATTTAATGTTTTTAAATGTAATTCAGTGTGTGTATCAACACTGTTTGTTCAGTGAATTGGCTTTTAAAACTTATTTTAGCATGTGTTACTGTCTCTTAGTGAGTGTAAACATTTTAATTGCAAATTTATTTTATTCCCCTGACAAGTGTAAGCAATTTTTGTACTTTGGCACAATAAAGATTGATTTGATTTGATTAAGCAGATAGCTAGTGAACTTAATAACATTTTTTCTAATCCTGTTCCCATGAAACGTTTAACTCGTGAACAAATAAAACAAGTTAATGAGACAACACACTGTCATATATCGCACCTCCGCTACAGAAGTGACACACCTCAAAAATTTTTAGTTTTCTACTTATGACAGTTTCGAGTCCAGCATAACTTCCTTTGGGGGTATAAAAAGTGTCACAACTTAGCTACCGACAGTTTCCGCTAGATGGCGGTAGTGCCACTTGTGAATAACGTCAATTGGCGCGAAATTTCTAATTATAAAAAAAACTGGCGTACATGAGTTGTACTATAAGGATTTTTATAATATTAAGCAGTTATATGAACAGCTACAGATTAACTTGAATTCCTTTAAAATAACAGAAGTAAAGGTTTTAAAACTAGTGAAACATAATTTAGAAAATCTCTTCATCAAAACCTCATACGATGTTACGGAATTTAAAGAAATTAATATTTTAGCAAGAGGTAGCTCAGGAGTAATTCAAACTTTGCCAGGTTTAAAGCTTGCTTATAAGAAAAAAATTGATATAAAAGAAAATAAAAAACAAGATCTTCTGTCTTTGGTTAAATCACATCACATTAAGCCGTTTTATGCAGACTTTTTTAATAATCTATGAAAAGATAATAATTGTAAAATAGTTTTTATATTTAAAGTACCTGTTGTCTTTTAGTTTTTAGGCATAAATCAGCCCATTTTTGTACCCTCGTTTTGTATGTGTTTGTTTATTGCTGCTGATATTTTTGTATTAAACATTATTTTTCAAAACATTGACATTTTTCATCCATTTACATTCCATCCTTTAAAAGCAAACTGTTGGGGAAAATGTATGATTGTAAAGTGACACAACCAAAAAAATTTCTTTTTGCAATATTTTTTTGAGAGGACACAACTGTTACTTTAATGTTAAAAAACTATAATAGCGAATGTTTTTTAATTTAATCCACATCAAGTAGCATTATTTTAATTATATAGTGGGAAAAAACAGGTATAAGGTACATAAGCTTGGTGAGATGACAACGCAAATTTTATTGTATTTTAAAAAACGTCATAACTTAAAATGTTGTGTTTTTGACTTATGACACTTCTGTAGCGGACGTGCGATATGTGGTCTTAATTTTGAATCGGATGGAGTTAAAGTTAAGGACAATTCACACTTGTTAGGAGAATTCAGAGGTATGGCACATAATAAGTGTAATTTAAATTATAAAGATTCACATCATATACCTATAATAGAGAGTGGTTAACCGATTACCGTTTCAAAACTAATCCTTAACTCGGATAAAACAAACATAATACTTTTTAAAACAAAAAGATCTAGAGCCGGAACTATAACACACTTTGAAACCGCCGAAAATAGATTAGATATCTCTGAGAATTCGAAGGTTCTTGGTGTTCACATTAACAGACATTTAGACTGGTCTTTTCATATGAGCTAGTTATTGAGAAGGTTGAACTCAGTCTGCTATTGAATGCGGGTTTTTAGTAGATGCATAAATGATGTAGCCCTGAAAATTCGCTAACTTTGAGTCTGTTGTGAAATATGGCATAATTTTTTTGGGGAGGCATCGTCATGTGCAAAATATGTTTGTCTGTCAAAAAACATACATATACATACATACATCCCCCTACCATACATATATATATACATACATACATACATACACACATATATCCTCCTACCACCCCATATTTAATACATATTTACATTTGAAAAAAGGAAATGGAAGTACCAATCGACTTAAGCTGGGAAACAGAACCCTGTACAAGTTATAATCCAACAGAATACGTTCTAGAAAATTTAATTATTAGGACACCTCAACCAAAATTGTCTAAAAGAGCGAAAAGAAAATTTACACAAGAAGAAAGAGAGATTTCGAAAAATACAAGAAAACCAGGATGTCGTGTGCATCGACCAATGTGATGATGTCACATTTAAGAAATAAGAAACAATTACAAGAATTTACGAAAGAAGAATTGAAAATGTTTCCTTTAGATTACATTATCAAATACGCCGATTCATTCGAGATTCTGGAATCCTGGAGAAAGCTACCTACATCTTATAAACAGAATTTCCAATTGCAGATAATGCTTCCCTGCTTTATTCATTATAACACACCATATCAATCCATCCATTTTGATGGATTGCCTACAAATCAAAAGTCCTGTCATAGGTGCAACGATATGTCAACTCTGGTGTAATACAAAATAAATATTTTTTCAATTACCAATGTGTTTTATTTTAATATCAAAGATCAGAATAATAAAATTGGATTTTAGCTACATCCTGTTCATTAACATATTAAGTAGCTATTATAGAAAAAGTTACATCATGTTTTAGAAACCAATCAAAAAAATATTCCGGGTTCAAAAATATTAAGATGACGACCAGAATATTTAATAAGATTCTATGCGATCATTAACGGTTCAACATGTTGTTGGTTTTACAAAAAAACTAGACAAATTAATATTCTAAAAAAATCCGGAGTCAATAACAGTTCAATAATTACATCATACTTTGAAGTTCAAGAATATTAAGAAGATAACGTTTGAAATATTTAATTAGGTAGTATTTTTCCAAAAGTTCCATCATACTTTAAAACCAGAAAAATTATTTAAAAAAATAACCGAGATCAATAACAGTTTAAGATTACATCACACTTTGAAACTAGAAAAAAATTAAATAAAAAACCCAAGTTCAAACACATACTGACGTAGAGCTTTTACAAAATTAACATAAAAAAACACTTAATAATAGTAATTACATTTTTGTATTACCGAGAATAACGAAAAATTTCACTGTCGGAAAACATATTTTAAATCTATTTCATGATAGTAAAAAAGTAGCTTACTAGACTTCAGGCAAACGATTATTCCAGTTATCCCCTTTCCAGTTGATGCGTTCCAAGTCAATAGGAAGCCGTCTATGACAATGGGATTCCAGATTATGCAATCTGGAATGCCAGGAGATGATGACGTATCCGAAGTCGACGATGTCTTTCATGATGTGGACACATACTTAATAAAAATTAAAAAAAAGATCCAAACACACAAGCAACCCTTTATAGAATAATTGAACACACCGTATATTTTTTTATATGATTAAAATAATTGGGCACTGTATGTACTTGATAAAAATAATTAAACGGTATGAACTCACCCTATACCTAATGAAAAAAGATCCAAATAAAACAATCATCCCTTTGTAGAATAATTGAACACAATGTACTTTTTTTATGTGATAAAAATAATTGGACACTATATATACATCATAAAAATGAATAAAAAGATCCAAACACGCAACCATCCCTTTATAGAATAATTGAACGCACTGTATGTACTTAATAAAAATGAATAAAAAAGATTAAAAGAACAATCAACCCTTTATAGAATAATTGAACACACTGTATGTAATAAAAATAATAAAACATTTTGATCTCTCCCTATACCTAATAAAATCTAATAAAAATGATCCAAACGTTTATAGAAAAATTTCATTCTAATAATAAAAATAATTGAACACTCTGTACATTTTTGTACATATTACCTAGAATAAGAAAAAATTTCAATGTTGGAAAACATATTTTAAAACTATTTCATGATAGTAAAAAATAGCTTACTAGACTTCAGACAAACGAGTATTCCAGAGAACCCTTTCCAGTTGATGCGTTCCAAGTCAATAGGACGCCGTCTATGACAGTGGGATTCCAGATTGTACAATCTGGAATGCCAGGAGATGATGGCGTACCAATTATACTATATAAAAACAATAAAAAAATTGGACGCTCTTATGTACTTAATAAAAATGAATAAAAAAGATTCAAAAAACAATCAACCCTTTATAGAATAATTGAACACACTGTATGTGATAAAAATAATAAAACAGTTTGAATTCTCCCTACACCTAATAAAAACTAATAAAAATGATCCAAACGTTTATAGAAAAATTTCATTCTAATAATAAAAATAAACACTCTGTACATATTTTGTACGTGATAAAAAAGGAATTGAAAAGTTGTCTGTCATACCCCTATATACATCATAAAATGATCGAAACAAAACTGTTATGTTTATAGAAAAATTTCATTCTAATAATAAAAATAATTGAACACTGTATATTTTTTGTATGTGATTACATTTTTGTATTACCTAGAATAAGGAATGAAATTAAAAAAAGTAGCTTACTAGACTTCAGGCGAACGAGTATTCCAGGTAGGAGACCAGGTTGGATATCAGATCAACAACGTATTCTAGACTGGGAACCTAGATGATGTAATCCAGGTTGAAGATCTGGAAAACATATTCCAGGCTGGAGACCGAGATGCTGTAATCCAAATGGGTGGAATGTTAGGAGATGGCTGCGTATCGGAAGCCAACGATGTGTTCCAATTATACTATAAAAACAATAAAAAATTGAACACACTGTATGTAATTGATAAAAGAAAGGAAAAGTTATGAACTCGCCCTATACCTAATAAAAAAAAACATCCAAACAAAACCACCATCCCTTTATAAAATAATTGAACACACTGTATGTATGTGATAAAAATAATTAAACAGTATGAACTTTCCCTGTACAAAATAAAAATAATTAACATAATCAACCCTTTATAGAATAATAGAACGCACTGTATGTATGTAATAAAAAAGTTATGAACTCTCCCTGTACTTAATAACAATAAATAAAATGATCCAAAAAACCATCCCTTTATGGAATAATTATAATAAAAAATAATTGAACACTATATTTTTTATAAGTAATACAAAAAGAAGGCAAAAAGTTGCGAACTCTCTAACATATCATCTGTACTTAATAAAAAGAATAAAACACTAACTAATACATACACTTTATAGAAAAATCGAACTGTATAATTTTTGTCCTTAATATTTACAGTATTAAAATATCTATTTACTTACAATTAAAAATAAATTCACTATTCACGGTTCTTTAGACGATACGATTATCAATGCCAGCGAAAAAAATTCTTAGACAGAGGTTTCTAGATAAAGGTTACAGACAACTTTCATACATACATTATATCTTGCGATAAATTGAATTTACCAGGGAAGCTTGTATTCGCTTATTACATAACTGACTATACCAGGTGATTCTGTAATGTACTTGTAAATAATGATTCTGAAATGTACTTGTAAATAATGATTCCTGGTTTTTGCAGTGGAGAAATGAAATTTCGTATATATGTTTACATTTGTAAATCTACATTTTTAAGATAAATTAGAACCTTTAATTACTTCCGGTTTGATAGGAAACGAACCAAACTTTTGATTTTTAAATGGAAGGCTATGTATATTTTTTAATATTTGGATTCGGAATAACATTCTATGAACATCTACACAAGAAAAAATTAGTATACAACGTGTTTCAAAAGTAAGACTTGATTTTTGGTTTTGCAATGGAGGAACGAAATTTGGTATATGAGTGTACATTATAAATCTATATTTTTTAACAAAGAGCAGAACGTTTAATTACTTCCGGTTGGACCGGAAACGAACCATATTTTTTTAATATTTGGATTCGAAAGAACATTCTATGAACATCTACACAAGAAAAAATGAGTATACGAGGTGCTTCAAAAATAAGATTTGTTTTTGGACTTTGCAGTACAATAATGAAATTTGGTATAGGTTTATACATTGTAAATCTACGTTTTTTAAGATAAATTATAACTTCCATTTACTTCCGATTTGAGCGGAAACGAATCACACTTTTTATTTTTAAATAGAACACCATGTATATTTTTATTTAATTTTATAACAAATTAGTTGTTCTTACTAGTAATTATTATTTGATACCTATATCAAATTGTATTCGCAAAAAAAATCATATTTATTCCGAAAATGCAATTCTTGAATTGATTTTTTGAATTGTTTGAATATGTTAATTAATGAGTTATTTTCGACATCACATATTTTATGAAAATAACTACCCTAAAACCATACAACAAGAAAAATAAGTTTCTGATAATAGATTATACCTCTTAATTTCTTAAGAAACATCGTGATAATAAATCAAACGGCCAAACTGGCTAATTTGCATTTTTAATGTGATTTTGTTTAGTATAAAGCCTTTTCGGTTCACAGAGATGTTCATTCACAATCTGTTCTTAACAAAGTTAAAAAAATTTAAAAAATGTATTCGAAACCATCAATACAAGAAATGGGTAGATTAGCGGGGCGAGTCAATGTTATAGATAACATTGTGGTGGTACCAGCCAGAGATGAAGTTGAAGAAGCGGTGGCAAACCTAATTAATGGTGGTTTACCAGACCTTGGTTGGTTCAACATCAATGGATTCCAAGCAGCAGCCCCTAATAACCAGCTCCAACAACGAGACCAACCCCTAGACCTGGAACAACCCCTCAACGAAGCTAGAGATCAAGACCATCTATTGGATCAATACCTAAACCAGAACCAAGCTGGAGATCAAAACCAAGACCCTGCTAGAGATCAGTACCAAAACCAGGACCAAGCTGGAGATCAAAACCAAGACCCAGCTGGACATCAATACCAAAACCAGAACCAAGCTGGAGATCAAAACCAAGACCTTGCTGGAGATCAATACCAAAACCAAGACCCTGCTGGAGATCAATACCAAAACCAGGACCAAGCTGGAGATCAAAACCTTGCTGGAGATCAATACCAAAACCAAGACCCTGCTGGAGATCAATACCAAAACCAGGACCAAGCTGGAGATCAAAACCAAGACCCTGCTGGAGATCAAAACCACGACCAAGCTGGAGATCATAACCAAAACCCTGCTGGAGATCAATACCAAAACCAGGACCAAGCTGTAGATCAATACCAAAACCTGAACAAACCCCAGGATCAACCTCTGAACGAAGACCACCCAGAAGTCTTTGTTATGAACGACAACGAGATGTTAGATGATGCACAGCAACGAGATATCGAGGAACTGGCAATATTAGCGACTGATAGAGACATAAGTTTAGAAGAAATTATAGTAACACGTGGAAGAGTTGAAGAAAAGTTGGAACGTTACTTGCAAAAGGTCACTAACTGCAACGATCTCTTAGATGTTTTAAGTCGAAGAGAGCGTGCAGTTAGAGACCAATACCAAGCCATGTTGGAGCAACGTAAACTTTTTCACGTGTTAAATGAAATTTAATTGTAATTTAATTGTAAATTTAATTGTAAATTTAATTGTAAATAAATAATTTTTGATAGATTCCAATGATTTTTATTTATTTAGGATCCTGATGTTGATAAAAGAATATTTTAAAACAGTAGTAGTAGTGTGTGTATTCGGATTCCTCACCACCTCCCCACAAATCAAATATTATTTAAAAGTTGAAATATATCTATTACCATCCTTTAGGTGTTAGTAATGGAAGATACAGTATTATTTCAAGCCGTTAAAGAAATAGAGAGTCGGTTTATTTTAGAAATTAACTCAAATGTTGAATATATCATGAATAGTAGACCTAGCTGGTACCACTTTTATAATGATCAGATATCTTATTATGAAAAAGGTGTCAAGTTATGTGAAAATTATAAAAATAAAGATATTGTGTCATTATTGAAAGGTTTCCACAAAAATAGTTTTACAAAGGAGATAATCTTTTAAAAAAATATATATCAGAGGAGCAGTCGGAGGATGTGTTATCCTTTAGTCAATCTCCCCGACTTAAATCCTATATTGATTTATACACCAATTTACGACAAGCAGCAAAAACTGATTTCGAAAAAATCTCTTTAAGCTTATGAACAATGCAGTGTTCGGTAAAACGATGGAAAATATCTGAAAACATAGAATCGTTAAATTAAAGACTAAATGGAATATAATTTGTCTGATGTTCTCAAAAATTGTAACAGTTTACCAACATTTGTAAGGCTGCTGAAACTTCACTTGAAGAATAAGTAGCTGAATGTAACATTGGCGTTGTTTAATATTGAACAGTTCTCGTTACCATACGACAAGCAGCAAAAACTGATTTCGAAAAAAATCTCTTTAAGCTTATGAACAATGCAGTGTTCGGTAAAACGATGGAAAATATCAGAAAACATAGAATCGTTAAATTAAAGACTAAATGGAATGGGTGTTATGGTGTGGAAGCTTTGATCTCCCGTCCAGAGTTTAAATCTTCAATTGTTACGAAAGTCTCATAATAATAGAAATGAATAAGTCTGAGGTATACTTCAACAAACCGATATATGTAGGAATATGTATTTTGGAATTGACCAAAACAACTCTATATGAATAAAATATTTGATAATCAATGTAGAAGTTCTATATACAGATACGGACGACCTTATTTATGAAATCAAACATGAAGACGTTTATGATGTAATTTTGCATGACTGTCACCAGCATTTTGTTACCAACGACTATGCGGAAAATAATATTTACACTATACCTAGAGTTAATAAAAAGGTTTTGAGGATGATGAAGGATGAAAATAATGGTCGAATCATGACTCATTTTATAGGGCTTCGTTCAAAAATGTATGCAACTGTAGTTCTACAGACGGTTGAGGAGATTGAGCATGAGTAGTAATGTGGGTCTATTTGAACAGAATCGCAGGCCAGGCACACGGGCAAATTACTAGCCCACGTGTGTGATATCTTTTTGTGTTCCTCGGCGGTCTCTATTGTGACGGCGCTCACCTGTCCGACTTTAATTAACAAGTGTGACGGATTTGGGGCTTTGTCGGTGTGTATTTAAGGGTATATTATTGTTGATGGAATGTTTTTGAATGACATAATGGGGGATGTTCCTATTTTTATCAAGAGAGTCGACTTGGACTCCTTTAGATTCGGGTATATCGGATGTAGTACCGATATTTTGTGTGATATAAATATTATTTACGTTATTCCTATCAGAACTTAGTGTGTGTCTGTCCGGACACGCGTGCCAGGCACACGAGAGTAGTGGATAGCCCACGTGTGTGACCTTAATATTCGTGGCATACCAGATGCAGTACCGATATTTTGTGTCATATAAATTTTATGTTAATCCTATTAGAACTTGGTATCTGGCTGTCGAGACATGTGTGTTAGGCTCACGAGAGTAATTCAGCGTGTGTGTCTTTAATCGGGAGCGTATCAGATGTAGTACCGATATTTTGTGTCATATAAATTTTATGTTATTCCTATAAGAACTTGGTGTCTGGCTGTCGAGACATGTGTGTTAGGCTCACGAGAGTAATTCAGCGTATGTGTCTTTAATCGGGAGCGTATCAGATGTAGTACCGATATTTTGTGTCATATAAATTTTATGTTATTCCTATAAGAACTTGGTGTCTGTCTGTCTAGACACACGTGTCAGGCATACGAAAGTATTTCAGCTAGTCCACGTATGTGATCTTAATATTCGGGGTAGTATCGATATTTTATGTCATATAAATTTTATGTTAATCTAATCAGAACTTGGTGTCTGTCTGTTCAGACATGCGTGAAACTCTAATCATATCTGAACTTGGTTTGATCTAATATTCAAAACACTAAATATTTAGGACCATTATTGTTGATAGATTTATTGGCCATATGAGTGGTATTCATATTTAGTATCGATATTTTATTAATAAAATTGTTTATGTGTGCTTATCATATTAGGCTTCGATGTATGTCTGTCTCTACACCCGTCTATAACTATTTGCATCTAGTTTTTTTTTTTTTTTTTTTGTTTTTTTGGTGAGAGGATTAGGAAATCTCTATCTAGACACCCGAGCGGATGGTCGGCGTCTTGGCTCGGGTTGTGTCGGCCTCGTTGGACTAAAACCCATTCCCTCTCTATCCGACGTTGCTTTTTTCCATTAGAATTCCTCTATTATTTTCCAATTGTTTGCACTTTCATGCTTAAATCGAAATATTGTATTTAAAGTCTGCATTAACCCTTTAACTCCCAGACTCAACAAAAAAAATGTAGCCCTTTAACTACCACCGGTACATGAGCGTACCGGCAGATTTGCGTGCTGTTAAAATTAAACCAATGCTATTTTAATCTACTTTTGCCAAAGGTACGTCTGTGTACCACTCATGACTACTTGCACAACACAATAAATCCGTTTGATCTGCACGCACTAGTGTGAACTAAGCATAATAATATTGACAGTCGCTGCGTTTAGAGGTTGACTTTTCTTGTTCCTTCTGAGACTGGTATCCCGCTGTTTTTTAAGTGTTTTTGATCCCGTTTTTGATAAAATTAAAGAGGTAAGTTAGTTTTCACAAGAAAATATATCTGATTGATTCTAATCTGTTATCTGGATTAAAAAAAAAACTGTATTTAGGAAAGGTACCTACAAGTACCGTTGGGATTTTTTGCATATCATTTTATTTGATTTTACGTCACGTCTAAATAAAGTTTTTTTTTAAAGTTTATGCTATTAAATGTGTTTATTTAGATAAATTAGTATTTTTTTTTTAAATTTTAGTATGGCAAACCATAATAAGTGGAAAAATAAAATTCTGACAGATCAAGAACTACTTCAATTATTAGAAAATGATGACGATCTTGATGATTTCTTGCCGCCAATTGATAATAGTGAAGATACTGACCTAGAATCTGATGATGATGAACCATATATAGAAATACAAGTGACAGAACCTAACAGAATGCCTTTAAGTACAGCCCGTGAAACAGAAGAGCCAACTATTGAAATTGAGGAATCTGAAAATGCCGGACCAGTTCAAGAACAGAATGGTGGAGAATCAACAGGAGAACGTGAAAATCAAGAGATACCTGCCCAAACTGAAAAGCAGGAAAAAGTAGAGAGACGTTGGAGCAAGTGTGAAAAAATTACAGAGATACCTGATTATGTTGAACCAGATTGTGTTTGGGAGGAATCTCATTTTATGGATTGTGGAAGTTCAATCGATATATTTTTAAAGTTGTTGGGCAATATTTCCGAAGATATAACTTACCAGACAAATTTATACGCTACACAAAAAGGAAAAAACTTGGGTATGACAAAAGAAGAATTTCTTACTTTTATTGGCATTAATTTTTTGATGGGATACCACATTCTTCCTTCAGTTGCAAATTACTGGTCTACGCAAGATGATTTGTCAGTTCCTTTTGTGTCAGAAACCATGCCACGAAATAGATTTCAGGCAATTTTGTCGTTTTTACATATAAACGATAACACTCGTATACCCAAAAATAATACTGATCGTTTATATAAAGTAAGACCTTTATTAGATGCATTAAATAGTCAATTCATAAATTATTGTGGGGGACAAAATATGTCAGTTGATGAATCTATCATCAAGTTCAAAGGACGTTCTTCGCTAAAGCAATATAACCCTATGAAGCCTATCAAACGTGGGTTCAAGCTGTGGTGTTACAGTGATATGCATGGCTTTATTAAAAAGTTTGACATATATCAAGGTAAAAATGAGAAAATTGATGATAAATATAAGACATATGCTTTGGGAGAAAGAATTGTCTTATACCTGACAGAACAAGACTGGAATAAAAATAAAATAGTTTATTTTGACAATTTTTACACAACGGTGAACTTACTTGAAAAATTGAAAGCAGAAAATACTTTAGCTTGTGGGACAGTTAGGAGTAATAGAAAAAATTTACCGTTAAAAATGACAGATGACAAAAAACTTAGTAGGGGCGAATTTGATTATCGTGTTTCTAATACAGGAATATCTTTTTTCAAATGGAAAGATAATCGAGTTGTAAACATTGCATCAAATTTTCATGGAACCGAATCCACACAAGTGAAGCGAAAACAACGTGATGGCACATCTATTGAAATATCCGCACCCAAAATTATCAAAGATTACAATGAATCAATGGGTGGTGTAGACCATCACGACCAATTGCGCCAGTGCTATGGTTTAGACCGTAGGTCCAAAAAGTGGTGGCAGCGTATATTTTGGGGTTGCATAGAAATTACGTTAATAAATTCATTTGTAATTTCAAAAAAAGTGCTTGAGGAAACCCCTGATAACTTACTCAATTTTCGTAGAGATCTAACTAGAAGCCTTTGCTACCTCTCCCCCTTTAGAGTAAACAAAAGAAAATATACGCCAAGTCAAACTCCCCCAGGGAAAAAACGTCGATTTGATTATAGTGTCCCTTCAGGCATAAGGCTAACAAATTTAGGTAGCCATTGGCCACATTTTGTTGAAAGACGTGGAAGGTGCGAAGTATGCAGCTCAAAAGCCATTCAGTCAAAACCAGCATCAATCTGCTCACTTTGTAAAGTATTTTTATGTGTGAATGCCAACAAGAATTGTTTTTCAGAATATCATGGTATCGTTAACTAAAGCTAAGTCATATATATCAATATTTTGTACTTTTTTAGTAATAGTTAAATAAGTTAATAAATTTGAATTTGAATTTTTTAATCAAAACTAAATAAATTATAATTTTGGTAAAATATGCAGCTTTTTATTTTTATCAAACAATTTCATCCAACGGTACACCTAGGTACCGCCATTTTTTTTATATGAAAAAATATATATATATATTTTTCGGGGTTTTCCTGACAATTATGACAGTAAATTGATCCTAAAACCACAACAAAAATATTCAATTTCATGAGAAATGGTTTTATGGGATTTCAGTAGGGTACGGTATTCTGGTACCCTCATGTACCTGTGGTAGTGAAAGGGTTAAATTAATCAATTTCGAAAAATGCCTCACCACATGCATTTAATCGAAATATTTTATTAAAAAATCCGTATAACATAACTAATTTGCTTATATTATAGCGTTGATCTTTTGAGATTAAAACCTAGAACTAGTCATTATTCATAAAATGGTCAAAATTTACCTCTTTTCGAGGCAACTGTACAAATAGGCGATTATTACAGGAGAAAGAGGTCAGCTATAGACATGACTCTTCGTTAATAGGTTTGAACCGAACAATAGAATTATATCTAAATAAAATAGAAGCAAACTTGTCAAAATACTTTTACCATGTTGAAAACGAAAACCCCCGAATACTCGGTTTTCAAGAGCGCATCTTTATTATACTAAATCAGGTATAAAATCCGTATACACCATGATTTTGGAAAAACAGAAGATATTTCAAAGACAGGGGTAACAAATAACCATCGGTAAAAGTACAAGATGACACCTTTGTGTAGGCGATCGAGTTCCTTTTACAGCCTATATTAAGGTATATATTTCTTAACCAAGGATATTGTTAAAGTACTTGACACTGAGGGGATCGTATTACATTCTGTTTTGTTTATACCCCGTTCCAAATGCGATTCAAATGTGTTCCGGTTACGTTAGTCTCGCGATATTGATTCGAAATAGAAGGAAAGGTTTTTATATAGTGATATTTGTAATTCAGTCATCAAACGTGTTAAATGAATCGAGCAATAAAGTGTATACCCCTTTCAATATGATTTGAGAATTACTTATTTTGACGAGGTAAATTTAAGCGTCTTTTAACAAGTAAGAGTTGGTGCGTTTAAATGCTATATTAATTTTTGCGCTAAGTATATTCCGACAATATTCAAAGTATTTAAAATGAGAAAATCCTTGTAAATAATAATATAAATATATTCAGGAATACATCCCCTAAGACAACCAATCGTATCACAGCTTGAGAACGGGTGGTGAATCGGTACCGCCATTATGCTTCACTCAGCCCGGATGTGACGGCATTTGTAAAAATAAGATATGTTTTAAGGTTGTAGTAACAAATGAGCACCTGCAACATCCAATGTTAGAAACATCTCTTATATACATGATCAAGGCCGTGTGCTATGCAGGGTGTGTATTTTTAACCAACTATATTTTCGTGCAGAGTGTGTATTTTTAACAAAATATATTTTCGTAAACAAGAATTGTTTTACGCTATATTTTATGTATCCAAAATGTATGTTTATCCCTTATTGTTCATTTGATTTTACTATCTATTGCTGGTAAAAACTCCAGGAACTACTTGAGGTTACGAAGATTACATGTTTGCACTTTTGAACTAGTATTCGAGGTTGACCTTTTTACAATTTTTCATAGGATCAAAGTGGTTGTTACTCATATTAGATTAGCTATCCAGATTCCACATATTTTAATCGAGCAATAAAGTGTATACTCCTTTCAATATGATTTGAGAATTACCTATTTTGAAGAGGTAAATTTAAGCGCCTTTTTAACAAGTAAGAGTTGGTGCGTTTAAATTAATTTTTGCGCGTAATATATCCCGACAATATTCAAAGTATTTAAAATGAGAAAATCCTGGTAAATAATAATATAAATATATTCAGGAATACATCCCCTAAGACAACCAATCGTATCACGTCATTAGAGGTGGGGGGTGAATCGGTAACGCCATTGTGCTTCGCTCAGCCCAGGGTGCTGGTAAAAACCCCAGGAATTACATGAGGTTACGAAGATTACATGTTTGTACTTTGAACTAGTTTCTATTCGAGGTTGAGCGTATTACAATTTTTCATAGGATCAAAGAGGTTGTTACGCATATTAGATTAGCTACCAGATTCCACATAATATATTAAGAGCTGATAAGAATAATTATGTGATATAATGTTCACAATTTCGAGTATCGCAGAGAACTACTTGACGCGGAGGCTTGAAATTTAGTTAATATGAATCATGTCTTCTTCTTATCTAGGTGTACGTATTACATTTTGTCTTGTTAATGTTTCATTCCGAATGTGTTTCGAATATGATCGTATCGCTATTTTGTTTCGATATAAAAGAACAGGTTTGTATTTAATAACGTCATTTGTGATTCATTCATCATACGAGTAACATGGATCGAGAAATAAAGTTTATACTCCTCGAGCTACCGGACGAAGACGTTTTTGGCATAAGAAAGTCAGCCGACGGGTGGTTTATCGGTAACAAGCATGTCGAATTTATTGGTGATATTTTACTGATAGATGAAGAAAAGTATAAGTTAACAGAGGGGTTATTGAGCTTGTTAACACAACATATACCCAAGAAATATACCAGACTCGAGCTAAAACAATATAAGGAAATTTTATTATTGTCCGACGCTCACAGATGGGGCTTTCTAAGGAATAATCATAAAGATCTAGTAAAAGCTGGAAATATATAAATATTATATCTAAGTTATTCCCTGCTAAAAGGAAATATAAATCAGATGACATAAAGAGAACATATAAAGAACTAGCAATAAATATCCCACAGCTAAGATGGTTGCAATGTTAATACACAAGACTGGAAAGAAGTTTCAATTAATATTATATGTCAAAAACCAAGGAGTCCATATATATCTAGGATGTATGCATCGTTAGTACACAATGTAGAAAAGAAGATTTAAATTAATAATATGTGATAAGTTTGTGCTTATACAATATCTCTAGAATTAAGTGTATATTATGATAAAAAGGCAAGATTATGTAAGAAATAGATATACCTCAAAATTGTAACAGATATCTAATAAACTAGTATACTTACTTTTCTTGTATTATTTGCATTATATTAATCAGAAATATATCACACTATCATTCAAGCGTAGAAATCATATTATAGTATCCTATTAATTAATATGAATATGATAGATAATATTCTATTATGAGAAAAATACCATATAAAGCGCAATAGAAATGTGTTATTTGAGAATGACTTCTTGGCGGGTAAATTTAAACGTGTTTATCGAATAAATCATTATAACGGAAATATTCTAATTGAGAAAAAAGCCTTGTAAATAATAACCTACTCGGGAAAACACGCCCTAAGATATCTAGCCATTTCACATCATAGGAGTAGGGGGAGAATTGGATTCTCCATTATATCGTCCCTCAAAACACGAAGTGACGTAACTAACATTTTTTGCAAATTGCAGTTATGCTAACTTTTAAGGATTTCAGACGCACCTCTTCCACCTCACGAAGTGTCGTATCTGAATTCTCAAGCGTCATCGAAAAATCCGAACCTAGAAATACAGCGTATCTGTCATAATGTGTTTCCTATAAATCACGAACAGTCGTAACTGAAATTCTATTCAGATACGCCGGTTCGTGTTTTCGCTATAGCCTAAATCCCTGTGGCGTATCTGAAGAATTGACATTTTAAATCAGAACCTAACCTCTAAACAATTTATAAATTGATTTGTGCTGTGAGCATTTTATTTAGTGTATTAGTTAAAATAATTTCTTCTATTGGAAACAAAGCCTAAATTAAGGTAAGAAATTAAACTTAGAAAAAATGTAATTTTGTATCTTAAATAAAACTTGCTATATCTAAAAGGCACTAACTCCGCCGGATTAAGCCGGTCACAGGACAGGTATATTTCGAAAATTGGCCTGTATGGAGTACCCATAAACTTCACCGGAGTGGAAATTAGGGTTTCTCAGGTAATTGTACAAATCGAAATCGATCAGGTATTTATCATTTTTAACCTAATTATTTATAATTTTATTATAGACAGTGTTTAATAAAAATGTGAAATGAAGTTTTATGGTTTTATTTACAATATTATGCATAATATTTAGGGTAGTCCATAATTATGATCCGGCGGAGTTTAGGAACATTCGCCGGAAAAATATTGTTTTTTGATAAAGTTTATTGTTAAAAAATGTTTTAACGGCCTAAGTGATTTTTGTTTTCAATTACTTGCAGTTTAAATTGAGTGTAAATTGAATATGGTTTTTGTTTCTAGAATAATGGATGTCCTTGTAAAGTGGCAAGATGGAACAATGAATGTGGTTTGCTCCAGTGAACTAAAAGCAAAGGGGCCTTTATGTATTGGAAGCTCCGTGAAAATGCTTTATATGAAAAAATGGTATCTTGGTGCCATCTTGGACGTGCAAGACGAAAATTACATTGAATCCGATGATTCTGACAATATCCCTCTTAATAAAATTCGTGAAAGGATCAAGTCGGATCTTTTCTGTTCGAGCAAAAACAATGATTGTGAATCTGAAGATAATGACATTCCTGTAAACCAAGTGATAACCAATAGTAATAATACGTCGGTTCAATCTTCAAAAACACATCTAGTGGTAAAAAATAATAATGTTTCACCCGAGGATCCACCTATTGATGATTCACCTATACCATCACCAGAATATGACTCAGATCGGGATCCACCTTTTGGAATTTGCGAAGCTAGAAGATGCAAAGCAGAAGTCTTCAGTTCATGTCATGTTTGCGACATTCTTTTGTGTTGGGAACATTGTATAGCAGACACCGATAATTGTTTACGTTTTGGTCATGGAATGAAATCTCTCCATATAACAGCTGAAATTGATATAAGCGACAAAGGAGAAAGTGTGGAACAAGACGACGTCCGCAATTTAACAAAAGCAACCCACCCTGAACATTTTTTAGTTGATGGAAATGAAAGAGAAAATCCTGGAATAAAGGAAAAAAAAATTAACATACAAAAACAGGCAAAGAAATTAAGGGACTGCGGTCAAGAATACTTAAGTCCACATAGAAAAAAAAATGTTTCTGCTAGGATCATGAAACCGCGATGCATGTCCGAGAAATGTTCAAAGAATGGGAAAAAATGTCCAGATATAGACGACAAACAAAGAAAACATATATTTGATAGCTACTACCTTTTGGCTAACCTTACCAGACAACGAGACTTCTTGATACATCACGTTACTAAACAAGGTATCAACCGAAAAACTGTAACTACAGAATCTCGAAGAACTTGTACTTTAAAATATTTTTTCACAGTTAGCCATAATCGTTTACCTGTATGTAAAAAAATTTTTTTAAACACTCTGGGAATTTCTGAACGCTCAGTTCGAACAGCGCTTTATAAAACTACTGAACTAGGAATGTTAGAAAAAGAAAAGAGAGGCGGTCGTCAAAGATGTGAGGAAGTTTTAAAGAAAGAAGAGAAAATGAGAAACGAAATAAATATCCATATCGATAGATATCCAAAGATGGAGTCACACTATTGCAGAGAAAAGTCCTCACGTATGTACCTTCATCCAGATTTAACTCTACAAAGGATGTACGACATGTTCATTGAAGATCTAAAGCTACGTAATATCCAAGGGAAACCCTCTATCACAACGTATAGAAATATTTTCAAATCAAAAAATCTCTCTTTTATCATCCAAAGAAAGACCAGTGTTCGTTATGCGCATCATTTAGAGACGGAGATGAAAAAGTACAACAAGAATTAAAAGAAGTGTTTGAAAATCACATTAAAGAAAAACAAAGGTTAGAGAATTGAAGAAAGAATTTAAAGAAGCCTCAATAACTGACAATACAACACTGAGTGGGGTTTTTGATCTTCAGCAGGTTATCTACTTGCCAATCAGCAAGGAAAGCGCTCTGTTCTATAAGAGTAGATTATCTAACTTCAATTTTACATTTTATGACTTAGGCAGTAAAGATTGTCATTGTTTCGTATGGCATGAAGCAGCCGCAAAAAGGGGATCATCGGAAATTGCCACCTGTATTTTTAAGGTTTTAGAGGAATACTGTAGCCAGGGTAAAAGAAAGGTTGTCTTGTTTTCTGACGGTTGTTATGGACAGAATAAAAATAGTATAGTTGTTGCCATGCTTTTGTATGCTGTGTGTGTCTTTCCTCAACTGATGGAGATGTCTCTTAGATTTTTTGTCACAAACCATGGACAAAATGAAGGAGATTCTGCCCACAGCAGTATTTCTCATGCAATTATGAAAGCTGGCGATATATTAGAACCCACTCAGCTGCTACCAATTATAAATTTGGCAAGACGCCGACAACCCTATAAAGTTCACCCAATGACATTTAGAGATTTTTTAGATTTTAAAACTTTGTCTAAGAACTTGAGAATCTTATCCATCCGTACAACTGCTTCAGGCAGAGCAGTGAATTAGACAGACATCATGGAAGTTAAGGTTGATACCTTGCATCCAGACAAAATATTTTTTAAAACCAGCCATCTAACAGAAGAGTATGACATTATTCAGTTAAAAAGAGGTACTACAAAAAATGAAATGAAGGTTAATTCGCTGTATGCCTCACCAATAAATATTTCATATCGAAAATATAAGGACCTGGTTTCTCTTAGTAATGGAAAAACCCCGATCATTCGGTTGCCTGAAGTAAAAGCTTGTTACGAAAACCTGCCTCATGAAAATACTTAGATTTTTGTTGTATTCCATTATTTTATATAAAAATGTTCTTAGGTTTATTATAATGATTATTTTTTATTCATAAGTTGTAATATCAGTTCCATTTTTTGCCATATTATACAATATACATCGTTATTGTCACAATTCCATGTAAATATCAGTATATTGAAGTTCGCACAGATACAATTTAATATATTTTCTGATTGAAAACGAAATTGTCTTAACAATGAAGACTTGAAGTAAATAACAGACTAAGTGCCAAAAAAAAAATTATTTTGAGTTATTTGATAAAAACTATGTAAAACCCAACATATTTCATTTAAAAATATGTCTAATTTTTATATGCACTTTATAAATAATATTTTATATTGGGGGTCTTTTTTAGGAGTATATTTAAAAAAAAAAACTCTAATACTTCTAGAAGGTTCTAAGTGCCATATACTTTTCGCTTCATAGAAAATGAACGAGATATGTGCCATATCGATTTTTTTTACTTTAAATGGGGTTTTGCCTGTACATTTTGAATACACCGTTATTTACGTTAAAAGCAATGGTACATAGTCCACTTCAAAGGAATAAAACCAATTTTAGAATGTATGGTACTTAACCCTTTATTTATTTCATGTCTTCAAATATCTACCATTATTTCTTATAATATTACAATTCATCGTGTTATTTTCCGAGACAGATAAAATCTTTTTAATTGACCCTCCCTTCATTTATGACTCATTAAGTTAAACTAGTCTATAAACTGAAATTTAAATTATAAAATGTCTCCATATATGTAGAGCATGTTCAAAATATCCAAATAGTTTAATCGAATAAATTTATAGGTCTTGTGATATATACGATATTTATTTTAATAACTAAGGTAATAAAAATTTGAAAACGAAAAGGGTTAACATGTAAAAATATTCTTTTGAATGATATCGGTAGTTACTATATTACAAATTTATTTGTGAAATCATATGAAAAAAAAAATGGCTAGTTTAATCGAATAAATGTATAGGTCTTGTGATATTATAATAGAGTATTATTATTCCTTTTAATATCAAAAAAAAACAATAAAAATTTAAAAAATGGAGGGTAATATGCAACAATATTGTTTATAATGATATCGGAGTTCATAACATGCAAGTTTATTTCACTTTTCATCTTAATTCCGCCCTACATTATTTTATACCATATTTAAAAAATACATATCCATGTATATAGATATGATGGATAGATATAAGTTGTGTTTAAGTTGAGAAATATTGGAAACATTGTACATTCAGCTATTTGTCAAAAAAAAAGAAGCAAAAATCATGTTCAAAATAATCCGAATAGTTTAATCGAATTATTTGTAGGTTTGTGCTATGTATACGATATTTCTTTTACTAACCATGATAATAAAATTATTATATTCATAATATTACAAATTTATTTCAAGTAAAATCATGTTCAAATATGATGTATAGTTTTTCGACTAATTGTGATATAATATACTATATTCTTTAATAACTAAGGTATTAAAATTATTAAATGGAGTGCTAATATGCAAAAATATTTTTGATAATGATATTGGGATATCATAATATATAAGTTTATTTCAGAGTGAAATAATGTTCAAGATATGTTAGATAGTTATTCGAATAAATTCATAGGTCCTGTGATATTATAATACACTATTATTATTATTTCTTTTAATTACTAAGACAAAAAAAAATTAAAAATGGAGGGTACATAATATACAAGTTTATTTCACTTTTCTTCTAAATTCCTTCATACATTAATTTATACTAATTTAAAAATACATCTTTTAACTCTGTTAAGTTATTGTATTAATTTGAACTACCTAAATTTAATAATTGCTCGTAATAATTTACTCATTATCCGCTTGGGGAAATATTGATTTATTAAATGTATAAAGATACGATTAACTTTTCATGGATTATTTCTTCAATATTTCTCAATTAAATACAATGTATCGGTACGGGGTCGAAAATTTGAAATATTATATAATCTGTAAAGCATTGTTTAAAGAATAGTTACTATTCTTTTTTTTGTTACAGAACTTGGGTCGTGTCATTTCCTATTTTAAGATATTGAAGAGGTGAAACATTGCATCTCTTGGGATTAGATACTAATATTGGAATTAGACATATAAAACTTTATCAAAATAAACATTTACGGGAGCCGTGAAGTGCGCGTGCGCATCGCCAAACCCGAACAAACCCGATTATAACGTATAAATAATCCAAATTTGATTATATGTATATTCGTATTTCGTTGACACAGTTTAGTTTACTTTTAAACTTTGACAAGAGTAGTTGTATACTTCAGCTCTCTGATAGTGATTATCTCTGATTACATTTATTTTTATCCTTTTGATTGTAAGCTAAAGAGTTCTGCTGGAAATGGAAAAGTTTATAATAATCAAAGATTTGGTGAAAAACGTCAAACTATTCAATTTACATGGTCGAACAATTGACTTCAAAATTAAAGATATCCCCAAGAATGAAGAACCGATTTCATGGATTAAAGGTGCTTTATCGAATATTTTGGAATACAGTACCATCAATCTGAAACCAAGGGATAAAGTAGGACTTCGATTTTGTTCCAAAGATTTTTCTAAAGGCGAGGGCTGGATCTCTTTTAAAGATGCTAAGGAGATAAACATCAATGATGTTTGGGACATAATTCAAGGAATATATCAATCAAATTCTACAGGCTTCAATACTGACACGTTTTGCTTAGGGGTTACAAGCGTTCGAATGCCTGAAGGAAGAGGACATAGGAAAAGTGGAGACAAAAACTTTTTAGAGGAGATAGGAAGACGCAAGGGCATAATACAAATAAATAATAAAGATAATATGTGTTTGCCTAGAGCACTAATAGTAGCTATATCGCACGTCAATAAAGATCCAGATTATATTAAAGTCCGTAGAGATCTTGGTAAAATTCAACGTGATCGAGCACTGGCCTTAATACAAGAAGCAAGAGTGGAAATTCCTGAGGAGGGGGCAGGTATTAATGAACTTCAAAAATTTCAACAATACTTTGCCGATGATTATAAAATAATTGTATATCAGTATGGCTTTAAGGGTCGACAAGTTATTTTTGAAGGGGCAAGTCAAGGGATAAATCTGAATATCCTCCATCATGAACGACATTTTTGTGTTATCAGTTCACTAACTGCAACTTTTTGATGCATTTATTACTGTGAATCCTGTCATATACCCTACAACAGTAAACACATACATCGATGTGGAAAAAAATGTATGTTATGTCTGCAAGCTCCTTCATGTGAAATGAAAAAGAAAACTAAATGTCAAGACTGTCTTCGTACATCATTTAGGAGTCAACAGTGTTTTGAAAATCATAAGAAACCAGGATCGTATGATAAAAATACTACAGTTTGTGAACAGATACGTCAATGTCCAGTATGTCTTAAATTAATAATAGGAAGTAGAAATCATATATGTGGAGAACGATTCTGTAAACTTTGTAATAAACTTCAACCTGAGGATCACCTTTGCTTCATACCGGTGGATATCGCTAAACCAAAAACAAGAAATATACTTTTCATATTTTTCGATCTGGAAACAAGACAGGAAAAATTGCTAGAAGATGGTTCTCTACTGCATGAGGTGACATTATGCGTATTTAAACAGTTTTGTGATTCTTGTATCGAAACAACACCTTGGATGTGCGAAAGATGTGGAGTCACGACTCAAGTATTACGAGTGAATCCTCTAGACCGTTTTGTAGAATATGTCATAAATCAAAGAACCCTTTTTAAAAGTGTAATAGTTATAAGTCATAATGGAGGAGGATTCGATAATCAATTTATATTAAATAAACTGATAACCGAAACAGATCATATACCTGAAGTAATCATGAGAGGTACTAAAATATTAATGATGAAGATATTAAATATAAAGTTTCTCGATTCCTTAAACTACTTTCCTATGGGTTTGTTTTGGTTTTGGATTACCTGACAAGTTCAAAAAAGGATACTTTCCTCATTTTTTCAATAAAAAAGAAAAGGAGGACTATATCGGGTGTTTACCGCCTATTGAATATTATGCTCCAGATGCTATGAAAACGGAAGAACGTTCGGTATTTTTAAAGTGGTATGATCAACACAAAAACGATGTATTTAATTTCCGGAGAGACATAGAAGAATATTGTATTTCAGACGTTGAAATACTCTATGAAACATGTAAGAAATTTCAAAAAGAGATGTTAAACTCCACAAATGTTTCCCCGTTTACAGAAGCTACCACTATAGCTTCTACATGTAACAAAGTTTTTAGATGAAATTTTTTGAAACCTGACACTATTGGTATAATCCCCAAAAATGGATACAGATATCGAGACACTCAATCACGGATAGCAATCAAATGGTTAATTTGGGAAGAGTACCAACGAGGTATTGATATTCATCATGCGGCAAAGGGAAAAGAATCAGTTTTAAATGGTGTTAAAGTTGACGGATACAGTGCACAAACAAATCAAGTGTTCAGTTTCTTGGGATGCTTCTACCATGGCCATACTTGTTTCATTCATCAAAGAGATACCCCGCTTTATAATAACTCTAGTGAAACACTGAACCATAGATATGAAAACACTTTAGCAATAACCGAAAGATTAAAAATGTTAGGTTATGAAGTAATCGAGATTTGGGAATGTCAATTTCGAAGGAAAATGATAGAAAATCCTGGAATACAGGAATATACAGAGAAACATCCGCTATTTTTCAACACACCTCTAAATCCTCGAGATGCATTCTATGGGGGACGTACGGGGAATTGTAAAACCTACTACAATACCGTAAATAATGAAAAAATAAAATACTTAGATGTATGCTCTCTATATCCTTGGGTGTGCAAATATGGTAAATTCCCCATTGGACATCCCAAGGTTTTTGTTGGAGAAGAGTGTAAACAGTTAAGTTTGCAACAAACAGAGGGGTTAATAAAATGCAAAATTTTACCACCCCCAGAGCTGTACCATCCAGTTTTACCTCTAAAAATGCATAACAAACTATTGTTTGTATTGTGCAAAACCTGCGCAGAAAGTATGAATTCTTCAGAATGTACTCATAACGATTATGAACGTGCTCTCGAAGGTACATGGGTAATAGATAAGGTATTAAAGGCAATAGAAAAGGGGTATATCATATTGGATATCTTGGAAATTTGGGAATATCAAACTGAGTTATATGATCCGAAACAGAAGAGCGGTGGTTTGTTTGTCGAAATGATGAATACGTTTATCAAATCTAAACAGGAAGCCTCAGGATGGCCGCTGGATTGTGTAACTTTGGGGCAAAAACAAAAGTATATAGAAGACTTTTACGATAAGGAAGGAGTAAAGTTGGATTTTAACAATATTTCAAAAAATCCTGGCTTAAGAGCACAAGCGAAATTAATATTAAATAGTTTTTGGGGAAAGTTTGGCCAATCAGAATGCCAGCCTCAAACCAAAATAATAAACTCTCCAGAGGTACTGTATTCTATGCTAACCAATCCTTGTATAGAAATTAATAATATCCTTCCTATCAACGAGAAAACTCTTCTAATAAATTTCCGATATACAGAAGAAAGTTTTAATCCCCTCTCCACAGTTAGTGTTGCAATTGCTTCTTATGTGACCGCACAGGCAAGACTTAAACTTTATTCATATCTCGAGCTATTGGATACTCGAGTATTATATTATGATACAGACTCTATCATTTTTATCAATAAGGAGGGGGAACCCGAACCTCCTACAGGTGAATTTATAGGAGATCTGACTGATGAACTGATTGAATATGGTCAAGGCAGTTTTATAACTGAATTTGTATGTGGAGGTCCTAAAAACTATGCATATAAATTATTTTCCCCTCTGGATAAAGTAGAAAGAGTTGTATGTAAAGTTAAAGGTATTTGCCTCAACTATGAAGCAAGTCGTCTTGTCAATTTTAACTCCATTAAAGATATGGTTTTAAATGATACATCAGTTCCAGTTAAAATAATATCTAAGAATATTAGAAGAACCAAGACACATGAGGTTATTACTAAAGAGGAGACAAATATCTACAAACCAAACTCTACAAAAAGGGTATTTTTAAGTGATTATGATTCAGTCCCCTTTGGATTTAAAAAAAGTAGGCTAATATAGTGTTATTATCTTTCAATAGGAAACGATTCTCAATGTATTGATAATTATTAATGATATAGGGTTTATGTCAGATTTAACTATTAAATCAAATGATTTGGAATCTGATTTAATTATTAAACATAAAATGCATTCACATAGAGTTTACAGCTTTGATTTTAATCTTAACGTATTTGACATACCTTATTTAATTATCGAGTTAGCAATACATAGAGAAAATCTATATCTGTTTTTATTTAGAATATAATTATTGAAATGTATGGATAATGATGGATTGTATGTTATTTTATTTTTATGTTATATTATATCTATTCAAGTAAGTAAATGGTAATATATTTGTGATGACCTAGAATTACCAATTTCCAACTATCATTTTGTTTTTATTTATCAAAGCTTTAAATATCCTGATTTATAAAAATTATGAGAATAGTATATGATGTTACTTTTGGTACAAAAATATAAAACTAAACTTATTAGATATTTAAAAGTAGTGACAATAAACAAATGTAGTTAACATACCTAAATTATATACTATAGTTAACTATTCTCAAACTTTGATTGATAGTTAGATCTTCGCAATTCTAAAGGCGACAACTTATTTAATGAAGTTATAATTAACGCCGTATTTCTATATCAATAATATCAATATTAAATATGTAAAAATATATTTTTAAAAGTAATTACTACTTTTATAGTTTGTTACCACCCAACTCTGTCTGATAGATAGATCCCCGTATTTCTAAGATGTTAGCTTAATTAATAAAGCTGAAATTAATATTGTATTTCTACATTAATAATAACAATATTTATATGTAACATGTAATACATTTTTAATAAACGAATTTAATTTAAAAACTTTCTTCTGCGGATTATTTTCTTTTATCCAAGAGTCATATCTGTACTCCGGAGGCATACGACACTATGTGACATTCGCTCGATTTGTGGATATTCAGTAAAAACAATTAGTTTAACATAATTTTGAGGTTAGTGTTGATTTAGGAAGGTATTATCTTACTTTCGCTACACGAAGTATTAATTATTTATTGTTTCTTTGTAAATACATTTTTTAAAAAATTTTAATTATCATAATTTGTATTTTGATGGACATAGTGTTCTCTACCTGTATTCTGTACTCGGGAGGCATACGACACTATGTCCAATTTTTACAAAAAATGAGTAGGTAGTAGGGGATAATGAACATTCTGGTAAAAGGAAAAGTAATAATAGCCAAATAAAAACAAAATCTCCAAATCATTTATTAGTTAAGTCAGGTCAGGAACAGTTTTAATTCTCGTCACTAACAGGGTAATCGGTATTTCCGCGTTTGGCATACCGAAGATTCTTATAAAAATTGTGACAGTAAGAGTTTGTAAAGGGCAACAATGACAAAATATCCTTGTACTTCTGTTCGGTGATCTCTTTTCCTCTCTCAGTCACAGGTTGAAGTTTTTCAGGTAGTTTTAAATCTGATAATCTTGCATTTCTTTTCAGATTTACTTTTCGAAAATCATCTTCAAAATTTGTCTTGAAGTACAAAATTCCAATCTCACCCTTTCTCACTTGAAGTTGCACTGCATTTGAGATTAATACAGGCTGTTTATCTGTGTCGATTTTCCTGGCGATGAACGGTGAGTTTTTGGAAGTCCCGTAAAGTTCTTTCAAGTTAAAAAAATCTTGCACTTCCATATTTTGTACAATGAATTTTGGGGAGCATTGTCTAATGAACTGCTGCCAGTCCCATGGAGTCATAATTTCTAGGCGAAGTAAATTCCTTTTTTTCCTTTCAATAATAGCATGCACTGTGTCTGCCTCTATATGCGTGTGGCCTTTCAATAAAAAATTATGATTAATTACCTCAACTTGTGGATACTTTTCAATGATCCAAAAAAATGCCATAACAACTGATAAGTTTTTATTTTGCCCATAGCAATTATCTGACCATATGGTCAGCTCTTTGGTATCTCCGATGTTTTGTGTCGCCCATTTAATCAAAGCTGATCCCATCTCGTTACCCCCCCGACCTGCCTTACTTTCATCCCACATCATATTATGCGCCAGACCCGTGGTTGCGTCGTAGATTGTGAAATTCAGTGTCCACAATTTCCTTTTATAAAAGCTAAGGCCACAAGTGAGTAGGGGAGTGGGTAAGCATTTTTGTAAATCTACTGTCAGAATTCTCACATTGTTTTCAGTTTTGGACCTTTGTATGTCATCATGCTTCTTATGATACCGAATTTTTGATTCATGTATGTGAGCTTCATGTTGGCTCTGCAGTTGATTTTTATCAGTTTCTGATTCGCTTGATTTAATTTTTGCTATAAAAGTATCACAATCATCACATGTGTCAACTTCTGGTAACTTGAACGATAAATTGTATTCTGTGTTAAATACCTTTGAGTAGAACCACTTTTTGGCAACCAATTCCTTTGAAATATGTTTTTCTGTACACCACTCAAGGTAGAGCTGGTATAATTTTTCTATTGTAAGATCGGAGCCTAGATATTTCTTTGCACTCCGTTCTCTAGAATAATGACTCTCATAGGCAGGTATGCTATCGATGTGTTGTTTAACATTCAAGCGTATATTTTCAGGAGTTTTATTTCCTGGAATATGTTTTCCCCGTTGATCTTCTTCCACCATACCTCCGTCCTGACCTTTTTTCAAAACATTAACAACTACTGTATTAGATATTGCTAATGTATCCAAAAACATTTTCTTGCAAACTTTGATGGTCACATTTCTAACAACAAAACTATAGACAAGTGCATTATTCTTTGTTCGCACACCATCTCTGTTTCTATGACGTTGTGTATCCTTGACCTCGATGCAAGAACGAATGTATTGCCGTTTAGTATCGACGGACTTTTCCTTGTCCCAGTAAGTTTTGAAAATATGTTGCCTCTCATCTTCTGAAATCTTTTCAAAGCATTTCATCCGGCATTTACATGCAGACTTCATTTGTCTTGCTGATACAATTTTTCCTTTTTTACTTGTATAGGCTTGCCCACTAGTATAGCACTCTTTCCGGATTGATGATTGCCACTTTTCTTTATGACGCACCCTTTTACGACCACTTTGTTTAATAAAAGTTTTTTGCTTCACCTTTCTTTTTCTAGTACTCTGTGGCATCGAAGTATTCGGGTCCAAATTAGCTGATGTTGCAGGCAGTTCATCCAAATCATCTGCCACAGATGAATCAGATGTTGGTGGTGAATAATCTCGATCTTTCAAAGAATCGTCGCTAGCATAACCGTCTAAATCGTCACCTTCGAGGGTCACGTTTGAATGGCTTAAGGCTCCTAAAAATATTCATGCCCTTAGTAAGGGAAATTGAAGTTGTGAAAAATGACAAATAGTGATTTAATCCCTAAAATTTCATACAAATGGTTGATATACATACCAGTGGGCGTAACTTCTACATTCCTCAGAACCACTAGTGAATTAGGCTCTACATTCAAATCATCGGCAGTATCAACCTCCATGTTTTGCAGCTCATTGCTATTTGTAACTACATTTGGATTACTTGATAGCTCTGAAATGATGATACGTTAAATAAGCATATTATTAAAATTGCGAAAAAATTATTATGAAACATGAATGAGAACATGAAACATAAATCTCAAAAAAATAGGTAGCATCCTACCTGTAAATAAAACCTTCTCCTTGGCTGCTAGCGTACAGGGTTTTATGTTCTCACCATCCGAAATATCATACTTCAAGCTTTCACTATTAGCACTTGGCGCTGTATAGTATGTTATTAGTTCTTCACCTTTAAAAGTCGCATCTAAGTTACTTGAGGGACCTGGGATGATTATGTCTAAAAAGTTATTAATATTGATACTTTTCCAGCAAATTGAAAAAATAGTTTTAGGCGTTTTCTTGATAAATAATTAACCTATGTTTCAAAAACTACGCCTAATTTGGCCAATCTGTAGCATGTTAGTGAGCTTGTAACTTACGTTTTGGGAGAATGGCACAAGCTATTTAGGACAACCTGTACCTATATGATGTACTTGTATAATTTTAAAGTTACTTACCTGTATCATAGATAATGCCCGTATTTTCCAGAACTGATGATGAGGGAGTCTCTATGAACATTCCATCATCTGTTGAGTGGCTCAGTGCCATCCTTGCCTAACCCACCATTTTTTCAATTTGCCAATATTGTGCGCATCTTCTTAAAAATACCTAAATCTGTCCATGCCAAAGTTGCCCAACCCTCTATTTCAAACTATACGGTGCTGCCATCCATGAGCAACTTTGGTAATCAAAACAACTTCAAAGTTACTTACGCCAGTCTTGCCTATCCATCACAATATGGCGGCGTCGAACGTCGAGCAATTTTCATTATCCGATTTATCGGGTGACGATAGTGATAAAGATAAGGACTATGTACCTGATGAGGAAGCTTCAGGTAAGTTCTAGTTTTTAAATAATTTAATGATTGTTGATATTGTTAGTTTAATATGGTTTATTGCATGTAAACATGTGTGAGTGTTAGGCATTTTTGGCTCTCACTTACAGCGTCAAGTGAACTTAATATCTTTGTGGGATAGACATGTCTGGATTTAGTGGCATGACTTTAATTGCTTTACTATGTGGAATAATATACAGATTATGCAATTGCCGCGTTTACGGTACTTATAAAACTAACATGCGTATCTATTTTTTTAGGTGAGAGCCAAAGTGAAGAGAATGATAAGCCTTTACTAGACAATAAGAATAGACGAAAACGTATCAGACAGCCTAACACACATAAGAAAAATATTAGGAAATTAAAGCGTTCACGTGGTGACGAATATCTGTCCACAACGGGAAGAGTGGTTCCAGGAAAGCGTTGTGACTTGTCAGAATGTGGATGCAGACTTCGCTGTGCTGAAAATATCTCTGAAGCAAGAAGGAAAGAAATTTTTGATGGCTTCTATAATATGGATTGGGATATGAAGCATTCATTTCTTGCAGGCCAAATAGAAATTGATACTATTAAAAGAAAATATACCAAAAAACAGAATAGTCGAAGGGGAAAAACAAGAACCTACAGGCTTCAGGATGAAAGAGGGGACGATAAAATTGTTTGCAAGAAATTTTTTAAAGGGACACTGTCTATTTGTGATGGAACTATTACAAATGCTGTAAAGAGAAAACAAACATCTGGAACTCCAAGAGCTGACCAGAGAGGAAAGCATACGCCGCATAACAAGACTAGTTTAACCGACGAGACAAGAGTTTGTGAATTCATACAAAAATTTCCATCCTACGAGAGTCATTACTGCAGAAGAGACAGCAATAGAAAATATTTAAATCCTGATCTCAATATGCAAATTATGTATGATTTGTATAAAAGTCAATGCAATGACAGTGGGAACCACGTAGTTTCTTTGTTCATTTTTAGAAACATTTTTAATACAAAATTTAATCTACATTTTCACCAACCTCAGAAAGATACCTGTCAAACTTGTGATGAGTTCAAGACAAACATAAATACCTTAGAGAGTGAGGCGGAAAAGCGGAGCGCTAAATTGCAACACGACCTTCACCTGCGACAAGTGGACGCCGTCCGAGACATGAAACAACGAGATGCGATTGCAGCCAGATCTTCTGATAATACAAGACAAGTATTGGTTTTTGACCTTCAAAAAACTTTACCTACTCCAGCTTTGACTACCGGTGTTGTATACTACAAACGACAGCTCTGGGTATACAACCTGGGTATCCACGACGAAGTGAATAACGTAGGACACATGCACGTTTGGGACGAAAGTATTGCATCAAGAGGGGCACAAGAAATCTCATCTTGTCTTTTATATCACGTAAAAAACTGTCTGTCATCAAGTACAAAAGAAATGACTCTTTACAGTGACAGTTGCGGAGGCCAAAACCGTAACATTAAGGTAGTGTTGGCCCTGTCTTACATTATACAACATTCACAAATTGAAAAAATCAATTTAAAATTTTTCATACCCGGCCATAGTTTTTCAACTTGTGATCAAGATTTTGGCGTAATAGAAAGAGAAAAGAAGCATCATCCTCATATCTTTCATCCAAGCGACTGGTTGAACGTCATTAGATCAGCAAAGAAGAAGAAACCTAAATTTTCTGTTCATAATATGACTAAAGATATGTTTTTCAGTACAAAGCCTTTGGAAGAATCCATTACAAACCGAAAAATATCTACAGATAAATCCAAAGTGGAGTGGTTAAAAATTAGATGGATTCAGTTACGAAAAGAAGATCCGAAGAAAATGTTTTATAAGTACAACTATGCTGAAAACGACTTACTTTTCAACACTGTAGATCTTACTAAAAAATCTGGTCCAGGTCGTCCTGCGCTTCAGTTTACGTTACAACTGCCTCTCCTGTATCCAAATGGACGAGCTATAACTAAAGAGAAGAAAAAAGACCTACTCTCTCTTTTAAAATTTGTGCCTCCAGAACATCATGACTTTTATAAGTCGCTTTCAGTCGGAATTGTTGAGGTTGAGCAAAATGAAGCATCCGACTATGAAGAAAACGATTAAATAATTATTAATATTCGTTTTTTTCTTTATATTAATGTTGCCTAATTATTCCACCTTATGTCGTTCCAACTTTTAGTTAAGCGCCAAATGTGCCTATCTGTTAAGTATCAAAGTATCATACTATTCTAAAATGTTAAATTTTTTATTTTACAATATTATTTTAGAATCATATGCTTTTTATTTAAATAAATATTTAAAGGATTCTTAACAACATTGTTTATTTTTCTGTTACGACTTTACTTTGTCTCTCATTATTTCATAAATAATAAATTGTGGGTTAGGCAAGGATAGCACTGATCCACTCTGTTGTATTGACGGTCATGGCTAATAAGCTACTAGCACTGATTAATGGTACCAATTCTAAAATTTAACATAGGATAATAAAACGCGAATAAACTGCTTAACAGCTTTAAGATAACTTTTTATTATTTATTAATATTCCATTAAACAAATCTCCAAATAAAATATCAATATTTTATATTGATCTATATTATTCCCAAAATAATCGCATTTAAATTCAATAAAATATTAATATTTTATTTTGGCGACAATCGCGCGAAAACGCTAGTGTGTGCTTAACCTTACCTCAACGAACACGTTTATTATAACCTTACATTTCTAGGAATCTATTTACGACATTAATTATATTTCTGGAATTGGTATAAAAAAGTAATCTTACCTTTTTGTTTGTCTTGCTTATTTAGAAGCGACAGGATTCGTTTTCCTCTTGATTCCATTTTTGGGAGCTGATTATTTTCACTAAACTATTTTTAACAAGAATAAACACAGCAAATAGCACTTATTGGCGCCTTAAACGCCGATAATCATACTACAATTTGTAATCCCCACCTACTATTTCATAGATTAGTTAGAGGCATATGACATCAAGTGCTTATAGTGTTCTATGCCGCTAAATGTGTTGCTAAAGATATTACTAAAGATCCGATGCCTACAGATATTATTACCTTTTATGCCTCTGAATAAAAATGCATATAGTGTTAAAAGTATATGCTGTTTCTCAGCTACCTTAATTAATTGGACTTGGTTTTGTATGCCCCACAAAATAGTTTAATTTTTTGAATAAAATTACATAGTTACCTGATTTTTGTAAAAATTGGACATAGTGTCGTATGCCTCCGGAGTACAGATATAATAATTACAAATAACCCAATACATACTTGTGCTATATACCGATAAAAATACGGATACTGACATATAATGATATTAAACGAAACCAAATCATTCCCCTACCGTGAGGAAATATTACTTATTTAATAATTAAATAATAAACTTTCGGGGTTTGCTCGATGCAGTTTTAGAAAAATTGTAATATTGGTAAAAGAATGAATATGAAGCTCCTTAAATAAATTAATGATCAGTGAGTGGTGGAATGCAAGACTTTTGTGAAAATGGTAGACAATAATTTATTTATACAGTCATAAATGATTACTTTTCAAGGTACCTGTAAATTAAACACCGATGCTCTTTTCCTATTGATAATTTGATTCTGTAACTAATTTACGACACTTTAAACTTATGACGCACTATCCTGCAATCTAATAAAGATGTAAATTTATTGCACAATCCAATCGATACACCCAGAGTTCAAATATACAACTAATTAAATGAATATCATAGTCATTTAAATTCATCATGAAAGCTTTAATTTGACTAAGTCTAGTATATATTTTGCATGGTATTATCTTATTGTGAGTATAAAAATCGGATAATGTGTATTTAGTATACATACAGCATTATATTTATTAAATTTCAAAATCAGAGCTTCTACTTCTAATAAATGCGTGTATTTTCTATGTTTTTATATGTAGATGATTACTAAAAACATTCATTATCTACTAAATGTAATATAGAGTAGGTCTTGTTTCTCAAGTGAATAGATATTTAAAGAGCAATGAATGATTGAGAAATGACGTCGGAACAATCAATATTTTTACAATTCCCCTTTAATTCAAAACATACACGAAATTATGTGTACACATTTGATAGATAATTAAATTAAATAATACAATATAATACCGCAATTAACTAGATCATATAAATGAAGTTTTACTATATTGAAGATTTATTACTATATTGAAGATTTTACTATATTGAAGATATTGAAAATGGAGCACGATAATTGAAATGTTTAAATACTAATAAATTCGCATAACTAAGTCTTGTAATTTTGATGTGACTTACCATTAATCAGCTAAATTTTCACTTTTCTACGCAAAATATAATCGAGATTAAACTAGAAGATGGTGTTAAATCTTCATTTTTTTTTCTTACAGTTGGGATTCACACATGGTTCATTAAATTCCTCACAACTGGAATACGGGGACTTTGGTCTCTTAAATTTAGATGTTTTTAAATTTCTTTTGTTACCTGACATTTTTTTCTGCTTAAGATCTCGCGTCTTTCCATTTGTTCGAACTAACTTCGAAGTAGATGGCGCAGAGTGAAGCGGCGACCGAGGTGTATCTTTTTCTTTCTCACCTTCCCACGTAAGATTTAATCGCGTTGGTGAAGTTTTCCCCGAATTTTTTTTTTCAGCTTAAGATCTCGCGTCTTTCCATTTGTTCGAACTAACTTCGAAGTAGATGGCGCAGAGTGAAGCGGCGACCGAGGTGTAACTTTTTCTTTCTCACCTCCCCACGTAAGATTTAATCGCGTTGGTGAAGTTTTCCCTGAAATTTTTTTCAGCTTAAGATCTCGCGTCTTCCCATTTGTTCGAGCTTACTTCGAAGTAGATGGCGCAGAGTGAAAGGGCGACCGAGGTGTAACTTTTTCTTTATCACCTTCACACGTAAGATTTAATCGCGTTGGTGAAGATTTCGCATTATCATGCATACATCCTTCCGAACCAATTATTTGCGGAACCGTCGAAGGTACATCGAATGTATCCTTAATTGGTTTCAATGCGCATACGAGGATAGGAGATAAGTTGGGTGAAACAATGACTTCTAACTACGGTTCACTATTATCCGGAACAAAGGTACTAAAAAACAAAGATAGTTCACTCTTATTCACCGCATGGGGTATAGACTGTTCTAGGTTAGGATCACTTTTATTGTTTATCGCTATATTATCTATGGAGACTGCACGTACACCACACGAATTCAACATTTCTGAGCTTACCGGTAATATTTCAGGCTCTAACTGTATTTCCATATTTGAGGCTAATATTTCACACTCTACAGTCTGTGAACATATTGGCGAGACTATACACGGTACCGTAGTTTCCCGAAAAATATCTGATACTTGCATGGTATCAGTTGATAGATTACACTCTATCGGTTGTGAACATATTGGCGAAACTAGACACGGTAACGTAGTTTCCCGAAATATAACTACAAGTTCTGGGGTATCCGCTGGCTCAGCGTCGGTTACCCCGATGTTTTCACGAAGCGCTAATTTTGATAACCGAATAGGTCTAGTTTTTATTCGTACACCAATATTCTTCTCAACCGATAAACCACTTTCCGATTCGTAAGCGCTAACCCATGATGGTGAATTATCCGTAGCAGATCCGTTACCCCATGGATCAGCATACACAACCGTAAACGCGCTTTTAACTATAATATCAATATTTTGTGCCATTTTAAAATACGTAGTAAGACAAGTTATCTGTATGAGTAGAAAACAGAAACTAATAAATTTAAAATTAACTCGAAGAGGAACAGGTAAAATACAATTTTATGGTAAGGTAGGTATTATCTACCTCTTAAATAATACCTTTACAAAATTTTACCTTTTAAGAGGATTTAGTTTTGGAAAAACGATATTTTCGACCCTTTTAAATATTAATGTATATACTTTCTTTACAAACTTTACCTTAGAGATGATAATAGAACCATTCGTTTTCGGAACATCCATTACCAGGGCCGGCTACCAGGGTACACCGGATTCAAAGCACCCGGTCAGAAAAACATGAGGGACGGCAAAACGAAGCTGAAGACGATCCGTAAACGATAAAAAATCAACATACCAAGCTTTCAGCCCATGCCTTCAATCTCCACTATTCTATTAAATTTGTAATTTATCTTATTTAAATATAATATAGGAATGCATGACGGCACGCGACGTAGTTTACATAGAATAAAAACATCGCCATTCGATGTTGGTCCAGATTGAAACACATTTTAGGATGAGTCACTCCGCTTTTATCTATGCGATGTGATTGCCGCGGTGACGACGGTTTTGAAAGCCAAGTCGGTAAAGACTAATAAAGAACTTTTTAGCAATGGAATTTTTTTTTTTGGGGATCATGGACTTAAATATATGGAAGTAAGCTAGAATAAGGTTAGGTGATTAATATAAATTAGATTTTGTGAAATGAGTAACGCATATTTAGAAAAAATTAAATTTTGTTTTCCAAGCTAAGAAAATTTAGTTTTGCCTTTAAACTTGCTTTCAATGCTTTCAATATACAATTTTCTTAGTAGCGAAATCCATACTTAGTTCAAAAAAGTCATCGTTTTGAATTAAAATTGCATTTTTAATGGTAAATTGCAATTTTAATGGTACTGCTTATATTTGTTAATGTACAAGGTGTTTTATTCTTCAGTCATGCTGTTGTGAAATATAGTTTTTGTTTCGACAATACCTAGAAGATCATGAAAACATAAAAAAGTGTTGTTACTATAATAATAAAACGTCAATGCTAAATTTCTATATACATACGCATAACATCATAATACCTACTTTAATTTTATTAGTTGTGTCCTATGCTAATATAAAAGCGTGTAATAAAAACTGAAAACTCTGTCACACTGAGGGGGTAAATTTTTACTTGCACCAGACGACAAATGTGCCCGAGCCGGTCCTGTCCATTAACGTAATAGACTTCTATTTTATTTAAATGAAATTCTATTGTTAGGCTCAAAGTATTAATGAATAGTCTTACCTATGATTCTCCTCTCTACTGTTCCTTTATTTGTCAGATACCTCGAAAAGAGGTAAATTTTGACCATTCTATGAACAATGACGAATTATTGGTTTAATCCTGTTCAAAAGACCAGTATATTCATATGTATTCCAAATTAGTTATGTTATATGGATTTTAATAAAACATTTCGATTAACTACATGTTGTAGACATTTTTCGAAATTGATTAATCTAATGTGAACATTTAATATAATATTTCGATTTTAAAACATGGTTCATATTAACTAAATTTCAAGCCTCCGCTTCAAGTAGTTCTCTGCGATACTCGATAGTGAACAATATATCACATAATTATTCTTATCAGATCTTGAGAATATGACCACATCCGGATTGAGTGAGACATAATGGAGGTACCGATTCACCACCCTTTCTCGGCCTGTGATACGATTTGTTGTCTTAGGGGATGTATTCCTGAATATATTTATATTATTATTTACCAGGATTTTCTCATTTTAAATACTTTGAATATTGTCGGGATATATTACGCGCAAAAATTAATTTAAACGCACCAACTCTTACTTGTTAAAAAGGCGCTTAAATTTACCTCTTCAAAATAAGTAATTCTCAAATCATATTGAAAGGAGTATACACTTTATTGCTCGATTAAAATATGTGGAATCTGGATAGCTAATCTAATATGAGTAACAACCACTTTGATCCTATGAAAAATTGTAAAAAGGTCAACCTCGAATACTAGTTCAAAAGTGCAAACATGTAATCTTCGTAACCTCAAGTAGTTCCTGGGGTTTTTACCAGCAATAGATAGTAAAATCAAATGAACAATAAGGGATAAACATACATTTTGGATACATAAAATATAGCGTAAAACAATTCTTGTTTACGAAAATATATTTGGTTAAAAATACACACCCTACACGAAAATATATTTGGTTAAAAATACACACCCTGCATAGCACACGGCCTTGATCATGTATATAAGAGATGTTTCTAACATTGGATGTTGCAGGTGCTCATTTGTTACTACAACCTTGAAACATATCTTATTTTTACAAATGCCGTCACATCCGGGGTGAGTGAAGCATAATGGCGGTACCGATTCACCACCCGTTCTCATGCTGTGATACGATTGGTTGTCTTAGGGGATGTATTCCTGAATATATTTATATTATTATTTACAAGGATTTTCTCATTTTAAATACTTTGAATATTGTCGGAATATACTTAGCGCAAAAATTAATATAGCATTTAAACGCACCAACTCTTACTTGTTAAAAGACGCTTAAATTTACCTCGTCAAAATAAGTAATTCTCAAATCATATTGAAAGGGGTATACACTTTATTGCTCGATTCATTTAACACGTTTGATGACTGAATTACAAATATCACTATATAAAAACCTTTCCTTCTATTTCGAATCAATATCGCGAGACTAACGTAACCGGAACACATTTGAATCGCATTTGGAACGGGGTATAAACAAAACAGAATGTAATACGATCCCCTCAGTGTCAAGTACTTTAACAATATCCTAGGTTAAGAAATATATACCTTAATATAGGCTGTAAAAGGAACTCGATCGCCTATACAAAGGTGTCATCTTGTACTTTTACCGATGGTTATTTGTTACCCCTGTCTTTGAAATATCTTCTGTTTTTCCAAAATCATGGTGTATACGGATTTTATACCTGATTTAGTATAATAAAGATACGCTCTTGAAAACCGAGTATTCGGGGGTTTTCGTTTCCAACATGGTAAAAGTATTTTGACAAGTTTGCTTCTATTTTATTTAGATATAATTCTATTATTCGGTTCAAACCTATTAACGAAGAGTCATGTCTATAGCTGACCTCTTTCTCCTGTAATAATCGCCTATTTGTACAGTTGCCTCGAAAAGAGGTAAATTTTGACCATTTTATGAATAATGACTAGTTCTAGGTTTTAATCTCAAAAGATCAACGCTATAATATAAGCAAATTAGTTATGTTATACGGATTTTTTAATAAAATATTTCGATTAAATGCATGTGGTGAGGCATTTTTCGAAATTGATTAATTTAATGCAGACTTTAAATACAATATTTCGATTTAAGCATGAAAGTGCAAACAATTGGAAAATAATAGAGGAATTCTAATGGAAAAAAGCAACGTCGGATAGAGAGGGAATGGGTTTTAGTCCAACGAGGCCGACACAACCCGAGCCAAGACGCCGACCATCCGCTCGGGTGTCTAGATAGAGATTTCCTAATCCTCTCACCAAAAAAAACAAACAAAAAAAAAAAAAAAAACTAGATGCAAATAGTTATAGACGGGTGTAGAGACAGACATACATCGAAGCCTAATATGATAAGCATACATAAACAATTTTATTAATAAAATATCGATACTAAATATGAATACCACTTATATGGCCAATAAATCTATCAACAATAATGGTCCTAAATATTTAGTGTTTTGAATATTAGATCAAACCAAGTTCAGATATGATTAGAGTTTCACGCATGTCTGAACAGACAGACACCAAGTTCTGATTGGATTAACATAAAATTTATATGACATAAAATATCGATACTACATTTGATGTGCCCCCGAATATTAAGATCACATACGTGGACTAGCTGAAATACTTTCGTATGACTGACACGTGTGTCTAGACAGACAGACACCAAGTTCTTATAGGAATAACATAAAATTTATATGACACAAAATATCGGTACTACATCTGATACGCCCCCGATTAAAGACACACACGCTGAATTCTCTCGTGAGCCTAACACACATGTCTCGACAGCCAGACACCAAGTTCTTATAGGAATAACATAAAATTTATATGACACAAAATATCGGTACTGCATCTGGTATGCCACGAATATTAAGGTCACACACGTGGGCTATCCACTACTCTCGTGTGCCTGGCACGCGTGTCCGGACAGACACACACTAAGTTCTGATAGGAATAACGTAAATAATATTTATATCACACAAAATATCGGTACTACATCCGATATACCCGAATCTAAAGGAGTCCAAGTCGACTCTCTTGATAAAAATAGGAACATCCCCCATTATGTCATTCAAAAACATTCCATCAACAATAATATACCCTTAAATACACACCGACAAAGCCCCAAATCCATCACACTTGTCAATTAAAGTCGGACAGGTGAGCGCCGTCACAATAGAGACCGCCGAGGAACACAAAAAGATATCACACACGTGGGCTAGTAATTTGCCCGTGTGCCTGGCACGCGATTCTGTTCAATTAGACCCACATTACTACTCACGCTCAATCTCCTCAACCGTCTGTAGAACTACAGTTGCATACATTTTTGAACGAAGCCCTATAAAATGAGTCATGATTCGACCATTATTTTCATCCTTCATCATCCTCAAAACCTTTTTATTAACTCTAGGTATAGTGTAAATATTATTTTCCGCATAGTCGTTGGTAACAAAATGCTGGTGACAGTCATGCAAAATTACATCATAAACGTCTTCATGTTTGATTTCATAAATAAGGTCGTCCGTATCTGTATATAGAACTTCTACATTGATTATCAAATATTTTATTCATATAGAGTTGTTTTGGTCAATTCTAAAATACATATTCCTACATATATCGGTTTGTTGAAGTATACCTCAGACTTATTCATTTCTATTATTATGAGACTTTCGTAACAATTGAAGATTTAAACTCTGGACGGGAGATCAAAGCTTCCACACCATAACACCCATTCCATTTAGTCTTTAATTTAACGATTCTATGTTTTCTGATATTTTCCATCGTTTTACCGAACACTGCATTGTTCATAAGCTTAAAGAGATTTTTTTCGAAATCAGTTTTTGCTGCTTGTCGTATGGTAACGAGAACTGTTCAATATTAAACAACGCCAATGTTACATTCAGCTACTTATTCTTCAAGTGAAGTTTCAGCAGCCTTACAAATGTTGGTAAACTGTTACAATTTTTGAGAACATCAGACAAATTATATTCCATTTAGTCTTTAATTTAACGATTCTATGTTTTCAGATATTTTCCATCGTTTTACCGAACACTGCATTGTTCATAAGCTTAAAGAGATTTTTTCGAAATCAGTTTTTGCTGCTTGTCGTAAATTGGTGTATAAATCAATATAGGATTTAAGTCGGGGAGATTGACTAAAGGATAACACATCCTCCGACTGCTCCTCTGATATATATTTTTTTAAAAGATTATCTCCTTTGTAAAACTATTTTTGTGGAAACCTTTCAATAATGACACAATATCTTTATTTTTATAATTTTCACATAACTTGACACCTTTTTCATAATAAGATATCTGATCATTATAAAAGTGGTACCAGCTAGGTCTACTATTCATGATATATTCAACATTTGAGTTAATTTCTAAAATAAACCGACTCTCTATTTCTTTAACGGCTTGAAATAATACTGTATCTTCCATTACTAACACCTAAAGGATGGTAATAGATATATTTCAACTTTTAAATAATATTTGATTTGTGGGGAGGTGGTGAGGAATCCGAATACACACACTACTACTACTGTTTTAAAATATTCTTTTATCAACATCAGGATCCTAAATAAATAAAAATCATTGGAATCTATCAAAAATTATTTATTTACAATTAAATTTACAATTAAATTACAATTAAATTTCATTTAACACGTGAAAAAGTTGACGTTGCTCCAACATGGCTTGGTATTGGTCTCTAACTGCACGCTCTCTTCGACTTAAAACATCTAAGAGATCGTTGCAGTTAGTGACCTTTTGCAAGTAACGTTCCAACTTTTCTTCAACTCTTCCACGTGTTACTATAATTTCTTCTAAACTTATGTCTCTATCAGTCGCTAATATTGCCAGTTCCTCGATATCTCGTTGCTGTGCATCATCTAACATCTCGATGTCGTTCATAACAAAGACTTCTGGGTGGTCTTCGTTCAGAGGTTGATCCTGGGGTTTGTTCAGGTTTTGGTATTGATCTACAGCTTGGTCCTGGTTTTGGTATTGATCTCCAGCAGGGTTTTGGTTATGATCTCCAGCTTGGTCGTGGTTTTGATCTCCAGCAGGGTCTTGGTTTTGATCTCCAGCTTGGTCCTGGTTTTGGTATTGATCTCCAGCAGGGTCTTGGTTTTGGTATTGATCTCCAGCAAGGTTTTGATCTCCAGCTTGGTCCTGGTTTTGGTATTGATCTCCAGCAGGGTCTTGGTTTTGGTATTGATCTCCAGCAAGGTCTTGGTTTTGATCTCCAGCTTGGTTCTGGTTTTGGTATTGATGTCCAGCTGGGTCTTGGTTTTGATCTCCAGCTTGGTCCTGGTTTTGGTACTGATCTCCAGCAGGGTCTTGGTTTTGATCTCCAGCTTGGTCCTGGTTTAGGTATTGATCCAATAGATGGTCTTGATCTCTAGCTTCGTTGAGGGGTTGGTCCAGGTCTAGGGGTTGGTCTCGTTGTTGGAGCTGGTTATTAGGGGCTGCTGCTTGGAATCCATTGATGTTGAACCAACCAAGGTCTGGTAAACCACCATTAATTAGGTTTGCCACCGCTTCTTCAACTTCATCTCTGGCTGGTACCACCACAATGTTATCTATAACATTGACTCGCCCCGCTAATCTGCCCATTTCTTGTATTGATGGTTTCGAATACATTTTTTAAATTTTTTTAACTTTGTTAAGAACAGATTGTGAATGAACATCTCTGTGAACCGAAAAGGCTTTATACTAAACAAAATCACATTAAAAATGCAAATTAGCCAGTTTGGCCGTTTGATTTATTATCACGATGTTTCTTAAGAAATTAAGAGGTATAATCTATTATCAAAAACTTATTTTTCTTGTTGTATGGTTTTAGGGTAGTTATTTTCATAAATATGTGATGTCGAAAATAACTCATTAATTAACATATTCAAACAATTCAAAAAATCAATTCAAGAATTGCATTTTCGGAATAAATATGATTTTTTTTGCGAATACAATTTGATATAGGTATCAAATAATAATTACTAGTAAGAACAACTAATTTGTTATAAAATTAAATAAAAATATACATGGTGTTCTATTTAAAAATAAAAAGTGTGATTCGTTTCCGCTCAAATCGGAAGTAAATGGAAGTTATAATTTATCTTAAAAAACGTAGATTTACAATGTATAAACCTATACCAAATTTCATTATTGTACTGCAAAGTCCAAAAACAAATCTTATTTTTGAAGCACCTCGTATACTCATTTTTTCTTGTGTAGATGTTCATAGAATGTTCTTTCGAATCCAAATATTAAAAAAATATGGTTCGTTTCCGGTCCAACCGGAAGTAATTAAACGTTCTGCTCTTTGTTAAAAAATATAGATTTATAATGTACACTCATATACCAAATTTCGTTCCTCCATTGCAAAACCAAAAATCAAGTCTTACTTTTGAAACACAATTTTTTCTTGTGTAGATGTTCATAGAATGTTATTCCGAATCCAATGATTAAAAAATATACATAGCCTTCCATTTAAAAATCAAAAGTTTGGTTCGTTTCCTATCAAACCGGAAGTAATTAAAGGTTCTAATTTATCTTAAAAATGTAGATTTACAAATGTAAACATATATAAGAAATTTCATTTCTCCACTGCAAAAACCAGGAATCATTATTTACAAGTACATTTCAGAATCATTATTTACAAGTACATTACAGAATCACCTGGTATAGTCAGTTATGTAATAAGCGAATACAAGCTTCCCTGGTAAATTCAATTTATCGCAAGATATAATGTATGTATGAAAGTTGTCTGTAACCTTTATCTAGAAACCTCTGTCTAAGAATTTTTTTCGCTGGCATTGATAATCGTATCGTCTAAAGAACCGTGAATAGTGAATTTATTTTTAATTGTAAGTAAATAGATATTTTAATACTGTAAATATTAAGGACAAAAATTATACAGTTCGATTTTTCTATAAAGTGTATGTATTAGTTAGTGTTTTATTCTTTTTATTAAGTACAGATGATATGTTAGAGAGTTCGCAACTTTTTGCCTTCTTTTTGTATTACTTATAAAAAATATAGTGTTCAATTATTTTTTATTATAATTATTCCATAAAGGGATGGTTTTTTGGATCATTTTATTTATTGTTATTAAGTACAGGGAGAGTTCATAACTTTTTTATTACATACATACAGTGCGTTCTATTATTCTATAAAGGGTTGATTATGTTAATTATTTTTATTTTGTACAGGGAAAGTTCATACTGTTTAATTATTTTTATCACATACATACAGTGTGTTCAATTATTTTATAAAGGGATGGTGGTTTTGTTTGGATGTTTTTTTTTATTAGGTATAGGGCGAGTTCATAACTTTTCCTTTCTTTTATCAATTACATACAGTGTGTTCAATTTTTTATTGTTTTTATAGTATAATTGGAACACATCGTTGGCTTCCGATACGCAGCCATCTCCTAACATTCCACCCATTTGGATTACAGCATCTCGGTCTCCAGCCTGGAATATGTTTTCCAGATCTTCAACCTGGATTACATCATCTAGGTTCCCAGTCTAGAATACGTTGTTGATCTGATATCCAACCTGGTCTCCTACCTGGAATACTCGTTCGCCTGAAGTCTAGTAAGCTACTTTTTTTAATTTCATTCGTTATTCTAGGTAATACAAAAATGTAATCACATACAAAAAATATACAGAGTGTTCAATTATTTTTATTATTAGAATGAAATTTTTCTATAAACATAACAGTTTTGTTTCGATCATTTTATGATGTATATAGGGGTATGACAGACAACTTTTCAATTCCTTTTTTATCACGTACAAAATATGTACAGAGTGTTTATTTTTATTATTAGAATGAAATTTTTCTATAAACGTTTGGATCATTTTTATTAGTTTTTATTAGGTGTAGGGAGAATTCAAACTGTTTTATTATTTTTATCACATACAGTGTGTTCAATTATTCTATAAAGGGTTGATTGTTTTTTGAATCTTTTTTATTCATTTTTATTAAGTACATAAGAGCGTCCAATTTTTTTATTGTTTTTATATAGTATAATTGGACGGCGTTAAGCAGAAAGATACCAACCCTCAATAGTAACAAACTGAGATAATCAGCTCTAAAGTTTTTATTAATTTAACAAATCTGAAGGATGTTTAAACAATACTTTGTTAACTTATTATCATTCTAGATAGGTCGTTTGATATTTAATGTCGGTTTAAATATTTTAAATATAAAATAAAGGTAAAAATGACGACTTTTTGTGGATTGGTAGGTTTTTGCATTTTGGAAAGCAGGGAATTACCAATACCTTTGAATTAAAAAAAAAGCAGTGTTATGGAAAATTATTTTTATTTACCAAAAAAAACAAGATAATGAACTTTTCAACTATTAATTTTATATAGTTTTTATTTTATTCTACATCGTCCACTTCAAAATCTAAATCTGCAACATTATATCCCTCAACATCTTCAATTATATTGGCAGCCTGCAAATTTTGATAAAAAAGCAATGCATCTGCAGGAATAAGATGCATCATTTCCTTTAAATTCTGCAATTTCGCTTCAGCGATAGGCTTTCCGTTGGGCCACAGTGGTATTAAGTCGCTAAAGATTTCCTCGTTGCCAGGTCTACCTCGGGAAGATTTCTTGATCGAAATTTTTTGGTAGGGTTGTGAAAAATCATGTTGCTGTATCATTAGCCAAAATGGCTCTTGTTTTTCTATTTTGATTGACCTTATCTTTAACCAATTAATTTTTTCTTTATCATCTGTAATTTTCCTATTCGTGATTTTCTTTTCAATATTTATCACGCCCACAAAATCTTCGGCAGACATTTGAGTGACCAATGGAGTCTTCTTTCTGCAAGAACGCATTACCTCGATGTAGTCATCTGGTGTATACAATCTTTGCTGTCGTTTAAGCGATGATTCGATGTAACTAAAGTCAGTATCATTCGGTAAAAAACTGTGACCAGAACAAAGATATTTTACCGTGATGCTTTCTAAGTCCGTGAGTGTACCATGCAATATCGATTTAAGCATAAGTATTAATTTAATGTTCCGATTCTGCCCGCCGCAAGAATCACACCAAAGGGTAAGATGTTTAACTTCTAGAGGTAATTTAGTTTTTACATGTTTTATAAGACAGAGCCTATTTCTTGGGCGCCTCTTCCAGCTGAACCTTCTACCCATACGTAGCAGTAACCTCTACTTTCTTTAGCACTATGTATACCCGCGTTATACACCCACAGCTGGCGCTTATAAAAGACGATGCCTGTAGGAATTCTAGGAAGTGGTAGGGTTTTCTCCAAGTCAAAACTTAAACATTCATAATCTATTTCTTCTTTTGCTATCTGGAAATCATCTCTTCTCAATTTCTGCGCTTCCTCTGCTACTTGCAAATGCTTGTTATGTTCCTGCTTGAACGTTTCTTTTTTTTCTTCATTCTTTTCATTGTCTATCTTCATTTTAAGGGTATCGCAAACGTTGCAGGTATCTTTTTTTAATGCCTTTATTTTTAAATTAAATTTCGTGTAGAATATGTTCTTGTAAGACATTAAGCTTACTTGATTGGCTTCTTCCTGTTTGTACATGTCATACATTTTTTGTATTGTAATATCAGGGGGTAAATATTCCGCCTCTGTTTGTTCTCGACGGTAATGTGATTTGTATTTAGGTATTTTGGTAATATGATTGACAACAGCTTGAATTCTTTCATCTGATAATTTGTTTTTACCTCCCTGTTTTAAACCTCTTTGATCACCAATGGGAGCCCGGTCATGAAATTTTTTTAAAGCAGTGTTTACTCGAAATGTGGTTATCTTTAGACTATTTATAAACATTTCCCTACAAACTTTTGTGCCTGCTATTCTATAAATTCGAGAGAATTTCCTTTTTTCCGTATTTCTACCATAGGATCTCTTTTTTGCAATCTCGGATACACTAGCAGCAATAAAATTAGTTTAAGCATCATATGAATTTAGCGACCAATATCTATCAAATTCGGATTTTCGGCTTTCAACGGTAATATTTTCTGCACATTTTGATGTACAGTTACAACGAAAATCGACAAACTCTTTGGGTTGGATTTGAATACTTTTATAGTTAAAATATGGTTTATTGGTGTACATCCGTATCTTTTTTTCTTTTCGGGTTTGATTGGCAATTTTTCGTTTTCTGCCTCTCTTTGGCCTTTGCTGCATCGCTGGATTAATTTCTTGGGTAGCATTGTAATGAGGATCGTTATCCGCAACAACATGCACGGGAATATTTTCGTCACTGATATCTTCAGGTGCATCTTTTTCTACTTCTGATAAATCTTCCTGTTCAATTTCATAATTCGGGTCTGCCACCGAGTCGTCACTATCTTCTACAAAAGCTTCCTCAGAGATATTGTCACATTTTTTATTAAACGTAGCAACAGGTGTAAGAGTTGTTAGAATTTTATTATTTGCAGGTATTGTGTTTTCAGATGTGGCAATTTGAACAGCAACGTTGGGCGAATCTAGTCCTACTACAATTTTCTGATCAGGTTCATAAATGACATCTAAAAAAGAGATGTTTTTATTAAATTTGCTTAAAATGTGTGCTTATTTAGTGCTTAAAATGTATTAGTTTTATAAGCTTTATAAGTTAAGGTAGCCGATTTGACTAATTAATTTAGTATTGTTTGTTAAGTAAGAACTTGTTATTTGTTAGAGTTTTGTTCTGAACTTTAGAGGCAAAACTAAAAAAACAACAATAATATAAGATAACTTACCTGGAATTTCCTTTATTGCAAGAGCGGCCTTCAAAATTTTAGCTGTTCGAATACTGTACATTACGCTAAATAATAAGTACCTAGTATACTTTTACACACTTTTATACTGTATTAAAATTTATATTTGAACTATCCGGATCACTACTAATCACACTTGCTAATTTAAAACAAAACATAATAAACTAGGTTATGTTAATTGAAGGACCCGATATTTGCAGAAAGCTACCAACCCACTTGGATGCATCTGGTGCTATATTAAAATAATACCAAGTGGGTTGGTAGGGTTCTGCAAATCTAAAGTTTGAACAAAATAAATATGTGGGTTAGCATTTTATAGTTTTAGTGGGTATAATAAATAGTTGAGGCTTGGAAGGTTTTTACAGAATGCAGAACGAGTATTTTATTACACAAATCCGCACTGAACCCAATTTTTCGTATATTGTGGGTTGGTATCTTTCTGCTTAACGCCGTCCAATTGGTACGCCATCATCTCCTGGCATTCCAGATTGTACAATCTGGAATCCCACTGTCATAGACGGCGCCCTATTGACTTGGAAATAGATTTAAAATATGTTTTCCGACAGTGAAATTTTTCGTTATTCTCGGTAATACAAAAATGTAATTACTATTATTAAGTGTTTTTTTATGTTAATTTTGTAAAAGCTCTACGCCAGTATGTGTTTGAACTTGGGTTTTTTATTTAATTTTTTTCTAGTTTCAAAGTGTGATGTAATCTTAAACTGTTATTGATCTCGGTTATTTTTTTTAATAATTTTTCTGGTTTTAAAGTATGATGGAACTTTTGGAAAAATACTACCTAATTAAATATTTCAAACGTTATCTTCTTAATATTCTTGAACTTCAAAGTATGATGTAATCATTGAACTGTTATTGACTCCGGATTTTGTTAGAATATTAATTTGTCTAGTTTTTTTGTAAAACCAACAACATGTTGAACTGTTAATGATCCCATAGAATCTTATTAAATATTCTGGTCGTCATCTTAATATTTTTGAACCCGGAATATTTTTTTGATTGGTTTCTAAAACATGATGTAACTTTTTCTATAATAGCTACTTAATATGTTAATGAACAGGATGTAGCTAAAATCCAATTTTATTATTCTGATCTTTGATATTAAAATAAAACACATTGGTAATTGAAAAAATATTTATTTTGTATTACACCAGAGTTGACATATCGTTGCACCTATGACAGGACTTTTGATTTGTAGGCAATCCATCAAAATGGGTGGATTGATATGGTGTGTTATAATGAATAAAGCAGGGAAGCATTATCTGAAATTGGAAATTCTGTTTATAAGATGTAGGTAGCTTTCTCCAGGATTCCAGAATCTCGAATGAATCGGCGTATTTGATAATGTAATCTAAAGGAAACATTTTCAATTCTTCTTTGGTAAATTCTTGTAATTGTTTCTTATTACTTAAATGTGACATCATCACATTGGTCGATGCACACGACATCCTGGTTTTCTTGTATTTTTCGAAATCTCTCTTTCTTCTTGTGTAAATTTTCTTTTCGCTCTTTTAGACAATTTTGGTTGAGGTGTCCTAATAATTAAATTTTCTAGAACGTATTCTGTTGGATTATAACTTGTACAGGGTTCTGTTTCCCAGCTTAAGTCGATTGGTACTTCCATTTCCTTTTTTCAAATGTAAATATGTATTAAATAGGGGTGGTAGGACGTAATTTCACTTTGTTAATGTAACAAATTTGAAAATAAATATTGTTTATGTTTTCATAATTTATCTGGATGACAGCCATTTCTTTATAAAAGCTTTAAGTACTGAAATAAAGGGTAGAATAACTCTATTGCCGATAAACAAAGCAAGGTATATTATTTACCAAATACATAGAAAATACTAATATTTGTTTTAGATTTATTGACTCTTTTCTATTTACGCCTAGTAGTCTAGAAAAACTAGCGTTATTTTTAGATGTTGACGCGGCGGAGGAGTATGTGAAAAGAATGTTAAAATCTTCATCTTAGGCTCCGTCAAATGAACCTCTTGAAGTGCTCATTGGGCAAACAATAACTGAATCCCAACACGAGTCAGAGTGCCAAGACGAGTCCCAATTATTAACGCAACAATCACATAATGACACTATTTGGACAAAAAAAAAAACCTCTGAAAGAGATAATGAGGCAACTGCTCTATTGTTGAAATTAAGAGAAGAGCGAAGTGGCCTCTTTGATGATAAAAAAACGCGTAAAGTCAAACTTTGGAATGATATTGCTAAACACTTACAAGAGAAGGATTACCATCTTGGGGAGAAAGGAGGCGAGCGATGTCGACAAAAATTTGCAAAAAGCTTATTTAGCCTATATCAAGCACCAAACTACAACATGTACTGAAAGGAATGATGACTTTCCCCCATTTTTCGCAGAACTCCATTCCATTTTACGTTAGTACACTTTATTTTTTAATATATAATGATTTTATTATAACTTTTATACTTATTTTCGTTAACAATTAAGGAGTCGGATAATCAAATTAAAATAATAATAATATTTCAATAAAATATTATTTTTAGGGGGCAAGCATAAGATAAATCCTATAAATCTAGAAGATTCAATGGACACTGTTGAAAATAACGAAAATATCTTGGAAAATACTCGAGATGAAATAGAACATAGTAATGACGAAAATGAAGGAGCTTTCAGTCAAACAGAATCAGAGGATATTCCAACACCATCATCAATATCTATTTCGGAAACATCAGGGAGCCGATTTAGAAAAGGCAATAGAAAACTTACTCCTCCCTCTCGGCAAGATCAGTTAGTAAAATAAATACAGGAAGACAGGAACATTAGAAGTAAGGAATTCCGTTTTTTAAAAAGTCATTTACTGAAATCGGAGCAACAAAAATTCTGATTAAAAAACTAAATACTCTTTTAAAGCAGTATTAACTGTTCAACATACATTCATAAATAAAAATGCAGGGTGACCCACTATGTTTTACCCGGGTGATATCTTGAAAAGGGTTATAAATCTGCTCTTAAAATACCATGTACATCTGGGTGTTAAACGCGATATTAACTTTTATTGGTTTTGAAAAACATCGTGAGACATCCCTATATATTTCTACCAAATTTCACACTAAAAATAAAAACAATGGGCTTGTTACCGATTATTTTTCTCCTTAATTTTTTTTTATGGTATTCAATAAAATTCGATCATCTAAATGAGCTGTTAAAATTTCAGGTCGATAGGTTTATCCAATCCTTAGATATTTAATGTTAAAAATTGGATTTCAGTAAAGGCGCCTCGCCGAATCGTGACGTCAGCGTATATCGCGCAACCCGCCGTCTGCGAAGGTGTAAGTTTGCTATAGTCTATAAGCAGTCAGTTCATTACAACCCGTTTGAGAACTTTGGTTTCCAATTTACATTATTATTACTTGGACTATTTATCTTTTACTACTTGAAATGTTTTTAGTGGATAGTGGTTTTATCAAAGCTGATTCTGGGAATTTACCAGAAGTAGATATGTTTATGGTGTTTAACTATTTTAATAAAAATAAAGACTGTGTAAGTGCAGAAATGCGAGGAATAAAATTGCTTAGGTAAGTAAAATATTTTTAGAGGAATCGTAAATAGATGGTACATGCAAAAATTTAATTTATATTAAAAAAGAGTATAGCTATTCCTATCAGGTATACTAATCGTAATAATAATTTTAACCTCAAATTGAAAATTACAGAATTTTTTTTGTATTTAATTATAGTACTGCAAGTATATTAATGTATTTTAATTGAAAGTACTTGCAGATTTGAAAGGAAAATATTTGAATTTTCAGGTCCGGTAGACAAAGTTACGGTGATAATGCTATTGGATACGTACAACTTAAACAAGGAGCACTTTGTGAATTAAAAGCTAAAATCACACCAGAACATAAAATGAAATGAATCAAAAAATTGTAATGTGTCCTGTGTTATTAATATCGAAGAGAAGGAAGTTGTAAATACACAATGTCAGGATTGTGTCGCATGTGAAGGAGGTTGTGAGCATGAAGTGGCATTTTTAATGTGGTTGCATCGACGTTGTGAGGAACCTTCTCCAACAGTGCTATTGGAGAAAATCAAAAGTATCATCGGCTCCGACAACGAAAAAATTTATTTCTCCTGCTGACTTTGGAAAAAGAATTACAACTGCTTATGACGACTCGGTATTGCAAGAATATCTAAGTGTAGCAAAAAAGCAAAAAATAGAAAATAGTTTAACGCGTTACCATAACACCGATAAATATTCTGATCTGTCAATCCATAATTTTGCTATTTCGTTTAAAAATTCTTCACTAGATAAAAATCCAAAAACGTTTATAGATTTTTCTAAAAGAAAAATGAATACAGAGTTAATTTTGGAGGTGGAAAAAGATACCAGAAAACAAAGTGACAGTATCATTTGGCAGGAAATGAGATATGGGCGGATTACTACATCAAAAGTTTATAGTGTTACTAGATGTAATGTTTTGGATGGAAGTTTAGTAGAAAGTATTTTAGGAGCAAAATTGATTCAAACAATAGCAAGGATGAGGGGATTAAAACTGGTAAGTAATATTTTGAAACTATTAGAAAAACAAACGGGCCAAATTTTTTTTAAAGCAGGAATCTTTCTTTCCCAACAAACACCCTTAATAGGTGCCTCGCCTGACGCTGTAAATAATGAATTTGTAGTTGAAATTAAAAGTCCAACAACCGAAAAAGCATGTTTAAATTACATAGATTCAAATGGAAATATTAAGAAAAAGTACTTATATCAAATTCAAATGCAGATGTATTTAAGTAAAAGAAAGCGTGGAATTTTTGTGATGTCGCATCCAGATTTTGAAAAATCAAAAAATATTACAATAATATATTGTGATTTTGATGAAAAACTCGTTAAATCTGTAATAAAACAACTTGATGAATTTTGGATGAAAAACATTTAAATAATAAAATCATGTAGATTATTATTTTTGTTTAATTCACTAAATAATCTTGTAAATTAATTACTCCATAAACTATTTGCACTATTAAATCTAAATATTTAACAAAACTTAAATGAATAATAGCATGTGGTTGAAGAATAGCAAATTCTCTTATTTTAGAAATCACTCGTTCTACATGGATTCTTAAGCTGCTTTTTGTGCGACGGGTATTGGGGGTAACCGAATCCCCCAAAAGTTGGTTGAAGTCCAACTTTTCCCCGATTCGAGGCGAAGAAATACCGGATATTTTCAATTTGACATGTTTAGGTTATGTTTTATGGTTATTGTTTTAAAAACTTTTGGGGCTTTTGCCGTGAAAAAATGAATAACAGTAAATTTATTATATCAAACAAAACTCACGTTGTCTGTACCGACAATAACAATCGCCCTGTTATTACAGGGGATCAAGTAATGCTGTTTAACACGTTAACGACCAGCACTAAATCTTTAATTTTTACTCCTGGACCAGGGTACTTTTTTGTTAAATCTTGGTAGAATGAAGTTCTACAATAAATAATTTTGTAATTTAGTTGTCGGAAAAGAGTTTTTAAATAGAAAAAAACATGTGCACCAGATAGGTACACGCGGTCTCAGCAAAAAAAGTAGTGAAATATGCCACAGACCATGTGTACCGTATTGGGTCACACCAAAAAATTTTTTTTGCTTTTTATTTCAAGAAAATATAAACAATAATATAAACAACACTACTTAACGGAACAATCATGGCTATCAAAAAAACAAGGTACACACATATATGTGACATTTTCAGAGCACGCAGGGCAGAAAGAATATACTTTTTTTGCATTCTTCATAGCTGATTGGCGCCCTTCTCTTTCTGCGTACTTTCTATAGCAAGTGGAACATCGGCCTCGGGTTTGCTTCTCGACTATAGAATGTTGCACATTATTATTAGTATTTTTGGGTTGGTTGTCCACATTCAACAAAGCACACACGATATTTTCGCGAAACTCTGTGATACTCATGTTTTTTCCAGTTACTTCTTTGAACACCACCAAGGCATTGACTAGAACAGTGTTTGTCAACAGTTCAACAATAATTTTCCGGTACCATTTGATCCCGCGGCGTACTGGAGAGCTATAGGACGCTTTTTGATCGGAAATGTCAATAAACCCTTTGGCTGTATTGTAATCCACTATGGTTGATGGTTTCAAAACATTACCTCTTTTTGTTGGAACTTCAATCATTTCTGGGACATCTTTCGTTGTCAGAAATAAAACATCGCGTTTATCTTTCCATTTTCCTACTACAACTTTCGTGTTGCTTTTTTGCATCACCATTTCGCCCCTTTTCAATTTTGAATTTATTACTACCTTTGGATTAAGTTTCCGGTTTTGACGAAGGGTCCCAACTAAATGTGTCTGGCTATTATTCAACTCATGTGCTAGACCAACACTTGTATAGAAGTTGTCGGTAAAAAGGGTTCTACCGGTATTGAGAAGAGGTTCCATCAGTTCCATGACAACTCTTGTAGCTAAGGGCTTATCAGAGATTTCACCACGACCACCATATATTTTAATCGAATAAGTATAGCCTTCATCAACACAAAGTTTGAATAATTTAATACCGTATTTGTGTCTTTTGCCTGGAATGTACTGAAGAAAACTTAACCTTCCCCGAAATGGAACCATTGTTTCATCAATACATACTTTTTCTTTAGGATTGCAAATATGTTGAAATTTTTGATTTAACATTTTTACAAGTGGAGAAATCTTATACAATCTGTCACCTGCTGGGCAATCTTCATTATCAGAAATATGTAAAAAATGCAGCAATGCCTCAAACCGATTTCTGCTTATTCCACTTAACTTTGGAACTTCGCTCTTATAAAGGACCTTTTTACTGTAATAATCTCTTAGGGAAGGCTTTTGATCAAGCCCCATCCAAATTATAACGCCAAAAAATCGCATAAGTTCATTTGCATCAGTACAATACCACTTAGACAAAATAGAGTGTTCACCGACTAATCCTTCACATATACCCGTTATTATTTGTTGCTCGGCGTATCTGTTTGTTTCTGTAACCAGTAAATTTTGAATTGCGTCGTCAAAAAATAATAGGAAAAAATCGATCCGTTTGTGGTCTTTGAGGCTATTTATTACTTCTTGTCGAAATCCTGGCCTTGCGGAATATACAAACTTATTAAGTTTATCCGATATAGAAACCTCACTCCAGACTACACAATTATTTTGTGGAGGAAAAACATAATTTTCAGAATCGTCACTTTCAGCTTGGTTAGGTAAATCAGACCTGCTACTAGGCCCAGGTGTAGATTCTACTCTTCTTTTCTTATGTTGCAAAATAATTTCGTCACTACTTGTACTGAGCTCACCTTCATCGGCATCAAATATAGGATCTGCGTCTGAATCGTCAAATGTACTTTCGATCTCGCTACATTCAAAATCGCTCTCCTCCAAAATTTTTCGAAGTTGTTCATCAGATAGTTTTTTACTTGACATATTTTTATTATATTATACTACGAAATAAATTGTACACAACCCCTAAACCACATAAACTCAGACAGATATGATAAAACAGTATTTATAGCCGACAAAATGACACAATATAAATTATAACCTAAAATTAAAAATTTACATTGCGGTGGCTAAAGTTTAGCCACCGTTGTTTTAGAGTATATTTAAAAGTCCACTTTCAAAACTTGAAGATAAAAATTCTAAAAAAAGCTATATGATAGTATAGCGTTCATTGAAAAGGTAAAAAAAAAAAAATTTTTTTATAAGGTCCATAACTTAAATAATTTAAAAAAAAAATTCCAACCCAAGTTCACTTTTTGTTTCCCATGGACCAGACCTATTAATTGGTACATTTAAAAACCATGTAGCTGCGTTCCTGGGAGACCCACATGAATTGAAACATGACTATCAACTGTGCCCAAATAGGGTCACGCGGTCTGTGCAGAAACTAGAGTGTGCACCAAATAGGGTCACATGGTCGTTAACGTGTTAATAAACCAGGTTTGTTTATATTAAGTAATTTTACTGTTTTTCTATTAGCTTTTTTTGTCATGCATTGTAGCAAACTGTGTAATATATGTAAAACTCAGCAAAGAAATAAAAGATATGTTCTGCCTTAATAATGATGAAGAATGTTCAGTTGAAATAGAGGAGACCGAAGCTTCTCGGACCGAAGAGTGCTACAATACACAATTAAGTGAAGAAGATACAAGCAATCCGGGTCAGTCTGGACTAACTGAACTCTTAATAGCTCAAATTGCTAAACGACCACCCCTGTACAATGAAAAATTGCCCCTAATACAAAGGTCACGAAGCATAAAAAAAGCTTTGTTACTTGAATTTCATAATGCTCTTAATGGTAAGCAGAAATAAGCCTAGAAAATTTTATAATGACACTTTTAAAAATAGGTGAGTTTGTTTGAAAAACTGTTTAATAAGTTCCTACATGATAAAAAAAGTATTATTATTTTGGCAACTAGAAAAATATCACACACTTAAATAACTTTTTTTATTTTGATCTAATTATGGTGTAATAGGTACTTCTTTCTGCATTTTAGGTGTTATGACAGTAGAAGAAATCGACAAGAAATGGAACTACCTTAAAAAATAATTTAAAAAACAGAAAGCAATCCTGAATACATATTTGAAAAGTGGTTGTGGTTATGCTGAAGCAGCAACAATCGTTGGTAAACCAGTATGGAAGCATTTTCATTCTCTTCGTTTTATTGATGATCCAAGAGATGAAAGGTAGGTAAAAGAAATTAAGAGCAATCAAACCAAAACCAAATTAACTATGAGTATTATGTCAAGTGTGCTTTGCCTTAAACAAGAATAGGGTATGAAAGTGATAAAATAGTATTAGAGATAAAAATAATCACAAAACTAACCATAGACCAAAAACTAACAAACTCAGGACTGTTCTGCAAGGTAAATTTTGTCAGAACCTGTAATGTCCTCTCCAAAAGAATTATTTTTATGTGATTGTGATTATTATAAACAACACAAATATCTAGTTGTTGTGTGGGAGCACGTTCGAGTATTACATAAGCATTATAAGATAAAATTAGAAACTCGTACACCTTTTATACTTAAAAGTATTAGACATAAGTTACTTGCATTATTGTATACATATAAATAAGTTATTTTTAGACTACTACGAACTCTGTGTCTACATTCTCTTAGCTTTAAAAGCATTATTATTTGACATTTATTTTATAGGATAACTTTTCCAAACATCTTGGACATTGAAAATACAGAAGAGACATTGCTGGAGGATATGAAGTCTCAATCTCTCCTATCACAAATCAGAGTACAGAGCGGTCCCTCTTCATCAAGTTCTGCTGAGCAGGATAATTTGATGATAAGTCCACAAATACCTAGTACTAAAAGTAAGTGGAAAATTTAATTTTTGCAAAAATTACTTTTGCATTTGTATATTATGTAATTACGTAAATTTGCTTTATTATATTATTATGTTAAAAGTTTTTAAATAACAAACTTATAATATAAATTTTTGAGTGTTTGATAGAAAGTATCAAACTTACAGCTAAAATATTAAATTTTGTTTTTTTTTTAGAAAGAAAAAATTCAGATAATAAAAAAATTGATGAGGTAGATCACGCTATTTTAAACCACCTAAATAAAGATAAGATGGATAGTATTGATCATTTCTGTGCCATGATAGCATGTGATATGCGCCGACTCGACTCGACCTTCTTCACAAGAAATTACTTAAGAAATGATTGTTGATCATTATTATTTTTTGAATTGAGGAATAAAACTTGTTTTTGACTTTTATATAGACTTTTATTCTACAACTAAATTAGATTAGCTCTATTCCACTGCCATGGTACAGCTCCATTAGTCACAAAATATTCAGCAAACTGATCCCTAATTGTAGCTGCATGTTTTGAATATGTATTACTTCCAAAGTTGTCCAGGTCTTTAAACGAAGTACCTCTTCCGACTTGTTCCCGCCATTTTCCAGGTATTATGGTATTTTCTAGCTCTCTGTCGACCAAATCTTTAGGAATAAAGTTTTTATCATGTAACTGAATAAAATTGTGTAAACACACTGCAGCTTTTATTATACTCTTTACATTTTCTTCTTCACAGTTAATAGGTCGTCTGAATATCCGCCACTGTGCTGCCAATATTCCAAATGTATTTTCTATAACTCTCCTGGCTCTTGAAAGACGATAGTTAAATATTTTTTTACTTTCTGTCAATTCAAGCCGGCCCCTTCCCGGATATGGACGAAGCATAAAATTAGTTAGTTGGAAGGCTCCATCTGCTACTATAACAAATGGCAATTTTTTGTCTCCCAATTGCTGAGGTGAAGGAATATTTAAGTGATTCCTTATTAATTTACTTCCGAAAACCAATTTTGTTAAAGATCCCACCATCACTTTCTCTACCTCTTCCACTAATATCTACTGCGGTAAAACAATAATTTGCATCAGCTACGGCCATCAGCACTACACTATGTGAATTTTTGTAATTGTAATTAGTTGAACCGCTATTTTTAAAAGCCTAAAATAATAAAATGCATTATGAGCTTTATAAGTAAGTTAGCTCTTAATAAATAAATGAAGCTAGTTTTGCAAAAGAAAAGAAAGCTTCCTAAAACTTGTTATATCTACCTGTACAACAACAACATGTTTCTCATCTATTGCGCCTATACAATGAGGAAAATTTCATTGCATCTCAAATTCTTTTGCTTTCTCTAGCCAAAACTCTTCAGAATAATGAGGAAAAACTTTATTATGAAGGATATTCCAAATGGCTTCTGTTGTTTCTCGCACAATGTTACTTATAGATGTGACTGAAATATGGTATGCATAATATAGAGACATCATGCTAATCTCCTGAACTGAAGTACCTAAAAATAAAAATTGTTAAAGAAAAAACGCACTGGATTTCGTTAGATATTCTTACCTTAATGTTACGGCCAATCTTTTTTCTGCCGAAATGGTGTCTCCTCTAAAAAAAATCACATTTTGTTATTATTGGACCAACAAGCTGCAGAAGTTCTTGGAATATTTCTTTAGACATTCGAAAGTAGTTCTGAAACCGTTCAAGGGCAAGTCTAAGCTCTTGGATAAGAATATTACCATTTCTACCAAAGAAAATATAACATGAGAAATGTTAAGTCCTCGTTAATTAATCGAAACTCAAACGAGAGAGAGAGAAGATTTTTAGTTCGCCACTTGACTACCCGTGGCGTTTTGGCGGCAAATTTGAGCGTAGGTTTTATTAGTTGTAAATTTATTCACCAACTTTTGTACGTTTTTTTATTAATTTAAATCGGGATGCGACAAAATCGAATCACGACTTAAATTAATAAAGAACGCACAAAAATTAATATTAATATTTTATGGAATAAGACAAGACACTTTTGTGTTATTTATTTAAAAACACTTGCATATATGGATAACAAGATTATATTATTTAAAATAAAATGTGCATAGGCAATCAATAAAATTGTATACATATTTCACAGTCTAAGCCACAGCCCCTTCTGTCTATGCATATAGAATTTGAAATACGTCTAAAATTTTTTTGATTGCCATTATAATAAAGTGCAATAAAATACATAAAAACAATATAAAATATTCTACTCTACTAATGCTAATAAAAACTTAAAAAATTTCAAATAAAACAATTATTGATAAAATAATAAATAAAGATAACAAAAAATCATAATATATCCTAGGTAATCATTTCCAATGTAATAATGTCTAATCAGGTACAATTTAGTCTCACTTAGGGAGGGTGGAAGTCACACATTTAGGAGGAAGTCACATATTGAGGAAGTCACATATCTAGGAGGAAGTCACATATTGAGGAGGAAGTCACATATTGAGGAGGAAGTCGCATATTAAGGTGGAAGTCACATATCTAGTAGGAAGTCACATGTCGAGGTAGAGTCACATATTGGGAGGAAGTCTCATCAGGTAGGAAGTCACGTATGAGGTAGGAAATCATAGCGGGTAGGAAGTCTCATCGGGTAGGAGTCATAAATGGAGTAGTGTCAAAATTAGGTAGGAAGTCACAATCCAGGTAATTGGTGGTCTCTGAAACAAAAGGAATAGAAGCAGTATCGGCTCAACACTAGATTTGTATGAATTCTTGTAATCCGTTGGGTCACAGTTGGGGCAACGAAGTTAATTTACACTGCTCTTTTTAAACTTTTTGACCTTTTCATTGTGTAACGGTTTGATTTAGTCACTAGATACTTTGTTATTTATTCGTAGTAATTTTGCCTTGAACTTTTGAGTTTTATAGCTATACAGTGACAGGCTTGCAGTACTAACCTTACATCCTGACGTTACCGCCTGTTGTGCCTTGACTTTACGGGGTTTTGTCTCCAATATGCCACGTAAAACCTGTTAAAGACTTCTCACATGCTGTACCTAGCGTAATACTTTTTGGGAAGAGTCTGCACTAGCTGTAGGACTTCATTCTGGGTTCATCTTGGGTTCTCAGGACTGATTCCCTCAGTTATGGGCATCTAAAGGCTTTAAAACCATCTCTGAAAATTTACCGTTGGTTCTGTATGCATTCTTTCTCTAATTTAACGGCCATTTATCTCTGTAGGCCTTCGCACAGCTATAATTCAGACTCACCTGCATCTTTTCCGTGGGATTCCGGCCTCGGGCTTGTATCGCTTGCTTTGGTTTTTATGAATTTCCAGTCTCGGGGTTCCGTGTGTGTTTTCACCCAATCAGCTGTTTGCGACCAGAGGTTATATCTGCTAGCTGCATTCCTTTCACCGCTTTTAAGTGAGTTGCACGGCCTAAAGTAGATCGTGGTTTTGTAGTACATACAGAAGAGAGGGTTTTTCGTTTTTTGGCAAGATGCATGGTACTGTTACAATTTCATTCTCTTTCGATGTTATTCTCTTTTATGGATAGAGTATCGATAATTTGTTATAGCTGCGACTATAGTTTATCCGCAACATCGGGTGTCTATGAACACGGTTGCTTTCTATTTCTTTAGTTTGGTATGTGCCCTGTACTGGTTTACTTTCTGCTTTGTGTCTCCGGATCGGAGCATAGAGATATTAAAAAAAAAATGGTCGTTTGTCATTTTTTGTTCGGATTAGCCAGTATATTAGTCGGAAAAATTCGATAAGTCGTCCCTTTTTACAGTCAAGTGTCAACGAGGCCAGAAGCCGTGAGTTTTCCGAAAAACACCTGGGAGTATTCCCTGCCGGTGAGGCGTTTTAGTTTTTCGAGAAAGTGTTTAATTAGTGTCAGTGGCACTTATTTTTCCCCATATTGGGATCTGCTGGGGTAAGTTGTGAACTTTTTTCACGTGTGTTGAAGGGTTGGTTGTGAAACCTTGTTTTCTTTCATAGTAGCTGAAATTTGACTGTGGAGACGCCATTTCCGGGCAGGGGCCATCTTGGAACTTTGGAACCTCTAATGGACCCTTGACCATCTGATAAGGTATATTATATTTTGCATTTTATTTTGCTTTAAATAATGGTTCATTGGTCCAGCATAATACTTTCTACTAAATTCACTAGTAAATCAGCGACGGTTTTAGTTTCCTTAATTTCGGGTTTTATTAAATTTCATTAAAATTATTATCAATTTTCTTAAATTCGCACGCCACGTGCTTTACGGTAAAATTCTCTCTGGCTAAAATTTAATGCTAGTTTCGTTATTTTTCAATACTCGGATATTAATTTCATTTTGTCTATTAGGTCTCTAAACAGACTAATTATTAAAAATAATAAATTCTAATAGATATGTCTCAATATGAACTTTTAAATTTAGGGTTTCCTTCATTGGGCAAAGATTTGTATAGAGCCAATGTATTAATTTTGATTTATGTTACGAAAGGGGATAGGGCCAAATTTTATGTTTTAAGTTCTTAAGTTTGGATTTTTAATTAACAGTGACGATATTTTGTAGCTTTGATGTAATAGTAATTTATTAATTCATTATGACTAGTTCTTTGCTTTGATAAATTTGGTTGTTTTAGATTTCAAATAAATATTGGCCTTATTACCTATCGTATATATGTATATAGTTTTATCTCTGCGTCAGTTGTTATAATGTTTGGTATGCCGTTTTGAAACAGCACTAATATTGTTGCTATTACTTTTAATTCTTACTTTATTAATGGGGTATTAGAATGGTTACGAGCCTCCGAGGTCCCATAAGGACTTTTGTTGTAATCATGTTGTTTTATAATAGAATAAACTGCAGTAGTTCTTACTTATTTGAATGAGGCATTTAGGCTCAACTTTATAATTTCAATAGTCATTACCACCTGATAATAAAGAAACCATTCAAGCCCTTGACTTTAAATTCATTTATCTTTTTTTGTTTTGCTTGAACGCTGTTTCAGGAGTGCATATTAGTTGTTAATTATTTGCTTTGATTACCTTAATTAATTTCTGTGATTCTATTTTTAATATTTTGTATCTGATTTTTTTTCCTTGATTGGCTTACCTTAATATTGCTCAGTGGTTTATTTATTAATTTCAATTTTGATTGTGGATACTTGGATTGATAACAATCCTCGTTTAATTTATTTTAAATTTGATAATGTGTTAAGATTAATTATTTTATTTGCGTTTATGAAGTTTTATTACTTATGCCATGTCAGATGTCTTAATGATGGTCAGTGATGGATGGTACTGTTTATTTTAAATTCTTTCTTTGCTTTATATTTTGATTAATAATATTTTAGACTCTTTGCTTCCCTTCAGGATTGTGTAACAATATTTTAAATGCTTTTGGCTTTCATTTAATCACTTTGCTTGTGCTTTGATTTGTATTTTTTATCATGATAACTAGAGAGTGTTTATATTCCTAGGGTCTACCTACCGGGTCAAAAGAAACCCCATTCATTCTACCGGGTTACCATCCACCTGGATCTTACTACCGGGTTACCATCAACCTAGTGGTCATCATCCACAAAAAAGTCTTTTCAACCATCAAAGGAATATGGTATCGTTTTAGTGAATAAGTTCAAGTTTTTTTTTTTCTTTATTATACATTTACTAACCATTAGCGCTGGGTTTCGTAATTTAGAGATTCGCTATTTTCATCAATTTGTTGACAATAAATGCTAAGTCAGTTAATGAGGATGTGTTTCATTTAGTTCGCTGCACTTTTTTTTTTTAACAATATACAGTGGTGTCGACCAGTGGGTCCAAGTTAAGAGGATCCTCATATCATCCGGGAGATTTCCAGCTTAAATCTGGCTTAAGCTGGTGGCGCAAAGGGACCTTCTGCCGCAGAGAGTTAGCTGGCTGCTGCGCAACGCTGGCCATCCCCTTAGCTTGGAACAACTGTCGCCCATTGTATTCGTCTTTCTATTTTTTTTTCAGTAATTTTACCAACAGCGGTTGCTCTGGGGGTGTTCGTCATAATACCCCTAGCTCTTAAAAGAATTATTGCGCCAAAGCAACTCCAAGTCGTATCAATTGTGACCTGAACTAAAAGCTCTTTTCGGTAAGTTGTCTTTAATATATTTATATACAGGGTCCGCAAACGAAGCGTGGACGGAAGATTAAATCGTCATCGAAGAACTTATCAACAATACTGAAACAGCTTGATATATTGGATTAAAAGCGGCATGTTTTAAAAATATTTTACATTATACAGGGTGGCCCAAAAAAGTGTGACAGCATAAAGTTATATTTTTTTTAATGGGACACCCAGTATTTTATTGCATATTTAGGTTCGTATTACTATCGTTTATAAGTGCCTCAAATTTTATTTAATTTGGTTTTGTAGTTTCGGAGAAATAAATTAAAAACTAAAAAAAAAAGTTTTGCAGTCCTGAATAAAAAAATCAAAAAAAACAATCCAGAACTTTTTTTTTAACCTGGCATTGAGTGAAATTTATGACTAGAGGTCTAGAGATACTATGAATGTAATTGCGTTTATTTATTTTATACAGGGTGTTCATAATAAGCTTTCAAAAACCCCATATTTTAAAATAATTTTTCTCAAGTTTTTCAAATGGAACACCCTGTATATTATTTGGCTATTTAACGTACAATTCGTAGACAATTTTTTTTTGTAATACAAGCATATAAGTTATATCCAGCCGTTTTCGAAATAATTATAAATATCATAAATTATGTTGTTTAAATAGAGTTTTTATTGGGAAATTTTGTTATAGGCGACTAGACTAATAATTGTAAACTAAAGTAAATGTTCAAAATAGCATCCTTTTACTTAATTTAATGATTTTCCTCTACTGCCAACAGAACTCTTAATTCATTTTCTTCATTAATAACGGGTTTATTGATTATTATCCTTTTTGTGTACACAGTGCTTCCTGTTGCTACAAATTTTTGCAACAACTTCTCGAAGGTTTTTGCTATCGGCTTTCTCTCAATATCTAGATATCTTTCAGCATACACTCGGCTCGCGAGAAGGCAATTTCTTGCACATTCATCCAGTATAAAAATCATATTTACCATTTCTAAAATTCGACATTTTGTGTAAGTTAGTACTAAATTTCGACGACTGAACAAATGTAAATAATTGTATTTAACTGTCATAGTGACAATCTAAACAAAAAGAAATTATGGCAACTCGATTAAGAATAAAAAATAAAATTAAATAATAAAAGTAGCAAAAATGTATGCTTTTAGAATTTATATCGAAATAACTAAAATACGGTAAACTCTAAGAGTAAAAGGAAGCTATTTTGAACTTTTACTTTAGTTTACAATTATTAGTCTAGTCGCCTATAACAAAATTTCCCAATAAAAACTCTATTTAAACAACATAATTTATGATATTTATAATTATTTCGAAAACGGCTGGATATAACTTATATGCTTGTATTACAAAAAAAAATTGTCTATGAATTGTACGTTAAATAGCCAAATAATATACAGGGTGTTCCATTTGAAAAACTTGAGAAAAATTATTTTAAAATGTGGTGTTTTTGAAAGCTTATTATGAACACCCTGTATAAAATAAATAAACGCAATTACATTCATGTATCTCTAGACCTCTTGTCATAAATTTCACTCAATGCCGAGGTTAAAAAAATAGTTCTGAATTGTTTTTTTTGATTTTTTTATTCAGGACTGCAAAACTTTTTTTTTTAGTTTTTAATTTATTTCTCCGAAACTACAAAACCAAATTAAATAAAATTTGAGGCACTTATAAACGATAGTAATACGAACCTAAATATGCAATAAAATACTGGGTGTCCCATTTAAAAAAATATAATTTTATGCTGTCACACATTTTTGGGCCACCCTGTATAATGTAAAATATTTTTAAAACATGCCGCTTTTAATCCAATATCTCAAGCTGTTTCAGTATTGTTGATAAGTTCTTCGATAACGATTTAATCTTCCGTCCACGCTTCGTTTGCGGACCCTGTATATATCTAATCGTATAATTTTATCAATAATTTCTGTCTCACAGTTATGATTAGGACAAAATTCTACTTTTAGACTATCTAAATATGTATTTTTAAAGCGAGACTCTATGTTTGATTCATGCCCATGCCGATCTAAATACACAAGAAGCAAATAATGTATTTTATTTACGAGTTCCACCACTTTTTCACTAGCATAACATAATTTCTTATTTTCTGAGTATTCCTTAAAACTTGTAAAAATATGTGCATCTGTTGTTTGTTCAGAGAAAAGATTAGTTCGACATGTTTGGCAGTTCGGAATTGAAACAGATTTTAAAATATAACCAGCAAGATAAGCTGAGGATTGGTTTTCATTATCTAAAAAGTCAAAATCGGTACAGTCTACATCAATTGGGTCATCATCAGATTCATCAGGGTCACTATCTATACTGTTGTAATCGGTTATTAAAAATTTTGTAAAATTAGTCAAAGGATTGCAATAATTGTCGTCTTCGCAATTGCCATTTGAAACAGGAGCAGATAAGTTATTAAGAACTATACTTTTCAACGCGGCAACAAACTGATGGCAAGTAGGATGTTGATTTGTAATACCATGTTGCCTAACCTGTCCAAATAGATTCTCTAGAGGATCTTGATTAAAAGATTTCATATTAAGATATTGCAACCCTTGTTGTCTTAAATTATTCCAAATAAAAATTATGGACCTGATACTTGGTTGCCAACCTTTTATAAAGGAAAACCTGTTGGTTTTATCTGACCCGTTATTAACGTCAAAAATTCTCCAAAAATTCAATTGCGTCAACATCTTGTTCCATAAATCTAAATGAGGTGATTTTTCACTAAGTGCACACCTATACATTTTACCATCTGAGGAAAACCGCTTGCCACCATTAAGTGAATCAAAAAGGTTATCTATATTCGATACAAATTCTGCAGTAAAAATTGCCTCAGCTGGCAACATGTTTACACTTACACATGTTTCAAGTGCTGCAGCTACAGTGTGACTGAGCAGTGAGGCCGCTACTTTAAACCCTTTCACTGCCACTTAAATATGATTTAATTCCGCCAGTGCCCAATCACAAATTTTGATTTTTGAAATAGAAAATACGTAAGTAGGAATTCAAAATCTTTATTATAAGGAAAAAAATACGGAACCAAACATTTTTTCTCAAAAAAAAAACCAACGCGTCTGGTGCGTTCTTGGCACCTGAGGACGGTTTTTGTAAAAATTTTAATTATACCATGTGCCCAAAACGCACCAGGCGCGTCGCTTTACTAATCATTATTTTTAGTCATATTTATGATATTTCCTAAAACAAGGTGTCAAGCAAAATCCGGGTTGTTCCGGGCATTGGGAACAATAGAAAATCGTGTCCTTTCTTTTTTTATCGGTTTCCCAACAAACTTTACATCTTCGACGTTTCGTTTTTCCTTTTTCATCCTTGGGACAGTTTTCAGGCAAGTGAATCTTATCTTTATTTTTACCATCAATTTCTTCAGGCTCACCTCCTAGGAGTTGTTGTATTACTTCAAGTCTAAAGTCATAAAGTGTAAGTTTTTTCCCTGAGAACATATTGTACAAATGATAGGAATTAATCATCATCATTTGAAATATGTGGATACTTAATTTCTTATACCAACGTAAAGTTTTTCTTTCACAAGGATAGTAAGCCAGCATTTGATCGTGTTGATCAATCCCTCCCATATATTTGTTATATTCCAGTATCATTTCCGGTTTTTGTATCTCAGTTCCCCTTCTGGTCCTTGAGTCCATCATATCCCCAGTAAATTCACTTGATATCGTTAAAACGTCTCTTCGGTCTTTCCATTTAGTAACACAAACGCCTGTATTGGAGTACTGAGAAAAGGATTCACCTCGTTTAAATTTTTTATTTACAACCTCCGCTGGATTACCAATTCTTCTAGCTCGCAAAGTGCCCGTTGTATGAATTTTCTTTTCCAATAGTTTTTCAGCAAGCCCTACGCTGCTGTAAAAATTATCCATGTATACGGAATATCCCAGATCTTCTTTTTCTTCCAATAACTTATTAACTACTTTCTGAGTATGATTAGTTCCCCCTATTTCTTGATCGGCGGATCCGGCATATACTAAAAATTTAAGTGCCATTCCACTAGGATCAGCTAAAACATATAGTTTAACACCATATTTGTGCCGCTTATTTTTAAGATATTGCCGAAAAATCAGTCTACCTTTCCAAAGCATCATTGATTCATCGATGGACAATGATTTAGTAGGAGCATATACTTCCAACATTCTTTTATTGAAAAAGTCTGAGAGGGAAGATATTTTTGAAAGACGACTTTGGATGTTCTCATTTTCTTTAAAATGAAGCGCTCTTACAATTAGAAGGAACCTGTTTCGACTCATAGATTTAGCAAAGACCGGTAAGTTAAATAAGAAATGTTGTTTCCAATAGTCATTTACCCTATTGAGTTTAATAGTGCCCATGTGAAATAATAATCCCAGGAATATTTTTACTTCTTCTAAAGTAATGTCTTTCCATCTGGTTATACGGCTGCTTACACCGGTACTTTGCGCTAAAATGTCAACCGCATATTCATTTGAACCATTTATAATTAGATCAAAAAACTCCTCATTGGCTATAAGGTAAAAATAATCAATTGGCTCATTACCTGCGGGTTTGCTCTTTAAACCAGGAACACCAGTAAAAGGCATTTTTTTAATGCTTGAAACCGATGACCAGGAACGCCCAAATAATGTGGTGGGTGGGGGGTTTTCATTTTCCATTTGATTTCCATCTATATTTTCTTTATCTTGTGTTTCTTCAGGTTCTTCGCCTATTTGTATCACTTCAATATTTTCTTCTTCCTCCTCGGAGCTCAAAAGCTCCTCGTCATTATCATTATAGCCCAGGTTATCTAGCTCATCTTCAGAATTTTCAAAAATGTCTAGCAATTCCCCATCCGTTAACGACCGTTTCATATCCCATGCTCTTTTTCTTTTTTTGGTATTCGACGGTCCAGCTGTATCCATCTAAAACAAAGTTTCATACATAACATTCTCTTAGTGCCACGACCGCGCTAGGCGCGTTTTAATTTAAAACAATGTTTATATCAACAAAAACTAAAAATTCGGTATGAACAACTGATTTTTTTTATGAACAATAAATAAAAATACTTGACACAACTTAAGTACAACTTTTAAAATTTCAATAACACTTACCTTTTGGCAAATTTAACACCACCAGACTAATACTCTGTTATTTTGCAAGAAATATAACCTCAAAATGACACAGACGTCTATTATTTTATTTTCAAATGAGGCCTATAAGTTTGCTATATGCCCCGACCAACGGAAGAACTTTACCGCGGTGCCCAAATGATTAGCCAGCGTTTAAAATACATAGCGATCGAAACGCGATAGGCGCGTTGGTGGCAATTTTACAATGTCCAATAAAACGCGCTACGCGCGTTTTGGGCAGTGAGAGGGTTAAAACTTTCATTTTAGAATAGGTATCATTGTCATTAAAATATTCTTTTTTAAGTTTTGGCAACATTTTATACGTTCGTTCTGCATCTATGTTAAAAGTATCCTTAATATATTGAAATTTAGCTTGCTTAAGGCCTTCAAATTGAATATTCCCCGACATTAAAGCATTACGAGTATTTTTAAGTAAGTGGGGAACATCATATATAATACAAATCGGTTTGCCATTGACAACAAAATGATAAGGTGTAGGGGCATCTTTATTCTCCAGACATAGATCAGACAAAGCCTTTTGATTAGATGCCATTTGATCGCATACTGTTGCAACAACATTAAATCAAATATTCTGTAATTGCTCAATGGCCTTGACTAAAAGAGTTTTTAGGTTGTTCCCTGATACTGAATTTTTAGAAAAATAGTATGCGATCACTTGCTTATAACTTTTTCTGACCCCTCGAATCATAAATACTAATGAGTGATTTGCCAAATCATGAGTACGACCAAGCTCCCCCAAATCCTAAAACCCACAAATTGACTGCTTGTGCGACTCATATTGAAGTCCTGGTGAAAGAGAAATTTCATCAAATAACAAGCATATATTTCTGTCCAGTTCATGCATTTTTTCAACCTCAAGTTTTAGAAGATCCAATATTGACTTATTAATCCCAGTTGTAAAAGGAACTTTAGCTAAAGTTAACTTTAAAGTTCTTGGGGTAGGAAGTTGAAAAACGGACTGTAAATATCTGTACAACCTAGGACTTCGTTTGTATATTGATAAGGCAAAGGCTTTGTCTTCACTAGTCCACCGTTTACCATGAGCTTTCTTAACAGAATTACGTAACTGAGAATTTAAAAATCTTTAGTAATATCATTTAAATTTTCTTCAATAAATTGAAATAAACCATTATCATACATATTTTTAAGCTCTTTTAATTTATGGCGTTCTTTTTCCAAACAATATTTTAATTTTGACAGCTTACATGTTACATTTCTATGAACCTGATATATTTTGCTTTTTTGAGGAGTTAAGTCTTTTTTAGACTAGTGACAAAATCCCTTTACCCCTAGTATTTATTTCAATAAGAAATGAATATTTATTATTTTCAGAACCAGAAACTAAATCACTAGAAAGCTCATTATCGGAATGATTATTTGAAATATCAAATGTTAAATTTGAGTTATCGAGCAAATTAGGTTCATCTTGCACAGAAGTAGATGGTGCATTAGGAGATGAAACCCCTGAAAATTCCTCAAATAAATTTTTGGAACAAGTAGAACTTTTGTTAACAACAAAATTTTCTTGTGAAACAGGGCTGCTAGTGGCCAAAAAGTGAACATTTTCAAGGATCGGGGAAGTTAATAAAGGGGGTGTAATAGATGGTAATTCTGATAAAGCTTGGTGTGGCAGTATACTATTGGCGTTTTTCGGTAAAGCATTAAAATTTAAATCGTTACGTAGAGAATTTCTAAACTGTGAGACATCAAAATGATCCTCACAAATTCTTAAACTTTTGCATTCAATAATACTATCAATATTACAATGGTCTTTCCAGATTAGTGCACGAGGTGGATCTTTTAAAGGAAATGTAAAAAAGTGTTTGTTTCTATAGTTCTTATCAGTGACAAGAACTAAGTATGAATTACTACAACCTGGATAAACGCAAGAATATTTTGTTCTGCCAAAACTGCAACTAACATATGCCATGTTAACATAAAAGTGATAAAACTCGCTATAGATATTTAAAAGTACTCACCCAGTCATTTATCTTTGTCCTTTTTTATTTTTGTCCTTTATCGTCTATTGTTTGTCAACATTCCTTAAAAAAAAAAAAAATAAGTCAATATAGAATACAATTTTACAACTGATTTGTTATTAATGAATGAAAAAATTACAATGGCACAGATTCCAACTAACCTAATTTAAACAATGCATTCTACTACCCACAAATCTTTTGAGGTATTGTATTATAACAAGCTCCCAAGAATAATTTATTAGGATTGGCTTGTAACCTATATTGTTATATAACTTATTGAGCCATTCCAAGAAGAAAAATTAGCAAGTCAATTATTGAAAAATAAAACTATTCAACTTTATAATTACCTGTGTGGAAACCAATAAGAAAAAGTACATGAAGCATCTTTGAAATGTATAAATATACTTTTTAAAGTGATGAAAAAGACTAAAAAATAAATTTGAAAACGTGGTTAATTGGTGGTTAAACAAAAGTTAGGTTTAATGGTGACTTGACACTGTTGACAGCGTAAGGTTTCTCAATTAGTAACTGGATCAGCGTTAAAACTACTTTAGACCTAGTCTATCCTTCTTCTTCATATGTCAAAAAGAGGGGACAAAAACTGGTCAAACGGAAATCTCAATAAAAACAATCCACCTTTACGTGCGACGACAGCGCCATTATTTCCCTGGACGTCAAGTGGCACATAACGTGACCTTCTGATGCAAAAGCCCTAATTCAAACTTTCACCGGGGTGATTTCTACTCTCCAAAAAAGGGTGGACCTAAAAAATTCTAATTACTAATCAGACCTTAAATATAATACCTATTGAACAAACCCGAATAAATTGTATTTTTTATTTCGAGAGGAAAACTTACTTGCACTTTCCTACATTTAATATTTCTTTTTTTCCTTCTGGCAAGCAATACGCCCAATAAAAATGTTCTTGATATATCCATTTTAATTTTTTTTAAATGATGACAGTTTTGTAGGTTATATTTTGAATGTCTTGACAATCGCCAAATATACAAATCGCCCGAGCATAAAAACCACATTTTTAGGGATACGTGGCCACGCCCACAATCTCTCGAAATAGAAATCTCTAAATACCCCAATACCCGTCGCACAAAAAGCAGCTTTAAGCTTGCAATCCTTTTTGATTCCTTAAGACAGATGGTGGTCTAACATGTTGATTATTATTGGCTGTAAGTTGGTCTTCGAGATGCTTAAAGCCTCTGTCGGCCATTACCTGGGCCCCTGGATCTAATATATTTAAAAATGTGGATTCCTCGACTATCATTTTGTCAGTACTTTTCTACCACCAAAACCAGAAGAAATGTAAGAAATAAATCCATTTGGTGTACATGCTACTGCTACTACACTATTTCATGGTGTTACAACTTTTATATTCTGACCATGAAAGAGACTGCAGTATCGGATCACTGGGTTTTTGTATTGAAATTTCAAAGCAGTCAATAATACATTGTACATTTTTATATCTGTGTCTAAAGGGAAGTTTTTCTTGGACCTCAAATAATAATTTAAATTGAACAAGTGGATAAAGATAATCCGCTAGTAAAGGTACTGTTCTTTGAATAATGCTACATAATTTGGCAACTGTTACACTAAAATCGTCAGCTAATATTCTGTAGGATAAATTTAGTTTAATCTTTTTTAGGGTTAAAAAATATACAATCTATCCAATTTATATTTTTGGGCTAGCATATTTACAATAAATAATGAATGTATACCTAAATAAAGTTTTGGATTTTTTGCTATCAATAAAAATGTTCTTCTTTGTATTTCTTCTGGAATGTCTATATATTTTCTACTATCGGAATCTGAATCTGAGAACCTTAGATCTGTTAAAATAAATGTTGGTGTAGAGCCACTATTGGAAACTGAGTCGCTATTATTTCCTTCCAGGCCGCACTTTCTTCGGAACCCTTTCCTTAAAAGGACATTCTTGCTTTTTCCCATTTTTGGCAATGACAAATATTTACTTGTAGACTGGACTCCTTTGCTGCGAACTTCAGGCTTAAATAACACTTGAACACATATATTTAAACATTTTTATCCCACTTTCCAGCTCGACGTCATCATTCCTAATAGAAATTTCTGAATTTTCAGGAAGTAACAAGTTATTAATCAAAGACTGTTGTTCTTTCTTTTGTAAAAATCGTGACGACATTTTCGGTCTGTGGGTCGTAATTCTATTTTTTTGACAATCTACTTTTGGCTTAAGTCTGATTCTTCCGTTCTGCATTGTTTTTATGTACCGGGTGGTCATACAGGGTGTTATGGAAATGACGTATTATATTTAAATGGGTGACTCCTGGGGTGTCCTAGAGAAGCGCTACATATTTTTTTTTTAAATCGAACGTTTAAAAAGTGGGGTAATTCACCCCTAAACCCACCCGGTTACTCCTCAGCACATTCATATACGATCATATTACCTTGCCAAGCTGTGTAATCAACAGATGTTCAAGCCCAATGTTGCCAACTGTGTAGAAAATAACTATAGATTCTTATAAAAATAATATTTAGTTTACCTAGTATCCAAATAGAAGTGAATCCAGGTGCCAGTACACTAGCAAATAATCCAGGGCACAGACATCTTCAGATTTTTTTTTTTTCTATGGGAAAAGCTTTATGCTCATCACGTACCCTGATGAAAATGTGGAACTGCATAATAAGCTTATATCCACTAAACCCCATTCGGCCTCTTATTTCCAATCTCTCGGAACATTTGCACTAAATCACTTAAAGAAACACACAAACACGCACGAGTTTCCAATTATTTTTTTGAAGAGATACACTTATTATTAGATTACACAAAAGCAATAAATACTAACGCATAATTACACTTTACAATAACCTACCGTACACATAAAACAACAGCACTATAGGATACAAATTATTTCGCAATAGAAATTCAGAAATAATAAAAACGCTAATTTATTAATCCTTTACTGAAGAAGAATGATGAAATAATTATGTTGATAGACCCTTCCAGTCTAAGCTAGCTACCACCCCTTTAAAATAAATAGACTCGTCCAGTCGAATATGCAATAGTGCTGGGCTGGGACATCGAAACGGAACATCGATGTTGACCATCGATGGCGTAGAAACATCGGTTGTAAAACATCGATGTTTTCTAAACATCGACATTTAAAAAAGTATATTTGCGATTAGGAATAAATTAGATTATAAAGAATAAAAATAAACTTGTTATTAGAAAGAATTGAAAAATTATGAAACGTCAAAAAACAAAAATTTTAAAAAATAATATAAACAAAAAAATAAAGCAATAATTAAAACATAATATTTTAAAACTGCATGAATTCCAGTCACTAACAACTTGTAAACTATTTTTTTTTTGTAAAACTAGATTAATGATGATTCCTTGGGGCCATAGTTTCGCGGGCTTTGGAAAAAAAAATTTCGTTCTGGATAAGCTGACCAAATACTTCTCGCAATTGCGCCGCGAGAATGGAATCCGTATTACAGTTGGCAATTCTAGCCTTCTGTCAATTAAAATTGCACGGATTCATGCGCAGTACACCGTTCTCAGCTGTCTCGCATTGCCAGAAATGGGGCACGCGCCACTTTCATTGCCATTGCCGGTGCAAGGCTGGGTAGAGATGGATTATTCTGTTACTTTTAAATGTTTATTAATTGGATGAAGCACCTATGAACAGCTAATGGCTACTGCCATTTGTAAGTAGCAGTAGCTGCTTTAACTGCCAGTCAAAACGACTGTTAGCAAGGCGCCAGTTGATCGAAAACGGTTTACTGCGCATGAATTCGTGCAATTATAGTTGCCATTGCACCGGGAATTTTTATTGTCGACTCTAATAAGGCTTTTAGCAAATGAAATCAAAAGTTTTCGCTCTTATTTTCTTGTGCTGGGAAAATTGAGTTTAAGATTACAAACTAGTTTTCTTGTTTTGTTATAACATTGAACATCGAAAGGTAAACATCGATGTCGACATCGATGTTTGATCTCTAACATCGATGTCGAAAACATCGAACATCGGTAACAGAACATCGATGTTTCAAAAACATCGCCCAGCACTAATATGTAACCGTTTGGCAGATCAGCGCTGTTCCTCGAAAATTAGACCGCCGTTTCATACTGTTTCAAGCAGATTTGTGTGTTAAATTGTATGTTAATACTAATACAAACCCAGTCCAGCAGTTCAATATGGACCGACGGAACCAACGTGTTATTTAGACATTAAGAGCGTACTTTGTCTACACAGTAGCACTTTAAAATACTAATTCAGATTGAACGGTACTTAGATGTGTTGTGACGCGTGACTATGTGATTTTGTGATGTTAGTACTTGGTGTTTTTTATAAATTAAGTTGGTTTTAAATAAGTCCGAAAAGGTAAATAAAATTGCATTTTTTTCTAAAGGGTAAGTGGCATTTATAAACTTTTAAGTTGTGCAGATCTGACGGGTGTCGTTCGAATTGAACAAATGAGAACATACCTGACCATTTGAAAACTCCGCGGCGGTTCGTTCGAGTCAGTTCAAGTTTATAAATCAGAGATTGTTTCCCAGCGAACTGAACTGAACGTAAAAGTTTATAATAATGTACCCTGAAAAATAAACAACTGGCAATCTGTCAAACGGTTATTGACTTTCTAAATAGTTTACCCTGAAGATATGACAACACTGTTGACATATGTTGCTTTGTTTACCTTCCTGACAGGGGCACCACGTGGATATTTTTGGTTTGACATAAGGTCATGTACAGGGCATATTAAATTAAAGCGCCATTTTTAGATATTTTTCTTCAATTTGTTTTCATCTCAGGAATTGCCGATTTAAATATAATACGTCATTTCCATAACACCCTGTATAAGCGAGGAAGCCGGCTATATCTCGGTAACCATCAATCGTACAGCTTTCAAAATAGTTTTTTATAGGAAAAGTGGTCAAGAGAAATCGCTGGAAATAATTTTTAAGTTTACCAGTTGGCCGCTAGAGGGCGTAATAAACAAACCCAACTTGGAAATCGAGGTTTTCTCTTTAATACGCCCACTTATGCCTTATTAAAAATATATGTGTAGTAATCAAGGGGGAAGTATGAGCAACTTCGGTTTTATACTTATTGCTTCAACTCATCAAATAAAGTGGTAGGGGAAGGACAAACATTTATTTGCAAAAAACTAAGTAACTCTGGTTAAGGTAAACGAAATTTATCAAACATAGTCTCGTTAGAAAGAGACTTTATTGCTTTATCAATTGCATTATAAATTACGCCCTTTTAGTTTTAGCGGTAACCGCTAGAGAGCGCTTTTGGGAAGGTCAACGAAATTTGCTGTTTTTCTTCAAAATTGTAAATGGAAGCATATGTTGGTTTTCACATAGTTAAAAGGAGAACTAAATTTTCAAGAACTTAGTGAAAACCGCTAGTTGCTATGTCTTCTCGAACTAAAGATATCAACAAAACATTGCGAAAAAAAATTATTCAGACTACTATCATGTCGGATAAAAATAATGGGTAGGCTTTGATACAAAAATATTCTAAAACTAGTAGGCTTTGAAACAAAAATATTCTAAAACTAGTAGGCTTTGAAGCAAAAATTGCATTGTAAAATTTTAAAATTGTTTTACTAATGCCTCCCTAGATGTTCAAATTGTTTTCCATCATTTTCAGTGCAGGATTTGAGTCTATCCCGAGTTGAAAATACGGCCGTCTCTACTTCTGAAATGGAAAGTCCTCGAATCGCACTTCTAATTCTATTAATCGCCTTCTCGTGTAGTTGGTCTACTTTGAAAAACAATCTCTTTTAACCTTCCCCATAAATAAAAATCTAAACATGTGAGATCTGGTGATCTGGCTGGCCACGGAAATAAACTTCCCCGTCCGATCCATCTAGCAGGGAATATTAAATCTAGGTGTTCTCGGACAGATGCAGAAAAATGGGCTGGACATCCATCGTGCTGAAACATCATATTCAATCTTGTTTCTAGTGGGATATTTTCTAGGAGAAGTGGTAATTCATTTCTTAAAAAATGTAGGTATGTGCGGCCATTTTCATTAAATATAAACGGACCTATAATTCTCCCTCCTAGTATTCCACACCAGACGTTCACACTCCACCGACCTTGATGATGCACTTCTTGCATCCAATGTGGGTTGGTTCTCGACCAGTAGTGCATATTATGCAAATTTACACCCCCATTACTATTGAAGGTTGCCTCATCGGTCCACAGAATATTTGACATTAGCCTATGATCTTCCGCCAACATATTTAATAGCCAGTAGCAATAGTCCAATCTTCGGTCAAAGTCCTGTTCAATTAAAGCTTGATGACTTACAACGTGATATGGATGCAGCCTAACAAAAATAAAATCAAAAGTTAGATTAACGGTTTTAAATTTTACGAAATTCTACTCACTACATGGCATATCTGCCCAAGCTAAAAGCATGAAACACCAATAAAATAATTAATAAATTAAAACACAAAATCATAGATCAAACCGTAAATGAAAGATTGTTTTACCAGAATATGAGCCATTGACTATATATGTGATATAATTATTATTATTATTATTAATAATAATAATAATAATAATAAACTTCTTTATTTCAAATCACGAATTTTTTTAAATAGATCACAAAAATAAATGACGTCAAACATTATTTACTTACCTTTGCTCTTTTAAAATATTTATAACGGTAGTCCTTGCTATTCCCAATGCTTTGGAGATTACTCTAGTGCTGACATAAGGATTGAACTCATTATAACCTAATACATTGATCACATTTTCTTCCGAGCGGCCCTTACCTCGTTTTCGATATACAGGACGGTGAATATTTCCTGTAGTGCTCAATCGTTGCGTCAAATTAATAAAAGCCTTTGGCTTATATCGATGTCTTCTCGGGTACCGTACAGCATATACTCTTGAGGAAATGGTTGCATTCTGCATACACTCAAAGAAAGCAGCAAGCATATCAAAAGCTTCTTCGTTGGAAATCGACATTTTAAAAAGCAATCTAATTAAAAGTGACACATATTTTGCGCAATTTTTGCTTCAAAGCCTACTAGTTTTAGAATATTTTTGTTTCAAAGCCTACTAGTTTTAGAATATTCTTGTATCAAAGCCTACCCATTATTTTTATCCGACAAAAAGACATAGCAACTAGCGGTTTTCACTGAGTTCTTGAAAATTTAGTTCTCCTTTTAACTATGTGAAAACCAACATATGCTTCCATTTACAATTTTGAAGAAAAACAGCAAATTTCGTTGACCTTCCCAAAAGCGCTCTCTAGCGGTTACCGCTAAAACTAAAAGGGCGTAATTTATAATGCAATTGATAAAGCAACAAAGTCTCTTTCTAACGAGACTATGTTTGATAAATTTCGTTTACATTATCCGGAGTTACTTAGTTTTTTGCAAATAAATGTTTGTCCTTCCCCCACCACTTTATTTGATGAGTTGAAGCAATAAGTATAAAACCGAAGTTGCTCATACTTCCCCCTTGATTACTACACATATATTTTTAATAAGGCATAAGTGGGCGTATTAAAGAGAAAACCTCGATTTCCAAGTTGGGTATTGGTATTACGCCCTCTAGCGGCCAACTGGTAAACTTAAAAATTATTTCCAGCGATTTCTCTTGACCACTTTTCCTTTAAAAAACCTTTTTTGAAAGCTGTACGATTGATGGTTACCGAGATATAGCCGGCTTCCTCGCTTATATGACCACCCGGTACATATAATTTTCTTCTTGTATCTTAAATATATATATATATATATATCATATATTCTGTAGTCTGCTTTCACATTGGCATATTTAAACTTACGTTAAAATGATCCTCACAGCAATAAGAATGGGTTTTGTCAGAAACAGAAACATCCCGTCGCATAGCTTTCTGCCAAACTTTTCTAGTTGCACGATCTCATGGCACGCTTATAAACAGTTTTTCTGGAACCACACAATATTTACTACAAAATTTCTTCTCGCTCATTTTAAACCACCAAGTTAAAAAAGATATAATTTCACAATCAAAAGACGTTTTCATACAGGAACACGCGCGATACGCTTCTAATCTAGACTGTTTTCCGACCAGCATACACGGAGTGACGTCACGCGAAGCTCCGCCCCATTTTCGCGCAGTCCAACTTTGATAATTTATTTAAGGGCTTAAAGTCCGAATAAAAATCTGAAAATTGGGGTCAGTTAAATTGAATAATAATAAAAAAACATTCGTAGTTAAGACTACCATTTAAAGGGCCTTTTCATCCAACTCGGCGATAATGCACCCGTAGACGAATTTATTCCATTAAGAGCCACTGTAACGTTATGGATGGGGCTGATATATACGGAATATACAACCCTAACCTCTGTGACTGTTCCCCATTACCCGAAACCAATAAAACCCTTACACAGGAAGACGCATTGGTAGAAAGAGTGACTGCTAGGAACCCTAAGACAGCAATCAACTACATTGGAACAAGAACCGCAACCCTCGACCTCACCTTTAAACCGAGATACAGCCGAAATTAGCTCGGATCCAGAATATGACATTCTGCATATGGACAATCTAAGAATGACCTTAAAAAAAAGATGCCCAGAGCCGATAAAAACTGAAAAAGATTATAAGTGAAATGTAAAAGGAGGTAAAATTTAGTATCAATCTATTTATAAGTCAATTAGCACAAGAATTTAATTAAGAGTATTATTGATTAAATAAGGAGATACTACCAAGTAATGATTAAAGAAAAGAAAAAAAAATTACCTAGCGCTAAATCAAATTATTATTTAAGCTAGTCCATACTAACATTCATTTTATCAAATAATTTTTATATTCTAGTTAAGCCTTTATAATTAACCACACAAAAATTTTATTGTATATTGAAGTAGAATGAGTTGAACTAGTCACTAATGTATAAATTAAATATAAATTTAGTGAATTAAAAAAAAATAGGCATATGGTCTAAAAACTAAAAATTGATTACAAATTAAAAAATATCAATGGGAAAAGTTCCTAACAAGCAAGAGAAACCATATACCTAACTACATTAATTAGTTCTCACGATGGTACATAAATTAAGTAGTAGCCAGTGGCGGCTCGTGACCTATGAGTTCACAAGTTTGGTTACGACCAAACAATTACTTTCTAGGCATTTTAAATGTAGAAAGAGAGAAGTAATAAGAAAATGCGTTAGGTGAAACATATTTTTATTTATTTTTTAATTTTACACAAGGAAATACAACTTTTGGAAAATAAGAAAGGTTTTCTTAGTGTGTATAGTGCTTAAACGTAAAGTCCGTTCTTCGATTTTTAATTGTAGAAAATTGATCAATATCAGCCTCATTAAAGTTTGGAATACCCTCTATAAATTTTTTTTCATATATTTAATTTTTAAACTTTCTAATAAAGTCCCTAGATTTACCCTTTGTGGTCTGCGTTAAATTAATTTCGGGTTTATGTGTTCCCGCATTCTTCACTTCAATTTTTTGCTCCAAACTCAAAGAGCTAAAGTTATTTTTTAAATAGTCCACCGTCAAACTATTCATTTTAACTTAATAAATATATAATATTAAAACATACATGCTCGAATTTCTAACTAGATGCACGAACAGACAACGGCGCGGCGCACACTAAAATTGTGCGCCTTTCCAATGTTAAATCGCCATAGCCCCGCTGTCTCACGCCACCTGTTACTACAGAGAAACTGCATTATGCCCCGCCTACTTAATCGCACATGCGAGCAAGTCTCGTCATAACCTCGACCGAGGCACGGTTGCCGGATCGAGAGCCTGACGGTACGATACAATATTAGGGAGGGTCGGACTTTATACGAGGTTAAGAACCGCAGAAGGGCCATAAAACAAACCACAATAAGGGTTACAGAATTAGGAAGTTTTTTTTGTTAAAGGGGGTTTGTTCAAAAGGTGTGGTGAGCACGAAAAAGTTTAAATTTAAATTTCGGTTATAGTAAACATAAGGTATGATGGAATTTTATATTTTTTGAATATTATATGGGAAGAGTATCTTTTTGCAAGCACTTTGAGAAAAAAAATCTTTGGATCAAGCAATTTTTCCTTAAAAAATTTCTAAAATAAAAAAAATATTACCCTATTTATACACTTTAAATACTATATAATTGTTGCACATATTAATATATTTATAGATATACTTAGATTTCAACTTTACATTGAATTGCAATTTATCGTATTATAATTATTTTTTAATTACAAAAAAGATTATAAAATATAAGCGTCTTAACAATTTCTTCTATCTCGTAACTCGTTGATTCAGCTGGGAGTTTTACAAATGTAAATTTTTTTTACAATTGCCAAGTTTTTTGCAGTTGCCAAGTGATTTTTAAAAAATATTTATGATTTTGCCATGATTCCGTCATACTTTATGTTTACTATAACCTCAAATTGTTCAGTCAGGTTTGATTTAATTATTTTCAAATGGAAGTCTCCAATTATTTTATTTTAATGCGAATTTTCTCGTACGATAATGAACGCCTGTTAGGAGTACTCCAACAATGTCTGGTAGTATGCAGCGTAGGAATGTTACTCAATTGGGATTTTTGTTTTACTGTTGTAAATGTAAGACTTTTTATAGTATATTGAAAGGTTCATTTTTTGACCTTTCCAAGCTTCCAATACGTGTAATTATTCTATTATTGTAGCAGTGGTGTTGTGAATCCAGGGTTGGAGGTGCTGCTACGTCTTCAGGATGTTCGCGCGTAAGCGCAGTTCAGCAATATAGATATTTTAGAGACATTTGTTCTTGGAAACTTTTACAAGATGATAATTTATTTGTATTCGGTAAGTTTTTTTTTTATTTTCTTTTTGTGACGATTTTAAGATCATTTATTGTTATAGGTGGCCCAGGACATGTAGTTCAAATTGATGAGTCTGTGTTCACAAAGCGAAAGTACAATGTGGGAAGGGTTGTTCCACAACAGTGGATGCCGATAAAGCCGGAGGGGCGGCAGTCAATAGACAACATTACTCTACGCATCTTGGACGATCGCGGTGATCTGATAGACTTTGGAGGTGAAAAAATTATTGTGAAATTAGAACTGAAAAAAATTACATAATTATGGGTTTCTGCTTCAATGGTCAATTGAATATGCTGTTAACTGCTCGAGGTGCAACAACAACAACAATAAAACATAAAAGTAAGCATATTACACATCCGAGGATCATTCACATTTCAGACACTAGATTGAAAAGACGTTCGAGTCGTAAACAGCTCTCAGCGAAAGATTGCAAATTTCTACAATCGATTGGTTTAGAAGTACGACGAAGAAAATAGTGAAAAATGGCCACCACTAGTGACAAAATTGAAGTTTTTACCGAACCAATATTCGATAATTCCATTATCAGTTTACAAGAACACACATACAAACCATATGGATCTCCAGAATTTAACAATTCTGATGAAATTCGTATTGCGGTACACTTTCAAGGTATAATTTTGGATATATCCGATAGCTACATCTATATTGAGGGAACTTTTAAACCCAGTGATGCTACCAAAAAATGTTACCTATCAAATAATGCACTCGCTTTCCTGTTCGATGAAATCCGCTATGAAATGGGAGGTGAGCACGTAGCTGTTGGTCGAAAACCCGGAATTACGTCAACAAATAAAACATGCATCCCAACAAAAAACCCTTTTGGGATGTGGATGGGGGCTAAATGAGACAGACCAAGGCATTTTCGATGCTACGAGTAACGTATTTTCCGGAAAGCTACCTCTAAAATATCTTATGGGATTTGCTGAGGATTATTCAAGAGGCATATTTAACGTTAAACAAGAGCTAATTTTAATAATTGCTCGTACATTCAATAATTGCTATATCGGAGAAGTTGATGGAACATTACTATTGACAAGATTGAGTGGAAAATCCGTCATATTATTCCCGACGATCGACAAAAATTGAAAATATTATCTCGCATCAATAAAGGTGGAAGTGGTTCATCAAACATTCCTATGGCCTTCCGTAAATGGGATCTTTACGAACTGCCAGCTTTGCGTGAAACATTGAGTCTCGAAAAACCTAGGTATTTGTTCCTGGGATTTTGTGACATCACGCTGTATCTGAATGCAACTAAATTCCCATACGAACGATGGAATTTGGACTTCACGAAGAAATTATATGCACCCGCATATTATAGCTATGAAAACTTCCAAGTAAGCTATTATCAACGCGAACTTAATAACCCAATTATGAGCTTTGCTGATTACCTCACAAATCCAGTATTCGTTATCGATTGTAGTCATCAACCGGAGGCTATCAAGTCATCGACGGTAGACGTTAAGATAGAATTTGAAACACGGAAGAGCAAGTTTCCTAAAGACATTAAAGTGTATGCACTAATAATTCACGATTTAGTACTACAGGTTTTTATCTGTACGCCACTGTCCTTATTTTTGGGTAGTCTTTTGTTTTCGGTATTGTCACTTATTGCAAAGTTTTACTTAATTATATCTTGTATCCATGATAATGCCACAACGGCTGACTTGATTTAGCATTTGAAAATTATTGGATTACCGTCAGCCGCGCTGGCATCTGGTAAGGATCCATGCTTTTCAAATTATCTCCAAAACACATGATTACCTAAAAAATATAGTTTAGAAGTCACTGGCGCACACACTAAAAAATAGGGGTGGTCAGCGGGAACTGGACCCCCCCCCCCTTATTTTGAGTTTTTGACAAAAGTTTCTTGTTTTGTTCCTCTCAAAAGATGTAACATTTTGTGCTGACGTAATGTACCAAATTTTAAATTAATATCTCATTAAATAGTCGAATTATTAAAAAAAAATCAGTTTTTAATTTCAAACTTTAACACCCTGTATATCGCACATGAGGGTCAAAAATGAAAAATGGCATTATAAAAGTAATATTATTTTTACTCAAGGAATATATGGTTAATGGATTGACCTCCTTTTCCCGGACACCCTGTATAATACAATACAATAGGAAATAAAATTCCATTTACTGGATTTTAGGCCATTCTGTCCTGCCTCCACGACTAGCATCTAATACATACTTGTTAATATTTAGGTGTCCTTATTTTTTGTTTCATTAAAGGAAAAATATTTTTTAGATTTGAGTACCAAACAGCAGGACCAGCTGATCGAGCAGCCCACAAATGTTGTTTTAAATTGTAAGCACTGAATTAAGCATTTCTCATTGCATGTACTAAAAGCAAACATATACAAGAAAAAATGTTTATAACAATTCAAAATATTGAGTAGAAGAATTTTCACAAATATAATATGGTGTATTTTATATCTCCCCTATATCTATTTTAGATAACGATTTTACGAAACTAACTAAAAAGGATCAATGAAATAAGAGAGACCCAAAGAGCTCATGAGACAGCGTTTGATCGCATTTTACATGCTTTGGAACAAGGTCTGCACATGGGTAATGAAGAAATGGTTGAGAAACCCTACAATTTTCCGCTGTCAACCATTGAAAACGTTACGAAAATGGAACCTATTCTTAATTCTGAAAATATTTATAATCAGTTGGTAAGTGGTAATAAAATTTTAATTATTTTGGTTTTATAAGACATTCAAATTAACGACTAAGTATAATATAATTTTAAAAAATATGTAATTTAATCAATTATTTAAGGTCATTGAGCTCAGTAGAATCGGTGGATACGATTTTAAGGAGACCACTAGACGAATTTTAAACAAAGTGGTGTCCGATAAACTGGCATGTCCTTTAGAGGACATAAAGGAAAATTGAAGTTTTCTAAATTTAAAATTAGCAGAGTTATTGTTGGTGAGTTAAAAGCAAGCAATAGTTTATTTTTTCTCCGCTTTAAATGTTTGCATTTTGACCTGTAATCAGACACTAATATTTTACATCGACTATTCTGACAGTATCGTGTATGTTTTTAGATGCTGTTATGAAAGGCAATAAAATGATGGTATCTGAAAAATACATTGAATCGTCTATAGCTATTTGGTTTACGAATGAGGGAGAGCGATTGAAAAAAAAATATAATCCAGACTGAACAAACCGTGGTTGATATACATACATGATTGTTAATTTCAAATAATGTTATTAAATTGAAACTAATCCTACCTTTAGCTTTTTATTTCACACTATTTTCAAATGACTACAGAGTGGGTTACAAATTATGCTGGTGGGGATAAAACTGCATGTATACATCCATGCTAGTTTTTATTAATTTCTCCTTCCAAAACTGGTTAAAAAAAAGTTAAACGTTCGTTTTGGTACAAAATAAAAACTGAGATAAAAATATGGCAATTTTTCTATTAGGATAACTTTGTCATTCTACAAATAGTTTTAATGTCGAATATCTTTGGATATAGATGATATCCCGCATCGATGGTGGAATTGGTTGAACCCTCCTGCACAGGAGTAGAATAATTATTAAACATTTAATTCAATAAATATTTCAGTTGTATTACGTTGTTATTATAACATTCTGTCTCATTCAGAGAATATTTATATTTATAGAACATCCTGTACGAAGGTTGGGATAATTATTGAAATATTCAAGTCGTGTATACCTTATTTTCTCCGTCATAGAATATTCATAGAACATCCCTCAAGAAAATTTGAATTATTCTTGAAATATTCTATCTGAGTATTCCTTAGGTGTGTTCATCAATATTCAAAGAAGATTAATAGAATATTTTCTGAATATTCTGAGAATATGCCTATTGCTACCATTTTCACTTTCCTATATATTTATAGTTATTTCGTAGATAGGTCGTATATGTCGGTTCCTGTTAATAGTCCTGCAACATTGATTGAAACGTTACAGCGCAAAGTAGATGAACTATCCAAACAAAATGCTGTTTTAAGTCGCCAAAGAAACGAAATTACTAATTAAAAGTGACTGCATTCCAGAATTTTCTCCCGATAATAAGAAAAACTTTTCCGGAAAACATTGACTATGCCTCAGCACTGAAGCGGATGTTAACTAGACAGAAACAGATGAATGAATCCATGACCACATATTATTTCGAGAAAATGGAGTTACTGCGAATTTGTGAAATTACCGGCAAGAAAAGCGTTTCGTGTATAATAGAGGGTATAATTGACACTGTTGTACAAAACTCCGCTAGAGCTGGAAGATATGACACTCCTGAAGCATTGTATGAACAATATCAATTTGCACTTGAGACTGACAATACAAAGAAACCGAGAGGCGAAGAAAAAGTTTCTAGTCGCGTGTCTAGGGTTGATTTAAGACAAACTATACAAAGAAGACATCTTACCAATAATCGTCAGGATACGATGAAGTGTTTCAACTGCAACGAAAAAGGACATATTTTTGCAAAGTGCCCAAAGCCGAAAATATGTTGTGCAAAGTGCAACCGTGTTGGCCACGATGAAAGTCATTGTACGTCAAAGTTTATGAGAAGGTATAGGCGAGAGCATACTAAAACAGACGGTAAGCGGAACTTTGTTGTAAATTCCGTAATAGATTCTACCAATAACGTTAAACAGAATTTTAATGATAACTATTTTATTGACTTTAGGATAAATGATTTAGCTTTTAGAGGTTTGTTCGTAGGCTGTAGTGCTGTAACGATAAGAGCTTCCGACGCACTTAAACTTGGCTTACAACAACAACCAACGCAAATTCGTTTATGTCGTTTTGGTGGCGGTTTTGTCAACGTGAATTCAAAAGTTGAATTAGATTTGATGGTTGACCTAGCTCGTGCACCAGCTACGGCTCTTAGTGTACCAGATGAGTGCCAATTCTTTAATAATTGGACAACCATTTATAAATCACGAAAATGTTATTGTTGTTGTTCGTGAGTAGATTGGGACGCGGGGTGACAGGTACCGTGGTTCTCTCGATGGCCTAAGTCATCGAGAGCCTGAAAAAATCTCGGACTTCTTCGTGAAAGAAGTGTTGAAAATGGCTGAAAAATCTGCAAGAAGTGCTGAAAGCGTACAAGAAGTATATTCGTTGGGTAGAAGAGGTGATCGACAATGACGTCATTGATCAGAGGCTGTTGACCAAAAAGGGCTTATTCGAAAAAAGTGTGTACGTAGATGTAGATGTCAAAAGAACTTTAATGAGGGCGGGGGTTGTAGAACCGCACGACACCCACGTTCACCTCACCCCCTTCACCACAGGGGTTTCTTAGCCGAAGAATCGTCAATGATGTCACATTATTAGATGCTGTTGACCACATCCATAGGGGAATGTTGCGTAAATTTGACTTTAATTTAATGCATTAACTCTTATGTATGTGTTACAAATAAAAATAGATCATCTTATAGCATTACACCACGTTCTTATAAAACTTTAATATACGTATGAAGAAGATATCAGTTTTGTTAAATATATGAAAATTAATAATACTTGAAGATTAAATAATATTAATTGTGGGAGTCAGCATTAGGTCAAATTATGCTGATAATAACAAGTACATATTGATAAGTATGTGTGTAGTACGACATGAAATGAAATTAATAGAAAGCACAAGAACACGTAGACACATGCAATTGAATTCCAACATATGTTTGTATGCAAAGATTTTATTCGTTAAATTACCTTATACACGTAGAGGTCAATATGTTCCCATTTATAATATTTATACTGAAAATATGTAGGAAGGGAGAGGTAAATAAAGAAACAAATTAATTTATAACAATCGTGTGTGTATGTATTATTTATACAGTTATGCAACAAATTTTTAAACAGTTCTTACAAGCTACATACAATAATATCAATGGTATAATATCTAAGTATTAAATGATTTTTTTTGAAGAATTAAAACATTTCCCCTATTTTTTGTTATAATCAGAACTTTTGGGAATTTTCTCGCTACAATTGACGTCACATCATTAGATGCTGTTGACCACAAGTTCACCATAACCTCAAAAGGGGACCTTAACCGAGTTTTTCATATATAAATGTTAGTTGAAAGATCGCAACCTGCCGAAGGCACTATTTCCGCTATTTGCGCATATTTTTCTCATATAGTTTCCGAGAAAAACTACATTTGGTCTACTGCACATGTGGTCAAATGGGCCTTACGTTAAAAAACATGACGTACTATACAAGAAATACTTCTGAATATTATTCTGTATATGTTTAAGACCCCCCAGGCCTCTTAGCACCCCACAAATTTAGGTGACAGGCAATATTGGCAAAGAAGTAACGCAATAGGTATAAGAAGTAAATTTAACTAGGGGGGAAAACCCCCCCTAGGCGCTCCGCGCGGGGCTCCGCGGACCCTCTATATGCGACAGATTCGCCTATATGTGTTTTGTTATTACCTAGATTTGTCAACCGATTTGCGTGGATGCATCGAGAAGTTTGAATGCAAGTTGATGCTTTAATTGGTTGGCCACACTCCTGCGGACTGTGATGGGGGTACATAGCACCCAAATTCGTTAATTATAACATATGTGACCGTTTCACATTTTAAGGTACCAGCTATAACCGATTGCGAACAATCCGTTCACTATTTTACGTATCGAATAGAAAAAAATATGTAAAAAATTACAGCTGTCAAAAAATAAACAACATTTTCGGATTCCTTGTAAACTTGCGAAATTCCGTTGACCTTGTACCTATTACTGACTTAAGACACGTCAATTTGACAGCTGTCAAAAAATAGATAAAAATTTCGGATTTCTCATACTCAAATTATATAGAAATGATACCAAACTTGTTAAAACATGTCAACAAAAAAATGTCAAAAATGTCAGCTGTCAAAAAATAAATATATTTTTCGGATAACTTATACTCAAATTATATAGAATCGATACAAAATTTTTGAAATTTTGTTAACCTTGCACTTATTCTTTACTTAAGAATCACCAATTTGACAGCTGTCAAAAAATAAATTTAATTTTCGGACTCCTTGCATTTGAATTACATAGAGACGATACTAAACTTGCGATATTTTGTTCACCTTGCACATATTACTAACCTAAGAAACGTCAATTTGACAGCTGTCAAGAAATATATAAAATTTTCGAATTCCTCATACTCAAATTATATAGAAACGATACCAAACTCGTGAATTTTTGTTAACATTGCAACTATTACCAACGTAATATACGTCAATTTGACAGCTGTCAAAAAATTAATAAAATTTTCGGATTGCCTGCATTCGAGTTATACGAAATCGACACCAACTTTGCGAAATTATGTTACCATTACGCCTATGATCGACAGTTAACCGAAATCAAAGAATTGTTAAAAATGACAGCTGTCAAAATATGAATTAAATTTTCGGATTCCTTGCCCTCGAATTATACGAAAACGACACCAACTTTGTGAAATTCTATTAATCTTGCACTTTTTACTAACCAAGGAAACGTCAATTTGACAGGTGTCAAAAAATTTAAAATATTTTAAAAATCCTTTTAGCAATATTAACATAATGTACTAGTTGAATTTTCTTTAAATTGCCAAATTATCAAATTAAGCCTATTTTTCCAGACGGTGTTATTCAAATCTGATGAATTTAAACACTTGCCCTTGTCTAATTTTCACTAAATACTGTAAAAACCACGCCTTTCATGCATTTCGAGCGAAAGTCAGAAATTTTGCTGTCACCGTTACGAATTTTCTTAATTTTCTCCAAGTTCGAACATCTTTATGATAACTTTATATATATCAAAATGTTCGGAAAAGATGAGGGAATCAGATAAACCTAGAAAGAAATCTCTAAAAGAAAAGTTATAGAAGATATAGCAGAGTAAACTTGACTTTTAATAAAAAAAAACTCGAAAAAATTTATAAAATATTTTTTTTATTCGCCAAAGGATATTTTTGGATCAGACAGTCCATGTGGAACTTAAAGGTCATTTCTTCCTTTAAACGATAGGCTAAAGAACCGTTGAAAAAGTTACATACACTAGCGTACAGCAGGCTTTCAGTAAGAGGATGTCAAAATTTGTGATTATTGCTTAATTGATTATAGTTATATTTGTATAAGAAATGAAGAAACTAAACTATGGTCCATAATCGTGTTCTGATGTGCTCTTTCCGATGACGTACATAACATTTCGATGAAATATTATTTTACCCCATAAAAAGCATAAAAAATTTTTTTACGAAATCATCAAGTTCAGTTTTTCGCAAATTTCTCCATTTTATAGGCCTTTTAGCATGATATGATTAATTGTGAAATATTAGTATTTGAGATGACCTATTCACCGGTTCAAACCCGGAGCCAATCTATGCTACTCAAGTCGATTAATTCATTATCGAAAATGACCCTGCATTGCCCATGATTTACAACATTTAAAAAATCGAAAACCTGACTTCCCGACATTTTATCAAAAAACTCTCGCGACGAGTGTTTCTAAATAAGTTTCTTGATAACATACAAGAATATAAACTGATTCGCTTAAGTTTTACGAGACCGGCAAGTCGTAGAAAAAAATATTTAATTTTTTCACATTTTCTGATTATTTCGTTTAATAACTTATGAACGGAACACCCTGTATAATGACGTACATCGGCTGAGGATACGCCATATATACCAAAATATACCCAAAAAGTTTCATTGCTCCAACGTGGACCGATTAGAAGAAATGAAATAAATTGTGTCAAGATGCACCGTTTTTGCAAGCTCGCATAAGCCCAATGTAAATAGGTCGTTGCAGACCATTTTGGTAATCGGGAAAATGGTAGGAAATTTTCCATTTTGCGCAACGGTAGGGATCATTATCGAAAGCCGAAATCCCATAGAATCTTTTCCATACCATTTCCATCCTCAAATCGTTCAATTAACTTCAGGATCTCGCTAAGAAAAAGGCTATTTTGGCCCATTTCGGCCGAATTTTGACAGTCAACAAATTGGGTTAATTTTATTCCAAGGCATGCTGATTAAAATCGACGAAGTGTGCAGATTTGCAAAAATTGGCCGTCCCAGCTCGGAAAAACGTCATTTTTCTCCCGATTGAAAGGAAATTTCCAAAATTTTTAAAAATAATAATGTGGTGAGAAAGGATGGACGATGCAAATACGTATATAGAGAACTCTCCGAAATGATATTTGTAGGAGTTATTCGTGACTAAACAGAACTTTTAGTGAAAAATGGTTGAAAATGGATATACTTAATTTTTTTTAACCCTTTAGATCGTAATTCGAAACGCGCTCTTGGTGTGAATCTTAAAGTGCCATCATTCCGCGTGACGAAGAAGCAAAAAAATATGGAAAATGTTAAATAGGAAAGCGTATAGACGAAATTAAGTGTAGCGGTGACAAAGTTTTGCATTTCCAAAAAACTAAAATTCATTCGTTTATAGTAATTTCGGTATTTAAATCGAAGAAATCAAATTATACGTTTCCAATGTGGTCTACCTAGATCTTTCCGGTAACGTTAATAAAATTCGATCAATTGCCGTTTTTACCTCGAAAAAAATTAAAATCCGTCCATTTTTACCCCGAAATATCAACTTGTTCAGTATTTTCAAATTTTTCCCATTTTCTAATAACTTTAGGTATAGATAGATGTATTGATGGCACCTAGTTTTTGAGATGGGAAATCTTAAATTTTAAACCGCGAGACGCTCGGACGCACCCAGTTCGAGCTATTAGGTACTAAAAATGACCCTTTTTTGTCAAATTTCGACTTTCAAAAATTCTTTTAAATTACTTCTAATCATCGTACGTTGCCCACTTTCAATAGGGTTCTGTAGCGACCAGTCCACTCCACGTTCCGAAAATTTAAATCGAAAAAATTGAGTTTTGCGACTTGAAATGGATTTCAACGGGAATCGCGGAAATTTCGACTTTGACGTTTAATAACTTCGAAACGGTTCACCCTGTATATTTCAAAAATTGAGACAACACGCGTGCACTATTCAAAATTAAAACCAAAAAGTTTCGTCGTTTCGACTCTGATAGTTTCTTCGCAAAAAAATCGCAACTGCAAAAATGTCAAAAGATACGACGACGACGACAACGGACGTTCAAGGTCACGTACTGGCCGTAATACATAGCACCAGAATTGGTGCTATGTAACAAGCCTGGCCTACGTAAAATGTAATTATTTGAACAATTTAAATAATATTAATTGTGAGGTCAGCATTGGGGGTCAAATAAAGATGATAACGACAAGCACACACTGATAATAATGTATGGTAGTGCAACTTAAATGAATTAATATGACGCACACAACATGTTTGAACAAATAACAAGATAAATACAGACTTTATTACTTATATTTATACTACCCTATATTCCATAGGGGAATAAATACAGACTTTATTACTTATATTTATACTACCCTATATTCCATAGGGGAATGTTGAGTAAATTTGACTCTTATCTCATGGATTAACTCTTATGTATGTTTTACTAATAATAAACATTTTACGATTAATTGATTAATAAACTGTAATTACCGTCTTCAATATTTTAAATTTATTTTTATTTAAAAACAAAATTATTAACCCTTGTATACCGATAAATATAAAATTCTAGTATCTTCAACATCAATGTATTAAATTTTTTATCTTATTATTTTCAACAGGAAATGGAGGCGGAATATAATAGAAAGAACTGCGTAACGCCAGAACTAATTAGTAATAATATTGGGGCACCACCACCACCAAAGTTACTGGAGTTAAGTGCTAACAAAATTAGCTCAATCATAAGAAATAAAGGAGACAGAAAAAATGGAACTTTCACAAGCCTGCAGAAAAATTAGTTTCAATACAATATTTTAAAAATGGGTTTAGAATGTACTAGTGTAAATTAAAAAAAATGTATTATATTAAAACAACTTTATTTTTTTATATATTTCATTTACATAACATTATCTTTTCCTATCCAACTATTATGTTTACTGTCAAATCCCAACCATTTTACAAAAACCTTATTACCTTTACGTCGTAACACTTTTTTTCAACTAAATAGGCGTCAGGGTACTTAACCTTTTGTAATTGTTGTTCATAAAGCCTCCCTCAATATCCTGATTACTTACATCGTGTAGTAAATAAGTGGTAGGATTTGTTAATTGGACTCTTTTAATCATAAAAATTTCAGTTGACCAATTAGACTGATATTTCTTATCAAAAACACCTCGTATTTTAGAAATTGTTACATGATCACCAATTTGAAATTTTGGTTTATAGGCCTACTTAATATGACTATAAACTGTTTGATGTAAATGTTTTTCCATGTTTTCTTGTTACCTCGGACGGTTTCATACCTATAGTTTCTATGTTTCTTATATTATATTTTTGAACAATATTAGGTAACAAATGATACCACTTATATGAACCAACTACATTTAATTCTTTCTAAAGCATACTCTTAAGTGTTCTAATTACACGATCAACAATAGAAGCTTTTTTTCAAAAGTTGTTGGTACTCCTTTGACAGGAACTTTGAACCTTGATCTGATTGGAGAAGTTTTTGAGTTTTTGATCCCTTAAAAACTTGTTCCATTACTGCAGCTACTTCCTTCCCAGTTTTCATTTTAAGCGGATAAGCCCACAGGTATTTGGAGATACAATTTATAGCTACCAAAATATATCTATAGCTATTATTTTCAATTTCACAAAGATCAACTTGATAAAGATCATAAAGATATTTAATGATTACATGACGTCTCTTAAAATTAATTCTTGCAGGTTTATGTATTTCAATTACGTGTGTTTTAATATTTGTTATAAAATTTGACATATTTTTTTTTTAATTGTTCAATTATATTGCCTTCACGTAATTCTTCAATTATTGAATTAATTTCGTTTGTGACCTGTATTACCTGCCGTCTGAGATGCAAGTAATAATTTTAGTCGAAGGACTAGCTCATTTGGGTCATCCCAATAAACATAATCAGTAGAATTATTAGAAACTTCCATTAACACCCCATAACACTGAATTCTGTACCCTCCTCCTCCTCCTCAGATTCACTTAGATGTTTCATTAAGGGTTCGATAGTTTAGAATTAAAAAAGCATTTGTTTTAAATATAATAGTTGCATAGTTCCTTACATCTTCTTTTGTATACACTGCAGGTGCATTTTGATTACACAGTACACCATAAAGCCCTTTGGTGGCTCTAAATTTTACCCCTTGGTGTAATCAAATGGTGTTGAAGTTGAAGGAACAACTGGTTCGGACGCTATTGATTTTTCATCAAGGTAATCCTCTTCATTCTCATTATCATCATCAGAGAATTCTGTTTGTATTAAATCCTTTTGCAAACCTTTTTTGGAGACAGAACTATCTTTTTTATTTGGTGTATCCAATTTATTTTCAATGTTTTGAAGGTGTTTTGTTATAAGTTCAAAGAGATTTTCATGTGCTATCTGACCATGTTTAAGAATACTTAATTTGTTTTTAATGTCCTTTCTTTTACTAATTAACTTTTTTTTTAAATATTTTTATTAGTGTTGTCAACGTTTTTTTTTTGTTTTTTGAGCCATAATGTATACTTGTACATACAATGTTTCATGAAGTAATAATATTTTTTAGATTAGGTTAGACATATATAATTATCAAAACAGTATCGATATCGACCATCATTTAGATTATTATCCTTAAACACTGATAAAAATTCGAATGGGTTTTTCCAACTGTAAGAACATATGTCTTTAAAATTGTTAAAGGACATGTCTGTGCCAACATGATCTGTATAGACATGTATTAGATTTAAATCATCTTGTTTAAAAAGTATTAGTACATTAGCATTGTCTCTTATTTATTGTTTTGGAATTTTTGCATAGGTTTGACAAAGATAGAAACAATCGATATTGTTATGTCGACCCATACTGAAATATTCTCGAATAGCATCCTGTTTATCACATGCCACATCATCAAACATAAATATCGAGTTTGGTTTTGCTTCTGATGTCTGTATTATCGTTTCACTACTATTAAATGCATAATAACCAATGTCCTTAATAGGTTTTAATAACTTTTCTAAATAAATGTATTTGGGTTTGTAGCGCAATGACTCTCCACCCTGCCTATAACGACAGTAGTTCCAGGGCGCGCCGCTAATACGCTCTCCGAGCGCCACCGGTATTCAGCGAGCCACCCTTCCACTAGGCCCTACTACCCGGCGCATCACCGGACACCGCTGGAGCGGATAAAAGCAGCCCGCAGCCCAAGGCAGTGATGTTAACTCGTAGGGAATTTCCCTACACGTAGGGAAATTTTGCCAAAAAATCGACTTGTAGGGAAAAAGGGACAGAAATTTAATAAATCGTGTTTTGTAGGGAAAATTTCAGTTTTGACTCAAAAAATCCCGCTTTGTAGGGAGATTTCAATTTTTACAGAACAAGGTTAATTTTCAGAAACAAAACATTTTTGTTGTTTCAAAAACTTACTGATATGATGCCAATCTGCACTGCACATTCTGGCAATGTTGTCGGTCGGGTCGGGGCGCATGTCATGTCTGTCGACTGTCGAATGATTTAAAAATTTTAAGGCCGAATGCTGCCGAACGGTGATGCGACTTTGGCCGAGGCTGTGGCGGGAAATCGGGAATCGTTCAGTATTTCTAATTTGTGAAGTTAACGGTAGAATTTTTTTATGTTTGGCAGTTTTCAATTAAATAAGATGAGTTCCGATTCCGATTCAGAAAGTGGCCCGTCTCCGTCCACAAGTAAAAAGCAAAAACTTTGGCGGAAGCAAAAATTTAACAATGATTGGTTAGTATTAGATGAATTTAAGGGCTGGTTGCAACCGAATGAAAGTGACATATTTTCCTGCCGATGTGCGGCATGTAATTGCAATTTGGCATGTGGAAAATCAGAGCTACAAAGACATGCAAAAGGGAAAAAACATGCTGGAAAAGTCAAATCTATTGCTCATAATACAAATTTGAAGAATTTCTTTAAGGTCAAAGTGACTCGCGATGAGGATAGACAGGTTCAAAATTTTGAATTGCGATTAAGTGCCTTTTTCGCCGAAAATAATGTCGCCCTTCAAATTGTAGACCAGCTGGTCCCTTTACTACGTGAAATTGTGCCAGATTCAAAAATTGTCCAAAATGTAGTTTTAGGTCGTCAAAAATGTACCAGCATAATTAAAAATGTTTTAGCGCCCACTATTACCGAAGATCTAGTCGATATTTTAAAGAAAAATAAGTTTTCTATTTTAATTGATGAAAGCACAGACATAGGACTGAATAAAACAATGTGTGTAGTTGTAAGATACGTTAATCCAGAGTCTGGTCAAATTAATACAAGGCTGCTTCGCTTACTGGAACTGGATGCTAGGGACTGCAGTGCTGAAAAATTATATTCAGAGTTTACAAATTTACTTTTGGAGTTGGAAATCCCAATTACCAACATAATTGGTATGGCAAGTGATGGTGCCAGTGTTATGGTGGGAAAAAATAATTCCTTTTATTCCAGACTTTTACAAGATTCTGACAATTTAATTTTAATAAAATGCGTGTGCCATATTTCTGCCATAATTGCCAATAAGGCTTGTTTGATTTTACCGCGTGCTCCAGAAGACCTACTGAGGCAAATATATACCTATTTATCTGGAAGTTCTAAGAGATGTCAACAGCTAGAAGAAATGCAACAATTTTTTAATGCACAAAAAAAAAAGAATTTTAAGGGTTGCATCTACTGCTATCTTTACAAAAATGTATAGAACGGGTGCTCGATAATTGGGAAGTATTAATAAATTACTTCCGGGTAGCTTATGTAGATGATAAATTAAAGTCTGCTGAATTAATCCTTCAAGGACTGGAAAATGTATGCGTCAAAGCATATTTGGAATTTTTGAAATACGTTTTAAATTACTTCAACTCGTTAAATGCATTATTTCAATAAAAAAACCTTTGGTTCATGAGATTCACTCTGAATCAAAAAAATTATTTCTGAGGTTAGCACAAAATTGTATAAAGGCCGATAAATTAGAAGTTGACATAAATGTTCGTTCTCCAAGTAATTTTGTAGAGCTTGAAGATTTGTATTTAGGAACCGGATGCAACATAATACTATCAGCTATTAATGATAAGGAAATAGTCCACAGAGTAAAAGTAGATTGTCTTAATTTTTACATAGAAGCATTGTAGGGAATACAAAATCGCCTTCCCCTTAAAGATCCTTCTTTAAAAATTTACAATTTATAAAACCCGAAAATGCATTAAACAAAGATCGAATGCCCGTAGATTTCCAAATTATATGTCAAAAATTAAATTTAAATTCAAACTATTCTTCCGGCAATATTAGAGGAACACGACAAAAAAAAATTATTAACAGAATCCGTAGAGCAGTTTTGGTGGAGCTTATCAAAACTCAAAAATTTTGAGGATATTTTGGTATTTGAAAATTTATGTCATTTAACAAAAACCATCTTAACGCTGCCGCATGCGAATGCTGACAGTGAACGAGTATTTTCAGTGGTTACTGACGTTCATACCAAGAAACGCAATAAACTAAGCCACAATGCTTTAAATGCAATTTGTTTAATAAGATCTCACTTCCAAGACTGTGAAACGGACTTTACAAAATATGATTGGGGTTCTCATAAAAATATTTATAAAAAACTTTCTTGTCATATATTATATGACCATAAAAATAAATGAATTCTTTATTGAAGGGATACAAGTCTGATGAGGGATTTTTTCTTTTTGAAAAAAACGCAAAAAAACTGTCTAATACCTATAATATATAACTATTACTTATCAGACAATGTTATTCGTCATAAAAGTTTCTACTTATTCCCCCGCTCATCAAAATTGAATACTCTTATTTTTCGTTTAGATGGAATTTTCATTTGCAAAAGTGGAAAAGTCAAAGTTATGTCCGAATACGAATAAGTAAGTTACGGCCGTTTATTCAAAAAACGAAAAAAATGCTTTGTCTTACTCTACTATTTTTTTTGTTAGTTGTCTGATTCTTGGTATATTTAAATAATATATACTGCTAGCACCTGACAAGCAAATGGACCTGTCTCTTGTAAATATAACTTTTTTGTTTAATTTTTTTTTCTATTGTTTTTTAATGTCGCGTAACCCCATTTCAATAATTTAAGTGAAAAATAAAACTACATATAGTTTAATTTTTTGACTTCGCTTGCCAGTTTTCAATAATAGAATAGCCTCTGGTCTTCTGGAGTACATATGTACTTATATTTAAAGATGTTTTACTATATTATGGTACCTATCTACATTAGTTGTTGAATCGGTCCAAGCGACGTCGCTCACGCTCACGTCGCCTTGTTCCTTTCAACAACATGAAATGCGTCAGCACAGCGGTGACCACGTCTGGATCCTTTCAACACCTGCTGCCAAAATTTGTTTATTTCGAAGTGCTTGAAAACGCCGCTTGTACCTTTTCAACAATAAAATGATTCAAATAAAAAATCCTTATATATGACATGAAAAAAATGGTTTTTTTTTTTCATTTAAATTTAATAGGTATACTAGCCACTAATCAAATTGCAACTTGCAATAGTTGCCAGGGCCCGGTCAAAAATCAGGAAAGAAAATAGATCCGACATGTAAAAAGATGGTGGAAAATTGATATTTTAATTTTTTTACAAAACTCCGTTCAAGAGAAATGTGTAACTAAAAAATGGGGCATATTCTGCTTATAAGTAAATTAATTCATTTTTACGATTTATTATGTTTACTGAAATACTACTGGCAACAGTGTCAACACTGGTCGTGCATCACGCATGCGCCGATAACGTAAGGAAATGTAGGGATCTTTTTTGCTTGGTGACAGGGAAAGTTTGTTCAAAAGGTTAACATCACTGGCCCAAGGAACGACAGAATTTGACGCCGACTCTCAACCGCTCTTCCCGCTCTGTCTTGACTGCTTCCTCCGGGGACTATCACCGATAGACGAGATAAGCCGAGAGACCCGTAGTCATACCAAGTGTTTCCGAAGCCAGGGACATTTGACGCATACATCGTTACCATTGTATTTTAATTATTACTAGATGTACATATTGTTTATAAGTTAAACCGTGAAAATAAAAGCTTTTACAGTCGACGTGCCCGCATTTTTTCATAACACGAGTAACCGTCGTGTTAAAGTGGCAGCCCAACGCGAGGCCGAACAAGTATACCGTAAAGTGCAATCACGGAAAGTATAACGTAAATACAATCACGGAACTTATGTACATTTTTATAATTATCGCGAGTGTTTCGATCATAGCTGGACTTATAGCAGTGTGCCGCTACCTGTGGAAAACCGCTTCAACAGAACACGACATACCACTTGATCGGTTTGAACGAGTGGAATACGCAAACCGGTGGTGAACCAGTGCCTAACCATACCACGGACAAGAAGTAAAACCCGTGCCATGGCATTATCAGCCGACGCCTTAGAAGCCATCCTAAATAGGATGCAACCTGCCACGCCAGTGAAACACTTCACCCAGTGCACGGCACGCTTCACGGGAATAAGGACCATGGAAGCAGTAGACGATTTCATCACGAGCGCTGATTTCTTCAAACAAAGCGAAGGGATAACCGACACCAACGCCCTAGCTGGCCTAACGTTGCTCCTTGAAGGACCAGCCCACACCTGGTGGTCAGGAATGAAGACCGCCGCCGAAACCTGGCCAAGGCCCGAGTCATCGAGGCAACCCTGCCCCGAAGCAAGGAAAACACCCCGAGGGACCCCTCACCTACCAAGAAACCTAGGAACCGGTGCACCTACTGCCGCGCACCTGGACACGAGGCATCCACCTATCGTAAAAGATTGGCAAGCTCAAGACCCGAGAAGACGCACTCTACAGCGCAGGACGCCAACCCACTACGATGTTTCATACACTTGGTTCTATCGCGGGGAATCTTTTTGCGCCTAACGGCATATGATTTAATTGTGCTCCGTTGTCACCAAAATCTATGAGATCGCCCGTCTCAAGAACCGATTGTAGCGAATAATTTTGCGTATTTGGTTCTTTACATTGCGTTTGAGGCGGAATTTGACGATTGAACGAGACGCTGTGCTCGCCGGAATCGCTAAATTCCTGATTTTTGGCAGTACTAATTAGTGGGTCCGAGAAAGGGCCAAATTGACCTTCCTGTTCCCACAGGTACTGCGGGGCTTCCATTAGTTTGTCGAATAAATTTACCGATGTAACGGCTCCTGAAGGGAGCCGGTGAGGTCCCTCCAATCCACCCGTCAGCACTGGAATGTCTGACGCCTCAAGCGATATACTTGAAGAGTCAGAATGTGCGTGATGCATAATTTTAATTGAATTTATTATAGCGTGTTTTTACTTGTCAGACAACTACCACCAACGTAGCTGATTTATCCTTAAAAGAATTTGCTTTTGAATATGGCGCACGAATAGAGCCGTTTATTAAGTTAAACCGAACTACAGTGGTTGTAAAACGAAAGCAAGTTTTAAAGATTTGTAGAAATATTTCACACCTTTCCTACACAATTTTTTATTAGTACTGCCGTTTATAAAAACTTATTAATTTTATAAAGATCTTTCGGTACGACGATCGAGCTCGATGGTTGCGTTTTTTACAGGGTATGCTTACAACTATCTTACTGCTATTCACAATGATGGCCTTTACAATATTAGGTCAATGTTTTTATGTTTACAAATTTTCGAAAGAAAAGTTTCGGCGCCTCTATGCACACTTGTTAGCGTACCGTCTTAATTTGCGGCAAAATTTAGTAAAAGTAATGTCTTTGTTCACTGCGTGAAAATTACTCTTATTTTACTTTGCGAAAAAACTTTAAAATGTCTTTTTTCACTGCGTAAAAATTATTAAATGTTTATTTTTACTGGGTTGAATTTGTTACAGTATTATTTTACTTTGCGGAAAAACTTAAACCTGTCTTTTTTCACTGCGTAAAAATTATTAAATGTTTATTTTTACTGGGTCGGATTTGTTACAGTATTATTTTAATCTGGACAGCCAGCGGTTTGTTGTTACTGTCGATGAAAGTCATAATGTTTGTGTACCGGATGGGTAGATTTAATTGAGTTTCGTTATTTACACAATTACTCCCGCATACAAGAACAGTTGCTTCTATGTATGAAGGTTTCTTTTGTCTGCGAGTTATGGCGCCTGAATGTGCGGTGCTGGTGATGACGAATTTCTTTCTTAAATGGTGTTATTTATACAGGTACCGTAAATCCTGTGTTCCTTACTACCTTGGCTGGTCACCACACACCTTCACGTTCAACCCTAATCGCGGTAGAGTAAATATCTGCTAAAGTTTATCGTAGAAATTGATTCACCCGCGTGACGCCTTCGGAGGTTTCTCGCGAGAAACTCCCTACTAACGTCCTTTGGGACTTGCCTTTCCCCGATTTTCGCTAGCGGGGTGCAAATGCTAGGTACTGATCGGGCAAAGTGAAAAACGAGCAAATAATGCCATGTACTGACTTTGGACTGGGAGGGCTGTCTAGCCGGGATCCCAGGAAAGCTTTTTCTGTTATTTACAGAGGCAACCGTGTGCTGATCTGTAAACTAACCCGAAGAGTGCTCTGACCCCGCTGTTCGAGGTGAACTGCCAAAAGAAAATAATGCCTTATGTTTTATACTAATCTACTCGGGTTTTGCCCTTGCGTGATTGGCTTAAGTACACATAAGCTCCTCCCCTCACGACCCCGGTAGAGCAGACGGACCGAGCACTGAGCGGAACTGGAAATTCTAAACGGTGGCGTGGAAGGGCCCTTGTTACCGAAACTATTTGATGCGAATCTTATTTATTTTTTGTTCTGGGATTAAATATACTGTATCGATTTTATTCATTCTAGCATCAAAACCTACACTGAATGCGACGCTAACTTTTATTACTCTATATAATTTACGATTAAATGAATATTATAGCTGTTATTTGAAATAAGCTTTTCTTTCTGCTGCTAAACCAAATAATAATTAATTTAAAATGGGTCGCGTGAGTTTACTTTCAGTGTGCCTGAGCCGTGCCAGGGTTCACTATGTGTGTTTTTGCATCGTAGAAACTTGTTTCTACGACACCCCCCCTTTTAGAGTCGCTAATAAACCGAAATTGTCTCCTTTCTACTGCTGTAGGGTCTTGTTATGTAAACTGGAGTTGAAGAAATATTTTGTATATATAATTTTGTCAGTTACCGTGTTGACGCTGATTTCAAATGTTTCGAGTAAATTTTCTAGTGGTTCAGGGATCGTTGCCCTTTCAGTTATTAATATTTCATTAGCTTGTTCTTGTGGTTTTTGCGTAGTGTTGTTTCTTGCTATTGTATCCGCGAAACTGTCCGCTTCGGAATCCTCTGAATCCTCAGATACCGTTTCGGCTCTCTGTAGCTCACCAGGAAAATCAAAGTCCGAATCTGTTTCGTCCGAATCGTCGTATTCTGAGTCGAACCTTACGACGTTTCCTTTGGGCGCTAAACGAATATCGTTTATATGAATAGGTACTTGTTTTCCGTCTAATAATATTTCGTATGTTACGTCGCTACGTCGCTTAGTATTTTTACCACTTCGTGCTCGCCTGTCCATGCAGGTTTGAAAGGACCGGCACCTTTTTGAAAGGATCTTACGTTTACCCTATCACCTATCTGTAGCTGAACTTTCGGCTCAGATTCGTCATGAATTTCGTTTTGAATGTAGTATTTTTGTTTCTTGCGAATCTCTTGGTTTATTCGAGATCTTTCTTCTTTGTTAATTTGTGCACGTACGAATGGCCATTTTTCGGACCAATCGCCCGGTTGTGGTAATTCGTAGCCGAGAATGATAGACGCGGGTGTTTTGCCCGTTGCGCGACAAACTCTGCTTCTCAGAACTTGAAGCGCTTTTGGTAAGCTTTCCTTTCATGTTTCTTTGCGTTTTTTATATGTTAATATACGTAATACTTTTTTCAACTCTTGAACCTTTCTCTCAACTGGGTTAGCTTGTTGGTGGTATATCGGCGAAAATTTTTGTATAATTTTCTTTTCCTGACAGAATTTTTCCAAAAGTTTACCTTTGAAAGCTTTCCCGTTGTCCGTAATAATTACTTCTGGCGTACCGTACCGCGCTATGATTTCGTCGTTCACAAATGTAATGGCATGCTATTTTTTACCGCTTCTTTTGATTTTTCAAACTTCAAAATTCCAATTATAGATGTAATTTTTATGTTTATCGGGAACGTAAGAATAACCGGTAGAGAAAAACAACACTTAGCGTGTTGCAAACTTGGATATAGAATTGATTTTAGACCTGAAACATACCTTTAGAATTGCATCAATATTGACAATATAAATATAAAATATGGTATTATAGGGAAAAAATTGTAGAACGTTTTAAAGATATTCGATCATAAAAAATAATGTACTACTGTAACCGATCGATAAAGATCTTTTGCGTACTGTTGTGTTTTGATGTAAATATTTTCAACAAATTCTACAATTCGTGATTTGTTACCTACCTTCTATATATATATTTGTCAATCTTGAAAAACAAAGGTATTGAAAGGATCCCTTTCCATCATTACCTGGTATAAATTTCCTTTTATATACCGTCGGTCCAATGCCAAAGTCGCGAATGTGCATAATTACTGTTTTGAGAAAAACGCGTTTTAAACATTGGAGACATTGCTAAAAATAGAAATTTCATCTTGTGGTACTTTACCAGAATTGAAAGGTTTGCTTTTGTAAAACATTAAATAATGTCGGTTGTAAATTTTAATTTTTTGTTTTTCAAAAAAATACACATTCGTTGTTTTGGCTTTGCAAAATTTAAGATATATTACGTTTCGTTAACACAAATAAAACCATAATAATTAGGAAAATTAACCATAATTTTATTGAGAACATAACTCAATGTTTTCAAAAACTGAACAAAATAAACAAACATCAAATTCCGCTACAGAAAAAAACTTAAATAGAATATTATCGTTTAGTCTTTCAAAAAAATAAAAAAGTCAAATTCCTGGACAAAATTTTTTTAAAAACATTAAGTTTAGACTTCGTCACTATCGGACTCTTCACCAATGTCTGGTTCCGGTAAATTGTCCCTCACCATGTGATTTCTTTTTAGGGACCGGTAAAAATCATGGTAAGCTTTTGGTATTGTTAAATCCTTGCACATTTTATCCAAGTCTTTCCATTTCGCCTCGCTGATGGGCAAGTCATTTTGATAGGCCATTTTTAAGTCGGCTTTTTTTGAACGACCTTGGGTTTTTTTGCAGTCTACTCCAATGAAAACGTCGGTAAAGTTTATTTTGTAAAGAACTTGTATGGATTTATTTTCTTTAATAATATACTGAAGGCAGCAAAGTTTTCTCCAGGGAATGTTATTGAGATTAAAGGAATTATTTTTTGAAAATGTTTTAAAATCTAAAATGTCATCAAACGTCAAGGACTTTACAGCAAAAGGACAAGGTGTGATACGTGCACCCCTTATAAGTTGTGCCCACGCCTCGGGGGTATAAACGGGTACATATTTTGCTTTTTTCTCTATTTTCGAGTGAATGGAGTCGCACTCCATTTCAGTGTGCCCTGTTTCGAAAAACCGATGATGAATTACTTTCAATGACGGATGTTCCGCAAGAAGTTGGATGCACATAGCTGCAAATATTGAATTTTTTTGCTGGCCTCCACAGCCGTCAGACATCATACGGACCTCCTCGATCTCAGAATGGCTCATAATAAAATCATATACACAGGATGCAATTTCGTTAGCCCCTCTTTTTCCCTTTGTTTCGTCCCAAAGGTAGCACATAACATTTTGGTTTCCTAAATTGTAAATAGTGAAATTAAACACAGCCAGTTTCCTCAAATAAAATATTTGTCCAGCGGATCCTTTGGGCGTTGTTAAGACCGCCTGCAAATCGAAATTAAATGCCAAAACCTTAGGATTCTCTTTTGCTATTAACTTATCCTCATCGCGTGCTTCTCTAGCTTCATTTTTCCTATTGAGATGTTTTTGATACTCTTCATCTTCTGCCCTTTTCTCTTCTTCAGACATACTTTTGTATGCCAAACATTTCTTACATTGGTCTTTTTTGGGCTTAAAGAAGCCCAAGTTGTATTCGGAGAATATCTGGCGATATTTTTCAAATGTAACAATTTTGACATTTTCAGTGTGGCACAACTCTTTGTACATCCTGTACATTATTGATATATTAAGGGATGAGTCAAGGTACTTCTTTTTACTGGATTTGCGACAATAATGAGATTCTACCGCTGGAAAGGATAGAATATGGTTTCGTATAAATTTGTCAACATTCTGTGGTAATTTGTTTACTGGTTGGTGTTTCCCGCGCTTATCTGGTTCTAAAACTCCATTGAATGAGAGCTTGTTCGCGGCACTTCGCATAAGGGCGTCTGTCACATTTAATGTCGCCATAAAAAATTCTCTACATACTGTATGTTTAATTCCATCGACCGTCAGACTATACACACAGATGTAGTTTTTTCTGGAATTTACGATACCTCTTGTGGTCCGTTTTTTGGTTTTTTTTTCAATATGATTGTGTAGAAATTGACGTTGCACATCAATGCAGCTTAAATTGCGAAAATCATTATAAATCCTGATTCGGTTGGGCTCGGCAACTGAAGTTGAACATTTATGTTTTGGCTTATTGAGACAAGGTATCGGCAAAAGAGGGCGTGAAGGTTTCTCGATTCCCCTATGGCCAATATAAGACTCACCTTTAAGCCTTTTAAGTTTCCTAACATTTTTCTTCCATATTTTATCGTTTCTTTTTTTTTTGGTAGGGACCTTTTCACGGTCAGCAAAACCCTCAACATCGCTTTCCAATGAGCTCTCATTTTCTGTGTCTGATGAACCTGAAGGTTCATAGAGATCCGAAGATGAACTAGAAATAATCAAATCTTCTTCTAGTGTTCGTGGTGAAGCTGGGGGCAGCTTGTTAGGTTGGTCAACCAGACGAGATGTTGATGGGTGCTGGTCAAATTTACTGCACTGTTGCTGTAAATCTGGATGCTCGATGATGTTTTTTGAAGGTACTTCGTTAAGCATAGCATCATCTAAAAACAGAAAAAGAAAATACTAAAAAACATAACCTACGAGTTTGTGATAAAAAGTAAAGATTTTCGTCTATAATTCATTATGCAAAGAGAGGGTCAAAAGGTTTTGCATAGGTACAGCAAAACAAAACAAAAACTTAGGAGGTACTCAGTTTAGCAAATAAACTAAAATCATTATTTTTCATTCAAAAAAAATTGTGTTGTATGAAAAGTTGCAGATAAGGATTACTGTTATTTTCTTTTTATTACACAAATAATTTCTTACCTTGAGCTTGTAATTTTCGGCAATTTTCCATTATTCTTGTTGTTCGGGAACTCATCTTTTACCAAGATCACTACAATCACGAATATCTTAAAGCACAATTGTTTACACTGCCAATACAACGAATGTGGCACATTCGTTATTTTGGATCTTAAAATAATAAAATAATTTGCAACGGCAAAAGCACGAACGTGGTACATTCGTGTTTTCAGTATGGCAGCAAATCTCCAACTGACGCTCTCGTGGAATGCGACCCGGCTGGGAGGGGGAGACGGGCTAAGCAAGCACTTTTGCGCTTTTGGCATTGCATACTATAAATAAAATTGCACATGCTGCTGCACATAGGTCAAAATGGGCAAATTGGCACATTCGTGACTTTGGCATTGGACCGACGATACTGTTTCAGAATTCTTGTCTTTCCGCTCCTCCTTTACGAGGAACTCGTTTCAAAAAGTACATAGCAGAAATTAATGACAATATTACTGTTGAAACAAAACTGGCTATTCAATCACCTACCTCTAAGCAGTTCTACGAAATAAATTCAGGCCGGTTAGATATTCAGCCAGCATAGATTACTGAAAATATCACAATTGAAACAAAACTGCCTGATATGTTCTAGATGAACTGTAATAATATGTTTAAGAAATATGTTTTAAGTTTATTGTTTATTTTGTATTTATCAAAAAGGATAACAAATTCTATTTATTTTTATAAAAATTAGAAAAATTAGGAATATGCACAATAAATTTTGTTTACTATACTTAAATTTTTTTCATAGCTAATTGTTGTTAACATTTTTGTACAATCCGGCATAATTGGAATAGATAATGCATTTTAGGACTTTAGTTATGTATTATGAAAAAATTTAGCTAACCAGAAAATTTTGAATGTGACATTCAGGACGTTAGCAAAAATAATTTTTTCTCAATCAAAGTGACCTACCATTAACGTCAATTATTTTTCAATAAAAACTAAACGATATTTACACAAGCTCTTTTGCAATTCTAACAAGTACTTCAATATCATTAAGTGTTCGTAAGAGAAAATTAATTAATGCAAATTCAAGAATATTTCCTTTTTTATTAAATTAAAGAGTGCGTTTGCAGATGATGATGTAAGCCTTGAAAACAATCAAGCGTATGATGTCCCAGTTCTCATTTAACTGGTAAAAGGATAAAATCGATGACAGTATTAAAAATTTAGAATACTTATTTCTTAATGATTGTTGTTTGGCAACACCACACATGTATAATACCGCAAAAAACAGAGTAGCATATAATTTTTGGAAGGGCTTAATAATGTATCAAACGTGAATTGGGTATTCGTATACTTAAACTTTATTGGGTCCAATTTTAGAATAAGGACCGCCCCAGCCAAAAGAATCTTAATTATATTGATATACGCCGGGAATTCAAGTTTTCTAGGAGACGCAATAAGGCTGGATATTGAACGGACACAATAATGATAAAAGTACTTATAATTTATCGATCAAAAGAACTTACCTGAAGTGCGATCGTAATTATATGAAGGTCCAGTCCGAAAATATTACATAATTGTGTAGTAGTGCTTTCTCTACTTCATAGCACAAGGTTCAAAGAATAAAAAAAAAATAATTCCGGTCCTGTCTGCTCAGCTGTCCTATTCGTCCTGTTCTCAGTCATCTAACCTCATTAGTTCAAAGTCCGTTTTATTGGCAACTTAGGGTAATTACGGGAGGGTGGGCTGTAATATTTCGAACTTCAGGTAAGTTCTTTTGATCGATAAATTATATTTCAGGTCCAGTCCTCAATATTACATAATTGTGTAGATGTTTAAAGAATCGTTGCCATAAAACAAACACATCTTTAATTTGTTAACACCCTAAAACTGCTTTATTTATTTTAACTCAAAAGTGATTTATAAAACACTATGATATATCAAACATAAGAAGAAAAGCAAAACAAGTAACTACGTATTTTGACTAAGCCAACCTAGGAAAGTTTGTAAACAACAAATTTTTATTATATTCGGAATAAGAATGGTTACTCCAGAGTTGGTGAACCGAATATTAGAACATCTAATAAACGAAATAGTTTGTAACCTCTGGGTTACCAATTTGAACGTAAGTAATTTTAAAGTGGAATGAGAGGAATTTTCCAAGAATTGAAGTACCTGTGGAGGATCACAGGTAGTTTTGTATCTTGGTTTTGGTGGACGAAACCTAAAAACACCCTTCATATTTTATTATGTGGATCATCCCCTAAGTTTTTTGAAGAAATCGATGACATAGCAGCGCGATGTGAGTTAAATGATCCAAAATTATTAGATGTAGAGTCCAAAACTCTCTGAAAAAATAATAGGATATTGTCAGTCTCCCCATTAAAGGGAGAAACATTTCGGTTTTGGCAAAATTTCCACAATAGCTTCAAGGTTGTGTTGTATTGCTTTACCGTGTTCACAGAATTTACCATTGTTTCTAAGGCTGCTTCTGGAATTCATTTTCTTTGAAAAGCCTCCCTGATAGTTTGGTTACTGTCAGGGTAAGCTCTCTGGACAATGGGTGTTGCTTTTGCTAAAAGGACACAATAAAATATTTTTTGTGGCGCCGAAATCCAAGGGATTCTATAGCGATACTTTCATAAACAATTGGAACTAAGACTGTGACCTCCAAAACGGAACAACAACAATACCTTCCGCATTCTCAGCAATTATATTCTGTAACACCCTAAGAATTACCGAAAAAAAGGCGGGAATGCATAAAAGTTTAAATATTTCCAATTTAAGGTAAAAGCGTCAACCGCTTCTGAACCAGGGTCATTTAGCCAGGATACATATCAGTCACATTTATAATTAGTTACAGACGCAAACAAGTCAATGTCCGGTTTTCCGAGGCAATGTCCAATAAGTTTAAGCATACTTTGATTTAAAGACCATTCTGTCTCAGAATGCAAGGTCCGAGAAGCCTGATCTGCTTGCCAGTTATCTTTCGATGGGATATATGAAGCAAAAATCCACAAAGCTTTGTCTTGACACCAAAGCCAAATTTCTCTAGTTAATACATTTAACTTTTTATGTTTAAGTAGATAGGCTAGGACAGTTCTGGGCCATTTAGGGGTAGTTTTACATGTTATTCCTTATGGGAAAATTTAAGGTTCGAATTGCAATTTTATGGCCATCATAGGGGTTGTACATGAACATAGGTACAGGCGCGTAGGCTATAACTATATGGAGACTACCAGTGGCCATAACTACTTGAGCGCTAACTACCATGGGCCCTAACTACATGGGCGCCCCATAGGTACTAACTACATAGGCCCTAAATACCACGCCGGCGCGAGCTTCCGGGATTCACGGGGCCCAAAGCCGCGTCTAGCGCGCGTGACACACGACCCGCCAGATACCCCCTTTGAGGGGCCCAAAGTCGCGGGGGTGCCCCACCTGATCTCGAGGGGGCCCACTAGGCTACCCCATCTGATGACGTCGATGGTCCCAGTGTAATATTAATCCTGAAAAAAAGTTTTCCATCTGCCAGTCTCGAACCGCCGTCCACTAGATTACGAATCATAGAAATTATCTCTGAACTACCAGAGATTATTCAGAAAACCCGCAAACTTTTGATAGATATGGGTACGTGGGATAAGCATTAAAACAACTAATTTATATGACAATATTTATTTCGCACTATTATACATTAAATATATGACAATTTGCTAATACTATCAAATGGGCATAAATACTACTAAAAATAATAAACCGTAAAGAATAAATGAATCACATATTTCAGAAACCCCACAAATCACACATTTGTGAAAATACAGTTTTCTATATTTTTTGGCAGTGTAAAGGTACACGCAGATAATGGTAAACAGAAATCCCAAAACTCCTTATAACTCCTTATATTTTACCCACTTAAAATTTCCATGTATTGCAAAAACGCCAAAACTCCAGGAATTTTGGTGTTTTTGAAATATAAAATTGGAACACACTCATTTTTGACATGACAGCATTTTGTTAGGTTATGTACATTCTTTGTTAGCTTTAGAGTCTTTAGACGTTATTAAATTATTATAACAAATAAAATTGTAAATAATTGACATTATGGAGATTGAAGATGAATCTGCTACACCCAAGAGGAAGCGTGGAATACGCAATATCAATGAATATAGTAGAGAAGTTATTAAAAAGTCCAGAGTTAAGGGAACTGAATATAAGAGCTGGAGTGGCGCTTTGGTGCCTGCAATTAATCAAGGACCTGACTGCAAGTAAGTTTAATCACCTTAAACTATTACTAACTAACTAAATTATAATATGTAGGTATTATTTCGTTTTTATAATTTTAATGGTATTTTTAGATGCCGCAAAAAATGCTTTGAACGAGTTAATGAAGAATTACGCATTCAAACATTTCAGAACTTTAGAATCCTCAACACCAAGAATGAACAAGATTGTTTGCTACAATCTCTCCTTTCAGCTCAGGCCATTGCACGTAGAAGGCGCGTAAAACCTAGTGATATTTCCTGCAAACCAGATAGACTAGCGTCTTTTAAATACAAAATTCTGGGACCAAGTGGAACACATGACATCTGTAGGAAAGCATTTATGGCGATTTTTGGTATTACAAATGATCGGTTGCGCCGCTTAACCACCCTAAGAAGAAAGGGACGAGTTCCTATAGATAAACGAGGTAAGGGTCGATCAGGAAACGCAAAGCCAGGACTTGTTATTGATTCAATCATACAGCATATTGCTTCATTTCCGGTCAAAACTGCCCATTATACCAGTAGAGAGTACAGGTATCTAAATGAAAAATTAAATATTTTCATAATGCATAAGTTGTTTAAAGAGCTACATCCAGAACTGGATGTTAAATATTCATATTACAAAAAGATTTTCAAAGAACAGTTTTCATTATCTTTTGGTTGCCCTCAAGTCGACACCTGTTCCACGTGCGAAGAGTTAGATACTAAAATAAAAAGCAAAGTCTTAAATGAAACGGCAAAAATGGTAGCACTAGCAGAAAAATCTGTTCATAAAAAAAGGGCAAAAAAATTTTACAACCAACTTAAATCTATTTCACAACGTTGCAAAGTAGATGATGCAGTAGGTGGTATTTGCATTGATTATATGCAAAACCTGCAACTACCGGTGATTCCTGTCCAGGAATCTTTCTATTTACGGCAACTAACCGTTAATGTCCTATGTATTCATAATCTGAAAGATGATAAGGTATCATTCTATGTGTATCATGAGGGAACAGGAACTAAAGGGCCTAATGAAGTTGTATCCTTTCTATTGCACTATCTTGACAGCCATCCAGAATTCCAAAGTGTTGCACATTTTCACTTTTTTTCTGATGCATGTGCTGCTCAAAACAGAAATCATACCATAGTTAGATTTTTTTCAGCATTAGTTTCAACAAATAGATTCCAAAAGGTTGAACAATATTATCCCACACGGGGACATTCATTTTTACCGTGTGATCGGGATTTTGCCATTCTCAAGAGGAAAATTAAAAAATCAGACAGGATTTACACTTTAAAAGAGTATGTAGAGCTTATCATAACATCTAACAAAAGTTTAAACCGATTTACTGTAGTTTTGCCAAATTCCGATGACATTTTGAACTTCAAGCAGTGGTGGCCAACCTATTTTAAAAAGACAATGCTTTCTAATGAATCTTTGGGCAGAAATATTAAAAGAGATCAAAAGATTACTTTTAAAATATCCAACTTTCGACACTTTATTCATTTAAGTGAACACGATGGGATTGTTATTACGAAAGAGTACATAGATGGCTTACTGGATCATTCTTTTCGGCTACGAAATAGCAACAAAGATGTTATTACTCTCCCTACAAGAAAGGCATACCCCGAAGGACATATTCCCGTCAATATCAAGAAAATGCAAGATTTGAGAAAACTTGAAAAGTATCTACCAGATAATGAAGAAGTCAAGAGCTTTTACAGTGAAATTTTTAATTTACCTACTTGCGAACGTGATTTAAATGATACAATACAACCGGATGAATGATTACTATCGTTAACATATTCTGTATTTTAATATTTTTAAATAAATAACAATATAAAACACAATTTATTATTTTTAAATCCTCAAAACATATGTATAATAATGTATATTTCAGAAACCCCAAAAATCCACTAAAGAAAATTTAAAAAAATATATATATATGATGTAAAAATGCAATATTTTTAGAAGCCAAGTAATTAAGCAACATACCCTGTATCATTTTACTACAAAAAAAAAATTGCTTTTTAAAAATATTTCAAATACTAGGGTTTTTTTAAATTCCTGAACATTTTCATAAAATGGACTTATGTGGTTTCTGAAATAAGTGATTCAAATGCTACATGGGTGAAATAATATTAACACACTGGTTAAAGGTAAATAAAATATATGATATGATGTATAGAAATATCTTATAAACGGGGTGTTAAAAGTAGTAACATATAAAATAACTTTGTAAACAGGTTCATGCAGAAATAGCTAAAAAGTATAATAAATGATCATTGGTTGTGTATGGATAAATCAACAACAGCGTTACAGGCATTAGGAAAAACCAGACACAAAATATATACAAAACTAACACAAAAAGAGGATGATGTACAGAAATTTATTATTATACTATTAAGGTAGGGTGCCGTAGGTGATATAGGATATACACTAAAGCATACATGGAACAGATACCTATTTTACACAGCGCCTGTTACATGCATACATTAGCGCAACGAATATAAATTCTATTTACTACTCCTGGATATATATTATATAATTAAAACTAAAAATAGAACGAAGGGATGTTGAGGCGAGAATTGGGGGTGTAATACATCACACATGAGATAACGAGCTCTTAAACACGATCGATACTTCATGTGCAATATAATACATACCTCTACTGCTAAGTACGGGCCTGCAACTAAAATAGATTTAAAAATACATCGATTGGCGGGGGCAATATAATACACACCCATCATGCTAAGTACGGACCTGTAACTAAAATAGAATCATGAAAAAATATAAACATATACCCTAAGATAACAATAAATCCATGAGACAACAGGTTCATACTATCTAAAAAGTATAATACATGATCATTGGTTGTGTATAGGTAAATCAACAGCGGCGTCTTATTAGGAAAAACCAGGCACAAAATATATACAAAACTAACACAAAAAGAGGGTGATGTACAGAAATTTAGTATTATACTATTAAGGTAGGGTGCCGTAGGTGATATAGGAAATACACTAAAGCGTACATGGAACAGCTACATATTTTACACGGTAACTGCCGCACGCACACATTAGCGCAAGGCCTATAAATTCTATTTACTACTCCTGGGTATATAGTATGTAATTAAAAATAGGACGATGTGATGTTGAGGTGAGAATTGGGGGTGACATGTATCACACATGATATAGCTACCTCTTAAACACGGTAGATATTTCATGTGCAATATAATACACACCTCTACTACTAAGTACGGACCTGTAACTAAAATAGATTTAAAAATACATCGATCGGTGGGGCAATATAATACACACTCGTTCTGCTAAGTACGGACCTGTAACTAAAATAGAATTGTGAAAAAATATAAACATATACACCGTTAATAAATCGGCAAGCCAGGAAGCGCCATAGTAAATATTCAACGGTGTCAATACTCATAGGAAAAGATAACTGCAGCATATGTCCTTGTAACTAGTTTTTAAATTGCTGAATAATATTAAAAAGCAAACGACTTAAAACCATTTAAAAACGCAACAACATTAGATACATAAATTATAAAAAATATGCACTCATTGTTACAACGTACATCATTAAAAGAATTTAAATATTAAAAACATATTTTATGAGGCCCTTAGATATCATATAATTACCCGCCATCGAACAAAAGGTACTGCTAAATCAGAACACAATAACAAAAACCCTCGAGGATGTACAGGCCATATACTGCAGTAATCATATAAAGTAATACATCCCCTAAATTTTTTCTCACCCGCATATCGGTTCGGCCCAAATTATAAATTACCGGCGATTAGGCTACTTATAATTTGGGCGAGCATAAAAATTTGGATATAGGAGGTTTGGTTAACTGTATCTATTGCTAGATCCCAGTCGTAACAGAGTGCCAGATCGTGAACTGACTCCTATAAGCACCCCATTTGATTTTTTTGAACGGAAAACAAAGTTTCAAACCAAAAACCGTATGTTGATGCCTTTTGTCGCCCCATAATGGGACATATTGGCTCTTTTTTTTTCATCATATTTTTTTTTTATATTTTGGCTATATAGTTGGCTCTTTTTATAGCATTATTTGACGTCCTTTCATTGGCTCTTTTTTTCATCATATTTTTTTTTATATTTTGGCTATATAGTTGGCTCTTTTTATAGCATTATTTGACGTCCTTTCATTGGCTCTTTTTTAGTTATTATATTTTGGGTATATAGTTGACTCGTTTTATAACAGTATTTGACGTCTTTTAGCTATATAGTTGGCTCTTTTTATAACATTATTTAGCGTCTTTTAAGTACATATTTTTTACATCATATTTTTTGCTATATTTTGAGTATATAGTTGACTCTTTTTATAACAGGTTATTGCGGTATCGTCTAATTTTGCACTACACACCATAACAAGCATTTGATATCTTGTAAACATATTATGTCATTTTATCAGGCTGTGGTAAAGGAATGCATTTTGATAAAGTAAATCTAACAAACTGGAGGGTAGATTGGGTGGTGTAAAAAGTAAATAATATATACGAGGTGGTGTAAAACTAAACATATCAAACATTAGAGAAAGCAAAGCGGAAATAATCATGTTTCATCCATAATGCTGTAATGCCCCCACGGTAGGGTGTTGCAGGATGATTTAGATATTTGCCTTTTATCATCATGAGGGCTGAGACCGATTTTAGATTGTCGCACAGTGTGGAGTTCATGCTTTGTAGAGCGTATTAATTTTTGTGAAATGGTCTTTTCTGTAAACGTTTCTAAGCAGAGTACATAGTCCTCAAAAACTATATTATTTTTAATAACGGACTTCTTCACCCCCTTAATCTTTTTAGTTATACCGAGATTTGCCAATTTTCGTGCAATTTCCACCCGCCCCATATGGGCTTTTTCCAATTTTTGTCTTTGTTCTTCAATTTCCTCAGGAGTATAGAGAACCTTTGTGGCGTACATTTTAGACCTAAGGCCAATAAAATGGGTCATGATACGGCCATTGTTCTCATCCTTCATCATGCCCAATACTTTTTTGTTGACCCTAGGAACGCCATATACATTATCTGGAGCATAGTCGCTGGTATCGAAAATTTCACGACAATCATGCTTTACAACTTCGTATACGTCGGGGTGTTTTATTTCATAGATTAGAGAGTCTGTATCGGTGTATAAAACTGTACACTCGGTAAACGTTTTAGCCATATAATTATAGTGAAAGTCGTATATGGTTGTCTTGGCCAAATCCAGGATACACATGCCCACATATATTGGTTTGTTAAAATATACCTCAGACTTGTTCATTTCAATTATCACGAGGTTTTCGTTAATGATGGTGCTACTCTTAAACTCTGGCCGGGATATTAAGGCTTCTGCGCCGTATCGCCCATCCCAGTTCATTAGCAGTTTGACGCTTGAATGTTTTCGGATATTTTCCATGGTTTTTCCAAAAACCGCATTGTTGAAAAGTTTAAACAGATTTTTTTCAAAATCGTTTTTAGCGGCCTGGCGTAGTCCGGTGTTTAAATCAATGTACGATTTTAACCAGGGAGATTGATTAAACGACAACACCCGGTGTATTTTCGCCAGTTTAACACCCATCGCCAATACCTGCTTCAAGTTCCGGTAGTGGATTACGTACTCAGACTTGTCGTGCAGCGTTGCCAATAGTTTCATATTTTTTCCGTGGGGCGGGGTGGCGTGATTTGGACATGGTGGAAGCTCGGAAAACTTGTCGTGCAGGGCCTCGGGAATCTCTAGATTCACCTCTAAGATGTACCCAATATCGGAGGTGTCGGAGATCTCTGAAACGTTCAACTGCAAGATCTCATCTTCAGAGAGCCATTTAAACCCTCCATAGGGTAGATATTGCGACATTGCCCATCCATACTGGTTATTGATATCAAAGTACATCAAATAGGCATCCTCTTTAGCAGGATCGTAGTCGGACATGTATTTGTTATTGGCCTCTGCATAGCGCTTCGAACATTGACTTAGACCGCCCCTTATACCCCGTTCAATAAAATAAATCATATCTAGGTCGGTGAGAAGCTCCAACCTAGGTTGTTTGGATTTATACATCTGGAACAGCATACAAGACCATGAATATCCAGGTAGGGTGTATGACCATACAGGGTCCAGGCTGTGAGTGCTGTGGGATGTAGCTCTGAATTTTCGAAAATATCGGCCAAGAGAAGAACGTCTGTCTTTAAATATAGTTCAGAATATTCGCGCATGGTCCCACAGGAAAATAGCCCCCATACTTTTTGTGCGTGCATATAATCATTATCACTAATTATAATATCCGCCAAGCTGTTGTAAAACTCGGCCTTTGACGGCAGGGTAGAGCTTTCTAGCTTGTTCCAGCCATCCATAAAATCATAGGGGAACACACCCTTTCTGCTAAGTAGCGAGTACTGTTCCTCAGTTAGGCTGGGAAACTCCGATCTTAGAATTGGATATTCAGGCAAATCTGCAGCCAGCGCATCTAATGGGGAAGATAAAAATCTAAAGCTATCAATAAACCGAAATTGCATCAAATTATCATTAATGTGTTTGGTGAATGAAATATATTTATCCTTGTTTACAGGCAAAATATCGATCGCCCCTTCTACCTCGGCCAATGCTGTTATAACCATATGCCCGTCATAGCAACTTAAATTATGGAACAGCACTGGTATTACATGGGAGTCTTTGTAATTTAAATTGCAGCCTTCATGGCTCGGACCTCTATAGGCCGATGTGAGGTGATTATGGTCACGTACTTTTTTATCGTCACTTGTAAATGGCTTTTCACATATGTGGCAAACAGCAGCACTCTTGAATCGTTCATTTTCTTCACAAGTCAGGGGGGCCATTGGTAAATCACATAAAAATACGGTCTCTACGTTTTCTGCAAAATCCTGTAACTCTTTAACAAACCATCTCATACAGTCCGGGCCTGTATGTGATTTGTAGAACGAGAGACTGGGGTCGTAAGAACATTTAACGTAATAACCCACACTGTACGGTACATGGCGTTGCAAATTTTGGGTATTTTTATTAGAGCCATCATCTTCGGGAATCAAGAGACATTCCGCATCGGCATAAATGACAAACGGGGCCATTTCCTTATGTCCGAAATGTGTAAATTCCACCCACTTGTTCTCCTCTTTGGGGGCTTGCGGAATAACGCCCACATTCAATAAGATGCAATCATTAGTATGGTCAGACAATTTAGCTTTCGTACTAAAATAGTGTAAACACCGGTCACAGATGAACTTTCGACCATCCTTCCGACTTAGCTGAGAAGATAGTAAACGGGATAAGTTTTTTATCCACACATAATGATATTTAACAGGGCTTAAAGTATCTAAATCATCGCATACATAATTATCTTGCAACAACATTAAATTTACATGTTTATCTTGTTTATTTTTAGTAATGTAATGGGGGAGCGTGTTAAAGCTCTTTTTATGCTGCTGCAAGCGGTAAATATTTATTGATAGGTTATTCTGACGTTCAAACCGTGGAATTTGACCAAGTGTTATGGGAAACTGAATACCTTTTAAATTAAGAACTTTGCACGGATTGGGATAGGAGGAAGGTCTATCTGGATGGCGTCCCCAGCTAACTGGGTATAAAGCTGCCGTAACCGCCCATGCAAAGCACATGGCATCCTCGTTTCTGACATTGATACATGCCTTTTTCTTTGCAATGCAGTTCGGTAGCTCTATATAACTTCCAGCACGCAGAGGGTTGTATGTATTAAAATTAATAGTTAAATTAATAACTCGGCTTAACGCCCATCCAGAATCTCGTTCCTGGAACTCGTCCAAGCCGGTAAGAAGGGGATCCTGAATATGTGTTTTGAACCAGGCAGTTAAGTCGGTGTCCTTATAAATTGGCGCAATGTCCGTGTTGATATATTTAGTTTCGCACATTTCCTTATCAGCAGTTGTAATTTTAAACTCCCCGCACAAAACCGCATTAATCTTCAACGCATCATCTCTTTTTAATGCATTCTGTACACGTCGTTTAAATAAAGCCGAAGAATCGCTTAAAAAGGGGGGTACATCTGTATGACGTACATTTGTTATAACCCCCGTTCTAATTCGCGATTGAAAGGCAGAATTGATATCGCTCCACTTAACGCGTTGCGATATCGTTTCTGCCCGTCTCACACCACTTCCACACCCTACCTTTTTGTCTTTTAAAATTTGTTGATAGCTTTTAATCTGGGCCAGACAAGCCGAAATATGCGACTTTTCAGGCCCAGTTTTAGCCCGTTTTAATTGCTTGTTCAAGTTATGAATGGCCCGCGTACATTCTTTCAACACAAAACCCGCATCGCAAGTACCACTGTCAACCTGAAGTCGTATTGATCGGACATAATCACTTGGTAGCGACATCTTGGCAAGCACAACAATGATGAAAGTTCTCTTTGCACCCTTATTACATAGCACCCTTCGGATGCTATGTATTACGGCTTACGTGTGACCTTGAGTTCGTCCGTTGTCGTCGTCGTCGTCGTATCTTTTGACATTTTTGAGGTTGTGATTTTTTTGCGAGAAAACTATCAGAGTCGAAACGACGAAACTTTCTGGTTTTAATTTTGGATAGTGCGCGCGTGTTGTCTCAAATTTTAAAATATACAGGGTGAACCGTTTCAAAGTTATTAAACGTCAAAGTCGACTTTTCGGCGATTCCCGTTGGGACACATTTCAAGTCGCAAAACTCAATTTTTTCGATTTAAATTTTCAGAGTGTGGAGTGGACCGGTCGCTACAGAACCCTATTGAAATTGGGTATCGTACGACGATTAGAAGTAATTTAAAAGAATTTTTGAAAGTCGAAATTTGACAAAAAAGGGTCATTTTTGGTACCTAATAGCTCGAACTGGGTGCGTCCGAGCGTCTCGCGGTTTTAAATTCTCGATTTCCCATCTCAAAAACTAGGTGCCATCAATACATCTATCTATACCTAAAGTTATTAGAAGATGGGAAAAATTTGAAAATACTGAACAAGTTGATATTTCGGGGTAAAAATGGACGGTTTTTAATTTTTTTCGAGGTAAAAACGCCTTTTGATCGAATTTTAGTTTACGTTACCTGAAAGATCTAGGTAGACCACATTAGAAACGTATATTTTCGTTTCTTCGATTTAAATACCGAAATTACTATTAACGACTGAATTTTAGTTTTTTGGAAAAGTAAAAATTTGTCACCGCTACACTTAATTTCGTCTATACGCTTTCCTATTTAACATTTTCAATATTTTATTACTTTTTCGTCACGCGGAATGATGGTACTTTAAGATTCATACCAAGAGCGCGTTTCGAATTACGATCTAAAGGGTAAAAAAAAATTAAGTATATCTATTTTCAACCATTTTTCACTAAAAGTTCTGTTTAGTCACGAATAACTCCTACAAATATCATTTAGGAGAGTTCTTTATAGGTGTATTCTTTCCGTCCATCTTTTCTCTCAACATTATTATTTTTAAAAATTTTTGAAATTTCCTTTCAATCGGGAGAAAAATGACGTTTTTCCGAGCTGGGACGGCCAATTTTTGCAAATCTGCACACTTCGTCCATTTTAATCAGCATGCCTTGGAATAAAATTAACCCAATTTGTTGACTGTCAAAATTCGGCCGAAATGGGCCAAAATAGCCATTTTCTTAGCGAGATCCTGAAGTTAATTGACCGATTTGAGGATGGAAATGGTATGGAAAAGATTCTATGGGATTTCGGCTTTCGATAATGACCCCTATCGTTGCCCAAAATGGAAAATTTCCTACCATTTTCCCGATTTCCAAAATGGTCTGCAACGACCTATTTACATTGGGCTTATGGGAGCGTCCAAAAACGGTGCATCTTGACACAATTTATTTCATTTCTTCTAATCCGTCCACGTTGGAGCAATGAAACTTTTTGGGTATAATTTGGTATATATGGCGCATCCTTTGCCGATGTACGTTATTATAGAGGGTGTTCCGTTCATAAGTTATTAAACGAAATAATCAGAAAATGTGAAAAAATTAAATATTTTTTTCTACGACTTGCCGGTCTCGTAAAACTTAAGCGATTCAGTTTATATTCTAGTATGTTATCAAGAAACTTATTTAGAAAAACTCGTCGCGAGATTTTTTCAATAAAATGTCGGGAAGTCAATTTTTTGATTTTTTTAATGTTGTAAATCATGGGCAATGCAGGGTCATTTTCGATAATGAATTATTCGACTTGGGTCGCATATATCGAATGCGGGTTTGAACCCGTGTATAGCTGATCTCAATACTAATATTTAACAATACATCATATTATGCTAAAAGACCTATAAAATGGAGGAATTTGCGAGAGACTGAACTTGATGATTTCGTAAAAATTTCTTTTTCCTTTTTAAGGGGTAAAATAATATTTCATCGAAATGTTATATATGTCATCAGAAAGAGCACATCAGAGCACGATTATAAACCATAATTTAGTTTCTTAATTTCTTATACAAAAATAACTACAATCGATTAAGCAATAATCACTAATTATGACATCCTCTTACTAAAAGCCGGCTGTACGCTAGTGTATGTAACTTTTTCGATCGTTCTTTAGCCTATCCTTTAAAAGAATAAATTACCTTTACGTTCCACATCGACTGCCTGATTCAAAAATATCCTTTGGCGGATAAAAATAATATTTTATAAATTTTCTCAAATTTTTTTTTATTAAAAGTCAAGTTTATTCTGCTATATCTTCTATAACTTTCCTGTTGGAGATTTCTTTCTAGGTTTATCTGATTCCCTCATCTTTTCCGAACATTTTGATATATATAAAGTTATCATAAAGATGTTCGAACTTGGAGAAAATTAAGAAAATTCGTAACGGTGACAGCAAAATTTACAACTTTCGCTCGAAATGCATGAATGGCGTGGCTTTTACAGTATTTAGTGAAAATTAGACAAGGGCAAGTGTTTAAATTCATCAGATTTGAATAAATCATGCACACCGTCTGGAAAAATAGGCTTAATTTGATAATTTGGCAATTTGAAGAAAATTCAACTAGTACGTTATGTTAATATTGGTAAAAGGATTTAAAAAATATTTTAAATTTTTTGACACCTGTCAAATTGACGTTTCCTTGGTTAGTAAAAAGTGCAAGATTAATAGAATTTCACAAAGTTGGTGTCGTTTTCGTATAATTCGAGGGCAAGGAATCCGAAAATTTAATTCATATTTTGACAGCTGTCATTTTAAACAATTCTTTGATTTCGGTTAATTGTCGATCATAGGCGTAATGGTAACATAATTTCGCAAAGTTGGTGTCGATTTCGTATAATTCGAATACAGGCAATCCGAAAATTTTATTAATATTTTGACAGCTGTCAAATTGACGTATATTACGTTGGTAATAGTTGCAATGTTAACAAAAATTCACGAGTTTGGTATCGCTTCTATATAATTTGAGTATGAGGAATTCGAAAATTTTATACATTTTTTGACAGCTGTCAAATTGACGTTCTTAGGTTAGTAATATGTGCAAGGTGAACAAAATATCGCAAGTTTAGTATCGTCTCTATGTAATTCAAATGCAAGGAGTCCGAAAATTAAATTTATTTTTTGACAGCTGTCAAATTGGTGATTCTTTAATAAAGAATAAGTGCAAGGTTAACAAAATTTCAAAAATTTTGTATCGATTCTATATAATTTGAGTATAAGTTATCCGAAACATGTATTTATTTTTTGACAGCTGTCATTTTTGACATTTTTTTGTTGACATGTTTTAACAAGTTTGGTATCGTTTCTATATAATTTGAGTATGAGGAATCCGAAATTTTTATCTATTTTTTGACAGCTGTCAAATTGACGTTTCTTAAGTCAGTAATAGGTACAAGGTCAACGGAATTTCACAAGTTTGGTATCGTTTTTATGTAATTCGAATGCAAGGAATCCGAAAATGTTGTTTATTTTTTGAGAGCTGTCATTCTTGACATATTTTTCTCTATTCGATACGTAATATAGTGAACGGATTTTTCGAAATCGGTAATAGCTGGTTCCTTAAAATGCGAATTTATGGGGTAAAATAATATTTCATCGAAATGTTATATACGTCATCAGAAAGAGCACATCAGAATACGATTATAAACAATAATTTAGTTTCTTAATTTCTTATAGAAAAATAACTATAATCGATTAAGCAATAATCACTAATTTTTACATCCTCGTACTAAAACCCATCTGTACGCTAGTGTATGTAACTTTTTCAATCGTTCTTTAGCCTATCGTTTAAAGGAATAAATTACCTTTACGTTCCACATCGACTGCGTGACCCAAAAATATCCTTTGGCGGATAAAAAAAATATTTTATAAATTTTCTCAAAATTTTTTTTTTCAAAAGTTCAGTTTACTCTGTTATATCTTCGATAACTTTCCTTTTGGAGATTTCTTTCTAGGTTTATCTGATTCCTTCATCTTTTCCGAACATTTTGATATATATAAAGTTATCATAAAGATGTTCGATCTTGGAGAAAATTAATAAAATTCGTAACGGTGACGCAAAATTTCTAAATTCGGCTGGATATGCATGAAAGGCGTGGCTTTTACCGTAATTGGTGAAAATACATGGGATGTTCAGCAAATTTTTAATAGGGTCGTTTAGCATTTTGTGGAAAAATAGGAATAATTTAGTAAATTGTCAATTTGAAGAAAAATCAAGTAGCACATTATGTTAATAATATTAAAGGAATTTAAAAAATTTTATTTATTTTTGACACCTGTCAAATTGACGTTTCCTTTGTTAGTAAAAAGTGCAAGATTAATAGAATTTCACAAAGTTGGTGTCGTTTTCGTATAATTCGAGGGCAAGGAATCCGAAAATTTAATTCATATTTTGGCAGCTGTCATTTTAACAATTCTTTGATTTCGGTTAACTGTCGATCATAGGCGTAATGGTAACATAATTTCGTAAAGTTGGTGTCGATTTCGTATAACTCGAATGCAGGCAATCCGAAAATTTTATTAATTTTTTGACAGCTGTCAAATTGATGTATATTACGTTGGTAATAGTTCCAATGTTAACAAAAATTCACGAGTTTGGCATCGCATCTATATAATTTGAGTATGAGGAATTCGAAAATTTTATATATTTTTTGACAGCTGTCAAATTGACGTTCCTTAGGTTAGTAATATGTGCAAGGTGAACAAACTATCGCAAGTTTAGTATCGTTTCTATGTAATTCAAATGCAAGGAGTCCGAAAATTAAAATTATTTTTTGACAGCTGTCAAATTAATGAATCTTTATTAAAGAATAAGTGCAAGGTTAACAAAATTTCAAGAATTTTGTATCGATTCTATATAAGTTGAGTATGAGGTATCCGAAAAATTTATTTACTTTTTGACAGCTGTCATTTTTGACATTTTTTTGTTAACATATTTTCACAAGTTTGGTATCATTTCTATATAATTTGAGTATGAGGAATCCGAAATTTGTATCTATATTTTCACAGCTGTCAAATTAATGTTTCTTAGGTCAATAATAGGTACAAGGTTAACAGAATTTTGCAAGTTTGGTATCGTTTTTATGTAATTCGAATGCAAGGAATCCGAAAATGGTGTTTATTTTTTGACAGCTGTCTTTTTGACATATTTTTTTCTATTCGATACGTAAAATAGTGAACGGATTGTTCGCAATCGGTTATAGCTGGTACCTTAAACCACATATGTTATAATTAACGAATTTGGGTGCTATGTACCCCCATCACAGTCCGCAGGAGTGTGGCTAACCAATTAAAGCATCAACCTGCATCCAAACTTCTCGATGCATCCACGCAAATCGGTTGACAAATCTAGGTAATAACAAAACACATATAGGCGAATCTGTCGCAAAAAGAGGGTCCGCGGAGCCCTGCGCGGAGCGCCTAGGGGGCTGTGCCCCCTAGTTTATAACCTCGGTACGTGTGAAAAAGGGGGCGTGGCCTACAAGAAACGTTCAAGGGTTAGTATGCAGATATAAGGACCAATCAAATTCCTGTAAGTACTGCGATATTTTTCCTCTGACTATTTTCCAAAACTATAAAAAAGATACACTATTAATTTATACAACAGTCTTTGTGATACAGCCAATGTGTGTAATCGCATAATGCCGCAAGAGTGTTTCTGGAACCGTCCCTGCAAGTGCAGCGAGTGTATACCCGATTTAAAGGATAAATGTGAAATATGTTCAGCAACAAATGGCCTTAGAGTGGGAGGAAAATTAACAACAGACCGCAAAGGAATTAGAGATTATGATTTCAGAACATATTGCACCGGGTGTTACTATGTAAACATTGGGTATAAAGAGGAAGCATATTTTCGAGCAATGAAAGCCGTTGTTACCGGGGAGGATGAAGATGTTTAACCATGTTAAAATATTTTTAAATAAATGCTTATATTTAAATAGATAGTTTTAATTCGTTCAATCCATATACGGGGACATTGCTTTTATACTAAGATTAGCCCTTAATACAAATACCATATTGTAATCTAGTTATGTGATTATATAACATGTTTCCCTAGCGGTTTCGTAAGCCGCCTTCCTGTTTCTATGCGGTTTATTATAACGAATCGGTGATCAGTCCTAATAACCACGAACCAGTTGTTACCCCGAGCAACCACGGATCAGTGGATTAGTGGTTTATAACAGCTGTTTAACGGTTCGACGGTTTAACGGTTTATAACAGCTGTTTAACGGGTTATAACAGCGGTTTAACGGTTTATAACAGCTGTTTAACGGTTCGACGGTTTAACGGTTTATAACAGCTGTTTAACGGTTCGGCTGTTTAACGGTTTATTACAGCGGTTTGCCTGTTATTAAGATCGCCACTTATACACGTATCAAGTTATTTAATAATAATACTATAAATACCCTAGATGCTGTGTTTGAAAGACCTACCCATATAGTTTTAAATACTACGACGTGCCCCTCGTAATACAATACTATTTCATTCATATGTACACAATGAATTCCATTGAACCGCGTATGAGTTATTCTCTAAGAATATAAATCACTAAGTAGCCCGATACTATATAAAATAAGATTAGCATAAAAAGACATTTAGTTTAACCTTGACGCTTGGTGAACAATGTTTATCGTAAGCGTGCTCGTATTATGCATTATCGCGGGCCAAGGCGAGCCTACTGGGCTCCAAGGAAATGACGAGCCTACAGAGCTCCCGGACAATGAGGAATCACCCGAAATTCTAGCAACCCGCTATTTACGCCAATATGGGTATATAAACGATACGGGGGAGGATGGTTCTCTAACATCTATAACCCCAGGGCTTCAGGAATTCCAGGTTAGATATGGTTTAGTACCGGATGGAACGCTAAATACCGCGAATATTACACTAATGAAACAGCCTAGATGTTCTGTGCCTGACTTAGCATCAGCATTTACTGTACGATCGGGAAAATGGGCCGGGGCGGTTATAGCATGGGATATATATCCACCCCCTACCGCTAAGTCACATTTGTCCTATTATGAAACAACCCGAAAGGCTTTTGATAAATGGCAGGAACATGCTAATCTCACGTTTATATATTCAAGAAATAACCCCAATATAACAATCTCATTTAACGAAGAAGATCACACGTATTCGTGGTACGGGACAAAAATAACCTGCACATATGGGTTTTCAAATGGAAGATTAGCACATGCATATTTCCCAGGCCCCGATATTACCAATGTAGAGATCCATATTGATAAAGCTTTAAACTGGACGACTGGCTCTGACGTCAAAACCGGAGAACACGATCTGTTTATCGTTGTATTACACGAGATCGGACACGCGCTCGGGATAGACCACTCGTCAGTCCCTGAAAGCATTATGTACGCATATTATCATAATGCAACAGAATTATCATCTGACGATATTTTAGCCGTTCAGTGGCTTTATGGATCTAAAACAAAGTATACAAAGATAGTGCCGTATAATCGTGTTACGATGCCCCCACCTGTAACTACATATTCATCGAGGTCCCCGATTCAGCCTTCAACACCCCAACCTTCGACAACAACAAGACCTACAACTTCTTCTGTGACGTCTACACCCCTTAAAAAGACAATGGATTTATGCGCGTTAAATTCGAAAACGCTTAATACATTTTTAATTATAAAAAACAAGCTTTTTATATTTTACGGCCATTATGTATGGATGTATAATTTACATAGTAAAGAAATTAGTGTTGACCCGTTCCTAATAACCGATTATCTAACCTTTCTGCCTGCAAATTTTAAAAATATTACAGCCATTTATGAGAGACCAAATGGTCAAGTAGTCTTAATAGCTGATGATGTTATCTATACATTTGAGTATGGAACATTTAAATTAGTTCGTGTAGAAAACGTTAGTATGATATCCCCGTCTGCAAATCTGATGGCGGCCGTAAATACTAATAAGGGGAGAACGTATTTATTCACAAATAAGTTTACAGTATTGGAAATAGATGAATGTCGCTTTAGGCCCCATCAAACGCATCTTATATCTGAACTTTTTAATGGTATCCCCGCACAGGTGGATGGGGTATTTCGCTTTACAAATGGACGGTTATATTTTATCCAAAATGGGGTATATTTCGAGTACGATGAATTTAGAAACACCCTGGTTAGTACAGGAAAAATGGATCTTAATTTTTTCAACATAAACTGTCCAAACGTTGGCTTGTTAGAACAACTTCAATACTTATTACGCAGTATTATTGACAATAATGTAAAACTAAACAATAAATAATTTTAAAATATTCCTTGCTATAATTACAGTTACGTACATAAAATACCAAACGGGCGTATTATGTCAAATAAATATAATCGCACCCCTATTTCCGCCCAAGAACCTGTATTCTATACAAAAAGCAACCGTACACAGAAAGTTCGCCGGATTCGAGAGAAGACCCCACAGTCAATGCGTTGAACGGTTTCGCCGGCTAGACAATGGTGGAGCGCCTGAAGCAATTCCGGAAGAATGAATATATTAACAGAATTGAAGCGCCATGGTGTTATCGAGTTTGTGAATGAATACTGTAATTAGTAGTAAATAAATATAGTATTTATATATGGCGTTTCAATTTCGACCCTTTAAAAATAATTATGCCTCTAAAAACAACCTTATTGTTAATCTCCTACTAACATAATTAATACAGCCCCTACATACACAGATTAAGTTTTTTATTTGAAACGGTTCAACGCCTGCGGCAACAACCTTGGAAAGGGAAATATTTAATGCTGTTAAGACGGGCATACAGAGCTCCATATTGTCGCTATCTAGCCCCATAGCCCTTTTATTTAAGCCTTGCACTAGAGAGTCGTTATAAATATATTTCACCCCATATAAGTCTAGCCAATCATCAAAATTAAAACATTCTAGTAGGTTTACATTATTGAAACGAAAAAATTTTAGGCAAAAATTACACTTATACATCCTGAAAAAAATATATACAACCTACATAATAATAAATAGTACATACCTATAGCTCATGAAAAGTGCACAAAATGGGTCAAGCAATGCGTCGGCAAACCATTTATAGGCACCGTATGCGCTGGGAGGTGGTACCTTTTTAGTATAAAAGCGTGGAAATTACCGAGGGAGGTTTACGTTTAAAAAATGAATCCGTCAGGTAACGAATCCAACGTTATCTCTGCCAGCACCCTTAAACTTGGGGTTCAGTATAGTATACAGACCATCGAAAACGTTGATGGCTTGTATGGAGTCCAAACAAGGGTCACCCTTACGGATGGCCGTGTTGTGTTTCTACCAAAGAGGATGACGATGTCTGATGAGCGCATAGAAAGGCTGTCCAACAAGCAGATTGCCCTTGTGAAAAAGGGCGAACACTATGTGCAGTTGCACGACGTGACTACTCCATTGCTAGAGATTGTAGAAGAGTTTTGGTAAGTACATTTATATACTCCTCTACCCGCATGGCAGTATACCCTGTATGTACCACCGAAAAATGTTTTGCTTTTGTACCTGGTCCATAAAAATTAATAAGTGTGCATAAGAAGTAATAAACTAACAACCACCACGCAATAAGCATATAAATTACATTTCGTTTCTCTTTTTAGATGCGCGACACAAATTGGGAATATGTGCTCCATATTTTAAAACCTGTTTTAATATTAATTGAATTCACATGTTACATTTTTTAAATAAATTTAGTATGCTTAAAGTGGTGTTTAATTTCATATATACGTTTTACACTTTATTGTTTAAAATATTGCTTAAAAACAGTGTACAAACACAGTAATCGTAGTATGGGTCGCCGGTCTGCCCCAAACCACAATCATTTGTCCATATAACACCCCCGCCCATACGCGCACCAGTCCTACGGGAAGCTGCGCGGGCGGTATGTTGCCCGTCCACACATAGATGTACTAAAAATGTTTATATAAATTTCTATCTTATTTTAATTACACATAACTTACCTCCTTCCCCGGGAACACCTCTCCAGAATACGGTCTAAAAAGTCCATTGTTGAAGACACCACCATCACTAAAAAATAAATCGGTTTAAAAACACTGGCCCTCCCTCACTGTAAAATAACGTACCGTCTGGTAAGCCTGCCGACATTGTTCTTGAATTCTGGCCGCCGGTTGCGTTTTAATTTATATATCACCTGCAGTTGGTGTTTCTAGTTATCATAAATAGTGCATATTTATGATAAATATTGCCATATATATGCCTTCTGATAGCGATTATCATGGGCTTTGCAACGTTCTGATGGTTCATAGAACCCCACCCCACCTCGTGCATACCCACATCATATCTACCCTTTATTTTTTGCCGTGATTTTTACGCAATGCTAAATACATTCCTTTTACATCTGCCGCGCTCTGTATATTTATTTTACTCCTGTAAAAGACCTGCTGTAAAAAACATAAAAGACGCCATGAATATGTAATCATCTGTTATTGCTAAAGATGAATAAAAAGAGCCAAAAACAATATTATAGCTATTGTACTATAGTCAAAATACCCCATTAATCATCATTAGATACCAAAAAAAAATATGATGTACAAAGAGCCAATATGTCCCATTATGGTGTGCCGAAAGACATCAACATACGGTTTTTGGTTTGAAACTTTGTTTTCCGTTCAAAAAAATCAAATGGGGTACATCTATGAGTCAGTTCACGATCTGGTATCCTGTTACGACTGGGATACAGTCAACCAAACCTCATAGAACCAAATTTTTACGCTCGTCCAAATTATAAGTAGGCTAATCGGGCGTACTTTATAATTTTGTTCGAACCGATATATCGGTGTGAAAAAATTTGGGGTGTATTACTTTATATGATTACTGCAGTATATGGTCTGTACATCCTCGAGGGTTTTTTTTATTGTGTTCTGATTTAGCAGCACCTTTTGTTCGATTGCGGGTAATTATATAATATCTAAGGGTCTCATAAAATATGTTTTTAATATTTAAATTCTTTTAATGATGTACGTTGTAACAATGACTGCATATTTTTTTTATAATTTATGTATCGAATGTTGCGTTTTTAAACGGTTTTAAGTCGTTTGCTTTTTAATATTATTCAACAATTTAAAAACTAGTTGCAAGGGCATATGCTACAGTTATCTTTTCCTATGAGTATTGACACCGTTGAATATTTACTATGGCGCTTCCTGGCTTGCCGATTTATTAACGGTGTATATGTTTATATTTTTTCACAATTCTATTTTAGTTACAGGTCCGTACTTAGCAGAAAGAGTGTGTATTATATTGTCCCCACCAATCGATATATTTTTAAATCTATTTTAGTTACAGGGCCGTACTTAGCAGTAGGGGTGTGTATTATATTGCACATGAAATATCGATCGTGTTTAAGAGCTCGTTATCTCGTGTGTGATGTATTACATCCCCAATTCTCACCTCAACATCACATCGTTCTATTTTTAATTACATAATATATATCCTATAGTAGTAAATAGAATTTATATGTGGTGCGCTAATGTGTATGTGAAACAGTTACCGTGTAACATAGGTGACCGTTCCATGTACGCTTTATTGCATATCCTATATCGCCTGCGGCTCGCTACCTTAATAGTATAATAATAAATTTCTGTACATCAACCTCGTTTTGTGATAGTTTTGTATATATTTCGTGCCTGGTTTTTCCTAATAAGACGCCGCTGTTGATTTACCTATACACAGCCAATGATCATGTATTATACTTTTTAGATAGTATGAACCTGTTGTCTCATGGATTTATTGTTATCCTAGGGTATATGTTTATATTTTTTCATGATTCTATTTTAGTTACAGGTCCGTACTTAGCATGATGGGCGTGTATTATATTGTCCCCGCCAATCGATGTATTTTTAAATCTATTTTAGTTACAGGCCCGTACTTAGCAGTAGGGGTGTGTATTATATCGCACATGAAGTATCTACCGTGTTTAAGAGGTAGCTATATCATATGTGATGTATTACATCCCCAATTCTCGCCTGCTGCTCGGTAATAGTCACATCTTTGGCATTTTTAGACTTTATAGGCCTTGCGCTAATGTGTACCCGAAGCAGCTGCTGTTTAAAATATGTAGCTGTTCCATGTACGCTTTAGTGTATTTCCTATATCACCTACGGCACCCTACCTTAATAGTATAATAATAAATTTCTGTACATCATCCTCTTTTTGTGTTAGTTTTGTATATATTTTGTGTCTGGTTTTTCCTAATGCCTGTAACGCTGTTGTTGATTTATCCATACACACCCAATGATCATTTATTATACTTTTTAGCTATTTCTGCATGAACCTGTTTACAAAGTTATTTTATATGTTACTACTTTTAACACCCCGTTTATAAGATATTTCTATACATCATATCATATATTTTATTTACCTTTAACCAGTGTGTTCTATATAATATTATTTCACCCATGTAGCATTTATTATTTACGGTTTATTATTTTTAGTAGTATTTATGCCCATTTGATAGTATTAGCAAATTGTCATATATTTAATGTATAATAGTGCGAAATAAATATTGTCATATAAATTAGTTGTTTTAATGCTTATCCCACGTACCCATATCTATCAAAAGTTTGCGGGTTTTCTGAATAATCTCTGGTAGTTCAGAGATAATTTCTATGATTCGTAATCTAGTGGACGGCGGTTCGAGACTGGCAGATGGAAAACTTTTTTTCAGGATTAATATTACACTGGGACCATCGACGTCATCAGATGGGGTAGCCTAGTGGGCCCCCTCGAGATCAGGTGGGGCACCCCCGCGACTTTGGGCCCCTCAAAGGGGGTACCTGGCGGGTCGTGTGTCACGCGCGCTAGACGCGGCTTTGGGCCCCGTGAATCCCGGAAGCTCGCGCCGGCGTGGTATTTAGGGCCTATGTAGTTAGTACCTATGGGGCGCCCATGTAGTTAGGGCCCATGGTAGTTAGCGCTCAAGTAGTTATGGCCACTGGTAGTCTCCATATAGTTATAGCCTACGCGCCTGTACCTATGTTCATGTACTACCCCTATGATGGCCATAAAATTGCAATTCGAACCTTAAATTTTCCCATAAGGAATAACATGTAAAACTAACCCTAAATGGCCCAGAACTGTCCTAGCCTATCTACTTGTTTAACACTGCCCATTTTATCAATTAGTGCGGTAGTGTTATCCGTTCTTATTATTATATTGCGGTGGGTTATATTTTTGCAAAACATTTCATACCAAAAAATATTGCCAGAAGTTCTAAAAAGTTAATGTGGTGCAATTTTTCGCTTTTTGACGACCAACCATAAGTGCTTTCCCCTTGGGAAAATGCTCCCCAACCAGACAAACTGGTATCAGTGCTGATTTCCAAATCAAAATGATCCCGCTTAAGACCATTTACCGACGAGATTATATTCTGTAGGCACCAATGTAGATCAACTTCAATTGTATTGGACGCTCAAACTTTTAGTATGTAACCATCCGTATTTTATTGCCGGGCAGGTAGGTGTAAGCAACCCGAGTAAGCTCAAAATATAAAATTAAAAATTTTTGTTTCTTGTAAAAAAAAATTAGGAATTTCCTAATTTTTTTCTCTCTTATCAAAGAGTAATTCTATTGTCATGTGTTTAGAGTCAAAAATTAACGCTAAGAACTTACACTTGACGCTCTTTTTGATATTTATTTATAAAACCTAAAGAGACTAATAAATTTTTAGTAAATTTTACATTTTGAGCACACTCATCCTCTGTTAAACCTAATATAAAGAAATCGTCTAAGTAATTAACTCAGAGTACACCTCTGGTGCGCAAAGATTCAACTACTGGTTTCATTAACTTACACCTCATTGTTGGGACTATGACGCTCTTTTGATATTTAATTATAAAACCTAGAGACTAATAAATTTGTAGTAAATTTTACATTTTGAGCACACTCTTCCTCTGTTAAACCCAATATAAAGCAATTGTCTAAGCAATCAACGCAGAGTTCACCTCTGGTGCGCAAAGATTTAACTACAGGTTTCATGAGTTCTGTAAACGCATGAGGGGCGGATGCTAGACCAAACGGTAGACAAATAAACTCATAAAGAGCACCGCTAAGCGAAATTCTGAAGTATTTTCTATGATCTTTATCAATTGGCAACAAATAATAAGCCGCATAGTTGCCACGTTGAATTAATGTACTCGCGGTCCTAGCATCTTCCATCTTGAAGTGTGATGCAATGATATGTTTATTTAGCCGTTTGAGGTTTAGAATCAACGGTTTCTTACCATTTGGCTTATCAGCGAGAAATATATTCGAGATAAATTGGTCTGGACAGGGTTTGCACCTCCTGATTGCCCCTATCTCAAGTAAGTTATTTATTTCAACTTGAAGTGTGAATAAGCTGACTCTCGTTAGAGCATATAGGTTTAGTTGATAAACTGGATATGCTAATGGGAATGTTATTAAAAGGCAATGGATATCCTGTTAACCAACCTAATACAGTCGGGTTTGAAGTTATTTTTGACCATTGCATCATAAAAAATGTTTTGGGGTATTGGACAAATTTAACTCCTTGGTAACGTTTTCCAAGGTTTCCACAGAATTAATTTCTTAACTCAAATTAGTTCCAAATAAAAATTCTGAAGGAATACAATTTTCGGAGAGGTCCTTCATATTTTTTAGACAAGGTACTACCAAGTTTTTCCTAACTACCGATACTCGGTGAAACAAATTTGTTAGGATTTTGCACGAATCCGATAGGTTAGTTAATATATCCTCTTTAATATCTTGCGGTAATCTCTCTACGTTATTTAGGTGAGAAGAAATTCCGTTCCCTAAAGCAGAAAGTCTTTTACCCAACTGATTTTGGATCCCCACGTAGGAGAAATCCGCGGCAACATTTTTTTTTGACAATGCCGCCTTGACTTCAGGGTAAAGTTTCGGGGGGTTTAAGTTGGTCATTGGGACGTCATATTTATCCAGTAGAATCCGACATTCCCCCTTTTGTAAAAAGTGTAAAACAGGTACTAAGTGTTCGTATTGGACGAACGTATTACCCTCCGATTTCTCAGGATCCTTGCCCAAAATCTTAATTACCGCATCCGGTAATGTCGGTAAGTTGATATCATTATGGACTACGAGTTCATCTCTATCCGAACTATTGTCGCTAACCGAAAGAACGCTGCACACGTTTTCGGTAATAAGGCAAGGATCGCCTGCCGTACGTGGCAACGCCGCGTGGGCTTCGCTCTCTTCTCTGTGACGATGTCGCGGCATCTGTCGGTGGCTGCTGGCACTGACAGAGCCGAAGCGCATGCGTGAACGATCTCTCAAAGCTGCACGCCTCGGAGAATTCGAACGGCGATGGCGTCATCTTCGCTCTCTTCTCTGTGACAAGCGCATGCGTGAACGATCTCTCAAAGCTGCACGCCTTTGAGAATTCGAACGGCGATGGCGTCATCTTCGCTCTCTTCTCTGTGACAAGCGCATGCGTGAACGATCTCTCAAAGCTGCACGCCTCGGAGAATTCGAACGGCGATGGCGTCGGCCTCGCTCTCTTCTCTGTGACAATGTAGCGGCCTCTCTCGGTGGCTGCTGGCACTGACAGAGCCGAAGCGCATGCGTGAACGATCTCTCAAAGCTGCACGCCTCGGAGAATTCGAACGGCGATGGCGTCATCTTCGCTCTCTTCTCTGTGACAAGCGCATGCGTGAACGATCTCTCAAAGCTGCACGCCTCGGAGAATTCGAACGGCGATGGCGTCGGCTTCGCTCTCTTCTCTGTGACAATGTAGCGGCCTCTCTCGGTGGCTGCGGCCACTACCAGAGTGGGTGCCGGCCCTCTCCTCTTCTCTGTGACGAGATCGCGGCATCTGTCGGTGGCTGCTGGCACTGACAGAGCCGAAGCGCATGCGTGAACGATCTCTCAAAGCTGCACGCCTCGGAGAATTCGCACGGCGATGGCGGCCGACTGTCTTAGCACCATGATCGTGATGTACCATCACGTGATGACGGTCTACTTTTTGATCTAGATCTATGTCTTATTAATTCCGAGTCCATCTTTTTACCAAATCATTGGAATCTACATAATTCCCAGGTTTGGTATCTATTCTGCCGGATACGCTTGAGGAGGGGCTCCTGCGTTTACATTTTTGGATTTACCCATGATTCTAAAAGAGAATGCTAAGGGCAAAGTGTAAAAAAGTATAAGAATAATATATTATATACAAGTACTTACTGTAATGCACCAACAAATTAGTGCAGGCAAGCTTAAAATAAACACTATCACTGTGATAGTGCAAAGAGTGAGAAGAACGAACCTTACGCATGAAGCACAAAAAACACAATGAGGTTAGATGACTGAGAACAGGACGAATAGGACAGCTGAGCAGACAGGACCGGAATTATTTTTTTTTTATTCTTTGAACCTTGTGCTATGAAGTAGAGAAAGCACTACTACACAATTATGTAATATTGAGGACTGGACCTGAAATATAATATATACAGTGTATAATATACTACGGATAAACTTTTTATTTGTTGATTTATGAAAAATGGTAGTCTTTATAAATACTCCTGCTTGTGCTCAATCGATCAAAGAGTGCATATATTAATTCTTAAATTTATATACCGAGTGATTACAGTCTCTCTTATAGCTTTATTGCATACGTTTTTCGACCTCAAAGGAAAAATAATAAAAGGAAAAATAATAAAATGAAAAATAACTCAGGTTATGTTAATTTTTTCGACGGGATAATCAAACTACTTGAGGCAATTGAGACCTATCTGCTCACTTGACTCGCATGAATATTCTGAACTGAGAGTGATCTGCTGCTTCTGGATACTAGTTACTGAGTTCTAATAATTTTTTGTTATTTGCATTTATTTTTTGGAAGGTGTAAAGTTACCGATAATTTGCAAGCTAAAACTAATAGAAAAAAAAACATTTTATATTTTTTAAATCGGCGCCGTATACTAGTTGAAACTAATAGTAAATTTATCAATTTTAATATCGGCACATTGTTCAATGGATGTTTGTATTATGGATGTTTGTTTTATGGCTCAGCTGCAGCCACGCATCTGAAAGAACTGGAAAAAATTAAAAACCACGCACTGCGTAAATGTGTCAGGTCTCGTTTCCAAAAAATAAAAGAAAAATGGGCTTAGTTGATAACGAGTATTGTAGATGTGGCCAAATAGGCCATATAGAATATAGTATTTTAGAATGTAGGTTCCTAACAAATAGTTTAGACGTGCTGTTAAATGATCGTGTCTCGTTGAAAATTTTATATATACATACAGTGTGTCCGCGGATGAGGGTACCCAATAGGGAAAAAATCTTTATTAGTCATTTTACGACCAAAAGTCTTCTTTATAAAAAGTTCTGCTTGTTGAGAAAATGAATTGACGTTAAAAAAATTTTATAACCGATGTACAGGGTGTTAATAAATTAGGAAAATATGAAATGTTTCAAGAGAGAACTACCATTATTTATTATTTTTTACAAAAATTTTATAAAACAAAGTTGTTTATAAACTAACGTAAAGTCTAAATACAAACTTTGAAATAAAAATTCGAATTTTTAAAAATAAAATAATAACAGTGGTGTTTATGTAATTATTTGCATTTTACAAAAAAATCAAGATACGTTCATGTTACGTCAGCATATTATTTACATCTGTCAGTATCCTGATTTCGTGAAGGCATTTTCGAAAATGTTAACCAAAGAAGAGCGTATTTATTTAATACAATGTTACGGTATTGGAAATGTGTCGTCTCAATACGCTATTGATGTTTTTAATGAAATTTCCTAATACGCCGGTGTCAAAAAAAGCATTGCGAAGATTATTAAAAAAATTCAATGAAACTGGGTCGGTGATGAGTACGTTAATGAAGGATGGTGGCAATTGGGCCAACGCAGCACCACTTATGAATTTCTATAGGAAGACTGAAAATAATAGTTCTATAGCAAAAATGAATTTAAATATTAAATTGTTCAATTTATTATTATTTTAAATTTGAAATGCTACAAATAATCGTTTACCTACAATTACAGTTTAAAGACGACAAATAAATACCAAAAAATCAAACGTTACAAATAATCGTTTATTCGAACGCAGTTATATCTAAATTTCACAAGTTTTTACTTTCTTCGGTTTAAGCATCGCAATGTCCTTTAAAACGACCAATTGTGACGCCAACGTCGGAAACATTTTTTTAAGTGCCACTTTCGACTTTTCTTCGACAAAAAATATATTTTTAGAGTCCCTATCGCCTCGGCGGCCATTGGGAGCCTGTTGTAGAATCATTACTATGGCAGACCAAAGATTTTCAAAATTAATTCCCCGCGTCGGCATATTTTCTATCACATAAACGGGAAAAGGGAACATCCCTCGTTCGATACATAGTTCTTGATTACTGGCAGATGCCCTCGAACAGAGATATACACATGTGAAATCGTTGCGTTCTAATAGCTTACGACGCACTACGGCCCAAGGCACACTTCCATAGGCATAACTTAAATCAACTTGCGAAACCCGTTGTAATTCGTCAAGGGCTTCGACAATTTCACACAATATATTAGTGATTTAATAATGGCCGCGTAAAGTTTGCTTAAATAGCTTCTAGAGGTAAGTGCGATATTTGCAATTTGACATTATATTTAAATTTGGTAAAAAGACCGTATCTATTAGTTGTTTTTTGTAACTATTAGTTGTTTTTTGTATCTATTAGTTGTTTTTTGTTATAACTACAAATTTTTCAGTTTAAAATATAACAACGAGGCGGTTTCCTGCATAAGCATCCGCTGATTAATTTTTTCAGACCACAATGGCTTCCGGCACAAGCATCCGTTGAGTAATATTTTATCTCTATAGCAGACCTTCATTGCATCGATCACGTTTTTACAATATTGTACTTCATTATTAGTATTACAAATAAAATGCTGAGACCTTCAAAATAATATGACGACAGTCGCTGCAGCGGATATAAAAGCGCGGCCGCCTCATATAGGTACATCATTCGACAACAGTTGAAACCAACGTCAAGATGTTCAATACTGCGTGTTACTATTTGGCGTCCACGACGACTCTGCCGCCACCGATGCCCATTCTACAGAACAATCTGCCGCCACCGATGTACTTTCAACCGACGACTCTGCCGCCGATGACGATGCCATTTCAACTGAACCATCTGCCGCCACCGATGCCCTTTCAACCGACGACTCTGCCGCCACCGATGTACTTTCAACCGACGACTCTGCCGCCGATGACGATGCCATTTCAACAGAACAAGCTGCCGCCGATGACGATGCCATTTCAACTGAACCATCTGCCGCCACCGATGCCCTTTCAACCGACGACTCTGCCGCCGATGCCCTGTCAACTGAACCATCTGCCGATGCCCTGTCAACCGAACCATCTGCCGATGCCCTGTCAACCGAACCATCTGCCGATGCCCTGTCAACTGAACAACCTGCCGCCAACGCCGATGCTTTTGGAGCTGAACAACCTGCCGCCAACGCCGATGGAGCCGAACAACCTGCCGCCAACGCCGATGGAGCCGAACAACCTGCCGCCAACGCCGAAGGAGCCGAACAACCTGCCGCCGATGACGATGCCTTCATGGGCCGCACCGCTAGACGTACCGCTAGACTTGTCATCGGGAAAGCGATTCGAGATTCCGGCCATGTGGAAGCAATATGAAATTCCAGCCACGAGGAAGCCATATGAAATTCCAGCCACGAGGAAGCCATATGAAATTCCAGCCATGAGGACGCTGTTCGATATTCCTGCCATGTGGAAGCATGACGGCAACAAACAGATCGAGGCCCGCCCGACATCTCCCCGGACACCATACCGAAACATCGACCGGGATTGGGATCCCAGAGATGATTACCAATGAGGAAAACTGCACAATTTATAGTTTATATTATTAATAATTATATACTTGATAGAAAATAAATTAATTTTAAAAATGATTTTATCTTTTTATTTTCAAATATCCCTTTAATAGTGGCATAGCGTTGCCATTCAAAATGAAAATCGCATTAAAAGTCAACCTAAAAAATAATAAATATTCGAATAAAAATGACGACTTACGCTTGTTACGCCAGTTTGTTAATATTTTAAACCGATGCAAGTTGAAACTAATAAAAAATAATAATAATTTTGAAATAATTAAACGGCCGCTTGCAAGTAGAATCTAATAGACAATAATAATTTTGAAATAATTAAACGGCCGCTTTGCAAGTAGAATCTAATTGTTCTTGATACAGAACTGCGGCCATTCCTATTCCGCTTGCGTCTGTTTGTAAGATGAACGTCTTTTTATAATCGGGTCTGTGTAATGGCATGCTATTTTTTACCGCTTCTTTTGATTTTTCAAACTTCAAAATTCCAATTATAGATGTAATTTTTATGTTTATCGGGAACGTAAGAATAACCGGTAGAGAAAAACTCTTAGCGTGTTGCAAACTTGGATATAGAATTGTTTTTAGACCTGAAACATACCTTTAGAATTGCATCAATATTGACAATATAAATATAAAATATGGTATTATAGGGAAAAAATTGTAGAACGTTTTAAAGATATTCGATCATAAAAAATAATGTACTACTGTAACCGATCGATAAAGATCTTTTGCGTACTGTTGTGTTTTGATGTAAATATTTTCAACAAATTCTACAATTCGTGATTTGTTACCTTATCTTGAAAAACAAAGGTATTGAAAGGATCCCTTTCCATCATTACCTGGTATAAATTTCCTTTTATATACTGTTTCAGAATTCTTGTCTTTCCGCTCCTTTACGAGGAACTCGTTTCAAAAAGTACATAGCAGAAATTAATGACAATATTACTGTTGAAACAAAACTGGCTATTCAATCACCTACCTCTAAGCAGTTCTACGAAATAAATTCAGGCCGGTTAGATATTCAGCCAGCATAGATTACTGAAAATATCACAATTGAAACAAAACTGCCTGATATGTTCTAGATGAGCTGTAATAATATGTTTAAGAAATATGTTTTAAGTTTATTGTTTATTTTGTATTTATCAAAAAGGATAACAAATTCTATTTATTTTTATAAAAATTAGAAAAATTAGGAATATGCACAATAAATTTTGTTTACTATACTTAAATTTTTTCATAGCTAATTGTTGTTAACATTTTTGTACAATCCGGCATAATTGGAATAGATAATGCATTTTAGGACTTTAGTTATGTATTATGAAAAAATTTAGCTAACCAGAAAATTTTGAATGTGACATTCAGGACGTTAGCAAAAATAATTTTTTCTCAATCAAAGTGACCTACCATTAACGTCAATTATTTTTCAATAAAAACTAAACGATATTTACACAAGCTCTTTTGCAATTCTAACAAGTACTTCAATATCATTAAGGGTGGATATTATAAAAATGACAAAAGTTAACTTTGATTTTAACCGACAAGTTAACTTCCCTATAAAAAACGAAGGTATTATAAAATCTTCAAACGAATTAAAAAAAGAAGAATTTTTAACAACCTAACCTCAAGTATTTCATATTTCATTATTCTTTATCTTAGACAATTACGCGACAAATGGAGTAATCTTAAAAAAGAAGCGAAAAGAAAATATGGCGAAGAGATAATTCAAAACATTAAAACAGGTGGTGGCCCAAAAAAAAATTGATATAACAAAAAACGATGAAGCAATAAAATCTATTATAGGAGTCGCTGTAACTGGCGAAAATAATTATTGGGACTCTGATAATTTGGAAACGGACTCCACAGGTAAGCCATGGTAGTCGAAGCATACTCCCTTATTTGTAACTAATATTGTTGCTTTTTCATTCATTTTAAGATGGGTACCTATTTACATTATATTTTTAGATTTTTTTACACCTCGGAGAAATAATTGGGCTTCGTGGAATCCAGCAGCATTAAAAGTCCCAAAGGCTGCAGAACTTACAATACCTGACCTGTCGGAAGAACAAGGTAAGATTTTTTTCTCGACTGTCCCCTTAACCTAAAATAAATGTACTAGTGGTTTAAACCCTAGGTAGTGCTTGGAAAAATTGCTTGCTCTTTGTGATGTATGTAATATAGGCTTTGTAGTTCAGTTGCTTTAAGTGTCTGGGACTTGCAAATCCTTTAGAGGTTTATAAGCACATTGCAAGGATTTAACCATTATAGTAAGAACTAGAAGCCCTGATATTGACAGTTTTTCTTAATAAATTATGAATATTTTTCAGGTTTAAGCAGAGTGAAGGATAAATTTATTATTATTGATAGATGTAAACTATCCTATTGCCAAAAAGAAAAAAATGGTAAAAAATGATACATCGAATATAGGATACAAAAAACAGACTGAGAGCTTGCCAGTAGAGATGACTACCTGCAAGGAAGCAATAAGCATGGAAAACAAAATAGGACAAACCCCCACCAGAACAGGTAATCACGGTAAACAATACATTTAACAATACTTTCAAGTCTGTACCTTATAAGTGTTTTTGTTAAAAATTTACATGATTTCTATCTATTGGTGACCTATTTATGTTATTGTAGTAGCTATGAAGAAAAAAACAATATTGACAGCCGATTGCCGATTAAAAATCAATTCATTGTCAGAAGCAAAACTGGAACTGGTGGAAATACAAAAGCAATGTCTTTCAAAGGAGATGGCAATAAAAGAAGAAGAACATGAGCTACATATGGAACAATCAAGAAAAGAACATGCAATAAAAATGAGAAAGCATAAAGTAGAATTAGACATTTTAGAATTAGAACTAAAAGAAAAGTCTCAAAATATTTAAAAGTGAATTTTTTTATAATAGTTATAATATCAATATCACCCTGTGAAGATATATGTTGGGCTTCCATTGCCTTAATTTATTACTGAATCATATAGTTTTAACTGGTAGCGCCAACTTCAGTTCAATAATTTAAGACTGCGGGAGATACTAGTTCAAACAATGATTCCACAACAGTCAAAATATCATCTATTCTCTATTCATCTACAAAGTTTGTTTGAATAAATGTTTTTAGAAAGGAAATTGCTTTTATTTTTTCACTTAGATTACTATACAATCACATGTAAGTAGTATTTCGAAGTATTGTTTAAGTATAAGATAAAGTAATAATTTTTACTTGTAATACCATTAAATAATAAACAAAAACTAAATTCAAAAACTATGTATTTATAAATTCTGAAAATATTCTTGAATTAATGCCTGTCTTCTTAGGTATCCATTCTGATCCATATGTTGATTAATATTTTGGTTAAAGTTTTCTAACCCCACTGGTATAGTGTCATCTAATTCTTCTTCTTTCATATTTACTGAAATATTATGTAAAACTGCAGTTGCAACTATAATTGCCATTGTTGTTTCCTTTTTTAATCTTATTGTCAAATGTAGTATTGGAAATCTTCGCTTCCACACTCCGTACTGCCGTTCTACAACATTTCTAGATCTAATTTGGGATTCATTATATAGAGCTTCGGGTCGAGCTTGTGGATTTTGTAATGGAATCATCATATATTGGGATAATGTATAACCTGAATCACCCAAAAGAAAACATTCACCAAAGTTGTTATCCTCAAATCGTGCTTTCAGCCTTGAATTGGCAAATATTGTATTGTCATGTGTAGCTCCTGGCCACCGAGCGACAATATCTCTTATTCGTAGTTGGGGATCAGCTACAGTTTGCACATTAAATGAAAAAAATCCTTTCCTGTTTCGGTAATTTTCTGCATCATTTCCACCTACAAAATATACCTACATACATAAAATATTTATGAAAATAAAGTATTAGAATCTCTATTCAAGTTAAAATCAGCTAAGTATACCATTTTTGCATAGTAGAGTAAATTTTTTAACACGTACATTAAAGTTCATTTTCTTTACTGTTTTTGTGGAAACCTACCATAAGATTGAATCCTTATATGTGTGCAATCAATTGCACCTATTACATTAGGAAATCTTGCAATTGTATAAAAGTCTCTTTTGGCTTGCAATATTTCTTCATTACTTTGAGGCATCTTTATAAAAATAGGTGATAATGATGCAATTTCCCTTGTCACATTTCTTATAACACTGCTGGTAGTTGATTTGTGTATGCCCCCAAAATCTCCCGCAACTACTAGGAATGAACCAGTGGCATAAAATCTTAATGTAATTAATAACTGTACCATAGGAGACAGTGATTGATTCCTGAAAATATAAAAATTTGCTTAGTATCAAAAAGTCCCAGGCAGTTACTAAAAATTGTTACCGGTTTGTTGGTCTTTGCAAGTTGTTTTCAATATGAGCAAGTAGGAAACGTACAGTATTCCTTGAAAGCCGAAATCGGTTTCTAAATTCGGTGTCGTTCCATACGACGAAATGATCACACCTCTCTCTAAAAACCCTTGGTCGTCGGGGGCCTTCCACAATATTTAAAGCATCTTATTCATCATCGGTTAAAATTTCTTCAAAAATATCATTTATATCACCTGCTAACATTACGAGTCCTCACTTAACAATCACTTCACAATAACCACAGTACCTTCGTTAGCCTATGACGATAACAACAAATTCGATTGAAACTAGAAACGAAATTATAGGTTATGTCAACAAAAGTCTTCAAAACCCGTAATTTCTCTGTAGTTAACTTGAGGTTTAACTTTAATTGATACCCATTCCACCCAACAAAGTTAACATGCAGACTGTCAACTTAACTCCAACTTGTGACGTCAAACCACAAGTTAACCTTCGCTCATCTGTCAATAAAGCTTTATAATACCCACCCTAAGTGTTCGTAAGAGAAAATTAATTAATGCAAATTCAAGATTATTTCCTTTTTTATTAAATTAAAGAGTGCGTTTGCAGATGATGATGTAAGCCTTGAAAACAATCAAGAGTATGATGTCCCAGTTCTCATTTAACTGGTAAAAGGTTAAAATCGATGACAGTATTAAAAATTTAGAATACTTATTTCTTAATGATTGTTGTTTGGCAACACCACACATGTATAATACCGCCAAAAAACAGAGTAGCATATAATTTTTGGAAGGGCTTAATAATGTATCAAACGTGAATTGGGTATTCGTATACTTAAACTTTATTGGGTCCAATTTTAGAATAGGGACCGCCCCAGCCAAAAAAATCTTAATTGATATACGCCGGGAATTCAAGTTTTCTAGGAGACGCAATAAGGCTGGATATTGAACGGACACAATAATGATAAAAGTACTTATTACATAGCACCAATTCTGGTGCTATGTATTACGGCTTTCCAGTGACCTTGAGTGCGTCCGTTGTCGTCGTCGTATCTTTTGACATTTTTGAGGTTGCGAATTTTTTGCGAGAAAACTATCAGAGTTGAAACGACGAAACTTTTTGGTTTTAATTTTAGAGAGTGCGCGCGTGTTGTCTCAATTTTTGAAATATACAGGGTGAACCGTTTACAAGTTATTAAACGTCAAAGTCGAAATTTCCGCGATTCCCGTTGAAATCCATTTCAAGTCGCAAAACTCAATTTTTTCGATTTAAATTTTCGGAACGTGGAGTGGACCGGTCGCTACAGAACCCTATTGAAACTGGGTAACGTACGACGATTAGAAGTAATTTAAAAGAATTTTTCAAAGTCGAAATTTGACAAAACATTGTCATTTCGGGTACCTAATAGCTCGAACTGGGTGGGACCTAGCGTCACGCGGTTTAAAATTCTCGATTTCCCATCTCAAAAACTAGGTGCCATCAATACATCTATCTATACCTAAAGTTATTAGAAGATGGAAAAAATTTGAAAATACTGAACAAGTTGATATTTCGGGGTAAAAATGGACGGTTTTTCATTTTTTTCAAGGTAAAAACGGCTTTTGATCGAAATTTAGTTTACTTTACCGGAAAGTTCGAGGTAAATCACATTCGATACGTATATTTTCGTTTCTTTGATTTAAAAACCGAAATTACTATTAACGATTGAATTTTAGAAATTTGGAAATGGTACTTTTGTCACCGCTACACTGAATTTCGTCTATACGCTTTCGAAATTAACATTTCCCATATTTTATTGCTTTTTCGTCACGCGGAATGATGGTACTTGAAGATTCATACCAAGCGCACGTTTCGAACTACGATCTAAAGGGTTATAAGAAATTAAATATAACCATTTTCACCCATTTTTCACTAAAAGTCGTGTTTAGTCACGAATAACTCCTACAAATATCATTTCGGAGAGTTCTCTATAAGCGTATTTTCATCGTCCATCCTTTCTCACTACATTATTATTTTTCAAAATTTTCGAAATTTCCTTCCAATCGGGAGAAAAACGACAATTTACCGAGCTGGGACGGCCAATTTTTGCAAATCTGCTGACTGGACTTGAACTTTACTCGGATTTTAACGGACGGACGGACGAAATTTTACTAAATATTTTGGCTGTCAAAATTCGGTCGAAATAGGCCAAAAATAGCCATTTTCTTAGCGAGATGCTGAAGTTAATTGACCGATTTGAGGATGGAAATGGTATGGAAAAGATTCTATGGGTTTTCGGCTTTCGATAATGACCCCTATCGTTGCCCAAAATGGAAAATTTCCCACCATTTTCCCGATTTCCAAAATGGTCTGCAACGACATATTTACATTGCTCTTATGGGAGAGCCGAAACAGGGTGCATCTTGAAACCAGTTATTCGATTTCTTCTAAACGGCTCACGTTGGAGCAATGAAACTTTTGGGGTATAGTTTGCTATATATGGCGTATCCTTAGCCGATGTACGACATTATACAGGGTGTTCCGTTCATAAGTTATTAAACGAAATAAGCAGAAAATGTGCAAAAAATTAAATATTTTTTTCTACGACTTGCCGGTCTCGTAAAACTTAAGCGATTCAATTTATATTCTAGTATGTTATCAAGAAACTTATTTAGAAAAACTCGTCGCGAGATTTTTTCAATAAAATGTCGGGAAGTCAATTTTTTGATTTTTTTAAAGTTGGGAAGCATGAAAATGCAGGGTCATTTTCGATAATGAATTATTCGACTTGGGTCGCATAGATTTGCTCCGGGTTCGAACCGGTGCATAGGTCATCTCAAATACTAATATTTCGCAATACATCATATCATGCTAAAAGGCCTATAAAATGGAGAAATTTGTGAAAAACTGAACTTGATGATTTCGTAAAATTTTTTTTTTGCTTTTCATGGGGTAAAATATTATTTGATCGAAATCTTATGTACGTCATCGGAAAGAGCACATCAAAACAGGATTATAAACCATAATTTAGTTTCTTAATTTCTTATACAAAAATAACTACAATCGATTAAGCAATAATCACTAATTTTGACATCCTCGTACTAAAACCCATCTGTACGCTAGTGTATGTAACTTTTTCGATCGTTCTTTAGCCTATCGTTTAAAGGAATAAATTACCTTTACGTTCCATATCGACTGCGTGACCCAAAATTATCCTTTGGCGGATAAAAAAAATATTTTATAAATTTTCTCAAATTTTTTTTTTCCAAAAGTTCTGTTTAGTCACGAATAACTCCTACAAATATCATTTCGGAGAGTTTTCTATATGCGTATGTGCATCGTCCATCCTTTCTCATCACATTATTATTTTTCAAAATTTTCGAAATTTCCTTTCAATCGGGAGAAAAATGACGTTTTTCCGAGCTGGGACGGCCAATTTTTGCAAATCTGCACACTTCGTCGATTTTAATCAGCATGCCTTGGAATAAAATTAACCCAATTTGTTGACTGTCAAAATTCGGCCGAAATGGGCCAAAATAGCAATTTTCTTAGCGAGATCCTGAAGTTAATTGAACGATTTGAGGATGGAAATGGTATGGAAAAGATTCTATGGGATTTCGGCTTTCGATAATGATCCCTATCGTTGCCCCAAATGGAAAATTTCCCACCATTTTCCCGATTTCCAAAATGGTCTGCAACGACCTATTTACATTGGGCTTATGGGAGGGTCCAAAAACGGTGCATCTTGACACAATTTATTACATTTCTTCTAATCGGTCCACGTTGGAGCAATGAAACTTTTTGGGTATATTTTGGTATATATGGCGTATCCTTAGCCGATGTACGTCATTATACAGGGTGTTCCGTTCATAAGTTATTAAACGAAATAATCAGAAAATGTGAAAAAATTAAATAGTTTTTTTCTACGACTTGCCGGTCTCGTAAAACTTAAGCGATTCAGTTTATATTCTAGTATGTTATCAAGAAACTTATTTAGAAAAACTCGTCGCGAGAGTTTTTTGATAAAATGTCGGGAAGTCAGGTTTTCGATTTTTTTAATGTTGTAAATCATGGGCAATGCAGGGTCATTTTCGATAATGAATTATTCGACTTGAGTGGCATAGATTGGCTCCGGGTTTGAACCGGTGAATAGGTCATCTCAAATACTAATATTTCACAATACATCATATCATTCTAAAAGGCCTATAAAATGGAGAAATTTGCGAAATACTGAACTTGATGATTTCGTCAAAATTATTTTTTGCTTTTAATGGGGTAAAATAATATTTCATCGAAATGTTATGTAAGTCATCGGAAAGAGCACATCAGAACACGATTATGGACCATAGTTTAGTTTCTTCATTTCTTATACAAAAATAACTATAATCAATTAAGCAATAATCACAAATTTTGACATCCTCTTACTGAAAGCCGGCTGTACGCTAGTGTATGTAACTTTTTCAACGGTTCTTTAGCCTATCGTTTAAAGGAAGAAATGACCTTTACGTTCCACATCGACTGTGTGATCCAAAAATATCCTTTGGCGGATAAAAAAAATATTTTATAAATTTTTTCGAAATTTTTTTTATTAAAAGTCAAGTTTACTCTGCTATATCTTCTATAACTTTCCTTTTGGAGATTTCTTTCTAGGTTTATCTGATTCCCTCATCTTTTCCGAACATTTTGATATATATAAAGTTATCATAATGATGTTCAATCTTGGAGAAAATTAATAAAATTCGTAACGGTGACAGCAAAATTTCTAAATTTCGCTGGAAATGCATGAAAGGCGTGGCTTTTACCGTAATTGGTGAAAATACATGGGATGTTTAGCAAATTTTTAATAGGGTCGTTTCGCATTTTGTGGAAAAATAGGAATAATTTAGTAAATTGTCAATATGAAGAAAAATCAAGTAGCACATTATGTTAGTAATATTAGGGGAATTTAAAAAATTTGATTTATTTTTTTTGACACCTGTCAAATTGATGTTTCATTGGTTAGTAAAAGTGCAAGGTTAACAGAAATTCACGAGCTTGGTGTCGTTTTCGTATAATTCGAGGGCAAGGAATCCGAAAATTTAATTCATATTTTGACAGCTGTCAAATTGATTATTCTTTGGTTAGTAAAAAGTGCAAGGTTAATAGAACTTCACAAAGTTGGTGTCGATTTCGGCTAATTCGAATGCAAGGAATTCAAAAATTTTATTCATTATTTGAGAGCTGTTATATTGACGTTTTTTAGGTTAGTAATAAGTGCAATATTAACAAAATTACACAAGTTTGGTATCGTTTCTGTATAATTTGAATATGAGAAATTCGAAAATTTAATTTATTTTTTGACAGCTGTTATTTTTGACATATTTTTATTAACATATTTTAACAAGTTTGGTATCATTTCTATATAATTTGAGTATGACGAAATTGAAATTGTTATTTAATTTTGTACAGGTGTCAATTTTTAACTTTTTGTTAGTTTGGAGGTGTTATGAAACGTAAATCAACAATCGAACTACTCAAAATATTTCATATTTTCAAACTCATTAATGGTTTCCTTCTAAACATATATTTAATCTATCAGTATACATCAAATATTATATAAAATGTAAGAATATTTAATAATTTTTTTTTTGAATTTTTAAGAATTTCAAAATTTCTTGATATTTTTCAGTTTTTCTTAAATATCTCCGTAATCTAAACCAATAGGAAAAATTTGTATATTTCCTTTCTGATAGAGAATTTAATAGTATATTTTGTTTGTTCGAAACTTTTTTTCTCAAATGTAATCGTTTTTGAGATATTTGCAAGAATATAGAAATCATGATTTGCTCAATAACTCAACAACTATAGTAGATACAGAAAATTTTATAGATTACTTTCTTGTAGACCTTATCAAAGTGCATCTTTACGATATATAAAATTTTACCGTAGAGATAATACTTTTCGAATAAAATCGAAATATATCGATTTCTTCAAATTTTTAAGAGATTGGCATTGAATTATTTAGGAATGAAAAAAAAATTAAAATCGAAAATACTTGGGGATTAATATAATTTGCGGAATAAGTAATTCGAAAATTTTATATATTTTTTGACAGCTGTCAAATTGAGGATTCCTTAGTAAAGAATAAGTGCAAGGTTAACATATTTTAACAAGTTTGGTGTCGATTCGATATAATTTGAGTATGAGGAATTCGAAAATGTTATCAATTTTTTGACAGCTGTCAAATTGACGGTGCTTAGGTCAGTAATAGATGCAAGGTTAACATAATTTCTCAAGTTTGGTATCGTTTCTATGTAATTCGAAAGCAAGGAATCCGAAAATTTTATTCATTACGTACGTTAAAATGTGAAACGGTCACATATGTTATAATGAACGAATTTGGGTGCTATGTACCCCATCACAGTCCGCAGGAGTGTGGCCAAGCAATTAATGCATCAACCTACATTCAGGTTGAACCCAAATCGGTGGTCAAATCTAGATAATAATAACAACAACACAAGACATGTAGGCGAATCTGTCACATGCAGGTGGATGGCGGAGCCCCGCCGCGGAGCGGCTAGGTTAACAGAACTTCAAAAGTTTGGTATCTGTTGCATATAGGTGGACGGCGGAGCCCCGCCGCGGAGCGGCTAGGTTAACAGAACTTCAACAGTTTGGTATCGTTTCTATGTAATTCGATTGCAAGGAATCCGAAAATATTGTTTATTTTTTTACAGCTGTCATTTTTGACATATTTTTTTCTATTCGATACGTAATATAGTAAGCGAATCGTTCGCAATCGGGTATAGCTGGTTTCTTAAAATGTTAAATGGTCACATAAGTTATAATGAACGAATTTGGGTGCTATGTACCCCCATCACAGTCCGCAGGAGTGTGGCCAACGAATTAAAGCATCAACCTACATTCAAACGGCTCGATGCATCCACACAAATCGGTGGTCAAATCTAGGTAATAATAACAAAAACACATGTAGGCGAATCTGTCGCATACAGGAGAACGGCGGAGCCCTGCCGCGGAGCGGCTAGGTAATACCAAAAACGCATGTAGGTGGATGCCGGAGGCCCCTGCGCGGGTAGCGCCTAGTGGAAATCTGTCGCATGCAGGTGAACGGCGGAGCCCCGCCGCGGAGCGGCTAGGTGATAACAAAAACACATGTAGGTGGATGCCGGAGGCCCCTGCGCGGGTAGCGCCTAGGGGGGCTATGCCCCCCTAGTAATATATACAGTGTATAATATACTACGGATAAACTTTTTATTTGTTGATTTATGAAAAATGGTAGTCTTTATAAATACTCCTGCTTTATATACCGAGTGATTACAGTCTCTCTTATAGTTTTTCGACCTCAAAGGAAATATAATAAAATGAAAAATAACTCAGGTTATGTTAATTTTTTCGACGGGATAATCAAACTACTTGAGGCAATTGAGACCTATCTGCTCACTTGACTCGCATGAATATTCTGAACTGAGAGTGATCTGCTGCTTCTGGATACTAGTTACTGAGTTCTAATAATTTTTTGTTAGTTGCATTTATTTTTTGGAAGGTGTAAAGTTATTTTTAAAACCGATAATTTGCAAGCTAAAACTAATAGAAAATATAACATTTTATATTTTTTAAATCGGCGCCGTATACTAGTTGAAACTAATAGTAAATATATCAATTTTAATATCGGCACATTGTTCAATGGATGTTTGTATTATGGATGTTTGTTTTATGGCTCAGCTGCAGCCACGCATCTGAAAGAACTGGAAAAAATTAAAAACCACGCACTGCGTAAATGTGTCAGGTCTCGTTTCCAAAAAATAAAAGAAAAATGGGCTTAGTTGATAAAGAGTATTGTAGATGTGGCCAAATAGGCCATATAGAATATAGTATTTTAGAATGTAGGTTCCTAATAAATAATTTAGACGTGCTGTTAAATGATCGTGTCTCGTTGAAAATTTTATATATACATACAGTGTGTCCGCGGATGAGGGTACCCAATAGGGAAAAAATCTTTATTAGTCATTTTACGACCAAAAGTCTTCTTTATAAAAAGTTCTGCTTGTTGAGAAAATGAATTGACGTTAAAAAAATTTTATAACCGATGTACAGGGTGTTAATAAATTAGGAAAATATGAAAATGTTTCAAGAGAGAACTACCATTATTTATTATTTTTTACAAAAATTTTATAAAACAAAGTTCTTTATAAACTAACGTAAAGTCTAAATACAAACTTTGAAATAAAAATTCGAATTTTTAAAAATAAACTAATAACAGTGGTGTTTATGTAATTATTTGCATTTTACAAAAAAATCGATACGAGATACGTTCATGTTACGTCAGCATATTATTTACATCTGTCAGTATCTTGATTTCGTGAAGGCATTTTCGAAAATGTTAACCAAAGAAGAGCGTATTTATTTAATACAATGTTACGGTATTGGAAATGTGTCGTATCAATACGCTATTGATGTTTTTAATGAAAAATTTCCTAATACGCCGGTGTCAAAAAATGCATTGCGAAGATTATTAAAAAAACTCAATGAAACTGGGTCGGTGATGAGTACGTTAATGAAGGATGGTGGCAATTGGGCCAACGCAGCACCACTTATGAATTTCTATAGGAAGACTGAAAATAACAGTTCTATAGCAAAAATGAATTTAAATATTAAATTGTTCAATTTATTATTATTTTAAATTTGAAATGCTACAAATAATCGTTTACCTACAATTACAGTTTAAAGACGACAAATAAATACCGAAAAATCAAACGTTACAAATAATCGTTTATTACAACGCAGTTATATCTAAATTTCACAAGTTTTTACTTTCTTCGGTTTAAGCATCGCAATGTCCTTTAAAACGACCAATTGTGACGCCAACGTCGGAAACATTTTTTTAAGTGCCACTTTCGACTTTTCTTCGACAAAAAATATATTTTTAGAGGCCCTATCGCCTCGGCGGCCATTGGGAGCCTGTTGTAGAATCATTACTATGGCAGACCAAAGATTTTCAAAATTAATTCCCCGCGTCGGCATATTTTCTATCACATAAACGGGAAAAGGGAACATCCCTCGGTCGATACATAGTTCTTGATTACTGGCAGATGCCCTCGAACAGAGATATACACAAGTGAAATCGTTGCGTTCTAATAGCTTACGACGCACTACGGCCCAAGGCACACTTCCATAGGCATAACTTAAATCAACTTGCGAAACCCGTTGAACTTCGTCAAGGGCTTCGACAATTTCACACATATTAGTGATTTAATAATGGCCGCGTAAAGTTTGCTTAAATAGCTTCTAGAGGTAAGTGCGATTTTTGCAATTTGACATTATATTTAAATTTGGTAAAAAGACCGTATCTATTAGTTGTTTTTTGTAACTATTAGTTGTTTTTGTATCTATTAGTTGTTTTATGTTATAACTACAAATTTTTCAGTTTAAAATATAACAACGAGGCGGTTTCCTGCATAAGCATCCGCTGATTATTTTTTTCAGACCACAATGGCTTCCGGCACAAGCATCCGTTGAGTAATATTTTATCTCTATAGCAGACCTCCATTGCATCGATCACGTTTTTACAATATTGTACTTCAATATTAGTATTACAAATAAAATGCTGAGGCCTTCAAAATAATATGACGACAGTCGCTGCAGCGGATATAAAAGCGCGGCCGCCTCATATAGGTACATCATTCGACAACAGTTGAAACCAACGTCAAGATGTTCAATACTGCGTGTTACTATTTTTCGTCCACGACGACTCTGCCGCCACCGATGCCCATTCTACAGAACAATCTGCCGCCACCGATGTACTTTCAACCGACGACTCTGCCGCCGATGACGATGCCATTTCAACAGAACAAGCTGCCGCCACCGATGCCCTTTCAACCGACGACTCTGCCGCCACCAATGTACTTTCAACCGACGACTCTGCCGCCGATGACGATGCCATTTCAACAGAACAAGCTGCCGCCGATGACGATGCCATTTCAACTGAACCATCTGCCGATGCCCTGTCAACCGAACCATCTGCCGATGCCCTGTCAACTGAACAACCTGCCGCCAACGCCGATGCTTTTGGAGCTGAACAACCTGCCGCCAACGCCGAACAACCTGCCGCCAACGCCGATGGAGCCGAACAACCTGCCGCCAACGCCGATGGAGCCGAACAACCTGCCGCCGATGACGATGCCTTCATGGGCCGCACCGCTAGACGTACCGCTAGACTTGTCATCGGGAAAGCGATTCGAGATTCCGGCCATGTGGAAGCAATATGAAATTCCAGCCACGAGGAAGCCATATGAAATTCCAGCCACGAGGAAGCCATATGAAATTCCAGCCACGAGGACGCTGTTCGATATTCCTGCCATGTGGAAGCATGACGGCAACAAACAGATCGAGGCCCGCCCGACATCTCCCCGGACACCATACCGAAACATCGACCGGGATTGGGATCCCAGAGATGATTACCAATGAGGAAAACTGCACAATTTATAGTTTATATTATTAATAATTATATACTTGATAGAAAATAAATTAATTTTAAAAATGATTTTATCTTTTTATTTTCAAATATCCCTTTAATAGTGGCATAGCGTTGCCATTCAAAATGAAAATCGCATTAAAAGTCAACCTAAAAAATAATAAATATTCGAATAAAAATGACGACTTACGCTTGTTACGCCAGTTTGTTAATATTTTAAACCGATGCAAGTTGAAACTAATAGAAAATAATAATAATTTTGAAATAATTAAACGGCCGCTTGCAAGTAGAATCTAATAGACAATAATAATTTTGAAATAATTAAACGGCCGCTTTGCAAGTAGAATCTAATTGTTCTTGATACAGAACTGCGGCCATTCCTATTCCGCTTGCGTCTGTTTGTAAGATGAACGTCTTTTTATAATCGGGTCTGTGTAATGGCATGCTATTTTTTACCGCTTCTTTTGATTTTTCAAACTTCAAAATTCCAATTATATTTCCGCCTTGTTTCGTAAATAAGTTAACAGGTAGTATCCCCGAAAGGGTACCGATCCACACTATTTTAAAGTAAGCAAACTCCCCGCACCCGCCTTCGGTCTGCATAAATCTCCAGTCTTTGTTAGTGTGCCGGTCTAGACGCTTGGTCCCCTAATGCATTTTTAAAACTGCTTTTTATTTACTTCGTCCCGTGATGTATTCGGGACAAAAATTGAGAGATATAGATTGGATAGTGAAAATTCTGCGAATGCCATACCTGGTGCACTGTCACCACAATATGACTGGGATTTGTTGGTAATGTATGTAGTAAGAGCGGATCCTTTGAATCGTAAGTACATAGTATGTTATTGGTAATATAATTGCATAATATGTTTTTTGGTGACATACATAATACTACTGACAAAGGTTATTACTATACTAAATATAAATGTAATTATAAGACTTATTTGTAAGCGCTTCACTTTGATTATTAATGTAATTACTCTGGTAATTTGATGAACCGCTCATGCGTACACTGACGCATGACCTTTTGAGAGAGGGATGAAGAGTTAAATAAAGGAGAAATAATACGAGGGGCCCGATGTCTAAAACAAATCAGTCTTGTACACTTTATTCATCAATAAAAAATACATTTGGTTTTCAATAGCCCTCCTCCCTCTCACATGTATTTGGGATGTATTATATTAATAAATAATTAGTTATTACATTTATTCTACCGAATGAGGAACCGTGCATTACAGCAAATTATCGAGAGCCTTTTTCGATTCGAACCACGAGTGGTTCTTTTTATTTTTCAAAGAATCCATATCGATCATTAAGATAATCGCCTCTTGAAATATGACACCTTTGCCTTTTATTGAGGTTGTTGTTTTTAAAAGAAACCTGACTGTTTAGATCGAAGTAACGTTGCAAGACACGTTTAGTAATCTAGAAAGGACAATCGATATGTGATTAACAATAGTAAACATTTCAAAGATTCAAATTATGAAATTATAATTTTTTAAATTATACCTCAGTTAAGTTCAAATTATAACTTTTGGGAGGTGTTTCCTGTGAAGAGGGTGTATGATTTTGATTGAGTTGTTTCGAAACATTTTGATGTTGAAGACAAGACAGCAAAATGTTTCCATATATATCAGACATTGTAATTTACTTTAAAAACGAAGCAGAAGCAGAAGATGACTACTAAACGATTAAGAGTTGTTTATTTTACATCAGTGAATATAGTCTGTTCGCTCTGTTCAACACAATAAATGATATTTAATTACAATTATATTACATTTATTCACTTAACAAAAGTTCAATTGTACAAAGTCACTTTGGCAAGCCTCACATCCATAGTATGTTTTTGGTAACATACATCCATAGCATGTTTTTGGTAACATAAACATCCATAGTATGTTTTTGGTAACATAAATATACATAGTATGTTTTTTGGTAACGTACACATCTATAGTATGCTTTTGGTGACATACACTTCGAGAGTATGTTTGTGGTGGCATACACATCCATAGTATGTTTTTGGTAACATACACAATGTTTCTTTGTAATATACATATCCATAGGATAATTTTTGTAACATACACAACCATCGTATGTTTCTGGTAACATACATATCCTTAGTATGTTTTTGGTAACATAAATATACATAGTATGTTTTTTGGTAACGTACACATCTATAGTATGCTTTTGGTGGCATACACTTCGAGAGTATGTTTGTGGTCGCATACACATCCATAGTATGTTTTTGGTAACATACACACACATAGTATGTTTCTTTGTAACATACATATCCATAGGATAATTTTTGTAACATACACAACCATCGTATGTTTTTGGTAACATACATATCCAAGGTATGTTTTTGGTAACATACACATCCATACTATGCTTTTGGTAACATACACATCCATAGTATGTATTAGTAACATACACATCCATAGTATGTTTTGGTAACATACACATTTTTTGGTAACATACATAGTATGTCTGTGGGAACTTACCCATCCATAGTATAGTTTTGGTAACATATACATCCATAATAGGTTTTTGGTAACACACACATACATAGTATGTTTTTTGATAACATACACATCCATAATATTTTTTAATAACATATTTCATACAGTATGTTTTTGGTAGTAAAGGACTCTGTTGTTTTTAGTAACGAGTGTGGTTTTTGGTGACACACTGACTACTAATTGGTTTTCTCACTTCGAAAGATTGAACGAAAATACCTTAGGGTCTAACCTTTTGCAAATGTTAGAAGCCTTATTAATAATGCCGTGGGGGGTTTCCTGATGCATGCAAAAATTGTAACACCGGGACCACGATATTAACAGACGGTCTTAGTGACGATACAGAGTAAGCCCTAATGGAAAACATCTTTCACCAGGCCATTTTCCAAGTCTTCTAGTGCCAAAACTTACTCCAGAGGTTAGTGCAACACTATGAGGGGGGGGCCGCGCTGCCTCATACAGAGACAATTAAGTGCAGGGAACTTATCTCTATAAATCTGAATAAAGATCTCAACGATGCCTTTTCGGATGCTAATCGATCGATAATTTTTGTTGGGGGAGCTTTGGACGGAGGAGTCAAACCCGCAAGAAGCCTGAAACAATGATGCGTGGAGATTAAAAACCATTTAAAAACCTACTCGTAGTACTTTAAAGTCCAGGGGTCCAGCTCAGTCGGAGAATGACAAAATCTTACTTCCGAAAAAATTTATTTTGTCACCACCTGGATATAGGATACCTTTCATAAGAACACCTATTCTGTCTTGCTCCCGAAAAGAGACTAATTGGACCCCTTCTGAAATAACGTCTATGTTATTCTAGTGCAAAGCTTCTAAAAATTGCATGAGCAATTATCTGGGTGTTAGCTACCATGTAAAAATCAGTACATTTCAAAATTAATTTTGTCATACCTTATGAATACAAATTATATTTCGGTACTATATCTAGATAATTTTCCACTGCTAGATAAAACTTATGATGACCAAAGGAGCACCATTAAAATACTGAAGGGTTTATCGTGAATTATACAAAGAGTATGTTAATACCTTTTTATATGACTCTTTGACCATGGCTATATCCCTATCTAAGGATAAAGTTTAACCCTCCAAAGATTACTTACTAAATTTTCTACTATTCATAGTTGTAACATAAGAAAATTTGCAAAATTTCTTGGCACACTTTGTTGTATTTGCCCTGCAGTAAAATATGGATGAGTTTATACAAAAGGGTTTTGAAGACCTAAAAATTCTTAACCTTGAAAAAAGCTGCAGGTTGGAGGGGATATAGTAATGCCGACAGAACATATGGGTTTGAACAGAAACTGAAGAAGTCACATAAATAACCTATAGCTTACGGCAATATATTTTGCAACTAATAAGGCAGTATTTTCCGCAGTGAACTATTTTGCAAATAAGATGTCGAACTGTAACATGCTATGTCGGGTTTGTTCAGCAGCAGCCATAGCCTATTTAAATAGATTTTAATAGAAGTGTACAACATCCATTACTAAATCAACAATCACGTGCCATCTGGCAACCTACAAGTTACATAGAGTCTAAAGACAATGTTGAAGCGGACGCAGAATCTAGAGTTAAATTATCACAAAAAACTGGGTGGAAGCTACTTCGTCCACTCTGGCCCCATTTTTTCCCTATTAGCGGGAATGTTATTCTCCAAGCCCGATGAACGGGGTCAGTTCGGAAGAAGCCTTAGGGATATGTTTAGCTTCGATCTGTGACTCTATCATTCTGCAGTACAATTCAGGCCTTAAATTATGGTGGCAATTTAAAAAATCAGAAAACATGAATGTTTTTTCAGCTTACAGACATTTAAAAATTTTTTTACAATTCAATTTTAAAATGGCTTTACTTTCACACCCTTAAGATCTCACAGGGCAGCATTTACACAAATTCTAGGCCCAACTTTAACTTCTGATGTTAGAATTTAAGATTTCTGAAAAGAGCCCATAGTTTTAGTCACGCATGGGTCCCAGCGGTGTTGTTATCATTTGTACAGCTTATGCCCAGTCAGATAATATCATCAGAGTATCTAACCTATTGTCCATATTATTTACGTTAGTTACTGGCCAAAGGGTGCACACTTGAGGTTAACAATATTGCCAGACACGATGGAAAAATTGAGATAGATATAACTAGCAGGCTTAAGACTTCAGTTATAGGGCGTATCCAACCTACTCTTTATCTACCATTTTATGATGTAGACGAAACATTTGCCAGCCAGAACTCTGCCTATCCTAATAACCTTTTAATTACACTTAAAAAAGCGTGTCGTATGATACGAAGAGGCTCGCAGCAGACGGGGCAGAGAAATATTCTGTTTTTGCAAAGTACTACTTAAACTACTCTTGATTGAGAATGACAATTTGTATCCTAAATACTAGCTTCGCCTTAATGCTAATAGTCTATTCATTTAATAGATTTTGCTACACACGAGTACATATGCTTGTATGTACTCGTTCGTTATAATATAGACAGATGTTCAACTTTATTTCGTTCCTTAGTATCTAGGGATGCTTGGTAGTATGTTATCTACAAATATGCATATTTTTTCCTCAACATAAATGTTTATAATAGATATACTAATTTTGTTCCGTTAAAAGAAAAGTTCCTTTTTAAAAACAATTTTATTACAATACAGAGAAGATGTTTACTGTAAGAGCTTAAAACAGAGAGTGATTTTAATATTTCATTAAATAAAGCATTACAATTCAAATATGCTGGTGTCATCACCAGATAAGGCTTCTGAGAAAGATGTCGTGAGAATCATCTAGGTCGGCAGGTTCCATGGATGTAACTCCTCCCTCCTTAAGCCGAAAAAATACTGGATGTATTTTGTGAGGAATTGGTTTCTTCGGTTTTGGCATCGATTGGGCCCTGGGATTGATTATTATTGGTTCTATTTGTCGTGTAGATTTTGAGTAGGGGTCTAAGTCGACTTCTGAATTTCCATACCATGTATATTGTCAGAATGATAACTAGGATTCCTATTAGGTAATTCGTAATATTTGAAGTTCGGTCCTGTTCTTCTATAGGAGATATTGGTGATAGCTGGTTAGCCATGTCTTTCAATCTATAGATATCTTCGAAGTTTAGTTTCCCTAAGTCGGGTGTCTTGAACATTATCGATGAGGTAGAGTTTCCTATTTCTATATCCGGTAGGATTAATGGTTTTCCTTGTTTAATTTTTATGTCGTTGACAAATTTCTTTGGTCCAACTTGAATTTGGCAATTTTCTTGAACTTTCGCCAGGGTAGGTAGATTGATTTTTATATACTGATCAATTTTGCATTTTGAAAAAAGACTTTCTTCTTTATTTGGAATTATAAGTACTTCTTCTTGCGTGATTTGTTCTGTTATTATTTCTTGTATATTAACTTCTAGAATAGGACAGTTGTCTAGCGTGAATCCATTAAGCAGTAGAAGGGTGCACTCGTCTTGGGGGTGGAAGTTTTCATTGCAATAGTAGTCCTCTTCAATTTGGGGGCAAGTATTTTCTTCAAATTGGGTTCTTTCTTTTGCTTGTGCCAAATAAGGATATTTTGGGACAAATATTTTGTGGTTTTGGATAATAGGATAAAGGTGGTAGAAGGTTAATCCTTCAGGACGGATTATAGGAACATGAATAGCGAACATCACCTTAGCTTTCGAAAAAGTAACCTGAGTTCCCAAAAATTGGTAATATGATAGTATATTTTCAAATTTTGGTATTTCCTCATTATTATAGATTGTTTTTAGATAATCTATCATTTGTTTTAATTCTAAACTTGAAACTATTGAATTATGCAGTGCATTTAATTTGGCAAACATAATAGCGTCCTCTAAGTTATCGATAAAGGTAATTAAATTTTGACAGGTAAATTTATTTGGTGAATTAATCCCTGAAAACTTATGTAATCATTTAAATCATTAATTGATTTTTGAATGACGTCTTTAAATACTTTTAGACCATAGTGCAGTTGTTTTTGGTTTTCATTAAGAATCGATATTGTTTTATTGTAATTATTAATTAGGTTTTTTGATAAGGAAACCTGTAAATTTAATTCATGGATAATATTTTTCTGATTAGTTTCAAGGTTTTTTATATGTTGATCGTATCTTTTTCCATCCTCAGCGTCTAGTGTACCGAATAACCATTTATTAACTTTTCCTACAATATTAATTAGACCTCGTTTATTTCTTACGTGTGGGTAGAGATTCTCGAGTTTATCTTGTGTTGTTTGAATTAAAAATTCCGTTCTAAGAATTGCGCTTTCTGATAGTCCCTGATAAGAAATTGGATTTGTAGCGTTTTCTAGCTTTATATGACTTTTTATTATGCGAAAGTATTTTTCTACGTTTGTAAGTTGTAACAAAATAGGTTCTAGATCTACATAGTGGAGAAATGTATGTTTTGTATATATAAGTTTAGCTTTTCCTAATTCTATGGGAAGAATAGGGTTTTTAAGGGTTGTCAGTTGTATGTCATTGGTATTGCTGTACGTTTGAAGTACTTGGAGCGTCATGATCAATGTCAGGGTCGTCCTTTTCATTGTCTATCTGAAAATTCGGTGGTTGTTTAATTCTAGTTCTATGATATGTACCCTTTTGTGTGATTAACTTGTTGTCGGTTTGATTTTTAACCAAAAATTTTTTAAATTTCGGCAAGTCTTTGCCTCTGGCTTTTGTTTTAATATAGGCTTCATTTGAATGCGCGAAATCAAGCGGGTTGGCTCGATTTTCGTTTCTTTTGCTGTCTACGTCACCGGGGTTATTGTCTGTAGACATTGTCTCTAAGGCGTTAAGGTTATTGTCAGCTGGATACCTAGATTTGAATGAATCAACAAGAATAGGTTCAGTTAATGTCACGGAAATGGTTCTATCAGAATGATTCTGTGTTTCTAAGGGGGCGAATCCGTTTTTTGCATAACATAATGTTTGTGGTAGAAATAGCGTATCGATTTTACCTGGTCGTGTCAAAATTTCTCCCTCTACTATGTTCACAGGAACATTTTTTATTATTTTTTCGTGTGGGTTTACCGAAAACGAAAAAGAAGATTCATGTACTTTTCTATAAAAGAAAGGTATTTCGATGTTAGGTCCGATCAATCTCGTATTACATAAATCTATATTAAGTTGCATATTAATTAGGTCAGTTAAACCTAATATTCCGTCAAAGTAATCGTGAAAGTTATAACTTAAAATTCGTGTAGGTTATACGTGTTGTTATGCCAGGCTAAGCAAAGGGTGACTTTGGGTCGTGGATGTAACTTTCCCTTACCTATATATGTTTTTGGGCGCCAATCAAATCTTCCTGTTTATTTATTGAAAAGGTGTACGGTCGTCTTCAGCAGACTTGATAAACTGGACGAAATAAAATGTAACACAAATCTTGAGTTAGACTTTTTTTTTATTATTATTAACTCAAAAAGAAAAAAGTATTTTATATTTTAAACACATATATCTTATTACTAAAATCTCCTTTGACATAAAATTAGTTAGTTTGAGGTTTTATTAAATTCTGTGAAATTGTTTAGAAAAAATTGTTAGAAAAATTACAATATGTTGGGGGTCACATAAGTAGCCTTAAATGTCGCAATGTATTTAAAAAAAATTAACAGACTATAGGGGTACCTTGGGATAAATGCATTTATTCGGGGTTTACCTATTTCTGAAAAGGAAAGTCGTTACACGAGGCCATGATGTGCCTTAACATGGTTATATATATCAAAGTTTAAATTAAAAAGGGAAATTTATGTGATATTATTCAATATTATGGATTTTATACGTTTACTATAATGAAAGCGAAAAATAGATCAATAAAAAGGAATTCTTTTTAGTTACCGCTGAGACTTCCTTGTCTCACGCCAAGTATGGTGCTTAAAATGCATCTAGCTGCAGCCAAACTTGCAGGTTACAGTCCTGGGCTTCTATGTAGAATTAAAATTGGCATCGTTAGGAGACGGACATCACACTAGGACATTTACACAGCTACTACTAAATAGACGCCTTGGTGAGTTAGTAGTTCATCTTCATATTGCTACTAAGTGGACACCTTGGTGCTTGGGACCGATGAGACGTAGCACATGTCTAACTTAAAAGGCGAAGTGGAGAGGTTAAGTTGAAGGGCGAGATTGAAAAGTCGAGTTTGAAGAGGTGAGGCCTGCAATGGAGAAAAAAACGATTCTGAGTGCCTGTACTCTTTAACGTTCACAAAACTTGGGACAGAAAGCTTCACAACAGGAAGTAATGAAAGAAAATATCAATTTTCTATTACCTTGGTTTTTGTGTGGCCTCATGGTTTCTTAGTTGCTGATAACGGTACGATAATACTGGTATTTTTTATATGGTATTAACTCTATAAAACTTAACAGCAAAAAGGGAGATAAAAATCTCTAATCACCTGCTTATATAGTCAGCTGTCACGGCTCTGTCAAGGCGTGCGCGAGCTGGAACTTTGTTTATGAAATTGAGGTTAGACAGGAGAGACTAAAAAATTCCTGCTGGAACACAAACTTGCATCGAACCTTACTTTATTTTCGAAAATCCAACCTGAAAATAATACACACAGTCGAGAAATATGATTACCAGACCAAAAAATAACATCTAGGGAATTTCAGCAGCGGAAGTTTAGTACCTTTTCATTCGGAATTCGACAACGGAACAATATGTACTCGAATGACGTTGCGCCTTCCCTGCGTCACTGAGAAACAAAAGCGTGGCATGGCTTCTTATGTTGGCTTGGCATCACTAATCCTGGTTGCTCCTAACAGATGTTCAGCTAATGCCAAAATTTGAAAACGATTTAAGCCAATAACCTCGTTTTATTTTCAATCATAATAAACGACTTGGTTTTATATACTGAATTAGTTATAATTTTTGTTAATTAATTAGCAATGGTCATCTGGGATTCTGTAAAAATATGGTAATCGATGAATCATTTTTTTTATAAGTATTCCCGGAATTACTGAGATATAAAGTAAGTAAAGTGATTTTCAAGTTCCTACAATGTAAATGTCTGTTTTTCCCAATTTAAAATTTAAATTGTTACAAAGTCAACAAGAATAAAGTTTATATTATAGTCTATACGGAATTCTGCGAAAGCCGGTATAGATGCTTGGAATTTAGTTACTTGACTTCCTAAGGCTGTTTTTATAGTATTGTTAGACTGATAAATACAGTGGGCATAAAAAGTTTCTGCAATTGATGGTTTTAGAATAGATCGTTGACTACCAGTGTCAATTAAAAGTTTTAAATTTGGATGTTTAATTTTGACGTATGAAAGGGCGTTGCATGAAGATATATTAATTTCTGTCATGTCGGTTCGTTTATTGGGCTCGTTTCTGGAAAATTTTGGGTATGAACATTGTCTTCTTTGTCCATAATCTGTTTATTAAGTAATGGTTGTTCATGTGTCAATTCGGGTTGATTTTCATGCATTATATTATATTGATCGTAATCCGAATATTGCATTTCGTAGTACTGTTCATCAGGGGTCATTTGATAATACGGATAGTTAGCTGCATAACTACCGTGTGTTTCATATTCGTCGTAGTAAGTATTTTCGACATTTAAATCGTCTCTTTCTTCGTTAAAATAAAGTTCTTGAAAAGCAAAATTTGGCTTTTGATTAGGATATTGATTTCTAAAATGATTTTGAGGTGCGTTATAAAAATTTTGACGATTTGAATTTACCGTCGGGTTCCTAGAAGTGGTTGACATAGGTACCGGGCGTGGTAACTGATTTGGTGGAATTTGGTTAGGCCTGAAAACATTTTGGGGTTTGCCAAAAACTTGTTGGTTAGTGGGGTAGTTTCGCGGGGGCAAATACCGTGGTTGTATGTTTATGGGTCCGTTTGGAAATTTTGGTCTTTGAGGGAAGTTTTGTGGTACTATGTTTTGTGGCGTGTTAAAGTTATTATACATTTGATGTCCATTCTGAAAATTTTGAAATTGGCTTGGTTTTTGGAACCAATTATCTTGTTTTTGCATTTTAGGCGTTTCGCCGAAACTGTTATACAATTTTTCAAAGTTTTCAAATTCGCTTACGTATGCCATTGCGTCTTCGAGAGTTGCTGGCTTTTTTATGTGCATGTTGTTTTTTAATATACCGGTGCATCCTGCAATGAAAGTATTTAAAGCCGTTTTTTCGTAGTAACTTATGTGACATAATTTTTCTTGGGCACTTAAAGAATTATTATTACTTATTCTTTGAATAACATTACTGCGTAATAATTGTATTCGATTGCCAAAATTTAATATATGTTCACCTTTATGAGGTTTAGTTCTAGTTAATTCTTGAACTAAACAGTCTGAGTCGGTTCTATCGGAAAACCCAGAAATTAATGCTGCGCGCAATTTCGGCCATTCGTCTAGCATTATTTCAGCTTTACCAGTTAGTTTTTCAATTATGCATTCCACAATATGGGTATTTAAGTCATTATCGTTAAAATGTTGATATTTGGCGACTAAGTCGTCACATCTTTTAACAAATTTGTTCAAATAGTCACTGTTGCCATCAAAAGGCTTGATATTTTCGATTTTTAATTTAAATAAATCCCAATTCACAACGAGAGGTGTGGATCGCGATTGGTTTGTTTGCTCCTGCGGAGTACTCATCTTTATTAATAAAAATAAAGAACAAATGATAAACTAAATTAAACCGTAACTCCGTAAGAAACCGTTATTCCGTAAGAAAAATTTTTATTAACGTCGATCATCAAAAGTTATTAACAAATTACCTAGCTTCAAACTGAAACTGCACCGGACGTGAAAAAAACCCATAGAACATTTATTAAACATTAATTAGAATTTATTAACATAAAAATTGAATTTATTAGCGCTCAATACCCAAAGTTATAAACAAAAAACCCCTCTGACTCAAATCCTGCACCCAACTTTTTAGACCGTCCCAAAAATACCTATGGGATAATTTTTTAACAATTAATTAGAAATTTATTCCGTAAGAAAAATTTTTATTAACGTCGATCATCAAAAGTTATTAACAAATTACCTAGCTTCAAACTGAAACTGCACCGGACGTGAAAAAAACCCATAGAACATTTATTAAACATTAATTAGAATTTATTAACATAAAAATTGAATTTATTAGCGCTCAATACCCAAAGTTATAAACAAAAAACCTCTCTGACTCAAATCCTGGCAAAAAAAACCCACTCTGACCCAAATCCCCGTGATACATCTGTTATTCCAAAACTTCGTTCGTCTGTATGCATTCTAAGCCCCATTAATGAAAAAATTAATAATCATCTTTTGGGAGAATTTAACGTATATCAAAAGCCGTGGACTCGCCGTGCTGAGCGAGAATAGACAATCGGAGAGAGGGCACGAAAATCAGCGCGTATATGGCTGCTTGGCGCGAGATATGCTCTCAACGTTTCTTTGCATGCTCGGCGCGACCGGCAGAGAGGGGGCGCTACATGCTGTTGCGTGTTTTTCGTGGAGTGGGGGCCGGAGCATTGTCGCGTCTCGCAGAAAAACAAAAGAGATTTTCGGGCCCAAACGCGAAAAGAGCCTCCCAAGCGCTAATTAGTTACTATTCGGTAATTAGGTAATTTAATATTCTTGCAATCGCGTGTTTATTCATTGGCCATATTGTGTAATGTATTCCGAAGAAGAGGAAAACGGTTTGAGTGAAGCAAGTTCAGACGGGAGTGATGGCAGTTTTTCGGCCAACGAATCATCGGTAGAAGTTTCGGCGAAGCGGAGTTCTAGTGAGAGTGAAAATGAAAATCACTCAGGAAAAAACAACAATAAAAATGTGCAAGAGGAAGAAGCTGTCGATGATGATGTGCCGCGGGGGCGTCCGGTATTGGCAGCGGGACAGGATTTTGTGGACGCCGTGCTGAAATTCCAGGAACAGATTGTAAACAAAAAACGTGTTGTGCCAATCAAGAACCCAGTATGGGACTCACTATATTTAGAGCTCAAGACAACCTACAAAAAATCCACTCTGAGAGTCATGGTGTGTACAAACAGATACGATATACTCGTGCGTCTCGGATTGAAAAATCCAACTCCGAAGCATGCTCAACGAGAAGGAAACGAGAGGGAAGAACGCGTGTTTGATACCACACTCGACGAAAGTTATGACCTGAACAACAGTCGAGATATTTCACGGGGGGAAAAGTATTTTGAGTTTTATATTTCGAAAGAAGAATTTCAAGACATCGTGATCAAAAAATTTTATGCCAGAAAAACAAGCAGAGGTAGAATGAAACGAGAGAAATTGGAAAATGTCTTCGATCCCGAGAAGTACCATAGCTTTTTTCAAAAAAAAATTTCGGACCAAACTTCTCTCTCGTGCGCTTTCATGACCGAACGCGCAACTGTGAATATCGACTCATCGAAAGGGACGTTCAGAGGTTTGTATGAATTTTTAAAATATTAGATGGACAATGTCAGTTTATTTTGCCCACCCTGCCGGGTAAACAAATAAAAAAGAAGCTCTTCCTCTCGGTATATATCTCTGAAAAATTGCACAGATTCAGTCCAGTGGCGATGCCAATGTTATCCTTTTCCACGGGTCTCTCATATTTTTTTTAATGCTTTTGGATGATGGCCCCTTTTTTCAGAGACACGACCCACATGGCAAAACACTGCGCTAAACCAATGTATTTTCGGGTGCGGTGGACCGGTTTTTCATTTTTTCGACATAGCTAGTTCTTTCATCACACGGCCACGCGCGCCCAATTCTACAAAACACCTTACATGTCACTCAATCTTTGAAATAGAACATATATACATTCGGGTAACAGTTATGTACGTACAGAGATGGAGGAGAAAGAGAGAAAAAGAGCTTCTTTTTGCCACCACGCCTGGTTCGCTGTCTGACCTTGACCATTGGGACTTACAGGGCTGAACGGGCATTGAAGCCAACAAGCTTGCATGGAATTTAAATTAGCGTGTGGATCGACCCTATAAGAATATCCCCAGACGACGCGAGATCCGGGAGATGGAGTTTGAAGGTTACGTGGAGTGGTGGTGGATGCTCGATCGAGGAGTGATGAGACATGAGATATCCCACCATGTTCATTCGGATTCAAGAGACGTGTTGGAAGAAAAAAAAATTCGGTTCATGGGCGGGCCCGTTACGCTCCCCGACAGCGTGGCGCTCGGACGCATATGCACGGAATACGCGCGATAAATCGCACATACCCGCTATTGCACTCGATGTGCCACTGATTCCGATGTACCAGCATCTTCGTCCCGCTTCGGGGGAGATGCTGGACCAAACAAAAACAAGATTTGGGTTATGCGCGACCGCAATTCGATTTCTCGTGCAAGCGCGCTTCCGAGGGGCATAACGGGTCCGCGTATGATCTAGCGTCGTCTAGGGATATTTTTACAGGCTCGATCCACAGGTTAATTTAATTTTCATCCATTTATTACGTTTTTCATAAATTCTGTCATCCGCAGGTCATTGTAGATGTGGAAGCAGAATAAAGATTACAATAGAACATCTTATGCAATCTCAGGATTATGTTGCAAAATGTTATTTGGAATTGGGGGATGGTATTTGCGGCAAGTATTACGTAAGAAAATCGCAAAGAGATGAACTTGGAAAAGAACTAATGACGAAAAGCGTACATGCCGAAAGGGCTGAAATAGCTAACAATAAATGGCCAAATAAAGGAGAACCGCCAACCTTGTATTCATCGACTGTACTCCATCAGGTCAAACAACAGTATAAAAAAAGTTTATACCACGATCCCGATCTATTTAAATCTCTAGCATATTTAAAACACGTGAAGTATCCAGGGGCAATTGATGATATTGGATATTCGCCGTTTTCCATCCAGTACAAGGTGAATGCGCAGCTAAAAGCATTTATAAAATTAAAAGATAAAAACAAGAAAAAAAAAGGAAAAAAAATAATCGCTTGTATGGACAGCACTGGCGGATTAGTAGTTCCTATTCATCGAGGCCCAGATATTCCCAGCAAACACGTTTTTCTTCATAGTATCGCAGTTACCGATTCCGATGTTCAGTTTACCATCGCTCACATGCTATCGGAAGATTCCCATGCTCAAGCTCTGAGTAACTGGCTTCTGATGCTGAAAAGGGGTGGTTATCCGGACGCGGATGTTTATGTAACAGACTGGTCAAGGGCACTATTGAATGCCATATCAGCTGCGTATACAAAATTCAAAAACATATCGGAATATGCTAATGCCCTACAATCAGCTGATAAACCATCTCCCTACATCCGGATTGATGTTTCCCATACTCTGAAAAAATATGCAAGATTTTTTCGCTCTACTCGACCAAGAATAAAAACTTTGTACATGGCAACCATAGGTCAAATAATAATGAGCAATGAGTTGGAAGGTTGTCGAAAGCTTGTCGAGTCGCTTTTTATTATTGCCTTGGCAGAAACATCAGGAAGGAGCCCAGGGGGCCTCAATACCGCTTGCCAAGATGCCAAAGACTATTTGCTCGACCGAACTACAGGTAATTTGGCCTGCATATATCTTTATTATTTTTGTCTGATATGTTGTGAGGTTGTTTTAGCGGTACAATTTATTTTGCATTTCATCAGGTTACACTGTGTCGGAAAAAGAAGAAGCACAAGGCGATGATTCTGAAGTCATAGATCAGGCAATGGATGACAATGAAAATGATGTCACTGGACATAGAAGACAAAATGTCTGGTGTCGATGGGGGTCAGATATTCTAGAGTCGGTGAAACAGGCATTGAGGATGAACGATGACGGGAATGACGCAAATGCTCATGTGAACGAAAATTTCGTCGATTATCTATTAAAAGATATTGAATTCCTGCCGTTGTGGACTAACATTTACTCTGCGGATTATGGTTTCTCCAATACAAAGCAAACATTCTCCACTGGTGCGATGGAGAATGAACACAGAAAACTGAAACATCAAATTTTTACTAAACAGGAACTACCGATACGCGCTGATCTGTTTGTGGAAAAACACATTGAGTATTTGCAGGGTAATTCAAAGATAATTTCAGTCAAAATCGATTATGCAGATAAAAATGAAACCGATGTTAGGCCTGAAGATCAAGAACCGTCAGAAAATATGACCAGCGACAATTTTACACCTGATACGACACCTGCCGCCAGCACAGATAAATTTAAATGCTCTATTTGCCAAAAAGAAATGACGGTCAGAAAATGCTGCATCATCTGTGAACTACCAATGCATTACAATGATCAGTGTTCCATAAAAAATGTGGACAAAGAAGAAGGCATATCCCAACGCATTTGCAGAACCTGCTCTGCAAGAAAAGATCTGGATGAAATTTTGGCCTTGAGAACATTCGATAATTGGAAAAATTTCGGGGTAAAAAATGCAAGAGTGGATGAAAGAATAAAAGAACAAAATCCTTCTGAGAATCTTGAACGGCAACGACAATCTGGGAGTCCTGATCTCAATTGCCCTACATGCAACATGGCAGTTGGCAACTCTCACGCCTGTTTTCATTGCAAGCAATTCGTCCATGCCATCGAGAGTTGTTCCCACCCTCACATCGAAGACGAAGAAGGTTATGGACAAAGACGAATTTGTTTGAAATGTTTCGAACGGCAAAACCCTCCCGGACACGAAGGCCCTGAAACCAACACCAACGGACCTGATGAAGAGCAGCAGATTGGCACAGTCAGTGCCGTTACATGTCCTTCGTGCAACAATGAGGTGGGCGACGTCCATTCATGTTCTGTTTGCCACGTGTATGTTCATGCCATCGACATATGCTCTGAACCATTTGAAGGAGATGAAGAAGGCCACGGGCAAAGAAGAATTTGCAATCAGTGCATCCAAAAGAAAAAACACAATGCCGACAACAGCCAAGGCAAGAAAAGAAAACTGGAGCCCAAAACCGTGAACGAGAAAAAGAAGAAGAAGACTGCTCTTTACCTGGGAGAAAAAAAATCTATGGTTAAAGACATATTGACCTTAAAAAAACACACAAAAATTCCAGTGATCAAGAATGGAAGTACTCTTAATCTGGCGACCATAAAGAAGGGGAAAAAAGACATAGTTTTGAAAAACACTTGTGCTGCTGATTCAATATTTCAACTGTTCCTGGCTGGCGCGCACGATTACAAAATAATTGAAAAAAAGGCAAGTTGATCGAAATTCTCGTTTTTTATTTGTTGAAAGTAAAATAATCGATCAATTTCCTTTGTTTTTTTTTTCATGTACAGGTACAGGAGAATGCGGACAAAAATGCTTTCTTCAACTGGGTTCTAAACGCGAAAACAAAAGGAATCTCCCAGAAATCTTACCAACTGCGCGCTGAGACTCTGCTACCGCACTTCAAACTCAAAGAACATGCTCAAACACCTGGCATATATATTGCAGATTGTAATATTAATGTTGGGGAACTCGCGGACAAGCTATTAGTGGACATCTTCAATATGGTCCAAACATTCTCTTGTAGTAAAGGATGTTCGCCAGTGGTTACGGAGCAGTCATCATATAAAATTTCCCCATTTGACGAGAACTTCCAGAAAACACTCTTTGTTGACACCTATTCTCACCAATTGAATTCTACCTGTCAAAATACATCAGGAAACAAACTTTGCGGAGAAAATATGACACTGAACTATTCTTTAGGTAAATCGCAATGGCGACAATAATAAAATCCTAATAATAATAATTAATTTATTGAATATTAAGCCTTTCAATCGCTTGGGTAATGGACAATACTAATGTTTCAGGTGATATTGTGGTTATCGATGTCCTGCATAACTACCAAGGTATAGATATAAAATTAGGCGATATGACTGAGCTTTATGACATACCAGGAGATCATCAATACCATCTCAGAGTATTCGGTGTCATCAATTACACGAGATCTAGGGCGAATATGCGAGAAGAAGAGAGTGAGGGGCATTATACTGCAATTGCAAAGAGATGCGACAATACGTGGTGGTTATATGATGATATTGGAGGTATGACCAAGCAGGTTAAGAACGAAAAAAAAATTCAGCCAGCTTTAATACTGTTGTATAAAAAAAAAATTGACGAATAAAACATAGCACTAATTGTTGTTAACAAATTTTTCATACAATTTCCAATTATATACCGCCACCCGTATGAAAATTAACCATGTCCGGTGTCGGTTCAAGTACGAAACTGGACTAATTTGTTTATAACTTTGAGTATTGAGCGATAATAAATTCAATTTTTATGATAATAAATTCTAATTAATGTTTAATAAATGTTCTATGGGTTTTTTTCACGTCCGGTGCAGTTTCAGTTTGAAGCTAGGTAATTTGTTAATAACTTTTGATGATCGACGTTAATAAAAATTTTTCTTACGGAATAAATTTCTAATTAATTGTTAAAAAATTATCCCATAGGTATTTTTGGGACGGTCTAAAAAGTTGGGTGCAGGATTTGAGTCAGAGGGGTTTTTTGTTTATAACTTTGGGTATTGAGCGCTAATAAATTCAATTTTTATGTTAATAAATTCTAATTAATGTTTAATAAATGTTCTATGGGTTTTTTTCACGTCCGGTGCAGTTTCAGTTTGAAGCTAGGTAATTTGTTAATAACTTTTGATGATCGACGTTAATAAAAATTTTTGTTACGGAATAAATTTCTAATTAATTGCTAAAAAATTATCCCATAGGTATTTTTGGGACGGTCTAAAAAGTTGGGTGCAGCTTCCAGGTACCCAGATAAGGCTTCTGAGAAAGATGTCGTGAGAATCATCTAGGTCGGCAGGTTCCATGGATGTAACTTACTGTTGCAACTTGCTTTAAAAAGCTACCTGTTAACTTATTTACGAAACAAGGCGGAAATATAATTAACATGTCAAACGAACTTACCTTTAACTGAAGTACGATCTGAATTATATGAAGCCTTGTTGAAGTAAATAAGTCCCTCCCGAAACCTTTCTTACTTTTACCCCTTAGTTGCAACAACATATTATTATTGCTTTAAACAGGACTGGAGATTTATGCAGACCGAAGGCGGGTGCGGGGAGTTTGTTTACTTTAAAATAGTGTGGATCGGTACCCTTTCGGGGATACTACCTGCTAACTTATTTACTTCAACAAGGCTTCATATAATTCAGATCGAACTTCACTTACAGGTAAGTTCGTTTAATCTGTTAATTATAGATGTAATTTTTATGTTTATCGGGAACGTAATAATAACCGGTAGAGAAAAACTCTTAGCGTGTTGCAAACTTGGATATAGAATTGTTTTTAGACCTGAAAAATACCTTTAGAATTGCATCAATATTGACAATATAAATATAAAATATGGTATTATAGGGAAAAAATTGTAGAACGTTTTAAAGATATTCGATCATAAAAAATAATGTACTACTGTAACCGATCGATAAAGATCTTTTGCGTACTGTTGTGTTTTGATGTAAATATTTTCAACAAATTCTACAATTCGTGATTTGTTGCCTTATCTTGAAAAACAAAGGTGTTGAAAGGATCCCTTTCCATCATTACCTGGTATAAATTTCCTTTTATATACTGTTTCAGAATTCTTGTCTTTCCGCTCCTCCTTTACGAGGAACTCGTTTCAAAAAGTACATAGCAGAAATTAATGACAATATTACTGTTGAAACAAAACTGGCTATTCAATCACCTACCTCTAAGCAGTTCTACGAAATAAATTCAGGCCGGTTAGATATTCAGCCAGCATAGATTACTGAAAATATCACAATTGAAACAAAACTGCCTGATATGTTCTAGATGAGCTGTAATAATATGTTTAAGAAATATGTTTTAAGTTTATTGTTTATTTTGTATTTATCAAAAAGGATAACAAATTCTATTTATTTTTAGAAAAATTAGGAATATGCACAATAAATTTTGTTTACTATACTTAAATTTTTTCATAGCTAATTGTTGTTAACATTTTTGTACAATCCGGCATAATTGGAATAGATAATGCATTTTAGGACTTTAGTTATGTATTATGAAAAAATTTAGCTAACCAGAAAATTTTGAATGTGACATTCAGGACGTTAGCAAAAATAATTTTTTCTCAATCAAAGTGACCTACCATTAACGTCAATTATTTTTCAATAAAAACTAAACGATATTTACACAAGCTCTTTTGTAATTCTAACAAGTACTTCAATATCATTAAGTGTTCGTAAGAGAAAATTAATTAATGCAAATTCAAGATTATTTCCTTTTTTATTAAATTAAAGAGTGCGTTTGCAGATGATGATGTAAGCCTTGAAAACAATCAAGAGTATGATGTCCCAGTTCTCATTTAACTGGTAAAAGGTTAAAATCGATGACAGTATTAAAAATTTAGAATACTTATTTCTTAATGATTGTTGTTTGGCAACACCACACATGTATAATACCGCAAAAAACAGAGTAGCATATAATTTTTGGAAGGGCTTAATAATGTATCAAACGTGAATTGGGTATTCGTATACTTAAACTTTATTGGGTCCAATTTGAGAATAGGGACCGCCCCAGCCAAAAGAATCTTAATTGATATACGCCGGGAATTCAAGTTTTCTAGGAGACGCAATAAGGCTGGATATTCAACGGACACAATAATGATAAAAGTACTTATAATAGATATCTTTATGGTCATTAATTGATATATGCCGGGAATTCAAGTTTTCTAGGAGACGCAATAAGGCTGGATATTCAACGGACACAATAATGATAAAAGTACTTATAATATATACAGTGTATAATATACTACGGATAAACTTTTTATTTGTTGATTTATGAAAAATGGTAGTCTTTATAAATACTCCTGCTTGTGCTCAATCGATCAAAGAGTGCATATATTAATTCTTAAATTTATATACCGAGTGATTACAGTCTCTCTTATAGCTTTATTGCATACGTTTTTCGACCTCAAAGGAGAAATAATAAAATGAAAAATAACTCAGGTTATGTTAATTTTTTCGACGGGATAATCAAACTACTTGAGGCAATTGAGACCTATCTGCTCACTTAATTAAGGAACCAGACATTCCTACATTATAACCTTTCAATGGCACTTTCGCCCATTACCATTAAGATAATGTGTTAGAAAATAGTTGTTAGTGATAAGTACTTTCATTGTCACCGCTTTGGTATATAAACCCTGTAATGTAGAAAATAAGATATTATTGGAATAAAGAACTTCGTGGTAATAGTTTGTTTAGTCTTTTTAAAAACGGTTTCTGTAATACGAGATCTTTAATTGGCGCTGCGAACAGGATTACTTCATTGATCCTTTGTATCAAACAAGTAGTGATCGAGTGAGTTTCAACTCTTAAGAAGTAATCAACGAAGACTAGTGTGCAAATAAGAACACGAAGCCAAACGAGCTGTCCAGACCTAGAAGATTCCTTCAGCGAAATCTTGGGTTTTGCAATCAGCCAGTTCCAGTATTCAACCACTAGACACGATTGAAGGAGGAGAAGTATTGGTCAAGTTGAACGTCTCTAATCTTCCTACATCGATGTTATTAGTACTTATTTTGTAAGTAATTTTTACGAATTTCCCATTTTTGCACTCCATTTTACTTTTATAATAAGTGTGTTAGGCATTTAATATTATTAATTGTAAGAAAACAATTTTAAGACAAAGATTATAATTTATGTCCCGCGATAGATCACCTTTAAAAAGAGATTCTAATTTAATAAATTCAAATATGGCCACTAGTAATACAATGTCCTACAGTGAGATCCAAATTCGTTTTAATTTTGCTAAATGCATGGTCCCCGAATATTTTGGAGGATCCAAAGACCTTAATTATTTTTTAATAAATACGAAAGAATTCTTAGACAAATTTACTTTTACAGATGAAACATTAACCCTGTATTTTTTTAGATATGTAATTTCGCAAATTAAAAGCGAAGCCAGAGATTTAGTTACATTACATAACCCACGTTCTTTTGATGAACTAAAAACTCTTTTAATAAACAAATATAAAGATCCCTGCAGTGAGGAAAATCTTCTTACCTTACTTACAACTAGCTTTCAAAATAATAATGAAAATTTCGAAGAATTTGCATTAAACATCAATAAAAAATTACATAAGTTGAAAGAAAATGCTCAAACAGAATATTCAGATCAAGTAGAGTTTCTTGAATTAAAATTTAAGGATTATGAAAGACAAGCATTATACGCTTTTGTCTCAGGTTTAAAAGAGCCTTATTGCTCATTTGTTAGACAACAAACTCCTAAAAGCATAGACGCATGTGTTAACATTTGTAGAGAATACGACAATATACAAACTCAAATAAATTATAAAAACTTTTTGCGACAAAATATGTCAAAAAATACATTTAAACCGCCTACAAATACGCAAAATACTAATTCTTATAGAAACAATTCTAACTTTGAAAGATCGTTTCCTAGAGGGCCTATTAATTTACCTCCCAGAAGGCCTCAACAATCGCACTTCCCTACTAATATTCAAGCATTTCAACAACCAAAAACAAATGTTTTTCGACCACAAAATAATCATAATACCTTACCAAAACCAACACCTATGTCTATTAGTACTAGAAATACGTATACACCAAGACCAAATAATAATTGGCAACAACGCTTTAATAATGGTCAACAAAATTTTCAAAATAAAAATTACAATCAAGGATACAATCATTTCGCTAGGCAAGGTAATAATCGTCCTGATAAAGTTATCGAAGAAATTCATAATGCAGAAACAAACTCTGAAGAGGAACCCGATGAAAATTTTACATTGGACACCCCATTTCAAAATATAACTTAGATTTAAATAATTATACGTATCAAACGCAACTTCCTTTTATTTTTAGTAATAATCATCAATTAAAAATTCTTATAGATACAGGCGCATCATCCAGTATAATGAACCCTGAAGTAGCTTTTAAACTCTTTCCTTCATTAATATATAATCACAGTTTTGAAATTACTACGTGTCATAAAACTATTAAAGGCAATTACGCTGTTGAAATACCAATTTTATCGGAATTTAAAAATTTCACACCTATTGAATTTTTAATTTTACCATGGCACAAAAAATTTGACTGTTTACTTAGTTTTAAAGATTTAGTTAATCTAGAATGTACTATAGATACAAAAAATAAATGTTTAATAATGCCTCATACAAAAATTTACTATCAAGAAGATATTAATAAAAATAATAAAATAAGAAGCTCAATAAAGAATGGAGAAGTCTTAGTACCGAGTATTAAAATTAATGATAATACTTCTATACCTGAAAGTATATGTTACGTAAACAATTACGAAGTAAACTACCCCTATGAAATAAATAATTTGAACATAGATAATATTAACACTGAACCTTTAAGTAACTTTGATATCAAAGAAAAATTTGAAAAATCTAATCATTTAAAAATTTCAAATAATATACAAATAGAGAAAGTTATTAGAATAGATCATATGAATGTTGAGGAGAAGGCAAAAATAAAAAAATTATGTTATAAGTTCAAAGACGTATTTTATAACCCCGAAAAAAAATTGTCTGTTTGTAACATCACTTCTCACTCCATTAGAACCAAGGATAATGATCCAGTTTATGTAAAGAACTTTAGATACCCATATCATTTAAAACAAGAGATTCAAAATCAAGTAGCTAAATTATTAGATAATGAAATAATTAAACCTTCAATATCGCCATATTCCAGTCCCGTCTGGATTGTGCCAAAAAAAATTAGACGCCTCAGGCGAAAAAAAATGGCGTATGGTCATAGATTTCAGAAAAATTAATGAAAAAACCATCGAGGATAAATATCCATTACCGCGAACAGAGGAAATTTTAGAAAATTTAGGAAAATGTCAATATTTTACTACTCTCGATCTGGCACAAGGATTTCACCAAATACCTTTGCACAAAGATTCAATAGAAAAAACCGCGTTTACAGTAGAAAACGGTCATTATGAATATGTAAGAATGCCCTTTGGTCTTAAAAATGCACCGGCCACATTCCAAAGAATGATGGACCACGTTCTTTTAGAATATCTACATAAATTTTGCTTTGTCTATATGGACGATATAGTCGTTTATTCAAAATCTCTTGACGAACATATTTTACATTTAAAACAGATATTGAAAAACTTCAGCAATTTAATTTAAAAATACAATTAGACAAATCAGAATTCCTAAGAAAAGAAGTTCCTTTTCTAGGACATGTTATAACTCCTAACGGTATTAAACCCAACGAAGAAAAAATTAAAAGTATAATCAATTTTCCTCTACCAAAAAACGTTAAAGAAATACAAGCCTTTTTAGGTCTTATAGGTTATTATAGAAAATTCATTAAAAATTTTGCACACCTAGCAAAACCTTTTACAAAATGCTTAAGAAAGAATGAAAAAATTAATTTGAAAGATCCGGAATATCTTGAAGCATTTAATATTTGTAAAGAAACTATATGTAATGCCCCCGTATTAGCATATCCTGATTTTAAGAAAGAATTTTATTTAACAACCGACGCTAGCAATATAGCATTAGGTTCGGTATTATCACAAAGTGGTAAACCTATCTCTTTTTACTCTCGTACTCTAAATACGGCTGAAAGAAATTATGCCACTATCGAAAAAGAATTACTTGCCATTGTAGATTCTTGCAAACATTTCCGCCCTTACCTTTTTGGTCAAAAATTCATAATTGAAACCGATCATAAACCTCTTACTTGGTAGAAAACAAAAAAATGACGCTTTAAGTAAAGAAGACGACGAATTACTATCTATTCTCCCTAATCTTGAATCGGAAATTAATTTAAATTTTGACGACGCTGACGAAATACTAAATGATGTTGCTTTAGAAAGTAGTGACTCTGATGTTCTTGACGACCTACCTTTAATTGATAGACTAAATTTAATCAATGACAACGACGATGACATCACTGTACATACAGCTAGAGAAAATCCGATTTGCGGTCTTTCTTATTCTGAGAGACATCTATACACTTTTAAAAACTATATTATATTTAAGTTAGAAGATGTATTTTCGACTAAAAAATTAAGTAAAAATTCTTTTCAAGTTACCTTAAGACATGGCAACGAAAATAAGAATATATTGCAATTTATAAAAGAATACATAAACCCCAACCTTAAATATGGAGTATATTATGAAGAGAAAACATTAGAACCAAAGCTTATTAAGGTATTAGATACCAAGGTCAACCAAGCCGAAAATACATCTATATGAAGGGGTAAAACATGCATCTCTTTCGGTACGTCGAATATAATTTAAAACAAGATTTAGTAACCAATATTGGACTGGCAGTTCAGAGAAGCATTAACGAACGAAAACACGTCATATTTGGTGTTGTTTTCACACAGAAAACAGTTTATTTTTGCTATTTAAAATACCTTCAAAATTTCACGCGTGAATGTAAAATTTACTGTGAATGTAACACGTCGGTTCTCGGAAATGAAGTAAAAATAACATTATTTCAATAGATACTCTGGTTCTCTAATCAATTCACATGTCTTCTATGCTAAAATTTTTGGAAAGCAGGCGTTGGTTCTTATTATTCCATGTACCGAAATTGTACAAAACACGGAAAAACACAAAACTCAGATCATGGGCCCAACATGATATTAATTTTTTGTTAGCTCTACCAGGTCTGATTATATTCCTATCCTTTTTCTTCATATGCAAAAACATGATGTAACCATATGATCGAACTGCTCTGAATTGTCAATTGAATAAAATCAATAAATTTGATAGGTCTGTCAACTTAGTTCAATGGGTTTGCCACCAGAGGGTGGTTGATAACTTTATTCATTGATAAATTTCATTGATAATAATTAAAGATGGGCAGGGCCGGAGTGGTCATCCTTTAGACGGAACCGCATTGAGAAGTTTTTTTTTTGTAATTTTATGAAATCAGTCGTGAATAAATTCATTAATCAGACATCAAAGTTAGCGTGTTTGTGGGTGGCCTTGAAGTTACTACATGAATAAATTCACGAAGCACTTCACAATAATTGTAATGCCCGCTTTTAATAAACGGGTCACACTGTAATAGATTATAGATGATCAAACACAAGCACTATAGGAAAAATCCTTTAGGGCACTCTGGGAGTGGTGCGTGTGCGCAAAAAGCGATTCACGTTGGTTTTGAATCGTTGGAGGTTATATTCGTTGGGAAAAACGACCTCGGGGAGGTCGTTCCACAAGGATGAAGTCCTCCAGATGAAAGAATTCTTAAATAATGAAGTTCGAGGAGTACTAAGCTTAACCACATATGGATGGGCGGCAGTGGTTCGTCGTGTATTTCTGCTATTCGTCGTTCTGGTCGGAATTAAGAGGGCAAGGTCAGACGAGCACCTTCCATGAAAATATCTGTAAAAGAGAGTCAAATCCCCAACCTGTCTTCGATGTTCTAGGCTGTCGAGGTTCTTCGTCAGCTCGTGGTCTCCGATTAGACGAATAGCCCTCCTTTCGATGGAATCCAGTAGTCGAAGAGTATGTTTGGGTGCAGAGCTCCAGACATGAGAGCAGTATTCTAGTGATGGTCGAATCTGGGCTTTGTATAGTGTCAAAAGTTGTAGAGGTGTGTACAACTTTCTGGTTCGGAAGAGTACCCCAAGCTTCTGAGAAGCTATCTTTGCGATTGCCACAACGTGGTTATGCCAAGACATTTTTGGCATATAAATTCGTTGAAAACACTATCCAGGAAACTTGCTCCAATTCAGTCCAGTAACAGGTCGACGACGAAATGAAATAATGGATTTTTTTCGAAATTTTAAAATCACGTAAGTTCCTGATAACAATATATATGTTGAAAGATTTTATTTATTGATGATTTGGTGGGTGTTTAGTTTTTAATAAAATATTTATTTGTATAATTGAAAAAAGGCTAAAAAGCCAACGCAAAACCTGTTACCGAGAAAATTCAGAAACTCATACGATGGAAGAGTACCATAGTTACTGAAGGATATTTAGAGGATAGCATATCTTCAAAAAAATTAGGTTTCAAAGATGTTGGCAGGCGTACCATCTGGATCTCGCATTTCCTTGCAGAAACTGTTTTTTGCGTCTGAATGCTAGCGCGGGCCACACTGTGTATTTTATGCCTGCACGGACATAAAGTAATCCATTATGCATATGGTATCTTAGGTATAAAAGCACAATAATGTACTGGTATGACATAAAAATTAATATATATAAAATATCACATCTACATTATAAGATTTGTGAACAGTCGGCCCTGAACACAAGTAATAACTACGAATACTGGCCAAATCAGTGTTGCCAGGTCAAAATTTGAAAAATCACTAGATCGCGCTTTAAAAATTCACTAGGTTAAAAATTTTTAAAAAATAGGGGGGAGTTCGTTAATTAATAATAAATCTTATAACATAGTATTTTATTTCTAACATAACTGATGATAACAAAATATAGTATTTTAAAAAAATACATACAGTGTGTCTACTTAAGTTGCCGCCATATGGGAAATTTTTTATTGTTAATTTTTCGAAAAAAAGTTATTCTTTAGAGCGAACCCGCGAAGACGCTGAAACTGAAAAAAATCACTAGGAAAGGTCATTTTGATAAAGATTACACATGTCAGTGAAATTTCACTAGACCTGGCAACGCTGCGGTCAAATGCTAGAGAAGCAAGCGCAAAATACTAATAAATTCAACTGCCGAGTCATCGCCGGCGTGGTCGTAAGAGAGAGGTCCGGTTACTCTTGAGATGGGGCGATGTCTGGCCGGTAGGTGGAACCGACGCTTCGTAACGCGCGCCAGAGAGCGAGAGAGAACTAGATTTTTACACACGATCGGAATTTTACGCCAAAAGATAAATACTATGATTTGCAACCATAGGGCGACAGTAGTATAACTAAGCCAGTTCGCCTTCACCCCCCACTCCTCTGACGTCATACGACCTTGACCGTCGAAGAGTGCAGGTGTTCATTTGACCTTGGGGGTGTCATTGACCTTGAATGTGTACAGGTGTTCTATTGCATGTGACCTTGGTTTCCAACGCGGGCATATGTTGTTGGTGTGACCTTGAACGGAGGCGGGTATTTGATGCAGGTGTGCGACCTTTGGCCACCCACGTGTGCAGGTGTTCATTTGATCTTGGGTGGTGATATTGACCTTGAATATGTGCAGGTGTTCTATTGTGTGTGACCTTGGTTTCCAATAGCCATTTTCGACTGGTTCACCTTATGAAACTTCATATAAATAGGTAGGGGGTGTAAAATGTTTCAGTATTCAGCTATCTATGGTTGGGTTAGTTAATTTATTGAAAATGTCTAAATACGAGTGTGAAAAGTGTGGTGTGTCTTTTACCCGATCGTATAGTTTGTTGCGGCATAAGAGAGAATCTTGTATTGCAAGATTCGATCGCGATGTTGTTGGTGTGGATGGTGTAAAGCGATGTAAAATTGATGGTGCGGCATCAACATCTATGGAAACCTGTGCGGTTTGTAATGTTGCCGTACCAAGAAACCAAATGTCTGCCCATCAGAGAACATTGACGCATAAGAGCAAATCGTGTGTTAGAGTTTGTGATGGTGTCCAGATTACTGAAAGTGCATTTAAAAATAGAATTGTATCATACCGGGTAAGCTGTGACACCGATCATGTTGACTATTCCGTATTTTTTAATGACATTAAAGTAAAAGTGTTAGATTTAGTAAAGGACAAACTACAATTGGAACAGTCATTAAAAATAAATATGGTTATTGTTGCACGTTATTTCCTACCATCGCAGGAGATATATAGCGACAAAAGTTTTAATACGTGTAATCAGATAGTAACTGTTGGAAGCGATCTAGATGATATTTACCATTCCTTTGTTGAGGCCATGAAAGTTCAGACAGCGGATTTTCAAGAGAAAGATTCAGGTAGGTTATAAATATATAGAAATAATTTTGTATGTATTAACATTTAAAAAAAAAAAACATTTTAAAAATTGTTTATTTTATCATATTCTTATTGTTTTCTAGGATGGGCTTTGGACAAGATTTTATATTTGGAAGTGAATATCAACAAGTATTCACCCCTCGGCGGCTCATCCTATATAAAATTGCCACGGTTCATCAACATGAAAGGTGCTGTTCTGAATGTGGTAAATCAGGACGAATGCTGCTTTGCTTGGGCCATCACGTCAGCATTGTGTCCAACAGTTACTATGGCTAACCAGATTACATCGTATCCGCACTATTCAACCATTTTAAATGTAACAGGTATGAATTTTCCAGTAAAATTATGTGATATATCCAAATTTGAACAGTTAAATAATATTTCAGTTAATGTATATGGTTTAGAGTCTAGCTTTGAAAATAATAAAATTAAATATGAAGTGGTCGGTCCGTTGAGGTATGCTCCCAGGAAGCTAGGAAGACATGTGAACTTGTTGCTTATAACTGAAGATTGTAAAATTAAAGATGATAGTGAACATACTTGTGATTTTAACTGTTCTAAAAGTCATTACTGTTGCATTACAGATTTATCTCGATTAGTGTCCGGTCAAGTTTCAAATCACCGTCACAAAGTGTACTTTTGTGATGGTTGCCTTGTTCACTTTAATTCACATACATCCTTAATGTTACATCAAATGAATGATTGTAAACATATATATTCGTTGACACCTACAACCGATATAAAAGTTGATAAATTTGGCAAGAGTGTTCCGGAAAACATTTTAAAATTTGATAATATTGAGAAGCAAATGAAAGTGCCATTTGTTGTTTATGCGGACTTTGAATCTGTTTTAAAACCCGTTGAAGCAGTAGAACCAAATCCCCAAAATTCTTACACTGTTAACAATTTAAAACATGAACCATATTCCTTTGCATATATCATAAAATGTTCTTTTAATGATTCAATCACCAAGTTTGAGCTATATCGAGGAAATGATGCTGCAAAAGTATTTGTTGATCGTATTGAAGCAGATGTAAGACATCTGTACAATACATATTTGAGGAATATCGTACCTATGACACAATTAACCACTAATGAGAGAATAGAATTTGAAAATGCAAAGTTTTGCGGTATTTGCGAGCGTCCTTTTGACGATATTAAAGAAAAAGTTAGAGATCACTGTCACATCACAGGTAAAAAACGATTTGGTGCAGCACATTCCATATGTAATTTAAATTATAAATTACCCAGTTTTATTCCCATAATATTTCACAATTTAAGCGGTTACGATAGCCATATGTTTATCAAGGAGCTATGTAGATATGGGGATAAAATTGACGTTATAGCTCAAAGTAAGGAGAAATACATATCATTTACAAAGAGTATTTACATGCATGACTATGTGGATCGAAAAACTGGACAAATAATGAGAAAAAATTTAAAACTGCGATTTATCGATAGTTTTAAATTTTTATCGACATCGTTGGAAAATTTGGGTAACGGATTAAGCAGTGTTGACTTTAAGGAAACACGAAAACATTTTATCGATGATGATCAATTTAAGTTAATGCGTCAGAAAGGTGTTTTTCCATACAATTATATCGATTCAATGGAAAAAATGAATGATCTAAATCTTCCAACTAAAAACCAGTTTTATGATCGGTTGCGGGAAGAGCACATAACCGATGCATGTTATGAAAGAGCTAAAGAGGTTTGGCGCGTGTTCGGTTGTAAGAATTTAGGAGACTATTCCGATTTGTATTTAAAATCGGACGTTTTATTGTTATGCGATGTTTTTGAACAGTTTCGCGATACATGTTTAAACGTTTATAAATTAGACGCAGCACAGTATTACACTCTGCCAAGTTTGTCATTTGATTGTATGTTGCGTATGAGTAAGGTAGAGCTAGAGCTTTTGACGGACATTGATATAGTTCATTTTTTTCCAAAAGGTATTCGCGGCGGTATCAGTCAGTGTTCAGAAAGGGAACATATTGCCAATAATTGTTATTTACCAAACTACGACCCCTCTAAGCCTTCTTCATTTATCACCTATTTGGATGCAACAAACTTGTATGGTCATAGTATGTCACAAGCATTACCATATGGTGGTTTTCAATGGTTGTCGGAACGCGAAATTTTAGATTTAAATATTATGAGTGTAGATGATGATGGTCCGCATGGTTATGTTCTGGAGGTGGATGTACATTATCCGCAAGAACTACACGACGCCCATTCAGATCTTTCATTTTTAGTGGAAAACATCGTACCACCGCTTCAAGAAGCAAAATTATCAAAATTAATTCCCAACGTAAATGATAAAATTAAATATATTATTCATTACAGAACGTTAAAGCAAGCCATTAATAACGGCCTTATGGTAATGCGAACGCATAGAATATTAAAATTTAATCAGTCAAAGTGGTTAAAAACATACGTCGATTTTAATACACAACTACGGAACGCGTCAACAACAAAGTTTGGTAAAGACCTTTTTAAATTAATTATAAATGCTATTTTTGGAAAGACCATGGAAAACGTAGAAAAGCGTAAAGATATTAAATTAGTAACCCATTGGGATAATGCTAGAGGTAGACCTGGTGCTAGAGCATTAATTTCTCGTCCCAATTTCAACGATAGGTCTGTATTTACCCCTGATTTTGTCGCTATTCACATGGGAAAATTAAAAATTATGTACAACAAGCCAATATATATTGGGTTTTCCATTTTGAACATTTCAAAAACAGTTATTTATGATTTTTTCTATAATTTCATAAAGAAAAAGTTTGGTAGTAATGTTTCCTTACTGTACACCGACACAGATTCACTAATATTAAAAGTATTAACTGATGATTTTTATCGTTTTATATCTGAAAATCCGGAAAAATTTGACACATCTAACTACCCCGAAAATAATCATTTTAACATCGTTAAAAGCAATTCGGTTCCAGGTAAAATGAAGGATGAATTTCCTTGTGATCCGATAGTTGCTTTCTATGGTACCGGTGCCAAAGCATATTATATTAAATCATTAAACGGTGAGTTGAAAAAGGCCAAAGGTATTAAAAAATCGGTTATCGAAAAGGAACTTCATCTGGATGATTATCGAAAAGTCGTCGAGGAGGGCGGTTTAATCTTTAGAAAAATGAAGACCTTTCGGAGTGTGTTACACGATGTATATACGCAAATAATAAATAAAGTCGCTCTATCAGGCTATGATGATAAACGCTATTTAATACCGTCAACAACTAAAACTCTACCTTGGGGGCATACAGATATAGAGTTTTATAATTCAAATCCAGAGGAGAATTTAGAAAATTTATTAAAAGTTGTAAAAACCTTTCAGCAGCAGCAACAGCAGTAATAAAATAATAATAAAGACTGGAAAATTCATACCGTATGTCATATTATATATATTCGAAATAAAACACTATTTTTATTGTATTATCTGAATTTATTAAATTTATTGTAATTTATATATAATTCGATTATATATGTATTAAGTCTTGTAGAGTAATAAATATATATTTTTTTATATTTTCGATTTGTTAAAATTAACTATATTTTTTTATACATAAAAAAATTACACATACATAATTATTTATGTTGAATATTAGCGAATATGATAACTTGCTAAGACGATGTTAAAATAAAGACTGAAATATTTAACTCGCTAAAATCCTCTTCCTTTAAAATCTAAGGTGAATAAAAAAATCAAACAGTATTGAATTAAAAAATTGTTTTATTAGAAAATTGACAAAATATAATCATACATATTAAACTAACATATTGTATACTTCTTTTGAAACCCATTGTCTTCGTAGTAGGTCCCGCTGAGTAATAGACCGCTTTCCATTGTACTGGTATGATCCACAGCCATTACATTTGGTGATTTTGATTCGCATAATATCTACATAACTGATGGTGTTATTATGGTTCCACTGCAACATAATTCTGCCACAAATAAAACATTTGGTACGGATGGAAGGAAATCGCGACCCTTCATAAGTCTTTGAGGAAAAGTTTGGTTCTTGATCGAGCGGTAACATAGTATTAACAGTATGAGTTTGTAAAAATATATGCAGATATTTAGTACTACAGAGTACTTTTATATAGATTTTCTAAGGACACAATATGCCCTTGAATAGTCTAAAATAATGAAAGTAAACATTGAAAGCTCGAATCTTGAAATCAGCATCGAGGACACATCTTAACCTTGTATATTATCTAATACCTTGAGGGTGTATTGTAGATGGGTATAGGTAAGGGTGGGGTAATAGAGCATAAAATAATGAGGACCAAGAAAATTTCTTCAGTTTAAAACTTCCACTCGTTCCATCCGTTTGTATTTGTGTTTTGTTAGTGTTTTGTTGCGTTAGTTAAGTTAGTTAAGTTATTATAATTGTGTTTAGTTCGTGTCTTGTTGTGATAGTTCGTTTAAAATTTAAAATGAGTTCGAAAAAAATGGTTGTGGCTGAGATTGTGAATAGTGAAGTGTTGTTAACCCCTGAAGGGTTATTGGACGACGGTGACGAGATTCCGGTGGGCGATAATACGATGGAGATCATTAATGAGTTGTTTGAAGAGAACCAACCAGGGAATAAAATAAACATAATCAGTGACATTATTGTGAAGGAGAAAGATCCGGTACCTACAAGTAAGCTTAAAAAACTCCTCACTATGCCGGCGGGTGATGCCACTAAGACAGCATCATCATTTTATGCCGGTAAAGCGGCGAAGATATACAAATTTCGAAAGCCAGCCAAAGGTACCGGTTATCCCTGGTTGGAAAAACCATCAACTTCAACTTCATCATCGTCGAAGCAGCGGCCTAAGACTCCTCTTTCGCCTATCTTAAACAAAAGTCGATATATGCGAAAGAGGATTTACGAAGACGTAACACCCGTTGCCACACCGGATGCCACCCCTATCGCCGCCCGCATTAGCAGCCAAGTTGCCACCCCAGATGCCACCCCTGTCGCCACCCAAGATACCACTCCTGTAGCCACCCCAGTATCCAACCCAGTCGCCAGCCCAGTAGCCGAGCCAGCCGCCAGCCCAGTCACCAACCCAACCGCCAACCCAACCACCAGACGAGTTGCCACCCCGGTTGCCACACCTGTTGCGGCAACTACTGTTCCGGATGATGACTCAACTGCACCATCGGCTCCTGACTGGAGTATGCAGTACAGCCAGGAAGTCGAGCGGGAGGCCATTTTCCGGACCTTCAACATCCGTAGCGGTTGGAAAAGGAGGCTGGCTGAAAGTGTTAGTGAGGCAAGTGACCTGGAAAGGCAAATAAACGAACTACAAAGTAGGTTAGCTATTGTAAATAATGTTATAGATAAGTATAGGTTTAAGATAGAGACTAGTTTAGTATAGCTTTAATTATTATATTTAGTTCTGTAAATATGTAAAAAATGTATAAGTTAAGTTAGGAATAAAAACAGTAATTTGTATCGTAGGTTAAGAGTTTTTAAATAAGTTATGTGTAATTGTAAATAATTAATTGTAAATAAAATAATGATATTGTAAATAAAAAATGTTTATGCATGTACAAATTTGTATATACAAATAAAAATTTACTTCACCTTATATAATATGTCTTTATTTTAATCAACACAAGGTTATTATAGGAAAAAGTTGTTCAAGGGAAAATATTGGGGATGGCTCGATTTAAAAAAACAAACAATTTTTTGTAAAAAAAATAAAGGGTTTGGGAAAAAAGCTATAGGAAAAAGTTGTTCAGGGTTATATTTTGCATAGGAATCCATTGTTAAAAACTGAAAATTAAAAAATTTTGTCAAATATTGGAACTTAGTAAAAATTTGGAGGGTGGTCGGAACAAATAATTTTTTGTAAAAAAACTAAAGGGTTTATGAAAAAAAGCTATAGGAAAAAGTTGTTAAGGGTTATATTTTGCATAGGAATCCATTTTTAAAAACTGAAAATTAAAAAATTTTGTCAAATATTGGAACTTAGTAAAAATTTGGAGGGTGGTCGGAACAAATAATTTTTTGTAAAAAAACTAAAGGGTTTATGAAAAAAAGCTATAGGAAAAAGTTGTTAAGGGTTATATTTTGCATAGGAATCCATTTTTAAAAACTGAAAACTAAAAAATTTTTCAAATATTGGGACATAGAAGAAATTCGGGGGGTGGTCGGAACAAATAATTTTTTGTAAAAAAACTAAAGGGTTTATGAAAAAAAGCTATAGGAAAATGTTGTTCAGGGTTATATTCTACATAGGAATCCATTTTTAAAAACTGAAAACTAAAAAAATTTTCAAATATTGGGACATAGAAGAAATTCGGGGGGTGGTCGGAACAAATAATTTTTTGTAAAAAAACTAAAGGGTTTATGAAAAAAAGCTATAGGAAAAAGTTGTTCAGGGTTATATTCTACATAGGAATCCATTTTTAAAAACTGAAAACTAAAAAATTTTTCAAATATTGGGACATAGAAGAAATTCGGGGGGTGGTCGGAACAAATAATTTTTTGTAAAAAAACTAAAGGGTTTATGAAAAAAAGCTATAGGAAAAAGTTGTTCAGGGTTATATTCTACATAGGAATCCATTTTTAAAAACTGAAAACTAAAAAATTTTTCAAATATTGGGACATAGAAGAAATTCGGGGGGTGGTCGGAACAAATAATTTTTTGTAAAAAAACTAAAGGGTTTATGAAAAAAAGCTATAGGAAAAAGTTGTTCATGGGAATATTCTGCATAGGAATCCATTTTTAAAAACTGAAAACTAAAAAAATTTTGAAATATTGACACTTTGAAAAAATTCGGGGGGTGGTTTCAACAAACAAATTTTTGTAAAAAAACTAAAGGGTTTGGGAAAAAAAGCTATAGGAAAAAGTTGTTCATGGGAATATTCTGCATAGGAATCCATTTTTAAAAACTGGAAACTAAAAAATTTTTGAAATATTGACACTTTGAAAAAATTCGGGGGGTGGTTTCAACAAACAATTTTTTGTAAAAAAACTAAAGGGTTTGGGAAAAAAAGCTATAGGAAAATGTTGTTCAGGGGAATATTCTGCATAGGAATCCAATTTTCAAAAGTCAAATATTTTAAAAATGAAAAAAGACTTTTGAAAAAGATAGGGTTTTAATAGTCTTAACATTAAAAAATGCATAGCTCCCTTAGTATACATGCTAGAAGAAAACCAAAAGCATTAAAAGTTCCTGAAATTTCACGATCTTTGCTCTGGTGCAAAAAAATTCAAAATTGCATCATAAATAAAAAAGTTAGCTTCTTAAAAAATGGAGATTCATATTGCTGCTACAAAAAAAAAGTTCGAATAAAAAATGTCAGAAATCGAACCCTGAATATTGACAAGAAACTGCGCATCAAAAATCCCTAAGGTAAAAAAGTACGCAAAAAAAAGTCGCAAAATGGGGCAGAAGGGAATCCCCAAAATATGCGTACTATAGCGGAAAATGATCCTCGGCCCGGGGGCAGTGGGGGCTTGGGGGGGGGGGGCGAAGCCGGGGAGGCCCCCAAAAAAAATATTTTTTTTTTTTTAAGTCCGAGAACCTGCGCATTACGGAAGTCGGTCACGAAGCGAAAATTTGATATAAAAAAATTTGATTCGGGTACTTCTTGATGAGGCGAGTATTTTTAGTTATATAAACTTTTCTCAAAAAATGAGCGCAAATACCTTAAAAAAAATCATTTTGTTTTCCAATATTTTAAAAAATACGAAATTTTCAGTTTTCCTTCAATGTTAGGTAAAAAGTGTATAGCACTAAAAAGTTGCTTAATGACATTTACTGAATATTATAAAGAATAGAATTTTCTCAGGAATCAATAATAACTTAGTTTTGGCACGTATTTGTTTTTTTTCCCGAAATATTCAAAGTTCACATATTTCATAAAATACGATATTTTCAGTTTTCAGTTTTTGGAAATTGGATTCCTATGTAGAATATTCCCCTGAACAACATTTTCCTATAGCTTTTTTTCATAAACCCTTTAGTTTTTTTACAAAAAATTGTTTGTTCCATCCACCCTCCAAATTTTTACTAAGTTCCAATATTTGAAAAATTTTTTAGTTTTCAGTTTTTAAAAATGGATTCCTATGTAGAATATAACCCTGAACAACTTTTTCCTATAGCTTTTTTTCATAAACCCTTTAGTTTTTTTACAAAAAATTGTTTGTTCCAGCCACCCTCCAAATTTTTACTAAGTTCCAATATTTGACAAAATTTTTTAATTTTCAGTTTTTAAAAATGGATTCCTATGTAGAATATTCTCCTGAACAACATTTTCCTATAGCTTTTTTTCATAAACCCTTTAGTTTTTTTACAAAAAATTGTTTGTTCCATCCACCATCCAAATTTTTACTAAGTTCCAATATTTGACAAAAATTTTTAATTTTCAGTTTTTAAAAATGGATTCCTATGTAGAATATTCCCCTGAACAACATTTTCCTATAGCTTTTTTTCATAAACCCTTTAGTTTTTTTACAAAAAATTGTTTGTTCCAGCCACCATCCAAATTTTTACTAAGTTCCAATATTTAACAAAAATTTTTAATTTTCAGTTTTTAAAAATGGATTCCTATGTAGAATATTCCCCTGAACAACATTTTCCTATAGCTTTTTTTCATAAACCCTTTAGTTTTTTTACAAAAAATTGTTTGTTCCAGCCACCATCCAAATTTTTACTAAGTTCCAATATTTAACAAAATTTTTTAATTTTCAGTTTTTAAAAATGGATTCCTATGTAGAATATTCCGCTGAACAACATTTTCCTATAGCTTTTTTTCATAAACCCGTTAGTTTTTTTACAAAAAATTGTTTGTTCCAGCCACCATCCAAATTTTTACTAAGTTCCAATATTTGACAAAATTTTTTAATTTTCAGTTTTTAAAAATGGATTCCTATGTAGAATATTCCCATGAACAACATTTTCCTATAGCTTTTTTTCATAAACCCTTTAGTTTTTTTACAAAAAATTGTTTGTTCCAACCGACAATTGTAAAAATTTGAAAAAAAATGTAGTCTTATGTATATTGAAGAAATATTTCAGCAACCAACTTGACTAGTTTGACGACAGTAATTTTTCACCCCCACCACATTTAAATGTATATATAACCAGGGATTGTTAGGAAGAGCATCATTCGTCAACATGAATTCGAACGATCCGCAATCAATGTACTTGCAAGACGCTAAGAAACGTTTGCAGGAGGCTAGGGAGCAGAGGGAGCAATCGAGAATTGCGGAATATTGGAACGCATGGCGTACCAAAAATACGGGAAAGCCTACGATGGCTGTGGCACCGACACCGAGGCCTCCTTCACCAGTGCCTGAAGCAGCACCGGTGTTTGAGGTGTTGGTGGAGGCCGTTGACGGGCCCGAGAGGGTGCTCCAGCCTGGCGAGCGGGTTGAACTGCTACGGCAGATGAACCAACGCCGCGAGGTTCGAGCAGCTCGAAGGGCTGCTCCAATTCAACCGGCACCGCGGCGGCGGCGACCGGCACCGCGGTCCGTTATGGTCGCGAGAGGCGATTTCGTGGAATAGTCTCTCTCTGCTCCTTCTCCGTCCACATTATGATAACCCGCTTCGAACCCTGACACCCACCTGCCCTTCTAAGGGCAACAAAATGTTCCATAGTAGTTAGTCGAGATTACTCGATGACACAATTTTTCTTCAAGAATATATTTCTTGATTGAAAAGTATGTGTTACTCTGCAAGTCTCTGTGTTGCCGTTGTTGGTATATGCAGAACGAACTTGATAAATTTAAGCAAGTTCGCTCTCTATTATCAACAATAATAGGAAGGGGCACAGTTGTATCTTCCAGAGTAACACACATATTATGGCAATGTATGCCATGCACTGTACAAGACGTCAAAGAAGATGCGACATGCATACACAAGTATTTATATTATTACAATATTCTTCAACATGAAATTTATTCTTGACGATAAACATAGGATTTCAAATAACAACAACAGCAGCACCAATACAGTTCTATCTTCCAGTGAAACACATGTATTTAAGGATACTATGTCGATGAGTGTCTCTGTTCTTGGCATGCATTTTACCATCACAGGAAACAAACACATTGCCAATCACGTTTTTGGGGTATTACAATTAACTTCAACAAGAAATTTATTCTTGACGAAGTAAATTGTGTCACCTTGATTTGGGGTGTTAACTAATCTACATCAAAGTCAAAAGACCATAAAAGATGTGGCCCTGAAAAGGGCCGATTTTGTTGTCCCAATGGGACCATGGGTTGACCAGTTGGAAGAATTAATGGCCGGTGGTGGAATCAGCGGAACCATCACTCAAATCGTCTTCAAAATCCCACCAAGACGTGGAATCCGCTGGCCCGCTAAATTCGTCCTCCACGACTTCAGCGGTTATTGAATCGGATGATGAATCCGGTTCGGTCGACTCTACATTACTGCCGCTACCACTTGGCATAGGTGGCATTGGTGGTTCTCCTTGGTATTCGATCCTTTCTCCATTTGGCACTGTCTCATCGCTAAATAGAGACGAGCCACGACTTTCTGGTCTTCCTTCAGCCATTGTCAAAATGTATATGAAGAATTGAATGAGCAACACTCATATATATAGGTTAGAGAGTTTAGGTGGGGATAAACATAAACTTTTGGTGTGGATAAACATAGAATTTTAAAAAATAGCAGCACCAATACAGTTCTATCTTCTAGTAAAACATATGTATTTAAGAATACTATGTCAATAAGTGTCTCTATTCTTGGCATCCATTTGCCGTCACAGAAAACACACACACACACATACCAAACACATCCTTTGAGTATTACAATTAACTTCAACAAGAAATTTATTCTTGACAAAGTAAATTGTGCCACCCTGGTTTGGAGCATTAACTAATCTACATCAAAGTCAAAAGACCATTAAAAAATGTGGCCCTTAAAAGGGCCGATTTTGTTGTCCCAAAGGGACCAGGGTTGTCCGGATCCGTAAGCCGTAGGCGTCGACTTAGGTGTGTGTTACCTTATTTGTAATAGAATTTACATTCTATTACAAATAAGGCAAGAGTCTTGGTGAAAGACTGTATATAGTCTATCACCACACAACGAGCAATTCAGCCCTTCGTGTGGTCTGACTGCCCTCGCGAATGTAACGTGGGTCTGGAGGAACCTAACATCCATTAGACCCTCAAACCTGCTCATGTAGCAATGCATGCATATTTGTACATGCTCGCCCCACATTACCGCTGATTTAACCAAACAAAACCTCGGTCTCAGCCTACGTCCCCTTCTATCTTGAAGGTTTAACCCATTATCAGTGGAATACCCATCATCTGAACTGGATGACATCTTGGTATAGAATGAATTTCTCATCCTAGATCACCTACTTATATACACCATTTTCTTCCCCCACCACAAAATTTATCACCTTTAACTTTCATTATCCTACAGAAATGAAATACAGACTAGTTTTCATGGTTTTATTTCTACATTCTACATGAATAATAATAACTTAAAACTACATTACATTGATTTATTAGTAACAGAACCATTTAATATATTATAACTAAAGAATGCATCGTGAATTATTAGCGCATACACTTTAATGTCTTTAGGAAATTTGCTCTTGCGTGTATCAAACTCCAACTTAACATCCACTGTAGATGTTTTGATAGCTTCCGGTTGACGACTACAATCAATAATGAATACTGGATTCATGAGGTATTCAGCAAAACTCATCATTGGATCGTTAAGCTCACGTTGATAATAGCTCACTTGAAAATTCTCATAGTTGTAATAGGCGGGGGCATATAATTTCTTCGTAAAATCCAAATTCCATCGCTCATAGGGGAATTTAGTGGCGTTCAGATACAGAGTAATGTCACTGATATCGGCCGTAGTAAATTGTGTAGCATCCTTTGCTCTATTGTCTGAATAAGTGCTTTCCTGGAAACCCAGGATCAAATACCTCGGTTTTTCGAGACTCGTGCTAGTTCTTAACGACCAGACGTCTGATGATGTTTCACGCAAAGCTGGCAGTTCGTAAAGATCCCATTTACGGTAGGCCATAGGAATGTTTGATGAACTACTTCCACCTTTATTGATACGAGATAATATTTTCAATTTTTGTCGATCATCGGGAATAATGTGACGGATTTTCCACTCAATCTTGTCAATAGTAATGGCTGCATCAACTTCTGCGATATAGCAATTATTGAATGTACGGGCAATTATTAAAATTAGCTCCTGTTTAACATTAAATATTCCTTTTGAATAATCCTCAGCAAATCCCATGAGATATTTTAGAGGTAGCTTTCCGGAGAATACGTTACTGGTAGCATCGAAAATGCATTGGTTTGTCTCATTCAGGCCCCATCCACATCCCATAAGAGTTCTTTTTTGGGACGCGCCCAAAGATGCCAGGGTTTTTAATGTTGACGTAATTCCGGGTTTTCGAACAACAGCTACTTGCTCACCTCCCATTTCATAGCGGATTTCATCGAACAGAAAAGCGATTGCATTATTTAATAGGTAACATTTTTTGGTAACATCACTGGGTTTAAAAGTTCCCTCAATATAGATATAACTATTTGAGATATCCAAAATTATATCTTGAAAGTGTACTGGAATACGAATTTCATTAGAATTGTTAAATGCTGGAGAACCATATGGTTTATATGTGTGTTCTTGTAAACTGATAATGGAATTATCGAATATTGGTTCGGTAAATACTTCAATTTTGTCACTAGTGGTGGCCATTTTTCGCTATTTTCTTCGTTGTACTTCTAAACCAATTGATTCTAGAAATTTGCAATCTTTCGCTGAGAGCTGTATATGACTCGAACGTCTTTCCAATCTAGCGTCTGAATTGTGAATGATCCTCGGATGTGTGATATGCTTACTTTTATGTTTTATTGTTGTTACACCTCGAGCTGTTGACAGCATATTCAATTGACGATTGAAGCAAAAACCCATAATTATGATATTTTTTTCAGCTCTAATTTCACAATAATTTTTTCACCTCCAAAGTCTATCAGATCACCACGATCGTCCAAGATGCGTAGAGTAATGTTGTCTATTGACTGACGTCCCTCCGGCATTATCGGCATATAAATGTTATTTTGTGGTTCTTTTGAAATTTTGTAACCAGGTTCAACATCAATATCAAATTCAAATAATGTGTGGCTTTCTCTAGAGTTTAGATATGCTCCAGAAATTATATTACAATCCACTCTTATAATGCGCACTTTCATTATGTCCACATTATTGCTTGACTCATGTCGTTTTCCACTTTTTAGCAGTACCCGCCCAAAACCCAATAGTCCACCAATACTGTTTTTTACACGAAAATCAATCTCGTATGTCGACTTGAGTTCACATTTTAATGTATTATTATTGGCTACTAATGAAAATAATCCCTCACATTCTTCTCCCCTGCAGGATTCTTTTAAACTTGCGTATATTGCTTTACCAATTTCATCAATTTCATAAGCTCCAGGTGGAATCCTTAAAAGCGTGGCCTTTGAGCTGTTCTTCTTTTTGTATGCAAATCCATTGTTATTTTGGTCGATATTAAAAATTGAATTATATGTGTAAAATCCCAACAGTGCAAGACCATACTTGCAGGATGATTTCAATTCAACAGGAGGATAAAAATTTGCACTCAAGACACTTGAGTGTCCTGTTAGTGTGAACGTGTATGACATGACTAACAATAAAACCACTTATGTATATGATTTATTGTTGCTTGCAACAGTTTAGAAGGTTTGGTAAGCTTACGCCTCGCTTCACTTCTGTCATTGCTTCAGCCGTTATTTTGACATCGCTGATTTTACAATAACAACAAAACAGCTTCCTTGGTGTGGGTCCATCTCCTTCATCCTCCTCCTCCTCATCATCATCGGAATTATATTTTTTATAATGTTCGCTGCAGTACTGATAATCTAGCATGTCGATGTCACTCTTCATATCATCAGGTAACCTATCCCAAACGAGTGCGATTTGATTTGGAGCTAACGCGATCATCACTTCCTTAGGCATATTTTCCAACTGTTTTGTCGTCATTTTTCTCAATTCACAGCCGACTTGACGATACGCTTTAAGCGACAACAACATTTTCGTGTAGTTATCACGATCCATTTGTGGCGTCACAGTCGACATGATCTTTTGAAAGGAACGTCAAACACAAATGTCCACACCAAACTGTACCAAAATCTTGTTGACGATCGTATGTATAGAAAATTTTCTTCGTTGCTTCAGAACCCTTTTGTAGATAATGTACCAATTCAATGGGTGGAGGTAAATCACCGAAACTATCATAATATGTCACATTCGATTTGTTTTTTCTATATGCTACCCAATGAGTCCCATCCCCAACTATGCCATCCAAATTAATAATTGCAGCTTCATTGCGTTGGGGTCCGCACACTGGCAACGAGTCTCTCATATAGACCCCTCTAAAATATGGTATTTTCATCTTTAAAGCATACTTTTGTAAATCAATATTGGATAGTGGACGTTGAGGTAGGGATTTTAATAGTTTTTTGATTTTACACTGCTATTATTCAGAAATAGACCCATACCTGCACGGTATGGTTTAAGAAACAATCCATTTCCTTTTTTTGAACGCAGATGTAAGGTAGCACCTGTTTTCTCAGCATTCGCATTTTTTATCGTCTTTATAGCACGCACAATACCCGCTGCACCGCCAGCTAAGGATCCTAAAGCTGACAGTCCTGCAAATATTGGTATCAGCGGTAATATGCCACCAGTTTTAGGGATCGGTATAATTCGAGGAGTTCGAATTCTCCTTTTGCCACCGGCTGTTTTTAAAGATTTTCGGGCAGCGATAATAGCTATTTTTGATGCTTTCATTATATTTTTTTCAAGACCTTTTTTTCCTCCAGCTTTTAATAATTGTAATCGAATTGGTTGTCTGATAGCTGAACCAAAAGCTTTCTTCTGTTGACGTTGTCTACACTTATTGGCTCCATTTCTTTTCGAAGCCTTCCCACGACGGCGACGACGACGACGACGAGACCGTTTGTTTTGCCCAGTCGGCATACCCATACCAAAACGTTGTTTTGTTTTCATTATATTGGTTACGAGCCAAGCTGCAGCTTTTTCTTTTGCACTGGCCTCCTTGGATTTTACTCTTTTCCAAGCGCTTTGCTCGAGTTCGTAATCGGCTTGGTGACGTGCACTTAAATCTTCACTATTATGCAAATAAGCTAAATCGTGTTTTTTGCAAGCAGCATCCAATGGATTTATTCCTTGATCACCTCTTTTAACGCGTTTTATTACTTTTGTACCGGGTCCACAATACTGGTAACCGGGAATATGCGCCTCAATCGGTAGCCTATTAATTAATGTATTAACAATACCAGTACCAGTCTTACGCGATAAACCAGACCGTCCACTTCGCTTGACGGATGACATCTGAATGACTACGATCAATGTAAAACAGCTATAAAATATAAACAAAATGAGAATTGTTGCGCTTAAACAAAAATTACCAGTTGATAATCTTGATGAGAAGGTCGGATCCGGACAAGATCAGAAAATATTAAGGAGACATGGCCCATTGCTTCCATCATCTATTCGCGGCCTGCTAATTGGCCCCTCGAACTGTGGGAAAACCAACGTAATGATATCACTGCTTACACATCCATTGGGATTGCGCTTTGAAAATGTATACATTTACTCGAAGTCACTATATCAACCAAAATATGAATATTTAAGAAAAATCTTATTACCAATTAAAGGTCTTGGCTACTATACATTTAGTGATGGAAATAATATCGTGGAACCGTCAGATGCAAAACCAAATTCGGTGTTCATTTTTGATGATGTTATGTGTGAGAAACAGGATGTCATAAGATCATATTTTAGTATGGGACGCCATAAAAATGTGGATGTTTTTTACTTAGCCCAGACATATTCACGTGTTCCTAAACAACTTGTGCGAGATAACGCCAACTTCATTATAATGTTTAAACAGGATGAGATGAATATGCGACATATATTTTCCGATCATGTTTCACCTGACCTGACGTTTCAACAATTTCAACAAATGTGCTCTAAATGCTGGGACAGCAAGTATGGTTTTTTAGTTATCGATAAAGATAGTAATGTAAATTCGGGAAGATATCGCAAGGGTTTCGATAGCTATATATATTTATAGAAGTAACCATAGCAGCTCATTTCATCATTGTCCGGTAATTTGAAAACATCATGAATGAAGAAATCGATTTAAAGCGTAAGCTGGTGGAAACGACCAGTGCAGTGAGAAAAAAATTTAAGCAAATTAAAGCATCTAAAGCACAAAATAACATTGATTTGGAACAGTTTTACGAACCCATTACTAAACCACTAAAATCCATATCCAATATAGTAGTGAAGCAGCAGCAGCAGCAGCAGCAGAATCAGCCAATAATAACCCAAAAATCAGTTACTAAAACTAAACCACAAAGTCGTAGTTCCAGCACAAGTATGGAATTAACAGCAGATACAATGTCAATGGATCCATCAATGGAGTCACCTACACTGAAACATAGAATATATGATGAGTCATTGTTTGCAACACCATCCCCATCAAACAAATCTGACTTATCTAGTTCATCACCATCTTTAAAAAACATTAATATCTATCTGAAGGGGTTACAAAAGCAGCCATCGAAGTATGATACAGTTTATGGTGTCTATTATGATAAAGTAAATAAAAAGAAAACATTTATTGGTAATGTAGAAGTGCGTTTTCCTAACGGACAGGTGTCATTATATAAAAACAACAGAAATATTGCTATATTGAATGGAACAAATGAACTCTATGACTTGATTTTTCTAAAAAAATCCTCCAATCCTGGTCGAAGAAAGTGAATGGAACAAAGACACTCTTCAAGAATACAAAGATATTTTGGAATTAACAAATGCTGCATATATTAATTATAATAAGACTATGGGTTTAAGGGAAACCCGATGGTTAAAATATAGACAAATTATAAAACCACTAATGGAGGGAACTAAGCTTGGTGCTGGTATACGAAAAAAAAAGAAATCCGAAATTCGGTTACCTGTAAAGAAGACTTTATCATCTAAATTATCTCAATATGTCTACTGGAATAAACCCTGTGAGTTGGTGGATCGATTACGATTATTGTGGAGTTCAAAAGTAGCCGGACATACTGGACACGATAATGAAATTATGTCAATTATTGAAGAGCTTCGAGAGGAGGGTATAATATATTAAGAATTACAATTCATTACATTCATCAGTGTTGAATAAGACGTCACGTATACTATGGATCCTAGCCCCGAAAAACTTAAAATAGTTAATGAACTACATAAAGGTGCAAGAAAAAATTTCATTAGAAGACATACTATAATAAAAGGATATAATGATTTGTGGCAAATCGATTTGGCGGAAATGCAACAATATGCTGATGAAAACGATGGCTATCGTTACATTGTCGTATGTATAAACTGTTATTCCAAGTATGTTTATACAAGAGCAGTTAAAAATAAGACCGGTGTTGAAGTAACGAATGCGATGAAAAGCATCATTGAAGAGGCCTCATACACACCAACCAATTTGCAAAGTGACCAAGGAAAAGAATTTTATAATAACAACTTTCAAGCTCTTATAAGAAAATACAACATAAACCATTATTCCACGTATAGTACGAAGAAAGCGGCAATTGTTGAACGTGTTATAAGAACTTTAAAAAATAGTCTATATAAACAATTCTCGGCTACGGGTTCGTATAGATGGTTGCAAATATTATCATCTATAACGAAAGTCTATAATAACACTAAACACCGTACCATTGGAATGAAACCGAAAGATGTGAAAGAAGATTCAAAAATTAATGCATACAACCATTTGAAAATTGTTCCGAGGAAAATAAAGTATCGTTTGGGTGATATCGTTCGCATCAGCAAGTATAAGAGCATATTTGACAAAGGATATACACCTTCATGGTCAACAGAGCTATTTAAAATATCAAAAGTTAATGTAACTAATCCACCTACATATCTATTGGAATCACTAGAAGGTCAACCGATTAAAGGATGTTTTTATGAACCCGAACTACAAAAAACTAACAGTCCCGGTGTATATTTAGTGGAAAAAATTCTCAAGAAACGCAAGAAAAATCACATTAATCAATTGTTTGTAAAATGGTTAGGATTTCCAACCAATTTTAACTCTTGGATAGATAAGTCTGATATTGTATAAATATAATTAGAGATATATCAATTTTGTTAAATTAAGCATTTAATTAGTGGTATCTATAATATATGTAACTAACGATGGAAAATAATTTTATTTGTATAGTAACCATGAAGAAAGTAAGATTTAATATAGAGAAAAATACAATACACCAAACATATGTTTGGAGTTTTGCATACAGAAAAGCGAGACAAAGTAACCTGCAACAGCTAATGGTTGATAGATATCGCTTCGAAAGAAGAATAAAAGAACTGGAAACAGTTTTGGCAGGCGTTTTATCATGTGACTATAGAAATAGAATGTATCTTGAAAGATTTGTTAATAGATAATATTTTAAATAAAACACAGATATAATAATAATATTTATATTGTTTTTTACACTACACTTATGGACTATAACCAAATTGACAAAGTTCATTTTTGCGTAAACATATGGCCCGGAAACCACGTTCTTCATCATCTTCTTGTTCATCGTCACCATTGAAGTACTCTTCATCCGACGTATCTAGTGGGGCATCTGTTAGAGATGGACTAGGTGAGTCCCCCCTTGTCTCGCTCGCGGTTGAACAGCTTGACATGGTCTGATGTGGTTGTTGTTGCTGTCGTCGTTGTTCTGGAGCTTGGGGTGGATCGGAACTTAATGTAGTTTGACTTTTTGAGTTGGATTCCATATTGAGAAATCGATCGTAGATTATAAATAACTTAGCGAAGACTGATACCAACTGAGTTACTAGATTTTTGTCTCGAGTCTATATACATAACAGATGACCTTCACTTGTAACCGTCCTTTGAGTATATCTAAGATGATGCGCTTGCACCACCAGAGTACAATGGAATATCTGACAGCTTAGGTTCATTCTCAAGGGCAACAATTCGTCCATCAAAATTGAATAAGCGAGTATTATAACGTTCTTCAAACTCGCTTTGTAGTTTATTAAAATGTGCCAAGAAATCTTTATTAATTATATCATATATCTGTTTGCGTACGTTGGAAATTTCCTCAAGTACATATAGTTTAGTAGCTGCATCATCATTCTTGGTCGGCTTTGCAACATTACACAAGGACTTTCCCCCAATATCGTATTGATCGTCAGAGGTGAGTTTAAAACCAACCCCCGGTGAACCACGTAATAACTGAACTTGTGTATTTACCCGCTGACGACCAAATTTATCAATTGTGTTGTTAACACGACCCATCCTTACTCCCAACTAATCTATTTTTTAAAACTATTATCCACTTATATTAAATTAATTTTACCTAGAGTATATTTGGGGAAATAAAACAATATATATCTAAACATAATTTATTTACAATTTAATTTTTTAGACATTACAATATGTTCATCAATGTCATTACTGGAAGTGGCAGCAGCGGCGATTTCATACTCATGGTCACAACCATTAAATTGTTCTGTTTCTTCTTCAATGACATCCATCTTAACATCATTGGTAGAAATGGCTGCATCATTTCCATTAAAATTTGTGTTCATGCCGTCATTTTGGGGCACCAAACCATAATTTACCAATAAGTCAATGGGTATATGTGGCATTTCGAGCAACATAGAACCCAATTCTTCGTCAATCATTTTCCGGCAAAATTCCTCTACACCAATGACACCATATAGGAATTTTTGACAAACATGGGCCCCAGCGAAAAAATTGACTGCATCCCTCATGTATTTTCGGTATAAATCCACATCGAATCCGATTGCAAAATTTAAAATATCTTCAGCCATCTGCTGTAGTCTAGTTAATAAATCATAAACATAGGAATCTTGGTTTTCTCTGATAATAGATTCGTCACACATCTTAAATAGAAAATATTTTTAATGCTTATGTATGTGCTTCCTCACATGTGCCATCAACAACTATTCTATTACATATCCAACTAATACTTAATATGATAAACAATAAAAATATTAAAATTATTTTAAAAATGTCTATTCCAAACAACCAAAATTTATTAATGCTCTTGTATTGCCTCCTGCTGATGCATTTGTACTCTGTCCCAAATACGTCAAAGTATATTTATCACCTGACATATTCATATCATCAATAAAAATTTCAGTAAACGCATCAGCTACACGCTTAGGTAGAAATGTTTGAAATGTCACATCATTCCATTGATCGTATAATGTAGCAACAATAGTTTTCCCAAAACGTGTTGTTGTTGGAGTCATTTTTTTAATTACATAACCCATCCCCACCCCCAAGGTTGAAAGCTTTCTACGCTCCGGAAATTCAAAGTCTTTGTTTATCATATTATTAATTTCACCCAAGGTCTGCTGTGAAATGCTCATTGTTGAAATATGTAATAAAACAATTACCTTCAATAGACACTTTCGTCGGAACACAACACAAACACAATATATCTATTTACTGTTCAAGGCAGCAGATAATGTTAGCTAGAATGCTAATGTGACTTTGAAGGTAAAAATGAAATTGTTCGGTATTTATGGAAATATTCAAGGTCAAAATTAACAGAAAGGTGGTGTGGGGTGTCTGCACACGTGGGTGGCCAAAGGTCGCACACCTGCATCAAATACCCGCCTCCGTTCAAGGTCACACAAACAACATATGCCCGCGTTGGAAACCAAGGTCACATGCAATAGAACACCTGCACACATTCAAGGTCAATGACATCCCCCAAGGTCAAATGAACACCTGCACTCTTCGACGGTCAAGGTCGTATGACGTCAGAGGAGTGGGGGGTGAAGGCGAACTGGCTTAGTTATACTACTGGCGACATCTATGTAATGTTTTTTTAACCAAATTGGATTGACAGATATTCGTATGAAAATGGCGGCGTCAATTGAACCTTAACGTTCTTAAAGATCATTTTAAAAATATAAAGTTTATCAAAGCCGCTTTCAAACCAACTCTTTTAAATAAAGAACAATTCATGGCTGAATTATCTCTATATCATAGTCAAACGCATAATGGTATCAACGAAACACATAATCATTTTCAAAAACTCGTTTACACACCAATGATAAAAAAATTAATAACAAATTATATAAACCAATGTCAAATCTGTTTAATGTCCAAATATGAGAGGCATCCTATTAAAACGCCTTTTAAAGGACCTTTAATAGCTAGCAAACCTTTCGAACATATTTTTATAGACACTTTTAGCATCGAGAACGAAAATTTTTTAACCATAATCGATCTTTTTAGTAAATATGCTCAGGCCTATCATATACCTTCAAAAGCCGCCACTATTATTTTGAATAAATTAAGACATTTTATGTCACATCATAATCTACCTGACAAAATAACTTCAGATTCCGCAGGTGAATTTAATAATCTAACACTTAAAGAATATCTTAGACTACATAATGTCGAATACCACGTCACTTCATCTATGTATCCCACTTCCTTATCGCCCTTAGAACGATTTCATAGTACTTTAAAAGAAAAATTACGAATCTTACGTATGCAAAATAAAAATGATCATATTAAAGATTTAATGATAACCTCTATTTTAATATACAATCAAAGTGTTCACTCCACCACAAATTTTACCCCTTTTTCTTTGCTTTATGGCCCTTATGAGAATTTAAATAAACATTTAATGGAAATTGACAAAAACATTTATGAACATTATAATGAAAAACGTCGAAATGAAATACTACCTTTTTATGAAAAACTCTCACATAATGTAAGAGAAAAAGCAAAAATAATTCTTGAAAAAAGAAATGAAAATATTCCAGAACCCACTATCGAACTAAATCAACCAATATATCTAAAAACTTCTACGGCAAGAGGACAAAAAACCCGTACCCTATATCGAAAAATTAATGATAAAAAACTAAAACAAAATAAAGAAAAATTAGAAATCAATGAAGAACCCAATTTAACTTTTCATTTAAGAAATGTACGTCCTCAAAGACGACAATTTTCTTTGCAGGATTTCGACAATCTCCCTGATTCCAGAGATGGCCAACAGCCAGGAACTTCAAAAGATTGAAAATGTTCCGTATATACAAGAAAATTTAGGCTTAGCTTCCTTAGTTAATTTTTATCATAAAACTTATTTTCATGTTAATCTCACTTCTATTAATAAGAATATACAAAATTACGTTACGAATGTTTATTTTATAGGCTTAAAAACGAATAATAATACCCTATATAATTATTTAGAGGACTCTTTAGTTTCACTTCAAGAAAAAATTAAATTATTAAAACAACAAAGAAATAAACGCAGTTTATTTGACGGTTTAGGTACAACCATCAGATATGTTACCGGTAATTTAGACCAAACTGATCTTAAAGAAATAATGTCAAATATGCAAATTCTACGAAATAATGAAGACACGATAAACCTTCAAAATACCAAAACTCTATCAGTATTAACATTTTTACAAAATAAATTTGAAAACACTACCAAAAATATAAACTCTCAATTATTGCAAACATTAAAAATTCTTAATAAATTTGACGAAGAAATAAAAATTCAAGAAATCATCCTAAAAGAAATCTTTAATATAAAAAGTTTCGAAACATATATATATCGATAAGCTATTAAATATTATTACTTTTAGTGTTACAGAAGAAATTAACCTTTTACATATAAATGTTTCAGATATAATCGAAATAGAACGTCTATTAAACACTATCTTTTCTTACAACGAACTTATTCCTTTTTCTAAACTCTTCTATTTTGAGTTTATGAATCTCTGCAAATTAAATACTATAGTCTCTGATCAAGAAATAATCTTTGTATTAAAAATTCCTATTATTTATAGAACTATTTATAATTACCAAAAGATATATCCAACCCTGTTTAATCAAACTAATTTACTTATTGTACCGACTACGTATGTATTAGAAGATAAGTATATTTACTTTCTAGAAAAACCATGTATAGAATTAAGTATCAAGCAGGCTTTATGTTACAACATTATAAACAATGAATGTAATATTAAAACATTAACTAATTGCCCAGTAGTTAATAGCGATAATTATTCACAAATTAGTGTTATGAATAATAATCAACTATTGGTAAACACAAATCAAAAGCTGTCCTTATTTGAACATTGTAATAAAACTCATATTACTGTTAATCGACCTACTATAATTAGTAAATTTTGTGAAATGTCAGCCTTAAATAATAATTATGTGTTTAAAGGATTTTTGAATACCAGTATTAAAATACCAAATGAAGGTAACTTTTACAATTTTCAAGTACAAAGAATTAACTTTCAACCTTTAGACACGTATAATGACGTTAAAAGTAAAATGAAAGATTTGCAAAATAATATAGGTTTAACCAATTTAAAATGGGAAAATCGTTCAACGTCTTTTAGTTTGTATGCGATATTGATTATATTATGTTCAATGTGTTTTGCATACAAATATGGGTCAAAAATTAGAAATTGTAGGAAAAGAGTCAGGAAAATCGAAATTACAGAAGAATCCGCAATACCTCTTCAAGCAGTTTAAATTAGCCCTTGCTTGTCTCAGGAGATCCAAGCCTAAGGAGGGAGGAATTAAGGAACTAGACATTCCTACATTATAACCTTTCAATGGCACTTTCGCCCATTACCATTAAGATAATGTGTTAGAAAATAGTTGTTAGTGATAAGTACTTTCATTGTCACCGCTTTGGTATATAAACCCTGTAATGTAGAAAATAAGATATTATTGGAATAAAGAACTTCGTGGTAATAGTTTGTTTAGTCTTTTTAAAAACGGTTTCTGTAATACGAGATCTTTAATTACTTGACTCGCATGAATATTCTGAACTGAGAGTGATCTGCTGCTTCTGGATACTAGTTACTGAGTTCTAATAATTTTTTGTTATTTGCATTTATTTTTTGGAAGGTGTAAAGTTATTTTTAAAACCGATAATTTGCAAGCTAAAACTAATAGAAAAACTAACATTTTATATTTTTTAAATCGGCGCCGTATACTAGTTGAAACTAATAGTAAATATATCAATTTTAATATCGGCACATTGTTCAATGGATGTTTGTATTATGGATGTTTGTTTTATGGCTCAGCTGCAGCCACGCATCTGAAAGAACTGGAAAAAATTAAAAACCACGCACTGCGTAAATGTGTCAGGTCTCGTTTCCAAAAAATAAAAGAAAAATGGGCTTAGTTGATAACGAGTATTGTAGATGTGGCTAAATAGGCCATATAGAATATAGTATTTTAGAATGTAGGTTCCTAACAAATAGTTTAGACGTGCTGTTAAATGATCGTGTCTCGTTGAAAATTTTATTATATACATACAGTGTGTCCGCGGATGAGGGTACCCAATAGGGAAAAAATCTTTATTAGTCATTTTACGACCAAAAGTCTTCTTTATAAAAAGTTCTGCTTGTTGAGAAAATGAATTGACGTTAAAAAAATTTTATAACCGATGTACAGGGTGTTAATAAATTAGGAAAATATGAAAATGTTTCAAGAGAGAACTACCATTATTTATTATTTTTTACAAAAATTTTATAAAACAAAGTTGTTTATAAACTAACGTAAAGTCTAAATACAAACTTTGAAATAAAAATTCGAATTTTTAAAAATAAAATAATAACAGTGGTGTTTATGTAATTATTTGCATTTTACAAAAAAATCAAGATACGTTCATGTTACGTCAGCATATTATTTACATCTGTGAGTATCCTGATTTCGTGAAGGCATTTTCGAAAATGTTAACCAAAGAAGAGCGTATTTATTTAATACAATGTTACGGTATTGGAAATGTGTCGTATCAATACGCTATTGATGTTTTTAATGAAAAATTTCCTAATACGCCGGTGTCAAAAAAAGCATTGCGAAGATTATTAAAAAAATTCAATGAAACTGGGTCGGTGATGAGTACGTTAATGAAGGATGGTGGCAATTGGGCCAACGCAGCACCACTTATGAATTTCTATAGGAAGACTGAAAATAACAGTTCTATAGCAAAAATGAATTTAAATATTAAATTGTTCAATTTATTATTATTTTAAATTTGAAATGCTACAAATAATCGTTTACCTACAATTACAGTTTAAAGACGACAAATAAATACCAAAAAATCAAACGTTACAAATAATCGTTTATTAGAACGCAGTTATATCTAAATTTCACAAGTTTTTACTTTCTTCGGTTTAAGCATCGCAATGTCCTTTAAAACGACCAATTGTGACGCCAACGTCGGAAACATTTTTTTAAGTGCCACTTTCGACTTTTCTTCGACAAAAAATATATTTTTAGAGTCCCTATCGCCTCGGCGGCCATTGGGAGCCTGTTGTAGAATCATTACTATGGCAGACCAAAGATTTTCAAAATTAATTCCCCGCGTCGGCATATTTTCTATCGCATAAACGGGAAAAGGGAACATCCCTCGTTCGATACATAGTTCTTGATTACTGGCAGATACCCTCGAACAGAGATATACACAAGTGAAATCATTGCGTTCTAATAGCTTACGACGCACTACGGCCCAAGGCACACTTCCATAGGCATAACTTAAATCAACTTGCGAAACCCGTTGAAATTCGTCAAGGGCTTCGACAATTTCACACATATTAGTGATTTAATAATGGCCGCGTAAAGTTTGCTTAAATAGCTTCTAGAGGTAAGTGCGATTTTTGCAATTTGACATTATATTTAAATTTGGTAAAAAGACCGTATCTATTAGTTGTTTTTTGTAACTATTAGTTGTTTTTTGTATCTATTAGTTGTTTTTTGTTATAACTACAAATTTTTCAGTTTAAAATATAACAACGAGGCGGTTTCCTGCATAAGCATCCGCTGATTAATTTTTTCAGACCACAATGGCTTCCGGCACAAGCATCCGTTGAGTAATATTTTATCTCTATAGCAGACCTCCATTGCATCGATCACGTTTTTACAATATTGTACTTCATTATTAGTATTACAAATAAAATGCTGAGGCCTTCAAAATAATATGACGACAGTCGCTGCAGCGGATATAAAAGCGCGGCCGCCTCATATAGGTACATCATTCGACAACAGTTGAAACCAACGTCAAGATGTTCAATACTGCGTGTTACTATTTGTCGTCCACGACGACTCTGCCGCCACCGATGCCCATTCTACAGAACAATCTGCCGCCACCGATGTACTTTCAACCGACGACTCTGCCGCCGATGACGATGCCATTTCAACAGAACAAGCTGCCGCCACCGATGCCCTTTCAACCGACGACTCTGCCGCCACCAATGTACTTTCAACCGACGACTCTGCCGCCGATGACGATGCCATTTCAACAGAACAAGCTGCCGCCGATGACGATGCCATTTCAACTGAACCATCTGCCGCCACCAATGCCCTTTCAACCGACGACTCTGCCGCCGATGCCCTGTCAACTGAACCATCTGCCGATGCCCTGTCAACCGAACCATCTGCCGATGCCCTGTCAACCGGACCATCTGCCGATGCCCTGTCAACTGAACAACCTGCCGCCAACGCCGATGCCTTTGGAGCTGAACAACCTGCCGCCAACGCCGATGGAGCCGAACAACCTGCCGCCAATGCCGATGGAGCCGAACAACCTGCCGCCGATGACGATGCCTTCATGGGCCGCACCGCTAGACGTACCGCTAGACTTGTCATCGGGAAAGCGATTCGAGATTCCGGCCATGTGGAAGCAATATGAAATTCCAGCCACGAGGAAGCCATATGAAATTCCAGCCACGAGGAAGCCATATGAAATTCCAGCCACGAGGACGCTGTTCGATATTCCTGCCATGTGGAAGCATGACGGCAACAAACAGATCGAGGACCGCCCGACATCTCCCCGGACACCATACCGAAACATCGATCGGGATTGGGATCCCAGAGATGATTACCAATGAGGAAAACTGCACAATTTATAGTTTATATTATTAATAATTATATACTTGATAGAAAATAAATTAATTTTAAAAATGATTTCAAATATCCCTTTAATAGTGGCATAGCGTTGCCATTCAAAATGAAAATCGCATTAAAAGTCAACCTAAAAAATAATAAATATTCGAATAAAAATGACGACTTACGCTTGTTACGCCAGTTTGTTAATATTTTAAACCGATGCAAGTTGAAACTAATAGAAAATAATAATAATTTTGAAATAATTAAACGGCCGCTTGCAAGTAGAATCTAATAGACAATAATAATTTTGAAATAATTAAACGGCCGCTTTGCAAGTAGAATCTAATAGACAATAATAATAATTTTGAAATAATTAAACGGCCGCTTTGCAAATAGAATCTAACATAAAAAATAAAAATAAACAACATCGTCAATCGATTTTAAATTTTAACAGGTTTCTATTAATTTGGTAGCGCCGATTTTAAATTTCACTTTGCCAGTTTATTTCAAAATAATTATTGTTTTCAGTTTCGAACGCCGATTTTAAATCTGCTTATATTTTCACTCTTTAGTAACTCACTGAAATATGTATTTATTGTTCGGGTTTATTCTCGTGCTTTTTTAAAACAAAAAGTATTACCAAGAGTTATTTTTGTAAAAATAAAACGCAGATTTATAATAGGCGCGTCGTAACTTTAAAACTTGCTATCAGTTTTTTGTCAATTTTGGTAACAAATCTGCAGATCTAGGAACGGTACTAAGTTATTACATAGCACCAATTCTGGTGCTATGTATTACGGCCAGTGGGTGACCTTGAACGTCCGTTGTCGTCGTCGTATCTTTTGACATTTTTGCACTTGCGAATTTTTTGCGAAGAAACTATCAGAGTCGAAACGACGAAACTTTTTGGTTCTAATTTTGAATAGTGCACGCGTGTTGTCTCAATTTTTGAAATATACAGGGTGAACCGTTTCGAAGTTATTAAACGTCAAAGTCGATTTTTCGGCGATTCCCGTTGAAATCCATTTCAAGTCGCAAAACTCAATTTTTTCGATTTAAATTTTCGGAACGTGGAGCGGACCGGTCGCTACAGAACCCTATTGAAACTCTGTAACGTACGACGATTAGAAGTAATTTAAAAGAATTTTTGAAAGTCGAAATTTGACAAAAAAGGGTCATTTTTGGTACCTAATAGCTCGAACTGGGTGGGTCCGAGGGTTACGCGGTTTAAAATTTTCGATTTCCCATCTCAAAAACTAGGTGCCATCAATACATCTATCTATACCTAAAGTTATTAGAAAATGGGAAAAATTTGAAAATACTGAACAAGTTGATATTTCGGGGTAAAAATGGACGGTTTTTCATTTTTTTCAAGGTAAAAACGGCTTTTGATCGAAATTTAGTTTACTTTACCGGAAAGTTCGAGGTAAATCACATTCGATACGTATATTTTCGTTTCTTCGATTTGAATACCGAAATTACTATTAACGATTGAATTTTAAAAATTTGGAAATGGTTTTTTTGTCACCGCTACACTTAAATTCGTCTATACGCTTTCGTATTTAACATTTTCCATATTTTATTGCTTTTTCGTCAAGCGGAATGATGGTACTTGAAGATTCATACCAAGAGCGCGTTTCGAATTACAATCTAAAGGGTTAAAAAAAATTAAGTATATCCATTTTCACCCATTTTTCACTAAAAGTTTTGTTTAGTCACGAATAACTCCTACAAATATCATTTCGGAGAGTTCTCTATAAGCGTATTTGCATCGTCCATCCTTTCTCACCACATTATTATTTTTCAAAATTTTCGAATTTTCCTTCCAATCGGGAGAAAAACGACAATTTACCGAGCTGGGACGGCCAATTTTTGCAAATCTGCACACTTGGTCGATTTTAACCAGCATGCCTTGGAATAAAATTAACTCAATTTGTTGACTGTCAAAATTCGGCCGAAATGGGCCAAAATAGCCTTTTTCTTAGCGAGATCCTGAAGTTAATTAAACGATTTGAGGATGGAAATGGTATGGAAAAGATTCTATGGGATTTCGGCTTTCGATAATGACCCCTATCGTTGCCCAAAATGGAAAATTTCCTACCATTTTCCCGATTTCCAAAATGGTCTGCAACGACCTATTTACATTGGGCTTATGGGAGCGTCCAAAAACGGTGCATCTTGACACAATTTGTTTCATTTCTCCTAAACCGTCCACGTTGGAGCAATGAAACTTTTCGGGTATATTTTAGTGTATATGGGGTACCTTTTGCCGATGTACGTTACTATACAGGGTGTTCCGTTCATAAGTTATTAAAAGAAATAATCAGAAAATGTGAAAAAATTTGATATTTTTTTCTACGACTTGCCGACCTCGTAAAACTTAAGCGATTCAGTTTATATTCTAGTATGTTATCAAGAAACTTATTTAGAAAAACTCGTCGCGAGATTTTTTCAATAAAATGTCGGGAAGTCAATTTTTTGATTTTTTTAAAGTTGGGAAGCATTAAAATGCAGGGTCATTTTCGATAATGAATTATTCGATTTCTGTCTTATAGATTGGCACCGGGTTTGAACCGGTGGATAGGTCATCTCAAATACTAATATTTCACAATACATCATATCATGCTAAAAGACCTATAAAATGGAGAAATTTGCGAAAAACTGAACTTGATGATTTCGTCAATTTTTTTTTTCCTTTTTATGGGGTAAAATAATATTTCATCGAAATGTTATATATGTCATCAGAAAGAGCATATCAGAACACGATTATAAACCATAATTTAGTTTCTTAATTTCTTATACAAAAATAACTACAATCGTTTAAGCAATAATCACTAATTTTGACATCCTCTTACTAAAACCCATCTGTACGCTAGTGTATGTAACTTTTTCTATCGTTCTTTAGCCTATCGTTTAAAGGAATAAATTACCTTTACGTTCCACATCGACTGCGTGACCCAAAAATATCCTTTGGCGGATAAAAAAAATATTTTATAAATTTTCTCAAAATTTTTTTTTTCAAAAGTTCAGTTTACTCTGCTATATCTTCTATAACTTTTCGTTTAGATATTTCTTTCTAGGTTTATCTGATTCCCTCATCTTTTCCGAACATTTTGATGTATATAAAGCTATCATAAAGATGTTCGAACTTGGAAAAAATTTAGAAAATTCGTAACGGTGACAGCAAAATTTCTAACGTTCGCTCGAAATGTATGAAAGGCGTGGCTTTTACAGTATTTAGTGAAAATTAGACAAGGGCAAGTGTTTAAATTCATCAGATTTGAATAAATCATGCACACCGTCTGGAAAAATAGGCTTAATTTGATAATTTGGCAATTTGAAGAAAATTCAACTAGTACGTTATGTTAATATTGGTAAAAGGATTTAAAAAATATTTTAAATTTTTTGACACCTGTCAAATTGACGTTTCCTTGGTTAGTAAAAAGTGCAAGATTAAGAGAATTTCACAAAGTTGGTGTCGTGTTCGTATAATTCGAGGGCAAGGAATCCGAAAATTTAATTCATATTTTGACAGCTGTCATTTTTAACAATTCTTTGATTTCGGTTAATTGTCGATCATAGGCGTAATGGTAACATAATTTCGCAAAGTTGGTGTCGATTTCGTATAACTCGAATGTAGGCAATCCGAAAATTTTTTAAATTTTTTGACAGCTGTCAAATTGACGTATATTACGTTGGTAATAGTTGCAATGTTAACAAAAATTCACGAGTTTGGTATCGCTTCTATATAATTTGAGTATGAGGAATTCGAAAATTTTATATATTTTTTGACAGCTGTCAAATTGACGTTTCTTAGGTTAGTAATATGTACAAGGTGAACAAAATATCGCAAGTTTAGTATCGTCTCTATGTAATTCAAATGCAAGGAGTCCGAAAATTAAATTTATTTTTTGACAGCTGTCAAATTGGTGATTCTTTAGTAAAGAATAAGTGCAAGGTTAACAAAATTTCAAAAATTTTGTATCGATTCTATATAATTTGAGTATAAGTTATCCGAAAAATGTATTTATTTTTTGACAGCTGTCATTTTTGATATTTTTTTGTTGACATGTTTTAACAAGTTTGGTATCGTTTCTATATAATTTGAGTATGAGGAATCCGAAATTTTTATCTATTTCTTGACAGCTGTCAAATTGACGTTTCTTAAGTCAGTAATAGGTACAAGGTCAACTTAATTTCGCAAGTTTGGTATCGTTTTTATGTAATTCGAATGCAAGGAATCCGAAAATGTTATTTATTTTTTGACAGCTGTAATTTTTTACATATTTTTTTCTATTCGATACGTAAAATAGTGAACGGATTGTTCGCAATCGGTTATAGCTGGTACCTTAAAATGTGAAACGGTCACATATGTTATAATTAACAAATTTGGGTGCTATGTACCCCCATCACAGTCCGCAGGAGTGTGGCCAACCAATTAAAGCATCAACCTGCATTCAAGCTTCTCGGTGTATCCACCCAAATCGGTGGTCATATCTAGGTACTAACAAAACACATATAGGCGAATCTGTCGCATATAGAGGGTCCGCGGAGCCCCGCGCGGAGCGCCTAGGGGGGCTATGCCACTCTAGTTACATAGCGCCCGTCCCGGTCGCTATGTATTACAGCCTTCCAGTGACCTTGAGTGCGTATGTTGCCGTCTTTTTCGACATTTTCGTGGTTGCGAATTTCTGGAGAAAAAACGGTCAGAGTCGAAACGACGAAACTTTTTGGTTTTACTTTTGGATAGTGCACGCGTGTTGTCTCAAATTTTCGAGTATACAGGGTGAACCGTTTCGAAGTTATTAAACGTCAAAGTCGAAATTTCCGCGATTCCCGTTGAAATCCATTTCAAGTCGCAAAACTCAATTTTTTCGATTTAAATTTTCGGAACGTGGAGTGGACCGGTCGCTACAGAACCCTATTGAAACTGGGTAACGTACGACGATTAGAAGTAATTTAAAAGAATTTTTGAAAGTCGAAATTTGACAAAAAAGGGTCATTTCGGGTACCGAATAGCTCGAACTGGGTGGGTCCGAGGGTCACGCGGATTAAAATTTTCGATTTCCCATCTCAAAAACTAGGTGCCATCAATACATCTATCTATACCTAAAGTTATTAGAAGATGGGAAAAATTTGAAAATACTGAACAAGTTGATATTTCGGGGTAAAAATGGACGGGTTTTCATTTTTTTCAAGGTAAAAACGGCTTTTGATCGAAATTTAGGTTACTTTACCGGAAAGTTCGAGGTAAATCACATTCGATACGTATATTTTCGTTTCTTTGATTTAAAAACCGAAATTATTAACGATTAACGATTGAATTTTAAAAATTTAGAAATTGTGTTTTTGTCACCACCACACTTAAATTCGTCTATACGCTCTCGTATTTAACATTTTCCATATTTTATTGCTTTTTCGTCACGCGGAATGATGGTACTTGAAGATTCATATCAAGCGCACGTTTCGAATTACGATCTAAAGGGTTAAAAGAAATTAAATATAACCATTTTCCCTAAAAGTTTTGTTTAGTCACGAATAACTCCTACAAATATCATTTCGGAGAGTTCTCTATAAGCGTATTTTCATCGTCCATCCTTTCTCACCACATTATTATTTTTCAAAATTTTCGAAATTTCCTTCCAATCGGGAGGAAAACGACAATTTACCGAGCTGGGACGGCCAATTTTTGCAAATCTGCTGACTGGACTTGAACTTTACTCGTATTTTAACGGACGGACGGACGAAATTTTACTAAATATTTTGGCTGTCAAAAATCGGTCGAAATAGGCCAAAAATAGCTATTTTCTTAGCGAGATGCTGAAGTTAATTGACCGATCTGAGGATGGAAATGGTATGGAAAAGATTCTATGGGATTTCGGCTTTCGATAATGACCCCTATCGTTGCCCAAAATGGAAAATTTCCTACCATTTTCCTGATTTCCAAAATGGTCTGCAACGACATATTTACATTGCTCTTATGGGAGAGCCGAAACAGGGTGCATCTTGAAACCAGTTATTCGATTTCTTCTAAACGGCTCACGGTGGAGCAATGAAACTTTTGGGGTATACTTTGGTATATATGGCGTATCCTTAGCACATGTACTTCATTATACAGGGTGTTCCATTCATAAGTTATTAAACGAAATAGTCAGAAAATGTGCAAAAAATTAAATATTTTTTTCTAAGATTTGCCGGTCTCGTAAAACTTAAGCGATTCAGTTTATATTTTAGTATGTTATCAAGAAACTTATTTAGAAAAACTCGTCGCGAGATTTTTTTAATAAAATGTCGGGAAGTCAATTTTTTGATTTTTTTTAAGTTGGAAAGCATGAAAATGCAGGGTCATTTTCGATAATGAATTATTCGACTTGGGTCGCATAGATTTGCTCCGGGTTCGAACCGGTGGATAGGTCATCTCAAATACTAATATTTCACAATACATCATATCATGCTAAAAGACCTATAAAATGGAGAAATTTGCGAGAAACTGAACTTGATGATTTCGTCAAAATTTTTTTTTCCTTTTTATGGGGTAAAATAATATTTCATCGAAATGTTATATATGTCATCAGAAAGAGCACATCAGAACACGATTATAAACCATAATTTAGTTTCTTAATTTCTTATACAAAAATAACTACAATCGATTAAGCAATAAGCACTAATTTTGACATCCTCTTACTAAAACCCATCTGTACGCTAGTGTGTGTAACTTTTTCGATCGTTCTTTAGCCTATCGTTTAAAGGAATAAATTACCTTTACGTTCCACATCGACTGCGTGACCCAAAAATATCCTATGGCGGATAAAAAAAATATTTTATAAATTTTCTCAAAATTTTTTTTTCCGAAAGTTCAGTTTACTCTGCTATATCTTCCATAGCTTTCCTTTTGGAGATTTATTTCTAGGTTTATCTGATTCCTTCATCTTTTCCGAACATTTTGATATATATAAAGTTATCATAAAGATGTTCGAACTTGAAGAAAATTAAGAAAATTCGTAACGGTGACAGCAAAATGTCTAACTTTCGCTCGAAATGCATGAAAGGCGTGGCTTTTACAGTATTTAGTGAAAATTAGACAAGGGCAAGTGTTTAAATTCATCAAATTTGAATAAATCATGCACACCGTCTGGAAAAATAGGCTTAATTTGATAATTTGGCAATTTGAAGAAAATTCAACTAGTACGTTATGTTAATATTGCTAAAAGGATTTAAAAAATATTTTAAATTTTTTGACACCTGTCAAATTGACGTCTCCTTGGTTAGTAAAAAGTGCAAGATTAATAGAATTTCACAAAGTTGGTGTCGTTTTCGTATAATTCGAAGGCAAGGAATCCGAAAATTTAATTCATATTTTGACAGCTGTCATTTTTAACAATTCTTTTATTTCGGTTACCTGTCGATCATAGACGTAATGGTAACAGAATTTCTCAAAGTTGGTGTCGATTTCGTATAACTCGAATACAGGCAATCCGAAAATTTTATTAATTTTTTGACAGCTGTCAAATTGACGTATATTACGTTGGTAATAGTTGCAATGTTAACAAAAATTCACGAGTTTGGTATCGCTTCTATATAATTTGAGTATGAGGAATTCGAAAATTTTGTATATTTTTGACAGCTGTCAAATTGACGTTCCTTAGGTTAGTAATATGTGCAAGGTGAACAAAATATCGCAAGTTCAGTATCGTTTCTATGTAATTCAAATGCAAGGAGTGCCATAATTAAATTTATTTTTTGACAGCTGTCAAATTGGTGATTCTTTAGTAAAGAATAAGTGCAAGGTTAACAAAATTTCAAAAATTTTGTATCGATTCTACAGGGTGTTATGGAAATGACGTATTATATTTAAACCGGCAAATCCCGAGATGAAAATAAATTGAAGAAAAATAACCATAAATGGCGCTTTGAATTATTAAGCGAAATATACACTTTATATGAAATCTCAAAATTTACGTGGCCGCTCCTGAGGCCCTTCGCAATCTATATGTTATTGAGGCAGTCTCCAAGTTTCAAAAGAGGTCATCGCATTGTAGGCGGTGTTGCCATTCAAATTCTAAACGCACGTGTTCAGTTTTTGACAACAAGACGTCTTGGCGCGCGTTATCACTTCTTTTTCAAACTTCTTAGACAAAGAAAACTACAATTTTAAGGTACATACTTTCTTACCTTCGATCTTATTTTTAAATAATCCGTTTTATAATTAAATTCCATAAAAAAATTAAACACAAAAAGTATGTTTTTCTATAGAACCAACAGTAGGTAATATCACACAAATTTTAAATCACATCACAGCATTTCTTATTATGAATTATTACACAACAAAAAAAAATCGGGCAATACGTTTAAAATTCGTATACGTCAAGCACGTGGAACGCTCGACGCTCGACGTCCTTCCCCGCCAAAGTACCGAAGCGTACTGAAGAATAATAAAGGAAGCGCCGCCAGTATTCAAATAAGGGCGAGACACGTGGTGTGATCTGACAACACTGTTAGTATACTCTAGTGACCCACATTGTTGCTAACTGAATCCAGATGTAACGGCGCGACAGTATGTGGGTAGAAAGGGTTTTTACCTTAGTATTTAGATATTCGATTTAAAAAAAAAAAGTATGTAGACTTTCTCTAGGACTCCCTAGGAGTCACCCATTTAAATATAATAAGTCATTTCCATAACACCCTGTATATAACTTGAGTATAAGTTATCCGAAAAATGTATTTATTTTTTGACAGCTGTCATTTTTGACATTTTTTTGTTAACATATTTTCACAAGTTTGGTATCATTTCTATATAATTTGAGTATGAGGAATCCGAAATTTTTATTTATCTTTTAACAGCTGTCAAATTGAAGTATCTTATGGCAGTAATAAGTACAAGGTCAACGGAATTTCGCAAGTTTGGTATCGTTTCTATGTAATTCGAATGCAAGGAATCCGAAAATGTTATTTATTTTTTGACAGCTGTCATTATTGACATATTTTTCTATTCGATACGTAAAATAGTGAACGGATTTTTCTCAATCGGTTATAGCTGGTTCCTCAAAATGTGAAACGGTAACATATGTTATAATTAACGAATTTGGGTGCTATGTACCCCCATCACAGTCCGCAGGAGTGTGGCCAACCAATTAAAGCATCAACCTGCATTCAAACTTCTCGATGCATCCACGCAAATCGGTTGATAAATCTAGGTAATAACAAAACACATATAGGCGAATCTGTCGCATACAGATTGTCCGCGGAGCCCCGCGCGGAGCGCCGAGGGGGCTGTGCCCCCTCGTTACATAGCGCCCGTCCCGGTCGCTATGTATTACAGCGTGAGAGTGACCTTGAGTTCGTCCGTTGCCGTGTTTTTCGACATTTTCGAGGTTTCGTATTTTTGGAGAAAAAACTGTCAGAGTCGAAGCGACGAAACTTTTTGGTTTTACTTTTGGATAGTGCGCGCGTATTGTCTCAAATTTTCGATTATACAGGGTGTGCCGTTTCGAAGTTATTAAGCGTCAAAGTCGACTTTTCGACGATTCCCGTTGATCCGGATTTCAGGTCGCAAATCGCAATTTTTTCGATTTAAATTTTCAGAGTGTGACAATGACCGGCCGCTTCAGAACCCTATTGAAATTGGGTATCGTACGACGATTAGAAGTAATTTAAAAGAATTTTTGAAAGTCGAAATTTGACAAAACAGGGTCATTTCGGGTACCGAATAGCTCGAACTGGGTGGGACCTAGCGTCACGCGGTTTCAAATTTTCGATTTCCCATCTCAAAAACTAGGTGCCATCAATACATCTATCTATACCTAAAGTTATTAGAAGATGGGAAAAATTTGAAAATACTGAACAAGTTGATATTTCGGGGTAAAAATGGACGGTTTTTGATTTTTTTCGAGGTAAAAACGGCTTTTGATCGAATTTTAGTTTAGTTTACCGGAAAGTTCGAGGTAAATCACATTCGATACGTATATTTTCGTTTCTTCGATTTTAATACAGAATTTACTATTAACGATTGAATTTTACAAATTTAGAAATTGTGTTTTTGTCACCGCTACACTGAATTTCGTCTATACGCTTTCCTATTTAACATATTCCATATTTTATTGCTTTTTCGTCACGCGGAATAATGGTACTTTAAGATTCATACCAAGAGCGCGCTTCGAATTACGATCTAAAGGGCTAAAAAAAAATTAAGTATATCCATTTTCAACCATTTTTCACTAAAAGTTCTGTTTAGTCACGAATAACTCCTACAAATATCATTTCGGAGAGTTCTCTATATGCGTATTTGCATCGTCCATCCTTTCTCACCACATTATTATTTTTCAAAATTTTCGAAATTTCCTTCCAATCGGGAGGAAAACGACATTTTACCGAGCTGGGACGGCCAATTTTTCCAAATCTGCCGACTGGACTTGAACTTTACTCGGATTTTAACGGACGGACGGACGAAATTTTACTAAATATTTTGGCTGTCAAAATTCGGTCGAAATAGGCCAAAAATAGCCATTTTCTTAGCGAGATCCTGAAGTTAATTGACCGATTTGAGGATGGAAATGGTATGGAAAAGATTCTATGGGATTTCGGCTTTCGATAATGACCCCTATCGTTGCCCAAAATCGAAAATTTCCTACCATTTTCCCGATTTCCAAAATGGTCTGCAACGACCTATTTACATTGGGCTTATGGGAGCATGCAAAAATGGTGCATCTTGACACAATTTATTTCATTTCTTCTAATCCGTCCACGTTGGAGCAATGAAACTTTTGGGGTATATTTTCGTATATATGGCGTATCTTTAGCCCATGTACTTCATTATGCAGGGTGTTCCGTTCATAAGTTATTAAACGAAATATTCAGAAAATGTGCAAAAAATTAAATATTTTTTTCTACGGCTTGCCGGTCTCGTAAAACTTAAGCGATTCAGTTTATATTCTAGCATGTTGTTAAGAAACTTATTTAGAAAAACTCGTCGCGAGATTTTTTTAATAAGATGTCGGGAAGTCAATTTTTTGATTTTTTTAAAGTTGTAAAGCATGAAAATGCAGGGTCATTTTCGATAATGAATTATTCGATTTCTGTCTTATAGATTGGCACCGGGTTTGAACCGGTGGATAGGTCATCTCAAATACTAATATTTCACAATACATCATATCATGCTAAAAGACCTATAAAATGGAGAAATTTGCGAGAGACTGAACTTGATGATTTCGTCAAAATTTTTTTTTCCTTTTTATGGGGTAAAATAATATTTCATCGAAATTTTATATATGTCATCAGAAAGAGCACATCATAACACGATTATAAACCATAATTTAGTTTCTTAATTTCTTATACAAAAATAACTACAATCGATTAAGGAATAATCACTAATTTTGACATCCTCTTACTAAAACCCATCTGTACGCTAGTGTATGTAACTTTTTCAATCGTTCTTTAGCCTATCGTTTAAAGGAATAAATTACCTTTACGTTCCACATCGACTGCGTGACCCAAAAATATCCTTTGGCGGATAAAAAAAATATTTTATAAATTTCCTCAAATTTTTTTTTTTTAAAAGTTCAGTTTACTCTGATATATCTTCGGTAACTTTCCTTTTGGAGATTTCTTTCTAGGTTTATCTGATTCCTTCATCTTTTCCGAACATTTTGATATATATAAAGTTATCATAAAGATGTTCGATCTTGGAGAAAATTAATAAAATTCGTAACGGTGACAGCAAAATTTCTAAATTTCGCTGGAAATGCATGAAAGGCGTGGCTTTTACCGTAATTGGTGAAAATACATGGGATGTTTAGCAAATTTTTAATAGGGTCGTTTCGCATTTTGTGGAAAAATAGGAATAATTTAGTAAATAGTCAATTTGAAGAAAAATCAACTAGCACATTATGTTAGTAATATTAAAGGAATTTTAAAAATTTTATTTATTTTTTGACACCTTTCAAATTGACGTTTCCTTTGTTAGTAAAAAGTGCAAGATTAATAGAATTTCACAAAGTTGGTGTCGTTTTCGTATAATTCGAGGGCAAGGAATCCGAAAATTTAATTCATATTTTGACAGCTGTCATTTTAACAATTCTTTGATTTCGGTTAACTGTCGATCATAGGCGTAATGATAACATAATTTCGTAAAGTTGGTGTCGATTTCGTATAACTCGAATGCAGGCAATCCGAAAATTTTATTAATTTTTTGACAGCTGTCAAATTGACGTATATTACGTTGGTAATAGTTCCAATGTTAACAAAAATTCACGAGTTTGGTATAGCATCTATATAATTTAAGTATGAGGAATTCGAAAATTTTATACATATACAGCTGTCAAATTGACGTTCCTTAGGTTAGTAATATGTGCAAGGTGAATAAAATATCGCAAGTTTAGTATCGTTTCTATGTAATTCAAATGCAAGGAGTCCGAAAATTAAACTTATTCTTTGACAGCTGTCAAATTAATGAATCTTTAGTAAAGAATAAGTGCAAGGTTAACAAAATTTCAAGAATTTTGTATCGATTCTATATAAGTTGAGTATGAGGTATCCGAAAAATTTATTTATTTTTTGACAGCTGTCATTTTTGACATTTTTTTGGTAACATATTTTAACAAGTTTGGTATCATTTCTATATAATTTGAGTATGAGGAATCCGAAATTTTTATCTATTTTTTGGCAGCTGTCAAATTGACGTTTCTTAAGTCAGTAATAGGTACAAGGTCAACGGAATTTCGCAAGTTTGGTATCGTTTCTATGTAATTCGAATGCAAAGAATCCGAAAATGTTGTTTATTTTTTGACAGCTGTCATTTTTGACATATTTTTTTCTATTCGATACGTAATATAGTGAACGGATTGTTCGCAATCGGTTATAGCTGGTCCCTTAAAATGTGAAACGGTAACATATGTTATAATGAACGAATTTGGGTGCTATGTACCCCATCACAGTCCGCAGGAGTGTGGCCAACCAATTAAAGCATCAACCTACATTCAAGCTTCTCGGTGCATCCACCCAAATCGGTGGTCAATTCTATGTAATAATAACAAAAACACACGTAGGCGAATCTGTCGCATACAGGTGAACGGCGGAGCCCTGCCGCGGAGCGGCTAGTTAATAACAAAAACGCATGTAGGTGGATGCCGGAGGCCCCTGCGCGTTTAGCGCCTAGTGAGAATCTGTCGCATTTTGTAACTCATTAATGGTTTCCTTCTAAACATAATATATTTATTCTATCAGTATACATCAAATATTATATAAAATGTAAGAATATTTAATAAGTTTTTTTTTTAATTTTTAAGAATTTCAAAATTTCTTGATATTTTTCAGTTTTTCTTAAATATCTCCGTAATCTAAACCAATAGGAAAAATTTGTATATTTCCTTTCTGATAGAGAATTTAATAGTATATTTTGTTTGTTCGAAACTTTTTTTCTCAAATGTAATCGTTTTTGAGATATTTGCAAGAATATAGAAATCATGATTTGCTCAATAACTCAACAACTATAGTAGATACAGAAAATTTTATAGACTACTTTCTTGTAGACCTTATCAAAGTGCATCTTTACGATATATACAATTTTACCGTAGTGATAATACTTTTCGAATAAAATCGAAATATATCGATTTCTTCAAATTTTTAAGGCATTTTGCATGAATTATTTAGAAATTAAAAAAAAAATTAAAAATGAAAATACTTCGGGATTAATATAATTTGGGGAATAAGTAATTCGAAAATTTTATAGATTTTTTGACAGCTGTCAAATTGAGGATTCCTTAGTAAAGAATAAGTGCAAGGTTAACAGAATTTCAAAAGTTTGGTGTCGATTCGATATAATTTGAGTATGAGGAATCCGAAATTTTTATCTATTTTTTGACAGCTGTCAAATTGACGTTTCCTAAGTGAGTAGTATGTACAAGGTCAACGGAATTTCGCAAGTTTGGTATCGTTTTTATGTAATTCGAATGCAAGGAATCCGAAAATTTTGTTTATTTTTGACAGCTGTCATTTTTGACATATTTTTTTCTATTCGATACGTAAAATAGTGAACGGATTGTTCGCAATCGGTTATAGCTGGTACCTTAAAATGTGAAACGGTCACATATGTTATAATTAACGAATTTGGGTGCTATGTACCCCCATCACAGTCCGCAGGAGTGTGGCCAACCAATTAAAGCATCAACCTGCATTCAAACTTCTCGATGCATCCACGCAAATCGGTTGATAAATCTAGGTAATAATAACAAAACACATATAGGCGAATCTGTCGCAAAAAGAGGGTCCGCGGAGCCCCGCGCGGAGCGCCTAGGGGGCTATGCCCCCTAGTTACATCTTGAGGATGACCTTGAGTGCGTATGTTGTCGTAGGTTTTGACATTTTCGAGGTTGCGTATTTTTGGAGAAAAAACTATCAGAGTCGAAACGACGAAACTTTTTGGTTTTACTTTTGGATAGTGCGCGCGTATTGTCTCAAATTTTCGAGTATACAGGGTGTGCCGTTTCGAAGTTATTAACCGTCAAAGTCGACTTTTCGGCGATTCCCGTTGATCCGGATTTCAGGTCGCAAATCGCAATTTTTTCGATTTAAATTTTCAGAGTGTGACAACGACCGGTCGCTTCAGAACCCTATTGAAATTGGGTATCGTACGACGATTAGAAGTAATTTAAAAGTCGAAATTTGACAAAACAGGGTCATTTTGGGTTCCGAATAGCTCGAACTGGGTGGGACCTAGCGTCACGCGGTTTAAAATTCTCGATTTCCCATCTCAAAAGCTAGGTGCCATCAATACATCTATCTATACCTAAAGTTATTAGAAGATGGGAAAAAATTGAAAATACTGAACAAGTTGATATTTCGGGGTAAAAATGGACGGTTTTTAATTTTTTTCAAGGTAAAAACGGCCTTTGATCGAAATTTAGTTTACTTTACCGGAAAGTTCGAAGTAAACCACATCCGATACGTATATTTTCGTTTCTTCGATTTAAATACCGAATTTACTATTAACGATTGAATTTTAAAAATTTGGAAAAGGTTTTTTTGTCACCGCTACACTAAATTTCGTCTATACGCTTTCCTAATTAACATTTTCCATATTTTATTGCTTTTTCGTCACGCGGAATGATGGTACTTTAAGATTCATACCAAGAGCGCGCTTCGAATTACGATCTAAAGGGTTAAAAGAAATTAAATATAACCATTTTCACCCATTTTTCACTAAAAGTTTTGTTTAGTCACGAATAACTCCTACAAATATCATTTCGGAGAGTTCTCTATAAGCGTATTTTCATCGTCCATCCTTTCTCACCACATTATTATTTTTCAAAATTTTCGAAATTTCCTTCCAATCGGGAGAAAAACGACAATTTACCGAGCTGGGACGGCCAATTTTTGCAAATCTGATGACTGGACTTGAACTTTACTCGGATTTGAACGGACGGACGGACGAGATTTTACTAAATATTTTGGCTGTCAAAATTCGGTCGAAATAGGCCAAAAATAGCCATTTTCTTAGCGAGATGCTGAAGTTAATTGACCGATTTGAGGATGGAAATGGTATGGAAAAGATTCTATGGGATTTCGGCTTTCGATAATGACCCCTATCGTTGCCCAAAATGGAAAATTTCCTACCATTTTCCCGATTTCCAAAATGGTCTGCAACGACCAATTTACATTGGGCTTATGGGAGCATGCAAAAATGGTGCATCTTGACACAATTTATTTCATTTCTTCTAAACGGCTCACGTTGGAGCAATGCAACTTTTTGGGTATACTTTGGTATATATGGCGTATCTTTAGCCGATGTACGACATTATACAGGGTGTTCCGTTCATAAGTTATTAAATGAAATAATCAGAAAATGTGAAAAAATTAAATATTTTTTTCTACGACTTGCCGGTCTCGTAAAACTTAAGCGATTCAGTTTATATTCTAGTATGTTATCAAGAAACTTATTTAGAAAAACTCGTCGCGAGATTTTTTCAATAAAATGTCGGGAAGTCAATTTTTTGATTTTTTTAAAGTTGGGAAGCATTAAAATGCAGGGTCATTTTCGATAATGAATTATTCGACTTGAGTAGCATAGATTGGCTCCGGGTTTGAACCGGTGGATAGGTCATCTCAAATACTAATATTTCACAATACATTATATCATGCTAAAAGACCTATAAAATGAAGAAATTTGCGTGAAACTGAACTTGATGATTTCGTCAAAATTTTTTTTTCCTTTTTATGGGGTACAATAATATTTCATCGAAATGTTATATATGTCATCAGAAAGAGCACATCAGAACACGATCATAAACCATAATTCAGTTTCTCAATTTCTTATACAAAAATAACTACAATCGATTAAGCAATAATCAATAATTTTGACATCCTCTTACTAAAACCCATCTGTACGCTAGTGTATGTAACTTTTTCAATCGTTCTTTAGCCTAACGCTTAAAGGAATAAATTACCTTTACGTTCCACATCGACTGCGTGACCCAAAAATATCCTTTGGCTGATAAAAAAAAAATTTTATAAATTTTCTCAAAATTTTTTTTTTCAAAAGTTCAGTTTACTCTGCTATATCTTCGATAACTTTCCTTTTGGAGATTTCTTTCTAGGTTTATCTAATTCCTTCATCTTTTCCGAACATTTTGATATATATAAAGTTATCATAAAGATGTTCGATCTTGGAGAAAATTAATAAAATTCGTAACGGTGACAGCAAAATTTCTAAATTCGGCTCGATATGCATGAAAGGCGTGGCTTTTACCGTAATTGGTGAAAATACATGGGATGTTTAGCAAATTTTTAATAGGGTCGTTTCGCATTTTGTGGAAAAATAGGAATAATTTAGTAAATAGTCTATTTGAAGAAAAATCAAGTAGCACATTATGTTAGTAATATTAAAGGAATTTAAAAAATTTTATTAATTTTTTGACACCTGTCAAATTGACGTTTCCTTTGTTAGTAAAAAGTGCAAGATTAATAGAATTTCACAAAGTTGGTGTCGTTTTCGTATAATTCGAGGGCAAGGAATCCGAAAATTTAATTCATATTTTGACAGCTGTCATTTTAACAATTCTTTGATTTCGGTTAACTGTCGATCATAGGCGTAATGGTAACATAATTTCGTAAAGTTGGTGTCGATTTCGTATATAAACGAAAATTTTTTAAAGTTTTTGACAGCTGTCAAATTAACGTATATTACGTTGGTAATAGTTCCAATGTTAACAAAAATTCACGAGTTTGGTATCGCATCTATATAATTTGAGTATGAGGAATTCGAAAATTTTATATATTTTTTGACAGCTGTCAAATTGACGTTCCTTAGGTTAGTAATATGTGCAAGGTGAACAAACTATCGCAAGTTTAGTATCGTTTCTATGTAATTCAAATGCAAGGAGTCCGAAAATTAAAATTATTTTTTGACAGCTGTCAAATTAATGAATCTTTAGTAAAGAATAAGTGCAAGGTTAACAAAATTTCAAGAATTTTGTATCGATTCTATATAAGTTGAGTATGAGGTATCCGAAAAATTTATTTACTTTTTGACAGCTGTCATTTTTGACATTTTTTTGTTAACATATTTTCACAAGTTTGGTATCATTTCTATATAATTTGAGTATGAGGAATCCGAAATTTTTATCTATGTTTTCACAGCTGTCAAATTAACGTTTCTTAGGTCAATAATAGGTACAAGGTTAACAGAATTTTGCAAGTTTGGTATCGTTTTTATGTAATTCGAATGCAAGGAATCCGAAAATGGTGTTTATTTTTGACAGCTGTCTTTTTGACATATTTTTTTCTATTCGATACGTAAAATAGTGAACGGATTGTTCGCAATCGGTTATAGCTGGTACCTTAAACCACATATGTTATAATTAACGAATTTGGGTGCTATGTACCCCCATCACAGTCTGCAGGAGTGTGGCCAACCAATTAAAGCATCAACCTGCATTCAAACTTCTCGATGCATCCACCCAAATCGATTGATAAATATAGGTAATAAAAAACACATATAGGCGAATCTGTCGCATACAGGTGAACGGCGGAGCCCTGCCGCGGAGCGGCTGGTTAATAACAAAAACGCATGTAGGTGGATGCCGGAGGCCCCTGCGCGTTTAGCGCCTAGTGAGAATCTGTCGCATTTTGTAACTCATTAATGGTTTTCTTCTAAACATAATATATTTATTCTATCAGTATACATCAAATATTATATAAAATGTAAGAATATTAAATAATTTTTTTTTTGAATTTTTAAGAATTTCAAAATTTCTTGATATTTTTCAGTTTTTCTTAAATATCTCCGTAATCTAAACCAATAGGAAAAATTTGTATATTTCCTTTCTGATAGAGAATTTAATAGTATATTTTGTTTGTTCGAAACTTTTTTTCTCAAATGTAATCGTTTTTGAGATATTTGCAAGAATATAGAAATCATGATTTGCTCAATAACTCAACAACTATAGTAGATACAGAAAATTTTATAGACTACTTTCTTGTAGACCTTATCAAAGTGCATCTTTATGATATATACAAATTTACCGTAGAGATAATACTTTTCGAATAAAATCGAAATATATCGATTTCTTCAAATTTTTAAGGCATTTGCATTAAATTATTTAGAAATTAAAAAAAAATTAAAAATGAAAATACTTGGGGATTAATATAATTTGGGGAATAAGTAATTCGAAAATTTTATATATTTTTTGACAGCTGTCAAATTGAGGATTCCTTAGTAAAGAATAAGTGCAAGGTTAACAGAATTTCAAAAGTTTGGTGTCGATTCGATATAATTTGAGAATGAGGTATCCGAAATTTTTATCTATTTTTTGACAGCTGTCAAATTGACGTTTCTTAGGTCAATAATAGGTATAAGGTTAACGGAATTGTGTAAGTTTGGTATCGTTTCTATGTAATTCGAATGCAAGGAATCCGAAAATTTTGTTTATTTTTTGACAGCTGTCATTTTTGACATATTTTTTTCTATTCGATATGTTCACAATCGGGTATAGCTGGTACCTTAAAATGTGAAACGGTCGCATATGCTATAATGAACGAATTTGGGTGCTATGTACCCCCATCACAGTCCGCAGGAGTGTGGCCAACCAATTAAAGCATCAATCTGCATTCAAGCTTCTCGGTGCATTCACCCAAATCGGTGGTCAAATCTAGGTAATAATAAAACACATATAGGCGAATCTGTCGCATATAGAGGGTCCGCGGAGCCCCGCGCGGAGCGCCTAGGGGGCTATGCCCCCCTAGTTGATAAACGTTTTTTGATATTAGGATTTTTTAAATTAATTATTGTTTTCAGTTTCGAGCGCCGATTTTAAATCTGCTTTTATTTTCGCTTTTACTGGGTAAATAAAAAACAGATTTAAAATGTAATATCGGTTTTTAGTTTTTGTAATTTTTGGTAACAAATCTGCAGAACTAGGAACGGTACTAAGTTATTGATAAACATTTTTTAATATTAGGTTTTTTTAATTAATTATTGTTTTCAGTTTCGAGCGCCGATTTTAAATCTGCTTTTATATTCACTTTTACTGGGTAAAAAAAGAAGTTTTAAAATAGGCGCGTTGTAAGTCCATTTAAAACTTACTATCATTTTTTAGATTTTTTTTGTCATATTTGGTAACAAATTTGCAGAACTAGGAACGGTACTAAGTTATTGAGAAACGTTTTTTGATATTAGGTTTTTTTAAATTAATTATTGTTTTCAGTTTCGAGCGCCGATTTTAAATCTGCTTTTATTTTCACTTTTACTGGGTAAAAATAAAAGAAGGTTTAAAATAGGCGCGTTGTAAGTCCATTTAAAACTTACTATCAGTTTTTTAGTTTTTTGGTAACAAATCTGAAGAATTAGGAACGGTACTAAGAAATAAATTTATAGAAAAATGTTTATTGAAATAAGTTTATTTAAAATGAATTATTATATACATATTTACACAAATTTATAAATACAAAATCAAACGAGTTTTTCAATTGCGTCGATTGCAACCTCAGAAAACTGAAGTCCTTTGTCGAGGACCTCTATGAAAGACGGCGGTAATTGAGCTAGGACGGCCAAAATTCGAAGGATTGTTGACGTATTTTCAATAGGAAGACACTCGTTTAATAAAAAATACGTCAGCGCTACTGCCGGCAATTTAATTTTCTCTTCGGCAAAGAGGGCATCGGTGAATACCGGCAGCAACACATCATATGCACCGCACCCTGTCTGCTGTCGTTCAACAAATTTAACCAACACGTCCCCCAGGATTTTTTTCTTTTGTAGATCTTCGCAGGTTAAGGGCGGGTGGCCAATGTCGGTGAGTACCCTGGCGAGTCTCGTTGTCGGCTTCCCCCTTTGGAAACTGTATGTCAATTCGAACAAATCCTTTAATAATGGTTCGGGTTCCGGACGTAAGTTCTTCACTGGCTGCAGGCGAAACAGGTTTTTTTTCACCCTAAGTTTAAATCTTGCGAATTCATTATTTAGGGCTACATTCGGATCTGCTCCCGTGGTATAGTAGCTGGCCCCCTCTCCACCCTGTTCCGCCAAAACGAACGTTTTTGGCACTCTGTTCCCAATGCCGGTTATTAGGCGGAAGGCGGCTTCTTCTTCGTCTTCTTCCGGCAACTGAATCTGATCCATCACTGCGGGTGGTGGTGGTGTGGTAGTCGGCTTTGAAGTTCTTCTAGTCACTTTAACTTTTTTTGGTTCCGTCGATGATGGTATTTCGGCGGCCCGTTTCCTTTGTGGAGAGGCCAACGTCAAAAATTCATCCAAATTTCCTTCGAGTGGTTGTAAAGTGGTACCCTCCGGTGCGTCCTCGGCCGTCAGCGTCACTGTAGTTGAACCTGGTGTTTTTGGCGGATTGGCCCCAGTCAGCAGCCCCCCCTTACCGATTGACGCCAACCCGACGAGATGCCCTAGCTAAGGAAGTAAGTGCCCTGCTAGCGGACAACGTGATTGAGGAATGCGAGAGTGCCTGGTCAGCGCCCGTGGTACTAGTTCCAAAAAAAGATGGAGGCAATTTAAATGATTTTAATTTATTTAAATAATTTTATTTTTTATTTTATTGAATTATTTTACTTAGATTTTAAAATTTTCCAAATTTTTCTAATTTTAATAAAATTTTATTTAAATTTTAATTCTATAAAAATTTTCCATAATTATTATTCCATAATGTTTAATAAAGATTTTAAATAGACTTTCGTGTTCACCACACCTCTCCCCCCTTTAACATTAAATTCACCTTTTTAATGAAGGTAATTTAACAAACTTCCCAATTCCGTAACTCCTATTAAATTTCGGTTACTAGGTCACTGTATATATAGGCCATTGACTGTCACAGATTTTACAACTGTCTGGGTGAGAGTGGGTACAACGAAAGCGAGTGTTTATGGCTCTTGCGGTTGTTAACCTTCTTAAAGGGACGCTACCCTAAATTACCTATCTTTATGAACATCTTGAAACTAATGAAGGTATTCTTTCTCTTGCTTATTGGGAACTTTTTCCCGATTGACTTTTTAATTGTAATTATTTTTACTGAAATTTTTAACTAGGTTAAAAAAATGTATTACTAAACGTATGTTAGTATGAACTGATTTAAAATTTTGAATATTTCGATTTAGGCTTAATTGATACTAAGTGAGTTCTCGTTTCCTTCATTTTCGTAAGATTTTTCCTTCGTAATTATTAATAATCACCTTATTCAAAAATTTCCTCTTACTTAAATTCTTATACTAATTAACACAACTAGATTTTACTAAAATTTACCTTATTTTACAATTACTCATAGTCTTCCTCGGTTTTTATAAACTCTGGGCGTCTCCTTTTTAGAATCATTTTTAAATTATCCATGTGCAAAATCTCGTATTCTATCGTATCTGGCTCTTGGTTTAGACCTGAAGTCGAGGGTGTAAGTGGTTGCGGTCTTATGGTTGCTTGAACCCAAGCTTCGGTAGCAGTTACTCGGTCTACCAAGGCTTCTTCTCTTGGAGTAAGGAGTTTGTTAGGTTCTGGTACTGGGGAAGGTTGTTCCTCATCTAGGTGCTGGCTAACCGACATAGTTAGGGTGGACTCACTGCTTGCCTCGTCTTCACGTTGTGGGTCTGCTGCCTATACTTCCGGGATTTGACTTATAGGAGTCAATGGCGACTCGTTCGGTCGCCGAGCGCACTCCTGACATGGGCAGGGAGTCATTCCATGCTGGATTAAACACTGCCAGAAATTTCCGATGTTCAAAAGATCGTTTTCCATGGCTACCGGCCTGCAACTTGGGCAGTCGCAGAGGTTAGGGTTATAGGTTTGTTGATAAGCCCTAGCCCATTCAGTTCGAAAAGCCTGGTATTCGGTGTCCATCCACAATGTCACAGCTGCTCTAAGGGGTATAAACTCGTCGTCCACTGGCGCGTTGCTTCCAAGTTGGATAAATAGATCGTGCGAATGGTAGATGGCGAGTCGCAGTAGCTGGTTTACGAATGGCCTGTTTCCCATAGCCATGCGGGCATATGAAACAAACAGGGTGAGCCAAATCATTGTATTTATTATTTTTATATTTTTAGGTTTCATTGGCTCACTTCCCGCACTTTACTTATGTCTCAATTTAACTTTTAGACACCTATTAATTTACCAACAAAGTCTGACGTACTTTTATTTTTAAATATTTTCTTTAGTTGACACTATGAATTTTCACGAAAACACTTACGCGAGTAATTTTAAACTGGTCCAGTCTCTGTCTTAGTTCTCTTATATAGCCAGTTAGGGTGGAAATTTAAGTCCATAAATGTTTCTTTAACCCCTTTTTGAAAATAAATTTTGATTCTTATTGTCCACTTATTTGGTCCTTAAGTTTTTCTTTTTCCCAATTATATCTATTAATTAAAATTTTAAGTGTCATTAACATTTCTTCATTATCCCTCGTAACATCTGTTATATATTTTTCTTCATACCCTTTTACCTTATTAACTATCCGCTAAAATGGAAATCCATTTAGGCGGAACTAACGATTTTCTTTTTAAATTTTTCGTATACATATAGGTAGTGTCCTCTATTTAATTATCCCATCTTTACTTCTTCTTCTTCTCTTCTTGTTTTCTATCTAACTATACATAATTTAATGTTCCTTAACCTACATGTCGGTAGTGAGTCGTTATATTTTATACCATTTCAGCTCTTTCTTTTCCAAATAAACTCCACTTGAATTTCGGTATCATTTTCATGTCTTGACGTAAGGTGGCGTATCTGTCTACGTATTGATTAAGAGGATTGTGAATTTCAAGTAACAAAGCTTTTTTTATGCTTCGTGACCTTTGTATTAGGGGCAATTTTTCATTGTACAGGGGTGGTCGTTTAGCAATTTCAGCTATTAAGAGTTCAGTTAGTCCAGACTGACCCGGATTGCTTGTATCCTTCTTCACTTAATTGTATATTGTAGCACTCTTCGGTCCGAGAAGCTTCGGTCTCCTCTATTTCAACTGAACATTCTTCATCAGTATTAAGGCAGAACATATTTTTTATTTCTTTGCTGAGTTTTACATATATTAAACAGTTTGCTACAATGTATGACAAAAAAGCTAATAGAAAAACAGTAAAATTACTTAATATAAACAAACCTGGTTACTGAAATTCGTGAACGACGCGTAAAATCTTAAGTACAATTATCGGGAAAAAGTGAGTGGATAATTTTAAAACCACGGAAAAGTTTAATAAGAAAGACAATAAGAACTATATAATTGAATACGGACTATAGTGGACTCGATCTAAGCAATTAAAACGGTAATAGTTCGGAACAATAAAATAAAAAGCGCGAGTTAAATAACACAACAAAAACACTTCAAAATGGAATGGATCGTGTTAGTTCTTACCTATACGCGGTTAATGAAAGGCAAATGGAACGTGGTTGACAAAATATTACGAGTGGCGATCTACCATTTGAGGGATTTATTCGATCACATAGGTGGAAATGGACCAACCCATGCTGATTTAATACCGTTTAGGGCCTCCGTGACATTATGGTTGTCAATGCTACATATGGGGTACCAGATTTTCAGAACAGATTGGACAATTTCCTATGGACAGCGATATTTACCCGAATTATGCGATTGTCCAAATTGCCGCCCTCTGCCACTCAATAAAGACCTGTTTAACCTAGCAAATTTCTGGGAATTGATGCAACACCAGGGATTGCCAGAATGCCCATACGGAAATTGTCAGGCTCCAGTGCAGTCCGAGAATCAACCAGGTCCCAGCAGACCGTCCGGAAGTCAGCCAGGTCCCAGTCGACAATCCAACCACCAGCTAGGTCCAAGCAGAGATTCTGAAATACAGGCAGGCCCCCACAGCCCTAATACTTCAGGACAATCCAGTGCCAGCGAACCAATAAAAGACAGTTCCGTGGAGGATCGACTGTCCGCCACTGAGGAATGGGTGCAGACAACGGTAGAGCAGTCAGCATCTACAACCTAGGAACCTGATACTTCCACCCTAGACGAGTATGAGGTCATCAGACTCAATGGACTAAGGATGACCCTAAAAAGAAAAAGTCCGGACGACGGATTCGACTCGGACTAAACAAAGGAAAGGTACTCATAATAAACTTTTGAGAATAACGATATATATTCCCTAGTAGTTAAGAATGAGTTTGTAAGAAACATTTTTAGACTAACGAATTTTATCGAGAAATTAAGGAGATGTTACTTATAATTAATTAGATTAGATCAATCGAATATTTAAACTTTTAATAATAAAATAAAGATTTCTTAAAGTTACCTACTGATAACTATTCTATATAAGGTTGCTAGAGTATTGAACTACTAGAATAGTGAGTATATATCTCCATGCACTCATTCCATAAAATTTTAATTTTTACGAAGAATATTTTAGATTCTAGAAGTTTATAATAAATTAACTATCAAAAACAAAAAAATTATATAATTAAAATTTTGTTTTGCGGTACGCGCAATAGCAAAAAAGAGAAAAAAACACCTGTATGGGGGAAAAGTAAGTTGTTTTCCTATATGAAAATACAAAAAAAGGTTTCAATACATAAATCAAAAGAAATTGTAGGTATTTAGAAAATTTGTAGTATAATCGGTAAGAAATTGAGTCTCATAATAAGGCTGTTAATATTAAAGTATTCTCAGGTATTATGCGTAATTATAATAATAATGTACATTAATGCAAAAGATGAGTGAACTAGTCACTGAGTAATATTCCTTTATATGCTGCATATTGAAATATCTTAAGATAAGATGTAGAAAATACACTATAACTTAACCCATAATAATAGGCACATGGAAAAGAGAATAGCTATAATAAAAAAAATATTTTGACATAAATACAGAAGAAACTAAAATTCTTGAAGAAAGTCCATGTACCTATAATCTGATCTGAATTATTTCTCTAACTGTTTAAATGTATCAACATTATAAAATTTTCTTGAGTAGCACCCTTAAGGTTCATAAATCAAAAGGCCATAAAAATGTAAAACACTTAGTTTAACAGGTCCACCCTTTTTACCCAAAAACCCAGTGACCTAGACTGACAATTAGTATACGACGTCCTACAAAACCATTTATTTCCAATTGTGGGCCGCCGAGAGAAGAGATTTAAAGACAATTTACCGGATTTGGATTGGTTCAGGGCATTTATGAGACGGAACCTTAATCTAACAATAAAACTAGCTGAAAACACTAAAAGGGTCAGAGCAGCCGTCGACCATGAGATGCTAAATAATTATTTTTCTAAGCTTCAAGAAACATTGGAGAATGTACCTCCATGTAACGTCATAAATTATGATGAAAGTAATTTTGTCGATGACCCTGGTTCAGTAAGGGTGGTCGTAAAACGCGCTCATATGGTAATAGATACGTCTAAGACAAGCACCAGTGTAATGCTTGCAATATCGGGAAACGGATCATTATTGCCCCCGTACATAGTGTATAAGGCCAAGCATCTTTATTCTGGATGGTAAGAAGGGGGCTACCCAGGAAGCAGATACAGCAGAACCCTCAGCGCAACATATAAAAAGTTAAGGCGGTACCATTGTCAAGGACTATGTCACTAAGGAGAGTAGTCCCCTAGATACACACTAGAGGACGCAAGTAGCTAATTAACTGAACAAAAATTATGTGACTCCCAAATAAAGCAGGCCAACGGAAATGAGAGGATAGCAACATAGACCAAATTCGGCGGTATCTTTTGAAAATCGATACAAAATATAAATTGATATTAAGTTGTGATCAAGAAGAGTGGAATTTGAATTAGCTGACTAAGAAGAAATTGCGTCCTCTCCTATGAGAGCGAAAAGTTTAAAAATATAAACAAAAATTGCTGAGTTTCCAAAAAACAACATGGAAATCAATAAAAACTGGATAGGAAATACCGAAGTACTTCAGTTTGATTGAACTACGCTCATACGAAAAACTTATAACATCGCGACCCCGAGTTAAGTAAAACTCCGAGTATGTATTGGTTAGTAAATTTCTTGACCTACGTCAATTTAGTGGAAAGCTGGACTGTGAGGTCCTTTCTCTATCGCTTAGCTTTGTATCATTTGTGGGAACTTAACCAGTTTTACATCGACCAAGTGTCGGGACTAAATATGTTACCTGTGATCGCCATTGTCACTATGTGGCAAGAAACAATACACAGCAGCTATCAAGTTTTCCGTGCTGCAATGGCTCACCATGAGAATCAACCGGTGGTAGAAAACTGCACCTGTGCGCTATGCATTCCCCCGACTACGAGACTTTTTGGACCCAGGTACTTCTGGGACATCTGGGAAATGGCCAAGCTCCCAGAGTGCCGCTGTCACATGTGCATAAATAAACCCATCCCACTACCGCATGGTTCCGGCCAAAGAGATAAAAGCACCCAAACCCAACCCTCTCCGCCCAAAGAAAATTCAACTCCATCAACCAGTAAAGCCACTAGCGACGCCAGTACCCAAACTGCCGTTCGACTCTACCGACCCCACCCTCTACAACCGATCCGTCCCGTAAGACCCATTATGGAAAACGTTAGAAATTTTCCACCTATCCATCACCACCTTCCCCGGCCCGAGATACTACACCCAGACGAACAAAATACAGATGAAGAGACTGATAGTGGAATGGATAAATAATAAATCATATTTTATCGAGTGAATAAAAAAAGTTTACTTTATGGAAATAATTAATGGATACTAATTAAGAAAAATCTTAATTAAAAAAAAAGAGAGAGGGTTTTTAATTTCATGAGCGGAATTAACTAAGGAAAAATTTTCTTATCATCTAATTCAAAAACACCCTGTATAAGGACACCACTCAATAAGAAAATTTTGACTTAAGAACTATATTTTATTTTGAGAAAAAAAAACAAAAGGAGGTTCGTTTACTGCGAAAATTATTTTATAATGGCCTTCAGCCATTCGATAAAGAAAATTTTTCTGCTTGTATATTTTGATGTTTAAGATGATGACGATATGCTTATGCGTTTCGTCAGTCAAGTGACTAGTGTTCGGTTAAAGACAAAGCCTATATTTTGTGAAAAGGTTACAGCCTTTTATTTTCAAAAGGAAAAAGCAGTTTAAAAATTGATTTTGCTATAAAACAAATAATGATGTTAATCAGATATTTGCGCTGTGTTGGAAGTAAGTAAGTGAAGGAAATATTTTCTTTAGTTCAGATTTTGAAATGATAAATTATGTCACAACCAACAAAAGAAAATGTCTCTAAGTATTATTGAAAAATTTAAATCAGATATAAAAGGCCAAGAGGAAAATTTTCTTAAATTACTATTTAACTTGTGTTGGAAACAATGTCAATGATAAAAAGTAAGAAAATTTTCTAAAGATGTCTATAGAAAAGCCAAGGCAAGTTTTTCTTATGTTATAAATACCATTGTAATTGGAAGTCACGAAGTCACAAAGAAAAACTTAACCTTGTTAAAGTACTATATTGGGATTTTAAAGAAGCAAGCAGAAGGGAAATATTTCAAAAATTTAAAATTAAAAAAAAGGGATATGTTGACCCAGTTCAAGTAAGCAGTGAAATATTTTCCTTAAGGGCTTAAAAATAATTTGTGAATTATAGGATTTTGTTTATTGTTCTAAGTGCGCATAACGTTTCAGAGGTTTTCAAAATTTAGGGATACGTTACTACAGGTAAATGTAACGAATATTTTAAAAGGTATGTAAGAGGTAAACCACTTTCCGTTTTAAACAAAAATAAAATTTTAATGATGAAATCGGGATTGACCTACTAACCTATTAAAAGTTAAAAATTAAAAAGAGCGCCAACCTTAAGTCTATCTCGCCCAGACCTGTAGACGCCCGCGCCGCGCCTATTCGAGAAGCGTAAGCACACGTGACGTAATCACTATGAAGTCTGCCACAAAGTAAATATGAACGAAAAGGTAACAGAGAAAATCGCTACATGCTCGGTAATATTATCGATATGAAGGTTGAAAAAGGATACATACGAACGAGAATCCTAACAGAGGAAATTTTTGTACGGTCGTAGCCAACGAATAAAATGAATTAATCATTTCATTCGTCTTATAAAGGTTGGAGTGATGTGATGCTCGGGAATTTAACTGCCCTTTTGTTTTGAACAAATAAAGTAATGTTAAAAAAATAAGATAAATGTTTTTAAAAATAATTCATGAACTAAGAACTACAAACTTCTTAAAATAAAAACGAAGATTTTATTTAATTTAAAAATAAAATGATTTTAGGATAGTGTTTATAAAGTGGAATATTTTAACAAGAATTCAGGAATTAGAATTTTAAGAAGTTCAATATTTTTAAAATATTCTTAATAAAAGTTCTTAATCAATGTAATTTAAAATCATAATTAGGTTTTAGAAAATAATCTTAAAGTTTGAGAATAAAATAAACTTACTTTAAATTAAGAATAAATTCGAAGACCGTCGTGCGCCATCACTTCAAAAAGAGAAACTATAAACTGAAAGATTCTTAAAGTCAAACGAAGGTTCAAAGAGTGGGAACAAGTTGTGCAATATTATTTCGTCATCTTGAGATTTTCTTAAGAAAAATTCCAACTTGTTTTCAATAACAAAAATTCGTGGTACTCTGCTCGAGTCGCGCATACCGCAAATTCTTTCGGTTCAAAATTAGAGGATCTAAAAAGGTGCAGCCAACCAAATTAACATACGAAATTCTTTATAAGAGGTAGCTTAACTAACCTCGGGGCCTCTTCGAGGATAAAATTTTAAATTTGGAAACGATCACGCCACTTTTGACCCTGAGATTGTTTTTTGGTTTTCTTCGCGGAATAAATTCCTTCTTGTTTTTAACAGAAAAAATTCTTAGCCAATTCTTACCATTTTTGGCACAAACAAAAATCACGCGATCAACAACATACGTAACGAAAACCCCCTATAAATACCGTTACAGGTCTGTGGTAAAGTCAGTCTACAACAGTCGTCGGTCTATAATACAGTCTTAACACTTTGAGTGCGGAAAGCGCACATGTGCGTCCAATCCCCTCTTCGCCGGTGGCGTCGGACGCACATGAGCGCTTTCGTGTCGTGAGATTTCTATACGCCAGTACAAATCCCGCCGTTGAGTTAGAGCCACGTTTCTTGGTACGCCGGTAGAAAGGGATTCAAAATTACAAATTTTGTTTTTCGTTTTAAGTTTGCGGCTTTAATTTTTTTTCTGGAGATGGACGAAAATCAAGCCGGCCCATCAGGTGTAAAACGGCGTAAAATAGAAGTAAGGAATAAAAATAAGCTGACAGATGATGAATTACGTAAATTGCTATACAATTCAGATAGTGAAGAAGAAATTGAAAGTAGTGACGATGATATGGATAATTATTGTGAGTATATATTTACTCACCCTGTAAGGAGCATTTTCGCATGAATTATTTTTGTCTTCTCAAAAATTGCATTTGTAAAATAAATTATAATTTGTAAATTAGAGCTTTAGTACATAAATGATGAGAGCTTAGTTTAGTGCATAAATGAGAAGTAATTTACAGGAAAAAGTAGGGGAGAGAAGGGACATTTGATTAGAGGGGTACAAGGGTTTTTGAATAGGTACATACCTATAATTTTGCTGCTTGCTTTGCCAACTTGCTTTATTTAGTGAGGCATTTTTTTAGTATTTTAATGTTTTAGATAATTTATCGTCTGACGAAATTGAAGAAGATAGTCAAGATAATAATCTTCCTGAAGAATTAGTTTTGGGAATGTTTGGGACCTGGCAGGAGATAGCATGCGAAATGACAAATTTGCCCTTTTTAAGGGAAAATAAGCTATTAGGAGACCTTCCCGAAAATGGAGATCCGTATTCGTATTTTAGCTTATTATTCGATGATGGACTTATGTCTGAGATAGTTGCCCAAACTAATATTTATGCTGTGGAAGTACTTTCTTACAGCGAGTCCACAAGATGCCGGATTGTAGATTGGAAAGAGTTGACTATCGAAGAGTTTCGAATATTTCTTGGACTAACTTTACATATGGGTACCATTAAATTAAACCATCTTCAGGATTATTGGAAGAAGCATAGACTTTTTAACCTAACCTGTTTTTCTAATTACATGAGCCGTGATCGCTATCAGTTAATACTTCGTTGCCTTCATTTTGCGACGAACCCTGGAGAACAAGAACAGCAAGTGGATCGCATATACAAGATACGACCTATAATTGAACATTTCAATAATAAAATGAACCAAATATATTATCCAGGAAAGAACTTGTCTTTAGACGAATCTATGATGCTCTGGAAAGGTCGACTTGTTTTTAGGCAATATATACAAAATAAGCGCCATAAGTATGGACTAAAGTTGTATATGTTAACCGAACCAAATGGTTTGATTTTGAATTTTGCTTTATATACAGGACAACTTGATGAAATTGGAGGCAAAAATCATGCAGAAAAAGTTGTATTGCATCTGATGCAGGACAAACTCAATCAAGGCCATGCAATTTATATGGATAATTACTACAATAGTAACCAGTTGGCAAAGAAACTCTTGGAGGAAAAAACATATTGCACAGGTACACTACGTGCAGATAGAAAGGGTGCTCCTAAAGATGTTGTGACTGCAAAATTAAAAAAAGGTATTATAATAATAAAAACAATAATAAATAATGTTAACAAAGTTATTACCATTTCAGGTGAATTTAAAGCAAAATATTGTGATGGCGTAATGATTGGCAAATGGAAAGATAAGAGGGACGTTGCATACATTTCCACTGAATTTAAAAATGAAATGATAATGACACAGAATCGTAGAGGACAACAAAAGGAAAAACCATTACCTATTGTTAAATATAACGAAAATATGGATGGTGTTGATCGTCAAGACCAGTTCATGGCTTATTACCCCATTTTAAGAAAAACAGTGCGGTGGTATAAGAAACTTGGAGTGCATATATTTCAACTTCTTCTCTTGAACTCCTATATCTTATACACCAAATATGTCAAAAAAATTTCCTTGTATGATTTTCGCTTATCAGTACTAGAGCGACTTCTTCCTGAAGATGCGGATAAAAATATAACTAAACCCAAGTTGTTTGAGCATGTTATTACGAAAATTGATAAAACAAATGAAAATGGAAAAACACTTCGAAAAAAATGTTTTTTGTTTGTGGCAAAAATAAAATAAGAAGAGATACTATTTATGAATGTAAACTATGTCCCGAACAACCTGGTTTGTGCTTGGGAGCATGTTTTACAAAATTCCACAAATAAAAATATCAAAAGTAATACCAAATTTTTGTATCCACTTTTAAAAATATTTTAATAAGTTTTGGTTTATTGTGGGTGTGATTTTTTTCGTTTGTTCTATTTTTATATTGTTTTTATGCATTATATTGTTTATAATAAAGAGTTTAAGTAAAATAATGTAGTTTTTTGTTACAAAAAATTATGATAACAAAGGGATTCCATGTAAATAGGCGGGAAGCGCACATGTGCGTCTTAAAAAAAAACTAAGAGAAAACATAAAAACATGATTTTAGTTTAAAAAATAAATTTAAAAAAAAAATAGATTTTTTCATAATATTTTTGTTTTTTGTTTTTTAATGTCTCCGCCCACAGGTAGTGCTTGCTTTTTTAGCCCGCAGCGAAAGTGTTAAGAAGTCAGTCTATAGAACAGTAATCAGTCGGAAAGACTTAAAATTAACCAAATTAATTGGCCCCGACCCCTCGGAGGTCCGAGGGGTCGGAGGTCGGGGTGGGTCATTTTATAGAGCGTTATCGAGAAGAGCGGTAAATAGTTGAATCGGTTCAGTCGCAGTATAGAGAAGTGTAGTCAGAATAGGAAGTGTAGATAGAGTAAAGCAGTAGAAAAATCGAGGCCCTCGTTGGAAACATGAAATTTTAAGAATATTAGAATTAGATCAAAATCTATCAGCAGGAAAAATTAGATTAAAGGACTTGATTATGGAATATATTGACATATTTAAAATGCCAGATCAAAAATTGAGTACGTCACACGTGCCTCATAGAATAATTACAGAAGATATTCCCCCTATTTTAATGAGGCCAATTTAAGGAATTAAAGAAATTTAAACAGGAAAAATTAATTTGGTCATTAATACAATTCAATTCAATTTGGATCAGGGAGGAGATCAAGAAGCATTACTTCACCCTCAACCTGTTGGATTTGAAGCTGAAGACAATCTACGTCAGACTTTCTTCACTACTGCATCCATTAGAATGGGACACTTTTCAATCATCGTTGCTTGACTATGTGGAGTACATGGGTAAGCTTAAGTTCGAACGTCTGCTAAATAAAATCAAACATTTATCTTTTAAACAAACCAATTTCTTTAACAACTCTTCATCTTTTAATTACAATCACTCTTGTTTTTTCTAAACTCTACAAGTAATAATCATAGTTTCTATAATGAAGTTTTTTGTAACGAACTGGATATTTCCAATATTTCTAATGGTCATTTTTCCAATTTTAAATTTCATGATAGGGTCCTCAACATTTCATCATCTGCCCTTAGCACGGATGAAAACGAATTGTTGAGCCTGGGTTTAAATTTCAACTTTAATTTCACACCTAACGTCAAAGACTTGCAGCTTCTGGCTGTTGAGTCCGAGAGAATCTTGGAGTGCGTTAACCTCTCCGAGGGGGGAAATGACATCAGATCTCAAATCTCTGTAGCCCTTAATAAATTTCACAAGTCTCCACATTTTGTTTCTCCTTCCAACAGCAAGATTAACAGAGACTTGTCTCGATTTAGTTCTTTCTAAAGCTGACAAAGGTAACTGCTTAGTCATCATGGATATAGATGGTATATACAGATGTATATACAAAAGGTGGAAGATTTTTTGACCCCAGAGGATTTTCCTTTGATTCCAACTAATTTAACTTCATATTTTTTCTCTTATCTTAAAAAAACTCTTTCTCTTACTAATGAGACTCTCAATTTCTTAAATTCTGATAAAAATAGGTTATATGAGTACATTAGATGCAGAACTCGGTTTTTGCAAATTTGTAAAAAATGATATTATTTTAGTATTAATACATTAATGCATTTCCTATTGCCTACATAAGAAAACCAGATGCTAAGTCGGTGTTTTGTAGAGTAAAAATCATTTAAAAAGCTAGCAGAGATGCAAAACTCGGTTTTTGTTTCGACCTGTCAGATGCAAAACTCGGTATTTGCCGTTGACCAATCAGGACGCTAATATACGCATCGCGTGACAATAACCTGTTTTGAACCATGCTGGCGCTGTCAGTGCTTACTGAATTTTAAACAGGCCATTAGTCAGTTGAAGTAAAACCAAAACAGTATTTCTTATTCGTTTTTTGAAGCATTATTATAATATTATTTAACATGGAATTAAATGTTAGCGTTACACCTTCCCCGAAAGGCAAAGGTAGAAAGAAGTCCCGCCAACCTGAAAAATGGATAAGATTCAAAAAACAAACTTTAAGGTAAGAATTGTTTCTATTTATTTAGGCATCATTGTACTGTACGTTCTGCTTTTTTTAGGCACAAACCACAAGCTTTGCCAATATATCCGAATTGTGTTCATTCCAAAGCTGTTTTTTCATGTCGATTGTTAACAATGAGAGATATCCAGCAATTTCACAGTATGCTTTACTCCACAACTGAGAAGATTAAACAAGATATTGTTATTTTAAAATTCTGCGCGGGAACAACACCTAAGAGATCTTCTAAAAATTCTCACAGAATTTCTATTAAATACAAAGTTCCTACGGTCACGGGTGATTTAAAACGAGTATGCAAAAATGCTTTCCTAGGCATAACTCATTTCAGCGCAGATAGAATTGAAAGAATTGTAGCGAATTTTGTGAGATCTGGTCAAATTCCTAAAGAAAAAGGGGAGGTAATCGAATTTTGGCCAAAAATGATGCTGCTAAATTATTAATTAAGCAATTTATTGAAAGCCTAACTTGTGTAGAAAGTCATTATAGCCGGGAACGTACATCTAGACTATACCTGAGATGCGATTTAAATTTTAAAAAATTATTTGACTTATATCGTGAGAAAAATCCAGATTCTAATGTCAAATTGTCTTATTTCCGGACCTATTTGAACGAGAATTACAACTTGTCTTTTGGTACCCCATTAACTGATGTGTGTTCGACATGCTTGCGTACAAAAGAATTGTTAAAGAAAAATAATAATTCAGAAGAAGAAAAAATTAAAATAATAACCGACCAAAGAGCACATATTTTACGAGCTAAGGCATTTTATGGTTCACTGAAAGCTGAATCAGAACATGTGCAGATTTTTTCATTTGATTGCCAAAAAAATTTGGCTTTACCAAAGTTGCCAGACCAATCTGCCTACTTTTCGCAGCAAATTAATTTTTATAATTTCACCATTGTAAAGGGCAACTCAAAAGCCAAGATAACTCCTCAAACAGCTCATTCCTACTTATGGTTAGAGTCTCAGTATTGTAAGAACTCCAATGTTATCGCATCAGCAGTACATGATACTTTGATAGCTAACACATTTCCAGAAAATATTGAAAAAATTCACTTATTTGCGGACGGATGCGGGGGTCAGAATAAAAATTCGGTCATGATGTCCATGTTAGCTTACTACTTAGGACATGAGGCACCTGCCAATATTAAATCATTGGAAATTACTTTTCCTGTTGTCGGGCATTCATTTTTACCTCCCGACAGGGTATTTGGATTAATTGAGAGAGAATTAAGAAAGCTGTCAATTATAGTTAATAGAAGTGAGTATGAAACTATTATTGAAAAATTCTCGACCATTCATAAGCTCGACGAAGACTGGAGTATTTTTGATTGGAAAACAGCTGCAACTAACATAGTCAAGAAACCTGCTCAATGGCATTTTAAATTCAATGAGTCTAAAAGATTCATTTTTGCTAAACAAAAATTAAATAACAATGTTACAGTGCGTGGTGAAGTATTTTACAGGTCGGATTTTTGTTCTGAAGGTAGCATAATAAAAAGAGGGAAACATCTTTCAGGACTACGCCCTACAATAGTTTCAACGGGGAACTCTTTGAGAGGAGACAAATCCTCAATTGCTAGCCTTTTACAAAAACACTATGGCCCGGAGTGGAGAGAAATCCCAGAATTGAAATTCTACCAAATTGTCGATTCGCCAAGCAAGCCGAGTGACCACACAAGTGATACTGACGATTTAGAGCAAACAATGCCAGAAACACCTTTTTTTAGAGTTTAAGGAGTTTAACTATCTATGTAACCGTTATTTTTTTTATTAAACATTGTAATTAAGCAACGCTATTTTTATTTTTCTGTATTTGCACTTTTTAGTTGCAAAACTTTGTTTTTGATTAAGCCAGATGCAAAACTATGTTTTTGAATCCTTTGATTTGAATTATTTATTAAATTACCTAATTCTAAACATTTTTTTTGAATTTTTTGGGTGAAAATAACTTTATAACGTACTACTATAACAATTCTGCAATTTATTTTTGTTAAATAAACTTGTTAGCGGTTTTTCATGTTTTTCTTAAAATGACGTAACCTGCAAAAACCGAGTTCTGCATCTAATGTACTCATATCCGATGAACCTCAAACCCCACTTTTATATGGGTTGCCTAAGATTCATAAGGATGGCATCCCTATACGTCCTGTTGTTAGTTATACTATTTCTCCATGTCATAAACTTGCTTCCTGGCTCAACATTGTTTTACTTTCCTTTACCAATTTTAGCAGCACATATTCTATTAAAAATTCTTTCGAACTTTCTAATAAACTTAAAGATTTTGTCATTCCTGATGCCTCCATTCTTGTTTCTTTTGATATAAAAAACTTGTTTCCTAGTGTTCCTCCAGAGGAATGCATTGAACTTGTTAGAAACCTTTTGTTCACTAAGTCGGATTTACCTACTCACCATATTCTCAACATTTGTTTACTTATCGATACTGTCCTTAAACAAAACTTTTTCCAATTTAATAATAAATTTTATTCTCAAAAATCAGGCTTATCCATGGGCTCCCCGCTTAGCCCTCTGCTGGCGGTAATTTTTCTAGCGTTTATTGAATCCAAGATCGAATTACACCCCTTATTTCACAAAGTTTCTTGTCTTTTCAGATATGTCGACGACACTTTTGTTATTTTCAAGGGTGACAACCACGAGCTACACCTTTTTCTTTCTTTTCTCGACTCTTTGCACCCCTCTATTCAATTCACTATGGAAACAGAGACTAATGGGTCCCTTCCTTTTCTTGATCTTTTAATTGAGAGAAGTTCAAATTCATTGCTTTTTGGCATCTTCCATAAACCTACAAGTACAGATCTGGTCATTCAATACTTCTCTAACCACCCGTTTAGTCACAAGGTTGCTGCTTTCAATAGTTACTTTCATAGACTTTTTAACATCCCTCTTTCAGAATCTAACTTTAATGCAGAACTTAACATTATCAAACAAATAGCATTTAACAATAACTACCCTTCTAACTTTATCAATAAACTTTATTACAGACATTTATCAAACTTCCTTAACAAAAGCCTAAAGTGTCCTAGCACTGTCCTTGTTGAAAAGAGATATTTTTCTTTACCATTTCATAGTCTAATTTCTTATAAGATACAGGGTATTTTCAGGAAGCTCAACCTTAACATCCGGGGTTAAATCAAAATTAAAAAACTTTGTTGTTCGGTCGAAAGATAGTACACACACACTAGATAGGTCAGGGGTGTATTCTATCTCTTGCGGTCACCCTCTCTGCAACACCTGTTATATCGGCCAGAGCGGCCGCAAGATTTTAACTCGAGTTAACGAGCATAAGAGGATTATAGATAAAAACTTAGACAAAGTCGATCTTGTTTCTAATTCTACTTTTGCTAACCATGTCGTTAATTTTAAACATTCTTTTGATCTTGAAACTGGTACTAAGGTTTTGCATGTTTGTGACAAGGGCATCACCCTCAACTTACTTGAGATCGTTGAGATACACAAGGCTTTAAAGGACCCAGATTTGAATTGTATTAATGACCAAATTAATTTTTCCTGTTTAAATTTCTTTAATTCCTTAAATTTCTTGACCAATTGATTACTTAACGTTTATTATTTTGTTTCCCAATTTAAACTTAACCTATTTTGCTAATGTCATTCAATAACAAGCTTTTCATAAAACATTTTATCTGTCGTCATTTTTCATATAAAAGTTCGTATCGCCACCTACCGGTTGAGGGACAAACTTTCCTCTCAACTGTCTCTTTATTTTTATACAAATACCTATTTTCATATTTATTATTTGATTTTTATATTTTTTTATAGCAGCACTTTCGAAGTTTTGCTTATTCATTTATTTGAATTTTTGTGATCTTTCCTACTCCAATATCACCCTACCTTATTACTATCATTTAAATTTTTTCCCTCTTTGTTACATTTTTGGTGCTTTTTAATTGAATCTGTTAGCCTGTGACATTGATTTTCTTATCTGACCCTTTAATCTATATAAATTTCAAAAAAAATTTTCTTTCATCTTAGAACCTCGTGTAAAGATGAACTTTAATTTCAAAATGAACGTTTTCTATATCAAATTTAAAATTAAAACCTTTTAAAAAGGGATTTTTATTATAAAAGTTTTTTTTTTAAAAGAATTTCATTATGTTTACCTTAGAATAAAACAAACTTTAGTTTTCACCCTTTATTTTTATATACTTGAATTTTTTACATATTCAAAAAGTTTTTCTTTTCCTGCTTGGCTAGGTAAGAAGGAGTTTTCAAATTTTTTACTCCAATATAATTATACTTCTCCATTGAGTCAATTCCTTTTCTTTCAATCATTTTTCTTAAATTTAACTTCTTTTTTCTTACTTACAGTTACTTCAATGGCATAGGTACACTCCTTTTGATGTTTTACTTTCCACTGAAGATGAAGGCTTAAGCCTTCGAAACATGTATGGTTTATAGTTTTATTTATTTCTATTAAACTAGTGGAGCAGACTGTGAGTTTCTTTACCTCCTTAGAATTTTTATTACTAAAAGTAACAAAAATCAACAAAATCCTAAGATTGAAGTGAATACACATCTGTATTATCGGTTTGTATCTGAAAATAAATCGCGCCAGATGATGCTAAAGAAAGGAAAAATGATGACAACCTGGTTCTTAACATAATAGAGCCCAGAAACTCTTTACCAGATAAAAAGAAACCTAGTCTTAGGAAGCTTTTGAAAGAACTGTTCGGTGAAAATTGGATGTCACGAGCAGATCTAAAATGGTATAAAGATTTACTTACTTCTGGTAATGCAGATACAGAAACTAGCGACAAGGAAGGAGATGAGGGCGAACAGGATGTGCCATGTGACTGTTTAGATGAAGAATATTTTATGTTTCTCTTGTTTTTTTTGTTATGTATGTTGAATTTTCAAAATAAAAATATGTTTGGTGTTCCAGTTTTATAATGAAAATATGTTTTCTAGCGTATTAATTAATTATTTTGTTGAGATTTTTTAAAGCTTTGCTATCAAAACCATCTATATCCAGATTAATTTTCATTTTTTTTCAAGAACTATTGAGATTTGAAAAAAAATTTCAAATTGCATCAATCTACTTCCCTAAAACACTACAAATAAACTTTTTTTGCTATCTCTATATATTAAAGCGAATCGATGAGAAGTTTTCGTCGATTCCTGAACATTTTTCCTAAAGTGATATAGCCGCTTTGGCACGCAAGCTCCTCAAATGTTCCAGTAAGTGCTGCCCTCTCTGAAATCAATAAAGATCGGAGAATTTGAACCATGAAGAAATTTTAGACCACATGTTACGGAAGGAATGGACCTTTCTAATTAGACCCCTATGTAAACCACAGAAAGGGGGATTATAGGATTACAGGAGACTAATGAAGCATACAAAAAAAAACATAAGTAGTTACTATTTAGAGAATGAAAAGATAGATTTAGATAAGAAATTTTAAAATAATGGAAGCTTTTAAAACAATTAAGAATACACACGGGAATGTAACGGTTCCAGGTGTATCACTAAAACTTTTAAAACAAGGGAATTCTCATGAGAAAAATAAAGGTAGCTCGCACCCTATATGGATATAAAAGCAAATTTAACCAGTAAAAAACTATTAATCCATTTTAAAATTTCAAACAGTGAACTTGTGAAAATTCGAAAAGAAAAATTTTAAGTGGACGTGGACTTAGTGAAGTGACGGAGCATAACTTTTAATAAAAACAAAAACCTTCTTTAAAGATGGAGTGGATGATCCTGTTTTTAACTTATTCGAGAATGATCGGACAAAATCATCCTCTACGTAATCAACTACTAAGGCTAGCTTTATACCACATCTACGACTTGTACTGACAATTTGGAGGAAATACGCAAATAAGCGAAGAGTATATTTCTTTAAGGGCAACGGTTGTTATGGATGTCTTTGCTCCATATAGAGTATCAAGCTTTTAGGACGGACTGGGCTAGAGCGTATAACCAAAACTATAGGGCCGACTTATGTGACTGTCCCATTTGCCAACCAGTTCCCATGGACAGGAACCTTTTCCAACTCTCAGGATTCTGGCATCTACTTAGACAGCATGGCATGACCCAGTGCCCTTGTCAGGAGTGCAACCAGCGGATACTGCCAACAACTCCGGTCAGCCAAATCACAGACGAGGCCGCGCACTGGCCGAAACAAGAAAGCAGCAACAGCCAAAGCCCACCAGTATCCGACCTCTAACAATCGGAAACATCAGACGAAGTCCAACATCCGCCAGAACCTAGCAGCATGTACCCGGAGGACAATTTAAGAGATCGTAACGCCGCCGCTACGGAAGCGTGGGTCCAATCCACGACGGAACCACAGCCGTCTACGTCAAGAAATTTAGAACACGAGGATTAGAAACCGGAATACGACATCTTATACCTAGAGAACCTCAGAATGACTTTAAAGCGAAAGCACTCTGAACCCGTAGAAAGTGAGAAAGACTATGAATAAAAGGTTAGATAAGTAATTTAGAACTAAGTGAGGAATTTTGTAAGTATAAAATTTAAGGTAATGTTATTTAAGGGAATTTATTAAATGGAAACGTAGATAAATTTTTTTTGAACAAAAGTAGGATTGGAAATAAATGTAAATGTAGATATATGGATCAAAGATTCTTTTGTATTGATAATTAAATAAATTTCACTGCTCTTAAAAAAAAATCCATATATCTATTAAAATAACGTAAGCTATTAATTATAGAATGTATTACGAATTAAGTGTTAGGGGTTGAACCCTCTTTTAAACGAAGGCTAATAATCAAAAGGACATAAAATTTAAACGACACGTGTTCCGATAACGTTCACCCTATTGAACTCGAGGTATAAAACTTGACCTATTAACTTAATTTCGACTACCGGTTTATAAAATATTTGTTAAAATACCTTTGTAAATTTTAAGGTATTTTAAAGTAGAGGAGAAAGGGATGTAGTGGTCACGAAAAAACTATACGAAAACGCGAAAGAAAAAATATTTAAAATAGAGAAAAACTTTAAAAATTTTTATTGAAAATTGGGATAAACCGAGCAGCTGATATTGTCAAAATATTTTATAAAAATTTAAAAATATAAAGAACTAAAAATAAATTAATTAATTATTTATTTTGAAAATTTAGCAATTATAAATAAAAATATTATTTGAGTCAAAATAATATTTCAAAAAAAAATTTTAATTAAAATTTAATTTTTATCGAAAATTCCTCAATCAGAAAAAAAAATAATGTAATAAAAATAAAAAAATTTTAATATTAAAAAATTGTAGAAAATTAAATTAATGGCAAATAATATTGGAAAAATTATTAAAACGACGACCCGTAACTGGTGAGGTTGGGTATTAAATACCCAGACAAAATTTTATTGCGCCACTGTGAACAAACTGTGACACCAAGGACGCTGCTTAGTCAGGTACCTTCAAATCAGTTTACTGTCAGTCCACACAGAGTGCAAGCGTCTCGCAAATAGAGTAGTGTCTGGTTTTATTAGCAAATTTTCGAAAATCGGTATTTTTTACCCGTCCTCACCAGTTAAGTCACAGTTCGCTGTTTTTCTGTTTTTTATTTTTCCTTGCTATGGCGTGTAGAAAGCTGTGTATGAAATCCACTGAACCTGGTTTTAGTGAGTGGGCTACGTCTGTTTTTGATGACATTGAAAGCGAGTGCAGTGGCAATGAAGGAGACATCACAGACCCGAGTTTTCATAGTGACCATGACAGTGAATCAGAACAAGAAGCATCCGACAATGAAGACGAACGTACTCGTATTTGTGAAACTGTAAGTCATCCTTTATCTGTAGTATCAAGTTCTCTATCATCGCAACACTACGAAACAGATAGCCCATATTCATCAGACGACGACGACGAACCACTTGCAAAAAGGCAAAAACGTCTACGAAAACAATTATTCAAACACCATGGCAAAAATGGCTTCGTATGGGCAAAACAAGCACCCGCTTCAAATACTCGTACAAGAAGGCACAATATTATCACCCATCTTCCAGGAAGATTGGTCCAGCAAGAGCCCTTGGTCAGCTTTGTATGCCACAGTCTCCATGGGAACTTTTATTTAGTGAGGAAATTTTAAACGAAATCATACGACGAACCAATGAAAAATTGTTGATAAGTAGAGAAACTTTGTCTGATGATACTCATACTGACTATAGAGATACTGATTTGTTTGAGTTCAAAGCATTTTTGGGAATTCTCATGTTTACGGCCATCTTCAAATTAAATAATGAAGATCTTGAAGCCATGTTTGCCACTGACGGGACTGGCCGAGATATTTTTCGTTGTACGATGTCACTAAAAAGGGTCTATGTTCTATTACTGAGCCTACGTTTTGATGATGGTTCAGATAGAGAGGAACGAAAAAAGAACGACGCAACGGCTGCCATATCATGGGTATTCCAAAAGTTCCTGGAAAATTGTCGTAATTGCTACTCAATTGGAGAGTATACCTGCATTGACGAAATGCTACTTGGATTTCGCGGTCGATGCCGGTTTCGGATGTATATTCCGAATAAACCAAGAAAATATGGAATTAAAATAATGGCAATGACAGACGCAAAAACACATTATTTGCTGAATTCATACATTTATTCCGGAAAGGACAGTGATGGCAGAACACTCACCGATGAAGAACGGAAATTTCCCAAACCAACACAGGCAGTGCTGCAACTAACTGAGCCGATTGTCGGCACTCACCGGAACATAACGGCTGACAATTGGTTTTCTTCAATAGGTCTTGTTCAAGAGCTATCCAAAAGAGGCTTGACTTACGTAGGAACTCGTAACGCGTAAAAATAAAAGAGAAATTCCGAAAGAATTTCTACCGGCAAAACAAAGAGAAGAAAAGAAGGAGCGTTCTCTACGGTTTTGCCAACGACATGACACTAGTCTCTGTCGTTCCAAAGAAGAGTAAGGCTGTGCTTCTTGTTTCTTCAATGCACCATACTCAAGCAACCGATCCGGAAACCCGAAAACCGGAAATTATTGCTTTTTACAACAGCACGAAAGGTGGGGTCGACGCATTAGATGAGAAGTGTACAGTCTATTCGACAAGTCGTCGCACAAGACGGTGGCCGTTGGCTATATTCTTCACACTGATGAACATCAGCATGGTAAATTCTTACATTATTTATTCTGCATGTCCTGGGAATCCAACTGTAACTAGGCTGAAATATATAAAAATGCTTGCCAAAGGACTTGTGGAGCCTTATCTCAATCATAGACTTCTAAACAAACGTCTCCCCCGTGAATTGCGACTCAATATTAGTACAATATTGCAAAAATCACTTCCACAAGAAGTCAGAAAGGACTTGGATAAACAAGTAAGATGCAGGAAGTGTCCACCTGGCTCTGACAGAAAGACTAAGAAAATCTGTAATACATGCAAGGTGCCGATTTGCGGAAGTTGCACAGTTCCCATGTGCCGCGAATGCATCGAATGATGGCTTGCAGTTTAATCTTATGTTAAGTTACAGTTACACAACCAACACATTTTATTAAAGATTTATCTTTTTAGAATATAAGTTTAACAATACTTAAGAAAAAAATCATAAAAATTTATAAAAATATTTGATAATATAGGTAATAATTTTTTTTATTTTGTACATTAGTAGGTACTTTATTTTTTTTTGTTTAATTTTACAAATTTTTTGTTATTAAAACTTCTTAACACTATAAATAAAATCAACTTTCTTGATTTTCATTAAAATTTTAAATTTTTTTAAAATAGTTGCGCAGCAGGGTCTGGAAAAAAACTGGGTATCTATAACCCAACGTCACCAATTGCGTTACAAAAAATTCACCTCACCAGTTACGGGTTAATAAGGAATTAATTTTTTTTTATCTATTTACAAGAATTTTCTAAGTCCGTAAGAGCCAAAATTAAATAAAATAGAATAAATTCAAATAAATTGTAGAAAATTATTAAAACTTACGTTTTATAGATATCCAAAGAGTCATTTCACAGAAGGAAATAAAATTACTATAATTTTATTTCATTTCACAAAAATAACTTAGAAAAATCCACTCTACGCGTATAATTCCCTTCTTTCTCAACTCGGGAAAACAATTTGGAATTCGGACCAATCGCGACGGAAATTTAGAAATCATAACGCGCGAGTGATAATGGAGCTATCAGGAAACCCCCACTTTTATTCCCTATAGAGACAAGTCTATACAACGACAAGGGGTGCCCTCGATAAAAGGATTTACGACGTGGGCATATTGGGGAGGCAGGGATTTCGGGGACTAATGCGCGATTTTGAACCTTATTAGCCGATAAATCGTGAATTCTGTCACGATTCCAAGAAAAGCAATAAAACTGTCGAAGGGGAACCCTTCTTTTGGCCGCCCAGAGGGCGGAAAAGCCTTATTTAAGCGGAAAATTTCGCACGTTTGAGTCAGTGTATCCAACGAACTGGTCGCGAAATCTACAGAAAACTCTGCCGGTTTTCCGGAAAATAAGTAAAAGTATTTGACCCAGAACGAATTTCGAATTTCAGTTCGTAACAACTTGGGTGACTCCACAATTTTAGTAAATTGTGTTAAATTTAGTAGTTTTGTCAATAGTTATATTGTCTATTAAACTAGAAAGCCAGTACAAATAAAATGGGAAGTGAAATTTGTAATAGCAAGTAAATATTTCTTAATTAATGAAACAAAATTATGTAAGAAGCTGAATGGTTTTTACAAGTTAATAAAACAAGTGTTGCCTAACTTTGGAGCAGACATATAGTTAAAACTACCTGAATTAGTAACATCAGATAACAAAATAAGGGTCATTCGATACTAACACAGGAATCTTCCGAACCCTGCGAAAACTGTTTTTATATAACGCACCTTGTAAAATACATCAAGCCGCTCGGATTTTACCAACAGAATATACAGGGTAGTTATTATACTTGTAACTTGAAAATGGAAGTGTCAAAAAGTAATTTTCAATCGTTGAGAAATTTTATGACAAATTAAAGAAAGTGAAGACCGTTATTATTGAATCTCCCTTGTAACATGAAAGTATAAACATGTATTAAATTGATGATACGCGGTAGTGGATAAAACTACAGGACAGGATTTTAAGTAAGTTAAACATTGTGAAAAATTAGAGATTGTTTTTTTTCCCTTTCGACTTTCAAGAAAATTGTATTTGATTTAAACAATATAATAATAGTGCGGAAAAACAGTACTTGTTCTAAATTAATAACATTTTAAGGAAACAGAAATTATTTGTTGAAGATGCTCCCTTTCAGACTTTAACTTTAAATCAAGTGAAAATAACATTTTAAGAAAATAGAAATTGTTTAACGCTAAGGCGAATTTGTAATTGTAATTTGTAAATGAATTTGGAACTATGTGAAAATTGACATTTTAAGATTTAAACAGAAGTTAGGCACTTAGAGAATTATAACCTTAATATTGATGTTTACAAGATTTTATGCAGTTTGGCAACGTTATAATACAATGATGAAAATTTAAAAGAACTTATGTAGTTTGTCAAATTTGTAATACCTTGTGAAATTTTAAATACTTATACAATAGATGTTTTAAAATCAATTAAAAGGGTTTTTACTGATAGAATTGTACTATAGGACCGACCCACACCCCCTTCATAGATCCGCAATGACTGGCCCTTAAGATATGACAGAAAAGTAGGGGTCGGATCATTACATGTGGTCCAAGGTAGAGTGCTGTCTGGTCCGAGTTACATGACCATATTGTACCTTGGTCCGTTTAGCACTAAGTTACATAAGCCACTTTTTTGTAGCTAATCGACGTTTCATTTAAAATTTGTAATACACGTTTGATTTGAAAAACAATAACATATGCGTTTTTTATTAAATTAGTTACATTTGCCATCAAACTAAAAAATTACAGCTACTTAACCAAAAAGTGTCCCGAGGTACAACACTCTCCCCTAAATCGGAAAGCAATGAACATGGTGATTATGTTCCAGCTGAATCAGATTTAGAATCTGACTTGGAAAATAACGGCGATACCACAAGCACCGAAGATGATTCTGAAAATATAAATCCGATAGATGCTCAAATTGATGACAAGAAACGAAAAAGATCTCTCGAAAAAGAAGACGAATGCAAGGAGAAGAATATACGGGGTTCAGGAAGCTAAGAAACCAAAAGAAAACATACAATGATATTAAAAGACCAAAGCGACGCCTTAAACCACGATGCGAATGTGGGGACGAAAAGAAATCGGCCCGTAAATGTAAATTAGTAAACGAAAACGAACGGCTGTTTTTATTGATAATTTCTGGAAAAAAATGTCATGGGATCAACGAAAAGTTTTTGTTTGCTACACCGTTTATTTAAAAGAATCAACACTGAAGACACCCGGTTCAAGAAGAAATAGTACTCTAGAATATAGTTTGAAAATAATCATCAAAATATTCCAGTATGCAAAAAAATGTACCTAAATACTACTGGGCTTGGAGAATGGTCTAGAAAAAATGGGGTGCTTAAAAATAAAGACGGGACAGTTGAAAGAAGAGAAAGTGTCTTAGAGGCCAGAGAATCTAGGTCAAACATTTATGATGAAGATTCTGAACATTTAAGAGAATTTTTAAATTCCCTAAACAAATTTCCAGCACACTATTGTCGTAAGGAAACTAACAAGCAATATTTAGAACATTTACACAGAGAATATAAAACCGAAAAACGGTAAGAATTGTCTTTCAATTACAAAATTATCTTCGATGGTTAAAGAGTTAAATGTTGGATTATTTAGACCCAGAAAAGATCGGTGTGATGATTGTTATAAATTTGAAAATGGGAATTTGAACGAAGAATCTTGTATAAAACAGAAATGAAAAAGACAGGGCTAGGAAAGAGAAAGAAAATGATAAAACTAAGGCCATAAAAGGAGAATGTAATCTGATCACAGTTGATCTTCAGGCTGTGAAGCTGTGTCCCCAATTAAAAGCCAGTTCTCTATATTATAAAGTAAAACTATGCTGCCACAATTACACAATCTATGATCTAGCAAAAAAAATTGGAACTTGCTATTGGTTTGACGAAACTAAGAGTGATTTACAAGCTTCGACATACATCTCTTGTTTGGTCGATTATATAAAAGAAAATTATCTACATAAAGATGATAAACGCGATATTATAATATTTTCAGATGGCTGCACCGCACAAAACCGCAACTTCGTTTTATCTAACGCGCTACTCCATTTGGCTGAAACCTACAAAGTGAATATTTTCCAAAAATTTCTCGTTAAAGGTCACACCCAAATGGAGTGTGACAGTGTGCATGCTACTATAGAAACTTCATTAAAAAATAAACATTTATTTGCCAAGCGACTATGCTAGAGTAACAAGAGAAGCAAAAAAGAAAAATCCTTACTTGGTAAAAATGACTGATTTCGATTTTTTTACAAACTACAACCATAAACCATTTGTGATGAACACGGAAAACGATACGGGAAAGGCGAGATAAAATATTTTAAAAAATCGAATTTTATTAAAAATTAAATCAGAATATTTATTAAAAAAAAAACAATTTAATAAAATTAAATTAGAATAAATTAATCGAATCGTGTGGAAAAATTTATAAAATAAAATTAAATTAACTAAAATAAAAGTTTTTATTACTAAATGTTGCATTTATAGAATTATAAATTGTTTAAAAAAATTGCTAAGTATTCGAATTAAATTCAGGGAAAAACACGGAAAAATCACTTATACAAAAGTATTTTAAAATAAAAACTTACGTGAAAATGAATCCAATTAATTAACTACTCAAAATTCTATAAAAGGAAAATAAAATGAGACTTCATTTTATTTTCACTATTGCACAGACCGGGAACTTCAAACTTCGACGCACGTTTAATTGATATTATCTCGGGAAAGATTCACCCACCCTCGAGAAGCCGACGCGTTCTCCACCCCCGCTACCACATTATTAGGACACTGACCGCACACCCACGCGTGACAAATAAACGAAAGGGGTTCTTCACGACACCTGCAAGAAACAATAAATTACGTCAGCGGGTAAAATTTACGACTTTTTGAAGGGGAGCGAGGGCCGATTCGTAGAAAGAACGCGTAAACTGGACACAGAAATGACTCACAGAAGTAGGGACACGCGATTTTGGACCTTATATGCCTATAAATAATCGTTTTCTTGACATCTATTCCGGGGAACTGCGGAAATTAATGAGGTAATAAAACTGTCACCGGCAAGGGTTGAGGGAGAAAATAGGGTGGATTTTCCACTATATAAGTCGGCCGCTTCGACGGAAAAAGTAGTCACCACCGAAAAACCGCCAAGTAGTCACAAACACAGAAAGGACCGCGAATGACCGGAAGTAAAACGAAAGTAAACAGTGTTACGGGAATTTAAAGTGAAGTCAAGCATTAAGTGCGAATTAATGCCCGAAAGTCTCTTGAAATAAGAAAAGTGTTAAAATTCGGTCGAAAATCTGATAATTTGCGAATTGTATTAAACTAAGCGGAAGTAAGTGTTAATTTATGGCCAAATTAAATCGTTAGGTGACTCCTTAATAATATTAATTGTGTGTCGAAATATTAATAAAAGGTTATAATTCTGTTAACAAGAAAAATGTATTGTTGAAGCCTGAAACAATAATAAGGGTGTAACAATTTTAAAATAATAAAAGTATTAAGAAATTATGGTATAAAAAAAAAGTGTTTTAACAGATAACTGTGGAAAATATGTAAAATTGCATTTTTAAAGAATTATGAAATAAATAGTGTAACCTGAAAATTGTGTTGTTGATTTCTAGGAGTCATAGAATTTTAGAACAATTAATTATCAAATAAAGAAGGTTAACTTGAAGCGCAGATAAGATAGATTGTGGTTCTAGCAGGAATATAATTATTATTTGAATAACAAAGTAGTCCGCAAACTAACACAGGAATCTTCCGATCCCAGCAAAAGTAAATATTGTAGCCAACCCTCTTGTGTTGAAATTTAGACCGCTCGGATTTCCAGAATACAGATAACACGAGGTGGGTTGTATATCCGGCATCAGCCGCTATAACTAGTATCAGGCTGGGCGCTACAACTGGTGTCTGGCGCTACAACTGGTGTCGGGCGCTACAACTGGTGTAAGGTGTGTGGGGTTTTTGTTTCTGGAACAAAAGAAGATTCTTACTTGTGGATACCACCCCATAACGTGTTAGTGTGCAAAATTTCATCGCCATGACTACTACAACAACGACAGCTACAACCACGGGAACAGCTACAACGACAAGCCCTAGAATTCCGGCAAACTATGGAAATATAGTGATAGGACTGGATTCATTGCCGACATATGATGGAACAACGCCAATAGATGATTTTTTGGTGATAGTTGAAGGAACAGGTACATTAGCAAATTGGACCGACACACAATCGGTAGCTATTACGCTTTTAAAATTAAGAAATAAGGCCAAGCAGTTTATAGATTCAGAGCCAAAATTAAGAGACACAAAAAGTTGGGTAACACTAAAAGGATTGAAGGATCAATTTAAGAGACAGTACGTAAAAGGAGCAGCAATGAAAATTTTTATAGAATGCAGACAAAGGTCTGGAGAGACATGTCGTCAATATTTGACTAGGTTAAAATTATTGGGTAACAGGACAATAACTTTAACAGGAGACCCCGTACAAGACGACCCCATAAAGAAAAAGTTAGAAGAAGATATTACGATGCAGTTTACTTTAGGACTTATGATACCAATTAAGCAAAGGGTTTTATCAGGAAATCCACAAGGATTGGAGGAAGCATTAAAAATAGCTGAAAGAGAGGAAAGCATAGAAAATTTAATACATCCGTCGAGAGGTGAACATTGCAGACTAGTGACCAGTACATCAACAACCGATTCCAGTAAATATAACAACACTAAAAATAATAAATGGAAATGTACAAAATGTCAAAAAACAGGTCATACAGCAAACTTTTGCTGGTCAAGAAATTTACAAAATAATACCCCCGGTAATTATACAAATCAAACGAATAGGGTACATCAAAGAAACAATGTTATAAGAAAGCACCTGATAGGAGATGTTTTAATTGCAATGAAGTTGGACACTTAGCCCGGACCTGTCCAAGGAAAAAGAATTATGCTGTTCAGCAACAACCAAATTTAAACTTCAAAGCAGCCGAATTTAAGCCCCTGAGTTCGTCTGCCATAACGCAAATTGGGAATAAGTAAACAGTCAAAGGTTGGGATATTTACGTGCTCAAAAGAACAGAACCCAAAACCATGTAGTGTGATTAACGTTAGACTTGATGGTAAGCCATACCTAGCTTTAATTGATTGTGGAGCAGTAATATCCCTAATAAAACCTAATATTGTCAAGGGGTTCGTACAAAAGTCAAATATTAGTTTAGTGGATATCCAAGGAAACAAGATACCTACCTCAGGAGTAGTACAGGTACCAATAGAATTTCCTGGAGATATCATAGTGCAGCAGGATTTAGTTGTTATAGAATCGCACAGTTTTCAGGCTGATATCCTGCTGGGAATAGATTTTTTGAGAAAATATAGCGTTAAATTGGATTGGAGTAATAATTCCATGTATTTATTCGAGAGTGTCATTCCTATGATGGAGGAACAGGCCACAGGCGAATTGGAGGCAAGACTTGAATGTTTGGAAGCCGAGATAAAGGAAATTAAGGAGAGATATTTGGAAAGGAAAAATGGAGAAAAAGAAAAAAGGATGTTAACACAAGCTACTTCGATGGATTGTCCTGCGTTACTACCAATAACGCCAGGATGTAGTTTTCAAGTGATTGGTAGTCATTTGGATTCTAAGGGTAAACAACAGAAGCCAGAAAAGGAGTTAGTGATCACGTCTAGGAAGGGTACAGCTTCCAAAGAAATTTTAGATGGGAAAGTTTCCAATGTAAAATTGGATGGACAGGTTTCCCAAGAATTTGGAGAGAAGGAATTTTCCAAAGGAGTTTTAAATGAAAAAGTTTCTAAATATCTCGAAATTAATATAGCTTCCAGTGATATTTTGGATGGGAGAATGTCCCAAAGTTTTGAAGAGAGTATAGCTTCAAAAGATTTTTTAGAAAAGAGTTTCTAAAGTTTTTAAAAATGTGAGTACTCAAACCAAAGGGTTTGTTGAAAAGGAGTTTCACAAGGAAAAATCGGAAGAGTTATTTTCGGAAGTAGGGGAGAATGGATCAATTATTTCCGTATTAGAAGAATTAGTCATACCTCCAATGACTCAAGTAGCTTTTCCAGCGAACTTGAAAGGATTAGCGAAAGTTTCTACACCATTCGTGGTTTTAGAGCCAAGCGACGGTACACCGACAGGACTACTCGTCGCCGGAGTGCTGTGTAAAACAAGTGAAACTATTCCTATGAAAGTTGTGAATGTCACGAAAAAAGAAATAAAGTTAAAGAAAAGGATGGTTATCGCCAGAGCGTATGAGACGGAACTCAGCGAAAAATTGAAGGAAAATGGAAAATTTTCAATAAGGAAAATAAGTGAACAGGAGACAGAAGAAGTTTTAAGAATCCTCGACTTAGATAAAAATATGTCAGAAGAGAAAAATAAATTAAGGGAATTAATTATTGAATACATGGACATTTTCAAAACACCTGATCAGAAACTTAGCTGTACGTCACACGTGACTCACAGGATCATTACAGAGGACGTACCTCCTATTCTAAAACGACCATACAGAGTGCCATATCACCGACAAGAAATTTTGAAGAAGGAAATTCAAAAACTACTCGATGATGGAGTTATAGTGGAAAGTCAGTCTCCGTGGAGTTTTCCCGCCATATTGGTAGAAAAGAAAAGACACCCGCATGAAAATGGGGTACAATAGAGACTAGTGGTAGATTTCCGTCTGCTTAATGATATTACGAGGACAGATTTTATACCCCTCCCCAATATTAATGAATCATTAAATAAATTAGCAGATGCTAGCTTATTTTCCACAATGGATTTGGCATCAGGATACTTCCAAGTTCCTATGCATGTTGATGACCAAGAGAAGACTGCATTTTCCACTCCAGATAATCATTACCACTTCTTGCGCATGCCCATGGGACTCAAAAATAGCCCAGCAACATGGACTAGGATGATGAATCACATCCTAGGAAAATTGACATATACTGAGTGCCTAGTATATCTAGATGATATTATTGTATTTTCAAAAGACGGTGATTTACATTTAGAACGTCTGAGACATGTGTTTGATAAGTTAAGAGAAAGTAATTTAAAATTGAAACCAACAAAATGTCATTTTATGAAGAAATAAATCGAATACCTGGGACATCTTGTTAAAGATGGAGGTTTTACTACAAGTCCTAGTAAAACTGAACTTATTGAAAGTTATCCTATACCAAGAAACGTAAGAGAAGTCGGAGCATTTCTTGGCCTGTGTGGTTTTTATCGAAAATTCGTTAAAAACTTTGCAAAAATAAGCCAACCATTAACGATGCTTACAAGGAAAAATACAAAATATATCTGGGAATCCGAACAACAAGAAGCCTTTGTTAGCTTGAAAAGAGCCCTCGTCAGTCCTCCTGTATTACGTTACCCTGATTTTGGAAAGCCTTTCATCGTAAACACCGATGCAAGTGCTACAACGGTAGCAGCCATTTTAGCACAAGTTCATGAAGGAGTGGAACTACCTATTTGTTATTCCAGTCGCACATTAAACTCAGCAGAAAGAAATTATAGCGTCACCGAACGAGAATGCCTCGCCGTAGTTTTCGCAGTAAAAACCTACCGAAATTATTTGACAGGTGCACATTTTACCATAACAACAGGCCACCAACCGTTGAAGTACCTGTTAACTATTAAGGATCCAAGTTCAAGATTAGCGAAATGGGCCATGTTCTTAATGGAATACAGTTTTTTTATCGCCCAGGAGCACAAAATAACAATGTGGAGTCCTTGAAGCGATTGGAAAAGAAAAATGAAATAATCGAACATAAAGTAGCTAAAATAAATAAAGTAAACAAAACAGAAATCAACGATATTATTCCAGTAACTAGTGTAATATGGAGTAAAAAGGAACTGCAGGAAATGCAACAACAAGACGCCCATATAATACAAATTTTACAGGCTTTAGAACAAGAGGATGAACAATATTATATAAGTGATGACGGAATATTATATCGGAAAAGAAGAGAGGATCAGAGACATGACGTGGTAATGGCACCAGAAAAGATAGTCCCTGATATTTTACAGTTGTATCATAGTTCAATATTTGGAGCACATCCAGGTCAAAAGAAAACACAGCAGCTAATAAAACAGGATTTTTATTGGCCTACTTTAAGAAAGGATGTCATAAGTTATGTGGAGCAGTGTAGATCATGTAATCTCAGAAAAACAAATTATCAACCCCCTCCAGCTCTCCAAGAAAATCCCATTCCATCGTTACCGTTTGGAAGGATCTGACTGGATCTGGTGAGCCCGTTAAATAGAACTGTCAATAACAATAAATATATTTTGACATGTGTGGACTATTTAACCCGATATCCCGAATGTATACCACTGCCTGACATAAAAGCAGACACAGTAGCTAGAGCGTTTGTAGAACATATTATATGCCGTTTTGGAACACCGAGAGAATTAATTACGGATTGTGGGACTCAGTTTTTGAGTCAGTTATTTTGCCAAATATGTTCTTTACTTGGAATCAGAAAATTGAAAACGACGCCTTATCACCCTAGCGGAAATGCTGTGGTCGAGAGATTTCATAAAACAATAAAAACAATGATTGGACATTTTGTTAGCGAATATAATGACAGTTGGGATTTAATATTACCTTATTGTTTAATGGCATATAGAAATTTGCCACACGAAGGAACGGGTGAAACCCCCTTCTATTCACCGGCGTATACAAGGGGGGGGGGGGTAATGGGGGTAATTACCCCCCCCCAAGATGATTCGATGGAATTGACGAAAAAAAATCACATGGAGAGGGTTACTTTTTACTTTATGATTTAGATAAATAATAACGAAATATTAGGACGCGGTTATTGTCAGAGCCTAATATTATTAAAAAGAGATCGGCCTGTCTGCCACGTGCCATGTACTGCTGCGACGTGGCTGCGATCTTAACAGGCTGCGGCTGACGCTTGATCCCATTCTTGTCTCTCTTATTACTGAACTTATTTTCTATAGTGTGCACAGTGCCCGCATGCGCATGCCATTTAAAAGTTTTTGGGGAATCCCAGAATTCGGTTTCACGGTTTCGTCGTTTTGTTATTCACTTTTAGATGAGGCGATCGACGTCAGACAGCTTCTGATTGTGCTTACTGCTTATTCTAACTTAAATACCTAATTATAAATACCATAATCACGACAGTGCCGACAGTCAAGTGGCGAGGTGGATATAAAGGTAAGAAAATTATATATAATTAGCTACATAAATATATTGCAGAACTACAGTATTTTTTTGGGGGCTGAGGGGCGGATTTAAGTACCAGGCAAAATTTGTTTTGATACAATATTTGCCTGGTCTGTCCTGTCACCTGTGTGGCACGGTGTAAATAGACACAAGAAAATCATTGCAAATTTGTAGTTGGTTTGGTATTGGTTTATTTATGTCTGGCTGTGCATTTAAAAAGTACCTATCGAATATTTGAATTTTATTTTCTAGTCTATAGGTAGAAAAAAAGTAAATATTAGTTTAAAAAAATTCTTATCTTATTGATTTTAGTTTTATTACGCCAATCAAAATGTCAAAAAGAAAGGGAACATTGGAAAATTTTGGCTTTTTTAAGGCCAAAAAAACTAACGAACAGTCAATTTCTGAGGGCACCCCAGACCCGTTATTGTTACGTTCCAGTTCAGAAAATGAAAACGTCATGCCAGAGTCTGGTATGACAGAGACCCCCCAACCACTCCTGCCAGAGCCGCAAACCCCACCGAAGCCGTCTACATCGACATCGACAGATTTGGATGCACCAATATTTTTAGAAGATTATCAATCAACAACTGGATTTGATTTAGATTTAGGTAACTTTTTGGGTAAAAAATTAACTGATCAAGAAAAATTTGATTTGCTTAAGAAATGCTTTGTGCCAGATGAAAGTTTTGAGTATCCCTTTTCTATTCATAAAAAAAATAATAAGGATGTAAGATTTTATTTATCTAAGAAACATTTCACTACGCATGAGTGGCTTACGTACTCGAAACAACAAAACGGATTATTATGTAAATTCTGCTCGATTTTTGCAAAATTTGGAGGGATACACAAAAGTACTCCCTTAAATAAATTTGTAAATACTCCCGTAAATAAGTTTTCTAAGCTTTGGGGAAAAGACGGAGACCTTTTAAGCCATTCTAACCATAAGTATCATCAAGAAGCAAAATTATATGCTTTGAATTTTTTGAAAAGTTTTGAAAGCCCCGAACAAAATATCTGTAATATTTTAGACAAAGAGCGCAACAAAAAAGTATTAGAAAATAGACAGCGGTTAGTGCCAATAATTGAATCTATAATCTTTTTAGGGAGGCAAAACATACCTTTAAGGGGTCATAGAGACAGTGGTTTTTTAACATTTGAGTCTGAGTGCTCTCAGTCCCCAGTAAATGAGGGCAATTTTCGGGAATTGTTAAAACTTCGAATTTCTTGCGGGGATGAGATTTTAAAAAAACATTTAGAAACGACCTCAGCTAAAGCTACATATATAAGTGGCGTAATCCAAAATGAACTTATCAATTGTATAGGGGATGAAATAATTGAAACAATTGTAACAGACGTAAAAAAAAGTAAATATTATGGCATCATGTTTGATGAGACGACCGATATTAACCACACGTCTCAAATGTCAATGAACGTAAGATACGTTCAAGATGGTGAAGCTCAAGAAAGTTTTCTTGCGTTCATTGATTGTTACCGCTCTAACTACGAAGGCGAAGAATCAGGATCTTCTTCTTCTGTCGTGGAACCTTGCCTTACAGGAGAAATTCTAGCAAAAACGGTTATGCGGTTTCTAGAGAAATATAAGTTTGACTTAAATTTCTGTGTGGCAATTGGGACTGATACGTGTAATGTTATGATAGGTGAACAAAAAGGTGCGGTGGCTTGGTTAAAACAAAATCTTCCAAATGCTATTAAATGCCACTGCATGAGTCATTCCTTAAATTTATCTATTTCAAAGTGCAATAATGTACAAGATGTTAGAAATGCAGTCGGTATTATCAAAGAGGTTGTTGCATTTTTTAATAACTCATCAAAAAGGAACTTTATTTTAAAGCAGAAGAATAACCATAACCTTAAATCGCTTTGCGAAACGCGATGGGTCGAACGCCACGAATCAGTTTTGATTTTTCTTGACAGTTTGCCAAACATCGTAGATGCTTTAAGTACTATTTCTAGTTTTAAAGATCCAGAATCTTCGTCAAAAGCACAGTGTTTAATAAGTGCAATAAGTACTAGCCACTTTATTGTAAGTTTAGTTTGTTTGTCAAATATTTTAAGTGTAACAATTAATCTAAGTAGGCAGTTACAAAAAATGTTACTAGATAGGGCATATGCTAAGAACTTGATCACTAATATAATAAATACATTAAAATTGAGACGAGAAAATGCAACTTTAAATTTTGAATCACTATTCAAACAAATTTCAAAATTGTGCAATGACTTGGAATTTGATGTAAACATTCCAAGGCTCACCCAAAGGCAGAGAAATAGGGCAAATCCTTCTGTGGCTAATCCTGAAGAATATTATCGAATTTCGGTGTATATTCCTTTATTGGATAACATAATTGATGACCTAACTTTTCGGTTTTCAGATGAAAACATGATAATGTTTGACTTTAGTCTTTTAGTACCTTCAATATTGGTTAATAAATCTAAAACTGAGATTAGTAGAGATATTACAGAATTATCAAACTATTTAAGTACTATTGAAGGTTCTAGTAAAAGCTTTATTGAAAACGAGTTATCTGGGGAAATTGATCTGTTACTAGCAAGTCTAAGGGAAAAAAATAATTTGGATCAAACCATTTTACTAGCATATCAAAACTGCGATAAAAATATATTTCCCCGAATAAAATCCCTGTTACAAATAGGTTTAACACTACCTAGCAGTAACGCTACTCCTGAAAGAACATTCTCGGCATTACGACGCCTACTCACATGGTTAAGAAGTACTATGGGGCAAGACCGACTTGTCGGTTTAGCCTTGCTACATATCCATCAAAATATTACAGTAAAGACGGAGTCCATAATAAACCGTTTTGTATTTTCGAAAAACAGAAAATTAGATTTTGTCTTGTAAAAAACGTCTTTTTTTTAAATAAAAACTTAGATTTTAGGATTGATTTGTTTACTTTTTGTTTGTTTTGTAAACCAATAAATATTGAATACTAGCAAGTAATTTAATTTTAGTAATTACTTAAGCGTTGTTTAATTTTTGTCCTGACTCCTTAAAGTTGCTATGATCTAGTATTCTAGCCGATGAATTACCCCCCCCAGACGCATGAGCTGGATACGCCGTTGCTTCTATTTAGTATTTGGAAAAGACATGGAATTGCCTATTCATTTGACTATACGAGAGCAACACGTAAAGTATGATGTTGATGAAAATTATGTAAGCGAATTTATTGCTAGAATGTCCAGAGCGCATGAGCTAGCCAAGAAGAATTTAGAGAAAAATATTAAAATAAGATGCGAAAAACATAACAGAAAGAAAACTAGGAAAGAATTTATGTTTGGAGATCTAGTGTATTTATATACTCCGGCTATACCAGGGAAGAAATTAGCATCAAAATTTTACAATAAATGGACCGGCCCTTATAGAATCATTGAAAAGAAGGGACCAGTCACATTTAAAATTAAGGCACCTATGGAAACAAAGGAACATATGGTACACGCAGATAGATTGAAGCCATGTAAAGAAATAGATGTATCTGTGGAAAAAGTGAGGTTAGATAACCAGGAAGGTAACAAAAGTGAATCAGAAAAGGAAGAGGACTTGACAGATTCAGAGGAAAACAAGAATGTTCAAGATAATATTGATTTTTACATAAATCACGGAAAAGAAGAGGCACCCTTAATGATAGAAGAAAACGAAGAAGAATTAGAAGAGAGTCACGAGGAAAGCGTTGACTCAGTAAGTGATTCAACTGAATCAGATGAATATGAATCGATGGAGTCGGATCAAGAGTTACCGGTAATCGAAAGGCGCACGCGCACAAGAGAAGTCAGATTACCAAAACGATATGACGATTATTATATGAATTAAAGTAACATAAGGAGTCACCTTAGATTAGAAATGTAGTTAAGAAAATACGTGAGTTAGAGAACACAGTTATTTAATGTAATGAAGAAGAGAATAATATTGTCAGGAAGCAATTAAATGCTTGAGTGATTATATATTCTACTATTAAAAATTTCCAGTACGCCACTGGAAAAATTAAATTAAGTATGGTTAAAGGGTAACTCAATTATTATAGAGAAGCAGAAGGAAACGAATACACGAGAAATTTTATCCAGTAAGTGCTGCCGCCAAGACATTATTAGAAAGCTAACGTGGGACAGCGATAATTGCAAAAAACCTTTTAACTACATAAGTGGCCATATGGTATAGGGGCCGTTAAATTAAATTTCCATAGGATTACTTAAGAAATTCATCTTAAAAACTTAAGATAGAGGAAATTGAGCGATAAGAAGATTAAATGTCAAGTGGATTCATAAAATTTAGGAAATTTAGTAAAATAAACTAGCTGAAAAGGAACTTAGCCCTAATTAAGTGAAATTTTAAATTAGCGACCACTTAAAAACTTAGGAGAAAAGTAATAAAATTCAACTTTAGGTCTTATGACTTAAAAGGGGAAGATAAAAAGAAAGGCTTGTACTAGATAAAAAAATTGTGCAGTTATGGGAACGGAGAAATTAACCTGTGGGACAAAAACGTTTTCCCACCCGGCTTGGATATATAAACCCTTAAAAACTCAGAGGGAAGGTTTAAACATTTTCAGTAGATGCTGACGTTCGTGAGTGACCCGTAACCTCATAAGCTTAAATATCGGAAAACGTGATTGGACAAAATTTTTAATCCGCGAAAAGTTAAGACGAAGAACAATAAGAACTATAATTTAAAACGGACTAGAGCAAACTCGACCTGTGCAATAAAAAAAAACGGGAACAGTTCGGGATAATAAAATAAAAGCGCGAATTAAAATAAAACAACAAAAACACCTAGAAAGAAAAATGGAATGGATCGTGTTGTTTTTGACGTATACGCGTCTAATAAAAGGGAAGTGGAACGTGGTGGACAAGATTCTGTGGCAATCTACCATTTGCGGGACTTATTTGATCACATGGGAGGAAATGAACCACCCCAGGATGATCTAATACCATTTAGAGCGACGGTATCACTATGGTTGTCCATGCTACATATGGAATACCAAATATTCAGGACAAATTGGGCAATTGCCTATGGCCAAAAGTATGTGCCAGAATTATGCGATTGTCCAAACTGCCGCCCTCTGCCACCCCATAAGGACCTGTTCAACTTAGCAGATTTCTGGGAGTTGATGAAAAAACAGGGATTGCCAGGATGCCCATGCCGGAATTGCCAGGCTCCAGCGCAGTCCATAAATCAGCCAGGTCCCAGCGGACAGCTCAATCAGGTTCCAGCGGACCGTCAGAAAATCATCCAAGAACCAGTCGACAGCCCGAAAGTCAACCAGGTCCAAGCAGACTGTCTGTAATACAGGCAGGCCCCAACACCAATAACACGTCAGGACAGTCCAGTGACGGCGAACCAATTCGAGACAGCTCCGCGGAGGATCGACTAGCCGCCACAAGCGAATGGGTGCAGACGACCATAGACGAGCCATCAACCACGACCCAGGAACCAGATACCTCCAAACCCGACGACGAGTACGAGGTCATTAGACTTGATAGGTTGAGAATGACCCTTAAGAGAAAGCATTCGGACGACGAAGCAGATTCGGACTAAACTTCAGGAAGGTATCTATAATGAACCGTTTCGTAACTATATATATTCCTTAGTAATTAAGAATAAGTTGTAGGAAAAATTCTAGACTAGGAGTTTTAACGAGAACTTAAGGGGATGCTACACATAATTCATTAAAGTAATAATTGAATAATTAAACTTTTAATAATAACATAAAAATTTATTAAAGTTATTAGTAGTATATAAGGTTGTTAGAGTATTAAACTACTAGAATAGTGAATATATATCTCCATACACTCATTCCACAAAATTTTAATTTTCCGTAGAATATTTAGAGTCTAGATAAGTTTACAATAAGTTAAAATCATAAAACAAGGAACTTTTATAATATAAAATTTTGTTTTGCGGAACGGGCAATAAAAAAAAAGAGAAAATTTATCTATAGGAAGTATTTAGAAAATTGTAGTATACTCGGCAAGAAATTGAGTCTCATAATAAGGCTGTTAACATTAAAGTATTCTCAGGTATTACGTATGTAATTATAATAATGATGTACATTATCGAAAAGATGAGTCACTAAGTAAGATTCATTTATATGCTAAGTATTGAAATATTATATATATTGAAGATAAGATGTAGACAATAGATTATAGCGTAACCCAGAACAATAGGCACATGGAAAAGAGAATAGTTATAAAGAAAAGAATCTTTAGACATAAATACCGAAGAAAATAAAGTTCTGTAATAAAATTCCATGTACCTATAATCTGATTAATCACTACATCTAACTGTTTCAATGTATCAACATTATAAAATTTTATCGAGTAGCATCCTTAAGGTTCATAAATCAAAAAGGCCATAAAATGTAAAACACTTACTTCACCAGGTTCACCCTTTTTACCCACAAACCCAGTGACAGATGATACAGTCAATGACCTAGAGGTTACGACCCACTAACCGACTGACAATCCGAACACGTGCAGATTATTTCCTTTTAAAATACTTTCATTAAGAAAGGTATTTTAAATTTTAAGGGGGAAGTGGTGTGATGAACACGGAAAACGATACGGGAAAGGCGAGATAAAATATTTAAAAAAATCGAATTTTATTAAAAATTAAAAGTAAGAATATTTATTAAAAAAAAAAACAATTTAATAAAATTAAATTAGAATAAATTAATCGGATCGTGTGGAAAAATTTATAAAATAAAATAAAATTAACTAAAATAAAAGTTTTTATTACTAAATGTTGCATTTATAGAATTATAAATTGTTTAAAAAAATTGCTAAGTATTCGAATTAAATTCAAGGAAAAACACGGAAAAATCACTTATACAAAAGTATTTTAAAATAAAAACTTACGTGAAAATTAATCCAATTAATTAACTACTCAAAATTCTATGAAAGGAAAATAAAATGAGACTTCATTTTATTTTCACTATTGCACAGACCGGGAACTTCAAACTTCGACGCACGTTTAATTGATATTATCTCGGGAAAGATTCACCCACCTTCGAGAAGCCCCCGCTACCACATTATTAGGACACTGACCGCACACCCACGCGTGACAAATAAACGAAAGGGGTTCTTCACGACACCTGCAAGAAACAATAAATTACGTCAGCGCATAAAATTTACGACTTTTTGAAGGGGAGCGAGGGCCGATTCGTAGAAAGACCGCGTAAACTGGACACAGAAATGACTCACAGAAGTAGGGACACGCGACTTTGGACCTTATATGCCTATAAATAATCGTTTTCTTGACATCTATTCCGGGGAACTGCGGAAATTAATGAGGTAATAAAACTGTCACCAGCAAGGGTTGATGGAGAAAATAGGGTGGATTTTCCACTATATAAGTCGGCCGCTTCGACGGAAAAAGTAGTCACCACCGAAAAACCGCCAAGTAGTCACAAACACAGAACGGACCGCGAATGACCGGAAGTAAAACAGAAGTAAACAGTGTTACGGGAATTTAAAGTGAGGTCAAGCATTAAGTGCGAATTAATGCCCGAAAGTCTCTTGAAAAAAGAAAAGTGTTAAAATTCGGTCGAAATTCTGATAATTTGCGAATTGTATTAAACTAAGCGGAAGTAAGTATTAATTTATGGCCAAATTAAATCGTTAGGTGACTCCTTAATAATATTAATTGTGTGTCGAAATATTAATAAAAGGTTATAATTCTGTTAACAAGAAAAATGTATTGTTGAAGCCTGAAACGATAATAAGGGTGTAACAATTTTAAAATAATAAAAGTATTAAGAAATTATGGTATAAAAAAAAGTGTTTTAACAGATAATTGTGGAAAATATGTAAAATTGCATTTTTAAAGAATTATGAAATAAATAGTGTACTTGAAAACCTGAAAATTGTGTTGTTGATTTCTAGGAGTCATAGAATTTTAGAACAATTAATTATCAAATAAAGAAGGTTAACTCGAAGTGCAGATAAGATAGATTGTGGTTCTAGCAGGAATATAATTATTATTTGAATAACAAAGTAGTCCGCAAACTAACACAGGAATCTTCCGATCCCAGCAAAAGTAAATATTGTAGCCAACCCTCTTGTGTTGAAATTTAGACCGCTCGGATTTCCAGAATACAGATAACACGAGGTGGGTTGTATATCCGGCATCAGCCGCTATAACTAGTATCAGGCTGGGCGCTACAACTGGTGTCGGGCGCTACACATTCATAAAGTATGAATCAATTCGTCCGGGTAAGGTTACCACATTCACTGCCGGCAACGCGGCTCCCGCGTTCTTGGAATTTTGGTAATATGCCGACAACGCGGCTCCCGCGTTTGCTACCTGAGGTATTTAAGTCTGCTTTTATTACGGCGGCACTATGCTGATTCAGTTTATTGTAAGCTGGCACCTTGTGAACATCGTGTAGTTGTGAAAATAAGTGTTGGTTTCCGGATTCCTTTATTTTGTGTGTGTTTATAAATATTTATTGTTTTGTGACAATACCAGGTGAGTCTAGACTAATATAATATATATATATACTTCTTGCAAATTTCTTTTTGAATAAAATATAGACATTGGGTTAACTGTCGGCAGTGAATGTGTTAATGGTTTTACATTATAATAAAGTTATTCTCTTGAAATGATACAACGCGGCTACCGCGTTAACGGCATATGGCAAGATTTAGTTGCTAAGTTTTGAGAGGCTGTTTTTGGTTGAAAATGCTTGTTGTTTAAGTAAATATAAGAGGTAAAAAGAAATTGTTTTTCTTTACAGATTTTTCGTTAAACAAAACGTTATAAGAACAATAAATATGGAGAGTGAGAATTTTGAAGCGGGTCCTGCTCAGCCTTCTGAAGCGGGTCCTTCTCAGCCTTCAAAGAGAGCTAAAAAAACGTACTCGAAGCCGCTCACTGATGGCGAATTATTACGAATATTGGAAGACTCTGATGACGAGATCGATTTTGTAGACAATGAACCAGATGATTCGGAGTTTTGTTCTGAAGACGACGATGTGGTACATTCAAGGACAACCAGCGCGTCCCCCACTTTGCAGTCACCTGGCCCATCTTCTGCCCCACAGTTACCTGTATCTCCTACTTCGCCGGAGAATACATCGGCTTCCGAACAGCAGCTCCCAGGGTTATTGTCTGTTTCGTTGCCGTTGATAGCTCGATACCCTCATTAAAGATTCAAAACAAGGGCCCGGTGGCCTAAAATATTTTACCTATAAAATGGTCTTTTTACGTACATCTAGCATAAAGATGAAGAATTTTTGACCTATTCCACCGGGTAACAGATAAAGTAACAATAGAGCCATAAAATGAAATGAAAGGATAATGATTAAAACGGCCCATCATGGTCGGAGAGTTGGGTTTTTAATGTAACCGCTTATTATTTTATTTAAATGTAATAGATTTTATGATTTTATGAATTTATTTACAAGAAAACTAATTTATTTACAGATCAAAAAATATTGACAATTTCAATAATTATAACTCGATAAAATGGTCCTCAGAAGAATCTGAAGAGTCATCATGTCCTACGCTTATTACTAAAGGCTCAATTTCCATAGTTGTGTCAATTACGTTGTCAAGTTCCCACATTTTTTGTTCCTCTACTATAGCATGTTTTATGGCGTTTTGCCAATTTTCTGATGACACATTTGCTAAAGAATGAAGCAAGAGGTGTCGCACTTCTTGCATTTTAAAAGTTTTGTTATTTCTAGCAACATATCCTTTTACTTGAGCCCATATTAATTCGATAGGATTTAGCTCACAATGGTAAGGTGGTAAACGGAGCACTATAATACCTCGATCTCTTGCCATCTCGTCAATAACATACCTTTTATACTGTGATTTATGTAGCCTAACAATATCCAAAAGTTCTTTTTTTACCATGGTATTATCGTAACTCAATTCCTTTCGTTGTAACCAGTTTACGATTTCCGCCTTTTTCCATGAAGTTGTGGGAAGATTCTCTTTTAGCCTAGAGTGATAGCTGGCATTATCCATCACTATTACAGAATTAGCGGGAATGTATTCTATCATTTGCTTAAAATATTCCTCGAAAACATCAGCAGTCATTTCTTCATGATAGTCTTTAGTAGAATTCGACTGGAATTGTAATAATCCTTGATCCAAAAAGCCATTTGAACTTCCTATATGAGTTATAATAAGTCTGCGTCCCTTTCCAGATGGTGGTCTAAGTCCTGTTGACCAGCCTTCCATGACAGCTTGTCGAGAACTTAGGACATTTTTATCTTGCCAAACTTTAGATACGGTGTGCCCTTCGTTCAGCCAAGTTTCATCCAAATAGAAAATGTTTTTGCCTTCGCTGCGGTATTTTCGGATGGACCTTAAGTATTGACGTCTCCAGCAAATAATATCTGCTCTATCAATAAGAAAAGATTTTCTGTTTTGCTTCTCCCATCGAAAGTTCATATCATGAAGTATTTTCCATAGTTTCGTTCGTGATAGCTGTGGTAAGTCCTCGTCGTAGTTAATGGCTTGTAAAATTTTGTCTATAGTTGGTATTTCCTTGGCAAAATAAAAACTATGTACTTTTCTTCTAATACCATTTTTAATGAAATTGTCAATTTCTAACGGTTTCTTTCCTGGGAGTGGTTTTGGCTCACTGAGGTTCTTAGATTTTCTTTCACGCAAGAACCTATATATAGTAGCCTCTCCAACTCCTACCATATTGGCACACTCTGCAATGATGCTACGAACATCACTTGCAGGTTTCTGGTACACTAGAGCATCATGCACGTTTAATATTAATGTCTTTTCTCGGAGAGAATATGCACTCTTGCTAATTTGACGAAGACACGTTGGCGAAAAACTTGAAGCCATTGTTACAAGTATAGGAAATAATTCAACTTTGAGATAATGCAGTATCTAAATACAACTAAATACATAGTTTGACAAACGCACATCAAATGGCGTAATAACATCCTAAAGCAGGCAAAAATAGGTAAATTAATTACCCCTGTTGTACCTACTTTAACCCTAATCCTACTTAACAATGGACAGAGGCCAATTTTCTTATTAAATAAGGTAATTACTATTTGCAACGCCTATGGTTTACGGTTGTTTTATGGCTTCAACCCTCGATATGAGCTATCAACTGCAACAAAACGGACTTTAGTAGCGGAGCTTCCATCCGTTCGAACGTGGCTGAGAGATTCGCCAAATGTGGCGAAGATTCCTTTTACTGCAGCTCCTGGCTTAAAAGTACATTTAGAGAGCCGTAATCCCATAGACTATTTCAACTTGTTGGCAGATAATAGCTTCTATGAGCAGATTATTTTGAACTCTAATGACTATGCGGTTGAAATACTGGCCCAGAACATCAAAGACCAGAGCCGAATAACTGCATGGAGAGATATTTCTAAAGAAGAATTCAGAATATTTCTGGGTCTTTTATTTCATATGAGGACGATAAGACTTAACAGAGTTAACGATTATTGGAAGACCAACTTTCTGTTTAACATTCCAGTATTTACGACCTTTATGAGCAGAAATAGATTTTTGCTTATTTTACGTGCGTTGCACTTTAGTCAAAACCCACCGGATGAAAACAAACTGGCAAAAATTGCTCCATTGATGGACTTTTTTAATGCAAAGATGGAGCAAGTGTATTATCCATGTAAAGAGCTGGCTTTGGACGAGTCCATGGTTCTTTGTAGGGACCGACTTAGTTTCAAGTAGTACATCAAAGGAAAACGCCATAAGTATGGCATGAAACTTTATGTACTCTCCGAACCTAGTGGCATGGTCCAGAAAATATTTCTTTACGGCGGTGCGGCTGACCCGTACATAGGAGGGTCCAAACATACCGAAAGGGTCGTCTTGAAATTATTGGAAAAAGACGGGCGTTGGACATGCTCTGTACATGGATAATTAGTATAACAGTGTGAGTTTGACCGAGCAATTGTTAGAAGCAAAAACATATACAACTGGCACACTTAGAGCGAATCGTGCTGGCAATGCACCAAATGTTTTAGTCAGGAAACTGAAAAAAGGGGAATGTTATTGTGAGTATACACCCAATGGCATTTGTGTTTGCAAATGGAAAGATCGGCGGGAAGTGCTTTCCATTTCAAGCGAGTGGGAGGGAGAACTGCAGCAAACAACATCCAAAAGGGGTATAGAACAGGAAAACCCCAAATTAATTGTTCAATATAACAAATTTATGGGGGGTATTGACCAGAACGACCAAATGCTGAGTTATTACCCGTGCGAGCACAAAACCTTAAGGTGGTACAAAAAATTAGGGATTCATATATTCCAGATGCTGCTAGTAAATTCATTTTATATTCATAAAAAATATGAACAAGAAAATAAAATGAGTTTATATGACTTCAGACTAGCAGTTATCGAAAATCTATTGGGTCCACCACCACCAAAACCATAATCAGGGCCTCAAATCTTCCATTTGCCAGAATACTGCCCAAAAGATAGTAAAGGCAATGCGAAAAGGCGCAGATGCAAGAACTGTTGGGAAAGAAAAAAAACAACGAAAAGACGTCGTCTATTTTTGTCCACAATGCCCTTCACAGCCGGGACTATGCTTAACACCGTGTTTTAGAGAATTTCACGAACAGTAATTTCCCACGTTTTTTTTATTATTTTTTTATTTTTTGTTTGTTAGTTTTTTTCCTAGGTTTATATTCAGTTTTTTATTGTTTATTTTTTACTTATTATATTACCTAGCTTCTAATTTACTATATTATCTAGCATTTAATCTACCTATGTATTTTCCATATTCAAAATAATAAACTTATTTAACTTAAAAATTGCACAACGCGGTTACCGCGTTGGTGGCATATGAGAATATTTTGTTGCTGTGTGCCACCAACGCATCTCCCGCGTTCATTTTTTTTTATGAAAAAATGTTCGTCTTACATCAAATTCCATCGAATTAAATGAAAATAAGGATATGTTTTTCGATTTAAGAAGATATTTTGAAAAAAAACCTTGGCACCCAGATTAACCCGTCTTTAACTGTCGGCAGTGAATGTGTTACTTCCGATCCCGCAGTTACCAATATAAGAGCTTTACGATATACAGATAATGGCGAAATCCAATACAAAATCAACTTCGACGATGAGTTTCAGCCAGTTCCTCGAAGACCAAAGGCCATAAATTTGTCCGGTGTAAAATTTCCAAAGTTGCATACTAGACTGCAAAAAAATTACAAAAAAGAAATTTGACCATCTTAATGAAATAAAACAGGTTATACCAAAAGACTGCTGGTCGTTCTATAAATCGCTTCAATATGAATAGTTAATAATTATTATTTTGTTTGTATAGTAGGTATTAGGTCCCTTTAAAAATGTTTATTGTTTTGTAGATATACAGTGTGTAACAGAAGTCTGGAACGCTTTAAAGATCTTTAATACCGTTTGTCCGATTTAGCTAAAATTCAGTGGCGGCATATAAGAGATTATTGCGGAGCTGCTAGTAGTATTTGCGATGTTGCCAAATGTACAGTTTTTTCGCAATCTATATTTTGTTATTTTTTTTAAATGGGACACCCTATATATTTGTCAAAAATATGATTCCGCAACAAATTCTAAACAACTTTTATTACGTTACTTAATGTCTAAACCTAGCCTTTTTTTTGATATTGGGGTTTAAATATCATAAGAACTTCCTATCCAAGAAAACTGATAGGGATATAAGTAGGCCTTGGAAATTCGTGACACAATTAAATTCTGACAGCGACATTGACAAACCTTTCAGAAGAAAATACCATTGAATTTTATTGATAGAGTTAATAGACATGATTTGTTTAACTGCAACCGAGAGAATAGAAATTCTAATGATTCTGGGTTATGGCGATCGACGACGCACACAGCAAGAAGTTTGCGATATTTTTAATGATAATTATCACAACCGAAATCCAATTACGAGGTCTACTGTTAGCAAAATTTTGAGGAAATTTGAAGCAACGGGACATGCAGCGGCGGATTTAGGCATGGGCAACATGGGCTACTGCCCAGGGCGGCAAATTTTTGGGGGGCGGCAGATTTTGAGAGAAACAAATTTTTTTCGATGTCATACAGAAAAAATTTCGATAACTTCGCGAAGTATTTGAATTTTTCACTACGTACTTGAAAAAATGTCCTAAATCATTTTAATAGTCTTTTTTTGTATCTAATATGATATCGATTTGATTCGAGTTTCAATTAATCAAAGGAATAATTTTAAAAAAGTGCGCGATTTCGATTTATTCGGGGCGAGCTCATCAACTAGCTGTTAGCTGTGCATGTACCAACTGCTTATGTACATGCCACATGGTGCCATCTGTGTACTCACTGATCATCTACATTCGTTAACCCCTCGGAAAACTTTGCGGAAAATAAACAATACTGTCAATACTGAAACTCATTACAATATAATTGCATATGAATTTTTGTATTCAATGAAAACGTAGACGGTATATTATCTTTCTTGCATGAAAAAATGAGTGACGGTCGGAAAAAGTTAAGTGGTAATGAATATCGAAAACGAGCTGCCGAAAAGTCCCAAAGGGAAAAAGAAGCGATTGCAAAAACAAGGAAACTTGACACATTTTTTCCCAAAACACGAGATGAGGATCGTTTTTCTACTAGTAGTACGTCGCAGAAAAACCCATCGAATTCTGATTCAACTGGTACGAAAACATTATTTATAATTTCTTTTTACAAATGTCCGATTACTCTTTTGAAATCCATGACTTAATTGAGGGTATGTTGTAGATTCGCGAGATGTTCCTTTGAATCAATCTTCACCAAAAAATGCCATTGCAGCGCGAACTGTTGACAATCAGTGTAAAGGTATATACGGCATTTTCTTAGAAAAATTTTTTTTTCCGAATTGACTATTTCTTCACTATGTACATTAGGAAAATAATGTATCTCTTACTTTTCTGTCAAACTTAGCAAGCATTTGTAAAAAAAAACAAGATTCATACAATCGGCTGAAAAAAAAAACGATTTTATGGAAAAGAAGAAGATAAATTTGAGGAAACGTTTAATTCAAAATATTCGTTTATTGTGAATCGTTGACGCGGTCAATGCGTCAACAAATCCACAATTCGTTTATTAATTTAAAATAAACGTTTAATTTAAAATATTCGTATTCTGTGACTCAAAATTTATATGATAAACCATAAAAATGTTTATATTCGAAATTCTGCAGTCAATTCACGAATTTAGTGAGGTTTTAATCGTATCAAAAAATGTCGGACGACGATACTTTTCTATTCAATGCTATAATCTAACACATTATTTTGCAGGATCCGAAGTTTCTCAGAGTTTGGAGGAACAAGACTTCTCGAGTGTTGAAACGGTAGATCAAAATACTGTTGGTGACGTTGGTGTCAAGAAAAATTCAGAGAATGATCCAGCTAAATGGATTGTTGATGATTTTTTGCGCGATCAGATTGCTTTGCATGGATACGAGCAAAACGAAGATCTCGATTTCACTCATTCCAAAAGAGTTTACGATGACGGCACTACAAGATATCTTTCCAAAACTTTATTTAAGAGAAAACTCCTCAATGGCGAAGAAATGCCTAGACCATGGCTTGTTTATTCAGAAAGCAAAGGAGCTGTGTTTTGCATCACGTGTCTTCTTTTCAATCAACACAATTGCGCTTTCAATGACGAAAACGGATTCAACGACTGGAAACACGCATCGTCGCGTACAACTGAACACGAAAATTCTCGTTCTCACAAACAAAGTGTTTCTAATTTGAAGCAAAGAGGAGAAATTCAAGGTAGAATCGATCATGAGTTGACCCTACAATTTGATCGAGAGGTTGCTTATTGGAGAAACGTTCTGACGAGGGTTTTAAGTGCAGTGAAATCTTTGGCATCACGTGGACTTGCTTTAAGGGGGAGCAATGAAAAATTTGGTTGTTTCAATAATGGGAATTACATGATGCTTTTGGAGTTTCTCGCGGAATTCGACCCATTTTTGGCTAATCATATCAATAAGTTCGGCAGTAAAGGAAGTGGCACTACTAGTTACTTATCTAAAACAGTTTTTGAGGAATTGATCCAGTTAGCCGCACAAAAGTTGAGGTCAGTGTTAGTGAATGAAATTAAAGTGGCAAAGTATTTTTCCATCATTGTAGACTCCACTCCTGATATTTCCCACGTTGATCAGTTATCGTTCATCACAAGATACGTACAACCTGATGGTACACCCGTGGAAAGGTTTCTTCAGTTTATCGATAATCCCGGACATAAATCGGAAAATCTAGCAGATGTTGTCACGGTTACTTTAGACACTGATGATTTAAACATTCACGATTGTAGAGGTCAATCATACGATAATGCTCCGAATATGTCCGGAGCTTATTCGGATCTTCAAGCGCGAATTAAACGAATAAATGATCTTGCTGAATATGTGCCATGTGCCGCGCATTCTTTAAACTTAGTTGGAGTACATGCTGCGGAAAGTTGTACTGAAGCAGCATCTTTTTTTGCTACTGTCCAATCGTTGTATAATTTTTTTACGGCGTCTACCCATCGATGGGAACTTTTCTCACGAATCGGAAAACTGTCTATCACTCTGAAATCCCTGTCTAGTACCAGATGGGCAGCTCGTATTGATGCTGTTAAGGCTTTGAATGAAAATTACAGTGAAATAATTGTACTTTTGGAAACCATTGAAGAAGATTTGACCGAAAATGCGATGACTAGGCAAGAAGCGAAAGGGTTACGTTCTCAATTAGAACATTTAGAGACAGCATTCATGCAAGTTTTTTGGCATTCCTTACTCTTGAGGTTCCATTCTGTCAGTTCACATCTGCAAAGCGTTAAAATCAGCATTTCTGAAGTTGTTGATGATTACAACGGGCTTTTGAAATTTGTCACCGATTTCCGTCAAGAATTTGATTTGTATGAGGAAAAAGCGCTTGAAATTTCAGAGAGTCAAACATTTCGATCACTTGTTTTACGAAAAAGAAAGAGAAAATTACAATCAGATGAAACCAGAGACGGCGAAGTTGAATTGACGGGCAGAGATCATTTTCGAATTAACACTTTCAATGTCATACTCGATAATTTATTGTCGGAGCTCGAAAAACGAAGCGCAGCGTACTATAAAATTAATGAAAAATTTTCGGTTTTGACAATGATGAAGGACTTGAATGCTTCTGAAATTCGCGATAAAGCCAAAATTTTGCGTGAAGTTTACAAATCAGATCTCGAAAATTCATTTGATGAAGAATTTTCTCATTTCTACGCCTACTGTGTACAAAAAAAAATTGAAAAGAAATCACCCTTGGAATTGATGAAGATTCTTCGAACCAATGATCTTTACACTGTTTTTCCGAACGTGGAAATAGCTTACCGAATGTTTGCTTGTACTGCTGTAACAAATTGCACAGCTGAAAGGTCTTTCTCTTGTTTGAAAAGAATAAAATCATATCTACGTTCTGTCATGTCTCAGGAGCGTCTTAATAATTTAGCATTATTATGCATAGAGTCCGGAACATTGTCACGTTTGAATACCGACGACTTGATCACTGACTTTGCGATGAAAAAAGCAAGAAAAAAATTGTTCTAGATATAGAAAATGATCTGATGTGTTTTCTTGCATAAAAAAAAGTTGCGTGTAATATCTTTTGTGAAATTGACGGACGATGGATATGGAATAAATATATGCTACAAACTGATATGAATATCTGATTATTGTCATCATGCTTTTTTGTCATTTGTTTTTGATTTTTTCGAAGTGATTATACCCTAGAACTCCTAGTTTTTCGTATAGAGATATTGTGATCATTATTTTCTGTTGGTAAGGAGGGCGGCAATTTTTTCTGCCCAGGGCGGCACTCAACGTAAATCCGCCCCTGGGGACATGTGAAGGATGCTCCACGATCTGGCCGACCGAAAATAGCCATTGACGAAAATAAGGCTTTGGATATTTTAGTAAGCATAAGAGAAAATCCTCACCTTTCAACTAGAATACTCAGTCAAGATAACGATACGTCCCACATGTCTGTGGAACGCCTTTTACAGATGGAAAAATTTCATCCTTACAAGGTTAACTTGATTCAGGAGCTAACGGATGGTGATTTTGACAGGCGTTTACAATTTTGCGAGACCATGATGGACCTCTGTAATACAAATGAACATTTCTTGTACGAAATAATGTTTTCGGATGAGTCGAGATTTTCTATAAACGGAACTGTTAATCGCCATAATTGCCGATATTGGGCTACGGAAAATCCTCATTGGGCACGGGAGCATCATACACAATATCGACAAAAAATCAATGTCTGGGCCGGCATTGTAGGTCGGAGGATAATTGGTCCGTTTTTCATGATGTAATGAACACACAAAAGACTACGCAATATTATTAAAAATAAATATGGAATAAAATTCGGAATAAAATTAGAATAAAAATTTATTAAAATATTATCGGATTCCGGAAAAATTAGAATTTTATAAAAATTTATGAAGAAAAATATTTAAAATAAAATTAAAAATAAATAAAAATTATTTAAAAAAAAAATTTTAAAATTATTTAAATAATTAATTAGATTAAAAAGAATTTTTATCAAAAAATTTAAATAAAAAAAATCGGAATTATCTGAAAAATGACAGAATTTTTTCTAAGTCCAGAAATCGGAAAAATATCAAGAAAAATTCGGAAAAAAATCGGGAAAAATCAGGAAAAACTAATTAACGAGGATATAAATTATAAAGTAAAAACTCACGTTTATTTCCAAAAAAGGAGAATAATCCAGAAATTGCACAACACTTTAAATTCCACTTTATCATCGCACATGGTCAGGTGAACAGAATAGAGACCCGGAAAAATGCGCGATGACCGACGACGCCTACCCCCTCTCCTTAACAGAAAGGGTTTTCACCCCATTTTTGATACGTAGACGCGGAATTAACCGGATGAATCTGGAAACGGTCGACCTAAAAACGCAGGTGTTCAATAGGGGGTCTGATGATGCAACCCTATGACTCATTGCCACCCAGGGAGGACGCGTGGGCCGATTCCTGGAAATAAAGGGGGAAAATGAACACCTGTGACCTAAAAAGGGTAAAATTAAGCGACTTTCGCTCTTAACGACCAATAAATAATCGGAAAATGACACTTATTCTCGGAAATAAGATGAATCATAGGTAATAAAACTGTCACGGAGGGATTTTGGGATGGAAAAGTGGGCGGAAAACTGAGTATTTAAGCGCACCCAATTTCGAGCTAGGATTAGTCAAAATCAAACGTTAGTCGACGGTAAGTCAAACGGCGGAATCGGAATAACCAAGTGAAAAAGTGAAAGTGTTATAATTGGCAAAAGAAAATAAAGTGTCGGAAAATTGTGATTTTTGGTAGAAAAGTATATTTAAAAGTATTTAAAATTGGAAGTAAGTGTTTGTGGCCCAATAGTTAGAAAAAATCCGCTGTAACAAAAGTTGTTAAAATAAGTTGACTCCGTAATAGTATAGGAATTGTGATGTCTGAAGTTTTTAAGGTTTTGCCGAGATAAGTTGTTGAGAGTGTTGTCTCATATCCGGTGAACCGTAATTTAAGATTGAGAATTTTGTGGAATTTATTAAGGAAATAAAACAAGTGTATGTCAAAACTTAATAGTGTGTTTTTGATTGACGAGGAGACCAGGATTAAGTAGTCTCGAGATAATAACAACAGATAGGCAAGTTCAATTTAATTTATTGTTTGGGAATAAATTAAAGAAACGTAGTCAGGTTCTGCTAGCACAGGAATCTTCCGAATCTCGCAAACGTTTTATATTATAGCCACCACCCTGTATTAAGAAATTAGACCGCTCGGATTTCAAAACATCAACCTGCGATACCGGACGTGTAACTGGCAACAGGTACACCGACGATATCGTTTCCCTTTTAAAAATACAGAGTGCGCCCAATAACAAAGGCTGGGCACGCTTTAGGTGGGCTGGGTGCTATAATGGAAGAGAATTTAAACGGTGAAAGATATTTGCAACTTTTGAGGAATCACGTTGTCCCAGCTTTGGCAGAACTATTTCCCAATCCTCGTAAGTCACTTTTATTGTCACAAACAATAAAAATTATAAATATTGTTTTCTTTTAGTAAATAATGGAGTGCCCAACGATAGAATATGGCTTCAACAGGATGGTGCACCTCCCCATTACGCACGAGAAGTTCGCGAATTTTTGGATGAAACATTTTTTGAGAGGTGGATGGGTAGGAGGGGGACAATTGAATGGCCACCTCGGTCTCCCGACCTCACCCCCCTCTATTATTTTTTGTGGGGCGACTTAAAAAATGTAGTCTACTGAAACTGATCGACCCCGGGTGTGTTATTCACCTGATGGAATCCATCACTCTGGCTGTAATCGTCTAATTTTTGTGGTACGACCCTGTATACGTTGTGTTTACTTTGCAGGTTCTTTTAAAGTTTGGGACAACGGTAAGGTTGTCAGGATTTACGATTTATTAGCTTTATTCTTAGTATGACGTTTTCCCTAAGTACTAATAGGATTCCGCTGCCAGGAATTTAAATCAAAGAGAGTTTAACCATTCACTTATTTATTACAAATTAATAAAATATTCAAATACAAGATTTTATATTATTATAATAGTAATTATACCTATAATCAGTTCAGAGTGTTTGTCTCCCATAATTTGGCCCATTATTATTCACCAATATCTGTCTGCGACAGACTGGTGATGATTTACCCCCTTTACCACAATACTATTTATTATATGTCTGCGACAATGATAGCGTTGTTACCTGTTATCTATCTATTATGTCTGTGACAATAATAGTAGATACTCGATATTTCTACCTCACTTCTTACATGAAGCTTTGGTCTGCGACCATTTTATTTACATTACTTCCCTGATAATCTGCAATTTATTTTGTTACATATGACCCCATTTTCGTGTACGTATTTTTATTTAATTTACTTGTCGTTTTGTTGATGTATCATCCCTCAGTTTACGTACACGTTTGGTATAATGCTACTACGTAGTATAGTGAAAAGACAACTGTACAGTAGTGGTGTCCTACTGTTGAACATTTTAACATATAACTCATAAAAGTGTAATAAAAATTAGGAGCCTGCTCGCTTTACGCATGTGTCACTTTTCTTCTCAAGCGAGCATTGTTTTTCATGTACTGGAAGTCGAAAGACACTGTCCGGTAGTGGTGTCCTACCGTCGAACATTCATTCCTAAGAAAAACCCATCACGCCTTTTTATTTACACCTGTTATAAATTAACGTTCTACTGGTAACATCATACCAAATGATTTTAACCCGTTTTTATAACAGTGATAACCTGCGGTTACCCTGTTATACATCATAGATAACCCTTTTTAGAACCCTCCCCCATTTCTTTACCGCGGATTGCAGATATTATTCGAGGAAGGCTTTATTACTGCGTAATAAACACCTACCTTTGTTTTCAAGAACCCACTGTAAAATTCACCCTGGAAAGAAAAACATCTGTTTCTAATCTGAAAGGGAATGACCTACTAATTTATGACCCTTCAACGAAAGCAAAAGTGTATCGATTTACACCAACAGTGGTACCGTTATTCGCTTTTCACTTTAAAATAATGTTTAAGTTATTTTTGTCTTGCAGACATTTTAGATTAAACAGAACCGTTAATCCCGAATTACCCTTTGTAGTTTTTTAACTAGAAACCTGCCATTTTTGTCCTGCAGACAATTTATTTGACAGACTGAACTTGTAGGATATTTACTTACCGAAATAGATTTTAATGAGATTTGTATTAATAAATCAAAATAGAAGATAAGAAAGAGAGCGGCCATTTTGTTTATAAATTTAGTTGATTTTGTGCGCGTGATTTGACTCCGTTGTTAAAGATTCCTGGCACACCATCCATCGACAAGGGCCGACGTGTGCAGCTAGAAAAATATTAACAAGTAGAGAAAATTCATTAAATGCATCTAAGAAAGAATAAAGAATCAATTATGCGACTCTGAATTTAACTCCGTTGTTAAAGATTCCTGGCACACCGTCCATCGACAAGGGCCGACGTGTGCAGCTAGAAAAATATTAACAAGTAGAGAAAATTCATTAAATGCGTCTAAGAAAGAATAATGCACTGAACACTAAATGGCCGCGTAAATACTTAAACTTGTGAATGGGAAAAACTTGTATGTTGAAATTAAAGAGATTAATGATGCACTGATAGAGCACTGGCAGCGAAATGACTTGATTTGAGAACGGGAAATTTTGACTCTGAATCGGGCAGCGTAACGTCTTGTATTTGCAACAGTCAAAAATTGAATTCCCCCTTAAGCGTCGCGTCTCTCGCTTATATAGGCGCACCCCTGCCTTTGCTGTGTTGCGTCACTTTATACACCCCTATTTCATGTTTAGCCTAAGGAATGTGACCTCTTGACATTCCTTGGTTGTTCCGTCGCTAACATGTTAGACTTTTTGCTGTTTAAAGCTCTTTTAAAATACATGTAGGCTATGCATGTATTACTGGGCCTAAATATATTGGCTATTTTATTTTCAACATCGACTTTTTTTAGAGAAAAATAGACCCGGGTCCGGGGCGTTTCACTACAAAACCAAACCACTTGATTTGGAGGATCTAAAACGACGAATAGAAAATGAATGTAGACGAATCGAAGAAATCGGCTGTCTTCACAATGTTCTAAATGCATTTCCACAATATCTAGCTTATTGCCAAGAAGTAAATGGTCGGCAATTTAAACATTTAATATAATGTTTCTATTTTTTGATCTTTAAATTAAATACTTTGTTTCATCATTTTATTGGTTTTTATCTCTTCTTTTGTATTTTTGAAATAGTATATCAAAAAAAGGCTAGGTTTAGACATTAAGTAACGTAATAAAAGTTGTGTAGAATTTGTTGCGGAATCATATTTTTGACAAATATATAGGGTGTCCCATTTTAAAAAAAATAACAAAATATAGATTGCGAAAAAACTGTACATTTGGCAACATCGCAAATACTACTAGCAGCTCCGCAATAATCTCTTATATACCGCCACTGAATTTTAGCTAAATCGGACAAACGGTATTAAAGATCTTTAAAGCGTTCCAGACTTCTGTTACACACTGTATTTATTTCATTAAAACCAAAAAACAAGAGAATTTAACCCTCTTTTTGCTTCGTGTTTATATCTATATTAGGGTAAACCACATAGTTATTGGACATTCGAGTTTAAATAGCAGAAAACAAGATTTTAAATATAGCAAATTCAATCGCTGACCGGTAGATGGCAGGAGTATGGTATGTTGTTGACATGTTGTATATAGTGATATTCTGCTCTAAGTTCACAATTCTGTATTGTGTGGTTAAAGTGCACGTGTACCAGGTACGTATTTTTTGTAGTTTGTCGGGGAATGTACTGGATATAAGTTTTTAAAAAGTTTGGCCTATATTTTTAAGATCAGTTTCAGTTTTGGTGAGTGGTATGGGTACACAATTTGATGATGAATATGATTTTTAATTGATTTTTAATTAATTTTAACATTTTAACCTAGAAATGATGTGTCCAATAACTGTATTTAGAAAATGCACAAAATTCTATAGTCGGACAGGTGTCCAATAACTGTCAATAATGTACTAACCAAGATTTCATGATATTAAACTGGAAATTTTTAAGTGATTTGCCTATTTTTTTAATTTTATTTTTAGGTCAACGTAAACAATTATTGGACACGTGTCCAGTAACTATACATATAGTGTCCTATAACTGTACTTATTAATTTATAGTAATTGAAAATGCCTAAAGTTAAAGAATATGATAAAAATAAGCTGGATGAAGCCATTCAGGACGTTTTAAGTAAAAAAGAATCGTACCGGTCTGCTGAACGCAAATACGGAATACCTAAATCGACTATAGAATTTAAAATTAAACACCCCGAACGTAAAAGTACCTGTGGTCCATCGCCCATTCTTACTGAAGAAGAAGAGAACATTTTGGTTAGGTAAGACGTATGTTAGGATTAGGAATCATATTTTATTATCATTTATATTTGTTTACTTTCTTAGATGGATAACAGAGATGGCACGTAAAGGGTTTCCGAGAAAAGCAAACGACTTAAAATCTAGTGTGCAGAAATTTTTAATTGATAATCCGCGAAAGAATCCATTTACTAATAACAGACCTGGAAATGGATGGCTTAGAGTAAGCATACAAAGATTGTATGATACCTATAATACATTTTAAACAAAATCTTTATTTTCAGGCTTTCCTGAGAAGGCATGCCGAAATTTCAGAAAGAACCAGCGAGTCTGTAAGTTCAGCCAGTGCTTGTGTTTCTGAAAATGATATAAGAAACTGGTTTTTGGAGCTCGAAAATTATATAAAAGAAAAAGGGTGGGTTACAGGATGTTATAGCCGATTCTTCAAGGGTATTTAATGGCGATGAATCGGGATTCCAAATTAATCCAACCACCGGAAAAGTATTTGCCCAGCGAGGCTCCAAAAACGTTTATACTATTGATAGAGGATCTTCAAAAGAAAATATTACTGTGATGTTTTCCTTTTCAGCTAGTGGCATTACTTGCGTGCCTATGGTAGTCTACCCTTATATGAGATTTCCAGAAAAAATATCAAAGTCGGTAAACCCTGAATGGGGAATTGGCCGCAGCGCTAACGGATGGATGACTAGTGAAACATTTTATGAATATATAGCAAACGTTTTTCATCCCCATCTTGTAAAAAATAATGTAAAGTTCCCGGTCATCCCTTTTCTAGATGGACACAAGTCTCATCTTACTTATGCTCTAAGTATCTTATGTCATGAACTACAAATAGAGATTTTTGCTCTATATCCAAATGCCACACGGATTTTACAGCCATGCGATGTAGCGGTTTTTCGACCACTAAAAGAGGCTTGGCGTCGAACCGTTAGGGAATGGGATGAAGAACATCCAGGGGAAGTCCTTAACAAGGTTACTTTTGCACCAGTGCTAGAAAAAGCTATTAAATCCAGTATTAAACCTGAGATACTAGTTAATGGATTTCGAGCTTGTGGACTGTGTCCATTTAATCCAAATGCTATTGACTATTCGAAATGTTTGGGGGCTAATGCTGCAAAAAACAAAAATTCTGTTGATGACCCTTTATTGCCAAACCCAGTCATCGATTACAAAACTTTTGTTGAAATTGTAGGCCAGGAAAAGATAAGTCAATTTGAAATACTAAATCAGCAAATTCCTGACTTGTGCAGTGAAGATTTTCTTTCGCTTTTTAAAATTTGGAAGCATTTTACTGATAAGTCTGAAAACATTAAACAAGTTGAAAATACATCCAATAGAAACCAAAATACTATAATAGATGAAGAGGAACTTATTAATGAAAATCAAATTTATGTCGTAGATCAAGATGAAATTCATGTTGCATCACCTGAAACCTTGCCCTCACCACCGTCATCGGCAGATTTACCATTAAATAGTAAGATATTAGTGAACGTCGTGGTTCATCAATCAGCAGATATTGTAGCCAACCATAATTTAGAGAATGGTAAAATTTGTCCCATTATAGAGAAACCATTAGTTGAAGATATTTCGACAAAATGTTTCCAAACGAGCAACGATAGACTACGGAAAATCGATTCACCATTGTTTGGACAATACTTGACCACTCCAGAAAGTCCAAAACGAAAAGGAAAAAGAAATATAGAAAGAATTCCGTTCGCAATAACATCACAAAAATGTCAAGAGATGTTTAAAAAGAAACAAGACCTAAAATACAAAGAAGAAAAGGAAAAGGAAGAGAGAAAACGCAAACGAGAAGAAAAATTAAATTCTAAAAAAGAAGCAAGTAATGTAAAAAAGAATTCTAAAGTAAAGAAAAATCGTCAAGATAGCAAAACATGTTTTGTATGTAAAATTACCACAGCAGGGAATATTGGAATCCAGTGCGAGAATTGTAAATGTTTTTTTCATGAACGCTCCATACCAAAAAAGCACAAACAGTTTATTGGCGATACAGAAGATCCAGATGAAATTTTCCTTTGTCATGTATGCTACAAAGAAGATAATGATAGCGAGGGTGATAATGATAAAGATTCCGAAAATAGTATACAATCAGATGGAAATGATTCAGAAGTGGATAAACTTTATGATATGTATAAGGACCACATGAAAAAAGAATTCTGACTTTTTTCAATAAGAATATCATAATTTTTTGTTAGTTGTTTTTGAGTAATACAAGCAAAATAAATATATATAGGATATATTACATTTCTGCGTAACCCAATATTTACTAGTTTACTCCCCACTACCTTATCCCTCTCTCGCTATATATCCACAAATAATTGTTAAGGCATGTTTTATGGTATTTACTAGAGCCTTAGTGATAAATAAATTTAAATTTCAATTACTATCACTATACATGTCCAATCTCTGTAAAAATCGTCCAATAACTATAATTTTTTTGCATATATTTTTTTTTTGTTTTTTTTTTCACAAAATCAGAAGGTTTAACACGAATGTCAAATCCAGAGACGTTTAGAGTATTAATTTACCTTTCAGGTAAAAAAATGTTCTTTGGAAAAATGTGGTAAATAGTCACTTTACAGATACTTAAAAATAAAAAATTCTTAACTGTCCAATAACTATGTGGTTTACCCTACCTACATAATATTTGTATTATTTGTGCCGATGTTTTTGCAGTAAATAAAAAAAAAAATTTTATAATACCTACCATTTCCAACGTATTTCCTCGTATAATTATTAGTACTGTTAATTGCAGAACCTCGTATGTAATATATTACTGTTCGGAGAGTTAAAATTTTACGAAATAACAATAATACACGGTGTCCCATATAAGAATGCACAGTACAGGGATCTCGTAAACCACAGGAGATACAGAGATGGTTAAATTAGAGAAAAGTTGCGCTTTGCTAAACCCTTTAAAGTCACGATTCGAAAACTAAAAAAATTCGATTACTTCCGAAGATATTTGGGAAAAACCGAATTTTCCCGATTTCGTTTTTATTTTTTTCTGACTCTATTTAACCCTTTAACTCCCAGACTCAACAAAAAAAATGTAGCCCTTTAACTACCACCGGTACATGAGCGTACCGGCAGATTTGCGTGCTGTTAAAATTAAACCAATGCTATTTTAATCTACTTTTGCCAAAGGTACGTCTTTGTACCACTCATAACTACTTGCACAACACAATAAATCCGTTTGATCTGCACGCACTAGTGTGAACTAAGCATAATAATATTGACAGTCGCTGCGTTTAGAGGTTAACTTTTCTTGTTCCTTCTGAGACTGGTATCCCGCTGTTTTTTAAGTGTTTTTGATCCCGTTTTTGATAAAATTAAAGAGGTAAGTTAGTTTTCACAAGAAAATATATCTGATTGATTCTAATCTGTTATCTGGATTAAAAAAAAACTGTATTTAGGAAAGGTACCTACAAGTACCGTTGGGATTTTTTGCATATCATTTTATTTGATTTTACGTCACGTCTAAATAAAGTTTTTTTTTAAAGTTTATGCTATTAAATGTGTTTATTTAGATAAATTAGTATTTTTTTTTTAAATTTTAGTATGGCAAACCATAATAAGTGGAAAAATAAAATTCTGACAGATCAAGAACTACTTCAATTATTAGAAAATGATGACGATCTTGATGATTTCTTGCCGCCAATTGATAATAGTGAAGATACTGACCTAGAATCTGATGATGATGAACCATATATAGAAATACAAGTGACAGAACCTAACAGAATGCCTTTAAGTACAGCCCGTGAAACAGAAGAGCCAACTATTGAAATTGAGGAATCTGAAAATGCCGGACCAGTTCAAGAACAGAATGGTGGAGAATCAACAGGAGAACGTGAAAATCAAGAGATACCTGCCCAAACTGAAAAGCAGGAAAAAGTAGAGAGACGTTGGAGCAAGTGTGAAAAAATTACAGAGATACCTGATTATGTTGAACCAGATTGTGTTTGGGAGGAATCTCATTTTATGGATTGTGGAAGTTCAATCGATATATTTTTAAAGTTGTTGGGCAATATTTCCGAAGATATAACTTACCAGACAAATTTATACGCTACACAAAAAGGAAAAAACTTGGGTATGACAAAAGAAGAATTTCTTACTTTTATTGGCATTAATTTTTTGATGGGATACCACATTCTTCCTTCAGTTGCAAATTACTGGTCTACGCAAGATGATTTGTCAGTTCCTTTTGTGTCAGAAACCATGCCACGAAATAGATTTCAGGCAATTTTGTCGTTTTTACATATAAACGATAACACTCGTATACCCAAAAATAATACTGATCGTTTATATAAAGTAAGACCTTTATTAGATGCATTAAATAGTCAATTCATAAATTATTGTGGGGGACAAAATATGTCAGTTGATGAATCTATCATCAAGTTCAAAGGACGTTCTTCGCTAAAGCAATATAACCCTATGAAGCCTATCAAACGTGGGTTCAAGCTGTGGTGTTACAGTGATATGCATGGCTTTATTAAAAAGTTTGACATATATCAAGGTAAAAATGAGAAAATTGATTATAAATATAAGACATATGCTTTGGGAGAAAGAATTGTCTTATACCTGACAGAACAAGACTGGAATAAAAATAAAATAGTTTATTTTGACAATTTTTACACAACGGTGAACTTACTTGAAAAATTGAAAGCAGAAAATACTTTAGCTTGTGGGACAGTTAGGAGTAATAGAAAAAATTTACCGTTAAAAATGACAGATGACAAAAAACTTAGTAGGGGCGAATTTGATTATCGTGTTTCTAATACAGGAATATCTTTTTTCAAATGGAAAGATAATCGAGTTGTAAACATTGCATCAAATTTTCATGGAACCGAATCCACACAAGTGAAGCGAAAACAACGTGATGGCACATCTATTGAAATATCCGCACCCAAAATTATCAAAGATTACAATGAATCAATGGGTGGTGTAGACCATCACGACCAATTGCGCCAGTGCTATGGTTTAGACCGTAGGTCCAAAAAGTGGTGGCAGCGTATATTTTGGGGTTGCATAGAAATTACGTTAATAAATTCATTTGTAATTTCAAAAAAAGTGCTTGAGGAAACCCCTGATAACTTACTCAATTTTCGTAGAGATCTAACTAGAAGCCTTTGCTACCTCTCCCCCTTTAGAGTAAACAAAAGAAAATATACGCCAAGTCAAACTCCCCCAGGGAAAAAACGTCGATTTGATTATAGTGTCCCTTCAGGCATAAGGCTAACAAATTTAGGTAGCCATTGGCCACATTTTGTTGAAAGACGTGGAAGGTGCGAAGTATGCAGCTCAAAAGCCATTCAGTCAAAACCAGCATCAATCTGCTCACTTTGTAAAGTATTTTTATGTGTGAATGCCAACAAGAATTGTTTTTCAGAATATCATGGTATCGTTAACTAAAGCTAAGTCATATATATCAATATTTTGTACTTTTTTAGTAATAGTTAAATAAGTTAATAAATTTGAATTTGAATTTTTTAATCAAAACTAAATAAATTATAATTTTGGTAAAATATGCAGCTTTTTATTTTTATCAAACAATTTCATCCAACGGTACACCTAGGTACCGCCATTTTTTTTATATGAAAAAATATATATATATATTTTTCGGGGTTTTCCTGACAATTATGACAGTAAATTGATCCTAAAACCACAAAAAAAATATTCAATTTCATGAGAAATGGTTTTATGGGATTTCAGTAGGGTACGGTATTCTGGTACCCTCATGTACCTGTGGTAGTGAAAGGGTTAAAAAGATATGACAAAATAAATTTCACATTCTCATTGCCACTTTTTCTGCTCTACAAGCCGGTGTTCTTAAATTTTCAATCCGACGTTTCGTTTTTCCGCAACCATCATCAACTTTGTTTTTAAAATAGTCGGAAAATTTAATTTTTTGCTTAGTAAATTCTACCTTTTATTCTGAATTCAACGATATATCACACTTAATATTTATAACATGTTTCGGGCTTAAAAACACATCATCAATATTAATTGATGAACATTACGAAGGAACGAAACATCGGATCAAAAATTTTAAGTTTTAACTATTATAAGGGCAAGTAAGCAAAATGTTAGCATCAAATAATTAATTGCGAGTTATTCCATTTATATCGTCTTGAAATAGTAGGCTTTGAAACGCATTTGTTTAAATAAATCATGGCGATCTGTCAGTATTGCCGATAAATCGAAATTATTACGTAAAGAAGTAAACTTAGTTCGGAAATTACCGATTAAATTTAAAGTTTTTCTTGTCCCTTGAAATGTTTTTTAATTATGGCACAATTTTCAAATGAAGAAAAATCGGACATGTTATGTTGCTATATTCAAAGCCATAAAAATTGTTTCGACACTGAAAGGCAATATTTGCTCAAATATCCAGAGCGACGCCAACCTAATATATCAATATTCAAAAGACTTCTAACAAACCTAAGGGAATATGGCGCATTTCAAAAACCAGTGGCGCATCGAGTAAAGACGAACGATCCAGAACAAACATTAACCGTTTTATTGGCTGTGCAAGAAGATACTGTGGGATTAAGATCAATCGAAAAAGAGCACAATGTTCCTAAGTCCAATGCTCAAAAAATACTTCACAAGGAAGGTTTTCGTCCATTTAGATTCAGGATTTGTCATAGTTTAGTACCTGGTGATCAACAGCGCAGAATGATTTTCTGCGAGTGGCTGACTAGAATGTGTGATGAAAATCGTGAATTTCCACTGTTCTATGGTCAGACGAAAGTTATTTTTGTAACAATGGAATTTTTAATCGACACAATCGACATTATTGGGCAAAGCATAATGAACGTCGTGTACGACCATTGAGGCACCAGCAACGCTTTGGTTTTAATGTGTGGTGTGGTATTTTAGGAACAAGGATTATCGGACCAATAATTTATGAAGGTACTTTAAATGCAGAAAGATATTTCCATTTCTTGAATAACGATATTGAAGATTTTCTTGATAACATTCCGTTGGCAGAAAACAACAGTATTTGGTTTCAGCAAGATGGGGCACCTCCACATAATACTCGAAACAACATTGAATATCTAACAGAACGTTTCCAGAACAATGTAATCGCCACTAATGGTCATATAAGATGGCCTGCACGATCTCCCGACATCACTCCGTTGGATTTTTTCTTGTGGGGCTTTCTCAACGATGGAGTCTACTGGAAAACGTACGAGAATGTAGAAGCACTTAGAGCCGAGGTTCAAGCCGCTATTGCAAGGATAACTCCAATGATGCTAGAAAACGTAATGAATGAAATTGTTTACCCTTGCTACGTTTGTTTAGAGAATGAGGGAGGACTTTTTGAACATTTGATTAAATAAGCTTGTTCAATGAACTTTTTGTAGCGTAAAATTAAAATATTTTGTTGCGATTGATGATGCGTTTTTAAGTCCGAAACATGTTATAAATATTAAGTGTGATATATCGTTGAATTCAGAATAAAAGGTAGAATTTACTAAGCATAAAATTAAATTTTCCGACTATTTAAAAAAATAAACTTGATGATGGTTGCGGAAAAACGAAAGGTCGGATTGAAAATTTAAGAACACCGGCTTGTAGAGCAGAAAAAGTGGCAATGAGAATGTGAAATTTATTTTGTCATATCTTTTTAAATAGAGTCGGAAAAAAATAAAAACGAAATCGGGAAAATTCGGTTTTTCCCAAATATCTTCGGAAGTAATCGGATTTTTTTAGATTTCGAATCGTGACTTTGAAGGGTTTAGCAAAGCGCAACTTTTCTCTAATTTAACCATCTCTGTATCTCCTGTAGTTTTCGAGATACCTGTACTGTGCATTCTTATATGGGACACCGTGTATAATCTACAAGTATATTAGCTATAGTGGTAAAAGCCAAAATCAATGCAAAAAGGGTCATCTGCTTGTTTTTTGTCTCTGCTGAATAGTTGTACAAAATAATGATACGAGGTACTGCACTTTGGCCGTCGACATGTCATATTTAAAGTGATGATAAATAAATATGAAAAATCAGGGTCATTTCGTTGCTTCTGCAGCGCCTTCAGGGTTGAATCCAACACTATCCTGATCATATAGGGTGTCTACAGAAGATTCTCCTCAAAAAAAATTGCATTTGTTCTTTGTTGACGAAAAAAATCGTCAAGATTTCAATTATTAACCAAATTTAGCAATATTTGGATGTTTGTTCGGGTCCAAAAGAAAAATTATTACCTTTCCGACGCTTTAGGGCTCCCCTAAAAAATATATCACAACCTCCACTGGTTCAATTTAAAAGAAATTTAAGAAACTCGTTTTATTTAGTTTCTTCCATTGTCTTAGTGTCTAATTTTGGGACAGTTACGTTAATGGAGTTTAGAAATTGTAGCACCAACATTAAATTATTATACTACTGCCACCATTTAGATTGTAGTGGACTTCTTGATCATTATATCAAATCATGGTCTCATTATATGGAAGGTATTATTTACCTTGTCAATTTGTACTACAATGGGCTGTTGTTATATTATCAGTGTCTTGTAATAGTCTTCTGAGCATGATTATTTACGAAACGTTTAGTTTGGTGGATATCTAGACAATGTTAACTCGAAGACAATCAAGGTACTCGATCCCCCTGACGCTTCAAGAAATTGCCGATATCACTTCCTAGAATATTCCTCCAAAAGTGTCTGCTGTAATCCAAGTGTCTGCTGTAATCCAGTCTGGAACATCAGGCTTCATTTATTTAAGTCACTCTTTAAACGGACCAACTTCGTATGTGGCGAGAAGTATTTGTCGGATACATTGTTTTAAAATGTGCTAGTCCCAATAATATGCAATATTATAACCTTAATTGCTAAAAACAAATATAGAGCAACTTATATCCTAAAAAATTCACACATCTTAATGTTGGGAATAATATTTGTATTGCCATGGTATCATCTAAAATACCTAAGACGAAGATCATACAAAAATATTCTTTCTTGCGTCATTAAAATCTTCTATTGAAAATTTCTTTGTTTGCCTCTGAGGAAGCAAAATAAAAAACGACCATACTTAAATTTTTATTTACAAACATTACTATAAATCACCGACCGAATTTAGCAACATTTGGGCGTTTGTTTGAGTTGAAAAAAATTTTTTATCTCTTCCTAGCCACCCCCCAAAAAATAAATCCCCAGCCACCACCAGGTTGTTTAAATCAGATGTACATGATTATCAAACAAGATCCAGAGAGGACTTCTATGTAGCTACCAAATTGTTATAGTCAAAATGATGTTTTCCACAATGGCCTCGTTCAGTATAATAAGTTACCTAATGTTATTAAGAAAGCAACAAAACTAAAAATATGTACATATGAATATTTTTTGTAACATTATTAGCAACTACTATTACCAATAAACTATTATATTATTATTACAGGTTTTTTGGGATGTGCCATAATACAGGATTAATTGTGTATAACCAAGTTTTCATATTGGGTAATGCTTACGGACAGGCATAGAATCAGAAAGGATGACACAATAATGGTTGTAATATTATGTGCTTTAAAAATAGCCGTAGCCTCTGTTGTGAAAATACTACAACTTTAAATTCTTTGTTTATTTGGGGAATACATATATAGGCTGCCCCATTGCCATCTGCTGTTTTGAAGGAATCAGTATAGAAAAGAAGATAATCTTCATGTTGTTGAAGTTTCACTTTTAAACCAGACTATTAAGCACTATGTTGTATGTGAAAGAAGGAAATCTCAAGACAACCACTATGGTAGGTATACATAATCTGATATGGATAAAAGTGCATTCTGATTTAAAATATACCATTAGTTTCTAAATGTCTCGCATAAGGAAAGATCATTTTTATGATTCCAATACTGTTGTTGTTTCAAAAAATCTGTTTGGATAATAATTTAGTACTTAAGCACAGATTCAAAGCTTTCAACCACTAGAACCTCTACGGGTGATAATCTCATTACCCCCCCAAACTCTAAGAGCTTTATATTGCACATAATCTACCTTTTGTAAGTGGGTTTTGCAGGCAGAGCGATACAGAATCCTATCATGGCCACGAATGGGTCGAACATATTATGATTTTATAGACATTCAACGCTGTTTGAATGACACAGCGCCACAAAGTTTTCAAAATGGAACACAAAAAATTAATTAAAGTGTAATGTTAAAATGAATATTAAAGTAACAGCTCCCTCCACAACTCATCATACCATTTGTGGACGTTCAGACTGCAGAGACTGGTATTGAACTATCACCGTTTGACATATATTATCTGGATGCTAGGATGGACATCGGGCATGTTGGCTGAATAGCTTCTAAAATAAAACAGATCCAGATACTATATAAATTTTTATAAAATGCATAAAATATTTTACCTAGGTACTATAAATCATATTTCCTAACCTTGCCGCTTGACTCCCAAACTTCGCCTGTTCATTGGTTCATGTAGTCTCATTGAATGAATAAAGCCACAAAATACATTTACGTTGAAAGTCAAAAGTTGAATCTAAATATTTGCCATAAAACGTTCATAAGTGCGCTTAACTTCCAGGCCAAAGAAAATATAACATGAGAAATGTTAACTGCTTGTTAATAAGTCGAAACTTCAACGAGCGAGAAAGAACAGTGAGCGAGAAAGAACAGTGAGCGAGAAAGACTATTTTTTTATATAAAATCGAACAAAGTCTCCAAGAAAATATATGGGATTCCAAATCGTTCAATGCGCGCATGCCCGCGGTACGTCAAGCCTGCGGTGTGAAGTGAGGGCCGATTCGTAACCAAATTTTTAGGCAGATATATTTTTGTTGGGTTGTCTTTTTATTTTAAAATAATATTTGATTGACCATAAAGTAAATTATAACTAATATTGGGAAAAACCGATGATTTTAATAATCGCGTACTTGATACTCGACCGATTTTAATAATCGAGTGAGTCGCTTGAAATTCCAATTCACCAAGCGATGACGTCACCAACTGCTCGACGGCAGCCTAGCCGTTTACATGTGATCAGGTACCTAGGGTATTTAGCAGGCACGTAACTACGGGTGGGCACAGATTTAGCTAAAAAATTGTAGTAGCCACCAAAAAAATTCCAGAAATTTATTTTGTGAATAATGAATTTTTACCACGTGTCTCGATACCAAACAAAAAACTGCAAAAAATCACCCAAATACAGTACGCACAGGGGATCTTTACCCTGACGTCATCGCTTACACGTCATAAAAATCGTATGAATCAAATCAAAATTACGTGGAAGAAAAGTTGTCAAAACAAAAACTAATTTCATAACATTTTAATTGACGTAAATAACGTTCCCATATACGGATTTTTAAAAATTTCTTTAAAACTCCGACTCAAAATTTTGAGTCGGTCTTACATAAAATAGATTGTTAGGAATATGTAGGTATAAATCTGATATTCTTGAATTTTTACTGGCAGTTATGTACCTACTTCTTATTTGACAAAATGATAAACTCGGTTTGAATGTGACATTTTGATTACACAGATTAAAAAGCTCCGCCCATTCATCCCCTACAGGAATCACCCCAAAAAGTCAAGAGTTTTTTTCATTAGAATTGAAGATAAATGGTAATTTATGTCGTAAAACATGAAAAAAAAATCAATTTACGAAAAAATGCAAGCTAATAGGCATTGCCTTGGAAATTGTATTTTTCGACCAATTTTTACCACATTTTGAGACGAGATTGTGAACTTAATTTGGCGATTTCAGATTTGATTTTGCCCGAAATACGTTCTGTGAACCTTCTAGTTTCGATACATATACAGAGCGTTTGGAAATTCGGGCGATTTTACTTATTTTTTTCGAAACTAAAAAGACGTGTTTTTACGTTTTTGGGATGGCAAAATAGCGGAGCGGAGACTTATCCACAATTTTTAGGGTTAGGAATACTTTATTACAATAAATAAATAACAATAAATATCAATATGTACTTACCACTAACACAAAAAAGCGATACCAAAACTCTGAAAAGAACTGTTTGCAGGAGTAAATGAAGTTTTAATGCACAAAAATGTATAAAAACGAAAAAATTGTGAATCAATTGTCACAATGACGTTTTTGCAATTTGTAGTACTGCGTAAGTCAAAATAATTATTTGGCAACTCTTCTTTATAATTATTTCTCTGTCTAACACGTTTAATTCCGGACGACGTATAATACAATTTTTATTCGCCTTTATGTCTGTACCAAACAAAGATATGAAATATGTCGGGATATCTATTTGTTAGCGATGACGTCAGGGTAAAGATCCCCTGTGCATACTTTATGTATTTATTGTTCGGGTTTATATTATTGTGCGTTTTTAACCGGAACAAAAAGTATTACCAAGAGTTATTTTTCTTCACATCTTCCTCAATCTACGAGCATAAAATAAGTAGATATTTAAAATAGCTTGTCAAATTCTTCCACTTTAAATTATCAGGTGCCCACTGTGTGCACTTCAAAAATTTAGGCTTAGTTTTGGTTATTATTTTTTTAAATTCATGTACTCATGTATTCATAGTTATATACCTAAAAGTTCCTGTATAAATTTAAGAATGCTTACTTTTGATTACCAAAAAATTTGTCGATACCTATGTTTTGTTAACTATTTCGCTCAGTTCCTGTTTAGATTTAAAAATGTACTATAAGATTACCAACGAATTTTTCTATATATTTTGTTAACCATTTTGTCCGTTTTGATTATTTTTCATTAACAATTTCTATTATTATGTTATTTTTGAGAAGTTTTCTCGTGTTTATAGTTAAAAATTTTAAAATTATATCCTTTAATTTTTAATATTTACAATCGGAGACCTAAACTACTCCGCTGGCTAGCCAGTTAAAACAAAACTTTACAAAATGCATGTCGCGATGACTCCGCTAAGGGATTCGGCATACTTTTTTATATGCACCTTCTCGTTTATGTGCCTTTAAGAAAGACGTATGTCGTGTACTTGCTCAGCGTCAAACTCGAACGTAGCCAATCGGATGGCGCGGCGCGTAGACCGAAGGTCGTCTATCAAGTTACCGGCGATATTTTTCGGTTTTTCGCCTGAATTTATAACTAGAATAGTTCCTATCGAGCGAAAAACTGTTCGATATACGAGCAGTTTTTTAACTCGATCACACTACAGCGGTATATTTCCGCCGGCGTCAAGCGAAACTCGGGTATCGAGTGAAAGATAATAAGTGACGAGCGACGGTTTTCGCCTGAATAGATAACTCGAGCGGTTTTTTTAATCATCGAGCGATGTCGGTTATTTCAATAATCGAGTGAGCAAGCGGTTTTTCGCTCGAGCGATCACAACACTAATTGTAACGCTACTTAAGCAATACCTGTTTAATAAGAGGTTATGTCTTCCCTCTAATCTTCGCATGCCCATGCGTCTCAGGCGATCCCTTATTGGATATCAATTGGATATTCTTAGTTCTTATTTTTCGCTCTATAGTAACAAACTCAAAGAAAATAACAAACTAACCGACCTCTTTTTCTAGACATGGTACCTATAGAGGTATGATTCCACGCCGATGGAGGCGTGGCTTGTGACTAGGGTTGCCAGGTGTCCAGGATTTCGCAGGATGTCCTGGATTTAAGGCTCGAATATAAGCGTCCTCCGGAGACCTGTGGCAAAACGCCTAATATCCTGGATTTCATAAATACTCAAATTATAAATTGTTTTTAAGATATAACTCGGAGCCAATATTTTTTCTTTAAAAAGACCATTTAAGTCTGATTCAGTCGTGGAAATTGTTACTAATAATAATAATAATAATAATAATATTTATTTCATATTTGTTACATACATAAGGATAACAATTGCAATACGTACGTCAATCAGCTCATAGGAGCATAATAAAAAGAAAATACTTAACTTAAATAAATATTACTGATTTGGCAGTTATTTTTGTTGTTTACATGTTTATGTAGTCATCCAGAGTATATGGCTCCAGGTTAATAAGCATTTTTTTAATTTCTTTTTTAAAAATAGTCTCACTTTCAATTCGTTTTGTTGTAGGGGTAGTTCATTGAATAATTTTATGCGCATATACTCTGGGTTCTTTTGACTCAGATGCAGTCGGTGCCTAGGGTAAGATAAATATTCGGACCTTGTATTATAATTCTCAGAACTTAATTGTTGAAATAGGTTCTTATTCCTATGCAAAAACATAAGACATTCAGAAATATACAAGGCATACACTGTCCTAATTCCTAACTGTCTAAATTTCTGCACGATTGGTTAAAGTCCATTTTTTTAACTATCCTAATCACCCAACAAAACATTCTTGAACCCTTGCACTTCTACCCCAAAAAATGATTCCATACTTTAATGTGGATTCAAAATTAGCAAAATATAATATTTTCAAACATTTTTCATTCATAAACTTACCAACCACTCTTATTCCATAGCAGATTGAATTTACTTTTTTTTATTAATTGGCTTATATGAAAGGACCAGTCCAAATGTTCATTCATATATAGACCCAAGAACTTTGTGTTTTCTTTTATTATAAAGTTGTCATTTCCGATGTTTAAATGGTCAATTTTTACTACATTGGATTGTTTAGTTCTAAAAAATAATATATTGGTTTTTTAAGAATTTAGACCTATTTTTGGCAAACCATTTGCTTATTGTCTCAAAAAATCGATTGGTGTTAGTTAACAAGTGACAAAGGCTTTTGTTTCCTATTAACAGATTAGTATCATCTGCATAATTAATTATTATCTGACCTGGATTTTCTATAACGAATATATGTCATTTATAAAAATTACAAACAAGAGGGGTCCCAATATACTACCCTGAGCTATACCATGGTTGTTATATATTTTTTTTGATTCTACTTTGGCTATTTTTATTTACATTTACGATTACTAACTTGTCCATTGAAATAATCCTTGATAATTTATATGAAGAATTTCATACAATGAAACCCACCTTTGAGAAAGCTTGCACTATAACTGTGTAGCGGCCTACAGGCTTAATAGCATTCGTTACAGATAATTATGTACGTGATAGACATTGCAGTAAAATAATATTGAATTTATACTATGGTATCAAATATTGTAGACCGGGGATAAAATATTCTAAAATGTCAAGAGTCAATTAAATCAAAAGTCTTCCAAAATTTTGTAACCTAGGCCGTACAACAAAGAATATTCTAAAATAACAGTGGAAATTATTTTAATTGAACTTAAATTGAAATACAATAAACCTCAAATGAAAGTATCAAATATTCGAAGTAAATAAACTCACCATTCAAGTCGAGACGCAGCAAAAGAAAGAACGCGTGCGACCCGCGTCTGCTTGCTGGCAGCCGTCTCCCAGTCTCCCCTCTCAACTAAAGTTCCAACCAATCAGAATACTCAGAAACCAGTTCGCACAGGATTACCGCTGACGTGACTGTCTGGTTTTTATGACCATGAGAACCGAAACAAATGCATTCTCCGTATCATTACAAATTGCTACAATGACATACGATTTATGTGTCTGCGTACTAAGAATGCGCGCCATTAGTGTCACGTGCATCCGCTCGAGCTGTTATTTATGGTCTGGGAACCACTTAACTTAATTATAAGGTCGTTGAATTGTATAATTCTTGGTAGTTTTAAGATAAGGATATTTTAAGGAGAACTGTCACATAAACTTTACTTCGAGTTGTGCAAGCTGTGCAAAGTAAGCTCGTTTTAAGAGTGGTACTAAGAACTGACGGTAATGACAGTGAGTTATATGGCAGTTCTGTCACATAAATATGTTTTAATGGTACTTAGTTAGCGTATCTCGTAGGACTATTATTTTTAATGTTGCAAATTTCTTATGAAATTGCTGACACTACTGTCTGGAAAAGGGTGGGAAAATCGTAAGAAATGTCAACCTAAGCATAAATTTTACTATATAAACCGACGCGAGTGAGGTTCAAAATTAAGAATTCAGACTGCAGTTCAGTTCAGACATTCATTCAGTGAACGTTTAGTGACTAAACAGTGCTAATAGAAGTAAATTGTCACATGTCTAACGAAGTTTATTAGTTAGCATTTTAGTAGCTTTAACCTAGATAAGTGTCTTTTTGTGAAACTTGATTGTGTGAAGATATAGATGATGGGTTTGCAACAAATAGGTTAGTGAAATACTTGTAAACTGAGACATTTTCGCCCGTACTAAGAAATTATGACAATAAAATATGTATTATGTAGAACTTTATGATATTTACTTTCAATCGCCGCTCGTAACTACAAGGCCATTGTAGGTCGATCATTGGAGACATACGATACCTTTAGATCAGTGGTTCTCAAACTTATTTGGCCTACCGCCCACTTTGCGAATAAAATTTTTTCTAGAGCCCCCCAGATTTTCGATAAATCCATATTTAATATATTCCGCATTGTACTGCCGCCTTTACTTTTTGGATTCCGACATAGTTCTCTGACTTCACAGATAAGTGAGTAAAAAATTGATCTTAAGAAACCTGCTACCGATTGAGCACCAGAGAAGCAAATAAAATAAACAATTACTGCCTTTATGTGCGACCGAATTCGTACTGAGAAGTGTTGCCGGACAATTTTCAATTTTTATCAATCTTAACACAAGCGCCTAAAAAACGTAACAGATATACCAAAACAATAACAGCATTCTAGACATTACGAACAAACAAAACCAGGGTTGCCAATAATTTCATTTCAATTATTTGTATTTAATACATAAAAATACACATAAAGCATTTTTAAAACAAGATTTATTAACCTTCAGGTTTCATATAAAAAGCAACAGATCGTTTAAGAGCGTAACAGATGCTTTAAAAACGTATATGAAAACGTAACAGATTTGATACAATTGTACAGCCTGGCAACGCTGGTACTGAGCAAGTTAGGGGGTTGTTCGTTTGGTCCGCTAGACCTGCTGGAATCTGCTCGAGATGACGTCAACGCAATGCTTTTAAATACGGATGTTGATATCTCCAGCAGGTCTAGCAGACCAAACGAACAACCCTTAGATTAACAAGTAGGGGTGTGCGATAATTATCGATGTTTGACGAACATCGATAATTCACTACGATAATCGATGGTTTTTAATTTAATTTAATTAAATAATTGATTGTTTTTGGGCAAGATGAAATCATTATCGAAACATTCTTCCATCGCCCCCCCTAGACCGCCTTGACGCCCCCCAATTTTCTCCAAGGCTTCTACCGCCCCCCTGAAAGCCTCCAGCGCCCACAGGGGGGCGCTATCGCCCACTTTGAGAAACACTGCTTTAGATGATAGGATTTATTTTTACCAGTGTTTATATTGATATCATGACCCAACAGGCCGGCAAATAATACCCAAGGTCCCGAACCCCCTAAATAAAACTTGTAGGTCTTCCCATGTGTGAAAATTGATAGATAGGCCAACATAGAGTAAGCTAGATAGCTTTAATAATCTGACGACATGGGTCGGCTATTACAACTGAAGGCTCTATATTCACAAATGGGATAACATTTTCATAGCTAATCCCGAAATGAATAGTTTTTTGAAAATAATACAATTTGTTTTTTGCTGACTTTGAAAGGGGTTTTCTTTGTGCAATGCGGCCTAAAGCGACAGCCGCAATAAGCTCTTGGTGCGAGCTTCAGATTAAAACCAATTTTGGTTTAACTTGCAAAGAATTTTATAATATGGCAGTTAAAAATAATAAGCTCTTGGAAGCCTTTTTCAACCAAATAATTAATTTTCTTAAAGCATTTTAAAGGTATTTTAAATAACTATTACACTTATGTTAGAAAAGAACTTTTTTGATTATTTTTATATAAAATAGATTGTGTTTTAGTTTAGTTAAAAATTTCCTTCCTTATTTGAGTATGTCTTTCCATTTTCAAACTTGTGTCCTGCGATTTCAAAATTTAAACCTGGCAACCTGACTTGTGATTTTAAAATCTTTTATATAGATTTATGCTGCTGTCAGCGTTTTTAACTCTTTTTTAAAGGTATTAAAGGGTTTTACGCATTTAATAGTACACTGACAAAAATGCATTTACCAATGTCGTGGGTTACAAAATTGGAGCTACTGTAACGCACCTCTCTATGTTGTTCTAACTGAGCCTATGAATTGTCCCAAATTATTTTAAAATGCTACAATAGTTCAGGTTCTTTTGGTTCGCCTCAACCCAGAAAGTGATTTTTTATCAACATTTTAGGGATTACCACAATACCTCATCTTGTAACTATTTTATGAGTTACCTGAACTCAGTTTTTGGGTTGGAATAATTCAGGATTCATTTAAAATAACCCAGAAAACGTGGTACAAAACCCCATATCGAGGGTAAATTGCCGGTTGTAAGGTCACGGAAAGTTCCGGATTCCTGCTCGTGCAGATTTGGCGCGGTTCCTTCCATTGTTATTAGTCCATTTTCCAACGATCGCGCGTAGAGGCACCTGTTCGCCGTTTCCGGGATCTTCCATTTTTTCTCTCTGTGCGTGAAAATTTGTGTTTTGCATAATTTTGGTCAGTTGGCGTAAAATGGAGGGACAGGAGGGAGATGCATACAAACTATTATTATTGAAATGGAGCCTTATTATTTATAAGTATATATTAATATTATTATATTATTAATACGTATTTACTCAAGATTTGTACATGTGTTACACATAAATGTTATTTTTCGTTTTTAAGTGTATTCTTAAAGTAAAGTCTTTGGGAGCCCTTACAAATTGCTAATTTTTAATTTTATTAATAAACTTATTAAACCATTGTTCTTATATTTTGTTCAGAACCACTAGTGTATGTTATATATATATAATATTTTGAGTTCCGATAGTCCACAATTTAGATACTGGTAGTCCAAAATTTGGACTCTGGTAGCCCAAAGAGTGAGTTATTCCAGAATGTCAAGGCTTGATAGCTCGAATCATGAATTAATCTAGCCCGACTAGTAACGCATCACAATTCACATACTGGTAGGTACGGTAGCCTATCAATAATTTAAGACGGTGGGGCGTAAGTTATTCCAACGCATAAAATAACCCATCTTCTGTGCTATACTAACTTATGAATAGTGAGTTCATGCAATTTCTTCGATTTGGTTGCCGTAATTCAGAGGTCTGGGCTGTCCCCTATTAGCAACACGCTTCGGTCTAGGACAACTCATATTTGAGTGATATCAACTGGAGATTTCGCTCAGTGTATGTGAAAGAATAATATCATGGTATTTCGGAATATTTATTTCATGAACATACAACAAGGATTAAAGCTAAAATACGACCTAGTTATAAACAAATTACACTATTTTTTAAAAAGTCCATCTCTCAGTGGAGTGAAATTATGAAGAAGTAAGGAAACTCTACAAAAAAAAACAACAACAAAGACACTATACAAAGCCCAGATTCGACCATCAATAGAGTACTGCTCTCATGTCTGGAGCTCTGCAGTTAAATTCTATTACCTATAATAATTAATATCTAATATAATAATGTGTTATTTCAATATTTTAAAAAACGCACTGGATACCATAAACGCAAAAATTTCGAAAACAGTTGCTCGCAGCGACATTGACAAGATGAGAAGTGATATTTTTAATAAAAACATAAATATACTAAAGCGCAAAAAATTTGCACTTGTGTCTATGTACTTGGAGGAGTGCCGCAGCTAGCGTCTTCTACAATCTACATAAAAAGTATTAACAATTTCAAATTTCTAGTCAAAAAAAAAACACCTCAAAATAAAAACATAAATATACTAAAGCGCAAAAAATTTGCACTTGTGTCTATGTACCTGGAGTGCCGCAGCTAGCGTCCTCTACAATATACATAAAAAGTATTAACAATTTCAAATTTCTAGTAAAAAAAAAAACACCTCAAAATAAAAACATAAATATACTAAAGCGCAAAAAATTTGCACTTGTGTCTATGTACCTCGAGTGCCGCAGCTAGCGTCCTCTACAATATACATAAAAAGTATTAACAATTTCAAATTTCTAGTCAAAAAAAAACATCTCAAAATGAAATGCAAAAATATTGGTTAAAAACTTGGACACCCTGTATGTCGGTCATTATAAACTTTTGAACTAAGCAAAGTTTGGCCAAATCCTAATATTTTTACCCCCAGAGAATCTGCAGTTTTACTGTACTGTTAATTTTGGGACACACTGTATACAAAAAAAATATTTCAAATGTCACAAATCATTTATTTAAATAGTTAACTTACATGCGTTTCTTACGAATACAGAAAAATATGAACAAAACAAAATTTAATTACAAATCAATTCCTTAGACGTCGTCAAAATCACTAAGATCCAGATCGTCCATGTCTTCAGAGGTTATCATTTCCTTGACTGCCCTAGAATGGCAATAAAAATTACAGTTGGTTGACATACATAATGTATAAAGCCTAAAATTACAGGATAACTAAATTACGGGGAACTATTCTTAGATTTAACTTTAGATGGAAATGTTCAACACATAGTAAGAAACAGTAAACGTTTCTACGATTTGTCCATCGACGCCTTCATATGAACAATAACAAATAAAATCAGTTATTAAAAGACAAGTGTTTTACTAGGTGACCCGCGGCACCCTTTAGAGGTACTAGGGCGCATTCAGAGAATTATCAAAATTCTCTCTTCGCCCTTACAGGGTGTCCTTCACCATTCAGATTTCTGGAACGGTAAGAGATACAGTCGGTTAAATTGGGAAAAGTTGCGTAATTGTGGGCCCAATAATATGCCGCAAAAAAATCAAAAATTACATAAAATATTTGGCAAAATTTATTGCCACTTTTTATTCTCCACAAGACGGCATCATCAGACATCTTTAATGCGACGTTTCGTCTTTGGGTTACCATTATCAACTTACTTTCTTTTTATACGTGCATGGATTTTTTTGCTTAAATTATGAAAGAGGAACTAAAGCCGTAAACACACTATTATCACGTCACGTGAGATCACATGCTATCACGCAATATCACGGCACACCCGAAATATCTGCAAGACGGTTTATGCGTGCTTATAAATAGGTTTAGAAGTACACTATAGTTACCTCATGCAGCTCACGGCATGTCATAAGTGACAGCACAATTTTTTTTTGTGCAAATTTACATATTCGGCACGCGTGATAGCACGGTGTCAGAGTTTGACGCTAGAAGGCTTCAAGATTCACTTGCCATCTTCAAAAACACAAAATATGTAATAAAAATGATCTGCAGTGTACGTAGTCTGTTTCTATACCGTGACAGCATGTGCTATTCTGCCGATATGACAACACGTGAATTCACGTGACGCGATAATAGTGTTTGCGGCTTAACCCTACGTTCGACACGGCATACAACACTTACTGGTTTTCTGACGTTTTGTTCCTTAAATTGACCATCTTCATTGAAAGACCCCTAGTACGTTCCTGTAATTTACTTTTGTGTCGAGAAAACTTAAGATTTTAAAATTATTATTGCTATTTCTGTCCTGAATTATTTTGTAATTTATTTTATTAAATAAAATTTTACTCTAAAGCAAGCAGTTTTTTAAGAATTTTTAAAAAGGAGAAGTTTACAGTTTCGAATTAAGCCGAATTTTTTAAAACAAAAGTAATGATGTACGTACTAGGGGTATTTTAATGAAGATGTTCAATTTAAGGAACAAAACGTCTGAAAACCAGTAAGTGTTATATACCGCTGAACGTAGGTTTAGTTCCTTTTTCACAATGTAAACAAAAAAAATCCAGCCCAAATGATGGTAACCCAAAGACGAAACGTCGCATTAAAGATCTGATGATGTCATCCTAGAATGAAAAGTAGCAATGAGAAAGTCAAATTTATTTTTGAACATCTCTTCCAACAAAGTTTTAGATTTTTCCTAATATTTCGAAAGTCACTGTATATATTTTTGAATTTTTTTGCGGCATATTATTGGGCCCATAATTACGCAACTTTTTCCAAATTTTCGTATCTCTTACCGTTCCCGAAATCCCAATGGTGAAGGACGAATTTGTTACACCCTGTATACTCGAGTTAGTTGAACATACAGCATCATCACTTGACGCATTAAAACCACTAACATATAACTATGGATACGTACAACTTATGGGGCCGCAATAAAAAGTTAAATTTTATGAGGGAAAAAATGGGTTGGTGCGCACGGTTTACCGGTCATAGTTTTAAGGGTTGCTTGTTGGTTGTCTTGCGCATAATGTTGTCGCTGTCATATAGGTAACCCCGCCGTATTGGTGCCGGTTTGGTTGGACCGTCCAGAACTGAAATCAGTCATAGCGATGTAACGATACTAAATATCTATCGATACGTGGACAATAGATATCAAAAATAATTCGAAAAGTGGCTTTTTAGTGAAGGCCTTCTTTTATGCGAAAAAATAGATTGTTTATTTCCCAGTAAAGAAGGTCTTGATGTGCCAAAATATTGCCGTGTAATCATTTTCATAAAGGGCGAAGTACGGTCCTGTTCGCCGGTTAAGGTAAATAGTTTATCAGTCGGCATTGCGCATGACATCTGACGATTAGCTTTGTTTAAATGCGCAAGGCCATTTTGCCACTTTTACTTCTAGAATTTGACTATCCATAGATAGGGGCATTCTAGGATGCCTCATCTGGACTTCGCCTTTTTCTGAATATAAATGCTTTTCTTTTTTTTACAGGTACTGTACTAAATATGTTTGTTTTTAATATGCACAAATAAAGACATTATTTTTATTATTATTATAATATTTATAGGTCGGTGATTAAAACGCGCCTTATGAAGAACTGATAGGCAGCTGCTGCGCAGCTTAATGGCATAACGCGGCAGCAACGGGCCTGTGTGCGAAAATCTTGCCGGCCTCATCTTCAGTGGCGAAATTTTACATACGCAGAAACTTTTGACACTGTTAAGGCAAACTACAAAATATTTAAGCATTTTTTATGTAACGAAGAAAATTATGATTTTGGAAACGTTAAAAAGATTTACTGAAAGTTCTGAAATTTAACGTATGAAACTGATCGACCCCGGGTGTGTTATTCACCTGATGGAATCCATCACTCTGGCTGTAATCGTCTAATTTTTGTGGTACGACCCTGTATACGTTGTGTTTACTTTGCAGGTTCTTTTAAAGTTTGGGACAACGGTAAGGTTGTCAGGTTTTACGATGTATTAGTTTTTATTCTTAGTATGACGTTTTTCCCTAAGTACTGATAGGATTCCGCTGCCAGGAATTTAAATCAAAGAGAGTTTAACCATTCACTTATTTATTACAAATTAATAATTTACCAGATACAAAGGTTTTACATTATTATAATAATAATTATATAACCTGTTTCAGAATGTTTGTCTCCCATAATTTGGCCCGTTATTATTCACCAATATCTGTCTGCGACAGAACGGTGATGATTTACCCCCTTTACCACAATACTAAGTATTATATGTCTGCGACAATAATAGCGTTGTTACCTGTTCTCTATCTATTATGTCTGCGACAATAATAGTAGATATCCGATATTTCTATCTCGCTTCTTACATGAACCTTTGGTCTGCGACCATTTTATTTACATTGATCCCCTGATAATCTGCAATTTATTTTGTTACATATGACCCCATTTTCGTGTACGTATTTTTATTTAATTTACTTGTCGTTTTGTTTATGTACCATCCCTCAGTTTACGTACACGTTTGGTATAATGCTACTACGTAGTATAGTGAAAAGACAACTGTACAGTAGTGGTGTCCTACTGTTGAACATTTTAACATATAACTCATAAAAGTGTAATAAAAATTAGGAGCCTGCTCGCTTTCCGCATGTGTCACTTTTCTTCTCAAGCGAGCATTGTTTTTCATGTACTGGAAGTCGAAAGACACTGTCCGGTAGTGGTGTCCTACCGTCGAACATTCATTCCTAAGAAAAACCCATCACGCCTTTTTATTTACACCTGTTATAAATTAACGTTCTACAGGCAACATCATACCAAATGATTTTAACCCTTTTTTATAACAGTGATAACCTGCGGTTACCCTGTTATACATCATAGATAACCCTTTTTAGAACCCTCCCCCATTTCTTTACCGCGGATTGCAGATATTATTCGAGGAAGGCTTTATTACTGCGTAATAAAGACCTACCTTTGTTTTCAAGAACCCACTGTAAAATTCACCCTGGGAAGACAAACATCTGTTTCTGAAAATGACCTACTAAATAACGACCCTTTAAACGAAAGCAAAAGTGTATTGATTTATGCCAACCAGTGGTACCGTTATTCGCTTTTCACTTTAAAATAATGTTTAAGTTATTTCTTTCTTGCGGACATTTTAGATTAAACAGAACCGTTAATCCCGAATTACCCTTTGTAGTTTTTTTACTAGAAACCTACCATTTTTGTCCTGCAGACAATTTATTTGGTAGGTGGAGATTATTTGTATTAATATATCAAAGAGAAGATATAGAGATGAGAGCGGCCATTTTGTGTATAAATTAATTTGATTTTGGGATGCTGGATTTACTTCCATGAATTTTTATATGTGACTATAGAAAAGAGTGATATACTGAGAGTAGCATACCATACTGAATTTAACTCCGTTGTCAAGGATTCCTAGCGCGTCGACATCGGCGAGCCGATGGGGCAACCAGAATACTCAACTCAACAAGTAGAAGAAAATTCTTTATGCGTCTATAGAAAAAGAGTGATATACTGAGAGTAGCATACCATACTGAATTTAACTCCGTTGTCAAGGATTCCTAGCGCGTCGACATCGGAAAACCGATGGGGCAACCAGAATACTCAACTCAACAAGTAGAAGAAAATTCTTTATCAAATAAAGATGTACTGAACACTAAATGGCCGCGTAAACACTTTAACTTGTAAATGGGAAAAACTTGTATGTTGAAATTAAAGAGATTAATGATGCACTGATAGAGCACTGGCAGCGAAATGACTTGATTTGAGAACGGGAAATTTTGACTCTGAATCGGGCAGCGTAACGTCTTGTATTTGCAACAGTCAAAAATTGAATTCCCTTTTAAGCGTCGCGTCTCCCGCTTTTATAGGCGCACCCCTGCCTTTGCTCTCTTGCGTCACTTTATGCACCCCTATTTCATGTTTACCCTAAGGAATGTGACCTCTTGACATTCCTTGGTTGGTAAATCGCTAATATGTTAGACTTTTTGCTGTTTTAGCTATTTTAAAATACATGTATTTTATGCATGTATTACTGGACCTAAATATATTGGCTATTTTATTTTCAACATCGACATTTTTTTAGCGAAAAATAGACCCGGGTCCGGGCCGTTTCACGTAGAAGAAAAAAGTGTAAAATGTCTTACCTTTTGTACCAGAAAAAGAAGAAAAAATTTTATATATGAAAGTTTCATTAATAAATTACTGGAAAAACTTGAAAAAAGAATCTAAGAGAAAAACATTATTAATTTGATTTTTGGAAAGTCTCTCGTCTCTTTAATTTTGTCCTTTTTGAAATTTATTTTCCAAAAATCAAACTAAATAGTATGATGATCTTACGCTAGACCTTACCTTAATACTTTGACTTCCGGTGTATCACTGGTCCAGTCGACAAATCCTGGATTTGATATTTTAGATTCGAGAATTTGATTAAGTCTCGCGCGAAGTTGTTCCACGATAGAGGCGGAACTTTCCGTACAAAGAAAACGCATCGTACCATTTACAGATATCCCAACAAACGAGTCGCCATCTTTATTGGTATGCACCCTAAACAATAAATATTGTTATGTATCAGTAATTTCCATCGCGTTATTTTATGTATGCGACAGCGGTCCATTTTTGCGAAAAGTTAAAAAGTATTTCGAAAATCGTTGAGGCTCAGAACAAAAATAGGTACGATTTTTCTGGATATCACCTACAACACCGACAACTATGTTTTCAGGGACATTTTCACGGAACAGCACGTTGCAAATACGTTTATCAACATCACATATTAGTATTAAAAGTAGCGGTCTTATTTGACATTTTAATGCATAGTTAACAGCTTCGGACAATGTCGTTGGGAACGCATACTACGCCAATTAAATATCGAATATTAAAAAAATTCCCGTCCAAATTAATAAGCTGTTATTTCGTTAATAATTAACCAATTTTTTATAATATGTTTTTAACTAATAGAAAATAGTTTCTAGAGTTTAGGACAGAGCAGCTTATGTCCTAATATGTCTAATTGTACGGGGCAGCGCATAAAATCTAGGTGCATGTAAAATTCCTAAAATTTAATTTGGACACATCTTACATAAAAATTGAATTTATTTAATTGTAAACTAAACCAATATCTTTAGTTAGTTAGACATCGGCCCAAAAGAATAGCTATGCCACTTGAGCTAACAAAAAAATTACTATTTCTTATAAACACGTTGTATAGTCGAAAAAATGTTTTGAAAATAATTAATAAACACATAAAGTCTATAATACAGAGTGCTGCGCAATTATCTATTCATTTAATTCATTTGCTTAACGAAATAAAAACTAGGTATGGCCTATATATCTAATGATTTTGTATTTATAATGTTAAGTAAATGACTATAGTCTTTGCAGCGAGCCCTCGAGCTTTTTCGACAGTTGGCATCAGCAATATGTCATCGATCAGCTGTTTGGGGACTTAATCAAACACCCCCAGTTTTATACGAACCGCATTGAGCGTGTTGTGTTTTTATATTTTTCCAGTTTGATTGGTGCTAATAAGTTTTAAAAGTATATTTCTGTCGTTTTAGTATAGTTTATTTTGTTTTGAAAACTTTGATTAACTACATATTGAGTTGTTTGTGTATCTGGTAAACTCACATGGTAAACCACAGTAAGTACGAGTCACGTAACGAAAAATTTATAGGTTAATATTTTATTTATATGTTTTTAGGCGAAAATAATAATTATGGAGCATAATTATTGTTTCTACCTCAGCTGTTGTAGATGTTTTATTTCTTTCCGAGTGAGTTGAGATTTATTTCAGTTAAATATCAGGTAATACTTTTGTGTGGCGACTTGAATGTAGACAGTTTGGTAAGCTGGGAAAGTAGGAAATATTTGCATGATATTTTTTAAAGTTTTGGTCAGAATTCAAGTGCAATTATTGATCATGTGGTGTGTAATAATATGTTCATCTAAGTTTACTATTTTTAGAACTTTGCAGAGAATACTAAATATATTGTTTATTCAAGTGGATGTTGAAATTTCAGTTTTCTTGGCACGAGTGGTTGCACGATAAGATTCCGCATAAAAAATGTTGAATGGTTTTTAAGTCTTTTTGGGGGTGGGGGAGGGTCACAGGCCCTTGGTAGTCCCAGTAAGCCTGAATGAGATATAATGTAAACGCCAATTACTACAAAAATATAAAACGGTTTCAAGTGAAAGATAAATACATTTTTGTTTATGTTTGTTTGTTCCAATAATAACTCCTATTTTACTTAGGCAAAGGTGTATTCATTTTTACATGGCAATGACCTAAGCCCAGCAGTTCGTTCAAAATGTGTATACCGACTTTAAAGAATGTCATCCTCACTTAAGTGCTGTTCAGGTGAGACGTTTTAAAGTATTTTTATATATGTGTAATATAATAGCTATATTTATTGTTTTTAAATAAATTTACACACTCGACACATTTCTTATTCATCTGTTAAAGCATAATATGAGGGATAGATATTACCTGTATTAATTTTCCAACATTATTAACTTTACGAAAAGAAAAATAATTAAGCAAATGGCAGGCAAATATTTTAGAAATGATTTTAAAAAATTGTTGGTTTTTTTAAAATTTTTCAATTACTATATCATAAAATTTATCCTTTAAACCTACAGGAAACTGCAATAGCAATGCAAATCTCTGCTTTCACAATTAGAAGATATAAGGATGGCGTCGAAAAAAGAGCTATTGCATTCAAAAGTAAGGTAATATGTATGGTTGGCATATATAGGAACCAAGTTCACAAGATGATATAAAATATCTATCCTGATATTTTATGTACACACGTACAAATTCCTCAAAAAATGATGTCTTTTACCATGAAATATTAGTGCTTGCAGAACATGTAATTATATATAATGACTTTATTTTATATATTTGAATAAATAAATAACAAAAAAATACAATGTGTTTGTGTGTTTTATTCCCGATAATTATAATAAAAAATGTATTTAAAAATATAAATAGACTCGTTTCATTTTTAAAATAAACGTACGTACTATTGTAGTACGGTCCTGGAACGTCATACAAACCTAGGCAAAATAAATAACCAGAAATAAGCAGGCAAGTCATTAATGTCACGTGACACTTGACATATCTGGCGCGACTATAACAAGGGGTGAACTCAAAGTCACGGCCAAACCTTGTTAGTTGCCATACAGGTATCTTGGAGAAAATGGACTTTTTCTTTGATTAAGTAAATGAATAGATAATTGCGAAACACTCTGTATTATAGACTTTGTTTGTTGAAATGATTTTTATTTTTAATTTAGCAGAAGTCAAGGGATAAAATGTGACAGTGATTGTTTATGATGAAACGTTTATACGTTTCGAAATAACAGCTTATTATATAGAACGTGAATGTTTGATAATAATCGATAATTAATTGGTGTAGTGTATTCAAAACAAGGATGCATTCAGAAACCCCAGCAGAGATTTTTGCCGAAGCAAGAATCAAAGTGGAAAAGTAACAAAAACGTAAACTTACCGTCTAAATTGATCGCCGAAAAAAATAATAGACAACGGAAATACAAAAGTTGCATCATGAATATATAGGTGTGACGATCTGAGCCTGATATAATAAACTATGAAGGGCGAAGGTGGACTGACTGTATGATAGAGAACCGATTTCATGTGAAGCTCCATTTTATCATGTGTAGTGGATCTATATATCATTCGTCGTTTGCCAAGTTTACTAAAAACATAAAAGCCATCAGTACTTTTTTTTAAATTTATTTAAATAAGATATATTTTAGTGACCACACTGATTGCTTTTCAAATTGTCGATTTATTGTGTAAAAATCAATAAAACAAACTTAGATTAAAATTTATATTAAGTCAACGTTTCTACTTCTATTAGATCAACCTCAGGGCGCTGAAAGGGACTTTTTAAAAATATTAAATACCTTTAGTATGTGTTTAAATTAAATGTTAAAACTAATTTTAATTTATAGGTTATACCTATAAGGAATATTACATTTTGCATGTACACAGTGACCGGAATAAAGTTGGCCACATATTGGAAACTTTTTTTATAATTGAAATATTAAAAAACTTTTTACCAGCCCGGTGAGAGTGCTTATGGGGGGATAGAAACAGGTAAGAAGTCCATGCAAGTGACATCACGCCATGCCTATCGCCGCTAAGACCTACGTTTTCCATGTGTGTCAAACATCCCTATCTGTCAATATCAGACTTACGTAGTTATATCAGGAAACCAAGTGGGCGTGTTTAATAAAGGCCACTTGATTTTGGCCATATTTGTCTCACTTTACCGAATCGGGAAAGGTTGATGCAGACAGAGACAGACATAAAATGCGAACAGGCAGAGTTGTTAAATAATTTTACATGTCAATTTCCTTCGTCTGGCATGGAATATAATCAAGCAACATATGAATGATATGTAAAGTGAATGAAAATGGGGAAAGCAAAGCGTCCTTAAATTATAAAATAATTTTTAATATTCTAATCTTTTCACGAGAAAGGTCGTTTTAATGGTATAAAAGTGTGTAAGGATTATTTTAAAGTGATATTTACAGTTTAAAACATGTCAGAATCCTTATATTTGATTTTCACTACTTAGTAAATCAAATAAAAGGGTTTTGAATGTTTTTTTTGCTTAAATGTCACTTTAAAATATTGACACCAATAAAAATTTAGACAAAAGTGACATATGAAAAGCACGTGCGCTTTGTCAGCTGATGCCATGCACAATGGATGCCATAACTTTTATGCCTGCTTCGATTTATTAACACGGCTGTTTGTCTTCTAGCTTCCCGCTACTAGTATCAGCGACCATTCAGCCACCGTTTCTTCACGTTGTTACCAAAATGGGGTAACTATTACGTGCCTGCATGGTCGCTGGAACCATTCTTACGTTGCACTACCGTTCCTAGAACATTCCAAAAATAAGTGTGTGGTAAGTCCGATCAAAATGGGACCCACTCCCTTAAACATAGTTTGATATCTCTGTCTTTCAACTAAAATAATCTATATTTATTCCGTCTATCATATGGATCTCTATCCAAACAATACCTCAGTTCATATTTTATGCACTTAACCATAAAATAATATAAGTAGGTAAATATTTAAGACTTTGAGTTCGGTATACCCAAAATAAGAAGGTTAGATCTAAAAAGAACACTGCCGTAAAATATTGCCTACAAAAATAAAATATTAGAAATTTGAAAAATAATAAGATATAACTACATATATATATTTGAAGAGGTAAGTAATTTTGTAGATACCCTAATACTTAAAAATAACAAAAAACAAGTTTTCTATTATCAAACAATTAATGTCAAAATAAGTTTCTAGGGTTACAATTATGCAGATGCAGTCGGCGTACGTAGTTTTTTTTATATTCCAATAATAAAAAAGTTTCCCAAATGTGGCCAGTTTTTGGCCGATCACTGTATATGAAATATGTAAAACAACGTATAATATACCGGGGTTTTCGCTAAGGTCGACGAGCGGCGGTATCTCGATAACTATTTGGTCTACAGCTTTCGGGGGAAAAAAATTATTACAAAATTATTTTCAACTTTGAAATTTTAATACTAGATGTCTTGTATCTAATTCAAAATCAAAAAATTATAATATCTCTTAAAATCAATAGTGAAGGTATATCACGTGGAACTGTTTTGGACTCTCAAATTAACACTCTACAAATTATTTATTTGACTCTTTTGTATCTCCTAAAATAAGGAGCGAGGAAGGCTCGAGTCGTGTTGAAGAAAAAGTTCAATAACTTCCGAATACATTAACCGATTTTATCGAACCTAGTCTCGTTTTAAAGCTATTTGATAGCCGAATTATAATCTACAATAATACTTGAGTTTTAGTTTAAGACTGAACCGCTAGATGGCGTTCTTCAGATCGCTTTAGCAATTTACTCCATTTTTCCATAAAAAGTTAAATGGAAGCCTAAGTTTTTAATTTGCTAGTCTTATTACTCGTAAAATTATTTAAAATTTGGCGCAAACCGGAAGTCGATATCGCTTTTCAAACTTAAGTTGAGCAATGAGCAAAAATCTATTATTTAACATTTTAAATAGTGTTGTGATCGCTCGAGCGAAAAACCGCTTGATCACTCGATTATTGAAATAACCGACATCGCTCGATTATTAAAAAAAACGCTCGAGTTATCTATTCAGGCGAAAACCGTCGCTCGTCACTTATTATCTTTCACTCGATACCCGAGCTTCGCTTGACGCCGGCGGAAATGTGCCGCTGTAGTGTGATCGAGTTAAAAAACTGCTCGTATATTCGAACAGTTTTTCGCTCGATAGGAAATACTCTAGTTATAAATTCAAGCGAACAACCGAAAACTATCGCCTGTCACTTGATACACGACCTTCGGTCTACGCGCCGCGCTATCCGATTGGCGACGTTCGAGTTTGACGCTGAGCAGGTACACGACATACGACTTTCTTAAAGGCACATAAATAAGAAATGTCTCCGATTGTAAATATTAAAAAATTAAAGGATATAATTTTTAAATTTTTATTTACTATAAACTCGAGAAAACTTCTCAAAAATATCATAATAATAGAAATTGTAAATAAAAATAACAAAACGAACAAAATATATAGAAAAATTCCTTGGTAATCTTATAGTAAACATTTTTACATCTAAACAGGAACTTTTTATTATTAAACTCAAGAAGACTTCTTAAAAATAACATATATTATAGAAAATGTTAATGGTAAATAAGAAAACGAGCAAATTAGTTAACAAAACATAGGTATAGACAAATTTTTTGGTAACCAAAAGTAAACATTCTTATTTCTAAATTAAATTTAAACTTTTAGGTAACTAATAAAAATTAATTTAAAAAAATAATCACCTATTTTCTTATTTTGCCAGTCGCGTAACTAAGCCTACATTTTTGAAGGGCACACAGTGGGCACCTGATAATTTACAGTGGAAGAATTTGACAAGCCATTTTAAATATCTACTTATTTTATGCTCGTAGATTGAGAAAGATGTGTGTGTGTGTGAAGGAAAATAACTCTCGGTAATACTTTTTGTTTTAAAAAAGCACAAGAATAAACCCGAACAATAAATACATATTTAGGTGATTTTTTTTGCAGTTTTTTTTGTTTGGTATCGAGACACGTGGTAAAAATTCATTATTCACAAATAAATAAATTTCTGGAATTTTTTTGGTGGCTACTACAATTTTTTTAGCTAAACCTGTGCCCGCCCGTAGTTACGTGTCTGCTAAATACCCTACCTGATTACACGTGAACGACTAGGCTGTCGGTCGAGCAGTCGGTGACGTCATCGCTTGGTGAATTGGAATTTCAAGCGATTCACTCGAGCGATTCACTAGATTATTAAAATCGCTCGAGTATCAAGTACTCGATTATTCATCGGTTCTTTCCCAACACTAATTAAATGATAACATGAAATATTCGTCAGCCATGAAAATCCAAACAATGAAATTGAGAATTATCTCTCCTTTCACCGTAATTTATTATTTTGAATTCTAAAATTGTGTTTTGTTGTTAAAAACAGAGTAAACAATTTTAGAATTCAACATAACAAATTACACTGAAACTAATGACGGCTAATTGTCAATTTTATTGTTTGAATTTTCTTGGCTTACTTATTATGAACAAATATTTGATGTTATCATTCAAAAATGTTAAAAAATAGATTTTTGCTCATAACTTACGTTTGAGGAGCGATATCGACTTCCCGTTTGAGCCACTTTTTAAATAAATGTGTCAAACATCCCTATCTGTCAATATCAGACTTACGTAGTTATATCAGGAAACCAAGTGGGCGTGTTTAATAAAGGCCACTTGATTTTGGCCATATTTGTCTCACTTTACCGAATCGGGAAAGGTTGATGCAGACAGAGACAGACATAAAATGCGAACAGGCAGAGTTGTTAAATAATTTTACATGTCAATTTCCTTCGTCTGGCATGGAATATAATCAAGCAACATATGAATGATATGTAAAGTGAATGAAAATGGGGAAAGCAAAGCGTCCTTAAATTATAAAATAATTTTTAATATTCTAATCTTTTCACGAGAAAGGTCGTTTTAATGGTATAAAAGTGTGTAAGGATTATTTTAAAGTGATATTTACAGTTTAAAACATGTCAGAATCCTTATATTTGATTTTCACTACTTAGTAAATCAAATAAAAGGGTTTTGAATGTTTTTTTTGCTTAAATGTCACTTTAAAATATTGACACCAATAAAAATTTAGACAAAAGTGACATATGAAAAGCACGTGCGCTTTGTCAGCTGATGCCATGCACAATGGATGCCATAACTTTTATGCCTGCTTCGATTTATTAACACGGCTGTTTGTCTTCTAGCTTCCCGCTACTAGTATCAGCGACCATTCAGCCACCGTTTCTTCACGTTGTTACCAAAATGGGGTAACTATTACGTGCCTGCATGGTCGCTGGAACCATTCTTACGTTGCACTACCGTTCCTAGAACATTCCAAAAATAAGTGTGTGGTAAGTCCGATCAAAATGGGACCCACTCCCTTAAACATAGTTTGATATCTCTGTCTTTCAACTAAAATAATCTATATTTATTCCGTCTATCATATGGATCTCTATCCAAACAATACCTCAGTTCATATTTTATGCACTTAACCATAAAATAATATAAGTAGGTAAATATTTAAGACTTTGAGTTCGGTATACCCAAAATAAGAAGGTTAGATCTAAAAAGAACACTGCCGTAAAATATTGCCTACAAAAATAAAATATTAGAAATTTGAAAAATAATAAGATATAACTACATATATATATTTGAAGAGGTAAGTAATTTTGTAGATACCCTAATACTTAAAAATAACAAAAAACAAGTTTTCTATTATCAAACAATTAATGTCAAAATAAGTTTCTAGGGTTACAATTATGCAGATGCAGTCGGCGTACGTAGTTTTTTTTATATTCCAATAATAAAAAAGTTTCCCAAATGTGGCCAGTTTTTGGCCGATCACTGTATATGAAATATGTAAAACAACGTATAATATACCGGGGTTTTCGCTAAGGTCGACGAGCGGCGGTATCTCGATAACTATTTGGTCTACAGCTTTCGGGGGAAAAAAATTATTACAAAATTATTTTCAACTTTGAAATTTTAATACTAGATGTCTTGTATCTAATTCAAAATCAAAAAATTATAATATCTCTTAAAATCAATAGTGAAGGTATATCACGTGGAACTGTTTTGGACTCTCAAATTAACACTCTACAAATTATTTATTTGACTCTTTTGTATCTCCTAAAATAAGGAGCGAGGAAGGCTCGAGTCGTGTTGAAGAAAAAGTTCAATAACTTCCGAATACATTAACCGATTTTATCGAACCTAGTCTCGTTTTAAAGCTATTTGATAGCCGAATTATAATCTACAATAATACTTGAGTTTTAGTTTAAGACTGAACCGCTAGATGGCGTTCTTCAGATCGCTTTAGCAATTTACTCCATTTTTCCATAAAAAGTTAAATGGAAGCCTAAGTTTTTAATTTGCTAGTCTTATTACTCGTAAAATTATTTAAAATTTGGCGCAAACCGGAAGTCGATATCGCTTTTCAAACTTAAGTTGAGCAATGAGCAAAAATCTATTATTTAACATTTTAAATAGTGTTGTGATCGCTCGAGCGAAAAACCGCTTGATCACTCGATTATTGAAATAACCGACATCGCTCGATTATTAAAAAAAACGCTCGAGTTATCTATTCAGGCGAAAACCGTCGCTCGTCACTTATTATCTTTCACTCGATACCCGAGCTTCGCTTGACGCCGGCGGAAATGTGCCGCTGTAGTGTGATCGAGTTAAAAAACTGCTCGTATATTCGAACAGTTTTTCGCTCGATAGGAAATACTCTAGTTATAAATTCAAGCGAACAACCGAAAACTATCGCCTGTCACTTGATACACGACCTTCGGTCTACGCGCCGCGCTATCCGATTGGCGACGTTCGAGTTTGACGCTGAGCAGGTACACGACATACGACTTTCTTAAAGGCACATAAATAAGAAATGTCTCCGATTGTAAATATTAAAAAATTAAAGGATATAATTTTTAAATTTTTATTTACTATAAACTCGAGAAAACTTCTCAAAAATATCATAATAATAGAAATTGTAAATAAAAATAACAAAACGAACAAAATATATAGAAAAATTCCTTGGTAATCTTATAGTAAACATTTTTACATCTAAACAGGAACTTTTTATTATTAAACTCAAGAAGACTTCTTAAAAATAACATATATTATAGAAAATGTTAATGGTAAATAAGAAAACGAGCAAATTAGTTAACAAAACATAGGTATAGACAAATTTTTTGGTAACCAAAAGTAAACATTCTTATTTCTAAATTAAATTTAAACTTTTAGGTAACTAATAAAAATTAATTTAAAAAAATAATCACCTATTTTCTTATTTTGCCAGTCGCGTAACTAAGCCTACATTTTTGAAGGGCACACAGTGGGCACCTGATAATTTACAGTGGAAGAATTTGACAAGCCATTTTAAATATCTACTTATTTTATGCTCGTAGATTGAGAAAGATGTGTGTGTGTGTGAAGGAAAATAACTCTCGGTAATACTTTTTGTTTTAAAAAAGCACAAGAATAAACCCGAACAATAAATACATATTTAGGTGATTTTTTTTGCAGTTTTTTTTGTTTGGTATCGAGACACGTGGTAAAAATTCATTATTCACAAATAAATAAATTTCTGGAATTTTTTTGGTGGCTACTACAATTTTTTTAGCTAAACCTGTGCCCGCCCGTAGTTACGTGTCTGCTAAATACCCTACCTGATTACACGTGAACGACTAGGCTGTCGGTCGAGCAGTCGGTGACGTCATCGCTTGGTGAATTGGAATTTCAAGCGATTCACTCGAGCGATTCACTAGATTATTAAAATCGCTCGAGTATCAAGTACTCGATTATTCATCGGTTCTTTCCCAACACTAATTAAATGATAACATGAAATATTCGTCAGCCATGAAAATCCAAACAATGAAATTGAGAATTATCTCTCCTTTCACCGTAATTTATTATTTTGAATTCTAAAATTGTGTTTTGTTGTTAAAAACAGAGTAAACAATTTTAGAATTCAACATAACAAATTACACTGAAACTAATGACGGCTAATTGTCAATTTTATTGTTTGAATTTTCTTGGCTTACTTATTATGAACAAATATTTGATGTTATCATTCAAAAATGTTAAAAAATAGATTTTTGCTCATAACTTACGTTTGAGGAGCGATATCGACTTCCCGTTTGAGCCACTTTTTAAATAATTTTACGAGTAACAAGCAAATTAAAAGGTTAGGCTTCTGTTTAACTTTTCATGGAAAATGGAGTAAATTACTAAAGGGATCAAAACGCCATCTAGCGGTTCAGTCTTAAATTAAAACGTAAGTATTAATATAGATTATCATTCGACTATGAAATAGCTTTAAAACAAGACTAAGTTCGATAAAATCGGTTAATGTTTTCGGAAGTTATTGAACTTTTTCTTCAACACGAATCAAGTCTTTCCTCACCCGTTATTTTAGGCGATAGAACAAAAGGTTAAACAAATAATTTAGTGTTAATAAATAGGAGAGTCCAAAACAGTTCCACGCGATAAACCTTCACTATTGATTTTAAGAGATATATCATTTTTTGATTTTTAATTAAAGATACGATATCTAGCGGTAAAAGTTGAAAATAATTTTAGTACAGTTCTAGGGGTCACTTTTGTAATACATTTTTTTTCCCCGAAAGCTGTAGACCAAATAGTGATACGCCGTTGGTCGACCTTCGCGGGATACCCGGTATTTCAAAACAATTTACGTTTTAGTATCGCTGGACGTACAATATTTGTTTGCTAATATACCCACAGACCATTACAATTAACTAACTTTCTTACAGAGCGCCGTGACAAAATACTAAACCTTTAAATGCGCTGCGAACTAAAAACGTTTATGAACCCCAATGTAGACGTATTATGTACTTTAAATGAAAATTAGCTATTAACTTACTATTTAAGCAGGTAAAATAAATAAACTTCATCTCATGCCATATTAATCAAGCATAAGGAAACAATGCGTTTAAAATATCTATTATTTTAGTAAATATTTCAATTTATTATGAAAATATAAAAGATATGTTCTTTACTTACATAGCTACGTTAGGATATAGTCCAGAAGCTATCACTGCCTTCACAAGACTAATGTTCTTACTGTTGTAATTATTTGACGGGTCTCGTGTATCTGCACTTTTTATGAACTTCATATCGAAAAGCAACTTGGCGAATTGTTTTCGCATATCCTGTAGTGTTCGTAGTATAGGTGCACTTAAATTGTATTTTTTACAAAAATTATATTGATTGATTGAGGAATCTTCAAAGCCACGAATCTAAAAACATATTATGTAAATACAAACCTTACCACATTTTAAGTGTGTTTTTCCACACTAAAGTTATTACAAAAATGTTTCACAGGGAACCAACCGCGGAATCAGAGTTTAATAAAAAAAAAGTTAGTAGGAAGTAGTATATCACGACTGCTAAAAATCAGTATCAACAACTCGAGTTTTATAAAACATGAAACATTTTTTGTACTAGTCATAGTTTAATTAAAGTATTTTTACTTTATTTGGATGCCGTATAGCAATATATCTATTTTAATATTAGAACTACATTATTATTAATATTTTCTTGTCAGATTTAAATTATTATGTATATATAAAAAAACAACGTTATACCTATTTTAGTAAACCTAACGCAGTTTAAAGCTTTTATTTAACTAAAATGGGAGGAACTTGTTATTTTCACAATTTTATTTAGATACTTTGTACCAATTATAACACTTGAAGATACACGGTGTTATGGAAATGACTTATTATTTATATTTAAACCAGCAATTCCTGAGATGAAGACAAATTGAAGAAAAATAACCATAAATGGCGCTTGCAATTAATATGCTGTATAAATCACCTGACGTCAGAAAAACCACGTATGCCGCACTGGCAGAAAATATAAACAAACTGGCGACAGATCTCAAAGATGTAAACAATCAACCTTGGGATAGGTTATGTCAAAAAACGTCAGTGGATTCTGACCGGTATTGTCATATTTAGATGTTAAATACTTTAGGTCAATGACCGTTTGACTGATTCGAAGTTGTTTATTTTCATTTCGATGTTTGTTAGAAATTGTATTGTTCGTTAGGAAAAAATTCAATTTTATTTAAGCCACTCTTACCTTTTCGGTCTTATTTAAAACCAACTTAATTTATAAAAAAAATTACACACCAAATACGTTTTAGTAGAACACCGGCACATAACCTCGCAAAATCACAAAAATTCACGTGGGAACATCGTTTTAATTAATTCTCACGTAGATTTGTATGCACTTTTGTGTTTAACTGATATATCGTATTAAATTTACCTAGAAATAACTAAACGTTTGCCGTTCGAGTTTGACATTCGACCGGCTTTGTTCGGGTTTCCTCGGTCGATCGATATGTCCGGGTCGGGTCGGAGATAATGGAGTTGCCAGCAACGAAATACTAATATCTAAAAATACAGCGTTGCCACTTGTTGGCGTCTTTTCGCTATTTTATAAGATTATATTAATAAATTGTGTTATTTCCTTCTGTAATATTATTTTTCTGTATAATTTTCTTTCTTGCTGTAGGACAAAATTAATATTTTTTAATAGAATTTTCAATTTAAAATTTTGGCGCGCAAATATCGATGTTGAAGTCTCGAAAATGGCAACCGAGCTCTAGTTCCAGGTATTTTTCTGAATGTTCGAATAGTGCTTCGAAGCGCCCATGCTTGTATTGAAGCGGAAGGCGATCAGTTTCCACATATTCCATTCAAGAGTAAAGGGTAAAAGGAATAATAAATTTGATGCGAGGCCCATTAGAAATTAGCGTTTTGATTATTTCTGAATTTTGTGTACTATTGCGAAATCTTGTGTTGAAATAATTTGTATCCTATCTCCTACGTGCTTTTGTGCTATGTGTACGGTAGTGTTGTAAAGTGTAATTATACGTGTCAGTGTGTGTTTTTTAAGTAATTTAGTTTAATTTGTTCTGTTTCACCATGTGTTCTGTGTCTCCCGTGTTGAAATAATTTGTGTCCTATATCCTATGTATATCTATGTGTACAGTAGTGTTGTAAAGTGTAATTATGCGTTAGTGTTTAGTGATTTTATGTAATCAGATAATAAGTGCCTATCTTCAAAAAACTAATTTAAAACTGGTGAGTGTTTCTTTAAGTGATTTAGTTTAATTTGTTCTGTTTCACTATGTGTTCTCCCATGTGTGGCATATCGCCTATGTGAATTTGTTCTATGTTTTTTCTAATTTGAAACTCGTGGGTGTGTGTGTTTCCTTAAGTGATTTAGTGTAATTGGTTCTGTTTCACTATGTTTTTTTTCTCGACATTATGCCGGTCATGTTCCGAGATTGGAAAGAAGAGGCCGAAGGGGTTTTAGTGGGTATAAACTTATTATGCAGTCCCATACTATCACCAAGGCACGTGACGATCATTAAGCTTCAGTGTCCTGGATTTACTTTCTATTTGGATACCAAGGTAAGCTAAATATAAAGTTTTGCATTTATGCACAGCTTCAGCAACATTGCGCGTAACACGTGTTTTGTGACACATCTCCACAGGGTGATATAGTACAGTGCCGCGGAGTGACCTGTGAGTTTATGGTTGCGTTACCCCACACTTTTAAAACGGTCTATTAAATATACAGGGTGTCCGGGAACATGTGGGAAATCTCCCGGATATGAAGAAAACACGTGAAAAGAATACTATAGGTTCATATAAACTTCTTTCGTATCGGCCTCCTCTTCGGAGATATGGGCTCCCAAAGAGCACCAATGGAATCAAGTTTTTTACATATAATTATTGAACCACCTGGTATATTTCAATTATTTTTTAATATGATGTATACCAGGTAAGACCCGTCAAATTACTACCCAAGAAACTGTTGTGAATTACTCACAGCTGCAGGGACGGACTAGCTGTAGCACTATGGGCCCATTTTTTTTTACGCCCTGTATGATGAGAACTTTGGACAATGTTTTTTACATACCTTTAACTATTGGCTAAAAATTAAGTACTCTTCATTCATGTCGCTAATCCTAACCGTTTTCGAAAAAACGGCATTTCATATACATCATGTATGCGTATTTCAGTAAAAGATACATCTTTGTTCCGATCAAATGTTCAACCTTCAAAATTCCGCTTTTTCATATTTAACCCGTGAGAATTTAGGGGACTGGTGTAAATAAAATGACGTTTTTTCCGAAAACGGTTAGGATTAGCGACATGAATGAAGAGTACTTAATTTTTAGCCAATAGTTAAAGGTATGTAAAAAACATTGTCCAAAGTTCTCATCATACAGGGCGTAAAAAAAATGGGCCCATGAGTGTTACAGCTAGTCCGTCCCTGCAGCTGTGAGTAATTCACAACAGTTTCTTGGGTAGTACCTGGTATACATCATATTAAAAAATAATTGAAATATACCAGGTGGTTGAATAATTATGTGTAAAAAACTTGATTCCATTGGTGCTCTTTGGGAGCCCATATCTTCGAAGAGGAGGCCGATACGAAAGAAGTTTATATGAACCTATAGTATTCTTTTCACGTGTTTTCTTCATATCCGGGAGATTTCCCACATGTTCCCGGACACCCTGTATATATGTAGAGCTTCTCTAGGACACCCAAGGAGACATTCATTTAAATATAATAAGTCATTTCCATAACACCCTGTATAACATAATGTAGGTGTGAAATTTTCTTACTGAATCCTCCACGTGCTTGAATTAATAACAGGAAATGTTTTCGAGTTCACGAATGTGAAAAATTATCGAAGCCGAGCACAAGTGAAAATAAGTCCAAAATATTTTCCACTAAAATTGTTAAATTTGCACCACATGTAATTTTCCTATGATTTTGGTATTTTAACACAATTAAATTATTATAGAATTTATGAGAGTGTCTGAACCAAGGGGGTCTCAAAAAAAAACATATTTTCTGATAAAAATTTTTGTAATTTTATAATACCACGCACCAATTTTTATGAAGTTCGAACGTGTATTTGGTCAAGCATGAACCACTACATTACAATGAATAAGATCGTATAAAAGGATAGGTAGAGCCAAATGATTATAAGAAATAATACAAAGTATAATTAAAAGTCAAAGGACGGCAATGGGAATGAAAGTTAGCTTGGATTTTGCAGGCAAAGAAACTACTAACGCATAAGATCGCAACGCAGCATTTTCGACAACAGTGTTTTCGGAAGGGTATGTACAGGGTGTCCCAAATTCGATGCTCCCCATTGGGATCTCGGAAACTATAAAAGATACACGAAAGGTTAAATTCTGGCAAAGTTGCAAAATTTGGAGCCGATCAGAAATAAGAAAATCCCGACTACTTCCGGAGATATCCGAAAAAAACGAAAATTTCGTTTTCCGTTTTTGTTTCTTTATGGCGTTGTTTATAAACATATTGAAAACGGAAAGTACTTTCAAGCGGGCACTTTTTACGCTGCATTTAAATATAGTTTCTAATTTAAAAAAGGACGTTTCGGTTTTCAGATATCACCGTCAGGTCAAAATTTTTAAATACGTACCTGAAATTTAAATATTACTTTTTGAATTATTTCGTTCCCCCAAGCCATAAACAAAAACAATTTACCAAAATTTCACCGTTTTGAACCCAAGATACATCACCACCACCTTAATTTTTTTGCATTACGGTCCTGATATTATAATGTTAATATGCTACTCAAATCAGAAAAATATATTTAATAAGCAATATTTTGAGCAACAAAGGAATTTTACAGTAAGTATAATTAAAATATAAAATTTCTAAAATATTTAGTCCACCAAAGAAAAATTATTTTTAAAAAGTGAAATTTGCAAGAACACTTAATTATTCAACGTGCAATTTAAAAAACTAGACGATTAACAAAAAAACGTATTAAATTCGAAACTATCTTTAAAGCCAGGTTAAAAAGTGCTTTCCATTTTTCAATATGTTTATAAATAACGTCACAAAAAAATAAAAACGGAAAATAAAATTTTCGGTTTTAATCGGATATTTCCGAAAGTAGTCGGAATTTTCTTCATTTCACCGGCCATTTAACCTTCCGTGTATCTTTTATAGTTTCCGAGATCCCAATGGTGAGCATCGAATTTGGGACACCCTGTACATAGTTAGGATCAACAATTTACTTACCGCAAAATGCATTAAAAGATGGTCACTGTTTGTTTGATCTGAAAGTTCAACTCTTCTCTTGTCAGACTCCTTAGGGTCCATGCTTAGTCGAAAAGGATCTCTGAACCCTAAAACGGCATAAAACAGCTGTAGCTTTCACGAGTAATGGTTGACCACTACACACTACACGTATTTGATAACGTTATTTTATTATTACGTACCGGAACGTTAAAAATTTGGCGTGTATCGCTATATTAAGTTTATATTACCTTTTTTCGTTTCATAAACCCATTTCTGCCAATTTTGAGAATTTGTTTGTACTAACCTGTTACGGCGTCAATTCTGAACACAAAATCAGTGTAACAAATTGAAAATAACGTTTCGTTAATTTATTAATAATTAATTTTAATTATTTATCTAATAAACAGGTAATAAAATGGAAATCCAGCAACATTACCTATCTAATGAATTGTTTATTTTTCTAATACTCAGAAACAAAAATCGACTCTTCAAATTGTTAAATTTCAATTTTTTCGATTTTTATTTCCAAAGGTCTTTCTCATTTAATATAGCAAAAGTTGATTCAGAACTAACAAGGTGTTCAGATTTCAAATTTAGGAGGCTAATTAAAGCCTCGATAGATAAATTCATGTAGTTTGTAGGGATTCTCATCCTGATCTCTCTGGGTTAGAATTTAGTGTGTTTTGCAAGGGTGTGAAAGTGTCAAAAATGTTAAATTTATTTCTTTCTCTTTATAATTGTATTGGGTTAATTTTCTATGTAGGCAGCGGTCAGACGAATATGAATTGTACTAATTTACCATTTTCCTGTTGTTTTATATTTTCTTATTTATTTTTCTTATTTTTTTTTTGTTTTGTATTCCTTTTATTATGCTCTGACTGCTTGCTGTATTCTGCATTTTATGCGTATAGTGGGCAGTTAGAGTATATCAACTTATAGGGTCTGTATTAATATTAATATCTAGGTTAAGCTATGCGGCTCGGCCTCAACTTCGCCATTTGTAACCTTTTACAATAAAGTAATTTATTATTATTATTATTCACTACAAGGGTCAAGCATATTTTTCTTTATTAATAAATTAACGAAACACTATTTTCAATTTACTTACTTCTACTTACTTACACAATTTGTGTGTAAAAAAACAGTTTTTAAATTCTCAAATGGCAGAAATGGCTATAAACAATTAGTAATTGCCCCTTTTTAATATTATTTGCTCAGTTAACCATAATATCCTCGTTCCAAAATAACATTATTTTGGAACGTTATTCTTCTATAACGTTCCTATCTGTAACGTTGTCGAATTACAACATTAATATCTCGATTCCAGTAAATAATTTTAAAGTTAGGAGAGACACGTCAGTTGTTATTGTAATATTAGCAGCTTTTATGGTTTAACCCCTTGAGAGGGGTAGATGTTACCTTTAAAATCTTAAATGGGAAGGGGGTCAAGTGACATCATTTTAAAGGCCGTTTAAATCTCTTTCCAATAATACCATAATTTATTATTTTTCGAGTAGTAATTTCCAAGAAATCGCGTTCTAAAAATGGACTTATTCATGCAAATTTTTAGGCGGCGACTTTGCCTGTGGTAAAGGATTGAAAAGGGTGTCACCCAGAGTGACTACCTACGGACCCCTAATCATTCTATTAAGAAGTCAACACAATAATGTTTTATTCTTGGATTAGGAAAGAGAGGGGATACCGAGCATCGTATCGGGCCAGGTTATCCGTCTGTGACGAAAAACTAACAGTCACGTGTAATTTTGGTGGAAAACAAACCAGTTGGTACAGTTCAGTTTCTTGTGATATTTTCAACTGTCTTAAACTTTATTGTAAAAAAACTGTGTACAGCATAATGATGGGATGTGCAGCCTATGGTTGTAAAAGCCACAGCAGTAGGAGTATACTTTTATTACCATCGTATTTTTTATCATTCCTATATTGGTTAAAAAAAAAAATTTTTCTTCTATTGCTCACACCGTTTTTTAACTCGTAATTTCACAATTTATTAATTTTCATTTGTCCCCTATTTTAAAATAGTTTCGCTTCATATCTGTGAAACTATTACTAAACTACAAAATGAAGCATATTGCAATAATAACAGAGATACTGATATTTGCTTTCTGACGAAATTTTTATTTAAAAATCCGTGGTGTAGATTTATACATTTGCATATTCTTTCTATTCATAAACTAATAGACTAACAAATATTTACTTACAATCTTTTCTATTTTATTGCTCCGTCAACTCGAATGATACGCCACTGGCACTTTAACTTTGGTGCCAAATGGTAACAAACGTAGTCGGCGCATTATCCGTCCTTTTCTTTTCTAGTCTAAGGTTTTATTAATAATAACCTAAAAACCATAAATCTCATTGCAGGTAAGTTCTATAACCCGGTATGGTTGCTCACTAAACAGAACTACCGCATTCGGCAGTGGCGACCAGGGTTCGATTCCCGGTAGGTGTACGTTAGTACACAAAATTTTAGTAGGCAAGAATGCAGCATGTTGCTAGTTTAGTCCTGAATAAGACCCACTGACTGGAGCGGATAATCCTGCTCCTTTGGGGACTGATGGACAGACTGGGGGTTTAGTCCTGAATAAGACCTGACTGGAGCGGATAATCGTACTCCTTTGGGGACTGATGGACAGACTGGAGGCATCGGATCCCACGTCAAAAGCTGTAGATCCCGTCTGGCTGACATTTCCCCGACGTTAAACAAAAGGGATACAAGCTGTTCGGCTGCAGTATAATGGCAACATGCCAGCCCTCATTCAACCAACCAACCAAGGTAAGTTCTATTACGTCCGTTTTTGGAACGCAATTTCTTGAAAACTACTACTCAAAAATAATAAAAAGTATTGGAAAGAGATTTAAGCGACGAATACCGAAACGAAACGTCCACAAATAAACAAATTTACTGCATAACTTGCGTTATATTTTGATCTAAATCGGACAAACATTTAATAATTCATTGAGGTCACAAATTATTTAAGTTAAACATATGATGATCACCGACCTATATCTATGAATAGCCAACTCTAAAAGTAAAAGGGGCAAATTTATTATATATGTACCTCTAAAAATATGACCGGTGAACCGTGCGCAACAACCCATTTTTCACTCATAAAATTTATCGTTTTACTGCGCACCCCATGAGTTGTACGTATCCATAGTTATAGGTCGGTGATGATGATACCAACCCAGTGATGCTGCAATCGATAATACTGGATCAAGACAACTAAAAAGTGCTCCCATCAGAAGCATCTTGGAACATTGAGCACCAATTGGCAACTTCGCCATGTTTAATCCAAGAGGAGTTAAGAACTCGTTTTCGTCTAAGGCTCCGAGCCTCTGCAGCAAATTTACAGATGCTTTAACAGAAGTAGACTCCGGCGGATCCATCAGTCTTGCCAGGAAAGGTTCCGCTTCGCCCAACTGAAGAATATAATAAAGTGTGGTTTAAACAAATAAACAGAAGTCGACAATACATAATTTATCAAAATGACTAAATACAGGGTATTATGGAAATGACGTATTATATTTAAATGGGTGACTCCTGGGGTGTCCTAGAGAAGCGCTACATATATTTTTTTTTAAATCGAACGTTTAAAAAGTGGGGTAATTCACCCATAAACCCACACACAACTCCTCGGCACAGTCATATTACACTGAGCAGCTGTCTAATAAACAGATGTTCTGGCGCAATGTTGCCAAACTGTTAGTGTAAAACTTTAGATTCTTATAAAAATAAATATTTAGCTACCTAGTATCCAAATAGAAGTGAATCCAGGTGCCAGTACACTAGCAAGTAATCCAGGGCACATACATCTTCAGTTTTTTTGGTTTTAGTGGGTAAAGCTCATACCCCACTAAAACCCCTTCGGCGTTTTTCTTCCAATCTCAGAACATGACCCTGTATATAGTCAGAGACACAGAACACATAGTGAAACACTGAACAAATTACCATAAACACACACATGTTTCAAATTAGTTTTTTGAAGATAGGCCCTTGTCACACAAAATCGCTACACACTAATGCATTCTTTAACAAACACACAAATTGGCCCTTTATAAACTAAAACGTTCAGCAATTATTTTATCTGCTGCATCCAATATCTTATATCGCAACTGATCCATATCTTCGACTTTATAAACTATTTCTTTATTCATCGTACCCCATAGAAAAAAATTGCATGGGGTAAGATCCGGTGACCTTGCGATTTCCAGTCTCTTACTAAATGAATATTTTCTAATATGCATTCGACTTGATTTTTCTGTACGTACTAAACATTTTCACACTTATTCGCACTGTTACAGTTGAGCCGCAGAAGAATATCTTGTTGTCACGCAAATGTCAACTTCTAACCTTCTGTCGATTTATACGACGAGACGGCTAATCTTTGGTTTTAAAATCCCGCTGTGAAACGATCGATTTAATTTTTTTAAGCTTTTCGAATGAAATAAAGCACCAGAGCAGCGATTAACAAGTTTTTTAATCTTTATTTGTATCTACAGCAGTGAAGGAAAACAATAAATAAGTGCTGTAGATTATTATAATTATTTATTTCAACCGTTTTTGGTGAATGCGCTGAATCTACCGGAAAACAAGCATTTCATTAGTACATCTCTACTTTTTGACAGCTCGTGTTTTAAATGTTTCAGTTCAGATGTCATTTTTAATTCGAAGAAATGTTATTTACATCTTACAATTTGTTTTTTGATTAAAAATAAAAGTTCATACAAATCTAGGCGAGACAAGCCAATGTTAATAAAAACGATGTATCCAAGTGAATTTTGTGCATTATGGCGGCCATTGTTCATGTGAAGTTTTGCGATTATGGTTATGGGTTATGTGATGTGCCGGTTTCTTTACTAAAACGCTGTATAAGTTTTTGTAGAAATTGACACTAATTTTAAAATAAGACCGACAAGGTAAGTGTATGTGTGTGGCCTAAATAAAATTACATTAAAAAATCAGTCAGTCAATCACTAAAAGTCAAAAGGTCATTGACATTTGACCAAGTTACGTAGTTGCGTATTTCAAACTTAAAGAGTGTAAGGTGTAATTCTGACAACACCGGTGAGAATTCGTATGTGTCGCAGTGCCGCACAGATGTTTTCCTGGTTTGACGTCAGGTCATTTTTACCGCTGAATGAAGGATATTTTTCTTCAATTTGTATTCATCTCAGGAATTGCCGGTTTAAATATAATACGGCATTTCCATAACACCCTGTATGTACAAACATAATAAAAGCAAAAATTTTAAAATATAGTTTATTGCATTTTAATAACGGTTAGTCCTTACCTGCAACATTTTTAACTGTAAAATAACGTCGTCCAAACGTTTTCGTAATACTTCTGGTTTAAGGAACTTTTCCAACAAAAGTTGTCGTGCTTTCGTAAACAAATGATAGCAGACGCCAGGTTTGACACGGCCTGCACGTCCCCTTCGTTGAGACGCGTTGGCGCAGGAGACCTACAAAATAGATTTAAAGTATTAGGCCTGTTGAATTCAATTTAAACTAAAACAGAAAATATTACCTTCCCTATCTAAGTCTTTATATCAGTACTAGGTTGTGTTTACTATACCGTACATTAATAATTGTTGTTGTGTTTACTACACTGTACATTATTAATTAATGTGTATTATTGGCAAGGTTGTTAATGTCGCAGAAAAATTAAATTTACTACATTGTTACATTTGCTACGTCGCAAACGCCGTGAATGTAGTAAATGTAATAAATAGAATTATTGTTTTGATTGGCTGAAAGTATCAAAAATACTACATAACCTCAACTCTATTATTATAAATTTGATGTTAAAAGTTGGAAATTCTAGTGAAAAAGTAGAAAATAGTAGTTTTTGGTTATTGTTCTACTTTTGCTTTACGATTTGATCTAAATAAATATATTCTAAAAATAAAAGGTGAAAGTAGTAAATGTAGCCAATGTAGTGAATGTAACAAAAACATAGTAAGAGCATGTACCAAATTACATTTACCACGGTAGTAAATTACGTAGTAATTGTTACATTAACGACTTTAACAACCCTGTCCACAGTTTTACTGTGGCATATTTAAGCATTTTGAGCTAAAAATGCGGGAAGATCTTTTTTATAACACTAATCTAACCACATCGTGTCTTTGGAAGTCTACTTTCAAAAAAATTACTTTTATTCTTCTGCTGTGGCGCATCTTAAATTATAACGAAAAAATCGTCAAAATTTCTGTTAAATTATCGAAATTCACCTTATAGCATCGGTTTTTCTAGTATTTACTATAAATTAGTGACAAATATTTGTTGTGCGTGGTCTCAAAAAAATATATCGCCTGCGGCGCAGTCGCCTGTGGCGAGCTTTTCTTGTGTGACGTTCCTAACACTCTAGCCTATCATCAATATTTGACTAAAGATGCTGTACAACGTTGCCATTACTGACAATTTTTACTTAAATCAACGTATGTATAGGGTTTTCTTTTTGAGGGGTATCATTATTCAAATATTAAAACATACAGGGTGGCCCATTTGTGTGACAAAGTAATATAACGGCTCTACCATAAAGATATAAAAAAAGTGTTAATAAAAGTTGTGAGGGATTAAGAAATACATGTTCTAAAAATATTTGTAAGTATACAGAGTGGTCCAGAAAAGTAGGACAATAAAAATATGTCTTTTTCTAAATAGCACACCCTATATATTTTTGCATTTTTGGATTCGCCACAAAATTATACATATGACCCCATGTTTAGTTTTTCGTTTTTTTGCAACGTTGCCCAACAAAATAGAATATTCTTAAAATTTTTGAAAAAACATGATAGTATAAAATTACCTGTATTTCTCAATTAGAAAATCCAAAATCGATAATTTATTGTAAGCTCTTAAGTATAGGGATAGAAAACTTTTGTAAATAATAAAGTAGTTAAAATTTTGTACAGGGTGTTTTCTGTTGAAATTCGAATATAGGAAATTTTAAATTACCATAACTCGGTTATTTCAAATGAAACACCCTATATATTTTAATCTTATACTATAGATATTTTAAGTATCTTTCATTCTCATTAAGTCATTCCTATGCCTAAAGTTTCTTTTTTGCTTAGAATTCGATTTTTATTGAAATTTTCGTAAACAGGGTTTTTTTATTTTTCTAGTTAGCCATGACCAACAAAATCAAAACAAATGTAAAATTGACATTTTCAATGTCAAATTGAAATCAATTAATAATTTTTAATTAAACAGATGTTAACAACAATTACAGCGTTCGACTAAAACCGGCAAACAGGGTAACTTAAATCATTTAGTTAAGTACAGCGTTTGACTGAAAGAATTCCGTCATTACAGGGAATGCCTGATACTCTTAGGCAAACGGTGTACCAAACGTAGAGTTTGCCGGCAATACGTGAAATGACTAGGCATTTCTGGGAATGACGGATTTCACTAATTGACGCCGACATATATATAGTGACCCATTTAAAAAAAGCAAATTTTTTCTTTTTCTCGAAACAAGTGAACGTGGAAAAAAATCTGAGTACGTCACTGGATTCTACTAAAAACTCCAAAGAGAACGTTTCATTTAAACTATTCCTCCTTCAAAACCAAACAACTTTTTCCCCAGACATTTTCCGCTGCAAAGCGATGCACCGGAGTTATTCCGGGGTACCGACCTTTTCAACACCCTATATAACAAACAGAGACACAGAAAAAATCTAATTCCAATCTTTTTTCCATAAAAAAGTTGAACAGTGCTGCGAGAACCGGATCATTCTATCTTTACTAATAACGGAGATACCCCGAAAAATCATCCATCCAATCAACCATCGAAAAATGGACACCCTGTACATTGAATAGTTACAGATCTTGTAAAAATGTGGTGCCGATACCGACATTTTATCGGTATCGGCAAAAAAATCCGTGTCGGCCGATCACTAGTTATTAGTGGTATAAACGTAAAAAATTTCTTTTGGAAGGTTACCAATTGGGCTAATACTTTTTGATTGAAATTTTGTTCATTTGGTCATAATAAATTGCTACTCTCATTATAAAAATCGACGTTTTACAAAACGCCGTTCCGGTCAAGGCGTATCGGGCGGGGGGAAAATGTGCGAATATGACATCAATAAACTGCACTTTTTAATCTATTAATCGGCCATCGTTCAATATTTGATCGACCAATCCTACCGGCCTATACTAATTACTACTGGTTAACATTTACTTACCCATTCTGATTGAAGAGTTTCGATACCAGTTTCGGGATCAAGATTTGTCATTTTAATAAATCCACAATCGATAACTGTGGTTACATCTTCAATTGTAATGGAGGTCTCCGCTATATTGGTTGCAATTATAATTTTTCGCATTCCTATAATTTTCATTCATATAACATTCGGAATTAACATAGTAATATCATAATAATAAAAACGTTATCAATAATAATGGTAAATATTCTCCGGTAGAGGTAGTAGAAACGCCGTCATAGTTAACATAAGACACGTCAAGTGTCAAGATTAAAGGCCGATATTTGAAAGTCACCCTAAGGCACAGAATTAAGTCATCCTTAACACAAGTGTGACAGTATAAGTTCTTTTTAGGTCTTATTTAAAGGAATAGACCTTTAAGAATGTGGTAATCTTAGATTTAACGGGTTTGTTCGGGTTCGGGATCCTTAAATTAACTTAAAATATAGTTTCTTTAAGGTTTAACTTAATGTTGAGGCTACCTTAGCTACGGTCTAACTTGGTAACATTCAAACATCGGTGTAATCTATATTATTTTTCTTCGACTCACAACTCATCTCCTATCATCTTATAACGGGAAACTACACTACTCCTATTAATTATCGAATTTAATTATTTCGTTAATAATGAACCACTTTTAATAGAACACAGATTTTAGAGTTTAAGGCAGCGTCGTTTACGTCTTTGTCCATCAATTGTACAGGGTAGTGCATAAAATCTAGATGCATGTCAATTTCCAAAAATTTTGACACATCTTACATAAAAATTGAATTTAATTTATTTTTTAAACTAAATATTTATTACATTGACCCAAAGTATCGCCATGCCCCTCGAGATAACAAAAAAAAATTACCATTTCTTCTAAAAAAGTTATATTGTCGAAAAAACGTCTTGTACAGGTCGACAACTTTATCTGTAGCTACAAAACGAATGCGGGCCAGAAAATTTCTTGGGTTAACAATGTTGCCAGATATATTAAATTTTAATTTAATAACATGTTACCAAGTAAACCCTAAAATTAAATTTACCCATTTAAAGTAAATTGTCATAAGTATATAAGAAACTAATATTCTATTATAGTTTCAATGTTCTTAAAACTTTCTTTCATACTATTTATTTTAATATTTAAATGCAAAATAAAATATTTTTTTATTAAAGTACTTCTAATCTAAAAATTAGGCAACATGGTGTAATATCAACGGTAACCATGGGTAACCGGTGGCTAGAGCTAATTTGATAGGTTATATCCCAGACAGAGAATGACTACACGCATCTGGTGACACGCCCATTGTGCCGGCGTGGTTGTTCTGCGCTGTCCAATATGCTTCATCCAGTTGCGTAGTGATAGGATTTGTTTTAAAAAACTGTGATAATGAATGAATATAACCTGGTAAAACCCTTCATAGTCAAACTCGTGAAGTGATTGCCAATGTGTACAGGGTGGGTGTGTGAAGAGGAATCACAAACTAATACCTTTAAATTGCTACTCGAAAGCTAGAAAGGGTCGCAATGTATACGGGAGTAAGCGTGGGTGCAGTAAAAAACATTCACAAGGAAGATACTGAGACTAAAGAAAATAACCCGGATTAATTGTTGTCATCTCCTGGCAAAAAAGGGACTGTCTATCTGCTGTCGAAAAAATCGAAGGTTCGACTTAGGAGAACAATACAAAAGTTTTATTTGGAACTAAAAGTGGTTCCAACCTTAAAAAAGTTGCTACAACAGCTGAGAAGTGACATAAATTTTCAGTTTTCCGTGAAACTTCGAGGTGCATGTTGAAATCAAATCGATTCTATTGGCGAAAATGCCAAAATAAGCGAAAAATATTAATGGAAAGGCCTAATATATTGCACTGGTGATACAAATATTTTCATGCCATGAAAAAATATGTATTATTACATTATTAAGATAATAATAGCACGCCCATGACTATGATATAAACGCCGATGTAAAAACGTAAAAAGTATGTTAAGATTTTTTAATTACCTGTATATTGGCACATATAAATAAATTTTGCAGTAAATGCGTATGCTTTTTGAGTTACGGCGATATTCTTTAGCGCATTGTACTTGCATATGTCTTTTGCACTTACCTTTTGGCGCTGGTTGGAATATTTGTTTTTGATCTACAGTAGGAAGTTGTGAATGCAACGGAACAACAATATAGTTTATTCGTGGAAAATCCAAGCCTTTATCTATTAATTTGGTCAGACCCTGTATTTCTGCAAATCCAGGTATGAAAACCAAAATCGCTCCATCATCTTTGTTCTGAAAATTTTTCGTTACAATAGGTACTTTTATTAGGTAATCCTAGCACATGGAGAACATACGTAAAATTTAAAAACGCGTCTACAACAATCTATAAAAACTACTTCATTAATATTCAAGTAATAGCCATCTCACAATGGTTAAGGGGGTCGTCTACCTAATAGGTCGCGTTTCAAGCGCTATATTCTACAGTTCGTTATGTGGAGAGAAAGCGAGATACAGAGTTGCCGTTTGGCACACGTCTTTATTCATATATCATAAGTATGAGTGTCTTTTTTTTAATTTTTAAAAATTGCGGAAGTTGTGGTCCTGAGACGGTGCATACGAAAAATCGGCAACGCTGCAGAACTCCGGTGATGGTAGGCGACTCAGGTGTCTGAAAGGAAGCAACCAAAAAAAATCAGCATCTGCACACTCTTAGCTATGTCTCCTACCAGAATCAAAAGAAAAGAACAAAAAAATCAGACTTTGGCGTAATTTAAAAAAAAATGGATTTCTTCGTTTTTTTGAAAGGTTTTTTGCTTGTAAACAAAAAATTTTTGTTTTTACGACAGTCATTGAGGTACCGGTTATAGCGATGCATGCACTAAAGATCTGTGCCAAATTTCAGCCGAATCCGTTGGGAACTTTCCGAGATATCGCCGAAGTTTCCCGGAAAAACATTGTTTCGAGAAAAACGAGATTGAAAATCCGAGGATCGGATCATTTTTTATATAAATAAATTGAAGCACGTGGAGGGAAAGATGTAAAATAGTTGACTGCCGAGAAGTAACTAACCGTTTACAATACAGGAATCTCCGTCAGTCGGTCAGGTCAATCGGACAATAGAAGTGGGCGGAGAAGAAGCAGGTAGGTACCTGAGAGCGCTCGCTCGCTCGGGACCACGGCAGCGCTTGCCTTTTCAACTGTATCTCCGTTAATTATGGAAGAAAAAAAAATCTTCCGGCACAAATGTTCTTGAAACCCTAGAGATCAAATTTATGTGAAAAAAAAAACCGAAATTTTCAAATTTCTGGGTAGACGACCCCCTTAAAGTATTAAATGGAAAAATAAATGTCGCCTGAACCCCAAATATAGAATTATTGCCGTTCTCCTTTCGTCAGACTCATCGTTAGACGAGTTTCACCGTATCACGGCTCGCCAGTAACGGACATGACGGGTTCGCAAGGCGAACCGAGCCCAAAATATATACATACCTGTTGACAAATATATTTTAATAATTCATATATTAACCATAGATTAAGCTTTTCACTCTCGAGTACTCCAAGTTGGCGTATCACTTCCCTAAAACGAAGGAAAAAATAAACACTCAAATAAATCCAAAGCAATAAATTCACCATTATGGGTAAATATTTTATTATTTTTTGAGTGACATTTCATTATTGGCTGACATGATGCATTTTTGGAAATTAAAAATTAGTTAGTTACGTTATTATTACTATTATAATGTCAAATAAAAAAAATAGTTTTTTTTAATACTGTTTATTATTTAATTAAATAATCTCATAGAGGAGAAAAAGTGGCAACATAAATTTATTTTCACTTATTATTTCTTCAAATAGAATCATCAATCAAGAACAAAAATAATGAGATTGAAAAAATTCGGCAAAACACAACACAACTTTTATCTAATTTGATAATTTCCGTATGTTCTATTGTTAACGCGATCCCTGTAGTGTGCCCTCTTATCCGGAACATCTTAAAGCTAGTCCATGCCACCGCCTCCTTAACTTAACAAGCCGAGAAGTGTTCACATCGGCAACGATGTTTCGGTATCTTTGGGCCACGTGACGTCATTTTTTAGTGCAGAACAGGTTGTTAACCTTGCCGTTAATTTGCCTTTTTTAACCGGTTTTCCTTGATATCTAACGTAAAGTTAAAGTTCATTTGAATTTTAAGTGAAGTGTTTATAATAAGACCCCTACGAAATATAAGTGCGCTTGTTCTGCAATATTATTAATAAGTGATATACAGGGTGTTATGGAAATGACGTATTATATTTTAACCGGCAATTCCCGAGATGAAAACAAATTGAAGAAAAATATCCAAAAATGGTGCTTTAATTTAATATGCCCTGTACATGACCTTATGTCAAACCAAAAATTACCACGTGGTGCCGATAAACACAGCAACATATGGCAGTGAATCTTGAACGGTGTTGTAATATCTTCAGGGTAAACTCTTTAGAAAGTCGATAACCGTTTGACAGATTTCAAGTTGTTTATTTTTCAGGGTGCATTATTATAAACTTTTACGTTCAGTTCGCTGGGAAACAATCTCTGATTTATAAACTTGAACTGACTCGAACGAACCGCCGCGGAGTTTATAAATGGCCAGGTATGTTCTCATTTGTTCAATTCGAACGACACCTGTCAGATCTGGACAACTTAAAAGTTTATAAATGTCACTTACCCTTTAGAGAAAAAAAATGCAATTTTATTTAGCTTATTTAAAACCAACTTAATTTATAAAAAACACCATGTACTCGCATCACAAAATCACATTAGTTTTCACGTCACACACATCTAAGTACCGTTCAATCTGAATTAGTACTTAAAGTGCTCCTGTGTAGAACAAACCCGAACAAACCCTTATTGTTTGGGAAATAATGTATTTAACATTAAATTTAAAAATAAATAACACGTTGATTCTCTCAAACGATATCGGCCGGCTTCTTTAAACAGCTGATTGTGGACAATCGGGCTAATATTTAAAATACAGCGTTGCCACTTTCGATGTTTTATAAGCGACTATCATAAATTGCCGAATTTCCTTCTATAATATTACTTTCCTGTATAATTAGTCTCGGAAATGGCAACCGCGCCCTGGATTCCTTAATCGCGTCCTGGATTTACTTTCTAAGTAAGCTAAATATTTATTTTTATAAGAAACTAAAGTTTTACACTTTTAAACATTTTGGCAACATTGTTCCTGAACATCTGTTTATTACCCAATTGGGCAATGTAATATGTTCATATATGAATGTGCCGAGGAGTTGTGTGTGGCTTTGGGGGTGAATTACCCCACTTTTTAAACGTTCGATTAAAAAAAAATATATGTATAGCTTCTCTAGGACACCCCAGGAGTCACCCATTTAAATATAATACGTCATTTCCATAACACCCTGTATCAAGTGGACAAACTACCGGCGTTTTTATAATTTTCTTATAAATAGCGGTAAAATTTTAGGTGTTTTTACTTATTTAAACCCTGTGTTTTTCGTCGTTTCTGAGCTGATGAACTTTATTGTTTCGTGCCGACAGTTAATTTCAGTTCTACCAGTGTTGTTTAATTGTTTATTTCTGAATTTTGGGAAGTAAAAATTGTAAGTGGCTCAAAAATCTATTTTTATAGTATGATTCGACCAATGAATATAAATATTGCTTATCATGTTTCAGTGGACAGCGAGATGAAGGTAAAAGTTTTTTTGAAAGAATTGGCTTACAATGATTTAAAATGATTTTTTTTTTAAATGAAACTAAGCAGTAGTAGTCAGTAAGTAGTAGCAGTAAGTACGTAATGAGTCAGTATGTGATTTTCTCAAGACAAGCGTAAATTTATTAAGCAGAGCCTTAAGCTTATTAAATTTGGAGACTTCAGAAGATGATAGCCAATACAATAATTTAGATGCAAAAGATAATAATTTGTATAACAGAATATTAATTTTGATAACTTAATAAATCTGCTCGTAGTGAAACAAAAACATTACTCACCATCAACAATAGTAACGCATTTTATGTTGTATACGCGTTCTCCTTGTTCTTATGATCTAATGCGAGATTATTTCAATTTACCAACTAAAAGATACAGTATCTCTCATCAAGCCTAACTGTATCACCAAATACTTATCCAAATAACACTGATAATGACAAAACTAAAACTAATTTTTTTTAAACATTGTTTCTAGCTCTCTAACACCCAATAAAAAAATGTTAATTTATTAATAACTGATGAGTTCTATATTAGCAATCGGTTAGACTATAGAGGCAAATAACAATTCTTTTCCCACAATTGTAATAGCATATTGTCATTTCTCGGCTTGTTAAGTTAAGGCGGCTGTGTCCATGCTTTACTTAAACACCTTAACTCCAATCTTTATACGGAAAATTAATACATACGTATTATATGATTTCTCAGATTCCAACTTCCTTATATGAGGCCCGATATAATCTATGTAGTCCTCTGACTGGAGCCACTCATATATTTCTTTACGTCGTTTCCTAGATACTTCAAATTTAAAATTAGTTGCCTGAAGTACGTCTTCCAAATAATAATCGGTAACGGGAAAAGTAAATCCAGGAATGTTAATGTGAGGTGCTTTATCATAGTATTTGGAAAATGCCTCTGCATTTAATGTGGCACTCATTAATACAACCTAGAAAGTAAAAAATTAAATTATGAGATTATTTTTAATTGTAATTAGAATGTCGGGTGGCAGAAATATTTTAAGTATACGTTCAGGGACCCCGCAAGCGGGCGTGCAACCGCAAAGAGCGGCAGACAGTTTCGTTCTACAGGGGTCATGGAAATGACTTATTATATTTAAACCGGCAAATCCTGAGATGAAAACAAATTCAATAAAAATAACCATAGATGGCGCTTTCAATTAGGTAGTATCCGATACCGCCTCGCTTCCCCCGGCTTATTCTAACCTGTGATACATCCATCAATTACGGTAAGGGATAATACTGTCTAGCTTAGCTCTACTCAAATTAACTTCGAACGTAGGCTAATTTTAGCGCGATTTAATTTTCTTTCTCACAGTGCCTAAGCACGGCGCCATCTCTGTCACACACTCGGCTGAAAACGGACGATCGACGTATGTCTTACTCGACCAGACGCACCAGTGTGCGGCTGGCAATTATCAGCCTAAGAAGAAGAGCGTTAGGATATAGTCGATTTTGTTGTTTAAACCATTTACACTTTCAGTAGGTACTCATATAATAGTTGTGTTGTAATAATTTTCGGTTATTGTACGTAACACGTGTTTTGTGAAACGCCACCACAGGGTGACATGTTACAGTGACGCGGGATAAGCTGTGAGTTTATGGGGCTGGACCCCACTATAAAAACGGTCGATCAAACAAATGTTAACTTTATTGTATATATCACTAACAAAACATTATTACATCATGAGATGAGTCGTTCTGATCGTATATTCTTAAATTATAGCCAAGATATATTTGATATATCTCTAAATTTTTTTAAATTCATACAAAAAAAAATTAGAGCCTGGCTTGGCAGGAAAAACTATTTCTGAAATTTGGCCCGCCTAAAGGTTGGCCACGGCCTGATTTAGAGAGTAAGGAAGCCTTTACGTGTACGGTTGTAGCCTTTCTATTCTTTCAGTCCTGCCTATTTATGGTGAAATAGTCTGTATATTCTCGAAAAACATCATTAAAAGCGGGGCGCTATCGAAATTTCACAATTAAAAATAAAGGAAAGACTATCCGTCTTGGCCATTTTATACATAGAAAACGAGACTAGAATCTATGGATGAGATGAGATTAAATGGAAAAAATTCGCGGACACCAAATGTCAAGTTTTTGTAGTTTTACTACATTAGCTGCTTAGCAACATCACAAATTCTGACCTAACTTCAAGAAAAGTAACAGTTGCACGTACGATTTGTCACAACTAAGTCAGAATCTGACTTAACCCCTTGCCGCAGCTGCCGGATTTTCGACTGAGATATCTAAGTTGATCAAGATTTGACGTTTCCTCATTTTCAAACAGGTTATATTTTATAAATTGTTTTGCTTATTTTGATCTTCGATTTTATAAAATATCATAATAGGTATTAATTATGTAAAATTGATTCAAATTAAATGCCAAACGATGCGTACGAGCAAGAAACTTAGATCAGGTCAGAAACTAACTTGAACTTAGGTAATTTGTCCGTAAGCAGCTATTATATATATTTTTTTTCAATATTAGTATTTTTTGTATTTTTCAGGTTTAAATAAAATATATAAATATAAGAAGGTAACATATTTAGTTTTGTTATATTTTTACACAAAAAAAAATACAATATTAAGGCCTTTCATAATTACCAGTAAATCTGTATTTTGTAGTTCATGTGTGATCGTGAGTTAAAACTGTTTCCAATATGATGTGTTCTAGTTTGTTTTTCATCTTTTTACTTCGATAGATAAGTAATTAACTAAGTGGTAAATTGTACAATGCCGTATCGCGTATATTTGATAAATAAATAAATATTATTATCAGCTGATAGTCAGTTGTCTTCTTGTAGCATAAAATATTAGAAAAGATTATCACCAGTCAGGTGATAATAGGATTAACCGGATCGATCCGATTACAGTTTCCGAATTACCCTAGACATATATTAGTTAATAATTCATCAATTTCGGTTGACCATTAAACCTGTGAGGGCGCTTTAGCAAAAAGAACAAAAATAAAAATTCCAAGAGATTCAGAAGGTTGTAAATATTTTATTCCGTCCATCTCAGCTTCTATACGGAATAGCTATTCTCAGGATGCAACATAATAGTAGCGCTGTCAAATAGCATATGTCACGTCAACTTTGATGTTTCCTCGAATACTATTTTTTAAAAAGCCTTCAAATCTTTTACGTAACCGATGGTAACTGGAAAATACAAGAGGAACAAACATTTCATCTCAAAGGTATTCATAAACCTCAAGTTATTTTTTTAGATGAAACGGGGGTGATTCCAAGTGTAAAGAAACATTTTCTTGGCATGTTTTGTAAATAATTGGTTACCTTTGTCAAGAAATATTATTTTATTCGGATTGATATAATTAAATAAAATTTGAAATAACCGACCGATATGTCGGCAGTCCGAAAGCCTACGTGAAATTTGCCGTCCACGGGCATCGTTGCCGGTGCCGTGTCGGTAAGTGTGAACACGCCCATAAGATATCTGGAATTGATGTAATTTAAAAAAGTGGTCAAGTATTTAATTTTTAAAATATTTGGAATTTTTTTTGACAGAGAACTTTTGCTTAGCTTTACTTAAGAAAGAATACCTTTATATCACTGCGATAAGAAATAACATCCTTTAAAACGGTTATCAGGAAATCAGATGTAACATCTCTCTCATGAATTTCGTCCAGTATAAGATGTGATACTTTACTTAACGATGGATCACTTTCCATATACTTTAACAACACTCCTGCGGTACAATATAAAATTGAACCTCTGTCTCTAGGCATTGATCTAAAAACAAACAAAAAAAAAATCACATTTTTATGTCACCGATTCATTAGGTATGTAAATAAATGGACTCAAAATTCATGTTTTTATTAGATGAAAACATTTATTGTGGGGATGAAAGTTATATTAAAAATAAGAAAGAAAGCGCTTAAATAGGAAGTAATATTGGTTCCTATAAAAGAATTACTTGTGGAGTACTACATGGTTAGATTCTGGGATCAATATTATTTCTTATTTATGTAACTTTAAAAATTAAACTAATAGGAACAAATCAAACGTTTTGCCGATGTTACCAGCACTTCCCTCAATATAAGTTTGTATTTTTGGTTTGCCTGGAGATTTTCTGCATTTTAGAAAGAACACGATCGCATCATTTCAATTATCTTAAGAAATGTGGGTAGAACTAGTACAACTAGCAATCGATCTATAGTGTGTTTACCTACTTAAGTTGCCGACATATTAAATGGGAAACTTTTTTGTTATTAATTTTACGAAACCGTTATTCTTTAAATAAGAAAAAGTTATATTTGTTTATAAAAAAATTTGATGGTGGATGGTCTATTAGACTAGTCAACGGCTCACTTTGAAAACTTAGTAGCTTATATAAGGAGACGGAGAGTATGACAATGCATCAGTGTAAAAATATTTTCAGCTGTGCAGTGCTGCCGCTTCTACTAGAAAGTATTAGCAACTTTGATATCTATTATTTTTCTTAGAATCCCTATTAATTGCTTAATAACTTTCCTTAACAATTTCCTATGTTATCGTTCTCGAGATAATAATTAATTTAATTTTTTTTTTGAAAACATATCCTTCAAAAATGGCCGATATTTTTGAAGGAAGGAAATACTAAGCGGCCTTTCACTGTGTTTCCAAATATTAATTAGAATAATACAGGGTGTTTCAAAATGCCAATAATTTGATGTTTAGATGGAAAATTGATAAAAAGTATGTTTTTAAAATGAAATACATGTATTTTATCTGTGGTCCGAAAATCTCTTGAAATTGTCTAAGTTTCCATGTGTAATGTTGATATACCTATCTAGAACAGTTTTTGATTTATGAGCATTAATTATTACAGAAAACCATAACAAATTAATTCGAAAAAGCTTAAGGTTACTTAACCAAATCTAAGCAGTAGCATACAAGGCGACAAACAAATATTTTTTTTTGACAAAATTATTAAAAGTTCTTAAAAAAATAAGCAAAAAATATTAGTGTGAAAAATGTGAAAAATTTTAATAATCGAGTACTTGATACTCGAGCGATTTTAATACGAGTGAATCGCTCGAGCCATTAATCACTTGAAATTTTTATGACTAAGTAGAACGCGTTGATGAAACACCAGGGCTGGTTTTTGAAAGTTTTAGAAATTTAGTCTGGGAAACAGTTGATTCTGATTTTATTTAAAATTACATCCTTTAAGTTTTTAAGAATTTACAATCGCCGCTGGCTAGCCAGTCAAAACAAAACCCATGTCGCGATGAATCCACTAAGGGATTTGGCATACTTTTTATATGCACCTCTAGTTTGTGTGCGTTTAAGAAATACGTATGTCGTGTCAGCCTTCTGAGCGTCAAACTCGAACGTCGCCAATCGGCACATTTCGGGTGGCGCGCGAAGATCGGGTATCAAGTGAAAGGTAACGATTCGATTTTTCACCTGAATTTGTAACCACAGAGCAGAAAAACTGCTCGAATATACGTCGGCGTCAGCCGAAGCTCGGGTCTCGAGTGAAAGATAATAAGTAACAAGCGACGATTTTCGTTTGAATTTATAACTGGAGCGGTTATTTTAATACTCGAGGGATGTCGGTTATTTCAATAATCGAGTACTCGAGCGGTTTTTCGCTCGAGCGATCACAACACTAAAAAATATATAATTCTGTAATAAATAAATGCTCATAAGTCAAAAATTGTTCAAGATAGGTATATCAACATCACACATAGAAAGACAGATAATTTCAAGAATAGAAGCACTGATAAAATACAAGGTGTTTCATCTAAAAAAAAAACTTCTTATCACTTTTCAAGACAATCAAAATATTTGTATTTTGAAATACCCTGTACTATATTTTGGAACAGAATGAAAGCCCTCTGGGTATTACCTACTCCCAATCATCAAAATTCAAAAATATCAGCACTTTTCGGAGGATATGTATGAACAGTTAAGTATAGGAAAATGTTAAGATGATGTCGGAGTCAGTCGAAATGTCCGATTTGATCCCTGTTCATTTCGCGCTTTGTAGACACGAGACGAATTGGATCTTCCCTTGCCGTTAGAACAATACGTCGAGCGTGCGCCCGTAATCGGTACGCCGACAGAAACAACGATAATCGGAAGAAGGAGACCGAACGTGATCGGGGTCTAGACTTCAATTTTTAACAAGGAAAAACGGAGTTTTCTCTTTTTATCAAAACGAAAAAAAAAGTTGAACAAAAGATGTCTACTAAATTTTATTAATAATTGGCGGAAAGTTCATAATTTCTCTACATGGAACAGTAAATAAAAATAAATCTAAAAATCTTCCGTAACCAAAAAAAATATGTACTTTCCTTCAATTTTAGTTGCATTATACAAAGTTTTTTTTCCTTGGACTTTTTTTTTTAAACGGAAATAAACGCTTGGGGAGGAATATCGTTTAGAGATACTACGTAATCCACTTAAGTAAAGGTATTCAGATATTAATAGGGATTCTAAAAAAAATTTTATTTATTAAAAACATGTTTTTATGTTGCGCTCTACTCCAATTATCCAGACGAGCCAAAAATTCAAACTTACGTATTCGGAATAACTCCTAGTGCTAAAGGTGAGAGTTAAAACCACTTACTTTTCCATCCTTATTTGATATCCGGAGCTGATTCCCAATCGCTCATCTCGTTCTTGCGCTACTCTTTCAGCCACGGAGATCGCACTGATTCTGCGAGGTTGCGTACAAATAATTCTACATTCTGATCCTTTACCTTGCTTTATATAATCATCCAATATAAATTGCGGGACCTGCGTAGTCTTTCCACAACCTTAAACGTATCATCACTCATTATTCCTGTGTTAAGAATTATATTCGTTCGGGTTTGTTCGTTGCACAACAGTTTGTTAGTTGCACAATCTAAACACAGTATTTTAATCTCTGTACTGTGAGAAGTAAGAGTACGAATGAATTTACCATTCTAAGTGCACATATTATGATTTTGATTTTCCATTGTGCAGCTAATAAATAAATTCCTATTTGTACGCTTAATGGACCACAATGTATATAGTGAGTCTGGAGGAACGGTCCGAACTCCAGTGAGTATTTTACAAGTGAAAATGATGTAGAAAACATATTGCCTTATCCGATTTTTAGCATTATAAAATAATTACAACTAAACAAAGTTTCATACATTAACATATTTAAATCATAGAGTTCTTTAATAAATGTACAAAAATATCCCCATTGACCTGTTCGTTTTGGTTTTAATTAACTTTTTTCAAAAAGCTATACACTTTGAAATATACAGGGAAAAAATGCCTGTTTTTCCTTTAAGCTTGTAACAACCTGTGGAGTAAATTTGCAATTTTAACTCTAATGAAGAAGCTTCTTTGCCTTAACCGTTTACTTTTTTATTTGTCACTTTTTGCAAATTCTTTTAGTTTAGAAAAATACTATAGCGGTAAGGAACGAAACAATATACCCCGAGCACGAACAATTGGCTCCATTGGCATTCCTTGAATGAGGTGTCTAATCTGGTTTTGATCGATTTTTGATCCCATTCTTCATTTATGGGCGGTTGCATCGCCTTGCTTAAACCGAAAACTTAGCTAGGGCGTACCTTATACTTAAGGTTCACCTTAGATTAAAATGGGGTGCACGACGTCATACTTAGTAAGGGGTTTCAAGTATGGCAATAGAGCCCATTTGGTGATTTTTCTAGTAACTTTTGTACAGATTATTTACCCCCTTATATTTTTGTCATTATCAACCTAATGTAAGTTGTCAACACTGAACACGTGTCAGTGTCAGATTTTTTTATGGCTCGTTTTGTGTGTACTGTATAATTCACCTTTGGTATATAATCTCAATTTTTCATAAAGTGAAAAAAGTGGGTTAAAAATAATTATTGATAATTTTAAGAAGGTAATTGAAAATAAAAAGGCGGATACATTAACCTGGCGTGAAAAGTGATTATAATATATCGCGACAGAAGATACAAGAGATTTCCTCAGTATTTGACAAGAAATGGTGTCCCTCCTTGGTGTAAGATTTATTTTTACACAAACTATTTACTACTATTGCTACTATTTAGCAAAAGCTAGAAATTAAATTTTGCTTGCGGTGTTTTACACTCCTCTAGGCAATCCAACAATTATTAGGTTAATTTCGTCGACATTATCATCAGCAACTAGTTCCAATAAATACATTTTATTGAACCCTTTTTATCTTATCATTACCACTGACATATTTCTTGTCATGTCAGCGACAAATCTTTTTAGTTTGATTTGGGGTTGGATTTCCAGGATAAGCCGAAGAATTCTGGGGCTTAGCTCTATGTCTGACTGTAAGCCAAGCTTAAGGGCAAATGCGAGCGCGGGCAACGAGAATTCTGGAGATAAGGTGAACCTCAGGTTAAGTAGAACCTAATCCAAGCGATGCAACCGCAATTAGTGCTTTTAATTGTTCTGAGTTACTGGGAGCCGGAACTAGTTTTTTTTTATAGAGAACGTCTGATACATGATGGGTAGAAAGATTCGAAAATGAGTTCCGAGTAACTCAGAACAATTAAAAGAAGCACTAACTGAAGAATGGGATAAATACATCATAATCAAATTAGACACATGATTCAAGTAATGCCAATGCGTATGGAGGCAGCTGCTCGTGTTCAGGGTAGTAATACACGTTATTGAAGTTGAATAGAAATTTGTAAAAAGTGTTAAAGTAAAAAAGTAAACTGTTAAGAATAGATTAAACTTCGCAAAGAAGATTCTTCGTTAGAATTAAAATTGCAAAATGACTCCACAGGGTTTTACAAACTGAAGGGACAAACATACATATATACATGTTCTGCTTTGCTTTTTGGAAAATTGAAAAAAGTTAATGAAAACCAAAACATCTGCAATTAAAAAAAAATTAATTTAAATCGGACTACAGAAAAAAAAGTTGCCATACATTGAAAATTGAACAAAATTTTGGATAGATCGCAAAGTTGCGTAATTAAGGGCACAATAATATACCACAAAAAAATCATAGGCTTCCGAAATATTTGGAAAAATCTAAAATTTTGCATTTCGGTTATTATTTTTTCCAGACTTTGTTCGAAGATATGTTGAATAATAAATTTCAGATCAGATTCATCAGATCTTTTATGCGACGTTTTGTCTTTGGGGCACCACCATCAGCTTAATTTTTTTATATACGCCTCAATTATTTTGTTTAAATTATGAAAGATTACCGAAATCTACGCTCAGCAATGTACAACACTGGTTTTAAGGCGCTTTCCTCCTTAAAATTACCATCTTCATTAAAATATCCCTAGTATGTTCCTGTAATTTACTTTTGTTTCGAAGAAACTGAAGATTTTAAAATTATTATTGCCATTTATGTTCTTAATTATTTGTATTACCTACTCTACTATTCTTTTTTTCATTTCGAACAAATAGTTGTATCAAATTTCTACTTGGCGTAATTACAAGTAAATTATTTTATTAATACAAATGAAATTTGACTCTTAAGCCAGCACTTTCTTAAAACTTATAAAAGAGGCATTAATTCTTACATTTTTGATTACAACGAATTTAAAAAAAAATTACATACTATGGGCATTTTAATGAAGATTGTCAATTGAAGGAATAAAACGTCAGAAACCCAGTGTTGTATACCGTTGAACGTAGATTTAGTTCCTCTTTCATAGTTTAAACAGAAAAATCGAGGCCCGTATAAAAAAATTAAGTTGATGATGTTGACCCAAAGGCGAAACGTCGCATTTTGTAGAGAATAAAAAGTAGCAATGAGCAAGTGAAATTTATTTTTGGACATCTCTTCGAATAAAGTCCGAAAGGCAAAATTTTAGATTTTCCCAGATATGTTGAAAACCCCTGTATTTATTTTTGATTTTTTGCGGCATATTATTGGGCCCATAATTACGCAAATTTGCCCCAATTTAACCGACTTCGTATCTCTTACCGTTCCCGAAATCTCAATGGTGAATGTCGAATTTGTTATACCTGTATATGCCGTTAACAGGTGAATTCATTAATACGCCATGGAGTTTATTTAATAGCATATTATATAGTACGGCAGCCCGTTACCAAAATGCCCTGTTATCACGCCTTCATCTAGTCAATGACTAATCGCTAGATTAATAAAAAATAAGACAGTCTTACTCCAGCGAAAAAGTTCGGCAACGCTGCGCTTACCCGTCAGAGTGATTTCTGTCCGTAAGAAAGCAGATCGTCTTTTTGTTACTACACCTTGTCCGTTCTTGATCAAATCATATTAAAAATATTTTTAAAAATACCATAGTTTAAATGAAAGAAAAGGGGTATCAAAAAGTTACAGCGCTCGGGTCAATTTTTTCTTTAAATTGTTGATAACACACACTCAAAAAAATAGTAAATCGAGGCAAACGGACATTTTCCGTGTTGCGCAGCTGCAGGGAAGGCAGCGGAGTCGGATCTTGTATGGGTGGTTGGGACGGCTTGCTGTGCGGCTTGGTTGGTATAACAACTCAGCATCAGCTATGTGCCCATATTGCATTATTTTTGATACACGTGCTGTGTTGACAGAAAACGGTTTTGCTAAAAAATGCGTGTGTAAAAATGTCAGTTCATATTTTTCCCCCATTTTCCGAGCCACAATAAACGATTTCTGCTTGAAAAGGGACGATGCGCGATAACTCGAACAGCGTTAAAAAAATTACATACCTAAGATCCAACACTGTGGTTGCGCGTCGATGAAAATGTCAGTTCTCATTTTTTTCCGGTCACGAATTACGAAAAATAACATCCGACAAGTAAAACGGACGAGGCGTGATAAGTTGAATTCTCCGCTGTAAACAACTTTCGATTTTTCTCAAACCGAAACTATTCACCGCACGGAAAATGTCAGTTAATATTTTCATCTCCTCAAAAACATCACTCCGAGTCAAAAAATAAAAAGAACGGACGAGGCGCGATAAAACTATTACGACCACTTTTTTTACATATATAATGATGCTTCTCAATGATTTCGCAACGTTGCCAGTGTCCGTTCTTGTTAATTTCCTTCTAAAGTCCGTATCAAATCACCAAAAAACTCAAAAAACTTTAGGTCGTGATCAGTCTGAAATCCTGGTAACGGACTGCCGTACTAATACATTTCCACTTCCCACCTTAAACACTAATTAATTAAAATATTATGTATAAAACACAACATTACCTGTTTCTCCACTGATGACAACGACTTGATTTTTATTGATTAAGTCTAAAATGGCATCCTTCATATTCATAGAAGGAAGCTTCTGTCGGAACTCTAGCATTCTTTTGTATGAAGCAGTTGACATTTTGTGATTCAGTTCGTTTAGGAACAAATCATCCAATATTTCTGTTTTATAACTACACCTAAAAATGAAGTTTAACTGTTATTATTAAATCACATAAGACTATTTTAAAATGACAAAGTATTGCTTGATGTTATACGAACGTCAATTACGCCGATTGGGACACTCTCGATACCCTGTATTTTATAGCCTGTTTCATACCTAAAACATTTCGTCTTTGAGATATGGGCATTTGAAACTTTGACATGATCTTTACGGTACAACTGGGACAATCAAATATAAAGTTTAATAGAGGAAATATTAACACTAACTGACACAATCTAAGTTGTAAAATATAAAAATACAAAAGAAAAATATTACTACTAAAATATGAAACAAAAAAGTGTTGTGGTGAATTTTTCTATGGATTTAATTTACAAAATACTCTTTACAAAATTTTGTTTTTAAAGCTATGTTCGTGTAATTATGTACACTATACAGAATGCTATAGAAATAACAAATTATATTTAAAACCGCATATCCTGCGATGAAAACAAATTGAAGAAAAATAACCTTATGTCAAACCCGACCAAATACGTGCGAGACTATAAATAAATAGATAGATAGAAATGTCTTTATTTTTAACTCAACAAAGGGCAGCATTGCTGTTTGCTTAACCAAACATATACATACAATACAATTTACAAATTTTAGAATAATATGTAATGTAAAATATGTATAATACTTTAAGAAAAATAGGTAAAAAAAACTGTAATATAATATTCATTTATGGATTAACTAACGATTCTTAAACTCTATAAATTCTAAATATTAAACGATTATCATTTTAAAACCCTTATTGAACTTTAAACTTTGATATTATTTTTGGGGAACGTTAAATTCTAATGTTTATTAAGCAAATAATTTTTAAATCTTTTTTTTTGAACGATTTACAACTGATATCCGGGAACCTATTCAGAATTTCAGAATTATATAATTTGGGAATCACAAAAGAAAAACAGCGCTCATAAAGCCGTTCGGTGACGCGACATGTGAAGTTAGTCATTGTGGCGAGTCTCGCGGTGGCGAGTCTCGCGGTTGCGAGTAGCAGAGCGAAATGTTAACTTTTCCCGCAGGTATCGAGGAATACCGCTCTCAAACAACCTGTGCAAAAAACAGGCCAAATGTCACATTAGTCTGTCTTGCATGTTCAACCATTTTAAATCACGCAGCTTGTGTGTTACATGGTTCCGTAATTTCAGGTTACAAATAAAGCGAATACACGAGTTTTGAATTCTTTGCAATCTGCCCTTAGACTGAAGATCAAGACACGGTCCATAAACAATATCCGCATAATTACAATGCGAGAGAACAATAGATTCGCACAGTTGCCTTTTCAAAGACACACTCATTATCTGCCTATTTTTATACCGGATGTTGTGGAAATGACGTATTATATTTAAACCGGCAATTCCTGAGATGAAAACAAATTGAAGAAAAATATCCAAAAAATGGTGCTTTAATTTAATATGCCATGACCTTATGTCAAACCAAAAATTACCACTTGGTGCCCCTGTCCGGAAGGTAAACACAGCAACATATGGCAGTGAATCTTGAACAGTGTTGTCATATCTTCAGGGTAAACTCTTTAGAAAGTCAATAACCGTTTGACAGATTTCACGTTGTTTATTTTTCAGGGTACATTATTATAAACTTTTACGTTCAGTTCGCTGGGAAACAATCTCTGATTTATAAACTTGCTAACTCGAACGAAGGGCCGCGGAGTTTATAAATGGTCAGGTATGTTCTCATTTGTTTAATTCGAACGACCCCCATCAGATCTGGACAACTTAAAAGTTTATAAATGCCACTTACCCTTTACAAAAAAAAATGCAATTTTATTTACCTTTTCGGACTTATTTAAAACCAACTTAATTTATAAAAAACACCAAGTACTCACATCACAAAATCACATTAGTTTTCGCCTCACAACACATCTAAGTACCGTTCAATCTGAATTAGTATTTTAAAGTGCTACTTTGTAGACAAAAATACACCCTTATTGTCTGGGAAATAATGTATTTAACATCTAAAAATTTTAAAAATAAATAACACGTTGGTTCTGTGGATCGATATCGGGCGGCTTCTTTAAACAGCTGATTTTGGACAATCGGCTAATATTTAAAAATACAACGTTGTTACTTTCGATGTTTTATAAGCGACTATCATAAAAGCCGAATTTCCTTCTATAATATTACTTTCCTGTACAATTATTGTCTCGGAACCGCGCTTCTACCAGTTTTCGGAGAAAGGAAGCATATTTTTGGACTGGCCGATTATTATTTGAAAGGGTAGTTCCTGTCAATTGTTAACATAATTATTTCATTTTATCTTTAGTAAAGGGTTAATGGCCCATAGAAATTAGTGGAATTAAGTGCTCTTGTTCCATGTGTGTTATTGTAAAGTCTAATTATGCGTTAGTGTTTAGTGCTTTATTGTAATCTGATAATAGGTGCATATCTTCAAAAACTAATTTGAAACTCGTGGGTGTCTGTGTGGTTCTTTAAGTGATTTAGTGCAATTTGTTCTGTTTCATTGGGTTTTTTTCTTTCGACGATATGCCGATTATGTTAAGAGATTGGAAATAAGAGGCCGAATGGGGTTTAGTGATAGGTAACTTATTATGCACCCCCACACTATCATCAGGACACATAATGAGCATAAAGTTTTTCCCATAGAAAAAAGAACTGAAGGTGTCTGTGCCCTGGATTCCTTAATCGCGTCCTGGATTTACTTTCTAAGTAAGCTAAATATTTATTTTTATAAAAAACTAAAGTTTTACACCTTTAAACAATTTGGCAACATTGTGCCAGAACATCTGTTGATTACCCAGCTGAGCAATGTAATATGTTCATATATGTATGTGTCGAGGAGTTGTGTGTGGATTTAGGGGTGAATTATCCCACTTTTTAAACGTTCGATTTAAAAAATATGTAGCGTTTCTCTAGGACACCCCAGGAGTCACCCATTTAAATATAATAAGTCATTTCCATAACACCCTGTATAAATTTGGAAGAGATATAATCGACTTTTGAACTATCTTGCACACATGACTTTCAAATCTAAGATTGCTCTCTAATAGAACTCCCAGATTTTCATATCCTTTTACCGGAGGGATGATTATATCTGACATAGTAAACCTTAAGTTTTCGTTTGCCCATTCCCCATTAGGTCCAAAGAACATAACAGCTGATTTGGACGGGTTTATTTTTAGGCCATTTTTAGTAGAATATTTGCAAACACTACTAAGACATTGGTTCATTCTTTCAGCAGCCGCTGCTGCATCGGTGGGAGTGAAGCTGATACGCAAGTGCGTGTCATCAGCCTACCTCTGCATGTCGCAGGCTACAACAAAATTATCAATATCAAAGGTTCAATCAAATTAAAAATAATAGTGGTCCTAAAATCAATATGATTAGTCAATTAAGCTCTCAATAGACATCAGTGGCAGTTTGTATGTTGGCCGATGTTGCCGGTTGGACATTTCAAACTCTTTAGAGAAAAATATTATAACCTTTTCATTCTGCCATACCTTTTTAAACAATTATTTCCATAAATATGAAGGCGAAAAATGTATATGTTTTGTTCCTAAACTGAGCAAACCCAAACAAACACAACGAATCATAATTTTTATGTGATAACCCCCAAATTTGAAATCACACCACAAACACATGAAAGAAAATTATTTCTCAACAGAAAAACGGTAGTGCTGCAAAATTTTACACCTTAAAACATAAAACACCTTAATCAAAGAGTTCAAGGGAAACCCGCGCGGAGACGTCCACCTCGCGTGTCAAACGAGTCTGGCACGTTCAACGTGTTTTCAATCACCACGGTAGTGGCACGAGTTGTGTTTTGGCCGCTCACCGCTAACGTACTGATCTACATACACTTGTTAACTGAAAACAGATGTGTATGGCGTGGCTGCACATGGGGTAAAGGGGCCTGTCTTTACATAAGTATTTAGACATTCAATTAAAAAAAAGTATGTAGGATTTGTCTAGAACAACCATTTAAATATAATGAATCACTTCCATAACACCATGACAATTTTATAACGCGCATCTTAGGTCTTTCTTGCTAAATATTCATCAACTTAAGAGGCGGAAACCTTTTTTTTTAGTTTGAGATAGTAATGAGATGTAATTTGGCATAGGTTTAATGCATCTAGTAATGAGCTAAAGCCGAGTTCTCAGAGCTAAGTGCTGTCGCCCGCGACACCAACCTAACCAATCAGAACCGTTTACGTCATTACCCCTTATCCCCACCATTGAACGGTGCCGAAGTAGCGGTGTTGCCAGGTATCTGGTGAAATTTCACCAGATCTGGTGATTTATAAAATATACCAAACCCGAAACGAAGCTGGTAACACCAGAAACCGAACTTTTTTAAAAAGTTTTTCATGGACCACCTGATTATTCATAAAATCACAAAAAAATCTGGAGACATTTCACGAGATACCTGGCAACACTGCGCTGTAGTATTATTAATTTTTTATTTTGATTTGAAATTTGAACCTGTTTTCCGAAATAAGTATTCGTATCGTATCGTAAGGTTAGGTTTCATCCGAATGACAAGTGACAGATGTCACCCCCTGCAAAAGGAGTGTGGCACTGTCGCTGCGACACGTCGAAGCTATGAGAACGCGGCTTTAGTATGTAAATGCACTCAAATCTTACGCGTTGTAGGTAGTTGAACGCATCTTCTTGATAATACTGCCGGAAATATGCTGCAAAAATTCATGCTTAAAATCTGTTTCTTCCAAGTGCTCATAGGAATTAGACGTTGAAGGATACATGGAGGCCGTTTCATTTAACAATTTGGTGATATCGTTCTTCTTTGTTTCAGACAATAAAACTGTGCCGAGCTAAAATAAATAATTAGCAAAATTTTATTTTCTTATTTAATTCCCAATGAAGGTAATATTTAACAATTTACGGTGTGTCCGAGGATGGAGTCCCCAAGAGGAAAAAAAATCTTTATTATTGATTTTACGACCAAAAGTCATTCTTTATAAAATGTTCTGCATGCTGAGAATATGAATTTACAATATACAAATTTTAGATCAGATATACAGGGTGTTAGTGAATTAGGAAAATACGAAAATACTTCAAGATGAGAAGTACCATTATTTATTACTTTTAACAAAAATTTTATAAAAGAAAGGTATTTAAGTCTAAACAAAAAATTTTAAAATGAAAATTGGTTTTCAGGTGAATACTAAATAAGAGAAGTAACTACAGCTCTATTTATACTAGATATGTGCACTGAAGCATAACTGAGATGGGTGCAGTCATGCGTTCAGTTTTGCGCGATATTAGTAATTCTAAGCATACATCTACTTAACAAAGGTTTCCAGACACGTCTTAAATCTAATGAAGGTTTACTAAAAGAACCTGGGTTCTGGTGTATGCTAGCAGCTTCCTTGAACTTCCTCCTGTGTGGTTCTTTGAGCAGCATCTCGGCTTCTGTCCACCTGATGTGATGGCCAGGTGTACAAAAGCCGAGATCTTGCTCAAAGAACTACACTGGAGGAAGAGGAAGTTCAAGAAAGCTGCTAGAACCCAGGTTGTTTTAGTAAACCTTCATTAGATTTAAGAAATGTCTGGAAACCTTTGTTAAGTAGATGTAAGCTTCGAATTACTAATATCGCGCAAAACTGAACGCATGACTGCACCCATCTCAGTTATGCTTCAGTGCACATAGCTAGTATAAATAGAGCTTTAGTTACTTCTCTCATTCACCATTGTCAACCTTCAAACAGACACCAAAATATAACGGCTCCGTGGTTAAAGCGGCAGTCACTGGGAACTACACGACGAGAGTTCGCAGATTCAAATCCGTGGCCAGTATACCGATTCGCACTCGGTGGATTTTAGTGGTATAAGTCATGGCGATGCTGTACGGCGCCATGCCAAAATAGGGAAGAGTGAAAAATGTATCATCCCCCATCCCTACCCCATTCACGCCGGTAACCAGGCTGGATGAGATCGGATATCTCGTGGGGTACCGGGGACAGTACGCACTCCTCAATCGGTAGGTCATACCGAAATGCGAGAAACCAAGGGTTGATAGCTCTTTTGGGCGCAACGCATGACCGACGATCGTGGTTCGGATCCCACGTTAAGCTGCCCCTCGGAAATGGCCCTGACAGAAAACGAAGAGGCAAAAATTGAGGAAAAAAAATAGAGTAATAATTGTAGTTTCATGACGACATGTAATTATTTGCATATAACAAAAAAAGCAAGTAAATAAGGTCGTATACAAAATCGACCATCTTGATTTTTTGTTAAATGCAAATAATTACGTGTCGTGACAAGAAACCACCGTTATTCTATATTTAAATATTCGATCTAAATTTTTTATATTAGAAACTCATTTTCTCAACCAACAGAACTTTTTGTAAAGAATGACTTTTGGTCGTAACAGCAATAAAAAAAGATTTTTTTCCCTCTTGGGGTCTCCAACCGCGGGCGCTCTATACATATAACATGAATGTTATAAAGGTGCTTCTAAACGGGCCACATATTTACGGCAACGTGTGGCTGCAATAGTAAAGCTGGAAGTCCTTTAATGCACTCTGGGGGTGGTACGTGTGCGCATAAAGCGATTCACGTTGGTTTTGAATCGTTGGAGGTTATATTCGTTGGGAAACATGACATCGGGGATGTCGTTCCATAAGGATGACGTCCTCCAGATGAAAGAATTCTTAAATAATTAAGTTCGAGGAGTACTAAGCTGAATCACATATGGATGGGAGGCAGTGGTTCGTCGTGTATTTCTGCTATTCATCGCTCTGGGCGGAATTAAGTGGGCAAGGTCAGCCGAGCATTTGGAATTGGCATGGAAATATCTGTAAAGGAGAGTCCAAACCCCAACCTGTCTTCGGTGTTCTAGGCTGTAGAGGCTCTTTGTCGGCTCGTGGTCTCCGATCACACGAATATCCCTCCCTTCGATGGAATTCAGTAGCCGAAAAGTATGTTTGTGTGCAGAGCTCCAGACATAAGAGCAGTACTCTAGTGATGGTCGAATCTGGGCTTTGTACAGTGTCAAAAGTTGTTGAGGTGTGTACAACTTTTTGGTCCGGAAGAGTACACCTAGTTTCTGTGAAGCTACCTTGGCGATTTTTAGAGGGGGTTTTGATGACGGCATCTTGCCGGTCGATAGCAATATTGCCAATATTGAGGCTTTCTCTATTCTTTTGTCGCTATGACACATGTGCATATCTTTTTGACGTTTGTTATTGGTTCATAAATCGTTCTGTTTTATACGTTTATTGCAAAATGAATACATAGTCAAAACGAGAAAATCATTGATTTAATTAATTAAATACATCTACGTCCAGTAGTTGGAACAATTTTGTCAGCCATTATTGCGCGACTGAATAGCCCATTAAATGATATGGGCTATGTTGTTGCGGAAATATTGTCGAGCTATTCATTGCCAGATATATCTCTGCAACATGTACATAGATTGCCGGGCTAAAATTCGCACATATTAAAGCCATATATTGCTGAAAAATGTTGCCCGTTTAGAAGAACCATAACAATAATTAACATAAATTTAAAAAATAAATAAATAGTAAAATAAGAATTAAATAATTGTGCAAAATTCAAAATACATACACGGTGTTGAAAAAAGGTCGATACCCCGTAATAACTCCGGTGCATCGAATTGCAGCGGAAAATGTCAAGGGAAAAAGTTGTTTGGTTTTGAAGGAGGAATAGTTTGCAATTTAAACCACCCCCCACCCCCTGGGCGCGGGTGGGGGTAATATAAGATTTTCAAATGGAACCCCATATTTTTTATTGGCGTATCGTGTTCTCCGACCAAAATAAACATCTTTTGTCGGAAAATTTTTTATTCAGGCCCATACTTCACCAATAAACACCATCAGATTGAGGGGGTGGGGGTGGTTTAAATTGCAAACTATTCCTCCTTCAAAACCAAACAACTTTTTCCCCAGACATTTTCCGCTGCAATGCGATGCACCGGAGTTATTCCGGGGTACCGACCTTTTTCAACACCCTATATAGTATCTATACCTTGCAATATCCACGTTTCAAAATGTTTAAAAAATTAATGTTTCAGTTTTCAAAATAAACCCAGAACAAGACTAAAATTTTGAGGAAAATCTTTTTTGAAAGCATTGGTTTTTTTTTAAATATTTACAAAATGCTACCTTTTTTTAAAAACGTCAGGTTATGTAACTATTGAAACGGCTTTTCTAATTTAACCTTACTTATATGTTTAGGTGAAAATTTGAATATTCTTATGTATTCCGTTTACTCACTGGTTTTTGATCAACTGATTTTAGTTTCTTTTTTTTCTTTTCTTCTTTGGCCAATTTATAATCTGGATCATCTTTGGGTCCAAGATACCTTTCCTTACTTCGATCAGCATACCTTTTTGAAATAAAGAAAAAAATTAATTATATTATATTATTTAATATTTTACAATTTTAAATTCACGGGTTAAAGATAAAATAACCTGTATCTACAGGGTGGCACATTAGTAATAATAATAATAATAATAATAATCTTTATTGTCTAACAGAGTAAAATCCAATTACAAGACAATATGACCTATAAAAAGAAAAAAAAATACATAAGCAACAAAAAATCCAAAAGATAGGAAAAAGTAGAAAAAAAAGAGAACAAAATAATGGTTGCATCAAGGTAACAGTTTATGTTTTATAAGTTTAGTAAATTGGGTATTGGACAAACCGAATACATCAATGTCATTAAGGGTATTATTGAAAATCAACATGGATTGGTATACAGGTGTTTTAATCAGAAAGTTAGAGGAGGGAGTTGGGAGATAAAAGACGGGATGGTGCCTAACTGAACGAAGAGGAACATGGAAAAGAATACAAGACAGCAGCTCCGGGGAATCGATGAGCGAACAGCAAATACGATACAAAAACTGCATAAACATGAGGTATCTGCGGTTAAGGAGCGATGGCATCTGGAATCTAGACAACAGTGCATTCTGGTTAGTACCCCGGGTAGGATATATACCATCTTCTCTATAGGCGATAAACTTGACAAACTTTCTTTGTAGGTTCTCTAGTAAAATAATATATTTATGAAAGACCGGATGCCAAATAACACCACCATACTCCAACTTAGACCGCACAAAACTGTAATAAAGGGTTTTCAGGGTTTTGGTGTTTGAGAAATCAGTCGAATTCCGTATGATAAATCCCAGGGCCTTCATCGCACTGCTGTGAATGCTCCTAAAGTGGTGGGAGAAGGAAAGCTTATTGTCGAAAACTACCCCGAGGTCTTTAAACGTTTCGCAGTGCTCAATGGTTGTGTTGTCAAGAGTGTAATCAAAATAAACGTAATCGGCTTTGTTCGTAAAAGACATAGTGAAGCATTTACTTAAATTTAGCGGCAGGTTGTTTGTCTTACACCACATCTCCAGAATGTTCAAATCCCTTTGCAACAATATACAGTCCGTTATATCAAGTATTATTCTGAAAAGTTTCAAGTCATCAGCGAATAGTAGTACTTTGCTGGATAGATTTACACTTATGTCATTGATAAACAAGAGGAATAATAAGGGGGCCAAATTACTACCCTGCGGAGCACCACTCGAGGCTAAAAAAGTAAAGGATTTATGACCACGAATCATCACATATTGTACACGATCCCTAAGATATGAGTTAAGAAAAGAGACAAATTTATTAACAAAACCCAAGCCGGCCAGTTTATGTAACAGGATGGAGTGGTCAACTCTGTCAAAGGCTTTCGAGAAATCCGTATATATCGCATCTACTTGCTTGCGGTCATCCATAGCCTGCCCAACAAATTGGGTAAAACAAGCCAGGTTAGTCACTGTGCTACGAGCATTGAAGAAACCGTGTTGATGAGGTGAGATAAGCAGTTTTACCTGATTAAAAGTACATTCATAAACCGCCATCTCGAAGACCTTGGCAAAGGCCGACAATATAGAGATAGGTCTGTAATTGGATATCACACTGGCATTACCTTTTTTAAGTACTGGGGTAATCCTTGCTTCCTTCCATACATCAGGAAAGGAACTAGTTTTAAGCGATAGGTTAAAAATAAAAGATAGAGGTTTAAGAAAGGGAGCGGCACAATCTCTGACAAGAAAACTAGGCACATTGTCGGGCCCATGAGTTGGCTTATTTTTTAATTTCTTTAGAGACTTCAAGATTAGTTCGTCAGGAAGGTGTTCCAGGGAGATAGATGAGCTCTCCATAGATAAGTGTGGTGAAAGAGCTTGCCTGGAAGGGGTGGAATAAGCAGATTTGAAAAAGTTTGCAAATGCATTTACGATATCGTTAGGCTTAGAGTATTGGGTGGTGTTGTCAGTGAATATCTCAGGTAAAGCGCAGGTTTTGTTTTTTGAGTTGATGAAGGACCAGAAGTTATTCGGATCGTTGGATATTGAAGTTTCGGCCTTATTGGTGTAGGCTTTATAGGCAACATTGATCTTTCTCTTAATACTAGCACGGAGTGCTCTATATTGTTGCTGGAGCACTAGCGAGTAGGATTTTTTGATAAGTCTATGTTTGCGCTTTGTCTCTTTAATAATGTCAGGTGTAAACCATAAGGGAATTGATCTCTTGTGGATGACAGATCTCGGAACGTAAGCATCGAAAACTTCATACAGTAACTTATAGAAACAGGCACAAGCTTCATTAGCATTAGACGAGGTATATAGAGTTGACCAATCCATATTCAAGATCACGTCATATAACAGAGGATAATTTACTCTCCTGAAATTATACTTAAGTTGAGATTGATTTACAGGGAAACCTGAATCAAGGCCGGATAGAAGGGATAGGTTAATTCTTAGACAAGGATGGTAATTGTCCTCTTTGACTAGAGGGAAAGATTCGCCGGAGACATCACATATAACATTGGAAAGAACAAGATCTAGGAATGAACCATAGGAGTTTGGGATTAGTACGAGGAAGTCCAATATCTCAGCTGTCAACAGAAATACAAAGAAATATTACATACAAAAGCTGTAGGATCCGTAGAGGTGCGTATTCTAAAAATATTTACTAGTATATAGGATATCCCAGAAAAGCAGAGCGGCAAAAAAATTTCTATTTAAATGGCAACCTGCATTTTTTTAATGCGGAATTCTACGTACGTTGCCGTATTTTAATTCGATGTTCGTTGCAGTGTTGTTACAAAAAAATCCAAGTCCTATTCAAAATGTCTTCAAAATATTAACTGATTTAAATTTAAAAATAATGGGTTACGGGTTTCCTACCCCAAGGGATAATGGAATGATTTAAATAAAGGAAACTGGCCATAACTTATACAAAGTTTTTATGGCGGTGCCAATATTGCTCTTTTCAAAGTAACAAATCTTCATTTTTTCAAATAGAACACTCTGTATATTAATGCGCCATGTTGTTAAGTATTTTATGCCCGATAAATTCGCAAGCATAACTCACATCCTAAAATCGGCCGTTTTGCCTCAATTTTAGATTTTAATGGAAAATGCCAAAATATTACTATTTTATGTTTATATTTTTTCGTGGTAGGTAAGAGTATTTATCGGTGGACAGCATGGTCCGATTTGGGAAGAGCGTATGTCTTGTAGTTTGTCACACCTTTTTAACCTTAATGGTGGTCAGTGGTAAGTGCTCTTAAACAAAAGTGACTGTTACCAGAAGTAAAAATATTATTTTAATTACTTAATGCCATACTACGATTTAAGTCTGTAATTTTAACGCATCTTACAACAATATAACATTACAATTAGTGTTGGGAAAAACCGATGATTTTAAGAATCGAGTACTTGATACTCGAACGATTTTAATAATCGAGTTAATCGCTCGAGTGAATCGCCTGAAATTCCAATTTACCAAGCGATGACGTCACCGACTGCTTAACGGGCTGCCTAGCCCTTTACATGTGATCGGGTCGGGTATTTAGCAGGCACGTAACTACGGGTGGGCACAGGTTTAGCTAAAAAATTATAGTGTCACCAAAAAAATTCCAGAAATTTATTTATTTGTGAATAATGAATTTTTACCACGTGTCTCGATACCAAACAAAAAACTGCAAAAAATCACACAAATATGTATTTATTGTTCGGGTTTATTATTGTGCGTTTTTAACCCGAACAAAAAGTATTACCAAGAGTTATTTTTCTTCACAGCTTTCTCAATCTATGAGCATGAAATAAGTAGATATTTAAAATAGCTTGTCAAATTCTTCCACTTTAAATTATCAGGTGCCCACTGTGTGCACTTCAAAAATTTAGGCTTAGTTACGCGACTGGCAAAATAAGAAAATTGGTTATTATTTTTTTAAATTCATGTACTCATGTATTCATAGTTACCTAAATGTTCCTGTTTAAATTTAAGAATGCTTAATTTTAATTACCAAAAAATTTGCCGATATCTATGTTTTGTTAACTATTTTGCTCGTTTTCTTATTTTCCATTAACATTTTCTATAATGTATGTTATTTTTGAGAAGTCTTCTTGAGTTTAATAATAAAAAGTTCCTGTTTAGATATTAAAATGTTTACTATAAGATTACCAACGAATTTTTCTATATATTTTGTTTACCATTTTGTTCGTTTTGTTATTTTTCATTAACAATTTCTATTATTATGTTATTTTTGAGAAGTTTTCTCGTCTTTATAGTAATTAAAATTTTTAAAATTATATCCTTTAATTTTTTAATATTTACAATCGGAGACCTAAACTACTCCGCTGGCTAGCCAGTTAAAACAAAACTTTACCAAATCATGTCGCGATGACTCCGCTAAGGGATTCAGCATACTTTTTTTATATGCACCTTCTCGTTTATGTGCCTTTAAGAAAGACGTATGTCGTGTACTTGCTCAGCGTCAATCTCGAACGTCGCCAATCGGATCGCGCGGTGGCTATCAGGTAACCGGCGATATTTTTCGGTTTTTCGCCTGATTTTTAACTAGAGTATTTCCTATCGAGCGAAAAACTGTTCGAATATACGAGCAGTTTTTTAACTCGATCACACTACAGCGGTATATTTCCGTCGGCGTCAAGCAAAGCTCGGGTATCGAGTGAAAGATAATAAGTGACGGGCGACGGTTTTCGCCTGAATAGATAACTCGAGCAGTTTTTTTAATAATCGAGTGATGTCGGTTATTTCAATAATCGAGTGATCAAGCGGTTTTTCGCTCGAGCGATCACAACACTAATTACAATCAACTCAACTTATTTTACATGCTCAAAAAATTCACCCTTACCACCTCCAGCTGATGTAGGAGTCCAATATTCAGGATTGTGGTGCCAGAATAGTTTTGTTTGTTCGGGTTTGTTTGTTGATTTTTTTATTTTTTGTAAAAGTAAACTAAAATGTTTTAGTTGAAAATGAAATCAAAACCATTATGTTAATAAATTATTAAAAACGTTATAAAATTGTCATTTCCTAATTTTTAAACTGAAACAACATATTTAAATTATGAAGTGTTAAAAAGTAATTAATAAAATAAAATATTTTGACGTCTTTTCTTTAAGTCATGACCTACCAAGAAAAAAATATAAACATATTACACTGTTAGTATTGTTAGACTATACCAAAGCATTTGACAAACTTAATCACACTCGTTTTTAGCCATTCTTAAATACTTGGGTTTTCAGGATGATGCATATAGTCTCAGCAGGAACTATTTATCAGGTAGGAAAAAGGTGGTTGTTTTTAACAGTGGTAGGTCGGAAGAAAGATACCTTCGATATGGGGTTCCACAGGGGTCAATTCTGGGGCCTCTGTTTTTTACTATATACACTTCCCAACTTGTGACATACCTTAGACATTGCAAGGCACACTTTTATGCGGATGATACTCAGATCTACATATGTTTTAGACCTAGTGAAATTGATAATGCCGTTGAGAAAATCAATGCGGATCTGAGAATTCTTCTGCAGGTGTCTAACTTCCACTGTCTTGGTATAAATTGAAGCAAATCCCGGGGATTTCTTTTTGGTAGGAAAAAGGATCAATCATTTTATCAAGATCGGGTAAGAGTATTAATAAATAATGAGCAACTTAAACTGGCTAGTGCGGCAAGAAACCTGGTTCTGGTCATTTATACCAGCCTCAGATTCTCTGAGCATGTCAGTATGTGTATTAAAAGGGCTTTTGCGAATCTTAAATTAATATACACTCAGCGGAATATTTTCAATAAGAAACTTAAAAAAATGCTCTGTGTATTGTCACATTTTAACTATGCTGATGTCTATTGGATGCTGATGCCCGAAGAATTCAGTTAATTCAAAATTGTTGTGTACGTTTGATAGGGAGTATAAGGAAGCGTGAAAGGGGAGTGTCTGCAAAGCTAAGAGAAACAAAATGGTTAAGAATGAATGAACGTAGGGTGCTCCATTCCTTAGTTCTTTTTAATAAAATTATTAGTAGAAAATATCCGGACTATTTATATAAGAGTATGAAATTCCGCAGTGATGAACACAATTTAGATCTCCGTCATAAATGTATTTTAACGACCCCAGCACATACATCTTCTTATTTTGAAAGATCGTTTAGTTTTAATATAGCTAAACTATACAATATGATTCCCTTCGATATCAGATATCTTTTTGGTTTGAAATTTAATTTATCAATTCAACATATATTACCTGTTTTTGGTTGCCTCTATCTTATTGATTTAATGAAATTGTACCGATTCTAAATGAAAATTATTAAATTGAATAAGTAATGTAAATTATATTTTTTTATATAATGTTAGGAATTGTTTAGGTTAAGTAAGGAAGCGTAGTCTTCAACTTCGCCCTTTGTAGCTTTTAAATGTTACAATAAAGACATAATTTATTTATAAAACAATAATATTTGGCATTTTCCATCAAAATCTAAAATTGTGGCAAAACGGCTGATTTTAGGACATGAGTTATATTTGCGATTTTACAGAGCATAAAATACTTAATAACATGGCTCGTCAATATACAGATAGTCCCATTTAGAAAAATAAAGAAAAGAGCAATATTGGTACCGCCGTAAAAAAAACATTCTGCATAAGTTATGATAAGTTTTCTCTATTAAGATCATTCTGTTATCCCTTGCGGTACGAAGACCATAACCCAGTATTATTAAATTTTCAGTATTTCTTGGAGATTCTTGTAAATTATAAGCAACATCAAACTAAAATACCGAACTATACGTAGAATTTAAGGCCTAATTCAATTATGTGATAAAAATGTGGGTTGCCATTTAAAAAAAAATAATTGCCACTGCGTTTCTGGGACACCCTGTATACTAGAAAATAATTGTAGAATACGCACCTCTACGGATACTATATATGTAATATTTCTTTGTATTTTTTTTGACAATTTAGATATTGGACTTCCTCACACTAATGCGCCACCCTATATGTAGACTGGGACTTTGTTCATACGGCTGCTAGTGTTGACATGAAAATATTTTTTATCGCCTATTATACAAGGTGTTCCTTAATGACGTGCTAATATTTCACAGTACGATTCCTTAAGTCATTTTATGAAGAAAATTGATATGAACCAGTGGCGGTTCTTCCACAGGAGCACATGCGCACGTGCACCCCCAAAACGAATAAAAAAATATTAATTTATATTCATTGAATATTATTTATCGTATAAGGTCCGACCCTCCCTAATATTTTATCGTACCGTCAATTATCGTATAAAGTCCGACCCTCCCTAATACTTTATCGCACCGTCAACCAAACTGTATATTACAGGCTCTCGATCCGACAACCGTGCCTCGGTCGAGGTTAATGACGATTATGACGAGATTTGCTCGCATGAGCGATTAAGTAGGCGGGGCATAAAGCAGTTTCTCTGTAGTAACAGGTGGCGGGAGACAGCGCGGGCTATAGCGATTTAACATGGGAAAGGCGCACAATTTTAGTGTGCGCCGCGCCGTTGTCTGTTCGTGCATCTAGTTAGAAATTCGAGCGTGTATGTTTTAATATTTTAATATTATATATTTATTAAGTTAAAATGAATAGTTTGACGGTGGACTATTTAAAAAATAACTTTAGCTCTTTGAGTTTGAAGCAAAAAATTAAAGTGAAGAATGCGGGAAGACCTAAACCCGAAATTAATTTAACGCAGATCACAAAGGGTAAATCTAGGGACTTTATTAGAAAGTTTAAAAATAAATAAATGAAAAAAAAATTATAGAGGGTATTCCAAACTTTAATGAGGCTGTTGCTATTGATCACTTTTCTACAATTAAGAACCGAAGAACGGACTTTACGTTTAAGCACTATACACACTAAGAAAACCTTTCTTATGTTCCAAAAGTTGTATTTCCTTGTGTAAAATTAAAAAATAAATAACAATATGTTTTACCTAACGTATTTTCTTATTTTGTTTGGTCGTTACACAAAAATAATTTCACCATACTTGTGAACCCCCTCTATCATATGTCACGAGCCGCCACTGATATGAACATAATTCCGCAAGGCCTTAAATTTTTTGCTGCGCGTTTCTTTAAACTGTTATTTTTAATTTTGGTATAAATCGTCACTAAACCACAAATTATAGTTACAGTTATTCTTCCCGAAGTAATAAACTTTCAGATTACTGTCAGTCACTTACTTTTGAATTTAAAAATTTAAATTCATCAGCGTGTTCCATCGCCCGCCAAAAGTTAATTATAATAATTTAATAAAAAAAAATTTCTTCTTTGTATCCAACCGTTGACGAAATAATATATGTAGGTGATTTTAATATTAATCTAATTGATAATTATAATTAAACTCAAATAATTAATGAACCCACTAGAATTTCTAGTACTTTCAGCAAATTGCATGATCCAATATTGATTAGGGATGGCACTCTTGCTAGTGATCCTGGAACATTGTCTTTGGAAGCATGCTTCAGATTAGTGTCACTCAAAATATTTAATATTACAGGTGCCAAATTACAAGTCTCCACAAATCAAAAATACTATGATTGAAACAGTAGTGGATCTATGATTAGATTTAGGGGGGCTAAAAGAAACATTTTTCGGACCACGCCCAAATATCGCTAAATTTGATCAATAATATATCGTCGGTGAAGTTCTAATTATTGTTGTGATCGCTCGAGCGAAAAACCGCTTGATTACTCGATTATTGAAATAACCGACATCGCTCGATTATTAAAAAAACTGCTCGAGTTATCTATTCAGGAGGAAACCGTCGCTCGTCACTTATTATCTTTCACCCGATACCCGAGCTTCGCTTTACGCCAACAGAAATGTACCGCTGTAGTGTGGTCGAGTTAAAAAACTGCTCGTATATTCGAACACTTTTTCGCTCGATAGGAAATGCTCTAGTTATAAATTCAGGCGAAAAACCGAAAAATATCGCCGGTCACTTGATAACCGACCTTCGTTATACGATTGGCGACGTTCGAGTTTGACGTTGAGCAGGTAATACGAGATACATCTTTCTTAAAGGCACATAAACGAGAAGATGCAAATAAAAAAGTATGCCGAATCCCTTAGCGGAGTCATCGCGACTTGCATTTTGTAAAGTTTTGTTTTAACTGGCTAGCCAGCGGAGTAGTTTAGGTCTCCGATTGAATATTAAAACATTAAAGGATATAATTTTACAATTATTAATTACTATAAACACGAGAAAAATTCGTTGGTAATCTTATAGTAAACATTTAATCTAAACAGGAACTTTTTATTATTAAACTCAAGAAGACTTCTTAAAAATAACATACATTATAGAAAATGTTAATGAAAAATAAGAATACGAGCAAAATAGTTAACAAAACATAGGTATCGACAAAAGTAAGCACTCTTAAATTTAAACAGGAACTTTTAGGTAACTATGAATACATGAGTACATGAATTTAAAAAAAATAATAACCAATTTTCTTATTTTGCCAGTGGCGTAACTAAGCCAAAATTTTTGAAGTGCACACAGTGGGCACCTGATAATTTAAAGTGGAAGAATTGGACAAGCTATTTTAAATATCTACTTATTTTATGCTCGAGAAAGATGTGAAGAAAAATAACTCTTGGTAATACTTTTTGTTCGGGTTAAAAACGCACAATAATAAACCCAAACAATAAATACATATTTGGGTGATTTTTGCAGTTCTTTTGTTTGGTATCGAGACACGTGGTAAAAATTCATTATTCACAAATAAATAAATTTCTGGAATTTTTTTGGTGGCTACTACAATTTTTTAGCTAAACCTGTGCCCACCCGTAATTACGTGCCTGCTAAATACCCTACCTGATCACATGTAAGCGGCTAGGCTGCCGTCGAGCAGTCGGTGACGTCATCGCTTGGTGAATTGGAATTTCAAGCGATTCACTCGATTATTAAAATCCCTCGAGAATCAAGTACTCGATTATTACAATCATCGGTTTTTCCCAACACTAGTTCTAATACCTCGTAAGCCAAAAATGAAAATTGATATTGTCTTACACATAATATGGGCATTTGCAATACAAGGTATTAGAAATTTTAAATATTCAGAGAAGTGATTTTTTGTGGTATAAAATATATTAGCGAAGTTGTAGAATTTGGCTTAGACTACCCAACGCGACCAAAAATACAATTTTGTTTTTTTGTGGGTTACAAGGTACATTATGTCAATAATATATTATGTGGTTCTTAACTCAATGGTTTTTTAGTATTTTCTATAAATCATTGACCGAATTTAGCAACATTTGGGCGTGATCCCAAAAAATTTTCACCTGCGGCACTTTCGCTTGCGACCTATTGTGCGCCTTCTCAACACTACATTCCGTTATATATATGTGGGCCCTGAAGAGTTCAAGTTTTACTTTAGTGGTCTGCAATCTCTTAAAGGTTGAGAACCACTGATGTAAAAGAAAAATTATCTGGTATATTTTATACTAAAACGCTTGTAGTCATTTAAATATATTTTGTCTGAGCGGCTGAAACTTATGCTTCTTCAGACACTTATTCTTCCCCCCTTTGGATTATTGCATTGTGATATATTTTCAGTACCTAACTCTAGAATTTCAGAATTACATTCAGCTAGCTGAGAACGCATGTATTCGTTTTATATAGTTTTATACAGTCTCCTTAAATATACCCTTCGCGTTATGCTCGATTTTGGTGTGTTTATTTACAAGATTTATAAATCCAGATGTCCAGGTTATCTTTGGGTTTTATAGTTGGTAGATAGGATCTGCACATTTGAATCTTAGAAATGTTGTTAAATTTAATGTCCCCAAGCACCGAACATCCATGTTTAGAGATTTATTCCTTGATTTGCTCAACTCTGATCTTATCAATTTTATACTAAATAATTCACTTCTGACTTTTAAACTTAAATATAGGACTTATCTGCTACATGCCCATGGACAAAAATTTCTTCTACTGACTGTACTATATCATAAAAAATTATGATGGCATTTGACAGGGGAGCAGTTACCATAAGAACAGTGCGGTTATCTTTAAATGTTATCATAACTTTATCGGTTTGACATCTCATGGTCCCCCAGGAGGGTCATTCCAAAATTTCGCATCCACCTCTATTGGCTAATATGAAAAAAGACTTACCACAATCCTATTTGCTTTCCTCTTAAACCTGGTGGTCGCCGGTTACTGTCCCAGTCTGTTGAACTACTTCCTTCTTCGGGGTTATAATTACGCTGCCAATACCTTTTTCTTTCTTGTAAACCTGGTAGCCGCCCGTTACTGTCCCAACGTCTTGAACTACTTCCTTCTTCGGGGTTATCATTACTGTTCCAATACCTTTTTCTTCCACGTTGCCAGCGACTCATTTTTGATTAACTGTAAAATATATTGATTTAAAAATTTATTTGAACTCCAAAATATAGGTAGGTATACCCATGTGTTATCAGTTTATATAAATTAAAAACTTATGTACAGTTAAAAGTGCCTTTAATTATCAAAATCCATTTTTCTAGATAAAAATGCACAACATATTTAATATACAAAAGCTAGTGCCAATACTGCCATTTAACTTAAAAATTTTAAAAATGTATCCTAGTTCTCCCTAATTAATTTTTATTATTTTTTTTTATGATCAAACACAAGCACTATAGGAACAATCCTTCAGGGCACTCTGGGAGTGGTGCGTGTGCGCAAAAAGCGACTCACGTTGGTTTTGAATCGTTGGAGGCTATACTCGTTGGGAAAAACGACTTCAGGAAGGTCGTTCCATAAGGATGAAGTCCTCCAGATGAAAGAATTTTTAAATAATGAAGTTCGAGGAGTACTAAGGTTAACCACATATAGATGGGCGGCAGTCGTTCGTCGTGTATTTCTGATATTCGCCGCTCTGGGCGGAATTAAGAGGGCAAGGTCGGCCGAGCACCTTCCATGAAAATATCTGTAAAAGAGAGTCAAATCCCCAACCTGTCTTCGATGTTCCAGGCTGTCGAGGTTCTTCGTCAGCTCGTGGTCTCCAATCAGACGAATGGCCCTCCTTCCGATGGAATCCAGTAGCCGAAGAGTATGTTTAATAATAATAATAATAATAATAATAAACATCTTTTATTTCAAATTATGTGAAAATTACAATTCCTGTACAATTCACACGGAAGAGTATACACACAAATGAAATTGCGTCAATCAGAGAAACATAAATTCCTGTTTAATGACCCCTATAATAGTCCCCTAAACTATATAGCTCTAAATTTACAAGGTATTGCTTAACTTTAATTTTAAATGTTTTTTGATTGTTTATACACTTTAAGTAGGTTGGTAAGTTTTTTACATGCGTATCCAGGATTTTTCTCTAATAGAGTTAATCTATGTATTGCATCGTTCATATTCATAGTTCTTGTATTATATGTATGTGATATTTGTAATGCGAACATGCTTTTATTTTTAAAGAAAAATAACAGACATTCATAAACATAAGGGCCAATAACTGTTAAAATGCCACATGATTTGAAGACACCTCTGCAGCTTTCATTAAACGTCATTCTCTTGATTATTCTTAAAGCTCTCTTTTGAATTACAAATATCTTCTGTATTAGGCAATTACTTCCCCAAAAGATAATTCCATACTTCATAACAGGCTTGAAATTTGCATAGTACAGAACTCTTAAACATCGTTTGTTCATATAATTTGACACAGCTCTAACTCCATAGCAAACTGCATTTAATTTAGGAATCAGGGACATCACATGATATGACCAATCCAAAAATTGATCCAAGTAGACTCCAAGAAACTTTGTTTGCTCACTAAACTATATTTCTGAGTCCTCGACTGATATTGTTGCTGGTTTATCAACTCTGGACTGCTTTGTTCTGAATAAGAGGATATTAGTTTGCTTTTATTCAACATGAGTTTGTTATTCAGACACCAGGCATTTACCTCCTTAAACAAAGATGTCGTTAGAGTTGTCAATTCCGCAAGGTTTGGGTGCAGAGCTCCAGACATGAGAGCAGTACTCTAGTGATGGTCGAATCTGGGTTTTGTATAGTGTCAAAAGTTGTTGAGGTGTGTACAACTTTCTGGTTCAGAAGAGTAAATCAAGTTTCTGAGAAGCTATCTTGGCGATTGCCACGACGTGGTTATGCCAAGACATATTTCCTCCCAGATTGACGTCCAGCAAATTAATAGATGAAGCCAGTGGGATTGCGTCTCCGTCCATGACTATATCCGGTTCTGTAATGTTAACCTTTTTAGAGAAAACAGCTGCCTGTTTTTTTTAGCGTTAAATTCGACTTGGTTACTGTCACCCCAAGCCAAAATTTCTTCCAGGTCTTTATTGAGGCGTGATTCTTCACGCTGTCTGCGAAGATGTGCGTCGACAGCCGATGTTTGTGCATTCAAAGAGAAAGATGAGATAAGTGTGCTATCATCAGCAAAACTAAATATCGGATTTTTCGTTTTCACTAGAAGGTCGTTAATGTAGAGTAAGAAGAGAGTGGGAGACAATATGGACCCTTGAGGAACACCGGCATTGATGGTGAAGGTATCTGAGAGAAAACCGTCAATCGTCACTTGCAGAGAGCGGTCCTTAAGAGGGCTAGACAACCATGCACAGAATCGACTGGGCATACCATAGGATCGCAGTTTACTTAGAAGTCCCTCATGCCAAATACGATCAAAGGCTTTAAAAACATCCAGTGCAACAGCCCGAGACTCCCCATGATGTTCGATTGCGTTGTTCCAAAGATGGGTGACATAGGCTAGAAGATCTCCAGTTGATCTGGACTTCCGAAAACCATATTGATGATCGCTGATGATTTTACAATTCAAAGGAAGTAACCAAGTCTGCCAACAAGAGGGATGATACTGTTTACAATTGATCAAAACCTCTCAAGTCAATGACATGACATCACCCATAGCAAAGCAATAAGCAAACAAATACTATTTAATATTATTCTAACATATCATATCATCATATATCTCACATATCTGAAAACTATACATGAGCCTTAACTAGGAGTTATCCCCGAAATAAATCTTTGTTGAATATAACAATCAATCATATGAACAATAATATAAAAATATGTTTTAAAAACACTTTAAGAATGTATTAATATGTACAGAATAATAAATAATAAAAGTTCCCTGACAAAAAATAGCAGTAATACATTTAGGCAATTAATCATTATACCCAAGACCCTTCAACTTAAAGTATTCGGCTCAAGAAGATACTCTGCGGAAGGAAACTCAACGATTACTCAAAGTAGAAGTGTTTCATTTTTAACTAATAGTAGTTACTGTTTATGTTTATGCCGGGTGATGCATCGTTGAGTTGAACATGGGAAATCGCATGCAATTTTCGAGGTGGCTGAATATTGGCTCTTTTGAACATTTTATAGAAACACAATTGCCTACTTTTTCCATGCAATTTTCGAGGTGGCTGAATATTGACTCCTTTGTACATTTTATAGAAAAACAGTTGTTGAAAACTTGAAAGTTGGGTACACAAATATTTATCCTTCACAAAAATAGCAACCAAAGGGAAAGTTAATGTATCTAAATATACAGAGTTTGTTGGCACATAAGACTGAACTCAGTTTAATAAGTAATAGCTGGAAACCATTGGTAATATGTTTATCTGAGACATGTATAACAGATCAAATTCTTGATCATGAAATTCATATGGAAGGATATTACCTTATAAATACAATATCACATAGTAGGCACACTGGTGGAACAATTGTGTACATAAAAGAAGAAGTACAGTCAAAAGTATTATTAAGAATATCACATTTAAAAAATGTATGGATCACAGGTGTGGAACTCTCAATAAATGATCAAAAATTATTTATATTTTGTATATATCATTCACCAGCAAGCAGTGACGCTGAATTTTTATCATATATGGAAGACCTTTTTGAAGAATATGCATCTAAGGATGGAACTCATATTTGTTGGTGATTACAATATTGACATGTCAAAAAACACTTTTTATTCGGAGAAATTAAGAAAACTGATATTACAAAATGGATTGTATCAAAAGATAAATAACTTCACAAGGGTGTCAAACAGGACGTCGACAATAATAGATTTATTAATCACAAATGACAAAAATTTGAAACCCCGAGTACATACTACACCAAAAATTACAGACCATAGCATATTGACTGTTGATATAATAGAAAATTGCATTGACAAGGAGAGTATCACTGAGGTATATAGGGATTACAAAAATTTTGAGGAATTAAAATTTCAAATGGATCTAATGGATACAGATTGGGACAGAAATTGTACAGACATAGACAAAATAGCAGACAGTTTGGTAGAGTCCATCTCCACAGTATTACATAGATATGCTCCTGTAAAACAAAAAGTTATCAAAAAGAAATGGGCTGATAAAAAATGGTGGACACTGGATATCGAGTTAAATATGCAAAGAAGGGACCAATTATATCGAAAAGCTATAATAACTAAGAACAACAATGACTTTCATGAATATAGGACTCAAAGAAATAAGGTAGTAGAGATGATTAGACAACAGAAAAGTACATATTATAATTCAAAAATAGATCTAAATAAAAATAACTCAACAGAAATGTGGAAGACCATTAAAAAACTAGTAGGAGGAAGGGTAAAAACTAAAAAAGAAGGAATATACTTTGAGGGCAGTATTGAGAGAGAAGGGAGTGTAATAGCCGATAAATTTAACAACTATTTTATAGAAAGTATAGAGGCGATAACCATGAAAATATGTAACCAAGATATTATGGAGGTAGTAGGAAACATGGAACGCTGTAACACAAGCATGGATAAATTTAGACGAATATCACTAACAGAATTAAAAATTATAGTTCGAAACCTAAAAAAGAAAAACAGTAGTGTAGATGGAATAACAACAAACATACTGCAAAAGGCATTTGAAGTTACTGGTGACAGATTCTTACAGATAATAAACAGCAGTTTAGGATATGGAACATTTCCAAAACATTGGAGGAATACTACAATCATCCCCATAGAAAAAAAGACCAACACAAACAAAAGTGAAGAATTCCGACCCATCAACATGGTTCCTGTTTACGAAAAGTTGCTGGAGGTTGTAGTTAATAAACAACTTATAGAATATTTTGAGAGGAACAAATTACTTAGTGACTACCAAGCGGGCTTCCGTAAAAATAATTCCTGTGAGAGTGCACTTCAAACTGTCCTAATGAATTGGAAAAGTGCTATAAGTGAAAAAAAGGTCATAGGTGTGGTCTTTTTAGATTTTCGTAGGGCCTTTGAAACTATAGACAGATGTATGCTCCTAGAAAAATTAAAAAAGTATGGTATTCAAGATGTTGTGCTCAAATGGTTTAAAAATTATCTATCAAATCGTACTCAAGAAACAAAATATTTAAATAATACATCAATGCAGAGAGAAAACCTTTTTGGTGTTCCCCAGGGGACAGTGTTGGGCCCAAATTTGTTTATTATTTACATCAATGACATTATCAGAAACTTAAAGAGGTGTAAACTTCAACTTTTCGCTGACGACACATTACTGTATTTTGTGGGTGAAGATGTTGATTTAATTTTGCAAACCATAAATGAAGAGCTAGAAGTACTGTTTAAATGGCTAACACAAAATGGGTTAAGTCTAAATACTGAAAAAACGAAATTTATAATAATTAAAGGCAAATTTAATGATATACCAACTAGAAGCCACAAAGGAATTTATATAAATAACCAAAGGATAGAACAGGTTGAACAGTGCAAATATTTCGGAGTTATAGTGGATGAAAACTTAACATTTTCTCCACATGCAGAATATGTAACTAGTAAAATTGCAAAGAAGATAAATCTACTAAAAAGAATGAGTACATATCTCAGTGAGTGGTCGAAATTAACAATCTATAAATCAATTATCTTGCCACATTTTGTCTACTGTTCATCTATACTGTTTTTGTTGAGCATAACAGAGAAAAGTGTACTCCAAAAAAAACAGAATCAAGCCATGCGTTGCATTATAGGTTGTAATCATTATACAAGTATTGGAACCATGCTACAAGCTACAGGATTACTGAGTGTTAATCAAATTATATTTCTCAATACAATGACTTTTATATATAAAATGAAACACAATTTGCTTCCTGAACATTTATTAAAAAACACAAGATTTATAACAGATGTGCATAACTATCCTACTCGAGCCAGAGAAGACTTTTATATTTCAACAGTTAACACCAACTATAGTCAGAATGATCTTTTCCATAAGGGGCTTGTTCAGTATAACAATTTACCTCAAAGTGTGAAGAATTCAAATGCCATCCAGATTTTTAAAAAAAGGTGTACTTTATACTGTAAGGACAATATTAACTTATAGTCACATTATTGTAGAAATTATTTAATAATAAGATGTGTAATTATTTACTGATTTATCACACAAAGCTAAATGTAACTTATTAGCATTAAGCTATTAATCATTAATAAACAAATAAACAAACTTTTTAAGTAAATTTTTAGATATCAATAAGAGTTTTTTTTAATGAAAATTAAGTTGTTGTATTGAGAATTAGATAGAATTTACTTTTAATTCTATAAAAACACTTTTCATAATGTATATTATGAAATTTGATATTACTCTGAATAAAATTTGACACTAGTGTCCTCTTGTAACATAAAAATACTTATGTTCAAATTGTATTTCTAATTAAATTAATATATTTGATCATTTAATTAGGTTTTACAGAAATAACTTTCTGAACAAATTCCGAGGTACCTATTGCACATAGAGAGAATCAGAGTACTGTAAGTTCTACAGGAACCCTGCCGCAATTACTGTAAAGCTGACTTAACCACGGTTCTTCAATGAGCCCCCTAGAGACAAACTATTTTTATTATTACTGCTTGCACTATGCGACAGTCATCGAGGCTGCTACATTGTGATATCTGTGGGATTTTTATTGGATAAAAATATAATTTTCTTACCCTTCCTTCTATTGTGTATGTTATTTAATATAAAAAACTTATAATATTGATGTAGGTTCCTCCGCCGACTTATTCACAATTTCAGTAACAGAACCTTTTCACAGTATTTAATTCTGTTCGTTCGTGTTCGTACCATAGATAAGTATTTCATATTTCAGTAAAATCTACAAGAGAAATTAAGTTGACATCACAGAGGAACTACGGGTCCCCCTATTCTGTTCGAATTTTCAATGGCCTCCTTGTTTCCAGCATCCAGCCAAATATTTCCTTATTCGAACACATTTTTCTCTGTGGACAGGATGACTTGCGATGTTTTGATGAAATGAAATCTGAAATCCATTTTCTACGTTGTATTCTGCTTTCCTAGAGTTTCTGAGGCCAAGTTAATTTCCTCAAAAGTACCTGCTGTATCTATCCGTAAAAGAATGTCACCTGAACCAAGGAAAGGCGAACGAAAGCCTGTGAGTATAATGTCATTTTATATTGTAAACAAAACCTTAGTAAGGAATATCAAACTAAATATTATTCTATGAGGAATATTACGAAATTTAACCATCAACAATGATTGCAAATTTAAAAATAATAAACGAAACCATTAAATCAGATAATCCTTCAATAAAAATTAAGCTAGGTGTTTATATGCTACTTGAAATGCAATAGAATTCTCTGGCATATCTAAATCATAGTCTGCTCCCAGAGCAGTAAGCAGATGCAAGTTACTTTTTAAGTTTTCTGTACCAAAAATAGAAAATCTGAACACTAGAGGAAAATCAAATGGAAGCTAACAACAAGGAATTCCCAAAATATTTCAATTTTGATGAACTGAAAGAATTTTTTTTCATTAATATGTTACTAAGCAAGTAAGTACTATAGGACATAAAAAATTTGTTAATTTACTAATAAGTAATATCATAATGCTACATATTAAAAACATTTAGTCAGTACTTTTGAAGATGATGGTATTGGAAGAGGAATATTTTGAGTTTGTCTTGTGTCGTGAAAGTCAAGTGTTTCACCACAATTTTTTAAACACCAAATAAACTTCAAGATAAATAAACATGAAAGGGTCACTGTTTTTGCTCTAAGGCTAAGAAATATAAGTATACAAGAGCCCCTCTAGAACCCAAGGACAACAAATGAATTGTGTGCTATTGGATCACAAACAATCAGTTATGCAGTGGCGTGTCCAGACTTTAACACAATGGGAAGCTGTAACGGAAAAATGAGAAATGCGCGGCAGGAAACGCGGAGCCACGCCCAAATTTTGTCAAAATATTTCATTGGTCATATAAAATTTCTACAACTGAGCCCTTAAACATTGTATACCTACATATTTAAAAAAAAAAACTAAAGTCCTTTACTTAAATTGGAGTACCATTCTCCTGCTTTTAGTTGCAAACACATCAATAACCTCGTCGTGAAAGTTTGTTTCGCGAGCATATTTTTGCACTAATTCTTTTTCGATTGAGATTAATGCTAAAGCAGAAAGTCTCTCTTGCCCGGTAGAATTTCTAATAAAATTTTTAATTCGTTTGAGCGCGGAGAAGCTTCGTTCTGTAGAAGCACTGGTAGCTGGGATAGTCACTGCAAGTTCGCATAATTTAAGAACCTGAGGGAATGCCTGATATAGTCCACAAACTTTAAGCGATTTCCATAGTTCACTAGCACTATTTTTATTTAGTCCTTCGGAGGTATTGTAGATTACTGAAAGTTCAGAATGTAGTGCAGAAAATTCAAAATAGTCGGAGTAATTATGTTTTAAGGATTCAAACGCCTAATTCGCTAATTCAAGAAATTTTAAACTGTTAAAATTTTTAAATCTAGAATCCATATGGGCTGAGATGATTTCGAAAAACAATTTTCGGCATCTGGCTTTTTGGTCTGTTCTTTGTTCTTCAACGACATCAGAACGAATCCTTTTCTTTTGTGGCTCAGTATTAATTTCTAAATCTTCCAATTTTATCCACAGGCTGTCAAACTGTTCTCTTTTGGACAAAACAACAGATTTAAACTCTTTAATTTTCCTTATGCAGAAATGTATGTCACTTGTTTTGTTTTGTAATACTGCAAATAAACTGTCACTAAATGGAAATATTTCTGAGAAAATAATTAATAAAAGATTAAAGTTAATTTCTGTTTCTAGCTTACTTAAGTATCCTTTAGAACTTATTCTAGTCTCGTTGTCCCATTTTTCCTGATTATCCATTATGTTTTTAAAAAAATCGATGAGTGGTTGCCGATATTCAAATACAGTCAGTACTAGCCTGCCGTTATAGTTCCATCGAGTGGGAGCTACTTTTGGTAATCTTTTATGAACTTCTAAATCTAAAGCGTGCGTTCGTTTTGAAGATTTTGAAAAAAAGGCTGCAAGTCCGCTAAACGTGGAAAAAAAGATGTTACATTCTTTTATAATGTTAAGCGACTGCTGTAAGACCAAATTTAACCGATGCGCCATACAATGTACAAAAAGTGCACTTGGGTATGTTTCTCTTACTTTTGCCTGTAATCCTCCTAACTCGCCTGACATAACTGCAGCTCCGTCATAACTTTGACCTATTAATTTTGAGCCACAGTTAAGATCATCATCAATTATAGTTTGGACGAGATTGTGTAGAGTAAGCGCTGTTCTTTGGGCTGAAGCATTCGCAAATCCTAGGAAACGCTCTTTAATTTCACCATTTTTGGTAACATAGCGAACGACTTTTGATAACTGGCTTATATTTGCAACATCTGTAGTTTCGTCAAGGATAATAGCAATAAAGTTGGTGTCTTCTATTTCAGATTTTATTTTTTTTAATATTACTTCTTCTACGCACAAAATAAGATCATTTTGTATCAAATTAGAAGTTCCCTTAAATCTTGTGGAATTAATCAAATGACACTTTAATGTTTCATCATACTTCGCAATCAAATTTATTAAATCTACGTAATTTCCCTTATTAGAAGAATTTTCACTTTCAGTGTGTCCACGAAAAGCGAGTTCATGTTCGCCGAGAAAACATACTACATCTATCAATCTTTTAAGTATTTCGCGATTTTTTACTACTTCCTGGTTATGTTTTTCACAAGCAATTTTTAGTTGGTTGTCTAATGAATGTTCTATTCTTATATTTCCAAAAGTTTTTTCTTTAATAATTGCCTGTAAATGCCACTTACTAGACCCGTGTCTTTTAATTAATTTATGTAGATTATTTAAATCCGAAAATCCATTTTTATTCCACAAATTTTTTTCACTAGAAAATAAGAGACATGGCCAGCAAAACAGGAGAGACTTATTTTCACAACCAGTTAGCCATTCACAAGTTTTATATGTTTCTTTTTGAAAATGTCTAACATAAAGTTTAGTTTTTTTCGTTAAATTAGGAATAGATGGAGTGGGCCTACCATTGGAAATAATTTGTTTTTTTTTCTTCAAAAATATAAGTGGAAAATCCCTTTACCGCTAACTGACACACAATACATTGACATACAAGTCTATTTTCACTTTCAGCCAAACTTGAACCAGCAACAGGATCCATAATTAAAATAATAATCTGTTTGAAAACAGCGTACTTTTCCCACGTATTATGCACGGTTTTAAATTTCGCCTAGACACGCTCCACTATAATATTTTCAGTGCGCTAAAACAATATGCGGCAATACACTCAGGGTTGCCAATGATTCTCGGAAGAAATACCCGCAACAAGATTCGCAATTACCCACAATACCCCACACTACAATTTATTCAGCTTTATATAGTATTTTGAATTTTGGGGAATAGGGATTTATTATAAACAAAGAACAAAAATTACTTATTTTGTGTTTATTTATTCACATCATATTTATAGTTTAATTATATGTTTATTTGTAATACAAAACATGGTTATTTTAATATTATTAAATTAATAAATAATAATTAACCGGATTCTGATTATACACCTATCATTTTTCCCCAAATACTTGTTTTCAAAATTTCTTTATCCGGTTCAAAAAACACGACGCCTCCATTTAGTTTAATCCCTTCTTTAGTGTGCAAAAGAGCTTTTATTGACGAATTATCTAAATTTGTAGGAGTTTCGGTTTTTATATCATTTAAGTTGCTAAAATGCCTTTCTACTGATGCGTTCGAAAATTGCAATATAAGTAACAAAGAGATAATTATTTTTAAATTTGGAAAAAACGAAACAACGAAATGAAAGCCTGATTCTCCAATAACTAAAACTGCATATCAGCGGTGACCGTCAAATATGAAATCGGGAAATTTCAGGTTCACCAAAATTCCCCACAAATAACAATTCTTCACAAAAACCCCACATTCAACAAAATTCCCCACATTTTGGGGAATTACCCACAGATTGGCAACCCTGAATACTAGGGATGCCGCTTTGAACCGTATCGGTTCTTTTCGAAACAGGTTTTTATGTGGAACCGGTCGAAACAGGTATAAATCGATAGGTTTTCCGGTTCCACTGGAACTATCTGTTTCGCTCTTCGCTCGAGCGGTCTGCTTCTCCGAGGCGGCCGAAACAACTTGTTTCGATGAAACTGTTTCGGTAAAACTGTTTCCGATTCCGAGTCTCCGATGAAACGGTTTCGAACAAACAGTTTCGAATGCTCGCGCACTCTATGTTGCAAAAGGGTGTAGGGATTGTGCAATGTTGTCAATGTTTAATATTTTTCAGAAATGTTGGTAAAAATCAAAACTAAATATTTATCACAAAAACTTTTTATAACAAGAAAATAATAATATAGTAAATAAAACCCTTTGGCAATGTACAAAGATAAAGTATATGTGAGTTATCATCTAAACAACACAACACACATACTAATAGGTACCTGCTAAAAAAACTATTAAGTAAAGAACACATATTTATAAACTATATAGAAAACCAAAATCCAACAAGTAGGAACTTAAATTTCTCCAAATTTGGTTGGTTTAAGTTTAAAAGAATACCAAAACATTGATACCTATGTAATAACAATAAATATATAAACAGAATATAATAATACGTAGGTATCTTAAAACGAACGAAAAAGTTCCAATCTAGGCTACTTTTCCGGCACCAGCAGCCAAACCGACCCGCGTGCCGCAGCACTGCGATGTAACAGAAGAACAGCGGAAATTTTGAAACCGTTTGGAACTGAAACTGGTTTCTTGAAACAGGTATTTTTTAAAACCGAAACAGGTTGCACCTGTTATTTAAAAAGCCCTGTTGCAACCATCCCTACTGAATACACTGGACATTTTCCGCTTCCAATCTCAGGCGCTTCGAGATGTCTCGAATTCAATCGGGTATCACCGTGCAGTCGTCATCGCAGGAGATTCCGTCATCGAGTACCGGGGGTGCTTAGCATAATGTGATCGGATTCGTCCGATTAACAAATAAAATTTAGAACAATTTTAAAAATTAATTGTAAGTTTTAAACGCTGGACTATTATATTTAGTGGTTCGATTATTATTTTTTTAAGTTAATTTTTAAGTAAATCGTTTAGGGGAAGCTGTGCTTCCCTAGCTTCCATGGTAAACACGCCACTGCAGTTATGTAAATATTTAGGGCATACTCCCCAAAAAGAAATACCATTTCTAAGGTGTGTTTCTATTAGGGCATAATATGCCATTTTAACAGCTGGCTGACGATTCCAATTATCTAATTTGTAGGACTTTTAAGTTCTGTTGGTTTTAATGTACCTCACGAGAGCTGAGAGAGCCTCTGACATTTAATATCCCCAACAACGCAATAGATAGGAATTTGTCTTTATTAAGTGATCTTCACATTGATGTATTTAAGTAATGCGTCATTAAGTCGGCTAAAATGTCCTAAATAATAATTGATCCTGTAGTGGATTTTCTATTGTATCAGTAAGTAAGTGGAGATTAATAATAGTATTTATAGTTCATGGTAGTTTCAGTTTATTCTGATGTATAATTTTTTATTCTAGTTGATGGTTTTAAGCTGAATTTATAAACTTGACGTTGACGATTGACGGTGCTGTTTGACGGTGACGTTACAGCTTAAACATATTGAAATGCATAAGACCATTTATATTTGACGATGACGGTACAGTCTGACGGTGGGTGACGGCCGACATAAACCAATTTTATCTTTTGATGGTGGACGGTCATAGCAACTTTCGTAGCAAGTTTCCACAGCCAATCAAAATCGTGTTTGCCTGTCACGTGATATTTAGTAAATATTATTTTATTTTATACCATCTTATTAACCATTTTAAAGTGTACTGTTGATAAGTGTTGATAGTATCATTCAGATCACATAAACACCAAAATTAATATAATCACGTAAAAATATAGAAAAGCCGAGAAAAACAGGTTATGTTATTGTCGCCAACGTCAAGTTTATAAATCCAGCTTTTTACGGCACCGTCAAACCGCACCGTCCATCGTCACCGTCAAGTTTATAAATTGGCCTTTAAACCTAACTATAACATTGTAATTAAAACAGTCAGGGGTTTTCCCATGGTATGATTTAGTGTTGTGATCGCTCGAGCGAAGAACCGTTTGAGTACTCGATTATTGAAATAACCGACATCGCTCGATTATTAAAAAACTGCTCGGTTATAAATTCAAGCGGAGATCGTCACTTGTTACTTATTACCTTTTTTTATTACTAAACCTACCTAACATGTTTAGTCAAGTACAGTGAAAATATATAACTATTAATATTTCTATTCAGTTTTTCACATTGTTTAACTTTCACTTGATACCCGACCTTCGATCTACGCGCCGCTTCACCCGAAATGTGCCGATTGACGACGTTCGAGTTTGACGCTCAGAAGACTGATACAGCCAAAGATCTTACAGATACAACATATGTCTTTATTAAAGGCACATAAACGAGGAGGTGCATACAAAGAAGTATGCCAAATCCCTTAGAGGATTCATCACAACGTGGGTTTTGTTTTGACTGGCTAGCCAGCGGCGATTGTAAGTTTTTAAAAAATTAAAGGATATAATTTTTTTTAAATCAGAATCAACGGTTTTTCCTTAATAAAATCTTTAGACTAAACTTTTAAAACTTACAAAAACAACCATAAAATGTCAAGTGATTAATCGCTCGACCGATTCACTCAATTATTAAATTATCGGTTTTTCCCAACCCTATTATGAATAACTAAACAGGTAAGATTCCACGCCGATGGAGGCGTGGCTTGTGACGTCACCGCGTGAGTGATTTCTAAATCTCTTATGGAGATTATTTATATTAATGTTGGGAAAAACCGATGATTTTAATAATCGAGTACTTGATACTCGAGCGATTTTAATAATCGAGTTAATCGCCTGAAATTCCAATTTACCAAGAGATGACGTCACCGACTGCTTAACGGGCTGCCTAGCCCTTTACATGTGATCAGGTCGGGTATTTAGCAGGCACATAACTACGGGTGGGCACAGGTTTAGCTAAAAAATTATAGTGTCACCAAAAAAATTCCAGAAATTTATTTATTTGTGAATAATGAATTTTTACCGCGTGTCTCGATACCAAACAAAAAACTGCAAAAAATCACACAAATATGTATTTATTGTCTGTTTGAAGGTTGTAGACAATGGTGTTTCTTGAATAATAGAAAAGTTTTGGACTTGCATTGTCTTTATTTGTTATATATCACAACGTTTCAACTGGTAAGTATCTCCAGTCGTCTTCAGGTGAATAAACTTTTCTATTATATGTATTTATTGTTCGGGTTTATTATTGTGCGTTTTTAACCCGAACAGAAAGTATTACCAAGAGTTATTTTTCTTCACATCTTTCTCAATCTACGAACATAAAATAAGTAGATATTTAAAATAGCTTGTCAAATTCTTCCACTTTAAATTATCAGGTGCCAACTGTGTGCACTTCAAAAATTTAGGCTTAGTTACGCGACTGGCAAAATAAGAAAATTGGTTATTATTTTTTTAAATTCATGTACTCATGTATTCAAAGTTACCTAAAAGTTCCTGTTTAAATTTAAGAATGCTTACTTTTAATTACCAAAAAATTTGTCGATACCTATGTTTTGTTAACTATTTTGCTCGTTTTCTTAATTTCCATTAACATTTTCTATAATGTATGTTATTTTTGAGAAGTCTTCTTGAGTTTAATAATAAAAAGTTCCTGTTTAGATTTAAAAATGTTTACTATAAGATTACCAACGAATTTTTCTATATATTTTGTTAACCATTTTGTTCGTTTTGTTATTTTTCATTAACAATTTCTATTATTATGTTATTTTTGAGAAGTTTTCTCTTCTTTATAGTAATTAAAAATTTTAAAATTATATCCTTTAATTTTTTAATATTTACAATCGGAGACCTAAACTACTCCACTGGCTATAGGCAGTTAAAACAAAACTTTACCAAATCATGTCGCGATGACTCCTCTAAGAGATTCAGCATACTTTTTTATATGCACCTTCTCGTTTATGTGCCTTTAAGAAAGACGTATGTCGTGTACTTGCTCAGCGTCAATCTCGAACGTCACCGGAGGTCGTCTATCAGATAACCGGCGATATTTTTCGGTTTTTCGCCTGATTTTTAACTAGAGTATTTCCTATAGAGCGAAAAACTGTTTGAATATACTTTTAATTCGATCACGCTACAGCGGTAAATTGCGTCGGCGGCAAGTGAAGCGCGGGTATCGAGTGAAAGATAATAGGTTACGGGCGACGGTTTTCGCCTGAATAGATAATTCGAGCGGTGTTTTTAATAATCGAGCGATGTCGGTTATTTCAATAATCGAGTGATCAAGCGGTTTTTCGCTCGAGTGATCACAACACTAATTTATATTGCTGTCAGGTTTTTTAACTCTCTTTTAAAGGTATTAAAAGGTTTTACACATTTAATAGTTTTTAATTCTCTTTTAAAGGTATTAAAAGGTTTTACACATTTAATAGTATGTGAAATGAAAGAATAATATCATGGTATTTAGGTATATTTATTTCATGAACATACAACAAAGATTAAAGCTAAAATACGACCTAAGTAGTCCATCTCAGTGGAGTGAAATTATGAAGAGGTAAAGAAACTCATAGTCTGCTTCAGTAGTTAAATAAACAATATTTTAATTTCCATACATGTTTCGAAGGCATATACCCTCATCAGCTTCAGTGGAAAATACTTAAGAAGTAAATGTCAACAAAATAAATAAAACCGTATTCATTCATTCTAATTTTTTGTTTCTATCCTTAGGAAAGCGGAAACGTCTTATATTTCTATCAAATTTATTTGCTTGGTTATCCATATCACAGCCGAATACAACGCACCTCATGAAAATTCAGACCTTTATTTTGATAAACACACACGACTAGTATTGCCAGAAATATTTAATGAAAAGTAATAGGTTGACGGTTCGAAACCTAATAGAATAATCAAAAACGGTGTCAGAGTAAGAAGAGTACGAAAAAAAAGTGGTTACTTTCCTATGATATGGAGCCACCTCCAGATTGGACATAAATTTCATATGTGGAGCCCCACAACAAGAATGAACATTTCAAAATTTATTAAAATAGTAATGGATATATTTCAATTGTAAAAGACTGACAACGCTGGTGGCACCGAGGAGGAGTTGCCGAGTAGCTTCGGCTAGGGTCGACCGATTCCAATGGCGCGGCGGATGTTTTTTAAAAGTTTGTCGATTCTTTTCTTATTTTAGTGGTATTTTAGCTGTAACGTGTGTTATATTTCTATGAAATTAATATATTATTATTTCATTTCACATACCATTAAATGCGTCAATCTTTTGTACACCTTTAAACCCTTTTAATACCTTTAAAATAAAATTAAGAACGCTAACACGGTATAAATCTACATAAAAAATTTAAAAATCACTGCGCGCGGCGGACGAATTTGGAACGGTTTTATATCTTACGTTTAGTTATTGTATCATGGGGTTTTCCTATACTATACTACTATAGAAAATAAATCTTAGAGCATAGTAGATGACAGTTTTCTTGATATGTACACTTTAATAATGATAATAAAGAAAAATACAAATACACAAAAAGAATTTGTGAAATATAGGGACTGTTATGCTTGATTTTTTTCGTACGCTTTTACTTAGAAACTGTAGTAAAAATAATTGGCCAATTTTTGTAAAATTTATTAAACTATTTTATTTTTTTCAGAAAGACGATTTTTATCTAGTAAGTATATTACTTGTGTCGTGATTGTTATCTAATGTGCATACCACAACATATTTCTTTGGATGATTTAATATTAAGTTTTATTAAAAATATAATATTCCATAGTATACAGGGTGTTTCTTAATAACATGCTAATATTTAAAAAGTTTATTCTTGGTTCTATTTTCAGAAAAATACCTCATAATAGGTCCTAAACGTCTTAACTTTTGAGATACAGGGTGTTAAGGATTTTCATGTTTTTTAACTGTCAAAACTGTTTATGTTTACAAAACAAAATCTGCTTTTACCTAGTAGATCTTTTTTAATTTTTTTGATACCTAATTTTGTTAATAGGTACCTAATTCATAACAGAGTGCAAATGAATGAATTTCATTTTTTTATACGAAAACTGTACGTCAAACGATAAAAAGTCAAGAGATGGCATTTGGTCAGCGAGGACCGAGAATTTCAAAAATAATTTTTCTTTAAAAAAAAAGAAGTGAAAACTAAAAAAGCACCGGGACCAGAAGGACTACCAGCAGAACTGCTAATAAATGGCTCACGGAAACTAACCAAATATCTGAAGGAGCTGATTGCAAGATACATAAACGGCGAACCAATTCCAACTACTTGGAAAGAAGCATGGATAACACCGATCTATAAAAAGGGAATAAACGATGACTGCTCCAACTATAGATGCATTTCGGTTAGAAGAACAATGAGTAGATTATATGGACGAATCCTCCGAAAAATACTCACTACTTGAAATAGAGGAGCAGGAAGGTTTTCGTACTGGAAGATCATGTATGGATCACATCTTTACTTTAGCTCAACTAAATGAAAAAAAAGTTGCAACGAACAGAGATGTCCATCTACTTTTCGTAGACCTTACAAAGGCATATGATACAGTCCCGGTCCGGAGGCTATGGCAGGTCCTAAAAAAATCTTCAATAAACAATACAGCCATACTAGCAATTAAACAACTATATGACCAATTAAATTAGGTAAACTCTATCCGGAGGTTTTATAGTGTCCAAAGGCCTGCGAGAAGGATGCTGTCTATCCCCCACGCTATTCAAAATTTATCTTAATGAAGCTCTCCGAAAAAGATGTGAAACATGGTAACTCACTAAAAATCTGGAACGGCGACTCGAGATGGACTGGCGAAGATCTGCAGGAAGATCAAAGATGGAAAAAGTAGCGAACGACCGAATCAGGGACATCATGTATGTGGAAATGACAATTACTGACGATATACAGAGAAGACTAGTATGATATGGCCATGTGGAACGAATGGAAGACGGGCGCCTCCCGAAAATACTACTAAAGTGGATACCGCCAGAAAGAAGGAAAAGAGGAAGACCCAGAGCAACATGGCTTGGTGGAGTCAAAAGAGCAATGTCGGAGCGCAAGCTACACCTGGGCGACTGGGAAGACAGGAAAGGCTGGAGACTGGGGACCGGAAGGCGCAGGACGTTATGAACCCGGATATATTTATTTATTTAAAAAAAGAAGTGGCATACCATTATTTTCTTCTAAAATACCGAGGGCAATTCCCACACGAACGCCACTGGTCGGAATAAAAAACATATTGTACATCATAAAATGCCTCTTGATGAATATATTTTGTGTGTAACAAATTTCACAATAATATCTAGGGCAGTATCACAGATATTAAAAAAAGGGTGTTTTTTGAAAATCTTTAACACCCTGTATCTCAAAAGTTAAGACGTTTAGGACATATCTTCATATGAAGTTTTTTTTCTGAAAATAAACACAAAAATAACATCTTTAAATATTAGCATGTTATTAAGAAACACCCTGAATGTCTCCATGCGTTTCAATAATAAATATGCACTAGACCAGCGTTTATCAAACTGTGGTCCGCGGACCCCTTGGGGGTCCGCGAGCCATTACTTAGGGGTCCGTGAACCACTAAGTGGAAATAAATAACTAAAGGAAATTAATTAGGCATGATTTCCTCTCCTAGAATCAATTCTGTAGTAATGTAACGAGCGGCTGGGGGGGGGGTCCACAACAAAATTCTATAATCATAAGGGGTCCGCGGTCAAAAATGTTTGAGAAACGCGGTACTAGACGGTCACTTTTTCTCATTTTGATAGTTATACAGAGTGTTAAGGAAATGACGTATTATATTTAAATGGGTGACTCCTTGGGTGTCCTAAAGAAGCGCTACATATTTAATTTTTTTAAATCGACCGTTTTAAAAGTGAGGTAACAAACCCTCTTATTCACAGGTCAGTCCGCGCTACTGTAAACATATATCATCCAGGCCCAATGCCAATGTTGCCAAACTTAATGTAAAACTGAAATTCCGTATAAAATTATACAAAATGAATTATTTATCTACCTACTTGTATTCATCTTTATACCTAAAGAGCGAGGAAATCCAGGCATAAACACAATCAGTTTTTCTTCTTTTTCATGGAAACACTTTATGTAAACACAGTAATAGTGAAACAAAACCGATAGGTAGCTTTTGAAAATACAATAATACAGATTATACTACAGATTATTAGATTTTATTACACGCGACGAAATTTGACATCCAGAAGAAACAACCGGTCTTAAACAGCAATTTAGTTTCGTCAATAAAAACAATATTCAAAGATTATTTATGGACTGGCAAGATACACGCGTAAACCGAAATAACAGAGCGGATTGCTGCGAGTGTGTTGGTTATCGACGAAATGCAACGTATCCGGCCGCTGGTTCGTCTTCAACAAAAAAGCCCGCATTCCGCAAGTGTGCGGCGCTATACGAACACTTCGGCTCAGCCGTTGTAAGCCGTCAAGAGGTCATTGGTATTTGACCTAGTGACGTACGTACCTATTTCAAACTTATTTAATACTATTCTTTATGTTTGTTCGGGTTGTTTAAAACATTTTTTGTCGTAAAGTTTCTTAAATTAATTATACAGTAAGGTGTTACAGAATGGGAAATTGTTTAAATTATTTATTTTGTCTAAAGAGTTTAAGCTGTACATATGACAACACCGGTCAGAATTCGCTTTTTGTTTAAATGTGTCGCAGTGCCCCACAGGTATTTTCTGGTTTCACGTCAGGTCACTTTTACCGCTGAATGAATTGAAAGCGCCATTTATGGGTATTTTTCTTCAATTTGTCCTTATCTCAAGAATTGCCGGTTTAAATATATAATACGTCATTTCCATAACACCCTGTATAGTACAATTGTTATAAAGTATATTGATAATGAAACATTTTTCAGAAAAAAAATTGAATTTTGTAATAAATAACTGATGAGTACTCTGTTACATGTACATACTATAGGTTGTCCCTATTATTTCTTCCCCTAAAAATGTTTGGTTTTATACCAAATATCTGCTATATTGGTATGCAAGTACTGTATCGTTTTTGGAGACACGTTTTGTTTATCTGGTTTTTTTATATATAGGGGTAGAAATTATCTCTGAAATGTTGAAAAATATTACATTTTTGGCGTGTTCAAAAAATACATCTGTCTACCATATGTAATTTACCAATACCTATTAGTTGAATGAGAAAAGAAAATTTTCATTAAATATGCATTCCATTTTATATCGTTTTCAGCCTCCCTTGTCCCCGCCGCCAATAATTGACATTACCGACGATGAACTGGTGTCAATATCTGTTCGAGATCTTAATAGAACACTTAAACTAAGAGGACTTTCGAGGGAAGAAATTGTTCGCATGAAACAAAGAAGACGAACTTTAAAAAATAGAGGTAAGTTTGTTATTCTAAATTTTGCTCCACGACTGCGCGGTTCAGAGATTTTGTAATATGTATAAATAAAGCATCTCAATAAAACATTCCGTTCATCGAGTGAATCGACTGATGGAAAGATCATCAATTTTTTACATTAAAATGTTTGTAATAAATGTTAATAAATAAATTCCTGTCTTTCGTGTTGTCCAGTTGCTTGGGGCCGCTCTCACGCGCCCATCACCGTTTGAGAGTTAGATATATAGTTTTACCCTAACTCGTTACAATTAAACTACTTATCACTCGATTGCATTACATTTTTGACAGAATTCGAATGTCATATTTACTAATTTTGACAGACAAAATTTATTTTTTTTAAACCTAGCAACGATAAAAATTAAAACTTTTGACACACGAGTCAGGGGCGTAGCTACCGCTGTAGCAGGTGTATCAATGGCCCCCGAGATACAGAATTCCCCAACGTGAATAAGCAAGAAACCGAAACTTATACGTTCACCGAAAAAGAAAGGTTGAAGTGTCTTACTATACTACAATTAATCGGTATCGGCATTTTTAAGATGTATGAAGCTGTCACTTACGATTTGAAAATTATTAAAACTATTTAAACTTATTTATTATTTATGGAGAATGTGACGAAGTAATAACAAGAACATGTGACAAATTTATTTATTTGGCATTTGACTGTTTTTCAGCACTGTCATGGCCAAAACTGTAAATGAAATCAGCGGCAAAATCGCCATATAAAAATAATAAATTGGCAATATTTCGAAAACTACAAGTTTTCGGATTAGACCAGCTTATAAAAACTTACCCTTATTTTTAATGTTAAATAGAAAAGAATTATACAATTTGTAGGTTTCAATTGGAAAATGTAGATTTTTGCACTTTTCACAGTTTCATTTTTAATCTTATTGTTTCAACACCCTACCCTGTATTAATAGTTTAAAAATATTATATAAAATCTATTAAAGCAAGGCCTTTTCAACTAGAATTCCAACTTAAATCAAATCTGAAAGGCTTCCTAATAGGAAGAATTAATTTAAGTTCTGCATACGTAATTTTAGACATAAAACCTTAAATATAAGACACGATATATGCAATCTGCATAGAATCTTGCGTAGAATCCACAAATGTAATAATATATAGGTTCCGTTTAAAATAAGCAAGTTCACACCGACTTCCGGTATTTTTTTGGAAATATTTTAGCCTAGTTGCCCCCATCAACATTAGCTTACTGTACAATTTTCAAACTTTTCGTATATATATTTTTTCATATATAGATCGAGGCGGTTCCCGATGGGACGCCCTGTATTTTGAATAGCTACATAATATGTTTTAAGAATGTGGTGCCGATACCGATATAATATCGATATCGGCAACTAAAATGTATCGGCCGATCAATATTTACAATGATAGATCACTATTTACAACGATCGCTAACATTGAAATCTGTCTAGCCAGACACATATGTTACGAGAGCGGAGCGAATCGGTAACTAATTATATTGGTGGTATAAAATGCTACCTTCGTGAATTATACAGGGTGTTATGGAAACGACGTATTATATTTAAGCCGGGTTTGTTCGAATCCAGATGGAACGGCGCGTGTTATTTAAGCATTTAAAAAGAATATCTAAATACTAAGGTAAAAACCCTTTTTACCCACATACTGTCGCGCCGTTCCATCTGGATTCAGTTAGCAACAATGTGGGTCACTAGAGTATACTAACAGTGTTGTCAGATCACACCGCATGTTTCACCCTTGCTTGGATAAATGCCGCGCGCGATTATCCTTGTTTCAGTATGTTTCGATACTCGGGAATGGGATGACGCTGTCGAGGGATTTGATGTATACGAATTTTAAACGTTTTGTTAGTTGTAGCATTACCCGCTTTTTTTTCTGTTGTGAAATAATTCATAATAACAAATATTGTGATGTGATTTTAAATTTGTCTGATATTACCTATTGTTGGTTCTGTTGCAAAACATACTTTTTATGTTTTATTTTTTTATGGAATTTAATTATAAAACGGATTATAAGATCGAAGGTAAGAGAGTATGTACCTTAAAATTGTAGTATTTTTTGTTCTAAAAAGTTTGAAAAAGAAGTGATAACGCGTGTCAAAGACGTCTTGTTGTCAAAAACTGAAAACGTGTGTTTTCAATTCTGTGTTACAATATATGACACCGCCTCAATAAACTATTGATTGCGAATGTCCTCAGTAGCGGCCACGCAAATTTTCAAATTTCATATTAAGTGTATATTTCGCACAATAATTCAAAGCGCCATTTAAGGTTATTCTCTTCAATTTATTTTCATCTCAGGATTTGCCGGTTTAAATATAATAAGTCATTTCCATAACACCCTGAACATGCCGGTTAATAAAGGCTTGCCTAGCTATAAAACCGATTAAAAATTATGCAGCTAAACATATGGCAAAAAATAGTAGGTAATACAGGGTGTTATGGAAATGACTTATTATATTTAAGCCGGGTTTGTTCGAATCCAGATGGAACGGCGCGTGGTTAAAAAGGGTTTTTACCTTAGTATTTAGATATTCGATTAAAAAAAAAAGTATGTAGGACTCAGGAGTCACCATTTAAATATAATAAGTCATTTCCATAACACCCTGTATTACCTACTGCATAGAACTAAAATAATAAAAACTTACGTTTATATTATAGATTTGATGATCATGAGAGGAATCCTTTATTTCAGGTTATGCAGCCTCGTGTAGAATTAAAAGGATTGAACAAAAAGACGAACTTGAAGTAGAAAAAACACAGGAGTGGAGAGATATGGAAGTTACACAGGAAGAACTTAAAAAAATGACCGAAGACATGGCAGGCATTAGTGCTCGGTACGAAGCCCTTAAACGATTTGCAACTATTAATAAGATTCCTATTCCGCCAGAATTGGAACGCATATAATTTCCTTTGTATATAAGAAATACTTAATTAGCCATAGAAATATATTTACATAGATTTATACACATGCACATTTACTGAAATTATATATAGATTTTTTTAGCACTGTTTGTCTGATTTACTTTAATAATTGATTTTAAATGATCACATTTTCTGCTGGATGGCAGGGAAGGGTAGTGATTATCAAAAGTCGAGGTTATCCTACTTTTTTTGATTCGATCGCCCCCCAGCCCCCTTTCATTACTTAAATTCCTTACAAAAAGCACAGATTACCAAAAAAAATCAAATCACAAAGCCTGTAAATGCCGGTTTCAAAATAAAAAAGTTATTTTTAAATGCTTAAATAATATTTAATATGACAACATGTGTATTTAAAAATATAAGGACATATGTCTGTGTCAATTAGTGAAATCCGTCATTCCCAGAAATGCCTAGTCATTTCACGTATTGCTGGCAAATAGTGTAACTCTACGTTTGGTACACCGTTTGCCTAAGAGTATCAGGCATTCCCTGTAATGACGGAATTCTTTCAGTCAAACGATGGACTTAACTAAATGATTTAAGTTACCCTGTTTGCCGGTTTTAGTCGATCATTGTAATTAGGACAGTGTTGCCAGTAGTGTATGAAAATAAGGTATTTTATATTAAAAGGTTTGTAAATAACTGATTATTATTATCAGGAATTTCCTTAAAATTGAAAAGAATTTTCTTACCTCCGTCAATTCCATAATATTCCAAGTTTTTTTCTTACTTTGATTGGAGTAATAATCATCTACCTTCTTATAAAACAATTCTAAATGCTTCAACATTTCATTTTCAAAAAAAGAATCGCTACACAGATGTTAACAACAATTACAGCGTTCGACTAAAACCGGCAAACAGGGTAGCTTAAATCATTTAGTTAAGTACAGCGTTTAACTGAAAGAATTCCGTCATTACAGGGAATGCCTGATACTCTTAGGCAAACGGTGTACCAAACGTGGAGTTAAACTATTTGCCGGCAATACGTGGAATGACTAGGCATTTCTGGGAATGACGGATTTCACTAATTGACGCCGACAAATATATATAAATTTATCTCAGAATTTGCGGGTTTAAATACATGTAATAAGTAATTTCCATAAATTTGATAAATTGTCGCAAAACTGTAACAATGAATCTTTCAAATGAGAGTCGATGTATATTTTGCAAAAGTACTTACTGCGACGAGGGCAAGATCACATTGCGTTATAAAAAGAAAAATAAGTCAAAATAACTTTATTAATTCAGAAACAACTTTGACGTTTATGCTATTTCCTAAAACCATATATTTCTGTCTGTTTGTAGTATTGTCGGGAAAACTAAAAGTTTCTGGAAAACACATCAGCCTCGATATCTCGGTAGGAGTGAAAAACCTTAGATCTAAAGATTGTGCTAATTCTGTATATTCGTCATCATCATTATTAATTTCCTTTAACTTTTGCAATTTTGACTGGACGTCGATTTCGCTATTTTCTGTATAAACACTTCCTGTTCCTTCTAGAAATAATTTTAAAATAAAAAACCTTTATTACAATAAAGATACAGAATGGTTTATATTATGTCAGAATCATACAAGGTTTTAAAATCAATGATGCCAAGTCTGCACTGAGGATCCTAAATCTACCGCCTGCGTTTGAAACCGAAAAGTTCAGTAAACATATTATACTAAATATGTGTGTATTTTTTAAATTTTCTACTCGTAAAGTTATTTATAGTTTCCCAACAACATCAAATTGCAATGTGTTAGGGAAATCACTGTGGCAACGCTGTATGGGCCTTTTACGGGATATAGTACACAGGACCTTGAAGTTCGATTCTCATTCATTCCTCGGCGGCGGTGTTGTTGTGATTGTTTGTGATCTATTGTCTGTTTAGATTAATTTTTAGTGTTTTTTCGAACAATTTAGCAGGTTGTGCGAGAACAATTTGGCTTGGGCACTCGCCGCCGCTGACGCCTGTTGACTAACTAGTTTTATTATGCTCCACTTACAAGATAGTTAAAGCCCTGCTAAAGGCATGTTTTATGGGAATTGAAGGTTATATGGTATTTAAATAAAAAATATTCCGGCCAAAATGAAATAAAGCGCCAACTTTTTGACTGTTACGAACTGTAGTGTGTTTACCTACTAAAAACGTTTTTAGCTATAAATTCTAGGTGCCAGAAAAACCGAAAAAAAAACTTTCAGGTAGGTAACAAAAAAGAAACAAAATGTTTCACACATGCCAACAATATGGTAAATGTTTCTCAAAAGAAAATTGTTAAAAATCGTGAAAGTTTCCCTTGCGTAGCCAGGAAATTGGCATCTTTTATTCTGTTTTTAATCCAAGATACAATATTTCTTATTACTAATTAATAGTAGGTACATTACGTAACAAGAGTTGTAAATAATATATTACGCACGAATGGAATAGATACGCACGGAGCGGCGAGAGCCCCTTCCTTGAGTGCGTAATTTCATGAATTACGTACCGTACTTTACCTACGAGCATAGTTATTAATTTTAAAATACAATTAGGCTTTAATATTTCTCAGCAAACTGTCAAATCGTTATCGTAATTTTAATAACGTGACATTTGTCCTTTTCCCTGGCTTTACGAGTGGCCTACGAGTCTCTTGTTATTCTTCAAAAAGCTCATATACAGTGTGTCCACAGATGGGGTTTACAAGAGGACAAATGGACTAAAAATTGAAAGATACGAAAAAAAGTCACTCTTAATAAACGTTTTTGCTTGTCTAGAAAATACGATTCATCATAAGAAACTTTAATTTTTTTTATACAAAGATACGAAAAAAAGTCACCCTAATAAATGTTTTTACTTGAATAATGAATAGGTGATACTTGTTGTCAATGTCTTTATTTAATGAAGTAATTATAATAATACTAATAATAATACGAACATTTTTATTAAAAAAGAATACGATAACGATTTCATAATTCAAAAACTCCACCCCCAATTGCTTCCTCAAATAAGGGAAAGAATTTTTAATTTCTTCCTGAGATATCGATTGGACAGCTCGGATAATTCTGCCCTTCAGCACTTCAATATCATTTGGTATTGCGGTTGCAAAAACAATTTGTTTTAAACGGCCCCATAAAAACATATCGGGCAAGGTTAAGTCGGGACTTCTTGGGGGCCACAAAATTGAGCCATTCCTGCCAATCCACCTTGGACCAAATCTGCAGTCAAGCCATTCTCTAACCTCATGAGCGAAATGGGCTGGACAATCTTCTTGCTGAAAATACATATTTTGTCGAAAATTTAATGGTAGATTTTCGAGTTCATCATTGAAAAATGTATCTAGCATTTCTAAATATGATAATCTATTGCATGTGTTATCAAAAAAATATGACCCTATGTCATGGATGGATATCGCACACCACACGTTCAGTGTTGTGAAATATTGTCTTCTCGTCATAATTCTGAATTCGGGATTTTCTAAAGACCAGTACCTAACGTACTGGGTTGGGTTGCAACGGTCCCATTTGTTGAAAATGTACTTTCATCAGAAAACATGATACATTAATAAAAATCAACATTTCCACTTAAAATTTTGTCTCCTATCCACAGGCAAAAATTAAGTCGTTTCGCGTCGTCTCCCTCTTCCAATCTTTGATTAAAGTGCGGTTTATACGGATACAATTTATTTGCTTTAAGGATCTTCTGAATCTTCTCTTTTTTCACAACTTCCAACTGAGTAACACGATTTCTAAGGGACGTCATAGGATTTTCTTCAACAGAATGAAGAACTAAGACTGTAGCAGCATCATCATGGTCGTATTTCTTCTTTTTTTTTGAGGTCCAAAACCGAACCAGTTCTCTTGAACTTTTTTATTAACTTGCAGATTGCCATCCTAGTTATTGGGATACCTACAAATTTCTCGGTAAATTGTTCCATGACGTAGCGGTATGAAACTTGACCATCCCCATAACATTGTATTATAAAAACTCTTTGTTCAGTAGATAGCATTTCTACTTAAATAATAACTTCATTAACTAAAGACATTGACAACAAGTACCTATCACCTTAAGTGTCATTATTATTTTAACTAGGTTCACCAGTCAGAGGTGTGCCAGAGTATACTTTTTGAGAAATAATTTTTACATAGGTAAACCTTTTAATGAATTGTTCTACTTCGGTTTGTTGTGTAGAAAACACATTCATTAAGAGTGACTTTTGTATCTTTCAAAATAAAGTATGTTTACTCTTAAGCAAAATAACATTTTTGCAGTTTTTACCCACCCTGTATAAAAAAGTTTTTTATGATGTATCGTATTTTCTAGACAAGCAAAAATGTTTATTAAGAGTGACTTTTTTTCGTATCTTTCAATTTTTAGTCCATTTGTCCTCTTGTAAACCCCATCCGTGGACATACTGTAGATAGTAGATAGTGGTACAGTAGGGCTCGTAGGTAAATATCTGTAAACGGTGTTTTGACCATCATCTGGCAATGATAATGACCTAGACCCCGGTCGAAACATTAAGTTTTGATTGAAGCGAAATAAATCGACATCATATCTCAGCAGAACCTAGAAATTTAGTATTTGTGTTCTTACCTATAAACCTTCCATAGGCCTTTGTGAAACAACACGATCTTTTAGAATTCTTATAACATATGTCCAACAGGTTTAATCTCTTCTTTAATATTTTATCATTTAAATAATATTTGTTCAAATCTATATTTTCCTCTAGTATATCTTCAATTTCAAAGGAACTAAAGTTGTTATTTACATTCTCTGGTAGCTCTTCCATCTTAAAAAAATGTACCAATTTAAATGATTTTAATTATGATTATTGAGTTCTGCAACGTCATTTGATTCTATTTGAAGAGATGTGTAAAAATAATTTTTACATTTTCATTGCCATTTTTTCTCCTCTATAAGATAATTTGATTAAATTTTCAATCCTATTTCGTTTTTTTAAATAGTAGTACTCTTTTGTTTTATGCTTTATTAAATCCATTTTATATTCTGAATCCGACGATATATCGCACATGAAGGGTGAACGTCGCAAACAAAAAAAAATAGATCTTTAAATAATACAGTAAAGATGAAATTTTGATATCGAGATTATTAAAAATTAGTTAGATTCTGATCCAAGGTAAATTTATTGCACATAAATCCTGAGCATGTAAACTTGACAAACTGAAAAAATCATCTGAAAAATATCAATGATTTAAAGATAAAAATCTAGAAACAGATGGGGCATCTGCTTCGCTTCTGACCTCCAAATGAAAATGAAGAATTACGAGTTATAAGCCGATTTGTTTTGCTATTAATATTTTTACTGTTGTTTGGACTGCGAATTTAAGGTTGCCGTTCAGCAAATATTTTGTAAATAAGCAAGACATAGATATTTATAAAAAGACAAAAAATTACCAATAATTTTTAAACTCACATCGCCGCAAGGGTGGGGAGTCGAACTTCGTTTTGGGGGGACATACAAGGAAAATTTACGAAAAGTAATACGCTAGTCAAACCAAAACATGTCATTTTCCGTGTTCCATTGTTTGTTGGGTTTGTTTGCGTTGAATCCGCGCTTGCATCGTCGTAACTTTCTTATGCAAGGAGCGAATCAATATTTATTTTACTAAAAAACTGCACAATTTAATGTACGTCTTTTTGGCTCGATTAATATTCAGTCTATTTTTTATCATAAACCCGGTTTTAGAACGCGGTGTGGCGGCACATACCGTCGCTGGCCGCGCCTACCTGAACTATCCCGCACGGGCTTGCTGGATTGCATTGTCAGAATACCTACGATCCAAAATTTACACTTTTGCTGTTTCAACAGAACACTTTATTTCCGGTTTGTTATGGCTTTTATAGAAAGTTTTGTGTGTTGTTTTGTTTGGTGATGGTTGTATTAGAAATAATTTTAATATTTGGTGATGGACAATTACGCAACTGCATTTTTATAACAATTTTTAAATTATTAGTCATACCCACCGACCCATAACTATGGATACATACAACTTATGGGGTGCGCAGTAAAAAGTTAAATTTTATGAGTGAAAAAAATGGGTTGGTGCACACGGTTTACCGATCATATTTTTAAAGGTTGCTCGTTGTTTGTCTTGCGCACAATGTTATCGCCGTCATATAGACAATGTTGTCGCCGTCATATAGGCAACCCCCCCGGTATTGGTGCCGGTTTCGTTGCCGACCAGCGACGATCGTCCAGAACCGAAATCAGTCGTATGGATCTAACGGTATTAAAAATCTATCGATACGTGGACAATAGATATCAAAATTAATTCTAAAAGTAGTGGCTTCTCAGTGATGGCCACAATTCCTTCTTTAATATGACAAAAAAATTTTATTTACGTCCCAGTAAACAAGGTCTTGATGTACCAAAATATTACCGTGTAATAATTTTCATTAAGAGCGAAGTACGGTCCTATTCGCCGGTTAAGGTAAATAGTTTATCAGTCGGCATTGCGCATGACATCTGATGATCAGCTTTGTTTACATGCGCGAGACCATAAATTAGCCACTTTTGCTTTTAGAGTTTGGCTATCGATAGATATAGGCCGGTGGTCGTACCTAATACCTATCTACAGTGTGTACATAAAGTAAGGAACAAATTCATTATCTAGGAATCTAAAAATATTTCGGAAAAATCCTAGGACACGTGTATAATAATTTTTAATGGCGCATTTTTTCCCATACAAACTTAATATACAAGGTGGCTCATGTAGTAGATATGACATTATCGACGATTTTTTTAAATGGGAACCCCTATATTTTAGTTCAGATCTGTAATCTCCAAGAACAGCTGATTTCAAAAACATAACACACTTAGGGCCTAAAATTCAAAGTTTCGTTACTACAGGGTAAAACAAATAATTTTATTTAAGATATTTTTAATTTAAAAAAATGTAAAAAAATTAAATAAGCTATTTAATTAAGTGTTGAAATTGTCCTCCTTCTGCTGCCTGACAGTACCCCAAGCGATCAATAAATTCTTGTTGGACTTTTCTTATGGTTTCTTCTGAAATGTTCCTGCATTCTGTTGTTATTCGATTTTTTAAATCTTCAATATTGGCAGGTCTGACTTTATAAACAACATTTTTCAGGTGACCCCACAAGAAAAAGTCCAGTGGTGTAAGATCTGGAGACCTAGGCGGCCATTCAACAGGCCCACGTCTTCCAATCCACTTGTTCGGAAAAACTTGGTTTATGTAATGGCGCACTACTGCTGCATAATGTGGAGGTGCGCCGTCTTGTTGGTACCACAAATTTTCATCTAGAATTCCTGGATTATTTCTACTAGGGTATAAGTTAACTAGCGTAGGGATAAGAAAGTTTTGAAGAAAATGAAGATAATTTAGCCCGTTTACATTGTTGTCAAAAAAATATGGCCCAATAATTTTGTTTTTCAAAATACCAGCTCAAACATTAATTTTTTGAGGATATTGAGTATGGTGCTCACGCATCCACCTGGGATTTTCTTTTGCCCAGTATCTACAGTTTTGCCGGTTCACTTCTCCATTTAATTTAAAGGTAGATTCATGCGAAAATAGGATATTTTCAACAAACAAAGGATCTAAGTTACATCTTTCCATTAATATTTTACAAAACTCCATCCTACGATCTGGATCATCTTCATTCAACTCAGGAACCAATCGGATTTTAAACGGGTGCCATTTATCTACCGTCAATAGGTTATGAACGGTCATAGCAGCCGCCCCATGATCAATGCTAATCTGGCGGACGCTGTTGTGGGGATCTTCTTCCATAGCCAATAAAATATCTAATTTCTTATCATCCGGAATAGTTGGACGGCCTTTTCTGGGAATATCTTCCACTGAACCCGTTTCCCGAAATTTTATTTCAAGTTTACTCACAGTTGATCTAGTAATTGGTCTTGCTGGATACTTAGTGTTAAACAAAATGCAAACTTCTTGTTGAGTACGGATCCTATCACCATATCCAATCATCATAAGAATTTATATTCTTTGTGTTAAAGATAAACGGATAATAACTCAATATGTTTTAAAATAAAATTTATTACTTCTAATAAACTTACTAGAAAAATACAATGTAATGACAATGACATTATCTAAATACCATAGTTACATAACAGCAAATAAGCCTACTTGAGAAAAAAACATAAGTAACAGCAAATGATGGTGCGTCCATTTTACGTAAGGCTTTCAGGTAAAATTGGGTGATGGCGGAAGGGATTGAGCCAAATGTCACGAAATCTTTTATTGGGGGAAGGGGGGTTGCAAAATCGCTAAAAACGCCTCACGTAATTAATTGATGCCTCCCAAGCCAAAAAAAAATATCTTAAATAAAATTATTTGTTTTACCCTGTAGTAACGAAACTATGAATTTTAGGCCCTAAGTGTGTTATGTTTTTGAAATCAGCTGTTCTTGGAGATTACAGATCTGAACTAAAATATAGGGGTTCCCATTTAAAAAAATCGTCGATAATGTCATATCTACTACATGAGCCACATTAAGTTTGTATGGGAAAAAATGCGCCATTAAAAATTATTATACACGTGTCCTAGGATTTTTCCGAAATATTTTTAGATTCCTAGATAATGAATTTGTTCCTTACTTTATGTACACATTGTATAATAGTAATTTGTAGAGGTAAGTAATTTAATTTAGTTGAAATATGGTATTCTAACGATGCGCACGCATATGGGTGGCAACGAAAATTCGCAGCTAATAATAGACTGATTAATAGACTGGATTTTTTGTTTGTTTTGATTTTGATGACAGGAAGGTTAAATGTTCATTAATTTTTACAAGAAAAAATGGCAACCCTAAGCTACAGTCATGGAAATTCAGGTACTAATTTGATATTCATCATTTCCGTGCATATTATTATAACCAAGTGCCTAGTGGACGGATTTCCATAATGAATCTATGTAAATCAAATAAGAAACAATCTTACCAGTGATTCTTGAGGTTCAAACGGAAATTTGTTTGGTAACTTGGTAGCTAAGCAGTAATACCTATGTCTGCAATTAGGAATACCGAATTGCGAAGGACTTAAAATAAATTCTTGAAATATAAAACCACTATCCTTGAGAGTGTCGATTAATAGGTTTCTCATGTGCGACTTCTCAAATCCTTTAACGTTTTCTATCAGCACGTTTTGTATATCTAGACTAGGAAGCAAACTTAAAATGTGCTGAAAGGCGTCCGTTCTTGAATCTCTAATGTCATTTTGTTTGCCATTTCTTGTAAATGGCTGACAAGGTGGGGACATTAGTATAGTATCAATCTCCAACTTCTGTATTTTGTCCACAGTCAATCCTTCAATGTTAAGGTTTAGTAAGTTTACTTCTGGAAAGTTGTGCTTATATATGTTATTAGCCACATTGTTTATCTCTATAGCAGTCTTAACTTTACCTTCCTTTCCGCTTTCTAAAATAGAGAACCTTATTAAAACTTGCGGATTTAATTTGTTAATATGATTTGTAATGATTGTGTAAACCTTAGTGGAAGGTATCTACTGGGCAAGTTTTTAAAGTGTTACAACCAGGGCAATATCTCTAAAACGGTTAAAAATATTTTCATGAAACTTTGGCGATGACGGACATTTACTCCCTCTCTCACATTAAAAATAACAGAGGCCTAAAACAGAGCCCTGAGGAACCATATGCTACAGTGTGTTGCCCAGAACAACCATTATTAAGTTTGTTGGTTGCAGATATGTAAATTATGATTGTTCAAAAAAGCTATTAAGCGACGCTTTACTAAGCTTTGCACTACCTTAGATAAGGTTGGAAGTAGCGAAATATGACGAAAATTAGAAACAACCATCACAGTTACCTCCCGGGTGTACAGGGAGAACTATGGATGGCATTTTTGAACAGGACAGGAAGATTAGGTTTACTAGAACTTCCAGAGTGGAGTCTGGCAGGTGTAAAAAAATATTCATTGAAATCTCATCCCCAACCTGCAGAATTTTTATTCTTAAAGTCCCCAAAAATCTGTTTCACCTTTAGAACTGACGTAGGGGAAAGAAAAAATGCCTCATTGATACTAACATGTTCCAAAAAACTCATGGGATCAATATTAGACTTTATTTCAGCCCTCAAGTTATAAGCAACAGAACAATAATATTCAATGTATAACCTAATAAATCAAAGAAAAGTACTATTTCATCCGATTTAAAATTTGATAATAACCAGAATAAAAACAATATTTCCGGTTATGCCGGAAGTTAGACTTAACATTGTTATTTTAAATAGAATGCCCTGTATATTTTGGGAATTTTTTTGATTATATGTAAAAGTCCAAGTGACTTTTGTTAACAATTTCTAACCGTTTCTGAGATAAAATTAGTTAAAATAATTTTTCATAAACAAAACATGTATGTAATTCAAGCTTATTTTGGAATTAATGCCGTTAAAGATTTAAAAATTTAAGAATATTTAGAAAAGGTAATGGATCTTTATGTTTCATAAAAATACTACATATTTTTTATACATGGTATTTTAAAAATTATACCTTTCTGGTACAATATAATAATCATAAGTCAAGTTTTTAATAACTCACAAAACATGTATGTACCTACTGAGTAATTAGATAAAGAATGAACAAGCCCCTAATGGTAAATAAAAAGCTTTTAAAAAAATTGGCTTTGTACTTATTATTATAAATAAATTATCCCAGACAGGTATTATTTTTAAAATACGGTGTATAAAAAAGTCTATTATTTTTGACTTTGTTGTTATAAAAACTTCCTTTAATGAATTTGATCTCAGAAACAGTTGGAGTCAGAACATGTAGCTATAGTTCCCAACGATGAACATTACATTTTGATATAAACGTTTTTCGGACAATGCGGGTAAGCTCCCGCATTACGTCCGAAATATTACATTTTTCGTCCTTATAACATAATATACTATTGTAAACATGTTTAACAGGCACCTGATGGGCATTATCTATTATAATGATTAATATATTACCAGAAAATGCCATGTGCATTCCTCCTATACCACTGAATAGTTCTAGAACATTCATGGTTTTAATTAAAAAAGAAACGAATAACTTCCTTCACTGAAACTTTTAAAATTAATAATCATAGGTAAAGTAATAAAACGGAAAAGTTTATTTTTGATCGAGTGTTTATTTTTATCTTAAAGCTAGGTTAGGTTTTATTATTCTTGAACAGCTGATTTTGACAATCCAGACAATCGATTTTTAGCGATGGACCGGTTATTAATATTTCAAATAGGTGCATATTTATAACCGATCCATTGCTGAAAATCGATGCAAGCCATTTCCTTTGGCAAAATCACTAAGCGTGAGTGAAGAAGAGCGGCTTGTGAGATTTGCTTTCGATTTGAGGGGGTTGGGAGTGCAAATTTAAAAATCGATTTAGAGAAAAATGCGGTAATAGTGTAATCTTTACACAAAAACAATATAAATGTTAATTATTGCATTCAACGTCCGTTCTATAGAGTCAATATTGGTTGGAGCGTATACTGTGTAGTTTTATCATTTAATCCAAATTTAATCAACAATATTGGTTGGTTAAAGCGTATTGTATAGTACAGGTCACTAACTAGTACGGAGTAGATGCATTTATATTGTTTAACGGACGGTAAAAATTACTGGAGGACCGAACTGCGTCCCAGAGTCCTCACCTTTTCACATTCACGATTCAGCGAAGTTGCTAGAGTAGATTTTTTTTGAAATTTTATTTTTTTCAACATAATTCCCCTTACTACTTTATTCCTTTGGGAAAAATAATTCCTGTTCTTCAAAATACGCGTCATCTTTCAGTTGGTTATTGGCTACAAAAGGAACAACGTCCCATACTGAGGTACTTTTTAAACAACACAAATACTATAGTCTATTCACTTTCCCAATTCAGAGACCAAAACAAATATACGCGACGAGCACGTGAACAGTACTCAGGATCCCATTAAGAACAATATAACAGTACAATCTCAAACTACACGCATGAATAGACTTGAAACATTAGCCTACACATATTCAAAGGCCTACACTGAATTACGACCCTGTTAGAAACGCAACGGAAGTTTCATCGCAGATGGACCAATAGAAAAAAGTTTATGCAGCGAGTACGCGCTGTTGTTTGGTTATTTTCCTAAATTGGTAAAATGAATAGAATATAGAACTTATTTTCGTTCGTTCGTATCAACCACGTATACGTCGACGCTAAAATTGATACTATTTATTTATGCCTGCGAGATCCCCTCTTCTGCCCAGAGGGTAAGAGTCCTCATTCATGCTTCCTGAATGCAAATATAAAACAACATTGCCAATCGTGAACTTTCTTGAATAATAACTTTTACACTTGTCTGCTTGATTTTTTTAACTTTAACATAAAAATGTTTAAAATGAGTCTGCTTAGTTATTACGTCATGCCGCCCTAAAATTTGCCCCTCGCTAGAGCGGGCCCTGTAAATAGCAGCGGAAACAATATATATACATGTATATACATTCCATAATACCCTGCATAATATGTAAAATAAAATTCGCAAGACAAACAGACCAAAATATATTTACAAGCAAGATTTACAAAATTTCGAAATTTTTACATTTTAAAAAATGTCAGAAAATGGAAAAACTGCGTGCTGAGGACAAATTAAATCGGCCAAATAACATACGGTTCCCGCTGCCCCTTCGTATAGACTTAATGGATTATCTGGTGTTCTCGAATGGTTTCTGAATATTTCCGTTTGCATAAACTCATAGAAACAAATAGCCCTATAATGATATTTAGGATCTCCCGTTAACCTAAAATGAAAACATTTTAATCTTAATACAATGCAATAGTCGGGAAGGTTAAGGACGCGATTGTTGTCTCAGACGAATGCCCAAAGAAAGATATAGAACATTTACATTTGGCAGCGAGGACAGGGATTAAGTGTTCTTGGCTATGGAGGTATTATAAATGTGTCGCCCATAGACAAAGGAAGAGAGGGGACGAATAATTCCGGTTTACGGGCCGTCGCAGAAAGTGTTACCTAAAATTGATCGGCCGCCATTGATAGGTAGCCAGACAATCGAGGTGGCACCCAATGTATTTTGGTGATTTGTGGTGAGAAGAGCTATTATAAGAATTCAGTTTATTTACAGAAAAATGGTGAATTGTTGTGCCTATAGCTGTAAAGGGCGTAATGAACGAAAGAAGCTTGGAATTACTTCCCATCGGTAAATATTCAAATTGTATTTTTGCATGCATTTATTTTATATTAGATATCTCCCTTGTAAGTTTAGCAGTATATATTATTTGAAACTATGATTAAGGCCATAGTTAAAGCTACCTTCCTTTGTAATTTGTACTAGATTTGTTGCACTTTTCATTCAAGATTTCTAATAAGAACCAGGTAATTGCCCTTGGATAGGGTGTGTCACTCAATGGCGTACCTGCATGATTTGTATATTTTGACAAAATTAAATTATTTCTTATTTAATTTTGGTTAATTATTAGTGAAAGCATTATATTATTTCGAATGTATACCAGTGTTATTTTTTTAAAGAAAGCGATTAACGTTTGTCTTGAATCGTTGAAGGTCATAGTCTTTGAGAAACACGACTTCAGGCGAAGGTCGTTTCACAAGGATGGCGTCCTGTTAAAACTTATTTTAAACCACTAAGCTCACACATTGTTGTATTGTTTTTAGATTTCCGAAAGATCCACAAAAAGCAAACATTTGGGTGTAGAACATGGGACTTAGAGATTGGACACCTTCTCCTGCCTACAGTATTTGTTCAGAGCATTTTGAGAAGTCCTTTTTTATAAAGTTGAGGAAAGAGTACGATTACTTGGAGGTGCTGTGCCAACAATATTTTCAAAACTACCAGTAATTACATTTTGTTGCTTCTTTGTAATAAATTTTGAATCTACCAATTTTGTTTTTTATCTTACATTTTCCCTAAAGTTGAAAGATATTTAAATTTCACAACCTTTCCTATATGAAATTATATTTTTGACTAATAAAATTAATATTTACTAAGCATTCATAAATTATTGAGAAGCAGAAGAACATTTGTACTAAGTAAGGGACACAATATACAAATTCAATTCAATAAAAATATTACTTCCATATTCCATAAATAATAGGTTTGTACTGGGATAATACTAAGAAAATATTCATGTAACGCCACTGCTAAATCCGATAAGGAGCCAGGCGGTGACAAAATAGCTTCTGGTTTTACGCGTCCCCTCTCTTCCTTTGTCTATGGTGTCGCTATATTCTCAATATTACTTTATCACATTCTCCATAAATAATAAATTAGTTTAAATAATCTTCATTTGTATATTATTAATAATTAAAATAACTAAGTAAGTGAATGAATGGAAGTGCAACCATATTGAAAATATTTTGGCCGAGTTGCCTCAATCTATATTAGCATACTGTCCAATTTTCAAAATTTTAGTAGGTATAGTTTTCCATATACATAAGAAATTCGTCCCCACCATTGGGATTTCGGAAACGATAAGAGATACGAAGTTGGATAAATTGGGGCAAAGTTGCGTAATTATGGGTCCAATAATATGTCAAATCAAAAATAAATACAGGGGTTTCAAAATATTTGGAAAAAACTAAAATTTAGCTTTTCGATTTTCATTTTTCCCCGACTCGCTACCACAAGATGGCATCATCAGATCTTTAATGCGGCGTTTCGTCTTTGCAGACTTCGTATCTCTTACCGTTCGCGAGATCTCAATGGTGAAGACGAATTTCTTACTGCCTGTATAGATTGAATTGGTTCCCGGCGGGACACCCTGTATGTTATAATATACATGTTATTACCTGTTCATAATTAAAAATACATATCCGTTGCCGGCGACACCATGACATATTCCTGGACCTTTCTTTAAAATACCTTTCTGCCATATTAGATCTGACATCTTTCTACACGATTCCAAATATTTATCCTCTTTAAATACTAAGTAAGCTTTTGCCATAAGATAAAACACTCCTAAAAAGAAAACCTTGAATCTTTTTAATTAGTTATTTTTCGCATTAAATTATGATTCGTTTGTTCCCGCGTAACCCCATCCTTCAATGTATACGATACAGGACTTAAGAATCAAATGTATAAATTAACTATAATTGTCGGATTTACATACCTCCTGCTCCGTGACACCAATGAACTAGCTCTGATTCTCGGCCTATTTCATCGGTGGCGGAAGGGAAATTGCCTATAACAAAGTTTAAAACGTCATCACAAAAAATTGAAATGCCGAATTTTTCAGCTACCTTATTTCTGTACTTTTCGATTTTTGGAAGGTAGTTTGTATTGAGATTGAGCTATGGGTTTAATTTCAATATAATAGACGCGTTTTGCGGGTTTACGGCTCATCAGTAAGGCTCGAGTCTGACAATTTGCTATTTTTATTTGTTTTTGCAGAATGGGCCCTCTGGTCTTCTATAAGATGCTGCTTTGGGTTAGGCAAATACACCGCGAGATGTCGCGACGAGTTTTATACTCCTTTCGAAGTTCAATAAACTACATCGTAAGCACACATATTTCCACACAAGAAGTTATGTTCAAGGGGTGCTGGACATAATGGTGCTTCGGATGGCATGTGTCCAACCGCATCCTGAAATCTTTGACTTCTTCGGCAAAGAAGCGCTGAAAATTCCTGAAAAATTTGCAAGAAGTGCTGAAACCCATACAAGAAGTAGTTTCTTTGGGTTGAAGATGTGATCGACAATGACACAATTTGCCAGTGGCTGTTGACCAAAAAGGCCTTATTAGTTACAAGAGTGGAAATAACAAATACATCAATGCAAAGTGAACACACCACGGCAGCAGCAGCTACCCCAGAAGTTGAAATATTACATGGAATTTACTGCCAGAGAATATGTCAAACAAGAACGCTTTCAACCTTTTGAAAAGAATAATGTACTGCTCGTTATGTGAATGTCCTCTTCGAAATAATGATAAAATATCCCAGAAATTGGACAAAAAAAAAATAATAATATGATGCGAAGTGAGGATATTCATCGGATAACATCTATTTGTGAAAAGTTAAACTTTATAAAGTGTCGATTATTAGTGTTTCTCTTTAACTCCTCAACAAGACTTATGGCATCCGCATCCCCCTCATCATCATCCAGTTGGGATAAGGTATTTGAATCTAATGAAAGAAGGGGTCACCACCACCACCTTCCAGATGCTCAATCATCACTTTACAACAGCAAGATTAAACCAAAGAGAGTATATGAGATTGACAATTATATAACAATCATATTTAAAAACACAAGAAGTGGAAACTATCGGTTATGGTAGGATTAATTTCTCCAATGATGACTTTCTAATAAGAATTTCTAAGCAATTTTGACTGTTTTAATATTTATTGGATGGACATGTTTATGATTATTGAACAGTATACTTTAGTATTTCATCTCAACGATGATAAAAATCGAAGTGTAAAAGTTGAAGATGCTACAACGGACAAGTACCTGAAGATACGATTATTCTCCAAACATATGTATCAATTGTATAAAATATCAAAGTCCAAGGGAAAAAATCAATAAATCTATCACAGATTTAAAATTTATATTTTCAATTTACTAGGAGTACATACATATTCAATTTTACTATATATATTATAAAATTTCTTTAAATTATTCATTATGTTCCAAAACTATCCTCTCTTGGATCTAGTAAATGTAGAAGCTAAAATTACTTTAGGTCTATCATTATCACTAATATTATCTTCATTATCTTCTAGTGTGATTACATTATAAGCATAAAGCTTTGATTTTTTATGTTTAAATAGTTTAATGGAACCACACTGATGACAATGGAGAGGTTTAATGTTTAAAAGTATACAAGTATCATTTATAATTCTATACCATAAATATCCACATACTGTACATTCATAATAGTCTTTATAATAGATTGTTACAACTTTAAATATTATATCAAATAGAGTAAACACACTTATGACTTTATTAATATATATGTTAAATAAATTGATTTCCACCCTGATATTAAATGTAAATCGGTGGTTGTGGTGGTGGGGGTGATCTAGAAAAAGGAGAGGTAGTTTGATATACTGTTAACTGTTCATGATTTTAGATACTCCCACAATACAACCTAGACTATAGACCTGTATTTTAACAAAGTGTTTTTTAATTCATTTTAGCTATAAAAGAAATAATTCAGAATGCTTTTTGTGCAGAGAAACTTCAGAAAAACATTTGGGTCTTTTAATTTAAGACATGCACCCACTATCCCAAATTATAATCAAAAAGTGTCATCGTTTCGACTCCGACAGATTTTTCGCACAAAATTCACAACCTCAAAAATGTCCGGGTTTCTACGAAGATAAACTAAGTTATTGTGAGTAAAAAATTTACAAATTAATAACGGTCAAGTGTCAGTCAGACAACCAAGGAGCAGGAATAGTGCACACACTATATATCAATAGTTTGATATAGTGCCCATCCGCTGTCACGTTCTTGAAACTCTTCTAGCTTTGATGGCATGTTTCCATCCGAATCCTGAAATCTTCGACTTTTTCGGCAAAGAAGTGCTGAAACCCATACAAGAAGTAGTTTTTTGGGTCGACAATGACACAATTTATCAGTGGCTGTTGATCAAAAAGGCCTATTAGGTACATGTGTGTACGTAGGTGTGGATGCCAAAAAGACTTTAAAGTAATGAGGGCGAGGTCCCAGGAGCGAATAGTGCCCTTTTGGCACCCAATTTACTTCGGATAGCATCATCCCCAATCATCCCCCTTCACCCCAAAGCGGTAGTATTTTCTCGAGCCGAAGAGTCGTCAATGACGTCACATTATCAAAATGCTGTCAACCATAAGTACCTTAGCGCGTTCACCATAACCACCTATGTATTGCATTTCTTGGAACACTCTATACGTTATATTTCTTGTTATTTGTTCAAACATGTTGGCTATGTGTGTGTGCGCGTCATATTAATTTCATTTAATGTTGTACTACATACATCATTATCAATGTGTACTTGTAATGATCATCCGTATTTGACCCCAATGCTGACCCAGGGAAATATATCATTATACGAGTTTATTATCAATCGACAACAAAGTTAAGTGTTTATTATACACCAAATATTAGTTAATTAGTTCAAATAATATTATAATTATAAATTATGTGTGTGTGTGGCACTATTAACGAATACTAGACAGCTACCTATCACACAATAGTGTCATCAGCTTATAAGAATTTACCTGTAATTTTATTAAGATGTTAAGGTCTTTTTGGTCAGCATCCACACCTACGTACACACATATACCTAATAAGGCCTTTTTGGTCAACAGCCACTGGTAAATTGTGTCATCGTCGATTACCTTTTTAACCCAAACAAACTACTTCTTGTGTGGGTTTCAGAAGATTTCAGGATGCGGATGAACACATGCCATCCGAAGCACCATTATGCCCAGCACCCCGTGAACATAACTACTCACACATAAAGCACGTTATAAATTTACACGTGCGTGTATTTGTCACAAACTTAAAAGTGAATAAAGACATAAAGAGGGTCTGCGGAGTTCCGCAATACATTTTGAATTCAATAACATGTTAGGCAAAGACAAAAGTTACAATCGTAGTTGAATATTGCTTGTAGCCATTAAAAATGTTTTACCGTTGTTATTTTCAATATACTTTGACATGCCACTCGAGAGTCAATCTTTATTGGTATTTATAAGTATGATTTTTGCCTTCAAGTTAAATTTAATTCTAAAAACAGTTCTTTCAGAGCTACGTCATCGTACTTTTTGTGGATATTTGTTATTATATACCTTGTTTGTAAAGTCATAACATGTCGAAATTTTAAAGGCTGGCTAAAGTTTGTCAAATGGATGTATTCATAATTTTAAAGTGGATTATGAAAACACCGAATTTCGAAAGCGAAATAAATGCGAACCGAGATTTGATTATAATACTCTGATACTAAAAAATATACGGCAGTTTTTCACCTACTTTTTTCGAAATTATAAATTATTTTTCGGAATACGTATACCGGAACGCTAGACACGTGTATTATAATGTTTATGAAATCAGTCTTTGTTTTGATACTTTTCTTCCGCGTAATTTCGATTGATCCGTATTATTTTTATGACGTGTAAGTGATGACGCACGGGTGAACATTCACTGTGACTATTTTATTTATTCAATAAAATATACTTTCAAATAGTGAAAAGTTTAAAGTTAAGCAGTTTTTGATCCACAAAAATGCTAGAATGATTGTAAAAACTCCGCGTCGCAATATTATTGACTAGCACCTGTTTGTGCTCTTGCTCATTTGTACCTTGTACACTTATTTGTGTCCTATAACATAAGACTGAGTCTGTATCAGCAAAAAAGTAGGTATATTGTACCCAAACTAACTAAAAAGTATCTATTTAGAATTTTCGAATACGACCATCATAATTTAAAATTCACCTGTTCTACTCTGCAAACTCAACAAAAAATCAACAGCCATTTTTACGTCTTCTCTATCTTCTGGATGTTCATCTAAGTATCCGGGAACAGACAAAATGGCCTGAATAATGCTACAGAGTCCGTGAGCAGCACCCAAATATTCTACCTACAAAGATATAAATTTTAACAAAATTTAAAAAACGAATTGTTGTCGAATTGATAACATTCGGTCACGCCAGATCATGGTAGCAAACGACGGAAGGTCAAGCCACACGTACTGATTTGACAACACTGGTCAAAATTGGCCTACGTTAGGGTAGTTAAGTAAACACTTTGTTTATTGAATCATCCAGGCCCCCCCGGTAGATCCAGGGACGCCCGCGTGAAAAACCGTTTATTGCGCCCATACAGGTTTAATGGTCAACCGAGAAATGATGAATTATTAATTAACATCTGTTTAATAGAGTAATTCGATCGATCCGGTTAATCCTATCAGCTGACTAGAGGTAGTATTTTCTAATATTTTATGCTAGAAGAAGACAGCAGACTACCAGGTGATAACAATATTAACCGGAACATGAGTTTCTGAGAAGCCTTAATATTGTATTTTTGTTTTATTTTTGTAAAAAATATAACAACACTTTGATATATTTTTATTTAATTTGAGAAATTCAAAAAAAAATTACAAATATAATGTACTTAGCAAATCTAAAAAAACTTAACTTTTTGACATTTAGTGTCAGCAAGTTTTTTACATTTAATCTGTGTCCATAGATTCTAAAGCCTCGTTTTCTATGTATAAAATGGCCAAGACGGATAGTCTTTCCCGAGACATTGTGGATCTAATAATTTTTTATTATTTTTAATTGTGAAATTTCGATAGGGCTCCCATAATGATAATTCAGATTTGGCTAGTGTTGTGATCGCTCGAGCGAAAAACCGCTTGATCACTCGATTATTGAAATAACCGACATCGCTCGATTATTAAAAAGACCTATCGAGTTATCTATTCAGGCGAAAACCGTCGCTCGTCACTTATTATCTTTCACTCGATACCCGAGCTTCGCTTGACGCCGGCGGAAATGCACCGCTGTAGTGTGATCGAGTTAAAAAACTGCTCGTATATTCGAACAGTTTTTCGCTCGATAGGAAATACTCTAGTTATAAATTCAGGCGAAAAGCATGAAAAATATCGCCTGTCACTTGATACACGACCTTCGGTCTACGAGCCGCGTCATCCGATTGGCGACGTTCGAGTTTGACGCTGAGCAGGTACACGAAATACGTCTTTCTTAAAGGCACATAAACGAGAAGGTGCATATAAAAAAGTATGCCAAATCCCTTAACGGAGTCATCGCGACATGGGTTTTGTAAAGTTTTGTTTTAACTGGCTAGCCAGTGGCGTAGTTTAGGTATCCGATTGTAAATATTAAAAAATTAAAGGATATAATTTTTAAATTTTTATTTACTATAAACTCGAGAAAACTTCTCAAAAATAACATAATAATAGAAATTGTAAATAAAAATAACAAAACGAACAAAGTGGTTAACAAAATATATAGAAAATTTCTTTGGTAATCTTATAATAAACATTTTTAAATCTAAACGGGAACTTTTTATTATTAAACTCAAGAAGATTTCTTAAAAATAACATACATTATAGAAAATGTTAATGGTAAATAAGAAAACGAGCAAAATAGTTAACAAAACATAGGTTTCGACGAATTTTTTGGTAACCAAAAGTAAACATTCTTAAATTTAAACAGGAACTTTTGGGTAACTATAAACATGAATTTAAAAAAAATAGTCACCTATTTTCTTATTTTGCTAGTCGCGTAACTAAGCCTACATTTTTGAAGGGCACACAGTGGGCACCTGATAATTTAAAGTGGAAGAATTTGACAAGCTATTTTAAATATCTACTTATTTTATGCTCGTAGATTGAGGAAGATGTGAAGAAAAATAACTCTTGGTAATACTTTTTATTTTAAAAAAGCACAAGAATAAACCCGAACAATAAATACATATTTGGTTGATTTTTCGCAGTTTTTTTCTTTGGTATCGAGACACGTGGTAAAAATTCATTATTCACAAATAAATAAATTTCTGGAATTTTTTTTGTGGCTACTACAATTTTTTAGCTAAACCTGTTTCCGCCCGTAGTTACGTGCCTGCTAAATAACCTACCTGATCACATGTAAACGACTAGGCTGCCGGTCGAGCAGTCGGTGACGTCATCGCTTGGTGAACTGGAATTTCAAGCGATTCACTCGATTATTAAAATCGCTCGAGTATCAAGTACTCGATTATTAAAATCATCGGTTTTTCCCAACACAAGATTTGACAATTGTATTTTTAAAATCTTAACCCCTTGAGGAACCCGAAGACAAAGTTTATGGTTTCTGCTTTCGCAGTGTCCCTTGCAAAGTGCACATTTTGATAATGGTGGCAGTAAAAAAAATACAGATGAAATTTCAATGAAAAATAAACTGGTTATCTGCATAATTACAATAAATCACTTCGTTGTCGTTGGCTGGCAACCAAACCGGCATCAATACCGGTGGGGTTGCCTATATGTCGGCGACCACATTGTGCGCAAGACAACCGACGAGCAACCTTTAAAAATATGACCGGTAAACCGGGCGCACCAACCCATTTTTTCACTCATAAAATTTAACTTTTTACTGCGCACCCCATAAGTTGTATGCATCCATAGTTATCGGTTGGTGCGCAGGGTTCAGGGTAGGAATTACGATCTGTGGGCCCCTAGACTGCACCTATGGCTAAGTAGTGGAGATATTGTAATGGATCATTTGCGCTGCGGGCCCATAGGCTGCAGCCTATGTATATGTAGCCTATGCTTAAAGTCGGTTCTGGTTGGGCTGCAGAAAATTTAAATTAACTAACTGCACAACTTTGATTATGGCATTAACGGCATAAGAGTAACAAACACACTTTTACCTGGTAATAGGAGTACATTAAAGGACATCCACAGTTGTGTGTGCTGGCATATTGCCTTCCAGAGTTTAAAGTTACTTTGCATAAGGCAAATAGATCATCTTTTTGTATTGCGGTATGTGTTTCCTTGGCAAGCCAAAGAGCTCCCATGATATAACCTAAAATAAATAAGTAGTTTCGCATTAGTTGAAATTAAATAAATAAAACTTACTATACTGGATGTTATTTTACTAAAATAACTCCGTTGTGACTAGAAACATGAAAATTTGCTCAGTGTTGGTCTATTAAGTGTGAATTTTTCGTTTTACTTGCGCAATCACATGCAAATATCGAAAAACACCGGTAGACGTTATGAAGAAAGTTGTTTAGAATTAAAAAATATGCTGAAATAAAAAGACCTAGTTTTCTTTTTAAAAAATAATTGAAAATTTTGAATGCAATTTGTGTGAAATTCCAGTTTAACTGTTGGAGACATATTGCAAAAGTAAATTTGCATATAACAGTACATATATGTATACATGGTAACTTATAATCGAAATAAACTTATATTTTCGGTATTCTGAATCGATTGTTTTTTGTTTAACTCATTGGCGTACGGATTTATAGGGGTTTTCAAATAATAATTATTAGGATAAAGTACCTTTAGCGATTATTTTAAGCTAATTATCAAAAAGGTTTACTGTTTAACTGCCTCATCTAAAAAATGCTATACAGTAAAAGCAGTGGCGTACTGTAATTTCTTCTATAATTTTACATTTGCAATGTGATAAATTAGAAAATAATCGAAACCCATAACATCATAAAAATGACAGTCACAAAAAAATATTAAATTTCACAATATTTTGCTTACATGGCCAACTGATTTAAATTTTCTTTATGAATGTTTGATTCTATTCTAATTTTTCACATTGCAAGAATGAATTATTAGATGTCCTATGTACAAAATTTGATTTTATAGCAGAAAATACAGTACGCTTATACATACTGCTTATCTCATATAGTATTAATAGCTTCTTCCTTATCCGCGTTCTTTGGATGTTAAAATAAAATTGGTCATATGCACGCCACTGTCAATTTGTGGAAATTTTGTATTTGGTCGTTTTGAGGGATGCCAAATCCTGAAATAAAATAATCGCTAAAGGTACTTTACTCTTAAAACCGCTATAAATCCGTACGCCAATGAGTCAACCAAAGCTTTAAACAATAGAAAAGTGCGCTCTAGGACAATAAATTCAGAAATACCGAAAATATAAGCTTGTTTCCATTATAAGTGGAACACTCGGTATGTATATCACAAGCTTTGCGAATATCAAATGAATTAATATTCAAAGAGATCTGTATTATTACTTTATAGCAACGTATGTAGGTACCTGCTCTTCCTACAAACAATTCGTCTGAACCACAGCTTAAAAAATTTGGGTCCTTGCAATACGTGGCTGCATTATAATACTGTTCTCTGAAATATATGCTTCGATTTTCGTCACCATTTGAATGATATAATGCGGCCGCCACTGCATATACTCCTGCTGGGCCGAGTATAAAAGATGGTATTTCCTAAAAAAAATTCAAGTGCGAACCAGCCTGTAGCTGCAAGTAAAAGCATGTGTTGACGTATCGGCCGTATCGAGTCCACCGACCTATAACTATGCATACGTACAAACACTGTTGCCAACTCGTGGGATATTTCCCTTTTCGTGGGACTTTTGATGCCTTTGTGGAACAAAGGGATGTTTAGGTCAATTCGTGAGACTGTTTAAAAATTTCAGAATTACTTTTTTTTTAGTCACAGTTACCAGGGGCAGGCTATATTTTTAGTTATTGGAACTCATAACTGCGTGGTTTCCAATCGTATTGAAATCACCTTTTTGCCCAGTAAAGAAGGTCTTGATGTGCCAAAATATTGCCGTGTAATAATTTTCATTCTGTTCGCCGGTTAAGGTCAATAGTTTATCACTCGGCATTGCGCATGACCCCTGACGCTTTTTTTACATGCGCGAGGCCATAAATTTGCCATTTTTGCTTTTAGAGTTTGGCTATCCATAGATATAATTCGGACGATGCGACACGTCAGGTGACTTGAAGCCAATTGTGCACTATTTAAGCGATTTTGCGATTATGCCGTGGCGTTTCATCTCTAAAAAATCTATAATAAGCTACGCTATATTATAATTTTTATTTTGTCTTTTAATCTTTCAAAATTTGGCTTCAAGGCGGGATTGTTATCACCGCTAAAAGTACAATCCATTCAAATATATCATTTTACAGTATGATACGTATACGTATACGTATTTTTGTTTTATAAGTTAATGAAAAGAAACCGGACAATGTTTTTCTTTAAAAACGAAATACAATTCCAGTTAGGGAATCCAATCTCGCACCCAAACTGTAATCCCGCAAATCCTGCGGGATTGAGTCCATCGATCCCGCGGATCCGCGGGATTTGCGGGTTAGCAAACAATCAACTGCGGTATTTTTGGTTGACGCGTTGGGGATTCCCCGCCATGCTGGGCTATTGAAAATACGTTAAACAGAAGAGTTTTCTTGCGTATGTGCGACAGTAAAAGCGTTATTCAACTAGTATCTAGTGTCATTTATCAAGCGGTTGAATATATATACATGGAATTTAAACAGCAATCACAAAAATGAGTGTCAGTATAGTTTACAAAGAGAATAAATGTTCAAGTTTAGTTTGGAATTATTTTTTTAAGTCTGAAGATGGTCTTACAGCTAAATGTAAGTTATGCCCTATCATTATAAAAATCTCTGCTCGTTTCACCAAAGGTCTTCACACCCACTTACAAACAAAGCATATAATATTAATTTGAAAGTCCAGAGCAGCAGCGGTATAGTGTTGATATTGATAAAATAACACAGGAAATGAAAGCTCGAGTAGTTCGTTTAGTTCTATTACTAAGAGCTTAAATGTTAGTGGTTCTTCTCTGCTACCTAAGAAAATGAAAATTATAGATTTTTTCCATCTGAGAAAAAGTTTCGAAAGAGTGTCTCGACTGGTAGCTAAAGATGGTATACCCGTTGGAAAGTTTATCACATTGATCAATATGCGCCAACTATTCGAATCAGAGGGACACAATTGTCTTCTTCTGCCAGTACAATTCAAGGTATGGTAATGGCCTACGGAAAATCAATTAAAAAGAAAACAATCCAAGAACTTGGAGCCTTTGTACTGCATGGGTGTCAGATTCTTCGCCTGTATCTGTGCCCGCCTGAGCATCACTTGACCAGTTACTGAAACATAAGATGACACTTTTGGAAGCTGCATATAACTGTGTAAAATCTATTCCGCCGACAAGTGTAGAAGCGGAACGTACGGTTTCAGCCGCAGGATACATGTGCAATAAAATAAGATCAAATCTAAAAGATGAAACATTAAACATGTTATCTTTTCTCCGAAAATACTTTCAAAATCAATGTAACTGTTAAACTAGTCGTACTATTATATGTAATAAATATTTTCCTGCTACTCTACTGTGTTTTTAATTACATAAAACAACTTTTTATTAACATACAGCACCCACATCGAGTCCCGCACATCCCGCGTATTCCGCACGTTTAATCCCGCAATGTCAAACCCGTGAAATCACCGCGGGATCCCGCAGTTCCGGAATCCCGAATTTCCGGGATCCCGCATTTGCGGGATCCAGCATTTGCGGAATTGGATTCCCTAATTCCAGTGTATTGGACGAAAATTAAAATATTGACATATCATTATTAATATTTATATTTTGTGTTTCATGTGGTTCACAATTTTTTTAAATTTGAAACTTTGCTATAATTTAATCATCAAAATTAGTTTACAAGTCGATGCCACCTGAACCGGATCTGGATTAGGTATCCGGCGAATCCGGTTTTCTAGTTATTTAATTGGCACTTTCATTTTGGAGGCTGTTCAAAAATGAAGAATAGCAAGAAAATGTCGACGTATTAGAAATACTGCATCCGATATTAAAGAAAGAGATGAAGCAATCAGGAGAGCAACAGCCGCCCTTCGTAGACGAAGCAGAGAATTATTACATTTTGAATAATTTTTACGAACAAATAGAAAATTCACATTGGAGAAAAATATAAGCAGAAAAAGGACGGTTTTATGCGATAAAAGTAAGAGGATTTTAGTGACCTAAATTGTATTATTCTAAATCGGGTACGGATTGACCTCCTTTTTCCCTCCCCTTTCCTCTAATTCAAATATAGGAAGCTATTTCTTTAAAATGTTACATTAAATTAATAATAATGTATTACCTTACTACGTTTCGTTGTAGCTTGTGAAACAGTTAGAGCAGGCTGGAGGTACTGTAAGGCTTTTGTTAACCAATCCTTCTTATGGTCTTCAAACACTGAAATCTTACTAAGGTGATAAAACATGTATGAAACTCCAGCTGTACCAAGATAGACCCCATCACCTACCAAGGAAGAAAACAATGACATAAAATGGCGATGATTTACAATCTATGTACACGGTGATCATTTATAATGTGCTCCCCTCCTAACTTTTTTGTTTTTAGCATTAGATAAAATTGTTAAATACAAAAGTTGTACAGAACAATGTAAGCTATTTGCAGAATAATATATTTATATACAGGGTATTGCAGAAATTAGTCACAGGTTAATTTTTTTTTTTTTTAAATGGCACACCCTATATATTATTATTTTTTTAGAATCTCCTAAAACTTCGAAACATTTATCTTATAACATGTCATATACCTAAATATAATAGTTTTCGAAATAATCGAATTTTAACTTAGCGCGGCTACATGCATTCAAAAATATATAATATTCTAGATTTCAGTTCTTAGGTGGCCGTGCTAATTGCCTAATGGCGGTGACGGAGAAACAAAAACGTTGTTTGTTACTGACAGTTACTGACATATTTAGTAAATATAACATTTTTGCGATAAAAATGCCTTATTCAGAAAGGGAAAAACAATTAATTTTGCAAACATTTATTAAAGCAAACAATAGCGTGAAATTAGCTAAAAGGGAACTGCTCAGAATTAATCCCCGGATGCACGTTCCACACAAAAACATTTCATCGAATCTATGAAAAATTTCAAGAAACATCCAGCTTGGCGAGAAAGAAGAGAACAATAGAAAGAGACGAAAATAGTGATTTAAATATACTACTAAAAGTTGAAGAAAATCCAAACATTTCTTTAAGAACAATATCGACAAGTTTAAAGGAAGAGCTTGATAATTCAAAAAATAGCTCTTATGGGAGAGTTCAAAACACTCTTATATCTGGATATAAACCTTTCAAAATTAGGCCTGTTACAAAATTAACGCAGAGACAACGAGAAAACAGAGTTGAATTTTGCCAAACTATGTTGGAAAAAATTAATTTAAATCCTAGTTATTTCAAAAATATATTTTGGACCGACGAGTCATCATTTTCAACTAGTGGCATGATAAACAGAAAAAATACCAGACAGTGGGCAACAGTAAATCCCCACTGCTACAGGGAATTTAAATTTCAAGGTCGTCAATCTGTCAATGTATGGTGTGCTATTTGCTATTTTAAACAACAAAATAATAGGCCCCCATTTCTTTAACGTTACTTTAAATGGAGAACGTTATCGGAATTTTCTTCAGCAAGAACTAGAGGACTATTTTGATGAGCTTCCGTTGGAACAAGAGAGAAACATCGTCTTCCAACAAGATGGCGCTCCACCCCACAGTGTAGTAGCTGTTACAAACCACCTTAATCAAAGGTTCAATGAATGGATTGGAAGGAATGCACCAATAAAATGGCCACCTAACAGTCCTGATTTGACGCCGATGGATGCATTTTTATGGGGAACGCTAAAAGATCGAGTGAATGCAAATACCATTGAAAACACCGAACGTTTAAAAGAACTTATTAGAACAGAAATTCTAATTCTGAATGAAGATTACTCCCAATCTATCACTGCCGCATTACAAAGGTTACGAAGAACGTATAGGAAATGTATTCAATAAAACGGTGGCCCAGTTGAACAATTTAATTTGTAATTACCACAAGTTTACCTATTTTTCTACATGTAAAATATAAAACTTATTTACGATTTTGCATTTCACTTTAAAATAAGAGCATATATATTTATTTCATCGAAAAGTTCATAAATAGTGGTCTCGTATTATTGTAGTAGCTGGCTAATTAATTAGGTGGCTTAAGAACTGAAATCTAGAATATTATATATTTTTGAATGCATGTAGCCGCGCTAAGTTAAAATTCGATTATTTCGAAAACTATTATATTTAGGTATATGACATGTTATAAGATAAATGTTTCGAAGTTTTAGGAGATTCTAAAAAATAATAATATATAGGGAGTGCCATTTAAAAAAAAAAAAATTAACCTGTGACTAATTTCTGCAATACCCTGTATATAAATATATTATTCTGCAAATAGCTTACATTGTTCTGTACAACTTTTGTATTTAACAATTTTATCTAATGCTAAAAACAAAAAAGTTAGGAGGGGAGCACATTATAAATGATCACCGTGTACAATGAGTCATTTGACAACCACATGACAATTATTTATAAAGGGCCACTCGCATAATAAAAGTGTTTTTAAAGGTGGTTTAGTTTACACTAATCTCAACTGTAAAATTTACTCTCACTGGTTTTCTGCCTACGGGACCCCAGCAAGGCTGTTAATCGTTTCAATTTAAATTTTCCATGTAGCCAAATTTTCAATTTTGACAATTAATAAAAAACCAGTACTATTATGAAATTAAAACGAGTAAAATTTAAATAGTATGTTCAGAATATACAGGGTGTTTTTTAAAAACATGCTAATATTTTCAGCAAAAAAGTTCATATGAACATACATATGTCCTAAACGTCTTAACTGTTGAGATACAGGGTATTGATCATGTTTGAACAAACCCGAACAAAATCTGCTTCTTACCTACTAAATTTTTTTTAATCTTTGTTATAACCAAGTATATATGTATATGAATGTGCAATAATTTTCTGATTGAGCTATGTTTTTTTTGTAAACGAGTACCTAAGTATTAGAGAAATGAAAAAAATATTATATTTTATAAAATATGTAGTGAGGTGCCGCTTCACTTGCGAACTAGCAGAGCTAGATTGCTTCTAATAATGGAACGTTTTAACTCATGCCTCTCATTGCGGCGATTGAAAAAGTATCTTTAATTTGTAGCAAAATCACTCAATAAATCATAATAGACTTGTCAGGAATGACTATTCTATTATTTTTATTATGTTCCTATGAAGATGACAGTATATTTACCTCCATTTTTATCAGTAGGGGGCAAAAGTCTCTCAATATCTACAATAAGCTGTTCTATGTGTTCCTTTATTTGATGTTCTGAAATTTTTGGATACCCAAACGATATGTTATAATCGAGATTGGGGTTTGGAAAATATCTTAATCGTTGGGTCATTTTCGACTTATATACAGATTGGGACAAATGTTTCACAAGTGCTCTGAACCTTAAAAATGTACAGTCCGTTACTGTATAAATTAATTAATTAAATTTATTACCTGATTCTTCTAATAACAAGTTTTTTTTTAGTATAAATTTTAGTAGTATTTTAGTCCTATGAGATGACACCGTTCTGACTTTTTTTGGTTCTGACTGTTGTTAATTTAAATTGAAACTTTTGTTTTTATTATGAATTCAAAATTGAAAATGGCCTTCAACCTTCAAGCACGTTCTGGTCTGGTACAAGCAGAGGATAATTTAGCCGCTCTACCGCACGAGTCCCTACCCCTTCCCAAACGCATCAAATATTTTTTGGAACTTTGATCGGTTTCGAGCTCCTCGAAATTTCTGATACCCATCCGTCATTGATGTGATTTCGCTATTAAAAGTTCAATTTCCCTAGTTTTCCCTTCAGACAAAGAAATATTATTCTCTTGGTCTGAGGGGCCGGGGAGCCAGCCCACTGGTTACAAAAAAAGTTAATTTTTTTTTTAGGTGAATGAACATGAACGTGAACATAATCGGGCATAGAAGATGATACATGTTCGAAGTCATAACATCAATTTCAATGCCTCATCTTACTGTACCGGAAAAGCTACACGACGTTCATGTCCGTTTAGCACATACAATCGATAATGTACGCACATGTGCGAGACGTACAATTAATACTCGTTGATTAATACCCACACACGGTCCTTCTTGCTTGCCTATACATGGCATGGGCGGATCCAGAACTTCGGTTTGGGAGAGGGGGGAGGTTAAACATCGTTTTGGGAGTGGGTTACGCAAGGAAAAGTGAAAAGTAATACCCTGGTGCGTAGTTACACCTGTATAATATATAGGGTATTTTTCGTGTTAAATTTGTTTTTTGGGGGGCGGGGGGGGGGAGTCATGACCCCCCTGGATTTGTTGCGCTTGATACATGGATGTACATTCACGTATTAACGTATATACACTCAAGGTGGCCACAGCACGATCGTACATGCGTTAATACATGAGTGTACAATCATGCACCTTGCACATGGCAGTGAACATAATTTTGGGTGATTCATCGGCGTGAATGTTCGTTTGGCAGTTTGGCGCACACACACAATCGAACATGAGCGTATACTCATGTACGCATGTACGCATGTACGCACACATACGCTCACACAGATATGAGAGACTGAAACATATCCACACAAGGTCGTTCATGTGCGCCGTACATGATACATGGTATACTGTACATTAATGCATTAACGTAGGTACATGGCATCAAGGCATCTTTTAGTGATTTCTTACTGTCTTTAGTGAGTTTTTGCTGCGTATCCATGTCTTTTAAACGGCCCTATTTTTTAAATATTTTTTCTGACTCTGATCATTTTAAAGCATTTTTAAGTATAAGTCATCACTGTTCAGTAGTTTTTAAATTACTAAGTAATAAAAAAATTTCTGGATCCATTTGATGTTTACTGGGTATCCAAATAAAAGGTCTGCGTATCCAAATGGATACTCAAAAGTATGTTAAAAGATGCCTTGCATGGTATAGTGTACATTCATGTTTTAACGTATATACGCTCGTGTGGTATGAGGTCACCTTTTAGTCGCCAGTATACACGATAATTTATTTTACAGCATTGTATGCATTGTTATTTTTGCTATTTACAAATTTTGTAAAATCGAAGTATTATTATTTTATCACTGGCTCACGCGATCAGTATCAGAATCGTACTACGATGTCAGGGTCGCCAATATCCTATGTTTCTTCTGTGTCTGTGGTGGCAGTGACAAAAGTCACAATACACGAAAATTAAAAATAAAAAATAGGATCTCTAAACTCGACGCAATTAAAATATACGAATAAAGATTATAAAATATTTTAATGTACTGTAAGAGTTTGTTAGCTTAATTTTTCTACTCGCCTTCATAATATTACTTATATGATGTTTCTCCGCTAGATGCAAGAAATGTTTAGAAGCAGAAGTTGGTTTGCAGGTGGATGGGGCCGCCCAAAGAATCCACATTCCTTGGAACATTTAAAATATCTGTACAATGTTATGTCTAGAAATCAAACAGTTTCGGAAAACAATCGTGAGCTGCTAGTTGAAACTTTAAGATCTATTGCAGAAATATTAATTTGGGGTGATCAAAATGACTCTTCAGTGTTTGAGTAAGTAAAGCTATATTAATTACACAATTATTAGCTATTCTATTTTGAATATTTACCTACCTATAATGCGAACCAAGGTTGCCCAAATTCTAGAATGGTAATTAGTAGTTCGCTCTTTAAAGTAGATGAGGTAAGTATGCTCTGATATGGAAAACCACCGTTCGGTAATCAAATTCTCTCATGGAGGATGAAAAATGTAAGAATAACGCTTCTAGATTATTAATCTACACTAGGCCTGTGATGTGTGTCATGTCAAACATGTGACCATATCATTTTATTAGTTACAAATGCTATGACAATAAATAATAGGCCTTTAACTTAATTTTTTTTTTAAATGCCAAAATACAAATACTTTAATTGATTGGAAAAAGATAAAAGTACAGGGTGTATTTTATATATGGTTCTAGTCCCCTATCCTTACCCCATTCAGTAACCAGGCCGGATGAGATTGGATAATTTAAAAAAAAATCTTATACAATTTTTTTTTTGTAGCTTTTTTCTCGAAAAGAACATGTTATCCTTCTTTCTACGGATAATGAGACAAAGAAGTGGTGGCTCAAATTATGTATGTGTCCAGTTGTTACAAACTTTAAACATACTGTTTGAGAATATCAGGAACGAAACGTCCTTGTGTAAGTGTAACTATGATTGTTATTAGTGGTCAGCTTTTTTTGCCGATACCAATATTTTAGTTGCTGATACTGATACTGATACTATTTAATATACAGAGTGTCCCACTGGCAACCGCCTCGATCTAAATATGAAAAACTATAGATAGGAAAACTTTGTAAATTGTACAGTAGGCTAAAATTATGGAGGCAACTCCGCTAAAGTATTTTCAATATGGTGGGACTTCGGGATATACTGGAATTCGATGTCAATTAAATGAATTTAATTTTTCCTATTGGGAAGCCTTTATTATTTAATTTGAGTTGGATTTTTAGATGAAAAGACCCTGCTTTAATAGATTTGTTATAATATTTTGATAACAATGGATACAAGGTGTTCAAACAATAAGATTAAAAATGAAACTGAGGAAAGTTTGTATATGGTTTTCTAAGTTTTCGTGATATTGTCATTTTAATATTTTTATATGGCGATTTGCTCCGGATTTTAAGTTCAGTTACTCTTATTTGGCTAGGGCATGGAAAAAACAGTCAAATACCAAAGACATGAATGTGTCACATGTTCATTGTTATAACTTTGTCACATTCTTCATAAATAATAAACACATTTAAATAATCTTCGTTTGTTGCATGATCTTAATAATTTTCAAATGGTAAGTGACAGGTTCATACATCTTAAAGGTGCCGATAAAATTTGCTTGCCGATAAAATACCGATGTACCGGATATTTATATCGGTATTGGCCGATCACTAATTGATATAATATACTAGATTGACGCGGTCTCTCATTAGAAAGTATATACCTACTGTTACTAGGATTGCACTGTATACCCGATATCACCCGGTACCCGGGTAGTTTAACCCGGTACCCGCCGCGAGAAAAACACAAAAATAATAAAATTTTCAATATCAACAAATTTGCACAGCTGTTAATTCGTCACCAAGCTAAAATTACGCTTCTGAAATCTTTTATGAAAAATTATCACACAATTTTTGATAAATCGTATTTTTATTAATAGTTATTAAAAAAATTTACAGCTAAAGCACTTAGGGCCGATATTTCAAAGTCACCTTAATAAGTCATCCTTAACACAAGTTTGACAGTATATTAAAGTTCTTTTTAACTCTCATCTAAATATATCTTTACGAACGTGGTAATCTTCCATTTAACGCATCAATTGACCCTCAAATTAATTTGAAACATAGTGTTTTTAAGGTTAACCATTACATTAAGTCTGTCTTAGATACCTTAAGGTACAGAACGACATAAGTCATCCTTAACACACATTTGACAGTATATTAAAGTTCTCTTATACTCTCATCTAAACAAATAGATCTTTAAGAATGAGGTAATCTTCTACTTAACACGTCAACTGACCCTCAAATTAATTATAACATAGTTCCTTAAAGGTTTACCTTAACCTTAAGGCTGCCTTAGCTAAGGTCTAATTTAAGGTAACATTCAAGTCAAAGTTATTTCCATGTGTCATTATTTTGACATAAATATTTCCACTTATTAATGGCTGTGTTCAGCACAGCCCATCGATTTATAAGCGATTTTTAATCGGTGGCGTCACGATGTGCATCGATTTGTAGTTCTGCTGAATGCATTTTGTTGTTAGTTTTTTCTTTGGTTAGGATCCCTTCTAAATATTTTCATTAAATATTACATTTTTGTCTGTACGAAATGGATAATTTAATGCTCCTTTCACTAGGAGACATTCGTAATTTTTTATAATTTTCACTCCTCAAAGTGACAAACAAAACTGAAATAAATCGCTGTCAAATAACAAATCGCTTTTTAAATTTAATGGATTTGAATGCGCCCCATGTCGTCCAGGTATATACCCTGGAGGATCCATGGGCGCATGCAGCACAACCCATCGATTTGTCAGCGATTATTAATCATCTGCTGAATGCACTAAAAAGATATCGATGGATAATCGGACGCCATTTTTTCTATCGAATTTAAAAAGCGATTTGTGATTCGACAGCGATTTATGTCCGTTGGTTTGTCAGGTTGAGGAGTAAAATTTATAAAAAATGACGAAAGAAGTGAGATATAAATGTGGTATTAGAGGAAATACGCTTGCGTGGTTACAGTCCTACCTCTCAAACAGACCACAAAGAGTTGTCGTAAATAATGTAAAATCTAATATTAAGGTAAATAGCATAGGAATAGCACAGGGTAGCATTCTGGGTCCTATCTTGTTTGTAATTTATTTGAATGATTTAAGCTCGATAGAAGATAACTTTTTGATAACCAAATATGCAGATGATACCAATCTGCTGATCCCCGGTTCCACGATTCAGAATGTTTTAGTGAAGTCTGAATATTCTTTACAAAAGACAAGTGACTGGTTTACTTATAACAAAATGATCATTAATGATAGCAAAACTAATTTAATTATATTCGGAACAAAAAACAATCAACTGATAATTCCCGAACATTTAAATATAGTAAACAATGATTACTCATTGGAACATAAAACAAAATTCTTAGGTCTTGTAATAGATGAATTTTTGTCATGGGACCAGCATATTGATAGTTTATGTTTGAAACTGGGCAGAATAGGTTTTGCTTTGAGTGTTGTAACGCGCTATGTAAATACATGTTCTCAAAAAATTCTGTATTGCGCCAATTTTGAATCTGTTCTTAGATACGGAATTATATTCTGGGGTGGTTGTACGGGAATGCAAAAAAGGGAAGTTTTTGTCATGCAAAAAAGAGTAATCTGAAAAATAAAAAAACTGGGATTTATGTGCTCCTGTAGGGGCAGTTTCAGGGAACTTAATGTTATGACAGCATATGCGTTATATATTTTTGAATGTATATTGTTTGTTTTTAGGAACAGAGATAAGTTTGATAGTGGCAACGACCATAATTATAAAACGAGAAATCAAAATTTATTGTATCCAACACATAGGTTAGCTATTACTAAAAAAAGCCCATACTACATGTGTGTAAGATTGTTTAATAAAATTCCCCTTGCAATAAAAACTATCTATAATGTTAAAACCCTTAAAAGGGAACTAAGACGTGTCCTAGTTAATATTGAACCATATACAATTGCAGAATTTTTGGAATATAGCTTTTAAGGTTTTTTTATGTGACGTCATTTCATTTTATTAATTAATTTGAAATAAACAAGGTTTATTATTATTATTATTATTATAATTATAAAAACGTATTATACACGATCTCCGTTAGTTGAAGAGAATCATTAAAAATAAAATTATCAATTTAGCACAGAAAAAAATGTAAAATTTGATGAAAATATTTAGAAGTTAACCTAACCGAACAAAAACTTACAACAAAATGCATTCAGCTGAACTACAAATCGATGGGCATCGTGACGTTACCGAATAATAATCGCTTATAAATCGATGGACTCTGCTGAATGCAGCCATTATTTCCTGCAATATTTTGCCATGCTTACCAAACAAAAACAAGTCTCTGATTGGCTTAAAAATGCCGGTGTGAAATTTTCTCTAAATAGAGACGAGGATAACCTTTTCTACATTGACGAATATCGCGCCCATCCTTCTGAGCAAAAAGATATGCTATTTTTTTTAGTTTTCCAAACATTTTCATTTGCATATTTATCGTTAGTTCTTTTTAACTTTTGTCGGAAATCCATTGATGCAAAAAATAAACCTAAACAAGCTCAGCCCCCGCCTAAAATATTTACTGGTTTCCTTTTACGTATGTACAAAAATGATTGGTACCTCATTTTTGGGGTTGTTGAGGCTAAAAATGCGAATGTTGTTCAATAGATGTAAAGGAGGAGGCAGTAAGAAGCCAAATAGTACTACAAATCCAATTATACGAAATTACAAAACACTAAATATAAATAAATATGTACTAAGTTTTTTATAAAAAAATAGATTCTATTTAAGAAAATGTATGAAATAATAATATTTTAGTAATATTAGAATATATTCTTAATAAGAAAATAATTCGTAATGTCTAAGTTACTAGTTTCTTACTCCTAGCTTTTTTTTATATCAACTCGAACATTGTCAGTTAATATACATATATACAGGGTGTCCGCTAAGTAATGGGACATGGAAAAAACACAGACTCCTTACGTAAAAATATTAGGATTTAATTATACTTACCTATATCCGAAAGTTGATATTAACTGAGATACAGGGTGTTAAAGTTAAAACTTCATTAAAACTTTTTTGTTTTTCTCTAATATCTTTGACAGAAACCAACGGTTTTTTACAAAATTTGGCAATTATGGTTTTTTTAGGATGAGAAACTGCGGCATTTGTAGCACATTTATTAGGTCATAACTTTTTGTGCCTCCGTGTATTTAAGTTTTTAATGAAAATAATACTTTTCTCATATTTATTACGTAAAAAAGGTAGGTACACTAATTTCAGGTCGCCCAGAGTTACCGTTTCAGAGATATATGCATTTATATTCTTTAGTGCCTATTATTAATTTACAAACAACATTTTTTTTTTTAAAGTAACCTATGACAAAACAAATGAAATTTAGAGATACAGTTGCTATGAAACCTTCATGTTGTTATTTGTTTGTTGATTATTGTGTTTCGGCATTGTTACTTAACTTAGGATAACCTCAAAAACGAAACATTTTTTACACAGCTATTTTACAATAATCAACAAGCAATTAACAACATAGAGGTTTCATAGCAACTGCATCTCTTAATTTCATTTGTTTTCTCATAGGTTACTTTAAAAAAAAATTTTGTTTGCAAATTAATAATAGGCACTAAACAATATAAATGCATATATCTCCGCGATAACTCTGGGCGACCTGAAATTAGTGTACCTTTTTTACGTAATAAATATGAGAAAAGTATTATTTTCATTAAAAACTTAAATACACGGGGGCACAAAAAGTTATGACCTAATAAATGTACAAAGAATGCCGCAGGCAGCGCCCCCTACAATGTACATTAAAATTTCACCAAAAAATCAGTTTCTCATCCTATAAATACCATAATTGCCAAATTTTGTAAAAAACCGTTGGTTTCTGTCAAAGTTATTAGAGAAAAACAAAAATGAAGTTTTAGCTTTTACACCCTGTATCTCAGTCAATATCAACTTTCGGATATAAGTAAGTATAATTAAATCCTAATATTTTTACGTTAGGAGTCTGTGGTTTTTCCATGTCCCATTACTTAGCGGACACCCTATATAGTTAACGTGTCATACATCGTTGCATTCGGAAGAAAAAGAGCTCTCAAATTCCAATATCAGGAAAACAGGACCGTATTTAAAAAAAGACAGTTGATAATGGCCGTTAATGCGCAACTTTACCTCCATTTAACCGACTTCGTATCTCTTACGATTTCCGAGACCCATGTACTGGCCCTCCTTATCTTGGACACGGTGTATAATTAACTAGAAAATAATATTATTTAATTCTTTTTTAGGGTATTTTTAAAGTGGGTTTGTTTTTTTTATAAGAATTTTTTATATCTTTGTTTTAGATTATTTGTTATCAAATAACCATGTTAATTCGATAATTGTACACAAGTTTGACTTTTCCGATGAAGAAGTAATGGCTTACTATATTTCCTTTCTTAAGACACTCAGCCTGAAGTTAAATTCTCATACTATTCACTTTTTTTATAACGAGGCAAGTATATGTAGAGTAAGTAATTATTATTAAATAATAAATCATCATATGCCTAACTTTAATGGTTTTTGATTATTTTATTTTTTTTTAGAGGTACCATAAAAAAACAACAATACAATACATGCATCGAATAACCTTGTAAGTGACAAATCGTATTCTTACAGGAGAAGACATAACAGGTTCGGGTATATTACTTTACCATGATACTACAGGCAAAATACCAAAATAATCGGATACAAATTGGATGAAAGAGGCATTTAAAAAAAATTAGGCAAAAAAAACAAATTTTAGGATTGAAACATTGAAATTTATTTTGAACTCTGATGAATTGGTCAAAATGTCACTTACAATGTTATTTGATGCATGTATCGAATAATAAATTTCAGCTGATGTACCTACCTCGCGTTCAAACCTACGAAATTTCTCTCCCATGAAGTTACGACGAAGCGACGTAACCAAATATGATTATATTTGGTTACGTCGCTCGTGCATGACTCCAGTGTGCGAGGAGACGTGCACGGTTCTTTTGTTAGTCCCTGATGAGGTTTGAAATTAAATAAATATGCGTTATTGTAATTTACAAGAATTAAATTACAAAGGACCCGCATTTAAATATAAAAAGGAAGACATAATACTAAACGCTGATATGCGATACATTTTCTAGCGTATGTATAATTCCCTTTAAACCCAACATCTCGAACCAGTAACATTAGTGCAGGTGTATTTCTGTTAAGCCCAGTCCTCTATCCCAATTCAGTAGAGTAAAACAAATACACGTGAACAGTACACAGGGCCGCATTAAGAACAATATAACAGTACGATCTCGAACCACGCATGAATAGACTTGAAATAATAGCCTACCGTGAACAACGGGCCTGTTAGAAATGCATCACGCCAGCATCGGACGTTTTATCGCCGGCTGACCAATAGCAATGAGTTTATGCATCGAACATGTGGCTATCACGCACTGATGTTTGTGTATGCTGAATTGGTAAAATGAATAGAGTATAGACATATATATTTTTTACAGCACACCAATGACTTCCCGTTATACACTGAAGCAATTAAGTTTTTCAATCATCCCGAATCGATGGTTCGAATAGCCGTCCGTACTCTTACCCTGAATGTGTATAAAGTTGAGGACGCTAGCATGTTGGCTTTTATACGAGATCGGACGGCTGCACCATATTTTTCCAATATTGTCTGGTTTATTGGGAAACATATTCAGGAATTGGATATGTGTATCCGGAATGATGCGGAGTAAGTATTAATATTTATTGTTACAATGTTTGAAATATATTTTTTAAAATTCAAAAACCATAAATTTTAAATAATTTTATAATGTTGAACATAACTAAGCTTTTAAAACATGTGTTCTTGCACCAATTTTAGTTGGATTTTGAGATTTTTTTTTTATTACATTTTCTGAAAGAATTTGTAATTTTAGTTTGAACTGCAAAAATTTTTTTCTGACTCCCATAAAGCCTTTAAAATAATTTACGAACATCGAACTCGCCAACCACTGTATGACGTCACCGGCTCCTACAAGTCAAGTCGGGTCGCGTTAGGACGCTCGTAGGAGCCGATGACGTCACGTCGCCGATTTGCGGCACGGAGTTTCTTCCAACTCAAATTTTTCGGTCAATTCTTGTCCGATTGAGCGAATATTGTTTTTACATTCTTTAAATGAAAAGTTTATTATGAATTATAATAAAAAAGATATATTAGAAATATTACTAAATTAGTCTATTGGTAAACCTTATACAATGTGTACATAAAGTAAGGAACAAATTCATTATCTAGGAATCTAAAAATATTTCGGAAAAATCCTCGGACACGTGTATAATAATTTTTAATGGCGCATTTTTTTTCCCATACAAACTTAATATACAAGGTGGCTCATGTAGTAGATATGACATTATCGACGATTTTTTTAAATGGGAACCCCTATATTTTAGCTCAGATCTGTAATCTCCAAGAACAGCTGATTTCAAAAACATAACACACTTAGGGCCTAAAATTCATAGTTTCGTTACTACAGGGTAAAACAAATAATTTTTTTTAAGATATTTTTTTTTGGCTTGGGAGGCATCAATTAATTACGTGAGGCGTTTTTAGCGATTTTTCAACGAACAAACCCGAACAAACCCGAACAAACCCCAATAAAAGATTTCGTGACATTTGGCTCGATCCCTTCCGCCATCACCCAATTTTACATGAAAGCCTTACGTAATTAATGGACGCACCATCATTTGCTGTTACTTATGTTTTTTTCTCAAGTAGGCTTATTTGCTGTTATGTAACTATGGTATTTAGATAATGTCATTCATCACCATATCCAATCATCATAAGAATTTCTATTCTTTGTGTTAAAGATAAACGCATAGTAACTCAATATGTTTTAAAATAAAATTTATTACTTCTAATAAATACAATGTAATGACACATGATGATACATTGTATTTTTCTAGTAAGTTTATTAGAAGTAATAAATTTTATTTTAAAACATATTGAGTTACTATGCGTTTATCTTTAACACAAAGAATAGAAATTCTTATGATGATTGGATATGGTGATAGGATCCGTACTCAACAAGAAGTTTGCATTTTGTTTAACACTAAGTATCCAGCAAGACCAATTACTAGATCAACTGTGAGTAAACTTGAAATAAAATTTCGGGAAACGGGTTCAGTGGAAGATATTCCCAGAAAAGGCCGTCCAACTATTCCGGATGATAAGAAATTAGATATTTTATTGGCTATGGAAGAAGACCCCCACAACAGCGTCCGCCAGATTAGCATTGATCATGGGGCGGCTGCTATGACCGTTCATAACCTATTGACGATAGAAAAATGGCACCCGTTTAAAATCCGATTGGTTCATGAGTTGAATGAAGATGATCCAGATCGTAGGATGGAGTTTTGTCAAATATTAATGGAAAGATGTAACTTAGATCCTTTGTTTGTTGAAAATATCCTATTTTCGGATGAGTCTACCTTTAAATTAAATGGAGAAGTGAACCGGCAAAACTGTAGATACTGGGCAAAAGAAAATCCCAGGTGGATGCGTGAGCACCATACTCAATATCCTCAAAAAATTAATGTTTGGGCTGGTATTGTGGAAAACAAAATTATTGGGCCATATTTTTTTGACAACAATGTAAACGGGCTAAATTATCTTCATTTTCTTCAGAACTTTCTTATCCCTACGCTAGTTAACTTATACTCTAGTAGAAATAATCCAGGAATTCTAGATGAAAATTTGTGGTACCAACAAGACGGCGCACCTCCACATTATGCAGCAGTAGTGCGCCATTACATAAACCAAGTTTTTCCGAACAAGTGGATTGGAAGACGTGGGCCTGTTGAATGGCCGCCTAGGTCTCCAGACCTTACACAACTGGACTTTTTCTTGTGGGGTCACCTGAAAAATGTTGTTTATAAAGTCAGACTGGCCAATATTGAAGATTTAAAAAATCCAATAACAACAGAATGCAGGAACATTTCAGAAGAAACCATAAGAAAAGTCCAACAAGAATTTATTGATCGCTTGGGGTACTGTCAGGCAGCAGAAGGAGGACAATTTCAACACTTAATTAAATAGCTTATTTATTTTTTTTACATTTTTTTAAATTAAAAATATCTTAAATAAAATTATTTGTTTTACCCTGTAGTAACGAAACTATGCATTTTAGGCCCTAAGTGTGTTATGTTTTTGAAATCAGCTGTTCTTGGAGATTACAGATCTGAACTAAAATATAGGGGTTCCCATTTAAAAAAATCGTCGATAATGTCATATCTACTACATGAGCCACCTTGTATATTAAGTTTGTATGGGAAAAAAAATGCGCCATTAAAAATTATTATACACGTGTCCGAGGATTTTTCCGAAATATTTTTAGATTCCTAGATAATGAATTTGTTCCTTACTTTATGTACACACTGTATTTAGAGAAGGTATTGGTCAAATTGGGTTAAGTGCTAGGAGTAGCTATTGAAGTTAAACTTCGCCTTCTCTGTATGTAATGTCATTCATGGTGAGTGGCCTATTACAAGATCTCAACTAAAAATGATAATTGTTTGAAATATTGATACTCGCTATAAAAGATGCCGAAATTTGTAATTAAGATATTCTGACGTATCTATCACTTCTTACTCACTTGTGATTTTAAATAAAATACCCTGTATATTTTGAATTCTATTTTTAAATCCAAGTAACTGTTGTTAACAATTTCCTATACCCATTTCGAACAGAACAGGGAAGTGCGTTCTTGTCGCTATCGAGCGAGAAGAGACGTGAGGAGCTTTTGATCGCGCCAGATTTTGACTTTCCTATATACAAAAACTAAATTTTCTAATGACAAACAAACTTTTTATAAATAATGTATTTTTGTTGAAAAATTATAAATTAGGTCTGTATGTGGTATATGTAACCCCATCCAGTGACACCCTGTATACAGGGTGTTATGGAAATGACTTATTATATTTAAACCGGCAAATTCTTAGATGAAAATAAATTGAAGAAAAATAACCTTAAATGACGCTTTAAATTATTGTCCGAAATATACACTTTATATGAAATCTGAAAATTTACTTGGCCGCTACTGAGGACGTTCGCAATCAATAGTTTATTGAGGCGGTGTTGTCATATATTGCAACACAGAATTGTAAACGCACGTGTTCAGTTTAGGACAACAAGACGTATTTGATCCGCGTTATTCTTTTTCAAACTTTTTAGAAAAAAAAAATACTACAATTTTAAGGTACATACTCTCTTACCTTCGATCTTATAATCCGTTATTATGAATTATTTCACAAAATCGGGCAATGCTACAGCAAACAAAACGTTTAAAATTCGTATACATCAAGCACGTGGAACCCTCGACAGCGTCATCCCTTTCCCGAGTCTCGAAACATACTGAAGCAACGATGGTCGCGCGCGGCAGGTATCCAAGCAAGGGCGAAACATGCGGTGTGATCTGACAACACTGTTAGTATACTCTAGTGACCGACATTGTTGCTAACAGAGTCCAGATGGAACGGCGGAAGTATGTGGGTAAAAAGGGTTTTTACCTTAGTATTTAGATATTCGATTAAAAAAAAAGTATGTAGACTTTCTCTAGGACACCCTAGGAGTCACCAATTTAAATATACTGTATTTAGAGTCAGTGTTTAAAGAACAGTCTACATAAATTAATTATTTAGTAGTTTTGTACAATTTTTATATAACTGACTGTTGTTTGATTTCAAATGTTACAAGTAAAAATCTGCAAGTATTCTTCTATTCTTCTAGTGTATTAAATAAAATTGGTTTTGTCAAACGTAAAAGATAATGTATTACGAATATATATGTGTTGGTTTGTCCGTCTATCTTTTGCTAAATCAAATTTTTATTTTAGCCATCAGTCTCAAAATAGACTGTCCGACCTGGTAGCAGAACATCTAGATTATTTACATTACCTGAATGACATCCTCTGCCTAAATATCACCGACTTAAATCATGTCTTAACAGATCACCTTCTTCACAAATTGCTCATTCCATTGTATATTTATTCCCTGGGATCTCATAGAAGAAAATCTTCATTACCCGATGGAGTTAATCCAGCAGTAGCGAAAATTTTAAGTAAAGGTAAGCTAAACAGAAACAAACTTTGTACGACGTGTCACAAATTCAATTCTTATAGTGTTCGCAGCGAATCCTCTCGCCACTCTGACGTGAATTTAATGACCTGCCTGTTTATTTCTAGTTATTTAATTTGTATAGGTTGGTATGAATTCCGGGACCATGGTATGAATCTCAATCAACCAAACTGTCCACAGTGCCTGATATTTAACTGAAATAAACCCGAACTTATTCAGCATCACAAAGAAATAAAACATCTACAAATTTTTAAATTAATATTAACAATCACCTTAGTTCATGTAACGGTGGAATCAGCTGATGTAGAAGCCGTAGAAGGCAGACTTATGTAATTATTATTTTTCCAAACAGCTGATGACATATTGCTGGTGTGCTGGTGTCAATTGTCGAAAAACGCGATGGTTTGCTGAAATATCTATATGATTCGCCCATTTAAATACACATAGATTCAAAAGCTTTGCATCACTCTGATTCTTGAATAAATAATTACGTCATGCTGAAAATAGACTAAATATTAGTTCATTGATAAGTTTAAAATAAAAATCAATGAGTTTTTAAAATGCTTATCTTACCACAACATTTTAGACCTTCCAAAAAAAAAAATTAACAAAAGTAAAATTTATTTATATTGTATAATTTGTGGAATTTAAAAAATATAGCTTCTAATATTTTGTATTTGCTCCTCTGTCCTCAATGCAAACTTGAAGACGACGCCGCATGCTGTACGTAAGGTTAGCAATCCGTTCTTGCCATTCCTCGGTAGCAGCGACGACAAGCTCCTGAAGAGTTCTAGAGGAATTTCTTCTAACGCGAACTGCCCTAGAGAGCATCTATCGAGCATATTCTATCCGGTTCATGTCAGGGGCCAAAGCAGGCCACTTCAAGCGATTGATTCCCTCACTTTCTAGGTACGCATCCACAGCTCTAGTCGATGGAGCCAGGCATTGTCGTCCATAAACACAAAATTGTTACCAACCTCTCCATGTTCTAATATAAGGATGTAGAATATCCCTAATGTACCTGTCGCCAGTCATTGTGTCTTGAACGTGGGCTAACTCAGTACGCCAGTCAGACATAATACCTGCTTCCTCCCGCGAATGGAGGCAAGGGGCGAGCATGGGCAAGTTGAGCGGCTCTTGTCGTTTCTCTCCAAACACAAATCCAGCGACTATTGTTTACCAGACAAACCTGGTCTCGTCGGAAAATAGGACAGAATTCCAAAATTCTTCGGGTAACCGAACGTGCGTTTCAGCCCAATGCAGTCGACGAACTCGGTGGTCACATTGGTCGCCGACATCTTAAACCGGATTCAAGAATTCGTCTTCTTAGTGTAGAGACGGATACGCGAACTCCAATTGCATGCGTAACATCTCTCTGAAGTTGTGGAACCTCGCATAATACCATTTCTCCGAATTGTTAACGTTCGTTCATTCGTTAGTAACACGCCTTCTACCACTTCGTGGTCTGTCTCGCGCCGAATTGGTTTCTAGATAGCGATTCCATATGCGAGAGACATCACTTTGACAAACCCCTATTCTTTCAGCGACAAATCTATGGGAATGACCTTCTTCAACTAAAGCTACTATTCTTGCACGATCAATTTCAGATATGAAACACTGAACCGAAAAATTTAACTGGCCAGCACCAACAAAATACAACACTGAAAATGTTATCTTAAACAAATGTCTTGATAATATTTTTTTTTCTACAAAAAATGGTATCGTTTTTACTGATAAACATAAGACATTTAGAAAAAAAATTCATTCCAGAAATTATCTTAACATTCCAAAATCAGAGTGATGCAAAACTTTTGAATCTATGTGTATAATAAACCATTTCCAAAACACCCTGTATAACTTAAGGTATTTCGTTTGATTGATGAAACTCTTCCTTGTAGGTTCTGCAGGACCTGATTCTTCGAGGTTACAAGATCCGACAACTGGAAAAGTATCATGTGTAGTATCTTTATTTTTGTTATCACAAGTTTTTTTAATTATATCGCATTCACCCCTGGTACAGACATTAGCGTGGATAATTTTAAAAACTGACAGGACTGTGTTTGAAAAAGGTATGATAAAAATTTTGAAAGTGTGTAATAATTATACGGGGTCAGGGATAATAATGCTTCTTAAACCGCTAAAATTATGAAGAGATGTCCTATATTCAGGGTGTCCCATAACTTATGTGCCATAGAGTAACTGGAGTTACTAAACATCAAAAATTAGACCGATTAATCATATATTTTTTCGAAATATTTTTCATCCTAGAAATAGTGTTAAAAGTGAAGGTTTATTTTCGAAAATGAGCCTTTATTTGGAAACGCTTCTGTTGGAAAACCCGTTTCCAACAATCGTGCTCTTTTTTTACTTTATAATTTTTAATTATTATTTTCTCGTGTCCCCCGGTATAAACAAAACACTTTCTCCCTCGTATAATAATAACTAGTCTAAACGCAATTTTTAGCCTTTTTTATATATTTTTCTCTTTGTCGTGCCTCGTCGACAACGCTAAACGCGTCACTATAACATTCCTTTGTCTAGAAACCTTCAACTATCTAATGTATCCCCATCTCTATCTTATCCTCGTACTATGCACAGTTGTTCTCTCTCGTTCATTCCCCACGTGCTGGAAGTCAGACCTACCTTTGTTGTTCCCAACTAGGGAATCCAAGCCCGCAAATGCTGGATCCCGCGGTGATTTCGCGGGATTGACATTGCGGGACTCGATGTGGGTGCTGTATGTTAATGAAAAGTTGTTTTATGCAATTAGAAGCAGAGTAGAGTAGCAGGAAAATATTTATTGCATATAGGTACAATACAACATTACGACTAGTTTAACGGTTACATTGATTCTGAACGTTCAGCTTCGACACTTGTCGGCGGAATAGATTTTACACAATTTTTGGCCCTCTGATTCGAATAGTTGACGCATATCGGTCGATGTGATAAACTTTCCAAAGGGTATACCATCTTTAGCTAACATTCGAGACACTCTTTCCTCCATCGAAACTTTTTTCTCCGATGAAAAAATCTGTAATTTTCATTTTCTTAGGCAGCACAGAAGAACCACTAACATCTGAGCGCTTAGCAATAGAACTAAACGAACTACTCGAACTAGTATTAGCTTTCATATCGTGTGTTATTTTATCAATATCAACACTACCGCTGCTGCTCTGGACTTTCAAATTAATAGTATGCTTTGTTTGTAAGTGGGTGTGAAGACCTTTGGTGGAACGATCAGAGATTTTGATAATGCTAGGGCATAACTTACATTTAGCTGTAAGACCATCTTCAGACTTTAAAAAATAATTCCAAACTAAACTTGAACCTTTATTGTCTTTGTAAACTACACTGACACTCATTTTTGTAATTGCTGTTTAAATTCCATGTATTATATTCAACCACTTGATAAATGTCACTATATACTAGTAGAACAACGCCCTTACTTTCGCACTTACGCAAGAAAACTATTCTGTTTAACGTATTTTCAATAGCCCAGCATGGCGGGGAATCCCCGACGCGTCGACCATAAATACCGCAATTCATTGTATGCTATCCCGCGGGATCGATGGGCTCAATCCCGCAGGTTTGCGCGATTAAAGTGTGGGTGCGGGATTGGATTCCCTATTCTCAACCAATTAGAACGATTATAATATGTCGGATGATCTCTCGTGTCGTCAGAGCAAGTTTTGCAAGCGGCACACGAAGACGAACTGCAGCATTCCACGCGGTGCATTAAAACACAGTGCGAAAGAAATTCCGATTCGCGCACGCCAGTTCTCAATATTAACTCGGCAAAAAGTTGCCAATTCACGTATCAATAAATTCTTGTGATCTCAACAAGCTAAAATTTCGCTACGATTAACTCGTAAAATTTCCAAGTTCATTGTGTACACCTAACTCCTTTCTAAAATGACAAACGACATCCCTGCTCGTTTTCCTTGATGAATAACTGAGTCGTTCCGCCGTGTAGGAAGAAATAGTAGTCATTAAAAAACTTTAAAATATCTACAAATTCTCACTTCTTACTCATAAAAACATCTTACCGATTCATTGAACTGTTTTCAAATTATGGCTTATTTTCGAAAATTATCTTTCACTTCAACACCCTGTATTTCTAGAACAACGAAAAAACTTATATGACTTAATCGGTTTAGTTCGATGTTTAGTATCTCCAGTTGTTCTATGGCCAATAAGTTATGGAACACCCTATATACATGGTTTATTTGAGTAAAACTTGCAGGTGTAAATAAGTTACTAGAACATTACGAAACGGAAATGAAAAATTTAGAAGAAAGCCTAAATGACGAAGCTAGTGCTGTTAGTTCGAAAGAAAGTTCCAGTTCCAAAGAAAATTTAGTAGAAGACCTGAGAAATATAACCGACGAAGAAAAAGAGAAACTGGCCAAAAACCCAGCTGACAATGTAGCAATAGAGAAGCCCTTTTTGGAAACGGCGTATAGCGCGTTGGATTGTTCCGAGAATGACTATGCAGCTTTATTTGCTCTAAGTTTGTTGTACGCGATGGCAAATAATAAAGGTGAGGTTTTTGTTTTCTGGGCGATCGAACCGAAATTAAGAGCCATTTTGTTTTGTTTACGTCAAAAAGGTTGCGGAAGTTGAACAAATAAAAACTGTTACTTCAAGATAATAAATTCTGAAGCGGTAATTTCAGCGTGACTAAATCTTTTGTAAATACCAGAAAAATATCAATAAAAACGTTTATTGTTCTTGCAATGCGATAATTCAACTTCAATTTCTTTGCAGAAGCATTTTTAAAACTTTGCCTGCCTTTACTACTTTTTGACACATCTTATACTTAACCAGCCGCTTTTCTACATTAGGATATGTGTAACTGTAACTTAAGTGACTGGAATACCACCCAATGTTATTCCCTCGAAAATGGTAAAGATGGTAAAAATATCGAATAATGAATGAAAGCAAAATGTCAAACTTGGTAACACCGTCAAAACTATTTAAATTTTAAAATTAATTTCGACCGTACCTACCTGTATAATAACCAATTTCAGGGTCGCCAAAAAGTAAAAAAATTCAAAACCTTGTATATCAGATAGGAAAAATATTTACATGAAGTTCTGATATCATTTCTAATTCCCCTCATATATCATATCATTTGTGACCACTGTTTCTGGACTATTAGAATATTTGATTATTGTAATATTCTTATTAATTCCTTCAGGTTAATATATGTGTTTTAAAACTTTTAGGTGTAACATCAGACATTATCGAGCAAGTTTTGAAACCGAAGAAGTCTTTCATATCAAAGTCTGCGTCAAAAGATGTGAAGTATTCTTATAATATTTATCTTCTAGAAAAAATTCTTTTAATTATCAACTTGGCTTGTCAGCCAACATGTAGGTAAGGATATTTTCTTATTATAGACAACCCCGCCTATATATTGACGAGCAACCTTTAAAAATATGACCGGAAAACCGTGCGCACCAAGCCATTTTTTATTCATAAAATATAACTTTTTACTGCCCATAAGTTGTACGTATCCATAGTTATAGATCGGTGTTATAGATCGATGAATATGTTATTAACCTTCGCAGTTCTTTTACCTTCTCAATTCAGATTTTGTTTGTTTACATACAAACAATTTTTAAAAACATGCAACACAACCTGCTCTGCAAGGTCGCGTCCTCACTGAGATGAGACTCGATTTTCATATATCGACAAAATTTTGCCTATTCACACCATGGAGACAGAAAGTTTGTTGATCAGTCGACACTGCCGATAGATAGAGTAGATCGACATTATTTACTCAGTGAGGATGCGAGTTAAGCAAAAAACTAATGAAATTTATTTAATTTTAGGGTTAGACTAGTAACTTTAGAATTAACTTTGAAGCTACTATTGCAGCTGGTGATATGCGATGGCAAAAATATATTATTAGAACCTCATAGGCTTACAATTGAAGCTGCCAAGTCGCAAAGCATGGCTTTGCTTAGAAATTTTTATAAAAGCGAAGAAATATTTTTAGATATGTTTGAACATGAGTGAGTATTCAGTTGTTAGAATTGGAAAATATTAAATGGATGCAGAGGGTAACTGTGGCAAAAATATTTTCTGACAGGGACGTTTGGTCACTTCAGTCGGAGGCATCGAAATCGTTATCACTTTCTTTATAAAGTAATTGAAAAATTCGTTATATCGATCATATTTAGGAAACCCAAAACGTCCATTCATGATTTTTTTTTAATTTGCCTTATTGACCAGTTGAAATTTTTTAATAGTTAAACCGACTTTATTTCTCCAAATAATTATATGTTCCCTACTGTTTTATTTATATATTTATTTAATCGATTTAGAGGAATACTATGTTCCTAATATTTTCTCTTTGTAGATACTGTGATATGTCAAAAGGTTCATTAAACGTCGAATGGCTGTGTATGGATAGTGCAATCCTTTTGCCACCCGCTGGCACCCCCATGACTGGGATTGATTTTATCAAGAGGCTCCCTTGTGGCGAGGTAAATGTTAAACATATAAGTTTGGTATTTGTAGTGTTTAGGGCCGATATTTGAATGTTACCTTAAGTTAGACTTCAGCTAAGGTAGCCTTAACGTTATGGTAAACCTTAAAAAACCTATGTTTTAAATTAATTTGAGGGTCAATTGACACGTGGAAGATTACCACATCCTTGAAGATATATTCCTTTAGATGAGAGTAAAAAAGAACTTTAATATACTGTCCAACTTGTGTTAAGGATGGCTTATGTCATTCTGTACCTTAAGGTGACTTTGAAATATCGGCTCTTAGTCCTGATGAGGCTTTAAAATCCATCAACTGCTGATGTAATGCAATTTTATACATTCTTAATTTTTTCAGATTTTTCTGACTATTTTATAAGCGAACTATACAGGTGTCCAGAAACTAGTCATAAATTATAAAATATATAGGGGAAGTCGAAATATTTTATACAGTGGACTCCAGTTGAAAGTACACTTTTGGGGAAAAAAAATTGGTACTTTATAAACCGGAAGTAGGTACGCTATAAAAAATACAATAAAAAAATTAATCGACCTTCAATAAACAGCTGGTAACTTCACGTGATCTAATATTAAAATACTATTGGCTTGACATCCAGCGGACATTTTTTCATAGTCCTGAACTAGGTATATGAAATTCCATGAAAATCAACCTCTCTTGGGCGGACGCTCCTGTGGGCGGACGCGGACAGGCTGTTTTCATACAAAGAGTGCGAAAACCCTCCTTTAAACGGGCAAAATTTTTTTTAAGTATTTGGGAGACGAATAAGTACGGTGCAAAAACTCTCTGAAGACAGACCGGCAAGCAATCGCGTATGCGTGGCAGCGCGAAAGGACTTCGCCGAATAAAAGTATCTGTGATTCCCCAACAGCAGTCCGCCGTTTATTTGTGAGTTGTAAGGTTAAAATCGTAGACAATGGCACAAAAATGTTTCGAGTCTGAAAGAGAATATTGATGTTGTGGAAGTTTGGAATTTGATAACAATGATTTGGGCGAGCTCATTAACATTGATAGCAATGTGGTATTAGAAGATGATAGTGACCCCATTCCTATCGATTATGTAGTCCAAACTGAAACCACATCACTATCTGACGACTCTGATGAAGAAGTGGAATGCAGTAATCAAACAAATGTCACCAATTATCAACAAGCCATTAGTACGGTAAAGGAATTATAAGAGTATGCAAAGAATAGAGGTGACTCTACAGCAATGGAATTGTTATCAGACTTGAAATTACATTTTCTAGATTGCAAGTATAAAACGCAAACACGTCAAACTACGTTATTAGATTTTTTTAGTACTGCATCCTAACTAACTAGTGTATTTTTGTTATGTTATATTTATTTGTAAGTTGTTATATTGTTTTGTAGTAATAATTTTGCATTTACATATTACCTATAACAAATTTCCCATGGGCGGATACATTTAGACGGTCCCTTAGGTGTCCGCCTAAGAGAGATTTCACTGTACTCTATTACCGAAATTTCAAGGTCGCCAAAAAAGTCTTTATTTAACTTGTAGCGAAACCCTGTATATCAATAAGGAAGCCAGATAGGAAAATTATATGATTCTTGAGACTTCTATATCTCCTATCATTTGAGACCAATAGTTTCTGAACACCCTGTATATTTTTGAATTGCTCATACCTAATTCCTCATACGAAACTAGACTTTTTTACTTACTTGTTTACCTCCAATTTAGATACAGTACACAAAATAGTGAATCCTATCGTATCGTTAATAAATCGAAATATGATATTCACACAGCAACACTATTAAGTGATTTTTTTTTAGAGCGAAAAAGCAAGAAGAGCAATACGACTGTTCTTTTTAATGCGCAACACGGTGCTCACTCTGAATGGGGAAGTGGAGGCCCAACTACCTCTGACCAATCCGCAGAGCTGCGTGCAGATCGAGCAGGCGCTGGACCTGAGTATATCTCGTTGTGTGTCCTTACCCACGTGAATTAAGCAATCACTAGTTTCGTAGATTGGCAGTGTTAATGGAAGTAATTAAAAACCGGTTGACAATAATTATAGCACACATTTATTCGATCTAACCGACAGCAGAGCTGGGTTGGGTTTGTAAATCCTTTGCGCTGGGCTTAAATGCCGTTTTTAAATTGTCAGTACCAGTTACTTTATTTTAGCAAATTCCAGTGTTTGGTTAACGTTTAGGTTTATTATACTAAACCATCGTCAGATCTTGTATAATTCTCACTAACTTACACTAAATTTGGTAACATTTTGTCTTGTTGGTATGGTATACCAGAATGGTACAACTTAGTTAGTTCACGTCCACTCGACAACAAGCCAAAATGTTACCAAATTTAGTGTAAGTTAGTGAGAATTGTACAAGTTCTGACGATGGTTTAGTATAATAAACCGAAACGTTAATCAAACGCTAGAATTTCATTTCAAAGTGACCGAAACCCAAAAACAAACTATAATAATGACAAATATGGCAGTTGTTAATCCGGTACTGTCAAACGTGAAAGTAGGTATGAAGCGGCCGTTCAAATAAGGGCTTTCCGAACGCTCGAAGGCGACGTAATGTCTTTGTCTGATTAACAGAAAACGACATAGACAAATTATACTAATTTTCAGAGCTCCCCTATTGTTTTTTGGGAAGTTATTTACAACCTACCTAAGAATGTGAATTGTTATTCTTCACAGACTGTGAACCAAAGCTGTATCCTCCTTGTATTAAGATCCTTGTTTAACTCCTAGAAATTTATACAGGCCACCCTCGAAAGATCTTTCATGCCCTCGCATTAATTGAGAATAATTTCTGAACACTGCATGATATAAAACTTATTTAAACCCGAACAAACTCGAGCTTGCAAACCTCAATAAGAGTTTCAAACGTTTAATCTCAAAGTACTCCTAAGGACTTCAAGCACTATCGGCTTATGCACCAGGCATATAAATAAATTTATTTACAAAACACCTTTAAGTCTCATACTTGCAAGCAATAAAAGACTTGCAAATCCTCTCCAGCTCTGGCCAAGCCTACTTATCAAGCAGTTTAAAATTATCTGGCTTAAGTTGGCAGTGTACAGACAAATAAACAAATGCTCAGCTTCAATGCTGAATTATCAGACCTTAACAAACTAAAAATTCGAGTAAAGTAAGTAAGGTAAATGTTACCATAATAAAATTAACTAAATCAATTTAATCACAATCAATCTAATTTTGTTTCTAAAATTAAAAAAAAAGGAGTGTGCGTCTTAACAGATACGTGATTTTAGTTACTTCATGTGTCGTAGCTATTTGCTGTAGTGTAGAATATTCTATTTTCTGTGTGTTACTTTCTAGTTTGCTGTTTGTGTCCCGTCGTGTGTTAGTGTTGTTATTCTCGGTGTATATCTGCTTGTCAGCCTGCGCATAACTGATGAGTCCTTTTTTATCGTTAATAAATCAAAACCACGGATAAACGTAAGTGTCGCTGCCGATAGTATACAGGGTGTTATGGAAATGACTTATTATATTTAAATGGGCGACTCCTTGGGTGTCCTAGAGAAAGTCTACATACTTTTTTTTTTAATGGAATATCTAAATACTAAGGTAAAAATCATTTTTACCCACATACTGTCGCGCCGTTGCCTCTGAATTCAATTAGCAACAATGTGGGTCACTAGAGTATACTAACATTGTTGTCAGATCACACCGCGTGTCTTGCCACGTGCTTGACGTATACGAATTTTAATCATTTTGTTAATTGTATTTCGATTTTTTTTTTCTGTTGTGAAATAATTCATAATAATAAATGTGGTGATGTGATTTCAAATTTGCGTGATATTATCTACTGTTGGTTCTGGTGAAAACATACTTTTTGTGTTTTATTTTTTTATGGAATTTAATTATAAAACGGATTATTTTAAAATAAGATCGAAGGTAAGAGCGTATGTACCTTAAAATTGTAGTTTTTTTTTTCAAAAAAGTTTGAAAAAGACGTGATAACGCGCGTCAAAGACGTCTTGTTGTCAAAAACTGAACACGTGCGTTTCCAATTCAGTGTTGCAATATGACAACACCACTTATATATAATAATTATAATAATGCGCTAATCTTTTTTAAACCTCGAGACTGCCTCAATAAACTATTGAGCGGCCACGTAAATTTTGAGATTTCATATAAAGTATATATTTCGCTTAATAATTCAAAGCGCCATTTATGGTTATTTTTCTTCAATTTATTTTCATCCAAGGATTTGCCGGTTTAACTATAATAAGTCATTTCCATAACACCCTGTATAATTAGAATATTTTACAATTAAATATCATTGATTTTGCATAAAATAATTTAAATCGAACAAAGTTTAGAAAATTGATTGTTGAGAGAATAGATATACTTGCTTTAAAGTTAGACAGCAGACCTTTGTTTATCGTAACTTAATTTTATATATTTTTTTTAAATTTAATTATAATATATATTTTTAGTAGCGATCGGTCAATACCTATATAAATATCGGTACCGACAAAGCCGATGCGCTAAACGGTGTGATTTCAGATGCAATCATGCGAAAAGACGCACCCACCAATCGTCCTTAACAACAAATAATCTAAAGTTTTGACTGTCGTCCTATTTTTGGTTTGTAATTATGTTAAATACCTAAAGAAAAGAGCTAGAGAGTAAGTTGTTGCTTACCTTACACGCTGGTGATTGCTTCATTCGCTGGTAACCAAGCTGAACCAAACGGCTCATAAAACCAAATATTTTTTCAGATAATTCGGATCTGATTGCTTGCACGGTACTTTACAAGGATGGGACGAAAATGAGGCGATTTTTGGTTATTGATATTATGCAGTTGATCCTTGTAGAACCGGATAACAAACGGTAAGTAAGTACGGATTCTAAATTAATAATAAAAATTATTGTCGTACACAAGTTAAACCAAAAAAAAAAACCATTTCAAAATCGCTCTACATCAAGAAGTCTTATTCCACTCTTACTATTTCTTCGTTAACATTTTTTTTTATGATCAAACAAGCACTATAGGAAAAATCCTTTAGGGCACTCTGGGAGTGGTGCGTGTGCGCAAAAAGCGATTCACGTTGGTTTTGAATCGTTGGAGGTTATATTCGTTGGGAAAAACGGCCTCGGGAAGGTCGCTCCACAAAGATGTAGTCCTCCAGATGAAAGAATTCTTAAATGAAGTTCGAGGAGTACTAAGCTTAACCACATATGGATGGGCGGCAGTGGCTCGTCGTGTATTTCTGCTGATCGTCGCTCTAGGCGGAATTAAGAGGGCATGGTCAGCCGAGCACCTTCCATGAAAATATCTGTGAAAGAGAGTCAAATCCCCAATCTGTCTTCGATGTTCTAGGCTGTCGAGGTTCTTCGTCAGCTCGTGGTCTCCGATCAGACGAATAGCCCTCCTTTCGATGGAATCCAGCAGCCGAAGAGTATGTTTGGGTGCAGAGCTCCAGACATGAGAGCAGTACTCTAGTGATGGTCGAATCTGGGCTTTGTATAGTGTCAAAAGTTGTTGAGGTGTGTACAACTTTCTAGTTCGGAAGAGTACCCCAAGCGTCTGAGAAGCTATCTTGGCGATTGCCACAACGTGGTTATGCCAAGACATGTTTCCTCCGAGATTGACGCCCAGCAAATTAATAGATGAAGCCAGTGGGATTGCGTGTCATTGACAAATATATCCTATAAAATTAAGAGGATTACGGCCTCGTACATCTATCAACGTCTCTTTCATGTTACGGGCCCATGAAAACCAAAAACAACTACTCCCCGAGCATTGAACTGTATGGGAATTCACTTTCATTCATTCATTCTTAATGCTGTTCTGTGAGCCGTTTCGACTTTCTCGGTGACGGTTCATGTTATAGTCTCATTAGTAGTAATAGTTTTGGGTTTTCATTCGTTTGAGTGACCGAAAGTAGGTATATAAATAATTCCGCAACTTCTCATTCTTTTTTAACTTGGACTCTTTGGTTTCCAACTTCCTCGCACACTTCTTTACTACAACCAATTTCAGTTCATAAAACACAGACAAATATGTGCATGTTCTGTGTAATTCAATAAAACAAAATCATAGCTACCACTTGGTTTGTTCGTTCTCACTTTTGCGACCATATATCCAGTATTTCTAGATAAGTGGTCAATCTCATTGGGGGTCATTATGAGAAGCGTCACAGGTAATTTTCTGATATAAGAGAACTCTTTTTTTAAACTGTTTTAAATTTTAGACAAATCTTGGACCCTGTTTTTATACCATAGAGTGTCATTCGAAAAAATTATGCCTACAAAACAGTAAAATGCATTACTTCCTTCGCACCCGCAAATCCAGTCAGACAAATCATACATAGACCTGCGAAAATTGCGATGAACGTCTTTATTTTTGTCCTTGCTAGTCTGGCTAATTTTTAGATCTGGCAGAGGGTAACCACTTTCTTATAGTTCCAATCGTTTTTCGAAATTTACTTCATTTCTAATTCTAAGTTCTTTAACTTTTTGCACCACCGACATAATGTATACCTATAATAAGTTTAGTATAAAATAATAAAAACCACACTCACTAAAAAAACAACAAAGAAATAACGAAATTTGTGATCTGTTGTGTTTTTAGATTAATTTTTAGTATTTTTCGAACTTTTAGAGCTATTTATTAGCTACTTACACTGGTTCGTCAGTGCATGCTATATGATAAACTCAACTATTCTAACCCCCCGATTAATATTTCGGCGGTAAGTGAGATTATTGGGGGTTATGTTTTTTAAGTTGAGCAGTGGTGTAGCTAATTTTATATTTTAAGTACAACGGTTACCTTTAGATTGAAATTATCTAATTGTTTTACAATAAAATTATTGTAAAATTGAAATGTATGGCAATAGACCTGGATTTTGTGAGACATCATCCATAGATAAATAAAAAATTTTAATTAAAATAATTTTTTATGATCCCAAAAAACCACGAGCCACTGCACTAGTAAGGAAAGTAGCGAGTGAACGCGCAGCTTGCAGCGTTGCCATTTTTATAGCAATCTTCTAACTGATCTGAAACTGTGGAAGTATGTATGATTGTAAACAAATGGTATTTTATGAATGGAATGTTTTATCTCCCTCTTATATTATTTATGTCTATGACTGAAGCGAAATTTCGCTTCCTCTGTATGTGTATTAACATATTGCTATTTATGTTCAAGTATAATCTTGTTTATTCCCGTTTAAAACATCGTTGTCAATTAAAAATTTTATTACAGATTAGGATGGGGCGTAGCCAAACTAGTAGGTTTTCTTCAAGATATCGAGGTGACAGGGGATAAAGACGATTCTAGATGTCTACATATAACAATTCATAGTCCAATCTCTGGTGCGACGACTAATAGAATACCATTACTTAGTGCCAAGTTTTTATTTGATGATAACATTAGATGTATGGCAGCAAAACAACGACTAACCAAGGTAATATTTTAACAATTAAGTTGTTTAACAATTGTGTTTTCCCCGTGTTTCCATATACACCATTTATTTAGCGCTAGCCTTTCATTTTGGAATGGATATTTAAAGAATAATGGAAACAATAGAAATCGGAATCGGTAGAAACAACAAGCCAAAAGTCAAATGCGCAGAATCCAATCCCACAATTCCGTACCAGTACGCGGATTATTCTGACGGTTGTAAATCAGTTGACAATCGATACATTTTCCTCTACGAACACCGAATTTTTGGTCGGTGGTAGCTGATTTTGCTTCTGTGAACACTTTAAATCAACTGCGCGTGTCTCGGGAAATTTGTAACTATTTTTGACTGCTCTACGGTCCATATACACTATGCCAATTAATTATCGAATATTCAACTACATATCCCTCGGTTTTCAGACAAAATATTACTTGTTATATCGGTAGCTTTATTTCTTAAATGTACGGGTACATTTTTTTTATGATCAAACACAAGCACTATAAGAAAAATCCTTTAAGGCACTCTGGGAGTGGTGCGTATGCGAATAAAGCGATCCACGTTGGTTTTGAATCGTTGGAGGTTATATTCGTTGGGAAACACGACCTCGGAAAGGTCGTTCCATAAGATTGAAGTCCTCCAGATGAAAGAATTCTTAAGTAATGAAGTTCGAGGAGTACTAAGCTTAACCACATATGGATGGGTGGTAGTGGTTCGTCGTGTATTTCTGCTATTCGCCGGTCTGGGCGGAATTAAGAGGACTAGGTCAGCCGAGCACTTTCCATGGAAATATCTGTAAAAGAGAGTCAAATCCCCAACCTGTCTTCGATGTTCTAGGCTGTCGAGATTCTTCGTCAGCTCGTGGTCTCCGATCAGACGAATGGCCCCCCTTTCGATGGAATCCAGTAGCCGAAGAGTATGTTTGGGTGCAGTGCTCCAGACATGAGAGCAGTACTCTAGTGATGGTCGAATCTGGGCTTTGTATAGTATCAAAAGTTGTTGAGGTGTGTGCAATTTTCTGGTTCGGAAGAGTACACCAAGTTTCTGAGAAGCTATCTTGGCGAATGCCACAACGTGCCAAGACATATTTCCTGCCAGATTGGCACCCAGCAAATTAATAGATGAAGCCAGTGGAATTGCGTGTCCTGCCATGACTATATTCCGTTCTCTGATGTTAACCTTTTTAGAGAAGACTGCTGCCTGGGTATTCTTTGGGTTAAATTCGACTTAGTTACTGTCACATAAACATACACAATCTTTATGCAGAGGCCATGCAGAGAATTTCGACGAAAGAAACTTGAAAGATCTCATCGGCTTTTTGAAGGAAACGACAATGAAACGTACTTTATGCGCCTACTATATTTATTTATCAAATTATATTGTTCATGTATTTAAAATTGTTTATGTTTATTTTAAATTTTAGGGTCGTATAAAAGCTAGACAAAAAAAAATGCAACAAATCGCCCGTCTCCTCGAAATACCAGGCCAGTCTGGACCTCCCAGTCCTGCCTTTACCGGCCAAGGACTTTACGGAACTAGAATGACGGGGAGAAACCTCCGGGAGAACAGACCGATATTTACGGCCCACAGAGGGCCGGGTTTCGCTGCTCCGAAACGAGAAAGTTCGCCTGGTGTTTTACATAGAGCCGATGATTCTAGAAGGCGACGAGATGGTAAGCATTAACAAATAATTTCTTTATAAAAGTGTCTAGGGTTGGTATTACGTCAACTTTTAGTATCTAGATTATCATATAAACTTCGAACCGGCGCACACAAGCGAATTTCATAAAAGCAGGTCAAAATAGATAAAACCAACGTTATAATTGTGTCGTAAAATTATTAGCACTTAATTAAGAAACAACCAGGGTGTCATAAATCACCCCTGTTATATTTATATTATGGCCAACCTTAAAATTATTTCAGTTCAAAGTTTGTTTTTCTAGTGTGGTGTGTCAATTAAATTAGAGTGGTTGAAAAAAATCAGTGTATTTAGTTCTGTTATTCCGCTAAGTTTTTGTAAAAATTTTGATAAACCATCATGGAGCTTATTGCTGGTGGTAAGTACAATCCTATAAATTTTTCAAATTAAAAAAAAAACACTAGTACTTTTGATTTCATACATTTTGTTAACATAAGTTAAAATAAATTAAACAATCTTTTTAAAAATTTTGTATCAGGCCAAATGTAAAAAAGGGCGCGTTGGAATGCGACCAAACTATTTGTTTACTATTCTTTGAAGGGTCCTGAATAAGGGCCAACTGAGAGTTACGGCGACCATTTGCGACCTTGCCGAAAACTGAATTTAAAAAAAAATTTGTTAGGTACGTTTTTACAAATATGTGATTTAGACATCGAACCAATTTTGAATAACTTTATTAGTACTAAACCGATTCCGATAAAACGTACATAGTTTCATGGAGAATTAAACATACTTTTAAACAGGCGAAAAAAATTTTCCGATATTTTTCAAAATGGTGGCTATTTTTTTCTGAGGGTGCTGGGAGAGATTAAAAAAACATAAAATAAATGTTTCTCCAATGATAATATCGTAATATATGTTTATTCCAATTTCTATAATTTTATAACCATAAAAAGGGGTGTGGAGGGGGCAAAGATGTAAGATATTAAAAACAAAATGCAATGTTACCATATTTATAACGGTTTCTTACAATTAAAAACATTTTTTGTCTCATGTTACCAAGATAATCTTTTTGTCCACGATTCTGTCGAAATCCGCCTGTGTGCGGCATCGCGAACAAAAATTAACGCAATAGTACATTTGGCGACGAGCATCTGTTAGAATTTTTCAAGAAACTACCAAAGGTATTTTTTGGAAGATTTGTAGATTTAAGGAGCTTGGAGCAAAACCGAATAAATTCACTATAATGATTTTTTGGGAAAATACGATTTTTCTTTAGCTCAAAAAGTACTAGCTTGTTCATTTGTTTGGTGATAAAATAGTATTGTGAATATCATAATATAGCTTCTCCAACAGCACAAATTGGAGAAAATGATAATAAAATATAAAAATATAACAACAATGGATTTATCCTTTTTTTGGGGGAAAAGAATGGATTTATTTGGTTTTGCTTGAAACGTTATTACCAAAGATTAATAAAAACATTCTTGAAACTAGTACAAACATAAAAACAATGTGTCTTACTAACAAAACACCAAAATAAAGACAGAACCCTGTTTGTTAACCTTTCAATGTATTTCTCAAAAATCTGTACGTTACTGTAAAAAACTATATTTTTTACCAACAAAACAAGTTTTTAACAGGAAACTAAATAACATAAACAGCTGGCTACCTATTTATTTTACCAGCTCACAATTCTTAGGATTTATTCGGTTTTGCAACCTAAATTTCATAAGGATTTATTCTGCTTTGCTCAAACTAGGTGGTTTAAACGATGTATTTTAACAAACTGAATCGATATACGCCGTTAAGTTAATTTTTAATTTATGTTCAGGTTATCTAGTTCCGAGTTAGCTGTATACTTTGATTTTTTAAATAGAACATTAGTTTTTATTAAATTTTTAGATTAGACTCGTTCTGTTTTTAAGATTGAGACATTGCAAAAACTGATTCTCACTATCGTGCAAGGCCGGTGCTCGGGTTTGTTCGGGTTTGCACGATAGTGAGAATCAGCCTTTAACGGTGCATCTTAAGATGCGTATACATGTGCGAGCCGAACGGTTCAAGAACCGATCGTGAGCCACTAGTTCATATATTAGGACGTGGTTTGCGAACTGTGGCCATCCGCATCATGTCGGTTTTTCGACGAACTCAAAGGCGTTCGCGGTTCTCATGGGAGAGCGTCGTCGTCTTGTCTAGTTTGTTGTTTTCTTGGCGTCGCGAGCTTCTCAGCTGTGACTGACAACTTAACTGTGATGGTTCGCGGTTCCTCTCTCTTTTAACGAAGGTTCACCAAAAGCTCGTGAACTGTTCGGCTCTCATATTTATACGCACCTTTAGAGGGAAACGGCTCATGGATTTCTTTATGCAGTGTGATCCATTAAGTCTGCGACAATGCAGTCAAAAGCTGGTGTATGTCCAATAACCTTATTAGGTGTATTTAGAATCATGATATAATAAACACAAGGTAAGATATCTAGGTGTTGAAATTCCGGTAACCTTTTAAAACATCCATTGAAAACAAACGGAACTGGCGACGGCCGCCACTTGACGCCAAGTGGTGCGGATTTAGCCACTCCTCCTTGTGTGGTATCATTCCTTGTGTTTATCGTACTATGATTTCGAATGGCTTCAAGTAAAACAGCTTACAGGGGAGGTCAAAAAAGATGAAAATCACTTGAGCGTATAGTAAAACAGGAAAACCTAAGGAAGTTCTTCAGAATTAAAGATATTCTTTTTTTGATTTTCTATGACAGACACATCTTCTTGTGTATTACAGGTGACAGTCCTAATCGATTATCTAATCTTAGAAAGGATTCTAGTCCCACTACTTCAAGCAATAACGGGAAGAAAGAAGGCCGGTCTAGGGATAGTTCGTCAAGCCGAACGAAGTCCAGAGATGGTTCCCCCAGGATGCCGAGACCTAGATCTGAAGAGATACCATTGGAGCTTATGAGAAGGGCGTCAAATTCTATAATTGATATGGCGCCTAAAATAAGCATTCTGTCTAGGCCGCAAACGCCAAGAACAGAAACCGAATCGTCGACCTCAAATCTAGCAGGATTGACAAATTTGAAAATTGCTAATGAACCCAGTGATCCAAAAGAGGAGAACAACATAATTGCTGCGGTAATATCAGAAGAAACGTCATTTATAGGGGAGGGGGAAAGTGGCGACAGCGGAAATGGAACGGAGACTATCTAGTGACGGCTATTTGTATAGTTTGTGTTATATAAATGTTTTATTTTTTTAGGTATCTGCAAGAGTAATATCTTGTGTGATTTTTTAATTAATAAACAAAAGTACCTAATTAATTTTACAAAATGATATAATACAATCTGAATATAAATTTAATCTAAGATACGATTTTAGTGTTGTATTTTTTGTTCCGGGCAAGATTTAATTAATTAAGTAACACTTTCTTATCTTACAGGAAGCTATACTACAGGACCGGTGGGTAGATAGATAGATAGAAACGTCTTTATTTTTAACTTGGTGAAGGTAGTATTGTTGTTTGCTTAACCGAGCATATTATGCAGGGTGTTATGGAAATGACGTATTATATTTAAATCGGTGACTCCTTGGGTGTCCTAGAGAAGCGCTACATATTTTATTTTTTTGAAATCGACCGTTTTAAAAGTGGGGTAATAATCACTCTTACTCAGAGGTCAGTCCGCACTACTGTACAACATTTCACCCAGAGCCAATGTTGTGAAACTTAATGTAAAACTGAAATTCCATATAAAATTATAAAAATAAATTATTTTCTACCTACTTGTATTTATCCTTATACCTAAAGAGCGAGGAAATCCAGGCACAAACACAATCAGTTTTTTTTCTTTTTCATGGGAACACTCGTGGAAACACTTTATGTACACACAGTAATAGTGAAACAGAACCGATAGGTAGCTATTGAAAATACAATAATACAGATTATACTACAGATTATTAGATTTTATTACACGCGAGAAATTTGACGTCCAGACGAAACGCGTCAATAACAATATTCAAAGATTATTTATGGACGGGCAAGATACACGCGTAAACCGAAAAACAGAGCGGATTGCTGAGAGTGTGTTGGTGATCGACGAGACACAACGTATCCGGCCGCTGGTTGGTCTTCAACTAACAAACGTAAGCATTTGGCGCTATATGACACTACTTCTTCGCTCAGCCGATGTAAGGGGTCAAGAGGTCATTGGCATTTGACCTAGTGACGTACGTGGCTATTACTATTCCATATGTTTTTTCGGGTTGTTTAAAACATAGTCCGTCGTAAATGTTCTTCAATCAATTGTACAAAAAGGTATTACAGAATGGAAAAGTGTTTAAATTATTTTGTTTTGTCTAAAGAGCTTAAGGTGTACATATGACAACACCGGCCAGAATTCCTTGATTGCTTACATGTGTCGCAGTGCCACACGGGTGTTTTTCTGATTTGACGTCGGGTCACTTTTACCGCTGAATAAATTGAAAGCGCCATTTATGTGTATTTTTCTTCAATTTGTATTTATCTCAGGAATTGCCATAACACCCTGGATACAGACTGTCCTATTTTCGACACTTTTATAGGGTATCTCCGAAATTGTTTGTACTATCAAAAAAGTAATGTAGGTGTCATGTGCTCTTTTTGAGTCAAACTTAAAATGGTAAAACTAAAATTTGAAAATTTTCGCTCGCTTGAGATACGGGGGAAAATCAAAAAATTGACAATTTCAAAATTACCCTATATTTTCTTAGTTAAAAGAGATACAGAAAAATGTTTCATACAGAAGTCTCTTTATAATTATTGTTGAATAATCTGCCGTTTTCAGAATAAGTATACGGGGTCAGAACATCCTGTATATTTAATCTAAAAAGATAGCATTTTAAATTCTTCTTTCAAATATATAACACACCATGGATGATATTGGTTTTCTAGGCGATTTATTCAAACTTTATGACTTTAAACCACAATAGGCCATTAAACAAAAGCTAATATCCTAGAAACAACTATGTTGACATTCTAGTTGTTATTAACATTTATCGTCGATTTCGTTTTTACAAATTCATTTGTGAAAATGACTTATCAACATTTTGAAAACTTTAATATGATATCAGTTTATATTGAAAGTGGAAAAAACGAAGAAATGGCGCAAAATTAATATTTTGTTCTCTATCCGGAAAGACGGTAACCATTTAAGGACATATCCCGAACATTTGCGATGATGCCCGTTATTTTTTACCTTAATATGAATGTTTTATTTCGTTTCAAAGTAATAAAGTTTAAATAAATCTCCTAGGAAACCAATATCATCCATGGTGTGTTATGTATTTGAAAAGATAATTTAATATGCTATCTTTTTAGATTAAAATATATAGGGTGTCCCATTTACAAAAAAATGAGGTTAGGTACGATAACTTTTTTACCTGACCCCGTATACTTATTCTGAAAACGGCGGGTTATTCAACAATAATTATAAAGAGACTTCTGTATGAAACATTTTTCTGTATCTCTTTTAACTAAGAAAATATAGGGTAATTTTGAAATTGTCAATTTTTTGATATTCCCCCGTATCTCAAGCGAGCGAAAATTTTCAAATTTTAGTTTTAACATTTTAAGTTTGACCCAAAAAGAGCACATGACACCTACATTACTTTTTGATAGCACTAACAATAACGGAGATACCCTATAAAAGTGTCGAAATTGGGACACCCTGTACATACAATACAAATTATAAATTTTGTAATCTTATGTAAGTACATAGTACTTTAAGAAAAAAAGGTACAGATAACTTAAATATCTATTAATTTGTGGATTAACGAACGATTCTTAAATTCTAGAGATATATTAAACAATTATATTATCATTTTAAACCCCTTATTGAATTTGATATTTTCTAAACGAATAGTTTTTCGGGAAACGTTAAATTCTAATATTTATTAAACAAATAATTTTTAAATCTTTTTTTGAACGATTTACAACAGATATCCGGGAATCTATTTAGATTTTCAGAATTATATAATTTGGGAATCATAAAAGAAAAGCAGCGCTCATAATGAGCCGTTCGGTGATGCGATATGTTAAGTTCGTCATTGTGGCGAGTCTCGCGTTTGTGAGTGGCAGTGGAAATGTTAACTTTTCCCGCAGGTATCGATGAATACCGCTCTCAAGCAACCTGTGCAAAACACAGGCAAAATCTAACTTTAGTGTGTCCTGCATGTTCATCCATGTTAAATCGCGCAACTTGTGTGTTACATGTCCCGTCATTTAAGGTTATAAATAAACTGAATATATGAATTTTGAATTCTTTGCAATCTGCCCTTAGACTGAAGATCAAGACACGGTCCATAAACGATATCAGCATAATTACAATGCGAGAGAACAAGAGATTCGTACAGTTGCATTTTCAAAGACCCACTCAATATCTGCCTATTTTTATATAAATTTCGATGAGATATAATCGACTTTTGAACTACCTTGCACACATGACTTTTAAATCATCGCTATCTAATAGAACTCCCAGATTTTTATATTATTTTGCCGCAGGGATCTGGCATAGTAAACTTTAAGTTTTTGTTTGCCCATTCCCTATTAGGGGCAAAGAACATAACAGCTGATTTGGACGGGGTTTAATTTTTAGTAGAATATTTGCAAACACTACTGCATCGGTGGGAGCAAAGCTGATACGCATATGGTTTGGGTATAGTTGACATTTTATTCTCTGATTGAATTCCAATGGAAATAAAATAGCTCCACGAGTTCATATTTTGCACGAGAAGTACGCGTATCATTCTCTTATAAAATGCTTCTCTGCTGTGCCACCTGAATTTCAAATTTAATTTTGGGCATATGTATATTGCTTTAATTATTGGACAAAGGACATGTTATTTTAAGAAGAAAGGAATACCTAATAAAAATATTCGAGTCGAGAAACCACACCGTTTAGGCGAAAAGTTGGAAGTTAAGTTTTTTGGTAGCAGTAAAATCAGTTTTTCTATGGAAGAGCCAAAGGTATAGTAAACTACAGATTCCATAATCCATTCATAAAACTCTTGGAAAGTGAAGCTGTGATTGTGTGAAATGTTATTGAGTTAGTAATGGGTGGAAGAGAGAACTACATACATATTTTCGGCTGAATGGCAACAATGCCATAGTCTGGTTATATTAGATGGTTAAGTATTAAACATAACCATACTTACCGATAAAAAGATAAATCCTTATTTAAATGAGCCATTTTTTTACAAACTACATATGAATACACCATGATTGTTTATAATAAAGACGATTATTCATCAATAAATGTTGTAAAGTTCATATTAGTCATCCATATTTTACATTTCCACAAATATGAGCTACTCTATTAGAAGAAAAGTCCACGTTTGGACAATAGTGTATACCTAAAAAAATGCCAGTTAAAATTTGGATTATTAAACATAAACCTAATAGGCTGTGAACATTTCATATTGAGAAATATTAGAAGGAGTTGGTAAATTTCATAAGGAAGAGCCAAGAACTTTAATTATAGGGTTTTTTTTATTTGTTTTTATCATTTATGTATAAATTAGATCATAAAGGACCTAGTGTTGATTGAGTAATTTTAACAATAACAATTAAAGTTACTAATAGATAAATTATTAATAAAATTATAATTATTATTCTAGGGGCATCACAAAGTTTATTTATACAGTGTGTACATAAAGTAAGGAACAAATTGATTATCTAGGAATCTAAAAATATTTCGGAAAAATCCTCGGACACGTGTATAATAATTTTTAATGGCGCATTTTTTCACATACAAACTTAATATACAAGGTGGCTCATGTAGTAGATATGACATTATCGACGATTTTTTTAAATGGGAACCCCTATATTTTAGTTCAGATCTGTAATCTCCAAGAACAGCTGATTTCAAAAACATAACCCACTTAGGGCCTAAAATTCATAGTTTCGTTACTACAGGGTAAAACAAATAATTTTATTTAAGATATTTTTAATTTAAAAAAATGTAAAAAAATTAAATAAGCTATTTAATTAAGTGTTGAAATTGTCCTCCTTCTGCTGCCTGACAGTACCCCAAGCGATCAATAAATTCTTGTTGGACTTTTCTTATGGTTTCTTCTGAAATGTTCCTGCATTCTGTTGTTATTCGATTTTTTAAATCTTCAATATTGGCAGGTCTGACTTTATAAACAACATTTTTCAGGTGACCCCACAAGAAAAAGTCCAGTGGTGTAAGGTCTGAAGACCTAGGCGGCCATTCAACAGGCCCACGTCTTCCAATCCACTTGTTCGGAAAAACTTGGTTTATGTAATGGCGCACTACTGCTGCATAATGTGGAGGTGCGCCGTCTTGTTGGTACCACAAATTTTCATCTAGAATTCCTGGATTATTTCTACTAGGGTATAAGTTAACTAGCGTAGGGATAAGAAAGTTCTGCAGAAAATGAAGATAATTTAGCCCGTTTACATTGTTGTCAAAAAAATATGGCCCAATAATTTTGTTTTTCACAATACCAGCCCAAACATTAATTTTTTGAGGATATTGAGTATGGTGCTCACGCATCCACATGGGATTTTCTTTTGCCCAGTATCAGTTTTGCCGGTTCACTTCTCCATTTAATTTTAAAGGCAGATTCATCCGAAAATAGGATATTTTCAACAAAGGATCTAAGTTACATCTTTCCATTAATATTTGACAAAACTCCATCCTACGATCTGGATCATCTTCATTCAACTCATGAACCAATCGGATTTTAAACGGGTGCCATTTTTCTACCGTCAATAGGTTATGAACGGTCATAGCAGCCGCCCCATGATCAATGCTAATCTGGCGGACGCTGTTGTGGGGATCTTCTTCCATAGCCAATAAAATATCTAATTTCTTATCATCCGGAATAGTTGGACGGCCTTTTCTGGGAATATCTTCCACTGAACCCGTTTCCCGAAATTTTATTTCAAGTTTACTCACAGTTGATCTAGTAATTGGTCTTGCTGGATACTTAGTGTTAAACAAAATGCAAACTTCTTGTTGAGTACGGATCCTATCACCATATCCAATCATCATAAGAATTTATATTCTTTGTGTTAAAGATAAACGTATAGTAACTCAATATGTTTTAAAATAAAATTTATTACTTCTAATAAACTTACTAGAAAAATACAATGTAATGACAATGACATTATCTAAATACCATAGTTACATAACAGCAAATAAGCCTACTTGAGAAAAAACATAAGTAACAGCAAATGATGGTGCGTCCATTAATTACGTAAGGCTTTCAGGTAAAATTGGGTGATGGCGGAAGGGATTGAGCCAAATGTCACGAAATCTTTTATTGGGGGAAGGGGGGTTGAAAAATCGCTAAAAACGCCTCACGTAATTAATTGATGCCTCCCAAGCCAAAAAAAAATATCTTAAATAAAATTATTTGTTTTACCCTGTAGTAACGAAACTATGAATTTTAGGCCCTAAGTGTGTTATGTTTTTGAAATCAGCTGTTCTTGGAGATTACAGATCTGAACTAAAATATAGGGGTTCCCATTTAAAAAAATCGTCGATAATGTCATATCTACTACATGAGCCACCTTGTATATTAAGTTTGTCTGGAAAAAAATGCGCCATTAAAAATTATTATACACGTGTCCGAGGATTTTTCCGAAGTATTTTTAGATTCCTAGATAATGAATTTGTTCCTTACTTTATGTACACATTGTATATAAATTAATATTAATAATATTTTGATTAATAAAATCATAATTATTTACATTTTTTATATACCTATAATTATCTAGGATTAAATTTGTTGATATTATTATAGTTAATATTCTTACTCTAATAAAAGGAATTTTTTTAAAAAAATAAAATTTTTCATGAGAGGCAATTCTTGTTATGTAATTAAATAATACTAATATTCCCCCTACTATAATTAAGAATAGAATATAGGAAAATCAAAAATTTAGATTTAAAGTTCCAGAGATTAAAGAGATAACTATAGTTTGTAGGAGGAGAATAAAGCCAAATGATATTGGATGATTTAAAAAACAAAAATAATTGATATTATTCATCTAATTAAAATAAATAAAATTATATCAGGAGATAGTTTAGTACAAAATATTAATTTCGTAAGCTGTAATAGCTGTAAGAATATCAATAGAACTTACATTATACAGCAAAATGATTCTGTAAGCTGCCTTGTTGTAAATGCTCTTACACAACTTCCATGTAGCAGTATCAAGAGAATAATAACAAAAGTAAAGTGCCACGTCCACGGCCACTGCAACTGCCACGGCCACTGCAACTGCCACTGTCACGACCGCGGCCACTGTCACGGCCATGGCCACTACCACTGCCGCCGCCACGGCCACTGCCACCGCCCCAGCCACGGCCACATTAATTAAATAACAGGGATTACTATAAAGGGTTTGCTGGGATAAAATTATCGGGATCTCCTAGGAAATAGAGTCTTTTTAAAGTTAAAATAGTTAAAATTATGGTTATAATAGAGAATCCTACTAAATCTTTAAATGTAAAATATGGGTTAAACGTAATTTTATCTATTTTCGTTTTTGTACCTAATGGGTTGCTTGAGCCTGTTTGGTGTAAAAATAATAGAGAAATTATTACTAAAGCTGAAATTATGATTGAATTATGATACAGATATGATTGTTATTCCAAAGGCATCAGTCAGCGATGTTCTCGATTTTACCCGTTATTTTTCTCATAAGTTGAAACTCTAGAAAATATCCTATAGCTATAATTTTTACCTCAAATTATTTCCACAAATTACAGCGAAGATGCAAACGACATAAAAATGTACAGTAATTTAAAATTTTCATACACACGCACATGGAAACAAATAATTTCACAGCAAAAACCATTTTGCGAACACTCGAACCCACCATCAGCAACGGCGTACCCGCGGCTTGACGAATGTTGAAACACAGTCTTTGTTTCGATCGGTGGAATAGCGATATAGGCGTGTTACACCACGCATCGCAGCCGCTGGCAGACGGCAAGCTTTGGTGCCAAGCTCAATATTTAGTAAAATTTTGTAGGTCGTTAAACTGATCACAGTTTTAAGGGATACATTGATACAGGATGAATAGCTTTTTCGTGAAACCCATCTATGTGTATAACAATTTTTAAAGTATTTTAGTATAATTAGGATACCCAAGATACGAACAAACCCCGTATATATTCAGAACTCTACATTGCGTAGTCTTTTTATACCGAGCTTGTATACAGGGTTGGCAACAAAAATGGAACGCGCCAAAATTTTATAACCACATATATTTTCTAAAAACGCTCGGACCATTGGATTTTATTTTTCACTTTTACAAATTTTGGGTATTGTACAGGACTGCTCAAAAAGTCCAGGCACACGTCGATCAACTTTACTTTTTTAAATGGAATACCCCAGATTTTATTCGATTTTTTAATTCTACTTGAAATTCTGAATATTTCTCATGTAACAACCCTAGGTCGATCTTCAGCTATTTTCGAGATATCACAATCTAAACAATATGACAATGTTAATGGTAATTTTAATTTAAATGACATTTATTTATTTCCATAAACACTGCCATCTTGAAAAATATTCAGAATTTCAAGTAGAATTCAAAAATCGAACAAAATTTGGGGTATTGCATTTAAAAAACGAAAGTTGACGTTTGCGCCGACTTTTTGAGCAATCTTGTATAGTGCTAAAAATTCTCAAAATTTGTAAAAGTGAAAAATAAAATCGACCGGTCCGCTCACATGCCATCCTTCTATTAGTTATTACATGGTTATTACTTATTATTATAAATGATATAAGAGTGTGTAAGGATTATTTTAAAGTGATATTTACAGCTTAAAACATGTCAGAATCCTAATATTGATTTTTCACCACTTAGGAAATCAAATAAAAGGGTTTTGAATGTTTTTTGTTGGTTAAATGTCGCTAAATTAATAAAAAAAATTAATAAAAATTTGGACAAAAGTGATATTTGAAAAGCACGTGCCTTTGTCAGCTGATGCCAGACGTAATGGATGCCGGGTTTGTTCGTTTGTTCATACCTGCTTCGATTTGTTAACACGGCTGTTTGTCTTCTTCCTGTTTATAAGTATTCGTTGGTAACCAACGCTTGCATTTAGCAGATCCCATCGATTTATAACCGATTTTTAATCGGTGACGTCACGACTTCCATCGATTTGTAGTTCTGCTGAATGCATTTATTTTTGTTTGCTTAGGAATAAGTCAGGATCCCACTAGCGGAGATCGTGTATAATGTTTTTATAATTATAAATCACTTCTTTTTTAATTTTTTATAATTTTCACTCCTACAACCTTACAAACAAAACTGACATAAATCGCTGTCAAATCAGAAATCGCTTTTTAAATTCGATGGAAAAAATGGTCTCCGATTTCATATCGATTTGTGAAAGCGATTTTTTTTAGTTCATTCAGCAGATGATCACTAATCGCTTACAAACCGATGGGTTATTCCGCTGAATGCGTTCCATTGTATGTTTCAAGTCGTAAACTGCACCTTAAACGACAAGAAATCGACGATAAACGACACAATTTTTTTGTACATGATTTTGGATTGACTTGTTATAATGACTTTGACATTGTCACAATAAACCACATCATGTCAGATGACACTCCGGCCGTAAGCGTTGCAAAGATCCGAGAAAATTTGGAGAAAATATCAAAATCGGAGCAGTCCACACCTAAACTAAAGAAACGGATCTGTAAATTGCAGGACCATTCGAAAAGAATTGCGTCAGATAGCGAGAAAGAGTAAGAATTTAATTACCTTCGGTATAGCGATAGGTTACACCTTGCCTAAATTTTTAAATTTATTTGTAACACTTTATTCACTGTTTTTTTACTTTTAATTCTTTTAAAGGTACTTGCACGTTATACTTTGTTGAATACAATCATTTTTATTGAGAGAATTATCGCCTCGCGTATTTCGCCATGATAATATGATCCTTTGAATAAAGCCAATTGCGTTATCCTAAAATTTATTTATCAATGTCCAATAACGAACCTGTTGCTAGCTAGCCTAGATTTTATTTATAAAGACCCATGAGCACTTTTCTAGTGCTTCCAGATTACACACAATTCATCTTTGCTGATGAGGTAAAGCAACACGGTCAAAAGCTGGTGCATATACATATGCGAGCGGAACGGTTCACAAGCCGCTCGTGTATATAAACGCACCTTAAGAACTCGCATACCAACTTATATTTCCTGCTCTTTTTGCTCTCGGTTTGCTCTGATAGCGATTGCGCGACTATAACTTGCTCTATGAACTACAAATCGCTCAGAGACACAATAACAATTTTTAAAATGCTCTAAGATTGGACGCGGTTGATCTGTGTTGATAAGGTACTTATAATATCTTAAGAAATCTCTTATATACAGGGTGTTATGGAAATGTCGTATTATATTTAAATGGGTGACTCCTGGTGTGTCCTAGAGAAGCGGCACATATTTTTTTTAAATCGAACGTTTAAAAAGTGTGGTAATTCACCCCTAAACCCACACACAACCCCTCGGCACATTCATATATGAACATATTACATTGCCCAGCTGGGTAATAAACATATGTTCAGGAACAATGTTGCCAAAATGTTTAAAAGTGTAAAACGTTAGTTTCTTATAAAAATAGATATTTAGCTTACTTAGAAAGTAAATCCAGGACGCGAGGGGCACAGATACTTTCAGTTCTTTTTTCTATGGGAAAAACTTTATGCTCATCACGTGTCCTGATGATAGCGTGGGAGTGCATAATAAGCTTATCACTATAAACCCCAACACTAACGCATAATTACACTTTACAATAACACACATAGAACAAGAGCACTTAATCCTTTCGCAATAGAAATAATAAAAACGCTAATTTCAATGGGCCATTACCCTTTACTAAAGATAAAATGAAACAATTATGTTAACAATTGACAGGAACTACCCTTTGAAATAATGGTCTAGTCCGTCTTCGGACCAGTCGTCAAACTTTCTTTCCGAGAAATCTCCGCTCTCTAGAGCCAGCGCGGTTGCCATTTCCGGTTTCCGGTGTTTTTTTATAAATTAAGTTGCTGTTAAATAAGTCCGAAAAGCTAAATAAAATTGCATTTTTTTCTTCTAAAGGGTATGGGGCATTTATAAACTTTTAAGTTGTCCAGATCTGACGGGTGTCATTCGAATTGAACAATTGAGAACATACCAGATCATTTAAAAACTCCGCGGCGGTTCGTTCGAGTCAGTTCAAGTTTATAAATCAGAGATTGTTTCCTAGCGAACTGAACTGAACGTAAAAGTTTATAATAATGTACCCTGAAAAATAAACAACTTGCAATCTGTCAAACGGTTATTGACTTTCTAAATGGTTTACCCTGAAGATATGACAACACTGTTGACATATGTTGCTTTGTTTACCTCTCTGACAGAGGCACCACGTGGTCATTTTTGGTTTGACATAAGGTCATGTACAGGGCATATTACATTACAGCGCCATTATGGATATTTGTTTTCATCTCAGGAATTCCGGATTTAAATAAAATACGTCATTTCCATAACACCCTGTATAGTAACTTCTCATCACCGATATTTTTCTCTCGGATTGCTTTGATAGCAGTCGCACGATGAACTTTATGCTTCATATGGACTATCATCTGTCCTATATGTATACCTTTGCGTCTTCTGACACATTGCTTTCGCTCAGATCGGGCGCAATTCATCTTTGTTAATGAGCGCAATGCAAATACCAGTCTAAGAAATCCTATAGCGCGACTTCTATATTTACTGCTCTTTTTTGCTCGCATTATTTTAGAGGGTCCCATTCATTATGCCCTTTTTAAAATTATCTGTTTTAAGAATAAAATTTATTTTTTACAAATTTTACCCGCCTCTGTTGAATGAATTTTCGATATGAAATTTATCGAGGCAATGACTGACGGCGCGGTGCGGTGCAATAAAAAAAACTCGGTTAAGGTATTCGGTCCTTTTAGCTACCTTATTTGGTATTGTTATGAAACATGGCGAATACACATACGGTGTTGTCGGCCGAGGTTTTCCATTCAAATGTTACGAGATAACGACCCGCAACAGATGTTTAATTTCGTATTTACCAATAATAAGTTTTGCTATGTTTTCTTTTAATTTTATATCCATAAAAGGAGAGTGTCTGATTTGGCTAACAGTCTTCCGGTAAAAATACCGGTGCATGAGCCCTGCCTGATAGGGCCTTTTGATGGGGTGCTCTATAGTATATACAGGGTGTCTATAAAAGGTCTGTACAAAATCAGGGCACATACTCCTGAGGCCAAAATAAGGCAATTTTTAAAGCGACTTACCTTGGTCCGAGATTGCTCCGTTTCCGAGATACAGGGTGGTAAAGTTCAAAAATATTTTTTTTTTAAATTAATGAACAATCTTTAACGTATTACTTTAAAATTTGGTACCTTTGGGTTTTTTGGAATGCGAAACCCGAATACGGATACCTTTTCACTGTGACCATTAGAGGGCGCTTCACAATGCTCTTCTTATGGTTTAGAATGGCCATAATTTTTTTATTAGTGCAGGTTTTTTCTTTTTTTGTGATGGAAATAATTTTCTGAACATTTTGAAACAAAAAAGTACTCTTGTGAAAATCCGCTAAAGTAAGCCGTTTTTTAGATATTTCGGTTTTTAGTGTTCGATGCCTCACCGGAATATTTAAATTATTTTGAATAAAACATTCCGCTATTAGTAAATTTTCGGCAGGAAAAAATATTTCACTTGGGTTCGTTACAGCAAGTTTTGCAGGAAGAATTTGAATATATATATATTTTTTAATTAATTAAATGAGGAACAATTTTATTTTAACTCTGTATCTCGGAAACGGAGCAATTTCGGATTAAGCTAGGTAAGTTGTTTAAATCGCCTTATTTTGGCTTCAGGAATATGTGCTCAGATTTTGTGCAGACCTTTTAGAGACACCCTGTATATGTAGGTATATTATGGTACCAGTGCGAAATAAGTATTCCTCCTTATTATAGTGTACACATTTTTAAAATACTCTTGAAGTCATCTTTTGGTGATTGCATAAAAATACAAATGGGTGCATGATTTGGAAAAAAGCGAAGCCAGATGAGAATAAATTTCTAAAGTAGAAGACGATTGGCAATTTTATGCCTGGTATTTCAACCTAGACGGAGTCTGAAAGTTTGAGTTTCATTACACAAAAAACTCTTGTAATTTATATAGGAGTTCAAAGTATCTTCAAAAAATACGATAAGAGTGATCCCAAATTCGTTGCGACTAGTTTATTTTATTGTAATTATTATTCTAAATATCTAAATAAACGTTAAATTTTATAAGTAGGTAGGTACCATGGTATAAGTAACAATAGGTATGATATCTAACCGTCCCAATTTCGTCTGCCGTGCGCATGGAGAGTAAGTTTTAAATCTCTTATGGAAGTTTACATTGCTGTCATCTTTTTTAACTCTTTTTTGAATGTATTAAAACGTTTTAAGCATGTAATGATATATGAAATGAAAGAATAATATATGACGAGTATTTACGTATATTAATTTCATAGAAATATAACCCACAAATACCACTAAAAAAAGAAAAGATATTAGACAAATTCTTCGCGCCATTTAAGCCGGCGACGATAGCCGAAGCGTGTTGCCAGACTTTTACAATTGTAATAGATCCACTACTATTTAACATTCTTGTTGTGGGGCTCCCCATATGAAATTTATGTTCAATCTGGAGGTGGTCCCCCATCTAATAGGAAAGTAACGACCTTTTTTTCGTACTATTATTACTCTGACGCCGTTTTAATTAAAAGTTTTTACGTTTAGTGGTATGTGAAATGAAAGAATAATATCATGGTATTTAGGAATATTTATTTCATGAACATACAACAAAGATTAAAGCTAAAATACGACCTAATTATCTTTCCGCTTACACAACTGTATCCATTTTAATTGTTTGTTTTTATCTTTAGGAAAGCGGAAAAACCTTATATTTCTATTAAATGTCTTTGCCTGGTTATCCATATCACAACCGAACATAGCGCACCTCATTTTATGAAAATTCAGATATTTTTTTTAATAAACACAAGACTATAAGAAAACGTTCTGGTAAACTTACAAAATGTCCACCAAAAACTACGGCAACCATGCAGCAGTGTTGCCAGAAATCCGTGATCGAAAGAAATAGAGTGCCGGTTCGAAACCTAGGAATAGTAAAAAACGGTGTCAGAGTAAAAAGAGTACGAAAAAAAAGGGTCGTTACTTTCCTATTAGATGAAATTTATGTTCAATCTGGAGGTGGTCCCTCCAGATTGAACATAAATTTCATATGGGGGGGGAGCCCCACAACAAGAATCTTAAATAGTAGTGGATCTATTACAATTGTAAAAGTCTGGCAACACTGTTTCAAAGCCAGCAGTGGTCGGCGAGCAGCTTTCGGCATGCTTCGGCTATCGTCGCCGGTACCATGGCCGGCCATATGGCCGGCTTAAATGGCGCGAAGAATTTGTCTAATATCTTTTCTTTTTTTAGTGGTATTTGTGGGTTATATTTCTATGAAATTAATATACGTAAATACTCGTCATATATTATTCTTTCATTTCATATATCATTACATGCTTAAAACGTTTTAATACATTCAAAAAAGAGTTAAAAAAGATGACAGCAATGTAAACTTCCATAAGAGATTTAAAACTTACTCGCCAAGCCACGTGATCATCTGCGTGCAATCATACCTATTGTTACTTATACCATGGGTAGGTACCGGGTTTCGGAAATCGACCTCGCCTTGTACCGTGTTTCGGGTACGATGATATCATCAGTATTCATCATCGCATATTTGTTCAAAAAACGGTTGAAATTTTAAAAGTTGAGATTATATCGATTGGGTCCAAAATGGTTTCGATGTTTATTCCGATAGTATCTGATAACTCGTAAAATAAATTAATAAAAATTCTTAAATAATTTCAATCATAATAATAATTATTTGTTAATTTAATTATTAAACTCGTACAACATTACAGTTTTTCAGTTTTAATTTGCACTCGTTTGGCGCCACTTATTACTCTGCCGTGTTGCCATATATTTTAAAAATAAATTAAATACTAGTGGGGTACGATTTAAAAAAGTTTTTTAGTCAGTATGGGGAACAAGCAGTGGCGCACCCAGAAATTTATTGAGGGGGGGTTGAGTTCAACACCCAAAGCCCGGGTGCGTGCCACGGAGTACATACAAGGCGCTCTGTACCACAGGGATCAGTGTTGGGGTATTGACATCCCACTGACTGATTTTTTTACCTTGTATACTAACTTTGCGAACGGCACAACTCTGTCCATCCATAGGGACAGTTTGCTAGACCTTTCACAGCCGGGCAATGAGGAATTGCCAACAAACTTCTCCTCAACAAAGATAGAATTAAGTCATAAAATAGTATTTTCCTTAAGAGACATGTCTGGACTACCTGACAATTCAGACAGAGTACAATTTCTCAGTACATTAACAATAAATAATATATACGATCATCGCAATCATCGCATCGTTTGTAAGCTTACGAATGAGGATTTTATTGTCTCCATTACCATATTCAAAAGGTATTATATGCACTGGTACACTCTATGCAACCGTGTGCGATCATTGTGTGGGATCACTCATGACCATGAAGGCATGGTATAACCATGCCATGAAGGGTTGTTAATGTCGCAGAAAAATTGCAGTTACTACATTGTTACATTTGCTACGTCGCAAACGCAGTGTAATTATTATACTCGACTGATTCCGCGGTTGGTTCTTTAGGAAATATTTTTTAAGTAATTTAATGTAAAAAAGGAAGAAATTTGCTTTTAAATGTTTTAAGATCATGAATCAATCAATCATCAATATATTGAAACATTTAAAAGCAAATTTCTTCCTTTTTTTACATTAAAATGTAATTATTGTTTTGATTGGCTGAAAGTCGTAAGGCTGAAAGTGTCAAAAATACTACATAACCTCAACTTTATTATTATAAATATTTATAAATTTGATGTTAAAAGTTGAAAATTTGAGTGGAAAAGTAGAAAATAGTAGTTTTTGGTTATTGTTCTTCTGTTGATTACGGTTTGACCTAAATAAAAATATTCTAAAAATGAAACGTGAAAGTAGAAAATGTAGTAAATGGAAAAAAATACGTAGTAAGAGCATGTAGCAAAATTAAATTACATTTATGTAAATTTTTTTAAAATTTACTTCGTGTGCTATTAATAAAGATTATTATTATTATTATTACAACGGTACTATATTACGTAGTAAATGTTACATTAACTACTTTAACAACCCTGTTCATGGCAATGCTCTCCTATTCACGGACAAGTTTTTTTAATACTCGTAGGGAGGGGTAATTACTCCCTCGCATACATCCGCACTTGATAAACAACCATTAATTTTCCAATTTCCCTCTTAAAAATAGAAAAAATATGTTCGTATAGTAATGGAATCCCGTGAAGTTACAATTGGCAACTCTGTCAGTCATTCATAATCGGCTCGGTCGGTAACAGACGGGTGCGGCCGAATCAACGGTTAACAACTCGGCTACTGACATTTCGACATTTCACAGACCGCGAGAATACTGAACTGAAAGTCGGGGAAACAAACCGGTCCGTGAAACTAAAGTATTATTTTTCTTTAAACGGTTTAAAATTAGGTAAAACAAAGGTTTTGAAAATAAATTTTAGGAATTGTGATATCAATGAATATTTATCGACGAAGGTGACGTAAAGCAAAGCAGTGAACGGCTCTCGATTAGCGTACGAAAGTGATTTTTTTTTTGTTTCGGTTTGTCCTGAGCCATGGCCGACACGGATGCCAAGGATCGCTATGATCCCGAACTGAAATATTTATGTGTGGATAGGAACAATTACAATGATCCTGCTACTCAGGCCGAATGGACTCAAAAAAGGCTTGTATGGGTGCCCCATGAGGCTCAGGGGTTTGTGGCAGCCTCCATCAAGGGAGAAAAGGGCGACGAAGTGGAAGTGGAGGTACAAGAAAGTGGAAAAAGAACAACCGTAGCAAAGGATGATATCCAGAAAATGAACCCACCCAAGTTCGACAAGGTAGAAGATATGGCCGAGTTAACTTGCCTCAACGAGGCCTGTGTGCTCCATAATCTGAAGGACCGCTACTATTCAGGATTGATTTATGTAAGTTTGTAGCTTCTTTATTCTTACATGTTGTTCACTAGCCTAAAGTTACTTCGAAGTACTTGGAGTTAGCAACTTCATTGCATACGAGCAGGTACTGATCTCCAATAAGAAATGGACAGTGAGCAACACAAAAACAAAACAGTAATACAAAACTATAAAAGCGTTCTTATCCACCTGTATGACGAGCTATAAAACTTTTTTTACAAATTGGTATAGATGTTACCTAGCGGCATAGAGGTCTTATTATGAAAGAAGGGTGGAATGGTTTAATGGTATATATCCTCCTTAGAGTGTGAGCAACATATCTACACTGAATGGCCAATGTAAATTAATTGGCTAAAGACAGATATTTTGGTTTCTTGGGTTTGCTAGATTTTAAAAAATTGAAAATTTTCTATTAAGAACCTAGGTACCTAGTAAATTATAAATTTATTTAACTCCCAATGGGCTACAACAGAATTACATAACTACAAAACTTTTGTAGAAATAATTCCATAACAGAGACTTTAATAAAATAATTTTTTAGATCAACAATCATAGAAATACCTAATAAATCTAATAATACCATAAGTTGTTAGAGGAATTGGTCTATATTAAAGAGTCCTGGAATGTTTAATACCTATTCATTCAGGAATTCTATAGAGTTTTTTTTACTAAAAACTAAAATTTCTTCTCATTATTATGTGAAATTGATATAATTTAGATTTGAATTATTGATTCATTTCATATCCTAAAAGAAAAGAATTTTTTTTAAATTGAAGCTTTATCAAACATTCCTTAATTTTCTTATAATAGTAATCATTTACAAAAATAACTAACCATAAATGATACTAGTAAGTTCTATGTAAATAATTTTATGATCAAACACTGTCAGATGTTTTTGTAAGATAAGATTTTATTTAGGGTTACTTATGTGTAATCATTCATACATCACAATATTTAAGAGATATATAATAGATATAATAATATCATTCACATAAATATCGAAGTGTGGGTACTCAATATAGGGATTTCCAATTTTAATTAAATACCTATATCACCAAATTAAAGGAATGAGATGACATAATATCCTTTAAATAAATTAAATTCAGTTAATGATTTTTCAGAGGCTTGAGATGTTTAAGAATGATAGTCTCAATAGTAATAAATTACCGTTATTCTTATTTTTAGTTATTAGGAATAAATCAAGCTTCCAGTGACTCACATTACTTAATTAAATGCAGGGCAGGGTGTCTTACTTCCAATGCAGGATTCCATTATATTGTATTAAATTCTTCAATTTAATTAAAACAGAGATAGCTACAATTTAAAATTTATTTCAACTAAACTAGTCCTAATAAGTAAAACTAATTCGGAACAAAAAATTAAATCTTACAAGTTCGGATATATTTTTTTTAATTATCAGAAACAAGCACTATAGGAAAAATCCTTAAAGGCACTTTGGGAGTGGTATGTGTGCGAATAAAGCGATTCAAGTTGGTTTTGAATCGTTGAAGGTTATATTCGTTGGGAAACACAGGATGAAGTCCTCCAGATGAAAGAATTCTTAAATAAAAAAATAATGAATATAAACAAAATTAACATATAAATTGATAGAACAGCATAGATTGTACACAAACCATACAATTAAACATACTATAGTAAATAGTCAATATTCTTCAATCAGCAAGAATTGTTCATACAAAAAAGGCAGCAACAATTTTTTATGATATTCAAAGTCAGCAGATTTGCATCACACCATCGCTTTATATTAACCGGATCGGCGTTATCATCCCTGTATAATTGTTCTGAGTCCTTATTATACCAAAATACTGTTGCGTCGTGTGCAAAAAGAGTCCTTTGATGTCAATATCAACCATATCATTTATATACAACAATCGTATAGGGCCATATCAAGGGCCCAATACAGAACCTTGCGGAACACCAAATTTGACATTGAGCTGTTTCTATATTGAACCCTATCTGACAAATATGAGGCAAGCCAGTCGAGCATTTGGCCTCTGAAACCATATATTCCTATTTCTAACTTACGGAGAATAATTGAATGACTAACACAGTCAAACGCCTTCGAAAGGTCGCAGAATATCACAGGAACCGTTTCTGTTATTCAATCTCACATACTGATACTGAAAGACATGTCAATTTCGTTGTGAAGGAGGACACTTTTAAGGAATATTTGCATTCTTCATGGTTTAACCCCCCTGAGAGGTGTAGATGTTACCCTTAAAATCTTAAATGGGAAGCGGGGATCGAGTGTCTTTCCAATAATACCATAATTTATTAGGCCCACGGTTTTTTCAACTTGGTGTGGTGCAAGAATTACTTTATTTCTGATTGTTTACAATAAAATGAATCAATTACTCAATAAGGTGTAAGTGAATATTGAAAAATAATATATTGATGCATGGGTTTTAAAATTATGTTTTATAAATGAATACATTAAAATAATATTTACTTGCTATTTAAATTAAGTGTGTCAAAATGAATAATGATACAAACAAAGCGACATGCAACGTCCATTTACGCCTTATGGAGTGGTAATTGATTGTATGACCCCTTCTAATTAATGCATTTGGAAACGATGTTATCCGTGGTTCCCATTTGAAAATGTAGATTTTTTGCAGTTTTCCCGATTTAATTTTTAATCTTATTGTTTGTACGCCCTGTATTAATGTTTAAAAATATTATAAAAAAATCTATTAAATCTATCTCAACAAGCAATCCAACAACAAAAAGTAATGTAATGTGCTCTTTTTGGCGCAAACTTAAAATGGTGAAAACAGAATTTGAAAATTTTCGCTTGCTTAAGAGATAAGGGGGAAAATTAAAAAATTGCCAATTTCAAAATTACCCTATATTTTCTTAGTTAAAAGAGATACAGAAAAATGTTTTATACAGAAGTTTCTTTATGATGACTGTTGAATAATCTGCAGTGTTCAGAATAAGTATACGGGGTCAGGTAAAGAAGTTATCAATTAATTATACAAAAAGGTATTACAGAATGGAAAAGTGTTTAAATTATTTTATTTTGTCTAAAGAGTTTAAGATGTACATATGACAACACCGGCCAGAATTCCTTGATTGCTTACATGTATCCCAGTGCCGCACAGGTGTTTTTCTGGTTTGACGTCAGGTCACTTTTAACGCTGAATGAATTGAAAGCGCCATTTTATTTTTCTTCAATTTGTCTTTATCTTAGGAATTGCCGGTTTAAATATAATACGTCATTTCCATAACACCCTGTATATAGATCGAGGCGGTTCCCGGTGGCACACCCTGTATACACTTTAACTTTTTACTGCGCACCCAATATGTTTAGTCGTTGGTTTAATCTCGCCTCATGTTATCCTTAAAGGGTGATTTACCCCTTGAAACACTTTTCGGACGGACCTATTGAAGAATCTCCCTTAAGGGTGCTATAGCGTGTAATGCTTATACAGTCAGATAATGAATTGGTACCTAATTTAAATAACAAATGACACGATACACCTGCGTATATTTCCGATCATACAAGTTTGACCCGGGCATTTGTCACTAGAAAATAGAAATAATTTATCAGGTGGCGAATAATAATTGATCGTCATTATTTTCAATCATTAACGTTGGGTATAAGATTTGTTTATACGATTTAAATAGACAATAAAATTTTGAATCATCCTACTAATTAATAAATTGCAAGGTCGATTATTTTTACAAGGCCTTCGGCACATGTTGCGTGCATTGCCTAGTTAATATTATACATAGGTAATTATTCAAATTATGAGTTGTGATTTATATTTTATAGGATCTGATATCCCAGTTCATTTCCGATTATTTATGCTTTAATCCGGTGGTATGTGTTCTTCAGTTACAAGATATACGGCGTGTCAAAAAAAACAACACATATAATGTACGGCTTTTAGTGCGGGAGCAAATGTAATTTTCCGAGTCGTGTCGAGAGTAAAGTACCTTAACTTACATATATACAGGGTTCCTTAATGACGTGCTAATATTTCAGGGTGTGATTCCTTAGGTCATTTTATAAAGAAAAGTTCATATGAACATAATATGTCCGCAACGGCTTAAATTTTTTGCTATAGGGTGTTGAATTTAAATTTTTTAAAAGGGTTATTTTTTAATATCTCCGAAAGTACTTTAGATATTATTATCAATTTTGGTATGTATTAATAGGATATAGAATCACAAACTTTAGTTAGAAAAGTTATTCAACTGTTCCACCAGTGGCGTCCCTGCAAACATGTCCTCGTGATATTTTTTACAAAAAAGATGGTACTTACGCCACTGACATTTTTCCAGGTGTATATTTTTTCTCATTAGCCTGGCCAATTCTACATGAAAACGGTCTCTTGAGTTTTTCTCGTCACACGCACTGTTCTTGATTAAAACCACTAAATTCATATTGAAACTCATTATTATTAACATTGATAAAATAATTAATGATAAGTTTTGTTTTAAAAAAATTGTTGGAAATGGCCACCTTTACTTAAAAGGCATGCTTCCGCCCGTCTTCGCCTCTAATTGCCCATTCCAACAATTTTTATAAAACAAAATTTATCATTAATTATTTTATCAATGTTAATAATAATGAGTTTCAATATGAATTTAGTGCTTTTAATCAAGAACGGTGCGTCTGAGGAGAAATAGAGGTGTCCGCCCATATGTATATGTATTATGTATGTACAAAACACAAAAATACACTAGTTTTAGTTAGGATGTAGTACTAAAAAAATCTAATAACGTAGTTTGACGTGTTTGCGTTTTATACTTGCAATCTAGAAAATGTAATTCCAAGTCTGATAACAATTATATTGCTGTAGAGTCACCTCTATTCTTTACATACTCTTATAATTCCTTTACCATACTAATGGCTTGTTGATAATTGGTGACGTTTGTTTGATTACTGCATTCAACTTCTTCATCCGAGTCGTCAGATAGTGATGTGGTTTCAGTTTGGACTACATAATCGGTAGGAATGGGGTCACTATCATCTTCTAATAGCACATTGCTATCAATGTTAATGAACTCGCCCAAATCATTGTTATCAAATTACAAACTTCCACAACATCAATATTCTCTTTCAGACTCAAAACGCGACATTTTTGTGCCATTGTTTACGATTTTAACCTTACAACTCACAAATAAACGGCGGACTGCTGTCGGGGAATCACCCATACTTTCATTCGGCGAAGTCCTTTCGCTGCCACGCATACGCGATTGGTTGGCGGTCTGTCTTCAGAGAGTTTTTGCACCGTACGTATTCGTCACCCAAATACTTAAAAAAAATTTTTGTCCGTTTAAAGGAGGGTTTTCGCACTTTTTGTATGAAAACAGCCTATCCGCGTCCGCCCAAAGGAGAGTCCGCCCAAGAGAGGTTGATTTTCATGGAATTTCATATACCTAGTTCCGGACTATGAATAAATTTCCGCTTATTAGAGGTGTCCGTTATGAGAATTTTCACTGTAGTTTAATTTTGTTTTTTTGGTATTAATATAATTAAAAAATCAGATACTATAAAGTTTTATACACATTACTTAATAATTAGCGTAACCAAATAAGAGAAAAGTATTATTTTTTTTCTACCAAGTAAAAATATCATTAAAAAATGCCTCCTCTTTTTTAAAAATCTACCACTATTGTAAGCGCCCTTTTATCTTAATTCGGTCCGAGTACTTTCCTATTCCTTTCATATCGAATGTGTACGGCCGGGTCATTGACGTTGCCTTATCGCCCCCGCGACTTCGCTGGCCGAAAAGGGTTACAAATCGACAGAGATGGCGTTATGTTTTAGGATGTTACATTTTCGGCTAGCCCGATAAGTCTATGACTAGCCCATATGGTGGTCAAGCGCTCGTTGAACTCGCGTAATGGATGGCCCATTTCTTATTATATACGATGTCGATATTATTTTTCAATGAGACTGTATATTTATAAGATACGAGGGTGGTCAAGGGGTTTACATCACATATATTATATAACCATTATATTGCTAACACCATCTGCAATTACGTCCCCACCATGGGCATCGAACGGGTAATAGTGAGTTTGCGCAGTCAATCAAAATTTCGATTAGTTCGATTTAAGACAGCGTTCCATGCATACGATTTCTGACGATATGATGAACCGACGGTGCCCTGATTCGTGAAACTTTTGGTGCCAAATTCCGTCCGAATATTTGTAATAATCGATACGATGAGCTTTATTTTAACTTTCATCCGACGTCGTATGTTTCTTAATTTCACTTTTTTCTAAACCAAAAATTAAGAATGAATGACTATATTGACTATTTTAAGAATTATTAGCAGCTACTAAGGCAACAAATTAAAAATACATTAATTTTAAGGTTAGGTAGTGACCACATATATATTATATTGTATACGAGTGACACTTTCTTCTTTTTTTACAAGCTTTTTAGTGAAATTCGGTTCCGAGGAGCGAAAATATTTTCGTATATATGTACATACCTGAAATACTTTATACCTGGTATTGATCCACGACTTTTGCAAAAAAGGATCATGCGCTTGTGTCGTTTCATCTTAAACAAAACAAGTCACTAACCTACCAAACAGCGAATCGAATCACCACAAATTTAAAACTCCTTTACGAAAATTGTTGTTAGGTAATGAAAGTTTATAAGCACTAATATACCTACAACAATGTGGATGAACCACTTTTTATTCTGTAATTTAAAAAAGCATCCAGAACCAAAGATGGCGACGAATAACAACAAACGAATAATGTCGGGTCGGCTCTGACGCGATCGATAACATTTCCACCCTACTGCGCAAACTCAATGGTGCCAAGTGATCTCCCATAGCGGGGACACTTTTTGTAAATTGGAACGTTCGTATTGGCAATATAATGTATATATGTATGTGGTTTACATCTGGTAGACGGTATAGAGGTAATCCTCGGAAATCATGAGGAAATCTTAGGTAACTTCAGTTAATCTCAATACATCGGTGTAATACTTGGTTATTTCTGAAATATAATATATAAGTTTTGGTGACTCTTGATATCCCCTATAATTAAAAATTGCATATTTAAACTTTTGCTCTGTATTTGGGCATACGTTTTTCACTATTTTCTTTATTGACGGTTGTTTTCCTATTCTTCATATTCTTGGTTTCTGTCCTTTTTTGCGAACTCGGCAAATAATTGACGTTGTGTCTAGACGGACCTATTGGAAGTTTATTGACGTTCCAGGAATCCCTTATGACGACGCGTTTTTAACGATGCCGTTAAAGAGGCCTATCTAATTATCGTACGAGGTGCGCCAGCTAGGCTTATTTGTCTTGGATAACTTGTACAGGGTGTGTCAGGCTTCGACAGGGTCTAAAGCCCAAAAAGTGTCTAAATAAAAATTATTTGTTTTTGGGACACCCAGTATATTTTTCCAGGATTTGATTTAGTAAAACAAGAGCTTTACAACCAAAGATCTTGTAAAACTCTAAATAGAAAAATGTACATTTCTAGCCTACGCAACGAATACAAACAGCCTTTCCCACCTCTTTCGGTCATTATTGCAGCATAGCCCCAGGTTGCCATCCAACATCCCAATTAAAAATTTTATAATTTCACTGGTTTAAGGTTAACTCGCAATTGCTCTTAAAATATGTTTATTTCCCAATAATTTTACTATAAACTGTAAAAAGACGATGAGAGATTCTTTAAAAATATATTATTATACTTAAAAGTATCAAACGAATCTTGAACTAATCCGACTGCACTCTGGCAACATGTATTTTTATTTTACTATGCGCTAGGATCCCAAGAGCCAAACTATGAATGAATAAAAATCTCGTAAAAATTACAACGTTGGTGCTGTGTTTTAACGGAATGTTTATATATTTTGGTTGTTTTGTGATTTTTGGTGAAAAAGCATCTTTATTATAAACAATCATGGTATATTCATGTGTAGTTTGTAAAAGAGTGGTTCATTTAAATAAGAATTTATCTTTTCATCGGTAAGTTTGGTTATGTTTTAATATTTAACCATCTGATATAACCAGACTTCAACATTGTTGCCATTACATGCAGTTCTCTCTTCCACTCATTACTGATTTTCAATAACATTTCACACAATCACGGCTTCACTTTCCAAGAGTTTTATGAATGGATTATTGGACCTGTGTTTACAACCGTATTTAATTTTTCGAACTGAAATGCAGCGTTGTCAATTAATTTTTTTCTGCAATTTTAGTAATTTCTCAGGGTACGATACGGTTGTAAACACCGACTTGAAACAAACATGGACCCGGTATTTCTATCTGCTTTGTACACGTTAACGTGACGCCTTTTATTACGAAAATAAACACAACAAAGTTGAGACGAGGATTGTATCTGTAGAATCACCATCTCTTTTTATATTCTGTCTGTTTCTGTTTTCATTCAACAGGTAACCGGTTCGATATATCTTTGTTAGGAAAAACAAACAATCGACGGACGTGACTCAAAAGTCCATATTTTTATCCAGTTTATCGCAGACTTGTCTTGTCATATTTAGTTAAGAATTACTATTTTTTTCCATGAACAATACTTACATTTAACACACAAACACTGAAAAACAACAAAGAATTTTATTTAACAATAACGACAAATATGACAGCTGTTAATCTGGTAGTGACAATCATGAAAGCGGCAATAAGTGCTTTATAAAAAGTATATTCCGAACGCTCGATATCGACATAATGTATTTGTCCTATTAAAAGAAAACGACTAACAGAAATTATACTAATTTTCAGAGTTCCCCGATTGTTTTTCTGAAAAGTTGTTAACAATCCACCTAAGAACGTGAGTTTGTTTATCCTTCAAAGACTGTGAACAAAAGCCGTATACTCTGATTGAAAATCCTTGGTATAGGAAAAAAATGTATTAGTTTTTAATTATTCATGTTGTTTATATCATATACAGTGAAACCTCTAAGTGGACACCTCTAATAAGCGGACATCTCTATTAAGCGGACATTTTTTCATAGTCCGGAACTAGGTATATGAAATTCCATGAAAATCAACCTCTCTTGGACGGACTCTCCTTTGGGCGGACGCGGACAGGCTGTTTTCATACAAAGGTGTGAAAACCCTCCTTTAAACGGACAATTTTTTTTTAACTATTTGGGAGACGAATAAGTACGGTGCAAAAACTCTCTGAAGACAGACCGGCAACCAATCGCGTATGCGTGGCAGCGCGAAAGGACTTCGCCGAATGAAAGTATGTGTGATTCCCCGACAGCAGTCCGCCGTTTATTTGTGAGTTGTAAGGTTAAAATCGTAAACAATGGCACAAAAATGTCGTGTTTTGAATCTGAAAGAGAATATTGATGTTGTGGAAGTTTGTAATTTGATAACAATGATTTGGACGAGTTCATTAACATTGATAGCAATGTGCTATTAGAAGATGATAGTGACCCCATTCCTACCGATTATATAGTTTAAACTGAAATCACATCACTATCTGACGACTCTGACGAAGAAGTTGAATGCAGTAATCAAACAAATGTCACCAATTATCAATAAGCCATTAGTATGGCAAAGGAATTATAAGAGTATGCAAAGAATAGAGGTGATTCTACAGCAATGGAATTGTTATCAGACTTTGAATTCTTTTTTCGAAATTGCAAGTATAAAACGCAAACACGTGAAACTACGTTATTAGATTTTTTTTTAGTACTACATCCTAACTAAAACTAGTGTATTTTTGTTATGTTATGTTTATTTGTACATACATATATATAGTAATAATTTTACATTTACATATTACCTAATAACAAATTTCCCATGGGCGGAGACCGCTACTAGGCGGACACATTTAGACTGTTCCGTAGGTGTCCGCCTAAGAGAGGTTTCACTGTATTGTGTCATGCCACTTCTACACTATTTATACTTTTGTTTTATGAATACAAAAGTAACATTGAATATTTCACGAGGTTTTTGGCTGTCGCATAAACTTTTAGGCCGCGTCTACTTGATAAATTACTCGGAGACATTCTAGAATTATTTAGAAAACTCGTGTAGCCCAATACCTTTTTTTTTGTTTCACTGCTTTATCTTTACCAATTTTTTTTTGTGTAATTTTGAGATTTTCTATCACAATGAATTCAATAAACTCTTTAATTTTTATTTGTTGGTGCCACATCAAGATCCTTAACTGGTAGAATTTTTTATAGATTCATTAGCAAGTTCAAGGACGTACACAATCGTTAATATAATAACTCCTGGTGTTATAATTTTATGACTTTCATTTAAATAAGCTGTTAGGATGGTAGTTTAATAAATTGCTGTTATAAAATGGCTCGTTACATCTTCGGCTTTGGAGGCATTGGGTGGGATGTGTGAATAAATTAGTGATTATATGGAATATCAGATGGCACTGTCATCACAACAAGAAAAGTCCACGACGACTTGAAATTTGTTAAAACGTTATTTTTCATGGTATGTGCCACTTGCAAGCATGTCCTCGCATATATTACAAAAAACTGATTGTCCACTGCAAAGTCGGATTTAACAGGGCGTGAGAAGGGCAGTGAAATAGAGTAAATTTTTTTTCGACATGAAGGAAGGAAACAAAACACACTTGTGTAGTTAAAATTCGTGCAGTTTGTTGTCGTGTCTAAGAAATAGTAAGAAATTTTCCAGTATTGTTCTTGTATGTGTGCGGGGCTAGTGATCTTGGGGCCACGTCGGCACTGGTCCACTGACATTTTTCAATGTGGATAGTTTTCTGATGAGCATGGTCAATTCTACATGAAAACGGTCTTTTGCCTTTTTCTCGTCAGCCTGTTCTTGATTAAAACCAAGGATCTTAAATCGAGGAGGACACGGCTTTAGTTCACAGTCTTTGCAGAATATACAATTCACATTCTTAGGTAGGTTGTTAGCAACTTTCCAGAAAAATAATCGGGGAGCTCTGAAACTAAGTATAATTTTTCTTTGTCGTTTTCTGTTAATTAGACGAATATATTACGCCGCCTTCGAGCGTTCGGAATGTACTTGTTATAAATCCCTTATTGGAACGGCCGTCTTTCATACTTGCTTTCACGTTTGACTCTACCGGATTAACAACTATCATATTGGTCATTGTTAAATAAAATTCTTTGTTTTTTTTTCAGTGTTAAATAATTCTTAACTCAATATGGCAAGATTGTGCCAAGTGTGTCGTAAACTGAATAAAAATATACAGGGTGTTATGGAAATGACGTATTATATTTAAATGTGTGACTCCTTGGGTGTCCTAGAGAAGCGCTACATATTTTTTTTTTTAAATCGACCGTTTTAAAAGTGGGGTAATAAACACTCTTACTCACAAGTCAGTCCGCGCTACTGTATAATATTTCACCCAGAGCCAATGACAATGTTGCCAAACTTAATGTAAAATGAAATTCCATATAAAATTATAAAAATAAATTATTTTCTACCTACTTGTACCTAAAGAGCGAGGAAATCCAGGCAATTTGACGTCCAGAAGAAACGCGTCAATAAAAACAATATTCAAAGATTATTTATGGACTGGCAAGATACACGCGTAAACCGAAAAAACAGAGCGGATTGCTGAGAGTGTGTTGGTGATCGACGAGACACAACGTATCCGGCCACTGGTTGGTCTTCAACTAACAGACGCAATCGTGCGGCGCTTTATAAAACTACTTCGCTCAGCCGATGTAAGGCGTCAAGAGGTCATTGGCATTTGACCTCGTGACGTACGTGGCTATTACCATTCCATATGTTTTTTCGGGTTGTTTAAAACATGGTCCGTCGTAAATGTTCTTCAATTAATTGTACAAAAAGGTATTACAGAATGGAAAAGTGTTTAAATTATTTTATTTTGTCTAAAGAGTTTAAGGTGTACATGTCGATACATGCATCGAATAACATTGTAAGTGACATTTTGACCAATTTCAGAGTTCAAAATAAATTTCAATGTTTCAAACCTAAAATTCGGTTTTTAACTTAATTGTTTTTTAAATGCCTCTTTCATCCCTTTTGTATCTGATTATTTTGGTATTTTGCCTGTAGTATCACGGTAAAGTAATTTACCCGAACCTGTTATGTCTTCGCCTGTAAAAACACGATTTGTCACTTACAATGTTATTCGATGCATATATCGATATGACAACACCGGCCAGAATTCCTTGATTGCTTACATGTATCGCAGTGCCACACAGGTGTTTTTCTGGTTTGGCGTCAGGTCACTTTTACCGCTGAAAGAATTGAAACCGCCATTTATGGCTATTTTTCTTCAATTTGTCTTATCTCAGGAATTGCCGGTTTAAATATAATACGTCATTTCCATAACACCCTGTATACTTTGCGTCACGTCCGTCGATTGTTTATTTTTGCTAACTAAGATATATCAAACTGATCAGCTGTCACAATGAGAACAGAAACAGGCAGAAGATAAAAAGAGATGGGGATTCTACAGATAGAATCCCCGTCTCTTTTTTGTTGTGTTTATTTTCGTAATAACAGGCGTCACATTGACGTGTACAAAACAGATACAATTACCGGGTCCATGTTTGATTCAAGTTAATGGAAGGACCGTTTTCATGTAGAATTGACCGAGGATTATCAAAAAAAATCGACATGGGAAAATGTTAATGTCGTAACTTGGGCACACTTTTTTGTAAAAAATATCAGAGGTTATATTTGCAGGGATAGAATACCTTTTCTAACTAAAATATGTGATTTTATATTCTAGTAATACATACCAAAATTGAAAATGGTATCTAAGTACTAAGATATCAAAAATTTCAACATCTACCAAAAAATCGGAACGGTTCATATGAACGTTTCTTTATAAAATGAGCTAAGTAATCATGCTCTAAAATATTAGCATGCCAATAAGGAACACCCTTGTCATTTGCTTATTAATTATACGAAGATTTTATGGAAATACTTTTACCTAGCTTACAACCTATGTAGAGGAATGCATGGAATTCGTTCTACATAAAAATTAATTACGTTTAATATACAAAAAGGTTGTAATTTGTAATGCACAGTACAGTGTACTGTTAATCTTTTACTGAATTGGCGCGTTAATGTTTGTGGTTATTGTGGTTTTATCGAAAACAGCATTTACTTATCTTTTCAGTATTTATTCTCGGGTAATACTTATACCAAAGATAAATGGTGTGAAAACGAGTGAAAATCAAGAACAATGTTTTGTAGGAAACTGCTTTTTCCCTTGTGCCAGTTGTAAAAAAACCTAATATACTTCACTTAATTCTTAATGTTAATTTAAAAAAAAACATAGACTTTCGTTTCTATTTGCTAAAAATAAAACTGATGTTAAAATTCACAACAAGCATAGCTGCAATAATTCAATATATTTTTCCCAAGTACAATGAGCAAGGATTTCTAACAAATACTTTGTAACAGTTTATAAGAAGCCTAATCCACTTTGTTTAATATTGTTTATGTTATTTTGTAGTTTATTTACTGTCTAAATTCTGAATGGGGACTTTCGCCACGCCCGTAATGTATCATTGCTCTGTAATGCGGATTTTAAATACGGTTTTAAACGAACCTATTTTATTTTTAGTATTTTTAGTACATGGTGGAAAAAATTCGAGAGAGGCTCGCGACAGGTTCGTTGAAAAAAAGTTGGAACGAAGCGCGCCTCGGTCTCGTCTCGCGAGATTTATACGCACCTTAAGAGTAATCTTAATACTAACTTTTAAAATTTTCAAGATTTGTTGCCAACATTTATCAATAATTCAAATTATCATCGCATTAAAAAATAATTGACTTAAGTGTGGACTTTATCAAAAAGTTCCTTTTCTTTTGTGGAAGCACAATCAAAATTTTAAGAAATTTAGAAGGTTAACTATTTTTTTATATAAATACAGGGTGCCCCAAGTAAAGTGGCCTATTAGAAGTATCTCGAGAACTAAATGAGATGTTATTTTGAAAATTTGGCTGTGGCTATAAGAGATGGTTTTCTACGTTTCTAAAATATTTTGGATGATGCGGTGTTGCCGGGTCATACCGAAAGTGGTAACAACTACGGAATTTTAAATAAATTACCCTATATATTATATTTTTTTTGGAATCTAGGTAAAAATCTAGAACAGTTTTCTGTATAATATCATATACCTATCTTTAAGAGTTTTTGAAATATAAATAATTTTGTGATTTTTTAACGCCGTATCGGGACCTGAAGAGAAAATCGTATCTTTTTAGCAGTTACAGCTAGAAAGCTGAAATTTTGACATAAGTTTCACAAGACCATCGCAATTTTATAATTTTGAACAGTATTGAATTCGTTTTATACAGGTCGTCTCCATAACAATATTTTTGAGGCAGATGAATTATTGTAAAAATCTTATTTTTTTTAAATGGGACACCCTGTATTTGATATGTTTTACTAATAGAGGATCAAATTTTCTATCTAATGATATTATGTGTTCCTATACCTATCTTCACTATTTTCGGACTTATAGCGAAATTTATAAATTATCTTATAAAAATATATTTTTTGGTAGTTGGCTGTGGATTCATAGAAACAAAATAATGAAAAATCCATGTGACCTTATGTCTGTGTTGTTGAAAAAAAAAATAGTTAACCAATAAGGAATTTATTAATAAATAAATAAACCAAATGAAAATTACATCAATAAAATAACTAATAACTAAATTGTTTAAAATGCCCTCCGCTCGCTCTTAAACATTCATAAATTGTGGTTATAACATGTTCATTTGTCACCTCTTTTATTTCTTTCTCTTCTAGAGACCCCAAAGCTGTTCGTACTCGATTTTCTAAATCTTCCCTTATTGTGACGGGTGTCTTGTATACTATTTCTTTAATCCTATCTCATAGATATAATTCTAGGGGGTAAGATCCGGAGACCTTGGGGCCATTTCCATGGACCGCCTCGGCCAATCAACTTTTAGGGAGTCATAGGAGCTGCATCAGGATGCAGTTCATTTAATTTTCTGCAAGTTCTAGATAAAACTCTACCACACTCACCATGAATATAAAATAAACTTAAAATATATAAGCTCGAATAATGTGAATTAGCCATTTTTATTACAATAACTCAGCCATAACGTCAAATGGATTTTTCATTATTTTGTTTCTATGAATCCATTCCACAGCCAACCACACTATCAAAAAATATATTTTTATAAGATAACTTATAAATTTCGCTATAAGTCCGAAAATAGTGAAGATAGGTATAGGAACACATAATATTATTAGATAGAAAATTTGATCCTCTATTAGCAAAACATATCAAATACAGGGTGTCCCATTTAAAAAGAAGAAGATATTTGCAATAATTCATCTGCTTCAGAGATATTGTTATGGAGACGCCCTGTATAAAACAAATTCAATACTGTTCAAAATTATAAAATTGCGATGGTCTTGTGAAACTATTGTCAAAATTTCAGCTTCCTAGATGTAACTGCTAAAAAGATACGATTTTCTTTTCAGGTCCCGATACGGCGTTAAAACATCACAAAATTATTTATATTTCAAAAACTCTTAAAGATAGGTATATGATATTATACAGAAAACTGTTCTAGATTTTTACCTAGATTCCAAAAAAAAATATAATATATAGGGTAATTCATTTAAAATTCCGAAGTTGCTACCACTTTCGGTATGATCCGGCAACACCGCATCATCCAAAATATTTTAGAAACGTAGAAAACCATCTCTTATAGCCACAGCCAAATTTTCAAAATAAAATCTAATTTAGTTCTCGAGATACTTCTAATAGGCCACTTTACTTGGGGCACCCTGTATATATTTGCAATTCGAATCAAACATAATATTTAGGGGCTAGCTTTTAATCAGTTCTCCTCCTATTTCAGTTCTAGATAACAATGTGTGCAGCTTGAAGAGTCGAGGGCAGAGGTACCTCAGGGTTCGGTTCTGGGCTCGCTTGTTATTGTTTTATTGTATAATGATCTGTATCATTAGTTATCCTCACTTATAGTTATGTTTATGTTATTATTAAAAAAAATATATCGCGTTGACTCCGGGCAAAAATGTACATGTCCATTTTTGGAATGCGATTTCTTCGAAACTGAAAAAGAAAATTAAAATTGTGATATTATGGGAAAACGACCTTTAAAATGATTTTAAGAAACCACTAACGAATATGAAATAAGTTTCGTTTCTAAACAAATCGAAATTTTGTTAAAAATAGGTTGCATTCCTAAATTTTTTGCCAATGAGGTGTTAAATTCAGAAATGGTACTTAAATTAAATCACATTCTTGCTAAGTTATTACTAAATTGTTTTCACCTTAAATTTTAACACGGCATGGATAAAAAACATGAAAGGTATGCAGTATACATTTATTTAGTATGTGATTCAAAACCTGTAAGTAACTGTAAAGCATTCGCATAATCAATTTATGTAGTAATGCTGTTGTTAAGACTCCTTTACCACATGTGTTATTATCAAAAATTTTGATAATTTTAATATTAATCGGTTTTATCATATCTTCAATCACGAATATTGTTATGGTTCATTTTTAATGGTCGATATGCCGTAGGCGGTTAACTTAATAAATTCTTAAGACCGAAGATTTGACACATATTAATATCACAAAAACGGAAAATTCAATTGATTCTTTGTTTTAATCCTGAAAACACACAAAACAATAGCATTATATCACGAGCGTTGAAAGTGGCAGATGTTAAACGAGGAGGTATGTAAAAATGGACGTAAGAATCGAAAATAATTTTTTATATTTATCATAAAAACATAAAAGGATCTCCAGAATTAGAAAAGAAGACAAATTTATATAATTGTTTTAATGTGTCGTATTGCTCTAGTGTCCTTTACCTCACCCACCACAAGTGATCGGCCGATACCGATATAAATACCAGTACATCGATATATAAGCCCAGATTCCACCCTCACTTGAGTACTGCTCTCATGTCTGGAGCTCTGCACCCAAATATACTCTTCGGCTACTGGATTCCATCGAAAGGAGGGCCATTCTTCTGATTGGAGACCACGAGCTGACGAAGAACCTCGACAGCCTAGAACATCGAAGACAGGTTGGGGATTTCACTCTCTTTTACAGATATTTTCATGGAAAGTGCTCGGCTGACCTTGCCCTCTTAATTCCGCCCAGTGCGGCGAATATCAGAAATACACGACGAAACACTGCCTCCCATCCATATGTGGTTAAGCTTAGTACTCCTCGAACGTCATTATTTAAGAATTCTTTCATCTGGAGGACTTCATCCTTATGTAACGACCTTCCCGAGGTCATTTTTCCCAACGAATATAACCTCCAACGATTCAAAACCAACGTGAATTGCTTTTTGCGCACACGCACCACTTCCAGAGTGCCCTAAAGAATTTTTCCTATAGTGCTTGTGTTTGATCATAAAAAAAAGGGAAAATTTTTCCGACATATGTATATCGGCATTTTTAAGATGTATGAAGCTGTTAATTACCATTTGAAAGTTATTAATGATCATGCTAGGGCGCTTAACTTATACGAACGAAGATTATTTAATCGTGTTAATTAATTATTTATGGATAATGTGACAAATTTATTTCTTTGCCATTTGTTTTTCTACTTCGACGATTTGATGGCCAATTAGGAGTAACTGAACTTAAAAGTGGCATTTATAAACTTTGTCGCTGTAGTTCAGTTCAGTTGCGTTTAGTTCCGCCGGCTGTCGTTCGTTCCGGTGTGAAGTTTTCATTATAAATTAATGGTTGAAGTCTTAACTCTTCCAACTTGAAATCATTTTTCATCGGCATACATAGGCAAGGACGTTATTTTTTTAATTCACCTTCTCTACAAATAAGGTAATTTAAAAACACAATAATGGAGAACAGAGGATTATTAAATTCGATTAAACGGAATTCTAATAACACTGGGAAACAAATTTCAACTTTTTTTTTGTTTCCTGAACAAAACCTATTTTTTTGGATTCAACTGTACCCAAGTAACTAAAAAATACCTATTAAAGATTTTAGTTGGCTCGCAAAAAAAAAAATCTCAATTATTTGTTACAAAATTTTAATTCATAGGCATATACAATGGACATACAAAATACAGATAACAATATATTGTTGGTTCAACAAAAGCAACTAAATAGCACATTTTTATCATTGAATCCAAAGTTTAGACACTCATTTTGCGCTTCTTAGCTTGCCTTTTGAAAGCAGCCTCTGGGGCATCTCTCGTAATAGTCCAGCAGTAGTCGGCTAACATCTCACAGTTCCATTTTCCCTGATATCTTCTTTCCATGTTCGAAATATCCTGGTGGAACCTCTCACCGTGTTCGTCACTTACAGCACCACAATTTTCCGGAAAGTAATCCAGATGAGAATCCAGGAAATGAATTTTCAACGACATATTACACCCTAGGTTTTGGTAACACAAAAGAAGTTGGGCAACCAGGTCTTTATAATTTTCTGCTTTTATGTTTCCCAAGAAATTTTTTGCAACCATTTTAAAGGCATCCCAAGCGTCTTTTTCCTTGCCTTCAAGTATGGAATCGAATCCGAAAAGTTTCCTAATCTGGGGACCCACAAATATTCCCTCTTTAATTTTAGCGTCACTGATTCTAGGGAACTTTTCTTTTAAATAACTAAAAGCACGGCCTTCTTTGTCCATTGCCTTCACAAAATTTTTCATAAGTCCCAATTTTATATGAAGTGGCGGTAGTAAAATCTTTTCTGGGGCAACTAATGGCGCGCTGGTCACGTTTTTCTTTCCTGGCTCAAAAGACTCTCTCGGTGGCCAAATTTTCTTTCTGTAGTGATCCGATCGTGCTCGACTGTCCCATTCGCAGAGGAAGCAGCAGTATTTTTTATAACCTAGCTGCATTCCAAGCAAGATCGCCACAACTTTTAAATCCCCACAAATTTGCCATTTATATCTTTCATATTGTATGGTCTCAAGTAACAATTTCAAATTGCTATATGTTTCTTTCATATGGACTGCATGACCAATTGGGACTGAAGGCAATTTGTTTCCATTATGGAGTAACACAGCTTTAAGACTTACTTTTGAGGAATCAATGAAAAGTCTCCAGTCTTTTGGATCATAGTCCAGATTTAAAGCTGCCATTAATCCCTCAATGTCCCTACAGGCTACCAAATTGTTATCCATGTTAAAAAATGGTGTTAGGTTTTTCTGACGGCTTCGGTACACAGAAACTTTTACTTCATCTTCAAGTAAATTCCATTGTTGCAATCGAGAGGCCAATAGTTCTGCTTTTGTCTTGGGCAGTTCCAAATCCCTTATAAGGTCACTTAATTCACTTTGACTTATTTTGTGAGGCTTTTTACTTGGAAGTTCACAGACAAAATCGGAGTCTTGCGAGGTTGATGGGCCGGCGACATTTTCCGGTACACTACCGTTTGAATCCTCTTGATCATCATCAGAATGAAGGGTATATTCCTGAGGTGGATTAGGTATAGGCAACTCGTCACTATGAGGCACCGGGCGTATGGCGGATTGTAAATTTGGATACTGTATCGCAGACCTTTTTTTCTCTGAAAAGCCTTTTTTGATGGGAGGTGTCAAACAAAAGTAACAGTCAGTAACGTGGTCTTTCGGTTCTCGCCAGATCATAGGAACAGCGAAGGGCATCTTACGGTTTTTTCCACTTAGCCAGCCGCGAATGTTGGACGCACATTTGTAGCAGCAGATATGGGGAGCCCAATTTTTATCCTGGTCTCCAACTTTGCAGCCAAAATACAAGTGGTAAGCCTTTTTTATTAAAGGGCTAAGCGTACGTTTTTGTTTCACAAAAGTCATTTCACCACATATATAACAAAAATGATCCGGCTTATTTACACAAACTCGCGACATGTTGCTCAAAACTCTCTAATTTCTCAAATACGAACAGCTCTCGATCAACTGGTGGTTGAAATACAACTAACTAACAATTTAGGATTTATATTATATGTATTTAAACCCCTTATAAAGTACACCTGTTATAATAAATCCAGGTATTTCTCATTTAATGGGGAAATTTTCCCATATATTAAGGGCAGGTAGGTAAATTATCATAATTGGGATGGATCTATAAAACCGGAGCCAACTGAGCCTTTTGCAAGACAGATTGTTAATTAGTATAATAAAATAAGTAAGATTTTGCTATTTTGGTCTCGGAAACATTTTTGCTGTTCCCCAGTGTAATTGAACCCACAACATCAGAGCAATTAATTTTAATTTTGCTGTTTGCCGTTGTTACCAAATCTGGTTATCTGATTAAGTGCATTAACAGACTACATTTAGGCGGGTCCAAAGGTAATGCAGGGTGTCGATTTGGAAACTTCTTACCCTTAACATCCCGCTTTCAGTAAATAATATTAAAAATTGGAAAGACGCGTCAATTTTATTGTGAAGCAGGCGGTTTTAAAGATTATTTGCAGCCTTCGTGGTTTAACTCCCTGAGAGTGAACCCTTAAACTCTTATAGGGGCTCAAGCATATATATATATATATATATATAACCATTATATTGCTAATACCATCTGCAATTATGTCCCCGCTATGGGCAACCAAATATTGAACTTTGTTACTATAAAAGATAAGGTGAATAAATCCGGCCTAATTCATAAACACAAACTAAATTTTTAAAAACAAGGCTCGATTAATTACCTAGTGGATGTTGTATAGTTTATTGGAACTTTAAATACTACCAGCACAAGGTATAAGCTATGGTATAATAAAACTAAAATTTATATATTCATACTTGAAATACTTTATACCTCGTATTGATCCACGACTTTTGCAAAGAAGCACCATGCACTTCTGTCCTTTCATCTTAAACAAAACAAGCCACTAACCTATCAAACAGCGAATCACCACAAATTAGAAACTCCTTCACAAAAATTGTTGTTAGGTAATGAAAGTTTATAAGCACTAATATACCGACAACAATGTGGATGAACCACTTTTTATTCTGTAATTTGAAAAAGCATCCAGAACCAAAGATGGCGACGAATAACAACAAACAAATAATGTCGGGACGGCTGTGACGCGACCGATAAAATTTCCACCCTACTGCGCAAACTTACAAGTACCACGCCATCTCCCATAGCGGGGACACTTTTTGTATTTTGGAACGTTTGTATTGGCAATATAATGGTTATATATATATATATATGTGGGTTTAACCCCATCAGAGGGGACCCTTAAACTCTTAAATGGGGTCAAGTGGTACATTATTCCAGTAAATAATATTAAAAATCTATTTTTCTCCATTTCTGAACTCGAAATGTCAACGTAGCAAAATTGACAACCATTGATCATTAAATGGCAGGCAAATTTGTATGTATTTCTATTCCTATATTAGTAAAAACCTACTTACGCACTGTCTACTGTTGCGTAATATGTATATTACGTAAAAGTTCCACAAATCACATTACCCGTGATATGCCAAAACAGTCAATATTTCCAATAGATTTTATGCAATGTCGACTGTGAATTCCATCGGGTCGCCTTGACAACGTAAATGTCAAGAAATTTTAAACGTCAACATTTTTAATTTGTATATTTTTGGGTAAAGTTTAAGTGACTACGATATTCAGTTCGAGGGAACGCCACGGGAAATTACATTACAAGCTGGTTCCACAGCAAATAATTTATTACTAAAAAAGTCCAGGGAGTGGCAGGAAATAGTGTATCAGAAATGTATTGAGTGGTGTACTGATAACCATGTGAGTATTGACTCAGAAAATGTTTTATTAGTATATTTGGATAATTTAACATGAAAACAAATATGAAGTCGTAGAAAAAGTATAGTACACAACTCGAGTGGTAAGCCTATTACACACGATTTCGAAGTACGGTATTCGCTACGCCTCGTACCGTAAGTTTCAAAATCGTGTGTAATAGGCGTCTTGCCACTCTTGTATGTAATCTCATATTCATCTCAAATTCAAAGCATTACATTATCAAATGCTTGAAAAAATTATATTATTTGGGTTCTTTTAATTAAGCCCAGATTATACAGAATGTCCCATAACTTATAGGCCATTGAGCAACTGAAGATACTAAACATTAAACTAGACCAGGGGTCGGCAACCTTTTCAGACGGAAGAGCCAATAGTTATAATTTACACAATTTCTCAGCTGTTAAAGAGCCACTAACGGCCTCAATTTGATATCGAAAGAGACACAACTTGACATCGAATATAACGAACAACGAATATAATCACGAATATAACCTCCAACGATTCAAAACCAACGTGAATCGCTTTTTGCGCACACTCACTACTCTCAGAGTGCCCTAAAGGATTTTTCCTATAGTGCTTGTGTTTGATCATAAAAAAAAAGCACTGATGAAGACGCCAGATTGTCTTGCGTCGAAAACGAATTAAAACCTACATAGAAACATCCGACGACGGCGTCATTCGAGAGCTTTCGACGGACTGACGACAGTAACGACGCGTGTCACGGGGAGGGGTGCGGTGAAAAGCGAGTACAAGTGGCTGAGAGATAGAATCGTTGCCTAATCCTCGTTAATCGATTTAGAGCGAATTTTTAATGTTTTTTTCGTTAAAATAAATAATATTTGCGTATGGAACTAAAGAGCCGCAGCTTCACATCCAAAGAGCCGCATGTGACTCGCGAGCCGCAGGTGCCGACCCCTGAACTAGACCGATGTTTCTCGTTCTAGAAATACAGGCTGTTGCAAGTGAAAGTTTTTTTAGAAAATAAGCCATAATTTGAAAACGGTCAATGCATTGAATTGATAGTTAAAAATAGTTTTTATGAGGAAGAAATAAGAATTTGTATAATTTTTTTTTAGTTTCACATTAGAGGGGCTGGTTACATACACTGGGTTTAGTACATCTATGATTTTTTTTTCTTACCTGTTATAGTATTTTTATCCAAAATTTTCATAGGTGGGCTCGACTAAAAAGGTATACAGGGTGCTGATAAAGTCTGGAATAATCGATTTTTCTTGGAAACGCAAAACTTTTTCGAAAAACGCTCGTACCCGTCGATTTTATTTTATTCTTTGAAATTTTTTGGCGTTCTTCAATATTATACCGGATGCGCCAAAAACGCTAGGCAAGTGTCAACTTCACTTTTTCAAATAGAACACCCCTTTTTTTCTCCAATATTCAGATTCCTCTCTAAACTCTAGACAAGTTTCATATAACATATTGTATGGCTAAAGTCAACAGGAATTGAAATACAGGGCCCACAATAAAAATCAAGGTATAATTTTAAAGCTTGTTTTCCATGACAAATACTTAGGCTAGAAAAAAAATTCTAACAGGAAATTGGTAATACAGTGAACAATCTAAAAAATTATTTGAGTAAGTGTTGAAAATGGTGTCCATTTACGGCTCTACAATGTCCCAATCTCTCAACAAATTCTAACTGTACATTATGTACAATTTCTGGGGTAATTTGTCTTATGGTTGTTGTTATACGCGTTTTGAGAACATCAATATCTTGTGGTTTATTTTTGTAAACCCTTTCCTTAATATAGCCCCACAGAAAGAAGTCCAATGGCGTTAAGTCGGGGGACCTCGCAGGCCACTCTATTTCACCCCGTCGACCTATCCAATGATGATGAAATAACTCATTCAGGTATCTACAGACTTCGACCGAATAGTGGGCTGGTGCACCATCCTGCTGAAACCACATAGTTGTATCATGTGAGTCAGGAATGTTCCGATCGGGAAATAGGGCAATCAACGCTGGAGCGAGGTCTTCTTCAAGAAACTGCAAATATCTTTGGCCAGTCAAATTTTCCTCAAAAAATAGGGTCCTATAACAGTATCCCGAATTATTCCTGCCCATACATTAATTTTTCTCGGCCGCTGGGTACCGGCAATTTTGACGATTTACCATGCCATCCAAGAAAAAAGTAGCCTCATCGGAAAAAATTATGTTACTCGGAAATAATGCATCGTTAATCAAGTAATTATCCATGAGAATTTCGCAGAACTCATTCCTTCTGTCAGGGTCGCCTTCCAAAAGTTCCTGTACTCCTTGACATTTATATGCATGCCATTTTTCCTTTTTCAGGAACTTTGCCACCGTTGAATCGTGGATATTTTGAACATTTTGAGAAATGCTTCTTGTGCTCGAATGTGGTCTCTCTTCCAACGAAACTAGAATATCAAGTTTGACATCGTCGGAAATTTTAGGTCGTCCACTTCTAGGTTTATCCTTAACGTGACCAACTTCATTATACTTCTTAACAATTTTGGAAACAGTTGCCTGATTTATGTGTTCTCTATTTGGATATTTATCATTAAAATACTCACAAACTTCTATTTGTGTTCTCTTTCGATCTCCACATCCTACTATTATTAATATTTCGATTCTCTCAGCTTCCGTTAGAAACATTTTTATGGGTAAAAGTGACAACTTTGGAGTAAATATTAAATGTTTTGACATTTACGTAACTAAGTTATTATGTAGAAACCGGTAAGAAGGTAAATACCTAGACCTTAAAATTATACCTTGATTTTTATTGTGGGCCCTGTATTTCAATTCCTGTTGACTTTAGCCATACAATATGTTATATGAAACTTGTCTAGAGTTTAGAGAGGAATCTGAATATTGGAGAAAAAAAAGGGGTGTTCTATTTGAAAAAGTGAAGTTGACACTTGCCTAGCGTTTTTGGCGCATCCGGTATAATATTGAAGAACGCCAAAAAATTTCAAAGAATAAAATAAAATCGACGGGTACGAGCGTTTTTCGAAAAAGTTTTGCGTTTTCAAGAAAAATCGATTATTCCAGACTTTATCAGCACCCTGTATATCGATCTTAAATCTCTAACCTTTTTCGAGATATTTCCATTTTTGTTTCGATTTTTTGATGCATTGGAAATATCTCGAAAACGGTTTTGTTCGGCTTATACATTTTTAGTTTAGAAATTGCCCTTTGAGAATCTTGGATTAAAAATACTTAATAACAAGTAAGAAAAATCATAGATTTATTAAAACCAGTGTATGTAACTAACGCCCTCTAATGTGAAACTTAAAAATTTCTACAGATTCTCATTTCTTACTCATCAAAACATGATACCGCCAACTTTCAATTCGATATGTTGAACCGTTTTCAAGTTACGGCTTATTTTCTAAAATAAACGTAAACTTTAGAACGAGAAACATTTCGAAAAATTTATATGACTTAATCGGTCTACGTTGATTTTAGCATCTCCAGTTACTCTATGGCCCATAACTTATGGAATACCCTGTATTTGCTAACAAGAGTTATTGTAATTAACATAATAGAATCTGTTGCACATTCTTTGACCTAGTTTAAAAATTAAATATTTATAATATTTAAGCGACCCGCCTTAATATTTACAAAGTTCTCTTTATAAAGCAACAATCAGGTTATTTGATTTTGCAGTTTATGATATTTCGAAGGGTTTGTTGTACTTAATAATCATTTTATTTACAGATATTTTATCACCTTAAACAGGGTCTAAGAAAGATAGAATTATGTTGGCAAATTTTAACAAAAACTGCGGTTTGTAGATTTCTTCCTGATTCATGAATTTTGGCATAAATTTGATGAATAAATTTTGAAACGTTGTTGATTCACGAATAAATCGTAGTTATTAAAAAAAATGTTATATGATTATCAGTTTGTAGACATAATGTTTATTAAATTCCAATTTTCATTCTCTTTTTATTAGGTTTTAAGACGGAAAACCGTGTTCTTCATTCTGTTTACTCGACCATATAGTCGAACTAATTTCATATTTTCTCCGTGGAAAAGCAAAGTCGCCATATCAGTCACATTCAGGTCATCATTTTTTTTTAAACTCATCTTTGATTTGTAATATTTTTATTAAAAAAATTAAATGAAAACATACAAGTTAACCAAAATTATCAAAAAACAGAAACGTATGGAAAGTAAACTGAATGAGAATGTACAAACGGGTACATGCGGGAAACAAATACATAATGCCATTTTGTTGAACTCTGGGATTTTAACTTTGATTCATACAATACATATATTTTCACACAATAAACAATAACATTTTGTTGAACTCGGGGATTTTAACTTTGATTCATAAAATACATATATTTTCACACAACAAACAATAACATTTTGTTGTATTCGAGGATTTTAACTTTGATTCATGCAATACATATATTTTCACACAATAAACAATAACATTTTGTTGAACTCTGGGATTTTAACTTTGATTCATAAAATACATATATTTTCACACAACAAACAATAACATTTTGTTGTATTCTGGGATTTTAACTTTGATTCATCAATACATATATTTTTACACAACAAACAATAACATTTTGTTGAACTCTGGGATTTTAACTTTGATTCATAAAATACATATATTTTCACACAACAAACAATAACATTTTGTTGTATTCGAGGATTTTAACTTTGATTCATGCAATACATATATTTTCGCACAATAAACAATAACATTTTGTTGAACTCTGGGATTTTAACTTTGATTCATAAAATACATATATTTTCACACAACAAACAATAACATTTTGTTGTATTCTGGGATTTTAACTTTGATTCATTCAATACATATATTTTTACACAACAAACAATAACATTTTGTTGTATTCGAGGATTTTAACTTTGATTCATGCAATACATATATTTTCACACAATAAACAATAACATTTTGTTGAACTCTGGGATTTTAACTTTGATTCATAAAATACATATATTTTCACACAACAAACAATAACATTTTGTTGTATTCTGGGATTTTAATTTTGATTCATTCAATACATATATTTTCACACAACAAACAATAACATTTTCTTGAACTCTGTGATTTTAACTTTGATTCATACAATACATCCCCATCCCCATATGTGGTTAAGCTTAGTGCTCCTCGAACTTCATTATTTAAGAATTCTTTCATCTGTAGGACTTCATCCTTATAGAACGACCTTCCCGAGGTCGTTTTTCTCAACGAATATAACCTCCAACGATTCAAAACCCACGTGAATCGCTTTTTGCGCACACGCACCACTCCCAGAGTGCCCTAAAGGATTTTTCCTACAGTGTTTGTGTTTGATCAAAAAAACATATTTTCATACAACAAACAATAACATTTTGTTGAACTCTGGGCTTTTAACTTTGATTTACACAATACATATGTTTTCACACAACAAACAATAACATTTCGTTGAACTCTGGGATTTTAACTGTGATTCATACAATACATATATTTTCACACAACAAAAAATAACATTTTGTTGAACTCTGAGATTTAAACTTTGATTCATAAAATACATATATTTTCACACAACAAACTTCAACTCTGGGATTTTAACTTTGATTCATACAATAGGTACATATCTTTACACACAACAAACAATAACATTTTGTTGAACTCTGTGATTTTAACTTTGATTCATACAATACATATATTTGCACACAACAAAGAATAACATTTTATTGAACTCTGTTATTTTAACTTTGATTCATACAATACATATATTTGCACACAACAAAGAATAACATTTTATTGAACTCTGTTATTTTAACTTTGATTCATACAATACATATATTTGCACACAACAAAGAATAACATTTTGTTGAACTCTGTGATTTCAACTTTGATTCATACAATACATATATTTTCACACAACAAAGAATAACATTTTATTGAACTCTGTGATTTTAACTTTGATTCATACAATACATATATTTGCACACAACAAAGAATAACATTTTGTTGCACTCTGGGATTTTAACTTATTATCAATATTATTAATAATGCATTTCAATTTGAGTTTAATTGTTTTACCAAGCTAATGGGAAAAAATATCCATATGAAATATTATCTGAAGTCTGCCCGAAATATTAAAAAATAACAATTTTTAAAAAATCAACATCCTGTAGCAAGAATTTTAAGGCGTTGCAGACATTTATACTGATATGAACTCTTCCCATAAAATGACCTAATGAAATATTAGTACGTCATTAAGAAACACCCTGTATACTATTTTTTCTCCCAGGGGATCCCACAACATATTTTAGTTTTTTTACAATGTTAACCGTTGTCGTCCCTTATGGAAAAAATTATTATTACCACCTATCCTCTGTTTGTGTGGCCAGATGGGATCCTCATCGTAATTGGTAATAGTAAAAGCGGTGTAAATCTTATGGAGGCCATGGCATGCCGGTTGCGAAAGTGAAACTGTATTTACTGCTCCGGCGCTTAAGCCGGTTTACTTGTTATTATTATTGGTCTTTTGGCGATATTGACGAATTAGGTTTACTTAATTTTTACACGATGGTACAAAAAAGTAAACTTAATTTTTTTCCATTATTAGTTATAATATAGTTTTTGATAAGCTGCCCATAGATTTATTACTTTTGGTAAAATTCTTACAAATGTTATACAGGGTGTTATAAATTCGGCTTTCGCCATTGTGATTTCGGAGATACGACGTCCGTTAAATTGGAGCAAAGTTGGGGCTTTCAAAATAATTGGAAAAATCAAAAATTTTGCGTCTCGGTTTTCAGTATTTCCTGACTTTGTTCGAAGAGATGTCCAAAAATAAATTTCACTTTCTCATTGCTACTTTTCATTCTTTCATGCGACATTTCGTCTTTAGATCGCCATCATCGACTTATTTTTTTTAAAAACTGGATTGGATTTTTTTGTTTATATTATAAAAGAGCACCGAAATCCACGTTCATTGTTATACAACATTTACTGGTTTTCCGACGTTTTGTTCCTTAAATTGTAAATATAAAATATTATTCATTATTCATTAAAATGCCTCTAGTACGTTCCTGTAATTTTCTTTTGTTTCGAAGAAACTGAAGATTTAAAAATGTTATTGCTATTTCTGTCTTTAATTGTTATTGTTATTACTACGTACTCTGCTGTTTTTTTTTTATTTCACACTATTTTTTGTATAAAATTTCTGTTTAGGGTAAGTAGTACAAGTAATTTATTTTATTAATACAAATAACATTTGACTCTTAAAACTAGCACTTCCTTAAGACTTTTAAAAGAGGCATTGAGTTTTATATTTTCGAATTATACCGAATTCGAAAAAAAAAACGTTAAATGCAGGAACGTTGGTACTAATGTACTACGTATTAATGAAGATGGCCAATTTAAGGAACAAAACGTCGGAAAACCAGTAAGTGTTGTACACCACTGAACGTAACTTTCGGTCCTCTTTCATAATTTAAACAAAAAAATCCAAGCCTGTATTTAAAAAATAAGTTAATGATGGTGACCGAAAGACGAAACGTCACATGAAAGATCTGATAATGCCATCTTGTGGAGAATAAAAAGTAGCAATGAGAAAGTGAAGTTTATTTTTGGACATCTCTTCGAACAAAGTCAGGAAAAAATAAAAATGGAAACGCAAAATTTTTGATTTTTCAAAATATTTTGAAAGCCCCTATATTAATTATTGATTTTTTTGCGGCATATTATTGGGCCCATAATTACGCAACTTTTATTCAATTACCAATTGAACCGACTTCGTATCTCTTACCGTTTCCGAAATCCCAATGGTGAATGCCGAATCTGTAACACCCTGTATATTCAATTATAAGGTCGATTGGGCCCATTTTTGCCTTAAAATTTAATGCCAGCATATTGTCGCATTACAATACAAAAAATAAAGTTCGGGTTTGTTCGGGTCAGTCTTACTGTTTCCCAGATAAAAAAATATATCTATCTATTATTGCGCAAAACATAACCTTAATTTAAACAAAAATAAATTTGTTGTCTGTATTCATGAAAAGTTGAAATTTTGGTGATATTTTAAGGAAATTCAATGTATTCAATCCCCATAGAAAAATCGATCTGATATTATACAGGGCAGGTTAAAATTATATTTATTTCCGTTACTTATAAAAAACGATCGATGGCTGTTTTTATAATGAAACTGTACTGAAAATGAAAATATACCTAAACCTTCTGCGACTCACTGGCGATCACATTTACTCGCGACCATGCAGGAATAACAAAACGTGCACGCCAAATCTAATAAAATGTTATATTTAATGTCAAAAATCTAAAAAGAAATAAAAGTAACTAAATAATAGTAATGCCAACATAAACTGATCGTAGTTCAGTTGAACTGAAGTTCAATTTACAGTGAACAACGTGATATTGAATGAACGTTGTTCACAGGTTGATCGGCGTTCCGTTGAACCTAATATATGATGTTCCCAAAAGTCATTGTTTCTATTTACAAAACATATAGAAAAATTCGAGAAAAATATACTAAACAATACCGGTAAATTCCTACTCGGTACTCCAATTGGAATGTTCGCTTCAAGCTGTATTAATGGTTCATCGAGTTGTTGACGCATTTTAGTACATACAATTAAAAAAGCGAATATAAAATATTTAAAATATTAGTCAGTGTATACTAAATAATAAGGTTATATCAGCACAAGTGCACCAGGCTTTGTTTAACTTTAAGAAATCATTTTCTTAATCAGCTACCCAGATGCGTCAGTGAATTCCCGACATCCTTTTAAACTAGTTCGCCTTTTAACATAGTTCGTTAGAAAATATGAAGTAACAATAACAGTGGGTCTTTATGCGTCACAAGATAAGTTCAGAATTTATAAAAAAAATTATTTAGCCGTTTAGGAATCTAGGATAACAGAAGGTTAATTTTCTATTTGGAAAAGCCTTTTGCTTAATTTTTTTGTCTTTGTTCGCTGCCTCAAGGGACCTATAGGTTATATCATTCTCTTTTTGATCTTATAAAATTGTTTCCTTTGTTTAACTGACTAAAAAATGTGATATGCAGTTAATAACTGCTCAGAAACATTTTGTCAGAAAATTAATCATAATCGCTTAACCGAATGAAATTAGTGTTGGGAAAAACCGATGAATTCAATAATCGAGTACTCGAACGGTTCTTCATGCGATCGATCACAACACGAATGTTTTTTTGTTGTGAATATAAGAGACTTTAACATGTAAGTCAAAATTATTTGAAAGAAAGAACTTTTTTAACAGTTTAAAATAACTTCTTACTTTAACCTGTCCTGTATGATATTCGAATTCGATCTTATTAATTTTACGAGAACTTATACTTGTAAATATTTCCTGCAAATTTGGTTTAAAAGTGATTTTAAACGATAAAATTATTCTGAAAAGAATAATGTGGTCGTATGTGGTATTGACGCATTTTTAATAAATAAAATTTAAAAAGTGAATTTAGAGCGAGACAATCCATCCATACCATTTTCGAAGTTGCCAAGCAGCAAAATTTTCTCTTATGATTTATCTGATAAAACTACAATGACATAGTTGTAAGATTACACCACTTATGACTCAAAACTATTCTTCTGGTCAGATAAGAGGCGCAACATTTCCTGTTGTCATTTAAAAACAATATGTCCGAGATTGTCTAATGATGATCGTTATGTTTTAAATGTTGATTATTAGAAATACTGTGTAGGTAGGTAATATTTCCATTCGTAGTGTTTGATTTTTAGCTATTGTTAGAAAAATATAACGATTAGGATTTCGTTCGATGGTTTCAAAATCTCTTTTTGAATAACTGCATTTGAAAGTTTTTTACACAACATTTATAATACAGTCAATTTGTGCTCACAAAGACCCCTAGCGGGAAAGTTCTGGGCTAGTTTTGATTTGTTCAATTTTACATGTTTTTTGGGGTGCTGCATCCGAATCTGGGGTTTGCTAACAATATATATTTCGTGATGCAACATTAAAAAAAAATGCGAAAAGGGTAGAAAAAACTTATTTATTGGCTTTTTTTGATTATAACTAGGAAACAGTCAACTTTCCGTAAATAACCTTCCTATTCAAAAAGAAAGCACAATTTTCTACAAATTTCATTATACGAATTTTGTAGTGTAAAAGTGGAGTTTTGCGGAGATATCCGAAATACGTCAATTTGCAACTATCGTTTGAGCCCGTATGGCGAAACTTAAATATTATAATTTGTAGGAAATTTTTTTTACTACCATTATGACTAGGAAGGTTATTTACGAGAAGTTGATAGTTTACTAGTTACATGCAAGAAACCACCAAAAAATGAGGTTTTTTACTTTTTTGGATTTTTTTCAATGTTGCGTCACGAAATTTTAAACTCAAATTTGGATTCAGCACCCCAAGAAATATGTAGAATGGAAAAAATCAAAACTTTTCCTGGTAAAGCAAAATTTAACTGAATGATTACATGTACTGCTGGGCTCTGATTTATAAAAAAATGTTGCCAAAACTGAATAGTAACACACTTAGATGGCTTTGAAATTACACGCAAGAATTTTTATAAATTTTTCATTATAATTATATTTATTGTCATTTGCGCAACAAAGAAAAATAAAGAATCTTTCTGTCAGCTGAAGCTGAACGGCTAAGTTCAATGTCTCGACAGTGAAATAAATTCCTAACTATTTTGCGGTGATGCATATGTATCTCCAGGTAGCATGAATGTGTTAATTAATTTATGTAGTTAAATCCTGATGAATGAAATAATGCTGATTGCGTATAACGGTTGTATATATAGTTTTAGGGAAATTAATCTATTTAATTGTAAAATGTTCTTTATTCGTTAGCCTAATACCAAAATTGGACCATTGAAAAATACTACTTCAACCTATCCTCCAAAAGAACAATATTCGCCTTGGTGTACCAGTTCCGAAGTTGTCTTCAATGTTTCATAGTTGCCTAAATAAGCTAAAATGAATGATCACCTTCTAGTTTAGATAATTGTCTTCGCGGCCCATACTACCCCAATTAATTATCGAATATTCAAAAATGCGCGTCCAGAACAGACCTGAACAGACCTTTTGTACACACAGGCGGATGACGGCTACTAAAAAAATGCCCGCCAGGGCCCCCTAAACGTTGCGCGGCCGTGGGCAAATGCCCCCTCTGCCTACTACCTCCCCCTACCCGAACAAACCCTACTTTAGTTGCGCCTTTCCCTTTTCCTTTTCAATAGCGTCATGCCATCGTTTTTTAAGTTCAGACAGGAAGGTTATTACTTATTATTGTTGAAGACATAGTAGACAAGTACCCTTGTCTACTATGTCTTCAACGCAAAAAAATTACATACGGCTATAAAACAAAAGCGTTCCTATTCACTTTTCTATCCTTAGTCTACTGGAACCATTTATTATTCTAATTAAATTTAATTATTAATATGTAATAAAAATCTGATTAAAGTAAATTAAATAACTCTTGTGCGGCCTGAACCGTATCGGCTTTTAAGTAAAATAAATCAATCAGCCAATCAATACAACGATATACATTTGTGTCAACTAGACCAGAATTAATGTTTGCTCTTTAGCATTTTAAAATGATATTTAAGCCCACTACTTACTATAAAATCAGTTTACTACTGTTATAACGAGACTTAAATGACAGCGTGTGCGTCTACGTGGTACTGACAGGGGCGTGTATTAAGATTTAAACGAAAGGAAGCAATTTTTTCTAGCTCATAAAAGAGTGCTTCGTTATAGTTTCTTGACCTAAGTTTTATAAGTCGACAAGTTCAATACTTGAGAAAGTCGGCTCTGTCCTGTCAAATTCTTTCTTAAATATTTTACGCGTTTTTGTGTGTAAAGTAGCTACGTTTTACAGAAATGTCGGTCTACTTTTTTTTCTCTTATTATATGGGCGTTATGGAAATGACATATTTAAACCACACATATATAAACAGTATACAGGGTGTTATGGAAATGACGTATTATATTTAAATGGGTGACTCCTGGGGTGTCCTAGAGAAGCGCTACATATTTTTTTTTAAATCGAACGTTTAGAGAGTGAGGTAATTCACCCCTAAACCCACACACAACTCCTCGGCACATTCGTATATGAACATATTACATTGCCCAGCTGGGTAATCAACAGATGTTCAGGCACAATGTTGCCAAACTGTTTAAAAGTGTAAATCTTATAAAAATAAATATTTAGCTTACTTAGAAAGTAAATCCAGGACGCGATTAAGGAATCCAGGGCACATACACCTGTGATAGTGTGGGAGTGCATAATAAGCTTATTACTAAACCCCAACACTAACGCATAATTACACTTTACAATAACACACATAGAACAAGAGCACTTAATCATTTCGCAATAGAAATAATAAAAACGCTAATTTCTATGGGCCATTAACCCTTTACTAAAGATAAAATGAAACAATTATGTTAACAATTGACAGGAACTACCCTTTGAAATAAATGGTCTAGTCCACCTTGGACTTTCTTTCCGAGAACTCTCCGGTACTAGAGCCAGCGCGGTTGCCATTTCCGAGACTATAATTATACAGGAAAGTAATATTATGGAAGCAATTTATGATAGTCGCTTATAAAACATCGAAAGTGGCAACGCTGTATTTTTAAATATTAGCCTGATTGTCCAAAATCAGCTGTTTAAAGAAGCCGGCCGTTATCGATCGAGAGAACCAACGTGTTATTTATTTTTAAAATTTTTAGATGTTAAATACATTATTTCCCAGACAATAAGGGCATATTTTGTCTACGCAGTAGCACTTTAAAATACTAATTCAGATTGAACGGTACTTAGAAGTGTTATGACGCGATAACTAATGTGATTTTGTAATGTGAGTACTTGGTGTTTTTTATAAATTAAGTTGGTTTTAAATAAGTCCGAAAAGGTAAATAAAATTGCATTTTTTTTCTAAGGGGTAAGTGGCATTTATAAACTTTTAACTTTCTGACGGGTGTCGTTCGAATTGAACAAATGAGAACATACCTGACCATTTATAAACTCCGCGGCGGTTCGTTCGAGTCAGTTCAAGTTTATAAATCAGAGATTGTTTCCCAGCGAACTGAACGTAAAAGTTTATAATAATGTACCCTGAAAAATAAATAACTTGACAAGACTATATGACAACACTGTTCAAGATTCACTGCTGTGTTTACCTTCCCAACAGGGGCACCACGTGGTAATTTTTGGTTTGACATAAGGTCATGTACAGGGCATATTAAATTAAAGCACCATTTTTGGATATTTTTCTTCAATTTGTTCAGGAATTGCCGGTTTAAATATAATACGTCATTTCCATAACACCCTGTATTGCCAATACGAACGTTCCAAAATACAAAAAGTGTCCCCGCTATGAGAGATGGCGTGGGCCGGTTGGTTGGTTCATCCACATTGTTGTCGGTATATTAGTGCCTATAAACAATTTTTGTAAAGGAATTTTTAATTTGTGGTGATTCGATTCGTTTGGTAGGTTAGTGACTTGTTTTGTTTAAGATGAAAGGACACAAGTGCATGGTGCTTTTTTACAAAAGTCGTGAATCAATACCAGGTATAAAGTATTTCAGGAATGTACATATATACGAAAATATTTTGCTTATGCTATTATCCGATCTTCGGAACCGAATTTCACTAAAAAGCTTGTAAAAAAAGAAGAGAGTGTCACTCGTATACAATATAATATATAGGTGGTCACTACCTAACCTTAAAATTAATGTATTTTTACTTTGGTGCATTAGTAGCTGATAATAATTCCCAAAATAGTCAACAGTCATTCATTCTTAATTTTTGGTTTAGAAAAAAGGGAGGTTAATAAAGTTAAAATAAAGCTCATCGTGTCGATTGTTACAAATATTCGGACGGAATTTGGCACCAAAAGTTGACACCAATCATGGCACCGTCAGAAATCGTATGTATGGAACGCCGTCTTAATTCGAACTAATCGAAATTTTGATTGCAATATTTTTCCTAACTAGCCAGTGAAATTTACATTAAAAAAAGTTGAAATCCGGTCCTGTCGAATGTTTACTTTCAAAAGGAAATTTCCGAACTGCGCAAACTCACAATGCCCATAGCTGGGACATAATTGCAGATGGTATTAGCAATATACTGTTTATATATATGTAATTTAAGCCCGCAAATCTATTCTCTATTCTAAGATAATATTCCGGTATCCGCAACTCAATATTTCAGGGAAGGCAACGCTACACTTGCTTCCATGGACCGCACTGCCTACACTCGGCATAAGTGCCGTTATTATCCAGGGTGAGGTCTTGTTAATTTATTATCCTCGCCATGGGTTCGTTATATGCGACCATTTATATTACAAATGACGATTCGTCGTGTTTTCATACAATGCCGCTACTGTTTAAAAGTAAAATCGCATAGTTATGTACGATTCCGATTATGTATACAGGGTGTTACTTGATGATATATAATTATTCTATGCCGGCTTGCACCACATTTAATAAAAACAAGTTAAGGACGCCTTTATGTTAAGTAGGGAATAAATTGCCTTTTTGCATTGCACCGACATGTCAACGCCATATAAGTGTCCCGTACGTTAAGTAGCCAAATTTATGTACGTAAAATTTTAAGATATGATTTAAAACCTAAATTTTTAATTAAATCTAATATGAAGTCGTCAGTGGAGTTTCTCAATGACGACCGGGTCGTATTCGATATCATTGAACAGCCACACGAACTTCTTTTTGTTTTGCCATATAATTTGGAGCTCTTCCTGATTTTTTTTGTTCCATTTCGCAAAAAAATGCCGGTGGTGCAATGCTGCCCCTGTTATTCGCTACTGTGTTAAGTTTTCAAAATTTGCAGCAAATTCATTTTAAGGTAAACTTAAATTTTACGCTCTCCTTAGTAATTCCATACTTAAGCGATGAGTTAGGATCGCGGGCATTAATGGGTCATTACTGAAGCAATTTTAAGTCGAAAAGCTCATATACCCGTACAGGGTGTCCCATTTTCCATACTTTTATAGGGTATCTCCGTAACTGTTAGTGCTATCAAAAAAGTAATGTAGGTGTCATGTGCTCTTTTTGGGCCAAACTTAAAATGATAAAATCAAAATTAAAAAATTTTCGCTCGTTTAAGTAATACGGGGGAAAATCCAAAAATTGACAATTTCAAAATTACCCTATATTTTCTTAGTTAAAAGAGATATGAGAAAATGTTTTATACAGAAGTTTCTTTATAATTGATTGTTGAATAATCTGCCGTTTTCAGAATAAGTATACGGGGTCAGGTAAAAAGTTAATTCTCCTTTCAAATATATAACACACCATGGATGATATTGGTTTCCTAGACGATTTATTAAACTTTATTACTTTAAACCAAAGTAGGCCATGAAACAAAAACTAATATCCTAGAGACAACTATGTTGACATTCTAGTTGTTATTAACATTTAACGTCAATTTCATTTTTTACATATTCATTTGTAAAAAATACTTACCAACATTTTGAAAAATTTGATGATATATCATCCATTGTGTGTTATAAATTTGAAAAGAGAGTTTAAAATGCTATCTGTTTAGATTAAAATATACAGGGTGTTCCATTTAAAAAAATAAGGTTAGGTCCGACAACTTTCTTACCTGACCCCGTATACTTATTCTGAAAACGGTAGATTATTCAACAATCATTATAAATAAACTTATGTATTAAACATTTTTCTGTATCTCTTTTAACTAAGAAAATATAGGGTAATTTAGGAATTGTCAATTTGTTGATTTTCCCCCATATCTCTTAAGCGAGCGAAAATTTTTAAATTTTGATTTTACCATTTTAAGTTTGGCCCAAACAGAGCACATGACACCTACATTACTTTTTTGATAACAATAACGGAGATACCTTATAAAAGTGTCGAAAATGGGACACCCTGTACAGAGCCTGTTTCGAATCATTTTAAAAAAGATTTAAAATAAATCTTTTTAATATTTAAAAAAAATTACCCCCTCGTCCCAAACGAAATACCGTATCCCCGCATGCATTTTTTTTTATTAAAATAACTGTTTACACTCATGTTGGAGCTTTATACGCAAGTATTAACAATTTAAACAGGAGATTACAGGAATTATAATAGGAAACTTTATATACTTGAAAATAATTAAAAAATACGAACACGTCACGGTCGACGTAGGTTATTGTAATGAACCTGGCAGTCAAGTTCGGATTACTTGTAATGGTATTCGGTAATAAATGTTAAATTCTTTCTCATGAAGCTATTCAGTGTTGCGAGAAGAATTTTGCGTTTAATAAAAATGTTGTAACCAATAAAATTATTTAAAATATCTCAAAAGGGATGATCGACCATAGGCGACATCAATTTTTGCATTTCACACCAATACGAGGTTGCAAATAAGATATATTATCACTGATGGCACACTGACAACTCGCATAGCAAATTACCGATGACGACAAGAGTATGTTGCTATATTATTGAATAATGTTTGTGAAGTCCCCCGAGGAACCCGAAAATGTATCGTTCATTCGAGAAATTAAACCAAACAGTCTGATTTGAAGAGCGAAGAAGCATAAGCTCATTTAGGGAGAGAGTATGGGTTTTTTATAACGCCGAGAAGTATCCCGATGAGGCTGTTAATAAATGGTTGGTCAGAGTTCGTAATTTGCCTGCAAATTGTGTATTGAAACATTATTCAAATTGCTTCAAGAAGATGCCGAAACCCTTACGTTTTTACCAAGGCTGTGGAAGTTGCCCGAACAGCTGAAACTTGTTATGGCAGCACCTTCAATAATACGGAAATTAAAACAGAACCACAAATTGATCGTATCAGTGCTAGTGGAGAATCAAACTGGTCGTCGCGTGGTAGAGTAATTACACAGATTTATGACGGCACCGTTACCACCTACTAACTTCAATGTTTGCGTTCATATACTATTTTATCTTCATAGATAATAAATGTATTAATATAATGTATGTACTGCCATATTTCTTAATAATAGATATGTCCAAAAGAATAATTTTGGCAAAGAATCGCCCACCTTACATTTCCATTTCGCATTAAATGAAAATGCAGCATTTGCATTTCCATTAATATAATTATTTAAAACACTCCTACCTTATTTGTTTTGATGTAAAATAAAATAGTATTCTCATAGTAATTCCTACTAGAGTTTACCATAAATCTATGCGTGTCAAGACTTTCCATACGACCATATCTGACAAACAAAGGTTATACAGTGTGTCTACTTGAGTTGGCGCCATATGGAAAACCTTTTTATTATTAATTTTACGAAAAAAAGTTATTCTTTATAAAAAGTTCTGCATGGGCCAAAACCTAAAATGTAATCGTCATTATGTTAAATTTTGTCAGTTGTAAACGACGTTTGTCAAAAAATATAAATTTGGTCAAATAATTTCTTATTTATTGTTGGTTTACTACCGATGATCGGGTTTGTTCGGGTTCGGAGAGCTTTATTTCTCTACCAATCCTCAGAATCTATCTTCTTATTGATTCTTTCTGTGTTGAAGGAATAAGGGTTTACATGTTTGTAAGGATATCTACTGGAGGTTATTTGCATAAGTTTATGATGAAGCAAATATACAGGTTTAGTAGGCAAGGATCAAAATAAGCAAAGAAAGGAAGGTCTTTTACCATGCATCATGCTGATTATCGATTTAGATTTTCATTCCTAATTTGCCTATAATTTTACATAACATGAGGGCATTGTCACTTGTTGTCACTAGGTTTACGTCTTTTACGTCCCCGCATGTCCAGTTAGGACTATCTTTTAATTTTATTTTATATAGATGGACAGCCGTGGACTGTGTGTTGATCTCATTCGGCACGGTTTCTGAAACCATGGTTTTTTGAGTGGTTTCGATAGAATTTTGAGGTATTCTATTCCTATCCACCCATTCTTCAATAAGTATTCCTCCAATTCAACCATATTGAATCCTTGATTTTCTTTTTAAAATCCGTATGATGCAGTTAGCTGCTCATAAGTGTACCATCTTTTCTTCCAATCTGAGTAAGTTCATCAGCATTCTTATTACCTATGATGCTGGAATGACTTGGGATCCATACAAATTTAACATTACCTCCATTGTTCTTGGCCAATAATATTTCTTTTTTGGTAATGAGGATACTGTAGTCACTTCTTGCCTGGCCTTTCTAGTTTCAACAATCCACTCTTGTTTTCTGACACTACGACCAAGTTAGTATTTATCTGACTGCAGGTCTGTACTGCCTTCTTGATTGCCAGGAGCCCTGCTAGACATATATTGGTGTGGTTTACCCAATTGGCTACAATTTTTCACTCCTAATCAGGATTAAATATTGGTGAATGTTGCTTCATCCGTAAAAAGTATGCATGTAACAACGAACAAACCCGAAATCGTTCACCGTACAGCTTCCAGAAAAAAATATTTAGGGAAAAGTTGCCAAGAGAAATTGCTAGAAATTATTTTCAAGTTTGTAGGACGACCCTTAGGGGATGAGGCGTAACACTAATAGTAATTTGTTAACAGCCGATTTCTCTACAATTTGCTTAGATAAGGTAATTGAAAATACTTACAAATAAATCTCTCATGTATCACGAACAACTTTGCTTATATACTTTTTTCCCTAACCCTTCAAATAAAGTGGCAAGGGTACCGCAAATATTGATTTGGAAAAAACTCAATATCTCAGGAACGCCTCATCAGAAAATATTGAAATTAGTGTCATTTAAAACAGTTCTTTTTGCTCTCAGTTACATACACTACAAGAGATGTCTGTGTCATTTTTACTGTAGTCGCTAGATGGCGCTTTTTACAGAGTTAACATATTTTATGTTTTTATCGAGAAACTTAAATGCGATGGTAAATATGTTATTACACCGTTACAAAGCGGAATAAAAGCCAGAGCAAATGGTGAACGCAAGTTCCTATCTTTTTTCTAATGGGAGATATGATGAAAAATGATTTTTAAAAAATATATAATTAAAATTATTTTTTTCTGAAAACTGTACGGTTAACGGTTTCCGAGATACAGCCGCATACCTCGCTTAGTTGCCTAACGTTCGTTTTTGAAATTGGTTAAATTCATAACTAACTCATTATCTTCAAAGAAATTAAAAATAATCCGTTTTTCGTTGTACGCATAAGCCGTTTATCCTAAATAATATATACGCATTATTGCTTGATGATTCATGTGTTTTTTTCTCGTTATCTGCACAATCAATGTTAACAAAATCCTACTTTTAAATGCTTTAAATAAGATTTATGAAGAAGCTATCAAACTGCATTCTTCTTAAATTATTCTTGCCCGACTGAAAGTAAATTATCGGTCTGCGTGATGACCTGATGACTGCTTCCCAACTTGACTAAAATGACGCATCCGAAAAACCATTGTATAGAATTCAGGTTGTGTTAGTCACATAGTTTATAGGGCCAGTTTGTAAAGTGTGATCGTCAGTTTTTTCTAAGAAATTTTTCAATATACTTTAAGAAATCAATTTTGTTATATCTTTTCACCAAAGACATTTTAGTTCAGGCAGAGTTCTGTGTTAAATGTCTACCTGGCACTTATGTCCTAAAAGATATACAATATATACGATATACAGGGTGTTCCTTAATGACTTGCTAATATTTCAGGGTGTGATTCCTTAGGTCATTTTATAAAGAAAAGTTCAGAACATATGTCCACAACGGCTTAAATTTTTTGCTACAGGGTGTTGAATTTTTATTTTTTAAATGGTTATTTTTTAATATCTCCGAAAGTACTTTAGATATTATTTTCAATATTGGTATGTATTAGTAGGATATAGAACCACACATTTTAGCAATAAAAGTTATTAAATTGTTCCACCAGTGGCGTCCCTGCAAACAGGTTCTCTGATATTTTATACAAAAAAGATGATACGCCATTGAGATTTTTCCATGTGGATGTTTTTCTGATTGGCCTTGTCAATTCTACATGAAAACGGGTTTGTTCGGTTTTTCGCGTCAGAATGGAATGGGATGGGCAATTATGCCTTTTAAGTAAAGGTGGCCATTTCCAACAATTTTTAGAAAACAAAATTTATCATTAATTATTTTATCAATGTTAATAATAGTGATTTTCAATATGAATTTAGTGGTTTTAATCAAGAGACCGTTTTCATGTAGAATTGACCAGGCTAATCAAAAAAATATCCACATGGAAAAATGTCACTGGCGTACCATCTTTTTTGTAGACGTGTTTGCAGGGACGCCACTGGTGGAACAATTGAATAACTTTTCTAACTAAAATTGGTGGTTCTATATCCTATTAACACATACCAAGATTGGAAATAATATCTAAAGTACTTTCGGGGATATTAAAAAATAACCATTTAAAAAATAAAAATGCAATTTAAGCCGTTGCGGACATATGTTCATATGAACTTTTCTTTGTAAAATGACCTAAGGAATCACACCCTGAAATATTAGCATGTCATTAAGGAACACCCTGTATAGAGTGCTAAAGTTTTTTTGGTTTTTATCAGAAATGTCGAAACCAATTTGACCCTAAATTGTAGCATAGACTGTGTGATTAAAACCACACATTTTCATTTTTACCTCAAAAAGTTTCAGTATAGGTACAGCTTTGCCATATACAATTTTAACCAAAAAAAATGTTACGCCACGGATATTTTCAAAACAAAATTATTTTATATCATTCAATTTAAAAAACATTTTCCTGAAATGCACCATATGATACACTATAAATCGTCATATGAATGCAATTCCTAACTTAGATCGTATAGGAGCTATGCTACCTCTACGCACTATTGCACGACCCTGTATATTAGCGTACTAAATTTTGTATTTTTTCTTATTATGTTCCAACATGATTACAAAAGCGCTTCGTGACGTTATTCATTACGCGCTTACTTTTACCATAAACATATTACTTGTTAGCTTCACCATCACGTTCCTTACAAAAATTCCATCGAAGTGACATGACGGGTGTATAGATGCTGCACTGTCTTAACAAGATCCTCATGATAACATATGTCTGAATCTTTCGCTTTCTGTGTATGAAATGGCTTGATGGAATGTCGAATACAGCGTAATTAATGATAGTTTGAAAAGAAATACCATTTGTCAAAGAATTAATTAATAATAGATTTTTATTTGGGGCATTGCAAGTCGTTGCATAAAAGGATATTTTGTTAGTACGAAGAGCACTAGAAAAGTTTTCTTTCTAATAATACAATAAAAGACAATAAAAGTCGCCAGTTTAGTGGTGAGCTGTACTAAGCTGTTGTCTTTTTAAAGTTTAATTTGTGCTAATAAGCTTTAGAAGGTATTTCCATCGTTTTGGTATAGTTTATTTCGTTTTTAAAAGTTTAGTAACTCCATATTGAGTTGCTTGTGTATCTAGTAAACCGCAGTACGTACTAAGCATTTGATGAAAAATGCGTGGTAATCTCACTAAAAGAAACAGTAGATGAGATATTATAATGTAAACTAGCAAAGTACTAAATAAAAAGAATTCATACCAACCTATACAAATTAAATAACCAGAACTAAGCAGGCAGGTCGTTAATCTCACATGAGACTGTCATTATCTGAAGAGAGGGTTCGCTGCAAACACTATAAATTTAGAACTTACCTGCACTGAGATTTTTAGGTTAGTAATTAAAAACATTGGCTGCATTCAGCAGCCCATCGATTTATAAGCGATTTTTAATTGGTGACGTCGCGATGCGCTTCGATTTGCAGTTCTGCTGAATTCAAAGATATTGCAAACTATAGATAGAAAAATGTACATTTCAAACAGTCTTTCCCACCTCTTTCGGTCATTATTGCAGCATAGCCAGATTGACATATTTATCGCAAAGGTATCTTGCAAAATCCCAATTAAAAATTTGTTAATTTGGCAAATACAACTGGTTTAAGATTAATCCGCTCTTAAAATAAATTTATTTCCCAATAATTTTACTATACACTGTCAAATGGCGATGAGATTCTTTAAAAAATATTATTATACTTAAAAGTATCAAACGAATCCTGAACTAATCCAACTGCACTCTGGCAACATCTAGTTCTATTTTACTACGCCTACATGTGCGGAGCCAAAATGTGAATGAATACTAATCGTAAACACTACAACGTTGTCACTGTGATCTCACAGATTGTTGCTATATTTTGGTTCATTTGTGTTTATTGGTGAAAAATCGTCTTAATTATAAGAGTGGATCATTTAAATAAGGATTAATCTTTTCATCCGTAAGTATGGTTATGTTTTAATATTTAACCATCTGATATAACCAGACTGCAGCATTGTTGCCATTCAGCCGACAAACATGTATGTAGTTCTCTCTTCCACCCACTGATTTTCAGTAACATTTCAAACAATCACAGCTTCACTTTCCAAGAGTTTTATGAATGTATTATGGGACCTTTTACTGAATGCATTTTGTTGTCAATTTCTTGTTTAGTTAAGATCCCTCATAAATATTTTCATCAATTATTACATTATTCTTTTCTGGATTTTTTGGATAATTTTACTTTTAATACTCCTCTTCACTAGCGGAGATCATAAAATGTTTCTATAATTGTAACTCACTTCTTTCGTCATTTTTTTATAATTTTCACTCCTCAAACTGACAAACAAAACTGGCATAAATCGCTGCCAAATCGATGGAAAAAATGGCGTCCGATTTCTCATCGATTTGTGAAATCGATGCATTCAGCAGATGATTACTTCTTCTTCTTCTTCTTCAAGTGCCTATCTGTTACCGAATGTTGGCAATCATTCTAACAATGATAATTTTATTTGTTGCTGCTCTGAATTGTCCTGTGGTGGATGTTTCAAACCAGGATCTTAAATTCTTTAGCCAAGATATTCTTCTTCTGCCAATAGGTCTCTTGCCCTGAACTTTTCCCTGCAGAATGCATTTCAATAATTTATATTTGGTCTCGTTTCTCATAATGTGACCCAGATACTCCAATTTCCTACGTTTTACTGTGTTCATTATTTCTTTTCCTTTATTAAGTTTTTGGAGTACTCTGGTGTTTGATACTTTGTCGATCCATGATATTTTGAGGATTCTTCTATATGTCCACATCTCGAAAGCCTCCAGTTTTTTTAGTTGTTGCTTCCGTCAAGGTCCAGGACTCCACACCGTATAACAAGATGGAGAATATGTAGCATCAGATTAGTCTGAGTTTTAATTTTAAAATCACATTATGTGTTCTGAATAATTTGGACATTTGGTTGAATGCTGCTCTTGCTTTTTCAATTCTTGCGTTTATTTCTCTAGAATGGTCCCATTGTTCATTTAGTGTTGTGTATGTTGATACTTGTTCTACCGTTTTTTCATTGATGGTAAACTGTACTTCTCCAATTCTTTCTTTGCTGATTATCATAATTTTTGTTTTATTAGTGTTAACTTATAGGCCAAACCTTTTGCTACTTGCAACCACCCTGTCCAGCAAAAGTTGTAGCCCTTGTTCCGTGTCGGCAAATATGACGTTGTCATCAGCATATCTAAAATTGTTTCCATTCAGTAGTACTCTACTCCTTCTTCCGTGTATTCTAGGGATTCTTGAAAAATTGCCTCTGGGTACATGTTAAATATGAGAGGCGAACAAACCCCGCAAGATTTCTACTTCCTCTGTGTTTTCATCCTTGATTTTAACCGAAGCCGATTGATTCCAGTATAGGTTTTTGATTATTCGCAAGTCTTTGCCGTCAATTCCACTATCCTGCAAAACATCCATCATCCTGTTATGTTGAACCTTATCAAACGCCTTCTGATAGTCAATGAAACAAGCATACACCCTACAATTAATGTCTCTGCAACGTTGGAAAAGCACACGTACACTGAAAAGGGCATCTCTTGTTTCTTTCATATAACCAAACTGTGTTGGTGATACCTGTTCTTCACAGAATTTGTACAATCTTCGATGAATGATTTTTAAGAACAGCTTCAACAAGTGGCTCTTGAGGCTTATTGTTCTGTAGTCGCTGCACTTTTTGGCCCCCTGTTTTTTGGCTGATTAAAAAAAATAACGAATACTAAAAAATACTATAAATCCTAGGCCAGGGGTCGGCAATCTGCGGCTCTTTGGATGTGAAGCTGCGGCTCTGTAGTTCGAAAAAAAACATTAAAAATTCGTTCTGAATCGATTAACGAGGATTAGGCACCGATTCTATCTCTCAGCCACTTGTACTCGCTTTTCACCCCTCCCACGTGACACGCGTCGTTACTAGCGTCAGTCCGTCGGAAGCTCTCGAATGACGCCGTCGTCGGATGTTTCTATGTCAGGGGTCGGCAACCTACGGCTCGCGAGCCGCACGCGGCTCTTTCGATGTCCAGTTGTGTCTCTTTCGATATGAAATTGCGGCCTTTAGTAGCTCTTTAAAAACTGAGAAATTTCTATAAATTATAACTTTTGGCTCTTCCGTCTCAAAAGGTTGCCGACCCCTGTCCTAGACTGCTATTTTCAACTTGATTACTAATCGCTTACAAATCGACGGTTTCTGCTGAATGCGCCCATTGTGTTGACTCCTCTCTTAGTAGAATGATTAGGGGTCCGTAGGTAGTCACTCCGTGTGACACCCTTTTCAATTGTTTACCAGAGGCCGCCTAAAAATTTGCATGAATAAGTTCATTTTAAGAACGCGATTTCTTGGAAACTACTACTCAAGAAATAATAAATTATGGTTTTATTGGAAAGTGATTTGAGCGACCTTTAAAATGATGTGCCACGACCTCTGTTCCCTCTTAAGATTTTAAGGGTAGCATCTACCCCTCCCAATGTCCCCCCTTCATGATAAAATTGACGTGTCTTTCCGATTTTTTATATTATTTACTTTAACTTTATTTACTGAGATAATAAGGGTGGGAAGTTTCCAAATTGTATAATCGTATACGTTGCCGTAATTAGTAAATTAAATTAGACTAAATGAAAAATAAGCATTCCGTATGTCGGTAAGTCGCTTGGATGTTCGCTATGGAAAAATCAACTGTTTTAAATCTTGTTGGCCCTGATGACCCACGTTATGTATGTTTGTTTTGCATTATTTATCGCCTTGTAAATGATCAATTAATTAGCTCGTCTATTTAGTACTACCGACAGATTAAATGGATTGTTGTTGTAACAAGCAATTTAAAATAGCCATCAGCCTAGGATTTATAGTATTTTTTCTAATCAGCCAGTCCGTTTCTTCAATTTTTCTTCGGTCATTAAGAACGCCAAAAATGCATATTAAAATGAACCATGTTGAAACGTTTATAGCCCTAATGAAAGTTATTTGCCGCATACAGTTTAATACGATTGTGAAGCACTACGAGTGAAGTTAATGAAGTGTTCTTTTCCGCATGTTTTGGGTGTATAAAGCAGTACTGTTAAGAAATTATATTACGCCATTTTTTTTCATTTTCATAGAATTTTATGATTAAGCTATTAAAACTACGCGAAAGTCTTCTCTTGAGTTTTTCACTCAGATTAAGTTTTCGATATGCGTAGCATTATTTATGCAATATTTTGAAACTAACAGAAAAGGTAAAAGTGTATGGAAGGAAAATCAATTTTTTAAACCAATTTAACAGCCGTCATAACTTTTAATACCTGTAAATTCGTTACTAATATAAAATACTGGTTCAATTTACAAACACGAAAAGAAAACGATTGTGAACTTATTTAAAACCTCGATTTTCATTACCTTGAATAACTTATTGGTACTATAACAAATTATGATGTACAGTAAAGATCCGATGTTTCGATCTTTTCACGTTAAATCCAACTTTTGCTCTACTATTAGACAACTTAGACTTTTCAACTTTTATAATACAAAAAAGGACCATCGTGCTGGAAGACGGCGCGAGGCCAGCCTATACCAAAGAAAGATAAGATAACTCTACCTAACAACTACCAACCAGTCGCATTGCTTTCAGTTATATCAAAAGTAATGGCGAAAGCTATTAACCAACAACTTCTAAAGTACCTGGAAGGTCTTAACATTATCAGCGATCATCAATATGGTTTTCCGAAGTCCAGATCAACGAGAGACCTTTTAGCCTATGTTACCCCTCTTTGGACAATCGCAACAAACAAACCCCAACATCATAGGGAGTCTCGGGCTGTGGCACTGGACATTTCTAAAGCCTTTGATCGTGCTTGGCATGAAGGGTTCCTAAGTAAACTGCTATTCTATGGTATGCCCAATCGATTGACCGATCACCATCAATGCCGGTGTTCCTCAAGGGTCCATATTGTCTCCCACCTTTTTCTTATTGAACATTAACGACCTTATACTGAAAAACAAAATTCAATATATAGCTTTGCTGACGATAACACACTCATCTTTCACTTTGAATGCTCAAATATCGGCTGCCCTCGCACATATTCGTAGACAGCATGGAATGTCACGCCTTAATAAAGACCTGGAAGAAATGGTGTTGTCTTGGGGTGATAGTAACCAAGTCGAATTTAATGCTAAGAAAACCCAGGAAGCAGTTTTTCTAAAAATGATATTACAGAACCGGATATAGTCATGACAGGACACGCAATTCCACTGGCTGCATCTGTTAATTTGCTGGACGACGATCTGGGGGGAAATATGTATTGGCATAACCAGGTTGTGGCAATCGCCAAGACAGCTTCGCAGAAACTTGGTGTGCTCTTTCGGACCGAAAAGTTGTATACACCTCATTATCTTTTGACATTCTACAAAGTCCAGATTCGACCATCACTAGGGTACTGCTCTCATGTCTCGAGCTCTGCACAAAAACATACTCTTCGGATACTGGATTTCATTGCCATCCAAGTCCTTCCGTCTGGTCGGGGGCCACGAGCTGATAAAGAACCTCGATAGCCTAGAACATCGAATACAGGTTGGTGATTTGACTCTTGTTTGCAGATATTTCCATGGAAAATGTTCGACTGACCTTGCCCGCTTAATTGCACCTAGAGCGACGAATAGCAGAAATCCATATGTGGTTCAGCTTAGTAGTCCTCGAGCTACATTATTTAAGAATTCTCTCATCTGGAGGACGTCATCGTTACGGAACTACCTTCCTGAGGTCGTGTTTCCCACTCAACATTCACATGTAATGTTAAACATATGGGAGGTCTGTACCATACTCAGTATTTGTAGCAGATTGTTTTCCGTGTCTACGGTATATTCATGTTAATTACAAGACATTGAATAAATTAAAGCAGTTCTCATTATATCTTGGTATTAAATTTGAGAACGCTGTATAGGTGATAACGATGTACATAAGTCTAATTTGGTAATCTTCTACTATCAAAATTACTATAATAAAATTAATCTATTATAAGTAAGTATGGTTCACTTAGTCATCGTCGTACCATTGAAGTATTATTATAAGAACCATCTGACTGAAGGCCCTGGCCCGTTGACCTGTACTTTCCTTATATGGCATACAGCATGACTGCAGGCGGTCTCTATAAAGTTACCAGGCACGTAATACGAATGTAAAAATGCAAAGCTGTTTAACGAAGGTGAGTCAGTGTGTATGTAATACAGTAATCATCTTAAGGTGGAACTTCGTTGTGGCCGGCGTCCAACGTTCGCGGCCCGCCGCGACCTTCTGCCTTCGGGCACTGCTATAACGCCTTTCAATGGCGAGCTTTTCATTGTGCGAATGCCAGTAAACTACTAACGATTGGAGTTTTTCTATTGGTGGACCGTTTTTTAAATCTGCATCAAAATTATAATAAAAATTGGCGTTTTTGCTATTAGTGGGCAGTTTTTTTTTTAAATCGGCATCCAGACTAGTCAAAATTGGAGATTTTCTATCGGTGGTCCCTTTTTTTAAATCTGCATCAAAACTATAGTAAAAGATGATTTACGCTATTGGTGTAGCGTTTTTTTTTTAAATCTGCATCAAAACTATAGTAAAAGAGTTTTACGCTATTGGTGTAGCGGTTTTTTTTTTAAATCTGCATCAAAACTATAGTCAAAATTGGCGTTTTTGCAATTAGTGGGCCTTTTTTTTTAAATCGACATCAAAAACTATAGTAAAAATTGGAGTTTTTCTATTGGTGGACCGTTTTTTTAAATCTGCTTCAAAACTATAGTAAAAATTGGAGTTTTTCTATTTGTGGCCCGTTTTTTAAAACCTGCATCAAAACTATAGTAATAGAGTTTCACGCTATTGGTGCAGCGTTTTTTTTAAATCTGCAAAAAACTATAGTAAAGATGAGCTCTTTTGCAATTAGTGGGCCATTTTTATTAAATCGACATCAAAAACTATAGTAAAAATTGGAGTTTTCTATTGGTGGACCGTTTTTTTTAAATCGGCTTCAAAACTATAGTAAAAATTGGAGTTTTTCTATTCGTGGCCCGTTTTTTAAAATGTGCATCAAAACTATAGTAAAAATTGGCGTTTTTGCAATTAGTGGGCCATTTTTTTTAAATCGACATCAAAAACTATAGTAAAAATTGGAGTTTTTCTATTGGTGGACCGTTTTTTTTAAATCGGCTTCAAAACTATAGTAAAAATTGGAATTTTTCTATTTGTGGTCCGTTTTTTAAAACCTGCATCAAAGCTATAGTAATAGAGTTTTACGCTATTGGTGCAGCGTTTTTTTTAAATCTGCAAAAAAACTATAGTAAAAATGGGCGCTTTTGCAATTAGTGGGCCATTTTTTTTAATTCGACATCAAAAACTATAGTAGAAATTGGAGTTTTCTATTGGTGGACCGTTTTTTTTAAATCGGCTTCAAAACTATAGTAAAAATTGGAGTTTTTCTATTGGTGGACCGTTTTTTTTAAATCTGCTTCAAAACTATAGTAAAAATTGGAGTTTTTCTATTTGTGGCCCGTTTTTTAAAACCTGCATCAAAACTATAGTAATAGAGTTTCACGCTATTGGTGCAGCGTTTTTTTTAAATCTGCAAAAAAATTATAGTAAAAATGGGCGCTTTTGCAATTAGTGGGCCATTTTTATTAAATCGACATCAAAAACTATAGTAAAAATTGGAGTTTTTCTATTCGTGGCCCGTTTTTTAAAATGTGCATCAAAACTATAGTAAAAATTGGCGTTTTTGCAATTAGTGGGCCATTTTTTTTAAATCGACATCAAAAACTATAGTAAAAATTGGAGTTTTTCTATTGGTGGACCGTTTTTTTTAAATCGGCTTCAAAACTATAGTAAAAATTGGAGTTTTTCTATTCGTGGCCCGTTTTTTAAAATGTGCATCAAAACCTATAGTAAAAATTGGCGTTTTTGCAATATTTTTTTTATCGACATCAAAAACTATAGTAAAAATTGGAGTTTTTCTATTGGTGGACCGTTTTTTTTTAAATCGGCTTCAAAACTATAGTAAAAATTGGCGTTTTTGCAATTTTTTTTTTATCGACATCAAAAACTATAGTAAAAATTGGAGTTTTTCTATTGGTGGACCGTTTTTTTTAAATCGGCTTCAAAACTATAGTAAAAATTGGAGTTTTTCTATTCGTGGCCCGTTTTTTAAAATGTGCATCAAAACCTATAGTAAAAATTGGCGTTTTGCAATTTTTTTTAAATCGACATCAAAAACTATAGCAAAAATTGGAGTTTTTCTATTGGTGGACCGTTTTTTTTAAAATCTGCTTCAAAACTTTAGTAAAAATTGGAGTTTTTCTATTTGTGGCCCGTTTTTTTTTTAAATCTGCATCAAAACTATAGTAAAAATTTAAGCTTTTGCTATTGTTGGGCCATTTTTTAAAATCGGCATCAAAACTATAGTCAAAATTGGAGTTTTCCTGTTGGTGGAACGTCTTTTTAAATCTGCATCAAACTATAGTAAAAAATTAGGGACATTAAAGCACAGTATAGTAAAAAATTGAGTTTTTACAACGCTATTGGTGGGCCATTTTTTTAAATCTGCAATAATGAGATTTAAAACGAAATTAAATTTGTCTCTATTTGAGTCTAAAAAAAAAACGGGAAACTCTTCGTTGTTTGCAGCAAGATGCGTTTCAATGAGTATTTTCCAATATCCGTCTTGGTCCCTAGATCTGTATATTTTGTCGGTTTGTTCCCGCGTAGACAGCAGTAAGCCAACATTTTCTCAAAATTTTATTAACATTTCGTACTTAAATCTCTATTTAAAAATTTTGGTAACGCTGAAAAATATTTCTGATAAGTTTTCCAGGCAGGTCTCGCGATTGCGGTAGTACGTTGGCGAGGGTGGGCCTCAAAATATCTAATTTTTATTCCCCCGCGTTTTTGTAAAATTTTTTTTTTTAAATTGTCACCCGTAGAAACCAGTGACAACATTTTGTCACTTTTTTACTACAGACTTGTCTTGTCAATAGTTATTTAAGGTCATGCTCTGCATATACAAAAATGGTATGAATTTGTCCAGTTAACTCACTCGTAAAATATAATTTATTATTAATTTTCGCTTCTTGTTGTTTAAAGGATATCCAAGTAGAGAGATTGTTTTTACTTCGCATTTATGTTGATTACCCAACTTACACATACCGTTTTCCCTATTTGGCGCTATACATCGACTTTTATGGCATATAAACATTGCGCAAATTCAGAATTTTAAGTATGAGAACGATTTTAAATTATTTTAGCGGATTTTGGCAATCGGCCTCAGAGTTGAGAAAGTTTGTTCGATTTTTTTCGCACATTTAGATTAAGTCTTCCAAAAATGGCATTGTAATTATTTCTTTCTTTACACATCACACAGATACCGCATTTTTTTCTATGATCAAAAGCAAATACTATAGGAAAAATCCTTTAGGGCACTCTGGGAGTGGAGGTTATATTCGTTGGGAAAAACGACCTCGGGATTGTGTCTTCGCTGTTCTAGGCTGTCGAGGCTCTTCGTCAGCTCCTGATCTCTGATCAGACGAATGGCCCTCCTTGCGATGAAATCCAGTAGCCGAAGAGTATGTTTGGGTGCAGAGCTCCAGACATGAGAGCAGTACTCTAGTGATGGTCGAATCTGGGCTTTGTATAGTATCAAAAGTTGTTGAGGTGTGTACAACTTTTTGGTTCGGAGGAGTACACAAGTTTCTGAGAAGTTATCTTGGCGATTGTCACGACGTGGTTATGCCAAAACATATTTCCTCCAAGATTGACTCCCAGCAAATTAATAGAAGCCATGCGTGTCCTGCCATGACTATATTCGGTTCCGTAATGTTAACCTTTTTAGAGAAAAGTGCTGTATGTGTTTTTTAACGTTAAATTCGACTTGGTTACTGTCACCCCAAGCCAAAATTTCTTCCAGGTCTTTGTTGAGGCGTGATACTTCATGCTGTCGATGTTTGTGCATTCAAAGAGAAATATGAGATAAGTGTGCTATCGTGCATACATATATTTAATATGTATATTACTAATTATAATAAAAATGGCAACCCCTTACTTGAATTTTGCGTTTTGAATAATATTTTTCAGAAATCTTTATTGTTTTTTTTTTGGTTTAAGTATAATTATTATTCTTTAAACCAAAACTCAAATAATTAAAACTGTAATCGAAGATGCGCAATAATAAGTAATCAACATTTTCACGAGACTAACTATGAATAAAAGATATTGCTATTTCGGAATTCTTGATTTTTGAATTTAAAAAAAATATTTTTCAAAAATCAGAAATTTTTTTGTTTGACGACAGTAGAATTATTCATGAAACAGAGTTTCCTCAAAACTCGAATTATTAAAACTATAATTTAAGATATGCAACGATAAGCAATCAAAATTTTCACGAGAATAAAACAGGTTGCTATTTCGGGACTTCTATAATTAGTTAATAATATTATTGAACTAAAAATATCAATAACCTTAAACGTTTAAATAGCTCAAGGTTTTTATATATAATTTTCATTGACCAATGTCATTGTCAGTGTCGTTTAAATAAAATATATTTTTTTACTAATTTGTATCATTTTAAAACCATAATTAACAGCTGTTAGTAGAAGCAAAATTTAATCTATGGTTATTTTCTTCGAAAATTTAACATATGGTATTGTAAATGAAAAACTTAATATACCTAATATTGTATTTGTACTTTTTGTATATCAACAAATTACTTTCTACATATGCACTGGGCATAATTTTCAAAAGAATACAATTTGAAGAACCCTTAAGGAGTCTTCACACATAAGGTTTTACCTGAAGTTTTAGGTCTTCAAATAGGACTGTCAGGCAAAACGGTTATAATAGGCCCGTCAACACATGAGGTTTTACCTGACGTTTTAAGTCTTAAGACTGTCAGGCAAAACGGTTAGAATAGCTCCATCCACAAATTAGGTTTTACCTCACGTTTTAGGACCAAGTAAGACTATCAGGCAAAACGGTTATAATAGTCCCGTCCACGAATGAGGTTTTACCTCACGTTTTAGGACTTCAAGTAAGACTGTCAGGCAAAACGGTTATAATACCCTCTCCACAAATGAGGTTTTACCTCACGTTATAGAACTTCAAGTATGACTATCAAGCAAAACGGTTATAATAGCCCCGTCCACAAATTAGGTTTTACCTCGCGTTTTAGAACTTCAAGTAAGACTATCAGGCAAAACGGTTATAATAGTCCCGTCCACGAATGAGGTTTTACCTCACGTTTTAGGACTTCAAGTAAGACTGTCAGGCAAAACGGTTATAATACCCTCTCCACAAATGAGGTTTTACCTCACGTTATAGAACTTCAAGTATGACTATCAAGCAAAACGGTTATAATAGCCCCGTCCACAAATTAGGTTTTACCTCGCGTTTTAGAACTTCAAGTAAGACTATCAGGCAAAACGGTTAGAATAGCTCCGTACACATGGGTTTTACCTGACGTTTTAGGTCTTCAAGTAAGACTGTCAGGCAAAACGGTTATAATAGCCCCGTCCACAAATGAGGTTTTACCTCACGTTTTGGTCTTCAAGTAAGACTATCGGGCAAAACGGTTATAATAGCCCCGTCCACAAATGAGGTTTTACCTCACGTTTTAGGACTTCAAGTAAGACTGTCAGGCAAAACGGTTATAATAGCCCCGTCCACAAATTTGGTTTTACCTCACGTATTAGAACTTCAAGTAAGACTGTCAGGCAAAACGGTTATAATAGCCCTGTCCGCACATGAGGTTTTGCCTGACGTCTTAGGTCTTCAAATAAGACTCAAAACGGTTTCAAAACCCGTATCTATACTTACTCACAGAGTAGTGTTCATATTTCAGATCAGTTTTCGAAGGTCACTTTTAGGTTTTTATTTTTGCCCGCATTCTGTCTGTCAAGACATATTCGCAATAAGACCGACGTCTTGCCTTAACAAGTTAAACGTCAGGTAAATCCTTATGCTAGACGCTGTCCACACCTAATGTTTTAACTGATACGTCAGGTAAAACAAAACCTTGTGTAGCGTATTTACACCCAATGTGATTAACCTATAAAGCGGGTATTACATGCTGCAATCTACCGGCAAGACGCAAGATATGTTACCCAGAGGCATCCGTGGTGCAAATAGAATCATAAAACAAAAAGAACGAAATCGTAAAAATTCGGTTTACCCAAATATCTTCGTAAATATTAGGAATTTATTAAATTTGAAAACATAACGTTGTAGAACTCAACTTTTGTCTAATTTGATCATTGCCGTATGCCCTATGATTAGCGAGATCCCCTGTAGAGCGCAGTTTTATCCCAGACAACCTGTAGACAAAAGCTTTAGTTTAGCTATTATTCTGGATGTTCTATTTTCGAAGGTTATTTTTAACCATGTATGTACAAATGTATGCTTTATACAAAATAAACAAAAGTTTGCGGCTGATATGCACATTAAACAAGGTGTGTAAAATCCGGTTCGTCGATAAAAGCAAATAAAGGCAGCGCAAATGGCATATTATTGAAAATAGACGTCACTAGAAATGTGCAAATAAATTTAAAAAAGGAAGAAAAATATGCACGACAAAGGGTGAACTTTGATTCATTTCAGTCACTGAAATAAGTTTATTTGCACATTTCTATTGATGTCTATTTTCAATAATGTGCCATTTACGCTGCCTTTATTTGATAATTCATTGTCAGCTTGATGGGACGGCGACCCTTAATGGACAGGAACTAACCGCACTACTATCCATTTATACAAGTTTTACCCTTGATCTTGAATATAGTAAAATAAACAGTCCCTTTGTGGAAGAGTGAAGAAAGATTCAGTACTCACCTAGTATGGTAGCTCTTTCGATATGCGAGCGGTACATGTCTTCGGCTCGCGTGTATTTACGAATTAATAAATAAGGTGTTAAATTTACCGGTTGTAGCATTCCCAGTTTCTGTTCTGTTGTGAAATAATTTATAATAATAAATGTTGCGATGTGATTTCAAATTTGTGAAATATTACTATTGGTTGTATTGCCATAATTTATGATAAGAATTGTTTAAAAATATATGACAGAATCAAAAAGTGTTAAAAATTATAGTAATTTGAGAGTTTGACTAGTAACTATGACAACGCCGGTTAACATTCAAACGGCCACTGGCGTCTTTTGAGAGCGTGGCTGACCTACCACAAGGTGGCTTAACCCTCCTATTAATTCAAAGCGCGATTTTTTTTCTTCAATTTGTTTTCATCTCAGGATTTGCGATTTTAAATATACAATCAGTCAAAAAAGTCTCCATACATTACACGAAAATTTTAGCTATCTCTTACGAATTAAAAAAGTTTTTAAGAAATTCTTGTATTTATAATAATTTATAATTTTGACCCCAAACTTTGTAAAAGAGCATAAGATTAAAATTAACTTTTTTCGATATCTCGTGATTTAATACCAGTTTTCCATGACAAAATATATTATTTTAATTTTCCAGCCAAACAAGTAAGGTTTAGGTTTACCTATCATATACATATGCAATAGTCGTAAAGAGTTTTTTTTATATTTCAATAATAAAAAAAGTTTTCCTATGTGACTAACTTTTTGCCGGTCACTGTATATATTTTCCATAACACCCTGTATATATAAATTAAAATTTAATTTCGACCAGAACTGTTTAATAAATCATTCGAATTTCTATAAAGAAAGTTGTATTGATATGAGTTACTATTATCATTCAAATTTCAGTGTCGAAAAGAAATAAAAAGGTTCAAAAAAATAAACTTCTAACTTTGAAATATTGTATATCGGATAAGGAAAACAAATAATTATGTGAAGTACTGACATTATTTCGACATTTATGATCAAACACAAGTACTATAGGAAAAATCCTTTAGGGCAGTCTGGGAGTGGTGCATGTGCGCAAAAAGCAATTCACGTTCGTTGGAGGATATATTCGTTGGGAAAAACGACCTCAGGAAGGTCGTTCCATAAGGATGACGTCCTCCAGATGAAAGAATTCTTAAATAATGAAGTTCGAGCAGTACTAATCTTAACCACATATGGATGGGCGGCAGTGATTCGTCGTGTATTTCTGATATTCGCCGCTCTGGGCGGAATTAAGAGGGCAAGGTCGGCCGAGCACTTTCCATGAAAATATCTGTAAATGAGAGTCAATGACCAGTAGTCTCTGCACACCCTGTATATTAGCTACATTGGTTCTTAAAAAAAGAGAAAATTGAATGTATAACTCGTTTAATTTTGACGGGGAAGATAGGTTTTCAGGCCTGGATAAAATATCAATTCACAAAAGGTCAAAGAACGTATCAATGTCTAGAGACAAGAAGCTGTATTATCATTATTATTGATGTTTTACTATAAGTAAGTGTTGTCTAGCCACCCTTTCCCGATTTAAAGTAATAATTCATTTACCAGGCTAAGATTAATGTAAACAAGTATACACTAGACGGTATAAAAACAAATTTTAAAAAAATCTCAGTTGTGTTGTCTGTATTTTTCTTAGGTTGACTGCGAGTCCATGACCCCGACGAAGTTGGGTCACCCACAACATTAAGAATTTTTCGTTCTTAACTGGTTGGGATAAAGGCCTAAAGTCAAGGTTGCCGTTAAGAAAGTGCAGACGCAGAAGTTTAAATAATTTTATTAAGCACGATAGTATAGCACAGAATGAAAGAAAATGTACTTTTAATAATTTATCATTCAATGTCCACTTTAATCTATAATTAATATCCAATAATATCCTGATTCAATATTTCAATATTCACTTTAGCAGTATATAGGGTGTAACAAATTCGTCCTTCACCATTGGGATTTCGGTAACGGTAAGAGATACGAAGTCGATTAAATTAGGGGAAACTTGCGTAATTATGGGACCAATAATATGCCACAAAAAATTACAACTAAATACGGGGATGGCTGAAGGACCTAGGTCGAAAGCCAATTGGGTAATTGTTAATAATAATAATAAATACGGGCGATTTTAAGATTTTGAAATATCAAAAATTTTGCATTTCGGTTTTTATTTTTTCCTGACTTTGTTCGAAGAGGTGTCCAAAGATAAATTTCACTTATTACACATTACTACTTTTGATTCTCCACAAGATGGCATCATCAGATTTTAATGCGACGTTTCGTCTTTGAGTCACCATCATCAACTTAATTTTTTTAAATACGGGCCTGGATTTCTTGTTTAAATTATGAAAGAAGAACTAAATCTACGTTCAGCGGTATACAACACTTACTGGTTTTCCGACGTTTTGTTCCTTAAATTGACCATCTTCATTAAAATATTCCTAGTACGTTACTAAATTCAGTTTTGTTTCGAAGAAATTGAAGATTTTAAAATGATCACGTACCACTACTATTTTTTATTCAAACTAATAGTTGTATCAAATTTGTACTTAGTGTAAGTACAAGTAATTTATTTTATTAATACAAATAAAATTTTACTCTTAAGGCCAGCAGACACTTTTTAAAAGTTTTACGGTTTCGAATTAAACCGAGTTATTTGAAAAAAAAAAGCTAAACGTACTAGGGGTATTTTAATGAAGATGGTCAATTTAAGGAACGAAACGTCGAAAAAACAGTAAGTGTTGTATACCGCTGAACGTAGATTTAGTTCCTCTTTCATAATTAAACAATAGAAGTTGATGATGGTGACGTCGCATTACAGATCTGATGATGCCCTTTTGTGGAGAATAAAAAGTAGCAAAGTGAAATTTATTTTTGTACATCTTGTCGAACAAAGTCAGGAAAAAATAAAAACGGCCACTTTGCTGGTGAGAGAATAATTTCTGCCAGTGTTAGTTATATCACAGTCAAAGTTTAATGCTGGGGGGCTACTATGAGTATGATCATATGTAAGATAAAACAGTACCTACTGTCTATATTTTTTGTCTAAAAATAATAGTACCAAACCAATGACTCAGACGCATAAAATTCCAGGGTTATTTAAAAATCATCATATCATTTAAATAAAATTATAATTAACTTTAAATAAGCTTGTTCGTAATCTTTCCATAAGTAGTTTTTAAATATTTTGTATGTCTATGTATATGATCATATTTTTTATTCACTAAATAAATATACAATATATTTGTTATTGTGGCCTATACAGCCATTATACTAAAACTTTATATATACAGGGTGTTATGGACAAATTATGTCAACAGAATAGAAAAACGAGACGGATAAATTATCAGAGCGAATAATGAAAGGACAAGCCTCGCATAGTGATTTGACAACACTGCAAAACCTTGACAAATTGATCTATATTATTACACTTGTGTGTGTAGTGAGAATAGATGATTATGGTATCGCAGCTCTTAATAATTTCATGGGTTTTTACTTACGTTTAGAGACGGTCGATTTTAATGCAGTAGGTACATATCACAGGGCCAACACTCCATTCATATGGAAAGTGAGTTTGTGATTGTTTGAAATGTTATTGAAAATCAGTAATGGGTGGAAGAGTGACAAAACATGTTTGTCTCGCTAATGGCAACAATGTTGAAGTCTGGTTAAATCCAATAACGTTTAAAAGGTTTTGGAGCGGCCTTCCTCGTTTCGGAGCGTAGCTAGTCTGGGCAAAAAGCCCAACAAGGGCGTATAATTTATTTTGAGATTCTTTACGTTTAACTATATTATCTATTCAAAAAGTGTAGTTTCGAATATTGGATATTTATAAAAAAGATAGAAATATTGATCCAGTTTTATATACAGTGTATCCAAGGATGGATTTAACTATTTATGCTTAGCATCAATATTTTTGGTGTATTCATTACTGGATGATACTCTCCAGATATAAAAGTGTATATTTCTAGCCAGATTGTCATATTTATCACTAAGATATCTTGCAAAATCCCAATTAAAAATTTGTAAATTTGACAATTACAACTGGTTTAAGGTTAATCCGCAATTGCTCTTAAAATAAGTTTATTTCTAATAATTTAACTATAAACTGTGAAAAGGATGATTCTTTAAAAAAATGCACACACAAGCCACTAAGGCATATTGTACACTAAAGTGATTAATTAAATAAGTAAATTAAAATAATATGTACCTAAACAAGATAGATCAAATAAATAAAAATAAATAATTAAATTATATAAAACCTGTTTTCACGTACTTGTTACACTGCAAGCGTTGTTTAAATATAGAAAAATAAAGATGTAAAATATTTTGACGGGACTGTTCCTTTCTTCAGTATTTTATTCCCATGTACATTACCTCCATAATCTTCTTTTGTGAAGTGTTTCTCACAAATAACTGTTGTATCACCTGGACTATAATTATTCCTTCTAAGGGCATGTATCCAAATTTGGCGTAGGCTACGACCCTTTAGTATCCTAACGAAGTGGATAAACATTTGGTACATTCTTAAACAAACCGAATTTTCATAGTGATGCAAACTCAAAATCAAATTTCTAAATATATTTACTAACCTGTGAAATTTTAATTTAACACCATTGCATCTTCTAGTGAAGTATTTTATGGCCGCACAAGACTCAACCATCTTGTAAATGCAAGATTTATATTAAGAAATAAACCAACTCGACTGCTTTTTGCCCGGACTAGCACCACGGACCGGTCCATAACCTTTTAAACGTCAATGGTTATATCAGAAATCATATCAATACAATCATATTAAAACATAACCATACTTACCGAAGAAAAGATAAATCCTTGCTTAAATGATCCACCACTCTTTTACAAACTATACATGAATGCACCATCATTGTTTATAATAAAGACGATTTTTCACCAATACTCACAAAAAAAAATAAAAACAACCAAAATATATAAACACTCCCTTAAAAGCAGTTAGCAGCGAGTAGCAACAGTGTATTCTTTACTATAATCCGATCCATTGATAAAGTTTGATCTTTTGCCGGCGAGCGTAGTAACTTCAAAGTTTATGTTGTCAGAGTGCAGTCGGTTTATTTCAAACTTTTGTGTATAATAATAAAAAAAAAAATCTAAATCTCTCAAGGCCTATTCACAATTTATATTAAAATTATTGGGAAATAAATTTATTTTAAAGGCAATTGCGGATTAACCTTAAACCAGTTGTAATTGTCAAATTAACAAATTTTAATTGGGATTTCGCAGATACCTTAGCGATAAATAGGACAATCTGGCTATGCTGCAAGCATAACAGCAAGGTGGGGAGTGCGCGTTTACAGTCCTTACGTCGACTTCAAATGTAAACATGTAAACAATTCTATCTGGAGTTTGTAAGATCTTTGGTACATATGCTTTGTCTTGGACCCCCAAGTTTGCCTAGGATAGCCAAGGGGGTCACCTATTTAAATATAATAAACCATTTCCATACCCTGTAAGAATTGATTTGATGTGAACAATAATTAACAATTTTTTATCTCAAAAGGAAGTCAGTCATACTTCAAGGTGGATAAGGATGCAGTTTATAGGAAAAATATGTATTTTTTGTAAGTAATTATTTATTTAAATTTTCTTAATATGATTAATTTATGTTGAACTTAAAACAATTTCATAAAGTATTGAAATGCACTTCGTTTAATATTCCTTATGGTTTTTTTTTATTCCTTAGACATACTCCGGTCTCTTCTGTGTGGTGGTCAATCCATACAAGAAGTTACCTATTTACACAGAGAAGATTATGGAACGGTACAAAGGAATCAAGAGGCACGAGGTACCTCCCCATGTGTTCGCCATTACAGATACAGCCTACAGGTCTATGTTGCAAGGTAATGATGACACTAGAATAATTATTGCATAGTGAGTGCTAAGCAAGGATGAACCTAACCACATATTTTGGTTAGCAAAGTTGATCCACCATGCCTCTGCAAATATGTCTTTTGATATTTTTTACAAAAAAAGTGGTCCTCCATTGGCAGTTTTCCATATGGATATTTTTCTATTTATGAAATCATCGAGTAGAATTTCCAAAAAAAAAACTGTGTAACAATGAAAAAATCTAATCGATAATTTAAACGACGCTCTCGTTATATTTGGTAAGATTATTTCTAGAACCTAAATTAAATATCATAATAATTCGAGAAATACTTTTAAATATGCAATATCGATAGCCGTCGATATCTACTCTAGACTTCATGCCTTTTGACGTTTCGTAAGTTTAAGGTTATGTGACTAAAATTTCAAAAGACAACATGTCAACAATGTCGGTAAATAAGAAAAAAACATTGCTAATAAACAGTAAGTATTGATTGATTACTCGATTATTAAAATAACCGACAACGCTCGATTATTAAAGGCCGTATTAGACTAGGCAATTTTTTCTCTTGCGCCGGCAATTATAATGGCACGTATTCATGCGCAGTAAACCGTTTTCGATCAGCTGGAGCATTGTCAACGGTCAGAACAGCAGTGGGTACTGTCGAAATCCCTAAAATATCCCCAGAATTAGAGATGTGCAAACCTGTTCGTTTTGATTACCAGTTAAAGCAGCTACTGCTATTTACAAATAGGAGGTGCAAAAAATTGCTGAATTAGCAGTCCATAAGTTTAATAAAGAATGTAAACTGGTAATTTAAGTACCAGTGGGTTTAAATGGCCATTACCTGTTCATACCTGGTTCGGCCAAATAATAAACAGTTAAAAATAACAGAATAATCCATGTCTACCCAATTGCGCCGGCAAGGGCAATTAAAATGGCGCCTGCCCCATTTCTGGTAATGAGAGACAGCTGATCGGGAACAGTGTACTGCGCATGAATCCGTGTCATTTTAATTGTCAGAAGAGTAGAATTTCTGACTGTAGTACGGAGAACGGTGTACTGCGCCTGAATCCTTGAATTATAATTGCCATTGCTGGCGCCATAAAAATTCCCGAGTGTAGTAAGGCCTTAAAAAAACCGCTCGAATTATATATTCAGGCGAAACCCGTCGCTTGTCACTTATTACCTTTCACTCGATACCCGAGCTTCGCTTGATGTGTGTGATCGAATTTAAAAAACTGCTCGTATATTCGAACAGTTTTTCGCTTGATAGGAAATACTCTAGTTATAAATTCAAGCGAAAATCATCGCCTTTCACTTGATACCCGATCTTCGTGTCGCCACGCGCCTCCCGAAATCTGCTGATTGGCGCTCAGAAGACTGACACGACATACGTCTTTATTAAAAGCACATAAACGAGAAAGTGCATACAGACAAAAAGGTATGCCAAATCCCTTAGTGGATTCATCGCGACAAGGGTTTTGTTTTGACTGCCTAGACAGCAAGCAGCGGCGATTGTAAATTTAAAAAAAATCAAAGGATATAATTTTTTTTTAAATCAGAAACAAAACTTCTTCCTTAATAAAAACTCTAGACTAACTAAAACAACCCCTGGTGCTTCATTCAACACATTCTTCTTAGTCATAAAAATGTAAAGTGATTAATCGCTCCAGCGATTCACTCGATTATTGAAATCGCTCGAGTATCAAGTAGTGGATTATTAAAATCATCGGTTTTTTCCAACACAATACAAGATTTCAATAAATTAACACAACCAGTGGGGTGGATAATAATATGACCACTTTTATTTATATTTCTTTTTTAAAATAATTACATATAAAAAACGCGCGATAGGGGCAGTCCCATTGAAACTCACTTATACAGACACGCCATTTGAACTAAAATGAATACCCATATTTTTTTAGAAAGGGAAGATCAGTCCATACTTTGTACTGGCGAATCAGGTGCTGGGAAGACGGAAAATACGAAAAAGGTTATTCAGTTCTTGGCCTTCGTCGCTGCCTCAAAATCCCCTAAAGGTGCTGGAGCGGTGAGTGGTATATATATATTTTTTACATATTAAGGAAATTCTTCTCTAAGGCAGGAATTTTTTTTGTACGTTTTGTTGTAAAATACAATTCTGGATAGGTACTTCTTTCTAGGGCACAATCTCAAGTTTTAATAAGTATTATTTACTTAGTCGAACTTTTTATAAAGGACTCACTTTTTCTCCTTCAATTGAACATAACATTTTTTCTTTATAAACATTGAGTCATTTAAATAATAGCTTTTAATACAGGCGGTTTTTTAATGTCCCCCTCCCATGCTAACTTTTGACCCGGCAGTTCTTTTTACAAAATTTGATATTTTTACAAAATGGCGGATGGGCGCCATCTTGATAAAAAAAAATGAATAGGAAGTGGAGTCGTGCGATACATAATTTTAAAGGTCCTGTCGAGTACTTTACTGTCCCAGAATATTGTGTCCCTATTGGTAACCAAAACAATATGGCGGCTTTTAAAAAAATAATATTTACTATTTTATTCTTTGGTTTTTTTTTTTATGATCAAACACAAGCACTATAGGAAAAGTCCTTTAGGGCACTCTGGGAGTGGTGCGTGTGCGCAAAAAGCGATTCACGTTGGTTTTGAATCGTTGGAGGTTATAACCGTTGGGAGAAACGACCTCGGGAAGGTCGTTCCACAAGGCTGAAGTCCTCCAGATGAAAGAATTTTTAAATAATGAAGTTCGAGGAGTACTAAGCTTAACCACATATGGATGAGGAAATATTCCTTTTTTGTAGGATAAGTTGAAAAGTCTACAAAATACTGGTGTTAGTTCATCGGCGCATCTCTTGAGAACTATAATAGGAATTTCGTCTGGACCAGTAGCTTTTTTGAGGTCGAGTCCTTTCAGGATTCGTTTGACGTGACGCTGACGGAACACGATTTCGGTCATTTCGGATTGAACAGCAGGAATGTCGGGTGGTGTTCTTCCCTGGAAATGTGGAATGCAAAGAAAATAGTTCAGCAAGTAAGTTGGCTTTGTCTCCGGTTGTGGATGCTATTGTACCATCGGGACGTGTTAGAGGTGGAATAGTTGATTTGGTGATATTTTGGCTGACGGCCTTAGCGACTGACCAAAAGGACCTTGATCCGTTTGGACTGTCAAGAAGTTTGTTTTTGATCCTCACGTTATGGGCTTCTTTGCTTTGATCTATTGTTAGCTTACATTGGTTTCGAGCGGTAATAAAGATGGTACGATTCTCAGTGGTAGGGTTTTTACGCCACTGTCAGTAAGCCAGATTTTTTAATCTGACAGCACACTCACAATCCTTGCCAAACCAGGGCTTGTCGTTGGAAGGGCGTTTTTGGGACGAGAGATTTTACAACTTGGCATAGAGCAGCGAGTATCAGCCAGACTTTCTACAAAGTTGTAAAATCTAAACTAAAAGGCAAAAGAAAGAAATAGTAAATATTATTTTTTAAAAGCCGCCATTTTGTTTTGGGTACCAATAGGGACACAATATTCTGCGATCGTAAAGGACCTTTAAAATGGTATCGCAAAACCCCACTTCCTATTCAATTTTTTAAATCAAGATAGCGCCTATCCGCCATTTTGAATTTGAGCACCATGAAATATGCAAGAAAGTGTAACTTTCTGATTCCTACTATACTATGCCATGTTATTTTTATTTTTCTAAGACGGTACTTAAATGAAATAATATAATATAATAAAAAAAAATAACTATGCAATTTTTGAAACGCCGCTGCGAATTGAGAAGTAGTAATATATTCTGGCATCGTAAAGTACTCGATAGGGACCTTCGAAATGATGTATCGCAAGATCCCTGTTTCTATTTAATTTTCTTTACCAAGATGGCACCCATCTGCCATTTTGACAGTTAGAACAGTCATTCTTACGTCAAGAGGTAGTTTATCTTCCCCTATATATAGACCACAGCCAAATTTTGTAAAAAAAAAGTTGCATGTCAAAAGTTGGGGGGTTTGTTCCATTACCATTAAAGAACCGCACTGTATTATTGCTCTTACTGGTGTTATTTCTGTCTTTAATTTTGTTTCCATTATGTATATATGTATTTTTATTACTGTATGGTACTACGGTACATTATTATTGTGCACGCAATATAGGTCTTGCACTTTCAATTAATAATTTACCTCTGTTTAGCGATGCTATTATCGATAGGGAAACCTATAAAATAAATCACTCGAAAATACAAATTTTTAAATAATTCAATGAAAATTGTCGGTATTTAAACACAATTTGCCGTCTTAACTTGTTGCGTTTATTGACTTTCGAAATAAGATTGTCAATAAGGTTTATTATAATGTACTAAAGCAAATATATAAGATAAGATTAAATTAAAGATTCATCCACATGTGATATTTGTATATTTTAGATATTTAATATTTGCTTGTTTTTCAAATATGCGATTTTTTTTTGATAATATTACATTCCTAAATGTGATTTTCGACCGATGATAGCTGAATCGACTCGCATATAAGCAAATAGTGATGGATGACTCATCACTCCTGCCTTCTATTTTTTAGTTAGCTCAGTTTAACTTAAAAAAATAATGAAGACAGATGATTCGCAAATTTTGTTGAGTTCGGCAAATGATCTATACAGGGTATCCGCTAATAATGGAAAAACCACAAACTCCATACGTAAAAATGTTAGGATTTAATTATACTTACCTATGTATATCCGAAAGTAGATGTTAACAGTTAAAACTTCATTTTTGTTTTTCTCTAATAACTTTGATAGAAACCAACGTTTTTACACAATTTGGCAATTATGGTTTTAGGACGAGAAATTTATTTTTTTGTGAAATTTTAATGTACAATCTAGGGGCGCTGTCTGCGTTAGATCATGTACTAAGTTGAGGTCGCCCAGATTTATCATTTCGGAGATATTTGCCATTTAAATTGTTTAGTGCACCCTGGACCAATTACTATTAATTTGCAAACAATATTTTTTTCTTAAAGTAACCTATGAGAAAACAAAGAAATTTCCAGCAGTTGCTTTGAAACCTTCATGTTGTTATTTGTTTGTTGATTATTGTAAGATAGCTGTGTGAGTTATTTGGGGAATTCCGTCTAGGACGAAAGGTACCTGTTTCGCCTAATCGGTCGTAAATATTTTTGAAGATCTTAAAATCAGGCCGTTGGATAGAGTTCCGAATATCGTCTCTGGGCACCTTGTATCTCGGCATTGTTACTTAACTTACGATAAACTCAAAAATGAAACACTTTGTCACACAGCTATCTTACAATAAATAACAACATGGAGATTTCATAGCAACTGCATCTCTAAATTTCATTTGCTTCCTCATATTTTAATTTAAGAAAAAAATTTGGTTTGCAAATTAACAGTAATCGGGCAGGGTGCACTAAAAATTCGAATGCATATATCTCCGAAACGGTAACTCTGGGCGACCTCAACTTAGAATACCTTTTTTACGTAATAAATATGAGAAAAGTATTTTTTTCAATAAAAACTTAAATACACTAAGGCATAAAAAAGTTATGACCTAATAAATGAGCGAAAAATGCCGCAGACAGCGCCCCCTAGATTGTACATTAAAATTTCACAAACAAATCAATTTCTCGTCCTAAAAAACCGTAATTGTCAAATTTTGTAAAAAACGGTTGGTTTCTCTCAAAGTTATTGGAGAGAAACAAAAATGAAGTTTTAACTTTAACACCCTGTATCTCATTTAATATCAATTTTCGGATATAAGTAAGTATAGTTAAATAGTAATATTTTTACGTAAGGAGTCTGTGGTTTTTCCATGTACCATTAATTAGCGGACACCCTGTAGACATGATATTATCTTTGCTATAGCTAACATGTAAATAAACTTACCGTTTCTCTTCGGTTTAAGTTTTTAAAAGGGCAGAAACATTTTTATAAATTAATATACAGGGTGTTCCGGAAAAGAATACACTTAACAGGGGCCTCGCTAATCATTGGATATACAGAAATGATTAAATTAAATTACATTAATGAGTAGAGGTGGAAAATTATCGATAGTGTTAACGTTCGATGCATCGATAGTAAAATTGCTAAACTAGCGATAGTCCTACCAGCTCATTTTAATTCTATACACGAATGAAATGTGATGTACAAACATCTAAAAAAAAGAAAAATTTCATTACTCCACCAGATGTAGTAAAAAAAGGGTCTGATCAGAAGTTATAAAATATCTAGCAGGACCAAAAAGAGCTGTAGACCTCATAATGAGTCCAGATATCTATAATTTATTGAACTTAAGAGATCTAAATTTTACCTACTCTAGATGGGTTATCGACATTATAATAAGCATTATACCTACAGCAAAAATAACAGGCGAATAACGAACGAAATAATAAGTTACTTAAATTCATGTTTAATATTCATAAAATTACGACAATTTTTTAAGCTAGAAGAAATTAATTTCGCGAGTGGTTTATTTTCTAATTTTCCTTTTGCACGCTATTGGTGTATTCTAATTAATTCCATTTTTTTATTTGCATGGTTGCCTTTGGGGATATACAGCAAAAAGACCTTATCGTAAGTAGTTTACACTTTACACTTATTATTCTAGAGTTAATTAGTATTAGATGGTTTGATTATAAGGTTCGCAGAACGAACTTTCCAATCGGTTGCAAATTTCGTTCTGCGCTTGTGGACGAGTGTCTGGTTGGCATTTTGTCTCTGTCAACGGATACGAATGCCAAACTGTCAACTGTCACATCTGAGAATTGACTCTTAACTTAACCTACAAGTGAGTCGGTGAGAATAAGAACAGTACCGGGTGGCCCCCAAAAGTGGTCAAGAGAAGTAGCTGGAAATAAATAATGTTGAAGTTAGTAGATTGGCCGCTAGAGGGCAGATAAGATATTAACTTACGGTTTTCACTGAATTAATTTGTTTTGGCCAAAGGTATTGTAAACTACAGATCTCATAATCTCTTGGAAAGTGAAGCTGTGATTGTGTGAAATTTGATTGAAAATCAGTAATGGGTCGAAGAGGGAACTACATGTTTGTTGACTGAATGGCAACAACGTTGAAGTATGTTTATATCGGATGGTTAAATATTAAAACATAACCATACTTACCGATGAAAAGATAAATTCTTATTTAAATGATCCACTCTTTTACAAACTACACATGAATGCACCATGATGTTTATAATAAAGACGATTTTTCACCAATAATCACAAGAAAAACACAAATCAACCAAAATATATAATCAATCCGTTAAGATCAAAGCGCTAACGTCTTAATGTTTACGAGATTAATAATTCATCTTTTGGGTCCGAATCGTAGCGCAGTTGTAAAATAAATATAGATGTTGCCAGACTGCAGTTGGATTAGTTCGAGATTCGTTTGATAATAACATTTTTAATAATAATTTAATAATTTTTTTAAAGAATCTCTCATCGCCTTTTCACAGTTTATAGTAAAATTATTTGGAAATAAATTTATTTTAAGAGCAATTGCGGATTAATCTTAAACCAGTTTGTAATTGACAAATTAACCAATTTTTAATTGGGATTTTGCAAGATACCTTTGCGATAAATATGTCAATCTGGCTATGGTGCAATAATAACCGAAAGAGATGGGAAAGACTGTTTGCAGTCGTTGCGTAGGCTAGAAATGTACACATTTTTCTATCTGTAGTTTGTAATATCTTTGGTTTTGACACTCTTTGTAACCATGTGAAAATAAATATACCATTTCTTTTGAAATTTTTAAGAAAATAAGGAAAATATCTCGGCGTCCTCTCTTAGTGGGCCACCCGGTACATGTCCAAATAGTAAAATATTGGGAAAATGAAAAAACTGCCTGTTAAGTACTGTTCTTACTCTCAATGCTTCAAACTGAACGCTGTCGAGCGGCGGTAACTATCTCTGCGAATGAACCGATAGTCATCTTGCAAGAATCTTCCTATCCTGTTTTTAGTTCCAGCTTTTTTAAGCTTGATATTTACCAGAGTTTGATAAAATTGCATTTATCTTATAAACGAAGTCATTTAAATTTTGAACAATTGTTGTCTCAATTTTAACCTCTTCGTTCGCTGTCGGGGCCTTTCCCGGGGGGACCTACAGAGCTTAACGTGCGTTTCGAACCACGATCCTCCGTCATACGCTGCCAAATTTGTTAAAGCGAATAAAAATGCTAACCGGTATTCAAATGCTCGGTTGTTTTTTTGGCATGTGTTTTTTATTCTGTAGTTTACAAACTGTAGCCATGTGTGGTAACAATTGTTATTGGAACTTTTGGACGCCCAGTGTATTTTAAAAATCATAATGCTTTTATGTCAGAAATAGGGAGAAAGATATTGAGTATTATTTCTGGGTACACACAACAATATTTAACTGGTTATACTTTCCTTATCAACGGCGTTTCGTAGAATTGTTGAATAATTAAACCTTCTGAATACAGCAAAATGGGAATTTCCTGCATTCCGGTTTTATTCGTCTTTGGCTTTGTTTGTTTGTAGATTTTGCTTTAACATATTTCCTTCTAAAAAGAATTTATCAAAAAATTATTTCCAATGATATCATGATCTCATGATGACTGTACAAGATGGTGTGTTTTGGGACTTATCTCAGACACTATAATCTAATAAATTTTTTATTTATTGAACTTGAATGGTTTAATATAGCCTATACACGGTAAGAAAAGAAAGATTAATTTTATGTAGTAATAATAATAATCCAATTATTTTTGAGTTATTAATGTTTGAAGAATGAAATTTTTACACCTTTTTTCCATTGAACTTAATAGTTTCTGACACATCTGAGATAAGGTCCATAATCAACAGCTCACCCTCTACATTATGTATACAACGTGTCCAATATAAGGAGGGCCAGTACAGGGTTCTCGGAAACCGTAAGAGATACGAAGTCGGTTAAATCGAGGTAAAGTTGCACATTTACGTGCCTAATAATATGCCGTTTAGAAAGTTTTAAAATTCCGAGTAGTTCCGGAGATATCCGGAAAAAAAGTAAATTGCACTTTCGCATTGCCACTTTTCCGCTCTATCTAACAGCGTTAATTGTTTTGTAATCCGATTATCAACTTTATTTTTTTAAATACGGTCCTGTTTTCCTGATACTGGAATTTGAGAGCTTTTTCTACTGAATGCAACGATGTATGACACATTGTGGTTTAATGACGTTTCGACGGTTTTTTGAACAACATCAGGAAATTTTGGTATACGGTCCTGTATTTCTCCTAATTTTATAAATAATATTTCATTAGTAAGCTCTTAATTTTTTACTTATGTTGGACTAGTTCAATAAATAACAAATAATTTAATAATAAACTACAAATAAGTGAACAAAAATCATTCCAAAACAGTAATAAAACGACTACCACTAGGAACTACATAATCAGGTGTTCAAAATGATTTCCGTTATTCTCTAAGCACAAATAACATCTACTAACTGCCACATAACAGTTTTTAAGATAAAATAGAACACGATAGAATATCAAACTTTTCAGCATTTGTAAATTTATGTTCCCTATTTTCTGGAAAATAGAAAACCTCTTAAAATGCTCTCAAACGATCATAATGAGAATGTCAAGTGAAACAAATCGCGCGTCACCATCTTAATTTTTTTGTTTCAAGCGCCTACTTTTCTTTTAAATCCTGAATCAACAGAAGTTTGAAATAATGTTTCTGTATTTTGTTCACTTATTTGTGGTTTATTATTAAATTATTTGTTATTTATAGAACTAGTTCAACATAAATAAAAATTTAGAGCTTACTTATGAGATATTATCGTTGCATTCGGAAGAAAAAAAGCTCTCAAATTCCAATATCAGAAAAACAGGACCGTATTTAAAAAAACAAAATTGATAATGAATGGTCCTGTGAAGACGACTCGTCGGATTACAAAACAATTAACGCTGTTAGATAGAGCGGAAAAAGTGGCAATGCAAAAGTGCAATTTACTTTAGAATTCGATCTCAAAATAACCCAGGAAAACAATAAAACGATTTTTAAGAATTTCGGGTTTGTCCGGAACTACTCGGAATTTTAAAACTTTCTAAACGGCATATTATTAGGCACGTAAACTTTACCTCCATTTAACTGGCTTCGTATCTCTTACGGTTTCCGAGATCCCTGTACTGGCCCTCATTATCTTGGACACGTTGTAAGCTCCTTACAGTGTCGTCATTAAAGTTGGAACCATATGGAGACAGAATGTTCGATTTAGGTGGAATTTGGCTTCACCATAAGTTTTTGCATCAATAGAGACCAAAAATTACATAATTAAATGGAACCATGCGGCGTAGCGCTGTCTCGTAGAAGACAAAATATCTTTGGGAACATACAACGTGGTGACAACCTCCCACATGACAAGCTTGGTAGAAGGTTACTGGACCTCATAGAAGGAACAAACATCTTCTAACAAGACGGGGTACACAATAAGCCGAAAGGCTGCAGTGATTTGAAGTTCGGGCCTTTAAACCGACCCCCGCCTTTAACCAACCAACCAACCATACGGGATTTGTTAACTGTCAATTTTACACACAAAATGTCGAAAAATGGCATTTATTTCGAAAAGTTGTTTGTATTGTAATTTTATGCCCACACACGAAATTTGAATCACTTACGATAATTTTTTTTCTATCCATTAGTGTTGTGATCGCTCGAGCGAGAAACCGCGTGATTACTCGATTATTGATATAACCGACACCGCTCGATTATTAAAAAAACCGTTCGAGTTATCTATTCAGGCGAAAAACCGAAAATCATCGCCCGTCACTTGATTTGATACCCGACCTTCCATCTACGCGCCGCACCACCCGAACCGTGCTGATTGGCGACGTTCAAGTTTGACGCTGAGAAGGTAAACACGACATACGTCTTTCTCAACCCGTTTGAGTACTCGATTATTGAAATAAACGACATCGCTCGATTATTAAAAAAACCTGCTCGAGTTATAAATTCAAGCAAATATCGTCGCTTGTTACTTATTACATTTCATTCGATACCCGAGATTCGCTTGACGCCGACCGAAATGTGCTGCTTGGTAGTGTGATCGCTCGAGGTAAAAAGCTGCTCGTATATTCGAGCAGTTTTTCGCTCGATATGAAATACTACTCTAGTTATAAATTGAAGCGTTGCCTTTCACTTGATCACTCGAAATATGCCTATAGGCGACGTTCCAGTTTGACGCTCAGAAGGCTAACACGACGTACGTCTTTGTTAAAGGCACATAAACGAGAAGGTGCATATAAAAAAGTATGACAAGTCCCTTAGTGGACTCATCGCGACATGGGTTTTGTTTGGACTGGCTAGCCAGCGGCGATAGTAAATTCTTAAAAATTTAAAGGATGTATTTTTTTTTAAATCAGAATGAACTGTTCTTCCTTAATAAAAACTCTAGACTAAACTTCTAAAACTTACAAAAACAACCCCTGGTTTTTTATCAACACATTCTTCTTAGACATAAAAATTTCAAGTGATTAATCGTTCGAGCGATTCACTCGATTATTAAAATCACTCGAGACTCTTGTTTTTTAAATAATATGTAATTTTTGGTCTTTATTAAAGTAAAAACTTATGGTAAATTAAAATTTTTAAATCGAAAAATAAATATTTTTCCCATATGGTTCCAACTTTAATGATGACACTGTATAAGACAACGGATTTATTTATTTTCCTTCTTAATCGTTTCAAAATGGTAATAGCTGGTGAAACCAGAATAAAATTGTTTATGCCTGTTTTTAAAATGCGTTTGTAGAACGAATAATTGAAGTAACACTAATAACTAATCAACCTTACTTATGCTTGATAGATTTTAATTGGGTATGAATGCATTGATGAAGAGTTGTTACTTCGAAGTATTTAAATATAAAAATATATTTATTACAATCTATAGGGTAAGGGGGCCAAATTAATCCAGCAATATAAGTTCGTGTGGTGAGACAGAAAGTTGAGCAACTGAAACACCGTAATAATTATTATCTTAGTGCAAAGCATTTATGTCCGTGGTGTGTTAGAACTTCTGTTTAGGATTTATTTTCAGTAAATTATGTGGAAAAAATATAAATAATGACGTATGTGTGCAAAATTACTTTTATTTTTAAAGACTAGTCAAATATATCCCCTATGTATTAGGCAATAGTTAAAATTACTTTATTTAAAGATCTATTTTTGTATATTTTTAGAACGCGAAATTAATTCGGAAGGTGATGTGCCATAACGTAAAAGTCAACGTACTATAAATTGTTTTATACTTTGATCATATGCCAGAGTTTTTTTTTATTTTCATTCAATACACACATTTAATAAGTATACAGGGTGTTCCTTAATGACGTGCTAATATTTCAGGGTGTGATTCCTTAGGTCATTTTATAAAGAAAAGTTCATATGAACAAGTGACAAATCGTATTCTTAGGGGAGAAGACATAAAAGTTTCGTTATATCATTTTTCCATGATACTACAGGCAAAATACCAAAATAATCAGATACAAGAGGCATTTAAAAAAAAAAATAAGCTAAAAAACCAAATTTTAGGTTTTAAACATTGAAATTTATTTTGAACTCTGAGATTGGTCAAAATGTCACTTACAATGTTATTAGATGCATGTATCGAAGCAACGGCTTAAATTTTTTGCTACAGGGTGTTGAATTTTTATTTTTTAAATGGTTATTTTTTAATATCTCCGAGAGTATTTTAGATATTATTTTCAATTTTGGTATGTGTTAATACGATATAGAACCAAAAATTTTAGTTATAAAAGTTATTCAATTGTTCCACCAGTGCCGTCCCTGCAAACATGTCCTCTCATATTTTTTTACAAAATGGTACACCACTGACATTTTTCCATGTGGATATTTTTTTTGATTAGCTTGGTCAATTCTACATGAAAACGGTCTCTTCGGTTTTTTTCGTCTCGTGGCTACCTTCACTTAAAATGCATGCTTCCGCCAGTCTTCGCATCGAATTGCCCACTCCAACAATTTTTATAAAACAAAATTTATCATTAATTATTTTATCAATGTTAATAATAAGAGTTTCAATATGAAAAACTCAGCAACAAATTTAAGCCGTTACGGACATATGTTCATATAAACTTTTCTTTATAAAATGACCTAAGGAATCGCACCCTGAAATATTAGCAGCTCATTAAGGAACACCCTGTATACATGGGTAGGTTCCAAGGGTGATGAACTAAAGAGGGAGTGCATAATTAATTAAATCTGTCGTGTGACGGTTAGGGTTGTTAAAGTAGTTAATGTAACGTTTACTACGTAATTTACTACTGTGGTAAATGTAATTTGCGACATGCTCTTACTCAGTGGCGGCTCGTGACCTGTGATAGAGGGGGTTCACAAGTATGGTGAAATTATTTTTAAAAATTTTTTTATGTAACTACCAAACAATTACTTTCTAGGCGTTTTAAATGTAGAAAGAAAAGAAGTAATAAGAAAATGCATTAGGTAAAACATATTTTTATTTATTTTTTAATTTTACACAAGGAAATACAACTTTTGGAAAATAAGAAAGGTTTTCTTAGTGTGTATAGTGCTTAAATGTAAAATCCGTTCTTCGGTTCTTAATTGTAGAAAATTGATCAATAACAGCCTCATTCAAGTTTGGAATACCCTCTATAAATTTTTTTTCATATATTTAATTTTTAAACTTTCTAATAAAGTCCCTAGATTTACTCTTTCTGGTATGCGTTAAATTAATTTCGGGTTTAGGTTTTCCCGCATTCTTCACTTCATTTTTTTGCTCCAAGCCCAAAGAGCTAAAGCTATTTTTTAAATAGTCCACCGTCAAACTATTCATTTTAACTTAATAAATATATAATAGTAAAATATTAAAACATACACTCTCGAATTTCTAACTAGATGCACGAACAGACAACGGCGCGGCGCACACTAAAATTGGGCGCCTTTTTCATGTTAAATCGCCATAGCCCCGCTATCCCCCGCTATGTCCCGCCACCTGTTACAACAGAGAAACTGCATTATGCCCCGCCTACTTAATCGCACATGCGGGCAAGTCTCGTCATAATCGTCATTAACCTTGACCGAGGCACGGTTGCCGGATCGAGAGCCTATAATATACAGTTTGGTTGACGGTACAATAAAATATTAGGGAGGGTCGGACTTTATACGATAAATACTATTCAATGAATATAAATTAATATTTTTTTATTCGTTTTGGGGGTGCACGTGCGCATGTGCATGTGCTCCTGTGGAAGAACCGACACTGCTCTTACTATGTATTTTGTAACATTTACTACATTTGAAACATTTACTGCTTTTAGAATATTTTTATTTAGATCAAATCAAAAGCAGAAGAACAATAACCAAAAACTACTATTTTCTACTTTTCCACTCGAATTTCCAACTTTTAACATCAAATTTATAATAATAAAGTTAAGGTTATGTAGTATTTTTGACACTTTCAGCCAACCAAAACAATAATTTATTACATTTACTATGTACGTTTGCGACGTAGCAAATGTAACAATGTAGTAAATTCAATTTTTCTGCGACATGAACAACCCTGGTGGCGGTATATTAATAACATTACTGCTTCTATATCAAGCGCGGATCCAGAAATTCCTGAAGACACTGTTGTTAGTTAAAGTTCTTCGTAATTTGCAGATGTTGATTGACAAGCATACAGTTGTGAATGTCTACAAATCACTGCATAAAGATAACGCTCTGCCGTCGAATTTTAAGCTACATTTGTTCAAATGGGATCAATCACTCCTTTCTTAGTTCAGCAACCCTTAAGTGGACTCCGTTTTTTCACGATTATTTAGATTTTAGTCTTAATATATAGCTATATTTATTATTAATTGTCAAAAGTCAGTGTGGTAGTAGGTAGGTAGGTCAGTATTACTAAAGTTGCCTTTCTGTAGGTCGTTTTAACAAAGACAGAGAGAGAGAGAAAAGCAGAGATAGATTGAAACTAATTACTTCCCATATGCATTACTTCCCCTAACAATTCATCATGAAGAAAATTATTTAGCTATTTTGCAAAATAATATAAAAGACGAAACAAACATAAGCAAGGAATTACTTGATTTACTTATCCTGTTCTTACACATTACCTTTATTATTTTAAGGGTGAAGGAAAGGAAGAAGGAATGTCCATTTTTCAATAATTCGAGTTTATTGCTAATTCTAATAGATATTTATGGACTCCATGTTACCATAAAAGAAAGTATTTATTTTTCGATTTAGGTAAAATTTAAATTTACCATAAGTTTCTTTGCAAATGAAATATTGAGATGTCATTATTAACAATTATATTTTGTGTTTCGTGTGGTTCACAAACGAAAGTAGTGTTATAAAGGGTGTAACAAATTCGGCCTTCACGAAGTCTGTTAAATTGGGGCAAAGTTGCGTACTTGTGGGCAAAATAATATGCCACAAAAAATCAAAAATAAATACAATCGAATAATTGCCATTTCAATCGTGCTGTTACAAGTGATGGCGCATGTTCATTCTTTCTCCGATTATTTAATCAAATATTTTAAAAAAAGTTTATTTTCATTACAATTTGGAAATAGTATATTTTACAGTTAATGAATTTATTTTTAAAATTTTCTAATCAGATAAGCTATTGTGTACACAGAAAGTTTTTTCAGTATGTACCAGTGCATTAAAATTTCTTATCATTCTTAAATATTGCTTTTTATTAAGATTACTTCCAAAGTACGTTTCTGTAGATTAAATATGGCAAGAATTAGTTTAAAATATAATAAATGATTTACCTTATTTTCTGTCGTAATTTATACAGTATCTTTAGCGACACTTGGTTGGTTGGTTGGTTAAAGGCGGGGTCGGTTCAAAGGCCCGAACTTCAAATCACTGCAGCCTTTCGGCTTATTGTGTACCCCGATCTTGTTAGATGTTTGTTCCGTCTATGAGGTCCAGTAGCCTTCTATCAAGCTTAGCTTGACATGTGGGAGGTTGTCACCACGTTCATAGATACTGTTAGCTCAAACCATTTTTCATGAGTTTTGATACTTTATAATGTAATCAGACGAAGTAATCGTTTTGTTGATTTTGGTCTATTTTAAGTTTTTTATTTAGTTTGTTCGAAAATTTTATCCTGTATGCTTTATGTACATATGTATTATTAAACGTCACATGTCACTTAACAAAGTTACAGAGATAAACAAAAAGATAATACTATATTTGATACTATCTTTTTGTTGTGTCATGTCATGTCATTTTTTTTATTAATAATTCGTTAATTTTTTTTTATCAAAAAGCGGCCAAATACCGTTTTGGGACCTTATTACATGGAATTTATGGTTGAAAATTCTTTAATTAATAAAGGACGACCACCGTCTTCCCTTCGCGAAGCGGTAAACATCAAAGGGTTTCTGTTTAATTTCTATTTCCGGCAACACTGTCGGTGCGGTGTGGACGTACTGTAAAACAAATGCAAGAACTAAAAACATCAGCACTGACAGGTAGAGGTTGAGAACTATCTATAGTCGCACCATCGATAGTTTATCGATAGTGATCGACTGACTATCAATCGATAGTTTCTAATTCATAAAACATCAAACTAAGGAAGCAAGTAACGAAATTTTGTCAATTTGCCCTAATTGCATTTTCTGCTTCCATTAATTTTTTAATCAGAAATATATATAATTGATCCCCTAAACCGGGTATTTGGCCTCTTTTCGGATAAAACTACAATGCAACGAAACTTAGATTATGTCAATTTTCACTCACACTGACTAACCATCGCGATGGTAATTATTTTAAATATTCCATCTTACTATATTTTATAAAGTATGCAAACTATAAACGATCGCTTTCGAATTGAGCATGCTTGTAGTTGTTGAGGCTTGTATATTCCATGTTAAGCCAGTTTTCCTTTTTTTACATGCGGGCTTAACCACAGAGTCCATGCAAGGAATTTACGGTATGTAGTTCGTGATTGTTGTGACCTGCTTCATCTAAGATCATGCTGTTGTTAAGATGCTGTGTCTGTAAACGATATACATGCGTGATGTTTTTTTGCAGTCCTTTGAATTTTCTGTACTTTAGCTTAATGTAATCGCCTAACGATTGGTTTGGCCACCAAAGAAATCTACATGCGGAAGTAAATTTCTCATTTTTGAAAATACAGAACATACGCTTAAATAAACATTAAATCTTAACTCGATTAGTATAATACAATGTGATTTCATAGTATCTGTCATACAGTGACCGGCAAAAGTTGGCCACATATGGGAAACTTTTTTTATTTTGATACACATACTAGATTAGTGTTGTGATCGCTCGAGCGAAAATACCATTGAACAAGTTTTAACCACAGACCTATAACCATGGATACGTACAACTTATAGGGTGCGCAGTAAAAAGTTAAATTTTATAAGTAAAAAAATGGATTGGTGCTCACAGTTTTCCGGTCATATTTTGAAGGGTTGCTCGTCGGTTGTCTTGAGCACAATGTTGTCGCCGCCATATAGGCAACCCCGCCGGTATCGGTGCCGGTTTGGTTGCCAACCAACGACGACCGTCCAGAACCGAAATCGGTCGTAGGGATGTAACGATATTAACAATCTATCGATACGTGGACAATAGATATCAAAATTAATTCTAAAAGCGGCTTTTTAGTGATGGCCACCAGGCTTTTTTATGCGAGAAAATAGACGCATTAAGTGCATTTTTATTAAGTACTGTCCTGTTTTGGATTTGGATCTTTTTTTCTCTGCAAAATAGTATTATATTAAAAACTAAACACTTTTTTGAAATAACTTTTTTTCGATATCTCGTAATCCAATACCAGTTTCCAGTTGTCAGAATGTATTTTTTTTTAAATTTCCAGTCACCTTACAAATGGCAAAATAAGTTCTTAGGTTACCAATCATGCAGAGGCAAACGCGTAAAAAGTCTTTTAAATATTTAATTTATAATAAAAACTTTCCCATATGTAGCCAACTTTTTGTCGTTCACTGTATATGTCCCAAAAATCACCGGGGATAAGTAAAAAATAAATAGTTAAATTAGATATTATTTCAACAATCAATCGTGATTGATTTTTCTGAGGAAAAATATAGAAAAACACAGTGGCCAACAATTTCAAAATTTTGTTGATATAGACATAAGTTGTGCAGATCGGTGGTCTTCAACCGCCGGCCCTCAGAAATGTTTTACCGGTCGGCGAAAAATTTTTTAACATACAAATACACTGATGGACATACGAAACGACTCGCTATAATTTTAAGTACTTTTGCGACATCATATCTTGTGATCCGCTTAATGGATTTTGATAATTTTTCACTGGCAGATAGACCCACTATTTAGCTTCAATTGACGTAGCAAAGTTAAATTTTTCCGTTCATTTAATTCAATATACAGGATAAAATAAAAAGTGGTATTTTTTACTAAAATTTAAATTGCGACAGTGGGGTTTTCAGTGGTACTTACAGTACTTACATACTCATGAGAGTAAAGGTTGGTCCGTTTTCTACATTTTCCTTGTTTATTTGTCTTTCTATCTAACAGTTTTAAAGTTATGCCGCTTTTTCCAGAACATTACATTTTATGTATACCTACCTACTCATACAGTAGGTATACATGATGCGACAACCTACATTTTTGTCGCGTCAAAGAAAAAATAAATAACTGCATCTCAAAATTAAAATCAAGAGGGGGACCAACCACCAATTGAATGGTTCATGATTATTTATTTATTCCATTTTGGTGTTTTATTAACTTTCATATGTAATTGTATTGTTGTTAGTTTATAGATTATATTGTTTGGGATATTGCTAAATCGTATCTTTATTAATAAACCTTCTATGGTCTTGACCAAATTTTAAGCTGTCGCATCATGTATACGTATAAGGTACATATACATAAAATGTAATGTTCTGGAAAAAGCGATATAACTTTAAAACTGTTAAAGATAAAAAGACAAAAAAAAATGCAGAGAGAAGGGTAACCTTTACTCTCGTGAGCATATGAGTACTTAGATATACCTGAAAACCCCGCTGTCGCAGTTTAAATTTTGGTAAGAAATATCACATTTTATTTTATCTTGTATATTAAATTAAATGAACGGAAAAATAAAACTTTGCTACGCCAATGTGTGCGAAAGAGTGGGATTACGCGCTAGTGACATGTTTTTCAAAATCCATTAAGTGGATCACAAGATGTCACAAAAAGTTCTTAAAATTATAGTGAGTCGTTTCCTTCAGTGTAGAATAAAGTTTTAATTTTCTCCGTTAGTGTAAACGGTCAGCAAAGAAAGTGGTAATTAAACCGTAAAGGGTCTGACGGAATAAAAGGTTGGAGACCAGTGGTATAGAAAATTCTAACTGGTTTGTGTAGATCACATTTTAACCAAAACATATTTTTTTTATAATATCAGACTTCATTTGTTTTCGGTTAACGTTAAACGATTTTGCAAATTTTAGTTGATGATTTTTATCAATAATACAGGAATCTGCTTATTTTTTTTAATGGCTAATTGATATAATAATATATTCTTCGGTTACAAGATTATAGTAAAGACCTTGTCAATGAAGATGGTATAGGTTACGTCAAAACGTGGTCGATGTGTTTAATATCGCCCGGAATATTTAAATTATTATAGTTATTTATGATGTCAGTCTTAAAAGTGTCATTTATTGAAGGGTTTGTTCGGGTTGTCGGCTCGCTACGCTCGTTATCAAATTTCCCTTCCCACAAAATAAAAACACTTGCATCATACAATATTTTATCTAGAAACACTGCTGAACAAACCAGACACTAAAATGAGTAAAAAAATTAGTACTTATTCTACCAAATTCAAAATTAAAACCATATAAATCCAAAATCAAGTGAATTATCGTATTTATTTGTTGTTAGTTACGGAAAAACTCGCTGTCAATAACTATCGTATTTATTTTTAACACTACTTGACCACCTTGATTTGACTTATGCTAACTTTGACACTGCTTCTACTTGTAAGCGTAGAAAAGATTTCGATGTTTTTAAAAATGCGCTTAGAGTTAAATTATTATGAATGTATTGAAAATCTCTTATATTTTTAACAGGGTGGATTAGAACAGCAACTTTTACAAGCTAACCCAATTTTGGAGGCGTTCGGTAACGCTAAGACAATTAAGAACGACAACTCATCGAGATTCGTAAGTATTTTTTTTATTACAAGAAAAATGAAATCCTATAAAATATTTTCAAAATAGTTTTGAAAAAGATTTCTAAAATGTTCGTCTTTCTTTTTTAATAGGGTAAATTCATACGGATTAACTTCGACGCTTCAGGGTATATAGCTGGTGCCAATATAGAAACTTACCTATTAGAAAAATCCCGTGCCATAAGACAAGCCAAGTCCGAAAGGACTTTCCATATATTTTATCAACTCATAGCTGGTGCTACCGAAGCGCAAAAGAGTAAGTTAGCTTCCTATTTGAATTTACAAATGCGGGATTGTCATAAAATGTCTTTAAAATGTATTAGATATACAAGGTGTTTCGTGAGGAAAGGCAAATATTTTATTCAGGTATTCTAAAGGTCAATACAGGGTGTTATGGAAATGACTTATTATATTTAAATGGGTGACTCCTACGGTGTCCTAGAGGAAGTCTACATACTTTTTTTTTAATTGAATATTTAAATACTAAGGTAAAAACCCTTTTTACCCACATACTGTCGCCACGTTCCATCTGGATTCACTTAGCAACAATGTGGGTCACTAGAGTATACTAACAGTGTTGTCAGATCGCACCGCATGTTTCGCCCTTGCTTGGATACCAGTCGCGCGCGACTATCGTTGCTTCAGTATGTTTCAAGACTCGGGGGTGGAATGACGCTGTCGAGGGTTCCACGTGCTTGATGTATACGAAGTTTAAACGTTTTGTTATTTGTAGCATTACCCGATTTTTTTTCTGTTGTGAAATAATTCATAATAAGAAATATTGTGATGTGATTTCAAATTTGTGTGATATTACCTATTGTTGGTTCTGTTGCAAAGCATACTTTTTGTGTTTTATTTTTCTATGGAATTTAATTATAAAACGAATTATAAGATCGAAGGTAAGAGAGTACCTTAATAATGTAGTATTTTTTTTTCTAAAAAGTTTGAAAAAGAAGTGATAACGCGGGTCAAAGACGTCTTGTTGTCAAAAACTGAACACGTGCGTTTACAATTCTGTGTTGCAATATATGACAACACCGCCTGAATAAACTATCGAACGTCCTCAGTAGCGGCGACGTAAATTTTCAGATTTCATATAAAGTGTATATTTCGTACAATAATTCAAAGCGCCATTTAAGGTTATTTTTCTTCAATTTATTTTCATCTCAGGATTTGCCAGTTTAAATATAATAAGTCATTTCCATAACACCATGACATAACACACACAACACAGATATTAAAAGAAAAAGTTATATTACTTTTTTTTAAACTGTATTTCAAAAAGAAGGCATTTCTGGGCCCACAATATAATGGCCCTTCTTTCTTATATTGACCTCTAAAATACTTTTTTTAAATATTTCTTCCCGAAACACCCGAGCGAACCCCAAGACTTACTACCATAAAAATACAAATAACATTTCATTAAATCATCATCTTCTAATATGATTTTGTTTTACAGAGGAGTACATTCTTGAAGATCCAAGATCCTACAACTTCTACCGCGATGACAATTACCAAGTACCCGGAGTGGATGACGCAGCTGAATACCAGGCCACCGTAAAAAGTATGAACATTATGGGTATGACTGTCGAAGATTTCGATGCGATTTTCAGAGTTGTCTCGGCCGTAATGCTTTTTGGAAAAATGCAGTTTAAACAGGACCGCAATTCCGATCAGGCGACCTTGCCTGAAAACACCGTTGCGCAGAAAATTGCCCATTTGCTGGGTTTATCCGTCACCGATATGACCCGCGCCTTCCTAAAACCTAGAATTAAAGTCGGACGTGACTTTGTCACCAAGAGCCAAACGAAAGAACAGGTGGAGTTCGCAGTCGAAGCTGTGTCCAAGGCATGTTACGAGAGAATGTTTAAATGGTTGGTGCACAGAATTAATAGATCCTTGGGAAGAACTAAACGCCAAGGGGCTAGTTTTATTGGTATTCTTGATATAGCCGGTTTTGAAATATTTGACTTGAATTCATTTGAACAATTATGTATTAATTACACCAACGAGAAGCTTCAGCAGCTATTTAATCACACTATGTTTATCTTGGAGCAAGAAGAGTACCAGCGCGAAGGCATTGAGTGGAAGTTCATTGATTTCGGTCTCGACTTGCAGCCAACAATTGATCTCATCGATAAACCCATGGGCATTATGGCACTTCTCGATGAGGAATGTCTTTTCCCAAAAGCCACCGACAAAACATTTGTGGATAAACTCGTAAGTGCGCATTCAGTTCATCCTAAATTCAAAAAGAGCGATTTCCGTGGAGTTGCCGACTTTTCCATCATTCACTATGCCGGTAAAGTTGATTATTGTGCCAATCAGTGGCTTATGAAAAACATGGACCCACAGAACGAGAACGTTGTGTCGCTGCTTCAGGCTTCACAAGATCCTTTCGTAATGCATATCTGGAAAGACGCAGAGACTTTGGGTAGGGCCAAAGGTATGTTCAGGACTGTTTCTTACTTATACAAGGAACAACTGGCCAACCTTATGGTAACTCTTCGAAACACTAACCCGAATTTTGTGCGTTGTATAATTCCGAATCATGAAAAGCGTGCTGGCAAAATCGACGCCCCTCTGGTATTGGATCAATTACGATGCAATGGCGTACTCGAAGGTATCCGTATTTGCAGGCAAGGTTTCCCCAACAGAATTCCATTCCAAGAGTTTAGACAACGTTATGAACTCCTTACTCCCAACGTTATCAATAAAGGTTTTATGGATGGCAAGAAAGCTTGCGAAACTATGATCAAGAGCTTGGAACTCGACTCTAACTTGTTCCGTATCGGACAATCGAAAATCTTTTTCAGAGCTGGTGTGTTGGCGCATTTGGAAGAAGAAAGAGATTACAAAATTACGGACCTTATTGTAAACTTTCAAGCTTTTTGCAGAGGTTTTCTTTCAAGACGCAATTACCAAAAGCGAGTTCAACAACTCAACGCCATTAGGATTATTCAAAGAAATTGTTCCGCTTACTTAAAATTAAGAAATTGGCAGTGGTGGAGACTTTATACCAAAGTCAAACCTTTACTAGAAGTTACTAAGCAAGAAGAGAAGCTTATGCAAAAGGAAGATGAACTGAAACAAGTTAAGGACAAACTGGAACATCATATTAAAACCACCGAAGAATATGAATCGAAATATCAGAAAGCGCAAGAGGAGAAGGTAATTCTTCAAGAGCAACTCCAGGCCGAAGTGGAACTTTGCGCTGAAGCTGAAGAGATGAGAGCTAGATTAACTGCAAGAAAACAAGAATTGGAAGAAATTCTTCATGATCTTGAAGCAAGAATTGAAGAAGAGGAAGAGCGAACGAATTCTCTCACAGTCGAAAAGAAAAAATTACAAACTACCATATCTGATCTGGAAGAACAACTGGAGGAAGAAGAAGGTGCCAGGCAGAAATTGCAACTAGAAAAGGTTCAGTGTGATGCCAAAATCAAAAAGCTAGAGGAAGATTTAGCACTGTCAGACGATACCAATCAAAAATTATACAAGGAAAAGAAAATTCTTGAGGAGCGTAGTAACGACCTAAGTCAAGCGCTCGCTGAAGAAGAAGAAAAAGCAAAACATTTGGCAAAATTGAAAACCAAACATGAGTCTACTATTGCGGAGCTTGAGGAACGTCTTTTGAAAGATCACCAGCAGCGGCAGGAATCGGATAGGACTAAGAGAAAAGTTGAAACCGAAGTGAACGATTTAAAAGAGCAAATTCTAGAACGGCGCAGCCAGATTGAAGAACTCCAACTACAACTCGGAAAACGAGAAGAAGAGCTTGCGCAAGCCATGGTTAAAGTAGATGAAGAGAGTGCGCAAAAAGCGCAAGCTCAAAAAGCATTGCGAGAGCTTGAAAGTCAACTAACCGAATTGCAAGAAGATTTAGAAGCAGAGAAGGCCGCGAGGACGAAGGCTGAGAAGATGAAACGCGACCTGAATGAGGAACTGGAGGCACTTAAAAATGAACTTCTAGATTCCCTAGACACCACAGCAGCTCAACAAGAACTTCGGTCTAAAAGAGAACAAGAACTCGCCACTCTGAAGAAGAGTTTGGAAGAGGAGACTGCACTGCACGAAGCCACACAAGCTGAGATGCGGCATAAACATTCTCAAGACCTTGGCGGTATTAACGAACAAATGGAAAACTTTAAGAAGCAAAAGGCCAGCTTGGAGAAAGCCAAACAGGCTTTGGAAGCTGAGAATGCAGACTTGACCGGGGAACTTAGAAACGTTGGAGCCAGTAGGCAGGAAGGTAAGTAATGTTTCTCCTATCCAAAATTATTTAACATATTCTTTATAATAAAAAAAGTCCTGCTTGTGCTAAAACGACCCAAAATAATCTCAAATTTCTACACCGTGTGTGGTAGTGTAACAAATTTATTATCATTCATTTTATCGAAAACTTTCACTTTTGCTAAGTTTGCTTGGCAGAAACACTCCTTTGCTATAGTCGAGTATTCGAAATATTGTATAGAGTAGCCAAAACAATGTGGAATTGATCTAAGAATAATATACCCTTAGTTCTAAAAATACATCAAGATGCTGTTTGGAAGCTCTTTTTAGAAGTATGTTCTCTCTCTTAACATGCGGACGAGAAACGGCCACCTATGAGATATAAGTAAGGCCGTTTTGGTTTTTTTATTATTGTTTTATTCATTTTTTTTTATTGGCTGATGCATATACATTTTCCGACCAGATGGATAGGACGTAGTATGCATAGAGGCAGCAATTTACAAATTGGACTGTGAGAGCACCTTATTTGACGCCTCCAACCTATCATTTATAGAGTAGATTTAAAAAAATTGTCTACCCAGATAGACCCGCAAATACTGAAATTCTACAAAAAAAAAAACAAAATAATTCGAGACTGCAATGAGTTGCCAAGGGCAGAAATAGGAAGGACATTAAAAAAAACTAGAACGATGTATGCATCACGTTGGCTGAGCAGAAATTTGACAGTTGTTCTATACAGTTAGGTTTTTTGTTTGAATTTAATTTCTTAGGTAATCTAACTCATTGTTTTTATGTTTTGTCTTGAAATATAATTTCTCTCATAGATGACCGTTTCTCATCAACATGTTTAGAACGAGAATATAATTTTAGAAAGCGCTTCAAAACGGCATTGTGATATATTTTTAGAAATAAGGGTATTTTATGCTTATATCAATTTCACATTTTTTGGCCACTCTGTACAATATGTCGGATATTCGACTATGGCTAGGGAGGTTTTCAAATTTGTTTTGTTTGGTTGTAAATAAGTTAAAACCCTCGCGTTGCGATGTGTTTAAGAAATTACCCTGTATACTTTTAAACCCGACAACTATTACTAATTACTTTTTATCGTATCTTTACACATAAGGGTACTTTTTCTTAGCTTTTTTCATATTTTTCTAAATTCATAAATTTGAGAAAATATTGCTTTTCGGTCGTTTGAGCACAAGCAGGAGATTTTATCAAGAATAACGTTTTTTCATAAACCCACAAACAAAAAGCTTTGCCTCTTCGGGAGTCAATCTGTGGACACACTGTATAATAATCTTTATTTGCCAGCGAAATTAAAAAGGACTTATGATCTTTCATTGTAATAAGAAATTTTTATAATTTAATGGATGCTATCTAATTTTTGCGTCAGCCTAGAGGATTTTAAATTAATATTTATTGCATATGCCTAAGCTATAACGTTTATGTTTAACTTTTAGGTGAAAGAAGACGTAAGCAAGCTGAAAACCAGTTAGCTGAAGTTACTGCGAAATTGGCAGAGGTAGAACGGGCGCGAGTTGAACTGCAAGAAAAGACCATTAAACTACAACAGGAAGTCGAAAATGTTATTTCCCAGTTAGAACAAGCTGAACTTAAGTAAGCGATATTATTGAATAATTTAAGGGCCGATATTTGAATGTTACCTTAAGTTAAACATTAGCTAAGGTAGATAGCCTTAACGTTATGGTATTCCTTTAGATGAGAGTTAAACAGAACTTTACTATACTGTCAAACTTGTGTTAAGGATAACTTATGACATTCTATACGTTAAGAGGATGCCGAAGTTACTCGAAATCTCTGATTTGCGACCTGTTTATTTCGCGCTTTGTAGGCAGGCGAATTGGATCTTCCCTTGCCGTTGGAACATTACGTCGAGCGTCCGTCTGTATTTAAAAAAAAAAAATGTGGAACAAAATATGTCTAAATTTTATTAATAAAATTGGAGGAAAGTCCATAATTTCTTTCTACATGGAACAGTAAATAAAATTACATCTAAAAATCTTCCGAAACAAAAAAATACTGTCCGTCCATTTTAGCTGCATTACAAAGTTTTTTTTCCTTGAGCATTTTTTCCTAAAACAGAAATAAACACTTGGGGAGAAAACTCGTTTACAGGTACTCCGGAATCCACTTAAGGGACTTTGAAATATGGGCCCTTAATATACTGTCAAACTTGTGTTAAGGATGACTTATGTCATTCTGTACCTTAAGGTGACTTTGAAATACCGGCCCTAAGAGCTAGTAATTCGAAGGTCACGCTCATTTTACACGAGCAAAGGTGTATTAAGCTACAAACACACTATTATCACGTCACATGAGATCACATGCTATCACGCAATGTCACGGCATACCCGAAATATCTGCAAGGCGGTTTATGCGTGCTTATAAATAGGTTTAGAAGTACACTATAGTCACCTCATGCAGCTCACTGCAAGTCATATTTGACAGCACAATTTTATTTCTGCAAATTTACATATTCGGCACGTGTGATAAGACTGTGTCAGAGTTTAACGCTTGAAGGCTACAAGATTCACTTGGATCTTGACAAACACAAAATATTTAATAAAATTGATCTGCAGTGTACCTAGTCTGTTTCTAAGCCGTGACAGCATGTGCTATTTTGCCGATATGATAACACGTGAATTCACGTGACGTGATAATAGTGTGTTTGCGGCTTTATGGTTCATTGCGTTGTTGACATACACATTTTAATAAATAATTTAAAGTGAATGTTTACGGAAATAACCGCGATATATATCCTTTCAATAACAGTACTGACGACGCCATGCAAAATTAGATTTTAAGAGCACTTATCAGTGACGTCCATTATGGTAAGAAGGTGTCACAAACTACAAGAAAGCTATTGGATAGAATTTATTAAAGTTTTAACACGAGATATGGTACTACATGACTATATTATCTTGAATTTTTTTATTTTCAAAACGGTAAATAACGTTTAAATTGAAAAAATATGGTTATACAGTTATTTTTGAAAGTATTGCATGCACTATCAATAATCTCAATTCATTTCGTAGCTTAGTTTTAATGCAAAAAAAACGTCATACCGAGGTTTTCGGAAAAAAATATTTAAAATCGCAACTATCTAAAGTGATTTGGCAACGGTTCGGGTGATCAAAGGCAGAAGAATAAGAAAAAGTCTCGTACTCCTTCGATACAGCCGGCCAGCGCGCTAATTGGTCGCGTCTTGGAATGGCGATGTTGTCTCATTGTTCCATAACAATGACTTATGCTGTTTCGCGGCGAAGTCCCAAATCGGACCACGCGGTCCACTGATAAATACTCTTAACGGCATCTCATTACCCTAATTTATTTTTAGAGCATCTGCAGCTGTCAAAAATCAGGCAACCATCGAGTCTCAGTTGACTGAGGCCCAGACTGCTCTAGAGGAGGAGACGAGACAAAAACTCGGTCTCAGTTCGAAACTTAGACAGTTAGAGTCGGACAAGGAGGCGTTACAGGAACAAATTGAAGAGGAAGAAGAGGCGAAGAAGAACTTGGAAAAACAATTTGCCACTTTAAGCGTCCAATTGATCGAAGCTAAGAAGAAGGCCGAGGATGAAGCGGAACAGGCCGCTATCTTAGAAGAAAGTAAGAAGAAATTGGCAAAGGATTTGGAACTTTTACAGAGGTTAGTATTATATCGAAACTTAAGCGAACAATTTACGATATACAGGGTGTAACAAATGCGTTGCTCACCATTGAGATTTCGGAAACTGTAAAAGATACGAAGTCGGTTAAATTGGGGCAAAGTTGCATCATTATAACTCAATAAGCCGAAAAAAAAAACCAAAGTAAATACAGGAGCTCTCAAAATATTTGGAAAAATTTTAAATATTGTGTTTCGGTTCTTATTTTTTCCTTTGTTTGAAGACATGTAAAAAAATAACTTTCACTTCCTCATTGTTACTTTTTATCCTCGTCAAGATGGCATTATCAGATCTTTAATGCGACTTTTCGTCTTTGGGGCACCATCATCAACTTAACAAAATGACTTGTACTTACACTAAGTAGAAATTTGATAAAACTATTAGTTTTAAATTAAAAACCCAGTAGAAGTAGGTAATGATAATAATTAAAGAGAGAAATAGCAATAATAATTTAAAAATCTTCAGTTTCTTCGAAAACCAAAGTAAATTATCAAAACGTACTAGGGATATTTTAATAAAGATGGTCAATTTCAGGAACGAAACGTCGGAAAACTGTTGTATACTGCTGAATGTAGATTTAGGTCCTCTTTCATAATTTAAATAAATCCGGGCCCGTATTTAAAAAAAAATAATTTGTTGATGGTGATCCAAAGACGAGACGTCGCATTAAAAATCTGATGATAACAATAAAAAGGAGTAATGAGGAAGTGAAAGATAATTTTGGACATGTATTCGAACAAAGTCAGGATAAAATATCTTGGAAGCTCCTGTATTTATTTTAGATTTTTTTTTACGGTATATTATTGGTCTTATAATTACGCAACTTTCCCCAACCGTTTCCAAAATCCCAATGGTGAGCAACGTAATAATATTTCGATCAAATTGAACGTAATAAAGTGATAGTTTATAAAGAAATTGTATGGGATCCAATGTGGTTAATTTGAAATTAGTGTAAAGTACATTGCCGGTTAACAGGAGAAATTTATAATACGCCATTCAATAGTATGATAGATTCTTGTTTTCATCATCCACAATGTGTCTATTTTTTGAATGAAACTCCCTTTATTTTATATAATTTTTTAATTCCGGGGACCAAACGAAATTAAGTTGCTGCTGTTTCTGAAAAACTCATTTTAAAATTAAATATTTTTCACCCTTTAGTAGGCTGAAAATTTTATGGTGCTACATGCTATGATATAAATTTGAACCGTCTTTCATATTATTATCTTTCTATTTCATTCTTTACCCAAAAATGGTTACTTCCCCTAAGAAATTAATCTAATCTTCAGTCTGTTTCTGTTTTCGTTCTGTTGATCGGTTTGATATTAGGAAAAAACAAACAATCTACGGACGTGACTCAAACGTCTATATTTTCATCCGGTTTATGGCAGATTTACCATATATAGTTTAGAGTTGCAATTTTTTCCACACGCACAATACTTAAATTTGACACACATACACTTAAAAACTACAAAGAATTGTATTTAACAATAATAACAAATGTGACAGGTGTTAATCCGGTACTGTCGTTCCGAACGCTCGAAGACGACGTAATGTCTTTATCTAATTAACGTAAAACGAGAAAGAAAAATTATACTAATTTTCAGAGTTTCCCGATTATTATTCTGGAAAGTTGTTTACAACCTACTTAAGAATATGAATTGTTTATTCTTCAAAGACTGTGAGCCAAACCCATATCCTCCTTGTTTTACAATCCTTGTTCATACGAAAGCAAAAAAGAACCCGCGAGAAGTACCATCCACGTACTTAATAATTCATAATTATAACCAAAAAATCAACAGATTTACAACTTGGGTCTAATAATATAGCAAGGCACTGAAACATTTTAGCTGAGGTGGTCGCTTTATTGCACACACTGAAAAGTGTTATTATTTTAGGCAAGTCGAAGAGCTTACGGCAGCTAACGATAAATTAGAAAGAAGTAAAAAGAAAATAGCTGCAGAATTAGAAGATGCAAATATCGATTTGGAAACGCAAAAACAGAAAGTAGCCGAACTTGAGAAAAAACAGAAGAACTTCGATAAGGTTTTAGCGGAAGAAAAAGCGGTTAGCGAACAACTTGCCCAAGAGAAAGATGCGGTCGAGAAGGAAGCGAGGGATAAAGAAACGTTGGTGTTATCTTTGAAACGTGAACTCGACGATTCCAACGTTAAAATCGACGAGTTGGAAAGAGTAAGGAGACAGTTACAGTCCGAACTTGATGAACTGGTTAATAATCAAGGCACTGCTGATAAGAACGTGCATGAATTAGAGAAGGTAAGTTAGCGATCGAGTTGTAAGCCGTTTACCATTCTTATAATTAAATATATTTAGCAACAATAATTTATTTATGATTTTATTCTCAAACACAAGATATACAAAAAAATGAAACAAATAAAGTCTCTACGTTATATCTTTGCCCGTGCGTTATCACTACATGTCATTAAAATCATACGAATCAATCAAAATTTAGGGGAAGAAAAATATCAAAACCAAGACTGATTTCATAAACATTATAATAGACGTTCCTAGCGTTCCGATATACGCATTCCGAGAAATAATTTATATTTTCGAAAAATAAAGTGATGATTCTATTTTTTTATCTTAACCTCGGTCGCCATTTATTTCGCTTTCGAAATTCGGTGTTTACATAATCCGCGTTAAAATCATGAATATCTCCATTTGACGGACTTTGGCTAGCATGACTTTATAAAACAAGGTTATATTCAGTTATATTAGTAACAAATGTCCACAAATACTTACCGAAAATACAAAAGTACGATGAAATAGCTTTGAAAAGAAATGTTTTTAGGATTAAATTCAACTTGAAGGCCCAAACCCAATAAAAACCAATTAAGATCGACCCTTGATTGACACATCAAAATAGCAACTGTACGTTAAATGCTGACAGATATTTAAATGGCAGACTCTTTATTATGTTTTTATTCACTTTTAAGGCTGTAATAAATGAAGATGGGGAGTTTTAAGTCACAATGGCGCTTGATCCGTGGGTTTGTGCCGCACAGGTACAGATATAACGAACAGACTTTATCTATATTGACGAGGGCAAAGTTCGCACTCAGCCGATGTACACACCCTAATAAAGTCCATTTTTTAGGCAAAGAGATCTTTGGAATCTCAACTAGCAGAACTAAAAGCTCAAAATGAAGAACTCGAGGATGAACTTCAGCTTACCGAAGATGCTAAACTCAGGTTAGAGGTCAACATGCAGGCGTTGCGGGCTCAGTTCGAAAGAGACATCCAGGCCAAAGAGGAGCAGGCCGAAGAAAAACGTAGAGGTATTGTTAAGCAGCTTAGAGATCTTGAGGCTGAACTTGATGAAGAGAGAAAACAAAGGGCTGCAGCAGTTGGTGCAAGGAAGAAGCTTGAGGGTAAGTTTGATATAATACAGGTTTGTTTGGTAGAGAAAATTATTTCCAAAATTCGATTTTTCGAAGAATCGCGAACAGACCCGAACAAATTTTTGATTTTACTACCATTTTTAAATAATTGAAAATACAGATCTCCAAAAAGGTAAAAACTCATTTAAGGTATTAAGGTATTTATCTGCATAGATAAAAGAACAAAATCAAAATTTTATATAATTTAAAGAAGTTCTTGTTTTTTAAAAATGGAGCACTTTTTCTGTACCCTTTAATTCGTATTGTGACGGTCTATACTAAATCCATCTATAGAACGGGCGTCAAAACAATATCACGGGATTTATAAAAGTGAGAATGTTTGTGCAGAGTTGCATTAAGGGTCGACCGGAACTTTATTAAATTTTTTAAAATCTATAGACTGCAAAATTGTTGATTATATAACGCATTTTTATAAAAATAGGAATATAAACGACATGCAAGTATGTAAAAATAATTAAAATTTGAGTCACGAATAAGAAAAACAAAACAAACGATTTTTACGTCGGTAGCGTCAAACCGCCGCTCATGTACTGTAGATGTGCGGCGCGGCTGAGAACGAGGTATATAGCCCAATAAGCGCGTGAATACGTGATGGTCGCTCATTCTTTTGACGCCCTCCGTTCATTGGATGGATTTAGTATAGTCATTGAGGAATTGACCAATTTCATAATACAAAAGCCACAGATTTGTGAATAAAAGGCAAGAAAATGGTTGACTTAACCTAAAAACTCTAATAAGTTGTAGTGAAGTACAAAAGAAATACTATATTTACCAATCTTGACTTACTACAACCAATTGCATTTTTTCTTGACATAAGCTTTTAACATTTCAAAAGTTCTAAATAAATTTAGATAAAATAAGTTAAAAAATAGTTACCTTAAGTCACAAATTAAGTTGTCATCCTTAACACAGGTTTGACTGTATGTCAAAGTTCCCTTAACTTAAGGTTAACATTCACTTAAGGAATAGATCTTTAAGGACAAGTGACCCTCAACTTAATTTAAAACATAGTTTTTTAAGGTTTACCTTAACGTTAAAGCTACCTTAGCTAAGGGTTTAAATTTAAGGTAACATTCAAAAATCGGCCCTAAATAACTTATATTTTATTATTTATCAGGCTCTGAATCAAAAACTTGACATTTTCAAAACACATATGGCCAATAGACAGGGAAATAAAGCAAAATGTAAACATTATCCACTCGTTGTCTTCTAGTTAATTATATTATGTAGTTATGTACTAGTTAACTACACATTGCGAAAACCACTTATAGTTCCCAATTTAAACCGTCCCATTGTCTTTCAGGTGACATAAAAGAACTAGAGAGTCAGATCGAGCTTCAATGTAAAGTAAAAGAAGACGCTCTCAAGCAACTGAAAAAATCTCAGCAACAATGCAAAGAGGCGATCAGGGATGCCGAAGAGGCTAGAGCCGCCAGAGATGAATTGGCCGCCAGTAGTAAAGAAGCCGAAAGAAAAGTGAAGACTTTGGAGGCGGAAGTTTTGCAGCTGAACGAAGACGTGTCAAGTTCCGAAAGAGCGAGAAGGGCGGCGGAAACGGAAAGAGATGAATTGTTGGAGGAAATTAATTCCAGCAATAATAAAGGTACGCAATATAACCGAAAGAAACTAATAAATAATCAAAGACTGATTTTGTCAGCGTTCCAGTGTCGTTATTTTTAGTCATACGCTTAATGGGCAGTATCTTGACTAAGATATAAAAAATTTGTGAACCAATATAAATTTCAATAATGACATGTCAATATTTTAATTGCCATTTCCTTCTACATATCGTCAGCTTAATTAGTAAATCACATAAGTCCATAAGAAAAGCATAAGACTTAATGTGATTTACTAATTAAGCTGACAATATTCTGAAATTGTATTTCGTTTTCAAAAAGACACGTTTTCTTCTTTGATTTACTGATGACATAAAAATACATTAAAAATAACAGGTCTTGATCTTACTGTAAAGTTATGACGAGACTTATTTTCCACAAATTTTTAAAACCTGCTTGTAGACCAGGATCTTTGTGATCGTGGAGAAAAAGGTCTTTAGTTGCAGTCGGCAATATTCGTTTTGATGTTCAGAATGTTCTTAATGATAAATTCCTGTTAATTTGTATAAAATATTATACAGGTTCCCTCCTGGTCGATGAGAAACGCCGACTTGAAGCTAGAATTACTACCCTCGAGGAGGAGCTTGAGGAGGAACAAAGCACCAATGAAATGCTTCAAGATCGTGCTAGAAAGGTAATATGTCATATTTTCTTATTATGGGTAAGGTAAGAATGAATCAATTCAATAAAAGGCATGGCATACAGCCACAGTAAAAACTTACAATAATATGCTCAAAATAAAGATGCGAGAGGAGAGAAAATTTTGTTCATTTCGTTCACATAAATACCATAATAGTATAACCTGTTTATTCGTTTAAAAAATAAATGAGAAACTCTCAAAATTTGTTCCTCTTGATTTTGAGTCCCATTAGAGCTTTTGGGTTTCGTTTACATATTTACTGTTTCCGAACGTCATTCCTAAGATAGAAATTAAATATTTGCAGACCTGTTCCATACATATTTCTCGTAAATATCCCAAAAATTTTTGATCAGAATCTTGATTCGTTCCTATAAAACGGTTTTTTTCCGAATAAGATTCTTTTGGGTCATATTTACCAATGATATGATGCCGACTTCCTTTTTGTTTATAACGTCCTTCAAGAAGTTCACATTATATTGGGAATTTTAAAAAAAGTTTTAATCCAAAATTCAACCCGGCCTCCCTGTTACTTTAAAAAAGATGAAAAATTACATACTTGAATGTGATTACGTTACCTGTTAAAGTTTAAAGGTTCATTTATAAACTTTTACGTACAGTTCAGTTGCGCTGCGCTGCGCTCGCAGTCGCGGTTCGCTGGGAAACAATTTCTGATTTATAAACTTGAACTGTTTATAAATGGTCTGGTATGTTTTCATTTGTTCAAGTCGAACGACAGCCGGCGGAACTGAACTCAATTGAACTAAACTGCAGCGACAAAGTTTATAAATGCCACTTTAATTTATTCAATGTTTAATTTTTTCAGTACGGAATTTCTGTCAAAATAGGTACTAATCAAAATATCTTGAAACTAATTTGCGTATTTAACTAAAATTTGGGACTTTATTAGAATTTCATAGAAAAAAATTACAAATTTTATTCAGCAATTCAATCTAATATAACTTTTGTAAACATCAAAAAGCCTCTGTTTTATAGAACATCGAAATTGCAACAAATAAGTTTTCTAAAAATCGATAAAAATATTGACATTTTTGATAAAAAAAAAAATTTAAAGAAAAAGTCAATATTTCCCTACACTTAGCTGTTGCCACGCCAACGGAAATTAACTGTAAGTTAATGTTATTATTGTACGTTACTTCAGTTCCATATTTACCTCATAGTAACCCATAGTTAAATGGCATCCTTTATTTATGTATAAAATTAACAATGTTTATTTCAAAATTTTAAGAATTTGATTGTACTAATTTATGTCCTTTGAATAATTTACGATTTTTGGAAAAATAGTATGTATACGTCGTAGGAAAAGCCATATTCCCGGACTCCGTATTTACGGCCGTCCGGGAATGTTCAGCTCTTCCTCCTAGGTATACAATGTACTAGATTATTATATTTAGGCGATTTCTTTGAAAAATGTAAATATTAACAGATAACGAAACCCACGTGACCTTATTCAAGTTAGTATTTTTTCGAAAAACACTGTATAATATGTTTTAAATTCGATTAGCATGTTTTAGGTTTTATTACTCTTAATTGATATTTATTTTTTTTTACAATAGGCTCAACTTAGCATCGACCAACTTACCACAGAACTGTCAAGCGAGAGGTCAACCAACCAGAAGATCGAATCGAATAGGTTATTGTTGGAAAGACAAAATAAGGAATTAAAAGCCAAACTGACGGAATTAGAAACTTCTCAGAGAACTAAGACTAAGGCCACCATCTCGGCTTTGGAAAGTAAGATAGCCAACCTTGAAGAACAGCTCGAGGTAAATATAGTTTTATTTTTTAATTTAAATGACGTTTAAGTTGTCTTTATCACCGTCCTTAAAACCGGCGACTTTTTTTTTAAATTGCAGGTTGAAGCCAAAGAGCGTCTTGCCCAACAAAAGGGTAACAGGAAACTTGACAAGAAAATTAAAGAACTTGTCATGCAACTTGAAGACGAACGTCGTCACGCAGATCAGTACAAAGAACAGGTAATTATTTTGTTTAAATTGCGTCTTTAAATGCTGATGAGTACAAGTTTTCTATTAGAAAAAATGTTTTTCTGTTTTGCTTTAAAATATGCATCAATATCACCTTTTAATTAGGAACACTACATAAAGTAAATAAAGGAATCATAAAATGGCGTCATCAATGTCCTTATTAGACACCATAGCTTTAGGTCATACCCAGGTTGCTATTTAGGAGTTTACTTAACTAAACTAGATACATAACATAGAAGTAAAAAATATACAACGCACTGCGGTAGCTAAACTTAACAACCAAACAATATTTGCACCAGGTTCATATAGTATATAGAAGTAAAAAATATACTAATAATAAGGAAAATTACAAGGAATGTCACATTGTCGTTGTTTTGAGATAATTGGATTTTTAACTTTTGCGGCCGAATTACTTCATTTGCTGACTAATATTAAATCTTTGGAACAGAAAAAAAATATGAAAACATTTTTTCCGCGTAGTCATTCCTTCGTTGTCCATTGTTAACCTTCGCGCTGAAATTTTAAATAAGCGCAACTCTCGTATTGTTCGAGTTTTTAACTACCACTTGAATTATTAATATGGAGTGCATAAATATCGGCGCAATAAATTCAATTTATAGAAAAATGGAGTTTCCTTGTTGTTTTCCTTCACTCTTTAACAACTAAATAATAACTCTTTAGACTAGATACATATACATAGAGGGAAAAAATATACTACGATAACTGAACTTGACGACTAAACCATAACTTTTTGCACTAGACTTTTTTATACAGGGTGATTCACGACGAGCGTGCATTAGAACTTTATGGAGAACTACTGAATATATGTTCCTGAAACTTTGGGGATTTGGGTTTTCGATGTGCTCTCTTTAACTAAAATATTGACATGTTCCTGTCATTTCCGGTTATACCGGAAGTAGCTGCCAACTTTCGTTTTTTAAATACAACATGGTAATTTTTATTACATTTTTCGATTAAGCATTAAATATTAAGCACATTTTATAGAAAATGTTTTTGTCAGACTCTATTAGTTTTTGAGATATCTGGACTTTTTGTAATTATTTGGCAAATGCATGACGATGAAATAATCCATATAATTTTTTTACCTTAGCGCTTGGACTAAAAATTTTTTCTCACCGAATAGCTAGAAGATCATCAAGTCTCTAAAACATTTCAAATTCGGCATAAAATGTACAGGGTGGTCACAATTCAAGCCTCATTGTGAAAGAATTCAACCATTAAAAACTTTCTTATTTTAAATGGAACACCCTGTATATTTTTATTTAATTTGATGGCAAATTAGTTGTTCTTTATAAATAGTATTTACTGTCCTATACCTATATCAAAGTGTTTTCTAAAAAAATCCAATTTTATTCCGAAAATACTATTTGTTCAAGTGTGCTAGGAAAACAATTGTACTTAGGGGCTGTATACTGATGTTTATACGGAGGAAAAGTGATTGGTATCAAAACGATGGGGCTCCAGCACACAACGCCCAAGTTGTTAAGACTGCCCTAAACAGACTTTTTCATGACCAGTGGATCGCAAACCAAGGTCCCTTCCACTGGCCAGCTCGTTCGCCAGACTTAACTCCACTGGACTTTTCATCTGGGGAACCATTAAAGATAAAGTTTACGCGCGTCCCATCACCACGAAGGAAAATCTAATTGAAAGGGTGAAGGCAGCATTTCAATCTCTCACAAGAAATTAGGAATGCTACAAGAAATAACATGATGAAAAGAATACATAAATGCTTGGAAGTAAATGGCAAACATTTCGAACATATTTTAAAATTATAATCAAAAGATATTAGGTATAATTTTCAAACACATTTTTAATTAAAGAATTTAAAGTTTATAAACTTGTTTCCTTACTATTTTTAAAAAAATAATATTTAAACCATTAAATTTAAAACAATCAACTGCATTTTATTTATAAATTATTAAGAAACACTTTAGATTAGAATATTGTATTTTCCAGCAATCAATCACTTTTCCTCTGTATAGACATCAGTATACAGCCTCTAAGTACAATTGTTTTCATAACACACTTGAACAAATAGTATTTTCGGAATAAAATTGGATTTTTTGAGAATACGCTTTGATATAGGTATAGGACAGTAAATACTATTTATAAAGAACAACTAATTTGCCATCAAATTAAACAAAAATATACAGGGTGTTCCATTTAAAATAAGAAAGTTTTTAATGGTTGAATTCTTTCACAATGAGGCTTGAATTGTGACCACCCTGTACATTTTAGGCCGAATTTGAAATGTTTTTGAGACTTGATGATCTTCTAGCTATTCGGTGAGAAAAAATTTTTAGTCCAAGCGCTAAGGTAAAAAAATTATATGGATTATTTCATCGTCATGCATTTGCCAAATAATTACAAAAAGTCCAGATATCTCAAAAACTAATAGAGTCTGACAAAAACATTTTCTATAAAATGGGCTTAGTATTTAATGCTTAATCGAAAAATGTAATAAAAATTACCATGTTGTATTTAAAAAACGAAAGTTGGCAGCTACTTCCGGTATAACCGGAAATGACAGGAACATGTCAATATTTTAGTTAAAGAGAGCATATCGATAAACCCAAATCCCCAAAGTTTCAGGAACATATATTCAGTAGTTCTCCATAAAGTTCTAATGCACGCTCGTCGTGAATCACCCTGTATATAAGATAATATTATATTTAAGATAATGCCTGCCTACCTACCTAAGATTATGGTATAATAAATTGAATTTCATTTGGAAAAGGGTAGCTTCAACGTGGTGATACTGGTAGGTAGGTTTTTTACTGATGAATCGGCACTATGCAAAAGTAATAAAATTCTACTAAAAAACTACATTATAAATTCTTGAAGAGGCCGACATGGTAAACCCATGTGGCCAATCCTAAGCTATTCAATTAAACGTGATAGTAAAACCACGAAACTCTCATAGTTCAGGTAATACAGGAAACACCACCAAATTAAATTTTGACATTGACAAAACGAAAATTAGTGTCAGTGACAATATTTTCATGCTTTACGTCAATTTCTGGCAATAGCGTCATAGAAATTATTTACTGGTGTTTGCTGTACTAAGTTGATATTTGGCACATGATCTGTGCATAAAACTGGAATAAAAGATTTTGTTTGGGTTTGTCCGAGTAAATCAGTTTTTCAAATGGAGGCAAAAAAAAGAATTGAGTTTCCAACTTTTTGTTATATAATTTACCGCCTTTGTTTCAACAATTCTTCGGATAATGCATCAGTATCCTGATGCATTATCTGAAGACCCTTTATGTAGCCTATTTTTGATCGGCCCGCTGTTATCACTATAACTATCTATTGCATAGAATGGAAGTATTTTACGAATTAAGTAAGGTTAGAACTGCCGGCGAAAGGTCATTAAATCAAATCTCACCCCTGTCAATAATCTGGTTGGATCATGTTGGTTTTGTCCACAGGTCGAGAAAGGAAATGCAAGAGTGAAAGCGCTCAAGAGGCAACTGGATGAGGCCGAGGAAGAAGTTACAAGAGAAAAGGCACAGAAACGTAAAGCACAGAGGGAATGTGAAGATATGCTCGAGTCCCACGAAAGTATGACTAGGGAGATAAATAATTTGAAGAGTAAATTAAGGTACGTAGCGAATTACTTGAGGTGAATGGATTTAAAAAAGGATAAAACTAAATATCGTTAATTACACAATAATTTCAGTTTCTAAACTAAATCGCTGCCTAGACGAAACAGATGCCGCTATTTTTTAGAAGTAGTAATATATAGACGCCTGCGGTTTTTAAGAGATCCCTCCGAATTTCATCGGCAAGAGTTTGTTTAGACCGTGAGAGTGAAAGAAATTGAAACTGTTGCATACAGGGTGTTTATTAAACCCATTACAGTTTGTCAAATAATTTCATTGCTTCCGAATACTCGCAAACATTTTTTCAGGTATTGGTTCACCACACACAAACACACACTAGACAAATTGCAAAAACCGATTTAGATGGTTTTATTAAATCTTTGATATTAAGAAAAATGAATTTATTTTTTTAGAGAGCACTTTTTTTCATGTTGGGCTGTATTCTCGTGACAAAAAAAAACTGTATAAAATCATGCTCAGAATTGGTTTACCAGATACCATTCTAACTTCTGAGAGGTCTGCAATGCGGATACATTATAAAGAGTATGCAGAAAAATGAAGGTTTGGCAAAAACAACGAGTTATTCGATAAATTAGAAATAAATGTAGTATTTTAATGTATTTGAGGTTTGTAACATTATTTTGGTTAAGCAGCCTTTTTATGACCATTTTGGCACTTTTCCTTGGATGAGCGTATGCTTCTCTTCTGTCATTCTAACTAGCATGGAAGCATTTATCTCCTCCTCCAAAAACGCCGTTCCAACGGCAAGCCCTGGTTTAGCAAGGATTGTGAGCTTGCTGTCGGATCAAAAAATCATCAGCGATCATCGATATGGTTTTCGGTAGTTCAGATCAACCTTCTAGCCTATGTCACCCATCTTTGGAACAACGCATCATGGGGAGTCTCGGGCTGTTGCACTGGATATTTCTTCATTGATCGTGTTTGGCATGAGGGGCTTCTAAGTAAACTGCGATCCTATGGTATGCCCCGTCGATTCTGTGCATGGCTTTCTAAAGGACCGCTCTCTGCAAGTGGCGATTGACAGAAAGAATTTTGACAAATTGTAATGGGTTTAATATGTAACAGTTTTTTAATGGTAATTCAAGTCTCATGATTGAGACAAACTAGTACCGATAAAATTTGGAAGAATCACAGGCGTCTCTATATTAGTATAAAAAATATTTCACTTCGAAATTTCTCTAAAAATTTGCTAACCAGGGCAGTTCAGTACCTGCATAAATAAAAAGGCTTTATGCTCAAGCAGCGTATTACTTACTTAATTGTCTAGAATATACGCAAAAATTACAAATACATCCCTCTTTTTAAATAGTTTGTTTAGTTTTATCAGTCCAAATAATATATTTTGAATCTTATAAATAAAACTTGTATGTATTTGTATTTTCCCCTTTTTTAGTTAATAAAGCTTTCAAGGGCGTTTCATAGTACTCTGGTGGTTGTGGATTGTAAAATACATGATAATGTCAGAGTAAAGAAAATAATCATTTGGCGCAGAAGTTATTTAAAAGTTTTAAAGACAATGTTAAATATTTCACAATAAAATATTTACAAAAATAATCTATTTACAGCATTATGAAATGATGATCCTCAAGAATAAGACAACCTAAATTTTGGTACGTGGTTCTAATTGTGCGAAGAAAATTCTGCTTCGGCTTTAATGGCTTATGTAACATTTTTAATTGGCTGCACAAAATTGGGTATATAATATTAAATTACTACTTTTTTTGCTAACATAATAAATGTGTGCTTCACGCTGATTTTTTTTTTCTTATTTGAAGTTGCTGAATGGGTTGAATTAAAAAAAAAATATTATTTCCCCGACCACCCGATGATAAGGGCGTATTTTTGTATACACAGTAGCACTTTAACATAGTATTTCAGATTGAATGGTACTACCGTTAAGATTCTGTTAAAATAACTCTTATTTTTTTTAAAGTATGAATTCTATGAAATTTACCATAAATGCATATGGGTGCTTCTATTAAAATTCAGTAAGTTTAATGTTGTTTTTCCCTTCCTGCTTACAGATATGTAACTGTATCAAAAACGAGTTTATTCTTTTTGCTTTGCTGCTAAAAATTACTAAAATTTGTAAATATATTTTAATAATAATTTGTTTAACCAAAAAATAACCCTACAACGTTTCCAATTGTAATTTCAATCATGTCAATTACAAAACCTTTTACGAAAAATACATTGATTAAATCTGAAATGCACATTTGAACGGTACAAGGAAAGAAAGCGGGATGTCCATCCTTGACCAAAAATTAAATATCTGGCAGTGCGTATTATCAAATTCCAGAAGCTTAAATTAAACGTGCGATTAAGAATAAAGATTGACGTTTTTTTTTTAATTTTGTGCAATTTTATCAATACTAAAAAAAAATGTCGAAAATTGGTTTTATTTTTCTGTTGTGTATGAAATATTGTCATTTGCTTGTGTTTTCAGGTTAGTTCGAATTGTTAGTACATTTTTCGCTGATAGTTTACAAATTTAAAAAATAAACGTATTTACTTCTTTACACTTGATCCGGAACTCAATGCGACTCTTACAGTACACACTTTATTTATGTACTTTATAAGCTTTATGCCGTAAACCTCATTGGTTTAAACTTTTAAACCATGAAAATAATTGTAGATGTCCTAAAATACTTTGTTTTCGATATACAGGGTGTTCTAAAGTTTTTTTTGGTTATCAAAAATCTCGAAACCCTTTTAGATATTACACTAAATTTTGGTATATACGATTATGATATAAAGCCACCCATTTTTACACCAAAATTTTTTTTTCTCAGCCAGTGGCGTAGGTAGGTACAGATATGGCTCGATATTTTTTTTATCAAAAAAATATGTCACGCCTCTGATACTTTTGAAATAATTATTTTATTATTAATTATCATTTTATTCGAATCAATAAGGTATATCCATCTTTCTCTTAAAACCGTTTGGAAAAAAATAACATGATGATAATTCTAGTGTTGGGAAAAACGATGATTTTAATAATCGAGTACTTGATACTCAAGCGATTAATCACATGAAATTTTTATGACTAAGAAGGATGTGTTAATGAAACACCAGAGGTTGTTTTTGTAAGTTTTAGAAGTTTAGTCTAGAGTTTTTATTAAGGAAGAAGTTGTTTTCGATTTTAAAAAAAATTACATCCTTTAATTTTTTACGAATTTACAATCGCCGCTGGCTAGCCAGTCAATACAAAATCCATGTCGCGATGAATCCGCTAAGGGAGTTGGCATACTTTTTTATATGCACCTTCTCGTTTATGTGCCTTTAAGAAAGACGTACGTGGTGTCAGCCTTTTGAGCGTCAAACTCGAAAGTCGCCAATCGGCACATTTCGGGTGGGGCGCGAAGATCGGGTATCAAGTGAAAGGCAATGATTCGATGTTTCGCCTGAATTTATCACTAGAATATTTCCTAACGAGCGAAAAACTGCTCGAATATACGTCGGCGTCAAGCGAAGCTAGGGTATCGAGTGAAAGGTAATAAGTAGTAACAAGCGACGATTTTCCCTTAAATTTATAACTAGAGCAGTTTTTTTAATAATCGAGCGATGTCGTTTATTTCAATAATCGAGTACTCGATCGGTTTTTCGCTCGAACGATCACAATACTAATAATTACGCATCCCGTTTTGTTATGCTCTTTTATGGAATTATTTATTAAGCAAGAATCGTTTAAGTTAAATCAAGATGTTCCGTTGCTAAGAAAATGTGAAAACATGACATTAAAAATCAGTTAAGCATAAGGAATGGATCCAGTAAGATAGCCAGTAACACGGGAATAGTTATCAAAATGACAAAAAAGAAAATGAAGAAAGAAGTAGATATTTTCACTAAAGATTTAAATACAAACGATAAAAATAAAGACAATAGTGCTAACACCACGTCCGTTCCTACTAACGGAGAAAGTGAACCCTGGGGGACACCTACAACAATAAAGAGGCACGATACAACATAAAGGATCTAAAAGAAGCTCTCGAACAGTTTAAAGAACAAGATGAATGAAGATGAAGGCAGAGACTTTAAAAGTGACCAACCAGTGCCAGACCAAAAATGGAGCAATAATTATCGAAAGCTATGACAAAAAGCAACAAGACAAATTAAAAGCAGCAATACAAGAAAGAGCCAATATCAAAACCAAAGAACCGGTAAGCAACAACCCAATGTGCATATTAACTGGAAATGAACATGGTCTTTCACAAGAAGAATTTCCTTATGAAATAGAAAGCCTCAACTATGAAATTCTGCAAGAACTATAGCGTGAGCGATAAAATACAAATAATTACAAAATAGCAGTGTCAAAATGCAACAAGAGAAAACTGGATTCTACAAGTCTCCGAGGCCATTTCAAAATGGGGACGACGATTTCTTTTTACTTGGATATTTCAATGTAATTATGAAATAAAGATTAATAAATAAATGTTTAAATTCTTTTTATGCGTGCTTTTTGGTATCTAGTATTTCACAGAACCAAAAAGAAATCGAAAAAAAAGTATTTTAGGACAACATGCGTTTGAACTTTTTTTCTGAAAATTGGCCCAAGAATTAAACTAGGTACATATCAGTATGTACCCCTATAATCTGATATGTTAATGTACGAAAATTATTAACGTTCTCCTTCTAACCCAACATCTAAACGTACGTCAAAAGGGATCATATACACTTAAAGCCAAAACACAACGTAAACGCGTCTCAACCACGAATACCTTAACAAATCATGGTTACGTCTTAGAAAACTTGTTCAGTTAAATAGTCTGAAAGTACCTCTTCTTTGACAACCGTAAACGTAACGTCGTTTCTGACAGACATGATGGCATAAATCATTTTGGTTTGAGATTATGATTTCTTTCAATCCATATTTTGATGATAAGATGCGTGTTGCGTTGGAAATATTCGTGAACGCAAATCAACATGTCACTTATAACTATCCGTATCCAATCTGCGCAGTCGCAGATCGATACGTTCACGTGTTGATAACTGGCATTGCTTTAAGTGGCTTATAACTATTTTGTTCGTTTTTTGCGTGTGTTTTTATACTAAACATTAAAGTGTGAACCTTTGACCGACTTTAATATAGGAAATATATTTATCTTTCAATTCATTATTTTTAAATTTGATAACTTTTGTCATATCTTACATGATTGCTAAGTTAGCAACACATTGAGAATACCCGTCGTTAGTTGGTTAAGGCGCCGCCAGCCCATTTTCTGATTCGTCGTGGCTTTAAATTCCACCGAATTATATTCAGGCCTTACTACGTCTACGTATTTATACGCTACTATGCTGCAGCAGGCACTAAATACCGACTATGAGCAGAAATCTTCCAATAAGGGAAATATTTACAGTAAATTTTAAATACAATTATACAGCGTGTGTGGTTGGAAGTATAACAAATGGAAAACTTTCAAGTCAAAGAGTTCTGCTTGGTTAAAAACCTCCTTAGCCATAGTCAAATATCCGAAATATTGTACAGAGTAGTAAAAAAATGTAAAATTGATCTAAAAATAAAATACCCTTATTTCTAAAAATACATCATAATACCGTTGTGAAGCTCTTTCTAAACATGCTGACGGAAAATAGCCATCACCTATGAGATATAAGTACGTCATTTTATAAAGTCCCTCATTTTTATATAGCATTTTTAGTTTTACGTCATATCTACGTTGAAACAATTAATATCAGAGTTACCATAGTAATTTGAGGTGTCATTTGCCTTTGGCTATGGGCTATGGGAGTAGCTAAACGGGCTCCCTGTCATTTCAGCGCCCTTGTGCGACATTGTCTGAATACTATTGTCCTAAACAGATGAATATGACGTGGTACGCATGGAGACATATAGTTTACAAATTGACCTGCGAGAGCACCTGATTTGACGCGCCTAGACTATTATTTATGGGGCAGATTAAATGAAATTGCCTACCGAGGTATAACCGCAAGTGCTGAAATTCTACGTAACAGAATAACGCAAGCCTTCGATGAGGTGCCGAGGACAGAACTAATAGCGATAAGAGCAATAAAAAATAACTAAAAGGAATTGAAAATAATGGTGGCTCAGCAGAAATTTGACAGTTGTTTTATACAGTTAGGATTTTTTTTTAGTTATGTATTTAATTTCTTATGTAATCTAACTCATTGCTTTTATGTTTTGTCTTGAAATAAAATTTTATTTCGTTTTATAAAATGATCTAAGGTAAAACACCCAATGGTTTTAGAAACATTTCTTACTAAATTGATCATCCTGAGAAAGTTTCTTATTTTATAAAGTATTTAACGTTATGCCAATCGTAGAATGTATTAAAATCGTCGAATGCTGAGAAAACAGCAATATTTAAAAAATTTAAATTAAATAAAAAAGATTAGTTGTTGTTTTCTACAATTCTTAAATTGACAGGACGAAAAAAGGTTGTCACAAATTTTGACGCCACAATAATTCACACAGTTTATTGCTTTTCTTTACAAATTTATCGTAATTTACAAAATATATAGAACTAGAATACTAAGGCTAGTAACCAAAGAAAAAGGATGAATATTGGTAGCACAGGGTGTCCCATTTTCGACACTTTTATACGGTATCTCCGTAGTTGTTAATGCTATCAAAAAAGTAATGTAGGTGTCATGTGCTCTCTTTGGGTCAAACTTAAAATGGTAAAGTAAAAATTTGAAAATTTTCGCTCGCTTAAGAGATACGGGGGAAAATCAAAAAGTTGACAATTTCAAAATTTCCCTATATTTTCTTGACCCAAAAAGAGCATATGACACCTACATTACTTTTTTGATAGCACTAACAATTACGGAGATACCCTATAAAAGTCGAAAATGGGACACCATGTACAATGTACAGTATATTATTTAAAACATCATCTTAGGAATCATATAGGCCGTACTTAATGACCTAAGCTTCAAAAACAGACTTAACGGTCATTCCGCCAAATTGTTAAAAAATGTGAACATGGACGAGGTTGCATTTATTATTTAGGTCAGATATAAAGCTTTCTTAAATTATGGCAAGTTATAAAACATCGACAATAATTATTGGTTGAATGTCAATTAATTGGGTGTTTTACCTTAGTTATATCTCAAAGGTTTCTCGTCAGAATGTTTAGAAAAAAAACATAATGCTAGAAAGAGCTTCAAAACGGCAGTTTGATGTATTTTTTAGAAATAAGGGTATTTTATTCTTAGACCAATTTCACATTTTTTACCAATCTGTACAATATGTCGGATATTTGATTATGGCTAAGCACTTTTTTCGATAAAATGAAGGATAAAGAAGTTTACTTTTAGTAACACATTCTACCACACACGATGTATAGGTTTGCAAATAAGTACAATTTGGTAAAAATAAAATTCAGGGATAAACAAGAGACGTGTCTATTCGTTGCGAACGTTTTGACGACATTGTATATTTCACCTCGGTACCGTTACTGCATCATTCAATAACCTACATTTTCTATTTCCAGAAGAGGTACCGGTATGGGCTTGTCTTCATCCCGCCTGAGTTCCACCAAACGCGGATCGATCCAGACCAGCGGAAACGGTTCCGGAGACGACTCCACAACACAAGACGAGGCCATGGATGGAGACGAAGGACCCAACTAAGCATTTCATTAACTACCACTTAATCACGCTTAAAAACCTCACCATAGGGTTTATTTAATTTTAATTCTTTAACTGTGACATATTGTGACCTTTGGTGCTACCAGACGTTAGCCAGAACCGCAACAAATTGCAATTGAGGAAGCGCGCTACGTTTCTTGTTCTGAATTGCAGGTGGAGAAATCGAATTATTAACTAAACTTACATCAATTGTCCGTCGGCCAGTTATTTATGTAGAGGGTGACAATTAATTATCCATTTGTAATTTATTATTAACAATGACCATAAGGCCTTCTGCACACTGAGCTTATCGTTATTGACGCGTAAAAGATCATACCGTTTCCAATCCTTTAACTTTACGAATCCAGTTTTAAATTGGAACAAAATTTAAATTACATAATAAAATAACCAACAAAGTCATGTCACTGATTCAATTCGCCAAAGGTGGATAAAGAGTAGATTTGCTGGCAAATTAAACAATGGACGGACGTGACACGATAATTTTAGATTTAAACTATCCAGTTTTCGGCAGATTCGACACAGACTTACCATATTGAGTAAATAATTACTCTTTTCCACGACTTAAATTTGACACAAACACTGAAAAACTCCAAAGAAAGTATTCAACCGTAACGACAAATGACAGCTGATAATGTACTGTCAAACGTGAATGCAGGTATGAATGACGGGCGTTCCCAATAAGGGATTTATAAGAAATACGTTCCGAACGGTCGATAAGAAAACTTTCAAAAATTGTCTGACCTGTTGGAGATCTTCCAGTGCCATTGAAACTTACACAGACACACACGAACGGTCTAGGCGACTTAATGTTAATTATTAGAATTCCCCAATTGTTTTTGTGGAAAGTTGTTTACAACCTAGCTAAGAATGTGAATTGTTTATCTCTCAAAGACTGTGAACCAAAGTCGTATCCTCCTGGTTTTATGACCCTTGATAATAATAAATTACTTTATTGTAAAAGATTACAAAATGAGAATTACAGGCACGCCTCCAACTTAACCTAAATATAAGTGCAATATAGAACAAGTAGGTACTCATATTTAAAAAAAAACCTTTATTTTTTTAAAATTAATATTATAGGAATGTTTGGGGTGGTAAAAATATCCAATGTGCAAAAATATTTTTTTTATATATACACTTTACTGTGAAACCAACCCGATACATCTTTTAGAGTCCCTTCCCTAATTAATTTTTAAAAAAATGTACACCACAGCGGCATCGAGCCCTCGTCGATCCAATCATAAACATGGTCGAAACATTATCTAACTACTTATTACGTGTCCTGCCCGAAATTTCAAATTTGTTGTATTTTTGGTTATGCTCTAATTTTGGTGCTATTTTAAACAATATTAGAGATAGCAAAATATTTCATTATAGGCTACAAAAAGCGTCTTCCAGCGGTCTGAGAACGAGTTTAGGTTTCCCTAAAAGATATCTCTTAAAATTTATCGAGGTTAAAATATACCAAAGCTCCCTTGTGTCACTCGTATAATGGCATTTTTATTCAAGTAACAATAGTAAGAATATAAGCATTGCTTTTGTATGTACATATGTTGTCTAGTACTTAGCCAGTGTTTTACAGTTTTGTTGGCATTTATTTATTACTGAATCGGGGTTGTAAAAAGAATGTATTTATTTTGAAGGACAATGAAGAATTTGAGTTGGGTTCGATCACGGAATTAATTTTTATTGTAAAACACAATCATTTCTGATGCTTTTATTAGTATGATTAATTATTGGATTTTTATTCATAGTTGCTAGCATTTTATTTATATTTGATTATCCATTTTGTATTATTTACTTTTTATATGATACTATTTACCCTATTAAGACTGTAGACATGCCTTTAAAAAAAGCATTAGTTGGATGTGCTCAATAAGCTAAAAATAATAAGAAACTATTGAATAAAATTACGTCTCAGTCTTAGAAAACGAAAGTATTCTTTTTAAGTTTTATATTTCATTCTTTATATCGGGTATTTACACTAAACTATCTATATTGCTTAACAAAATTAGTAATAGTAATTATTAATATTAAATAACATTTTGATACATATTTTGTAGAATATATTTTTTGTAAAGACATCTATTTTAGGCTACCGTCATCGGTTTTTGATATATGCATGTTTTGTATATTAAAATAACCTACTGCATTTTGTATATAAACTAGCATACAAGGGGTCAGGGCTCACATAAATATGCAATTAACGAGTTCAATAAAATCTATTTAAACTAAAAGTTATTTTGTGTGACCTGCGTATTATAGTGTACCGCTGTATTTGCATTTCTAGGTGTTCTTCCGGCAGACATTCCGAGACTAGTTTTGGCCATTGGACGAATTTTTCCGACAGAACTATTTTAACTAGAAAGATCGTCGGTTCGTATTTATTAGTAACCTTATAAATTACGGCTAGGATCCCAATGTATAATTTTATATTCATATTAATTTTTTTATTGCAAAAATTATTATAGATGAATAATTGGGTAGAATTAAATTCACGATATATACAGGGTGATTCACGACGAGCTTGCATTAGAACTTCATGGAGAACTACTGAATATATGTTTCTGAAACTTTGGGGATTTAGGTTTATAAATATGCTCTCTTTAACTAAAATATTCACATGTTTTTGTTATTTCCGGTTATACTCGAAGTAGCTGCCAACTTTCGTTTTTTAAATACAACACGGTAATTTTCATTACATTTTTCGATTAAGCATTAAATACTAAGCCCATTTTATAGAAAATGTTTTTGTCAGACTCTATTAGTTTTTGAGATATCTGGACTTTTTGTAATTATTTGGCAAATGCATGACGATGAAATAATCCATATAATTTTTTTACCTTAGCGCTTGGACTAAAAATTTTTTCTCACCGAATAGCTAGAAGATCATCAAGTCTCAAAAACATTTCAAATTCGGCCTAAAATGTACAGGGTGGTCACAATTCAAGCCTCATTGTGAAAGAATTCAACCATTAAAAACTTTCTTATTTTAAATGGAACACCCTGTATATTTTTGTTTAATTTGATGGCAAATTAGTTGTTCTTTATAAATAGTATTTACTGTCCTATACCTATATCAAAGCGTTTTCTCAAAAAATCCAATTTTATCCGAAAATACTATTTGTTCAAGTCTGCTATGAAAACAATTGAATCGCTTATTTGAGAAACCCCACATGTCCATAAATTTGACATTTCGACTTTTTTAGCTTAACAATATATTCAAAAATAGACGCATATTTTTAAAGAGAAATCGCACATGTCCAACCCATATAACGCTTTCAGCGCTAGTTTAAAATATATATTTATTTGAGAAACCCCACAAATCCCGGACATGTGGTGTTTCTCGAATAAACGGCTCCTAACGTCACGTGACAAATAAATAATAATATTCCTATATGCCATGTGATAGGGATTTTGCCATGGTGAAGAAAAAAATTAATAAAAATGATAGGGTTTTCCTACTAAAAGATTATGTTTCGTTGATTGTCGGATCAAGCGACGGTGACGATGTTAATGAAGATTGAACGGGTTTCCTACTATTTTTTATTGTATTTCCTATTATTTTGATCTAATAAACTATTAAAAAAAAAATGTGTGTGTTTATTCTAGAAACCCCACATGTCCACCGCCATTTTAATTTTTTTCTCACAAGACCAGAAGATTTTTTATTTCGTTTTCGCTACAAACTTTACAGCAAGTACCCATACTTTATATTGAGCTACTTGCTTTTATGGAGTTTTATAATGTTTTAAAATAAAACAGTTTTTTCAGCTTTTCTCAAGATTTTGATTTTTGGACATGTGGGGTTTCTCAAATAAGCGATTCAATTGTACTGAAGAGATACTGAAGGAAAATCTAATTGAGAGGGCGAGGGCAGCATTTCAAGCTCTCGCTGCACAATTACGAATGCTACAAGAAATAGTATGATGAAAAGAATACATAAATGCTTAACATGTATAATTTTCAAACTAATTTTTTATTAAAGAATTTAAAGCTTATAAACTTGTTTTCTTGCTATTTTTAAAAAAAATAATATTTACATCATTAAATTTAAAACAATCAACTGCATTTTATTTATAAATTCAATTAAGAAACGCTTTAGAACGTTGTATTTTCAAGCAATCAATCACTTTTCCTCCGTATAGACATCAGTAGTATACAGCCCCTAAGTACAATTGTTTTCATATCACACTCGAACAAATAGTATTTTCGGAATAAAATTGGTTTTTTTTTAGAAAACGATTTGATATAGGTATAGGACAGTAAATACTATTTATAAAAAACAACTAATTTGCCATCAAATTAAACAAAAATATACACGGTGTTCCATTTAAAATAAGAAAGCTTTTAATGGTTGAATTCTTTCACAATGAAGCTTGAATCCACCCTGTACATTTTCTGTCGAATTTCAAATATTTTTGAGACTTGATGATCTTCTAGCTATTCGGTTAGAAAAAATTTCTAGTCCAACAGCTAAGGTAAAATAATTATATGGATTATTTCATCGTCATGCATTTGCCAAATAATTACAAAAAGTCCAGATATCTGAAAAACTAACAGAGTCTGATAAAAACATGTTCTATAAAATGTGCTTAGTATTTAACGCTTAATCGAAAAATGTAATAAAAATGACCCTGTTGTATTTAAAAAACGAAAGATGGCAGCTACTTCCGGTATAACCGGAAATGACAAAAACATGTGAATATATTAGTTAAAGAGAGCATATCGATAAACCTAAATCCCAAAGTTTCAGAAACATATATTCAGTAGTTCTCCATAAAGTTCTAACGCAAGCTCGTCGTGAATCCCCCTGTATTTGAAACATTTTGTTACATTGTAAATCTGACACATTATTACGACATATTACGCTACAGAAAAAAACAGATAACATTTATTTGGGTGAAGGCTCACACCAGTCTGGCGGGTAATGAATACGTTGATATCTTAGTCGAGGACAGTATTTTTAACGGATCGCCTATCTACTCTAGTTTTACTCTCAGTGATGCCGGTGTGTGTCCTTAAATCAGCGATGTTGAATACATTGAATATAAGACCTATTACAGCACCTCTCCGACAAGATATTAATTTCTTGTTGAAAATATACCTAAAAAGATCTAATAGTTCCAAGACGTTTTATTATAACCATTATTCGACTTAAGTTGGGACGTGCCTGCAATCCAGCTCATCTGAATAAAATTCATATTGTATCCTCTGACAAATATGATTACTGCCACGTCCAATGTGATTTGGATCACGTATTCTTCGAGTGCAAAAATAATTACACTCATTAATTCAAAAGTGTAAGATCGAATGTCCTTATAATATCCTAAACCTTTTATCATTAGAAAATATTAATATTTATAATGTACTTATGAGATATTTATACAATATCAAGTTAAAACTCTAAGCCTTTCAATACGTGCAAAATAGTTGACCATCCTAGTTTATCCTTATACAGGGTGTCCGCTAATTAATGGCACATGAAAAAATCGTATACTCTTTACGTACAAATATTAGGATTTAATTATACTTACCTATATCAGAAAGTTGATGTTAACATACAGATACATAAGATACAGGGCGAGTTAAAACTTCATTCTTGTTTTTCTCTAATAACTTTGACAGAAGCCAACGTTTTTTTTACAAAATTTGGCAATTATGGTTTGTTTAGGACGAGAAATTGATTTTTTTTGCCTCAGTGTATTTAAGTTTTTAATGAAAATATTGAATCCCGTTTAGGACGAAAGGTACCTGTTTCGCCTAATCGGTCGTAAATATTTTTGAAGGTATTAAAATCAGGTTGCCTTCGATTTGGATAGAGTTCCGAATATCGTCTCTGGGCACCTCGTCCATTAAAATTTTCCTGCGTATACACACAACATATCCCGCATTTCTGCGGTTGAAACCAAATTGTGTCTCGGCATTGTTACTTAACTTACTATAAACTAAAAAATTAAACATTTTCTCACAAAGCTATCTTACAATAATCGACAAACAAATATCGACATGAAGGTTTTATATCAACTGCATCTCTAAATTTCATTTGTGTTTTCATAGGTTACTTTAAGAAAAAAATGTTGTCTGCATATTAATAGTAATTGGGCAGGGTGCACTAAACAATTTAAATGCAAATATCTCCGAGACTGTAACTCTGGGCGACCTGAACTTAGTATACCTTTTTTACGTAATAAATATGAGAAAAGTATTATTTTCATTAAAAACTTAAATACACTGAGACACAAAAAAGTTATGACCTAATAAATGTGGAAAAAAATTCCGCCCCCTATATAAAAATCAATTTCTCGTCATAAAAAAACATGATTTCCTCATTTTGTAAAAAAACGTTGGTTTCTCTCAGTTATTAGAGGAAAACAAAAATGAAGTTTTAACTTTAACACCCTGTATCTCAGTTAATATCAACTTTCGGATATAGGTAAGTATAATTAAATCCCAATATTTTTACATAGAGTCTGTGGTTTTTCCATGTACCATTAATTAGCGGACACCCTGTATGTATTCCCTTTTTACAGTAGTTGTCATTCCTTGTATGGCATAAAGTCGTCCTGACAGGCCCCAGAGGCGTGTGACCGTTTAAAAAAATGTTTTTTTACTTTTCGACTGGTATGACTAATTAGTTGAATGCCATTTAAGAACAAAAAATCTGACACCACAGCGACAATTCGCCGTCGAAAGTGACACCGGTGCCTGATTGGTCAACGCCAGAGGAAAAATATATCAAGTTCACCGGACATAACTTGTCAACCACCAGTGGCCGAACGAAAACCTGTGTTTTAATATTGCGTTTTGCTGTTAGTATTTGATGGAGAACGGCGATTTGACATGAATTTTAGCACGCCTATGGTTGGTAGAAAATTTTATTACTTTTTGAACTTGCTTTCCCTACCGGCCCTGTTTCATACTGTACAGTTGTATTAATTGAAAATCGTTATAATGTAAATCGGTCTTCACTGATTTTCACTGTCAGAATTCTCAAAATGCCTCGCCATTTAACAGAACTTGGGCGCAAAAGGGGTCCTTGAAAAGAAGAACTGGTACTGGTGAGGCCCGCATGTCCGACCCAAAAGAATCGGAGCTCGGACTGTCAGTTGTGGAACGCGGCACGTAAAAAATATGTGTTATTACAGAAATATATTAATTTTTTACATTTAATTAGATTATTTTATTTTGTTTAGCGATGCCAATGCTTATTGCTCATAACCTTAAAAATAATAAATCAAGCAGGAAAGCCGGATTTACGCAAATATAGTATAAGACTTGTCCCCTTTTCAATGAATACAACTGTACATGCCTATTTTACATACATTACATGCACCAGGATATATTTATCATTATTAGTGGCTCTCGACCGTGTCATACAAATTTGCTTGTCCCTATGTAGTTTATAGTGTCTTAAGAGGACGCCGGAGTGAGTCGAAATCTCCGATTTGACCCGTGTTCATTTCGCGCTGTCTAGCACGGGGCGGATCGGTCGAAGGTACGTGGACGCCGGGTTAGTCGAATTCTCCGATTTGACCTCTGTTCTGTTCATTTTTTATTTTTCATTTCGCGCTTTGTAGGCATAATGTAGATCGCTCGACGCCGACGGTGGGTCGCGGTTTCAGCTAGTATTTATTGGCAGTTGTATTTGATTTTTACTTTCCAACGTAACCAATTATTATAAAGATTTCGTATTTAAATAAATCAAATTTAATAAAACAATTTATTCATGTATGTATCGCACAGCTTTAGGAAACATTTTTCTATAGGAAAAGTGGCAGAGAGAAATTTCTCTAGTTATATACAGGGTGTCTCATCGGGAATCAACTCGATCTACTATAGCAAAAATTTCGAAAAATGGACAGTATGCTGGATGTTGATGGAACTTGACTAAAATATTTTCAATATGGTCGCACTTCCGGTTATACCGGAAGTCGGTGTCAACTTGCTTATTTTAAACGGATTATCCTTTATTACATTTTGGAATTTAGGAAAGATTCCAGGCAGACTTTGTATATCATGTCCTATACCTAAGTTTAAGTGTGTTTGACATATTTAAGATCTTATGTCTTTGACGTTTGCAGACCTTAAAATAATAATTAATTTTTCCTATAAGAAAGCGTTTTATTTAATTTCAATTGAAAATATTATTAAAAGTAACCTGATTTAATAGATTTTATATAATATTTTGTGGTGTTCAAACAATAAGATTAAAAATGAAATTGAGAAAACTGCAAAAATCTACATTTTCAAATGAAAACTCTATACTATACAAATATTCGGAATAGACAACCTTACATAAACTTATCTTTATTTTAATGCTAATAGAAAGTATTAATAAAATTTGGGGTTTTCAACCTAGCTCAGTCTCCAGTGCCGGATACTTTATAGTACTGTAGCATAGGCGAAGTTTGCAAAAACACAAAATTTCCACAAGAATACATAATATCGATAAAATAACCTATGTTTACTTATGCCTATATAGTATAATAATAAATGCACTCGCATAAGTACTTTCACGCGAACTAGCAAAAGTACTACACACACAGTCGCATACCCGCAAGGATATAAAACGTTCGTAGTAACATATACGCATATATAAACACATACCGCGTGTTTCAGGAGGAACGCTCACCCCTATAACTTTTTTACTGTTTAAATTAAAGAAATAAAATTTGGTGGGTTTATGTAGTTTGACATAATTTTGCATATTATGACATGACGGGCTCCATTTTGGCACTTCAGGTTTAACCGGAAATGACCTCAACTTTGAATGTTTAAATGGTTCACCCTGTATATGTATTTTTGGCTATATCGATTCCACACCATTCGACCATTCCAAATGGAACGACACCCCATACGTCCCTTTTTGAGACAAAATAATTTTTCTTTTTATTTTTCATCTAGATTACTTACTATGAACTCCTAAAATGGTTTACTTCTCACCCAATTTCTTGAAAAAAATTAAATTTTCAAATTCTATTGCGTTTTAAATTTTGTACACACTTTTTAAACTTTTAAGAAGGCTTTTTCCCGGAAAACTCAATTTTTCAAATGGAAACATATTGACTCACTCGGGCAAAAAGATAGAGCGGTTTTTTTCCAACAATTTGATATCACACACCTTTATGTCAAGTTAAAAAAGGAGAGATAATTTATTAAAAATACAATTCATGACAAGAAATATCACAAGAAGTGCAAACGGCTTCGCATTTATCTAGGTCCCCATGACGCCATAATGCTAACAAACAAATGAACATAAATACAACTTTAAAATCCGCCATAATTTATTTGGCATAGAAGTAAACCATTTTAGAGAGTTCACAGCAATCTAGATCAAAAAATAAAAATTATTTAGATGTCAAAAAGTGACGTATGGACGTGGTTGAATTTGGAATGATGTTTTAAATCGATATAGCCCAAATTATATTGGGTATTCTATTTAAAAATCCAAAGTTGACGTCATTTCCGGTTAAACCGACAGTGACATAATTTAGTCCGACATGTCATAAAATGTAAATTAATATCACATACAACACAATACACTAGTTTTATTTCTGTAATTTAAAAAATAAAAAAGTTATTGAGGTGAGCGTTCCTGCTGAAACACCCGGTATACACACCCAAGTATAACAGGTACGATTCTAAAGATCAACTCACACTTTCCGTACCACTTCCTGTATCTAAATTAAGATGTATACACTGTAGCAGAGTCAAAAATTTTTTACAGGCAACTTTCAGTCTTTAGCATATAACTTACTAAAATAAACTATTTGCCTGTAGAAATGATTATAATTTGCGAAATATATGTAACCGCTTACATAGAAAGCAATTTTAAAATTTTTTTTTAGACTATAGCTGCAGTACTATAATTTGAATTTAAAAATTTATCGCCGGTCACGTGTCCCCAGTCAATAATTCTTACCTTTACCCTTTTATATTTCACGTCATTTTACTAAAGTTACTTTTTTATATAAATAATTTCACTCCTACTACAATTTGTATTGAAAAAATAATGTTCAAAGATCAACAGTTTAGTTTCTCTAACGCAATTATTAATCAGAAGTTCCGTCCCTGCAGCGGCATGTATCGCCGGTCACGGCAGAAATTTCTTATAAATGAAGCCACTAGAGATCAACAGTTTAGTTTCTCTAACGCAATTATTAACCAGAAGTTCCGTCCCTGCAGCTGCATGTATCGCCGGTCACTGCAGAAATTTCATATAAATGAAGCCACTAGAGGTAGGCCTAATAGTTTTACAAATATGACGGTATGTGTTTGAATTTGTGTAAAGTGTGCTCCTGTTTAGGTAAGTTCCTTATTATGTTTATTTAGGTATAAATTCGAACATTGCCTAATTTTTATCAGGCGTATGTTTTTATGTTGTATCGCCGGTCACAGGGTTAACTCAGACCTAGTAGTCTTAATTAAGGGAAAATTACTACACGAAGTCATTCTCTTGAGTACAGACACTCATTTCAGTCTAACAAAGTTTAAGAAATATAGCTTGTATTAGCTGTTATCCACGAATTTATGCATTTTTGTATCGCTGGTCACAGTAACACCGGTCACGCATGAAAATTGATGTGACGGTTTGTTATCCGAAGCTATATACAATATTTTTTTAATAACCATTTATAAACCATTAAGGAAAAATATATTTTGATGTGCAACTTTCCTTTACACCTTAGGTAGATTAAAAATATGACTAATTTGATATTCTATAAGGAACATTCCAAATCTTTAAGCCAATATAAGTCAGGGCTGTTATAAATAATAGGAAGATTGTTATAGTGACAAATTAAAATAACTCAGTTCCAAATATGGGCGTTATATGATTCAGAAGAGTAAAATTAGCCATGTGACGGGCGTTAAATTATTAAAAATTCGATGCTAAATACAAAAATAGACCCAATATCTTTGTGACGATTATCTTTTGCGAGGACATATATAATTCCTCTAATTAGATACCTACTATAAGAAACCTATTAAAAATTTTACAGGTTTTTTGAGATCATTTATTTTTAAATTCCGATTTACTGAAAGTTGCCTATAAACAAATTTTGACCCAACAGCAAAAGAATATGAAACTACTAAATATCGGACGACCGCACCACAGACACAGAAAATCAAGGTCCGAAAATTCGTCCTCAGCGAAAGGGTTACTATTTCTTTAGGCAATGTAAAAAATTGAAAAGTAAGGAAGAATACCCAGTAATAATCACAACAACAAATCTAAAGTTATATAACAAAAGAAAAAATAGTAAATATTATTTTTTGACAAGCCGCCCTTTGGTTTTGTGTATACAATATTCTGGGATCGTAAAGTACTCGATAGGACCTTAAAAATGATGTATCGCAAGACCTCACTTCATATTCAATTTTTCTTATCAAGATGTCGCTCCGCGGCCATTTTGGATTTGAGAACCATAAAATATTCAAGAAAGAGTAGCTCTTTGATTCCTACTACACTATGTCAAGTTGTATTTATTTTCCTAAGACGGTAAATGAAATTAAGGATAATAAATAATACCAACTATGCAATTTTTAAAACGCCGCCATTTATTTTCGGTTATACAGAAGTAATTTTCTCAGATCGTAAAGTACTCGATAGAATCTTCAAAATGATGTATCGCAAGACCCCCCTTCCTATTTAAATTTCTTCCCGAAAATGGCGCCCATCAGCCATTTTGACAGTCTGTCATTATTCCTTCAAAAAGAAGTTTACATTCCCCTATAAACCACTCCCAAATTTTGTAAAAAAAAATAACGGCTCAAAAGTTATTAAGCCGTTTCCAAACTATATACACACACAGTATATGTTAATATGTAAGTAAGTGTCTTTAGATCTAAAAGTTAAAAGTAAAACTAATAGTAACGTCTTCTAAAATTAATACACATATTATGTGGTTGGCACTGACAATACAAAAAAACACATACGATTTAGCCCTATTTACTAAGCTAGATATTTTTCTCAGTGTAGCAAAATCCAACCACGATAGCTTCTTTCACGTCTACCGACAAACGTTGTTAATCATCCTATAAATTTGTGCATTGTACGCCCTTATGAACATATGAAAAATATCGTTCGTTAATCAATCGTTAACAATTATATTAGTATTTTTTATATTGAGAAACTACATAATTATTTTTATACACCAGAATAAAAGTCTATCAAGTCCAATGGTTTACCACTAAACTATAGTTTTATTCTACGGCACATATTCTTGTAAAATTAAGTTGTTCACACCAACGCGGTCAAGCGCTGATCCGGGGGGGGGGGGGGGGTGTTTTATGGGGGTTTGTTCGGGTTTGTTCCCCCCCAAACCATCAATTTAACACGAAAAATACCATATATACCGGTTTGACTAACGCGCCAAGGTAATACTTTTCGTAATTTTTCTATGCATGCCCCCCCCCCCAAAACGAAATTTGACCCCAACCAATGTTCTCTATCCGCCCTTGAACGCGGTATTAATTGGATAGGCGGTACTGTATTATCATAACATTAAAATATTGTACATAGTACCTGGGAGATGAATCTAAGTATTGTGTCTTAGTTTTTGTTCTATAACATAAGAAATATTTTTCACTTCTTATAATTTTCAATGTGGATACGTTTAATTTTACCGCTAAAATAATTTTATGCTCTTACATTATTTGAGCTCTTCTCCTGCTTATTCTTTTCGAATAAAGCAACGTAACTTTTCCTTTCTTTTCTCGTTCCTTGAACTTTCCCATTATATAAATATGACAAACCATTATATAAATATGACAAATAATAATATATATATAATAATATAATACAAATAATAATATATATTTAACGAATAAAAACCAATAAAATATATAAACGAAATAGCAACTTCTAGGAAGTAAAATAACACAACAACTCCCGATTGCACTCCAAAAATTCAATATAACTGCCACGCGTTGAAAACGAAAATCGCAATGCGTAATAAATAATTAGATCTTTCTTTGCCGTTCGAACAATAATTCAAGCGTCGAGCCCGCCCGGGATCGGTACGCCGACAGAAACGGAGATAATCGGAAGAAAGGGACCGCACGTGATCTGGGTCTATACTTCAATTTTCTACGCTGAAAAACGTAGTTTTCGTCTCCTATGAAAATGATACATTTTTTAAAAAAAATTGTTTAACGAAAGATGTCTAAATTTTGTTAACAACTCGCGGAAAGTCCATCATTTTTTTCTATATGGACCAGTAAAAAAAAATAAATCTAAAAATCTTCCGAAACAAAAAAATATAGACTTTCCGCGAGTAACAGTTCTATTACAAAAGTTTTTTTCCTTAGACATTTTTTTCCTAAAACAGGAATAAACGATTGGGAAGAAAACTCGTTTACAGGTACTCCGGAATCCTGTTAAGAACGAATATAAATAAAACTGCAGGTTATAACTTAAAATTTTATATTATTAAATGACAAATAAAAAAAAATATATAAACCTTTCAGTAGAGTAAAAATAAAATATATAAAACTTCGAGTCCGTTTGAGATTATAACTTTCCCCATCAATTAAATTGAATTAAAAAATTTTAATACGAAACAAAATAAAAAATTACCAAGTACGGATGGACATGCAACATTTGGTAAATTTTTTTTACCTGGCCCAGAAAAGTGCGCTTGCTAGTAATATTCTGCCGTACAAATCTCGAAAGTGTTAACTACATTTCAATTTCAACAAAATACTATACTCGGCCATCGACTGTGGTAGATAGCTAAACATTTTTTTTGGATTCGTATGGCAGTATTGAAAAATATGTCTTAAAATTCTCCCATTTGCTATAAATTTTACAAGCATACAATTTGATTGGAAACAATTTACAATGTTTTAACTTCTTTTAATAACATTCGTATCCAGGCATTGGGAACTTCTCGCTGAAAGTCTCTACTTCTTCACGTAAGCTTTCTACTTTTTTCTTAAATTCACCGCTGTGAACGGCCGCTTTAAAGTCTACCAATTTGGGACCCGACTTCTCACTGATTTCTTTGGCCAGTTTAAGGCCTTTATCCATAAACTCCACTATTGCATCTATGTCCTTTTCCTTGATGCCTCGCGTCGTCAGTGCAGGAGTTCCTGGAAATAAGTTATCAGTTATATGTTGTTACATACAGAAATGATCGAATTAGACAAAAGTCGTCTATTAGTGAGTTCTACACGTTATGTTTTCAAATTTAAAAGATTCCTATTATTTCCAAAGATATTTATGTTACATTATTATTGTAAATAATGTCAAATAAAAAAATTATTTTTAATGCCATTTAGAGTATAAATACAACAAAACACAAATATTTTCAATAAGGTGTTTTATCTGCATTGAAGAGTATTGGTCAGTGGACCGCGTGGTCAGATTTGGGATTTCGCCTCCAAACAGCATAAGTAAGTCATTGTTATTGAACAATGTGACGACATTTAGTAGGAGATTTTCTTATTCTTCTGCCTTTGATCTCCCAAAGCGTTGCCAAATCACTTTAGATAGTTTCGATTTTAGATATTTTTTCTGAAAACCTCGATGTGACATTTTTTTGCATAAAAACTAAGCTATGAAATTAATTTAGATTGTTGATAGTGCATGCAATACTTTCAAAAATGACTGTATTTTTCAATTTAAACGTTTTTACCGTCTCCAAAAAAATAAAATTCTTATTCGAAAAATTCAAGATAAATATAGTCATATTCCTAAATCTTAAACAAATTCTATCCAATAGTTTTCTTGTAGTTTGTCACACCTTTTTGCCTTAATGGAGGTCACTATGCACAAGTGCTGTTAAGATGAGTTTTTTAGAATAAAGCATAAAATACAATGTTATTAGTATTAAAAAAAAAAAAAAAACGAAGTTGACGATGGTTGTGAAAAAACGGCAAGAATAAATATCAATGTTATTATTAAATTAGTAATGACCAGTGCTGGCGAAACCGATTTAAGATAAATGCGATTAGCCGAAGAGTTAAAACCGGTTATTTGAATAACCGAGTACCCGAATAACCTGTTTACCAAGTAATGTCAAAGACTTTAAACTATTAATTTACATGTCTTTTTATAAATTTCATATTATCTTTAAACTTATACTCCTGTTTTCTACTTTTGCTTAATTTTTCTCCAATGTGTACAATTACATGTTTACTTTTTAGGCGATTTCACATGAAAGTCCCATTTGAATATTTTAATCTAGTAATCGAGTAGTATCCGAGTACTCTGTTAGTCGGATGTTTGAATAATCGATTATACAAATAATCGGTTATCCGACCGGTTTTCAGTTTTGTAAAATAACTGAATAATTCGGAACAGGTTAAATGAATACCGTAAAAACCGGTTTTAGTTAGTTAGCAGCATTTGTGATAACATCAATACTGATCCCGCAGGATCTGATTTACTCTGGTAAAGTAACAGTAAAAAACAAATCAGCACGTCATTGCACGTTTTAAAAAACTGGTTTAAAATAACCATTTTAATTATAAACTTACCTAATCTAATACCAGACGGATTCATGGCGCTCTTGTCTCCGGGTACAGTGTTCTTGTTACACGCAATTGAGATTTCCTCGAGAATAAATTCGCCTTTCCCCCCAGTGATACCGGCAGGCCTTAAATCAACCAGCAGCAAGTGAACTTCAGTACCTCCTGTCACAATTTTATAACCCTAAAAACCAGAATTTTATTAATTTTAAATCATCATCTCTAGAGTATATATCGATCAGTCGATAATTGAGGAGTTTAAAATGACAACTGTAAAAATAAGTCGACCCGGTTCTATATATATTAGAATTAAATTTTTTGGCTTTTCTTTAAATTTTACCCCGCTCCCAAAGAAAAGTTCCGGTATTAGATTCTAAATACTGGGTGTCAAACTGTTATTCTGTTGTGGGGGAAGAATTGGAGCGGCCTGGTTCGTTGAAGGATTTAGGGGTTATCTTTGATCCTATGTTAACTTTTGTGGAACATATTAATAAAGTAGTATTGGAGGCGGGTGGGATACTTGGTTTTGTTGTGCGCAACTGCAGAAATTTTGATGATTCGAGAGTTTTTAAAACACTATTTTTTTCCTATGTTCGATCGAAGCTTGAATATGCTTCGCTGATTTGGAATCCTTACTACGCATGTCATGTGAATAATATTGAAAGGATTCAAAAAAGATTTTTAAAATATTTAACGTTTAAATTAGATGGAGTATATCCTGAACGGGGAATCGAATATAATGCTTTATTAAACAGATACAATTTCACTACTTTAGAAAGAAGAATAATAATTACATCTTTAATTTTTTTATTTAAGTTGCTGCGCGGTGGATTGTCCTGACCTGCTAAATCAAATAAATGTTTTTGTTCCTAGATTAAATACCAGGCAGCATTTAACTTTTTTATGTGAAAGGGCAAGAACAAATGTAATGGTAAAGTCCCCTTTAAACTTTATGTGTTCTAATTTTAACGTAATGTGTGGAAACTGTGATATATTCTTTTGCAGTTTGGGTGAACTAAGGAGAATTGTGGAGCTGGATTAGCAATGTATTATTTTTCTTATATATATTTATTTATTCTTAACTTTCTTACTGTTATATAACTAATGTTATTTTTTTTTAAATTTATACACGGTGTCCCATATAAGAATGCACAGTACAGGGATCTCGTAAACCACAGGAGATACAGAGATGGTTAAATTAGAGAAAAGTTGCGCTTTGCTAAACCCTTCAAAGTCACGATTCGAAATCTAAAAAAATCCGATTACTTCCGAAGATATTTGGGAAAACCCGAATTTTTCCGATTTCGTTTTTATTTTTTTCTGACTCTATTTAAAAAGATATGACAAAATAAATTTCACATTCTCATTGCCACTTTTTCTACTCTACAACCCGGTGTTCTTAAATTTTTAATCCGACGTTTCGTTTTTCCGCAACCATCATCAACTTTGTTTTTTTAAATAGTCGGAAAATTTAATTTTATGCTTAGTAAATTCTACCTTTTATTCTGAATTCAACGGTATATCACACTTAATATTTATAACATGTTTCGGACTAAAAACGCATCATCAATATTACAAAACAAAATATTTTAATTTTACGCTACAAAAAGTTCATTGAACAAGCTTATTTAATCAAATATTTAAAAAGTCCTCCCTCATTCTCTAAACAAACGTAGCAACGGTAAACAATTCATTACGTTTTCTAGCATCATTGGAGTTATCCTTGCAATAGTGGCTTGAACCTCGGCTCTAAGTGCTTCTACATTCTCGTACGTTTTCCAGTAGACTTCATCGTTGAGAAAGCCCCACAAGAAAAAATCCAACGGAGTGATGTCGGGAGATCGTGCAGGCCATCTTATAGGACCATTAGTGGCGATTACATTGTTCTGGAAACGTTCTGTTAGATGTTCAATGTTGTTTCGAGAATTATGTGGAGGTGTCCCATCTTGCTGAAACCAAATACTGATGTTTTCTGCCAACGGAATGTTATCAAGAAAATCTTCAATATCATTATTCAAGAACTGGAAATATCTTTCTGCATTTAAAGTACCTTCATAAATTATTGGTCCGATAATCCTTGTTCCTAAAATACCACACCACACATTAAAGCCAAAGCGTTGCTGGTGCCTCAATGGTCGTACACGATGTTCATTATGCTTTACCCAATAATGTCGATTGTATCGATTAAAAATTCCATTGTTACAAAAATAACTTTCGTCTGACCATAGAATAGGTCTTGGAAATTCACGATTTTCATCACACATTCTAGTCAGCCACTCGCAGAAAATCATTCTGCGCTGTTGATCACCAGGTACTAAACTATGACAAATCCTGAATCTAAATGGACGAAAACCTTCCTTGTGAAATATTCTTTGAGCATTGGACTTAGGAACATTGTGCTCTTTTTCGATTGATCTTAATCCCACAGTATCTTCTTCTTGCACAGCCAATAAAACGGTTAATGTTTGTTCTGGATGGTTCGTCTTTACTCTATGCGCCACTGGTTTTTGAAATGCGCCATATTCCCTTAGGTTTGTTAGAAGTCTTTTGAAAATTGATATATTAGGTTGGCGGCGCTGAGCAAATATTGCCTTTCAGTGTCGAAACAATTTTTATGGCTTTGAATATAACAACATAACATGTCCGATTTTTCTTCATTTGAAAAATGTGCCATAATTAAAAAACACTTCAAGAGACAAGAAAAATTTTAAATTTAATCGGTAATTTCCGAACTAAGTTTACTTCTTTACGTAAAAATTTCGATTTATCGGCAATACTGACAGATCGCCCTGATTTATTTAGACAAATGCGTTTCAAAGCCTACTATTTCAAGACGATATAATCGCATCATCAAATAATATTGATGATGCGTTTTTAAGTCCGAAACATGTTATAAATATTAAGTGTGATATACCGTTGAATTCAGAATAAAAGGTAGAATTTACTAAGCATAAAATTGAATTTTCCGACTATTTAAAAAAACAAAGTTGATGATGGTTGTGGAAAAACGAAACGTCGGATTGAAAATCTAAGAACACCGGCTTGTAGAGCAGAAAAAGTGGCAATGAGAATGTGAAATTTATTTTGTCATATCTTTTTAAATAGAGTCAGAAAAAAATAAAAACGAAATCGCGAAAATTTGGTTTTTCCCAAATATCTTCGGAAGTAATCGGATTTTTTTAGATTTCGAATCGTGACTTTGAAGGGTTTAGCAAAGCGCAACTTTTCTCTAATTTAACCATCTCTTATATGGGACACCGTGTATATTGCTCTGTAAATGGGTTCTTCTTGTTGGGCAATAAAAGCTATTATTATTATTATTATAACTCTATTTATACACGTAATATCTACCATGTACATGATATAAAAACACTTTAAGACAATAATTCTAGGTTAAAAAAAACTACCTTTAGTGCGAGTACATTTAAATATACACGGTGTCTCGACAGTACCAATTTTTAATATCATCTTTAGTTTTTTAAATAGAACACCCTATATTTAAAAAAGTAAAGTTGATATTAAAAATTATACTTTCGAGACACCCTGTATACTTCGATATAATATATAGAAGTATAAAATCTATTAAGAGGATTAAAATATGTGATGTCACAAAAAGTACTTAAAATTATAGTGAGTTTTGAGTTTCAGTTTGTCCTTTAGTGTAGAATAAAGTTTTAATTTTCACCTTTAGTGTAAGCGGCCCGCAAAAAAGTATTAATTACCGGTCCGTTGAAATAAAAGGTTGGAGACCACGGACGTAAAGAACTATGACGAAACCGACAAAGCTTAGCGGACTGATTTTCTAAACTCGATACACTGACCAGAACCGTATTCTTATGAGAAAATAAATAAATGTGTAAAGTACCTTTTTCTGCAATGCATCGCTCAATCTTTTAGCGTTTGCCACAACTTGTATCGCATATTCTTTAAATTCTGGTGTACTGGCTTGTTTCATTGTCGTAGCAATAGCTGCAATGGCGTTTTCATGCGGTCCACCTAAAAACAGGTTTTGTAAAATATGTTTCGTGGTACACAGCGTTTTAGTTGTATTAGATGCGTTTGATTTCAAATAGTTTAAAAAAAGGACAATTTTACAGGTAATTTTATTATTACAATTAGATTATAAAATGATATATGGTGCTAGACTAGAACATTCCTTTGTATACCATATTTTTAAGACGAAGAACAAGAAATGAAAATTTGTTATCTTCACATCCTATCTTGTAAGTTTAATGTTTGTGGTAAATAATTAATCCATTATTAAAAGTGCTTAATCAGCGTTAATCTATTTAAGTTAAAAGCCAAAAAAAATCGATTGAAAAGAAGCCTTGTGTATAAATCATTGTTTTATTAAAATTTCAATATTTAAAACGAGCATTATTCCATTTCAAAATTTTGTTATTGCGCCTTTTCTTACAAGAACTTCATTGAGTCGCTGTAGAATTGAATAGCAAAATTTTCGCACAACGGCTTCACGTATATCATTGTTTTCAATTGACACTCTTTTCCTTCCACTTGTCTTCTATCGATAGTGTTATTTTCTGCATATTTTTCATTTTTCCCATAATTTCTTCTATTTGCTGATATTTAGGCCCTCTTGAACATTTAAAGTTATTTGTACCTTTCTTGAGGAAGCAATTTTAGTGCCATTTTGACAATTGTGTATATTTGACAATTTGACAACAAAAGAATATACCACGTAACATAAGCCTAACAAAATGTCCTAGTTTTTTTTTGCACAGCAGTGTACGAATTTCACATTACAGGTGGCAACTAACTGGCTGCCGAGGGATTGTTTGTTGATGACACTGAGTGGCAATATGAAAAATGTTTACTGACCTTACATTTACAGGGTGTCCTAGCGGAAACCGCTTCGATCTGTATATGGAAAACTATACATAGGGAAATTTTGATAATTAGGGAGTATGCTAATGTTGATGGGGGGCAAATCAATATGGCGACACTTCCGGTTATACCGGACGTCTGTGTCAACTTTAAATTTTTGGTTTTTACGTAAGATTTTAGGCAGATTTCGTATATGATGTCCTATACCTAAATATAAGCGTGTTTGACATATTTAAGTTTTTATGCCTAAAATGACGTTTGCGGACCTTAAAAAATTATTAACTTTTCCTATAAAGAAGCCATTATTATTTAATTTGGGTCGGATTCCTTGTTAAAAAGGACCTGCTCTAATAGATTTCTTATAATATTTTGCTAAACAATGGATACATACAAAGAATACGATTAAAAATAAAATTGAGAAAACTGCAAAAAAATATACATTTTCTAATAGAATTATAAATATTTTCTACTTAGCATTAGAAATAAAGGTAGATTTGTATAAGGTTGTCTATTCCGAAAGTTTGTAGTTTTCGAAATATTGCCAATTTAATATTTTTATATGGCGATTTTTCTGAGGATTTTAAGTTTAATTAAGTACTGCTAGTTGGCTATAACGGCGTTGAAAAATACTCAAATGTTAAAGAAATAAATGCTTCATATGTTCTTGATAATAATTTAAGCGCTCCGTCATGAGTATTAATAATTTTCAAATGGTAAGTGACGCTCTTCACATACTGTTTTTCAACGCAACTGCAAACGTCATTTTAGATATAAAATATTAAATATGTCAAACAAGCTCAGACTTAGGTATATGACATGGTATATGAAATCTGCCTAGAATCGTGTGTAGAATCCAAAAATGTAATAATATATAGGGTGTTCCATTTCAAATAAGCAAGTTAAACCGGAAGTGTCACTATATTGAAAATATTTTATAGCCGAGTTGATTACATGACAATATTTTGGCACATCAATACCTTCTTTACTGGGAAATAAACAATATATTTTCTATAATAGAAGATCTTGTGGCCATCACTGAAAAACCAATAATTTTGATATCTATTGTCCAGGTATCGATAGATTTTTAATATCGTTACATTCCTACGACTGATTTCGGTCCTATACAATGGTCTTTGGTTGACCGGCATGGGTGCAGGCGGAGTTGCCTAAGGAACAGCATATGACAGCGAGGACATAGTGCGCAAGCTAATGGACGACCAGCGTTTGAAAATATGACTCGTGAATCGTGCACATCAACCCATTTTTTCACTCATAAATTTTAACTTTTTACTGAGCATCCCATAAGCTGTACGTATCCATAGATACAGGTCAATGGCTGCCCCCATCAACATTAGCATACTGTCCAATTTTCAGAATTTTCCTATGTATAGTTTTCCATATCGATACATGCATTGAATAACATTGTAAATGACAAATGGTATTCTTAGAGGAGAAGACATAAAAGTTTCGGTATATTATTTTTCCATGATACTACAGGCAAAATACCAAAATAATCAGATACAAATGGGATGAAAGAGGCAAAAATTAGCTTAGGAAACAAATTTTCGGTTTTAAACATTGAAATTTATTTTGAACTCTGATATTGGTCAAAATGTTACTTACTTATTCAATGCATGTATCGATATATCGATTACAGCAGTTCCCGCGACACCCTGTATTAATTTTATATAGATTTAACAACAAACGCCCCTTTTTAAAATTATTATAAAATTAAATCAGATTTATTTTTTCATTTCTGAGAAACTTTTCCCTATATTTTCAAAACCTGGAATGGTTGTGGTGAAATCAGGATTCCCCAACTTCTGCGGAAAGGACTGTGACCTCTGTATTAAAGTCCCTTATTGCTCAAATGTTTGTTTGTATATGATCTGATCTTATTGATGAATTTTTGCAATAAATTTGCCGCTTATTGTATGTTATATTTTACCTTGTAATCCTGGGAATACTGCTTGGTTAATTTTGTTTTCGAAGTCATACGGGACGTTCTCTCCCTTAGCGTTCTGACGGCAACCTTTCCTGAAGAAAATTATTCCCGCTCGAGGACCTCTAAGACTCTTGTGGGTGGTCGTCGTTACAATGTCACTGTATTCAAATGGATTTGCAGTAATACCTAAGAATTGAAATTAAATTTGAAATACAAAAAAACGGTACAAACTATTTTTAACTAAAATTTAAAATGGAATATCATAATAATACCTCGTTAACCTGATATGACAACATAGAACGTGCCCAAGAAAGTTTTACACAAATGGGAAATTTATTATTTTCCTTTTTATGAAAGAAAGTGTATCTTCCTAAAATGCTCTGCTTGGCAAGAAACTAAGATTTATGAAGAAAAAAATGTATTATATTATACAGGGTTCTCAAAAGTACAAGAATTAAAAAAGGTCCAAGGGAGAACCACCCCAATTTTTAAGCAAAACGACAAATAAAAAAAGTTCTTTCAAATCTTGTTGGGAGTACAATCACAATATTTCAATTAAATATTATTATTTTTAAAAATATTTCTCCTTTTTACATAAAACGCATAATAAAAAAGATCTCATTTGTATAGAACTTCCTTGGACATGCTGTATTTAGTGGTGGAAACAAAATCATCCTAAACAACAGTTTGGGGGTTTAACCACATATACAGGGTGTTATGGAAATGACGTATTATATTTAAATCGGCAATTCCTGAGATGAAAACAAATTGAAGAAAAATATCCAAAAATGGCGCTTTAATTTAATATGCCCTGTACATGACCTTATGTCAAACCAAAAATAAGCACATTGTGCCCCTGTCAGGAAGGTAAACAAAGCAACATATGTCAACAGTGTTGTCACATCTTCAGGGTAAACTCTTTAGAAAGTCAATAACCGTTTGACAGATTGCAAGTTGTTTATTTTTCAGGGTACATTATTATAAACTTTTACGTTCAGTTCAGTTCGCTGGGAAACAATCTCTGATTTATAAACTTGAACTGACTGAGTTTATAAATGCCACTTACCCTTTAGAAAAAAAATGCAATTTTATTTACCTTTTCGGACTTATTTAAAACCAACTTAATTTATAAAAAACACCAAGTACTCACATCACAAAATCACATAGTTTTCGCGTCACAACACATCTAAGTACCGTTCAATCTGAATTAATATTTTAAAGTGCTACTGTGTAGACAAAAGTACGCCCTTATTGTCTAAATAACACGTTGGTTCCGTCGTTCAGTATGAAAACGGTGGTCTAATTTTGGAGGAACATGGAAATGACGTATTATTAACAGCTCATCTGCAAAACGATTGCATATTAGTGCTGGGCGATGTTCATCGATGTTTTTGAAACATCGATGTTCTGGTACCGATGTTCGATGTTTTCGACATCGATGTTAGAGGTCAAACATCGATGTTTACCTTTCGAGGTTCAATGTTATAACAAAACAAGAAAACTAGGTTGTAATCTTAAACTCAATTTTCCCAGCACAAGAAAATAAGAGCGAAAGCTTTCGATTTCATTTGCTAAAAGCCTTATTAGAGTCGACAATAAAAATTTCCGGTGCAATGGCAATTATAATTGCACGAATTCATGCGCAGTAAACCGTTTTCGATCAACTGGCGCCTTGCGCCAGAACAGCAGTTGGTAGTGTCGAAATCTCTAAAATACCCCCAGAATTAGAGATGGGCAAACCTATTCGTTTTGACTGGCAGCAAAGATCTTACTAGCAGTTAAAGCAGCTACTGCTACTTACAAATGGCAGTAGCCATTAGCTGTTCATAGGTGCTTCGTCCAATTAATAAACATTTAAAAGTAACAGAATAATCCATCTCTACCCAGACTTGCACCGGCAATGGCAATGAAAGTGGCGCGTGCCCCATTTCTGGCAATGCGAGACAGCTCAGAACGGTGCACTGCGCATGAATCCGTGCAATTTTAATTGACAGAAGGCTAGAATTGCCGACTGTAATACGGATTCCATTCTCGCGGCGCAATTGCGAGAAGTATTTGGCCAGCTTATCCAGAACGAAATTTTTTTTTTTTAAAGCCGGCGAAACTATGGCCCCAAAAACGAAATAGCTTGCAAGGAATCATCATTAATCTAGTTTTACAAAAAAAAATAGTTTACAAGTTGTTAGTGACTGGAATTCCTGCAGTTATAAAATATTATGTTTTAATATTTGCTTTATTTTGTTGTTTATATTATTTTTTAAAATTTTTGTTTTTTGACGTTTCATAATTTTTCAATTCTTTCTAATAACAAGTTTATTTTTATTTTTTATATCTAATTTATTCCTAATCGCAAATATACTTTTTTAAATGTCGATGTTTGAACATCGATGTTCCGTTTCGATGTCCCAGCATTATTGCATATTCGACTGGACGGGCCCATTTATTTTAAAGGGAGGGAAGCTTAGACTCGAAGGGTCTATCAACATAATTATTTCATCATTCTTCTGATTAGGCCATTAGAAATTAGCGTTTTTATTATTTCTGAATTTCTATTGCGAAATAATTTGTATCCTATAGTGCTGTTATTATATATGTACGGTAGGTTATTTGTAAAGTGTAATTATGCGTTAGATTTATTGCTTTTGTGTAATCTAATAAGTGCATATCTTCAAAAAAAAAAAAAAATGGAAACTCGTGGGTGTCTGTGTGTTTCTTTAAGTGATTTAGTGCAAATGTTCCGAGAGATTGGAAATAAGAGGCCGAATGGGGTTTAGTGGGTATAAGCTTATTTGCAGTTCCACATTATCATCAAGGTACGTGATGAGCATAAAGCTTTTCCCATAGAAAAAGAAACAAAAACCTGAAGATGTCTCTGTGCCCTGGATTACTTGCTAGTGTACTGGCACCTGGATTCACTTCTATTTGGATGCTAGGTAGCTAAATATTTATTTTTATAAGAATCTAAAGTTTTACACGAACAATTTGGCAACATTGGGCTTGAACATCTGTTGATTACGCAGCTTGGCAATGTAATATGATCGTATATGAATGTGCTGAGGAGTAACCGGGTGGGTTTAGGGGTGAATTACCCCACTTTTTAAACGTTCGATTTAAAAAAAAAATATATGTAGCGCTTCTCTAGGACACCCCAGGAGTCACCCATTTAAATATAATACGTCATTTCCATAACACCCTGTATATAAACAGTATATTGCCAATACGAACGTTCCAAAATACAAAAATGTGTGTGTGGGAGATGGCGCGGGCCTATTGAGTTTGTGCGATCGCGTCAGAGCCCGCCCGACATTATTTGTTTGTTGATATTCGTCGCCATCTTTGGTTCTGGATGCTTTTTCTTTGTGCTGGTAGCATTTAAAGTTCCAATAAACTATACAACATTTACTAGGTAATTAATCGAGCCTTGTTTTTAAAACATTTAGTTTGTATTTATGAATTAGGCCGGATTTACTCACCTTATCTTTTATAGCAACAGAAACCAGTGCATTAATAATGAATAGCTGCAATTAGAAAGGAGCATTGAAAAATTAGACAATCGTAAAGAAAAAGGTAATCCGACATTTTGGGGCGTACGCCAGATCTCTGCACGGGTGCAAAATCTCAAATCCGGCATCCCATGCATACGGTTTGTCACAAGCATTCATTTTTCGTACGAAAATATTTTGCTTATCACATTATCCGATCTTCGGAACCGAATTTCACTAAAAAGCTTGTAAAAAAAGAAGAGAGTGCCACTCCTATACCGTATAATATATATGTGGTCACTACCTAACCTTAAAATTAATGTATTTTTAATTTGGTGCATTAGTAGCTGATAATAATTCCCAAAATAGTCATTCATTCTTAATTTTTGGTTTAGAAAAAAGTTAGGTTAAGAAATATACGACGTCGAATGAAAGTTAAAATAAAGCTATATTCGGACGGAATTTGGCACCAAAAGTTTACACCAATCAGGGCACCGTCGGATCACCATATCGTCAGAAATCGTATGCATGGAACGCTGTCTTAAATCGAACTAATCGAAATTTTGATTGCAATATTAGGTAAGTAACAAGTGAAATTTACATTAAAATAGTTGAAATCCGGTCCTGTCGAATGTTTACTTTCACAAGGAAATTTCCGAACTGCGCAAACTCATAACGCCCCATTCGATGCCCATAGCGGGGACATAATTGCAGATGGTATTAGCAATATACTGTTTATATATAAATGTGGGTTTAACTTGACCTAAATAAGGCGACTAAATTTTGCATTGTAATTAATTTTTGTTTTGTTTTTCTTCAAATTTATAAATAAAATAGTATTTCAGGAGGTACTGTGGCAATAAATTAAACCTGTTTTCTCAAGAACGCCCCGGTAAAAATATGTATAGGAAAAATATAATATCATTTATAATATACAATTATTAAATCAATTCAATATAAAGATTTGTAATCTAATATTAAATTAATAGCAAATGTACTATAGAAAACGTGATTTTTCAAACTTTTTTTTAACAATTGTCTCAAACTACTTGTAATGTATTTTTCAAATGTCATGGCCGTGAACAAAAAATGCTAAAAGAAATAATGTTTACCTGCAGCCACAAGCCCGGAAATATGTGCCATGTCCGACATCAAATAGGCACCCACATCATCACAAATTTCTCTAAACTTTTTGTAATCCAACGCTCTCGAATAGCAACTGATTCCGGCAATAATAATTTTCGGTTTAAATAGGCGGGCCGTTTTTAATAATGCTTCGTAATCTATAAGTCCAGTTTCAGGATTTACCTAAAAATTCAAATATACAGGGTGTTTCTTAATAACATGCTAATGTTCTTGGTCCATTTTCAGAAAAAAAACTTCATATGAACATAAATGTCCTAAACGTCTTAACTTTTGAGATACCGGGTGTTAAAGATTTGCATATTTTTTTTTTAATAATTTGTGAAGGTTAATAATAATAATAATAATAATAATAATAATAATAATAAATGTCTTTTATTACTGTTAAGAAAATTAAACACAAAATAAAAGAATAGAGGCGAGATCTAGCCAAGGCTACTCAATACCTCTAACGTTAGTTATTACTTAACCTACTAAATTAATTTTGAATATTCGCTGTAAAGGATCCTTAAAAATATTTTATACTTAACACTTATAGTTTCAAAGCAATCTATATATTATCCAAACAAAACATGGAATAATACATTATAGTATCAAATATAATTTTATAGCTTATTTCTTACGCTAAATAAAAATAAAATTTAAAAATATAAATATAATAGCAATTAATTTTACTCTAATATCTACCAATTATCAGCTATTGATCTTCCGATATAAAGAGTTTAATTGATTTTTTGAACTGTGGTATCTTATTAATCGCTTTAAGATGTGCAGGTAATTTGTTAAATATTTTAGTCGCATTATACGAGAAAGATCTCTGAAACATGGCTGATACATGTCTAGGCACTGTTAGCTTGGATGACTTGACAACTAAACTAGGTAGACACTTGTCAAAATTGTTAATGTTTACAAAACAAAATCTGCTTCTTACCTACTAGATCCTTTTTAATCTTTGTTAATACCTAATTTCATAACAGACTGCAAATGAATGAAATTTTTTTATACGAAAACTGTACGTCAAACGCCAGAAAATCAAGAGACGACATTTGATCAGCAAGGAATGAGAATTTCAAAAATAATTTTTATTTAAAAAAAATAAGTGGCATACCATTATTTTCTTCAAAATTACCGAGGGCAATTCCCGCACGAACGCCACTGGTCGGAATAAAAAATCATGTTATACATCATAAATACCTCTTGATGAATAGAAAGTGTGTACCAAATTCCATAGAAATATTTAGAGCAGTATCTATCACATATATTAATAAAAAAAGAGATTTTTGAAAATCCTTAACATCCAGTATCTCAAAAGTTAAGACGTTTAGGACATATGTTCATATTTTGTTAGATTTGTGACAAACCTAACAAATAATCATATATTATAATTACAACACCTTAATTTAATCAATTAAACTATCTAGGATATTTTGAGCGTGATGCTTGCTTGGAAAATAGTCGCATGCACAATAATTTTATTTTAAAATGCTGCACAGCAGTCGTCTTTTGTAATACAAGCGAGTAGAGATGAGCTTAGCAGTGACTCGTATACCGGTGACAGCGACCACACAGTAACTGGTTCCTTTTAACAGCGACTTAAGTCGCTGATTAGATTAGCGATCCGATGTCTATTAAGATATAAGAATAAGAACTGGGCGCTGGTTGTTAGCTAAAAGAATAAAAGTTTCGTCGCTGTTTCCAACTCGTATTATTTATGGCGTTGTATACATATGACATTATAATCCTAGTTCATTATTATTGATTTTCTTGAAGTAGTCCATCTCAAAGTGGAGTGAAGTTATAAGGAGGTAAAGAAACTCACAGTCTGCTCCACTAGTTTAATAGAAATAAATAAAACTATAAACCATACATGTTTCGAAGGATTAAGCCTTCATCTTCAGTGGAAAGTAAAACATCAAAAGGGGGTGTACCTATGACATTGAAGTAACTGTAAGTAAGAAAAAAGAAAGTTTAATAAGTTAAGTTTAAGAAAAATGATTGAAAGAAAAGGAATCGACTCAATGGAGAAGTATAGTAGGTAAGAAGGAGTTTTCAATTTTTTACTCCCCTATTATTACGGCGATCTAGGTCGCTGCGGGATCATCGGTCGCTGCTTGGGTAACCGGTATAAGCTGATGACTATCTAAGTCACCGGTATAAAAATATCGCTCTTCTCTACAAGCGGGTCGGTCCAACAACTCCTAGAAAACAAGGACAAAGCGCTGTCTTGTGACGTCATCATCCGTGGTCCTATGATTGCAATATGCAATATAATATTATATGCCTTCTGTGGGGGATTTATATTTTGCGTGACTTCTAAAATTACTTATATACACTTCAGACGATCGTTATTTAAATTTTTAAACTTGTATTTAAGTAAATTATGCGTTAAAGGTTAATAACGTAAGTGAGAAAAAAAAATTAGTGCATCTGGGCATATTTATTTTAAAAATAACTAGGTAGTTTGTGTAAAATGATTTAGCCACTGTAGGTAGGTAGTTGTTTTTGGATAAATATCTCGATAAATATGTAATAATACAAATATTAAACTACCAAATCCTAAAAAGTTTGTCTTGAATGTGTGTATCCTCAGATAGCAAATTATTCAAAACTTTTACATTTTGTCTTTCCATGCTAGATGGATACAGAGCTTTTAAATTTAAAGAAAAGCCAAATTTTAGTAACATGTTTTGTTCAAAGTCATGCAGTTTTTTAAGAGATGCAAAATATGCCACTTTTTCTTCTCCAGTAAAAAAGTCGGGATATGTAAATGTCTGATCAGGTTTTGAGTTTAGCCAAGCATTAAAAATACATTTTAACAGATGGACAGAATCGAACAAGTAAAATAAAGGTCTTTTAGCATCAACCGGATGTGGGAACACTATATTAAGTTCCTTTTTTGGTGAAAAATGTGACATGGCTTTTCCATTAATTGCATTGTTGTCACTCAGTACACAAAAAACTTTATATCCGATAGCCTCTAAACGAGTTATGATTGTTTTGACAAAGTTGAAAAGTAATTCATGGTAATATTAGATATAGGGGCAATGTGAACAACTTCTTTTAAATCTGAACCAATACTTGTATTATTATTAATCATAAAAGTGTATGCAGTCGTTGCTAACAATTCGTTATTATTTACTGATGCCCCCACTATATTTCCTCCTTTATAGTCTAAATAAGGGTTAATATGAATTTCGTCCATTAGCAGACAAACATATTTGTCTTGATCATTCAAATATTTGAAAATATTCCTCGCATATGTCAAAAACATTTTTTTTTCATCAATATGAGGATCCGTTAAAAAATTATTACAAACACCTTTGATAGTTTCAGGATGGGGTAAAATTATTGGAAAGTGATTTCTTAAATATCTGTATGCATGAGGACTGATTGTATACACTATTGAACAAAATACCATAGTTGTAGTGGAATATCTGTATCGTTCTTTTGGCAAAGTTCTTAATTTTACTTGTTCGGAGAGAAATTGCAGTGCTTGCGCTAAACTATCATTGTCTACTATTAAGTTTTTAAGCAAATCAGAAACAAAGTTTAAAACTTCATTAATGTTTGACATATCAGTGTTATTTTTAACATTGTCACATTCGAGATTATAAGGTCATGATTGGAGTTATTGTCTTGTTCAGGATCTAAAGGATGAATATTCATCGAACAATCAATAATATCTAGTAAATTTCGCAATTCATCCAAACTACATGAAAAAAAAGGTGTCTTTTGTGGATCAATTTTTATGCTTACTGGTTGCCCATATAAATATGTACTTATTTCTAAATTATTATTTATTTTAACAGCCCATGTAATAGAAGGCCGGATTATGCTTAATCTTAAAGAGAGTCTTGCAAGTTTTTTCATCGATGTTAAACCATCCTTCCTTTAAATTAAATGTTATAAACAAATTATTAAATTCTTCAAAAGTTTCATAATTCGTAAGTTGTTTATGTGTTAAAATTTCACGTTTGCTTCCGTCAATACCTTTTTGAAATTGCATTTCATCTAGTTCTCTAAGCTTTTCTTGTCTACTTTTTCGATGCGTTAAAGTTTTCGTAGGATATTTTGGACAATTGGGAAATTTACTAGGTACGCTATTTTCCTTTAATCTGGGTATATTTAATTTTAATGAAACGATCTCACCCGTTTCCGTGTCTTGTTGAGAAAGCTGCCAAATAAAATCCTCCTCTGTAAAATGACACTCACATACTCTGCTGTTTGTATTAGGAATAAAATTTTAAGCGTCCTGCCGCACTTTTGGGGAAACGAAATACCCGCACTGATGGCCCATTTACGTAATTACCTTTACAACCAACTACAGAGCATTTGTACGGCATTTTCAAATTATTTAAAATACAATTTAAACCGGCAATAAACTCGAATTTTGCACTAAAAACGCAGACTCCCAACAAGACAACAAATTAAACTAACTGCCGGTCGACTGTCAAATTTGTGCAACGTTGCCAGATCGACTTTAGCGATTCGCTTGTCTACTGGCCCATTTATTAAAAATTGTTATTATATGTTTTTATTTCATTTCAAAGTACTTCCAATGAAATAATTCTGCTGTTACATTATAGTTGGCCTATGCTAATAACCAAGTTTGCGTAATTATTAACAAAAAATACAACTTGCCAAATGCCAATTATAATAATCGGGAATTATGGACAAATCTGACAATGTTGCGGTCAAGAAAAAGCGGGAAATACGAATTGGCATTTCGAGACAAACATCACGGTCCGATTGCATCGGCCTACATGTAGTGACGTCATCACCAAATATTTCTTAAGCGCTGTGTCCTTGTTTTCTAGGAGTTGTTGGTCGGTCGCATAAATACTTTTGTCGTATTATAAATAATTTCTTACATTGTTTTTTTTAATGTAAAATTAGGTATTTTTAAAAAATACATCGTTGTGGTGTACATTTTGAGTATTCATTGACGAAAAAGTTTTAAATATGAATAAAAGATTTATTGTAACATTTACCTTATAAGGCAGAGACTCGAAGAAAACAGACGTCGCTGAAATTTTTTTAGTAGCGGTGAAAAAACCATGAGTCAAATGTCCACCGTCTGGAAGATCTAGACCCATGATACGGCCATGAGGTTCCACAATACCTGAAAATCAATTTTAACATGAATTTAAAATAATGATACATTTATGTTATATTGATTGATATCAAGGATTTTAAATCAAGGATACGGCTTTAGTTCACAGTCTTTGAAGCATAAACAATTCACATTCTTAGGTAGTTTGTAAATAACTGTCATATTTGTCGCTATTGTTTTTCAGTGTTTGTGTGTTAAATTTAAGTATTGTTTGTCGAAAAAATAGTAATTCTTAACACAATATGGTAAGACTGTGCCAAATCTGCCGTAAACTGAATAAAAATATTGACTTTTGAGTAACGTCCGTCAATTGCTTATTTTTCCTAACCAACACATATCAAACCGATCAGCTGTTAGAATGAAAACAGAACAGACAGAGGATAAAAAGAGATAGGGAGTCTACAGATAGAATCCCCGTCTCTTTTTTTCTGTTTATTTTCGTAATAACAGGCGTGAAATGGACGTGTACAAAGGAAATAGAAATACTGGGTCTATGTTTGTTTCAAGTTTCATTATTGTTAGTGCTGTATAAAATTGGAAAAACTTAGGAATCCGCTTGGTGTCTCTCTATATGTCGGTCCGTCTGTCACAGTATTTTTGCTTAAAACGAACCTAACCTAATATTTTCTTGCTATAGAGTGTATATGTATGCTATATGTGTGTGGTTAAGACTTCTTGACACAAAATCCGCCAATTTGATTATAGTTGAATTTCGATCAATGTTTTTACTGTTATAAGTAACACGGAAATAATTATTCAATTTATAAGGGCCGAAGGTACCAGTTCCTAACATATCTAGAAATATGACTAACGTTTCAAGACTAATTCTGGTCACGTTATAAAAAAAACGAACTTCCTAAATATTTTAATATAGTATTAACTAATTGTACCTAAAAAAATATAAATGAAAGATACGAAAAAGTCTTTAGATTCCAGCAATTATGGCTTCACAATCAATATAGCCGAGAGCTTGACATTAGACAAAAGTCACGGAAAATGTAACCATAAAAAATTTTTTTTTATTCCATTACACGGTTGTATACCATATGTGTCGCACCGGGAACTATGGGAAGGAAAATTTAAATTTCCGGTAACCACAAAGATCCAAAATTTGAGTACTCTATGTTAAAGTGTTTTTAAACTTTGTTACAGAACACTATAAATGGTGTTAGATGAGGAAACACTATTTGGTTTATAAACATCTCTCATGTCTCATTTGAAGACATGCCTTTGTATTTACATCTAAACATTTACATAATTTCCTGTAATTCAAAATAGTCGATATGTTACCGTAAAACCCGATCTTTATAGGAAAAACTAGTTTTAACTATCCTCCCTAGTCAATTCTAGATTTAACCAGTTAAAACTGGAATAGTCTTAAAATCCTAGTTAAAACTGAAAATTTCATTTAATTGAAAACTGCTTTTACTAGTTAAAACTAGTTTTTATTAAGGTAAATCAGTTAAAACTCTCCTAGAAGCTATTCGAGGTTACGGTCCACTTGCTTGAGAAGACGAGCCGGGCTTGTTCGGATTTTTACCGGACTAGCAAATCAGGTTTTATCTGAAATCGTGTTTTTACGGTAACAGATACATACCTATAGATTACGGGACCGTGGGTTAAAATTTTTAGCAATTAATATTTGATTTACCTGTATAAACAGCAAAATTTGCAGGAGATCCCGAGTAAGGTTGTACATTTATGCCCCATTCCTCAGGGTTCAATTTATATGTTTCAAGGGATCGTTTTTGTGCTAACACCTCAATTTTATCGATAAACTGATTTCCACCATAGTACCTGCAATTAAAAAATAACGCTAAATTTTCCACAAAAAAACTAACAACTGCATTCAAAATTTTTAAAATTGAAAAGAGTTTTTCCGTTATTCGGAAAGGACGAATAAACGGCATCGTCTCATCATTCGTCTGTGACTCAGCTACAGCTTTATCATGATACAATAAAAACAAAGTATGATATCTAGTCGCTCCAATTTCGTTTTGCGCACGCAGTGACGTCATGGTGCGAGTTATTTTTAAATTGCTTATGGAGATGCACGTTGATGTTAGCATTTTTAATTCTCCTTTAAATGTATTAAAAGGTTTTATTCATTTGAAACTAGGTGAAATGTTATACAACATTAAAGCTAAAATACTATCTTTTAAACAAATAAAAGTATGACAAAACTTACATTGTGTAATACGTAAATAAGTGTGAGCAATTGTTAAGTGTTGAGCCAATGTAAAGCATGAAGGTTCATAAAGCATACGAAAAGAACCTTATAATATACCAAAATTCTTTTTCTGGTTATCCACGCCACAACCAAACGCAGCGCACCTCATATTGGGATAAATATTTGAATAAATACACAAATACTTGAGCAAATACCGCCAAAAAAAGGAAAAATTCTGGTAAATTTTCAAAGCATGCGTTCAAATCATATGAGAATCGCAGATGTGTGAACATAATGACGTTACTAACCCAAGCCTCTTCCCGCACGATATCTCACCTTAGTTTATTGTATCATGATTGTTGTCAAAATATTGATTGGAAACTAGTAAAATTTCAATGGGCCATCTTGTTGATTTACAAAAAAGCAAAAATGCTGTAAAAAAAATATGATGGAATTTCGAGCAATAAGACTTTAATTTGACAATTTTAACAATTAAGGTGCCAATTAAATTTTACTCGTTTCAATAGTTAAATTTTTCCTTAGAATAATTAACATGTATGTCTAGAAAAGTACTTAAAACCAGCTTTTACCTTGCACCTGGCAATCCTTCAGCATATTTATTTGTCAAACAGGAACTAAGACATTGCAATACTGCCAGTGAGGTGAAATTTTCCGACGCAATCATTTCCAGACCCCGCAATTGTCTCTTTTTTTCAGATTTGATGATATCGAAGAGTTCTGGGTCACTGTCCCATAAGTCTTCGTGTATAAGTTTTGAACTCATTCTGACGGTTTGACGAAATACTCTTTGTTGAACCTAAGAAGAAACTAAACATTACAAATATACAGGGCGCTACAAAGTCGTGTATACTATATATCGGGTTAGTAAAAAGTACCGGAACGGTTAAATATCTTCAAAACCGCTAAAGCTGCGCTTACAAAATTCAGCATTTGATAGTTTCTGGACATGAAGAATTAAACAATGATATCCACACTGTTGCCATATTTCCCAATTTTGTGCTACACGTAGTCGTTTCGTTATTTTAAACGGAACGCCCCATGTATTTTTACCGCAATGAATTGGGCGTCCCAAATTTTCAAAATTTTATCTCTACTAGTTACCGAGATATGAGAAAACCGCATTTTCAATTTAAATATCTTTTTTTTACATGTGCCCCGAAAGTGCCTCTTTTCATGTATGTTCTCTTCATCGAAAGTGGCGCTTTACAGACCTCTTCGGGAGAGCGGGCGGGAAAGTTACGAAGCGGGAGGGAAAGATTTTTCCCGCCCGCTTCGAGTCACCATGTTCTCCTCAATAGTTTTTTTAACTGATAAATAAATAAAACCAGAGATGTCGGTGCGGTATTTGAACCCGCGAGTCTCAGATCGCTAGGCGTACACTCTGCCACTAGGCCACCGAGCCATACATATCAACGATAATAAATATATATTTACATTCTCCATGCGAGTGTTTTCATGTCATGTAGACAGGAAAACTGTCTGAAGAATTTCTTTATTTATTTCGCATCAAAGCCTCGGAACACTTGTAAAAATAGTACGGTACATATCTCTGTCCGTCGCGCGTCGGAGGCTTTTACGGACTCGTGCGGACTCTCTGCATCTCGTCCGTAAAAGCCTCTTTGCGGCCCTTGATACGTAATGTACTATTTATTACAACCACTAAAGCGGCGCTTACAAAATTCGGCATTTGTGGGTTTCTGGACATTCGGACTTGGAGAATGATATCGGCACTGCCACTTTGAACATTTAATTTAAAACTAGTGTCGTTAAAATTATTAAGTTATTATTGTTTTAGTCCGTTGCATGGGCAAACTCCGGTACTTTTTACTAACTCGGTATGTGGTGTTACACGTGAGATGACCTACTATCCGATCAACGAATCTGTAAGACCTACTGACAAAATTTCAATAAACATTTTTGATCTTACAGTATTTCATTTTCACGTATGCAGTCTCCTAGCTAGTGTTTTTAATGATCGATTATTAAAATTTCAAAATAGGTCTTTTGAAAAATGTGTGTTTATAATATTTGTTTCCTAATATTATCAATGTATTAGCTAACTTATCACCCAATTTATGTTATTAATTTTAAGTAAACATAAAGTAGCATACAGGGTCTCTATTGCGCTGGGCCAAAGTTCTCAATTTTTAAACAAAAATATCTGACATGCCGATTCCAGTATAAACAGTGACGTCTGGGTTAAGACTTGATGCAACAAAAACAATGGTCGGCACGAATCTCTTCGCTCCGCTTTAGACATAAATCTCATCGCTCTAATTTGTAGCAAGAAAAGGCAGTTAAATAACTGCCTTGAGCACGCACACTCTCCAAAAACAAATTCCATTACGTAAATGGGACTCCACCGAGGGCAAAATAATATTTGTTGCTGTCTTTGCATCAAGCTCAAGGTGGTCAAATTTGATGCAAAGCTGCGTATTTGGGTTTGTTCGGGTTTGTGCGTATTTTTGGTGTGGGAGGGATTATCAATATTCCGTAAGCTGATGAAGATATCCCAAATTTGGGTGTTTTTAGCAATTAATTAGGGTCGATGGGGGCATTACACATTTTTTATAAAAACGAGCCATCTTTATCAACTGGACCGAAGAAATACGTCATTTTTGCGGCTATTGAGATTAGAAAACCGATTTCGTTTGAAAGATATAAACAAAAATTAAAGAAAGGCTAATGAGTCAGACACCGTTCTTTCTAAAAACGTATTTGTTAAAAAACAAAGCTAAAAAAGACAAGGGTGATAGTAGGGAGATAAAGTTAATTTTTTTTTAAAAAACATGTTCCAGGTGCGTCTAAAAAGTGCTATTAAATCTATAGTATAAGCGACATGTCGGGGGCTAGTTGATATGAGATAATAGTCCATTAAATTATCAAACTAAAGATTAGCAGTAGCAATCTCTTAAATTTTATAAAACTGAAAACAAGTAACGTCATTCAAAACTAATAGATGAGAAATAATCGCGCAAGAATTATTAGACTATTATAGTGGTGGAGCGTGACAGCTTTTTTTATGTTTATGTTTTTTTTTTAATTGTTAATTTCTAAATATTTACCGCTTATTTGCGATCCCGAAAATGTATTTAATACGCCGCGATGTCGTCTGTCCTTAATTAGTACATAGGGAACGAACTTGCACGTAATACCAGCAGCAAAATCGCCATATGAAATTATTAAATTGGCAATATTTCGAAAACTACAAATTTTCGAAATAGACAACCTTATACAAACTTACTATTATTTTTAATGCTAAATAGAAAATAATTATAAAATTTTGAGGTTTCCATTTGAAAACGTAGATTTTTGCACTTTTCTCAATTTCATTTATAATTAATGTTTAAACACCCTGTATTAATAGTTAACAAAATATTATCAAAACCTATTAAAGCAGGTCCTTCTCGAAATTAAATAATAAAGACTTTCCTTATAGAAAAAAGTAATAATCTCATTTTAGACATAAAACTTTAAATATGTTAAACACGGATATGATATACGAAATCTGCCTAGAATCTTGCGTAGAATCGAAAAATGTAATAATATATAGGGTGTTCCATTTAAAATATGCAAATTAACACCTATACTTCCGGTATAAACCGAAGTGTCGCCATATTGAAAATATTTTAGCCGAGTTGCTCCCATTTACCTATGGCTCGCATCAGTATGCAAGCATACTGTCCAATTCTCAAAATTTTCCTATATATAGTTTTCCATATACAGGGTGTTTCTTAATATCATGCTAATATTTAAGGAGGTTATTCTTGGGTCTATTTTCAGAAAAAAAAATTCATATGAACATAAGTCCTATGCGTCATAACTTTTAGTTAGGGGGTCCGTGAAGTGGAATATCAGTAATTTGTTTTTCGTGGAGTTTAGGTCCCCCTCTACAACTTTTATATCTGATGAAATACCGTAGAGCGTGGCTGAGAGGCGCTGTACCTGTAGATAGGAAATTCTCAATAAATTCAAAATTATATCGAGCCATGTCTGAAAATGAATTTCCAGCATCTGCGTGACCTCAAAGTCACGGGAAACACATTCTCTGACAAGTCAACCTTTGCATATACTTTCGGAGCGTGTCAAGAAAAATGAAAATTAAAAAAAAAAAAGAAAAAAAGCGAATTTGAAGTTGAAACTTTCTAGAATGGAACATTATATGTTAAAGATTATGTGAAAAAAATTTTGTCGTTCCAGGTCTCGCCCTTTCATTATTGGAATTTTTTTAAAATCTCCTCGTAGAAAAATCGGAAAACGATCGTGACATGTCAAAATTGTCACGTTACATTCCTTGACACCCAAATATTGTGTAAAAAAAAAATTTCAGAAGAATCGCACCTAGCTAGGCGGAATTCTGACAATATTACTCGGAGATATCGGAAGGTATGGCAGAGAGCAAACGGGACTGGAGTAATCGGGTACTGCAAAACTTTCTCTAAATCTATTTTTTGAGAGAGCGATGCAGTGTCCAAAGAGATCTCGCTACAGTCTTACTTGCACCTTCTTACCGACTTTCATAGTCTTCCTTTTCCCGATATCCTTGAAAGTATGCGGCACTTTCGCAATATTATTTTTATCAGAAAATTGTTTACGAGTCATTTCCATATGAATACAAATCGATTAAGCCCACTTGGACCCATGTCACAACAAACCCAGTTGAGACGTTATAATTTTTCCATTCATTTTTTTTTTGACACGCTCGGAAAAGTATATGCAAGGGTTGACTTGTCAGAAAATGTGTTTCCCGTGACTTTAGGGTCACGCAGATGCTGTAAATTCATTTTCAGACATGGCTCGATATAATTTTGAATTTATTGAGAATTTCCTATCTAAAGCGGTACAGCGCCTCTCAGCAACGCTCTACGGCATTCCATCAGATATAAAAGATGTAAAGGGGGACCTAAACTCCACGAAAAACCAAATTACTGATATTCCACTTCACGGACCCCCTATTGTCACCGCCTCTCTAACTATTTTGAGATACAGGGTGTTAAAGAATTGCAAAAAATCTCCTTTTTATTGATATCTGTGATACTGCTCTAGATATTTTTGTGCGCACTTGGAACAAACCCGTGCTAGAATTTCCAAGGGTATTTTTGAAGAAAAGAAACCTCCTTAAATATTAACATGTTATGAAGAAACAATCTGTATAGATCGAACTAGTACCCGGTGGGATACCCTGTAGAAGCAGTAGTAGCGTGTCAGCTTGTCTACATTCGTTCTACTTTTAATTGTTAATTCTTAAATCTTTACCGCATATTTGCGATCTCGAAATTGAATTTGGGGTTCAAGTTATTAAACATAAATACATAAAAAGTGGCTAAGTTCTGTCATCTGTCCTTAATATAGTACAGAGTGTCCCATTTTCGACACTTTTATAAGGTATCTCCGTAATCGTTAGTGCTATCAAAAAAGTAACGTAGGTGGCATGTGCTCTTTTTGGGTCAAACTTAAAATGGTAAAATCAAAATTTGAAAATTTTCGCTTGCTTAAGAGATACATTTAACGTCAATTTCATTTTTACCTATTCATTCGCGAAAATAACCTATCAACATTTTGAAAAATTTGATATGATATCAGTTTATATTGAAAGTGGAAAAAACGAAGAAATGGCGCAGAATGTTGTTCGCTATCCGGAAAGACAGTAACCATTTAAGGACATATGCCGAATATTTGGGATGATTCCCGATATTTTTTTACCTTAATCTGAATCTTTTATTTCGTTTCAAAGTAATAAAGTTTAAATAAATCGCCTAAGAAACCAATATCATGGCGTGATATATTTGAATGGAGAATTTTAAATAGTATCTTTTCAGAATAAAATATACAGGGTGTTTCATTTAAAAAAAAATGAGGTTAGGTCCAATAACTTTTTTACCTGACCCCGTATACTTATTCTGAAAACGGCAGATTATTCAAAAATCAATATATCTGTATAAAAGATTTTTCTGTATTTCTTTTAACTAAGAAAATATAGCGCAATTTTGAAATTGTAATTTTTTTTAATTAATTTTGATTTTACCATTTTAAGTTTGACCCAAAAAATGTCGTATGCTACATTACTTTTTTGACAGCACTAACAATTACGGAGATACCCTATAAAAGTGTCGAAAATGGGACACCCTGTAGGTACATACATACGGTAAAAATTAAGTACTGTCCACTGATTTTCTTGAGGGTTAAATATTAGTCCTTTAAAAAAATAACACACAGATATTTACATTGCGGAATGGTAAACCTGGATTAACCAAACATATCTGGCGAGGAATGACTCTAAGTAGTCCCATTTTTGTACTATTTGTCCCAAATTTTGAAAAATAAATTGGCACCAAACTTTAAAATACGTCAAACAAAAATGTAGGGTTGACTTTTCTCAACAACCCTAATTATAACTCTCTTACCAACCTTAATTACAATTAATCACCTGCACTTGCACTGAACCACAAAGAAGCAAGATATATAAATAATTAAAAACAATGGACAAGTACAATGAAATTTAAGTTGCAAGTAAAACTTATCCTACAATTGGAATTAAATTTATAGGAAAGGGAATATATTTTAAGATAACCTCTTGCTAACGCAGAAAGGTCAATAAATCGGTTGCTTAATTACTGTCAGTAAAATGAGGCAAGAATAACACATGTTGAAATATTACTTTCGATCTCGATTGAAAGCGGTTTTACGCCTCGAATTTTTAAAAATAATGCAGTTATTTGAAATGTTCACCTTACCCCTTCTTTTAGCAGGTATTTCCACGTTGTCGAGAGACGCGAACACATATCGGTTTAATTTTCTACGTCGATTATAGATACCGTACAATATGTCGATTTTGCGTAACGCAGGTTCGTCAATACGCCGAACTTAATAAGAGAGAAAAACTTTCGACATTTAGTTATAATTTTTCTAAAAATAAGAAACTTATCTTATCGTTTTTGACCCTCTGGCCTGGTAAATAAACAGAAACACCAGCGGGGGTCCTTATTACATTATCACGGTCATTAGTAGGAATTTTGCAACCGAGTCCTATCAATTGGAAAACAAGATTTTACGTTATCTCACAGACGTTAAATTTTAAACGGACCAAGATTAACGATTAGCTTTCTTGGATTACCTAAAAAGGCTGTCACACATCGTCAACTGCCTAAGTGGGGCGCCGTCCTCCAAATTTTTCCAGATGGGAATTGGGGTCAAGTAATATCTCATTATAAAGGGGTTTTGATTCCTTATACATTGCTGCCCAGCTTTTGCAAATCGAGCTACTCGTTTAGAAAATATGGAGCTTTGAAATACCAACAAAGCGTGCGACGAAAAAATCAAAAATCGATTTAATTTTACTAATAATAAATTAAATCGAAGCGTAACGTAGTCGTGTTTAAGAATATTTTTCCTGGGCTCTTCCTCTGTATTTTCGCGCGTGAGCCGTCACTGTAATTAAGTGTTAAAATTACTCGACATAATGTAAAAATCATCAACATTTCTGTTATTTATCTGAATTCATACCTAACGTATCAGTTTTTCTAGTTCTATTTAATTTAAATTATTATGGGCGTGGTCCGAAACATTTTTCACCTTCGGCGATTTCGCCTGATTTAATACAATATTCTTCAACTTTTGTTACCTGTCTGAGGAAAAATGTGTTCAAATTTTGAACAGTTCTATAAAGAATAGCTGTTCCGTTATTCACCTTCCTGCGTTGGAAAGAGATTTGAGAGTGTGTAAAATATATTTTAATTCAACTATTAAGTAACACTACTATTAATCAGGGTGTTTCCTAACCCCTCTGAAAAAATGAAGGAGGTGAAGCCTCGCCTTATTTTAAGACGAAAATGTAGTATAAAAGTTTTTCGCTTCGTTTTCAAAATACAGGGTTTTAAAAATATTGCATTTTTCATTTTATTAATTAATGCCAATGATTTGATAATGCATATGATTTAAAAACTTTGTATAATGAATCCTTATCGCCCCCACTATTAAGAAAGTACTATAAATAAGTAAATGTAACAGTACAAATTTCTCCCACATAACAGACTGCGCATATACACATGCTGTGGATAAGCAGAAATGTATATTCGCGCTGGAATATTCCTGTGTATAGATTAAAGGGGACATTCGTGTAAGAAGATACTTTGCATATGTATGAACACAAAATGCTTTAGCTGATATTCTTAGCACAAGATAGGAATAATCCACCATCCATCCATAAATTGCTGCGATCGTTTCGCTAAAGTAAATTGGAATTATTTCTTGGGTGTTTTATTGTGACTATTTATGTTTTCTTTTTAAATAGTGATTTAAATTTGTTGTCGGCGAACGCACTCCGTACATCTCACGCCGTGAATGACGAACGTACCCCTGCGGATATTATTTTTGATTTTGCTGTGGTCTTAAAGTAAAAAAATTGTACATACAAAAACGCATAGGTAATATGGTTAGGAAAACGATGGCCTAATCTTATTTTAATGGCAGACTAATTTTAGATTTTCGAACACTTTATTACATAAGCTAAACATCATTAGTGCCAAATTATCACAGCCTGAAAAAATTTGCAGCAATTCAAAAACTTCGGGAATCACGGATGGATAAGAAAGGATTGTGATTCTTTAACTGGGGATGGTTTCCTATTAACAGTGACATTGACTTAACAATAGTTGAGCAATATTTGGATGATAACACTTCATTTATTTGGTAAGTCTGCACTATTTTTAGTAAAAAACGATAAGAATCTTGCTTAAATGTAAGTTTGTTTTTTTATGACCAAACACAAGCACTATAGGATTTTTTTCTACTTCTAATTTAACTAGCAATAAAAGGGTATAAGAAAATTTGTGTGTGTAGTGTAGTGTGTTTTTATGTTTGTAGTAAGTAGTACTTGAACACCTGCTAATTTTCACAAGCAATATATTTCCTACTGGTAGGTTACAAAAGTAAAAAATGTTAAAATAAAAAATTATATTTGTTGGCACAAATTTGTAACACATTGGACTGTTAAAGTAATAGTGTTGTTTGTTTGATTTTAAAATGACGGTCATTCCATTTCAGAATCCGTTCGTCTTTAAAGACTAAGGAAACTATGAGATTATCAAAATGTCGCTAAAGCAAAAGAGTGGTTTGTAAATAAATTAAAGAAACTGAACAAATAAATAACAATAACAGGAGTATTTATGGTTGTACGGTGAAATACATCATGTAATTTTGATGGAGAATAAAATGTTTCTTATTTCTCTTAGGTGATCTTAACTGTTGGTTTATGTTGCGTTATAAAAATATGTTTTGTTTTAGGTCTGCTGATGCACATGAAGAGCTGTACTGTGTGTCTTTTTTTCAATCATAAAACTATCCTTTTTATTGTCAAAAAATAAACGAGACTTTTCCAAAAATCCTATAGTAATCCATATGAGTTTTTTTTTTATGATCAAACACAAGCACTATAGGAAAAATCCTTTAGGGCACTCTGGGAGTGGTGTGTGTGTGCAAAAAGCGATTCACGTTGGTTTTGAATCGTTGGAGGTTATATTCGTTGGGAAAAACGACCTCGGGAAGGTCGTTCCACAAGGATGTAGTCCTCCAGATGAAAGAATTCTTAAATAATGAAGTTCGAGGAGTATTAAGCTTAACCACATATGGATGGGCGGCAGTGGCTCGTCGTGTATTTCTGCTATTCGTCGCTCTGAGCGGAATTAAGAGGGCAAGGTCATCCGAGCACCTTCCATGAAAATATCTGTAAAAGAGAGTCAAATCCCCAACCTGTCTTCGATGTTCCAGGCTGTCGAGGTTCTCCGATCAGGCGAATAGCCTTCCTTTCGTTGGAATCCAGTAGCCGAAGAGTATGTTTGGGTGCAGAGCTCCAGACATGAGAGCAGTATTCTAGTGATGGTCGAATCTGGGCTTTGTATAGTGTCAAAAGTTGTTGAGGTGTGTACAACTTTCTGGTTCGGAAGAGTACCCCAAGCTTCTGAGAAGCTATCTTGGCGATTGCCACAACGTGGTTATGCCAAGACATATTTCCTCCCAGATTGACGCCCAGCAAATTAATAGATGAAGCCAGTGGGATTGCGTGTCCTTCCATGACTATTTCCGGTTCTGTAATGTTCACCTCTTTAGAGAAAACTGCTGCCTGGGTTAAATTCGTTAAATTCGACTTGGTTACTGCCACCCCAAGCCAAAATTTCTTCCAAGTCTTTGTTGAGGCGTGATACTTCATGCTGTTTGCGAAGATGTGCGTCGGCAGCCGATGTTTGCGCATTCAAAAAGAAAGATGAGATAAGTGTGCTATCGTCAGCAAAACTAAATATCGGATTTTTAGTTTTCACTAGGTCGTTAATGTAGAGTACGAAGAGAGTGGGAGACAATATGGACTCTTGAGGAACACCGGCATGGATGGTGAAGGTGTCTGAGAGAAATCCGTTAATCGCCACTTGCAGAGAGCGGTCCTTAAGAAAGCTAGACAACCATGCACAGAATCGACTGGGCATACCATAGGATCGCAGTTTACTTACAAGCCCCTCATGCCAAACACGATCAAAAGCTTTAGAAATCCAGTGCAACAACCCGAGACTCCCCATGATGTGCGATTGCGTTGTTCCAAATATGGGTGACATAGGCTAGAAGATCTCCAGTTGATCTGGACTTCCGAAAACCATATTACTGATCGCTGTGTTGAATAATTTTCTATTGCTCTCACAGCATTTTTTCCAAATAATGTTCGTTACACTGCTCAACAGAATTAAATACATCATATTCTAACATAGACAGCGACGAGGTATTTAAGCCCAAACAAACCACTGCAAGAACACCTCAGAAAACAATACAACAAGAAAATGCTATAGAACCTAATTCTAGTAAACGTCAAAGGTCTGAAACTAGCCCGGAATTACCTTTAAATAAAAAAAGACAGAGTGATAACAGAAATCAGCAAGAATCAGTGAAAGAAAATAAACAATTCAAAGCATGTTTAAGTGAAAGAATAATCTTAGATATCTTCTTCAATTTGGATAAATTTACTGAAATAACTAATAAAAATAGCCTGGCAGTACCAAGTGATGATCAAATTACATTGCGGGAAGCACACAACAATTTACATAAACTAATTACACTTATGGTTTTTAATATAGGTACACTGGAAAGAGAAAACCTAGAAATCAAAAATCAACTGTGCCCCAAAGTCTTAGAAACAGGGATATCCATGACCAACAGTAAAGATACCTCCCAACAAGGCAGAAAGGCATATGCTGAAATTGCAAATACAAAAGTTGCACAACTACCGGAAGACACTCAACCATGGACAACCCCTACAATAGTTAAAAAGCACGAGACAGTCATACGAATGGCAGAAATAAATGATCCTAAAGAAGCCCTAAAAAAGTTTAAAAGTGAACTAGATCCAATTGAGGTGGGAAGAGGCTTTAAAAGTGTTCGACAGAAAAAAAATGGAGTAATTATTGTAGAGAGTTTTAACCAGGACCAACAAGACAAACTAAAAACAGCCATACAAAATCGCAAAAATATAGATATTAAAGAGACTCAGAACACTAACCCTATGTTTATGATAACGGGGATTGAAAAAGGTTTTTCGGAAGAAGAATTTTTAACTGAAATAGAAAGATTAAATTTTGAAATTGTTGAGGAACTTGGGTACACTGTGCATGACAAAATACAGGTAGTGACCAAAAAAGAATGCCGAAATCCATTAAAAGAAAATTGGATTCTACAAGCCAGCCCGGACATCTCCAAGTGGTTCCTAAAAAGAGGCAAAATATTTTTTAATCTGGTAACAGTTTATATACAGGAACATTTTAACATGGCGGTGTGTTACAAATGCTGTGGATTTAGCCATGTGGCCAAATACTGCTCGGAAAAAGAATGTTGCCATAAATGTGGTGGTGAGCATAAAAGTATTGATTGTCAAAAAAACCGTTACAACTGTCCTAACTGTACCAAGTTGAAACTTAGTGAAACAAATCATTCGGCCAGAGACCATAATTGCCCAGTGTATAAAAGAAAATTAGCTGCATACAAAAATAACATTAATTATAATACTTTTTTATAGAACATTCCGCATGTAACTCAAATCAAAATATAAAACGGGAAACCTCAAACACACAAAAAGAATACAGCATTATTCACCAGAATGTGCAATCATTAGGAAATTCGGTTGACCAGTTAAACAATCTGATAGAAAACCAACCTGATTGTAAGATCTTATGCGTAACCGAACATTGGAAAACAAGTGACCAACTAAAATGGTTAAACCTGAACGATTTTGTACTAGAAAGCTTTTTTTGCAGAGACTTTAATGAACATGGAGGGAGTGCAGTGTATGTTCATAAAACGGTTAAATTTAAAGTAAGAAGCAAACTTTCAAAGTGGTCTGTAAAGAATGTTTTTGAGTGTGCAGCAGTGGAATATACAATTAACAAGGAACAGCACCTAGTGTTTTCAATTTATAGACCACCACAGGGAAATATGGAGACATTTTTTGGTTGCTTGGAGGGTTTACTTTCTGAAATTTTTAATGAAAATAAAAAAATTGTCATTGCCGGCGACTTTAACATTGAAATGTTAAAGACAAATGACGATCATACAAATCTAATCTCATTATTGTCATCCTTTAAGATAATCCCTACGATATTTCAAAACACAAGGATAACGGCAAACACATCTAGTTGCATAGATAATATATTTGTAAATAGTGATTTTGTACATAGCTTAGTTTTAAACACTGTTATTTCGGATCATACTGCTCAAAAGATTGTTTTTCCACTTACAAATTTAGTTGAAGATAAGCCTCAATATGCGCGGATTTTTTCTAAAGAGAACAAACGGATCTTTTTGGAACACTTACAAAATGAGAACTGGTATGATATATATGCCACTGATAAAAACTATGTGAATATGCAATGGGCCAATTTTATGAACACTTTTACTAGACTATTTAATTACAACTTTCCATTAAAGTTACTAAGTAAAAGAAAGAAGCGTCTATACAAAAATAATCAACAAATCATAGACATTAAAAACAGGCTTGATATTCTACTTGTGCTATCAAGGAAAGATAACAATGTTAAAGAGCAATATAATCAGACCAAAAAAGAATATGACAATCTTTTGAAAAAAGTAAGATCTGAAGAATATAGCAATAAAATCAGATGTTCGGATAATAAAACAAAATGTATGTGGTCTATATGCAACGACATTTTAGGTAAGAACAATAATAATATAGATTTTTCTAAAAATGGGGATCCTATTGAAGTAGCAAATGAATACAATAAGTTCTTATTGTCAGTTGTGCCAGATCTAGTTAATAACTTAGAACCTAAACAATTTAGTTGTAATATACCATCAAATAATCAAACAATGTTCTTAAAACCAGTATTGCCTAGTGAAATTTGTGAAATAGGTATCAAAGTAAAAAATAAACATAGTAGTGGCCAGGACGGCATACCGACAAGTGTAGTAAAATTATCAGTACCGTATATCAAAAATGTATTAGCTTATATGATAAACAATTGTTTTAAACACGGAATTTTTCCAGACCAACTAAAGTTAGCTTTAATAAAGCCGTTATACAAAAAAGGCGATCCAGAAGTGATGGATAATTATAGGCCAATCAGCCTGTTGTCCGGGTTTTCAAAAATACTTGAGATAGCGATATGTAAGAGGCTAATAGATTTTTTTAATAAGTGTAACTTGTTTAGGGAGCATCAACATGGGTATACCTTTGGCAAATCTACTGAAACTGCACTATTTCAGTTTACTAAAGGAATTCTAAAGAATATTGAAAATGATGGCGTGTCACTTGGTATTTTTTTGGATTTGTCAAAGGCCTATGATTGTATTGACAGGGATCTTTTTCTAAAAAAGGTGGAGCGGTATGGGATAAGGGGACATGTACTTCAACTATTAAAATCATACTTATCAAATCGAAAACAGATTGTAAAAATAACAAAAGATGGAACATCTTACCTATCAGATCTAAAAGAAAACTTATATGGAATTGCACAAGGGAGCGTATTAGGACCGATTTTGTTCATTATATATTTAAATGATATTTATTCAATCGCAGATCTGAACAATGAAAACAGTCTGTTATGCAGATGACACGAACTTACTGGTAGGTGGAAGGGACATTGGTGAAATTTTAAACAAAGGCAATATAATATTCAGTAAAACAGATAAGTGGTTCAAGGAGAATAAATTGATTCTAAATAAGGAAAAATCGAATGCTATTGTATTTAGAACAAAGCAATCTAAACTAAATAGAGCACCAAACATAGAATGTAAGGATGTAAATATTAACATTGTAGATAGTGTTAAGTTTTTAGGCGTAAACATAGATGAATTTATGGACTGGACAGGACATATTAACAACCTTTTAAAAAAATTAAATTCTGTATGTTACGGAATTAGAGTTGTAGGTAAAATGTAGTATAAAAATGTAAAAATATTATATTATGCTAATTTCTTGTCAGTTTTGGGATACGGCATTATTTTTTGGGGGGGGAAACAGTGCCATACAACGGGTTTTTACAGTTCAGAAACGCATTCTCAGAACAATGAAATATATGCAATTTTGGGAAAGTTGTCGGGGTGTTTTTAAGGGGGAGGGTATGATGACGGTTTATGGTGTTTACATCTACCAGTCACTAATATTCTTCTTTAGGAACCGAGACTGTTTTGAATTGCAGGAATCTCACGTATACAATACGAGAACATTAAATGTTAATTATCCAATCCATAGATTAACTTTGACCGAGAAGGGTCCGTGTTATACATGTCTCAGATTTTTCAATAAATTACCCAACAGTTTAAAAGGGATGACTAGTCTTAGAATTTTTAAAAATAATATCAAAACACTTCTAATCGACTTAGAACCGTACTCGGTTAAGGACTTTCTAGACAAAACGTTTTAGTATTGCGATATGTGTGTGTGACCTTTTGCTATCTGTTTTGACACAATTTCCTTTGTGTTCTGTATGTTTTCAGGTCATCTGGAATATTACTTGTAACATGATTTGAAATAAAGATTATTATTATTATTATTACCAAACAAAAGCGACTTTCTTGGAAATGTAAAAATTTTGCACACGAACATAAAAAAATTTCAGGGTGTACTATTGAAATGTTTGTCAACAAGAGGTATGTTGTGTGAAACTATTTTATATAGATCTTGTTTGTTTGAAGGTTCGAGACAACGCTGTAACATGAGTGATAGATGGTGAAATCAGGTGAATATATCAGTAATATGCAAGGTATTCTTGAAACCAAAGCAACGGAAAACATTAAAATTTTTGTAGGGGACGATAATATAAATTTATTAGATAGTAGAGATTAGTGATTAGATGATGTGATGGATTATCGAGCTTCAATGAATTCACATGGTTTTCAATCATACATTAATTCTGTAACTAGATCACTTTCTAAAATATCTAAAACATGCTTGGATCACAATTTTGTCAGAGCGAAACTAAAAACACACACAGCTTACGCATCAATTCTTTCATTGTTGAGGAAGATATCACAGATCATAGCCCCATTATACTCCTTATTAGTCATAAAAACCCAAATCGAACAAAAGGTAATAACGTAAACGAAAACCCAATTAAAAGTAAGATTAATATAAATAAATTTAAAGATCGATTACATCAATATGATTGGTCTCATGTTGTGGGAATAGATGATCCCGAAACAGCGACTCAAGTTTTTTTAAATACATACGAAAACTTATTGTCAAAAGCAACTGAAACATATTCAATTAATAAGGAGAAACACAAAAAAATTAAAGCCTGGATAAGTGATTGTATTATAGTATCCATTAAGGTTAGAGATAAACTGAAAAAAAAAAATTGTCTAATTATGACGCGCATTTTGAAAAAAAGTATAAAGAATATCGTAATTTTCTGAGCAAGTTGATTCACAGGCAAAAGAATAATTATTATAAATCTCAAGTTGAAAACAATAAGAATAATATAAAAAAACTATACCTAATAATCAGGGATGCGACGTATGAGAAGGGTGAAGATAGAAAGGAATATATAACATAAAGGATAACTTGGGTGAAAATCTTCATGACACTTTTAAAATGGCAAATTATTGTAATGATTATTTTATAAATATTGGAACTAAAATGGCAGAAGCTATTCAATCTTCAAATGTTACACGAAATGAATTAATAAATCATATATTATCTTTAAGGAACAACAGCTCACCTGGACACGATGGTTTTCAGGTAGAAATAATAAAGCGGACTCATCAAGAAATAATCACTACATTATTGCATATATTAAACTTAATTTTCGAAACGGGAATTGTCCCAAGTGCATTTAAAATCTCAATTGTCACTCCTGTGCATAAATCTGGATCAAAAAATGCTATCAACAATTATAGACCAATAAGTCTATATAATTTTGCGACGATATTTGAGAAGTGTCTTAAGCGACGGCTCACTGAGTTTTTTAGGGATAACAACATAATATCGCCCAATCAGTTTGGTTTTGTGGAAGGAGTCGGCACTTCGGACGCTATGCATAGGATGATTACAGAGGTTGTAAACAATTTAAATAATAGAAAGAAGTGCCTTGCTGTGTTTTTAGACCTTGCAAAAGCATTTGATACTGTTCCCCACAATAAACTGATTGATGTGTTTAACAATTGTGGCATACGGGGAATTGCTGGTGAATTGCTTGTTAATTACCTATCAGATAGATATCAAATGGTAAAATTAAATAATGTTATTAGTAATAAACAAAAAATTATTATTGGTGTACCACAGGGGACAGTAATCGGGCCACTTTTGTTCATTGTTTACATAAATTCTTTGTTGAAACTGAATATTGATTGTTTGACGATTTCATATGCTGATGAAAAATTGTATTGTATTTTCTGGTGATACTTGGGAATGCGTGAAGAATAGAACAATGATTGGTTTGAACAAAGTAAAAGACTGGCTACAAGAATATAAACTGACACTGAACTTAACGAAAGCAAATTATATAGCATTTTCACTAACTAAAGGTGACAGACCAACATTTAATAACATTTTAATAGGAAACCACCTTCTGCAAGAAACATCACAGACTAAGTATCTCGGAATCATTATTGACCAGCACATTAAATGGCAACCTCATGCTGAGTATTTGTCCAACAAAATACATAAACTAATTCACAAATTCTATTTGCTAAGGGAATTCCTTGATAAAAAAAATTCTAATAATGATATATAAGGCATTTGTTGAATCAATCGTTGGATACGGAATCTTGGTATGGGGGGGACTTTACAGTAACGGTTTGTATAAGTTATATATTGTCCAAAGATACATTTAAAAAGTAATATTTAAAAAAACAGACTTTATCCTACCAGAATGTTGTTTACACCGGAGGTATGTAACATAAGAACTTTATATATGCAATCAATTTGTTCTTATATTCGTCAGAGAGAAAAGTTGCAGAATTTCATAAATCATGGTTATGTGAATAAAAAATTGCAAATGTAACAATCATCTAAACTTAATTAAGATATGTAAATTATATTGGACCTAAAGTTTATAATATGTTGCCAATGCATGTTAAAGAGATTAACGACAGGACAAAGTTTGCAAGTTTCTGCAGGGACTTTGTTTGTAGAAATTTTGAACAATTTGAGAGGTTGTTTTGATTCTTTCATTTTTCTCTGTTTTTGTTTTTGAGTTTGTTTTTCTTCTTGTATAGATTGCCGTTGTATTGATACTGTACATTATTATTAACGGAAATATATTGATAGTTGTTGTTTATTTATATATAAACTTATTTAAGAATATTATGACGCACACAGTTATTGGATTAGCTAGGCGTCTTTCATTAAGGATATTTTGAATTGTATTATATAGTTTAATTATTTGTCTATAAGTTAGAACAGAATAAATGCAGAAATAAATAAAATTTAAAAAAATGTATATAGCAAAAATTTGGTCATGTTTAAATATCTTAGCAATGGAAGTATATGATTTGGCTTAAATTTTGAGATGAAGATACAGTTGTAAAATAAAAAATAAATATGTATATAAAATAAGTGATAGACATATCCAGCATCATATACCTATAATATTCATAAGAATATTCCTATCATATTGTCTGGAATCACCTAGCACATATCTTTTGCATATGCTTGGCGCATATCGCAGCATATCAAATTGGTGGCCAAACGTAAACGCTCAGCATATTCCCAGGATATATATTCATATCCTTAGAATGTGCTACGAATATGCTTATACCAAAAAGTATATGCGTAGTATATACTCGTTATATATTTTTGCTATGTGGGTTTAGTTCCAAATAATTACTGGCCTACTGAAAGGGCATACTTACATAGTGAAGCATATAGTCAAAGTTGTCTAGTTATTTTAATCGCTACTTACTACACCAAATTTAATAAATGAAAGGGTGTCTAACTGTAGGTACTCTATTTCTTTTGACAGGAGTTCCGTACCTATGTCCAAAATTTTAACAAGAGAGAAGGCATTAGCAACAAGTACCTATACGTACCAGTGGTCGATACATTTCCTAAAACCAGTTTGTTATTAATAATACTAATAATCCTATACCACTGCTAACAAGACATATTTATCTCACGGAGGAACATAAATATCTTTGGTTTGTATTTTTTGCCTAAAAATTTTAAACAAAAACAAAGCTACATCAAGGAAAAAATAAGGTTAACTAAATATTTACCAACCTCAAATTTTCGGCGGCAACCGGTGCACTGGACCACAAAGTAGCCCCAAAGGTATTACAATGTTGATCCAAAAAAAAGTATATAAAACTGATAAAATTCCAAAAAATTTAAGTTAGTAGGTTTAAGAAATGATACTATTTTTATAACGTCTCACCGTGTGTAGTATAGTAATACTAGAAACTATAAATAAAAAATGTGGTTCGGCGTAACATTACTTTTCGATTTTACCTAAAATCTATTCTACATTCTTTCAATTAAAAAAAAATAATTATAAATTAACCGTTGTTTACGATGAGCAACCACGTTTACACATGGTTAACACTCAACACGTGGTAGGCGCGAGTCACGTCCGTCAATCTCTTTGAATGTTCGTTTTATATTCAAAGGTTTGTCTCTACTCTGTGGTTATGTTTATGTGTCACTGTTTATAGTACGGTAGCCCGTTACCAGGATTTTAGACTGATCACGACCTAAAGTTTTTTGAGTTTTTTGGTGATTTAATAAGGACTTGAGAAGGAAATTAACAAGAACGGACATTGGCAACGTTGCGAAATCATTGAGAAGCATATTTACATATGTAAAAAAAGTGGTCGTGATAGTTATCGCGCCTAGTTCGTTCTTTTTATTTTTGACTCGGAGTGATGTTTTTGAGGAGATGAAAATAGTAACGGACATTTTCCGCGCGGTGAATAGTTTTGGTTTGAGAAAAATCGAAATTTGTTTACAGCGGAAAATTCAACTTATCCCACCTCGTCCGTTTTACTTGTCGGGTTTGTTCGTGTTATTTTTCGTTATTCGTGACCGGAAAAATATGAGAACGGACATTTTCATGTTGTATCTTAGGTATGTAATTTTTTTAAAGCTGTTCGAATTATCGCGTCTCGTCCGTTTTCAAGCAGTGTATTGTGGCTCGGAAAATGGGGGAAAAATATGAACTGACATCTTTACACACGCATTTTTAAGAAAAACTGTTTTCAGTCAACACAGCACGTGTATCAATAATAATGCAATATGGGGACAACGCTGATGCTGAGTTGTTATAGACAACCAAGACACACAGGAAGCCGTCCCATGCACTCGCCGTGCACCGCGATCATGAATTATACAGATACGAGATCCGACTCCGCTGCCCTCCCTGCAGCTACGCAACACGGAAAATGTCCGTTCGACTCGATTTATTATTTTTAGAGTGTTATCAACAATTAAAAAAAAACTTACCCGGGCGCTGTAACTTTTTGATACCCTTTTTCGTTACATCTTTTATTTAAACTATGGAATTTTTGCACACTCAAAACGTCCGTTGTCGATTAATTCACGTTTTTTTTATATTTTTAATATGATTTCATCAAGAACGGACAAGGTGTAGTAACAAAAAGACGATCTGCTCTCTTACGGACTGAAATCACTCTGACGGGTAAGCGCAGCGTTGCTGAACTTTTTGGCTCGAGTAAAACTCTCTTATTTTTGATTAATCTAGCGATTAGTCATTGACTAGATGAAGGCGTGATAACAGGACATCTTGGTAACGGACTGCCGTACTATTATGTACAAAGACGTTTTGTAAGGAGAGCAAAGGGTAGTCACTCGCATCTAGCGACAGGGAGTCATAGCGGGTGCACTGTCACCACGCATGCGTAAGAATATTCATTCGAGTCCAAGTGAACGCATTGTCGACGTCGGTAATGTTTGGCTTATTACGTACTAACCGGCATCCAGGCCGGATTGCTAGCCCACTATAGTGATAACCAACCGTCACAAGAATAATGCATTCAAAATCTCGTAAATTGCACTCAACAAGATGTTTTGCATTTAGTTATTCGCGGGCCGATATATAAGTTCAAAATTAAACAGTTTAATTTTACTTGGTAAAAGTATTTATTAACCTGTTTAACACCACTTATGATAGAAATAAAAATATGAAGATGTTACCGCCAGAGCTGCAGTCAACCATCAGTCCAATCAAGTACGACAAGGCCATGGCGGCATCGATCTAATCATTTTACGAACCAGCGTCTTTATATCTGCTTGCAGAAAATAATATAGTATTAGAGATTCTTTAAGAGAGGATTTTTATTTGTATGGGAATTGGATCAGAGAATAAAATATCAACTCCAAAATAAATCAATAAAAACTTTATTCTCGTTAAATTATTTTACTTCAAGTGAGGATCTATATACAAACAATATCCTTTTTTAACAGTTATCCAGTTAAAATTTCTTGAACAAAGTTAACTAACACATTGTGTACAAACTAATCTGCTGAAAACAAATTGATATAAAATAAAAGCATATATTAGTGTTAAGTCCACTATGCAATCGATGACAGTACGCCCAGGCTTCAGTTTCATATAATGTAGCGTGAAATAATCGGCAAAATTTAAAGTTTGTGGATCTTCTGACAAAGACTGTACAAAATGATGCATCATGATGTACAATGCGGTGACATCTGTCTCTTGTAATAATGTTTGCAGCTTTTCGCCAACAACAATCTATTAAAAACACATAATTACTAAAAAGAAGCTATAAAAATGCAAAAAATAAATAACTTTTCTGCTCAAAAAACACTTTTAATTTTTGAGTACCTACATAGAGGGTCTGATGGTAATTTTTCAATTTTTATATAGAAAAGTTGTAGGGAACAAAAATGTTCTACTTATTTTCTTAATCCATATTTGGATTTTGCGGATAAATAATAAAAAACGAATTTTTTACATTCGATAACACCATTATAATATGGCTATATGCCACTATCTTTTAAATGTTAACAGATTTTACAGGCTGTAATGAGTATTGCGATAATAAGTAGTTACTTAAGGAATAAATAAATTACCTGCTTTTCCTTGCTGTCAATTTTAGTCAAGTTTTTCTTCCATGCTCGTTTCACGTGCCACGTACAAAATAATCTGTAATTGTATAAATGATATAGTAATTGAAAGACATTATAAAACTAATACTATACCTAAACTCTGCTGGAAACAATATTTGGATCCAGGCATTATAGTATGATTAGGCCATGTCCGACATGAACACTTTCAGCATAAGTTGTCTTTAGAGGCGATCTCTAATGCAAGAAAAAAATAATTTCATTACTGCTTCATCTGCTCGATTAGAGATTAAGAATGCGGAGGGAAATCCTTCTCGTAAATCGTCTAATATCAACAAAGTATGTAACTCAAACCAATAGGCCTCGAGACCATGGGTCCCATCGAGACATACACAATCTTGGCTGTATTTCTGCATCATTTCCATTTCATTATCACCAATATAAAATCTTCTTTATCCTAAGGCTTATAAAACAGAACACTTCCATTGCTTTTCTTCTCTTCCAGCCAAGCTTTGACATTAACTGCATCATTTTTGTGGCGGATGGATTCAGAGTTTAAATTAAAACTTTGTTCACTGTTAAAAAGATTCTTTTTTGTCAGTAGATGCGCGTTTTTTTGATGAAATGTCAAGTGTTTCAGGTACGAAAACTGCTTGTGGCACTCTATCCATTTGTAATTGTCTTCAGAACCACATCACTGCCAGAATGAATGTTTTTTAAATGTCTCTTTAAACTTGAATGTCTAGAAAAGGTCTTATTACATTTGTCACATTTTACAACTTGTTGTTCCATTATTAAAACTAATTTTAACTAATACAAACAGACAAAATAAAGAACAAACTCGAGTCGAATAACTAAGGTTATGTTATTTTTTCGGCGGGATAATCAAACTCACTCGAGACAATTGAGACGTATGTGCTTACTTGCGTCACATGAATATGCGTACCAACGAATACTTATAAACAGATGCGTACTGTCAGTGCACCCGCTATGACTCCCTGTCGCTAGATGCGAGTTGTCAGTAGGGTAGTCCACTTTACCACAGAGGAATAATGGGTGGTCGATGTCGGTGGACCTGATTGGACATTATATTTTTCTAATTTCACCAGATACGGGCTTTTTCATCAGCCTGGTGAAATTGGTTTATCGAGTTTGTAAGATCTTTGGGTTTATCCAATTAAAACGTACGATTTTTACATCTTATTCTGACATTCGGCTCATTTACTGGCTTTCATTTCTCCTAAACAACTTATTAAAGTTTGATATGGTACAATGTTTATTTGTTGATCATTATCACCTAAATCCCAAATACAGAGTGTCCCAAAATTAATAGTATACAGTAAAACTGCAGATTATTTGGGTAAAAATCTTGCGATTTAGCCAAACTTTACTAAGTTCAAAAGTTGATAATAACCTAGATACAAGGGTGTTCAAGTAAAAAATTTATTTTCTAATTTCCTATTAATATTTAACTAATATTTTAGCATAAATATTTTGGTTTTGGGGGCTTTTATTTTTTGTTTTTGTAAATGTAACATTTAACTATATATTTACGTTTTTCGAAAGTGTGGCTCTACTTTTGTCCGATGGTGTACATACAGGGTGTTATGGAAATTACGTATTATATTTAAATGGGTGACTCCTGGGGTGTCCTAGAGAAGCGCTACATATTTTTTTTTTGAAATCGAACGTTTAAAAAGTTTTAAACCCAGCCGGTTACTCCTCGGCACATTCATATATGATCATATTACATTGCCAAGCTGTGTAATCAACAGATGTTCAAGCCCAATGTTGCAAACTATGTAGAAAATAACTTAAATAAATTAAAATAATATTTAGTTTACCTAGTATCCAAATAGAAGTGAATCCAGATGCCAGTACACTAGCAAGTAATCCAGGGCACAGAGACATATTCAGGTTTTTGTTTCTTTTTCTATGAGAAAAGCTTCATGCATAATAAGCTTATACCCACTAAACCCCATTCGGCCTCTTATATCCAATCTTTCGGAACATTTCCACTAGCACAGACACCCACGAGTTTCCAATTATTTTTTTTGAAGATATGCACTTATTAGATTACACAAAAGCAATAAATACTAACGCATAATTACACTTTACAATAACCTACCGTACACATAAAACAACAGCACTATAGGATACAAATTATTTCGCAATAGAAATTCAGAAATAATAAAAATGCTAATTTCTAATGGCCTAATCAAATTTATTAATCCTTTACTGAAGAAGAATGATGAAATAATTATGTTGATAGACCCTTCCATCCCTTTAAAACAAATAGTCTCGTCCAACCAGCTCGGTTGCCATTTCCGAGACTATCATTATAAAGAAAAGCATTACAGAAGGAAATTCTTCATTTTATGAATATAAACTTATAGAACATTGTGGCAACGCTGTATTTTTAAGTATAAACCCCAGTCGAGTAACAAAGAATATGCAACCGTTTCTGCTGATCAGCTGTTCTTCCAAGATTAGCCGGCCGATTTTATACTGCTGTTTCAAGCAGATTTGTGTGTTAAATTGTATGTTAATACTTAAACCCGAGTTTAAATTATTAAGTTATTTGTTCTTTTCGCGACGGCAGTGCCCCAGTCCAGCAGTTCAATATTGATCGACGGAACCAACGTGTTATTTAGACAATAAAGGCGTACTTTTGTCTACACAGTAGCACTTTAAAATACTAATTCAGATTGAACGGTACTTAGATGTGTTGTGACGCGAAAACTATGTGATTTTGTGATGTGAGTACTTGGTGTTTTTTATAAATTAAGTTGGTTTTAAATAAGTCCGAAAAGGTAAATAAAATTGCATTTTTTTTTCTAAAGGGTAAGTGGCATTTATAAACTTTTAAGTTGTCCAGATCTGACGGGTGTCGTTCGAATTGAACAAATGAGAACATACCTGACCATTTAGAAACTCCGCGGCGGTTCGTTCGAGTCAGTTCAAGTTTATAAATCAGAGATTGTTTCCTAGCGAACTGAACTGAACGTAAAAGTTTATAATAATGTACCCTGCAAAATAAACAACTTGCAATCTGTCAAACGGTTATTGACTTTCTAAAGAGTTTACCCTGAAGATATGACAACACTGTTGACATATGTTGCTTTGTTTACGTTCCTGACAGGGGCATCACGCATGGTCATTTTTGGTTTGACATAAGGTCATGTACAGGGCATATTAAATTAAAGCGCAATTTTTGGATATTTTTCTTCAATTTGTTTTCATCTCAGGAATTGCCGATTTAAATATAATACGTCATTTCCATAACACCCGTATGGAAAAAAATGAGGTTAGGTCCGATAACTATTTTATCTGACCCCGTATACTTATTCTCAAAACTGCAAATTATTCAACAATCAATATAAATAATCTTCTGTACAACATACTTTTCTGTATCTCATTTAACTAATAAAATATAGGGTAATTTAGAAATTGTTGAAAATTTTCTAATTTTGATTTTACCATTTTAAGTTTGACCCAAAAAGAGCACATGACACCTACATTGTGATGCCCCGGGGAATTATATGCCCTTTTATTTTAAACAAATAAAGTAAATGTTAAATAACCATTCATGAAAGAGGAGATTGGGAAATTGAAAGGATTTATAAAAATTTTAAAATAAAACAAAGATTTTATTTGATTTAAAAATAAAATGATTTACGGTAGTGTTTCAAAAAGTAAATTCAGGAATTTTAATAAAAGGTTCAATATTTTTGTTCTTATTCAAAATAAATCAAAAATCAGGATTAAGTTTTAAAAGATAAATATTTTCTTGAAAAATATTCTTAAAGTTTAAGAATAAAATAAACTTACTTTAAATTAAGAATAAAATCGAAGACCGTCGTGCGCCATCACTCCAAAAACAGAAACGGTAAACTGAAAAGATTCCTAAAGGCAAACCCTACCAAAGGTTCAAGGAGTGGGAACAAGTTGTGCAATAGTATTTCATCATCACCTTGAGATTTTCTTAGGAAAAATTCCAACTTGTTTTCAATAACAAAATTCTTGGTACTCTGCTCGAGTCGCGCATACCGCAAATTCTTTCGGTTCAAAAGTTAGAGGATCTAAAAAGGTGCAGCCAACCAAATTAACATACGAAATTCCTTATAAGAGGTAGCTTAACTAAGCTCGGGGCCTCTTCGAGGATAAAATTCTTAAACTTGGAAACGATCACGTCACTTTTGGCCCTGAGATTGTTTTTCGGTTTTCTTCGCGGAATAAATTCCTTCTTGTTTTTAACAGCAAAAATTCTTAGAAAAGTCAGCGTTGACCATGAGTTTTTGGCACAAACAAAATCACGCGATCAACAACATACGTAACGAAAACCCCCTATAAATATCCGACACGCAGTCTGGAGAAGTCAGTCTGAAAAAGGCAGTCAGCAGTCTGATAATCACTCTTAAGCAGTCTTATGGTAGCCTTAGAACAGTGAAAAATCATTTTTTGAGTCGTTAACTAAAGAAATTGGTCCCGACCCCTCGGAGGTCGGGGTGGGTCAATTTATACAAAGTTCGAAGATAAGTTGTGCGATAGTCAGAAATTGTAGTTGTTAAGCCATCAAGTGAGATAGTTAGACAGACAGAATAAACGTTATTCGGGAAAGATTTCATAAACGGGATAAGAAATTATACGAGACAAGATTTTAGACGAAAGCAGTGCAACAAAACGCGACGTAAAATCGTATAGTCTGTTCGCGAAAGAACAGTTAATTTAATCGGAAAAGGTCAGTCGCGACGCGGAAAGTCACAAGAGCAAATGAGATAAAAGGAACGTGGTTGTAAGAAAGTGTTTTACTTTGTAACTTGAAAATGGTAGTGTCAGAAAGTAATTTTCAATCATTGAGAAATTTTATGACAATTTAAAGAAAGTAAAGATCGTTACTAGTGAAGCTCCCTTGTAAAATGAAAGTGTAAATTGTGGAAAATTGATGAATCACGGTAGTTGTTAAAATAGAAGGACAGAATTTTGAGTAAGTTAAACATTGTGACAAATTAGAGATTGTTTATGTTCCTTTTCGACTTTCAAGAAAATTGTATTTGATGTTGAACAATATAACAATAGTGCGGAAAAACAGTACTTTAACATTTTAAAGAAACAAAAATTAATTGTTGAAGGTGCTCCCTTTCAGACTTTATAAATGACTTTAAATCAAGTGAAATTAACCTTTTGAGAAAATAGAATTTGTTTAATGACAAAGCTCCCTTTCAAGAATTTGTAAATGAATTTAGAACTATTTCAAATGTGACATTTTAAGATTTAACCGGAAGTTATGCACTTATAAAATTATAACCATAATATTGATGTTTACAAGATTTTATGCAGTTTGCCAATGTTATAAGGCAATGATGAAATTGTAAAAGAACTTATGCAGTTTGTCAAAATTGTAATACCTTGTGAAAATTTAAATACTGATACAATAGATGTTTTAAAATTAAATCAAAGAATTGATTGATTTAGCCGATACTTGATGGAAATCCATTATAAATTTGAACAGAAACAAAAAGTTATAAAATTTCCACAATTTTTATTTTGAAAAAACCCGTAACATGTTTCGGCACACGGTGCCTTCTTCTGACGGAATAAAATAGTGTCGGTTAAATATTTTATTCCGTCAGAAGAAGGCACCGTGTGCCGAAACATGTTACGGGTTTTTTCAAAATAAAAATTGTGGAAATTTTATAACTTTTTGTTTCTGTTCAAATTTAAATCAAAGGGTTTTTACTGATAGAATAGTACTCTAGGACCGACCCAGTTCCCCTTCAAAGTTCTGCAGTGCTTCTGCCCTTATAATAAAAGTATAGGAATAGGGGTGGGGCATTACAACATTACTTTTTTGATAGCACTAACAATTACGGAGATACCCTATAAAAGTGTCGAAAATGGGACACCCTGTACAATTGTTTTGATGGCATACTTGAAAAAATAGTATTTTCGGAATAAATCTAATATTTTGAGGAAACGCTTCGATATGGGTCAGTAAATACTATTTATAAGAACAACTAATTTGCCATCAAATTGAACAAAATATACAGGTGTTCCATTTGAAATAAGAAAGTTTTTAATGGTTGAATTCTTTCATAATGAACCTTGAATTGTTATCACCCTGTACATTTTCTGCCAAGTTTGAAATATTTTTGATACTTGATGATCTTCTAGCTATTCGGTAAGAAATTATTTTTAGTTCAAGAGCTAAGGAAAAAAAAATATGGGGAGTATTTCATCACCATGAATTTGACAAATAATTACAAAAACTCCAGATATCTCAAAAACTGGCAAAGTTAGACAATAAGATGTTCTATAAAATTTGCTTAGAATTTAATGGTTAATCGAAAAATATAATAAAAATTACCATATTGTATTTAAAAAACAAAAGTCGACAGCTACTTCCGGTATAACCGGAAATGACAAGAACATGTAAATATTTTAGTTAAAGAAAGCGTATCGATAAACCTATATCCCTAAAGTTTCAGAAACATATGTTCAGAGTAGTCCTCCATAAAGTTCTAGTGCAAACTCGTCGTGAATCACCCTGTATTTATAGCGACTTGGGACGTGGGGTAACGGTTTGGTTTCCTTCATAAAATTAGATCAAGAATAATGGTCTATATTTTTGTACTTAATTGAGAATCATCCTGTATATAAAAATTATGTGTGTGTAATCGAAAAAAATTCCAAAAAAAAATCCGTTATGGAATATTTAATACGCGAGTTGGACGGACACTTGACCGCTTTTACAAATCTTTAATTACGAAATTAAATATGAATTTTTTCATATGAAACCAGAATCGTTAATTTAGCCAAAGAGAAAAAACGATAGGATAAGCTGGAGCTCCAGGTTTTTTGCCCAGGAATTTTCCTACTTTTATTTATGCAGTTTATGAAATGATCCCCTCACAATGGACTGAGAAGCAAAATTTGTTTTAGCTCCAAAACTCTATAATTATTGTAATTATGCCAAAAATCAATTAAAAAAAAGACGATGCGACAGAGAGACCGATGGAAATTCACAAAGTTGATTTTATGTGTTGCGTTCTTCCAATCCAACCGACACTAAAAACCTATAACTAAAAAGGTGAAAAAGTATTCAATAAGAAATGCAAAAAATTAAATAATACACAACAAGTTCGGTTGCCTCTTTTGGCCTCAAATAACGAGAAGTTAGTTACGTAAACGAAGACATGGCACCTCTATATTAAACACAAACATAAAAACTTTTAAAATCAGAAAATCTCGCACAATATTAATTATGTATTATTATATTATTGGAGTTACGCAAATAATACCCTGTCGCGTTAGTCAAGCCGGTATATATGGTATTTTTCGTGTTAAATTGTTGGGTTGGGGAGGGGGATGTCCCCCATGCCCCCCCATGGATCTGCGCTTGCATCAGCGTTGAATATATCGAACGCATGAATCGGCGGTTATCCAATAATCCATATCAGATTTCGTTCCAATATTTTGCGCATAATATTAAAAATCGGAAAGACATGTTAATTTTATTATGACATGAAAGATATAATTTTTTATTCCACGCCGATGTAGGCGTGGCTTGTGACGTCAGCGGGAGAGTGATTTTTAAATCTCTTATGGGGATTTATACTGCTGTCAGCGTTTTTAACTCTCTTTTAAAGATATTACGCACTTAATGGTATGTGAAATGAAAAAATAATATCATGATATTTAGGTATATTTCATGAACATACAACAAAGATTAAAGCTAAAATACGACCTAGTTATAAACAAATTAAACTATTTTTTAAATACTCCATCTCTGTGGAGTGAAATTATGAAGAGGTAAAGAAACTCATAGTCTGCTTCAGTAGTTAAATAAACAATATTTTAATTTACAGATATGTTTCGAAGGCATATACCCTCATCAGCTTCAGTGGAAAATACTTAAGAAGTAAATGTTAATAAAATAAATAAAACCGTATCCATTCTAATTTTTTGTGTTTATCCTTAGGAAAGCGAAAACACCTTATATTTCTGTCAAATTTCTTTGCCTGGTTATCCATATCATAACCAACACAGCGCACGTCATATTATGAAAATTCGACAGCTATTTATTTTAATAAACCCACACGACTAAATAAAAAACAGTTCTGGCGAACTTTCAAAATTACCATGGAAAACTACGGCAAACGGCACTTACTACGTGGCGACCAGTGTTGCCAGAAATCTTTGATCAAAAGTAATAGGTTGACGGTTCGAAACCTAATAGAATAGTAAAAACTGTGTCAAAGTAAGAAAAAAAAAGGTCGTTATTTTCCCATGATACGAGGGCCACCTTCAGATTGAACATAAATTTCATATGGGGAACCTCACAACAATAATGAACAATCTCAAAAGTTGTTAAAATAATAATGGATATATTACAATTGTAAGACTGACAACGCTGGTAGCAACAAGCAGGGGTGGCCGAGCAGCTTCGTGTATCGTCGACTGGCGCAGCGGATGTTTTAAAAGTTTGTCGGAATCTTTTCTTATTTTATTGGTATTTTAGCTGTAATGTGTGTTATATTTCAATGAAATTAATATACGTAAATACTTGTCATATATCATTATTTCATTTCATGTACCATTACGTGCATAAAATCCTTTAATACCTTTAAAAACGCCGACAGCAATACAAATCCCCATAAGAAATTTAAAAATCGCTCTCCCTGTGACGTCACTGCGCGCGGCAGACGAAATTGGGACGGTTACGATTACCTTTATTAAAATTGTATCATGGTTTTTATCTGGATCCATAAGAATTATTAAAAAAACTAATACAACAATTTTCAATATTTTTATTAGTGAATTCTTTTTACATAGAAAACAAAGGCGGAAACTCAACAAAGAGCCATTAATGATTTTTTTAATGTTATTTATTGCAATACTTTTTTTTTTTACTTAAGCTGGATTGTTTATTAATGAAAAACATACGAAATGTACAGTCGGCAATAATAAATACAATACAAATTTGATACAAAAATTTATACAATCAAACAAGCTGCAGAATATTTATATATCGATAATTAATAACAACATAATGCAAAATACAGTGTTAATAAGGGTATTACTTAAAGTCAAAAAAATCAACAACTCGCACTATAAAACTAAGACTTTCATTATACTAGTGGTTTAAAATATATTTTGAAAGTTACCCCATATCGTTTAAAAAGCCGCCGATCAACGATGAGCGTGATGCACACGTATTAGTTAATAAATATATCTTTGGGGCCTTCATACTACTAACAAATTTAATTGATAGTGTTTACTACTCATTACCATTTGAGGCAAGTACAGGGTGTCCCATTTAGAACACTTTCTGGGGGGTATTACAATTATTAGGAAAGATAGAATATTGCGGATTTAACTTTAGTTTCCTACTTTTTAACGAGATGAAATATTCCGGTGTCAAATTTGTTATCGCTTCCTTGTTTTTAATCTACAGGGTGATTTTGAAAAGTTTTGCTTTTTAGACGCATTAACTTATCAAAAAGTTAAAAATCGATCTTGTTAGAGAGTGTCAAGTGACGTTCAGTGTCATAGCCAGTTTTTCTCTAAAAAGTTTAATTTTTGAGATATTAACGAAAATAAAAAATTGTAAATGGGACACTCTATATACTACTTATTAAATTAATAAAATCAGTTTTACGCGTAACGGAAATATGAGGGGTGTCTAAAAAGCGAACATTTTTTAAATCACCCTGTAGCATAAAAACTAAGAGAGCCATAACAAATTTGACCGAAAACTTCGTTTCGTTAAAAAGTGGGAAACTAAAGTGAAAACCGCAAAATTCTATCTTTAATAATAACTCTAATACTCCCAGTAAGTGTCGAAAATGGGACATTAAAATATAAAGTCCGTATGTTTAAAGTTGGTAGACAATGTGGTATTATCAAGACCGATCTTGTCCGAATTGTCTGGTTTCTTGTGTTTTGTTACTAAACATAACGTTCCGGTTAGTATCTCTGAATTCGGTTATATTTAAACACGGTGAAAGATATTTACTAACTAACCGAAATGTTAAAATAAATACAATCAAAAATCGGTCATTATAAATAACTATGAATAAAGTCGACATAAAAAGTTTTCGTTCAGGTTTATCAATTTGTATACTGCATACAGTACAAAATATTTTTTTGAGTCAATCTTACACCTGTAATAAAGCAAAACGAAAGTTTAAATAAAAATAGTTCAGTTAGTTTAACTGCATCTGGACACGTACCGTATACCTAAGACGAATATTAGTGACGTGATCGCCACACTTGTCATAACAGTGTACCATTTAACTTTAATATTTAAATAACGCTAATCTATTATTTCGTATATCAAATTGGGAAAATGCAGTAACCCCACAAACGATAGACTAATTAATCCATCTATCTACCTAAACAAACCAGACAGCTACGAGTAATAATAATAAAAGTTAAGCAATTGCTATTTCAAAAATATTGCCGGTAAATATCCAATTTCGTATAAATGCATAAATGCTTTTGCATAAATTAAGCATTTCCTGAAAGAGAAAGAAAAATCGCTAAGGGCAAGCGCTTAAATTTAATTTATACAGACAAATGTTTAACTTAAAGGGTGGAACAAATTTATGGTGTTCCTTTGTTTTGAAAAACGCTTAGACCCGCCATCTTTTTATTTTTGTTGTGTTTTTTAAAGGTGATTTCATAGGGTGGCCCACACAAACAAACCCGAACAACGTCCTTCATTTTTCTAAATGGATACCTTTATTTTAATTCGGCATAAAATTCTCAACATATTTAACGTAACGTGCGAAAAAATCGATATTCAAAGATATAAGGTCGATAGAACTTTATGTAGTTAATAACTTTCTGCAGGAATTAAAAAATCGTCTTGGATACAGCCAGGAAATGGGGTAATTCCAACATTTGCTAAAATTACTCGTTACATTATTGTTTTGACTTGCAAACAGTTGAAATTTAGGTATATGTTAAAAATAGTTAATTGTCATAACTAGCTTTTGGGTCATCCTGTATACATGAAATTACCTTTAAAAAAAAAGCGTAACAGAAATAAAAAAAAATGACGGGTTCGAGCGTTATTTAGAAAAACAACCACCTGAATTTGAAATGAATTAGTTCCAACCTTTACATTCCCACTGTAGACAGTACGACTTAAGTCTGGATTTTCTTTAACGGAATGTTAGGATTGGATGTTTAATTTAAGTAGCCTTATTCACAAGACATCGAATTATCGCTACATCGATTGTGCTCTATTAGCAGAAAAATGTATTATTAAAAGTTATTGCAATTCTTATACTAACTTCTACAGTGTGCCCGAAAAAGTTCATTACAAATGGAAAACTTTAATTTACGAAATCAGGTTATTCTTTAAAAAAATTCTACTTTCTGAGAACAAACCTTCGTTTTCAAACTTGCAATTGCATCTATGGGGGATTAGAAATGCAAAAACCTTATTATATAACTCTAGAGAGAGGTACAGTCAATAATTCTTAGTTTAGAAATGCTAAATCACAAAACCACATGTTAAAACAACAATCTTGCATTGACGTAAATGTTATTTAAGTTTTACCATTTTAATATTATTTCCCCGTAAGTGGTATATTCTGTTTTAAAATTTTATGAGGTTTTCAAGGAAAAGTTAGAAACTATTCGTTTTTAAATAGAAAGTTACCGAACACCCAGCCATCATTTTTAATTGTAAGTATTATTTTCTTACTACATATCAGCGTGTGTGAAAATATTTTTAACATAAGGAAAACCCTTTTATTTGTAATTTTAGGAAAAACTCATAATCTGCGAAAAAAAACAAAAATTCATAGAGTGGTCAAAAAGAAGGAAACGCGCTAAGATTAAAATAACATTAATTTACGTGGTACAAAAATTTTTATTAGAAAAAAGTTCCTGCGAATGAATTTTAATGTCAAAATATAAAATAACAGCAATCTCAAAGAAAAAATATTTTCACCCATTTCTCTTGGCCGACATATGGATGGAAATAGTTCATTCTTTCTAAAGGTAATGTCCTTTTAAAAGACATCAAGATACCTATGAAACTAAACTTGTACACAAGCCTGTAACGAGCACAAGGATTTGAAATTGAAAATACTGTGCGAAGATTTAGAAAAAACCTCGTTAAATGCATTGAAAATGGTGGCTCAATTGAGACATAATAAGGAAAACGTTTTTTTAAATCTGTAAATAAATGTTTTCCATATTTTGAGAGAAAAAATATATGAAAATATTTTTTCTTCGTAGATGGTTGTTATTTTATATTTTGACATCAAAATTGATTCTTAACAATTTTTTCCTAATACATTTTTTTGTGGCTTGCAAATTATTGCTACTTTACCCTCAACACTTTTTCTTAATTTTTAACAACTCTGTACGTTTATATTTGTGATTTTTTCGCGGATAGGGTTTTTAAGGTAAGGGCAAAACTTTTTATGAAGCATAACTTTTCTCCTAAAATCACAGCTAAAAAAACTCTTTAATATGTTGCCAATATTTTCGCATACGCTATATATAAATTAGGGGTACTTCTCTCTCGAGGAATACAATTTTAATTATTTTATTGTAGGAAGTTACTAAATAATTAAGCAATAGATATTTTTGGACCTTGATACTACTATTCATTCGACATTCGATAAAATCATCGCATCGCAAAAACTACCTGTAAAACAGATTCCATTCTTTTGTAATTATTATAACCAAATTTTTTGTAACTATATCTGGGAAAGAAACTGTGATAGGCAGGCGCGCGGAGTTAATCCCATTTTTCCAATTGCGTAGACCACTAAAATAGTTCCAACAGTTTTATTCTAAAACGACAAATCCATTTACAAAAAATACTACAAGGCGAGATAACTGTATCGTTATACCTTATTAGTTTCAATTGCTTTTACGACATAAACTTTAAGCAATACCCATTGCCGAATTTACGATTAACAGATAATATCCATTATAATTATAAGTGCGAAATTAATCATTTATTTCAAAATTTAATATAGATTTGCATTTCAAGTCAAACGTGTAAAAATGAAGAAACGAAATTGAATAACACTGTAACATGTTACAACAGGAGGCGCTTTATATATCGGAGGACCTATTGAAGACAATTCAGATAAAATGCAAATATCAATCATTATTTTTAAACTAGCCAAGGGTTTACAATGTAAACGTCAACGAATGACAGCGTTGCCGGAAATTATTTGTCGGATATCTTCAGATTCTTTTGATTTACAGTCCACAATGCGTAACTTATAAGTTAAATTAGATTTTGCTTCTCGATAAATTAGATTTAATATGCTTTCTCACTCTTACTAAACTAAATAATCTAAGATTTTGATTAAAAAGACCGCAACTATTATTACATTGACGAATAATTGCGGAAAGGTAAAATGCATAATAATTGCAATAGATGCTTTTCAAAACTTGCAAGTGTCTATATATTTATGTTCTAAAAATATTGTATACTTCGGTTATGTGCATTCACAACAAATTTAAACAGTTATTTTTATTTATTTCAGATTAATTATTTGAGTAGTTTTTTTGTAATTTACCTTGGAAAATTGAATAATTTGTTTGAATCATGCATAAACCCGTAGAGCTAGGTCTACCGAGTATTGTTTATTAATCCCATTATTTCTGAAGGAAATAAAACGTGTATCAGCAAAATAGTGTTTGATTTTTCCTTCCCTCTTGATTTGCACATATGCACGAGTTAAACAAAATTGGTAATCTGTCAATAATTGCGTACTTTTAGTCTATCCCCATACATATTTAACCGTGGTTTTCTCAATGTGTAGTAATCTAGTATGTAACTACTAAATGACCTCTGTATAATATTTTCTCAGCTGGATCTAGTAGTAGTAGAAGAGTAGTTTACCAGTCCGAAAATACCTTCTAAAAAAGATTTTCCTTTGCACTTTGTTGCTAAAATGTAACGATCCATTTTATATCATTCTACAACGTGTCCAAGGAAGTTTTACACAAATGAGAAATTTTTTATTATGCGTTCTATGCAAATAAGTGTCTCTTCCTAAAAAAAACTCTGCTTGGCACGAACCTAAGAGTTACGAAGAAGAAATGTATTATATTATACAGGGTTCGCATAAAGTTCAAGAATGTAAGAAGGTCCCAGGGAGATCTATCCAAATTTTTAACTTTTGGGCAAAACGATAAAAACTTTGTTTCAACAACCCCAATGAATAATTAAATGTAAGCGTTTATTTCTTAAATGTCAGGTCATACATAAAAATGTTTTATTATTTATTTTTTAACTATACATTGAAAAATCCAGAGTAAACGAACTGCTCAAGATTTACATTGCATCATCTTGAAACTTTTTATATTTCAAAGGCTTTTGGTGTGCTTTGCCTAAACGTCCAACTCTATAGCCATATAATTTCACTGTTTCTTACAAAAATAAGTTGATACAATAGAAATGTTGAGTAGTATACTACAAGTATCATCAAACTACTCAATCAACGTTAAACACAACCTTGAAGAATACGTTTTTTCCTTTGCTTTTAGTAGCAAATATTATTTTTAAATAGGATTCTTATTGTTAAACTCTTGATTTCTAACATTCCGACGATTACAATAAAATTTTAATTGTAAGAGTGTTAAAATATTTAATAAAAATTACCTCGTCATTTTGCCCTACTGCCATTAACCATTAAGGCAATGGCTAAGGTATTGAATAATGAACATGACACAGTGCTACTAACTTCACTTTCAATTACTAAAACATAAATATTTGTAACTACTCAAAAATAATTATATTTAACAAGTGAATATTTTCGTAGATATAATTTCTAAAAAGACAGTTCTCTGTCTAATAAATATTATGTACAGGTGGTGTTAAAACAGCAGGGTTTCGACATTGTCTTATGAAAATAATATTAATAAATTGATAAGCGACATACTCACACCCTAAGTTTGGCAAAACTAGCTTTAAATTTACTTTACAGGTGAATAAGTTTATTTTATTCATAGTACAGACAAATAACATTTATTTTAGTTTCGAGTTATACTATCAAAGTAAAGAAAAGTTACACAAATATCTTTAACAAGCCTATATAGGTCAGGTCTAATGAGACAGTTTGCAGCTATTTAGGTAATCATTTCACATCTGAAACCGGGTTTAGGCTGTAATATACGCATTGTACTTTGTACTGATCATAAACTTTATAGTTGTAAACGGTACTTTTTTTTCTCGATTAAAACACTAGACCTAATCTGTAGATATAGACATGTATAATTAAAATAAGCAACAGACCTGTTATTTACATAATACTATTTGTGATTGGGAGTTCAGATCGTTAAAGCAAATTTTGCCAAATAGTAACAAATTTCTTTAAAATCCTGATTAACTTTAAATGGATTGGCAACACTGCTTAAAGCCATGACTTCTTAAAGTATCATTGTAGATAATGAATTCTTTTTTCTTTTATGGTCAGTCTAATATCAGTTGTATATTTTGATGGCTTTTTCTAAGTAGTTAAACCTGGTTCTTTTGGGGGCCTTGTTGACGTGATCTAAGCCTAACCAAGGCCTTGGGCTACCTACTGCAAAAAAAAATTATAATAAATAAAATGTTACTGACAAATCTTTCGTCATTGTAGCAAACTTACTTCAAACAAATTTATTTAAAAGTATGACTACATTATTTGTTACAGTTGTAGATATTTGTATTAATTCCTTATTAAGTAACTTTCTGCAAAGATTAAAAAAAAGTTCCATCGCGTTAGCGAGTCTTTAATTGGCGCAATTGAAATTTGACTTTCCGTTGATAACGGTTAAAGCATAAAGGTTATTATATAAACTTTTAAGTTCAGTTCAGTTGCGCTGCGCTCGCAGTTGCAGTTCGCTGGGAGATGTTTGATTTATAAACTTCGAAGGTCGTTCGCGTCTAAAAAGACTGGTGTCCTCCAGACTTTGAACTATTAACGACCACGTGATTCACCTTTTGCATTCTATTGATTACAAATCGAATTGCAGCGAACGGCTGCGACAAAAGATAAAACTCGGTCTAACTAATCGAAAACTTCAGCAACAAAATGAACCTTTACGATGTCTCAAAAGCAATAATATTATTACTAATATTCTAACGCAGGGGTCGGCAACCGTTTGAGATGGAAGAGCCAAAAGTTATAATTTACACAATTTCTCTGTTTTTAAAGAGCCACTAACGGCCGCAATTTGATATCGAAAGAGCCGCAAGCCGACCCCTGGTCACAGCCAAAGAACTGGTGAAGACGCCAAATTATCTTGCGTCGAAAACGAATTAAAACTGACGACGCGTGTCACGGGGGAGGGGTGAGGTGAAAAGCGAGTACAAGTGACTGAGAGAAAGAATCGTTGCCTAATCCTCGTTAATCGATTCAGAACGAATTCTTTATGTTTTTTTTCGATAAAATAAATAATATTTGCGTACTAAAGAGCCGCAGCTTCACATCCAAAGAGCCGCATGTGGCTCGCGAGCCGCAGGTAGCCGACCCCTGTCTTGACGTAATCAATTATGGATTGTGTAAGGCGCGCTATTCAAATGTTTTAAAAATAATATACAGCCCATGCAAGGCAGTATTTGTTCGTGGAATTTCTGAATTACTTAAACCAAATTTTGTCCATACTGAACAATCTTTTATCATCGAGTATCCATGGAGAATTGATGTCGATGTAGAATAAAGAAACTCATAAGTATGATTCAGGATGGACGGTTCGCTCTCCCGCTAGTAACTCATAAAGTATTTTCCTTTTCCTCATATTCTGTACTAATTTTCATTAATTCTCGTCGTCATGAAATGAAGTATTGATAATATGCAACAAAACCTTTCAGCTATCGATCATAATAGAGTAGATATATATTAAATATTGTAGTAAACCAGTTGGTTCTGATGCTATATTCCCGTTAGTTTATCTTAAAAATTAATAATTTTACAGGAATGTTGTTGGAAAAATACTTTTTTTCCTATAAATTCCACCAAAATGCTATAAATTCGTTTAAAAAAAAATGTTGACTTATTTCTATACAGGGTGTTATCGAAATTACTTATTATATTTAAACCGGCAAGTCCTGAGATGAAAATAAATTCTATAAAAAAACCACACAGAATCTAAGTTTTAGGAAAAAACCTTTCACATAACCTCACAAATAACAACTATTCACATGGAAGAATACACGGATTACACGTGTATCTTGTCCAGTCCATAAATAAACTTTAAATATTGTTCTTATTGACGAAACTAAATTGCTCAGTTTAAGACCGTTTCTTCTGGGCAAGAGGTGACGTTCGACGGAAAAGATGGAATGTCGCTGGCGAATAAGTCAAATTTCGTGGCGTCGCGTGTAATTAAATCTAATAATCTGATAGTGTATTTTCAAAAGCTAACTATCGGTTCTATATCACTATTACTGTGTTCCGTATTGCTGCCAATATCTAAGATCTTTTGAGCGTAAAGTGTTTCCAGGAGTGTTTCCATGAAAAAAAAACAGATTGTATTTGTGTCTGGATTCCTCGCTCTTTAGGTATAAAGATAAATACAAGTAGGTAGATAAATAATTTATTTTTATAATTTTATATGGAACTTCAGTTTTGCATTAAGTAAGGCAACATTATACGTAACACATGTTTTGTGACATGCCATCACACGATGACATGTTACAGTGACGCGGAATGAGCTGCGAGTCTATGGGACTGGACCCCACTTTTAAAACGGTCGATTAAAAAAATATATGTATTTTCTAGGACACCCAAGGAGTCACCCATTTATATATAATAAGTAATTTCCATAGTACCCTGTATTTGCTATTTAAAATCCTTAATTACTAAATTAACTCTCCAGGGAATATGGCTTACAATCTTTTTAATTAATAATTCTATGACAAATGACATATTTTTAAAACAAATTTTTACCTAAAAATTTGACCTTGGAATATGAAAATGGATTAAGATGTACTGTAAATACTATGGAAAATATTCTTGATTTACACTTACACTCACCCTGAGTCGGAAGTGGCCTAAAATCATTTAAGTTAACTACATATTCATCTTCTGGAAGAGTTTGTGGACGACCCATTGAAACTATTGCAAATTTAAACTTCTCCCATTCTTTATCGGGCACAGCCAATTTCCTTTGAATTCGTTCTGAAATAAATATATATTTAAAAATACTACAAGGAAATTGTTTTAAAATATAGGTTCCTAAAGCATTGTTTGTGTAAAATAATTAATTAAGGATTTAAGAAAAATTTAGCTTTAAAACACTGCTAAAGAGACAAAATAACAACTCAACATAAAAGTAAAAAAATGGACAAGCGAACAAAATAAAAAAAAGTACAATTTTCTAGTAGGCCTGCTGCTTTAGCCATGTGCCAGAACAAGACAAGAACCACCAATATTAATGTATACCTGAATAATACCATCCAACTGGTAATAACTTAACCACCGGTCTTACAGAATTTCAGTTTTATTACAGTTAACCTGATGGGTAACTAAACACACTCTGAAAGAAACTGGACCTTAATAAGTAAGTTTTTATTAATAATCAATGTTTATCAAGGTCTAAAAAGTCATCTTTTGAAAAAGTATCCATGTGGGATTATTTAAAATTAAAAGTTGTAAATTATTATATAATTTCATAATAAGATTGAGTGCAATAATGCATTTTCTTTAAAACAATGAATAAAATTAAGTACTTACCTTTAACTTTACTAAAAGCTTCTCCGTGTTTAATTTTAATAAGGAACGGAATACCGAACGTTGAGAATACCTCTTTGTGGAAATGCGCACAAGATACTAGCATCTCATCATCGGCCAAAACTAATTCTTCCCTGAAAATGGATAATATGTATCACATTTGCAAAATATTACACGATTTTTAGAAGTCAAATCGGGAATAGGATTTTTCAAATTCCGTATAGAAACTACTTATGTACATAGAAGAAATATATATTTTTTAATACATATACAGGGTCTCCCATAACTTATGGGCCATAGAACAACTGCAGATACTACACATCAAACTACACCAATTAAGCCATGTCAGTTTTTTCGAAATGTTCTTACTCAGAAATACAAGGTGTTGAAAGTGAAAATTTATTTTCGAAAATAAGCCATAATTTGAAAACGGTTCAATGTATCGGATTGAAAGTTGGCGGTAAGATGTTTTTATGAGTAAGAAATAAGAATTTGTATAAATTTTTATTTTAAGTTTTACATTAGAGGGCTCTAGTTACATACAAAGGGTTTAATAAATCTTTCGATTTTTTCTTACTTATTATTAAGAATTTTTAATGCAAGATTCTCAAAGAAAATCAATTTCTAAACTAAAAAGGTATCCTTGCACGATCTTAAATCTCTAAACGTTTTCGAGAAGCGTTTATACTTTGATTTTTTTGATGCACGGTGACGTTTAAATGGAAATATCTCGAAAACGGTTAGGGATATTAAGATCAAGCCAAGTATACCTTTTTAGTTTAGAGATTGCCCTACTTTGAGAATCAGGATTAAAAATACTTAATAAGAAGGAAATAAATAGGTAAGAAAAACATAATAGATTTATTAAACCTAGTTTATGTAACTAGCGCCCTGTAATGCGAAACTTAAAAATTTCTACACATTCTCATTTCTTATTCATAAAAATATCATACATCGATATATATACGATACTACATCGATATATATATACGATACACCGTTTTCAAATTATGGCTTATTTTCGAAAATAAGCTATCACTTTCACACATTTCTAGAACGAGAAAAATTACGAAACAAAAAAAATTATATGACTTAATTAGTCTAGTTCAGGGGTCGGTAACCTTTTGAGACGGAAGAGTCAAAAGTTATAATTTACACAATTAGTTTTTAGAGCCACTAAAGGCCGCAATTTGATATCGAAAGAGACACAACTTGACATCGAAAGAGCCGCATGTTGCCGACGCCTGATCTAGTTTGATGTTTAGTATCTCAGGTTGGTCAATGGCCCATAAATTATGGGACACCCTGTATATATTAATGTTTTATTAAATAATTTTATATTGCGCATGTTATAGGAAAATGTATATTTCAAATTTTCTTCTTATGACTTTTATACCTAATCAGACAGCATTTTAATAATTAACTAATTTTTTGGTTCATAAGTTTGAAAAAATTGTAATCGGTACATGCATTTTATTGCTTTGTTTTGTAATTAAAGGGTTTTATGTTGATCAGTTTGAAACCTACCTAGGAATTTCCTCCACCCTGTATATTTTTGTAGTTGCTAACGATTCTAATGGAGTATCTTCTTTGGGACCCATTAATAATTTGTTACAATTTATTTCCGTTAACCTAAAAAAATATAACAATAGGTTTATTTGAAATCTACCTGTGTATTTTTATATTAATGTTCTATGTTGGGACGGCGCATTAAAATGTTGTGTTATTTTTAGTCTAATATGTAGGCGACCGATAACTAATATATATCTTTTAACAACATATGACAATAGACATTTGACAACACAAAACAATTATCTATAACAGAAGACGTTGTCTTATTTTTACATATACAGTGAGTCCCAGAAGAAATGTCTAAATTCATTTAAAATTCAGCGGTAAGTTTTTTCAAAAAACGCTCGTACCCGTCGATTTTGATTTTTTAATTTTTTTTTTGTGGTAATTTCATGTATACAGGGTAGCTCAAAAATAAGTTACGACCATCAACTTCATTTTTTCAAATGAAAATATATATTTTTTATTTCATTTTTGAATTTTGAATTGAATTCTAAGCATGTTTCATGTACCATGTCCTATACATAAACTCAGCAGTTATTGAAAAAATTAGGATTGAACATATCTATAAGTAAGACCTGTTTATTAAAAAAAAACACAACAAAATCAAATTAAATGTTGAAAATGTGCGCCATTTACGGCTTGACAATATCCAAGACGATCAATAAACTCTCTTTGCACGTTTCCAGCCATTTCCGGAGTTATGACACGCACTTCTCTTCGGATCCTTTCTTTCAACTCCTGCATATTGTTTGGCCTGTTAACAAATACTTTTGATTTGAGGTAACCCCACAAAAAAAAGTCCGTTAACTTCACCATTATTGTGAAAACCGCAACTTTGAAACTACGCTTGACAATAATTATACTTATTTGAAATAAAATTGTCATACAGTTTCTATGGAAATAAACGGTGACAGTGAGACAGTACACTCTTACGTATTATGGAGCCCAAAATGCCATATTGCCAGAAGATTTGATAGATCGTTGGATTCCCTAAATGATATGTTCAATCCTAATTTTTTCAATAACTGTTGAGTTTGTGTATAGGACATGGTACATGAAACATGCTTAGAATTCAATGCAAAATTCAAAAATGAAATAAAAAATATATGTTTTCATTTGAAAAAATTAAGTTGATGGTCGTAACTTATTTTTGAGCTACCCTGTATACATGAAATTACCACACAAAAAAAAAATTAAAAAATCAAAATCGACGGGTACGAGCGTTTTTTGAAAAAACTTACCGCTGAATTTTAAATGAATTTAGACATTTCTTCTGGGACTCACTGTATATGGCCATTTGGTATCAACCAGTGCCATTAACGAAAAGCACACATATCACAAGTATTTATATAAAGTACCTTATCTCATTGTATGTGTTTACGCTCACCTTAATTTTCCTGTACTATCTTCGCTAAATTCTATTTGTTTTTTGGCCTCTTCTAAAAGATCAGCTACAGTACCGTTCTTATTTGGATAAAGTATGAGTTCTTTTTCTTCTTTCATATTCGGACCAACGTAAATACATTTAAATTGTTTCTTATTTTCTAATTCGTTAACACGAATACTGAGCTGTTGGTAGAAAATCTTTTTCGGAACTTTAGGTTTACTAAAAACTAGCAAATCTTTTAGAGTACCTTCAAAAGTACACCTTAAAGGATGTCCTGGGCTATCTTTATAGCTAAAAAATAAAAATTAATTGATTAATTAATTAACACATCTTGAGGTTTATAATAATAATTGAGTATTACTTGGCCAATTTGTTTGGGAGAAACGAGTTCATCGTTATGCATATTTTATGCATATTTACCATGTTAATTTTAGAATTCCGTCTTTATGCCATAAATATAAAATGTAAAATACAAGGCGATTTGCGATCGAAAATATTTAATAACTATCGATCTAATAGAGAAGGTGCCATTTTTTTGTAAAATGGGTTTTGCAGATAAGAGGATAAGAACAAAACTAGATTCTCTAAAATTAATAGGTGGGTGCGAGCATGTTAAAACTAAACTATTTAAACAATTAAATTGTTATTATTTTGCATTGGTTCACAATGACATTTTCAAATACACTTCGAAAGCTCACATAAAGTTTTAAATACAAAAATACCGATATCGATAAGATCAGTACAAACTGGAGATATTAAATTTCAAGTATGAGAAGATTGGGAGAAAATCCAGCAAATTATCAAAATTCATGTGTGGATATTTTGGAAAATAAATTTTTTTGAGCAATGTCCTGAAATACGTATCAACTAATTGTATGTATATAAGGTTAATAGTGTGCGGTTTTTTTCTTAATATTGAATCTTGCCAATTCCCAATATATCGAAAACGGTTGAATTTGGGTATAGGGCAATATTAAATAAATTACGTTCAAAATGTGACGTAGAATTGGAAAATCAGTTAATATACGGGATGTCACGTTAAAAAAATTTTTTATCCCCTTGTAAATCAAGAACCTAAAATGATATTTGATCCCATTGCAAATATTACGTGTAAACCCCTGTATATCAATCAATTAAATTTTTCTCAAGTATGAAAAATAAAAACGAGGGGTGTACTTTGGGCGGGAGACTTTCTTGCTAAGTTTGATTACGTGTCATAGAAGTAAACAATTTTAATGACATAAAAATATAAATGATCTAAATCTAAGACTATTAATATTTACGGCTTCAATGCAAGTTCACTTCATACCTTTGACATTTAAAAAATTGCAATAGATACGGGTCAGTCCCCACTCTTTGTGCAACAGCTCTAGCAAACTGATCGTACGTCATTCTCTGTGATAATTCCATTGTAAATCCTAAAAAAAAAATATAGAAGAAAAGTATTCTAAATAAGTTTTCGACAGTTAATACCTTGATCATTGGGTATCGTTTTATCAACAAAAGTTACTTCTACCCTATAAAAGAGATCTTTGTAATAATCTATACATGTGGGTAAGTCAGAATTTACGTCGCCTTCATCTTTTTCAAAAATAATAATGTCGCCATCCATTAGTTCTTCCAATATCTAAAAATACAAAGTACAAAATGTAGTTAACTACAAGCAATCTATTATAGTGATAAAAAATTTTTTTAAAATTGTATCAAAATTTGTTACCTTATTTCTTACCTTTTCAATAGGTTCATTGAAATTTGTAATTTTCTCTATCATGTTCGGCCTAATTTCTTCATAAAGTAACAATTCAGTATCTGGAGCAAAACCCGCTCGGTCGTTGAGCAATGGAATAATATCACTGAGTTTGCTGGTAACAGGCACATAGGAGTGTCCACAGTAATGAATTTTTTTCTGCTTCGGATCGTACATTTTAAAAAACAGCATGACGTCTGTCTCCTAAAGAACACATTTAATTACTTTACGTTACGCCTATGGATTGTACTCTTAAATTTCCCGTTGGCGAAAAAAGTACTACTCTAATAATAAATAATTACTATTTTTTTATGCGGCCACTGACGGTCATATTTATTCGCGAGCATGCATGACCACCTGATCCCGACAGGCTGGCTCAGTCTACCTGACTAGTTAGTGGGTCATATTGCATGCAAGTTGCTTGCTCGAGAGCAAATGTGACAGTCAGTGTATAAACTTTAATGGATATACCTAGCTACTAATTTGATCCGTTTCTCCTTTAAAGAAAAAAAAAAACACGGTATTGGTTACTCCAGAAACAATGAATGACCAAATGTGACCTTTAATAGCAAAAAAATACTTTCTGACATAAATGAACTTTTAAATCAAACAGAACAAAATGAATTTATTATTAGTCCTTTAGAGCAGCGTTGCTCAAAGTGTGCTCTGCAGAGCCCCGGGCTCCGCAAAGCCTCTAGTAGGGCTCCGCCGGCAGTCATAATAAAATAAATACATGTATTAATAAGAATAAAGTTACCTAAGATAAAAATAAACTACCAAAACGAAACGCCTATTTATAGGTTTTACGGGTACATGTGTCCACGATAAGGAGGGCCAATATAGGGATCTCGGAAACCGTAAGAGATACGAAGTCGGTTAAATGGAGGTAAAGTTGAGCATTTACGTGCCTAATAATATGCCGTTTAGAAAGTTTTAAAATTCCGAGTAGTTCCGGAGATATCCGGAAAAAAATGAAATTCTGAAAAATCGTTTTATTGTCTTCCTGGATTTTTTGAGATCGAATTCTAAAGTAAATTGCACTTTTGCATTGCCACTTTTCCGCTCTATCTAACAGCGTCAATTGTTTTGTAACGAGTCGTCTTCGAAGGCCATTATGAAGTTTCTTTTTTAAAATACAGTCCTGTTTTTCTGATATTGGAATTTGAGAGCTTTTTTTCTCCCGAATGCAACGATGTATGACACATTGTGGTTTAATGACGTTTCGAGGGTTTTTTGAACAACATCAGGAAATTTTGGGATACGGTCCTGTATTTCTCCTAATTTTATAAATAATATCTCATAAGTAACCTCTAAATTTTTTACTTATGTTGGACTAGTTCAATAAATAACAAATAATTTAATAATAAACCACAAATAAGTGAACAAAAATTATTCCAAAACAGTAATAAATCGAACAACGAAAAAGTAAGGAACTATATAATCAGGTGTTCAAAATGATTTCCGTTATTCTCTAAGCACAAATAACATCTTCTAACTGCCACATAACAGTTTTTTTGAGATAAAATAAAACATACGATAGAATATCCAATTTTCAGCATTTGTAAATTTATGTTCCATATTTTCTGGAAAATAGGAAATCTCTTAAAACGCTCTCAAACGATCACAATAGGAATGTCAAGTGAAACAAATCACGCGTCACCATCTTAATTTTTTTGTTTCAAGCGCCTACTTTTCTTTCATTAACACGCTCGCTGCCGATAACGCGCTGGTGCGTTTTAGTCGCTGGAGTGTTTTTGATATATCAATATTGAATGTCTTAGAATTTAGTCGGCGACCAAAAAAAGGCTTTAACTGACGATGAATTGATACAATTGCTTGAAGACAGTTTTCATTTCTTTGGAAGATTGAACCCCAATTGGTTTTTTAGAGCTCTTCCTACGACGAATTTTTACAACATGTAGTTGATGAAACTAATCATTATGCTTTGGATGTTTACTTAGCACCTAAAACTAAAGAAAAATCCAGAATTGTTGATTGGAGAGATGTCACCGTCAATGAGCTATTAGTGTTCCTTGGCTTATTGTTGCACATGGGAAATATAAAACAGAGTCGCCGTCAAGATTATTGGAAGCAAGATCCCTTGTACAATATAAGTGTTTTTGGCAAATGTACGAGTAGAAATCAATTTTTAATGATCATGCATTGCTTACATTTTACATGAAATGTTGATGAAAATCAACCTGTTCCTGAAGACAGATTATACAAGGTTATGAAAATTATTAATGATTTCAACCAGAGAATGGGAGAAGTATTTTATCCTGGACGGGAGCTTAGCTTAGATGAGTCAATGGTTTTGGCGCTTTGTATTCTAATATTGTTCATAAATAAGTAAATTTTGCTTATAATACAAGTTTACTAGCTTAATTTTAATTTATAACTAAAATAATGGCAACTGGAAATCAATGGTTTGAATTTAAGTTACACGCGCCTTCGCGTTTTCGGCCCCTACCAACAAATTTCAAAGCAGGTGCCGAACACGCGCAGGCGCGTTTTTCTTAATTTAGGATTAAATGACATAGTAAAAAATTTATATGTCATAAATAAGTTAAAGAAAAAAATGATAAAATTATCACCTTATGTATAAAAAAATTATGTTGGCCTCAGGGCCATCATAATTATATTTGGTGGCAGCGAACGTGTTAAATCCCGAATCAACAGAAGTTTGAAATAATGTGTCTGTATTTTGTTCACTTATTTGGGGTTTATTATTAAATTATTTGTTATTTATTGAACTAGTCCAACACAAATAAAAATTTAGAGCTTACTTATGAGATATTATTTATAATATTAGGAGAAATACAGGACCGTATCCCAAAATTTCCTGATGTTGTTCAAAAACCCTCGAAACGTCATTAAACCACAATGTGTCATACATCGTTGCATTCGGAAGAAAAAAAGCTCTCAAATTCCAATATCAGATAAACAGAACCGTATTTAAAAAAATAAAGTTGATAATGGCCCTTCGAAGACGACTCGTCGGATTACAAAACAATTAACGCTGTTAGGTAGAGCGGAAAAAGAATGCAAAAGTGCAATTTACTTTAGAATTCGATCTCAAAAAAACCCAGGAAAAAAATTAAACAATTTTTCAGAATTTCGTTTTTTCCGGATATCTCCGGAACTACTCGGAATTTAAAAACTTTCTAAACGGCATATTATTAGGCACGTAAATGCGCAACTTTACTTCCATTTAACCGACTTCGTATCTCTTACGGTTTCCGAGATCCCTGTATTGGCCCTTCTTATCTTGGACACGTTGTATACGTAAATTTAATATACAGGGTGATTCACGACGAGCTTGCATTAGAGCTTTATGGAGAACTACTGAATATATGTTTCTGAAATTTTGGGGATTTAGGTTTATCGATATGCTCTCTTTAACTAAAATATTGACATGTTTCTGTCATTTCCGGTTATACCGGAAGTAGCTGCCTACTTTCGTTTTTTAAATACAACATGGTAATTTTTATTACATTTTTCGATTAAGCATTAAATACTAAGCACATTTTATAGAAAATGTTTTTGTCAGACTCTAATAGTTTTTGAGATATCTGTAATTTTTGTAATTATTTGGCAAATGCATGACGATGAAATAATCCATATAATTTTTTTACCTTAGCGCTTGGACTAAACATTTTTGCTCACCGAATAGCTAGAAGATCATCAAGTCTCAAAAACATTTCAAATTCGGCATAAAATGTACAGGGTGGTCACAATTCAAGCCTCATTGTGAAAAAATTCAACCATTAAAAACTTTCTTATTTTAAATGGAACACCCTGTATATTTTTATTTAATTTGATGGCAAATTAGTTGTTCTTTATAAATAGTATTTACTGTCCTATACCTATATCAAAGCGTTTTCTCAAAAAATCCAATTTTATTCCGAAAATACTATTTGTTCAAGTGTGCTATGAAAACAATTGTACTTAGGGTACTGATGTCTATACAGAGGAAAATTAATAATGGCGGCAATATTTTCTAGTGTGCTTTGACAAGAAAAACAATTGTCTGATATTTCTTGGCGTATTTTCAAACTGTCAATTATTCTGTTACTAAAAAATGTCACGCTCCGGATTTTCAAGTGAAGATTTTTTAAATTTATTTACGGTTTACATTGAATGTGGTAAAATTAAGCTAAGAGCTTGTCGAATATATCGGGATAAATATCCGAATAGGCCTATTCCCACACCTGATATTATTAGAAGACTAAATAATAATTGTTTAAAATTTGGATCATTTGAAGCCAAAGTACGAAGAATTAAACCAATACTGGACAATGAGGTATTTGAAGTTACCATTTTAGCCTATTTTTACGCTTTCCCAAAAGACTCAATTCGTGAAGCTGCAATGCAATTAAGAGTTTCGTATTCCAGTATACAAAGAATTTTAAAAAAATATGGCTGGAGGCCATATTCATATGCCCAAGTTCAGCATCTAAAACCACAAGATTTGCCAGCTCGAGTCGAACTTTGCGAGTTTTTTCTAATCAAAACCCAAGAAAATGAGCAATTTACTAATTCTGTAATAATATGGAGTGATGAAGCCAAATTTACTCGTAATGGTTTTCATAACAGACACAACAGCCATTATTGGGCTCACGAAAACCCCCATATTGTCAGGATAGGACGTTACCAGGAATCATTTCAATTTAATGTTTATTGTGCTATTAAACATGACCGTATATTTTGCTTACACATTTACGACGAAAATTTAAATGGTCAGAATTATTTGACAATTCTTGAGGATCAGTTAGAAGAACGTCTGGATGATTTGCCGCTCCAAGAGCGAATAAATGCATGGTACCAAAACGATGGGGCTCCAGCACACAACGTCCAAGTTGTTAAGACTGCCCTAAACAGACTTTTTCATGACCAGTGGATCGCAAACCAAGGTCCCTTCCACTGGCCAGCTCGTTCGCCAGACTTAACTTCACTGGACTTTTTCATCTGGGGAACCATTAAAGATAAAGTTTACGCGCGTCCCATCACCACGAAGGAAAATCTAATTGAAAGGGTGAAGGCAGCATTTCAATCTCTCACTGCACAAGAAATTAGGAATGCTACAAGAAATAGCATGATGAAAAGAATACATAAATGCTTGGAAGTAAATGGCAATCATTTCGAACATATTTTAAAAATATAATCAAAAGATATTAGGTATAATTTTCAAACACATTTTTAATTAAAGAATTTAAAGTTTATTAACTTGTTTCCTTGCTATTTTTAAAAAAATAATATTTAAACCATTAAATTTAAAACAATTTAAAACAATAAACTGCATTTTATTTATAAATTATTAAGAAACACTTTAGAATGTTGTATTTTCAAGCAATCAGACATCAGTATACAGCCCCTAAGTACAATTGTTTTCATAACACACTTGAACAAATAGTATATTCGGAATAAAATTTAATTTTTTGAGAAAACGCTTTGATATAGGTATAGGACAGTAAATACTATTTATAAAGAACAACTAATTTGCCATCAAATTAAATAAAAATATACAGGGTGTTCCATTTAAAATAAGAAAGTTTTTAATGGTTGAATTTTTTCACAATGAGGCTTGAATTGTGACCACCCTGTACATTTTCTGCCGAATTTGAAATGTTTTTGAGACTTGATGATCTTCTAGCTATTCGGTGAGCAAAAATGTTTAGTCCAAGCGCTAAGGTAAAAAAAATATATGGATTATTTCATCGTCATGCATTTGCCAAATAATTACAAAAATTCCAGATATCTCAAAAACTATTAGAGTCTAACAAAAACATTTTCTATAAAATGTGCTTAGTATTTAATGCTTAATCGAAAAATGTAATAAAAATTACCATGTTGTATTTAAAAAACGAAAGTAGGCAGCTACTTCCGGTATAACCGGAAATGACAGAAACATGTCAATATTTTAGTTAAAGAGAGCATATCGATAAACCCAAATTCCCAAAGTTTCAGGAACATATATTCAGTAGTTCTCCATAAAGTTCTAATGCAAGCTCGTCGTGAATCACCCTGTATTGTGTTAAGTAAGCGCCCGGCCTATTATATCGAAATATTTCTAGGGTTTAGGCCCTAAACTAGGGTTAAAAATTTAGTATTTTAAAAGGGCTCCGTCACCAAAAAAGTTTGAGAACCGCTGCTTTAGAGTATTAAAATTTCTACAAATTCATATTTTTCCTCATAAAAACATCGTACTTTCAATCCGATACATTGAACCATTTTCAAATTATGGATTATTTTCGAAAATAAACTTTCACTTCCAACGACCCGAGAAACATTTTGAAAAAACTTATATGACTTAATCGGTCTAGTTTGATGTTCAGTATCTCGAGTTTTCTATGGCCCATAATTTATGGGACACCTTGTATCGGGTGGTGATAGGCACAGGCAAAAAGTAGTAATTATTTTATGAAAAAAATAATTAACAGATAACTTCAAAATGGTTGCTCATACACGAGCAAATACATATACAGGGTGTCCCATAACTAATAGTACACAGGAAAACTGCAGATTCCTTGGGTAAAAATACTGCGATTTGGCCATACTTAGTTTAGTTCAATAGCTGGTAATAACCGAGATACAGGGTCAAGTAAAAATTTAATTTTCAATTTTCCTAAATAATTTATTTCTGAATCAATATTTTTGCACAAAATTTTGTGACTAGGGTTTTTTTGGGGAAAGGAATTTGAATTTGTTAATAATTTTGATGTAGATTATAGGGGGCGCTCTCTGCGGTACTCTGGATACATAAAAAATATGTAACTTTTTGTGCCTTAGTATAATTATATTTTTATTAAAAATATCAGTTTTTCCGTCATTTTTAAGCAATAAAGGTATACTTTGTAAATGTCGCTCCGACTAATCGTTTTCGAGATATATTCAATTACAATTTCTAATGTGCCCATTTAAATTTTGATTTGTAAATGTGAAATTTGTCACAGTAGGCTTTGGTAAAAACAAATACAATGAAAGCACTTTGAAACCTCATTTCTGTCAAAGTTTATTTTCATTTGTCAGCATTGTGGGTGTTTTTAAGGAGTTTTTGAAGATACTGTTCAAAAATTAAAGTAAAAATGCCGCGACATAGCTGTTTTCTAACGGAGAAATGCGAGACATGGTATGTTTATACGCACAAGAAAATTTTGCTATTGAACTAAACTACGTATGGCCAAATCGCAGGTTTTTTACCCAAGGAATCTGCAGTCTTCCTGTGTATCATTAGTTATGGGACACCCAGTATAAAATACTTTTTTCAACATTTTCCAACATACAATTATTATTATTATAGTGAAAGTGTTCCCTGACCAATAACGAATAAAATATTCGTAAAATATCAAGGTTTGTGGGATCTGACCTCAAGAGAACATGATATTGACTGGTAATAATAAATATTACAGCAAAATAAGGATGTGTGTAATATTCCAGATGGGATTCAATTTTCCAAATATAACCCTGTCATTTTACGTTAGTTATTGGCCTGTAAGAATATATTATTGCTATGAACGACCTAGAATACATTATTGCTATGAACGACCTAGAATACTCACTTTGTCAAATGTAGGAAGACTGGTTTGTCCGGAATCAGGAGGTAATAGCTCCAAAAATATATTCCAAGGATTCATATTTTCCGCCGCGTCAATCACAGTTTTGTGAAGATCTGCTTCCAAGTCCAACACCCCCGGCCTTATAGTTTGGTTGGATCTGGAATAGAAGAAAAAATGTAAAAATTGTTTCTTAAGTTAACGTTCTTGCAAGAGCTTTTACATTGTGACCTAATAGTGCAACAAAGCAAAATAAAATGCTATCAGAGATATAGGAATATTTTCTAAAGATTGTGCATGACCCCAAGGTAAATATTTTACCTGAGACTAGAAGCTGTGGACAAAGAAATTAAAAAGAATGCCTAGAGACAAGAAGGGAGACTTCATCAACATGTGAATTTGAAGCGATCACTAAAGAGCTTTAAATTAGTTCATCAAAATATTTAGATATCATAGAAGCGCAGTTTTTTTGAAATCTACTGGACAAATTGAATCAGCAATATGAAAATAAGTATCAGCAATTAAAATGGCGTTAAACAAATAAAGTTATCTAATATTGTGCAAACGATCTTGCGCATGGTGCCACGGTAATGTAAAAAAATATTAGCAATGAAAAAGTGTCACTTTGGCTAGGCGAAAATAATAGTAATTTTTTTACGGTTTTAAGACTGCAAAAACTGCATACTGCTATCTTAGTTTTTGCTCTACCCAAAAAATATTTCTTGTATATCAAATCAAAACAATCTCATTTTATTTTGTTGCGTTATAGCGGCTTCTACACTTAGCATCTGAACAAACTAGAGGAAATACAGCTTTTCTGGCCTTTGTGATAATTTCGTTCATATTATCACACCTTTGTGTGTCGTCGTTATCATTATGACTAATTGATTTTTTTCCGTTATTTTAAGCTAAAAGTATGCAAATTTAGTAAATGTTAATCTTTTCAACTTTTATTTGTTTTAATAATTATGAAGAAGTGTGCTGGTACCGGGTTCCAAAATACCAAACAGAAAAGAAAACTCGCATTATGGCCCATCCGCACCCTGCATTTTTAACCCTGCGTTAAAATTGCATGCAATTTTGGATTCACATTTATGCATGTTATCGTGAGATAAAGTTGCAGCGTTTTTCACCCTCAAACGTCACTCATTTGACAACAGAATGGACTAGAAATCCATCAGTTCTCCTCCTGCTGCTTTTGAGGATTGTTAATTTGAATATGGGTGAAAAAGATTTATTATGTTTATTTATCTGGAGCAAAGACTCAGTCACTATACTTATAGAACTGCATAAACATTAACCGAATTTGTATTACCAAAAATTAAATTTTAAATAAAAAAATCATAAATGTGACATATCAGGACTTTGGATACATATGCGTTAAAAATCATAATATCAGCTGAAGCAGTCATGATTCAAAATAGCAGGGTGAGTAAGCACGGATCGGCCTCAACATATATTTTCACAGGTCAGTATTTACCTTTTAATTTTTTTTATGATAAACTAATGACGATTATGTAGAAGAAAACGTTTTGACATTACATTTTTAGTATTGCTTCGAAAAAAGGAATATACATAAGATTCTTAGGGGCAATTACCAAATAAATTTCAAGTGTGTATATTTTTATATATTAGTAACTTTCTTCTGACTCTGTTCAATGTATATCCACTGGTCATATTTGTGTTACTTTGTTTAAGACGTTTTCGTATACAAAGTAAGATAACATGCATGTCCTCTAGTTGTTCAGGTGTTCCGAGTTTGTTTGTTATAAACTAAAATATACCTTATTACTAAAGCTCGCATTATAGGCAAAATGTACCTTTCTCTTGCATAATTTTGCATAATTTGTCAATCGCTGCACTTTTTTAATAAAAGGCATACTATATTCGCATAATTGTTACAAAAATTCAATTTTATGTGTACAAATTTGTTCTAACAAAAGGATTACTTTAGGCGACCTTTTCAGATAGTTTCAGGCCAAACCCAAACTGCATTTAGCCATAATAAAATCTATGGCAGGCGGTAGGAAGAATTTCGATTCTTCTAGAAAATATTTGTAGAATAAAATTTTCTTTTACAAATTTAAAAAAGTAATAGGGTCTGCGTAAGGCAAAATTTATTTTGATTATTTCCTTATATTAAAAAGTAATTTTTAGAAAACCTTTGTTATCGATTATTCCGGACTAAAAAGGCAATTTATAAAAATTCATTCATGCATATTTTTGAAAAAAAAACGATGCATATACATATATGTATATATTTGACAACTATTTTGAGCCTATAATCCGAGCCTTACTTATTTCAATCAGGGAAGGATGCAAAAATTGCGTTCATTCGAAATTTAGTTGATAGAAACAAAAATTAGATAAAAATACGAAGGTTACTTGGTAGTTATCAACTAGATAACTAACTACTGGCCAAGTTATAATTAGTAAAACTGCAGAAAAATTAAAACTAGTATTGAAGCTGCAGGAATGTACACAACATATTTTTTTAAACAAACAAGGCAACCGGAAGATGAAGATAATTTAAAAGTTTTTAAAAAAATCTTTAATTTCATTCAATTCAAGCAACTATAACCATTCCACATTTCGACTTTCTTTGACAAATGGTCTCTGAGAAGACTGCGACAGACCGACACCGATTTGATTTCATAAGTGTTCAGTTTCTTAGTTTGAATTTATTTAAATTGAAAAAATTTATGAAAGTTTTGAAACAAAAGGAAATTCTCCTTAGTACCGTAAGTAGCACAACTAAAGTACACTAAGATCAAAACATCAACAACACTACAACCTCTGAGAGAAAGGCCAGGGCCGGATTTGCTCGGGTGGATATTTGAAGGCGTCCGCCAGCATCTCCATCATCTCGGCCACTGTCGCCATCTTGCGGATCTTAAAGATGCGGAATTGGGCGTGTTCCGGATCATACAGGTCGTTGCCCTGATGTCCGTCAAATTGGTCTTCCAAAAGAACCTAAAATTGAAAAGCGAATCAAAATATAAACACCTACATATATTCTTGTAATGCCCAATGTATGCTTAATTAATTAAAAAAAATAATATATAGGGTGTCCCATTTAAAAATTATTATTTTTGTTAATATCTCAAAAGCGTCACTGAACTTTACGTGAAAATCTCTAACAAGATCAGGTTTTACCTTTGTGATAAGTTAACATGTAATGTAATGTAGATTAAAACCTAAGAGAGTCATGACAAATTTGACACCGTTATCTTTCGTTAAAAAGTAGGACAATAAAGTGAAAACCGCCAAATTCTATCTTTGATGATCCCCAGAAAGTGTCGAAACTGGGACACACTGTACAAGAGGTTCGTTTATACATGGAGATTTTAAAATTTTGACATCGACAGCAGTAGAGACAGAGGTAAGTTACACTCACTGGAAATCCATATTTTATATGACCACGACGGTGTAACCGAAATATCCTTAATTGAAATTATTTGACGAAGTTTATTTTACAAGTGACTTTTTCGGCGAACCATAAATATGTCAGTGTTATTTTGTCCCATACGCCTAAATATGTACCTGGATTGTCATGTATAAGTGAGCTTCGTTTCTTTCCTTTCGCCTTACTTGCTCCATGCGCTTCTCTTCTGCCAATCGGTCGGCAAGTTCACTGGGTATGTCAGCATCAGTCACCTAAAAATTTATAAAAATCTAAAATTCAATAGTATTATTTATTCTTAAGCCGAGATAAAAATAATGATAAATTTCAACTTAAATGTGGAGAACTCAATTTGGGAGTATTTCTGAAAGAAATTACAAAAATTAAGTACATATTCATGTAAAAGACAAATCATTTACATGACGAACAATTTATGAAAAAAAAGCTATGTATGCCCCTCAAAAGAAAATAAGATTTGATAAATCCCTTAAATATTTCATACAAAAGTATCTTCTTCTGAGCATTGCGCTCACTAATGAGTAATTTAAATTTGGTGAAATTTGTAGTAAAGTGTAGCCTTGTGTCTCAGAATGTTAGCCTAAATTTTAATTTTCAAAAAATACTGATGTCTTGGATTGGATTATACAGGCAGAAATAAGCTACTTTTTTACCCTTAATTTCTTAACGCCCTATGGAAATTCCTATTAAACTAATTTAAATTGTAACCAATAAGTAGTCAGATCATCGTATTGCTAGATGCATAGCATAGAGAATACAATAATGACCCAATCAAATGTTTCATAATCAAAATTATAATTAAACAGATAATCGCAGCAAACATTTCAGCTTTTCAATCCCCCTAAAACCAAACAACTAACCTCTTGTAGTACATTTGGTAATTCAGAATCCCTGATATATACTAACATGTAAGCGTTAGTGCAGTGCTTAACATTCATCATGTTTATATCTTCGTCGTGACCACCATAATTGTGCTCAATTGCTTCCATCTTAGTACACCGGGAGACTACGTCATCGTCAAATTTACACCATTTACCGTCGCCTATAAATAAAATATATCTTTAATTACCTGAAATTAAAGCAAATATTCTGATACTTCGTGTTCCCTAAACAAAATATAAAAAAATATTATTTTCAAAATACATTACTGTTTCTATCAAACACCGTAATATCATGATATAAGAGTACATTGTATTTGAATAAAATTACAAGGATAAGCAGAACATTTTTTTAATAACATATTAAGGTCTCTAATAGAAGCACAATGTACTTTATATACTTTTTAGATAAAGACCATTAATATTTATTTTTTCTCAAAATAATTAATTAAATTATTCATGTAATAAATTGTATATCGAATTTCTTTATTTAATTCTTATTTGTAGAGATTCGATCCACTGTCTAAAGTTAAAAATTAGTCCGTCGAGTGCCATAGATAGAGAAAAATGCCAAAAGGGTAAAAATAAGACATAGTATAACTAGGAAGAAAAACTGAACATTCCCGGATAACCGCAACGGAAAATAACTGTTTGGAAATATTCATTTCTTTATTGTAAGGAAATTATATTTTCTTACAGTTGTTATCTACATAAATGATTGAAAACAATTTTGTCAAGATTGACAATTCAACATTAATACGTTTCCATAGTAGCGCAACCAATTTTATTACGAATTTCAAAGCACTAGTTATTTGTGAATAAAATTATTCGCGATTTTTCAAAATTAATCTGTCGATTTTTAACGATTTTCGGAAAATATGTTTACCTCGTAGGAAAAGCCATTCCTGGACTCTGTGTTGCTAAGTCTCGGCTTGCGCCTCGATTTAGCAATCTTCACAGTCGTCCAGGAATGTTAGGCATTTCCTACTCAGTAAACAATGTACTATTTTTTTTAATTTAATTTTTCATTTTAGAATTTTTTTTCATAATTTTAAATTAACATGATAATTAAATAAACAAACCATTAGACATCATCTTACCACGAGGATTAATAAACACTACGTAATGACCCCCATGATTATCTCCACTATGTACAAGAACAGCATGCAATGTGTAGTTTGCTGGGTCAACGGCTTCCTTTTCTTGTAAGTATTCATCTAACTGAATCTTTTCGTAGAATTCAAACCTAAAAGTTTATTAAGATTCGTATTGTCACTTCTTGTTTCACTTATAAAAATAAATTTAAAGGAATCATAATATGATTTATATTATATATTTAATATTTTTCAGATTTATATTCCAGCTTCTCCTTTTTTATGTTTCTATTAAAACGTTCTGTATTTAAATTTTTTAATTCTAAAAAATTACCCAAAGGTACACCATAAAATGGCATGTAACATTATTATGGGTTTAGACTGTCGTTGCGCGGTAAGTCTCTTGATAAATTGTTATTATTAAATGACTATGTACTTCTGTATTTAACTGTATATTAATAATGTTTAGTTTTTGATATTATTGGATTAGTGCACATAATATTAAAATCATCATTCACCACTACGGAATTGTCACAATAGGTACAACCATTTTTTTTTGAATATATCTCCCGTTATAATTTAGTTTCAAAAATACAATTTAATGTTGATAATAACAACATTAAAATTTATATTGATGCAAAACCATTTAATTATATCACGGATTATCTTTCTTGAACTAGATAATATTCAATTTTAATATTACTTCTATATTTAATGACTTTAATTATTTTTATTGATGGTGGCAATACGTTATAAATATATAGATTGATGTTTGTTTCTAATCGTTTTATTTACTCTATCTTGAATGTAATTGTTTTTTTAAGACGAATTTCATGTGTGTGATTAGTATAATTAATTTGATTTTTTTTTTTTTATGATCAAACACAAGCACTATAGGAAAAATCCTTTAGGGTACTCTGGAAGTGGTGTGTGTGCGCAAAAAGCGATTCACGTTGGTTTTGAATCGTTGGAGGTTATATTCGTTGGGAAAAACGACCTCGGGAAGGTCGTTCCACAAGGATGTAGTCCTCCAGATGAAAGAATTCTTAAATAATGAAGTTCGAGGAGTACTAAGCTTAACCACATATGGATGGGCGGCAGTGGTTCGTCGTGTATTTCTGCTATTCGTCGCTCTGGGCGGAATTAAGAGGGCAAGGTCAGCCGAGCACCTTCCATGAAAATATCTGTAAAAGAGAGTCAAATCCCCAACTTATCTTCGATGTTCTAGGCTGTCGAGGTTCTTCCGTCAGCTTGTGGTCTCCGATCAGACGAATAGCCCTCCTTTCGATGGAATCCAGTAGCCGAAGTGTATGTTTGGGTGCAGAGCTCCAGACATGAGAGCAATATTCTAGTGATGGTTGAATCTGGGCTTTGTATAGTGTCAAAAGTTGTTGAGGTGTGTACAACTTTCTGGTTCGGAAGAGTACCCCAAGCTTCTGAGAAGCTATCTTGGCGATTGCCACAACGTGGTTATGCCAAGACATATTTCTTCCCAGATTGACGCCCAGCAAATTGATAGATTAAGCCAGTGGGATTACGTGTCCGGCCATTATGAGGTTCCGAACAAAATTAATAAATAACAAAGATTTACTATATTCATTTAGTGATTTTTACCTTTAAAATAAAAACCTATTCATTTTGTGCGTTATTTCGTTTAATTTTTATGATTTTTTATATTACTTTATTTAAATTATTTTTCTTCAGGTTATTTTAAATGTTCTTTACAACCTATACAAAGGTAAACTTAAACTATTTGAAATCAACATTTTAATAAATATATAATTTAAAATAAAATTATTTTGCCATTATATCTTAATGTGTTTAAGGTAATATACCTTAAACACATTAAGATATAATATTATGAATTACCTTAGCTTCAAAGATCATAATATCTGTTAAAGCCTTGCATTGATAAAATTTAATATTTTATATTATTGACTACAGAATGAAAAAAAAAAGTAAGTATCGTTTGTAAGTGGGGTTTTGGAATTTGCATCAATTTATACAAACACCAATAATGTCATATATCTTGTAAATATGATGTACAAACCTGTCATTAAATTTAACTGAAGAATCAGTCACAGGATCATACTGAAAGCGCATCAGGTGAAGATGTAAAACGGGAGGAAATGAAGAAAAGATCACCCCCTTTTCAGCTTCTTGCAAACCATGTTCGCCAGCGTCATACTTGTTATCTCCATCTAATGTTTCTTTAGCAATATAGTCTTTAAACGATTCATAAACTAAAACAAAATTTTTTTTGTGGAACTAACCAAAATTTTTTTATTTTTCAATATCAATAGATTGATACAATTATCCTAGCAGTCTCATGGTTACCGTTATTCTGGGCATGTACAATATGACAGCAGTCCTTTTAAAAGGCCAATATTTCATGTAGTTATATATATACTTGTAACCTATTTAATTATAAACCAGCTATTAATGTCAATGGTCGTTTGAAATAGTTGTCATTTATGTTTCTAATACTTTAATTAAGTTTCTTTCGCGGAACACTTACTATTCTTTTTTCCTTTTATATTTAGTTGAATATCATAAAAGGTTTCTGATCGAGTACTAGAGTAATCTACATTTGTACATCGAATATATGAAAGCATTTTCCCTTCGAAGAGTTTCGGTACAGTCCCTTCTACGCATGTACCCTTCATTTTACTTTCTAATTTGTCCAAAAGTACCTAAAAAAAATATTGAATTAGGAATCAGTAATTGCATAAAATGGTACATATGTTTATGGTAATTATTAATAAGACCTTTGGTGAATGAGAATATTTTTATTTGCTGCCTTAAATGTATATTTTTACTCGGGTTGAACATTTCTATGTATACAATTGTAAACATATTTTAACTGCCATATATGAAAATCTAAATTTATTTAAACAGGGCATCATCAGACTAAAAAATTACATCATTTGAATTTCCATACTAACTCTTAAAAACTCCTGTACGTCGTGCTGCATAAAGGAGTCGAGGGTTTCCCACCCAAAACTTTTCGTCAGTTTCTTTGTGCCCACAGGTTTGTCACAAAACTGCAACTCGTGAAAAACTCTTTGTAATGCTAGGGCTACTGATTTGGTAGAATCGTCCGATTCTGTTGGCATCTTGTACACTGCCTTTCTTAACTGGTTAGTAAAGTACAAGGTCTGAAGCAATGAGTTCATGTAACAAGTTGCACCTTGGTTCTTCAAACCAACATAGCCTAAAAATAATAAAGACTTTTACAACAATAATCGATCAATGCGCAAAAAGTGTATTTTTATTATACTGCTACCAGGTTTACCCCCTTATTCACTAAAGAGGTTTAAATTTAGTCCATCAAAATATTTAGATCTTATAGTAGCTTAGTCGCGCATTTTCACAGAGTTCATTTATTTTTTTATGCCATATCATGTTCTTGTAATATTTTTGTAGTTATTTCGTATTTTTAACGAATATTTTTACCGGGATGTTGTCAAAACTAGTTTTAAGACGATATGCCGTCATGTTCAGAACATAAAGCGTTCCCATGAAAAAGAAAAAAGAATCTATCAATGACTTAAACACATCCTCAAATACTATTCACTTTAAAAAGTTTAATAACAATAAAAAAATGTAATTGTAATGGAAAGCTTAGTTATCATTTTCAATCATCAACTGTCAATTTAGGACATTTTTAAGGTTAAGACCCTTTAGTGTAGCGTTTCTTAAACTGTGGTCCACGGACCCATTGGGGCCGCTTTTATACACGCTGTTTTGTGACGCGCCATAAAAATCGCGGTGTTATCTAAAGACATTGTTCTTAATGTACGCTTTTATGCAAAAATGTCGTTCAGCCGCTCGTACAACATAAAAGAGCATATTTATTGTTCTTAGTAAACGCCGCGACTTTCATCGGGCATAAAAGGCGCTTAAGAAGGCGATTATTCAGCTTATTGCTTATTAATGCAGTCGAATAAGAATTATTTTTAACTAAAGGTAATTAATTAGACATGGCATCCTGTCGTACAATTAATTATGTATTAATGAAGCTAGCGGCTGGGGGGCCCACAACAAAATTATAAAATCAAAAAGGGTATGTTAAAAAAAAGTTTGAGAAACGCTGCTTTAGTGCATACAGCTGTTTAATACATTACCTTATGTTCGATTTTTGATTGTACTGTTATTGAATATACTTGTCACATTCTGACAGTTTAATTTTTGCTGTGATGGTCATTATTACAATGTATCCAATTGATCATTAAGCAACACATTGAAAATCATGCTTTTATAAAGCTAATTAATCTCATATAAATGAGACTTTTTTACTGAATGAAAATGATCATTTCTCATAGCAATATTTTTATATAAATTACTGTATATTGCATTCTGTAGAAAAATGATCGCATCACCCGCCAGCACCCAACATTTAGTTATCATACTCCGTTCTTTAAACCTCGTCGCGACTAGTGAAAGCATCGAGCGCGTTGCCTCGCTCTCTCGAGCTATGCCTGAGCAACGGAAACAAAGATAATCGGCCGAGTAGAACATGTAGCAAACGATTAAGAATTTTATTCTGGTTCGTGATACAATATTTTAAGAATTGGTTGGTAAAATCTGCACGAGGAAATAATATATGACAGGTGTAAAGTAATTGTAGACGATGGATTACATTTTTTTTTCTTAAATAATTGTATTTTAAAAATTATGAATAAAGTTATGTAAAAAATTAACTAACCAAAGGTATTAAAAGAACCTAAATTAAAAATAAATCGAGTCCATTGCCAACAATAATAATCATTTCTCCTACCCATTTTAAAATTCAATTGTTAAAATAAGTGAGCCATCCGAACTGGATCTGGCATCGACGATTCCAGCCTTCTTTTTTAAATCCGGTTCGGCCGGGTTTTGCACCGGATCCAGCCGGAACTGAATTTTGAAAAATGTGTTCTAGAAATTATGAACAGAACCACAGCAGAGCTGCTTCATTTAACAAAACTAAGATAAGAACAAAATACAAACTCAGGAAGGAACAAATTATATAATTAATAAATAATATGTACACATTAATGCTTGCAGAGCCTATTTCTTTTTTTTTTTTCGTACATCGCCGGCTTCTGAAAAAAGTCATCCACTATAACACTATTTCAACCGAATCGGGTGTGGTGTTCACACGATGCGTAAGGTTTTTACGGGCCTATACGGTTATTGACAGTTTTGTGAGTTGACTTAGAGAAGATAGATGTAGATATTCAGGGAACATATTATTGTTAAAGAACGATTTAATTTGAGGTCTTTCCGGAATCTATAATATGTGTGAATTAAGGAGAATGAAATTCAATTTTTAAATTATTTTCGAATGTCAATCTCTACTTTTGATAAGCTGATAAATGGATTGATAACAGTGAACATATCTCTCTCCAGTGGCGTAATTTCAGTTTTAAAATTGGGGTGGCAATATGATCACGAGATATTAAATGAGAGTAAAACAGTAAAGTTATGGGACCACGCTAAAATTTTCGTTCAGAATTTGGTTTTACACGCATAAAACTACATTTTTGTCTTACAATCAGTGTTGTCATGTCAGTGTTCTGTGAACGTAACGTAAGAAAATCGAAGGCAAGTTCGAACGAATCGGTAGGTTTCCCGTATACGGTAGACAACTGCATCGTATGAACATTCAGATTTAAAATAACGGGGATTTGATACTTTTACCGATTCGATAAAATAATCGAAACGGTGTCGCGTAAGGCCCCTTCTTTGCACGCGTTTCTTTCGCGGCGTTTTCTAAATACATTGTTCTTATATTCTTAACGCCGCGATAAGAAACGCGTGTATAAAAAAGGCCTTATCGAGCAATGCGTATAGAAAATGCCGCGACAAGAAACGCGTGCATAAAAGGGGCCTAAACCCTTGATGCAGGCGCAAATAAGCATTTTTGCAGTTTTGATCTCGTTTTAGAACGTTTTATTGTAAGTAAAGAATCGGGCCAAAAATGTCGGCGGTTTGATCCGGTATCCACGCTTCCCTAATTAAAATATTTCACCACAATCACGTCTGAATAAAATGCAAGCAATATCTTTATTCAATTATCATTCCTTACGTCGGTCTTACATGACTCTGGAGTATGCGGGGAGATGCGCATAGTACTTTAGTTAGTCCTGGATGGCGTTCAAAATAAGGAATATAACTAAAAACTGGCGCGCCATGCGATAATTTTTCTAGCTTATGATTCCTCTAAAGTATATTTCTTACCTGTGTGTTTTTTGCTGTCCCACGAGACACCGTGGGGAGCATCCGCAACAACGTGCACTTCTAGAGTTATTGAGTCTTCTTTTATGTAACCTTTTTCAGGGTCCAATACATCATTCCATGCCATGAAATGTGAGAAGCCCCAGTCATTTTCCTATAATATAAAAACGATTTTTAAACAAGTAATCTCTAATAAATTTCTCATAAACGGTGTAGAAATAGTATAAATATTTATAAACAAATAGTATATTACAGTAGTTAGAACCAAGAGCACATTGTCAAAAGGTATAATTCTGCTAATTCCTCGGACTATCCCAAAACTAGATGTGACTTGTCAAGCGAAAATAAATTATTTTTTTTGTTGAACAGCCTCTCAGAGGCGAAACTACGTTAGGTTGCTCTACTGAGTACTAAAACTATTTAAATATATGTAGAAAAGAAAGATAAAGTATTAAATAATTGACGCTTTACAATTATTATTCCAATCATTTAGCAGCGTAACTTGAGAGATTTTAGGCATAGGCATATAGAGATATTATTAACTGAATATGTGGAACAGCGTAGTCGACAACTTGTGTATTATACATACGGGGTGTTATGGAAATGACTTATTATATTTAAATGGGTGACTCCTTGGGTGTCCTAGAGAAAGTCTACATACTTTTTTTTTTAAATCGAATATCTAAATACTAAGGTAAAACCCATTTTTATCCACATACTGTCGCGCCGTTCCATCTGGATTCACTTAGCAACAATGTGGGCCACTAGAGTATACTAACCGTGTTGTCAGATCACACCGCGTGTCGCCCTTGCTTGGATACCGGCCGCGCGCCACTATCGTTGCTTCAGTATGTTTTGAGACTCGGGGGTGGAATGACGCTGTCGAGGGTTCCACGTGCTTAACGTATACGAATTTTAAACGTTTTGCTAGTTGTAGCAGTACCCGATTTTTTTTCTGTTGTGAAATAATTCATAATAAATGTTTTGATGTGATTTCAAATGTGTGTGTTATTACCTACTGTTGAGCTGTTGAAAAACATACTTTTTATGTTTTATTTTTTTATGGAATTTAATTATAAAACGGATTATTTTAAAATAAGATCGAAGGTTAAGAGAGTATGTACCTTAAAATTGTAGTTTTTTTTTTCTAAAAAGGTTGAAAAAGAAGTGATAACGCGTGTCAAAGACGTCTTGTTGTCAAAAACTGAACACGTGTTCTGTGTTGCAATATGACAACACCGCCTATAATGCGCTAACCTCTTTTGAACCTCGAGACTACCTAAATAATCTATTGATTGCGAAGGTCCTCAGGAGCGGCCACGTAAATTTTGAGGTTTCATATAAAGTGTATATTTAGCTTAATAATTCAAAGCGCCAATTATGGTTATTTTTCCTCAATTTATTTTCATCTCAGGATTTGCCGGTTGAAATATAATAATCATTTCCATAACACCCTGTATATTCTAATAAATTTCCAGTTTTTCTTTGCCTTTCTTAATCTTTGTCACTAAATGTAAAAAAAAATCTGAAACGTCAGTAACCGCTGTTGACAACCAATCAATAAAAACTTGTCTACGAATTTTTACATAACACATACATATTCCGTAATATATAAATTATTGTTTTCTTATATTGCTTTCTAAAAGTATTTGTACAAAGACTAATAAATTATATAGTAGTTGTTTTATAGAAAGGCTACTGTACTAGACAACTCAAGTAGGTACAGTATTTATCCTTAAAACCTACACAAATAAAATTATTAACTTTAATTGATTTAAGTAAATAAATATTATGTGTTGCTTATATTGTAATTATATACTGATAAAGATTTTGCATATCTACTTAATTCAGAAACTTTTTTATCTTTAAACTTTAATATAACGCTCCCAAAGTACTTGAAAACCTTAAAATAATTACAACGAACAATCGTACCCAACCCCAAAAAATTACATAAAACAATAGATTGAATTATAATATTTACATTGTTTCCTTTTATATTTACTTACATCTTCTGTATCAAATGAAAAACAAAATCTGCAACACATTTGTATCTAAATCATACTACTATTTATATTACTCATTCACAATAGTCAACTTAAAACAAAAATTAGATAAGAAATAAAGGGTTTTCTGTGAACTACAAATTGGAGTATTTAAAAATTTCTCTGATCTCTCTCTGGCCGTGTTTAAAAACCCGGCAATTTACTCTCAGAATCTAGACTCAGCTAGATGTTACAAAAATACGTGTCCAAGGAAGTTCTACACAAAATTCATTACCACACAAATCTTAGCTATCCCTACACTTGTCATTTTAAACCATCAGAAATTTAAATACTTAGTTAATACAACTGTAAGATTGATTAAACTTGTTTATGTCAGTATCAAAATGTAAAATGCTAGAAAATTTTAACAAGCATAGAAAGAAATTTAATAAATAAAGCTAAGGAGGTAGCAATTACTAAATGGATATTATATTGTCATAAAACAAGCTGGTTCTTACTTGAATTGACCGATCGGAGTCATATTCATGATAGATCCGTGTAGTTTGTAGGGATACTCATCCTGATCTCCCGGTTTCGAATTAGTGTGTTTTGTAAGGGTGTGAAAGTGTCAAAATTTTTTATTTTTTTTTCTCTCTTTATAATTCTATTGGGTTCATTTTCTATGTAGGAATCGTTCAGAGGAATATGAATTGTACTAATTTATCATTTTCCTGTTGTTTTATAATTTCTTATTTATTAGTCTTATTTTTTTTTTGTTTTTTATTCCTTTTTTTAATTGTGCTCTGACTGCTTGCTGTATTCTGCATTTTATGCGTATAGTGGGCAGTTAGAGTATATCAACTTATAGGGTCTGTATTAATCTTTATATCTAGGTTAAGCTAGGAGACTCGGCCTCACTTCGCCATTTGTAATCTTTTACAATAAATAATAGCAACGCGACAGCTATCTCTAACCTTATTTGATTCACGGAGTGCCAGTCCTGGTTCACTATATTCTGAAAGGGTTAACAATAATTTTTCAAAACTCCATTTTTGCTTGTGTGTGAGGGCTACATGAATTTTTAGTAATTTTAAATTTTGCAAAGTTGGATTTATGTCAGAATTGTATATTATTATTTTTCTTGGGCACCCTGAATAATTTAGGGAACAGATCAACATATAAAAAATATAATTTTTAGAAAAATTGGTCAAACATGTGCTACAGATACAACAACAAATAAGTTTAGAAAGTAATTAATTAAAAATATTGCTTTAACTAAGTAGTTATGTTTTAAACCTCAAAAATATAAGTTATGTTTCTGGATATGCATTCTGTGTCTTTAAGTTTTATAACACAATTAGTTTGTTCGGTTTTGTTTTATGATTGCAAAAGAATTGTGCTAAAATTAATTTTTAGGTTACGAGTTGGTAAATACATCTTAATTTCTACAAATATATTTACCTTGGAATAAAACAAATGCTGAATCTTCCGGGAAAAAGTCTCGATATCTGTCTTAACTGACAACAACCTCAGTTCGGCCACTGCATAACAGGACCATGAGCTGGACTCGCTCTCTCCGTTGCATTGCAAGAAGAATCCCAAAGAGCGCTGCGACGTACGATCCTGATTGTGGCTGCTCCTTGGCATAACCATAATCTTCCATGGTAGGTTGCGGACATATGTCGGCGGGGACAATATGGAGTCCTAGAAATGAATAGTTCCGTCAGTTTATAATAGTGATATAAACTTATCATTTCTTTTGCATTCGTAATTTAATTATTTCATCTATCATAGTAATGAAAAACACTAGAGGAAGCGTATGTTCCCAAGATCATTAAATTAACTAGGTTGCATCATAGAGCAGCATTCGGCTAAGGGGTCCGCGCGGGGAGGCGGAAGTTTTATAGCTTTTCTTCAACGTGGTTTTCGTTGAAATACGGTACCTTTTCTCAACCAAATCTTCGTACAAACTGTTTCATCAGTTGTACATGCATTATTTAGAAGAAATTTTAGTGATATAAGTACTGTATCATTGTTAGGTAAGTACAATATCACATTGTATCTTCTTCGAAATAATTGTCTATGGATACCTCTTTAATTTATTTGAGTTTCTACTAGGCATAAAAAGGAAAAATACTTCATGACATCGTTGTAACAGGTATGGAACAAAAGTAATTTCCAATATACACCACAGGTAATTAACATTATTTAAGAAAACAATTAATTTCTTTTAAAAACCAACAAAATAATGATATTTTGTTTTCAAGAGAAAGACGTGCTATGGAAGTAATTAAGATTCAGGCATGAAAGAAATAAGAGGATCATAACAATTTGTATATAACAACTTATGTTAAATATATATACCTTCTATTTTATTGTATTTAAATAATAACCTACCTTACTACTAAATAGTTAGTTCACGTCCATTCAACAACGAGACAAAATGTTACTATTTTAGTGTAAGTGGGTGAGAATTGTACAAGTTCTGACGATAGTTTAATACAATAAACCGAAACGTTAACAAAATATCGGAATTTCATTTCAAAGTGACTGAAACCCAAGAATAAACTACCTATAATAAATTGTAACATTTGGGCATTTTTCCGTTGGACATTTCGCTGCCAAAGAGGTTTTTTTGTACTTATTTCGGTTAATTTGGGTTCATTTTGTAATAAAAGTTGCACACTAACCCATTATGCCAATTAATTATCGAATATTCAAAAATTCACGTCCTAATGAATAAGCTGTTAGTTCGTTAATAATGAACCAATTTTAATAATTTTTTTAACTGATAGAGGGCAGACTAGTTTACATCCTGATACGTAGCGCATAAAATCTAGATGCATGTAAATATCCTAAAATTTAAATATGACACATATTCTTACATGAGAATTGAATTTAATTTTTTCTTAAAAACCAATTATATATACATAGTGGCCCATCGAAAACAGTCCAGCAACGTTTACGGCTGTGTACGTGAAAATTTAAAAAAACCTCGGACCCGTAAACTTGTGTTTTCAGGGGGACACGTTTCACTATTAATTTCATCCCTGTAACCTCAACCCCCCCATATCGGGGGCGGCTACCCTTGTTTTTTCAAATGGGAATGGGAATGCGAATTTGAAACATTTCACTGCACCTCTTATCAAGTACATATTTGAAAAAAACAAGGGCAGTAGCCGCCCCCGCTAGTGGGGTTGTGGTTACAGGGATGAAATTAATAGTGAAACGTGTCCCCCTGAAAACACAATTTTACGGGTCAGAGTTTTTTTTAATTTTCACGTACACAGCAGTAAACCTTGCTGGACTGTTTTTGATGGGCCACCCTGTATATATAGGTTAGACACTGCCCCAAAAGAATCGCCATGCCACTCGAGTTAACAAAAAAAATTACCTTTTCTTCTGAACACGTTATATTGTTGGAAAACGTTCCGTAAACAATCACTGCAACATTTTAGCACTTTTGGCTTTTGCTAAATTAAAATCATTTCAATAAATAAAGTCTATAATACGCTACGCAATTATCTTTTCCATTTAATTCATTTACTTAACATAAAAATTCGAAAATAACGATACAAATACAAAGTGCACATTATCCACATTATCTACATAAGCTTCCAGTGAATTTTGAACGTGTCTGTATTAGTTAATCTATTATTATCATTGTGTCCTAAATATTGAATCATTTTGAAATGTTTTGGAAATTTTCTTCCTTTGTAAATATTTGAAATATTTTTTAATTAAACAGATTAATTTTTTTAATTGAATGTTTTAGATATTTCTGTATTTTTTTTTAATTTTGCCGAGTGTAAACACTAATTTTGTGTAATTAGCACCAAATAAACTATTGACATTTGATATCTGGTGGCATTTTAAATTTGTCGTATTTCCAAAGGACTTTAACTGTTTTGGGCACAATCGGCACCAAGAGAATTCTGGTGCATTTTTACATCTTTAATATTAGAATCGCCATATTTTGCCGTTGAACGGTACTAATGCCTGAGGCGTGTTTCATTGATGACGAACAAGCCAGAAGCAGGTAAAAAAGCAATCGATTATGTAAAATTGCTAAATTTAGGAATTAGGAAAAATTTAATTTTGGGAACACATTTTAAGGGCAGATCTAAGTATTCAAAAACATCGATGCTTGTATTGATGGTAAAACCATCAGTTATCGTCGTGAATTATCGATGTTCGTCAAACATGGACAGTTATCGCCCACCTCTACTTTTTTCCCCATTCTGCAGGAATACATTGTCAAATCTGTATTTAACAAAAATTATGCAGAACGATCGAAAAATTATTTTCTAATAGCTATGGAAGAAGAGAAGAAACAGCAACACATTGATGCTTACTAGTGATGCCGCCGAAACTTGATCTTGTATCTGGCGTATATATATGTACTAGATCCGGCCGGAACTGAATTTAAAAAAATATGTTATAGAAATTATGAGCAGAACCACAGCGACACAGTAGAACTGATTTATTTAACGAAACAAAGATAAAAACAAGTAACAAACTCTGGAACAAATGACATAATAAATAATATGTAACAAATTAATATTTTTTATGGGCAGATTATGGTGCAGAAAAATTATTTTTTCCCCGTTGCCTGTTTCTTTTTTTTTTTTTTTTCGTAGATATCGCCGGCCTCTGAAAATTCTTCCACTAGTTGCAGCAGGCATAGATAAGAATTTTTTCTCCCTTTTTTGATAAAAATGGAAAATTTTCTTCATGTTTTTCCATGAACTGGATTTGACTTCTTTTTAGAATTTTTTGTTGTAATAACACGTAAATCACGACGTTGGTTCCAGTATCTGGAATTTTCAAAAAGTGGATCCGGCGGCACCACTAATGCTTACCATCAAAAGCCTTATCTTTACAAACATTCTTGCAAAGCTTTGTTGTGATTTTTTTTTGTAGTTGGCCTTAATTCTGTCGAGTTCTAGCTTAGGTCAGGAGGTGCCACTTTGCCTATGCTATTTTCGTATACAGGGTAATTGTAATACTCAAAGTGTAACCATTCAAAAAATATATACTAATGCAATGAATCTTTGATAGACAAAATTTTCAAAAAAAACTCCTGTATCTTGTGAACCATGTTTTTAAATTTTATTTATTAAGCCACAGGGGGGACGTAAGCGGGTAAAGACTTGCAAATTTTAATGCCATTATTCAGAGGTTCAATGAAGTTTAAAAAAATCAGTGTATTTTAGTATGACATAAATTGAAAAATGTATATCGCATACTGGCATGATAACCAATACAAATAAATCTTTATAATGCACGTTACCTTTAGCTTGCTAAAGTTGGGCACATTAAATTTGAAAGTGGCCTCACTTCGAGCCTCGTCTTCATCCATGTCCGTGTCCTGTGCAGCCATGTTTGGGTCCATCTGGGGCCCAATAATCACTTCGCCATTTTGAGTTTGATCCATTTCACCACCTCCTGCGTCTGTGATATAGTCCATATTATTTACTAAAAAAGATAAGATATTTTTAGATTACGAAAGGTGGATAGATTTTATTTTTGGGTTCAATACATGTTTTACAACATTTACACAAGTCAGAATTATACAATGTGTCCAAGGAAGTTCTACAGAAATGGGAATCTTTTTTATTATGCGTTTTATGGAAAAAAAAATGTCACTTCCTAAAAAGCTCTGCTGCTCAAAAAATATTCCTGGTAAGAGAAAATCTAAGCATATTCTTTATGTACAGTTCTGGATTCCGTCGAAAGGAGAGCCATTCGTCTGATCGGAGATCACAAGCTGATAAAGAACCTAGACAGCCTGGAACATCGAAGACAGGTTGGTGATTTGACTCTCTTTTATAGATATATTTCCATGAAAAATGCTCGGCTGCAGAAATACACGACGAATCACTGCCGCCGGTCCGTATGTGGTTAAGCTTAGTACTCCTCGAACTTCATTATTTAAGAATTCTTTCATCTGGACGACGTCATCCTTATGGAACGACCTTCCCGAGGTCGTTTTTCCCAACGAGTATAACCTAATGAATCGTTTAAGCGCACACGCACCACTTCCACAGTGCCTCAAAGGATTTTCCTATAGTGATTACGTTTGATCAGTCAAAAGAAAAAAAGCAATCGTAAAGACACCAGACTGCTGATATAAGAGTTCCGAGGAAAAACATCTTGGCTTAAAAAAAACTATCTTTAAAATATATTTATGAGCAACACTGACATTACCACCCAAATATTTTGTATTATCAACCGACTTGACTATACCAGTACATACACAATCCTCAGGAAAATTACAATTTATCGAATAAACCCTAATTTAATTTTTACTTGGCAGACCAATTTTATTCATTGATTTGAAAAACACATGAAACTTGTTTTATTAATATTTAGCGTCAAAAACTTATAATTCATCCAAATTTTAACATAGGTAACCCTCTTAAAAACATCATTGTTTGTAGGAGGGAGTACTATGATGTCTGCTTTCTGTTCAAAATATTTAATAACTATATTAGAAGTCCTGAATGTCTTCAGGCTCTTTCTACTCATGTACCTGGTTATCAGACCCGTACTCACGCCCTTTTACACGTGCCATATTGTCGTACTAATTATCTATTGAGCAGCCCAATAAATAGAATCGCTACAAATGTTAACCATTATTATAATAGACTGAACTTTTTTAATGTATCCCTTTATAAGGTTAGTTTAAGCTGTATAATTTTATCATACTTATGTAAATGTTGAATACATAAATAAATAAATAAATCATTCCACAATGATCCCTTAATAAGCAAACCCTATCCTCCCCAAAACAAACGGCTTTAAAGCCAGTTATTGCTTTTGCCAGACTGTTAATAAGAGAATAAAATCGGGCCAAGCACTGTCGAGATACACCATACTCTACCCCTTGAAGAGCTACATATTGAATTAAGTTTAACTTTTTGGCTTCTATTATTCAACTCAGTCAGTTCCAATTTGTGTAGTAAAATAATATGGTGATCCATAGTATCAAATGCCTTGGAGAGGTCGAGAAGAATATAAAAAAAGGGTTCACAAGAAGTACAAGAATGTCAAAAAGGTCCAAGGCAGAACTACCCATATTTTTAATTTTGAGAAAAACGACAAATAACGCCACTCTTCTATAACGTTTGTCGTTTCAACATATTTCCAGAGATGAATCAAGTTTGGCCAAATATATCATATTTAATGATCCCTCAATGGTAGTTCACCACAAAAATGAAGCAAAAGCAGTGCAAGCAATACAAATTGCACTTAATGTCGTTGTATTGTGATTTCAAAAATGGAAATTAAAAGTACATCACGAGAAAACACCAAATAAACCCACAGATACAAATTAAATACCGGGCCATCCATTTTGATCACAAAGTGAATTTTAAACATCACCTAACAGTTATAAAGAAAAAGATGATAACCAGAAGTAAACAATTTAGATCTCTCACTTATAAAAATGAAGAAATTAATTTAAAAACTGCTTCACATATGTATACAGTGTGTACATAAAGTAAGGAACAAATTCATTATCTAGGAATCTAAAAATATTTCGGAAAAATCCTCGGACACGTGTATAATAATTTTTAATGGCGCATTTTTTTCCCATACAAACTTAATATACAAGGTGGCTCATGTGGTAGATATAACATTATCGACGATTTTTTTAAATGGGAACCCCTATATTTTAGTTCAGATCTGTAATCTCCAAGAACAGCTGATTTCAAAAACATAACACACTTAGGTCCTAAAATTCATAGTTTTGTTACTATAGGGTAAAACAAATAATTTTATTTAAGATATTTTTAATTTAAAAAAATGTAAAAAAATTAAATAAGCTATTTAATTAAGTGTTGAAATTGTCCTCCTTCTGCTGCCTGACAGTACCCCAAGCGATCAATAAATTCTTGTTGGACTTTTCTTATGGTTTCTTCTGAAATGTTCCTGCATTCTGTTGTTATTCGATTTTTTAAATCTTCAATATTGGCAGGTCTGACTTTATAAACAACATTTTTCAGGTGACCCCACAAGAAAAAGTCCAGTGGTGTAAGGTCTGGAGACCTAGGCGGCCATTCAACAGGCCCACGTCTTCCAATCCACTTGTTCGGAAAAACTTGGTTTATGTAATGGCGCACTACTGCTGCATAATGTGGAGGTGCGCCATCTTGTTGGTACCATAAATTTTCAACTAGAATTCCTGGATTATTTCTACTAGGGTATAAGTTAACTAGCGTAGGGATAAGAAAGTTCTGAAGAAAATGAAGATAATTTAGCCCGTTTACATTGTTGTCAAAAAAATATGGCCCAATAATTTTGTTTTTCACAATACCAGCCCAAACATTAATTTTTTGAGGATATTGAGTATGGTGCTCACGCAACCACCTGGGATTTTCTTTGGCCCAGTATCTACAGCTTTGCCGGTTCACTTCTCCATTTAATTTAAAGGTAGATTCATCCGAAAATAGGATATTTTCAACAAACAAAGGATCTAAGTTACATCTTTCCATTAATATTTGACAAAACTCCATTCTACGATCTGGATCATCTTCATTCAACTCATGAACCAATTGGATTTTAAACGGGTGCCAGTTTTCAACCGTCAATAGGTTATGAACGGTCATAGCAGCCGCCCCATGATCAATGCTAATCTGGCGGACGCTGTTGTGGGGATCTTCTTCCATAGCCAATAAAATATCTAATTTCTTATCATCCAGAATAGTTGGACGGCCTTTTCTGGGAATATCTTCCACTGAACCCGTTTCCAGAAATTTTATTTCAAGTTTACTCACAGTTGATCTAGTAATTGGTCTTGCTGGATACTTAGTGTTAAACAAAATGCAAACTTCTTGTTGAGTACGGATCCTATCACCATATCCAATCATCATAAGAATTTCTATTCTTTGTGTTAAAGATAAACGCATAGTAACTCAATATGTTTTAAAATAAAATTTATTACTTCTAATAAACTTACTAGAAAAATATAATGTAATGACAATGACATTATCTAAATACCATAGTTACATAACAGCAAATAGGCCTACTCGAGAAAAAACATAAGTAACAGCAAATTATGGTGCGTCCATTAATTACGTAAGGCTTTCAGGTAAAATTGGGTGATGGCGGAAGGGATTGAGCTAAATGTCACGAAATCTTTTATTGGGGGAAGGTGGGTTGAAAAATCGCTAAAAACGCCTCACGTAATTAATTGATGCATCCCAAGCCAAAAAAAAAAATCTTAAATAAAATTATTTGTTTTACCCTGTAGTAACGAAACTATGAATTTTAGGCCCTAAGTGTATAATGTTTTTGAAATCAGCTGTTCTTGGAGATTACAGATCTGAACTAAAATATAGGGGTTCCCATTTAAAAAAATCGTCGATAATGTCATATCTACTACATGAGCCACCTTGTATATTAAGTTTGTATGGGAAAAAATGCGCCATTAAAAATTATTATACACGTGTCCGAGGATTTTTCCGAAATATTTTTAGATTCAAGAATATTTCACAAACTCACTACAAAATTTACCAGCAAGGCAACGAATTTAAATACATATATAATGGAGCCATTTATTATGAAATTTCCCAATCATTATACCAAAAAAATACAATACACTGAAAGGACAGTTTTCCAAATAATAACAAATTAGCTTTCTTTTCTGTACATGATTCTTTTGTGACGATTTTGTTTTATGTAAGATTATTTATTGTGATTTATGCACATTTTTCTTTTCACGTAAATTAAAGGCTGAAAGACCTAGGGCGATAGGCTGTTGGACTTTCGTCTAATAAAAATGTGTTAATAAATAAAAGGTGTTTCTATAAAGCAGTAAAAATGGTCGAGGAGGAGCAGAAAAAACTTTTCATTTAAAATCGGGTAAAATAATAATTAGCTTTTTGAAAACCCATGCATGTTATAAGTAATTTATGTCACTCAACTAAACAGAAGGTCTCGCAAAAGGTGTATCGACATCAGCCTATTTGATACAATGGTGGGCTGAAAAATTGTGGTTGATCCAGTCTTGAAGATGTTTTTAAAAATAATACCTAATATTTAATTCAAATTTTGTATTTGTACTCCCAACAAAATTTGAAACAACTTTTTTTAATTGTCGTTTTGCTAGAAAATTAAAAATAGGGGTAGTTCTCCCTTGGACCTTTCTTACGTTCTTGTAACTTTTAGGAACTATGTATAATACTTTATTTTTTCATCAATCTTAGTCCCGGATTGCTTTGTATAATCCCAGAATGTTCTACTAATTATGTTACCTTTTTTTTAAAGTTAGATATTATTTGTGCAGCACAGAATTTTACGTGAGCGCCTGAAGAAAAACTGGTTTCAGCGCATCAAAGACATGGTAATCTCTTGAGTCAAGGTCGGGTGAATAAGTATGATGTGGTAAACATTCAAACTTTAAATACATATTGGACAGTTGCCACCTCAGACAAAAGATAAACATAGACAAAGGTCTCCCTCCTGTCATAAACAGGTCTTCGCTTTGGTGATACTGTCAGAATCATATTGAAATCACTTTTCCAAAGGAAATAATTATTTGCAACAAACTTAGTTGGGAGTAACTTTTTGATAGCATATAAATATAGGTATTTAGAAATAATGTAATATTCAGGGTTATTGAGGTTAAGGAAAACCAAAAATAATTTTTGTTTAAAAGGGGTGGGGGCAAGTGTTTGATTGAAATTTGATTTAATCAGATTATTTTCATTTGAATAAAATAATCCTTCAAAAAATTTAATTAAAGAAAAAATACATACAAATAAAACATCTAACAAAAGATATAAATTATTATGAAATAAAGGCTCCAACCTACAACATTGAAATTTGTAACAGCAAGTTGAATATTCAGAAAGATTCAATTTGTTGCAAACTTAGGAGATGGAATTATAAGACAGTCCTGCTTGCATTGATGTTAGTTGCACCAGAAAGTAGTATTCTTCTGGGTAAAGGGCACCCTATTATGAAAAAGGGATGTATGGTAATATTGGATGACATTTTCATATGAAAACATATTTACACAAATTAAATCACTGAACTATTACGTACACTTAGCACCCATACTTAATGCAGTTAGACTTTTTACAAATTTATTTATACTTTTGTGTCATTATGGTTTTAGATATGTACTACTATAGACGGTAGACTTTACTTACTAACTCGAAAGGATATATTAAATTAAGGAATATTGTATTGATATTGCGAACCATCTTATAAGTTTCAAGAGAATTGATAAACTTGGGAAAGGTCATATTAAGCAAAGAACTCAGTCCAAATAAATTACTAGTTTAAAACAATTCAGCAAAATTGGTCTTTAAAAACGCTGAAATAATAGCCAAGTGGATGGTGGGTCATATGTGTAAAGGCGCAAAATATGGCTAGGTTTTTAAGCATAATAATATAAATGTTTTGTGACGGCGAAAAGCTGGAGAGTTTTCTTTGTTGGGGGAGCCAAAATACATGCTAAAAATAAAGAATTTTTACCAAAAAGCTAAATAATGTCCATTGTCTTGCCATGGATGATGTTTGACTTTACTAGTTGTAAAAAATGTCAAACGTCAAATCCGAAGTGAAATGTCATGGCATCCTAGACTGGAAATATTATAATTTAGTTATTTAACATTATTTTATAGCTTACCTTCTTGAGTGTCCATTTCCTCAACCTCGTTCTGATTATTTTGAGGATTGTCCTCGTTCCTCCGATAGTGCCCCGTCACGTGGTTCATTATCGGGGGCGACGAAGCAAGGGGTGCAGTCTTGTCCTTGCCTGATGAACTTTTACCCTTTTTCGAGTTTAAAGTCGTCTGCTTGTCTGCCGAAACAACACGGTAGCCTGTATTATTGCTATTGTACGAATTGTTTTTTGTACCGGAGACGGTGGTAGTCAATTTCACAAAGTGCTTACTCGCGATGCGCCCAATGTCTGCTATTTTTTACACCCTCGGCGCGAGGGAAACACACAAGAGACATATATATGCTTGTATTTTTCGGCTTCTGAAATTTCTTTCCAATGGTAAAGTTAGGTTCTTTTACTTTGCACAAATTTGCGATGCCGACACTACACTTTTTGTATTGGAAAATAAACAAAATGGAGTCATTTCTGCGGTATCGTCTTCCGCTTAGATTTTTATGGAATTCTTGAGGGAAACTGTCAAAGCAGTGCCACCTGTATGACAAGTAAAAATGTACTTGTCCCAGAAAAACTTTAATAGCAGTATAACAGGAACCTGTAATAAATATTGATGACACAGACGAAAAGTAGGATAACCTTGTAGTGGTTAAACGTAGGTTATACATTTTAGGCTATTTTTCCATGGGCCATGGTGTTAATTTAAATTACGCTTAAACTGTTTTTGTCCATAAAATCTGTAGAATCTCAGAAACCGTAGTACAGATCGTACTTTTTTTAAAAGTTACCCTCGACTTTAATTCTACTAAAAAATCGCAACAGGCCAATGGGAAAGCCCATACTTGGTATGATTTCTGCCTTATTGAAAAAAATATTTAGAAAGTTCCTAATTGTTTTGGTAAAATGGCAACGGCGACATATCATTCGATAATTCGATCAACGAAATGATTATCTTATGAACTTAGATTTAATCTAAGGCTATGAAAGACTAGAAAAGAATAACTTTTTGATCGAACGTTACAAGCGTAATACAATAGTAATACAGTTAGGTACATATCTTATTCTGGCGTTCTTTTATCAAATATGCCACGGTTCTTGAAATGTCGATTTCTCAAAACAAGTTTTTTGTATAGTTACTGATAAATATATACATACCTACAATTAATTACAGGAAGGTCATGGGGGTGACCCCACCCCCAAACAAACAATGGAACACGACGAAAAATAACAAATACAGGTTGTTATGGAAATGACTTAAATTATATTTAAACCGTCAAATGCTGAGATGAAAATAAATTGAAGAAAAATAACTATTAATGGCGCTTATTTGATTTAATAAGCGAAATATACACTTTATATGAATTCTGATAATTTACGTTGCCGCTACTGGCGACGGTCACAATTAATAACTTTATTGAGGTACTCTCTCAAAAGAAGTCAGTGCATTGTAGGCGGTGTTGTTATATTGCAACACAGAATTGTAAACGTACGTGTTCAGTTTTTGACAACAAGACGTCTTTGACCCGCATTATCACTTCTTTTTCCAATAAAAAAAAATTGTATTTCCAAATAATTTAATGGTGATATCATACTTTGTGTTACTATATCATGCTATGTTGGTTACCGCCGGTGATTACCAAGTTTTAGCGCGTGCATCAACCTTAGTCGTTGGAAACCATTAAATTAAACAAAAATATTTAATGTTTAAATAAGGTCTAAAATTTACTAGATTGTTATAGCACTACTGTTTTTATGTTCTGTTGGGATATAATTTTCTTTCATGTGCCTGTGATTTCAAGTTCGTGTGATATTACTATTTGTTTATGTAAACATACATAAAACTGAAAAAAAATGTAAATTTGGGGTAGTTTTGGTCTACAGGGTTATTTTTTAGTTGAAAATTTCCCTTATAGAGGCGAGGATTCTATTCTCTTTTCAGAAGTTACGTGTGCCATTCGTGGATCGACATGAATATGAATCATTTTCTTTAAATATTTGATAAAAAATTGAACTCTGGTCTTACGTAGGATTGTGTAATGTTTTAACAAATAGTAACAATCTTGAAAATAAGTAATAAAATAGATAGTTATTTATTAAAGTTCCTAAACTTTCTAGAAAAAAACATATGATGGGGTGTTATAAAATTAATCTTTATTGAAAACATCTATATAAAAATATACGCATCATTATTATTATTCATACAAAATATATTATTCATAATGGAGTTATGCGACTAAGTAAATCAAACACTAGATTACCACCAAAGAGAACAATGGTATAAAAACAAATTAAACAGTAACGGATTTAACGTTATTACACACAAATAACTGCACGGAATTTTTCCCGCGTTTTTATTTTTGTTTAGTTATTAGTTGTTCACCCTTCCCTAGATCCAAATTGGGTTAAAATGCTTGCTCGGATTTGCTAAATGTAAAGGATACCTACCTAATCCTAACGTAATGCCGAAAATGGGTAGAGTTGACGCCAATCGTGTAAAATACAATGACGTAGGTATAGTTGTTGCAGAATTATACCGTTGACTCTTACTGCCATAAATAAACTACCTGATTAAACCCTATTGTATACGCCTCAACCTCTTCAAAGCTCAATAAATGGGATCAGGGCCGGTTTAAATATTTAAGTCTCCATTCCCGTAAACGTAGAGATTCCATTATATAATGTTTGTCTTTTATCAATGCTTCGGTATTTAAACCCATTTTACGCAATATTTTCCTAAGGCTCGAAAGGCTACAAGAGATATTTGTTTCGTCTTTAATCGCTCTTGAAATCAAAGTGAGTACAGTTTGTGCCTCATACATTTGGTAAATCTTTCTTCTTAATAAATCCATGTAATTTTCGTCAATGCTTCTAAATGTGCCAGAATCATTCCGATTTTTTCTAGGATTAACAGGTTTAAGTACTATGTCTCTTACCGAAGATAAAGGAGTTTTTGTCAAAGTATACGTCTCTGATAAAGCATCCATCGAATTAAAATTTCTACTCAATACACATTTTTAATTATTAGTTTGGCATCGGTAGATAAATGCTTTCTTTTAAAAATGACATTTGAAGATGCCCCCCTATCAGCATAATTCCAAGGACGCCACATTCTACCACTAATAAGCCCAACTAAAAATTACTCGCCGGAAAACCACTAAAGATTAAAATTATTTAAAATCACTTTGTATTTATATACCCACCTCTTTCGGTCATTATTGCAGCATAGCCAGATTGACATATTTATCGCAAAGGTATCTTGCAAAATCCTAATTAAAAATTTGTTAATTTGACAATTACACTGTTAAGATTAATCTGCATTTGTTCTTAAAATATATTTATTTCCCAATAATTTTACTATAAACTGTGAAAAGGCCATTTTTTTTAAAAATATTATTATAATAGTACCTACGTAAAGGTATGAAACGAATTTTGAACTAATCCAACTGCACTCTGGCAATATATATTTCTATTTTACTACGCGCAACATGTGCGATACGATTGGGACCGTTTTATATTCAAAGTTGGGACCCCCAAAATCTGAATGAATAATTTCTTAAATTTACAATGTTGGTTGGCGCTAGATTGTTTATATATTTTGGTTGATTTGTGTTTTTTTTTTGTGATTATTGGTGAAAAATCGTCTTTATTATAAACAATCATGGTGCATTCATGTGTAGTTTGTAAAAGAATGGATAATTTAAATATGGATTTATCTTTTCATCAGTAAGTGTGGTTATGTTTTAATATTTAACCATCTAGTATAACCAGTTCCCTCTTATACCCATTACTGATTTTCAATAACATTTTACACCAACAGCTTCACTTTCCAACAGATTCTGGCACCTGGGGTTAACGTTTTAATTGTATTTTACCATAATCCTTTTATTTTAAACTTTTTCCAAATTAAAGCACTTGAATCAATACTTCTGCGTACATTAGGTACCCTCTATAAACATACTATACAAGATGTCAATTTGAAAACTTCCCACCGCAAGGCTTCCATAGTAAATAAACTTAAAAATCGGAGAGACGTCACACGAGTTGAAGAAACGTCACACGTTATTTGCAGCCTTCGTGGTTTAACCCTCGGGAGGGGTAGATGTTACCCTTAAAATCTTAAATGAGAAGGGGCGATATCATTTTAAAGCTCGTTTAAATATCTTTCCATTAATAATATTTATTATTTTTTGAGTAGTAGTTTCCACGAATTCGTATTTCAACAATAATTAAAGCTTGTCTGCATTGAGATTGTCTGATAAAGTCTGTCGTGGAACTCCTGCTCTTTAACATTTGAAAAAACTTCATAAATATCAGCAGGTTATTGTGTTTTGTTAACAAAACGAATTTAACATGTTCCCAAAGAATGACGCTAAGGGTTCAATCCGGTGCTCTCGGACGCCATTCAATCCCTTCCCTTCTGACAATTGATCTATCAGGGAATCTCTCGTTTATAACCACTGTCGAATAGGAATAAAATTATAATAAGGTGGAACACCGTCTTGCTGAAAATGTAACAGATCTTCCTGTAAAACTACATTCCTGCTCATTAGTTCCACAATTTACTAAACACAAATTAATTTTTTATCAAAATTGCACTATATTCAGTAGGTAACGCCCAAAAGGGGGCACATGCCCCCTTCCCCCAGCAGGCTACTATCGTGGCCATTGTTTCAATTTGAGCAGTGCTGCCCCGAACCTATCGATTTTTCGGTAATTCTATCGATATTAAGACCGATCTATTGGAATAATTCCAGATTTCAAGGATTTTATTTACTGATTTTAAATCTTAAAAAACGCACAGTAAACCCGAACAAACCAGGCACAATATACAGGGTGTAATAGAAATGACTAGAAAACTCTACATACTTTTTTTTAAAATCAAATATCTAAATAAATACTAAGGCAAAAACCCATTTTACCAACAGTCGCGCCGTTCCATCTGGATTCACTTAGCAACAATGTGGGTCACTTGAGTCTACTAACCGTGATGTCAGATCGCGCCGCGTGTCTCGCCCTTGCTTGGATACCGGCCGCGCGCCACTATCGTTGTTTCAGTATGTTTCGAGACTCGGGAGTGGAGTGATGCTGTCGAGGGTTTCACTTGCTTGACATATACGAATTTTAAACGTTTTGTTAGTTGTAGCAGTACCCGATTTTTTTCTGTTATGAAATAATTCATAAAGAAATGTTATGTGAATTTATGTGATATTATCTACTGTTGAGCTGTTGAAAACATACTTTTTGTGTTTTATTTTTTTATGGAATTTAATTATAAAACGAATTATTTAAAAATAAGATCGAAGGTAAGAGAGTATGTACCTTAAAATTGTAGCTTGAAAGAGAAGTGATAACGCGTGTCAAAGACGTATTGTTGTCAAAAACTGAACACGTGTTCTGTGTTGCAGTATGGCAACACTGCCTATAATGCGCTAACCTCTTTTGAACCTCGTGACTGCCTCAATAAACTATTGATTGCGAAGGTCCTCAGGAAAGCGGCCACGTAAATTTTGAGATTTCATATAAAGTGTATATTTCGCTTAATAATTCAAAGCGCCATTTATGGTTATTTTTCTTCAATTTATTTTCATCTCAGGATTTGCCGGTTTAAATATAATAAGTCACTTCCAAAACACCCTGTATTCTGATTTCCAGTCACATTTATAATAAGCATTGACAGGTATATTTCGGAAAATACATCTATTGATAACCAGTAGGTACACCACATGTATACGTATAGTTGTGTATATTGTGGTACCCTCTTCTCTTTTAAGATCAAAATACATTGTGCTCCTCCCGGGATTGTATCCTGGGTGCGCCACTGACTAGATTACTAATTCATGCAAGTTTTTAGGAGGTGAATTTGTCTCTGTTAAAAAAATTGGAAAGGATATCACCTGGAGTGACTATACTTATTGACCTCTAATCCATTCTACTAAAAGAGAAGTCTTTCGGAACATATAACGTGGAGGCAACCCCCCACATGACAGGCTTGGTGTTACTGGTCCTCATAGTAGAGGGAACAAACATCTAACAAGATCGGGGTACACAATAAACCGGAAGGCTGCAGTGATAGAAGTTTAGGCCTCACACCCGACCCCCGCCTTTAACCAACCAACAAACCTGTTGCAGTTACAAACATATTTGCTGATGTATGCGAAAAAAAAAACTACATAAAAATAAGATTAAAATATTTCCTACACACGTCATCTTTCTTCTAAAACGTTCCTTATATACTTTCCCCTGAATCCGATACTGAAACACAATTATAACTGTGAATTTTGTCTTATTAAATTAAAAACAAAATTAATATGTATAAATATTTATTTAGGTGATACATAATTCGTATGGATCTTGTAAGAAATCATATAAAAACCTGCGAAGTTAGGTACATCCACACATTAATATTTATAAAATTAAAAGTCAAACATTGTGTCAATTAAAAAACAAAATAAATATGTTCGGTCAAATTTTTATTTGTATTTTAATTTTTGGTTACTCTCTTGTAACTCCAAAAAGTATTGATAATTTTAATATTAAAGAAAAAATTGAAAACCTTAGAAGCCAATACGGTGGAAGTGGATCTGCACAAAATCAATGGAATGCAGTGCCATCATCAGGTGGAAGTGATTCATCAGTTGACAATGAGCAGCCGTGGGCTATCTACGAAAACCCGTGGGAATCACAATACAAGGCACTTGGGCAAAACTTTCAAAGTGGTAGTGAAGGATCTTCGCAACCCCTATACGGTGGAGCCAATCAAGGGGTAAACTATCAAGCTCAATATTCTGGAGATGAACAATCTGTTAATAATCAGGAACAAGGAGAATATTATCAAAACCTATACGCGGGAGGTGGATCTGCACAAAATCAATGGAATGCAGTGCCATCAGATGGAAGTGATTCACCAGTTGATAATGAGCAGCCGTGGGCTATCTACGAAAACCCATGGGAATCGCAATACAAGGCACTAGGGCAAAACTTTCAAAGTGGTAGTGAAGGATCTTCGCAAGCCCTATACGGTGGAGCCAATCAAGCCCAATATGGTGCAAGTAATTCTGAGGTAGAAGGCAGTGGTTCTTCATCTGATAATCAAGAGCAAGGGATAAATTATCAAGCCCTATATGGCGGAGGTGATCAAGGAGTAAACTATCAAGCCCAATATGGTGGCGATGATCAAGGGATAAACTATCAGGCCCTATACGCTGAAGGTGATACGAGGAGGAAGAGGAATAGTGATGTTAATGATCAGGAGGCATGGGTTATCTACGAAACTCCAGTTGAATCGAAATTTAAGGCACTAGGGCAATCTTTCAAACCCAAATCAGAAGTAGCTGCAGGTACAGAGGAAATTTAGTGTCGTATAAAAAAAAATGTTATTAATTTATTAGCTAAAGTGGTACGCAAAAGGGTTTATTGCGTCTACAAAAACAAATTGTAGAAAATAAACGAAATGTTGTCAATTTAATGGTTTTGTCATTTTTGCGCAGTGCCAGTTTTAAAATAAAAAAGTCCTTAAATACTTAAATCATACTTAATATGAAAAAATGTGTATTTAAAAATATAGGCGCCCCAAAATGGCATCGCATCGCCCACCTGTCCTCAAACTCTGGCTACGCCATTGCACTTGCGTTATTAATTGAATCGGTCATTTTAAAAAGAGGGTTAACTCTAGTTTTTAGAATTTTACAGTGAAAAAAAAACTTTGCACACGCACGGTTCATTTTTAAGAAACCAAGTTCCAAGTTGGTCGTGACTTAAAAAGTAAAGTAAAGTCATGGAGATGTTAATTGATTGAAATTTTTCCCTGATAAGCTGGATCTGGAATACCCAGAGCAGCAGCAGCTATCTTGCAGCGTCTTTAAAAGGACAAATCATTCTTCCAATATGCATGTGCATGTGTCGATTACATACATTTTCGTTTTTTGAAACAGCAGTATCAAAACTTCGCATAGAGATCACTTTCTTCTTGAATTAACTTTGGCCACTATTAGCACACGAAGAAAGTATTAAAATTTCATACTCTTCAGGCGAAAAATTGCAAGGCGTCGTATTTTCTTTTTACTATGCCAAAATCTCTATGACTATGATAGTCATTAAATGAGTGGCTGGGTTGAGAGAAAGAAATTGAGATTTTTCAAAACTTTTTTGTTAAAACGAGACCAAGCAACAACATCTCCGAGAGATGACCCGTTTTCAACTGAATATCGATGCCTGCCAGAGATAAAAAATATACTTAGGTTCTGATTTTCGTCTATACCTATGGATGTGTAAACTTACTGGAGATGACCCCTTTTCAAAATAACTGATTCAATTATTTGTGAGCACTATAGAGCCCCCCAAAGATGTGATTTTTCGATTGGTTCATCCGGTTTAACCATTAGGCGGACTAGGCGGTCGCCTAGTCCGCCTAATCCGAGGGGCCCGAGATTCGTACACATAAATCGAAAAAAAAAAAAAGATTAACAAGGCACAGTTTATAGACAGTTCTATTATTCGGTAAACTTTTGTTTAGGGCCAACGCGAATTATAAAATAATTGAAATAGCAAATACCATTTAGAAATCCTTTATAAAACAAGAACAAAGGCAGAATCCGACGCGCGGCATTGCGAGGTTTGATATTTTACAACAATAATGGTGGCGTTGAGCCTATTTATTCTTTTGATTATGCACTTTTTCATGCTTTTCTGCTATGGGACGTGTTAAGACATGACTATGCGCTACAATGCTTCAAGACTGATTTTTAAACTCACATATTGAACCTAACATAGATGAATCATTTTATATTCTGTCAAGTTAAAGATTGTTCCACGAAAAGTGGATATAGCTTAATGACTGCAGTAAAAGTACCTGGGGCGATCCCATTATTTATGACGGTTTGTTATTATTATGTGGAAAGGACCGTATTGTAATAATTATAATTAAATATAGGCACATCAGGTAAGTTAGGTTGCTTAATTTATATTTAAATATCTTTTTGTGGTAAAATTTGTTAGTTTTTATTTCTTGCTGGAAGAGTTTAGTTGTATTACCGATATTATTTTACCAAACGTATAAAATACAGTATGTGGCGTCCATGGAAAAACATTGATGGTGTTTCTTCTAGTGTTGCAGTGAAGAAAATGCATGTATATCTCGATGCTGGGGAAATTGTAAAAAGAGTATATACTTCTTTACTCAACAGAGGACTTTCTGCTAGTGCTGGTGCGACTGAAACGTCTGATTTGACTAAGAACCTCTGACTACAGTGAAAAGAATCGCGTCAAATCCCATTAAATCTAGAAAGAAGCGTAAAGATGCCGGTTTCACCAAATGTTTCGACGAAAGCGACAAGGACTTGATAAGACGAAAAATCTATACTATGTACGAAGAGCAACGCGTACCTACATTAGATTCTCTGAAGCAGCGGCTCACCAATGATGAAACCCAAATAAGTTGTAGCCGCACTAGCCGCAAAATTGACAAAAGGGACTCATGGAATCCCACCGTTTACAAAAATGGCGTCATGGGTATATAACTTCTGTAAGGAAATCCCGTTCTGAAAACCGTCCTATAATTTACCTCAATGAGACTTGGTTTGACACGCATGAAACACCATCCAAAGGCTGGTCTGATTCTTCCGATAAGTGTAAAACAAAAGCTCCGTCAAATAAAGGAAAAAGAATAAGCATTTTACATGCTGGGTCAGAAAACGGTTGGGTTACAAATGCCTTGTGGCTTTCTGCAAAAAACATTAAAGACTCTTGTGTGGACCACCTTGAAGATACAACGGCCGAACTTTTTGAGGAATGGTTCAAGAATTGTCTTTTACCAAACGTTCCTCAGAATAGCGTGATAGTAATGGACAATGCGAGCTATCACAGTCGCCAATTACATAAAGCTCCAAGCTCAAATAATACAAAATTGGAGATTCAGAACTACATGGCGGCGAATGATATATATTTGGAAGAAAGTTATAAAAAAAGTGATCTTTTAAAAGTTTTAAAGACATTTTGTATAAAAAAAGTATATGTTTGTGACACATTGGCAGAAGAAATTGGACATACAGTGCTACGGCTCCCAACCTATTATTGCATTTTTAACCCCATAGAGCATATGTGGCACCAGTTAAAATCACTGGTTAGGTCTGAAAATATTTCTCCGACTTTAAGTTCTAGTGTTGTAGAATTAATACGAAAATGCTTTAATGATATTCCCCCAGGTAGTTGGAAAAATTCAGTCCCTCACGTAATAACTGTAGAAAATTCGTATATTAGTCTGGATCGTATAATTAACACAATTACAATTAATTTTGATGAGGATAGCGATAGCGAAACAGAACTATCTATAGAATGACATTATAAATGTAAATAAATATGACTAGTAATATTTTTTAAAAATGTTATTTCATTTGATTACATTAATATAATCATATCATTACTTGTTTTCCTTAGTCCGTCCCTTCATACTTCACTTGTTAATTGCCAAGCTCTTGTCGACACAATGGGACCGACCCACGAAATCATTAAGTCGTATCCAAATTTCGTGAAATGTACTTTACCTGAATGACACCTTAACACCTTACCACATTCGTTTCTCTAGTATTAAAGGCTGATTCTTACTATCGTGCCAGGCACGTGCTCGGCGAGCTTTATCCTCTCAACCGCCTATAAATAAAGCCTTATACCGTCACTGGTCGTCCCGAATCTATAGCATTGGCAGATAACCATCGTGACTGTTTTCGTTTGACGTTTGATTTTTACTTTTACGAAATAACATTTAAGTGGCATTTATAAACTTTGTCGCTGCAGTTCAATTCAGTTCCGCCGGCTGTCGTTCGACTTGAAAAAATGAAAACATAACAGACCGCGGCTAGACGGTTCGTTCGAGTCCGTTCAAGTTTATAAATCACAAATTGTTTCCCAGCGAACTGCAACTGCGAGCGCAGCGCAACTGAACGTCAGGGCCGGATTTAGAGTCTGTGGGCCCTATCTGTGGTGCGGGCCCTACAGGGGAAAATATTTTTTTAGAACCTACACAACGCATTTTCAGCAATTCAGGAATTAGGAAACTTTAAAAATAAAAAATATAAAGTTTTTTATTAAATTATAGAAAATTTACATACGACTTACCTATAGACATCATTTAGAATTTAATAAATTCATGAAATGTTAAAAATGAAATGAACTGAACATTACTAAATATTTGACATGATTTATTAACATTTCTATAGAAAAGTATATACAAAGTTGAGATTAAAGCCGACGTTTCTAAATATGGAAATATGATCAATACGATTTTAAAAATAACATAACATATCGTAAAATAAAAAATTTTAAAAACAAAACTCACTTATTATATTATATTATATTATTTAATCCAAAAGCAAACAATGAATTTTTAAAAAGAATCAAACTTAACACAACCTGAACTAAAACGATAGTGTCTCAGAACCTTAATGACTAATTAATTAGTTTACGCCTCCACTTCGTACTAACGAATCTATTTACAAAATCTTCATAGCCTTGTTGCCTTAAAATGTCACTTTCAATGCTGAGTAAAGTTAAAGCGCTTAGCCTCTCTTCTAACATGGATGTTCGAAGCCTGTTTTTAATCAACTTTAACTTGGAAAATGATCTCTCTCCACTGCTGTTTGTGGCCATAAGTGACAGGCAGATTCTCAAGGCAATCTCAATATTAGGAAAACATCCTTTAAGGTTTTTTTTTTAAGATAAGCTCATACATCCACCTCTCCTGACTAATGACTTCTTCATTATCGTCGTCATTGTTTTTAAACTCGTGGCACAAAATCTTGAACTGAATCAGTTCATTTCCCAATTGTTCATCTAAGTCATTGTAATAGGTTTCTGCTAAATTTTGAGCTGCTGCAATTGTCTCTTCATTACTGATACTGAGTGTACTCAACTTGTTGAGAAACCCAAAACGGGTATCAATTAGTTTGTATGCCTCCATTCTCTGCCGCAATGATGTGTTTTCTGTCACCTTCGTGAAATTTCCGGCTAGCAGACGGTGGGAGATATTCTCGTCAGGCTGGTTAAGCACCCAAACATTACGTTAAATTAAACCAAACGATAAATAGATGTATGATGATAACGATCTCTCTCTCTCTCTCTAGCCTACAACCCAGGGTGGGTCTTCGCTGACTTTACAATTTGCCTCCACTTGCTGCGGTCCATCATAAGTTCCTCTGGTCGCTGGATATTTAGGCTTCGTAAATCCGCCGCAATATTGTCTTTCCACCGCATCCTTGGTCTTCCCAGCGGCCGCTTTCCTACCGGGGTCTCTTCCCATACCATCTTGACGACACGTTGATCTTGTCTTTTAACATGGCCGGCCCATCTCAATCTCTCTGACTTTATTATTTTCACTATATCTGGCTGGTTATATAGTTCTTGTAATTCCCTGTTAGTTCTAATTCTGTATTGCTGTGTGGCGTTGTCCTTGACTGGTCCATATATGCTTCTAAGAATTCTTCGTTCTGCTATTTTCAATCGGTTCTCATTTTGTTTCGTCATCGTCCATGTTTCACATGCATATGTCATTATAGGTCTTATACCTGCATGGTAGATTGCTATTTTTGTACGGCGGGTTACATTTTTCGATTTCATTATTTTTTGTAGCGCAAAACAGCAGCGATTGGCTCCATGTATTCTGTTGTTAATCTCTTGTGTTATATTGTTATCAGAGGTGATCGTAGCTCCCAAGTATTTAATATCCTGTCTCGTCGTTCTGTTCTTGTTGTAGTCATGTATTTTGTTTTATCTTCGTTTATTCGTAGACCAACTTCCTTTGCAGCATTTTCCAGTTTGATGAACTCCTCCTTGACGTTGATAGTCGTATTTCCCACTATATCTATATCATCAGCGAAGGCCACCACAATGCGAGGACCCTGGTCTCTAAATAAGAGCGTTTCTATGTTTGCCTTTCGCACGGCTTTCTCCAAAGCGATGTTAAAGAGTAATGGGGATAACGCATCCCCCTGTTTGAGACCACTGTTGATTGAGAAAAGGTTGACAGTCTTCCCTCAAGTCTTACTGCACTTGTAGATCCCTCTACACAAGCTTTTGTGAGCCTAATTAACTTTTTCGGTACGCCCGTTCTGCCATGGCATTCCACAGTTCCACCCTTAGGATGCTATCATATGCCTGTTTGATATCTATAAAAAGCTGGTGCAATGTTTTGTTGTATTCCCAACACTTCTCCATTAACTGTCTAATAGTGAATATCTGGTCTACTGTTGATCGATTTTTTCTAAAACCACACTGGTAATCTCCTGCAGCACATTTTATCGCCCTTTTTATGTATAGGTATTATAACGCTTTCTTTCCAGGGGGTTGGTATTTGCTCTTCTTTCCATATTTGGCAGATGAGTTGGTAGAAAGCAAGTTCCAAAGTCTCTCCTCCCTGTTTTATACACTCTGCCGATATAGTGTCGTTTCCTGGGGCTTTGTTGTTTTTTAGTTTGTGGATAGCTCGTGATACTTCTCCCATTGTAGGTTCTTCCACTAAGGGCTCGGCGGTAAGATATGTATACTCACGTCCGACTTCATCTGTCTGTACATTCAGTAATTCATCAAAGTATCTTCTCCAGGTCTCTATCACTTCAGCTTCACTTGCAATAAGGTTACCTTCGTCATTTTTTATGACAGTTCCAACTCTGGGTCTAAAGCCGTTTTTTATATTCTTTACCTCCTGGAAGAAATGTCTAGTTCTGTTGTTCACTCTATTTAACTCTAGTTCTTCAAGAATATTTTCCTCGTGTGCCCTTTTCTTGGTTTTTATTGTCTTTTTGCTTTTTTTCTAATCTGTCTGTATTTCTGGGTGTTTTGCTCGTTTGGATTTTGCAGCATTCGTTGTCGGACCTGGCTCCTCAACTTCAGGATCATCTCGCATTCAAATCAAATCAAATCAAATCAAAATATGCTTTATTGTCATAAGAATATTGTTCTTGTTAACAAAGCTATATATAAAAAAAAAATATTTTATTTTAGAAAATATAAATCAAATCAGAAAAAGTAGGTATATGAAAAAAAAATATATAAAAATTAAATATAACAACAATTGGTAAAACAATTGGACAATATATAAAGAACAAAATAACTCTGACAAGTAACCACATAATATACTAAATTAAAATACATAATTAAAACATTAAACATAGTTAAAGCATTAAACATTATCAAGATAAAGCTAAAAGATGATACATTTTACAATAATACAACATACACATATATCAGAAGCTTAAAGACCGCTAAGATCATCCGTAAATAAATCATCAGCAGAATAATATGCTTTTTTGCATAGCAGAGCCTTTACTTCCCTTCTAAATTTCTTAAATCCATTAATCTTTCGAATGCGTAACGGAAGATGATTAAAAATTTTTTTACTCTTGTACATAACAGAGTTCCTGGTTTGGCTAGAAGTTGGTATAGGTAGATGAGTAACATATGTCTGGCGCGTATTACACACAGAAACCGAACTAATTTCATTTCGAAATTTTTTATATACCAGACATGATGACTCCAGCAAAAACAGGCAAGGCAAGGTTAAGATCTTATGTGAAATAAATAATGGTCTGCTTGAGTCCCTAAGTCTGGCTCTAAACATATATTTCACGGCTCTCTTCTGCAGAACAAACAACATATCAAACAAATAACGTGAACATCCCCCCCAAAAACATATACCATATCTAAGATGAGATTCCATCAGTGCAAAGTACGTACTTCTCACCACTTCCAAATCCAAACTATTTGCTATAATCCTGATTGCATAACAATTGGATGCCAGTCTCTTAGCCAGATTAGTTATGTGTACCTCAAATTTCAACCTATTGTCTATGTATAAACCTAAAAATCTACTTACACTCTCCCTGGCCACTGACTGGTCCCCCAATCTAACATCATCGAGAGAACATTTAAAAGAAATTATATTCGTCTTAGAAATATTAAGAGATAGGAAATTTGCATCAGTCCACTCTTTTACCTTGGTGAGATCATCATTGATGCAGTTCTGGAGTTCGGTCGCATTTTTACTAACCCAAAGTATGGTGGAGTCATCCGCAAAAAGTGTGAATCTGCCCCTGACAGCAATACTAGCTAGGTCATTAATATATATCAAAAAAAGCAAAGGGCCGAGAACAGACCCCTGTGGCACCCCATACTGAATTTCTAGTTGTTTAGAACTCTTATCATTAAAATTAACCGTCTGAATACGTGCCGTCAAATACGATCTAAACCAGTCCAAAGATCTTCCCCTTATCCCATACTTCTCCAGCTTCCATAGCAGTATTCCATGATTGACACAGTCAAATGCCTTTGACAAATCACAGAACGCCGCTGCAGCCACCTCGCCATCATTAATACCCAAATACAATCTCTCAAGAAACGCAAACATAGCATCACCTGTGCCCCTCGATTCCCTAAAACCAAACTGCTCGGAGCAGAGAATGTTATGCTTCTTTAAGAAAGATAGCAGTCGACGCTTTACTAACTTTTGTACAATCTTTGCCAAAGTGGGCAACAAGGATATAGGCCTGAAATTAGAAGGAGAATCGGAGTCACCCCCCTTGTACAATGGTATGACCGTTGCAATTTTTAAACATGAGGGAAAATTTCCCGATTCAAAAGAACTATTAATTCCTTCGGCAAGTGCCACTAAAGCAGTATCGGGCAAACGCAAAAATATCCTTAGCGACAGTTCGTCCCAACCTGTGGCATTTTTGTTTTGAATTTGAAGATAATGTAAGCAGCGCATATTCCTTGATGAAACCTTTAAACCTTTTGAAAACCATGGTTTTTCATGCTTACTTTTTACTTTTCTAAACGGAAACGATTTATTAAAAGTATCCTGCAACAATGAATGAAATTTCTCCAGCGGCGCATTGGTCGATAATACTCTATGCCAGTTCACATCTTGACACGCCACTGAAAACCTTTCATAATTTTCCCTGCTAAAAACTCTCCTATGCTGTTTCACGGACCTGTCAGTACCAAAATTAAAAGAGAGTTTGCAAACAATAGCCTCATGGTCCGACAAGCCCGCGCCAACAGTGTCACATTCTACATTATCCTTATCACAATTGCTGCATACATAATCCAACAAAGTTGAAGATCCCAAACAAATACGTGTAGGCGACTCTACATGCATATTTAAGCCAAAAGAAGTTAAAAGTGTCACTAATGACTGAGAAACTGAATCAAGAAAATTTACATTAAGATCCCCTGTTAATATTATTGTTGCATGTAGAGGCAGCCGTGTTAAAAGAAATTCTAATCTATAAAGGAAACTCACAACATCACTAGCAGGAGGTCTATAAATACATAAGATATAAAGGTTAAGACTAGAACAACAAGCCATTGAAAATTCAAACTCCTTTTCCACAATTAAATGATTCAATTTATCAACGGATACAAAGTTGTAGGTACTAAGCATCCTTGTATGAACAAGTATCATTGTGCCACCATGAACATATTTAGTTCGGCAAGAGCTTGCAAGCACAATATAGTCATCTAAAAATAAAGATTCATTCTCTTTTAACCAGTGTTCAGTTAGGAGAACAAAGTCCGGATTCTGAACACTATCTATGAACAAATTTAGTTCATCGACCTTATTACGAACTGATTGAATGTTCAATAGCATTAAGGAGATCCCTGAATATTGAGACCCTGCTCTAAAAAATCATTATTACCCTCTTTCCCAAGTTCCATATTAGTATTGATAAAACTGTGTTCACTATGATTCCCTACATATGTAATAGTACAATCCAATGGAACAGATCTAAGAACAATATTGGATTCAACAGAAAACTTACAAACACACGAAGCGAATACTCGACACAATGATGCATAGTTGTACCTATACCCGTATTCCTGACAACAATTCTGTATTATTCTTAATGAATTATTAATGTTGTTTTCCATAAAATGAGTTATACATGTATTAAAGCCATCAAATACAGTTTTGTTTCCGATGTTACTATTGTATTTATAACAAAAAATAACGTTTGTATATTTACCCACCGCCAATAAATTATAAAGATCACTATACTTAAAATTTGTCATTCTATTTACATCTAACATTATTACAATATAATCCCTATGGTTAAAGGAAGTCGATACATTAAAAATGTTTTGCGAAATCTCACTCAAGGGTGCTCCTGACTTTAGTATACCCTCTCTTCTTCTTTGTGTATGTAAGATTTTAAGTGAACTGCATAGTTTTTGGCACTCACATCACCATATATTAACACCTTACGCTTTTTTGCCTGTTTAGTTTCCTGTCTGTCTGTTTTTCCCGTCGCGCACTCAGGTACTAGGGCATCACGGAGCGCTGCATCATTTATATTCTGATTCTGTCCATATTTCGGGCAGTTGACATGCCCAGTCTGACTTTCACCATATCGAGAGATATCATTTTGCAGCTTCTTTACTTCGGTAGCATACAAATCATTTTCTGCAGACAGCGTCTTAATACTTGTTAACATTTCTTGAGTCATTGCATTAAGTTCATTGATATTATTTTTTAATTTTCCTATTTCAGCGTCCTTACTCTTGAATTCTTCATTAATAAGGTCAATTTTTATTGACGACATTCGTCGTCAAACCAGTTCTTCTTTCTAGTATTCTTTGCTGTTCCTACGGTGATCTGGGCACTATGAGTAATTGAATTTTTCATTGTTTCCCACATTGCGTCCGCATTATTTTGATTTGCTACTGATTCTAGAGCATTCTTCAGAGATGTTTGATATTCAGTTATCTTATTTGTGTCTTTAAACGCCTCGGTGTTCCACCTCGAAGATAGTTCTGGCCTATTGTTCTTTTGCTTAGAAATTATTTCTCTAAATTTAGCTCTAACCAGAAAGTGGTCACTGTCCGCATCAAGACCTCGCTGGCTCCTAACGTCGACAATAGTGCTACCACGTCTTGCATTTATCAGCACATGATCAATCTGATTCCTCGTTATTCTGTCATTAGAAACCCAGGTCTGTTTATGTATGTTTTTATGGTCAAACATCGTTGATTTAATAAGGAGGTTATTTGACGTTGCGAAATCCACTAGTCTGAGTCCGTTATCATTGCAGTGTTCATGTAGGCTGTGTCTACCGATGTTGGGTTTAAAGGCTTCTTCTCTTCCTATCTTAGCATTAAAATCTCCTATAAGAATCGTCGCATCCTGTTTGGGCAAAGCTACCAGCAATGTCTCCAGCTGGTCATAAAAGGCATCCTTAGTTACATCATCCTTCTCTTCGGTTGGTGCATGGACTGATATCATCGAAATATTGTGGAGTTTTCCTGATGATAACGATCGCCAAACGTTTATATTTTTAATTTAGTAAAAAAAATTGACATAGGAACAGTTTTCACTTGAAGAGTGGTATAGTGATGCGGGACCCGACGACTCTTTCTAGTGCGGTGCGGGCCCCTGAACGTAAAACTTTATAAAGGGACCTTTACTTTGCGAGGAAGAATTTTTTAAAATAAAACGGACCTAAAAATCATAAATCTTAATGCATGTAAATTCTAATTAGGTACCATATTTTAATTAGAGTGAAAGCTCCCGGCCAGCTCTAATAAGCGCCTATCTCCTTTAAAAGGTCAAATTGTTTGGAACCGATTTTAGTTCTATATTTTATCGACCTATAACTATGGATACGTAACTTAAGGGATGCGCAGTAAAAAGTTAAATTTTTTGAGTGAAAAAATGGGTTGGTGCCCACGGTTTACCGGTCATATTTTTAAAGGTAGGTCGTGATGTGCCAAAATATTGCCATGTAATCATTTTCATTATAGTAAACGGTTTATCAGTCAACATTGAGCATGACATGTGACGATCAGCTTTGTTAACATGCGCGAGGCCATATATTTGCCACTTTTGCTTTTAGAGTTTGGCTATCCATAGATAGAGGTCGGTGATTTTCACACATAAGAGACATAAGATACATTCCCCTAAGCGGGCGCTCCTATAACCGTGCGATGGAAGCATTATTTTTACCCAAGACTAGAAAATATCTGCTATAAGCGGCCACGAAGCTTCAATAGCCGGTCGAATTAGATTTTAACGTACATTTTCTGTGATTCCCTTTGAATTTTTGTGGATTTACGTTTATCTTTACTTCACAACGAGTTATTATTTTTAATTTGGAAATAGAATGAAACGACCTTTAAATGATGCAAACGCTGATTGGGGGGGGTCATTAAAGGAAAAGTAATACGCTGCGTTAGGCAAAGCAGTATATATATATTGTTTTTCAATGTTGGTTAGGGGGGAAGGGCGGTATCATGGTCCGATAACCCCCCTAGTTCTGCGCTGAAATGGTGTGCCACTTGATCGTCTTTCCATTCAAGAGTTTAAGAATAACATCAGGTAACAGGGGGTTAAACCAAAATGGCTGCAAGTGTCCTTTAAAAGTGGAATAAATTGACGTGCTCTTTCGATTTTTTATATTATTTACTGAAAACGAGATATTAAGGCTGGAGTTTTCACATTGACACCCTGTATAAATATATCCTTCCAATATTTATTAAAATTAATCTTATGCTCTAAAGATGTAATAATTTCTTAATCTTTTAAGTTAGTTTCCTGTTACAAACATTATTGTCTTCTGTATGCGAAAAAATAAACTACCTAAGTATTGAAACGGCCCGGATCCGGGTCTAGTTTTCGCTAAAAATAATTTCTATGTAGGAAGTAAAATAGCCGATATAAGTATTTAGGTCCCGTAATACATGCATAACCTATACGTATTTTAAAAGAGCTTAAAACAGCAGAAAGTCTAACATATTAGCGACGGACCAACGAAGGAATCTCAAGTGGTCACATTCTTTAGGCTAAAAATAAAATAGGGGTGCATAAAGTGACGCAACAGAACTAAGGCAGGGGTGCGCCTATAAAAGCGAGAGACGCGACGCTCAAAAGGAATTCAGTGCTCTTTAAGTGCATCATTAATCTCTTTAATTTCAACATTCAAATTTTTCCCATTCACAAAGTAAAGTATTTACGCGGCCATTAAGTGTTCAGTACATTCTTTTGTTTATGAATTTTCTTCTACTTATTAGAGTTTTCTAGTTGCCCCGTCGGCTTGCCGATGTCGATATATGTGATGTCGATGCGCTAGGAATCCTTGACAACGGAATTAGATTCAGTGTGGTATGCTACTCTCAGTATATCACTCTTTTTATATAGACACATATAAATAATTTTCTTCTACTTGTTAGAGTTTTCTAGTTGCACCATTGGCTTGTCGATGTCGATGCGCTAGGAATCCTTAATAACGGAATTAAATTCAGTATGGTATGCTACTCTCAGTATATCACTCTTTTTCTTTAGACACGTATTAAGAAATTTTCTTCTACTTGTTAGAGTTTTCTAGTTGCCCCGTCGGCTTGTCGATGCGCTAGGGATCTTTGACAACGGAGGTAAATTCAGCGTCCCAAAATCAAATTAATTTATATACAAAATGGCCGCACTTCTTGTTACTTTCTATTTGACTTATTAATACAAGTAAATAAATACACTACAAGTTCAATCTCTCTGTTGGTCTGCCAATTAAATTGTCTGCAGGACAAAAATGGCAGGTTCCAAGTTAAAAAAACTACAAAGGGTAATTCGGGATTAACGGTTCTGTTTAATCTAAGACAAAAATAAATTAAACATTATTTTAAAAGTGAAAAACGAATAACGGTACCACTTGTTGGTGTAAATCAATATACACTTTTGCTTTCGTTTAAAGGTTCGTTATTTAGTAGAGAAACAGATGTTTGTCTATCCAGGGTGAGTTTTAGAATGGGTTCTTGAAAACAAAGGTAGGTGTTTATTACGCAGTAATGAAGCCTTCCTGGAATAATATCTGCAATCCGTGGTGAAGAAATGGGGGAGGATTTTAAAAAGGGTTATCTATGATGAATAACAGGGTAACCGCAGGTTATCACTGTTACCAAAAAGGGTTAAAATTTTGTTATGATGTTGCCGGTAGAACGTTAATTTATAACAGGTGTAAATAAAAAGGTGTGATGGGTTTTTCTTAGGAATCAATGTTCGACGGTTGGACATCACTACCGGACAGTGTCTTTCGACTTTCCAGTACATGAAAAACAATGCTCGCTTGAGAAGAAAAGTGACACATGTGGAAAGCCACTACTGGACAGTTGTCTTTCGGCTTTTCACTACGTAGTACCATACCAAACGTGTACGTAACTGAGGTGATATTACATAACAAATCGATAAGTAAATTAAATAAAAAATACGTACACGAAAATGGGATCATATGTAACAAACTAAATTGCAGATTATCAGGGGAGTAATGTAAATAAAATGGTAAAAGACCAAAGCTTCATGTAAGAAGCGAGATAGAAATATCGGATATCAACTATTATTGTCGCAGACATAATAGTCGCAGACAGATATTGGTGAATAATGATTGGCCAAATTATGGGAAACAAACATTCTGAAACAGGTTATATAATTACTATTATAATAATGTAAAATCTTTGTATTTGATAAATTATTAATTTGTAATAAATAAGTGAATGGTTAAACTCTCTTTGATTTAAATTCCTGGCAGCGGAATCCCATCAGTATTTAGGGAAAAACGTCATACTAAGAATAAAGCTAATAAATCGTAAAACCTGATAACCTTACCGTTGTCCCAAACTTTAAAAGAACCTGCAAAGTAAACACAACGTATACAGACGATTACAGCCTGAGTGATGGATTCCATCAGGTGAATAACACACCCGGGGCCGATCAGTTTCAGTATGATTGAATTTAAAATATTTCCTACACATCATACTTTTTCTGAAATGTTGCTTATTTCCCCCTTAATCCGTTACTGAACCACAATTATAATAATTGTTGATTTTGTCTTATTAAATTAAAAATAAAATTCATATGTATAAATATTTATTTAGGTGAGACATAATTCGTATGGATTTTGTAAGACATCATATAAAAACCTGGGAAGTTAGGTACTTCCACACAGTAATATTTTTAAAATTATAATTCAAACATTGTGTCAATTGAAACAGAAGTTAAATATGTTCGGTAAAGTTTTTATTTGTCTTTTAATTTTTGGATACTCTGTTGTAACTCCAAAAAGTCTTGATAATTTTAATAAGTTTAATATTAAAGAAAAAATTGAAAACCTTAAAAGCCAATACAGTGGAAGTGGATCATCTAATAAAGAGGTACAATGGGTAAACAATCAAGCTAAATATTCCGGAGGTGAGCAATCAGTTAATAATCAGGAACAAGGAGAATATTATCAAAACCTATACGGTGGAGGTGGATCTGCACCAAATCAATGGAATGCAGTGCCATCAGATGGAAGTGATTCATTAGTTGATAATCAGCAGCCGTGGGCTATCTACGAAAACCCATGGGAATCGCAATATAAGGCATTTGGACAAAACTTTCAAAACCTGTTCAGTGGTAGTCAAGGATCGCAAAACCAATGGTCAGGTAATTATGGCCAAGAAGGCAGTGGTTCTACATCTAATAATCAGGAACAAGGGATAGATTATCAAGCCCTATATGGTGGAGGTGATCAAGGGGTAAACTATCAAGCTCAATATGGCGGAGGTGATCAAGGAGCAAACTATCAATCCCAATATGGTGGAGGTGATCAAGGGGTAAACTATCAAGCCCAATATGGCGGAGGTGATCAAGGAACAATCTATCAAGCCCAATTTGGCGGAGGTGATCAAGGAGCAAACTATCAAGCCCAATATGGTGGAGGTGATCAAGGGGTAAACTATCAAGCCCAATATGGCGGAGGTGATCAAGGAACAATCTATCAAGCCCAATATGGTGGAGGTGATCAAGGGGTAAACTATCAAGCCCAATATGGTGGAGGTGATCAAGGGGCAAACTATCAAACACAAGATGGCGGAGGCGATCAAGGAGCAAACTATCAAGCCCAATATGGCGGAGGTGATCAAGGGGTAAACTATCAAGCCCAATATAGTGGAGGTGACCAAGGGGAAAGTGATTTTAATGATCCGGAGCCGTGGGTTATCTACGAAAGTCCATTGGAATCGAAATTTAAGGCACTAGAGCCAACTTTCAGACTCAAAACAGAAGGGGGTGCGGGTAGAAAGGAATATTAGTGTCGTATACAAAAGTATAATTATTTTTTTAGCTAAAGTGGTATACGTAAAGGGGAGTTTATGTGCAAACAAATTTTAGAAAATAAACGAAGTATTGTCAATTTACTGTTTTTGTCATTTTTATGATATAGTACCCGTATGTAACTTTAAGCCACTTAATTATTTGTGAGCCCTAACGTTTGTGATTGGTCATCTAGAATCTAGAGAGCGTAGAGAGCATATGTTAAGGCCCCTATAGCAACGACGAAGAAAGAAAAATACTTTCGAACTAAACTGACAGGCGATATGATTTAAAGCCTATTCTGGATATAATAGAGGTAACAATGACTGAAAGCAATTGACAACAGTTTTCTGAATATGTTAAATTGTAATCTTTATTATTTGTTCATATGAATGTTCTCGCTGTTTGTTAAGATAAAGGTAAATTACCTAACGATTATGTCTTAATATCTTTGAAAACTCAAAGTCTTATCTTTGAAAATTGAAAGTTCTTAGTATTAAATTAGGAGTTACAGAATAAACGTCTTTTATTTTTTTACCTTATTTTTACGGCAATTTCGTCAGGGGAGCGAACGGTGTTCCATATTCGACGGTATAGTATTTACAGAATTGTACCGTTGATCTTTTGACTGCAATAAAACCTCATTATCCCTTCGACCATAAAATAAATAGGGAAATCCCAAATTTTAAAACCTTTTTGGAGCAGAGCCGGACCAGGTATACAAATTCAATTTATACCTATGCCTAATGCATATATAAATACAACGTGATTTTTAATAATTTTAATCTTTAGTGGTTTTCCGGCGAGTAATTTTTAGTTAGGCTTATTAGTGGTAGAATGTGGCGTCCTTGGAATTGTGCATCTTCAAGTGTAATTTTTAAAAGAAAGCATTTATCTACCGATGGCAAACTAATAATTAAAAATGTGTATCAATCGTTGTTGAGTAGAAATTTTAATTCGATGGATGCTTTAGCAGAGACGTCTACTTTGACAGAAACTCCTTTATCTTCGGTAAGAGACATAGTACTTACACCTGTTAATCCTAGAAAAAATCGGAGTGATTCTGGCACATTTAGAATCATTGACGAAAATGACATGGATTTATTAAGAAGAAAGATTTACCAAAGAAGACGAGTGTGACAAACTTGCAGCAGGAAATGGACATACAGTGTTGCGTCTTCCTCCGTACTATTGTATATTCAATCCTATTGAGCTAATATGGCACCAATTAAAATCCAATATTAGGAGAAATGATATTTCTCCTACATTAAATGCATCTGTAGTAGAATTAATTAAAAACGAAGTAAGAAAAATTTCTGCAGACAGCTGGAAAAACTGTGTACAGCATGTACTTAAGGTGGAAAATTTACAATTGTATGATTACAAATGTTCAACCCTTAATTATAAGTTTAGGCTTAGATGAAGATAGTGATAGTGATACAGAGTTAAATTTTGAATAAATTATCAATAGTTTCTTAGAATTTAATTAATTTTTATTGTACTTGTTATCCTAATAGTTATACTTTTAAATTATATTATTTTCAATTATCATATTTTATATTTATTATATACCTTAAACTAAAAATACCTATCTATTTATTTTAAATTATAAAAATAAATCATGTGGTGTGGTATACATTTTCAAGCCGGCCCTGATCCCATTTATTGAGCTTTGAAGAGGTTCAGGCGTATACAATAGGGTTTAATCAGGTAGTTTATTTATGGCAGTAAGAGTCAACTGTATAATTCTGCAACAACTATAAATGAAAATTCTAGGCTTCCTTATAGGAATCTTGTCGAGAATACAGTCCAGAGGAAGAATGAGGTGGAGGCTTCAACTTACAATGCGGACACTTTAGAGCCCTTCATGCACAGTTTCGAAAATAATGCAGGTTTATAATATTAATATAATATACTTAATACTTTTAAATAACACTATTAAATAAAAATATCAAGCTGAAACGGTATTGCCCATTGGGGGCGAATTAAAAAAAAATTAAACTTTGACGAGAGGATTTAAAAATCAAACTTTTCTCAAAAGAATGAGAGAGTTTTAAAAAAATCCTTTGCCGAATGCATGACATAGTAAAATTTCGTAGTTTATTTGGTATAATATTTTTATTGGTCTTGGGGGGAAAACCCGATGATTTCAATAATCGAATACTAGATACTCGAGCGATTTTAATAATCGAGTAAATCGCTCGAGCGATTAATCACTTTACATTTTTATGACTAAGAAGAATGTGTTGATAAAACATCAGAGGTTGTTTTTGTAAGTTGTAGAAGTTTAGTCGAGAGTTTTTATTAAGGAAAAACAGTTGCTGCTGATTTAAAAAAAAAATATAACCTTTAATTTTTTTAAAATTTACAATCGCCGCTGGCTAGCCAGTCAAAACAAAACCCATGTCGCGATGAATCAACTAAGGGATTTGGCATACTTCTTTGTAGGCACCTTCTCGTTTACATGCCTTTAAGAAATACGTATGTCGGATTAGCCTTCTGAGCGTCAAACTCGAACGTCGCCAATCGGCACATTCCGGGTGGCGCGGCGCGTATATCGAAGGTCGGGTATCAAGTGAAAGGTAATAAGTAACAAGCGACGATTTTCGCTTGAATTTATAACTCGAGCAGTTTTTTAATAATCGAGCGATGTCGGTTAGTTCAATAATCGAGTAGGTACTCAAGCGGTTTTTCGCTCGAGCGATCACCACACTAATTTTTATAATAGTTTTGTAAATAATATATATAATTTCTCAATATCATTTTTCCTCTCCTTGGCCATGGCCGGATCTGTGGGCTCCTAGGCTGGCCTGTGGCGACCTATCCCGGAATATATTTTTTTTAAATTAAACTACAAAAACCGTATTTTCATTAATTATTCAATTAAAAACTTAAAAATAAACGTTTGTTATTAAATTATAAAAAAAATGACGTACGACAGTCCTATATACAAGGTGTTATGGAAATGACGTATTATATTTAAATCGGCAATTCCTGAGATGAAAACAAATTGAAGAAAAATATCCAAAAATGGCGCTTTAATTTAATATGTCCTGTACATGACCTTATGTCAAACCAAAGATGACCAGGTGGTGCCCCTGTCAGGAAGGTAAACAAAGCAACATATGGCGAAAAAGTCACTGAATCTTGAACAGTGTTGTCATATCTTCAGGGTAAACTCTTTAGAAAGTCAATAACCGTTAGACAGATTGCAAGTTGTTTATTTTTCATGGTACATTATTATAAACTTTTACGTTCAGTTCAGTTCGCTGGGAAACAATCTCTGATTTATAAACTTGAACTGACTCGAACAAACCGTCGCGGAGTTTATAAATGGTCAGGTATGTTCTCATTTGTTCAATTCGAACGACACCCGTCAGATCTGGACAACTTAAAAGTTTATAAATACCACTTACCCTTTAGAAAAAAAAATGCAATTTTATTTAGCTTTTCGGACTTATTTAAAACCAACTTGATTTATATAAAAACACCAAGTACCTAGGTAACCTGAACAAAAACAAACCGGCACAATAATCTCACAAAATCGCGTCTCATTAGCACATTTAAGTACCATTCAATCTGAATTAGTATTTTAAAGTGCTACTGTGTAGACAAAAATATGCCCTTATTATCTGAGTGGTCTGGGAAATAATGTATTTAACATCTAAACATTTTAAAAATAAACAACACGTTGGTTCGGTTGATCGATATTGATTTGCTGGACTGGGGCACTGCCGTCGCGAAAATAACAAATAACTTAATAATTTAAACTCGGGTTTAAGTATTAACACACAATTTAACACACAAATCTGCTTGAAAAAACAGTAGGAAACCGGCCGGCTTCTTTAAACAGCTGATCTTGGACAATCGGGTTGCCTATTCTTTACGCGACTGCAGCGGCTGGGGTTAATACTTAAAAATACAGCATTGCCACTTTCGATGTTTTATAAGGTTATATTAATAAAATGCAGAATTTCCTTCTGTAATACTTTTCTGTATAATGATAGTCTCGGAACTGGCAACCGCGCTAGTTGGACGAGACTATTTATTTTGGAAAGGTTGTCCTGTCTATCAACATAATTATTTCATCATTCTGCTTCAGTGAAGGATTAATAAGTTTGATTAGCCCATTAGAAATTAGCGTTTTTATTATTTCTGAATTTCTATTGCGAAATAATTTGTATCCTATAGTGCTGTTGTTCTATGTGTACGGTAGGTTATTGTAAAGTGTAATTATGCGTTAGTATTTATTGTTTTTGTGTAATCTAATAATCAGTGCATATCTTCAAAAAAACTAATTGGAAACTCGTGGGTGTCTGTGTGTTTCTTTAAGTGATTTAGTGCAAATGTTCCGAGAGATGGGAAATAAGAGGCCGAATGAGGTTTAGTGGGTGTAAGCTTATTATACAGTTCCACATTATCATCAGGGTACGTGATGAGCATAAAGCTTTTCCCATAGAAAAAAAAACCTGAAGATGTCTGTGCCCTGGATTACTTGCTAGTATACTGACACCTGGATTCACTTCTATTTGTATACTAGGTAAACTAAATATTATTTTTATAAGAATCTAAAGTTTTACATTTTTTACACAGTTGGCAACATTGGGCCTGAACATCTGTTGATTAAAAAGCTTGGCAATGTAATATGATCATATATGAATGTGCCGAGGAGGGTTTAGGGAAGAATTACCCCACTTTTTAAACGTTCGATTTAAATAAAAATATGTAGCGCTTCTCTAGGACACCCCAGGAGTCACCCATTTAAATATAATACGTCATTTCCATAACATCCTGTAGTTTCTAGAATTTGATGAATTCATGATATGATAAAAATTTTAAAAACTCAACATCATTAAGAGGATGCCGGAGTAAGTCGAAATCTTCGATTTGACCCCTGTTTGTTTCACGCTTTGAAGGCAAAAGGTGAATTGGATCTTCCCTTGAAGAATACGTTGAGCGTCCGCCCGTAATCGGTACGCCGATAGAAACAACGATAATCAGAACTATTAAAAAAAATACAAAGTTGAGATTCACGTCTCTGTGCTGTTTCTAAATATTTTGGACATCCCTGGCATGTTTGTGTAAATACGGGCAGCAAGAAAGACGTGTCTCGTATTTTATTAAGTTCATAACTATTTTTGTGCGAAGTTTTATATAACTCGAGAGAGAAATATATGGGTAAACCAGCTAGCATTTGACAACACAGCCTATTCACCGCTCTTCCGTGACTGGTGTAGGTACCTGGTTATAAGTATTCGTTGTGGTGTTGTGTAGTGCGGAATCGGAATAGGTATAATAGATAAATGTAGTAGAGATGGGATATACCGTCAATCGCTTGTCGCGGTACACAAAAATACCGCTACTATATACCGTAAACTGTCAAATTTATTTCTGATCTTAGATATAGCGAATCCATTCTGAGTACTTTTCAACCTAATGGGACTGCCATATCAAAAACGATTATTGAAGTTCAACGGTAGGAGAATAAGGCTTAGTTCTGCAAAAGTCCGCAAAATATTGTTCTCTTTAAAATGTTATTTTGTTTACGTTTCATTAGTTTTTATGTAAAATTTTCTATACTTAAGTTAAATAGGTTTTATCATCGTAGTTATCGTGATCAGTCAAAGATAAAAAATCGAGATTAAACCCAATTTTTACCGTTGCGGTACGAATATGTGTTTTTGTTACCATTTTTGTTCCTGGAAATTTTAAAATTAAAATCGTTAACTGTGAAACAAGAGAAAATTACATAATATTATTTTTTTACTTCACTGAATAGTCAGTAAAAAATAAGAACTAATTATAATACGTCTTCTTATTGATCCACGACCAGGGTTGTTAAAGTTATTTAATGTAACATTTACTACGTAATTTACTACGGTAGTAGTTACCTAAATGTTTACTATGTATTTTGTTACATTTACTACTTGTACTACTTTCACCATTCATTTTTAGAATATTCTTATTTAGATCAAATCGTGAAGTAAAAAGCAAACAGAAGAACAATAACCAAAAGTTACTATTTTCTACTTTTCCACTCGAATTTCCAACTTTTAACATTAAATTTGTAATAATAAAGTTGAGGTTATGTAGTATATTTTTGACACTTTCAGCCAATCAAAACAATAATTTTATTTATTACATTTACTACGTTTGCGACGTAGCAAATGTAACAAATGTATTATTTTCCTGCGACATTACCAACTTTGTCCACGACACGATTTTGCTCCGGCACGCGGCGGCTATTCGATCGTGTATACCGTCAAAACAAATATCGTCTAAGAAAGTAAGAAATACCTATCCTTCGAAAAATACCCACTATTTGGAATTTGAATACTGCAACGCGACGCGACGGTATGGAAAAATACCGCGACAATTTAGCGGTACGCTAATACCGTCTCACCTATAGAATGTATTAGGATCTCGTGATTACGACAAAGAACCTGTTGCTTTATGTTCATTGATCCATCTGAAATATTTTACTTAACCAATTCTCTTTGATCTCTTTTCCACGAATTTTCCCAAGAAGTAGGTATAGGTAGGTATAGGTATAACTACTATATCCCAAAATCCTAGCCTATCATATCCTAGGATACCAGTTGCCAGTTGTGCGAACTATTTTAATAGCAAAACTGTAATAATTGCTTGCACAAATTAAATTAAATGCACAAATCCAATTTATGTAGGTACCTAAAGTTCGTCATGACAATGTAGTTATACTACGAACTAGCTGTAAAGCTATTACTATTAAAATAAATTACGTGACAAGTAACGAAGTATACAGGGTGTAACAAATTCGGGGGCTTTCAAAATATAGGGGCTTCCAAAATATTTTAAAAAATCTAAAATATTGCGTTTCGGTTTTTTATTTTTCCTAATTATTCGAAGTGTAAGAACGTAGATTTAGTTCCTCTTTCATAATTGAAAAAAAATCCAGACCCGTATTTAAAAAAAAAAGTTGATGATGGTAACCCAAAAATGAAACGCCGCATTAAAGATCTGATAATGCCATCTTGTGGAGAATAAAAAGTAGCAATGAGGAAGTGAAATTTATTTGTGGACATCTCTTCGAACAAAGCCAGGAAAAATAAAATCCGAAACCCAAAATATCTTGAAAATCCCTGTATTTATTTTTGATTTTCTTGCGGCATTTTATTGGGTCTATAATTATTACGCAACTTTGTCCAAATTTAACCGACTTCGTACCACTTACCGTTTCTGAAATCCCAATGGTGAAAGACGACTTTGTTACACCCTGTTTGATCAGAATTAAAAGTAATAAAAATTCCGTATTAAAATAATTCTTCTTCGAATTAATATGCAAGGTTTTTCATATATGAGATAGAGTTTGCTTTTTTGATGATGTGTCTCAATGAACTGTCCACTTGAGGTCATTATTGTTTATTGTTACTCCCAGGTCTATTTGACTTTTTACAGATTTTATTATTTCCCCCTTTAAAGTATATTCAGGGTTGTTAAAGGCGACGTGGAGAACACAGCATTTAGTTTCATTCAAATGTAAATCCCCTTGGTGCACCACTGTTCGATTTTAGCCAGGTCTCTGTTGAGTGAGTCATAGTGTCAGGAAGGGTTATTGTATAATTTCGTGTCATCGGCAAACATTGACAATGGGGAACTGTTGCCAGTTGGTAAGTCGCAGGTATATAAATTAAATAGGATTGGAGCGAGGACCGAACCTTGTGATACTCCTATAGAGGTATTGAAACTATGTGATGACATGTCCCCAACTCTAACAATTAAAGAGTCCTTTATGCAATTTAGAAGATTTCCACTCATTCCATGTTCCAGTTTCAGAAGCAATTTGTCATGAGGTACGCTCTTGAAATCCAGATCCAGTATGTCTACAGGTTCTCTTTCGTCTAACGATTTGGTCCATGAGTTCGCTGCTGCTACGAGTTTCCTCTTCATATGAGATATTTGATGAGCTTTGTTGTTAATAACTTTTTTTTTCATCTAATTTATTTTAAAAAATCTGATCCTTGATATCGCTATACAGGGTGTTATGGAAATGACGTATTATATTTAAACCGGCAATTCCTGAGATGAAAACAAATTGAAGAAAAATATCCAAAAATGGCGCTTTAATTTAATATACCCTGTACATGACCTTATGTCAAACCAAAAATGACCACGTGGTGCCCCTGACACAGGCCCGTAGCCAGGGGGGGGGGGGGGGGGGGGAGAGTGGGCAATGCCCACTCTAGCAAAACCATGATAGTTGTATATTTATGTAATTTCTTGGGATTCAGTCTCAGCAGAGAATGGCCAATCTGATATATTTAGCGTTTGAGAGTACACAAACAAATAACATAAACTTTGAGGTGTTTTTACAAAAATTTAACGAAAGGAAGAACAGAAAACTTCAATTATATTAAAGGTATTTACCTACGTTGCGTTTTTTGGTTTTGTTTAAGTTTCATTTTTTGTAATTATATAGGTAGTTAATTCAATGTTGAAATCAACGATGTTTTTTTTTTCTTGATCTTACGTGATCTGATCACAAAAATTATTTTCAAGTTTGCCCCCTCTAAAACTTTGACTGCCCACTCTAAAATATAATCCTGGCTACGGGCCTGCCCTGACACGAAGGTAAAAAAAGCAACATATGGCGAAAACGTCACTGAATCTTGAACAGTGTTGTCATATCTTCGGGGTAAACTCTTTATAAAGTCAATAACCGTTTGACAGATTACAAGTTGTTTATTTTTTTTTCAGGGTACATTATTATAAACTTTTACGTTCAGTTCACTTCGCTGGGAAATAATCTCTGATTTATAAACTTGAACTAACTCGAACGAACCGCCGCGGAGTTTTTAAATGGTCAGGTATGTTCTCATTTGTTCAATTCGAACGACACCCGTCAGATTTGGACAACTTAAAAGTTTATAAATGCCACTTACCCTTTAGAAAAAAAAAATGCAATTTTATTTAGCTCTTCGGACTTATTTAAAACAAACTTAATTTATAAAAAAACTACAAGTACCTAGGTAACTTGAACAAAAACAAACCGGCACAATAAAATAACATAACACATCTAAGTACATTCAATCTGAATTAGTATTTAAAAGTGCTACTGTGTAGACCTAAATACGCCCTTTTTGTCTAAGTGGTCTGGGAAATAATGTATTTAACATCTAAAAATTTTTTAAATAAATAACACGTTGGTTCCATCGATCGATATTGAACTGCTGGGCTGGGGCACTGCCGTCGCGAAAAGAACAAATAACTTAATAATTTAAACTCGGGTTTAAGTATTAACACACAAATCTGCTTGAAACTTGGTAAGAACAATAGGAAACCGATAACGCGTGTGAAAATCGGCCAGCTTCTTTAAACAGTTGATTTTGGACAATCCAGCGGGTTGCCTGTTCTTTTCGCCGGTTGGGGTTAATAGTTAAAAAATACAGCGTTGCCACTTTCGATGTTTTATAAATAAATTGCGGAATTTCCTTCTATAATATTACTTTCCTGTATAATTATAGTCTCGGAAAAAAAACAAAGAAAGCACTTGGAAGCGACCATTTATTTCAAAGGGTAGTTCCTGTCAACATAATTGCTTCATTTTATCTTTAGTAAAGGGTTAATGGCCCATAGAAGTTTTTATTATTTCTATTGCGAAATAATTAAATGTTGTTTAGTGTTTACGTGTAATCTGATAATAGGTGCATATCTTCAAAAGAACTAATTTGAAACTCGTGGGTGTCTTTGTGTTTCTTTAAGTGATTTAGTGCAAATGTTCCGAGAGATTGGAAATAAGAGGCCGAATGGGGTTTAGTGGATATAAGCTTATTATGCATTTCCACATTATCATCAGGGTACGTGATGAGCATAAAGCTTTTCCCATAGAAAAAAAACAAAAACCAGAAGATGTCTGTGCTCTGGATTACTTGCTAGTGTACTGGCACCTAGATTCACTTCTATTTGGATACTAGGTAAACTAAATATTATTTTTATAAGAATCTAAAGTGTTACATTTTTGACACCATTTGGCAACATTGTGCCTGAACATCTGTTGATTACCCAGCTGGGCAATGTAATATGTTCATATATGAATATGCCGAGAAGTTGTGTGTGGGTTTAGGGGTGAATTACCCCACTTTTTAAACTTTGATTTAAAAAGTATATATGTAGCGCTGTAATAAGGTAAACGTTTAGATAATTTCAATCTAACATTAGTCATAAATAGGTAATCGTTGTAGGTATTTTTTACAGAAATTCAGATAATATAAAGAAATAATCCATATTTTTACAATATTTACTAATAAAATTTCGAATTAACTACACCACTGCTTTACCTTAAAAAACATTACCTCATTATTCCCACTTACCGACGAAATATTAATCCGGGGTTAGAATAGTCGAATTTCTTACACACCACGCACTGAAGAACCATTGTAGATGGCTAATAAATAGCTACAAATAGTTTTAGTTCGAAAAAACACTAAAAATTAATCCAAAAATACAATAGATCGCAAACAATCACAATAGCGGCAGCGATAAACCGAATGAATGAAATTAGTAAACTTCAGGGACATTTTTACACTAGTAGGTAAAAATGAGCATACAGCGTTGCCACTGTGATTTCCTTAAAACATTGCAAATTTGATGTTCTTGGGGATATATGTATATAGATAACTTTACGAGTAGAAAATTTAAAAAATACACATATTTATTAAAATATTTTTACTTAATGGGTACACATGAGAAATACATTCCATATAATTAATATTATACTTTTCGGTTTCAAACGCAAGCGGTAGATTTAGGACCCTCAGTACAGACTTCGCATCATTGATTACTGTCTAAAACTTTGTATGATTCTGACTACATAAAAACAATTCTGTCTATTTATTAATTAAATGTTTTTGGATCGAACCCCGTGAATTTTCGGCTACCTTATATTTATTTATTTAGTAAACCATTTTAAACCCATAGTGGCGACCCATCTCACCCATCTGGCATCACTGCACCTTCATGCTTTACGGCATAGCAAGCGCGCTCTTTATTTTTTAAACTTTAGTCGAAAAATTACCGCAGTGTTGGATGCTGTAGTACTTTCGCTCTTAAACGTACGACTACTACGACTTTCGCGTTTAGTTCTTTGATTCGGTACACATCTGTTGTCTAAAGTTTTCGCTTAATCAATGCATACTAGATTCGGAGTCCTTTCGATGTGCTTTGAAGATAAAAATTGCATTCGGTTTATTTAAACTGTAAAATAAATGACAAAATATAAAAATATCGCCGTGGTGCATAATAAAAGGTTACAATGGTAAAAAAACAAGTGATGTAGTGAGACTATGATTCGCATAGTTATTGTGACTTTTCTAAGTTTAGTTGTTAATAAAACGTGTGGAGCCAGTACTAAAGTTGTTAGGAATAAGGATTTAACCGAAGGTAAGAATATATTGTGAAATACGACACACTGTAATGGAACAGTGAAATAATCATTTAAAAAGGATTAATAACATCGCGGAAATAAAGAAAGTAAAAAGCACTTTCACTACATTTCAGGCATTTTTGTGTGCATCCGCAGGTGTATGTCATTGTATCCTGGCGTGTACAATGCGTCTAAAATGCAAACTTCGCAATCTTCGTCTGTACAGGGTGGACGGCTGTTATGCTACAAATTATCAGAACTGTGCAGTTATTTAAAATACTTTAAAGAAGTTAATACAAAAGTATGATTGATATATAATCAATAAAATATTACTTTCATTGTAGAATACCTACCCTATATTTGATATAATTCTTGAATTTTAAGGATAAAATGAAGAAAAGAAAATTATGTTCCCTATACCTAAAATCTACATTTTCCGAGATGAATCAAACAAGCTACAACCCTTTTAGGGTATTAGATTTATTTATTAAAAAAACACCAACCAACTTAATTTTTAAGATTTTTTAAAATAATTTCCATTTATGACCATAAAAATCTTCAAAAACTTTTTAAATAAAACAACTCTTTTACCTTACACTGACAAAAATGCATTTACCAATGTCGTGGGTTACAAAATTGGAGCTACCCAAAGGAGCTACCTCAACCCACCTCTCTATGTTGTTCTAACTGAGCCTACGAATTATCACAAATTATTTAAAAACACTACAATAATTCAGGTTTTTTTGGTTCGCCTCAACCCAGAAAGAGATTTTTTTTCACCACAATTCCTCATCTTATAACTATTTTATGAGTTACCTGAACTCAGTTTCTGGGTTGGGAAAACTTACTAATTGATGATATCGGTTTAATGCGGACGTGCATTATTTTAACTCATTACCATGTGTAAATTATTTTGGGTTGGAATAATTCAGGAAATGTGCTCCAAAAGCCCATATCGAGGGTAAATCGCAAGATCGTAAGGTCACGGAAAGTTCCGAATTCGTGCTCGTGCAGATTTGGCGCCGTTCATTCCATTGTTATTCGTCAATTCTCCTTCGATCGCGCGTATAGACACCTGTTGGCCGTTGCGCCGTTTGCGGGATTTTTCATCTTTGTTCTCTGTGCGTGAAAATTTGTGTTTTGCATAATTTTGATCAGTTGGCGTAAAATGGAGGGACAGGAGGGAGATGCATACAAATTGTTATTATTGGAATGGAGCCTTATTATTTATAAACAATCGTCATCACTTCGTCCGCATGGTTTCTTAGCCGTAGTATGCTCTCCTGTCTATAATTCATTTGATTATTTTTTTAAAAATATACAACAAAAATGTCATATCTTGAAAAAACAAAAGGCAATTGAAGTCCACAATATGCAAGCGTTAAATCAAAGAAATATTTTGAGTTCCGATAGTCCACAATTTAGGTACTGGTAATCCAAAATTTGGACTGTGGTAGCCCAAAGAGTGAGTTATTCCAGCCACCATCGTAAGCTAGAACAACTTAAATGTCAAGTTTTGATAGCTCGAATCATGAATTAATCTAGCCCGACTAGTAACGCATCACAATTCACATACTGGTAGTTACAGTAGCCTATCAATAATTTAAGACGGTGGGGCGTGAGCTATTCCAACGCATAAAATAACCCATCTTCTATGCTATCATAACTTATGAATAGTGAGTTTATGCAATTTCTTCGATTTGGTTGCCGTAATTCAGAGGTCTGGGCTGTCCCCTATTAGCAAAACGCTTCGGTCTAGGACAACTCATATTTGAGTTATATCAACTCGAGCTTTCGCTCAGTGCACTTTAGCAACTATTCTACAGGGTGATTCACAACGAGCTTGCATTAGCACTAGGGAGAATTGCTGAGAATATGTTTTTCAAATCTTTGGTTTTATTTACGTTTATTTATATGCTAAAATATTGACAGATGTATGTACAGGGTGGTTAATTAAAACTTTAATTAAATCGTTCCTGTTTTATTATTGCAGATCAATGCAATCTTTGATAATGTGGAACAGATAGAGATACCGATTTTTTTCTTTCTAAAAACCCCCATCGAGAAGGCTATTGCAGATCATTTTTTAAAAGCTTTTGAGTTTGTTACAATTAATTTTAAAAAATCACCCCTTTGTTTAAAATATCATAGTTAGCCATGGAATGTAATATTTGTTATTAATTAATGTTTCAAAAATATTAAAAAGTTTTTAAATGACATATTGTTGAAGATGTTTTTATGGAGTAAAAACGTTGATATTTAATAAAAGTAATTTATTAAGATTATATCAGATCTCAAGTTTACATAAATGCAATAAAAATACAGGTCCTTATTTAAAAAACAATCCTGAGGATGACATCTGAAAGACAAAACGTCTGCCACGAAATCTAGGAACACGTTTATAGAAGATGAAAAGTGCGATGCCGCGCCCCCTTTGAGCCGTATGTCTCTAACTCGCATGCCAGCGCCACCTAGTGGCAATGAAAGTGTGAAATTTATTTTATATAATCTCTTTAAAAAAGCCAGAAAAAATTAAAATCCAAAACGGCGACTCTCGGTTTTTTAAGCATATCTTCGAAAGTACTCCGAATTTTTCTAATATATTCATGGTCTGCTATGAGTTACTTAACTTAGCCTCAATTTAACCTTTGCCTGCATCTCTTATAGGTTATGATATTCCAATGGTAAACATCGAATTTTTGTCACCCTATATATTATATCGAATACCGAACGTCTCGTTATACTTTACAGTAAATTAAAGGATAGTAAAATCGTCATACTTCCTCTGTATTTTGAAATAACAACTCGCTGAATAATGTATGTACAGTTATGAAAATTACAACTTATACCTAGGTCATTATCCAAACAGCTTTTATATAAAGTTAATTTGTTGTTGTTTTGTGTTGTTGAAAGTTATGTTCCTCTGTACTTATATACATGATGAATCGGGATGAACGGCCCAAACTTCAGGAGCGTATTGCATACGTGAATATAATGTAAATAAATCGCCTCATGCGGGAGCACTACGAATGTCGCCTGACAAAAACGCCGCTAACTTTTTAAAATTATAAGAAAACTTTATTTTTTTTTTATGATCAAACATAAGCACTATAGGAAAAATCCTTTAGGGTATTCTGTATATATATATTGTGCGCAAAAAGCGATTCACGTTGGTTTTGAATCGTTGGAGGTTATATTCGTTTGGAAAAACGACCTCGGGGTCGGGAAGGTCGTTCCTTAAGGATGAAGTCCTCCAGATGAAAGAATTCTTAAATAATGAAGTTCGAGGAGTACTAAGCTTAACCACATATGGATGGGCAGCAGTGGTGCGTCGTGTATTTCTGCTATTCGCCGCTCTGGGCGGAATTAAGAGGGCAAGGTCAGCCGAGCACTTTCCATGAAAATATCTAAAAGAGAATTAAATCCCCAACCTGTCTTCGATGTTCTAGGCTGCCGAGGTTCTTCGTCAGCTCGTGGTCTCCAATCAGACGAATGGCCCTCCTTTCGATGGAATCCAGTAGCCGAAGAGTATGTTTGGGTGCAGAGCTCCAGACATGAGAGCAGTACTCTAGCGATGGTCGAATCTGGGCTTTGTATAGTGTCAAAAGTTGTTGAGGTATGTACAACTTTCTGGTTCGGAAGAGTACACCAAGTTTCTGAGACGCTGTCTTGGCGATTGCCACAACGTGGTTATGCCAATAAGACATATTTCCTCCCAGATTGACGCCCAGCAAATTAATAGATAAAGCCAGTGGGATTGCGTGCCAGTCCATGACTATATCCGGTTCTGTAATGTTAACCTTTTTAGAGAAAACTGCTGCCTGGGGTTTTTTAGCGTTAAATTCGACTTGGTCACCCCAAGCCAAAATTTCTTCCAGGTCTTTGTTGAGACGTGATACTTCATGCTGTCTGCGAAGAGGTGCGTATTCAAAGAGAAATATGAGCAAAACTAAATATCGGATTTTTCGTTTTTACTAGAAGGTCGTTAATGTAGAGTAAAAAGTGAGTGGGAGACAATATGGACCCTTGAGGAACATCGGCATTGATGGTAAAGGTGTCTGAAAGTCCTTAAGAAAGCTAGACAACAATGCACGGAATCGACTGGGCATACCATAGGGTCGGTTTACTTAGAAGCCCCTCATGCCAAACACGATCAAAGGCTATAGAGATATCCAGTGCAACAGCCCGAGACTCCCCATGATGTTCGATTGCGTTGTTCCAAATATAGGTGACATAGGCTAGAAGATCTCCAGTTGATCTGGACTTCCGAAAACCATTGATGATCGCTGATAATGTTGAAGCTTTCCAGTTACTTTAGAAGATGTTGGTTAATAGCTTTCTCCATTACTTTTGATATAACTGAAAGCAATGCGACTGGTCGATAGTTGTTAGGCAGGGTTCTCTTTTTTGCCATAATACGAATTGTATTGCTTGTAGTTATATTATTTTATTACTTGTAGGTAATTATTTTATCTCAGATTTAGTAATTTCAATTTTTCTTTCCTATTTATGATCATCCTGGTAACATTATTAATTTCTTAAATAATGATAGTCAACGACGACGTCTTTGTAAGGTGGTGTTTTAGCCTGTCGTTCGCGACAATATCATCGGCGACGTTTTATGTTTGGGACGTTTTGTCGCAATATTTTTGTGACAACGTTTTTGCGGCAACGATTTATTTTGAACCGAAAACGGTTAGGATTAGCGACATGAATGAAGAGTACTTAATTTTTAGCCAATAGTTAAAGGTATGTAAAAAACATTGTCCAAAGTTCTCATCATACAGGGCGTAAAACAAATGGGCCCATGAGTGTTACAGCTAGTCCGTCCCTGCAGCTGTGAGTAATTCACAACAGTTTCTTGGGTAGTAATTTGACGGGTCTTACCTGGTATCCATCATATTAAAATATACCAGGTGGTTCAATAATTATGTGTAAAAAACTTTTTTGCCCCTCTACACTCTTTCTTCAACCTTTGGCGCCCTCGAAACGGTTAAATTATTATTATTAATCAAAAATAGAAAAATATTTTATGAATTTTTGTTTCTCCCCGTATCAAATGCATTCATAAACCCGGACATGTATAGTTGTATAATTTAACAAACAACTAACCATAGAAAACTTACACACACATTATCACGGTTTTTTATTTAAATTAGTCATAGAACAGATTACATGTTCACGTCATCGTCATCATATATAATGCAGCGACAGCGACAATTTTTTTATGGGCAATTACAAAAATAAAATTAACTTGTTAATGACCACCTACACATGATTATTAAGTGATCATTTAATTATATATCTGACCTGAATAATTGTCGATGTCAATTCATCATGGAATGGAAAAGACTGTGAAATATTTAGTGCAGAAAAAACAGGAAACAAATTGTTTTATTACCATCCCACGTGTTAATAAGAATATATTCTTATTTAAATGTAGTGTGGTTAAACACAGTGGCGACTCGTGACCTATGATAGAGGGGGTTCACAAGTATGGTGACATTTTTCTAGGCGTTTCAAATGTAGAAAGAAAAAAAGTAATAAGAAAATGCGTTAGGTAAAACATATTTTTATTTATTTTTTAATTTTACACAAGGAAATACAACTTTACACTACTAATACTACTCAAGCCATCTACGAGCTATCAAGAAAACCGAATGATGTCTAATACCACTACGCCATCTACGGGCTACGTCATTAGGCGCAACCAAGACGAGAACAATAGTTAACAGAACTGTTTTATGACGAGAACGAATCGAGCCACGAGACTGACAAGTTGGCATTCTTCATATTTTCAGTGTCTTTTAGTTTAAATTCTTAAATAAAATGATTTAAAATCATGTCGAGTATCATTTATCGAAATACACAACATTTATCGACCCTACACAATAGTGCTTAAATGTAAAGTCCATTCTTCGGTTCTCAATTGTAGAAAATTGATCAATAACAGCCTCATTAAGTTTGGAATACCCTTTATAAATTTTTTTTCATATATTTCATTTTTAAACTGCGTTAAATTAATTTCGGGTTTAGGTGTTCCCGCATTCTTCACTTCAATTTTTTGCTACAAACTCAAAGAGCTAAAGTTATTTCTTAAATAGTCCACCGTCAACTATTCGTTTTAACCTAATATGCTCTAGATGCACGAACAGACAACAGCGCGGTGCACACAAGAACTGTGCGCCTTTTCCATGTGAAATCGCCATAGCCCCGCTATCCCCCTCTGCCACCCGCCACCTGTTACTACAGGGAAACTGCACTACTTAATCGCACGTGCGAGCAAGTCTCGTCATAATCGTCATTTACCTCGACCGAGGCACGGTTTCCGGATCTATACAGTTTGGTTTGACGGGATGATAAAATATTAGAGAGGGTCGGACTTTTTTAGTTTGACGGTTCGATAAAATATTAGGGAGGGTCGGACTTTATACGATAAATAATATTCAATGAATATAAAATAATATTTTTTATTCGTTCTGTTTTGGGGGTGCACGTGCGCATGTACTCCTGTGGAAGAACCGCCACTGGTCAAATAGTTGTGAATCGATTCATTTAAAATGCAACGTTTAATTTTTTATTCATTTAAAATGCAACGTTTAATTTCTTAAGAAACGCTCGGACAAGTCGATTTAGATTTTTTTATGGACATTTTTAAACTAATTTTCATTTATAATAGACTACGCCAATTAATTATCGAATTTTTCAAAAATCCACGTTCTAATTAATCAGCTGTTATTTCGTTAATATAGTCTTTACAGCGAACCCTCTCTTCCAGGACCGTACTAAAATAGTAGGTACGCTTATTTAGTAAATTTTATTTTAAAATGAAACTAGTCTGTTTATATGTTTAAATGCATTTTTATTGTTTATTATTATTATAGGGAATAAAACACACAAAAACATTGTATTTTTTTGTTATTTGTTTGTGCAACTATATAAAATAAAGTCATTATCTATAATTACATGTCTAGTAGGTACCTATCTTCACAGAAAGTACGTACCTACATGTATGTCCATCTTTACCTACTGTAAACTCTATGCACGGACTTAACTATACCTGTTAAAAAGAATTATTTTCAATTTTTGAAAAAGTCATCCTTGATCATTTCTTTACCTTGTTATATAAATACAAATCACTTGGGAAAATTTCCATGTTTTTGTACCGGATGCACAAAAAAAATTTTCTGAAAATAGCTTTGGACCTTTTCTAAGGAAAAGTTATTATATTAAAAAGCTAAATATACGGTTTGCTTAAAGGTCGTTCACTCTTGCTACCTCTGTTTTAACTTTAATGTTCAATAGTAACTTATACGTATATAGTATCATAACGATCAAATTCTATATGCACCCTTCTTCGGTATACGTAGGCTACGTATACTACAAATATGCAAAAAAAACTGATATCCTTCTATAGTAAATTTAAATATCTGGCTGAATTAAAATATTTAATAGCATGTGAACGAACAAACCAGGTTTAATAGTTATGCACCATTTGGGGGATGTCGTTGTGCGTGAAAATGAGAAAGTCGGTGTTACTATATACACTTAACTATATTTACATACAATATTACTAATATTTAGAACGGACTACAACGGGGCTAGTCATTGTTTCTCAGAGTGCCGCGAGTACCGTTGGCTAGCTGAGATCGACTACCTGTTTTGTGTTTTACCTTTTTGCAAAGTCCTGGTGCTAGAGGCCTGCTTGTTTGCCTGAACTGAGCTAGTTAGTTTTATTACGACCTCTGGTAGAAGGGTTCAACCGCACGTACCGTCAAAATGCAATGCAGATGTTTTATTGACTTTTTGCGATCACGTACACTGCATTGATTAAGATATTCACAAAATATATACAATATATATATATATACTTGTTAATCTTTATATTTTGTGTGTATGTCCGCTACACACCATAATTATTATTTTTCGAGAGATCAATAAAATATGAACGTAAAAATGTTTAGTCAATTGATTACTTCTTACTGCGGTTTACTAGATTCACAAACAACTCAATTATATAGTTTATCAGACTTTTGACAACAAAATAAAATATACTAAAGCGATAGAGATACACTTTTTAAAACATTAGCCAATTAAACGTTAAAAACACAACCCCTTAATGCGGCCCATCACTAACTAGGAAATTTTAGTGAATGTCCCAAGCAGCTGATCGATAAATATTGCTGGTGTCAACTGGCGAAAAAACTTTAATAATATTTTTTTTACTCATGGTTCACGTCCTGATTGTATGAGGTTATGCATAAAATCTAGATGCGTGTAAATTTACTAAAATTTATATTATATCTTACATAAAAAAATCAGTTAGAGATATATCTGGGTTAGACGATGGCCCAAAAGTAAGGCCATGACACTCGACATAACAAAAAATTAAGTACATTACACTGTCAAGAAAAACTTTTCGTAAACAATCAATGCGATATTTATTCCCATTTGGCTTTTGCTAAATTAAAAATAAAAATCATTTCAACAAATAAAGCCTATCATACCGAGTGCTACCTAATTATCGATTCATTTAATTAATTTATTTAACATAGCTGCGTTTAATCGCAGGTTGCCAAGCAGGTAGTATTTTATGCGAACGTTTAGCCAAATATACTTAGTTTTTTCTTATCTAAAACTGGATTCGTAAAGTTAAAGGATTGGAAAACGCTATGAAAAAGTTGCGTTAAAAAATATAATGTTATAAGAATAATAATAACAATTTCAAATATGAACAATTATCAAATTTTTGTCACAGATCTTCCTGAAACTTGTTGATACCCCAATCGACATGTCAGACAATCTAAATATCAATAAATTAACTTTATTATTAACGGCTAAAACTTCACGAAAAGAAATATTGATCAGCTGATGACTCTCGTCTCTTTCTAACCTGCCAAAAAGAGGCATATTTTTTAATTAAATTGATGCAACAACAAGAACAACAACTGATTGCTAATTTGGGATTGTTTAGGGATCCTCATCTTAAGTAAATGAAATAAATTAATAGATAATTGCCTCGCACTCTGTATTATACGCTTTATTTGTTGAAATGATTGTTATTTTTAATTCAGCAAAAGCCAAAGGAGTTAATGGATTGTTTACGAAACGATTTTTCGACAATTTAAGGTAGTTAGAAGAAATTATAATTTTTTTGTTACCTTGAATGGAATTGCGATACTTTTGGGCCAGTGCCTAACCCAGAGATATATTGGTCGAATCAATATTAAACTATGGTATAGTTGCATGGGGTGCTGCATACTGAACCCACTCATAATTGCGCAAAAAGTATCCTAAAAATAATGTACTTCAAGAACCAAATTTACCCCACTAGTCTGCTGTTTAGGGAGGCTGGTGTTTTCAGTTTTGTATGTAAGAAAATTATACCTGAGATCAGCTATAAGAATAATATTGTTAAAAAAAACTGATAATAACTCCAATGAACCATGATATTGTAACTACAACTGTTTCAAGTAAAGGTGCCGTTATACCTAGAGCCATGACCACTGCAACTCAAAGGTGTTTATTTTTACGGGCCCAAAAATTTATAATATACTACCATTAAACTTAAGAAATAATTACTTTAATAAGATCAAGAAAGAAATACCAGCTTGGTTATTGCAGATTGATATACGATACTTTGATATATTTTAAGGGTAGATAAATGTTAGCATTGTGATGCATAACTGGTTGCCACTGTCTGTAATTTATAAAATAACAATATCTATGAGTTATAAAATAATAATATATTGTGAAACGATGTTACATAGTTACAGTAGTATATTACCAAAGCGTTCTGTATTAAGAAGCCGTGAAGAGACCAGCGATGCGCTGTTGCCAAATGTTCTTTTAATGTATTTGGAATTCAGAAGGCATTGATATTACTTTAGTAGTGTACACACAAGCCACAAAGGCATATTGTACACTAAAGTTACTAATTAAAATAGGAAGATGTATACTCAAATCTTGTAATATTTGATAGATGGAAATAAATAAACAAATAAATATCTAGTTTCAGTTTAAAAAAATATATGTCAAATTTAAATTCTAGGAAATTTACATGCATCTAAACTCTAGAATTTATTTTATCAGATAAAAAAATATTAAAATTGGTTGATTAATGATAATATTAACGAAATATCAGCATATTAATTAGGACGTGAATTTTTGAATATTCGATAATTAATTGTTTAAAGAGGACTAAATATTTCAGTCCCATGGGAATACATAGGGTGTTGAAAAAAGGTCGGTACCCCGGAATAACTCCGGTGCATCGCATTGCAGCGGAAAATGTCTAGGGAAAAAGTTGTTTGGTTTTGAAGGAGGAATTGTTTACAATTTAACCCCCCCCTCAACCTCCGGGCGCGGGTGGGTTTGTTCGAATGGAACCCCATATTTTTTATGGGCGTATCGTGTTCTCCTACCAAAAATAAACTTCTTTTGATTTTTGCACGGTTCTGATTTTGTCTTTCTAATGGTGATTATTGGTGAAGGATACCACCCGCGCATGGGGGTTGAGGGGGTGGGAGGTGGTTTAAATTGCAAACTATTCCTCCTTCAAAACCAAACAACTTTTTCCCTAGACATTTTCCGCTGCAATGCGATGCACCGGAGTTATTCCGGGGTACCGACCTTTTTCAACACCGTGTATATTCAATTAATAATAATAATAATAATAATAAATACTCTTTATTTCAAAATTACATAGAATACATAAAACGAAATAGTGTCAATAACAAAGGCAATAGGAAAGTATAGACAAGATTTAATAATTTACAATTTTCCAAGGTATTCATTTATGTTATATGGTTCTATATCAAGAAGCACCCTATATAGAATTTTTTAAATTTTTTGAGTATTATTTAACAATCGAATATGGATAGGCAAACTGTTATAAAATCGAATAAAGATTGTTTCACGAAAATGGATATAATTTAATGACTGCAGTAAAAGTACCTGTGGCGATCCCATTATTTATGACCGTTTGTTATTATTATGTGGAAAGGACCGGATTGTAATAATTATAATTAAATATAGGCACATCAGGTAGGTTAGGTTGCTTAATTTATATTTAAATATCTTTTTGTGGTAAAATTTGTTAGTTTTTATTTCTTGTTGGAAGAGTTTAGTTGTATTACCGATATTATTTTACCAAACGTATAAAAAAAACAGTATGTGGCGTCCATGGAAAAACATTGATGGTGCTTCTTCTAGGGTTGCAGTGAAGAAAATGCATTTATTTCTCGATGCTAGGGAAATTGTAAAAAGAGTATATACTTCTTTACTCAACACTATCTATAGAATGACATTATAAATGTAAATAAATATGACTAGTAATATTTAAAAAAATGTTATTTCATTTGATTACATTAATATAATCATATCATTACTTGTTTTCCTTAGTCCGTCCCTTCATACTTCACTTGTTTATTGCCAAGCTCTTGTCGACATAATGGGACCGACCCAGGAAATCATTGAGTCGTATCCAAATTTCGTGGAACGTACTTTACAATTGTAGTATGCTCCTTTCTCATACATAGTTGACCTATGTCGAGGAAAAGTGTAATTTAATGTTTTTGTCGGATAAGCAACCTGTGATTCACTACCCCTAAATAACCCTCTATTCTTACAAAAAAATAACACACATTCTTGCACATAAATAGCGGTGAGTGTGAGAAACTTGTTTCCTCTAAACTTACCTCTGCAGGTTTGTTCGGGTTTGATTACGTTTTTTTAGTTTAACTAAATAAGTAATTTTATACCGCCTAATAAATATTTTGCGGGTTTGTTCGTGATTGTTCGTGAAGTTCCGCCACTGTCATGCATTATGTGTGGCCATGTCATCCGACGACCAGGGGCTTGTTAAAGTTAAAGCAGTTAATTTACTACCGTAGTAAATGTAATTTGCTACATGCTCTTACTACGTATTTTGTTACATTTACTACATTTGCTACTTTCACGTTTCATTTTTAGAATATTTTTATTTAGATCAAATCGTAAAGCAAAAAGCAACAGAAAACAATAACCAAAAACTACTATTTTCTACTTTTCCACTCGAATTTCCAACTTTTAACATCAAATTTATAATAAGAAAGTTGAGGTTATGTTGTGTTTTTGGCAGTTTCAGCCAATCAAAACAATAATTACATTTATTACATTTACTACGTTTGCGACGTAACAATGCAGTAAATTAAATTTTTATGCGATATTAACAACCTTGCCGACGACCCGCCACTGTATATATAACCTTTTGTAGTCTGAAACCTTGAAAGTGTTGGATAGAACCTAATTTGTGTTTCTAAAAACCCGCATGGTTTAATATTTCTAGGAAATGCAGGTCTCTTCATCTGTTAGAATCTTTCTTCTTGTACCTAACACCGTCGTATAAACATTACAAAAGGTAATTGATGTAGGTACTGCCTTTGTCCTCTGTATATATTTAACTTAAAACGATTAAGTAATACATTGTCCGTTATTTATTTTATAAATTACGCATTGTGCTACTATATGCTCCAAATTATTTTGCCTTTACGAGAATTCAGCCGTAGAAATCTTACAAGTGGAGATTTAAATTATACTTAAAGTACCTAACAGTAACTTATACAATGTATCCAAGTTTATAACTTCAGAGTTAAAGTTACAAAAATGTTGGGTAAAACCAAGGATTTTAAATTAAGGGGGGATACGGCTTTGGTTCACAATCTTTGAAGAATAAACAATTCACATTCTTAGGTAGGTTGTAAACAACTTCCCAGAAAAACAATCTCTGAAAATTAGTATAATGTTGTGTTCTGTTAATTAGACAAAGACGTCGTCGTCTTCGAGCATTCCGAACGTGAGGAACACAGGAGCACATACGCACGTGCACCCCCAAAACGAATAAAAAAATATTAATTTATATTCATTGAATATTATTTATCGTATAAAGTCCGACCCTCCCTAATATTTTATCGTACCGTCAATTATCGTATAAAGTCGGACCCTCCCTAATATTTTATCGTACCGTACCAAACTGTATATTATAGGCTCTCGATCCGGCAACCGTGTCTCGGTCGAGGTTAATGACGATTATGACGAGACATGCTCGCATGTGCGATTAAGTAGGCGGGGCATAATGCAGTTTCTCTGTAGTAACAGGTGGCGGGAGACAGCGGGGGATAGCGGGGCTATGGCGATTTAACATGGGAAAGGCGCACAATTTTAGTGTGCGTCGCGCTGTTATCTGTTCGTGCATCTAGTTAGAAATTCGAGCTTGTATGTTTTAATATTTTAATATTATATATTTATTAAGTTAAAATGAATAGTTTGAGGGTGGACTATTTAAAAATAACTTTAGCTCTTTGAGTTTGGAGCAAAAAATTGAAGTGAAGAATGCGGGAAGACATAAACCCGAAATTAATTTAACGCAGACCACAAAGGGTAAATCTAGAGACTTTATTAGAAAGTTTAAAAATTAAATATATGAAGAAAAATTTATAGAGGGTATTCCAAACTTTAATGAGGCTGTTATTGATCAATTTTCTACAATTAAGAACCGAAGAACGGACTTTACGTTTAAGCACTATACACACTAAGAAAACTTTTCTTATTTCCAAAAGTTGTATTTCCTTGAGTAAAATTAAAAAATAAATAAAAATATGTTTTACCTAACGCATTTTCTTATTACTTCTTTTCTTTCTACATTTAAAACGCCTAGAAAGTAACTGTTTGGTCGTTACACAAAAATAAAATTTTAAAAATAATTTCACCATACTTGTGAACCCCCTCTATCATAGGTCACGAGCCGCCACTGTATAAAGCCCTTATTGGAGCGGCGTCTTACATCCCTGCTTTCAGGTTTGACACTACCCGATTAACAACGGTCATATTTGTCGTTATTGTTAAATAAAATTATTTGTTGTTTTTCAGTGTTTGTGTGTTAAATTTAAGTATTGTTTGTGGAAAAATAGTACCTAATTCTTTGCTCAATATGGTAAGACAGTGCCAAGTCTGCCGTAAACTGGATAAAATATAGACTTCAGTCTCGTCAGTCGATTGTTTGTTTTTCCTAACAAAGACAGAAACAGATAGAAGATAAAAAGATATGAGGATTCTACAGATCGAATCGCCATCTCTGTTTTGTTTATTTTCGTAATAACAGGCATCACATTGACGTATACAAAGTAGATAGACATATCGGGTCCATGTTTGGTTCAAGCCAATGAGTCAAACCAAAAATTAAAGTTAATGGTACTGTAGAATGGGGTTATTTGAAAAATGTGGGGTTATTTGGGAAACTTGTTTTAAATTAAAATGCGGTAAAGCTTTAGGGACTAAGTGAACACGCCCTGGGAGCCTCCTACCTCATGATCTTGTTTACAACCCTCAAAACTTTGAAGCAAACGTGAGTAACCGACATTTTACTTTGTGGTTTTTATTTGAAATGAATTTGTTCGAAATAGTAAAAAATCGTCTTAAAAATTGACCCCAACTTTCTATGACATGCTCGGATGTACTCATTTGGAGCTAAGTACTCAGTTAAGGGATAATTTGATACACAACATTGGCTTCTTGATCTACATTTTTAACACAAAATAATCAAGTTTTAGTTTATGCACAGTTTTCTTCTGAGTGGGGTTATTTGGGATGTCATAATAATATGTGGGGTTAATTGATGCTGTCATGTTTATGTTGCTTTTCATATTTCATATATTAGTAAGAGCCTACTTACGCACTGTCTACTGTTACGTAATGACTGTTAAGTAATATATATATTATTACGTAACAGTTCCACAAATCACATTACCCGTGATATGTCAAAACAGCCAGTAATATTTCCATTAGATTTTATGTAAAGTCGGCTGTGAATTTCATCGGGTCGCCTTGACAACGTAAATGTCAAGTAATATTATACATCAACATTTTTAATTTGTATATTTTTGGGTAAAGTATGAGTGACTATGATATTCAGATTAAGGGAAGGCCACGGGAAACTACATGAGAAGCTGCTTCCGCAGCAGATACTTTATTGCTAGAAAAATCCAGGGAGTGGCATGAAAAAGTGTATCAAAAATTTATTGACTGTTGTATTGATAACCATGTGAGTACCGACTCAAAATGTTTTATTGCATATTTCGATAATTTAACATAAATGTAAATGTGAAGTCGTAGAGAAAGTATAGTACACAACTCGAGTGGTAAGCCTATTACACACTCTTTCTAAGTACGGGAAGTTTCAAGATAGTGTGTAATAGGCGTCTTACCACTCTTGGTATGTAATATACTATAAGCACAGTGGCGGCTCGTGACCTATGATAAAGGGGGTTCACAAATTACAAGTATGGTGAAATTATTTTTAAAATTTTATTTTTGTGCAACGAATTACTTTCTAGGCCTTTTAAATGTAGAAAGAAAAAAAGCAATAAGAAAATGCGTTAGGTAAAACTATTTTTATTTATTTTTTAATTGTACACAAGGAAATACAACTTTTGGAAAATAAGAAAGGTTTTCTTAGTGTGTATAGCTGTCGAATCTTAACGTCGTCGCATGCGTCGTAACAATATTTATACAGTCCACTACTAATACTAGTAAATCCATCTACGAGCTATCAAGAAAACCGAATGATGTTCAATAGTACTACCGCCATCTACGAGTTATCAAGAAAACCGAATGATGTCTAATACCACTACGCCATCTACGGCTACGTCATTAGGCGCAACCAAGACGAGAACAATAGTTAACTGTTTTATGACGAGAACGAATCGCGCCACGAGACTGACAAGATGGCATTCTTCATATTTTCAGTGTTTTTTAGTTTAAATCCTTAAAAATGGTTTAAAATCATATCGAGTATCATTTATCGAAATACACAACATTTATCGACCCTACCCAATAGTGCCTAAACGTAAAGTCCATTCTTCGGTTCTTAATTGTAGAAAATTGATCAATCAATCAAACAGCCTCATTAAGTTTGGAATACCTCTATAAATTCTTTTTTTCATATATTTAATTTTTAAACTTTCTAATAAAGTCCCTAGATTTACCCTTTGTGGTCTGCGTTAAATTAATTTCGGGTTTAGGTGTTCCCGCATTCTTTACTTCAATTTTTTGCTCCAAACTCAAAGAGCTAAAGTTATTTAATAAATAGTCCACCGTCAACTATTCATTTTAACTTAATAAATATATAATATTAAAATATTAAAACATACACGCTCGAATAGATGCACGAACAGACAACTGCGCGGTGCACACAAAAACTGTGCGCCTTTTCCATGTTAAATCGCCATAGCACCGCTATCCCCCGCTGCCACCCGCCACCTGTTACTACAGAGAAACTACACCACTTAATCGCATGTGCGAGCAAGTCTCGTCATAATCGTCAGTTACCTCGACCGAGGCACGGTTGCCGGATCTATACAGTTTGGTTTGACGGGATGATAAAATATTAAGGAGGGTCGGACGTTTTTAGTTTGACGGTACGATAAAATATTAGGGAGGGTCGGACTTTATCCGATAAATAATATTCAATGAATACAAATTAATATTTTTATTCGTTTTATTTTGGGGGTGCACGTGCGCATATGCTCCTGTGGAAGAACCGCCACTGTATAAGCATAAACATAACTGAAAAATCACGTTTTTTTCCAAATAGCCCCATTCTACCCTTCATTTCGATTCCAGTTATTATTTATTTCATTCATTCTTTTAAAATTCATGCTCATAGACATGAATTTTACTTTGTTTCGTATTAAATGTTACATGTCAGTCACTATATTTTTGAGTATTTAGTTTTGGATGTGCATATTAGATACCTTAAACAGTGCATAAAATTGGTATTTATTAAAAAGTTTCACAAACGGTTTCTCTTTTAAAGTATATTTTATAATGGTTGACCATAGAGATCTAGGCTTTTGATAATCATTGAAATTAGTGAAGAAACCAAGGAAGTAAATGCAATAGCATGCTTCTAATAAAATTGGTATGATATTTCACATGGTGTAAATTTGTCATACAATTAAAAATATAAATGCTGTAATCGCTCATTACCAATGCACTTTCTTTGTTACAACTCATTTGCATTTAATACACTAGGTGTGTTTTTGATGATATGTAAAACTGAAGAGGAAAACAATTAAAATCCTTTAGTAAACTGCCGCTGTGGGATTGAAATCCGTGTCTGCTCCTCTGCCACTGACGCCATTACTGGCGTTGTTGTGTTTTGTTGGACGCAAGCAGTGTCACCAACCTTACAATGAATAATATCCCAAGTGCTAGGACGAAATGTCCCATATATTTCATAGTCCCACCACACGCTATACATACAAAAAAAATGATTTTTTTGGGCAAAATACTAAAAAAAGCAAAAATTTAAATACAATTAGGAACAAAAATAACTATTTTAAAAATGTATATGTGTAGGTTATTTATAAACTGTAACCTGCCTGGTACATATAACTAAAGAAAATGTATTCCTACGATTTTAAAATGTCCCACGAATTGACCTAAATATCTCTATGTCCCACAGAGACCTGAAAAATCCCACGAAATGGGACATATCCGACGGGTTGGCAACACTGGACGCAACGTAACAGATAAGTCCGAAAGTGCCCGCGTTAGTAATAACCTAACAAGCGACGAAAGTCGTTTTCAATCAAAATATTTACCATGCCAATAAAAAACAAATTTACAAAGAAATTTTTGAAAAGTTTTTTTTTTAATCAGAGTAAAATATATTCCCTACAAGATGGCATTATCAGATCTTTCATTCGACGTTTCGTCTTTAGGTCACCATCATCAACTTAATTCGAATAAAAAGCAGCAATGAGAAAGTGATATTTTGAAAGCCCCTGTATTTTTTTTTTTTGATTTTTTGGGGCATATTATTGGGCGCATAATTACGCAACTTTATCCCAATTTAACCGACTGTATAAAGATTAATGACAGAAAATTACATTTTTAAAGAGTTATTTAATTGTCACTATAAAATAAAGATGTCTAAATAACAGTTTCTATCACAATAAATACATTTTGCTGTTGCAGGTAGAAAGTATTCTATCCCAGTTGAAATGTTCCTAGCAAAGTTTTTTTTATCTAAAGCTTTTCTCAGTGTGTTGTTAGAAAAAAATATTTTATTTACAACCATGCATGTAATAATGACATTTCATCTATCTTTGAAATGTGGAAAGTTGACATTTTTACTTTTACTTTCCACCCGGGTGGAAAATAAATTATTTTTTGTAATTTTTCTTAAAAATCGATATCTCAAAATAATATACGAACACACTTTGCTAATAGCTTTGCGTGTTTAGATATGTCTACTTTTTCCGTAATTGATAGAGTGGTCTTTAGCATTGAATATTGTGACCAAATCGTTGATATCTTCTTTGTCATGGCATTTTCACTGAAATAAGCTAGTAGCGCCGACTCAGAACCAGGATTTTGAACTTTGCTTCCCGTACACCATTCTTTGATACAGTTATATGCCTTGTTATATCTCGGGCGGCTTTTAGTTGGCAGAAGATCTTCTTCTACTATTTTTGCTGCTTCTCGAATTTCTGGTGGACTAGCAGCAAAATCAAATTCTTCATTTAATAGTATTTTTCTGTTGTTAAAATAATATATTGTTTAGTAGCATGGAAACCATATTCAAAAAATGACATTTGTCATTTTGATGTGTATTAGTAAAGATTGTTTCATGAAAAATGGATATAACTTAATGACTGCAGTAAAAGTACCTGGGCCATCCCATTATTTATGACCGTTTGTTATTATTATGTGGAAAGGACCGGATTGTAATAATTATAATTAAATATAGGCACATCAGGTAGGTTAGGTTGCTTAATTTATATTTAGATATCTTTTTGTGGTAAAATTTGTTAGTTTTTGAGGAATGGTTCAAGAATTGTCTTTTACCAAACATTCCTCAGAATAGCGTGATAGTAATGGACAATGCAAGCTATCACAGTCGCCAATTACATAAAGCTCCAAGCTCAAATAATACAAAATTGGAGATTCAGAACTACATGGCGGCGAATGATATATATTTTGAAGAAAGTTATAAAAAAAGTGATCTTTTAGAAGTTTTAAAGACATTTTGTATAAAAAAAGTATATGTTTGTGACACATTGGCAGGAGAAATTGGACATACAATGCTACGGCTCCCACCCTATTATTGCATTTTTAACCCCATAGAGCATATGTGGTACCAGTTAAAATCACTGGTTAGGTCTGAAAATATTTCTCCGACTTTAAGTTCTAGTGTTGTAGAATTAATACGAAAATGCTTTAATGATATTCCCCCAGGTAGTTGAAAAAATTCAGTCCGTCACGTAATAACTGTAGAAAATTCGTATATTAGTCTGGATCGTATAATTAATCCAATTATTATTAATTTTGATGAGGATAGCGATAGCGAAACAGAACTATCTATAGAATAACATTATAAATGTAAATAAATATGACTAGTAATATTTAAAAAAAATGTTATTTCATTTGATACATTAATATAATCATATCATTACTTGTTTTCCTTAGTCCGTCCCTTCATACTTCACTTGTTTATTGCCAAGCTCTTATCGACACAATGGGACCTACCCAGGAAATCATTAAGTCGTATCCAATTTTCGTGAAACGTACTGTACCTACGTTATTGTTCCACCTGCGGTTATGTGAAATTTCTGTCTAATTTTTCAATGGAAAAGTCAAAATGACATTTATCTTTTTTTAATAATTTTACTTCAAAATAATAAGAAGTGGATGTTAGCTATGGTTGTAAATAAAATAGTATACAAACCTCGGTGAAAAGTTTCATTACCGTCTCGAGATTTAGTTAACTACCGACTCTCTCGATAGGAATGAAACATTTTCCACCTCGGTACGTAATATACTATTTCACAGCTGACACAATGAGACCTTTGGGGAAATTTCAATTTTTAACTCTAACAGTACAGTAGAAAAAGTAATTTTCATTATATTATGAAAATAAATTCTTATAAATTTCGGGTGAAAGTATATCAAAAGCAAATAAATGTCTAATATCAACGTGGGAATTAAATAATGCAATTTCTAAACCAATTATTTATCAATTAAACTCCTATTATAAATAGTTGTTTTATTTCAAAGTAATTGATACACTATCAATTTCTTAAAACTTTAATTATAAAAATTTATTTTAATCATTTAAATTTTTCACGGGTAATGGAACAAATTCTTAGCTCATTTTAATCGTTTTGTTTAGTTTTGATAACTATAAGAGCTGTTTAAACATAATAATTTTATTACAGGGATTTTTTCCTTATAATAATGATCTTAATAGCAAATATAGGTACCCAAAACATAATATTGACAGATTATGAAAATAATATGTGTACCATTTAAAAACATCATGATATGCTTATTCAAATATTAAATACTTTTGTTTTCTATTTGATATTTCTTGGAAACGGCTGTGTCCTGAAATACAACTTTTGGATCGCGGGAAAGAATTATTGGATTATTAAACTTTTTCTTTGATTTAGGTGATTTTAAATTTTGATGATAACTTCTCGAAGAGGCCGATATGGTGAACCCAGGTGCCGAGTTTGAATACATTTTGGTGAGCCAATCCTAAGCAATTGAAAATGTCAAAATTTAATTAGCTGGTGTTTGCTAGAATCACCCTTTGCTCAGTGACGGCTCGTGACCTATGATAGAGAGGGTTCACAAGCAGCGGCGGCTCCTCCATTAGGTCATTGGGTCAATGACCTCCCTATAAAAATTTAGGAAATAAAACTTTTTTTTAAATTAGAATTTACTACAAATGTACCTACTATAATAATTTACCTATAATATTTGAAACGCCCCCGTAAACGCAAGCGTGTAGTGCGATTCAAAATCGGGCTGGAGCAAAGGGCTGGAGCCAGTAATTGACCACGATAGCTTAAATTGAAACGAATTTAGCCGAGCTCTGACGACTCCGGCAAGCGGGAGAAACATACGCGAAGTTAACCGCCGCTGGGTCAACAGCCCGGTTTATTGAAAATCTGAATAAGATGTACCTATGTCGTCTCATCATTAGTAATTATTAAATGCTTGGAAAAGAGATGGCAGGTTCCAGGTTGGACGTAGGTCGTAGGTCGCGCAACATTTTCATTTAGTCTACTTTAATTTTGGTTGTAATAATTTGTCTTAATACGAATAGAAAAACCATTTATAAATAGTATTGCTAATTTTAATGAGCGTGTTATTATAACTCATTTTGCAAATGTTAAAGACCGAAGGGTTGATCTAAAATTTAAAATAGTTTAAAAAAATATTTTTTTCTATATTGGTATCAACTCCAAGCTAATTCGATGCCGTTTTTAGTATCGAACTGAGCTTGTCTCGAAACCATTTTTTTTCTTTTTTAAAGGTTGCTAATTTGAGGTCATATATTTTATGTTTGTCTGCAGAAATAATTTCTAAAGTAACGTCACACCTGTCAAGTTTACTTTCTTTGTAAAGCTGAACACAGCAGTACAATATTTTACAAATTTAAAGCTTTGCAATTTCCGTTAACTCAGGAGGATTAAAATCATCTTGGTTCATATTGTTTAATTATTTAAGAAAATTTTCAGTTTTGCGAAAAAATGATAGACATGGATAATTTATCAAATGCTATAAAATCATAATTTGATAGTACATATTACCAACATAAAATTTTCACATAAATATTTACGGAAGTTATATAAGTATAGCATGTATTTTTTTAATATGGATTTTTCTTATTAAGAAAACTTAAAATAGAAAAAATAGTACCTATAAAGTACTTGTACTTTAATATACTATTCTTGTATCGCATATAGCGTAATGACCCCCCAATGAGATTGACCACGAGCCGCCACTGTTCACAAGTATGGTTGAATTATTTTCAAAATTTTATTTTTGTGTAACGACCAAACAATTACTTTCTAGGCGTTTTAAATGTAGAAAGAAAAAAGTAATAAGAAAATGCGTTAGGTAAAAAACATATTTTTTAATTTTACACAAAGAAAAACAACTTTTGGAAAATAAGAAAGGTTTTCTTAGTGTGTATAGCTCTTGGATCTTAACGTCGTCGCATGCAACCCTCGTAACAATATTTATACAGTCCACTACTAATGCTACTAAGGTCATCTACAGCTATCAAGAAAACCGAATGATGTCTAATACCACTACGCCATCTACGGCTACGTCATTAGGCGCAACCAAGACGAGAACAATAGTTAACTGTTTTATGACGAGAACGAATCGAGCCACGAGACTGATAAGTTGGCATTCTTCATATTTTCAGTGTTTTTTTAGTTTAAATCCTTAAATAAAATGGTTTAAAATCATATCGAGTATCATTTATCGAAATACACAACATTTATCGATCTTACACAATAGTGCTTAAACGTAAAGTCCATTCTTCAGTTCTTAATTGTAGAAAATTGATCAATAACAGCCTCATTAAGTTTGGAATACCCCCTATAATTTTTTTTTCATATATTTCATTTTTAAACTTTCTAATAAAGTCCCTAGATTTACCCTTTGTGGTCTGCGTTAAATTAATTTCGGAGTTAGGTGTTCCCGCATTCTTCACTTCAATTTTTTGCAAGAGCTAAAGTTATTACTTAAATAGTCCACCGTCAACTATTCATTTTAACTTAATAAATATATAATATTGAAATATTAAAACATACACGCTCGAATTTCTAACTAGATGCACGAACAGATAACAGCGCGGTGCACACACAAATTTTGCGCCTTTTCCATGTTAAATCGCCATAGCCCCGCTATCCCCCGCCACCTGTTACTATAGAGAAACTGCACTACTTAATCGCACGTGCGAGCAAGTGTCGTCATAATCGTCATTTACCTCGATCGAGGCATGGTTGCGGGCTCTATACACTTTAGGTTGACGGGATGATATATTCAAATGGGCACATGGGTTTACCATGTCGGCCTCTTCAACAAGTTATAATGCAATTTTTCTGTAAATGTACAGTAGAGCCAATATTCAGCCACCTCAAAAGTTACATGGGATTTCCTCTGTGCAACTCACCGATGCACCACCCTGTATATAAATCATTATTTATATCAAGTGTGAGGAAATTGGATCTTCATTGTCCTTTCTCTTTAAAAGCTAATCTACGGCTCATTAAAATATCCATTTACCTTTATAGCTTAAATAAAGTTAATCTTCGTTCATATATTTTCGTTTTTAGTGCTTAATTGTAATAAATTCATTTTTATAGATTTAAATGTAAACATATAAATAATCCTAAACAGGGAAACGGTATATTGTGCTCAATTTTGTATATATTGTAGAACTCAACGCTAATGGAGGCGTGGCTTGTGATGTCAACGGGCGAGTGATTTTTAAATCTCTTATGGAGGTATACTGCTCTCAGCGTTTTAAACTCTCTTTTAAAGGTATTAAAAGGTTTTACGCATTTAATGGTATGTGAAATGAAAGAATAATATCATGGTATTTAGGTATATTTATTTAATGAACATACCACAAAGATTAAAGATAAAATACGAATAGTGATAATCAAATTAAACTATTTTTTAAATAGTTCATCTCTCAGTGGAGTGAAATTATGAAGAGGTAAAGAAACTCATAGTTCTGCTTCAGTGGTTAAATAAAGAATATTTTAATTTCCATACATGTTTCGAAGGCATATACCCTTATCATCTTCAGTGGAAAATAGTTAAGAAGTAAATGTTAACAAAATATCCACGTAGCCACTCTAATTTTTTGTTTTTATCTTTAGGAAAGCGGAAACACCTTATATTTATGTCAAATTTTTTGCCGAACCGAACACCGCACATGTCATATTATGAAAATTCAGATATTTATTTTAATAAACACACTAAATAAGAAACAGTTCTGGTGAACTTTCAAAATTTCCATGGAGAACTACGGCAAACGGCACTCACTACGTGGCGACCAGTGTTGCCAGAAATATTTGATCAAAAGTAATAGGTTGACGGTTCGAAACCTAATAGAATAGTAAAGAACGGTGTCCGAGTACGAAAAAGAAGGTCGTTACTTTCCTATGATATGGAGGCCACCTCCAGATTGAACATAAATTCCAAATGGGGAGCCCCACAACGAGAATGAACATCTCAAAAATTGTTAAAATAGTAATGGATATATTACAATTGTAAAAGACTGACAACGCTGGTGGCAACAAGCAGGGGTGGCCGAGCAGCTTCGGCCGAGCAGCTTCGGCTATTGTCGCCCGGTTCGAATGGCGCGGCGGATGTTTAAAAAGTTTGTCGCAATCTTTCCTTATTTTAGTGGTATTTTAGCTGTAATGGGTGTTATATTTCTATGAAGTTAATATACGTAAATACTTGTCATATATTATCTTTCATTTCATATGCCATTACATGCATAATACCTTTAAAATATAATTTTAAACCCTGACAGCAATATAAATCCCCTAAGAAATTTTAAAATCGCTCTCCCTGTGACGTCACTATGCGCAGCAAATGAAATTGGGACGGTTAGATAGCTTACCTTTAATAATAATAATAATAATAAATACTCTTTATTTCAAAATTACATAAAATACATAAAAAGAAATAGTCTCAATAACAAAGGCAATAGGAAAGTATCATATTGTATTATGGAATAAAACGCTTAAAAGTTACCAAACATAATCTGTCTTTCTGGGCGTAAGAAAATATCTTTATTGTCCCAGCAAACTGGCTTTGTAAGCATAATAACTTTCCTTTGCTGTAACTGCAGGCAAATATTTCTAAAGCGACTTTACTACTACATCATTGATATACCCAGCAAAATCAATTTTGCTGTGGCAGCTATTTTTTCTATTATCCCCTATGTAGGTATTTTTTTGTTATCGTATATTTAAAATTTTTATAACGGCAGTAAAAATCTTCTCTTGGTCTAATATTATAATATTGTTCGATTCAGAATATAATGTGGAGTTCATAAAGCATAAAATAAAATGTTACTACTATTTAAAAAACAAAGTTGATGATGGTTGCGAAAAAATAGAACGTCGAATTGAAAATTTAATTAAAGTGTCTGATAGAGGAGAAAAAGTGGCATTAGAATATAGAAGTTATTTTCACATATCTCTTCGGATAGAACCAAAAAACAAAAGGAACGAAATCGTAAAAATTCGGTTTTGCCCATATACAGGGTGTTATGGAAATGACGTATTATATTTAAACCGGCAAATCCCCAGATGAAAATAAATTGAAGAGAAATAACCATAAATGGCGCTTTGAATTATGAATATACACTTTATATGAAATCTCAAAATTTACGTGGCCGCTCCTGAGGCCCTTCGCAATCAATATTTTATTGAGGCAGTCTCGAGGTTCAAAAGAGGTTAGCGCATTATAGCGATGTTGTCATATTGCAACACAGAATTATAAACGCACGTGTTCAGTTTTTGACAACAAGGCGTCTTTGACGCGCGCTATCACTCCTTTTTCAAACTTTTTAGACAAAGAAAACTACAATTTTAAGGTACATACTCTCTTACCTTCGATCTTATTTTAAAGTAATCCGTTTTATAATTAAATTCCATAAAATAATAAAACACAAAATGTATGTTTTTCAACAGAATCAACAGTAGATAATATCACACAAATTTGAAATCACATACAACATTTCTTATTATGAATTATTTCACAACAACAAAAAAACACACGACGTCGTTCCACTCCCCAGTCTCGAAACATATCGAAGTATGAAGGGCGCGCCGCCAGTATTCAATCAAGGGCGAGACACGCGGTGTGATCTGACAATACTGTTAGTATACTCTAGTGACCTACATTGTTGCTAAGTGAATCCAGATGGAACGGCGCGTGGGTAAAAAGGGTTTTTACCTTAGTATTTAGATATTCGATTTAAAAAAAAAGTATGTAGACTTTCTCTAGGACTCCCTAGGAGTCACCCATTTAAATATAATAAGTCATTTCCATAACACCCTGTATCTTCGGAAATATAATTTTTTTAATTTGAAAACATAACGTTGCAGATCTTATTAATGCGCCCTATGATTAATGAGGTCTCTGTAAAGTGCATTCTTATCCGGAACAACCTGTATGTGCAAAAAGTTAGTGTTTCGTTGATAAGTTTAGTTATCGCAGTATTTTTTAGATATATGGGTGCCAGACTCTTGTTCCAATCCCTGCATTTTCAGGATAAAGACTATCTAATCCCGGGACTAATCCCAAAAAAATTAACATGAGAAAGATTATGTTTACTACAAGGCACCTTTCAACGTACTTTTGAGTATCCATTTGGATACGCAGGCCTTTTATTTGGATACCCAGTAAACATCAAATGGATCCAGAAATTTTTTAATTAGTTACTTAGTAATTTAGAAACTACTGAACTGATACAGATACAGAGTCAGAAAAAATATTAAAAAAATAGGGCTGTTTAAAGGACATGGATACGCAGCAAAAATTCACTAAAGACATGGATACGCAGTATCACTAAAATATGCCTTGGTTTACTAAATACACTAAATAGAAATCTTACTTACTGTTAACAAAATTTTAAAAAAATATTAGAAATTTCTAGAAAAAAAGAACGTAAAAAATCAGTCATTCCAGTGTGTCATCTCCTAAACTTGATCGTAACTTATTGCAACCTGCTGATGAGAAGCAGCGTTCTGTTTCTACACTTAAATCCTCAAATAAGGTATTAAATTTTTTTTTTGATTGTAGGAATGAATTTTCCCTATTTAAAGTGCATAAATTAGTATATGTATAAAAATAAAGTGTCTTCTTAGTCTCTAGGGTTATAATGCACTATTAAAAGCCCGGGAAAATTGGTTCGACGTTAATTTATAGTGATCTCTGAAAATCGGCGCCAGAAAAATACATTATTTTGTAAAATTTTATATTTGTATTAGATGCTATCGAAATATTGCACAGTTAGGGATTTTTTAATAAAATAAAATTGTTAGTTTTAAAATAAATATTTCAAAAAGTTAATTTTTAAAGTACTCTGTTATATAATTTATCCCGGGATATTTTAGATTGATTTTTCCTCGAGGAAATAACAAAACGAACAAAATAGTTAACAAAATATATGTACATAGGTATCGACAAATGTTTTGGTAACCAAAAGTAAACATTCTTAAATTTAAACAGTATCTTTTAGGTAACTATAAACATGAATTTAAAAAAATAATCACCTATTTTCTTATTTTGCCAGTCGCGTAACTAAGCCTACATTTTTGAAGGGCAGACAATGCACCTGATAATTTAAAGTGGAAGAATTTGACAAGCCATTTTAAATATCTACTTATTATATGCTCGTAGGTTGAGAAAGATATGAAGGAAAATAACTCTTGGTAATACTTTTTGTTTTAAAAAAGCACAGGAATAAACCCGAACAATAAATACATATTTGGGTGATTTTTTGCAGTTTTTTTGTTTGGTATCGTGACACGTGGTAAAAATTCATTATTCAACAAACCCAAATAAATAAATTTCTGGACGACAGTATGTGGGTAAAAGGGTATTTACCTTAGTATTTAGTATGTAAGTATGTAGACTTTCTCTAGGACACCCTAGGAGTCACCCATTTAAATATAATAACACCCTGTATAAAGGTTCGTTTTTTAGGGTCAAAATTATTACGTTTAACGATTGTGTTAAAAAGACAAATATATTATGCTATTTAGTTTATAACTCGATTTAAAAGTTAAATAATAATTTTTCCTAGAACCGCGTCATCTTATCCTCGCATCACCGAAAAGTTGACGCAGCTGCATCTTCTTCAAAATTGTTTAATAATTTTAGCTTTGGAGAAAAATAAGGAATATTGACATAACCATGATTTTTGAAAAATAAATGATCCATCTATTGCTTCTGGTTCGACATTTTTCTATTAAGAAACAAAGAAGATAATCGATAATTATTCTTAGCTGCGTCATCTTCGGCCACTCTCCTCTACCTGTACATATCTCGAATTCACTGGTATAACTGTTTAACCGTTTCAAAAAGGCAGGTGCACAGTAATTGGTAATAATTATTGTTCGCGTAATAAATGGCTCAAATCATTTGGGTCTCTCTTTAACTAACAGGTTAAATGAAAAACGTCGTGCATTGTCGTTAATATAGTAGTATATATACCTACCAAAAGTTCCGTTAGTTTTCAGATCTTTTATAGTTTAGGCAAAGATGAATTTAAATAACCTGCCTGTTTACGTTTGTGTCTGCCTGCCATAAAACATTAAGTTCATTCCGTTTATACTCCTTCCGCTTACGGTCCTCGTTTCAAAATTTCCTCTGGAGTCCTCGGACCCTCGCATCCGAAAAGTGACCATTCCGTTTACACTCCTCTCGTTTGGAAAAATTTGAAAACTCCAGTAAATAATATTAAAAATCGGAAAGACACGGGAATTTTATTGTGAAGGAGGGACAGTTCATGGTCCTTAGAAAGTTTTGTAGGGGGTGGCAACGCTAGTGGTAGCAAAAAGGGGAAAAAACTTGCCGTATGCGAAAGCGTCGCAGGCGAAATCTTTTATGTACCACGCACTTCCATTTTCTGAAGATTTTTCAGGATTTTTAAAATGATTCCTGTTTTACGACCGTTATACAAAAAGAGAAGGAGGAACTAGATAGTATTTCCTATCGAGCGAAAAACTGCTCGAACATACGAGCAGGTTTTTACCTCGAGCGATCACACTACCAATCAGCACATTTCGGTCGGCGTCAAGCGAAGCTCGGGTATCGAGTGGAAGATAATAAGTAACAAGCGACGATTTTCGTTTCAATTTATAGCTCGAGCAGTTTTTTTAATAAAGCAAGCGAGAGAAAGGCCGGTTTTTTCAATAATCGAGTACTCAAGCGGTTTTTCGCTCGAGCGATCACAACACTAGCTTTTATGCGAAACACTCAAAGTTACTAGTTAAACACAAATAGGTAATAAGAATTACGGTCAGTGGCGTAACTACCGTGAGTCTGGCCGGTTAGATTGTCCCCGGCCCCAAGCATCAGGGGGCCCCCAAAAGTGGTGAACGAAAAAAAAAATGACCTAATGTAACATATTTCCCTGGTAAGGGGTTATTTTGACCTGCTCTGTATGCCCCCGAGGGATTAGGACGTACTTACCGGACACCCTGTAGGGGAGACCGAGGAGAATTGTGACAGAGTAGAGTTGTGACAACGACGATTTCTCGGAATCTATGGCCGTTAGCGAGCTGGCAACAGCGCACGATTGTTTGTTTATAGACGCGCTACTTGACGCAGTACGCGCCAATGGCCCACAACAAGCGGTTGCGTGATTACGACGTCTGCATGAAAAACAACCGAAAAGTAAATTTTTTATAAAATTTTTGATTGTATTTATATCATGATATATTACATTCACGTGGTTATGCTATTTTTTCTTATATTGTGTGAGTTTGGAGTTTCAAAGCATGGCATTGTCTTGCTGTGTTTGCATCTTGTGTCGAAATTACGAATTATTATTCTGACCAGATCGCGATTTTTGGCACCTAGGAGAGTTGTGACACGCTGTCACAACTCTCCGATTAAATGTTATTTTCTGGTTAGCTTATTTTACACACTTTTTGCAATGTTTTTTCTGTTTATTTCTGTTTTTGTTCGTTTGCTTTGTTCTTACAACCTAAGTTTGATATAATGACGCCATAATTACTTATAAAAGATTTACTACTGTTATGTTAATGTTTCATGTTATTGTAGTTCCTACAATTATGCCAAATGATAATTAAAGTAATTTTATGCAAAAAAAACGTGTGTTTGTTTATAATTATTCATATAAAAGTAATTTTAAATATAGTCTAGATACACAGATGTCACTTTACCAACTTACCTTGGTACCTGTCACAATTTACCTCGGTGTTAGGAGAGTTGTGACAAAGGGAGTAGTTTCAGTTTTCGTGGATTTTTTGAAACCTTATAGCATTTATTGACTTTGAAGACTGTTTTTAAAAGAGTAATGATTGAGCTACATTGCGGCTTACAATTCATAATGGTAGTATGTTTCTTTATTGTGATATGTTCTTTTAAGTAAAAATTGTCACAACTCTCCTCGGTCTCCCCTAAAACACTTTACACCTTAAAAAAGCTTATCCTAAATTTCGTAGCAATTCGTTTGGTAAATTTAAAGTAGTGTTATTCTTGGCAAATCTAGCCTAATTTTATCAGTTCATTTATAAATTGGTTCTTAAATTTACAAAACACGTTCGTAACGTCAGATAATTTTACAAATTCTTTAAATTTACTTAATGATAGTGTATTAACAATAATTGGTAAAGATTGTTTCACGAAAAATGGATACGACTTAATGATTTCCTGGGTCGGTCCCATTGTGTTGACAAGAGCTTGGCAATAAACAAGTGAAGTATGAAGGGACGGACTAAGGAAAACAAGTAATCATATGATTATATTAATGTAATCAAATGAAATATCATTTTTTTTAAATATTACTAGTCATATTTATTTACATTTATAATGTCATTCTATAGATAGTTCTGTTTCGCTATCGCTATCCTCATCAAAATTAATTATAATTGGATTAATTATACGATCCAGACTAATATACGAATTTTCTACAGTTATTACGTGACGGACTGAATTTTTCCAACTACCTGGGGGAATATCATTAAAGCATTTTCGTATTAATTCTACAACACTAGAACTTAAAAGTCGGAGAAATATTTTCAGATCTAACCAGTGATTTTATCCGGTGCCACATATGCTCTATGGGGTTAAAAATGCAATAATAGGGTGGGAGCCGTAGCACTATATGTCCAATTTCTTCTGCCAATGTGTCATAAACATATACTTTTTTTTATACAAAATGTCTTTAAAACTTCTAAAATATCACTTTTTTTATAACTTTCTTCAAAATATATATCATTCGCCGCCATGTAGTTCTGAATCTACAATTTTGTATTATTTGAGCTTGGAGCTTTATGTATTTGGCGACTGTGATAGCTCGCATTGTCCATTACTATCACGCTATTCTGAGGAATGTTTGGTAAAAGACAATTCTTGAACCATTCCTCAAAAACTAACAAATTTTACCACAAAAAGATATTTAAATATAAATTAAGCAACCTAACCTACCTGATGTGCCTATATTTAATTATAATTATTACAATCCGGTCCTTTCCATATAATAATAACAAACGGTCATAAATAATGGGATGGCCCAGGTACTTTTACCGCAGTCATTAAGTTATATCCATTTTTCGTGAAACAATCTTCTTGTAGTTTTACCTGTCGTTTTAACGGTATGTCCTAAAACTGGTGGGCGCCAGATTGGGCAACTTAACCGTTGAACAACACCAACAGCCCCCGCTCATTCATAATTGAATTATTTCATTCAGGTATTTATAAATTGTGTTTACTTTTACGTTGAATAATCGTGGGATTACAACCTCCAAAAAGAATATTTAATTTAGTGCATTTGTTTGTATACATTATCGCTATATTATTATGCCCGTATGTGTCAACATGCCATAAATAGAAGATTCAACATTTCTGGTAAACCCGTATCCGTATATGGACAGTGCATGTTTTTATATTTACTTGTGGATTCTTATTATAGGATAAATGTATTTCATAGGTATAAACGTAAAGTATTAATAGACATAGGAAGAAGCCATGATCATGACATTGTGACGATAATAAGAAGGTAGGTTGTACCCACATACATACAAACTCACTGCCTTACACTGAAACAAATAAATACAGTGAAACATCTCTTAGGCGGACACCTACGGGACCGTCTAAATGTGCCCGTCTAATAGAGGTGTCCGCCCATGGGAAATATGTTATTAGGTAATATGTAAATGCAAAATTATTACTATGTATATGTATGTACAAATAAACATAACATAACAAAAATACACTAGTTTTAGTTAGGATGTAGTACTAAAAAAATCTGATAACGTAGTTTGACGTGTTTGCGTTTTATATTTGCAATCTAGAAAATGTTATTCCAAGACTGATAAAAATTCCATTGCTGTAGAGTCACCTCTATTCTTTGCATACTCTTATAATTCCTTTACCATACTAATGTCTTGTTGATAATTGGTGACATTTGTTTGATTACTGCATTCAACTTCTTCATCAGAGTCGTCAGATAGTGATGTGGTTTCAATTTAGACTACATAATCGGTAGGAATGGGGTCACTATCATCTTCTAATAGCACATTGCTATCAATGTTAATGAACTCGCCCAAATCATTGTTATCAAATTACAAACTTCCACAACATCAATTTTCTCTTTCAGACTCAAAACGCGACATTTTTGTGCCATTATTTACGATTTTAACATTATCTCACAAATAAACGGAGGACTGCTGTCGGGGAATCACACATTCTTTCATTCGGCGAAGTCCTTTCGCGCTGCCACGCATACGCGATTGGTTACCGGTCTGTCTTCAGTGAGCTTCTGCACCGTAGTTATTCATCTCCCAAATACTTTAAAAATTTTTTTGTGCGTTTAAAGGAGGGTTTTCGCGCTCGTTGTATGAAAACAGCCTATCCGCGTCCGCCCAAAGGAGAGTCAGCCCAAGAGAGGTTAATTTTCATGGAATTTCATATACCTAGTTCCGGACTATGAAAAAATGTCCGCTTAATAGAGATGTCCGCTTATTAGAGGTGTCCGTTATGAGAGGTTTCACTGTATATACATAAATACATTTTTGGGTTTGTTCTGGTTTGGTCGTGGGTTTAGTCCGTTATTAGTAAAGATAGACGGATGCGGTTTTCGCTATTACTTTTTTGTGAAAGAAAAGATTACATAATTAGAATTTTTCTAGGCCTCCTCGTTTTTGAGATACGGGATATTTTTGAGAATTTTACATTTTGGGACACCATATTTCGCTTACCCTGTAACCTATCAAAGAAAATAAAATGTTCTCTTTGTAGTTTATTACGTAGAATCCTGTGACTTACTCAGATTTTTCTACGTTCAATAGTTTTCAAGAAAAAAACAAATTGCCTTTTTTCAACAAACCCTATAAATTTTTTAATAATTTAATTTAGTTTTTAACACGCTTCTCTAATATTTTTAGTCTTAATTTATGCCCAAAATTACGTTTTTTAAAAAACAAGCGATGGAGGATATGCGTTTTTGCCCCGTCTCGAAAACAATCAAGATCCGGGTCTGTTTGTATTAGGGACTATCGAAACATGTTGCCAAGTTAGGGACTTTTTAAAATAAAATATAATTTACAATAAAATTGTTAGTTTTAAATTAAATATTTAAAAAACAAGTTCATTTTTAAAGAACTCTTTTCTATAATTGATCCCGGCATTTGTGGGCTTAATCTCGGGATTTTCAAGATTGATTTTTCTTCGAGATCCCGGGATTTCGGTATACCGAGTAGACAGCTATATTTTCAAGTCGACCATGGTCCTGTTTATTGCGGTTTAAAGATGTTGTAACCAATGGGGTTTAATCAGGTAGACACACCGGTAATGTATTTCTATTGCACGAGCAAGTTCGAGTAGCGAATATGTCTCTCTGAATTGGTTGAAATTGCTCGCCTTATAAAAACGGCCGATTAACTGGGATTCCCACATTTAGAATACGACCATATGGAGAAGCTCGGGAAGCGACGCTGGTCATGCGAAGTCGCTCTTTGGAGAATGTACCTTCACTTATGTAATCTATAATTATCTTGTTCATATCATAACTAATAGTTGATTAATGCTTCTTCTTTTAGACTTAGATCTACGTTTTCGGTCATTTTAAGGTCAATTTTAATTGAACCCATTAATAAATCCAAGGTTTTTAATTGTAGTAGACAAGGAACGCGAAATCCTGCCTGTTCGTATGAAAATAACAAGAAGTAACAGGGGCGACAAAAGTAGGGCACAGTTTGCTGGCTTATTCTGGGTGGGGTGTAAAACGTATAGTCATAATTTGACAACACAACCTCTAAACATGGAATAGTATATTACATACCAAGGGTGGTACCAAGCCTATATGACACACGATTTCGAAACTTACTTCGAAAGAGTATGTAATAGGCTTACCACTCGAGTTGTGTACTATACTTTTTCTACGACTTTATATTTACTTTTATGTTAACAAATTTACAATTTCAAAGTTACCCTATATTTTCTTAGTTAAAAGAGATACAGAAAAATGTTTTGGTCAGGTAAAAAAGTTATTGGACCTAACCTCATTTTTTAAATGGAATACCCTGTATATTTTAATCTAAAAGGATACTATTTTAAATTCTCCTTTCAAATATATAACACACCATGGACGATATTAGTTTCCCAGGCAATTTATTAAAGTTTATTACTTTATACCAGGGGTCTGCAACCTTTTGAGGTGGAAGAGCCAAATGTTATAATTTACACAATTTCTCAGTTTTTAAAGAGCCACTAACGGCCGCAATTTGATATCGAAAGAGACACAACTTTACATCGAAAGAGACCCATGCGGCTCGCGAGCCGTAGATTGCCGACCCCTGGTCACAGCCAAAGCACTGCTGAAGACGCCAAATTGTCTTGCGTCGAAAACGAATTAAAACCTACATAGAAATATCCGACGACGGCGTCATTCGAGAGGTTTCGTCGGACTGACGACAGTAACGACGCGTGTCACGAGGGAGGGGTGCGATGAAAAGCGAGTACAAGTGGATGAGAGATAGAATCAGTGCCTAATCCTCGTGAATCGATTCAGAACGAATTTTTAATGTTTTTTTTCGATAAAATAAATAATATTTGCGTATGGAACTAAAAAGCCGCAGCTTCACATCCAAAGAGCCGCGTGTGGCTCGCGAGCAGCAGGTTGCCGACCCCTGCTTTATACCACAGTAGACCATGAAACAGAAGCTAATATCCTATAAACAACTATGTTGAGTATTAACATTTAACGTCAATTTCATTTTTACATATTCATTTGCGAAAATGGCCTATCGACATTTTGAAAATTTTGACATATCAGTTTATATTGAAAGTGGAAAAAACAAAGAAATGGCGCAAAATGTATGTTTTGTTCGGCTATCCGGAAAGACGGTAACCATTTAAGAACATATTCCGAACATTTGCGATGCCCGTTATTTTTTATTACCTTAATCTGAATCTTTTATTTCGTTTCAAAGTAAATAAATCGCCTAGGAAACCAATAGCATCCATAGTGTGTTATATATTTGAAAGGATAATTTAAAATAGTATCCTTTTTAGATTAAAATATACAGGGTGTTCCATTTAAAAAAATTAAGTTAGGTCCTATAACTTTTTTACCTGACCCGTATACTTATTCTGAACACGACAGATCATTCAACAATCATTATAAAGAAACTTCTGTATAAAACATTTTTCCGTATCTCTTTTAACTAAGAAAATATAAGGTAATTTTGAAATTGTCAATTTTTTGATTTTCCCCCGTATCTCTTAAGCGAGCGAAAATTTTCATATTTTGATTTTACCATTTTAAGTTTAACCCAAAAAGAGCACATGACACCTACATTACTTTTTTGATAGCACTAACAATTACGGAGCTACCATATAGAAGTGTCCAAAAATGGGACACCCTGTACATGTTTGTCAGTTAATAATTTTAGATTTAGGAGCAATGGCTGTCAATCTATATTATACTTAATAATCCTACTCCATCCACAAAAGGAAATACACGCCAGTATAAATACATAATACGAACAATAAAGAACAAATCTAGAGCAGCATTTTAATAGGCCATTGTGGTGTTGAGGCAACCAAAACCACTTTATTTCTTTGACATTACGTACAGGTGCGATCAAAAAAATCGTTCATTTAACTTATACGGGGTGTGTCAGAAATAAAATTTGGTGGGTTTGTATGTGATAGTATTTTACATTTTATCACATAACGGAGTCCATGTTGTCACTTCCGGTTTAACCGGAAATTACCAACTTTGGATTTTTAAACGGAACATCCAGTATATTTTTAACTATATCGATTTAGACTACCATTTCAAATTTAACGATACCCCATATGTCACTTTCTAACACTTTCAATTTTTATTTTTTCATCTAGACTGCTATGAGCTTGCTAAAATGGTTTACTTCTGAGCTAAATTCTCGATAAAAATGTAATTTTCAAGTTTTCTTGTGTTTAAATTTTTTATACACTTTAAGTTTTTAAGAAAGCTTTTTCTCAGAAAACTTTTTTCAAATGGAAATTGGCTCAATCGGACAAAAAGTTAGAGCACTTTTTTTTCAACAATTTGATATCAAACACCACACAAGTTAAAAAAGCAGAGATAGTTTATTAAAAATGCCAATTCATGAAAGAAAATACAATAAGAAGCGCAAACGGCTTTGCATTTATCTAGGTGCCCATGACGTCATAATGCTAACAAACAAATGAACATAATTATAAATTTAAGATCCGCCATAAATTGGCTTAGAAGTAAACCATTTTAGGGAGTTCATAGCAATCTAGATAGAAAAATAAAAATTATTTAAAGTGTCAAAAGGTGACGTATGTGGTGTCGTTGAATTTGGAATGGTGCCCTGAATCGATATAGCCGAAAACATACTGGGTGTTCTATTTAAAAATCCAAAGTTGTGGTAATTTCTGGTTAAAATGGAAGTGACAAAATGGAGTCGGTCATGTCATAAAATGCAAAATATCACATACAATCCCACGAAATTTTATTTCTTTAATTTAACAATAAAAGAGTTTATAGGGGTGAGCGCTCCTCTTGAAACACCCGGTAGTCTAAGTGGCTTTGCCTTTAAAGTGTATTTTTTTAACAGCAGGGTTAAATGCAGTGGCATATCGTGACTTTCACCGAGGAGGAAGCTGATGCCAAAAAATAAACCCCTAAAAGTGTTCCCTGATAGCACCCTTCCTTGTTACGTATCGAACAACTTTTGATAATTGACACATATCTCAAAAAATGTCAATAGTTTCACCCAAAATAATTACAATAAAAGAAGATTTTTCAATATCAATCTTAATTTATTTAAGCGCTACCTTTCCCACACACGAAATTTTATAATTTTGTATAATATTTGAGGTTCCTTTATGTTTCATCATATTTGTTCAGGAACGTGAGTAAATCACCTACCTATATCTACGGATAGCCAAGCTCTAAAAGCAAAAGTGGCAAACTTATGGCCTTGCGCATATAAACAAAGCTGATCGGCAGATGTCATGCGCAATACCAACTGATAAACCACTTACCTTAACCGGCGAACAGATCCGTACTTCTCCATTAATGAATATGATTACACGATAATATTTTGGAATATCAAGACCTTCTTCACTGGAAAATAAATTTTCTCACATAAAATAAGGCCTTGTGGCCATCACTGAAAAGCCACTTTTAAAGTTGATTTTGATATATATTGTCCATTTTTTTTTTTTTTTTTTATGATCAAACACAAGCACTATAGGAAAAATACTTTAGGGCACTCTGGGAGTGGTGCGTGTGCGCAAAAAGCGATTCACGTTGGACTTGAATCGTTGGAGGTTATATTCGTTAGGAAAAACGATCTCGGGACGATCGTTCCACAAGGATGAAGTCCTCCAGATGAAAGAGTTCTTAAATAATGAAGTTCGAGGAGTACTAAGCTTAACCACATATGGATGGGCGGCAGTGGTTCGTCGTGTATTTCTGATATTCGCCGCTCGAATCTGGGCCTTGTACAGTGTCAAAAGTTGTTGAGGTGTGTACAACTTTCTGGTTCGGAAGAGTACACCAAGTTTCTGAGAAGCTATCTTGGCGATTGCCACAACGTGGTTATGCCAAGATATATTTCCTCCCAGATTGACGCCCAGCAAACTAATAGATGAAGCCAGTGGGATTGCGTGTCCGTCAATGACTATATCCGGATCTGTAATGTTAACCTTTTTAGAGAAAACTGCTGCCTGGGTTTTTTTAGCGTTAAATTCGACTTGGTTACTGTCACCCCAAGCCAAAATTTCTTCCAGGTCTTTGTTGAGGCGTGATACTTCATGCTGTCTGCGAAGATCCCTACGACGGATTTCGGTTCTGGACGGTCGTCGTTGGTTCACGTCCTTTGTTGGCAACCAAACGGGCACCAATATGGCGGGGTTTGTTCCTACTACTCCTATGTTGCCTATATGACGGCGACAACATTGTGCGTAAGACAACCGACGAGCAACCTTTAAAAATATGCTCGGTAAACCGTACTCACCAACCCATTTCACGCATAAAATTTAACTTTTTACTGTGCATAAGTTGTACGTATCCATAGTTATAAGTTGGTGGAGTAAATCTATATAATTTCCTTTGTTGGCAGAATCTTCAGATTCTTTGTTACATGTTCTCCTAGAAAACAGGCGACGTCTATAAATATGTTAAAAATTTCGCGATTTTTTCGTACCTCTTGATTGTGTTGTTCATTACTTATTTTTTAAAAAATATTCATCTAAATTCTAAAGCATGTTCTATTCGTGCGCCACCGAAAGTTTTTTTTTAACAATGGCCTGAATATGGGCTCTAGAAGATGAATACGTTCTTATCAATTTCTGTAAAAAAAAACATTGAGTGCCGCAATCCCGTATTTGCTTAGTATCGAGCGCGAATCCAGTGGGTCATGATGACCCTTCCAAACAAACAATTTAACACGAAAAATACCATGTATACCGGTTTGACTAACGTGGCAGGGTATTAGTTTTTTTTTCGTAACTTTTCCTTGTATGGCCAACCCCAAGACGAAGTTTGAGAACCCCCAAACCGAAGTTCTTGATCTGGGCTTGCTTGGTTGGTATTCATTGGCTTACATCGACTTTATTATTAAGAATTAATGTTGATTTTTACCTTGGAATAGCATTACCATAATAAGTCGAAGATTTACAATAGTATATTAAGATACAAGTTTCATAAGACATTATCTTAGAGCACGCCTTTAATTAAAAAAAAATAAAAAGTACAAGTGCTTATAATACTTTTTCTATTTGGGTCTTTAAAGTCTGAAATACTTTAAAAAATATAGTAGATTTTTTCCATTTGAATTAATATTTTCTTTTTGGGTTGGCAATACTTTCACAATTTAATAAAATGTTACAAGTATCAAATATGCCATGATAGAAACAATTGAACACAACAAAGCTTCTTCCCATCCGCCATAATTAAAAATAAATAGATTATTAAGTTAATAAAAATGAGTCAGAAATACGAGTAATTGCAGAAAATAATCTAGAAAAACTTTTAAAAAGAATATGCAAAGCTTAGAGTTATAATGCGAGCAGAACAAAGTTCAATAAATTGAACAAAATAATAAATAATATACTATTGAACAAAATATTGCGTAGACACAGAATCTGACAGGAATATCAATCAATCCCCAGAGAATGTATTCAGTAACTATAAATATATATATATAAAGTAATATGTATAATATTATATTGAATTAAAAATAAAAATCGTAGTACTTTATTGAATAAAACTTTAGAAATAGAGCATAAACTGGAAGATATTTCTATTATTTTTAGGTTATGTTGTTTTATAGTTGTGACTAGAAATTAGTTGACGGATACCGTCAGCACGTTATATATTTCCGAGTATAGATAGGTATTTCAGATAAATATATAGTAAAAATGATCTATTTGCAAGGTTAAAGGTTAGTATTTTAAAGTTTTCTATAAAAATTTTTTTGTCGAATCCATAATGCCTAGAAAACTTCAACGAAATCGAAGTAAGCCTAAAATTCGAACCCTACTTGCTGCCAACATAAAAAAAAATTAATGCTTTTGGTCCAATGCAATTTAATAAACGTATTATATTCCTTTTTGTAAGCTTCTTTCGATTTTTCAGGCCAATGCATTTTGTGTTTCTTCATCGCCTTTATTAATTATTTCGTCTGGATCGCATCGACATGAGTTTTCTTCTTCGGAATCGGAATTATTTCTTTCGATGTATTCAAATATTATTGATATTTGTAAGGTAACAATAACAATGCGGCGCACAGACAACGAACGACGCGGATGCTGTTTTCATGACAACTTGATATTATAAGCATTCAGAGAAAATGAAAAAATTACACGTTACTGCACTTTTTTTTTAACTTGTTAAAAAAAGACGAATTTTATTCGTTCATTTGAGTAAAAAAAAGGAGATATAGTTTTCATAACAATCGTATTTTTTGTTACAAACCGATTTTCAATATTATTTACAGCAAGATATGAAGGGTGGCAAGTTTTCAAATTGACACTCTGTATTTAAACGGCGATTTGTGGGCGTGTAATAAATTCAAGCGCGTTGCATAACAATACACAATTTCTCTTTGCATTGGTTATTGTTATTATATGTGCATTCTGAGGCAACATTAATTTTTTTTAGTGGTGTATGCGCTTTAGTTAACAGAGGCGTTCCTAGCTTTAGCAGCCGCTGGATATTTCAATCTCATTGGATATAAGCAGCGGATTTTTTTCTTATAACGGTTGGGTATACAAATACAGGGTGTCCCAGATAAAAATGCACCCAACAGGGATTTTAACCATACAGAAATAATCAAATTAAACAAAAGTTCCAAAATTGAAGTATTACGATTTCGCTCTTCTTATTTTCTGATTCAATTGGAAGAGATATAATGTGAAAATAAATTTGACATTCCATTGCCACTTTTTCTCCTCTGTTAGATAATTTAAATAAATTTTTAATCCGACCTTTCGTTTTTCATAACCATAACTTTTTTAAAACAGTAGTAACATTTTATTTTATGCTTTATGAACTTTCTACAGGGTGTCCCAGAATATGTGGCCAATCTCCCGGATTCAGGTAGAACATTTAAAAATAACAGAAGTAGAAGTTCTTATAAATTTTTCTTCCTACGGCCGCCCCTACGAACGTCCCTGGAAATCGTTGTTTTTTAAATAATTTTTTAAGTACTAGGTGTAATTTAATAATTTTTTAGTATAATGGTTAGTAGATGAGTCTAGTTTGCCAGGGACGGACTAGACGTAACACAAAAATGCTTTTTTTTGTACACCTTGTATGATGAAGGAACGACAATAATATTCTTAGATACTCTAAACCTTAAGCTGAAAAAAAGGTACTCTTGATGAATGTCGATAAAGTGAACTATTTTGTAGTACTTAAGAAAGTATTTCAAAACAACGATTTCCAGGGACGTCCGTTATGGGCCCGTATCTGCGTAGGGGAGGCCGTAGGAAGAAAAATGTATAGGTACTTTTCCTGTTACTTTTAAGTGTTCTATCTGAACCCGGGAGATTGTCCACATATTCTGGGACACCCTGTATTCTGAATCCAACAATATGTCACACCTATTATTTATTATTTTATTACGTTCGAAAATGAATGAAAAAATAATATATGTTACATTATTATGATTATTGTAAATAATGTCAAATAAAAAAAATAGTTTTTAATGCCAATACTAGCGTATAAATAGAACAATAAAAACGAAAATATTTTTAATAAGGTGCTTATTTGCATTGAAGTCGTTGGATTCAGAATATAAAGTGGAGTTCAAAAAGCATAAAATAAAATGTTAGTACTATTTAAGAAAATTAGGGTGAAAGAACGAAACGTCTGATTAAAAAGTTAACTTAATTAACTTATAGAGGAGAAGAAGTGGCAATGAAAATATTAATTTTCATATAGAATCAGAAAACAAAAAGACGGAAAACACGACGTTGCAGAACTCACTACTTTTGTCTAATTCGATCATTTCTGTATGTCCCTGCGCCCTATGATTAACGAGATCCCTGTAGAGCGAATTCTTATCTGGGACACCCTGTAGGTGTGGGAATTAATATAAAAGAAAACACTGCAAATATCGAAAAGCACAAGCTAAGATTAAGTTTTAAACCCGTCTACGATTGTAAGGAAGCAAGGGGCATGTGATACTTTAATCCAAGGGCCCCCCGCATAATCCCAGCTTTTGTTACTCCGTCGGGAAGTAGGTACATAACAGTGGCGACTCGTGAGGGGAGGCAGTAGAGGCAGTGGAGGCAGTGCCTCCCCTACTACAAATGAATAAATGAAATAATGAACCTGATTTTAGTAACAAAAAAATTAAACGCCGTGCTTGACAGGTAAAAATGTTTTTTAAATTATAACGAGAAAATCGGCAAAGTTTATGTTAAGTTAAAGTTTATGAAGATCAATTCACATCTGTTTTCTTTATGATCCGACACAAGCACAATAGGGGATGTGGTGCGTGTGCAAATAAAGCGATTCACGTTGGTTTTGAATCGTTTAAGGTTATATTCGTTGAGAAACATGACCTCTGGAAGATCGTTCCATAAGGATATGAAAGGAATCTTAAATAATAAAGTTGGTGGAGTATTAAGCTGAACTACATATGGATGGGCGGAAGTAGTTCGTCGTGTATTTCTGCTATTAGCCGCTCTGGGCGGAATTAAGAGGGCAAGGTCAGCCGAGCATGTTCCCTGGAAATATCTGTAAAAGAGAGTCAAATCACCAACCTGTCTTCGATGTTCCAGGCTGTCGAGGCTCTTCGTCAGCTCGTGGTCTCCGATCAGACGAATGGCTCTTCTTTCGATCGAATCCAGTAGCCGAAGAGTATGTTTGGGTGCAGAGCTGCAGACATGAGAGCAGTAGTCTAGTGATGGTCGTATCTGAATAAATCTGGTATCATATCAAAAAAACTTTTTTGGTTCGGAAGAGTACACCAAGTTTTTGCGAAGCCATCTTGACGATTGCCACAACGTGGTTATGCCAAGACATATTTCCTCCCAGATTGATGGCGGGCATTAATAGATGAGCTAGTGGAATTGCTTGTCCTGCTATGACTATATACGGTTCTGTAATATTCACCTTTTTTAGACAAATTTGCCTGGGTTTTATTAGCGTTAAAATCGACTTGGTTACTGTCACCTCAAGCCAAAATTTCTTCCAGGTCTTCTTGAGGGGTGAAACTTCATGCTACAATATCGTATTTTTAGTTTTCACCAGTAGGTCGTTAATGTAGAGTAAGAAGAGGATGGGAGACAATATATACCCTTGAGGAACACCGGCATTGATGGTGAAGGTGTCTCAAAGAAATCCGTCAATCGCCACTTGCAGAGAATGGTCCTTAAGAAAGCTAGACAACAATGCACGGAAACGGCTGGGCATACCATAGGATCGCGGTTTACTTAGAAGCCATTCATGCCAAACACGATCAAAGGCTATAGAGATATATCCAGTGCGACTGCGCATACCATAGGATCGCAGTTTACTTAGAAGCCCTTCATGCCAAACACGATCAAAGGCTATAGAGATATACCCAGTGCAACAGTCCGAAACTCCCCATGATGTTCGATTGCGTTGTTCCAAAGATGAGTGACAACTGACATAGGCTAGAAGGTCTCCCGCTGATCTGGACTTCCGAAAACCATATTGATGATCGCCGATAATGTTGAAGCCTTCCAGGTAATTTAGAAGTTGTTGGTTAGTCTTACCGAATCGGTTTAAATTTAGATTTACTACTATAAATTACTCGCCAAATTTGGGGGTGGTCCAAAAAATTTTCGTTCGCTCGCGGCCGCTTTATTTCGTTACTTCTCAACACTCCATGCCTCCCCCTAACAAATACATCACCGGTTGCCACTGGTACAAAATCTCGAATTATGTACTTACCAATAAAGTACTGACTTTTCGCCATAAAAATTAAATGGCTTAAGCTGGGGCTTCCTTTTGTCAGGCAAAATTTTAAGAGGATTAGAAGGTAATTAAGATTAACAATTTTTCAAATCTATTCAAATTTAAGGCACTAAGAGGTCTTTTCATTCATGCGCTGTTTTGTAATAAAAGTAACCTTTTTCTAGAAATGTAAAGGAATTAATTTTTGCAAAAAATTGGTACGATATTAAAATGTCTCTCTTTAACATGAAAAATTTCGAAATAATAAATTGTCTAATTAACTGTCTTTAATCAATTTATTTCTAATTAGTATTTAATTATGGTTAGGTCCATTATATACCCATGTTTGGATGGTTATTATAAGTTATCATTCGCCGCGGTTATAGGCATGTGTGTGTGTGTGTGTATTACAATTATTTATTGATGATTTAATTGCCACAATACAGGGTGAGGCGGGAGGAGCGGACCAAATTCCAGGAGCATATTTTACAAGTGATGTAAATAATGTAAAAAAGGTGAGAACAATACGTTCTTATATCTTATATAGTCCCGCTCACATGCAACTGAAAAGTCGGAAGAGCGATTCGGCAACAAATAATCGCCTGATTAAAAATTTAATGACATTTTTTAAAATCATCTTAATAAATGGACAAAAATATTGTAATTGACCTCTAAATATTTTCCACTTCGTCTGCGACGGCGCCTGTTCCTCTCCTGATTGCTTAATTTAATATCGGCAGTATTTTTAATACGTCGAATTGGTGCATCCCGAGTTGCCACTTTTTTTTTAATCGAATAAGGCAGGGCAATATAAACTGATATGTCAAATTTTTCAAAATGTTGATATGCCATTTTCGCAAATGAATATGTAAAAATGAAATTGACGTTAAATGTTAATAGTCAACATAGTTGTTTCTAGGATATTAACTTTTGTTTCTTGGTCTACTGTGGTATAAAGCAGGGGTCGGCAACGTGCGGCTCGCGAGCCACATGCGGCTCTTTGGATGTGAAGCTGCGGCCCTTTAGTTCCATACGTAAATATTATTTATTTTTTCGAAAAAAATCATTAAAGCTTCGTTCTGAACCGATTAACGAGGATTAGGCACCGATTCTATCTCTCAGCCACTTGTACTCGCTTTTCACCGCACCCCTCCCCCGTGACACGCGTCGTTACTGTCGTCAGTCCGTCGAAAGCTCTCGAATGACGCCGTCGTCGGATGTTTCTATGTAGGTTTTAATTCGTTTTCACCAGTGCTTTGGCTGTGACCAGGGGTGGGCAACCTACGGCTCGCAAGCCGCATGCGGCTCTTTAGATATCAAATTGCGGCCGTTAGTGGCTCTTTAAAAACAGAGAAATTGTGTAAAGTATAACTTTTTGCTCTTCCGTTTCAAAAGGTTGCCGACCCCTGGTATAAGGTGATGGTATGAGCTTTTTTTATATTATTTTTACATATTACAATACGCTCCTTTAGTTTCTTCCGTTAATCCTGACCCACCTTACACATGCAAATGTAAAAATTATATACATACCGGGTGGTGCGTCCGGTCAGGTCACATATAGGATATCCCACGTAAATTGTAAAATTATCAAATCTTAGCTCCCTTATTTATTTTAGCCCAAAAATGTACTTAAACTTCTTAAAGCTGCAATAATTAAAATGTCATTGTTCAATTTAAAGTGAATTTTTCTTATAATTTAAGAATTATTTAACAAAATGTATTTTTAAAATGATAAACTAGGAAATACGGACCTATCACATTGGTTGGTTTGGATACTATCCAGCTAGTTTACAAACTATCCACAGTAGTTGGATAAAGCGTGAGCTTAAGCTAGTAATACATAATAACCAACTTGTTGGTTAGTATGTCAATTAACCAATCCAATCCAATTAGTTAATTTATTAGAAAAGTGAGGTTATGCTTATGACAAGTGTTGTGTGTTGTTATTATGAGCAGGAAATTTTTCAGTAACCGGTTCAACCAACGAACAAACCCGAACAAACCCCCCTGGATAGGCGGTATTGTTTCAACCCACGGTTATGTACTCTGACAATGCAAGAGAGTTGCACAAATAAAAAGTGTAAATATCTTTCGTCCGGATATACGTGTAACAGCAAGTGCCACAACAGTGCAACTTGCTCCAATAAGTAACAATTTTCTTTGTTTTGTGGTTTCAATGCTTTAGAGGTTTATTATTAATATTTTCTCACACAAATAGTTTTTTTATGTCGCTTTTGTCGTGTAGAAAAGTTTAAATTTATCGGACTTTTTTTTCTCAATATTTCTTTAAAAAGTCTTAATAAAAGTTTTCTTTAAAATCAATACGAATGCGAATATTTGACCACGTCGAAATTTACATGGGAAATCCCATGTGTCATGTTCGAACGCACTACCCGGTATGTAATTATTATTGTTTTTATTTAAAAATATATACTTACTTAAATTAAACATTTCCTTGTTTATTTGAATTAATCTGATATGTGACCAGTAGCGTAGCTAGGGGGCAATATACTGTCCCTAACAGTGGCGGCTCACGAGTGAAATTAATTTAAAAAATTTTTTGGTGTAACTACCAAACCTGTTTTCTCTTAGACGTTCTAAACGTAAAAAGAAAAATAGTAATAAGGAAAGTGTCAGGAAAAACATATTTTTATTTATTTTTTAATTTTACATTAAAAAAAAAACTTTTAGAAAAAAAGTTTCTTTAGTGTGTACAGTGCTTAAATGTAAAGTTATTTCTTCTGTTCTTACAAAATGTATCAATAACAACCTTTTTTTACTTCAATATTTTGTTCGAAACTCAAAATAGCTAAATTTATTATATATATTATAAATATTCCACCATCAAACTATTCATTTTAACGAAATAGCTTATTAAAATATTGGTACAAACAAACGCACCTCGAATTACTTCATACATACCTACACGTGCAAACGGGCAAAGGCGCACTCCAAAATTGTGCGCCTGTTCCATTCATTCCATTAGGTCCCGCCTACGCGACCATTCCTCGTCATCAATATGACGACGGGCGCGCGGATCACGCTAGTGTTCAACGAATACTTATAAACAGGAAGAAGACAAACAGCCGTGTTAACAAATCGAAGCAGGTATGAACAAACGAACAAACCCGGCATCCATTACGTCTGGCATCAGCTGACAAACGCACGTGCTTTTCAAATGTCACTTTTGTCCAAATTTTTATTACTGTCAATATTTTAAAGTGACATTTAACCAACAAAGCTCTTTTATTTGATTTACTAAGTGGTGAAAATCAATATTAGGATTCTGACATGTTTTAAGCTGTAAATATCACTTTAAAATAATCCTTACACACTCTTATATCATTTTTTGAACTAGTAAGGTAACTACAAATGAAAAATTAAACTTCAGAAATAAGCTTGTAAGTAGTTTTATTAAAAAATAGGAAGTAAATCATAATTTACATAAAATATTTTACCATCTTTAACTGGGCTCTAGGTCCTAGCAAATAATTCAACCTTCAAGTCCAAGCATATTTTTGGGCCCCATATGATTTAGGAAAAGAAATTATTATTGATGCTTACTCTCAGTAAAGATGACTAAATGAATATTTCAATTACAAATTACTCACTTGCACCAAAAAGGAAACGACGTTTCTCGTGAAAATATAGAAAATTAAAAATTATTTTAAAATTTAAAGATGCTACATCAAAAAAATAAAACTTTAAGATTAGTTAAGTTGAGGGGTCTCCATTGATTTTTTTAGTATATTAATACTTTTACTTACATTTGATAAATTAAATAATTAGGTACTTGCTTTACAATCGAACGGTAAATTTATAGAAGGTTACAAATTTACATAATTTTCCTGTGCAGTGCTCTATTCTGTCATTAAAAACAGTCTACGCCACTGTATGTAGCAGAAATAATACATAATACATTAATCTACCTCTGAGAGTCTGTTTGTAGTTACCGACATATCAACAATCTCCGATCATTAATAGCGAATAAATTATTTTATTGCAAATGACAAGATAATTATGTAAATTTAATAATAATAATAAATGCCTTTATTTAACAATTGAAAATGTGATACAAAATAATTATATAAAGATGATGGCGGTATTCAACCAGGCTGCTCATACAACACCACTCTTTAAAAAAATTTTAAATATACATACCTACATACATATACAGAAAAGAACATTAAAGCCAAATGATTAAAACTAAAAATACAATTTAAAGATGTGAATCAGAGAAAATCAGAATAATAACTATAGTTCTTGATTACGTAATACAATAGTATAGTATAACCAAAAATGAAAGAAAAAAAATTGATAAATCCAATGCATCAGTTGAACTATCACATCAGATTCCGACTGTTAATGATATATTTTTAAAATTTATTTCGAAAGCTTGTAAGACTAGGGGATGCTTTGATATCATCGGGAATGCAGTTAAAAATAGCACAGGCCCCGAAAACGGGTCTGACGATCATGTATGTCGGTACCCCTGGTCAATTTCTCACGCAAGTAGACAGGCAAGTTACTCTCATCAATCGAAAATACGAGATTGGCCATATGAAGTTCAAACCTTTCTGAAAAATTTAACCAGCCCGAATCTCGGAATGCCGGGGAAATATGGTCAAATTTGTTCGGTACATCTTAAGTAAATCTCAAACATGCATTTTGCAGCCTCTGAAGACTGTCCTTGCCTACCTGTAGCAGGGCAGGCCAAGAAACTACGTCACAATAACATAAATGAGACAGTATTAGGGAATTAGATAATCTCAACTTCGTAGCAGAGTCAAAAACATCCTTATGCATGTATAATAGTTTAAGTTTGCCATAAGTTTTTTGAATTAGGTTTGAGACATACGCACTGAACCTCAAATCGGAATCCAATGTTAATCCACGATTTTTGCAAGGTAGAGAGGGTTCCAGCATAATGTTATTAACAAAGGATCCTGGATTACAACGTCCTTATAATTGCCGAATATTATAAGCCTCATTTGAACAAGTTTATGAGTTTGGATATATCAGCAATAACTGTAAAAATCGGCAGGATATAAAGAGAAAAATTAGAGGACCCAGAATGGTTCCCTGGGCGAGGCATCTGGTTACGGAGATCAGCTCAGAAATCTTGTTGTTCACTATAATTCTCTGACCCCTGTTGCGAAAGTAATCCTGAAAAAAATGCAATGCATTGTGACCCAAACCAAAGTATTTAAGTTTTGTATGCAATATCTCATCAAACGCTTTACTACAGTCTAGTATAGAATCAGACAACTACATTTGTTTTTATCGGTGGCTGTAAAAATGTCGTCAGTGATTTTTAACAAAGCTGAAGTTATGCTATGATTACTACGCGAACCTGAGTGAGTAGACGGCAATATTCAAATTAATGAAGGAATTGTTCGGCAACAACTCTTTCAAGGATTTTGGAGAGAACCGGGACTATACTGATGGGTCTAAAATCAGAAAGCTGGGGATGGCTTATGTTTCTTGGGTACTGGGATAACATTGGAATTCTTCCATGAATCTGGAAACTGACCTGTGACAAGGCATTGGTTAATAATAAAAGTCAGGTGATTCTTGAGATGTGGGAGAACATATAATAATATTTTAATGCTTATGCCGTCAGACCCAACTGCATTTGTCCCTATTTTACAAACCAATCTTTTAATAACATCAACAGAAACCTCATCAAACATAAATTTATCATAGTGGCCAAAGGATATACCATTATAGTTTTTATTAATAAACTCTTCATCGGTGGCCGGGATCTTAGGTAAAGAATTTTGGAAATCATCACTAAACAAATCAAAAATCGCAGAAAGTGACCACACGTTAAAATGGGAAAAATGAAATGAAGCTTGATTTTGCATTTCGATCTATCAAACAGATTAAAAGAAAGTAATAAACTAAAATAATATAGCATTGTATAAGTATAATGCGTACAATGAAAAAATATAACTAACTACTTAATTATTTGAATTTATCGAAAGATGTTAATTAATCTCCCAAAAGTAATAGCATAAAATACAAGAAAATGTTGTATGTATTTTTATACCTACTCTGTTTATCCTTAAGGGACACTGGTTTTATAAAACGGAGCTGTAAATTCCTAATTTGTATTGGACAGAACCCTATATTAACAGCAAATGTTACGAAATTAAACATGTAAATTGCATGGGTTCATGTTTCCAGCCGCATTTACATTCAGGAAGGAAGCAGTAAAATAAAAGATCAAATATCTGATACTAGTACTAAAAGCGTAAAATCTCGGGGTAATTTTATCGTCCTCAGCGCGGTATCCTGGTGTGTGGTGTGTCATATTTTCGGGGGTCAGATCAGTGGCGGCTCGTGATATATTTTTAAGGGAGGCAGGGAGTATTGGGAAGGTAGACAGAAGTGGCTTGTTTTGTTTAAGATGAAAGGACACAAGTGCATGGTGCTTTTTTGCAAAAGTCGTGGATCAATACCAGGTATAAAGTATTTTAGGTAAGTACATATATACGAAAATATTTTGCTTATCACATTATCCGATCTTCCGAACCGAATTTCACTAAAAAGCTTGTAAGAAAAGAAGAGAGTGTCACTCGTATACAATATAATATATATTATGTGGTCACTACCTAACCTTAAAATTAATGTATTTTTAATTTGGTGCATTAGTAGCTCATAATAATTTCCAAAATAGTCAATATAGTCATTCATTCTTAATTTTTGGTTTAGAAAAAAGTGAGGTTAAGAAACATACGACGTCGGATGTTACAAATATTCGGACGGAATTTGGCACCAAAAGTTTACACCAATCAGGGCACCGCCGGATCATCATGTCGTCAGAAATCATATGCATGGAACGCCGTCTTAATTCGAACTAATTGAAATTTTGATTTCCTGACTAACCAGTGAAATTTACATTAAAAAAGTTGATATCCGGTCCTGTCGAATGTTTACTTTCACAAGGAAATTTCCGAACTGCGCAAACTCACCAAGCCCCCTTCGATGTTCATAGTGGGGACATAATTGCAGATGGTATTAGCAATCTACTGTTTATATACAGGGTGTTATGGAAATGACGTATTATATTTAAACCTGCAATTCCTGAAATGAAAACAAATTGAAGAAAAATATCCAAAAATGGCGCTTTAATTTAATATGCCCTGTACATGACCTTATGTCAAACCAAGAATTACCACGTGGTGCCCCTGCCAGGAAGGTAAACAAAAGAACATATGGCGAAAAACGTGAGCGAATCTTGAATAGTGTTGTCATATCTTCAGGGTAAACTCTTTAGAAAATAAACAACCGTTTGACAGATTTCAAGTTGTTTTTATTTTTTTTCGGGGTACATTATTATAAACTTTTACGTTCAGTTCAGTTCACTGCGAAACAATCTCTGATTTATAAACTTGAACTGACTCGAACAAACCGCCGCGGAGTTTATAATGGTCAGGTATGTTCTCACTTGTTCAATTCGAACGACACCCGTCGGATCTGAACAACTAAAATGTCACTTTACCCTTTAGAAGAAAAAATGCAACTTTATTTACCTTTTCGGCCTTATTTAAAACCAAAAAAACACTAGGTAACCCGAACAAAAACCGTCACAAAACACTAAAACAAAGTCACATAAATTCACATCTCGCATCTCATGAACACATCTAAGTACCATTCAATCTGAATTAGTATTTTAAAGTGCTACCGTGTAGACAAAAAAACGCCCTTATTGTATAAGATTTTATCAGCTGGTAGTCTGGGAAATAATATATTTCTTTCATACAATTAAAATACATCTAAAAATGTTGAAACTAACCTTTGACCTGTTCCTGTCTTCACGTGTCTGTTGTCTATCTAAAAATACAGCGTTGCCACTTTCGAAGTTTTATAAGATATATTCATAAACTGCCTAATTTCCTTCTATAATATTACTTTCCTGCATAATTATAGTCTCGGAAATGGCAACCGCGCTGGCTCTAGTAGCGGAGAGTTCTCGAAGTCCAAGGTGGACTAGACCATTTATTTCAAAGGGTAGTTCCTGTCAATTGTTAACATAATTGTTTCATTTTATCTTTAGTAAATGGTTAATGGCCCATAGAAATTAGCGTTTTTATTATTTCTATTGCGAAATGATTAAATGCTCTTGTTCTATGTGTGTGGTAGTGTTATTTTAAAGTGTAATTATGCGTTAGTGTTTAGTGCTTTCGTGTAATCTGATAATAGGTGCATATCTTCAAAAAAACTAATTTGAAACTCGTGGGTGTCTGTATGTTTCTTTAAGTGATTTAGTGCAATTTGTTCTGGTTCACTGTGTTTTTTTTCTTTCGACGGTATGCCGGTTATATTCCGAGATTGGAAATAAGAGGCCGAATAAGGTTTAGTGATAAGCTTATTATGCACTCCTACACTATCATCAGGACACGTGATGAACATAAAGTTTTTCCCATAGAAAAAAGAACTGAAGGTGTCTGTGCCCTGGATTCCTTAATCGCGTTCTGGATTTACTTTCTAAGTAAGTTAAATATTTATTTTTATAAGAAACTAAAGTTTTACACTTTTAAACAGTTTGGCAACATTGTGCCTGAACATCTGTTGATTACACAGCTTGGCAATGTAATATGATCATATATGAATGTGCCGAAGAGTGACCGGTGGGTTTAGGGGTGAATTACCCCACTTTTTAAACGTTCGATTTAAAAAAAATATATGTAGCGCTTCTCTAGGACACCCCAGGAGTCACCCATTTAAATATAATACGTAATTTCCATAACACCCTCTATATGTGCTATGGACCCCATGTTGATACTTATTTGTCTTATTTTTTGGTAAGGAATTATCACACGAAAGATGACACATGTTTTTGAGACACCCAGTATCCCTGCAGCAGATTTAGCGCAAATGCATTGAAGTTACGAGAGATTATATCGAAAAATAAAATTAACACTGCAAGGGAGAAATATTGTCTAGTGCCGGTCCCACAATAATCCGCTAAAGATATAATAAAATAAATTTAGTATTCATCGATAAACAGTGCAGAACCGTTAAAATATTATGTCCCAAGTCTCATATTAAACAGTCGTTTTGCACCAATGGCATTGCAGATTACTGAGATTACAATTTCCGCTGACTGACACTCGGAGAAACATGTGTGAAAGTGTATTAGAAATGAATGCTTAATATGCCTACTATAATCATTAACAGCCGGCCATCGGAATAACAAATAAATTATTAAAAAACATTATTTTTTGTTTAAATTATCTCTTCTTGAAGGGTTTGTTCAGGTTTGTGTGTGTAATCATTTTTCTAAAAAAAAGTCTTATTTCTCCGGTGTAATGTGATGCTGTTTAAAGTGTAAATAGTGAGAGAGACGGTGACAATATAGGGTCCGTGAAGTGGAATATCAGTAATTTGGTTTTTCGTCGAGTTTAGGTCCACCTCTACAACTTATAAATCTAATGAAATATCGTAGAGCGTTGCTGAGAGGCGCTGTACCGCTTTAGATAGGAAATTCAAAATTATACCGAACCATTTCTGAAAATGAATTTACAACATCTGCGTGACCCCAAAGTCGCGGGAAACACATTTTCTGACAAGTCAACCCTTGCATATACTTTTCCGAGCGTGTCAAAAAAATTAAAATTTGAAAAAAAAAGAAAAAAAGCGAATTTGAAGTTGAAACTTTCTAGAATGGAACATTATAGTATGTTAAAGATTATGTGAAAAAAATCTTGTCGTTCCAGGTCTCGCCATTTCATTATTGGAATTTTTTTTAAATCTCCTCGGTGGGAATTCGGAAAACGATCGTGACATGTCAGAAAATTGTCACTCTACATTCCTACATAATCTTTAACATACAGGGTGTTATGGGAATGACGTATTATATTTAAATGGGTGACTCATGGGGTGTCCTAGAGAAACGCTACATATTTTTTTTTAATCGAACGTTTAAAAAGTGTGGTAATTCACCCCTAAACCCACACACAACTCCTCGGCACATTCATATATGAAGATATTACATTGCCCAGCTGATTAATCAACAGATGTTCAAGCAGAATGTTGCCAAAATGTTTAAAAGTGTAAAACTTTAGTTTCTTATAAAAATAAATATTTAGCTTACTTAGAAATTAAATCCGGGACGCGATTAAGGAATCCAGGGCTCAGACACTTTCAGTTCTTTTTTCAATAGGAAAAACTTTATGCTCATCACGTGTCCTGATGATAGTGTGGGAGTGCATAATAAGCTTATCACTAAACCCCAACACTAACGCATAATTACACTACAATAACACACATAGAACAAGAGCACTTAATCATCTCGCAATAGAAATAATAAAAACGCTCATTTCTATGGGCCATTAACCCCTTACTAAAGATAAAATGAAACAATTATGTTAACAATTGACAGGAACTACCCTTTGAAATAATGGTCTAGTCTGTCTTCCGACCAGTCGTCTCAAACTTTCTCTCTAGAGCCAGCGCGGTTGCCATTTCCGAGACTATAATTATACAGGAAAGTAATATTATAAGGAAATTCGGCAATTTATGATAGTCGCTTATAAAACATCGAAAGCGCCAACGCTTATTTTTAAATATTAGCCCGATGTCCACAATCAGCTGTTTAAAGAAGCAGGCCGATATCGATGAGAGAAACAACGTGTTACTTATTTTTAAAACTTTTAGATGTTAATTACATTATTTCCCAGACCGCTTAGACAATAAGGGCGTATTTTTGTCTACACAGTAGCACTTTAAAATACTAATTCAGATTGAATGGTACTTAGATGTGTTATGTGATTTTATTGAGAACATATCTGACCATTTAAAAACTCCGCGGCGGTTCGTTCGAGTCAGTTCAAGTTTATAAATCAGAGATTGTTTCCTAGCGAACTGAACTGAACGAAAAATGTATAATAATGTACCCGAAAAAATAAACAACTTCAATCTGTCAAAGGGTTATTGACTTTCTAAAGAGTTTACCCTGAAGATATGACAACACTGTTGACATATGTTGCTTTGTTTACCTTCCTGACAGGGGCAGCACGTGGTCATTTTTGGTTTCACATAAGGTCATGTACAGGGCATATTAAATTAAAGCGCCATTTTTGGATATTTTTCTTCAATTTGTTTTCATCTCAGGAATTGCTGATTTAAATATAATACGTCATTTCCATAACACCCTGTATAAGGTTCCATTCTAGAAAGTTTCAACTTCAAATTCGCTTTTTTTTTTCTTTTTTTTTTTTAATTTTAATTTTTTTTTTGGCACGCTCGGAAGAGTATATGCAAGGGTTGGCTTGTCAGAAAATGTGTTTCCCGTGACTTTGGGGTCACGCAGATGCTGTAAATTCATTTTCAGACATGGCTCGATATAATTTTGAATTTATTAAGAATTTCCTATCTAAAGCGGTACAGCGCCTCTCAGCAACGCTCTACGGCATTTCATCAGATATAAAAGTTGTAGAGGGGGACCTAAACTCCACGAAAAACCAAATTACTGATATTTCACTTCACGGACCACCTATTGTCACCGTCTCTCTAACTAAAGGGTTTACGTTATTGAGGAACCAGCACGTATAAAAGATAATAAAGAAAATAAGAGAAATAACAAACTTCTTTTTCCGAAAATATTTAATTTTTTGAAACAAATGAAGGGTGCCTTTTTTTAAAGAGACATACCAAAATGATTTAAAAATTATTTGTTTTCGAAAATGAACATTTATCAAATTGACTTTCTGGTAATAATCTGTTTACACATCGTAAACTTTATTCAGGGCCCCCACTTAACATTTTTTTTATCAAAAGCTATGAGTTAATAATAATATCTAAAGGATTTTCATCAAATTAACTAACTAGTACTGATCAGTGGCGGCTCGTGACCTATGATAGAGGGGGTTCACAAGTATGGTGAAATTATTTTTAAAATTTTATTTTTGTGTAACAACCAAACAATTACTTTCTAGGCGTTTTAAATGTATAAAGAAAAGAAGTAATAAGAAAATGCGTTAGGTAAAACATATTTTTATTTATTGTTTAATTTTACACAAGGAAATACAGCTTTTGGAAATTAAGAAAGGTTTCCTTAGTGTGTACCTATAGTGCTTAAACGTAAAGTCCGTTCTTCGGTTCTTAATTGTAGAAAATTGATCAATAATGCCCCCTTTAAAGTTTGGAATACCCTCTATAAATTTTTTTTCATATATTTAATTTTTAAACTTTCTAATAAAGTCCCTAGATTTACCCTTTGTGGTCTGCGTCAAATTAATTTCGGGTTTAGGTCTTCCCGCATTCTTCACTTCAATTTTTTGCTCCAAACTCAAAGAGCTAAAGTTATTTTTTAAATAGTCCACCGTCAAACTATTCATTTTAACTTAATAACAGAGAAACTGCATTATACCCCGCCTACTTAATAACACATGCGAGCAAGTCTCGTCATAATCGTCATTAACCTCGACCGAGGCACGGTTGCCGGATCGAGAGCCTATAATATACAGTTTGGTTGACGGTACGATAAAATATTAGGGAGGGTCGGACTTTATACGATAATTGACGGTACGATAAAATATTAGGGATGGTCGGACTTTATACGATAAATAATATTCAATGAATATAAATTAATATTTTTTTATTCGTTTTGGTTGTGCAAGTGTGCATGTGCTCCTGTGGAAGAACCGCCACTGGTATTGATGGACAAACAATTTTAGTATAACTATAAAAAGGTTAATAATAAGAGTACATGATGAATTTCCGACCAACCCGCTTTTGTTACGATTTTTCTTTAATTTCAATTACCAATTAAATAAGCAAAATATCTCATATTATGGATATCTAAAAAAATATTTGAAAGGGGATATACGAAAACATTTTTATTTTATTTGCTTTTATTCATAAAGTATTGACAATTTATTTTGAAGCAGAACCTTTAGTGTCAGTGGCAATATTTTCATTATTCGTTGCGGTCAGCTTTGCGTCAATTTTTGACAATAGAAATTATTTGCTGGTATTTGCTGTATTTTACCGGAACTATGAGGGTATCGTGGTTCCCATCACGTTTAATTGAATGACTTAGGATTGGCTCACCAAAAAGTATTCAAACTCGGCAAATGGATTGACCATGTCAGTCTCTTCAAGAAATTATAATGCAGTTCTCTCTAGAATGTACAGGGGATCCAATATTCAGCCACCTCAAAAATGACTTGGGATTTCCTATGTTCAACTCAACGATGCATCACCCGGTATATAATAATGCGCAGGCCATGCACCACGGATAATACAGGGTGGCCCATCGAAAACAGTCCAGCAAGGTTTACGGCTGTGTACGTGAAAATTAAATGGGACCCGTAAACTTGTGTTTTCAGGGGGACACGTTTCACTATTAATTTCATCCCTGCAACCTCAACCCCCCCTAGCGGGGGCGGCTACAGCCCTTGTTTTTTCAAATGGGAATGGATATGTTGTGATACATTTTTTTAAAGGGCATTAAATTCTCTTTAAAATGGCGCTTTGTTTTGTAAATTTGAGCTACGCGCGTTTTAAAAAATGTAATTTTATTGAGTAATACTTACATATTATCTTATTAAATGTTGAAAATGTCCGCCATTCACGTCCATACAATAGTACAACAAGTTCAATTGACTGATACTTATTACGTAAAAAAAATTATTTACGCACAAACCTGTGTACTTGATAAGAGGTGCAGTGAAATGTTTCAAATTCCGTTGCTCGGCGGCGCGTAGCTCAAATTTACAAAACGAAGCGCCATTTTAATGAGAATTTAATTCCCTTTAAAAAGATGTATCACAACATACCCATTCCCATTTGAAAAAACAAGGGCAGTAGCGGCCCCCGCTAGGTGGGTTGAGGTTACAGGGATGAAATTAATAGTGAAACGTGTCCCCCTGAAAACACAAATTTACGGGTCCGAGTTTTTTTAAAATTTTCACGTACCTACACATCCGTAAACCGTGCTGGACTGTTTTCGATGGGCCACCCTGTATAATACGTTGTATACGGGATAACCGAACTTTTAACTACCCTGAAAGAATGTTGAACTATTTTAATAGTTTATTGTTCACTATTTTTAAATTCGTTATTGTAAAGGCACTTTCTATTGGTGACAAGCTTAACATAATAACGCCCATAGTTTTTAAGCGTGCCTGAGGTTCTTCACGATAATTTGCAAGATTGTTGACGAATTCTATTCTCTTTGCGAGTTTCAAAATATAGTTGAGCACTTAAACGTTGACCTAAATTTTATCTATGACAGAGTAATAAAGAGGGACAAAAGCAAAATAACATAAAAAATTAACATAACCTATAATAATAATATACTAACCCAAGGCGAAGAATCAATATAAAATAAAAAGTTTTAGATTTTCTCATTTATTCACGTTTATTATAAGAACAAAGCAGAAGAGATTATTACTTATAATGACGTTGATACACGAAACGAGTTAACTATACTATAAAAATGGTAAAACTAACCATAATTTATGAATCTATGTGAGGGTAAAAATTTTTTACAGGCAACTTTCAGTAAATCGGAATTTAAAAATAAATAATCTCAAAAACACCTGTTGATTTTTTAATAGGTCTCTGATTAGTATCTAATTAGAGGACTTATACAATGTCCGCGCAAAAAATCATCGTCACAAAGATCTTGGTCTATTTTTGAATAGCATCGATTTTTGAATTATTTAACGCCCGTCATCTAGCAAATTTTACTCTTCTGAATCATATAACGCCAATATTTGGAACTGAGTTATTTTAATGAGTCACTATAATCATTTTCCTATTATTTATAACAGCCCTGTCTTATATTGGCTTAAAGTTTTGGAATGTTCCTTATAGAATGTTAAAATACTAAGAAAATTAATCATATTTTTAATCTACCTAGGTGTAAACGAAACTTGCACATCAAAATATATTTTTCCTTAATGGTTACTAAATAGTTAATTAAAAAAATATTGTATATAGCTTCGGATAACAAACCGTCACATCAATGTAACATTTTCATGCGTGACCGGCGATAAAAAAATGCACAAATTCGTGGATAACAGCTAATACAAGCTATTTCTAACTTTGTTAGACTGAAATCAGTATATGTACTCAAGAGAATGACTTCGTGTAGTATTTTTCCCTTAATTAAGACTACTAGGTCTGATTTAACCCTGTGACCGGCGATACAACATAAAAACATACGCCTGGTAAAAAGTAGGCAATGTTCTAGTTTATACCCAAATAAACATAATAAGGAACTTACCTAAACAGGAGCACGCTTTACACAAATTCAAACATATACCGTCATATTTGTAAAACTATTAGGCCGACCTCTAGTAGCGTTATTTGTTGTAACCAATTTCTGCCGTGACCGGCGATACATGCAGCTGCGGAGACGGAACTTCAGAATTGCGTTAGAGAAACTAAACTGTTGATCTTTGAACATTATTTTTCAATACAAATTGTAGTAGGAGTGTAAATATTAATATATAAAAGTAACTTTAGTAAAATGACGTGAAATATAAAAGGGTAAAGTTAGAAATTATTGACAGGGGACACGTGACCGGCGATACATTTTTAAATTCTAACTTGAATACTGCAGCTATAATCTAAAAAAAACTTTTAAAATTGCTTCCTAATGCAGGAAGTATCATATATTTCGCAAATTATAATCGTTTCTACAGGCAAATAGTTTATTTTAGTAAGTTATATGCTAAGAACTGAAAGTTGCCTGTAAATAAATGTTGACCCGTGACTGGAATAACTTTTATTAGAACTGCTATTAAATTATAGTAAAATTTTAACAAAAATTTATAGTAAAAATTACCGAAATATTATTAGTAAACCAGTTATATTTTTGTGGAAATTTACCAAAACCTTTTGTAAAATTTACTGAAATTTTTTGTAAAATTTACTAAAATCTTTCGTGAAATTTACTAAAATCTTTTGTAAAATTTACAAAAATAGTTTATAAAAATTTTGACACATGGTATTCCCAAGCGGTCACCCATCCAAATACTAACCGTGCCCAACGTCGTCGCTTGACTTCTCGATCGACTGTATTTGTTCCTCGACTGTTATTTGCTGTGAAGAACGACATCCTGGGAACCCGTCGCATCTGATTTATTCCTTTTATTGTAAAAATATTTTTTCTACACTTTATTTAAACTTGGTCGTTAAAAAATACAATTTAGTCGTCAGGGAAATGTACCGTACATTTTAAAACATGTTATAAATAAATTATTTTCACTATACATTCGTTATAAAATTTACAATATATTTTTGTAATTAATTCATTTTACTACATTTATTAGACATTCTACCTATACTTTTTTAGAAATTATGTGTATTATAATATTAAATTTTAATTTAATAAACCGAGAAAAACATAAAATTACATTTACGCATATAAAATAAATTAAATAGGTATATAAGAAACCAATATTCTATAATAGTTTCAATATTATTAAAACTTTCTTTCTTATTTTGATATTTAAATGCAAAATAAAATATTTTTTTGATTAAAGTACTTTTAATCTAAAAATATGGCAACATTGTCAATGGTTACAGGTAGCTAGCGCTAGTTTGATTGGTCATATCCCAGATGCATGCGAGCGCATGCGTCTCGTGAGACACCCGATGGGGCATCGGTCTTGTTCGGTGATGTCCGATATTTGAACGATGCACCCACCCAGTTGCGTAGCGATAGAAGGGGCACTAGTTATTGTATTGTGTTTTATAAATAAGTGTTCATTGTGTCGTATTTTAGGGTGTTATTTTAAAATTTTGAACTTTGTGATACTGAATGAATATACTCCTGGTAAAAACCTTCACAGTCAGATCCGTGAAGGGATTGCAAATGTTTATAGGGTACGTGAACAGGAATCACAAATCAATATATTTAAATTGACACTTAAGCGAAAGCTAGAAAGGGACATTAATAGGATCAAAACTGAAAAAATCATCAATTAATCATGTAGCTGTTTTTTCATGTTCCAAAAATTGTAAAAAGTAATTTTTTAAACCTTGATAAAAAATAGTTACCTACCTTACATAAAAAGAATTTCCTATTTTTATTACATTATTTAAAATAATAATAGCACGCCCATGACTAGACCATGTCTTAAGCGATATGGCTTCCCCCTTACCGATACGTCTGAGACATAGATCCACTTGACCTGTATTGCCAATGTGGGAACATGTATATTATTTCCGATATTTCCTCTTAATTTTTTAGATGCAAGGAGACCAAAGACATCCAATCCATCATTTTATACCTTATTTTGTAAATAATAGTTCACATTAAGCAGATTTTTATAATTGTTTAAATCAAAAACCTTCTAATAATAAACAGGAACACTAGACACGTGCGCTTTAATTACTTATTACACTTTTAGAGTAATCTTTTAAAAGGGTCATGTGTTTCCTGTTTATGCTGCTTGAAAATTTTTAAATTCATTCTAATGTTTCCGCGCTTCACCTGCGATGACAGATTCTTCGTTCCTCTCATTTAGTATTGAGCTATAATATACAGGGTGTTATGTAAATGACGTATTATATTTAAACCGGCAAATCCCGAGATGAAAATATATTGAAGAAAAATAACCATAAATGGCGATTTGAATTATTAAGCGAAAAATACACTTCATATGAAATCTCAAAATTTACGTGGCCGCTCCTGAGGAGGCCCGTCGCAATCAATATTTTATTGAGGCAGTCTCCAGGTTCAAAAGAGGTTAGCGCATTATATGCGATATTGTCATATTGCAACACATAATTTTAAACGCACGTGTTCAGTTTTTGACTCGCGCTATCACTTCTTTTTCAAACTTTTTAGACAAAGGAAACTACAATTTTAAGTTACATACTCTCTTACCTTCGATCTTATTTTAAAATGATCCGTTTTATAATTAAATTCCATAAGAAAATAAAACATAAAAAGTATGTTTTTCAACAGAACCAACAGTAGATAATATCACACAAATTTGAAATCACATCACAACAATTATTATTATGAATTATTTCAAAACAAAAAAAAATCGGGCAAACAACTAACAAAACGTTTAAAATTCGTATACGTCAAGCACGTGGCACCCTCGACGTCATGGAACCAACGTCGTTCCACTCCCGAGTCTCGAAACATACTGAAGTATGAAGTGGCGCGCGGCCGGTATTCAAGCTACGGCGAGACACGCGGTGTGATCTGACAACACTGTTAGTATACTCTAGTGACCCACATTGTTGCCAAGTGAATCCAGATGGAACGGGGCGACAGTATGTGGGTAAAAAGGGTTTTTACCTTAGTATTTAGATATTCGATTTTCTCTAGGACACCCAAGGAGTCACCCATTTAAATATAATAAGTCATTTCCATAACACCCTGTATTGTTGTACATTGGAGTAGCCATACTTTGGACAAATGCATAAACGCATGGTTTTTGTCATATTGTTCAGTGAAAATTAATAAAAATCGGTTTTCGTTGAGTTCCCCTTTCATATTATTATTATTATTATTAGAGACGACGAGCAAGTATTTAAAAAGAACTTTTTTGTTTTAAAACCGCCATTTATAAACTTTGGGATTTGATTTTTTTGGTAGTCTGTGCTTTGTTAGTTATTTAAAGGGGGCGCCAGGCGGGAGATCGCCCCCCCCCCCTGTGGCTACGCCACTGTTGCTCTACGTTATGGGCCAAATATATCATCAATTTTAAACGTTTATATACTCCTTTATTTTCTTCTCGGAATTTAACAATTTTGAATATACTGTGGAAGCAATATTTCTACATACAACCCCGCAATATATTTTAGATTAAACAGAGTATACCAAAAATACTGAAAATTCTGTGCATTTAATTCCAAGTAACGACCTGACAACTTCACGGAATCACATTTTAAATAATAGGTCTATATGAGATGTGATTGGAGAAAATACACCAAAAAGCAATAAGACATGAAGTCCAGTACCTGCCATGTCATTCTTATGAAAAAAAACGTATTAATTAAATAAACCTACACTATTCTCATTATCTTATTTCGCGAGGCCCGACATATTTTTTAAACGTAAACGTGCCCATGCGCGTGTTGACCATGCACTCGCTGGCAATGCACTCTTACCTGCACCTAGAAATCCGATTTTAAAGCGAGACAAAGGTCGACAAACTTTGTTTTCTTCTTTTAATGACCATTACACAACGTTAGACAAACACCAGTAATAAACTAGCCACTCTACCTGACATAAGGTGATATTTGCTTTTTTATTCTAAAAGCTTTTAACTGTTTGTCTGCAGTGGCGTATATTAGTTACTTCATTTAAAATAATTTTCGAGAATACCTTTCCAACCAGTGGCATAGTCTCTGGGGGGTCGCCCGCTCTCCTCAATGGTTACAATTTATTATACAACACCTTTCTTCAAAATTAACGAAAATCAATTGAGCCCTCTCCCAGAACGTTTTTCTGAAACTGCTTCCAACGTATCATATTTTTATTATACAGGGTGTTATGAAATGGCCTATTATAATTAAATGGGTGACTCATTGGGTGTCGTAGAGAAAGCCTACATACTTTTTTTTTAATTGAATGTCTAAATTCTTAGGTAAAAATCCGTTTCTCCCAAGCATTGCCGCGCCATACACATCTGTTTTCAGTAGACAAGTGTATGTGGGTCAGTAGGATAGCAATGCTGCCAGATCACAACGCAAGCCCCGACTTCGGCCGTTGAAAATCCATGCTCAAAAGGGACGCGGTGCGGCTACTGCAGTTTTTTTTTAATATGCAAAGGGATCGTAGCGAAATCATTTATAATACTATAAACGTTGTGATGTGATCTCTAATTTGTGTCATATGACTATTGCCGGTGTTGCAAAACATACATTTTTCGCCGTCATTTCAAATTGTGGAAAGAATTGTTCAAAGAAATATGACAGAATCAAAAAGTGTTAAAATTATAGTATTTATTATATTCCTAAAGTGTTTGACGTATAAATATCACAACACCGGCCAACACTCACTAACGTTTTTGAGACTTGACCTACCCTATTTGACATCCCTCGTCAGTGCCTACCACGTGATTTATATGGTTTGACATAAGGTGGCTTAGCTCGATTATTAATTCAAAGCGTCATTTATGGTTATTTTTCTTCAATTTGTTTTGATGTCAGGATTTCCTGGTTTAAATATAAGAGATTTCAATAACATCAATGGGCGTCGTTTATAAGGGGCAAGAGGGGGCAGTTGCCCCCCCTGGAATTTCAAAACTTAATAACACATAAAAAACTTTTAGTTCGTTCGCGGAAAAGGTAGGTAGTTCGTATTTTTCTATTTTTTCTTAAATTTGATAGTTGCTGTTGCATCGGCGTTCGTCCCACATTATTTGGTTCGTCCTAAAGATAGCGGGCTTTTTAGCATGTGTGGTTGTCGCCCAATGTCAAAAATTATACATCAATAATCTTTTACTTCATTAGCGGAAATAAGATAAAGTTCTATTTTTTCTCAAATTTGGTACGTATTTTTAAAGTCAAAAGTAAATTTGACATTCGAGGTGCATAGTCGGATATTGTTTCTTCAAAAATATTTTTCTTGGTCGAAGCTAAGCCAAACGAAGAAAAATTCTAATATAGCGGATCCGAAGCTGCTATACAGTGTGTCAACTTAAGTTGGAACCATATGGAAAACTTTTTTATTATTGGTTTTATGAAAAAAAGTTATTCTTCATAAAAAGTTCTGCATGGTCTAAAACTCAAAATACAACCTTCAGTTGTCAAAATTTCCCAGTCATATACGAGGTATATCAGAAATTACGAATTTTGCTCAAGAGTAAAGTACCTTTATTTTTGACAATACAGAAGAATGTTATGAATAAAAGCTATTTTGAATTACTAGTTATATTCAAATATGCAATTACAGTTATTTAGCATGAAAATTTAGGAGTGATAGACGTGTTTTGGACTTCCATTGTCTTTATTTCGTTTAAATCACAACGTTTCAACTGGTAAGTATCTCCAGTCGTCTTCAGGTGAACAACGTTTCAACTGGTAAGTATCTAAAGTCGTCTTCAGGTGAACCGCATTCCGTATTAATCTGAAAAAGGAAAACTCTTCTTGAAAAAAAATGTCTTTTGTTCGTCTGTTGTAACTCGAGTAAAAATGTCATATACATACTTTTTTTTTAAATCAAATATCTAAATACTAAGGTAAAAACCCGTTTTACCCACGCGCCGTTCCATTTGGATTCACTTAACAACAATGTGGGTCACTAGAATATACTAACAGTGTCGTCAGATCACACCGCGTGTCTCGCCCTTGGTTGAATACTGGCGGCGCGCCCTTCATAATTCAGTATGTTTCGAGACTGGGGAGTGGAACGACATCGTGTCGAGGGCTCCACGTGCTTGACGTATACGAATTTTAATCGTTTTGTTAGTTGTTTTGTTGTGAAATAATTCATAATAAGAAATGTTGTGATGTGATTTCAAATTTGTGTGATATTATCTACTGTTGATTCTGTTGAAAAACATACTTTTTGTGTTTTATTATTTTATGGCAATTAATTATAAAACGAATTATTTTAAAATAAGATCGAAGGTAAGAGGGTATGTACCTTAAAATTGTAGTATTTTTTGGTCTAAAAAGTTTGAAAAGGAAGTTATAACGCGCGTCAAAGACGCCTTGTTCTCAAAAACTGAACACGTGCGTTTAGAATTCTGTGTTGCAATATGACAACATCGCTTTAATGCGCTAACCTATTTTGAACCTCGAGACTGCCTCAATAAAATATTGATCTCGAAGGGCCTCAGGAGCGGCCACCTAAACAGATTTCATATAAAGTGTATATTTCGCTTAATAATTCAAAGCGCCATTTATGGATATTTTTCTTCAATTTATTTTCATCTCGGGATTTGCCGGTTTAAATATAATACGTCATTTCCATAACACCCTGTATGTCACAAATAATAACATAGAATTAATATGATATAATAAAATGATAGGAAACAAAGTAACAAAGTGTTTTAAATTCATAAATATTTAGTTGCCTACCTACCTATACCAGTGGCGTATTAAGAGGGGGATATAGGGGATAATTTCCCCCCCCCCCCCTCGTTCTTTTTATAAATATTGTTTCAACTGTTGATGGTTTTGTGATTCATAACTTTTTCGAAACAAAATTTTTTTATCCTCCCCCCAAGGTTCATGCCTGGATATGCCACTGACCTATACAGTTAACCGATACCCAAAGCATCGCGGTCGGAGTACGAAAGAAGGAACCAAAAATCGGTTAATTAATTCAGTGTAAGAAACAAGATTATTTCAGGTAAATTTGTGACATGTACGAAACTCGACTATACGAGAATGAGTCATCCATTCAAATATAATAAACAATTTCCATATCACCTTGTATAAGTACATGGTGATTCACAGTCTATGGTAGCGGTATGGTGTGATTTTTATGAATATATAGTTATGTTACTTGTCTATGTGTGTCTATGTCTATGACTGGGGGGGGGGGGGGGGTGGTTTGTTCGGGTTTGTTCAACCTCAAAAGATGATAATTTTTAGGTTAGGGATATAATATATCGTTTAAGAGTAGATTTAACCGTCCTTTAATTTTAAAAATAATATACAGGGGTTCCATTAGAAAACAGCCATTGCTTAGACGATCATCAAAATGTCAACTTTCTATGAATTGAGATCACAATTATACAAATGTTTGTGTCATGTTTGGCGCAACATTAGGCAACATTTTTTTTTTATCTCGGATTCGTTTTATTTTCTTTAGTTGTGGTTAAACTTAGTTTCCATTACTTTAAATATCCATTCCAAAACGATAGGCTATCTCTAAAAGCAAAGCATAAATAAGCAAGAATAATAATACTTGTGGGTTAAGGGTTATTGGGAGTTATGGGTTGATCAATCACATTAAAAGAGAATTGTACTTTTAATATTGTTTTTATTCACGTCCTCTATAACAGTGGAATGTCAACTTAAGACTAATAATTAAAGACTAGCGGCTCTCGATAGCCGTTAACTTCGGTGAAACTAAAAACCTATATTCAGCATATTGTTGTATAAACAAGTGTAAGCTTACTAAATCTATAAATGGTTTATTTTTGTTATTACGAATGAACTCATTACAGGCAGCGGCGGCTCCTCCATTAGGTCATTGGGTCAATGACCTCCCTATAAAAATTTAGGAAATAAAACTTTTTTTTAAATTAGAATTTACTACAAATATACCTACTATAATAATTTACCTATAATATTTGAAACGCCCCCGTAAACGCAAGCGTGTAGTGCGATTCAAAATCGGGCTGGAGCCAGTAATTGACCACGATAGCTTAAATGGAAACGAATTTATCCGAGCTCTGACGATTCCGGCAAGCGGGAGAAAAAAACGCGAAGTAAACCGCCGCTGGGTCAACAGCCCGGTTTATTGAAAATCTGAATAAGATGTACATATGAACCTATGTCGTCTCATCATTAGTAATTATTAAATGCTTGGAAAAGAGATGGCAGGTTCCAGGTTGGACGTAGGTCGTAGGTCGCGCAACATTTTCATTTAGTCTACTTTAATTTTGGTTGTAATAATTTGTCTTAATACGAATAGAAAAACCATTTTATAAATAGTATTGCTAATTTTAATGAGCGTGTTATAACTCATTTTGCAAATGTTAAAGACCGAAGGGTTGATTTAAAATAGTTTAAAAAAATATTTTTTTCTATATTGGTATCAACTCCAAGCTAATTCGATGCCGTTTTTAGTATCGAACTGAGCTTGTCTCGAAACCATTTTTTTTCTTTTTTAAAGGTTGGTAATTTAAGGTCATATATTTTATGTTTGTTTGCAGAAATAATTTCTAAAGTAACGTCACACCTGTCAAGTTTACTTTCTTTGTAAAGCTGAACACAGCACTACAATATTTTACAAATTTAAAGCTTTGCAATTTCCGTTAACTCAGGAGGATTAAAATCATCTTGGTTCATATTGTTTAATTATTTAAGAAAATTTTCAGTTTTGCGAAAAAATGATAGACATGGATAATTTATCAAATGCTATAAAATCATAATTTGATAGTACATATTATTACCAACATAAAATTTTCACATAAATATTTACGAAAGTTATATAAGTATAGCATGTATTTTTTTAATATGGATTTTTCTTATTAAGAAAACGTAAAATAGAAAAAATAGTACCTATAAAGTACTTGTACTTTAATATACTATTCTTGTATCGCATATAGCGTAATGACCCCCCAATGAGATTGACCACGAGCCGCCACTGATTACAGGGGACTCTCAACAAAGGTTAAAAAAACAATAATACTTGTGGGTTGAAGGTTTGGCATTTGTACCCGTCCACCACGGACCAAATGCAACAAACACTTAAAGCCGTATTAGAGTCGGCAATTTTCTCTTGTGCCTGCAATGGCATGCACAGTAAACTGTTCTCGAACAGCTGGCGCAATTAATATATTACATTGCCAGAAATGGGTTGTGTTCCATTTTAATTGCCACTGCCGCTGCAGCTCTAGGTAGAGATGGATTATTCTGTTATTTTTAACTATTTATTATTTGGTCGAAGCAGCTATGAACAGCTTAATGGCCATTTAAACTAACTGGTACTGTACTTAAATTAGCAGTTCGCATTCTTTATTCAGCATATGTACTGCTAATTCGTCGCAACATTTTTAACTGCTATTTGTAAGTAGCAGCAGCTGCTTTAACTGGTAATCAAAACGAACAGGTTTGCCCATCTCTAATTTTGGGGGTATTTTAGGGATTTCGACAGTACCAATTGCTATTCTGACTGTTTGCAATGCGCCAGCTGATCGAGAATGGTTTACTGCGCATGAATACGTCCACTGCAGGCGCACGAGAAGAATTGCCGACTCTAATACGGATTTTAGAAACTAGTTTACAACCGCAACCAACATGCGCAGAACGAAATATGCAACCCGTTGGAAAGTTCGCTACTAAATAAATTTATTTTTAGTAGTTCTAATTAGCCTGTATAGTACCTAAATATGGAAAAAATGGTTCAGTCATCGGATACATGTTCCTATTTTTCCCTATACCAGCTATAATGGTTCGGCAGCCCGTTACCAAAATGTGCTGTTATCACGCCTTCATCTAGTCTATGACTAGTCTATGAAAATAAGAAAGTTTTACTCGAGCGAAAAAGTCCGGCAACGCTGGGCTTACCGGTCAGAGTGATTTCAGTCCGTAAGAAAGCAGATCGTCTTTTTGTTATTACGCCTTGTCCGTTCTTGATGAAATCATATTAAAAATATAAACGTGAATTCATCGACAACGGACGTTTTGAGTGTTTAAATAAAAGATGTAAAGAAAAGGGGTATAAAAAAATTACAGCGCCCGGGTCAATTTTTTCTTAAATTGTTGATAACACTCTAAATAATAGTAAATCGAGTTGAACGGACATTTTCCGTGTTGCGCAGCTGCAGGGAAGGCAGCGGAGTTGGATCTCGTATCTGTACAATTCATAATCGCGGTACACGGCACGCGCATGGGACGGCTTGCTGTGTGGCTTGGTTGTCTATAGTAACTCGGCATCAGCTAAGTCCCCATATTGCATTATTATTGATACACATTTTTTCTTGACTGAAAACGGTTTTGCTAAAAAATGCGTGTGTAAAAATATCAGTTCATATTTTTCCCCCATTCTCCGAGCTGCTTGAAAACGGACGAGGGAGCGATAACTCGAACAGCGTAAAAAAAAAATGACATACCTAAGATCCAACACTGTGCTTGCGCGTCGATGAAAATGTCCGTTCTCATTTTATTCCGGTCACGAATAACGAAAACCAACATCCGACAAGTAAAACGGACGAGGCGTGATAAGTTGAATTCTCCGCTGTAAACAATTTTCGATTTTTCTCAGACAAGAACCCGAAACACCGCACGGAAAATGTCAGTTACTATTTTCATCTCATCAAAAACATCACTCTCAGTCAAAAAATAAAAAGAACGGACGAGGCGCGATAACTATTACGACCACTTCTTTTTTACATATGTAAAGATGATTCTCAATGATTTCGCAACGTTGTCAATGTCCGTTCTTGTTAATTTCCTTCCCTAGTCCTTATTAAATCACCAAAAAACTAAAAAAACTTTAGGTCGTGATCAGTCTGAAATCCTGGTAACGGGCTGCCGTACTATAATATTTAGTATGAAAGTAAGAATTGTTCACTTTCATTCAGCAATTTGGAAACGAAATTTATTTCTAACTGAAAGTAATTAGGAAGTAATAAAATGCTATTTTCATTACAAATAGGACGCGGTCGAGGCGTGTGCATAAATAATCTTGTTTTGGCCCACACTTACCTTGCGATCAGGATTTTAGAAATTTAAGCCAGTAAAGGAAGAGAACAAAAGGCTGACAAATTATACCTTACTGTTGAGCAACACAGGCAGGCCCGGACTGGGTCCACTCCGTCCGTTAAATGGAGGTGTCCGTTGAAGGGATAAAATGAAAGTGGTTTGCTATATCCGCCTATCAGCGCTATAAGCTTACTTGGGAGAACCCTAAAAGCCTTACCTACGTCTTATCTTGTGGATTTTTACATAAATAAAAAAAAAATGTGTCCTTCCCTCTTAACAAAACAGCGAATCGAATCACCACAAATTAAAAACTCCTCCAAAAATTGTTGTTAGGTAATGAAAGTTTATCAGCACTAATATACCGACAACAATGTGGATGAACCACATTTTTGATTTTGTAATTTGAAAAAGCATCCAGAACCAAAGATGGCGACGCATAACAACAAACAAATAATGTCGGGCCGGCTCTGACGCGAACAAACCCGAACAAACCCGATAAAATTTCTTGTGTCTGTGGGAAAAGTTATTTGGTTTTGAAGGAGGATAGCAATTTAAACCACCCCCTCAACACCGGGCGCTCGTGTGGGTGGTAAGTTAATATTTTCAAATGGAACCCCATATTTTTTATTGGCGTATCGTGTTCTCCGACCAAAAATAAACATCTTTTGTCCGAAAAATTGTTTTATTCGGGCCCATCCTTCACTAATAATCGCCATGAGAAAGACAAAATCAGAACCGTGCAAAAATCAAGTTTTATCCCGGAAATACTTTTTGTCTCTGTCTTGTACTAAAAAATGCCCGTGGAGTACAAACAACTTTTACCACGGTGTATGAAAACCATATCGACTAATTCGTCTATAGAAAAATTCATAGCGTGTCAACAAAAAATACTTTTTGATCTACAAAAGTTGAAAAAATCGAGTAATATTTATCTAAAGATTGCTACATTTGTACCGATGTAAAAAACACCCTGTATACGATATTGATGCTTTTTTTAGTAAAATTATTCGGACACCTCTAAGGTTTATAAAAATATAAACATTTCTTTTTTAGTTTAAATTAGTAATATTTTAAAATAATTTTTTTGATATGATGTTTTTCGAGAAAATTTTAGGAAAAATTGATTAATCTGGCAATGTCATATAAATCACCAAAATAAAATAGCATATCTTATGTAAAAATGTATGCCGAATTCGATGAGACAAAAAGAAATGGGGGGTACTATATAAAAAAAATTACTTATATAATTCCCCGTTTTTTGGAGCATCCTGTATATCAAAAAATATTTTTTAAATGTGCGCTTTTATTGATCCTAGAACCTTTGTATTTAATGAATTTCGATATTTTTAAGAACAACGGAGATATTTGACTTCCTCGCACTAATCAACCACCCTGTATGTGCTTTTTTTAGTTATATCGACCATGAATGTGAATTTTATTGTATCTTTCATTAAATAGATATTATATCAGTGTCATTTGACGAAGTGATAGCGAAACATGCTATGTTCTTTTTGAATATCGTGTAAATTTACAAGCTCAACTTTGTTTTTCCCATAATGCGATAATTTTAGTTATTTATTTACATTTAGAACCACATTTTAACATAATTTTTATTTGTTACAGATTGCACTATTCATCCGCAATGCCTGAACTGCGGGCTTAACGGTTGCATAAAGTGTCCCGAGTTCATCGTGTTCCCCACCCGAAGATGCGTCAGTTCATGTCCCTTTGGATACAGTTCCAGTTGGAGTACCATGGTGGATTTCATGGGACAAGTGTGCACGCATAATGGAAACTTCCTGGGATTATCAGCTAATGCTTTAACAATTCTTACCGGTTTTTTCGCCGGAATTATATTATGCCTCATTGCGTTCATTATTGCAATAACTTACGTCAAATATCGTAGAAAACAATCGCAACAAATTAGCGAGACCAGTTCGGAAACTGATGATACCCCTGAAAGAAGAGACTTTTTAAAACAACTAGAAACGTTGAGGCCGTACGCTCAAAGTTATCTTGATATGCTCAACGATACAAGACAGCAAATAAGACAACTCCATCAAGATGGCGATAATAGTGCTATCGCTGCTTACAAACCCGTTGTTCGGGATCTTGCAAAAATATTGCTTCTACTTAATCGACAAATAGAGAAAATGATCATACCTGATGACTGGGAGCATCTTTTCAGCTGGGCCGAAAAGGCGTTAAAACGTTATAAAAGAATGAGCGATTCCTCTCAACCTCAGGTCGCTCAGTTGATAAACTTTTTACAGTCGCCGATTATACCGAGCGATCTAGAGGAGCCGGACTATTCTGTTCGTGGTAGTACCACAATGAGTACCTTTAAACCCGATCAAGTATTCGATTCATCATTAAGTTTGCAAAATGCTGCAATCAAAGGATTTAGTAATAGTTATGAAAAATATCCCTCTACCCTAAACCCGGAGTGGAAATTCGAGTATTCTTTAGTGGGAAATACGTCTGAATTCGACCCAGTGGCATGGAAGAATAGTAAAGAATTTCTTAGTGGACCTTTGTTTTTAGAAGATGATTTTTACCAGTTAGGTTTTCGACCACAAGATGAAATTACAACCGAGTTGTGACGTACAAATTAGTTTTAACAGTTACCCTCTAGCATTTCCTATTGTTATATTTTAGATAATCGTAACATATCGAAATTATCTTTTAAAGTTTTGACAATGTTTTCGCTTGTACCTTTTCAAGAATGCAATGTGTCCAAAATTATTCTAACCGTATGATCAAATTATTTGTATTCTTGGTTCAATCGCACATTGATAGTTTTTGACATAAAAGGACAATATAACGATATAAATAATAATAATAATTTTATTGATCTTGCCAGTGTTTCTTTTTTAAATTAAGAATGTATAGAAATTATACTTCATAGGAGAAATAAGAAATCAAATGGAAGCTTATAATTATTATTATTTAAAAAAGGGAAAATATAGTAGTATTGGCAAACATGCCGAGGTATTGGAGATGGAGATGTAAAAGCTGCAACTTTGAAGAAATAATATGCTTGTATACAGGGTGTTATGGAAATTACTTATTATATTTAAACCGGCAAATCCTGAGATGAAAATAAATTGAATAAAAATAGCCATAAATGGCGCTTTGAATTATTCAGCGAAATATACACTTTATATGAAATATGAAAATTTACGTGGCCGCTACTGACGACGTTCGCAATCAATAATTTATTGAGACAGTCTCAAGTCTCAAAAGAGGTCAGCGCATTGTAGGCGGTGTTGTCATATTGCAACACAGAATTGTAAATGCACCTGCTCATTTTTTGACAACAAGACGTCTTTGACGCTTATCACTTCTTTTTCAAACTTTTTAGACAAAGACTACAATTTTAAGGCTCGACCCGCGATATCACTTCTTTTTCAAACTTCTTTTTTCAAACTTATTTTTAGAAAAAAAAGCTACAATTTTAAGGTGCATACTCTCTTACCTTCGATCTTATTTTAAACTAACCCGTTTTATAATTAAATTCCATAAAAAAAATAAAACACAAAAACTATGTTTTGCAACAGAACCAACAGTAGATAATATCATACAAATTTGAAATCACTTCACACCATTTATTATTATGAATTATTTCACAACAGAAAAAAATCGGGTAATGCTACAACTAACACATTTAAAATTCGTATACATCAAGCACGTGGAATCCTCGGCAACATCGTTCCAGCACCGAGTCTCGAAACATACTGAAGCAACGATATTCAAGATTAAACATATCCATACGCGCGCGGCAGTTATCCAAGCAAGGGCGAGCATGTAGGGCAAAAAGGGTTTTTACCTTAGTATTTAGATATTCGATTAAAAAAAGTATGTAGACTTTCTCTATGACACCCAAGGAGTCACCCATTTAAATAATAAAGTCGTTTCCATAACACCCTGTGTATACCTAAATTTACGCTTATGAATCCCTGTTAATAAATCCATACAAATTCTTCTTTCTAGCATATATTTATTGACAATAATTCTGAAATACAAATGACACTTTCTGAAATTGAATTGACAGATTCTGAAATACGTATGGAAATGGCGTTGAAAATGAAGTACTGTCATTAACGGGTAGTTTTACTGGTGAGGATATTCACAAAGTTAAGGAAAATCGACCGAACAAGGATTCTAAAGGGTTTTTCACGTTTGAATATTAGGAAGCCTAAATATAAATTATATTTAATATTATATTTGGTAGGTATAGTGTGTAAAATAATATTTAGTTTATTTAGTATGTTTCATAAACTTTCAATGTAAAATTATATAATTGCTTCCCTATCAGTATTAATACAGGTTATACATATAAAGATTTGGAGCAAGACATTCGTAGTTTTTAGCTTAAATGTCTCCATAGAAAATCAATATACAGGGTGTTATGGAAATAATTTAAATGGGTGACTCCAATTTGGTGTCCTGGACAAAGCCTAATTTCTTTTTAAATTGACCGTCTAAAAACTCAGGTATAAAGCATAAACATGCGATGACGCCATAGAAATAAGCTCATACATAGCTCGAAAGAGGTTCAACCGATTTGAATAAAGTTTTCTGATTTATAAACAAGGTTTTGTGCGAATTGATAGACGGGAAACACTTTTGACCAGGAACGGGTGTTCAGGCAGAGCCGTTTCTATCATTAGGTAAGACTAGGCGGCCGCTTAGGGCGGCTGAACGACGGAAATAATTAATTTCATATACAATGTGTCCATCGGATTGACTCCCGAAGAGGGAAAACTCTTTTATTTGTAGGTGTATGAAAAAAAGTTATTCCTTATAAAAACTCTTGCTTATGCTCAACGACCGAAAAACATATTATTTTGTCAAATTTATATACCGCGCGGGTGTTTAGAATTTAGAAAAATAAGGTCCACTCCTTTGGATGAGAGTTAAAAAGAACTTTAATATGCTGTCAACATTGTGTTAAGGATGACTTATGTCATTTGTACCTTAAGGTGACTTTGAAGTATCGACCCTTCCATATGGGTTGTACAAAGTTACAAAATTTCATTAAAATTTACAGGGTTTGTTCGAGTTTGTTCGTGAGTCAAAAGTTTTTTACAGGCAACTTTCAGTAAATCGGATTTTAAAAATAAATAATCTCAAAAACACCTATTAATTTTTTAATAGGTTTCTTATAGTATCTAATTAGAGGAATTATATATGTCCGCGCAAAAGATCATCGTCACAAAGATCTTGGTCTATAGCATCGATTTTTTAATAATTTAACGCCCGTCACATGCCTAATTTTACTCTTCTGAATCATATAACGCCAATATTTGGAACTGAGTTATTTTAATCAGTCACTATAACCATTTTCCTATTATTTATAACAGCCCTGTCTTATATTGGTTTACAGTTTTGGAATGTTCCTTATAGAATGTTAAAATACTAAGAAAATTAGTCATATTTTTAATCTACCTAAGGTGTAAACGAAACTTGCACATCAAAAAATATTTTTCCTTCATGGTTTAAAAATGGTTAATAAAAACATATTGTATATAGCTTCGGATAACAAACCGTCACATCAAATTATCTCCGGTAACATTTTCATGCGTGACCGGTGTTACTGTGACCGGCGATACAAAAATGCACACATTTGTGGATAACAGCTAATACAAGCTATTTCTTAAACTTTTTAGACTGAAATGAGTATCTGTACTCAAGAGAATGACTTCGTGTAGTATTTTTTCTATTTTTAAATTAAGACTACTAGGCGGCGATACAACATAAAAACATACGCCTGGTAAAAAGTAGACAATGTTCGAGTTTATACGTAAATAAACATAATAAGGAACTTACCTAAACCGGACTTTACACAAATTCAAACACATACCGTCATATTTGTAAAACTATTAGGCCGACCTGTAGTGGCGTTATTTATAAGCAATTTCTGCCGTGACCGGCGATACATGCAGCTGCGGAGACGGAACTTCTGGTTAATAATTGCGTTAGGGAAACTAAACTGTTGATCTTTGAACATTATTTTTTCAATACAAATTGTAGTAGTAGTGTAAATTATTTATATATAAAAGTAACTTTAGTAAAATGACGTGAAATATAAAAGGGTAAAGGAAGAAATTATTGACTGGTGACCGGCGATACATTTTTAAATTCAAATTTGAATACTGCAGCTATAATCTAAAAAAATACTTTTAAAATTGCTTTCTAATGCAGGAAGTAACATATATTTCGCAAATTATAATCGTATCTGCAGGCAAATAGTTTATTTTAGTAAGATATACGCTAAGGACTGAAAGTTGCCTGCAAAAAATTTTGACCCTCGTGTTCAAAAATTATAATCGAAAATGTGAATCTTCAGATTCGTCTTTGAGGCTCGATATCTATGTTAGAAGGGGCATTAGGAACAATGATTATAAAGCACTATCGACCTCCCCTGTACGCTGGCGAAATATTGCCCTATACTTACAGAACACCTTGTATATTATTTTCTTTCTACGGCCTACGCAGTCATTCACGGTGCTATTCAAAAATCTCGGTAACTAAGAAAGATATTTATTCGAATATTGGCACTCGCTAGAAAAGATGCTGATCTTTTTAGTGAAGATACTTTTGACGTATCTATCACTTCCGGTTATACCGGAAGCCGGGGTTAACTTGCTTATTTTTATTGGAACACCCTTTATATTATTCTTTTTGGATTTTACGCAAGATTCTAGATCGATTTCGTATATCATGTCATATTTCTAAGTTTAAGTGTGTTTGACATATTTAAGATTTTGTGTGACAAAATTTATGTAGTAAATGACGTTTGCGGACCTTAAAATAATTATTAATTTTTCCTAATAAGGGAACCTTTATTATTTAATTTGGCTTGGATTCCTTGTTGAAAAAGACCTGCTCTAATAGATTTTTTATAATATTTTGATAACTATTTATACAGGGTGTTCAAAAAATAAGATAAAAAATTAAATTGAGGAAACTGTAAAAATCTCCATTTTCACCTGGAAACCCCAAAATTTTATAATCATTTTCCATTTTGTATTAAAAATAAGGATAAGGTTGTATATTCCGAAAATTTGTAGATTGCCCATTTAATATTTTTATATGGCGATACTGCTGCGTATTTTAAGTTCGGTTACTCCTAATTTGGCTATGACGGTGTTAAAGAAATAAATATGTCACTTGTTCTCGATATTGATTTATCACATTCTCCAGAAATAATAAATAAGTTTGTATAATTCAAGCGCCCCGGCATGATCATTAATAATTTTCATTATTTTTAATTCTAAATTATAAATTATAGGTAGCTTGTTCCTGGGTCTCGGTTAGTTTTGAAATGAAAATCCAATTTTCAGTTAACGTTTCGGTTCATTTTATTTAAGCCATCGTCAGAACTTGTACAATTCTCACCCACTTACACTAAGATAGCATTGAAATTAGAAACATTTTGTCACGTTGTTAGTTCACATCCATTAAACAACGTGACAAAATGTTTCTAATTTCAATGCTATCTTAGTGTAAGTGGGTGAAAATTGTACAAGTTCTGACGATGGCTTAAATAAAATGAACCGAAACGTTAACTGAAAATTGGATTTTCATTTCAAAACTGACCGAGACCCAGGAACAAGCTACCTATAATTTGTTAAAAAAACGGTCAAGAAAACAAAACTATAACTAAATTATAAAATTGGAGGTTTGTTCGTTTTGTTTGAAAATTTTTTTTTCCCAGTTTGTTCAATTTAGTTTTTAATCTTATCGATATATTATAATAGTTATCAATATATTATAAAAAATCCATTAAGGCAGGTTCTTTTCAACAAGGAATCCAAACCAAATTAAATAAAAAAGGCTTACTTATAGGAAAAATTCAAAATTATTTTGAGGTCCGCAAACGTAATTTTAGAAGTAAAACCTTAAATATGTCAAACACGCTTATATTTAGGTATATGACATGATATACGAAATTTGACTAGAATCTTGCGTAGAATCAAAAAATGTAATAATATATGAGTATTTCATTTAAAATCAACAAGTCGACACCGACTTCCGGTGTAACCGGAAGTGGCATATAAGTCAAAATATCTTCATTAAATTCAATTTTTATAGCGAGTTACAATATTTCAAACCAATATCTTCCTTAGTTCCTGAGATCTTTTAATAGGCCAATCACCGTGAACGACCCTGTATACCAAACTCCATTAAAATAGGTATGTAGTATGTATGCGTTTTAGTTTAGGTGTAGGATATCTAGATGGTTATTATAATAATAACCAAATTATGCTAGTCATTATTTAGTAAGTATGTTTATTGTAGTTTTAATTTTGTATATGTAGATACCCTACGAAAAAAGTATCTTTTTTTACATGTGCCCCGAAAGTGCCTCTTTTCATGCCTGTTCTCTTCACCGAAAGTGGCGCTTTCCAGACCTGTCCGAGAGAGCGGACGGGAAAGTATCGAAGCGGGCGGAAAAGATTTTTCCCGCCCGCTTCGAGTCACCATGTTCTCCTCAATAGTTTTTTAACTGATAAATAAATAAAACCAGAGATGTCGGTGCGGGATTTGAACCCGCGACTCTCAGATCGCCAGGCGTACACTCTGTCACTAGCCCACGAATTTCTTTAATTATTTGGCATCAAAGCCTCGGGGCACTTGTAAAAAAAGTACGGTACATATCTCGGGCCGTCGGAGGCTTTTACGGCCCTTGGTACATAATGTACTATTTTCTACGACTGTGCGTGAAATACACTTTTACGCGCCACTACTAAAATGGGTGCAACGTATTGCTTATGAGATTTATTTCACGCATACTCCCATAAGAGCCAATTTATTCAAAACGAATAGGTGGCTATGCTCGTTCTATTTTTATTAAAGTTTTGCGAGCTATGACAACTGTAATTATTAAAAATTAGTATTATTATTTAGATTTTTTTTTATTTATACGGTCGTAGGAGAAGTATAGTGTACCTACAACACTTGCCCACAGCTCGACTTGTAAACTCCTCAATCATATATAAAACCAGTCTTCAGGCAATCACTCGGTGTACTATTATGATATTGTAAAATCCCCAAATAAAAGCATTTAAATAAAATACTTTTACCTATTTAAAACTTTTTTATTTATAAATTTTATGGGGATTACCCGAGTCTGCAACGATATTTATATTCCGACGTGTCATAATGACATTATTATGGATTTCATTTTCAGTGTCAAAATGACATACTTTATAGCACTGAGTACTATAATGATTTCATTATAGGACTGAGTACTATAATGAAAAATAGACGCAAAAATTCTTCCTTGAAATATGCCAAAAGTACCTTTTCGTGTACGATATTGACAACCTTTTTCTGGGAACACCAAGTTTTGTAATTGGCATAAGTTTTTTCATATATGCCTTTAGACTTTTCGGGCAACAAACCAACAACTGCTTTATTGGCAAATTCTTCGATTTCTGATGGCAAATTATCCATCTTATATTATATAAACGTTAAAATAAAAATTCAATTCTGACAATGACAATACAAACAAATATTTCTATAGTTACCTGGTTTTATTAAAATCAAGCTATTAGTTTACTGACGAAAACTTAAAATTCATAAAAAAAAACACAAAAATCGTCGGAATATAAAATATTGTATGAAATTCGGATCATAAACAATCATTATGGTCCTTATAACATAAATATCTATTATGCCGCTATTACCTTACAGCGACGTATTTTTTTACAAATATGACAACTATCAACATACCACTCATACCAGCCACGATTACATTGGCTGGATTCAGCAGGCCCATCGATTTATAAGCGATTTTTAATTAGTGCGATCACGATGCGCATCGATTTGTAGTTCTGCTGAATGCATTTTTTTGTCAGTTTTTTGTTTGGTTTAGATTCCTTCTAAATATTTTCATCCAATATTAAATTTTTTGCTGTACGAAATGGATAAGTTTATTTTTAATGTTCCTCTTTATATTGGCGTTAGATCGTGTATAATATGTTTTTATAATTATAATTCACTCTTTTCGTCATTTTTTAATTTTTTGTAATTCTTACTCCTCAACCTGTCAAACAAAACTGACATAACTCGCTGTCAAATCACAAATCGCTTTTTAAATTCGATGGAAAAGATGGCGTCCGATTTCCCATCGATTTGTGAAATCGATTTTCTTTGAGCAGATGATTACTAGTTGCTTACAAATCTATGGGCTCTGCTGAAAGCGCCCATTCGTTCTTTAATACCTAGTCATGTAAAAACGGATACGCCCAAAAAGGCTAATTTTCTGTTCAACTGTCCTGAATGTTTTTCTCCAGCTCACCAAATAAAGTGGTGGGGGGAGACCCAGATACAAACAACCCAGAGACAAACCCGAACAAACTCGAGATATTATATTTGACGTCACTAAACGCTGCCTTGTGCGATAGCATACCTTGTGTCTATTGTATCAAGGTAGAATCAGATTTGCGCTTAAAACAGAAAGTCATATTCACCTGAAGACGACTGGAGATACTTACCAGTTGAAACGTTGTGATTTATAACAAATAAAGACAATGCAAGTCCAAAACTCTTCTATCATTCCAGAAAGCCATGATTACGTTTATGGCTTTCTAAACTTCCAGATCTAACAATTTTATTTATAATTTGTTGGACAATTTGTTTGATGTTTCTTACAAAAAAATGTGTCGGTTGGATCAATGCTCCCCATACGAAGGTTTCTTTTAGGCATGCGCAATTGTTTTAAAACACACTTAGAAACTGAAATAGTACATTACGTATCAAGGGCCGAAAAGAGGCTTTTACGGACGAGATGCGGACCGCTTTACGCCTTTTGTTCTACAATGTCTAAAAGTGTGGGCCAAAACTTTAGAAATGGATAGTAAATGGTTACATTTATTTGTCAAATAAACACATTTTTGTACATACAGTGTGTAATTCTTTCTTTCTCTCCTACATGTAAAACTGTCGACTTTATTTCACTCGCCATTATGTGATCGTAATTATTGTTGTAGGTAAAAAGAAGTATAGGCATGAAAAAGGAAAGGTTTGTATATAATTTCAAGCAGATTTCAAATAGGTTTTCCTAATTTTAAATTTTGAGATGTTTCCGAAGAACCAAAATAGCCGGTTTTCGTCGATACCTCGCGTGTTACGTTCTCACATTAATTCTGCTGTATATTGTTGTAAAAGGTTATTAATTTAAATACAGTACACTTACCAGTGTACCATTATTCGTACCTACGCCTTTTCCTGTACTTCCGTAATACTCCCGCCGTAGCAGCAATATATTCTGCTAAAACCCTGAAAAACAAAATAGGACTTTTAACATTACGGCTTCAATACAGCAGAGTCCTTCTCTGTGTGTTGTCTTCACTAATAAGCATTAAAGCACTTTATCACAAATTTGTATATACCGCCATCTGTCGACATAAAATAATGGTATTCTAGAAAATTATTCTACCTGCAAGTCTAGATGGCGCCAGCAAAGGTAATACAAGGAGTAGGCCAGCGTTGCCAGCGTCATTACGTTCGTAAAAGATTTGTTACGTTATTACGCCGCTTATGAATCTATTACGTTTTGTAATTATGAGGTCAACTATAGATGGTCCTAAAAAAATATGAATTATTTAACAATCATCATCTAAAAAAAAAGTTATTATTTTGATTCGATCAGATCTAAAGCGTAAGGCCCAAAGAAAAATATATATAATCGACACCTAAAAAAACAAGGTCATTACATCCAACATTAAAAGAATTTATTACGGAGAACCTTAATCTATTACGAAATTTGAATCCAATTTATTACGAAAAGAACACGCTGCTAGCAACACTGCAGTGTCGGTACGTTTAGCGAACGTCAGCGACAGTGTTACCAGCTTTTCTAGTCTAAGGTTACCAGCTTGCTTTTTAAATTATTCTTTTACCCGAGTCTGTACAGTACTATAGTACTAGATTTAGTACTTTTTCGCGAGATTTAGTACCGTTGAACACGAATCTAGTACTTTTAAACAATGATAGGGGCTTTGAGATAGGGGTTACCTAAGGGGGTTACGCTCTATGGGTTACGCCTTATTACCTTTGTTTTACTCCTCTGTTTATGCCCTAAGGTTATCTTTTTTTTTGCTCGTCAGTGTTTTTCGCACGGGTTTGTTCATGGCACGGAAAACCCTTTTTTTGCTAGCGCCAGCTTTGCCATATCTGATGAATTACCTTTCTTTTCGTAAATATTGTAGCCAGTTAGGCATTCAATTTTATTATAAAATCTAGGACTTTTTAGTACTTTTTTAACGCTAGCGATCGTCAGCAGCTGAATCAAAATCGCTTACTTCCAGCCGGTGGGCGAAATATCTTCGCTGACCGTTTTGCCCATCGACTGGAAGTAAGCGCTTGTGAAAACTGTCGTTTTTGATTAGATAATCAATTCATCTGCTGACATTCTCTAAACGCGCCTAATGTGTCTATTCTCGACTTAGGAGAACAATGATATCGATCATTCCTTTCCCACTTTTTCTTTTTCTCTGAGAGGAGAGAGTAGAGGAAGAATATGATCGCTCTCGTATAGAATACACCAAACCCGAACAAACCCACAGGGACAATCCAAAATTGTCCTTGCCGACGATCGATGATGGTCAAAGGGGCACAGCCTGGATTCTGTATAAGTAGTCATACGTTTTCAATGATCGTAGTGAGGAGGAATCTAATCTAGGAAGGAATCTTGTAAAGCATGAATCGTCACTACTGCCTTGATCTAGCTACTTATATAGAAGGAACCACCAGCTAGTGTCATCTACCGAGGAAGAAATTAACTACGGTTGAAAATATTTTGTTTCTCGGTCGGTAAGGAATTTTAACGTTAAATTATTTTCCACCCGCCTACTTTATCATATTCCGCCGGTCAGTGACCAATCTACGTGTAAAACGTTGCGAAGGTTTGGGTACGCTCTGAAGTGTCTTCCGGTGTTTCGTGATTTTATGAATTTTAAAAGTGCAAATTTTTTGTATTCGGATAAATCTGTGAAGGTAGATAAATAGTTTATATATAATTACTATCATAATTTGCAAAGAATCTATTTATAAGCAGGCGTTGGCTTTAAGAAACAAAAAGCAAGAGGGGATTTGACAGTGCACCAATGGTTTGTTTTGATTAAAAATTTGTAAATATTTTTCTGTGCACTTGTAATTTAATTAAACAAAGGGTTATTTTTATAATTATGCTGCTGTTCAATTACAAATTATATTATTCTAAAAGTGCTTATGATAATTATTTTTTATGATAATCTTTAATACGAGCTTGTGCTGGCGTGTTTAGCTATTTTATTTTGTTGTATTCCCCTAGTGCTTGCACTCTTATTAAAAACTCACTTATATTTACAACCCCGAACAAACCAGAACGGTAGGTAGCCATGTGTTAAAGAATCACAGTATCGATAGGTACTCGTAGACATTCCTGTCTGGAAGGAATGAAATTATGTAGGTACAAAGTGAATTATTATTAAGTACACACCAAGTAATTAACTGAGTCAATGATCAAGACATGTAACCAGTTAATGTGTCCACATGATGCTGTACTTATTAGGAAAGCGATCACTTCCTACTTACCCAGATGCTTCCAATTCAAGAGCTTCTAGCAATTTTATATTTTGTTTAAAGCTACTATTTCACATTTGGTTAGGGTTTATCCCTAAAACAATTTTTTTCTTGTAAATCCAAGTACAGTTAAATGTTGTGATACCCCACATATACCCCATTTACTTGGATATGAAAAAAAAAACTCTTGTAAGGAGTGGTTAACCGCACGGGCACCGAATTATTAGGGTTACTCGATTCCGTTTAAACAACCTCATCTTAAAAATGGGACCTTCTTGCAGGTATGCTAGATTTGAAGAATTTTCCTATAAAATAATAAGCAAAACTGTTTTTTTAAGTTCCAGAAAGGTATAAATTAGTATAAGGTAAAGTGAATGTAGCGTTGTGACGTCCCACAACATGTCTAATAGATTTGGCTCCTTTAGTTCACCACCCTTCAGTTAACCCCCGTTATTGTTCTTGAAACACACCTTAAATCTTTTAAGATTTTTCTTGTTGTGGTAAAGGGAGTGGTTCAATTTTTCTCACTTACTTAAAGTCTTCTGGTGGTGCTATTTTGACTACTAAAACTTAGTTTAAAAAGTGACAACATACTATTTGAGATGATGAATATAACACTATAAATTATTCTCTGTCTTTGAGAGTGCTTCTTTCCAAAAATGCTTCTAAACCCGTGGAATACCTATAAGGTATTATAATCATAAATTTCCTCATTTTTGTAACCAATTTTACAGGATTTACATCAGCTAATTAGCAGATTCCCTAGTTAAGCCGTTAAAGCAGTGTAAATTTAATTAGATCAACCAATGAATGTGAAGTTACAAAAAAGAGAACCAAATTGAAACATGTTTCATTTATTCTAGAGGGTGTTTGGATAAAGGCATCAGGATACTAAGGAAAGGCGATTTTATATGTTAAAATAAAGGTAGTAAGTCCTATAACAAAATGTTTAAAATTCAATAATAATTCTCGAGTTACAGTCAAAGTTGATTTCTTTTTCTTATTATTAACATATTGTGGTTAGTTTTTAAATTATCAAGTTGATTTGGCACAGGGGTTATGCTTAATGACTTCTATCAGTCTGTTATGAAAATGTTTCTACTGTGCCTAGGTTTTCCAGGTGTCCTGGATTTCGCAGAATGTCCTGGATACGCCTTATATCCTGGATTTCATAAATACTCAAATTATAAATTGTTTTTAAGCTTTATAACTTTCATCTTTCCTTTCTCGGGAAGAACAAATTCCGATTTCCCTTCAGGTCTTTTTTCTGAGGATAATTTTATAGTACAGAAAACTGAATGTTATTTGAGTTTTTTTCACAACACTGTTACTCAAAGAATAGAAGACAATTTCTTTGGTTTTCTAGCCACAAATCTTTTCAAAACTTTCTCTCCAAATGAATGAATCAAAATAACGGAATCGTTTTTACAATTTTATAATAATATTACTGATTATCTTGATTCAAAATACGATTTTTCAGAAAATAATTTGTTTTGAAAAGCCGTGGAGATTGTTACTAACTTGTCCATTGAAATAAACCTTGATTTTGTATAATGAAACCCACCTTTGCGAAAGCCTGCCTTTACCTGAAGGCTCTATTCACAAATGAAATAACATTTTCATAGTTAATCCCAAAATGAATAATTTTTTAAAAATAATACAATTTGTTTTTTCAATATATGGTTCAAATGCTGACTCTGAACGAGTTTTTGGTTGACCATATTAAAGCAGAGCTTCAGATTAAAACAAATTTTGGTTTAACTTGCAAATAATTTCATACTTAATATGGCAGTTAAAAACAATAAGCTCTTGAAAGCTGTCAAGAATGACGAGAAATATTCTTTTTCAACCAAATAATTCATTTTCTTAAAGCATTTTAAAGGTATTTTAAATAACTATTACACTTATGTTAGAAAATAACTTTTTTTTTATATAAAATAAATTGTGTTTTAGTTTAGTTAAAAATTTCCTTCCTTATTTGCATATGTCCTTCCATCTTCAAACTTGCGTCCTGTGATTTCAAAATTTAAACCTGGCAACCCTAACTGTGCCACCAGAGATTTTCCTGAAATTCAAATTTAATTATTGGCATATATCTTTTTGTTTTGGACAGTTATTAGAAAAAAGGACAAAAGAATATCTAATAAAAGGTGCTCTTTATGCGAGTAGATAAACCACACCATTTACGCGCAAAACTGTAATTAAAATTTTTCTTAGTTTTTTAAAAGAAAGTTTTTCAAGGGAGCAAAAAAAATACCTATTGAATTTTGTACTTTTTGTTATACTTTATTTTAACATGTAGAATCTTCTTTCCAAGTATCCCGGATCACCCTGTATATCACTACTTATTTCAAACTATTTTAACCTGAATACAAACGATAATTTATCTATTCTTCCAGATTATCTGGTACCTATGCATTGTTTTTCGCTGCTTTTGTTTTTAAGCCTGTTAAATAAAGAGTGCATGCTTTTAAAAAAATTCCAGAAATATTATTAATTATAGACTTTTTCTGTTCTAGCAATCCAGCCATGTTTAAATTTATAAAGGGCAAACCTCACCACACGGCCGAAAGGCACAAGTTACAAAAGGAATTATTTTCATATAGAAAGGTAAGTTTCCTTCCTTCTATTTCCACCATTCCTCCAGTTAGAAAGATTTTGTTTTAATTCAAGTACAGAAGTCACAAAAAAATGCTTTATTTAACTAATACAAGCCCTGATGCACATGTATTGGACCAAAGGAATATATAAGGCAGTTTTCTATTTTTCACCTAGTATTTATTGTGTATATAATAAGTTCAACGAATACAACTAAGTTTATTTGATACTACATGCCATTAATCAACAATACCGCTTATTTATTTTACTCACAAAAATAATAGTAAGACGAAATTATTTTTGTTATATTTGGCGCATATTAATTATACCAAAAGTATTTAAAATTTTATCGTCCGTTACCACTGAGTGCAGTCTCCTTTTTGTTTTATAACAGCATCAAGTCTTGCTCGCATGGTGTTCACTAATGTTGTACAGTAATCTGGTGAAAAGTTATTCCAGATTTCCTGAATTTTCTTTAATTCAGGTATGGTGCGGATTAGACTGGTTTGTAGAGCTTCTTTCATTTGATGTCAGAGGGTTTCGATAGGTGACAAGTCGGGGCTACTTGGAGGCCATATTAAAACTGGAATATTCATTTCTTGCAACCACGATGTTACCATTTTGGCAGTATGGCATGCTATATAAATTCTCCATCTGGCAGCTGAATCAATTAATTGAAGGCAACAATTCTTCTTGCAAAATTGTTTTATACTCTGCAGCATTGACGGTACCATTAATAAAAAGAAGAAGTCCCACTGACAGTCTGACCAGTTTTATGCCCTTTTGTCCACAAAAGTCCTCAGTTATATGGAGAGATGAATCCAAATTCGAGATATGTGTTGGTGATTCACGAAGTAGAATTATCCGAATACCGGGAAAGGAATATCATAGAGATTGCCTACAGAGAAAAGTTAAATTTCAAGCATTTGTCACGGTATGGGGCTTTATGTCCTCACAAGGGGTTGGTCGTCTTCTTTTTATTAATGGTACCGTCAATGCTACCAAGTATAAAACAATCTTGCAAGAAGAATTATTGCCTTCAATTAATGAGATTCAGCTGCCAGATGGAGAATTTATATTTCAACAGGACGGCGGAGCATGCCATACTGCCAAAATGGTAACATTGTGGTTGCAAGAAATTGATAGCCCCGACTTGTAACCTATCGAAACCCTCCGACATCAAATGAAAAAAGCTCTACAAACCAGTCCAGACCGCACCATTCCTGAATTAAAGGACTGAATTCGGGAAATCTGGAATAACTTTCGACCAGATTACTGTAAAACATTAGTGAACACAATGCGAGCAAAACTTCATGCTGTTATAAAACAAAAAGGAGACTGCATTCAGTGGTAACGGACGATAAAATTTTAAATACTTTTAGTTCAATATAACAAAAATAATTTTGTCTTACTATGATTATTGTGAGTAAAATAAATAAGCGGTATTGTTGATTAATTGTTAATACCATGTAGTACAAATAAACTTAGTTGTATTTGTTGAACCTAATATATACACAATAAATACTAGGTGAGAAATAAAAAAAACTGCCTTATATATTCCTTTGGTCCAATGTGTTGGCTTAGACCGTGTATTAGATACAGATTTTTTTGCCACACCTGTACGTTTTAATTAAGCCATATAAATAACCTCAAAGGATATAGTATAGTCATAGTCATCCCTGTCGTAAATAACATTTTTATCTGATATTCAATATCTTATCAGAATAAACATTACTAATGGTTGGCTTTAACAGGTGTTTTGTAATACAAATAATAAGCGAAAACAGGTCGTTTGCTTAATATTAAATACAATTTAAGCGTCATAAAATAGTCAGTATGGAGGATTCCTTGTATTTAGAAACCCAATATCTACCCACTGTCTTAACTTCAGTTAATTGCATCGATGCAAAGTGTAAAGAAAGGTGAGGAATGAATGATCCTTATAAGTTTTTTTTAAATAAGTATGATTAGTGATGCCGCCGGATCCGGCCCGAACTGAATTTAAAAAAATTGGATGTGAAAATTATGACGAGAGAGAATTACAGCGACAGTAGAGCTGTTGCATTTAACGAAATTAAGATAAAAGCAAAACACAAACCCTGGAACAAATGACATAATTAATAAATAATAGTAATACTACTACACATCCTTGTCGTTTTTCCCAACGAATATAACCTCCAACGTGAATCGCATTTTGCGCACACGCACCACTCCCAGAGTGCCCTAAAGGATTTTTCCTATAGTGCTTGTGTTGGATCATAAAAAAAAAATATTTGTAATTAATTTTTTTTTTCTCAATTTTTAACTCTTCGTTCGCTGCCAGGGCCATTCCCGAGGGACCTACGTCCGAATCACGATCCTCAGTCATACGCTGCCCCCAAGGGCTATCAACCCTAGATTTCTCGCATTACTGTATAGCCTATCCCACGAGATATCCGATCTCATCCGGCCCGATTACTGGTGTGAATGGGGTAGGGATGGGGGACGATATCTCATTTCACTCTTCACCTTCACTCTTCCCTATTTTTTTTTTGCATAACGCCGGTCAGCAACGCCACTAAAATCCACCTAGTGAGAATCGGTTTACCGGCCGCGGGGTTTCAACCCTCGAACTCTCGTCTTGGAGTTCCTAGTGACTACCGCTTTAACCGCGGAGCGACCTGAACCGTTTGTAATTAATAATGGGCGGATTATGGTGCAAAAAAATGTGAATGTGAACAAACCCATGTTTAAATTATTTGATAAATATAATAGAATTGACTAAACAAAAAAATCGACCAGATTTTACAAAAATTAGAATTACCTACATCATTAATTAACCTAAAAAATATAACCTCATTAATCTCACTTACCGACGAAATATTAATCCGGGGTTAAAATAGTCGAATTTCTTACACACCACGCACTGAAGACCCATTGTAGATAGCTAATAAATAGCTATAAGTAGTTCTAGTTCGAAAAAACACTAAAAATTAATTAAAAATCGCGGTAGAGAATAAACACAAACAACACCGGGCCCGCAAAAATGAATGAAAGTCCTAAACTTCAGGGTTACACGCGTAGTATAATCGGTAGCACGTGCGTACAGCGTTGCCACGGTGGTTTCCCTAAAACATTGGAATTTTATGTTGTTGGGAAACTATAAATAACCTTACGAGTAGAAAATTTAAAAATTACACACATATTTAGTACGATATTTTTACTCAATAGATACATATGACAAATGCATTCAATATAATTAATATTATACTTTTCGGTTTCAAGCACAGGTAGATTTAGGACCCCGGGTACAGACTTGGCATCATTGATTACTGTTTAAAACTTTGTATGATTCTGATCCTAAACAATTCCAAATTAGCAATCGGGGCCATCTATGTAGCATCAATTTAATTTAAAAGGTTTAGAAAGAGACAAGAGTCATCAGCTGATCAATATTTCTTTTCGTGAAGTTTTAGCCGTTAATAATAAAGTTTTTTAGTTAATTTATTGATATTTAGATTGTCTGACTTGTCGATTGGGGTATCAATAAGTTTGAGAAAGATCTGTGACAAAAATTTGAAAATTGTTCATATTTGAAATTGTTATTATTATTCTTATAACATTATATTTTTTAACGCAATTTTTTCATACTGTTTTCCAATCCTTTAACTTTACGAATCCAGTTTTATATTAGAGAAAAATTAAATATATTTGGTTAAACCTTCCCATAAAATAGTGCCCGCTTGGCAACCTGTGATTAAACCCAGCTCTTAATTCAATGTTTTTGAGTAAACCTATCACAAAAGTGGTTCCAATAGCGAACTTTCGCCAAAACCCCTGAATATTCGTATTCTTCATCGCTAGGTTTAGGTATAGTTACTTTTAAATAAGTACTTATTAAAATTGCTTCTGTTCTACGTTTTTATTCTTAAAAACGTCAATACCTGTTTTCACTTAGGATAAGCCTAAAACAGATTGTCAAATGGGGATAAGCCATCAATGTTCAGGAGACACTTAAAGAATCTTTTTTTAGTTTTTTCACTTCCTATAAAGTGTTAATCTCCTACACATACACTGTCATCAGAGCATATGTTCACCACTCTTCTCGCTCGCTGGAATCATAAAAAATAAGAAGCTTTTCTCCAGCAGGCGCTGTTATACATATTAAGAACTGTAGGTATGTCGTTTTATTTTTTTTAATGGAAGAATATTGATAAACGGTGGCACCAATACAGTGCCATATCTTAGATAACTGGATACATGAATATACCAATTTGAATTTCTTCAGAATCGTTCTATTTTTAAATTTACCTTAATCGTTAGTTTGATAATTTTTAATTGATTATTGTCTCCACCCCTTCTTCAGACGTGACGTCGATAATCTTTAAACGGAATGATTTATCTTATTTACTTACAATTAGCTGTACCTATATGAAAAAAATTAATTTGGAAATTTATTAATGAACCGAAAATGATTCATCCTAATCAGTAAACAGATACTGCAAATATCACGTCCTTTAAAAATTGAACCGCTCAGGTGACTGTGGCTAAAGCGGCAATCGTTAGGAACTCCAGGACGAGAGTTCGCAGGTAAACCGAATCGCACTTGGTTGATTTTAGTGTTATAAGTCATGGCGTTCCTGTCCGGCGTCATGCAATAGGGAAGAACGAAAAATTTATCATCCCCCATTCACGCCGGTAACCAGGCTGGATATCTCGTGGGGGACGGTACTCCCCAATCGGTAGGTCATATCCGCAATGCGAGAAACCAAGGGTTGATAGCCCTCGGGGGCGCAGCGTATGAGTGAGGATCGTGGTTCGGATCCCACGTTATAGGTCCCCTCGGGAATGGCCCTGACAGCGAACGAGGAGGTAAAAAGTGAGACAAAAATATATAATTTCATCCTACGGAGCTCATTTAAGATTGGACTGAGGATGCAAATTCACAGTTATGAAATATATAAAAACGGAACTATTCCATCTGGGCCAATGTTTATTTTAATCAATCTATTCAAAATTATACGAGACAGTAAAGCCGCAAACACACTATTATCACGTCACGTGAATTCACGTCTTGTCATATCGACAAAATAGCACATGTTGTCACGACGTAGAAACAGACTACACGTACACTGCAGATCATTTTTATTACATATTTTGTGTTTGTGAAGATGGCAAGTGAATCTTGTAGCCTTCTAGCGTTAAACTCTGACACGGTGTTATCACGCGTGCCGAATATGTAAATTTCCAGAAATAAAATTGTGTTGTCAAGTATGACTTGCCGTGAGCTGCATGAGGTGACTATAGTGTACTTCTAAACCTATTTATAAGCACGCATAAACCGCCTTGCAGATATTTCGGATATATCGTGACATTGCGTGATAGCATGTGATCTCACGTGACGTGATAATAGTGTGTTTGCGGCTTAACAGGGTCCGAAAGAGTCATGATATAAAGCAATAATAAAAAATCAATGATTTTATTTAAAAAATCCAAAAAAAATCAAAAATTTGTGGTATCATGTATGGTACCCACTAACCCACCAAATTAGTCTTACGTGCAAACAATAATATACTAATATACAGAGTGTTTCTTAATAACATGCTAATATTTAAGGAGGTTATTCTCGGGTTCATTTTCAGAAAAAACTTAATATGAACATATGTCCCAAACGTCTTAACTTTTGAGCGACAGACAAGTTTCCAAAAAAATCTCCTTTTTTATCAATAGCTGTGATACTGCTCTAGATATGTTTGTGAAATTTGGTACACACTTTCTGTTCATCAAGAGCCATTTTATGATGTATAACATGTTTGTTTATTCCTCCCAGTGGTGTTCGTGCGGGAATTGCCCTCGGTATTTTTGAAGAAAATAATGGTACGCCTTATAAAAATTATTTTTGAAATTCTCATTCCTTGCTGAGCAAATGTCGTCTCTTGATTTTTTTGTCATTTGACGTACAGTTTTCGTATAAAAAAATTAAATTCATTCATTTGCGCTCACTTGCACTTAGGTATTAACAAAGATTAAAAATGATCTAGTAGGCAAGAAGCAGATTTTGTTTTGTAAACATAGCTTTGACAGTTGTCTGCCTAGTCTAGTTGTCACGTATTTAAGTTAACAAATTATTAAAAAACCATGAAAATTTTTAACACCCTGTATCTCAAAAGTTTAGGTTTAGGACATATGAAGTTTTTTTCTGAAAATGGATCCAAGAATAACCTCCCTAAATATTAACATGTTATTAAGAAACACCCTGTATTACTGTTTTGACGCCAATTGGTTTATTTAATTTTTGTTCGAAGTCGTAATTTTCGGTATTCGGTATTTCCTGTAAAAACCTTGTAGAAAACTGTCTGCATATCTCAACAATAAATCCACATTACCCTTACTCTCGGATGTGCATATGTCTATTACAAACGACACATGAATGCACCATGATTATTTATAATAAAGGCGATTTTTCACCAATAATCACAAAAAAAACACACATCAACCAAAATATATAATCAATCCGTTAGATCAAAGCGCCAACGTTGCAATGTTTACGATATTAGTAATGCATTCATCTTTTTGCTCCGAATCGTAGCGCAATTGTAAAATAAAAATAGGTGTTGCCAGAGTGCAGTTGGATTAGTTGTAGATTCTTTTGATACTTTTAAGTATAATACTATTTTTTTTTAAAGAATCTCTCATCGCCTTTTCATTTATAGTAAAATTATAGGGAAATAAATTTATTTTAAGAGCAATTGCGGATTTATCTTAAACCAGTTGTAATTGCCAAATTAACAAATTTTTAATTGGGATTTTGTGAGATACCTTTGCGATAAATATCTCAACCTGGCTATGCTGCAATAATGACCGAAAGTCAGTGGGGAAATGTACATTTTTCTATCTGTAGTTTCTAATATCTTAAACAAGGACATTTTTCTTATGGTGTCCTTTAAAAAATTTAAGTACATTTTTGGGCTAAAATAAATAGCTGATATTTGATCACCGTACAATTTACGTGGGATATCCTATGTGTCCTGACTGGACCCACCACGCGGTATATTGTCTTGCTCTCCTTCAAGTAATGTCAATAATTTTGAAATTCATTTAAATGGCAGCTAAATTTCAGCTCAACAAACAGCGTAACTGTGACCCATAGTAGATAGTTTAATTATTCATTGTTAATTTTCTATTACACAAGTTCCTAATCTGAATATGTTAATAGTAATTACATCCTTAAAAGTTCCTGTTGACCATTGTTTCTATTTTGCTTGCAGAGGTCGTTGTGTAATAAAGTAATACCCGTATTCTTTAATTATTTATTGAATAAGGCTTTTACTTACTACCTATGTATACCGGGTGTTTCAGGAGGAACGCTCACCCCTGTAACTTTTTATTGTTTGAGTTACAGAAATAAAATGTGTTGGGTTTGTATGTGATATTGTTTTGCATTTTATGATGACGGACTCCATTTTGACACTTCCGGTTTAACCGGAAATTAGCTCAACTTCGGATTTTTAAATGGGACACCCAGTATATGTTTAGCTATTACGATCCATATTCAACGACACCCCATACGTCGCTCTTTGACACTTTAACTTTTTCTTTTTATTTTTACATCCAGATTGCTTTGAACTCCCTGAAAAGGTTTATTTCTAAGCCAAATTCATGATAAAAATGCAATTTTCAAGTTTTACCCAAGTAGCATTTTTAGACACAAATTGGACACGTCGTCTTTGCTGAGAAACGTTTCGAAACATTTTCGATTAAAATTATAAAATTGAATCGAGACACATGTGTTACGAAACGTTTGCGACACATTTTCGAATCCAGTTACTAGAAACAGTAAAGACGTGCTTGTTTAGAAATATTTTACAAACCATAGTGTCGATACATTAACGACACGCGAAGATAAATATTTTTCGAAACATTTTTAGTTAAAATTATAAAGTTTTGGTAACACATATGCGCTTCCAAATTGTAACGATACATTTTCGAATTAAGTTGATCAAAACAAATTGGGATTTTTGCTTCGAAATATTTACCAAGTAATGGTATCTATTCATTTGCGAAACTTGTGACGAAAATATTTTTCGAAACTTCCAGAAACAAATAAACAACCTTTGTTTTCTGTGCATAAAAGCAAACCTTTTTTTTTCTGTGGCATTCACCATCACCTATAAACCTTTTTTGTGCATCACCTTGCCATAATAACCTATAATTTTTGCATTTGCCATAATAACCTATAATTTTTGCACAGCTGTTAACACCAACAGATGTTTTTCTTTAGTTTCAACTACGGAGTACATTTTTAGTTTCGGTTCAGAACAGAAACAGTTAAAAATATATATGAATTTTAGTTTTAGGTTATGTATGTACACCGCAGAAATGTTTAGCGCTCGAACAAATGTGACGGGAAAATTTACTTACTTAAAGCTACGTTTGTTTCGCACTCTGTCGATACATTATCGAAACAGTGTTTATGTTTCGACACACTTTCTATAAATTATAGCTACATGATGTACGAAACATTATAGAAGCCAAAGACTAGAAATTGTGTCTTGAGTTCATTTTGGAACAGAATAATTTATTGCTTTCTGGCGCCCATTTTGTGAATGGAATTTTTATTTTGTTAACATGAGTTTTAATGAAATATCTGCATCTTTTGAAAAGCCAAAAGTTGTTACATAAGTTCCATTTTCCTCGCTAAGTTGATTTATAAAAGAAATAAATAAAAATTTGAAAATATTTTAATTTTAATTTTTTTGGCAAAGTATATTTTTTTCTGTAAATGCAAATAAATCGCGACTGCGACAATGATTTTTTGGTTCTTATGTGCAATAACTAGGTATATGAAATAAAATATACTTTTAACGATTCATCATGGCGAAATTATTGTTTGTCTTTTATTTTACAACAGTGAAGGTATCCTAATTATTTGTTTCCTTATTTTGTCCGGTCACATACAATATCAGCCACACTTAGAAACAATTTTGTTGCGCATGCTTTAACATAGTCCCGCCCCTTTATACTGTCATTTAAACAGATAAAGCAACAGTTTCGAAATATTTTCGAACATTTCCGAAACATTTTCGATAAAAGTTTCGATTGTGCATCGAAACGGCGAAAGTCACAGCTAGTACCAACCACTTGAAAACACGTGCAAATGTGCCATTTAAAATGTATACGTTTCGAAAATCGGAAACGATAGTTACCATACATTTACCATACAGCCGGCGACTGACTTGTAACAAAACGGTGTAATGTAATATGTTACAAGGCTCGCTACGAATGTTACATTACAGTAACCCGTTCAGGTCATGTTTATATCGTAGCGAATGCTCGCGTTTGAATGCTCGATTCGCGAGTGTTCCACCATTCGTCGTAACAGTGACGAGGATACCAAATATTTGCTTTTTGTCTATACTTCTCAACAAGAAGCAGGCTTTGCTCGCGATCCCACTGCATCCCGATTCACACAAGAAATCCGAAACCTCTGAAAATGAATTTTATTTACATACTAAAATGAGAAAAAGCGCCACTTTCCCATACGCTCGCAACGAACAAATTAATCCAGCGACTGACTAGAGCCGAACACATCAAAGGGATTCGCGAAAAAACCTACAACCCGATGGAGCAGTTTGGTTACAAGTCAGTCGCCAGCTTTTACGAAGCTCGCTACGAATGTTCATGTTACATTACGCCGTTTTGTTACAAGTCAGTCGCCGGCTTTATATGTCTAAAAATGCTACTTCGGTATTGTATTTTAATTTTTTTACATACTTTTTGAACTTTGTAAGAAGGCTTTTCCCCAGAAAACTCATTTTTTTCAAATGGAAACATATGCATTGACTAGCTGAGTTAAAAAGATAGAGCACTCATTTCCAACAACAACTTTTTGAACTTTGTAAGAAGGCTTTTCCCCAGAAAACTCATTTTTTTCAAATGGAAACATATGCATTGACTAGCTGAGTTAAAAAGATAGAGCACTCATTTCCAACAATTTGATATCACACACGCTTAATGTCGAGTTGAAAAAGGAGAGATAATTTATCAAAATGCCAATTCGTGACAAAAATACAATAAGAAGCGCAAGCGGCTCTGCATTTATCTAGGTGTCCATGAGGCCATAATGCTAACAAAGAAAACATAATTACAAATTTAAAATTCGACATAATTTGACTTAGAAGTAAAGTCACCCGTTTTAGGGAGTTCATAGCAATCTAAATGAAAAAAGTAAAAATAGTGTCAAAAAGTGACGTATGGAGTGTCGTCGAATTTGGAATGGTGTTCTGATTTAAACAATAAAAAAAGATATATGGGTGAGCGTCTCCTGAAACACCCGGTATACACATACATTATGTCAGTTGCTTTATTTCCTTTTAATTTAATTGCAATTTCACCGCATGACAGTCGCTTACAACTATATTGACCACTTCTTCGACACAGTATAATATCGTTTAGCACTGGGAGTTAACATACGTGCTTCAGGTTTCTACATAGGCGTGTCGCATTCATTCGTTATAAATAATATTGAATTTTAAAAATCCCATATCCAGTACAGGAAGCGCGTTTAATCCACATCTATTTATATGATAGTTGTGCAATTCATGACTTAAGAGGAAACGTTTGTTAATATAATTTTTCTCAAATCAAGGCAGTTTTATTTCAGTATTTATTGGAAAGTTAATAGTAGTGTTATGAAACACCGATGATTTTAATAATCGAGTCTATAATAGGATATATAATCCTAGTTTAAACAAAGAATTTTTTAACCTCGTAAACCTTAAAAATTTTTAAACAAAACGATTAAACACCAGGGGTTGTTTTTGCAAGTTCGGTCCACAAGGATGAAGTCCTCCAGATGAAAGAATTCTTAAATAATGAAGTTCGAGGAGTACTAAGCTTAACCACATATGGATGGGCGGCAGTGGTTCGTCGTGTATTTCTGCTATTCGTCGCTCTGGGCGGAATTTAGAGGGCAAGGTCAGCCGAGCACCTTCCATGAAAATATCTGTAAAAGAGAGTCAAATCCCCAACCTGTCTTCGATGTTCTAGGCTGTCGAGGTTCTTCGTCAGCTCGTGGTCTCCGATCAGACGAATAGCCCTCCTTTCGATGGAATCCAGTAGCCGAAGAGTATGTTTGGGTGCAGAGCTCCAGACATGAGAGCAGTACTCTAGTGATGGTCGAATCTGGGCTTTGTATAGTGTTAAAAGTTGTTGAGGTGTCTACAACTTTCTGGTTCGGAAGAGTACCCCAAGCTTCTGGGAAGCTATCTTGGCGATTGCCACAACGTGGTTATGCCAAGACATATTTCCTCCCAGATTGACGCCCAGCAAATTAATAGATGAAGCCAGGGGGATTGCGTGTCCGGCCATAACTATTTCCGGTTCGGTAATGTTAACCGTTTTAGAGAAAACGGCTGCCTGGATTTTTTTAGCGTTAAATTCGACTTGGTTACTGTCACCCCAAGTCAAAATTTCTACCAGGTCTTTGTTGAGGCGTGATACTTCATGTATTTCGGGTGGCGCGCCGCGTGTATCGAAGGTCGGATATCGAGTGACAGGCGTCTGAATTTATAACTAGAGTATTTCCTATCGAGCGAAAAACTGTTGGAATATACGAGCAGTTTTTTAAATCGATCACACTACAGCCGTACAATTCCGTCGGCGTCAAGCGAAGCACGGGTATCGAGTGAAAGATAATAAGTGACGAGCGGCGGTTTTCGCCTGAATAGATAACTCGAGCGGTTTTTTTAATAATCGAGCGATGTCGGTTATTTCAATAATCGAGTGATCAAGCGATTTTCGCTCGAGCGATCACAACACTAGTTAATAGAACAATTTAAAAATATATAAACCGTACCGTATGAGGTTAGGTCCGATAACTTTTTTACCTGACCCCGTATACTTATTCTGAAACGGGCAGATTATCATCATAAAGAAACTTCTGCATAAAACATTTTTCCGTGTCTCTTTTAACTAACTACTAATATAGAGTAATTTTGAAATTGTCTATTTTTTGATTTTCCCCCGTATCTCTTAAGCAAGCGAAAATTTTCTAATTTTGATTTTACCATTTTAAGTTTGACCCAAAAAGAGCACGTGACACCTACATTACTTTTTTGATAGCACTAACACCTACGGAGATACCCTATAAACGTGTTGAAAATGGGACACCCTGTACAGAATAACAAGAAAATGTAAAATTAAGCAAAGATTAAAGTACCTGTTATTTGAAAGAAAAGTTGAATTGTTAAAGGACTAGACGGTCCCTTCAATAAATTTTATTTTTAAATATTTATAGGTACAGGGTGATCACGTTTCATGTCCCCTCATCGTAACTTTTTTATTTTTCATGCTTACTACAGAAAAAATTAAAAAGATTGGTATCAAGGGCGGATCCAGAACTTCGGTTTGTGGGGGGGGTCAAATTTCGTTTTGGAGGGGGGGGGGGGCAAATTTCCTTTTGGAGGGGGGTCATGTATGGAAAAGTTATGAAAGGTAATACCCTGCCGGGTTAGTCAAACCGGTATATATGGTATTTTTCGTGTTAAATTGATGGTTTGGAGATCCGCGCTTGATTGGTATACAAGGTTTTTAAAGTAGTATTTGCCAGGGAATTAAATATCATTTTAAGTCTGTTGATTTACAAGGGGGTCAAATTGTTTTTTTTTAATGAGGCATCCTGTATATTAACTGATTTTCCAATTCTACGTCAAATTCGGAACGTAATGTCATTTCGATATATTGAAAATTGGCAATATACGATATTCCAAATGCTATTTAAAATGCAGGAATGAAAGAAAATCGAGACTGCTATGGAAGTGATGGATAAGTGACTACGTGATCACCCTGTACAATAGCTGAATAAATACATATTTCTGCAAAATTAAAAATATTTAATAATTTAAAATCAGCGGTTTTTAAATACAGTTTCAAATAAAATCCTACCATATCTAACAACTGCTTCAAAACAAAACAACTAAACGATCATCAACTAACGCTCATCTTAGCCAATCAGAAAACAGCTTTGTCAATCAGGCAGTCAAAAATGTGTAGTACCGTTATTACACCGGCTGAGTCATAGACGGAGAGGAGTGTACTCGATGTTCTAGATTTATTCTCGACCTGCATCGATTATGAATTGCTATACCTGATAGTTTGGATATTGCGATTTAAAAATCCGTTAGATGGAACGTAGAACAATGCAATGTTGCTATCGATTATTATATGGAACAATCAATACGATTAATATTTTTTAGGGAGGAAATAAAAGATAAAATATTAAATACGATCGATCTAATAATATCCATCTGTCACAGTCCCTTCGTTTTTTCTCAGAGATCATGTGAGCTAGAGAGCTGGAATTTGTTGTGGTTATGTTACTTTTTTTGTCAAAATAACCACATCGTTATTATACTTTGTCACACTATGTTAATTTGTATACAGGGTGTTTCTTAATATCATGCTAAGGAGGATAAAAATGAGATTTTTTAAAAATCTTTAACACCCTGTATCTGAAAAGTTAAGACGTTTAGGACTGTTCATATGAAGTTTTTTCTGGAAATGGACCCAAGAATAACCTCCGTAAATATTAGCATGTTATTAAGAAACATGCAACTAGTTAAGAGTAAAACTATTTTCTACCTTGGCCGTTGCTTCTAACTCGTACATTCTCACAACGTAATTATGAAATTACATAAGGTTCATTACAGAAATATCACATTCACCTACGTACAAACTTATACCGGGTGATGATCGTTAAGTTGAACATAGGAAATCATATGTAATTTTTGAGCTGGCTGCATATTGGTTCCCTCGTATATTTTGTAGAAAAACGGCATTATAACTTCTTGAAGAGGCCGACGTGGTAAACCCATGTGCGGAGTTGGAATACATTTTGGTGAGCCAATCCAAAGCTTTTCATTTAAACGTGATGGCAAAACCACGAAACTCTCATAGTTAAGGTAATATAGCAAGCACCAGCAAATAATTTATATGGCACTATTGCCAAAAATTGACGTAAAGCTGAACCTAACGAATAAAGATTAGTGTTGTGATCGCTCGATTATTGAAATAACCGACATCGCTCGATTATTAAAAAAAACCGCTCGAGTTATCTATTCAGGCGAAAACCGTCGCTCGGGTTAAAAACGCACAATAATAAACCCGAACAATAAATACATATTTGGGTAATTTATTGCAGTTTTTTTGTTTGGTATCAGACACGTGGTAAAAATTCATTATTCACAAATAAATAAATTTCTGGAATTTTTTTGGTGGCTACTACAATTTTTTAGCTAAACCTGTGCCCACCCTTAGTTACGCGCCTGCTAAATACCCTACCTGATCACATGTAAATGGCTAGGCTGCCGTCGAACAGTCGGTGACGTCATCGCTTGGTGAATTGGAATTTCAAGCGATTCACTCGAGCGATTCACTCGATTATTAAAATGGCTCGAGTATCAAGTACTCGATTATTAAAATCATCGGTTTTTCCCAACAGTAATAAAGATTGTATCACATTATAAACATTTTCGTATCACCAATCCGACAATCGCACATCCAAAATAAAAGACGCCATTATGGCGTTTAATTTAATAGTATATTACATACCAAGAGTGGTAAGAAACCTATTATACACGATTTCGAAACTTACGGTATGAGCGAAGCCAGTGCCGTACTAATTATCGAAATATGCTAATAAAACATATTCTGAGTCGCTACTCACATGATTATCAGTACACCAGTCAATACATTTTTGATACACTTTTTCATACCATTCCCTGGATTTTTCTAGTAATAACCTCTCATAACGGATACTTCTAATAAGCGGACATCTCTATTAAGCGGACATTTTTTCATAGTCCGGAACTAGGTATATGAAATTCCATGAAAATCAACCTCTCTTGGGCGGACCCGGACAGGCTGTTTTCATCGAGGTTTTCATACAAAGAGTGCGAAAACCCTCCTTTACACGGACAAAATTTTTTAAAAGTATTTGGGAGACGAATAAATACGGTACAAGAACTCTCTGAAGACAGACCGGCAACCAATCACGTATGCGTGGCAGGGCGAAAGGACTTCGTCGAATGAAAGTATGTGTGATTCCCCGACAGCAGTCCGCCGTTTATTTGTGAGTTGTAAGGTTGAAATCGTAAACAATGGCACAAAAATGTCGCGTTTTGAGTCTGAAAGAGAATGTTGATGTGGTGGAAGTTTGAAATTTGATAACAATGATTTGGGCGAGTTCACTAACATTGATAGCAATGTGCTATTAGAAGATGATAGTGACCCTATGCGTACCGATTATATAGTCCAAACTGAAAAAACATCACTATCTGACGACTCTGATGATGAAGTTGAATGCAGTAATCAAACAAATGTCACCCATTATCAACAAGCCATTAGTATGGTAAAGGAATTATAAGAGTATGCAAAGAATAGAGGTGACTCTACAGCAATGGGATTGTTATCAGACTTGGAATTACATTTCCTAGATTGCAAGTATAAAACGCAAACACGTCAAACTACCTTATTAGATTTTTTTAGTATTACATCCTAACTAAAACTAGTGTATTTTTCTTATGTTATGTTTATTTGTAAATACATATACATAGTAATAATTTAGCATTTATATATTACCTAATAACAAATTTCCCATGGGCGAACACCTCTATTAGGCGCACACATTTAGACGGTCCCGTATAGGTGTCCGCCTAAGAGAGGTTTCACTGTATACCCAAAAATAAAATCCAATTAAAAAATGTTGACGTTTAAAATTTCCTGACATTTACGTTGTCATCAACTTTGCATAAAATCTATTGGAAACATTGACGGTTTTGGCATATCACAGGTAATGTGATTTGTGGAACTGTTACGTAATATATATATTACGTAACAGTCATTACGTAACAGTAGACAGCGCGTAAGTAGGTTCTTATTAATATAGGAGTAGAAAAAATAACATACCTACCTAATAATTATTTCTAAACAATTAATAGATAATATTGTCACTGACACTAATTTTCGTTTCGTTAATGCCAAAATTTAATTTGCTTGTGTTTGCTATATTACCTGAACTATGAGAGTTTCGGGGTTTTGCCATCACATTTACTTGAATAGCTTAAGATTGGCTCACCAAAATGTATTCAAATTCGGCACATGGGTTTACCATGTCTGCCTCTTCAAGAAATTATGATGCTTATATGTTTTCTATAAAATGTACAGAAGAACTAATATCCAGCTAGCTCAAAAATTACATGAGATTTCCTATATTCAACTTAACGATACATCACCCGGTATATATTTTGTTAAAGTGTGTATGTACAGTGCACGTCAGATAAATTCTTACTGCCGTTGTACTTCAGTGTAAATATGACTTTTACGTATACTTATACCTTTATTAATAACAAATTATTTTACCTTCGGTACTTATTTTATGGTTAAATGCATAAAATATGAACTGACATATTGTTTGGAACTTCGTTCATTTTCGGCATTTTTTTTTTTTTAGAAAAGGTCAATAAGAATTTAACAGTTGTGCGTTATATTTTTTAAACTGTCATAATACCATGGCTACCTATAAAAAACTCAAAGAAATTATGAGTTTCCAAAAAAAACTGGCTCTATTGACTGAAGAAACCTGAGGATACTATAAAAAAATAAGGTTAAGTGGGGGAATGGAACGAATTTATCTGTCGTTCACCGTATGTATTTTCAGCCATATCTTGGTAACCAAGTAATGTATAATATCGAGTTGCCACAGGAATGAACTATCTATGAACAAATCTGAAGAAGCCTCCGTAAAAGATCACTTATTTTATGAAATAACAAACCCGAACAAACCCCAAATTTAACGTTTTGAGAGATTAGCATATTGAATTAAAGTTGTTTACCAAGTCAGACTATATTGTTAAAGTATTGTTTTATATAACTGAGGAAAAAGACCTAACCTGTCTTTGTCTTGAACTAACCGTTAAAAATAAGCTTTTAAAATGGAACAGTAGCGCGCAATAAAAATAACTCACGAGTGCGACAGACGTTTTTTATTTGACGACTCTAATTAGTGAGGCATCAGTTAAGTGAAGGTAATTTAAAACGAAACGAATAATTGACCTCCTGTCCCTTTTTTTGTCTCTCTGTATCACATGGACCCTATTAAATAGAAACTTGGAAGTCATTAAACATGGTATATTAATAATAACTAAGTACTAATTAAATATTAATTTAGCACCATTATTTTTATTAAGTTATTATTATTATGTTGTGTATCTACATAGTATATGAGTTCATAGTAGTAGGTACTCTCTACTAGAATGAAAATATGGAAACTCAAAAGAAATCGTTTTTGAGAAAACTCCTGCAATATTGCGTCAGGCTTCCATAGCTCCTATACGAATTAAGTTAAAGCCGTATTAGAGTCGGCAATTTTTGTCTCTTGCGCCGGCAATGGCAATTATAATTGCACGTATTCATGCGCACTAAACCGTTCTCGATCAGCTGGCCCAATACTGCTCGCATTGCCGGCGCAATGCGAGAATGGAATCCGTATTACAGTCGGCCATTCTAGTCTTCTGGCAATTAAAATTGCACGGATTCATGCGCAGTACACCGTTCTCGATCAGCTGTCTCGCATTGTCAGAAATGGGGCACGCGCCATTTTCATTGCCATTGCCGGTGCAAATCTGGGTAGAGATGGGTTATTCAGATATTTTTAAATGTTTATTAGTTGATCGAAGCACCTATGAACAGCTAATGGCTATTTAAACTAACTGGTACTTAAATTAACAGTTCACATTCTTTATTAAGCATATGTACTGCTAATTCGTCTCAACTTTTTTGAACTGCCATTTGTAAGTAGCAGTAGCTGCTTTAACTGCTAATCAAAACGAACGGGTTTGCCCATCTCTAATTCTGGGGGTATTTTAGGGATTTCGACACTACCAACTGCTGTCCTGACTGTTGGAAATGCGCCAGCTGATCGAAAACGATTTATTGCGCATGAATTCGTGCAATTATAATTGCCATTGCACCGGAAATTTTTATTGCCTATTCTAATACGGCTTTTAAGGCCGTATTAGAGTCGGGTTTGAACAGCAGTTGGTACTGTCAGAACAGCAGTTGGTACTGTCGAAATCCCTAAAATACCCCCAGAATTAGAGATGGGCAAACCTGTTCGTTTTGATTACCAGTTAAAGCAGCTACTGCTATTTACAAATAGGAGGTCAAAAAAGTTGCTACGAATTAGCAGTCCCATAAGCTTAATAAAGAATGTGAACTGCTAATTTAAGTACCAGTGGGATTAAATGGCTATTAGCTTCGACCAAATAATAAACAGTTAAAAATAACAGCGCCGGCAATGGCAATTAAAATGGCGCGTGCCTTATTTCTGGTAATGAGAGACAGCTGATCGGGAACGGTGTACTGCGCATGAATCCGTGTCATTTTAATTGTCAGAAGAGTAGAATTTCCGACTGTAATACGGAGAACGGTGTATTGCGCATGAATCCTTGCAATTATAATTGCCATTGCTGGCGCAACAAAAATTCCCGACTCTAATACGGCTTTTAGACTTTCCATTCGTATGTTGACTTATACTGTATCATGGGGTGTATTTCAGGAAAATATTTTTTCATATACAGGGTGGCCCAAGAAAGTGTGTTAACCTAAAGTTATATATTTTTAAGTGGGCTTTTTTTTGGTTCGTAGTAGTGTTCTTTATAATTGCCTAAAATGTTATATAATTTGCTTTGGTAGTTTGAGAGCAATATTAAAAACTAAAAAAAAGTTTTGGACTTCTGAAAAGTAAAAAAGACATTCTAAAATTGTTTTTTTAAGCACGGGATTGGGTGAGCTTTTTTAACAAGGGGTCTAGAAATACTATGAATCTAATATTTTATACAGGGTGTTCATAATAAGGTTGAAAAACGACACATTTCAAAATCTTTTTTCTCTCTAGATTTTCACCCTGTATACTCTTTCATCTAAGAAATAAAAAGTCTATGCTTGTCAGGTGGTATTAATATCAAATACCAATATGGAAAATTATTATTTCCAGACCACCCGATGATCCTTATACAAAAGGGCGTATTTTTGCCTACACGGTAGCACTTTAAAATACTATTTTAGATTGAATGGTACTACCAAGAAAAGGAAGCCCTCTCCATTGATGGGATGCAAGCACCTGCAGACCGGTTTCGAACTTATTTGTCCTCGTCAGTACAGGGTAGATGTACATACCCATCATCAGAGAGGACTTTAACTTAACGCCGTACTATCGACGGTAGTCGACAAAATATAGCGCTACTACCGTCGATAGTACGGCGTTAAGTTAAAGGCCTCTCTGATGATGGGTATGTACACCTACCCTGTACTGACGAGGACAAATAAGTTCGAAACCGGTCTGCAGGTGGTTGCATCCTATCAATGGAGAGGGCTTCCTTTTCTTGGTAGTACCATTCAATCTGAAATAGTATTTTAAAGTGCTACTGTGTAGACAAAAATACGCCCTTTTGTATAAGGATCATCGTGTGGTCTGGAAATAATAATTTTCCATATTGGTATTTGTATACTCTTGGGCTATCTCTCTAAATCTTCAACGTTTGTCATCATCACCTTATATTTTATTTGACGCAATGTGTAGGTGAACCAGTAATACGTATAATAAATAGAATACCGTATTAAATGCGATAACGTTCAGGTTCCTGAACGTGCACCCACGCCCTCCGTATAATGGCTCGCATAATGCAATAAAAAATTATTTTCACATCTTTGTACGACGCACGGTTACGTGAAAATCCCCGGTTTCACTTATGTTCTTAGAAAACCGTTAGTCGGATTCTTTGGACATTGTTTGGCGAACCTGAGATTAATACTAACGGGCCGTGATTACGCGTTTCTTCAACCAGGTCTTGTTTGAATGTTCGGATTTCTCGGTGTCGAAGAGTTTTATGGCTTTGACAAATGAAATAATTTTTAAGGCCTTCTGCAATTGCAATGAACTTGAAAGAAGGCATGCGCATTAAGGAGCCAGCCCTATTTCTTTGTAACTTGCAAGACTTGCCAAAGAACGGGTCTGCTCGATTTTGGTTGCAGTCTGGTGGAAAACATAGTGATTTTTACATTACCAACCACCAACTTACAGCAACAAAATTGCAAAAGTATTGTAGACATTAATGCTGCCTTTAGCCTACTTTAGAGTTAGGGCTAGTGACGAATTCGTAATTTGGTTTCTTGATCAACATTCTTTTTATTACTCTCTAATACCCATTTTTGGGGCTCATTTACCTCGAATTTTAATGAAAGAATTAACAACAACAAGAAACAAAATTTATGTAAAGCGAACGATGATGCGACTCGGATGATATTTTTGAAATTTTTATTTTAGCATCTCCCAAATTCAAGGTTTATGTCTAAAACGACGTTTGAAGACCTTAAAATAATTTTTTATCAGCTACTCCTGCTGGCTATGACAATTTCTTTGCATTTCTGCCGTGCAATACAAGAACCTAGTAAGTCGTAAAAGTAAATTTTAAGACATTCCATTAAAAATTGCACAACTTATTTAATATTTAATTTATTGTTCTAAAATTTTATACGCAGTATTGTTACATAGTTTCATTTTCCAAAAAACCATTGATTTTTATTAACAAATAAACAGTTAAATAAATATTAAAAACTTACTACTCTATTTTATAGTAAGTCGACTTACTAGGTTCTTGTATTGCACGGCAGATTTGACTATTTTTCAACGCTCATAGCCAACTAGGAGTAACTGAACTTAAAATCCGCAGCAAAATCGTCATATAAAGTATTAAATTGGCAATATTTCCAAAATTACAAATTTTCCGAATAGACAACATTTCACAAACTTGCCCTTATTTTAAATGCAAATGGAAAATAATTATATTGCAGTTTTCTCAATTTAATTTTTATCTAAGCTTAACCATATTGTATAGATTAAAAATGAAATTGAGAAAACTGCAAAAAATCTACATTTTTGAATGGAACCCCCCAAATTTTATAATTATTTTCCATTTGCATTTAAAATAAGGGTAAGTTCCTGAAAGGTTGTCTATTCCGAAAATATGTAATTTTGGAAATATTGCAAATTTACTATTTTATGGCGATTTTTTTGCGGATTTTAAGTTCAGTTACTCCTAGTTGGCTATGACGGCGTTGAAAAATAGTCAAATGCTAAAGAAATATATGAAGCTGTTACCATTTGTTTTTCAACGCCGTGATAGCCAGCAGGAGTAGCTGATAAAATCGGCAACAATGTCGCCATATATAAAATACGCCATAAATTAATTTTAAATGGGCAATTTCAAAAACTACAAATTTTTGGAATAAATAACCTTAGACAAACTTACCCTTATTTTTAATGTTAAATAGAAAATAATTATAAAATTGGGGGTGGGGGTTCGCAGCAATTTCATTTTTAAACTTATTGTTTGAACAGTCCGTATTAATAATTATCAAAATATTATAAAAATCTATTAAAGCAGCTCCTTTTCAACCCAACCTAAATAATAAAGCTTCCTTATAGGAAAAATTAATAATTATTTAAGGTCTTCAAACGTCATTTTAGACATAAACCTTAAATATGTTAAACACGCTTGGACTTATCTGCCTAGAATCTTGCGTAGAATCCAAAAGTGGTATATAGGGTGTTCCATTTAAAATAAAGAAGTTGTCACCAACTTCCGGTATAACCGGAAGTGGCACCATATTGAAAATATTTTAGCCGATCAACATTAGCATACTATTCAAAATTTTCCTATGTATAGTTCTGCAAACATATAGATGGTTTACGAAATATTAACTTTAACAATTAATTGTTACAACGATGCTAATTTACTTCAATTATTAGATTAAAATCTATGTATGTAAAACTATATTGAAACATAGAAATTCCACAACCAAAAATAATAAGATTATTCAATTAAATGCTGATATTGACCGCCATTTACTTGGTGACGTAATAATCAGAGTTGGGATCGCTATAGTGAAAAGCCGCTCGAGCCGACTCGATTATTGAAATAACCGACATTGCTCCATTATTGAAAAACTGCTCGAATTATAAATTCAAGCGATAGTTGTCACTTGTCTTCAGAGTTTCCGGGGATAAATTTTGTTTTCATCGGGAATTAAGGATGAAAAAGTAATAAATTCCGGGATTATACACAGCAATCCGGGACCGGTAACAGATACAACTTCGATTAAATGTGGAAAAAGTATGGCAATCAAATACTAACAGTATGCCACATGTTTTTAGCATCTTTATGAAATTGTCAGGATACGGACTTGTATTTCCCATAAATTTGGAAAAACTGTTCAAACTTAACCATCTTACTAAAACCTTTTGTGTGGCATATTGTTATTGTGTTATTGCCTAATTGCGATACTTTTTCCCCATTTAACCGAAGTTGTATCTGTTAACATTAACTAGATCCCCATATAGGCCAGCCATCCTTATCTTGGGCACGCTGTATACCAACGTTTTGCCTTAAAAATGCGCCACTAAAAATACTAATTGACTTGTACGAACGTTAAAAAAAAAATCCCTGAATTTTAAATCTATTTGTGCCACTTGTGACTGTATGGACGCACTGTATAGTTTTTTAGGTAATAGATTTACTATTATTACTTCTTGTCTTATGCATTAAAAAGTTAAACAAAGAGAAACATTTTCTTTATAACTATTTTTAGAAAATTTAACTTTTAAGAAATTATTGCCTTAAGAGCACTTACCAGTGACCTCCATTAAGGTGTGACAAACTACAAGAAAACTATTGTGCTTCGAAATATGGTGATACTACAGACTATATTTATTATCTTGAATTTTTCGAAAAAGGATTTTTTTTTTCAAAACGGTAAATAACGTTTTAATTGAAAAAGTATTGTTATACAGCCATTTTTGAAAGTATTGCATGCACTATCAGTAATCTCAATTCATTTCATAGCTTAGTTTTAATGCAAAAGAATGCCACACCGAGGGTTTCAGGAAAAATATCTAGCATTTGGCAACGCTTCGGGTGATCAAAGGCAGAAGAACAAGGAGTACGTCTCCTACTCCCTCGATAAAGCCGGCCAGCGCGCTGGCTCGTCGTGTCTTGGAATGGGGATGTTGACTCATTGTTCAATAACAATGACTTATGCTGTTCCGCGGCGAAATCTCAAATCGGACCACGCGGTCCACTGGTAAATGCTCTTAAGGAATATGTGTTGTCGCTTATTTGCGTCTCAAGTTTTGCCTGCCTTGATTGACTAGATGCTTAAAACATGTCATCAGTAGTTATTTGGCCCCTAATAAAACAAAGATTGATTAAGGTGATTACTTTTGCTTTATTTGTTATACCGTTTTATGTGCGGGTGCGGTCAGGAAACCTCCATCTACGCAATCTAAACCACATTACCAAGAGTTTAGACTGTGACCTGAATAACGATCTGTATATATTTATTTTTTTGGCTTCAGTTAAATCGTATTGTAAAAAATTATGTAACTACTTACATAAATAAAGTACGTCAAAACATGAAAACTGTGGGAAATATTTCGGAGATTTATAATGAATCAATTACAGCTGGAAAAACTAACTATATATTATAGACTTTTATGCCATATTCTTAACGATAATTGTAATAGCATTATTAAGTGAAAGTATTCACCATTGTTTTGTCCCTGAACTTGCTTGAACAGCAACTGCCATTACTGTTTTTATTCTCGCATTAATGCTACGATCGCCGACTAACGTCACCTAGTTAATCTGCGATCACAGTCTAAGATTCATATTGACGCCATAATATATTACCATTGTGTTGCCGCTCTCTCTGTTAAAATAAAATTCATTTTTTACACCTACAGTTGGACCAGGGAAGAAATGAACGTGCTGTATAATTTTACAGAAATGCCAAGAACCTTGTTATTTTTGAAGTCTTATTGTTTTTTTTATGATCAAACACAAGCACTATAGGAAAGTCTTTTATGGCACTCTGGGAGTGGTGCGTGTGCGCAAAAAGCGATTCACGTTAATTTTGAATCGTTGGAGGTTATACTCATTGGCAGTGGCGGTTCTTCCACAGGAGCACATGCGCACGTGCACCCCCAAAACAAAACGAATAAAAAATATTAATTTATATTCATTGAATATTATTTATCGTATAAAGTCCGACCCTCCCTAATATTTTATCGTACCGCCAAACTAAAAAAGTCCGACCCTCCCTAATATTTTATCATCCCGTCAAACCAAACTGTATAGATCCGGCAACCGTGCCTCGGTCGAGGTAAATGACGATTATGACGAGACTTGCTCGCACGTGCGATTAAGTAGTGCAGTTTCTCTGTAGTAACAGGTGGCGGGTGGCAGCGGGGGATAGCGGGACTATGGCGATTTAACATGGAAAAGGCGCACAGTTTTTGTGTGTTCGTGCATCTAGTTAGAAATTCGAGCGTGTATGTTTTAATATTTTAATATTATATATTTATTAAGTTAAAATGAATAGTTGACGGTGGAATATTTAAGAAATCACTTTAGCTCTTTGAGTTTGGAGCAAAAAATTGAAGTGAAGAATGCGGGAACACCTAAACCCGAAATTAATTTAACGCAGACCACAAAGGGTAAATCTAGGGACTTTATTAGAAAGTTTAAAAAAAATGAAATATATGAAAAAAAATTTATAGAGGGTATTCTAAACGTAATGAGGCTGTTATTGATCAATTTTCTACAATTAAGAACCGAAGAACGGACTTTACGTTTAAGCACTATAGGTACACACTAAGAAAATCTTTCTTATTTTCCAAAAGCTGTATTTCCTTGTGTAAAATTAAACAATAAATAAAAATAAGTTTTACCTAACGCATTTTCTTATTACTTCTTCTCTTTCTACATTTAAAACGCCTAGAAAGTAATTGTTTGGTCGTTACACAAAAATAGAATTTTAAAAATAATTTCACCATACTTGTGAACACCCTCTATCATAGGTCACGAGCCGCCACTGCTCGTTGGGAAATACGACCTCAGGAAGGTCGTTCCATAAGGATGGCGTCCTCGAGATGAAAGAATTCTTAAATAATGAAGTTCGATGAGTACTAAACTTAAACACATATGGATGGATGGGCGGCAGTGGTTCGTCGTGTATTTCTGCTATTCACCGCTCTGGGCGGCGGCGAACAAACCCGAGCATTTTCCATGGAAATATCTGTAAAAGAGAGCAGTGGCGGCTCGTGGTCAATCTCATTGGGGGGTCATTACGCTATATGCGATACAAGAATAGTATATTAAAGTACAAGTACTTTATAGGTACTATTTTTTCTATTTTAAGATTTCTTAATAAGAAAAATCCATATTAAAAAAATACATGCTATACTTATATAACTTTCGTAAATATTTATGTGAAAATTTTATGTTGGTAATATGTACTATCAAATTATGATTTTATAGCATTTGATAAATTATCCATGTCTATCATTTTTTCGCAAAACTGAAAATTTTCTTAAATAATTAAACAATATGAACCAAGATGATTTTAATCCTCCTGAGTTAACGGAAATTGCAAAGCTTTAAATTTGTAAAATATTGTAGTGCTGTGTTCAGCTTTACAAAGAAAGTAAACTTGACAGGTGTGACGTTACTTTAGAAATTATTTCTGCAAACAAACATAAAATATATGACCTCAAATTACCAACCTTTAAAAAAGAAAAAAAATGATTTCGAGACAAGCTCAGTTCGATACTAAAAACGGCATCGAATTAGCTTGGAGTTGATAACAATATAGAAAAAATTATTTTTTTAAACTATTTTAAATTTTAGATCAACCCTTCGGTCTTTAACATTTGCAAAATGAGTTATAACACGCTCATTAAAATTAGCAATACTATTTATAAATGGTTTTTCTATTCGTATTAAGACAAATTATTACAACCAAAATTAATGTAGACTAAATGAAAATGTTGCGCGACCTACGACCTACGTCCAACCTGGAACCTGCCATCTCTTTTCCAAGCATTTAATAATTACTAATGATGAATGAAGCTATGGGTTAGGCTCTAGGAATGAGCGGGGCGATCGGCTCATTCAATTCTGCCAGGAGAATGACCTCATTGTATCGAACACCTTCTTCAAGTTACATCCAAGGAGACTATATACATGGCAGTCAGGAGCGGAGACGGAAGGCAACATTGTAAGGAACCAAATCGATTTTATCCTGGTTAAACAACGATACAGAAATAGCGTAAGATCTGCTAAAACATACCCGGGCGCAGACATTGGGTCTGATCACAACCCCGTGGTAGCGACAATCCACATACGGCTCAAGAAAATCTTGAAAAAAAACCGTCAAAACAACATTGACCTAACATTATTGAATGAAGAATCTACCAAAGATTTGGTCCGCACTCAACTAAATGAATATCTGATAACAGAACATCCTAACGAACAAATAGACACAGATGCCCAATGGAGGAAAATGGAAACATCGATAAGGGAAATCTGCTGCAAAAACCTGAAGGGGAAAGCCCAATTCAAAAAGAAATCCTGGATGACGAACGAAATATTAGGATTGATGGAAGAGCGCAGAATTCTTAAGAACAACAAACAGGCGTACAAAAGTATCCAGAGAGAGATAAGGCAGAAAATCCGAGACGCGAAAACAACACACCTGACCAACGAATGTAATGAAATAGAAGCTCTGGAAGCTGCACATGACTCCTTCAACATGCATAAAAGAGTCAAAGAGGCTACAGGTAAATTCAGAACAAGCAGAGGATCGGGTATACTCTACGACGAAAATGGAAAGATGATTCAACGAAAAGAAGAAAAATTAAAGGAGTGGGAGAAGTACATCAGAGATCTATTTGAAGATGATAGACCAATAACTCCACCGGAATTAACAAAGTATGAAGGACCTCTAATTACACTTACTGAAGTGGAATATGCCATAAAACGCTCCAAAAACCGTAAAGCAGTAGGACCTGACGAGATCCCCAGCGAAATATACAAATTAATCGATGACACTGAAGCATTAAAAGTGATAACAGAATTTTTCAATAAAATATACACCAGTGGAAAGTTGCCAAACGACTGGCTTAGATCCATATTTGTAACCTTGCCTAAGAAAACAACGGCTAAGACGTGTGCTGATTACAGAACAATCAGCTTAATGAATCACTTACTAAAAATATTTCTCAAAATTATTCATGGCAGGATCTATTCCAAGTGCGAGGAATACTTAAGCGAATCGCAATTTGGGTTCCGCAATGGCTTCGGCACAAGGGAGGCTCTGTTTGGGATCAATGTGCTGGCTCAAAGAAGTCGTGATATGTCAGTTGATGTCTATGCATGCTTCATAGACTTCCAGAAGGCATTCGACAGGGTCAAACATGATGTATTGATAGAGACTTTAGAACATGTAGGACTGGACGGAAGGGATGTTAGGATAATTGAGAGTTTATATTGGAACCAAACTGCGGTGATTCGAATAGATGGCGATGATACACCAGAAGTAAAGATCAAACGGGGGGTAAGGCAAGGTTGCATCCTGTCGCCCTTACTCTTTAATGTATATTCTGAAAGAATATTTAAGGAAGCACTAAATGATATACAGGCCGGCATTATTATAAATGGAGAACTCATAAACAACCTCCGCTACGCTGATGATACGGTACTGTTGGCCTCCAGTCGGGAAGATTTACAGCGTATAATGGATGCAGTCATCGAAAAATGCGCGGTGGCCGGACTCGGGTTAAATGTAAAAAAAGACCAAAGTATTGGTAATTAGCAGGCAACCTAATATCACAGCTAACATAACGGTTGAGGGTGAACTGTTGAAGCAAGTAAACCAAATGAAGTATCTAGGCAGCATAATAACTAACAGCGCGGATAGTCAAACTGAGGTGAAATCGAGGATTGAGCAGGCTCGAGCAGCATTTGTAAGCATGAGTAGGGTCTTGTGCTGTAGAGATCTGAAGTTATCTCTGAGAATCCGACTCCTCAGATGTTGTGTCTTCTCCACCCTGCTGTACGGCATGGAAGCCTGGACTATAAACAGGTACGAAGAAAGACGACTTGAAGCCTTTGAGATGTGGGCCTACAGGAGAGTGTTAAGAGTTTCATGGACGGAAAAAGTATCCAACTTGGTAATACTCCAACGACTAAATAAACCCACTGAAATTCTTAACACCATCAAAGGGAGGAAACTGCAGTATTTCGGACATGTTATGAGAGGCGAAAAATACCGATTACTACAGAACATTATGCAGGGAAAAATTTCTGGTAAAAGGAAGCCGGGTCGCAGAAAGGCGTCATGGCTCAAGAATCTGCGGGACTGGTATGAACTCAACTCAAGCTCTCTGTTCAGACTTGCCGTAGACAGAGTAAGGATAGCCTTGTTGGTGACCAACGTTCTGAAAGGACATGGTACTTGAGAAGAAGAAGAATGATGAGACGACATAGGTTCATAGGTACATCTTATTCAGATTTTCAATAAACCGGGCTGTTGACCCAGCGGCGGTAAACTTCGCGTATGTTTCTCCCGCTTGCCGGAATCGTCAGAGCTCGGCTAAATTCGTTTCCATTTAAGCTATCGTGGTCAATTTTACTGGCTCCAGCCCGTTTTTGAATCGCACTACACGTTTGCGTTTACGGGGGCGTTTCAAATATTTTAGGTAAATTATTATAGTAGGTACATTTGTAGTAAATTCTAATTTAAAAAAAAGTTTTATTTCCTAAATTTTTATAGGGAGGTCATTGACCCAATGACCTAATGGAGGAGCCGCCGCTGAAAGAGAGTCAAATCACCAACCTGTCTTCGATGTTCCAGGCTGTCGAGGCTCTTTGTCAGCTCGTGGTCTCCGATCAGACGAGTGGCTCTCCTTTCGATGGAGTCCAGTAGCCTAAGAGCATGTTTGGGTGCAGAGCTTCAGACATGAGAGCAGCACTCTAGTGATAATCTGGGCTTTGTATAGTGTCAAAAGTTGTTGAGGTGTGTACAACTTTTTGGTCCAGAAGAGTACACCAAGTTTCTGAGAAGCTACCTTGGCGATTGCCACAACGTGGTTATGCCAAGACATATTTCCTCCCAGACTGACGCCCAGCAAATAGATGAAGCTAGTGGAATTGCTTGTCCTGCCATGACTATATCCGATTCTGTAATGTTACCCTTTTAAAGAAAAAAATTGCTGCCTGGGTTTTCTTAGCGTTAATTTCGACGTGGTTACTGTCACCCCAAGCCAAAATTTCTTCCAGGTCTTTTTTGAGCGGTGATATTTCATGCTGTCCGTGAAGATGTGCGTCGGCAGCCGATGTTTGTGCATTCAAAAAGAAAGATGAGACAAGTGTGTTTTCCCCAGGAAAGCTGAATATCGGATTTTTAGTTTTCCCTAGAAGGTCGTTAATGTAGAGTAAGAAGAGGGTGGGAGACAATATGGACCCTTGAGGAAACCGGCATTGATGGTGAAGATATCTGAGAGAAATCCGTCAATTGCACCTTGCAGAGAGTGGTCCTTAAGAAAGCTAGACAATCATGCACATAATCGACTGGGCATAAGATCGCAGTTTACTTAGAAGCCCTACTTAGGTTAATGAAAATCGATAAAACAGACAATATTTTTCTTTGGATACTAAACAGAATTAAAGTGTATTAAATGGAAATTATTGCGTCCTTAAATTAATTTTATTCTATACCTTTAAGAAATTTTTTTGTAACTATAAATAAATTTGGTAAAATGTGATTTGGGCAACGGTAAATATGTAAATAATTTTTGAAAATTTCTCATTATGTTGGCAACATTACGTTTCCTAAGCCCACTAAATACCCTCTAATATTAACTTAGTTGATGAATATATGGATTAATCGAACTTTAGCTGGCTGGGAACCCTTAAGTTGTATTTTTAGTAACACTGACAAAATGTATCGTCTTACGCGTTACTTCCCTGAGATCTAATATCCTGTAATAAGTTAAGCCGCAATCAACATGTTCGTAACTCGATGCGTATCCAATTACAGTGACAGACGCGGGGGGGTCAAACTAAGCAGGTACACTTTTTGACATATTTACACAGTTTTTTCTTACTCGGAATTTATATCGTTGTAAGCTTACAGGTCTTATGTCAGATCGGTTACAGAATTGCACCCCATAATACAATTTTTTTTGTATTTAAGGGTGATTTCATATACCGGGTGGTGCGTCCAAACAGGACACATAGGATTTCCCATGTAAATTTCAATGTGATGATATTCGCTTTCAAATTGATTTTAAAGAAAACTTTTATTAAGACTTTTTAAAGACCACAATGAGAATAAAAAGTCGGTCACACTTAAACTTTTTTACACATACCTTTTTTAAGATATGAAGAAAATTCCGTCCTCAAACTAGCTGAAATCTGGAGTACGATGCTGTTCTAATTTTAAATTCCGGTTAAAATGAATATATGTAAAGATTGTTTCACGAAAAATGGATATAACTTAATGACTGCAGTCAAAGTACCTGGGGCCATCCCATTATTTATGACCGTTTGTTATTATTATGTGGAAAGGACCGGATTGAATAATTATAATTAAATATAGGCACATCAGGTAGGTTAGGTTGCTTAATTTATATTTAAATATCTTTTTGTGGTAAAATTAGCTTTTGAGGAATGGTTCAAGAATTGTCTTTTACCTTGTCTTCTTCCTCAGAATAGCGTGATAGTAATGGACAATGCGAGCTATCACAGTCGCCAATTACATAAAGCTCCAAGCTCAAATAATACAAAATTGGTGATTCAGAACTACATGGCGGCGAATGATATATATTTTGAAGAAAGTTATAAAAAAAGTGATCTTTTAGAAGTTTTAAAGAAATTTTGTATAAAAAAAGTATATGTTTATGACACATTGGCAGAAGAAATTGGACATACAGTGCTACGGCTCCCACCCTATTATTGCATTTTTAACCCCATAGAGCATATGTGGCACCAGTTAAAATCACTGGTTAGGTCTGAAAATATTTCTCCGACTTTAAGTTCTAGTGTTGTAGATTAATACTACAACTAACAAACCCGAAAATGCTTTAATGATATTCCCCCAGGTAGTTGGAAAAATTCAGTCCGTCACGTAATAACTGTAGAAAATTCGTATATTAGCCTGAATCGTATAATTAATCCAATTATAATTAATTTTGATGAGGATAGCGATAGCGAAACAGAACTATCTATAGAATGACATTATAAATGTAAATAAATATGACTAGTAATATTTAAAAAAAATGTTATTTCATTTGATTACATTAATATAATCATATCATTACTTGTTTTCCTTAGTCCGTCCCTTCATACTTCACTTGTTTATTGCCAAGCTCTTGTCGACACAATGGGACCGACCCAGGAAATCATTAAGTCGTATCCAAATTTCGTGAAACGTACTGTACCAGAAATCACCTTTATAATCAGGTTTACACTGTCAATTTTTTCAAAGAATGTTCGCTTTTTCGAATATTTCTTATCTTTGCGAGCTATTCAGTTGAGGAAAAAGTTACAATGATTAAATGGTACTACGGCGGCAATTAAGGGTTTTCCAATAAGAACGATATGATTTTAAAATGAAATAAAATTAAAATTATTTCAGAGACAACCAAACTTTTTATATTATATTAAAGTACGGTCGATAACATTTATGTTTTGAATAACACATCGTTTAAATGTCCGTCTCGAGTTCGTTTACACGAGCGAATTCGACGAACCCAATTTTCGTTGGTTTTGTACAATAAATCGGGCGTGATCTGACCAATGCAGCGGTCAATGTTCAATCTTAATGTGTCAAGTATTTGTGGTCTGTTTGCATAGACCTTAGATTTCAAATAGCCCCACAAGAAGTAATCTAAAGGAGTTAAATCACAGCTACTTGGGGGGCCAGTGAACAGTTCTGTTGCATTCCTTGATATTATCCTTTCATCAAACTTTTCTTGCAATACATCGATAGTTTCATGAGCAGTGTGACATGTGGCACCGTCTTGCTGGAACCACATATCCTCCAAATCAATTTCATTTAAATTTGGCCACAAAAAATTTCTTAACATCTGTCGGTATCGTTCACCGTTCACTGTAACTGAATCTCCTACCTCAATTTGGTAAAAAAAATGGTCCGATGATGCCACCATACCATAAACCACACCACCCTGTGTGGGGGATACAAGGGCTTCTCGTGAATCTGTTGTGGATTGTTAATGCACCAAAAATGGCAATTTTGCTTGTTGACATATCCACTTAACCAAAAATGAGCTTCATCTGAAAAGATAATTTTTTTTGCAAAATTAGGATCCTTTTCAAGTTGTTCTAAACTCCAAGCAGCAAATTCTCGGCGCCTACGATGTTCCAGCAGTGGCTTAAGTTCTTGAGTTGAAACATTTTATACGGGTGTAATTTCAAATCTTTTTGTAAAATCCGCCAAGTTTTCGTTAAACTGTTGAGCACGACTAGGAATTGACAAACTTGGATCCTCTGCAACACTTTCTCTTACAGAGCAGCAACATTTTCAACAGTTTTGGCATTTCGCCGTCTTGCTGGTGTTTTTACATCGTGAAGAGTAAAATTATTTTCAAATTTCTCAACGATGCGAAGAAGGGCGATTATTTGGGCCAAAGTTTTCGTGAAGTGCGCGATAAGTGTTCATGAAAGAAAAAAAGTTTAAGTACATTTTTGGACTAAAATAAATAGGGGAGCTAATCATCTTACAATTTACGTGTGATATTCTAGAGTATCATCATTAAAGTTGAAACCATATGGGAAAAACCATATTTATTTTTCGATTTAGGTGAAATTTAAATTTACCATTTTACCAATTTACCAAGACAAATATTGAAGTTGCGTATGTTCGGGATATTCATTCTTACTATACCAGGTCACAGGGTCACATATTTCATAGCAAAATAAGGAGCAATAAAGGACTATATAACCCTATTTTTCGGGCCTCTGATGCATTTAATAAACTTCCAGATAATATTAAACATATCACGAAGTATAGACCATTTTTAAAACGACTAAAAGTGTACATAGATTCATGCTAATCGGAAGAAATAGTCAACTATGTGCTTCTTGTTTTTGTTTCCTTACTGTTGTTTCATGTTATATAATATGGAAAAAAAATTATGGACTGTTTATATTTGATAATAATTTATTCTTATACACTGATTGCTTATTATATGATTTATCCTTGTTACGAGTGTTCTAAAACACTGATTAGACGATCATTAGAGTATGTATAAGTTTGTAATAATATATTGATAAATAAATTGTTTTCAAAAAAAATAATTACCAGTTTTTGCTTCAATAGAGACCAAAAACCACATAATTAAATGAATGGGACAATGCGGTTTTGTTAACTATCAAATTTGGCATTTTTCCACAAAATATCGAAAAATGGCATTTACTGATCGAATTTAAAAAAAAATACTTTGAAAAGTTGTTTGTATTGTAATTCTAAGCCCACATACCAAATTTGAATCACTTAGTTATCATAATCATAATCTTTGTTTTCTATCTATTTTCATCGAAAACGGAACTCGACCCTATCACCGTAATTATAACGTATTTATTATTTAAAAAACAAGTCTCTCTTCGTTGGTTAAATCTTTATAATTATGAGGAGTTTACTCCACAGATGGCAACATTTAACAAACTGTAATTTAATTTTCTGAGGAAGATGAATGTTTTGGTAGAATTTTTGGTATAAAGAATGAATTTAGGCGTAGAGTATTGTATAAATAAATAGGTTTACGATGGTCCGTTTTCAATTAAAATAGATATTGGCCAAAAATAGATAGAAAACAAAAATTATCATAAGTTATACAAATTTGGTATGTGGACAGTATTACAGTACAAACAACTTTTGATAAATAAATTCCATTTTTCGACATTTTGTGGAGATAATGTCCAATTGACAGTTAACAAAAGCCACATGGTCCCATTTAATTATGTCATTTTGGGTCTTTATTGAAGCAAAAACTTATGGTAAAGTCAAGTTTTACCTAAATCGAACAATACATTTTCCCCCATATGGTTCCAACTTTAATGGTGACCCTGTATGTATCCTTACTGGACGCACTACCCGGTATGTAGTATCGAATATGTTGAATAGATTTGTTGCAAATAGTTTATAATATTGCTATTTTTGGTGTCAATTTTTCTCATTATCCTTGAAATTAATCCCATTTCTGAAACCCAATAAATTTGTAGGAAAAGCTTTAGATTACCTGATATCTATATTGATATTAGTAGGTATAATAAAAACGCCTCCTTATCTTTGTATTTAACATCTCACATTTATAATTACCAATACTACAAAATTACTAAATTCCAATTTTAGATGAATCGACATATCGGTTAATCATTGTCTATGCATTTTTGGAATATGCAATTGTAGGGTGTGTTCAGGAAGCTATAAAATATGGAGGGTAATATTTTAACCAATTGCAAGCTAAAAAGTTTAAATATTACTCTCCTAAACTTCAAGCTTTTAATAATAAAAATCAAAGAAATAATCCAATCCAAGAGACCTGTTTAATATGATGATGCCCAGTTGGGCGAGACCCGGTAACCTTTTTAGCACTTCGCTAAAATACATATACAGTGAAACCTCTCATAACGGTCACCTCTAATAAGCGGACATTATTTCATAGTCCGGAACTAGGTATATGAAATTCCATGAAAATCAACCTCTCTTGGGCGGACTTCCGTTGGTCGGACGCGGACAGGCTGTTTTCATACAAAGAGTGCGAAAACCCTCCTTTAAACGAACAAAAAAAATTTTAAAGTATTTGGGAGTCGAATAAGTACGGGGCAAAAACTCTCTCAAGACAGACCGGCAACCAATCGCGTATGCGTGGCAGCGCGAATGGACTTCGCCGAATGAAAGTATGTGACCGACAGCACTCCGCCGTTTATTTGTGAGTTGTAAGGTTAGAATCGTAAACAATGGCACAAAAATGTCGCGTTTTGAGTCTGAATGAGAATATTGATGTTGTGGAAGTTTGTAAATTGATAACAATGATTTGGGCGAGTTCATTAACATTGGTAGCAATGTGCTATTAGAAGATGATAGTGACCCCATTCCTACCGATTATGTAGTCCAAACTGAAACCACATCACTATCTGACGACTCTGATGAAGAAGTTGAATGCAGTAATCAAACAAATGTCACCAATTATCAACAAGCCATTAGTATGGTAAAGGAATTAAAAGAGTATGCAAAGAATAGAGGTTACTCTACAGCAATGGGATTGTTATCAGACTTGGAAATACATTTTCTAGATGGCAGGTATAGAACGCAAACACGTCAAACTACGTTATTAGAACTAAAACTAGTGTATTTTTGTTAGGTTATGTTTATTTGTACATGCATATACATAGTAATAATTTTGCATTTACATATTACCTAATAACAAATTTCCCATGGGCGGACGCCTCTATTAGGCGGACACATTTAGACGGTCCCGTAGATGTCCGCCTAAGAGAGGTTTCACTGTAGTTGGTCCAAGTTTACATACATGGTCAATTTGAAAACTCCTCACTTTATTATCTTTCGTCCAGTAAATACATATTACATATTCAAAACCAGGAAGACACGTCATTTCTTTGTGAACAGGGACGCTTTTAAAGAATATATGCATCCCTCGTGGTTTAACTCATTGGGAGGGATAAGTGGTACCTTTAAACTCTAAAATGGGAAGGGTGTTAAATGGCACATCCTTTTTAAATGTGGTTTCCTACGGTTGGGAAATTGTGTTTTTTGTACACACACGTAGTTATTTACGTAGATTCGAATTTTATAACTATAGCTATTTAAAATTTAGTTGCCGATATAATAACGGTACCGGCATCACATTTTTTAAAAATCTATAACTATTCAATCTACATTGATATAAGTAATTTTCAATAGTGGCAACTAGGGAATCCAATCCCGCAAATGCGGGACTCGATGTGGATGCTGTATGTTAATAAAAAGTTGTTTTATACAATTATTAGAAAGTAGAGTAGTTCAGTAGAGTAGCAGGAAAATATTTATTGCATATAGATACAATACAATTGTACGACTAATTTAACGGTTACATGTTACATTGATTTTGAAAGTATTTTCGGAGAACAGATAATATGTTTAATGTTTCATCTTTTAGATTTGATTTTATTTTATTATTGCACATGTATCCTGCGGCTGAAAACGCACGTTCAGCTTCGACACTTGTCGGCGGAATAAATTTTACACAATTTGTGGCCTTCTGATTCGAATAGTTGGCGCATATCGGTCGATGTGATAAACTTTCCAAACAAACCCAAACTAAACTTGAACCTTTATTGTCTTTGTAAACTACACTTACACTAATTTTTGTGATTGCTGTTTAAATTCCATGTATTATATTCAACCACTTGATAAATGTCACTAGATACTAGTAGAGTAACGCCCTTACTTTCGCACGTACACAAGAAAACTGTTCTGTTTAACGTATTTTCAATAGCCCAGCATGGCGGGGATTCCCCGACGCGTCGATAAAAAATACCGCCGTTCATTATTTGCTATCCCGCGGGATCGATGGGCTCAATCCCGCAGGTTTGCGGGATTAAAGTTTGGGTCCGGGATTGGATTCCCTAGTGGCAACGTTATAAAGCATCTTTAAGTCAAATACTGGTATCAACAGGGACGAGAACAAATTTCTGTAATTCCCCGACCGCCCCAGCTGTTTACTGCTGATTTCTTGAATCGAATTGGTTGGTTGGTTGGTTGGTTGGTAATAAAATAATTAATCTTAAATATGCCGATATAAATCGACATATCGATACATGCGTCGAATAACATTGTAAGTGATAAATCGTTTTCTTAGACATAAAGACATAAAAGGTTCGGATATATTACTTTACCATGATACTACAGGCAAAATACCAAAATAATCAGATACAAATGGGATGAAAAAGGCATTAAAAAAAAATTAAGCTAAAAAACCAAATTTTAGGTTTGAAACATTGAAAATTATTTTTAACTCTGAAATTGGTCAAAATGTCACTTACAATGTTATTCGATGCATGTATCGATATTCCGATATACCGATACGATCCCGATACACCGATATTTCTACCAGTATCGGCCGATCACTAACCAAGGCAAATTATAAAGAGGGTAAAATCGGGTATTTCGGATAAAAATTTATGTGTAAGATTGTTCCACGAAAAATGGATATAACTTAATGACTGCAGTAAAGTACCTGGGGGAGATCCCATTATTTATGACCGTTTGTTATTATTATGTGGAAAGGACCGGATTGTAATAATTATAATTAAATATAGGCACATCAGGTAGGTTAGGTTGCTTAATTTATATTTAAATATCTTTTTGTGGTAAAATTTGTTAGTTTTTATTTCTTGTTGGAAGAGTTTAGTTGTATTACCGATATTATTTTACCAAACGTATAAAAAACAGTATGTAGAGTCCATGGAAAAACATTGATGGTGCTTCTTCTAGTGTTGCAGTGAAGAAAATGCATTTATCTCTCGATGCTAGGGAAATTGTAAAAAGAGTATATACTTCTTTACTCAACAGAGGACTTTATGCTAGTGCTGCTGCGACTGAAACGTCTGATTTGACTAAGATACCTCTGACTACAGTGAAAAGAATCGCGTCAAATCCCATTAAATCTAGAAAGAAGCGTAAAGATGCCGGTTTCGCCAAATGTTTCGACGAAAGGACTTGATAAGGCGAAAAATCTACACCATGTACGCCTTGTGGCTTTCTGTAAAAAACATTAAAGACTCTTGTGTGGACTACCATGAAGATACAACGGCCGAACTTTTTGAGGAATGGTTCAAGAATTGTCTTTTACCAAACATTCCTCAGAATAGCGTGATAGTAATGGACAAAAAAAGTATATGTTTGTGACACATTGGCAGAAGAAATTGGACATACAGTGCTACGGCTCCCACCCTATTATTGCATTTTTAACCCCATAGAGCATATGTGGCACCAGTTAAAATCACTGGTTAGGTCTGAAAATATTTCTCCGACTTTAAGTTCTAGTGTTGTAGAATTAATACGAAAATGCTTTAATGATATTCCCCCAGGTAGTTGGAAAAATTCAGTCCGTCACGTAATAACTGTAGAAAATTCGTATATTAGTCTGGATCGTATAATTAATCCAATTATAATTAATTTTGATGAGGATAGCGATAGCGAAACAGAACTATCTATAGAATGACATTATAAATGTAAATAAATATGACTAGTAATATTTTTAAAAAATGTTATTTAATTTGATTACATTAATATAATCATATCATTACTTGTTTTCCTTAGTCCGTCCCTTCATACTTCACTTGTTTATTGCCAAGCTCTTGTCGACACAATGGGACCGACCCAGGAAATCATTAAGTCGTATCCAAATTTCGTGAAACGTACTTTACAGTTAATTTTTTTTTATTTTGCCAGCTTTTTTAAATTCTTCTTTAATTAGCTAATGTCAGGATCCACCCCTGATAGGATTCATGAAAGTGAAAATCGTCAATTCGTAATTCAATACAACAATATACAATGAAAATATCGATAAGATGTTTGGGTCGAGTTAACAGTCGTCGAGACATGAGTATTATATGTTAATGTAACATGATATTCCCATCATGCCACTTGTTTCACAAACAAATAATTCATATTCCTATTGAAATTTCGTTTTGTTTTCTCACATGAATACTGTATATTTATACAACACACTGAAGATCGGGTGTCAAATAGCACTAAATGGTGTTTATAGACAGATAACTCTGAACGGACCGTATAACTTATTATATCAAGTTGGAAATAGACGCTGGAAAGTCTATGGGCCGGGCTCCGTATTCCTGTTCAGAAGATGATATTGTCGATTTGGCACGAGAACTATCCCACAGAACTTTTACTAAGTTTTCAAAGTTAAGTAACCCCTGGCTTTTCATTGATTGGTGGAAACAGAGCTTTATATATTCTAAAATTATAACGTTTGAAGGATAATAAATGTTGATTATTGACGACTTTATTTTTCTTTCTTTCTCTATTAGATGTTTATTATCTACTTGACTAGAATATGGCCCTGGATCTGTAGTAAATGGGAATGTCCATTGTTAGTCAAAATAATATAACCGTGCCATCTACAGTAAATATTGGAAACCAAACACAGTGAACCCTCTCTTAGGCGGACAACTACGGGACCATCTAAATGTGTCCGCCTAATAGAGGTGTCCGCCCATGGGAAATTTGTTATTAGGTAATACTTAAATGCAAAATTATTACTATGTGCAAATAAACATAACATAACAAAAATACACTAGTTTTAGTTAGAATGTAGTACTAAAAAAATCTAATAACGTAGTTTGACGTGTTTGCGTTTTATACTTGGAATCTAGAAAATGTAATTCCAAGTCTGATAACAATTCCATTGCTGTAGAGTCACCTCTATTCTTTGCATACTCTTATAATTCCTTTATCATACTAATGGCTTGTTGATAATTGGTGATATTTATTTGATTACTGCATTCAATGTCTTCATCAGAGTCGTCAGATAGTGATGTGGTTTCAGATTGGACTACATAATCGGTAGGAATGGGGTCACTATCATCTTCTAATAGCACATTGCTATCAATGTTAATGAACTCGCCTAAATCATTGTTAACAATTTACAAACTTCCACAACATCAATATTCTCTTTCAGACTCAAAACGCGATATTTTTGTGCCATTGTTTACGATTTTACCCTTACAACTCACAAATAAACGGCGGACTGCTGTCGGGGAATATCGCACATACTTTCATTCGGCGAAGTCCTTTCGCGCTGCCACGCATACGCGATTGGTTGCCGGTCTGTCTTCAGAGAGTTTTTGCATCGTACTTATTCGTCTCCCAAATACTTTTAAAATTTTTCGGTCCGTTTAAAGGAGGGTTTTCGCACTCTTTGTATGAAAACAGCCTCTCCGCGTCCGCCCAAAGGAGAGTCCGCCCAAGAGAGGTTGATTTTCATGGAATTTCATATACCTAGTTCCGGACTATGAAAAAATGTCCGTTTATTAGAGGTGTCCGTTATGAGAGGTTTTACTGTATTTTCGTAGAAACCAAGCTCTTAGACATGAGTTGGTTGTCCTTACCGATGGAACATTATACACTCCTAGGTCCCTAACTAAATATACAATAATTAGCACTACTTACAGAAATAGAAACAATTTTGTAACTTATAGTTCTTATAAACTGATTTTGATGATTATCTAAACTCTGCATAGTAAAGTACTTTCATATAGAAACTTGAAAAATTTCTGATCCACACGAAACACAAAATATAAATATCAATAATGACACTTGAAATACATGTCAATATTTTAATTTTACCTTTTCCGTCAATACATTGGAATTGTATTTCGTTGCCAACGAAAAATGTCTGTTTTATCCTTAAATGACATTGAAAATAGCTCATTGATATTACTGTAAAATGATGACCTACGTTCATTCTTCCCCTTCCCAACTGTAGGTGACTGGGCTGGAAATAAACAGGATCAAAATTAAAGGACACAGAGGAAGAAAAAGGAATGTAGGGTCAATATCCATTTTTGACCAAAAACTCTATGCCATCTTACAGTAAATATTGTATACGTGCATACTACTACAAACTGAAACGAGCGAGCGATTTAAGAGAAACATACGTATTATTAAATATTTTAAGGCGAATTTTATCAGTAATTTAACCTAGATTACTTACTTCTATTAAAATATTTGTGATCCCATAAACCTACTTTAAAAATGGGACAATTAAAATATTTTAGTATATGAAACATGTCATAAGTAATGTATGTATACCTAGAAGACCTATTGTCACCACAAATAATACCGCTTATCTCGGAATATTACTCAACATTATTTGTTTTAGATAAGTTAATTTGTTAGAAATAAAAAAACAAACAACGCCTTGTTGCTGATAAATCTACATTTTAAATGCAACAGGTACAATAAAAAAACAAATGTCTATAGTGTCAGGGAATTTTAGGCAGATTTAATAATCTGCAAGACGAAGGGTTTGTGGTGGCTGGAAAGAGACGGGACTTGGGACTTAATTGATATTCCCTTTTCTTTATTGCTGTTTACACCAGAGCCGTAACCATAATTTTTTTTAAAACATGAATTATTTAAATAGAGAGAAGAACTAAAGTATAGATAGATGCGTTGATAGACAACAATCCCTTCCATATTTTCGGTTCCCTGAAGGAAGAAATTATCACCCCTGTATGTGTTAAAAAAATCGCGTTTGCGGTTTCGGGGATTTTTGCAACAATTAAAAAATCTATAACTTTGTTTGCAAAAACCGGCCTAATTTAAAAATATCAGATATCACGCCCATTTTCTGACAACAATATAAAGAAACGCGTAAAGGTCGAGGTCTTTGAACTATGATGAATACACGTTTTTCCTTATACATATAAAAGGAATAGCTTTTAATTATGATTTAATGTAAATATGTAGTATACATGGATTTGTGATTTTTATGCTTAAGTATATTTAGCAATTAGTTATTATCGTACTTATTGTCGTTACTTTTTGATAAAGTCATTTCCTCGCCAATCAGGCATTGTGTTAAGATTAAGCGGCATATACAGATATAAAACCGAATTAAATTCGCCTCACAACTGGCGCTTAAATTCGCCTACGCAACTGGCGCTGCGTTGCCAGTTGTCTACTTAGTTTTATATCGTCGCATGTCACGTGTTTTTAAAGGGGTTGTGGAAAATGGTTTACGAACGGATATCGTGACATGAATATTCCAGATTCTGCAAAAAAAAAAAAAAAAAAATGCCGTTTTTTTTCTCTAATCGAATTCCAATAGAAGTAAAAATTATCTCTTAAAATAATTTAACCATATTTCTGGATTCTACGCAAGATTCTAGGCAGATTTCGTATATCATATCCTATACCTAAGTCTAAGCGTGTTTGACATATTCGAGGTTTTTATAAAATGACGTTTGCATACCTTAAAATAATTATTAATTTTTCTTATAAGGAAGCCTTTATTGTTTAATTTGAGTTGCTTTCCCTGTTGAAGAAGGCCTGCTTTAATAGATTTTTTATAATATAAGATTTTGATAACTGTTAATACAGGTTGTGTTCAAACAATAAAATTAAAAATTAAATTGAGAAAACTGTAAAAATCTACATTTGAAATTGAAATCACTAATTATTTTAAGTACGAAGTTTTATTTTTGAAATTCAACCAGAGAATAAAAATCGAACCTCTTGTAATAGTAAATAATAACTATTACTGATTTTTATAATAATAACAATACTTTCCTGGGTATCTATTATCCATTTTTCCTATTCTTATGATGCATATTACAATATGCGTATAAAACCACCAACTGTTGGGTGGGGCATGTCATGCCAGAGTGTGATTAAGTAGGTTTGAGAGGGAGTAAGGGGTGAGGAAGATAATTAATCACCTGAGAATATTTTAATAATCTGTCAAAGAATAAGGTAAAAAATACAAATAACCCTTTTATTTAAATAATTAATTTTAAGTTATAATAAAATTATGTATATTTGGTAGAGCATATACGAGGGATTCAGAAGGAATCAATCACAAAGCGTTAAGTCGTACGATCTTGCTGGCCAGTTCTAATGTATGTTTCCGAGTCATGGCAGGTTTAGGGAGGACTGTCGCCATGTCTTTGTGGAGTTTGGTGTATTTACCCTTCCTTCTATTTTTATTTTGCATAATCTTTTGTATGTAAGAGAGAATCGGAATCTACTTAGGACTCATGAAGATATTCATCAATATAGAACGCGAAATAGGGGCAACTTTGTGCCAGATTTATGGCGCTTGAGAAGGTGTCAGGGGTGGCCTGGCTATTGGGCAATGAAATTTTTTAATAAACTTCTTGTAGAGTTGAGGGATCTTCCTGTCAACGTGTTTAAAGGAAGAATTCGTGAAATTCTTGTTACAAATGCATTTTACTGTTTTAATGAATTTTTGAATTTTAACTTTAATGTGACTAATTAATATTTCTGGTTACATTTTAGATTTTAACTGTGAAACTTGCATATGTTATAATTTATCATCTTGATGATGTGTTTTAATATTTTCATGTGTTAAATATCTGTCTTGGATTTTAACTTAGAAATTAGTAAGTTGTGCTAGTAGAAGATGGTAGGATGTTTGGATACTTTTAATATTGCCACAGCCTAGAACATCGAAGACAGGTTGGGGATTTGACTCTCTTTTATAGATATTTTCATGGAATGTGCTCGGCTGACCTTGCCCTCTCAATGCCGCCCAGAGCGGCGAATAGCTGAAATACACGACGAACCACTGCCCCCCATCCATATGTGGTTAAGATTAATACTCCTCGAACTTCATTATTTAAGAATTCCTTCATTTGGAGGACTTTATCCTTATGGAACGACCTTCCTGAGGTCGTTTTTCCCAACGAATATAATCTCCAACGATTCAAAACCAGCGTGAATCGCTTTATTCGCATACGCACCCACTCCCAGAGTGCCCTAAAGGATTATTGCTATAGTGCTTGTGTTTGATCATAAAAAAAATTATAAATTTTTTAATATATGTATATTGATTTTTTACTAGATATATATTGACGTGTGTAACCAAATTTTTTTTGTAATAACATAAATAAACAAATTTGAATTTGAGATAACACGACCGTGAAACTTTCCTTGCAAGAAGGCTGTTGTGTATCGCTCCATACTGCTGAAACGACATAAGCATGTATATTAAAGTCTTTTGCGAGAAATCGATGGGTAGTTCTTCTTATAATGTTCAACTGCTGCGAACAATGGCCAAAGTGGACAATTTTCGCCCTTTTTGCACAAGTAAGAATTGGCAAAGGGATCAATTTTTTTTTATGATCAAATGCAACAACAACAAATGTTAGCATTGCAGGATAAATCCTTTAAGGCACTCTAGTAGTGGTCTGTGCGCGAATAACGCGCCTAAGGCGAACCACATCCACATACGGATGGGCGGCAGTGGTTCGTCGTGTATTTCTACTATTCGTTGCTCTAGGAGGAATTAATCGTGCAATGTCAGTCAAACATTTGTCATTGAAATATCTGTAGAAGACAGTCAAATCACCAACTTGTCTTCGATGTTCTAGGCTGTCGAGGTTCTTGGTTACCTCGTGATTTCCGACCTTTCAATGGAATTCAGTAGCCGAAGGGTATGCTTGGGTGCAGAGCTCCAGACATGAGAGCAGTATTCGGTCCGGAAAAGTACAGTTTCTGCGAAGCTGTCTTGAGATTGGCCACAACATGGTTATACCAAGACATATCTCCTCCCCGATTGACGTCCAATAAATTAATAGACGCTGCTAGTGGATCAATGTTTTTAAAATATCCTTAACGTCGTACATTCCATTTGACAAGTCAAAACATTCTTTTTTAAATGCCCTAATAAATATTTATCCAATCTTTTTTGTTACAGACATTACAACATGGTTTTCCACATAAACCCTCCTCTCTCGGTTGGGACCCCGTGTTGCGACTCCTGTGCCTCGGAACAGCAACTGGAGCTGTCAAAGTTTTTGGTCGCCCGGGAGTAGAATTCTATGGACAACATCAGAACCCAATTCCAGTCACCAAAGTTCTTTTTCTCCCTGGAAAAGGAAGAGTTGTTACATTGCAAGACGATAACTCGTTACATTTATGGGAGGTAAGTAAATTTTTAACGAATACTCCTCCTATGCTGACTTGCAGAAAGATTTTGAACGACCAGACAACTTTGATTGTGAGAATATATTTTCTGTCAATGTCACTCAGTCCCGGATCTTGATTGTTTTCGAGACGGGACAAAAAGTTAAATCTGCCGCCGTCACATATCCTGCATGTTTTTTATTAAGGTGCATTTACACATGCATGGATTTAGTGGCGTCAGTGGTCGCGCCAGTTCTATTTGCACGCCAGTAAAGGTTTACACTTTGTTGAGAAAACAAGAATAAGTGGCACGCCAGTTTCATTTTTAAAGTGTTTTTCGCAGTGCGGACTATGTCGAGTGAACTTTCCGAAGCCTGTAAAATAGTCGCTGAACTTTCAGTGGAAAAAAATTAAGATAAAAGAAATACAGAGAAAGAAACGACGAAAAGGCCGTGTCTGGGTTAAACCATGAATTGATCGTCGACCTGCTTTGGGTGCACATCCGATAAACACGGATAAGATTCATAGCCTACAAGAAATTTGATTGTCAGGTCTGCTGACCACTTTTTTATCCATAATAAACTACAAGCAACAAATATTAGAAGCGCAACCTAAACTAAATTCAAACTAAATACTGGCGTGCGGTCGCCAACGCGCAAACACTTTTTAAGGTACGTTTACACATGCATGGATTTAGTGGCGCCAATAAAAACTGGCGCGCCAGTAACTAAAATTAGCAAGTGTAAACATCGATTTGCATAAAAATTTATTTTTGCATGCATAGACAAAAAAGGCTGCATCATTCTGAAATCACTGGCGCCAGTGGTGACAAATTCGTACAGAAAATCAAAACTTGCAAGTGTAAACAAGTGCTTGCACGTTAGCGACCGCTCGCCAGTTTTTCTTTTAGGTTGCGCTTCTAATTTTTGTTGATTGTAGTTTATATAGTTGGTTGGTAGAAGATGGTTTTTATAGCTAGCAGGATCCTGTGCTGCGAGTTCTACTAGAAGTTTTGCAGAAGCACACGATCCAGACACGGCCTTTCGTCGTTTCTTTTTCAGTATTTCTTTTATCTTTTTTTCCACTAAAAGTTCAGCGACTATTTTACAGGCTTCGGAAAGTTCCCTCGAACAAACCCGCACTGTGAAAAACACTTTAAAAATGAAACTGGCGTGACACTTATTTTTGTTTTCTCAACAAAGTGTAAACCTTTACTGGCGTGCAAATAAAAATGGTGCGACCACTGTAAATGCTCTTTTTACACTTGCTTGATTTTCTGTACGAATTTGTCATCACTGGCGCCAGTGATTTCAGAAGGATGCAAACTTTTTTGGTCTATGCATGCAAAAATAAATTTTTATGCAAGTCGATGTTTACACTTGCTAGTTTTATTTACTGGTGCGCCAGTTTTTATTTGGCGCCACTAAATCCATGCATGTGTAAATGCACCTAGAGATAATTTGTTATGTCATAGATCACTATAAGATTCACCAACATCTTCTCACTATGAAATTGTTCCCATTGACAAAACATTCCATATTATTTGTTATATCTGGTGGATAATTTTGTTGGGACTAATTTTCCTGTCGCTTCCGCAGCCTTATTTAAAATATTATCCGAAACCTCCATAATTTCCACACACTGACTTTATCTATTTGACAGCGACAATCAAACAACAAACAATCGTAGTTAACTGTGAAAACTAGTTACTCGATTGCAATTAAGGTAATGTGATTTAAAATTGGCAATTAATTTTTTTTTCATTTTAATAAACGAGGATTATAAAGAGAGGATGATAATAAAATATCATACGATACACGTCCGTTAGAAATCACCTATCGGACGTGACGATTTCTTTAAGAGAAGTAATTAAATGGTTTGCCGATATTAAAATTGGTTTTCAATAATAGCCATTAAATCATTTGATCTGCATAAAAAGATTTTGCTTGCAATAAATAAAAATCAGGCTGCAACACTTGTTCTGCAAAAAATGCTACAAACTATCAACAATTTAACCGATATCAGTCCGCTTGTAATATCATGTGTTCGCTTAATTAAGAGTCGAGCTGCGAAATGATTACTTCGTCAGCAAGATTTTACAATTGGTCAGTAGAAAAAAACATGTCTAGAAACAGTTTACTTCAGAGGTTTGCATATTAAAAGAATGGTTATCAATATAAATCATTGGATTGCGTTTGTTTTGAATAATCGGCAAAGTTCGTTATTGTGGACAGTCGCGTGATACGAGTAGCTAATTGCGTACGTGTGTTTTCATTCGGGGTAGCAGTCAAGGCCCAAAAGGTGTAGCGGGGGCGGGTTTTCACTTGTTTTCCCAGGGCACTGTCACTATTTCACGTTTTATTACTTTTTTTTTTTTGATGACCAAGATTAAATATTTTGCTTGCCCCCTGTAATATCTGATTAAAAGTGGATCGCTCATAGCAGCTTATATATTTAATTTGCGTACCAAAATAATTTAGGGCACTCAAGTATGTCATTAATTACTGACCGATTCAGAAATGTTTGCTGTCCATAAGTTGCTGACCAGCTAGCCATTTTGGCTGATCAATTACATGTTTCTGTTTGCAAAAATCAGAATATTTTGCTAACCAGTTAAATGATACCCCTTTTTTTTTGCAGGTGAACAAAAGTTCTTTAGTTGAAGTAAAGTCACAGGCCCTCGAAGGTAAATTGAAGAAAATCAGTTCAATGTGCCTGGAATCGTCTGGCAAGCATCTACTACTTGGAACAGAAGGGGGAAATATTTATTTCCTTGATCTCTCGCAATCTTTTACTATGACTCCTGATATTATCTACCAGGACGTAGTAATGCAAAAGTAAGTAATATTGAATTGTATGGAAGTAGTCCATCCCTGTTATAGAGCAAAAGGGAACTCGGTTCTGATACACTTGTTTTATTTAGCCGTAAATGTCTCGACGGCCCAATTCGTCATCATCAGCAGTACAAGGGAATAAGGTTCAATTTGTCCTACGCTAGGAACCGTTGACTTCTTGTATCTTACCTGTGCTTTTGAATTGATGAAGATTCTCTGTAAAATAAAAGCATGATCCTATTTTATTTAAAAATAAATTAGAATTTCGTAATGTCTAGTAATTTTCTCTGTTCAAAAATTAAGATCTGATTTTATTTAAAATAGAATGGAATGGAAAAGTGCATATAAGCCGTCGGCAGTAAAGGGTTCCTGTGCGCAGTGAGATCGACAGAGGAAACCAGGTAGACACCGATTTCAGCAAGGCCTTCGATACGATTAGCCATAGTTGGTTGGTTAAAGGCGGGGGTCGGTTTAAAGGCCCAAACTTCTATCACTGCAGCCTACCGGCTTATTGTGTACCCCGATCTTGTTAGAAGATGTTTGTTCCTTCTATGAAGTCCAGTAACCTTCTACTAAGCTTGTCATGTGGGAGGTTATCACCACGTTGTATGTTCCCGAAGATATTTAGTTTTTTACGAGACATCGCGACGCAGCGGTATATTATTTGTGAGGTGGTTTCATCCTCTTCGCCGCAGAGTCTGCATTCAATGGATCCGTTGTTTATATCTATCCCTTGAAGGTGGTTTCGCAGGTGGCAGTGGCCTGTTAGCAGACCCATCACCTGTTTCAGCTGGGGCCGCGTCAGAGTTAGCATCCCATTCGATAGTATTTTCGATTGTTTTCCAATTACGGCCCGTGCGTGTATTTGACCAGGTAACCCTTGCCATCGAGATAGGTGTTGTTTTTCGGCCATCTATCTAATGTTGATTTTGTTGCCTGTTTTGATATCCCAAAGGCCGGTTCGGGGCCCTTGAGACTTTGAGCGGATCCGGATCTCGCTAGTTCATCCGCTTTCTCACCGATTGGAGTTCAGAGCCTTAAGACCAGCTTGGCTGTCCGACAGGATGTACATCTTTTGGTTGTGGCAGCCCTTTTCAAGATTTTGTAGTACGCATGCTGGTATGGCATGAACTTCCGCTTGGTATACTGTGGCATAGGTCCCCAGAGGAAAGCTTATGTCCATCCTAATAATCGAGTGAATCGCTCGAGCGTCAATTGACATTTTTATGATTAAGAAGAATGTGCTGATGAAACACCGGCGGTTGTTTTTGTAAGTTTTAGAAGTTTAGTCTAGAGTTTTTATTAAAGAAGAACAGTTCATTCTAATTTTTAAAAAAATTACATCCTTCAATTTTTTTAAGAATTTACAATCGCCGCTGGCTAACCAGTCAAAACAAAACCCATGTCGCGATGACTCCACTAAAGGGATTTGGCATACTTTTTTATATGCACCTTCTCGTTTATGTGCCTTTAAGAAAGCGTGTGTCGTGTTTACCTTCTCAGCGTCAAACTCGAACGTCGCCAATCGGCACAGTTCGGGTGGGGCGGCGCGTGGATTGAAGGTCGGGTATCAAGTGACAGGCTATGGTTTTCGGTTTTTTCGCCTGAATTTAAAACTAGAGTATTTCCTATCGAGCGAAAAACTGTTCGAATATACAAGCAGTTCTTTACCTCGATCACACTACAGCGGTGCATTTCCGTCGGCGTCAAGCGAAGCTCGGGTATCGAGTGAAAGATAATAAGTGACGAGCGACGTTTTTCGCCTGAATAGATAACTCGAGAGGTTTTTTTTAATAATCGAGCGATGTCGGTTATTTTAATAATCGATAATCGTCAATTGTGTATACTCTTGTAGAACATTAAGTTCCGTTTGGACCCTAAATGCAGTTAAATAAATAAAGTTTATTTTATTTCCTAGTGTACCTCAAGACTATAAATTAAATCCCGGAGCAGTAGAAACCATATTGGAACAGCCAGGCCAACCAAACCACTTACTTATAGGTTACAATAGAGGATTGATCGTTCTTTGGAACAGGGCAGACAATATTGCTACAAGAACTTTTATTTCTAATCAACAGCTCGAGTGCTTATGTTGGAAGGATGAGCATTCTTTTGTTAGTTCTCATAACGATGGTAGGTAGCAACATTAATATTTCTAAAAAAAGTGTCTAAATGTATTTTTTTAACTTTTTCCCGAAATATAATATAGAGATGGTGTCCAAAAACTAGTGGTGATAAATAATAATATTCAGTGGGTCCCCCGGATCGACGCATGAATAGTAAAGGGTTAAAAAAAATTTACAGGCAACTTTCAGTAAATCGGATTTGAAAAATAAATAATCTCAAAAACACCTGTTCATTTTTTAATAAGTTTCTTATACTATCTAATTAGAAGAATTATATATGTCCGCGCAAAAGAGCGTGCTCTATAGCATCGATTTTTTAATAATTTAACGCCCGTCACATGAGTATACAAAAATGCACAAATTTGTGAATAACAGCTAATACAAGCTATTTCTTAAACTTTTTTTAGACTGAAATGAGTATCTGTACTCAAGAGAATGACTTCGTGTAGTATTTTTCCCTTAATTAAGACTACTAGGTTTGAGTTAACCCTGTGACCGGCGATACAACATAAAAACATACGCCTGGTAAAAAGGAGGCAATTGTCTGGTTTATACGTAAATAAACATAATAAGGAACTTACCTAAACAGGAGCACGCTTTACACAAATTCAAACACATACCGTCATGTGTGTCAAGTTTGATAACATCGGCAAAATTCTATAAATTTTCACATTTACTTTTGACCTTATAATGTCACTTTCAGTAACGAAATTTGATTGCTATCATCTGAATTTCAGGGTCGCCAAAAAATAAGAAAATTAAAAAATATTAAAATTTCATTATTTGACTTGTACTTTGAAACATCGATACCCTTGTATATCAACAAAGAAAGCCGGATAAGAAAAATATTTATTTGAAGTACTGACATTATTTCGACTTCCCCTGTATAATTTATAACCACTAGTTTCGGGATAGGGTGTTCGGATAATGCATCAGGATACAGCAAACTGTTGCTTATAATAAACTGCAAACGGCAAAATTACTCTTAAAAATTCAGATAAATTCTACTGTTTTATCGTTATGTACATAGTTTATTATATATTAATAGGTTTTTTAATCTTGATCTTTATTACTAATACATCACTTGCATCATACTAAACTATAACAATTTTTTGATCCTATTTGATTTTTGATAGCTTTTATAATATTGTTAATGATTAAAATCATAGGAATAGCATGACTCAGCCCTCCAAATTTTTTAAAACTCCTTTGCTACTTTTATATACAGGTGTTAGTTAATTTTTTGGGTTTAATTCCACAAGTGTTTAATAATTAACGAAAATTCTGCTGCTCGAGAGCAGAATGAGTGTATTTTATTTGTTGTTTCTAATCAAAAATTAATTTTCGGTTTGGTATTCCATGCACTATTAAATTTCCACTTGTATGGTAATTTTTACTCATGAGGTGAATTCTCTGTGAAATTGTACACAGATGCATCCTTATTTTAATAATAATTAAATAACATTAAAATAATATTGAATTAAGTTTATCAGAGAAAGTAAATTTTAATGTAATTTTTCATATTGCTCAAATTACCTCATTTATATCGGGTTTGTTCGGGTATGTTCGGATTCGTTCATCATTGAGTTGAAGATAGGAAATCCCATGAATTGAGGTGACTGACTATTGGCTCCCCTGTACATGAAAAACTGCTTTATTACCTCTTGAAGAGGCCGGCATGATAAACCCATGTGCTCAGTTTGAATATATTTTGGTGAGCCAGTTCGAAGTTATTTAATTAAATAAAACCACGAAACTGCCATAGTTCAGGTAATACAGCAAACACCAGCAAATAATTTCTATGACGCTATTGTCAAAAATTGACGTAACGCTAAACGCCGCAGCAGAGCCCATCGATTTATAAGCGATTATTGATGGTGACGTCACGATGCGCATCGATTTGTAGTTGTGCTGAATGAATTTTGTCAGTCAGTCGATTTTGTCAGTTTTTTGTTTGGTTAGGATCCCTTCTAAATATTTTCATCAAGTATTACGTTTTTTTCTCTACGAAATGGATAATTTTATTTTTAATGCTCCTCCTTCACTAGCGGGGATCGTGTATAATATGTTTTTATAATTATAATTCACTTCTTTCGTCATTTTTTATAAATTTTACTCCTCAACGTGACAATCAAAACTGACATAAATCGCTGTCAAATCGCTTTCTAAATTCGATAGAAAAAATGGTGACCGATCTCCCATCCATTTGTGAAATCGATTTTTTTTTAGTGCATTCAGCAGATGATTACTAATTGCTTACAAATCGATGGGTTCTGCTGAATACGCCCATTGTCACTGACACTAATTTTCGTTTTGTCAATGTCAAAATTTAATTTGCTGGTGTTTGCTGTATTTCCTGAACTATGAGAGTTTCGTGGTTTTGCCATGCGTTTAATTGAATAGCTTATGATAGGCTCACCAAACTGTATTCAAACTCGGCACATGGATTTACTATGTCGGCCCCATCAAGAAGTTATATTCAGCTACCTCAAAAATTACATGGGATTTCCTATGTTCAATTCAATGATGCATCACCTATGGAGCCTATTGTGCAAAGCTACAAGTTTGTATGTAAATATGTAGTTACTTGCTCGATATGTTGTTATTGATGTTTCAAAATTACATTGATGTACAAAGAACACTACAAAATTGTTCTCTCTAACAATCTTCTAGAGATCTTCTAGCCTATGTCACCCATATTTGGAACAACGCAATCGAACATCATGGGGAATCTCGGGTTGTTGCGCTGGATATTTCTAAAGCTTTTGATCGTGTTTGGCATGAGGGGCTTCTAAGTAAACTGCGATCCTATGGTATGCCCAGTCGATTCTGTGCATGGTTATCTAGCTTTCTTAAGGACCGCTCTCTGCAAGTGGGGATTGACGGATTTCTCTCAGACACCTTCACCATCAATGCCGGTGTTCCTCAAGGGTCCATATTGTCTCCCACTCTCTTCTTACTCTACATTAACGACCTTCTAGTGAAAACTAAAAATCCGATATTTAGTTTTGCTGACGATAGCACACTTTTCTCATCTTTCTCTTTGAATGCGCAAACATCGGCTGCCGACGCACATCTTCGCAGACAGCATGAAGTATCACTACTCAACAAAGACCTGGAAGAAATTTTGGCTTGGGGTGACAGTAACCAAGTCGAATTTAACGCTAAAAAAAACCAGGCAGCAGTTTTCTCTAAAAAGGTTAACATTACAGAACCGGAAATAGTCATGGCCGGACACGCAATCCCACTGGCTTCATCTATTAATTTGCTGGGTGTCAATCTGGGAGGAAATATGTCTTGGCATAACCACGTTGTGGCAATCGCCAAGATAGCTTCTCAGAAGCTTGGCGTACTCTTCCGAACCAGAAAGTTGTATACACCTCAACAACTTTTGACAAGCTCAGATTCGACCATCACTAGAATACTGCTCTCATGTCTGGAGCTCTGCACCCAAACATACTCTTCGGCTACTGGATTCCATCGAAAGGAGGGCTATTCGTCTGATCGGAGACCACGAGCTGACGAAGAACCTCGACAGCCTAGAACATCGAAGACAGGTTGGGAATTTGACTCTCTTTTACAGATATTTTCATAGAAGGTGCTCGGCTGACCTTGCCCTCTTAATTCCGCCCAGAGCGACGAACCACTGCCGCCCATCCATATGTGGTTAAGCTTAGTACTCCTCGAACTTCACTATTTAAGAATTCTTTTATCTGGAGGACTTCATCTTTGTGGAACGACCTTCCCGAGGTCGTTTTTCCCAACGAATATAACCTCCAACGATTCAAAACCAACGTGAATCGCTTTTTGCGCACACGCAAAAAAAAAAAAAAAAAAAAAAACGAAACCGCCGTGTTTTTTTGTAGAGAAAGCAGAAGTAGATATACTTGTTGAAAACATCCAAAGTCATTACAAAAATTACGTAAAGATATTGACCAGAAAATCCTGATTTGTTTCACTTTACGCCAATGCGCGAGTGCAACTTTTTTGAGCTAGGCCACCAGTTGTATTGTCCAGATTTGGCCTCGCCTGACGTCTTTTTACTCAAAAATTTGAAAGATCACCATTTACCATAGGGACCGTCATTTTGCAGATAACTAATCTTATATAGAGTGTTCATGTTAAAATAAAGGTAATTTATAACTCGTATAACAAAAGGTCAATACTTTTTTTGATTCCATTTGAAAAACTGATGTTACTGCTTACAAAAACTTTGGTGAGGTTTATCGAACAAAGAGTACATTTTGTTTATCAGGTATTCTTTTGTCTTTAAAATGACATGTCTTTTTTCTAATAACTGTCAAAACCCAAAGGACATGGATTGTGGTACAGGACAGAAACATTTTTATATGGAATGACCCTCATATTCTCCGTTTTAAGATGTAACCGCGATTGCTAAAACCGATTTAGTTGAATCGGGTTTATTGCTTATGCACCGTGTACCGTTTTGGGAATCCAAGAAACCAATTTGGCAACAGTGGTTTTCATAAAATGAATATGATAAAGAGGGATGAAGAAGGTCAAGCAGGAGAGAACCCTAACCCTATTTTCAAAAGGAAACTAGTATTTCACTTATGAGTTCCAAAGAGGAGAAACTAACTCCTAATTTTATAACAATTGAAAAGGACTGCCTTTTTAACATCATCGCGACTTATCCTCATATCTTAGAGATATGGTTATTTACTTTGACCTGGATAGACACTAGTGGCAATAATACTACTTGTATATATTATAGATTGTCATATTCTAATTAATAGTAACTCGAGAACACTTGATTTGGTGAACCATAACCTTCTGAAGAATGAAAGATTATTAATTTCATTAAAATGATTCATCCTCTGGTAATTCCTTTTAACAAATCAAAAATTAACGAATCATATCTCCTGATTATCTTCAATGAAAATTTGATCTTGGATTTCCATATTAACAACTTTTAATTTCCAAACACGACTTAAAAGAAAATAATGTAATATAATAAAAACATGCTTAAACCATCAACTTTGATGGATTACTTTAAGCTTGATTAGTGACGTCAAATGCACACGGTGCATAGGAAAAATGATCTAATCTGGATTAAATGCTTACAGCGAATACGGGCTTGATGGAATTCGTTAATCGTAGTCCCTTTGCCAAATATCAACTTCATAGTTTTAAAACTAACCGCAAGATCCTCACTAGCAATTTTAGTCGCCGCTATGAATTCGTCACTAATAAAGAACATCAGATAATTTCCCTCACCGTTTCTTTCGCTACGTTGTTACCAAAATGAGGAATAATTTTGTGGTAACGATTATGTGCCTGCATGGTCGCTAGAACTAACATTCTTACGTTACACTACCGTTCCTAGAATGTTCCAAAATCGTAAACGTGTGGTAATTCCGACCAAAATGTTACTTACTCCCATCATGCCTTAAACATATTTTGATATCTCTCCCTTTCAACTAAAATAATGTATGGTATAAATTATTTAAAAAGACAGAAACCGCAATAAAACGTGCAACAGAGAACGCTACAGGGATTCTTTGTTTTCATACAAATCAAAAGCAAGAATAAATTAAAGAGAATGTCCAGTTGACGCCCTTCAAAAACAGTAAAATAATAAATGACACACAAGTCTTAGTGTTCTGTCTTTTACCAGGTACCCCAGAGTGTACCTGAAGAAGAGAGACCTAATGTAATACGAGGGTGTATTTTGTATCCTGATGGGTATCTGTTGTCAGATCCGGAATATATTATTTGAGAAACGTTAAATAACAGTTAAAAATAAAACCAGAATTATTGGAATTATGTTTTATTTTATATTTTTGTTTTTTTATAGTTTGTAGGTTCAGTGGCGGCTTTAGGATTTGGTCATAGGGGAGGGGGAATAGGTTCAAGTAAATTAAATTACGCACAATAAAAAATACATTAATGAATACTTAAATATAATAGTATATTTAATATTTTTATAAAGAAATAACCATACAATAAGTTAATCTGAATCTGAAGATAAAGAAATGTCACTTTCAGAATCTAACCCAGAATCTGACACATGAATTATTAGTGCCTTAACCTGAACATCCAGAATGTGTTCTTTTTGCCAATAATCCCTCATAATATTATTTGTATGGCAAACACAATCAGACCAATTTTCGGGGGTAATGGTTTGTAATGTCTCCTTCCAATCATCCAAAACGGCACTTGCATCTTTCCTATCTTTTCCAATAATTTGTTTATTAAAAAATGTTTTGCATTGGGCCCAAATTAATTCAATAGCGTTGAAAATGCAATGGGAGGGTGGCAATCTCAAAACTTGATGTCCCATAGTACAAATTAATTCATCCACGGCATACCCTAATTTTACTTTCTATTGTTTTACTATTTGTAGCAATTCGGGTTTGAGTGCGTTCTCCATCACATTGATATTTTTGCTTTTTAGCCAGAAAATAAATCATATCAATCAGCTTTTCTGGTTGAAGCATTTGGCACATACTCCAAAAGGTTTAAAATAATTTTCCGTGTCTCAGTGTTGAACATTTTGCACCAAATATTCTAGTCTAAGTTAATGTTAATAAACCTCAAAATTCCTCGGCCGTACCTGCAATTTTGGGGTACCTGGAAAAGATTCTTTGTTCCGCTTTAATTTCTCATACCTGATAAAGATAGGCAATTGAGGGTTGGTACTTGCTGATTTCATGTCTATGATTTGTTTAGAAGAAAGATTAGACCCTGTAGCGTTGTCTGTTGCACGTTATATTGGGGTTTCTGTCTTTTTAAATAATTTCTACTATAGGTACATTTATTCCATCTATTATAGGACCTCTATCCAAACAATATGTCATATTTTAAGCACTTAACTATAAAATAATATAAGTAGGTATACATAAATAGTTAAGACTTTGATTTCGGTATACTCAAGTATATACCGACAAATTCAACAATTAATATTAAAGCGAATATTTCGGGTTTGTTTGACAAACAATTAATATTAAAGCGAATATTTCGTATTTTACAGAATTTAAGATTTTTTCTAGAATGGCGCCGCTATAAAACATGGCGTATCAGATCAAGAACAGCGTCGAGCACGAAACGTTCAGTTCTCCGTCCGTCCGTCAGATAACGTAAAACGCTTACTAATCGGTTACTGTGTGAATTTTTATAGTCACTCTGTAGTAGTGACTAGTGGGTGCTTTTAACATCACTCTGTAGTCGCGCCTACTTACAAGTTATATTTCTGTCGTAACGACGACGTTTTCGTTTTACTTTAAAGTTTTTGTGTTATATAAGTAGCTAAATGTTGACGCGCTGTAGTTTCAGTAACCTCTATACTGACCATAAAGTTATGACACCATAAAGTCTCTATACCAAGTAAGTGTTAAGTAAATTCACTAATAATTTTAACTTAGTAGTAGTTTCACTATTATAGTAGTGTTTGGTTTGGTGACAATTATCACGTTTTTACCTTGTCATAGTAGCAAGTCAGTCACCGTTTCTATAACTTTGATGATCGTTGGGATGTTAAAAATAAGAAAATTTAAATAGCATTTTAACACGAAAAATATCGAGTTTCGACTTTTTAATATATGCCTTACTACCTTTATTTTAACATGTAGAATCGCCTCTCCAACTACCCTGATGCATTATTCGAATACCCTGTATTTAGTATTTTTTATTAACTTTTTACTTTGTATATAAAAAACAGGCAGCTATATGGAATGGGATGTCAATCAGTCCGAAAAACCTTGCGGCGAACCGATCTCCACTTACGGACCGTACGCCTGTAAGGCCATTCCGAAACTGGTAACCAGGGAATTGAACGGCGAGCAGCTTATGGTGTTTACTGGTGGACTTCCGAGAGCAAACTACGGGGACAAATATTCAGTATCAGTTATTCACGGAGACAATCACGTTGCCTTTGATTTTACAAGCAAGGTAATTTTTGTTGTCCTATAAATTCTATGTCGATTAGGTTTTAACAGATGAGCACATCATTACTCAGTCACACTTAACACACATTTTTTGCTGTATGATTTATTTAGATTGATAATTTTTTTTTTATATCCATTTCACTAACGAAGACTCCATGAATTTTACATAATTACGTCTGTACGTTATATCTTTTCCCATGCGTCATCACTTACACGTCATTTAAACCCTCCGAATCAATGAAAATTTGGTTCAAGCAAAATATCAAGACACGGTCTGCTTTCATAAATATTATAATAGACGTGCCTAGTGTTCCGATATACGTGCCCCGAAAATAATTTATAATTTCGAAAATTTAAATGTCATCAGCGGTAAAACTGACGTTCTTTTGTTTATCATAATCGAACCGCGGTAGTGAGAATTACGATAAAGAACCGGATGCCATACGTGGCCGCTCCTGAGGACCTTCGCAATCAATAGTTTATTGAGGCAGTCTCGAGGTTCAAAAGAGGTTAGCGCATTATAGGCGGTGTTGTCAACACGTGTTCAGTTTTTGACAACAAGTAGCTCAACAGTAGATAATATCACACAAATTTGAAATAACATTTATTATTATGAATTATTTCACAGCAGAAAAGAAATCGAGTACTGCTACAACTAACAAAACGTTTAAAATTAGTATACGTCAAGCACGTGGAACCCTCGACAGCGTCAGTCCCAGCCCGAGTCTCGAAACATACTGAAGCAACGATAGTGGCGCGCGGCCGGTTAGTATACTCTAGTGATCCACATTGTTGCTAAGTGAATCCAGATGGAACGGCGCGACAGTACGTGGGTAAAAAGGGTTTTTAGATATAGGGTATTTAGATATTCCATTTAAAAAAAAAAAGTATGTAGATTTTCTCTCGGACACCCAAGGAGTCACCCATTTAAATATAATACGTCATTTCCCTAACTCCCTGTATAAAAGCGTGCAAATTTACATTGGGCTCCTGCAGGCTTTATTTGAAAGTGAAGAAAATGTTATGGTAGCCTCAAGAGATGTATAAGGAACATAGACTGAAATTTTAATTATGTTTTTGCTTTTGAATTTGTTTGAAGTTTCCAGATGAAGACAGAATGGGATTTATTTTCTTTTGTTTTCTTTATATCATAAACTGTTTTTCGGGAAATCTTAAGAGCTGCTGCCACTTTCTGAAATTTAAAATACACATTTAAAATCTTTCAATGTGGAATATGAATAGATAACAGTGATTTCTTACATATTAATTAATATATTTTAAAACCTGACTTCAGATAGGCCCATTTCAAACTTACACGTGATCTGTGTAATTACTAAAAACATGTAATAAGTTATATTTTAAAATTAAAAGTTGTACGAATATATTAAAAGATCTATATAAATAAATTAAACATCTACCGCATGAACAGATGAAACAGATTCTATAGGTCCCCATATTTCTTTTCTCCAATTCAAATTACTCGCCAAGATTGAGCACAAATTGCTGGGCTTGTGTCTTACCTTTGATTTGACCGGGCTTTCTCTATTACGTAAAGAAAAAAGATTAACAAACAAATAATTTTTAATAGGAACATTTACTATCATTTTTAATGCCTACTATTTTGTTTTGTTCTATTTTTTACTTACCAATAATACTAAATTATTGTAATAATGCAAAACAATTTTTAAGTACAGTGATATACGAGTTTAATTCGTTCCGTAACCTTGCTTGTATGTCAATTTGCTCGTATCTCAAAGCAATTTTCCCCATTGAAATTAATTGAAATACCAAAAATCCGTTCCAGCCCCAAAAATGCTACCCCCAATTGTTGTTACGTGTTTTTGAATAAGAAAAATGTATTTATAAATGACAAATATTGTATAAAAACATAATAAAAGAGAATGTAAAGCAAAAAAAACTGGTTTTATAAAGTGTACATACATATTTGTATTTCGGTCACTTAAATGCAACTTACTACACACAACTTAAATGCTACTGTATGCTTAATTTTTGTCACTGCTTTTCTCTTCACTGGTCTTTGCCTTTTTCGCCTGATTAAAAAAAAAACTGTCCAAGGAGGTTTGTTCGGGTTTGTTTGGGTTTGTTGTCTCTTTCAGAATGCTGCGGAAATGAGTTAGGCAAGTGTCACCGATGCACGACCAGTTGCAACTTTCGGGGTGTTTCTTTTCCACGAACTGTGAAACTCTCCCACATTCCCAATAACTATTTTATCTCACTTGTAGAGATCGCGTCGCGCGTATTTCAAAACAGAACTTCGCTCGCTCGATAGCCCTTATCTCAAATAACTCGTATGTTAAGGCACTCGTGTCTCGAGGTACCACTGTATATTATTATAAAGTTGACAGCCAGAAGTATACTTCAGACTTGTGGTTTTTTTCAAAATATCGAAACATTCGATGTTCCACCATAATCCACTTTAAAGTCATGAATACATCCGTTTACCGGAATTTAGTAGCTCCGTACATTTTCGACATGTTATAAACATGACTTTCAACATGACAAAACCATGTTATATTAGTAATAAATGTCCATAAATACTTACTGTAACACAAAAGTACGATAAAATAGCTATGATAAGAACTGTTTTTAGGATTAAATTCAACTTGAAGGCACAAGAACTTATAAAAACCAATTAACATTGACACTTGGTGTGTCGATCAAAATGGTCAAAATAGCAACTGTGAATTAACAGCTGGCAAATATTTAATGGTTGCAAATCCATATTCAACTACGATTGTAACTTTTGTCTTCGTCTAATACGTTATTGAATTTAAAACGTATTGCGAAACTCCGCCAACACGCTATTATGTTTTTATTCACTTTTAAGTTTGTAATAAATAAAGATGGGGAGTTTTAAGTCACGATGACGCTAGATCCCTACATATATTACGTATGTGTAAAGATATAACGTACCGACTTTTAAGAGGGTGTGTATACAGGGTGTCTGTAAAAGGTCCGTACAAAATGCTAGCACAAATTCTTGAAGCTAAAATATGGAAATCTAAACTAACTTACCTTATTCTCCAAAAAAAAATTATAATTGGCTGGCAGCTATGAAACGGAAGCATTTAGTACTGATAAACCCGTCCTTAATCTATTGTAAATACTCCTTACATTAATAAATACGTAATAAGGCTTGTTAAATCTCATAAGACTTTATCAAAACGAGAATTGTTACATCAACGAAACGTCCAAGTCGAAATTTGAAATTTATTTATTTGCAATTTTTCTGTGCAAGACGATTAAATTAATAGACAGTTTTTACATATTCGGCAATACGTCCAGTTTTATCCACATATATATAAACAGTATATTGCTAATACCATCTGCAATTATGTCCCCGCTATGGGCATCGAAGGGGGCGTTGTGAGTTTGCGCAGTTCGGAAATTTCCTTGTGAAACGACAGGACCGGATTTCAACTTTTTTAATGTAAATTTCACTGGTTAGTTAGGAAAAATATTGCAATCAAAATTTCGATTGAAGACAGCGCTCCATGCATACGATTTCTGACGATATGATGATCCGACGCTGCCCTGATTGGTGTAAACTTTTGGTGCCAAATTCCGTCCGAATTGTCCAAAAATTGTTGTTAGGTAATGAAAGTTTTTTATAGCACTAATATACCGACAACAATGTGGATGAACCACTTTTTATTCTGTAATTTGAAAAAGCATCCAGAACCAAAGATGGCGACGAATAACAACAAACAAGTAATGTCGGGCCGGCTCTGACACGATCGATAAAATTTCCACCCTAGTGCGCAAACTCAATAGGCTCGCGTCTTCTTCCATAGCTGGGACACTTTTTGTATTTTGGAATGTTCGTATTGGCAATATACTGTTTATATATATATGTGGTTTTATCTGATATAAAATATATCTTTTTTTTTAAATCAACCTCTTATTTTGACTATTTTAAAATAATATGGTTTACATGGCATTTATATCTAGAAATTGCCCAAAATCGGTATTTGTTTTCACAAAACCCATACATAAAAGGTAAATTGGTAAATTCTACTAGTTACTTCTGAATGGAATGCTCCACTGTTAGCTGTATTAATGGTTGATTTATTTGACGCATTTTTATAATAAATAATATTTAGTTAACGAATTTAAACCGAATATTCTCGAAAAAAGGCCCGAATACTTCCAAAGTTGCAATTTCGCTTTCGACATCACAAGTGAATATGTCGCGAAAACTGATTTTCATATTATTCAATTCCTGAACCATATTGTATATGAATGCTTTTCGATACATACACTCCACGGCAGTAGATTCCGGACAAAGATGATGTTGAGTCAGGTTTCTAGTCCTGTACCTTTTTAAATTGTTTTCCGATCTTGGTGAAATTTTTAGCAAAGTGTAGACTGGTGGACTGTGGAATTCTAGTTTTCAATAAATACTGATCATTATACAGGCAGAAACAAAAGTTACTTTCCTACCCTTAATTTCTATACGCCGTGTGGAAAAATTTAACAGGAGAATTTAGCTTCATTATATTTTGTTTTGAAGTGTGACTTTTTCTTAACACACTGTTTTTTAAGTTACGTCATTATCGTTTTTTTAAAGAATAAGAATTTTTAAAGAAAGTATTGTACTTTTTCAATTTTATTCACAATTCAGAACATTATATTATTTTATCGAGTAGCATAAATAAATATCCAAAAATTAATAGGTCGTATTACCACCTCGTGTTCCTATCACTTCTACCGTTTGACGTGGCATGCTTTCTTTACACTACTCGATAAAATAATGTAGTGTTCTGAATTGTGACTAACTGTGAAAAACTGCAGTAGTATTTTAAAAAAGTTGTATCTGCTGTTAAAAAGCGGATAAAGACCTGGAAGAAATTTTGGCTTGGGGTGACAGTAACCAAGTCGAATTTAATGCTAAGAAAACCCAGGCAGCAGTCTTCTCTAAAAATATTAACATCACAGAACCGGTTATAGTCATGGCAGGACACGTAATTCCACTGGCTTCATCTATTAATTTGTTGGGCGTGAATCTAGGAGGAAATATGTCTTGGCATATAACCACGTTGTGTCAATTGCCAAGATAGCTTCTCAGAATCTTGGTGTACTCTTCCGAACCAAAAAGTTGTACACACCTCAACAACTTTTGACACTATACAAAGCCCCAGATTCGACCATCACGAGAGTTCTGCTCTCATGTCTGGAGCTCTGCACCCAAACATACTCTTCGGCTACTCTATTCCATCGTCTGATCAGAGGCCACGAGCTGACGAAGAGCCTCGACAGCCTAGAACATCGAAGACAGGTTGGGGATTTGACTCTCTTATTATTGTCTCTATATTTCCATGGAACAAACCCGAACAAAAACTCTTAATTCCGCCCAGAGCGGCAAACAGCAGAAATACACGACGAACCACTACCGCCCATCCATATGTGGTTAAGATTAGTACCCCTCGAACTTCATTATTTAAGAATTAGTTCATCTGGAGGACTTCATCCTTATGGAACGACCTTTCCGAGGTCTTTTTCCCAACGAATATAACTTCCAAAGATTCAAAAGCAACGTGAATCGCTTTATTCGCACACGCACCACCCCCAGAGTGCCTAGAAGGATTTTTTCTATAGTGCTTGTGTTTGATCATAAAAAAATCAAAAACATTGTGTTCAGAAGAGTTCACACTTCAAAACAAAACATAATGAAGCTAAATTATACCGCTCAATTTTTCCACAGGACATTAACAACTTAAGTGTAAAAAACTAATTTATGTTTCACAACCTGACTAACCTTATGTTCGTTACGAATTTATTGTCGAGGAGTGTATTTGGCTGTAATAACTTACATACACAACTAAACACTTTTATCTTCAACCATTATAGACGCATAATATTTGTGACAGTAAATATATACATACACGTAAATGTGTGTATAATATTTAACAAATATTCCAATAAAACTAAGTAAATAATAACACAATGTGTAGAAATCTTCACTAAATTTTTATTGTACCGTGATAATTGTTTCGATACACAGTGTCTTCTGCGGGTGGGAAAAAACGAAGTAAAACTGTAGCATTATTTATTAATTTTAAATCTTCATCAAGCAACGGCTATTAGGTGCTTGTTCACTGGTCATATTTTTTTTAATATACAGGGTGTGAATTTTAAAATTTTCCAGCCTTAATAGCTCGCTTCCAATAAATAATATTAAAAATAGGAAGCCCATCTCAATTTTATTGTGAAGGGGGACGCTTTTAAAGAATATTTGTAACCTTCGTGGTTAAGCCCCCTGAGTGCAGCCCCGGATCTTGATTGTTTTCGAGACGGGGCGAAAACTTAAAACTGCCGCCCACCCATATCCTCCATCCCTTGTTGTTTTTAGTAGTGGTATATAAAAAGACTTCGCGCCCGTGCTCCCACGCCTAGCGACCAGATTGGGCTATATACATGTTGTCTCAAAAGTAATAGTACACAGTAAAAGTGCAGATTCTGTGGGTAAAAAGATTGCGATTTGGTCCAATATTGCTTGTTCAAAATTGATAATAACCGAGTTGTGTATACAGGGTGTTATGGAAATGACTTATTATATTTAAACCGGCAAATACTGATGAAAATAAATTGAAGAAAAATAACCATAAATGGCGCTTTGAATAAAATTATTAAGCCAAATATACACTTTATATGAAATCTCAAAAATTACGTGGCCGCTACTGAGGACCTTCGCAATCAATAGTTTATTGAGACAGTCTCGAGTCTCAAAAGAGGTCAGCGCATTATAGGCGGTGTTGTCATATTGCAACACAGAATTGTAAACGCACGTGTTCAGTTTTTGACAACAAAACCTCTTTGACGCGCGTTATCGCTTCTTTTTCAAACTTTTTAGAAAAAAAAAACTACAATTTTAAGGTACATACTCTCTTACCTTCGATCTTATTGTTAAATCATCCGTTTTATAATTAATTTCCATAAAAAAATCAAACACAAAAAGTATGTTTTGCAACAGAACCAACAGTAGATAATATCACACAAATTTGAAATCGCATCATAACATTTATTATTATGAATTATTTCACAACAGAAAAAAAATCGGGTAATGCTACAACTAACAAAGCGTTTAAAATTCGTATAAGTCAAGCACGTGGAACCCTCGACAGTGTCATTCCATTCCCGAGTCTCGAAACATACTGAAGCAATAATAGTGGCGCGCGGCGGGTATCCAAGCAAGGGCGAGACACGTGGTGTGATCTGATATCACTGTTAGTATACTCTAGTGACCCACATTGTTGCTAAGTGAATCCAGATGGAACGGCGAACATCACCCTGCATAGTTAAAATTTTATTTTCTATAATTTCCTGATTAACTTATTTTTTACCAACGTTTTTGCATACAATTATGTGATTGGAGGTTTTTAGGGGCGAGAAATTTGAATTTGTTAATTATTTTATTTTTATGTAGATTGTAAAGGGCGCTCGCTGCGGTACTCCGGGTACATAGATCCAAGTGCAACTTTCTTGCGCTTTAGTGTACTTATGTTCCTATTAAAAATATCAATTTTCTCATCGCTTTTACCCAAAAATGGTATGGGTACCTTGTCAATGTTCGCTCTGAGCAACTGCTTTCGAGGTTTTTGAATTATAGTGTCCAGTGTGCTCAAAATTCAAATAATATTAGATATTAATAATTATTACATTTTAGGTAATATATTTTAGCTACAAATAATTCAGATTACAACAGGAGTTCTAACTTAACGTATATTTTTTTTAAGTAATAGCAATTTATTAATATGAGCTAATAAAAAAACTGTTATTATACAGGGTGTAACTAAATAAGTGTAAAACATTTAAGGGGGTGATTCCTCATCGAAAAAAAGATAGGATCTTTCATATAAATAAACTTCATTGGAGCATCTCTTGTTAAGATACAGCCCCTTAGAGGGGGTACATAAAATTTATAAATAAACAAAACTAATTTATTAATAACAAAACATACAACATCTAGAAATCATAGTAAATGTTCAATATGTCTACCTTCAGACATTACGCATGCGTCTAGACGTCGGCGCATTGAGCAACGTATTCGCGCGTTTTATGGCGATATGTATCTTGTTCGTAAAATAATTTTTTGCTGCGAACTGGTTTATTTTGGGCAAAAAATTCAAGAGACATTTTTTGTTTGGAATGAAACAGGCTATCGGAAATAAATTTTTAGATGGTAAACAAATAATAAGACAAAAACTTACATTGGAAATACATTTTAGGGGTTGCGTTTTCCACCCTTACAACCATGGGGTAAACCAAATAAATTACTAGCTAAGTGTCTTTTTGGTAGTAGAAAATGTCAGGTTAATTTCAATATTGTAACTTTTTTAGTGCTTGTGAAAAAAATTGTTAAACACATTTTATGTACCCCCTGTATCTTAACAAGGGATGCTCCACTGAAGTTTCTTTATATGAAAGATCCTATCTTTTTTTCGATGAGGAATCGCCCCCTTAAATGTTTTACACCTATTTAGTTACACCCTGTATAGATAAACCATCAAGAGAAGATCGGTTTTTGACAATAATAATTGTTGTAATATTTTTAAAAGTGCACTGGCACTATAAATGCAAAAATATGGAAAACAATTGCTAGCGGCAGCCACATTGACAAGATACACACGCCATTTTTGGATAAAAGTGATGAGAAACTTGATCTTTTTAATAAAAACATAAATAGATTAAAGCGCAAAAGAGTTGCACTTGTTGCTATGTACCCAGAGTGCTGCAGCGAGCGCACTCTACATAAAAACAAAATAATTAACAAATTGAAATTTCTCGCCCCTAAAAACTCGCAAACCAAAAATTGTATGCTTAAATTTTAGTTAAAAAGTAAATTAATGAGGAAATTAGAAAATAAAATTTTCACCTGAACACCCTGTATCTCGGCTATTATCAACTTTTGAACTAAGTAAAGTTTGGCTAATCACAATATATTCACCCAAAGAATCTGCAGTTTTACTGTGTACTATTAATTTTGGGACACTCTGTATAAGATTTTTAACAAAACTGCAGTTTGGGCGACATTATGAATAGCTGGGCACTGAAAAGTTAATAATCGGTTACGGCGCGACGCCTCCGGGATGCTACGGCTGCTTGAATTTGCCGCCCACTGAAGTTGCCGCCCGGGGCATGGATACCGGCTCCCCCTTCTCTAGATCCGGGGCTGCCTGGGAGGGGTAGATGTTACCCTTAAAATCTTAAACGGGAAGGTGGATCAAGTGGTAACTTATTTTAAAGGTAGTCTAAATCTCTTCCTATAATCTCTTACCATAATTTATTATTTTTTAGTAAAATGCTTAGGGGTCCGTAGATAGCACTCTGGGTGACATCTTCTCCAATTCTTTACCAGGGGCAAAATCATGAATACGTCCATTGTTGGGACGTGATTTATTGGAAACCACTACTCGAAAAATAATAAATTGTGGCGTTATTGGAAAGATGTGTCACTTGACATCCCTTCCCATTTAAGATTGCAAGGGGAACATTTACCCCTCCCAGGGGGTTAAAGCACGAAGGCTGCAAATATTCTTTAAAAATGTCCCGTATAATGGCGCTTTTGTATGCACGTTCAAATTATAAACTATTTTCAAATTTGGCTGGAAGCTAATTAAAATAAACAACATTTCAATCAGCTCGAACCTTCGAATTTCAAAAGTAAAGTAATTATATATTGCATAATTATATTTCCTAAGAAATTATTATTTCGGTATATTTTCTATACTTTATTATATCGGTATGAGTTTTTGTTTCGTCAATTTTTGATATCCAATTAATATTATTGTGTTTTTTATTCATGGCAGATCGCCAGTGAAAAAAACGATAATGAGAGTGAAGATGAGCAATACGGGAATCAGGTACCAAAAACACAATTTAAAGTTTACAAAAGAATATTTTGTTTTATTTTATTTTTCTTTGCATGACTTTTTTAGAATATGTTTCAAATTCTTATATTTTACAAATATTTTTGCATTTTCTAACTAGCTATAGTGGCATGAATTTAAAAATCTGTTCTAACACTTGGTTTAATTGTGGGTTCGTTGTTTCTGTCCGTGTTTTTTCTTAGTGTTTTTGTATTGGTGTAAACTATTTATTTATATCCCTGGTTTTACGTTGCGTTTAAAAATGGTTAAAAAAATCTTTACTCCCATATTCTTTAAAGGGGTTTAACTTTATCCCCGTATTCATTCATTCATTCAAGAGGTTTAACATTGTACATGTCTAGCTGTGTTTTACTTTATACCGTGTGGTGCGTTAGGGCAGGACCCATAGGATTTTCCATGTATATTGCGAGAACGTCAAATATTCGCTGCTCTATTTATTATAGCTCAAAAATGTACTTAAACTTTTTAAAGGCTACAATAAGAGTAATGTCCTTGTTCAATTTAAAGTGTATTTTCCTGGTAATTTAGGAGTTATTGAACAAAATGTATTTTTAAAATGATGAACTAGGAACTACGTCCTGATACATTTCTGTCAGTAGGTACATCAGCAAAGTCATTTTATGTCAATGTTAATCTTATTTTATGTTATAGATACCATTTCCGTCGTAGTACCAGTTAATCTTTGTTACTTTTTCGTCAGCTGAATGGCGATTAGAAATATTCGAAGGGAAAAATTATTTGAGAAAACTAAAGACGTTGTCAAATATTGACAAATGTAAACGTGATTATAAAGGCGATTATTGTTATCTTCTTTTTAACCTGAATTAAAATTAAACAGGATCGTACTCCAGATTTAAGCTAGTTTGAAGACAGAATTTTCATGATATCTTAAAAACGGCATATGGAAAAAAGTTCAAATTCAAGTTGAAAAAATTTTCTTTAATATCAATACGGGAGCGAATATTTGACCACCTCGCAATTTACATGGGAAATCCCATGTGTCCTGTTCGGACGCACCACCCGGTATAAGAACTTTCTTTCTCATTTTTAGGATGCGATCTTAATTTTGCAGTAAAGCGGTGCGTGAAGTATAATTTGACACACCGGTGCGTGAAGTGTAACTTCACACATCGATGCGTAAAGTGCAGTGTATTCCTTATGATTTATTTCACGCATACTTCCATAAGAACCCATGTATTCAAAATGAATAGGTGGCTGTTCTTGTTCTATTTTGATTAAAGTTGAGCCAGCTAGGACAACTGTCATTATTAGAAATTGGTATTATTCAGAATTTTATTTTAAGCTAAATATACGGTCGTAGAAAAAGTATAGTGTGCAACACTTGCCTGAAGCAAACTTTTATGCACTCATTCGGTTTACAACACTCCCCTACAGCTCGTGTTATAAATTCCTCGCTCGTATGCAAAATCTGTCTTCACGCACTTGTTACACAACGTACTATTTTTCTACAACCGTCAAAACCGTGACGTTTTTAAATTGCTATATTGTGCGCAAAACTTATCATTTTTTCACCGTGAAGAATTTTTTTTTTTCACCTAATATATCATAAAGATTATCGACCAATCTAAAAATTTAATTGCAAAACTTACTTATTACAATATACAGGGTGTTTCATTAAGGCCGGACATATCTCGGCATAGAGATTCCAGAAAAAAAATCATTATTAAAGTGGCTATGCTAGAATCCTGGAAATTATTTTAAATTTATTAAAAAACTGCAAGCACAATAGACAATTACGAAACAAAACAAGAGAACAATACAATTTATTTAATTAATAAATATACATCTACATATTATAATTGTTCAGATTGTTTGCCATCATATGAAATGCAACGATTCACCCGTCTTCTGATAGATATAACAGCTGCTTCTACTTCAGCTGAGGTAAACTATTCAATGCATTTCTATTTCAAATAGTCATATCTTCTCTGCTAGTCGGTTGAACTTTGTAAATAGTCTTTACTCTACGCCATCCACGAGGATTCTTTGTACTGTACCGTAAGAAATATCTAGATCTCTGACGTCGTCTTAAGGAGTGAACTAGCTGAATATGACAATGTTGTCTCAAGCGGCGAGCTAAACTCTGAACAATTGGTGAACTCTATGAGGATACTGCAAGCGTATTTTCTCGAAGCCAAAAAAAAAATAGCTAACAATCGTATGCTTCTTCGTTTATAAAGGGCATTTTTACTTAAAGAAAAATCAATTATTTCACAGAAATAGCCTTAATTGTCGCGACACTATCAGAAACTGTCATGCGTACTTTTAGACTGAAATGACAATGGTATTCTTTTATTTTATTTCGTAATTGTCCACGGTCATCTTAGCAATAAATGGATAAATGCAACATTTGGCTTATTATTGCAGTTTTTTAATAAATATCGAATTAAAAAACAAAATTACATAAATTTAACTGTAAAAAACTGAAAATAAATACACATAGCCAAAAAACTATTTTTGTAGAAATTCAATTAATAAAAGAAAATAGCACAACTTTGGTATAAGTCAGTATGGAGTTACACTCTCCCAATATTTTTTCGATAATTTTTTAAAGAAAAGAGGGAACTACTTTCGGTTTTTGCAGTTGTTTTTACTAATTTATTGAGCTATCAAATGAGGTAAAATAGATGAATGTTTGCATTTAAATTTTTTCTGATCGAAGATCGAAGAAATAAAAAAAAAAAATCGCGACCCTCTTTTATCAACGGAACGGACCAAGTTTAAGATTATTTATGATAACATTTAATCAGGATAAAAAAATGCCTTGTTAAATTGACAATTACAAAATTTATAGGCGATTATAGGAGATAAAAAAGTTGTTCATGACCTATGTTGTCTTGAAGATGTTAGTAGAAAGCAAGGATTTTATATAATAGCATAAGTGCCTACGCCCCCTAGGGGTAGAATTAGGAACTTGAAAATATTTTTCAGCAAATTATTTTGATCTTATTTGAACATTTGATCTTATTTGAACATGTATAGTCTCTCGCCATCCTTGGATCACCCTGTATAGTTAGTTAATACAAAATTTCGGATAATCGTCATTTATTAACGCTAATTTGGAGTAATAACTGAATATTGACGGGTAAAAGAACTTATAGAGACGGAAGAGTGTCAAACTAGCTGACATACCTGTCGCAACATTCTAGGAACACATTAATAAGTTTGTAGCGCTGTAAAAAGTGTTATAGAATATGCAATTTTATATAAATTAAGTTAATACATCAATATACAGTTGAACCGGGGAAATAATAGACGTACGTCATCACCTGTATGGTTCAAATGGAGATTATGTATATGAATACTATTGCGATTTTAAAAATATTTTCGTAGGAACCAAGCTCTTAGAGATAAAATGTTTGTCCTTACCGATGGGACATTAGACACTCCCGGTTCCCGCACTGGTTGTTATAGGTTATTCAAACGAAATACAAGTTTTTATAAGTAAATATACAATATTTAACACTACTTACAGGAAAGGAATCAAATTTGTAATTAGTAGCTCTTAATTCTGATTTTGATGAATAAATACATTCTAAGTAGCTAAATACTTTCGTTTAGTGTGTGTTATGTTATGTTATGTTATGTTATGGCGCACATTCATTCTTTCCCCGTCCCAACTGTACAGGGTGTCCCATTTTCGACACTTTTATAGGGTATCTCCGTAATTGTTAGTGCTATCAAAAAAGTAATGTAGGTGCCATGTGCTCTTTTTGGGTCAAACTTAAAATGCTAAAATCAAAATTTGAACATTTTCGCTTGCTTAATAGATACGGGGGAAAATAAAAAATTTACAATTTCAAAATAACCCTATATTTTCTTAGTTAAAAGAGACGCAGAAAAATGTTTTACACAGAAGTTTCTTTATAATGATTGTTGAATAATCTGCCGTTATCAGAATAAGTATAAGTAATTTTTTTAAATGAAACACCCTGTATATTTTAATCTAAAAATATAGCATTTTAAATTCTCTTTTCAAATATATAACACACCATGGATGATATTTGTTTCCTAGGCGATTTATTTAAACGTTATTACTTTGAAACGAAATAAAAGATTTCAGATTAAGGCAAAAATAACGGGAATTATCGCAAAAGTTCGGAATATGTCCTTAAATGGTTGCCGTCTTTCCGGATAGCGAACAAAATATAAATTTTTCGTAATTTCTTCGTTTTTTCCACTTTCAATATAAACTGATATCATCAAATTTTTCAAAATGTTGATAAGTCATTTTCACAAATGAATATGTAAAAATCAAATTGACGTTAAATGTTAATAATAACTAGAATGTCAACATAGTTGTTTCTATGATATTAGCTTTTGTTTCATTGTCTACTGTGGTTTAAAGTAATAAAGTTTAAATAAATCGCCTAGGAAACCAATATAACCCGGTGTGTGTTATGTTATGTATGTTGTGAGAAGAGAATTTAAAATGCTATCTTTTTAAATTAAAATATACAAGGTGTTCCATTTAAAAAAATAAGGTTAGGTCCGATAACTTTTTTACCTGACCCCGTATACTTATTCTGAAAATGGAACATTATTCAAGAATCATTATAGAAAAACTTCTGTATAAAATATTTTTTTATATCTATTTTAACTAAGGAAATATAGGGTAATTTTGAAATTGTCAATTTTTTGATTTTCCCCCGTATCTCTTAAGAAAGCGAAAATTTTCAACTTTTGATTTTACCATTTTAAGTTTGACCCAAGAAGAGCACATGACACCTACATTACTTATTTGATAGCGCTAACAATTACGGAGATACTCTATAAAAGTGTCGAAATTGGGACACCCTGTACATACGTATCAAACGCTACATAAGCGTCTAGAATTTAAAGGGTTTGCACTATTGTGGTCTCTCAGTCATATGCCTAGGCGGTTGAGCTTTCATTTCTATTATTAAAAATTATGTTTATTTACAACCATACCTTTGACATTTATCTAGATGGGAATACATGGGTGAAAAGCAATCACTTTCTACTGGGGTAATGTCACTTTCCATCTAGATAAATGTCAACATTCATTGAGTAACCAAAATGACTTGACAACTTGACCTTCTTTTATTTGTGGAGGGTGGCGAAGCTTTTGGTGATACAGGGGTCTTATTTTTCATACAAACCTCTGTGAAAAGTTTTATTCCTGTCTCGAGAAATGATTCACCTCGGCGCTACGCTCCTCGGTTTAGCATTCTTTTCTCTCGACAAAAATGAAACACTTTTCACCTCGGTTTGTAAAATACTATTATTTACTTAACAACAATAAATTGATAAATTTTTACTCAAATTTAACCATTTTATTGCTTAGATCTGCGCTTCATAGACAATTAGAAAAATTGAAGATGTTATTTCTGTCAATTGTACAAGATTTGTGTTTGTTTTTCAGTTGTATTTTGTAGTGTGACTGATATGTAAATTTTTTTCAACCTATAGAATGTGTCGTTTACATAAACTTAAACAAACGATGTGATTAAGTGATCGTTGCTATAATTTGATAGAAAACCACTGTTTTTAACAGTAATGATCAAATTACTAAGATTCTTAAGTTAATGATAAGTAACGACTTACCCATGCATAGCTTAGTGTTTCGTGGGTTAGGTGTTTATTTATTAGTCCGTTAATACTATTCATTAACGATTTTGGAAATGAAACTAAGAGCAAATATATAAATTGTTAAAGGAGGTAGCGATCATACACGTATTCCTGTTTCAGGTCATAGATTTCGTTTTGATTGATTCAAAAACGGACGAAAACGACTTTGACGGTTCTGAAACGTCCGAAAATAATGAAAACCCAACCACAAATGGATTTAGAAACAACAAGGGTCAACCTGAAGCTCTTATAGTCTTAGCTGAAGAAGAATTGGTGGCCATCGATTTGTTAAGTAAAGGATGGAAAATGATGAATTTGCCTTATTTGGTTGCTTTACACTCTTCGGCTGTCACTTGCAGTCAATATGTGTCGGGTAAGATATATTTTTAAAAATTTCAGGATCGTGACTCGGTTTTGGCCCTTGTTTCCTTGTGATTTCTTTCTGACAAAATATACGAACACGACATATAATTTAGATTTTCACATAATTTTTTTGAAAAACCATAACAGCTGTTTCGGTACACAGTATCTTCGTCAGATGGTGAGTACAATTCCGAACAAACACAATTATATTACGAGACGGTGGCGTCGCCTTCCTTGTATCTGCTCGCAAAAAAATAATATATAAAATTAAGAGAGAGATGATTTTTATTTGTTTAGAATTCGATCGGAGATTAAACTATCAACTATAATTGTCCTAAAGTTTATGTCACGTGAATGTAAGAACTAGGCAACTTGAAAATCTTAGAACACGCTATCTCGGGTTACTTATTTATTGCAGCAAAGCATATACTAAATAAACCTATACTGTTCACTATCATTTAAGGCTGTGGGCTTCATTTATGCTTAGATATTGACGATTTTCGCCAGACCACGTCATCGATACTTAGAAATTCTTCTGGCTAATATAATGTTTAACACTGTAAAATAATTCCGCATCATTTTCTGGAGGTCGCCACGTCTAGGGTCCTTAAACAACCGTTGACGGCTCGTAACGATAGTCCATTTTTTTTTGGCTAGGTGGTCATTGTAGATTTACTTATTTCTATGACCAAAGGAAATTTGTCTATTTTCCTCGTTTGGGCATGTTTATTCTGATGAAATCCCGAGAGAGACGCTCGAGGGATTTAATACCCCTCGACATGTTGTAAAATTTCCAAAACTAAACTTTTCGTGAACATGAAAAATTGTATCCATAAAAAAAGAGCTCTAGTTAATATTACCATCGATAGAACATCCGAATTTTTGTACGGTATCTAGTTTAATAGGTACCATACGTCATTGACAAAATACTGTGATACACAGAGGTTTCGACAGACATAACACAAACCAATGTTATAAATGTTTGGTTATGCCAATCAGTTCAAATTGAATTTTGTTTTGCAGATATTTCTGACGAATTGTGGGAGCATCTTAAAGATGCAGGACGAGCTCAAACAAGCCATCTATATTCTGACAGAAAGTGGCTCATAGATGGAGGTGGATTATTGTGTTCGAAAGGTAATAAATGTTTATTTTATCACTGTCTGGATCACTAACGGGGAACCTTAGCTTCTCCCATAGTGACATTATGAGATAACTGTAGAGGTTAAACTTTACTGCGTTACTGAGCTTTAGGACGATGGGAGGGCCGATATCGCCTCTGATCTTCCTCAAATACATATAAAACCCCTATCTCCCACCATACCCGCTATAACTCTGGTAATAGTTATCATATATTTTTACTGTTGGAGAAGGCAAGATAGAATTGGGAAGGAAATACAGGGGATTTTATAATTTGGAAAGAGCTCAAATTTAATGTTTTGGTTTTTATTTTTTCCTGACTTTGTTCGAAGAAATGTCCAAAAATAAATTTCACTTTTGCTACTTTTTATTCTCCACAAGATGGCATCATCAGATCTTTAATGCGGCGTTTCGTCTTTGAGTCACCATCATCAATCAATAAATCTACCTTCATCGGTATATAACAATTAATGTTGTTCCTACGTTTTGTTCCTTAAATTGACTATGGGTCATTAAAATTACCCTTCGTACGTTCCTGTAATTTACTTTTGTTTCAAAAAATTCGATTTAAATCGATTATAAGTTATAATTTAGTAATATCAATTATTCAACGGAAATACAAGGAATGTCTAAGAAACGAATTTTAGATTTTTGCGGCATATTATTGGGCTCATAATTACGCAACTTTTTCCGAATTTAACCGACTTCGTATCTCTTACCGTTTCCGAAATCCCGATGGTGAGAAACGAAGTCGTTACACCCTGTATGTATGTGTGTATAAAGAAAGAAATGTACATTTTATTGAGCGCAATATTTCTGTATAAGGTTCAACCCAAAGGTATTGTAAACTACAAATCCCAAAATCCATTCATAAAACTCTTGGAAAGTGAAGCTGTGATTGTGTGAAATGTCATTGAAAATCAGTAATGGGTGGAAGAGAGAACTACATGTTTGTTGGCTGAACGGCAACATTGCTGAAGTCTGGTTATATCAGATGGATAAATATTAAAACATAATCATACTTACGGATGAAAAGATAAATCCTTATTTAAATGATCCACTCTTTTACAAACTACACATGAATGCACCATGATTGTTTATACACATGAATGCACCATGATTGTTTATAAATAAATAAAAAATATGAATAAGACGATTTTTCACCAATAATCACATAAAACATAAATCAACCAAAATATATAAACGATCCGTTAAATCACAGCGCCAACGTTGTAATGTTTACAAGATTAGTATTCATTCATATTTTGGCTCCTGGATCGTAGCGCAGTAGTAAAGTAGAAATAGATGTTGCCAGAGTGCAGTTGGATTAATTCAAGATTCGTTTGATACTTTTAAGTATAATAATATTTTTTTAAAGAATCTCTCTTCGCCTTTTCACAGTTTATAGTAAAATTATAGGGAAATAAATTTTAAGAGCAATTCCGGATTAACCTCAAACCAACAGTATTTGTCAAATTAACAAATTTTTAATTGGGATTTTGCAAGATACCTTTGCGATAAATATGCCAATCTGGTTATGCTGCAATAATGACCGAAAGAGGTGGGAAAGACTGTTTATATTCGTTGCGCAGGCTAGAAATGTACATTTTTCTATGTGTAGTTTGTAATATCTTTGGTTCAACCCAACGAACAAACCCATATCTAATGTACTATATACTCGCTTCTTTTTACACTGTTCTTAGTTGGTTAAAGCCGAGGGTCGAGTGTAAGGCCCGAACTTCTATCACAGCAGCCTTGCAGCTTATTGTGTACCCCGATCTTGTTAGAAAAACACCGTACTTATATACATATAGGGTGTTGAAAAAAGGTCGGTACCCCGGAATAACTCCGGTGGATCGCTTGCAGCGGAAAATGTCTGGGGAAAACACTTAAAAACGCGCAACACTATTAAACCAGAGAACAAAAAAATTAATAGTACCTATTCTGCTAAATTCAAAATTAAAGCCATAAAAATGAAAAATCTTACTTACGTTGTTTCTTTTTTGTTAGTTACATGGCAACCCATGTCTATTGTTAGTAACGGAAAAACTCATTGTCGATAGATTCTTGTATTATTTTTAACGCTTGTGTTAAAAATAATTCGCTTTCAAGACTAGTGCCATAAGATGGCATTTAAGGCGATAACAACAAGCGTTAACAGTCTACTTTTAGCGTTTGTAGATAAAGTAATTTATTTCGTTCAAATTTTGTACCTTACAAGTGATTCCATAATCCATCGATGCCGTTTCTCCAATATTGATACTAAACACTAATAATAAAATGACGAACGCGACACCTCGTATATGTCGCATTGTTGTATCTGATTTAGTTATTTTTTTAAATTTCCCAATATTTTTTTTTTCTAGGAGCTTTGCCTAAAAGGGAATTGTTGTTAACCGGCCACGAAGATGGAACGGTTCGGTTTTGGGATGCCGGAGGGGTTACTTTAACCCCCATTTATAAGTTTGGTACGGCACAGTTCTTTACTGGCGATGATCTGGATGGTAAGTTTTTAGCAATAAAGTGACGTCCACGTATACAGGGTGTTCAGGATACTTGGAGCGGTGATTCTACATGTTGAAATAAAGGTAGTAAGTCATATGACAAAAAGTCGAGAACTCAATACATTTCTAGTTACAGATGTCGAAGTTAATTTTTTTTTTATTTTTAAGTTTACATTTAGCACAGGGATTACACTTAACGGCTTCCGTCATTCTGTTGAAACGTTCTTCTCTTGTGCCACCGAGGGCACTTGACCTGGAATTCAAATTTAATTTTTGGCATATCTTTTTATTTTGACAGTAACAGTTATTGAAGAAAATGACATGCCGTTTTAAAAACAAAAGAATACCTAATAAAATATGGTACTTTTTATTCGAGTTGATAAACCTCACTGTTTAGGCTCAAAACTGGAAGTTTTTGTTAGCAGTAAAATTAGTTTTTCAAATGGAAAAGAAATGAAAGTATTACTACCTTTATTTAACATCACCTCTCCAATTATTCCCGTTGCATTACCCAAACATGCTGTATTATTTGAGAAAGGAAAATTTAACAATATTTTTGCTACTAATTCCATCTCGCGGATAAAACTCGCAATTTATTACACTTGTTTAATAAAGGTGTAAATTGAAACTGTACACATTTTGCAGGTAGAATCTTCCATGTTTAGTAGTCAAGACCAAATATTGTTAACAAAGTGAAAACTTAATAAAGGTATGGTTTCGGTAGGACTGCTGGCAGTAACGTCTGACCGAGACGCATGGCAGTCACGACCAGCTGTTAACTGTCGAGTATGTTCCCTGTAACTGCTGGAAGCCATGGGTAGTCAATTATCTCCGTTGAGAAAAGCAGACTTACTGTGGTATCTATGTATATATCCAAATATTTTCTCGTATTTCTAAATTTTTATAATCCTATCTTGATGGTCGTATAATTGATGAAATATGCGTTTCATCATCCTCCGCTAAAAAAATTTTGCTACTAAAGGCAGAACTGAAACTTTTTCATACACAATCGCATAACATTAAAGGCGTTTAGAAGCAAATTTGGATATAAAATTTACATGCAAGCAGTCGGGCAGTCCCGTCTAGACCGGTATCGGAGCAGTACGTACACAGCAGGCGACTGCTGCTAGAACCACATATTTTATTTTCCTAAATGCCAGTGCTCGACCAGTGCAGTTCTACCGAAACCGTACCTTAAGGATGGATCGTATCTTATCTAAAGCCTCAACCCGACACACCCCAGTAAATTTTAGTGACCGTAACGAGTCAGCCAGTTAATCATAAATCGTACGTCAAGTTTAAATCTTATTTATGTTCGTAAAATTATAATTAATGGTAATAAGGCAGAGAAAAGAAAGTTTTGAGTTGCTTCCTCTTCAGGGATGGATACTATACCTTAGTTACTAAATAAAAAATTTATGGCCAATGGGGGTTAGTTTTCATTAATTATAATTTGACCAATTTTCTATCCAAATTCAATAAATCTTATTCAAATTCACTCACAATATACACTCCCCGGCACAAGATTCTGCCACTTCAAAATTGTGGTGGTGTAAGTTTGAGCTTTTATAACTTATTTTGTGCTCCCGAACAAACCCGAGATTAAACGAGTTACTTAGTCCCTTGGTTTATAATATACTTTTTTATTTCCGCTAGCTTAGTCCTACTTTAGTCCTGGAAGCATAAAAATACATTTATTGAGATTATTGTCTTTTTTTAATAATCTTAGTTACTGTTATATATCGGGGTAAATTAAAATATTTTTTGTCACAATTTCACCCTCTGGAAAAATTCAGGCGGATAATTTGGTATGTAATCGTTTTGCTATAATCTTATGGTGGGACCACACCACACTAAACAGTGCTATGCCGGCAGCCAGTGCCGCCGGGACGAGTTGCTCGGCCAGGTCGAGGATGACTCAACCTGTAAAAGCATGTACCATCGTGCCGATAAAAAATTAGAACAGCAAAATTTCTTATTTTCTCCTTGACTATTAGGAATTATTTACTGTCGAGTCTGATACCAGTAAAATGTCATATACAAATATTATATGTCAACATAGATTGTCACTTTATCATTAACTTCAGCAACAATTAAGCCTCCAGCAATAGGCTATTATCTATAGTCGGTTGCGAGATGGTGCTTTTATTAGGGATATTGCAGGCGAACAAGCGAGTAAACAGAAATACCGTGTTGTTGGCAAAACACAAAATAGCAAGGCATCGAACTATTATTATATTACGAGCAGTTTCAAGTTCCCCTAGAATGTTTGCTAAAGATAGAAGAAAAATAGAAGAATACGAATTATCAAGAAGTAATAAACAGGAATGTTCTATGGCTACATATTAAAAAAAAATTGTTGCTACGACAAATTTTGTGCTTGTATATTTTTCTCATTTCTGTTAAATTTCTTTTATTATTCAGTTTTATTTTAATTTTTTGGCGACATTAAATATACCTACTTTAAATGAAGGATTTGCCTTTTTCTTAATAAAAAATGTGTAATACATTTAGTTCCTCCATATAAACTTTTGCTCAACTTTATAAAACAAGTAACATAGTTTGATACCACCTCGTATCGCAAAATACAAACCTTAAATTATGTAACCTAGGTTACTTTCTGAAAGTTAGGTGTTTTTACCTTTACAGCTGTCGAGCATCTTTTATAGTATAATATGAGATATGTATTTCCGTTCCCAGTTTTGAGATTAGCTGTCCTCGTTTTTTTTCGGCACTATGGTACTCGGGGAAATAGTCGAATTTTCGACAACCAAAAGTCGGCGGCAACCCGCGCTGCTTAGAATTGCGTCCTGCCAAATATAAAGATTAGAGGGTTTCGGACAACCTGCGACCTGACTTCGATGCGAAAATTGATTTATCTTTTTAAATGGCGGGACACCAAACTGGATGACGAAACTCGGGGGTATACGCGACCTGCTCGACGGCCAAGTTGCGCAACTAAGCCAGGCAACACAGGCCGCCCGTCTAGCACAGTTTGGCATAGTCCCGCCATTAGATGTATTCCTAACATTTTGTTGTTTGAATTATCTCATTTCTTGTAAGAGTTACACAATTTCAAATACACAAAAACAATTTTAAAAAGAAAATTATTGACATAAATAAAAACCAATAAATTAACGACAGGAACAAAAATTTTAATAAGGTGTATGTCCACCTCTTGAAACAATTCAAGCCCGCATTCTTCGTGGTATTGAATGAATAAGATTAGTTGATGAATAGTCTGATATTCCTGTCAATGCCAATCTTTGCTCTTGCATATACCGACATGTAGATCGACATGAATGGGACACTTCAAAAACAAAATGTTAGGAATGCAAACATCTAATATTATATCAAAAAGATTATAAACAAAATTAAAAACGTTATAAACATTAAACTTAGCCAAAATTTTTATGTGGCGGAATTTTGTGCCAGTGATTGTTTAAGTAATGTCTGGTACTCTATAACAAAAAAAATAAAATTTACTAAGTCTCTTACTTTATACAGGGCAACTAAAGTTTAACTTACTAATTTCATGTTACAGCTCTGAGGTGTTGTCGGGTTGGGACTAATTGGGGAATATTTCCACCCTTATTAGGTTTTCACTTTGTTAACAATTTTGTTTTTGTAGTGTTGACGGCTGAAGATACGGGTTCTTACGTTCTTACCTACGAAGCATGTGCAGTTTCAGCTTATACCTGGATTGGGTTTTTATTAAAGGACTGGAAATACTTATTTTTTGCCGAAGTTTCGATAGTTTGGTTTCTATCTTCTTCGAGACAAAAAAAAATTTAAAAAATACAACTTCTTTTTACCACATTTAAAATTTGTCCTTACGATACTGTTGTACTAAACAGAATAGTTTTCATTTGTATATAATTATTCTTACCAGTTTTTTAGAAAGGTACTCACTCGTAAGTCACAGTTAAAAAAAAAGATTATAAATTTGTTTTTATGTATGAATTTTGTTAATCCTTAGACCCTCCGCCAAGTCAGGATCCGGAAGATATCGAGGAAGAATGGCCTCCATTCAGAAAAACTGGTGTTTTTGATCCTTATTCAGATGACCCACGACTCGCCGTTAAAAGGGTAAATACGAGTTTTAAGTATAGTACAGTGATAAATTGCTTTTGTCACCCCCGATTAAAATATATATAGCGTGTGTGACAATATTCGCAACATTTGGAAAACTTTTTTTATCTGTAATGTTAGAAAAAAACCTATTCTTCATAAAAAGTTTTGCTTACCTTAAAGCCACCTAATCATAAATATAACGAACGTACTTAGATCGGTCAAAAAGGAAGTAATATTTATTTACATGGTACAAAAAAATTTATTAGAAAAAAGTTAAGAATCAAATTTAATATCAAAATATAAAATAACAGGCATTTACGAAGAAAAAATATTTTAGTCTATTTTTCTTCGTATCAATCTATTCTTAAACTTCATTGATTTTGATGAGTTCCACATTTCATATTTTTTACAAGTTTGTAAGAAACATATTTTTAACTTCAACATTTATCTAGGTGTAAAGTGACATTTACCCGGGTGGAAAGCGATCATTTTCCACCCTTGTAAATGTCACTTTTCATCCAGGTAAATATCAACATTCATTGAATATCCAGAATAACTTTACGTTCATTTTATTTGTGGATGGTGGCGAAACTTTGTTAATTTTTCACGTAGTTATATTTGTCACATAAAATATCATTTGCATTTAAATGGTATGGTTGTTCGAGAAACGAAAACTTTTTTCCGATATTTTTTTGTACCATATAAAGGGGTGTGTATAAAAATTCGAAATTTTTTCGAAGCAAGAACTAATATTTAATTCCAGAATGTGTGTTAAAACGACGAACGTGAAATGTTATAGTATTTCCTTTGCAGGTAGTAATGTGCCCGCTTTCTGCAACTCTGGTCATTGCAGGAACCGCGGGTCAGGTAATAGTCGCGAAATTCGACACGGAGGTTCTCGACGGTCCTTTAAAAGTTACTACCATGAACATTGTTAGTGACAGAGATGGTTTTGTATGGAAAGGGCACAATCAATTGGCACCAAAAACAGGTGAGACAACAAGTGGTTAAATTTACAAACCAGAAGAAAACAGTTTTTTTAAATGTCACAGTTCATATGTCCTTTATATCATATAGTATAAAGGATGTTTAAAGCTTTGTTTTCGATATACAGGGTGTCAAAAGTTTTTTTTTTTGGTTTTTATGAAATATTAAAATTTAAAAAAGCATCAAATCAATTATTTTTTCGCTGCCAGGGCCATTTCCGAGGGACCTACAGCTTCACGTGGGATCCCAACCACGATTCTTAGCCATACGCTGTTCCTCAAATGCTATCAAATCTTATGACCTACCGATTAGGGAATGCGCACCGTTCCCCGTACCCCCCACGAGATGCTATACGATCTCATTGGGCCTGATTACCGGCGTGAATGGTTTAGAGATGGAGATCATAGCTTTCTCACTCTTTCCTGTTGTTTGCATGACGCCTGATAGCAACGCTATGACTTATCATACCACTGAAATCCACCTATGGCGAATCATACACAAGAACTATTTGTTTCTTTGGGTTTTCGGTCAATTTTTATTGAAACTAGTGTTTATTTCGTTGTAACGGTTCGGTTTATTTTGTTTTTAAACCATCTTCAGACTATAATATAAAAAGACAAAAAGTTTGGATTAGATTTACTTAATATTTTTAAATAATGAATCTGTAGCATATTTCTTGCGAGGAGTAATAATTCGGACTAAAAAATTTATGGCATTTCATTTAAAAAAAAAAGTTTAAAAGTCCCGATGTCCCGATATGAAATACACTGTATATTTAAAATATACATCTTCAACAGTCCACTAATATTTATTTTAAAGTTTTCCTTTATCTATTATATTATGGGATGTATTACACACTAAATGGACACCCTGTATACGAGTACACTGTCATATTGAAACTATACGTTTCGGAATTTTCAAAATAATGCTGTTTTGGAGGAAGTTACGTTCACCAAAGTACCTAATTTCTTTTCTTTCAGTACTTAATGTTTACATGTTTTATTTCAGGTGACATCCATCAAGTAAGAGGTTTTCAAGCGACAACACTGCTTCAACTGCATCCGCCTGCAGCAGTAACCTGTGCGGTTCTTCACGCCGATTGGGGACTAATGGCCGCTGGCACGGCTCACGGTCTTGCTCTGCTAGACTATATCAAAAACAAGCCTGTCATCGTGAAATGCACGCTTAATCCAAATGGTAAGGATTATTAATAGTTATTTATTATACAAGGGAAAGAAGTATTAGATTTTCGCTCGAGGTTGTGTTCCGAGAGCTAAAATCTAATATTTTTCCCCTGTATAATGAACAATTTTTTTCTGTGAATAGCCAATAAAGTGTTTAGAACGTGTGGCAGTGCTGAAATATCACCCAATTTGCGACCAGATACATCAACGGCAGTTGTGTCCATGGCAGAAAAAAATATAATTCAACACCAGAAAATTTTGTATAATAATATATTATAAAATTAAATATCTACCTTTACTTATGTATATTTATATTCGGGAAAAAAGTAATTCGCATCATTTTTTTCCCGGGAAAAAAAGTAATTTCATAAAAAGTGACATTTTGTTACCTGCCAGCAAAGATAAAATGTCAAACATTTTTTCCGTCACAGAAAAAACTTCTTTATCCAAAGTGAGACTGGATAAGCCGGTTCATATTTTTTTTTATATGTGTTCTTCACAGATAAAATACAAATTTGAGCAGTACAATCTGACGAATGTTTTTACTTTAAATAGATCTCACTGGTCAGGGAGATGCTCCTATCACTCGCCGAAAATCTTTCAAAAAGTCTCTTCGCGAGTCCTTCAGAAGATTGAGAAAAGGCCGTTCAACAAGAAGACCTAGCAACAAGGATGATAAACAGGTGACTGAAAAAATTGCACTGCTTATATTTTAAACGGGGTCTACAGACTTTATCTCACGAGTTAGAATAAAACATGGTGTTATTTTCTTCAATAATTCAACCATTTATTGGTGTTTTTTCTTTTTTTTTTGATTAACAGAAAAATTTATTGGCGAAGAAACATAAAGAAATCCATTACAGGTCGAATTGAGAATTTCCTCCTTTTTTGAATTTGTTTAAAGAAAAGTTTGCGCCAATTTTTTCGTTGATCGCGTATGTTATTTTTTCTTTTTTGAAATTGTCCATATCTCGCGACTAATTTTCAAAATTATTTTAAAAATTTTTTAAAATCATTGGATAGCAGCCAGCTTTGAAAAGTTCAATGCCAAATAATTACGTCGCCTGTCGTTGGTACTACAGGAAGGATTATTTTATACCGCATTATGTCTAACATTATTTCTAAAGCCATTTTTTAGAACACGAAGATTGCAAAAACGTTAGTTTGCAATTTATCTCGCAAGCTGTTTACCCTACATTAAAATGTCAAACACAAATCTAATTAATCATTTTAATATGTGCAGTATGCATATAGGGGGTTTGTTCGGGTTTGTTGTATGGAAATGACTTTTAAACCCGCAATTCCTGAGATGGAAACAAATAGAAGAAAAATAACCATAAATGATGCTTTGAATTGATAAGCGAAAAAGCCACCTTATGTCAATCCCGAAAAAACACGTGGAAGGCACTGGCGAATGTACTCAATATATGTGAAAGAATACTATAATCGTAGCACTTTTTTATTCTGTCATACCTTTTTGAACAATTTGAAATGAGTGCGAAAAATGTATGTTTTGCAACACACAAAATTGAAATCACAACATTTATTATAGTTCGGCAGCCCGTTACCAAAATGTCCTGTTATCACGCCTTCATCTAGTCAATGACTAATCGCTAGATTAATAAAAAATAAGAAAATTTTACTCTAGCGAAAAAGTTTACCCGTCAGAGTGATTTCAGTCCGTAAGAAAACAGGTCGTCTTTTTGTTACTACACCTTGTCCGTTCTTGATGAAATCATATTAAAAATATAAAAAAAAAGTGAATTCATCGACAATGGACGTTTTAAGTGTTGCAAAAATTCCATAGTTTAAATGAAAGATGTAAAGAAAAGGGGTATCAAAAAGTTACAGCGCTCTGGTCATTTTTTTTTAATTGTTGATAACACTATATGTACCTGTATATGTATAATTCATGATCGCGGTACACGGCGCGTGCATGGGACGGCTTGCTGTGTGGCTTGGTTGTCTATAACATCTCAGCATCAGCTATGTCCCCATATGAATTATTATTGATACACGTGCTGTATTGACTGAAAACGGTTTTGCTAAAAAACGCGTGTGTAAAAATGTCAGTTCATTTTTTTCCCCCATTTTCCGAGCCACGATACACGATTTCTGCTCGAAAACGGACGAGGCGCGATAACTCGAACAGCGTTAAAAAAATAACATAGATGAATTCTCCGCTGTAAACAAATTTCGATTTTTCTCAAACCAAAAGTATTCACCGCACGGAAAATGTCAGTTACTATTTTCATCTCCTCAAAGACATCACTCAGTCAGTCAAAAAATAGAAAGAACGGACGAGGCGCGTAATTATTACGACCACTTTTTTTTACATATGTAAAGATGATTCTCAATGATTTCGCAACGTTGCCAATATCCGTTTTTGTTAATTTCCTTCCCAAGTCGTTATTAAATCACCAAACTCAAAAAACTTTAAGTCGTGATCAGTCTGAAATTATTATAATCGACGAAGCAACGTATCTCTTTCGCATATGAAAACTCTACGGAAGCAGCCCCGCTGCGTCGCGTTTGAGCAACATTTAATAATAAGCCATTTCCATATCACCCTGTATTTAATGTCTGCATACTTTGACTTATGAATGGATGGTTCTAGGAAATGTCATAGACTTACTGTCAACTAATCTTCCTTCTGTGAATGTGTATTTCAGCAAGCACCAGTTGTCAATTCCCCCCCTGTAAGAAAACCTCCAGGAACTGAAGAAGCTGACGGTAGTCCTCTAGACGCCAAACCTGTAGAACGGCAAATAGAAGCTAGACCGACCGACGATTCTATGGCATCCTTTGTTAGATGTTTATATTTTGCGAGAACTTTCCTTATTAATGGTAAGTAACTTTTTTTATTCTTCGCCCATCGCTTAAAATCCCAACAAGAATATTTTTATAAAGTTTCATCGCAAGTAGCTTTCTTGTCTGATTTATTACCCCGCGTTAAGATAACGGCGCATTCACAATTTTTTCATGTCATATATGAATCAATCTACCGGGTGGTGCGGCCGGTCAGGACCCATAGGATTTTTCATGTAAATTACGAGGTGGTCAAATATTCGCTCCACTATTTGTTTTAGCTCAATGTACTTAAACGTTTTAAAGACTACAATAAGAATAATGGTCTTGTTCAATTTAAAGTCTATTTTCCTAGTAATTTAGGAGATATTGAACAAAATGTATTTTTAAAATGATAAACTAGAAAATACGGACCTGATACAGTTCGGTCAGTATACACCAGCAAATAAATGATTAAAAATTGGTCAAAGCCATTTTATGTCAATGTTAAGGTTAGGGACAGGTTTTGATTAAAATTACTTATTCAATTATTGTAATAACCTTCCAGTGAAAATATATCAACAGACAGTAAATTGTCTTTTTATTTTACGCTACACAATAAACAATCATAATTGGAATTGAAATTAGGAATTATTTTGATTAATGTTTAAGAAGATGCTCAAACAGCCCTCCGTTAGCCGCCAAACAATATCCTAAACGATTATAAAACTCCCTTCTTACATTGGGCAGTTGGTGTGGCTAAATTATATCGCAAACTGCTGAATTTAAGTTTTTATTTAGCAAGGGTTCCTTTAGATTTAAATTTTTTAAATTATTTTTCTTATTGTTAATCTGCCTGGAATAGATCGGTTAGGAAAATCTACTTAGAACAAGTCGGATACCACCACATATATATAACCATTATATTGCTAATACCATCTGCAATTATGTCCCCGCTATGGGCATCGAAGGGGTAATAGTGAGTTTGTGAAGTTCAGAAATTTCCTTGTGAAAGTAAACATTCGACAGGACCGGATTTCAACTTTTTTAATGTAAATTTCACTGGTTAGGAAAAATATTGCAATCAAAATTTCGATTAGTTCGATTTAAGACAGCGTTCCATGCATACTATTTCTGACTATATGGTGATCCGACGATGCCCTGATTGGTGTAAACTTTTGGTGCCAAATTCCGTCCGAATATTTGTAACAATCGACACGATGAGCTTTATTTTAACTTTCATCCGACTTCGTATGTTTCTTAACCTCACTTTTTTCTAAACCAAAAATTAAAAAGGAATGGCTATATTGACTATTTTGGGAATTATTATCAGCTACTAATGCACCAAATTAAAAATACATTAATTTTAAGGTTAGGTAGTGACCACATATTATTATATATTATATTAACTATATACGAGTGACGCTCTCTTCTTTTTTTACAAGCTTTTTAATGAAATTTTTCAGAATATTTTCGTATATATGTACATACCTTAAATACTTTATACCTGATATTGATCCACGACTTTTGCAAAAAAGCACCAAGTACTTGTATCCTTTCATCTTAAACAAAACAAGCCACTAACCTATCAAACAGCGAATCACCACAAATTAAAAACGCCTTCACAAAAATTGTTGTTAGGTAATGAAAGTTTATAAACACTAATATACCGACAACAATGCGGATAAACCACTTTTTATTCTGTAATTTGAAAAAGCATCCAGGACCAAAGATGGCGACGAATAACAACAAACAAATAATGTCGGGCCGGCTCTGACGCGATCGAGAAAATTTCCACCCTACTGCGCAAACTCAATAGTACCACGCCATCTCCCATAGCGGGGACAACTTAAACAGAATCGTACTACAGATCCAGAGAATTTTCTTAATATCTTAAAAACGGTATGTGGAAAAAAGTTGTATTCTCCTTAGAAAGTCTTAATAAAAGTTTTCTTTAAAATCAATACGGGAGCGAATATTTGAACACCTCGCAATTTACATGGGAAATTCCATGTGTCCTGTTCGGACGCACCATCCGATATATTTAACATAATAATGTTTTTTTATTGCAGTACAAAACACTGTTCCAACCCTTTGGGCAGGAACGAACAACGGGACTGTATATGCGTTTACTATTATAGTCCCTTCATCGGCAAAACGGGAGACAGACGATGTCGTCTGCCATTTGGCAAAAGAAATACAGCTTAAGCACAGGTATTTAACTTTATTTATTTACTATTAGAAACGGTACAGGGTTATACATTTTTGACATTTTTGCTGGGTATCTCGGTAATTATTGAACTTATCAAAAAACTGATGTTCATGTCATGAGATTAGAGAAACTAAAATCCCGCCGTATTTGTGCCGGTTTGGTTGCCAACCAACGACCAGAACCGAAACCAGTCGTAGGGATGAAACGATATTAAAAATCTATCGATACGTGGACAATAGATATCAAAATTAATTCTAAAAGTGGCTTTTCAGTAATGGTCAAAAGACCTTCTTTAATGCGGGAAAATAGATTGTTTATTTCCCAGTAAAGAACGTCTTGATGTGCCAAAATATTGCCGTGTAATCATTTTCATTAAGGACGAAGTACGGTCCTGTTCGTCGCATGACATCTGACGATCGGCTTTGTTTATATGCGCGAGGCCATAAATTTGTCACTTTTGCTTTTAGAGTTTGGCTATCCATAGATATAGGTCGGTTTGTTTTCATTTAAATACCATATAACCGTCACTTCGCATCATGACCTTTTTAAATAGTAGTCGACGTAACTTCAAACTTGACAAACCGAACACACCTAATTTTAATTTGCAGGGCGCCTGTGATAGGTATAGCTGTCCTGGACGGGTCCAACAAGCCCTTACCAGAGCCTCTCGAAGTGGAAAAGGGAGTCGCTCCTTTACCTGACACTACACAACCCCATAGGGTGGTTATAGCATCGGAAGAACAGTTCAAAATATTTACGTTGCCGTCGCTTAAGCCCTATTGTAAATTCAAGCTAACTGCACATGAAGGTATGAGGTTTTTTATTACGCAGTGCTTAAAATCGATTTATGAATACTCCCAAAACACCAGCGTAAAATTGAATCCTAAAAATTAGTGTTATGATCGCTCGAGTGAAAAACTGCTCGAGTACTCGATTATTGAAATAACCAACATCGCTCGATTATTAAAAAAACTGCTCGAGTTATAGATTCAAGCGAAAATCGTCGCTTGTTACTTATTACCTTTCACTCTATACCCGAGCTTCGCTTGACGCCGACGCATATTCGAACAGCTTTTCGCTCGATAGGAAATACTACTAGTGCTGTGATCGCTCGAGCGAAAAATCGCTTGATCTCTCGATTATTGAAATAACCGATATCGCTCGATTATTAAAAAAACCGCTCGAGTTATCTATTCACGCGAAAACCGTCGCTGGTCACTTATTATCTTTCACTCGATACCCGAGCTTTGCTTGACGCCGGCGGAAATGTACCGCTGTAGTGTGATCGAGTTAAAAAACTGCTCGTATATTCGAACAGTTTTTCGCTCGATAGGAAATACTCTAGTTATAAAGGCGAAAAACCGAAAAATATCGCCTGTCACTTGATACACGACCTTCGGTCTACGAGCCGCGTCATCCGATTGGCGACGTTCGAGTTTGACGCTGAGCAGGTACGCGACATACGTCTTTCTTAAAGGCACAAAAACGAGAAGGTGCATATAAAAAAGTATGCCAAGTCCCTTAGTGGATTCATCGCGACATGAGTTTTGTTTTGACTGGGACTGGCTAGCCAGCGGCGATTGTAAATTTTTAAAAAATGAAAGGATATAATTTTTTTTTTTAAATCAGAATCAGCTGTTCTTCCTTAATGAAAACTCTAGATTAAACTTCTAAAACTTACAACAACAACAACCCCTGGTGTTTTATCAACACATTCGTTTCTTAGTCATAAAAATTTCAAGTGATTAATCGCTTGAGCGATTCACTCGGTTATTAAAATCGCTCGAGTATTAAGTACTCGATTATTGAAATCATCGGTTTTTCCCAACACTACTAAAAATATTCAATAATCTATTTTGTTGTGTAAAAATGTACAAAAAGTGGTAAACTTTTTTTTCGGGTTTTTACTTTTTACGCAGATTGTCTCTGCATGATTGGTAACCTGAAAACTTATTTTAGCTGGAAAATTGAAAAATATTTTGTCATTGAAAACTGATATTAGATGACGAAATATCGAAAAAAAATTATGTGAAAAAGTGTTTAGATTTTAATCTCTTGCTGTTTTGGAGCCTTTTGGCGCAAAAATTTAATTTTTTCAGAAAAATATTCAGCGATTAGTGTATTTGTTTCATATTCCCAGGAATATAATGAAAATGTGTTAAATGATCGAAAACCAAGGTAACAATCTATTATTGGAACATTTTTTAAAAACCACTCGCAACTTTGAGACAGAAGTTATTTATTCTTATATTCGTCTGCTATCAACAGTCTAAAAAAAATCGTCATAGTAAAAAAGAATAACGGAAAATCACCTAGCAACGCTGTAGTTTTTTGGGATAACTACTGCCTATATGATATTCGTTATTAACTCGTTTTTCTTGCATGTAGGTGCAAGAGTTAGAAGGATGTCATTTGCAACATTCACTTGTAAGTTACCTGAAGACAACTCGCAACATTCCGAAATGGACCTCCTGTGCCTTACAAACATGGGTGATTGCCTTGTACTAAGCATTCCTGACCTAAAACGGCAATTGAATGCCGCCGCCGTTAAAAGAGAGGACATAAAGTACGTTTATTTACGTTCATATACAGTATGTTCACGGATTGGGAAAAATAAACTATTTTATTTTTCATAAAGATTTTTGCTTATAGTAAATTTTTCTTAATAACATGTTAATATATAAGGAAGTTATTCTTGGGTCCATTTTTAGAAAAAACTTCATATGAACATATATCCTAAACGTCTGTTGAGATACAGGGTTGTAATAGATGTTGAAGGTTCGTAATAAAACATCAGCGGACATTAGCCATGCTAAACGTATATTTAAAAGAACTACATCTTAACTCAGTCTCAATATCAATAATGTACTCAAAAAAGGGTTGATTATTAATTATCTCTCTCCTCTGACAATCATACTTATATTATCCTATCATAACCTTAATTATACTTAACCTACAACCTTAACCCATAAGGTTCATGTCATTGTTATTGTTATATTATTATACCTGTAATTACAACATTAGCACGTCTGACCATCGATCGTGATATTGAAATTAGAACCAATGTCAAATAATACTATAACAATAATAAACATAACTGTTTTACAAGAAATGAGTAAAAATAGAATATGTCTCTATTTTTACCTCAGTGTGTTAAAGATTTTAATGTCTTTTTAATAATTTGTTAAGATTAATGACAAATCTGTAACAACTAGACTAGGTAGACAACTGTCAAAACTGTTTATGTTTACAAAACAAAATCTTACCTACCTTCTTACCTACTAGATCCTTTTTAATCTTTGTGAATACCTAATTTCATAACAGTGTGCAAATGAATGAGTTTCATTTTTTTATACGAAAACTGTACGTCAAACGACAAAAAATCGAAGGACGACATTTGCTCAGCAAGGACTGAGAATTTCAAAAATAATTTTTATTTAAAAAAAAAGAGGCGTACCATTCTTTTCTTAAAAAATACCGAAGGCAATTCCCTCACGAACGCTACTGGTCGGAATAAACAACATGTTATACATCATGAAATGCATCTTGATGAATAGAAAATGTGTATCAAATTTTACAAAAATATCTAGAGCAATATATATCACAGATATTAATAAAAAAGGAGATTTTTGAAAATCTTTAACAACCTTTATCTCAACAGTTAAGACGTTTAGGACATAATTATGTTCATCTGAAGTTTGTTTCTAAAAATGGACCCAAGAATAACCTCTTTAAATATTAGCACCCTGTATAAGTTTGACATAGCAAAAATCTGTAACTGATATAAAGATAAATACAGTCAGCGTTTAAATTTATAAAATAAAAGTCTAAATTCAACATTTAATTGATAAGTCACAATTTTATGAGAGAAAAAGGTAGGCTTTTATGCAATATTTTACTTAACCACTACAAAAGGATGTTGAATTACTAGAAGATGCGAAATAGTTTTAACCCGTTTCGTGATCGCCTGAATGAATGTGTAGAATTCGAAGAATGGTTTTTTATTTTTTTTAGAAAATTTTAATTTTAAATAAACTTCGTTAGTAACATTTCTTATTTAAGTTTTTTATAATGCGTTTGATTTATGTCGATATTTAAAATATAAGGTAAAGATTGTTTCATGAAAAAAGACTGCGGTAAAAGTACCTGGGCCATCCCATTATTTATGACCGTTTGTTATTATTATGTGGAAAGGACAGGATTGTAATAATTATAATTAAATATAGGCACATTAGGTAGGTTAGGGTGCTTAATTTATATTTAAATATCTTTTTGTGGTAAAATTTGTTAGTTTTTGAGGAATGGTTCAAGAATTGTCTTTTACAAACATTCCTCAGAAGTGATAGTTAGTAATGGACAATGCGAGCTATCACAGTCGCCAATTACATAAAGCTCTAAGCTCAAATAATACAAAATTGGAGATTCAGAACTACATGGCGGCGAATGATATATATTTTGAAGAAAGTTATAAAAAAAGTGATCTTTTAGAAGTTTTAAAGACATTTTGTATAAAAAAAGTATATGTTTGTGACACATTGGCAGAAGAAATTGGACATACAGTGCTACGGCTCCCACCCTATTATATATACTTTGGTTTATTTCATATATTTTACCATTTACCAGATAAATCAGCTTCGACCTTAACTTGCTGAAAATTCAAATAAAATTATTAAAGGAAACAGTGTGTTCAGGTTTGCTTTATCATGTACTTTTACTCTCCAACAGAGTGCAAATAAATTACAATCGAAAATGTGAACAAGTGTAGGCTTTAATTTCATTTTATTCGAAATATACCGGGTATCCCGCTAAGGTCGACAAGCGGCGGTATCTGGATAACTATTTGTTCTACAGCTTCCGGGAAAAAAAATTATTACAAATGTGACCCCTAGAAGTATACTTAAATTATTTTCAACTTTGAAATTTTACCGCTAGATAGCGTATTTTTAATTCAAAATCAAGAAAATTATAATATCTCTTAAAATCCATATTGAAGGTATATCACGTGGAACTGTTTTGGACTCTCCAATTAACACTATCCAAATTTTTTATTTGACGTTTTGGCCTGTCTCCTAAAATAAGGGGTGGGGGAAGATTTGATTCGTTGTTGAAGAAAAAGTTCGATAACTTCCGAATACATTAACCGATTTTATCGAACTTAGTCTTGTTTTAAAGTTAATAGCCGATTTATAGTCTGTAATAATACTTAAGTTCTAGTTTAAGACTGAACCACTAGATGGCGTTTTTTAATCGCTTTAGTAATTTACTCCATTTTCAATGAAAACTGAAATGGAAGCCTAACTTTTTAATTTGCTAGTCTTATTACTCGTAAAATTATTTAAAAAGTGGCGCAAGCCTTAAGTCGATATAGCTTTTCAAACTTAAGTTATGAGCAAAAATTAATTTTTTAACATTTTTAAATGATAACACTAAATATTAAGTAGGCCATGAAAATCCAAACAATAAAATTGACAATTAGTTTCACCGTAATTTGTTATTTTCAATTTTAAAATTGTTCTTTTGTTGTTAAAAACAGATTAAACAATTTGAAAGTTGTATTCTATTGCTAAAGCATATGACATACTGTCCGTGCATTTTCAATCTTTTGAAAATACAGTTATTGCTTGTCAGGTGTACGCTGTAAGATATCCTGAGAGACAGCATTTTTCGCGGATTCCACGTGACATACCTTCACTATTGATTTTAAGCGATATTATCATTTTTTTACTTTGAGTTAAAAGTACGCCACCTAGCGGTTTTAGTATACTTTGGTAATACATTTTTTTTTCCCCGAAAGATGTAGAACACTCGAGATACCGCCGCTCGTCGACCTTAGTGGGACACAGGTATATCTTTCAAATTATGATCAAGACTGGTATTTGTAATTTTCTCAAGGATTTTTTTATGATGAGCAAAAACTTAAAACAATAATTTTTTTGTAGAATGGAAGGGTTACTAATAAAACATGTAATAACATCTTTAGATGGATACTGTTCCTAACTTTTAGACATTTCTCTTTTTGATAAGATTTGTCGATTGAAATCCGTGCATATTTATATTTAATATTTAACTTTGTTAAACATTTGTAACGTTTGCTTCGATGATTCTTTAAGACTTTTATTTAATTTTCAGTGGAATATCTTCCTTAGTGTTCACGAAACAAGCCGAAGCTTTATACCTTCATTCGTCCTCGGAACTACAGAGGATATCTTTAAGTGCGACAGCAATAACCCATGCAAGGTAAAATAGCTTTAATTTTAGTATAATAGTTATACAGGGTGTCCCTATACCACAAATGCTAATTTTTCGTTTCCCGACAAAAAGTCATTCTTTATAAAAAAATTTGCTTCTAAAAAAAATTAAGATTTGTCATTGAAAATATAGTTTTTGTATACAGGGAGGTCATAATCTTAATTTTACCTAAGATTAAAGTACCTTCATTTTTCGTTTATAAGAAAAATACCATTAGGACATGTTCGTTAGAATTACCTTTTTTGTCATAATTCAAGATTTAAGGAAAATTTATTTTTGTATACGGTGAGGTCAATAAATGCGCGAGGGAAAATTTATTTAAACTAAAGTGTCTTTAATTCTTGAATTATGACGAGAAAGGTAATTGTAACGAACATTTTCCATTGGTATTGTTCTTAAAACGAAATGTAGTTTACTCTATATTTTTCAGATTTTGCCCGCCCTGTATCATAATTTGTTTACAAGCTAAATTTTTTATAAATAATGACTTTTTGTCGAGAAATTAAAATTTAGGATCGTTTGAGGGATAATTAACCCCATCCAGGGACACCGTGTATATTTGACCGGCATACCACGAAACGTCAAATTATTTTATATTTTCCCCTTTTAAAGGTGCTACTTAATACTTCCTGCCGGGGCCAGAGAAGACGGTGCCTCTGAAACAGCGAGTAATGAAATTAATACAGAAGAAGCAACAGAAGCCCCTTTAGTTAATGGAGCCCCGGAAACCAATACATTAGAAAAGGTAGCATAACTAACAATCGTTGAATGATTGACAAAATCCGCAATTTTGTCATTAAAGTAAATTGTTAAATTTCTGTAGTAACTGTAGTACCATTCTTGGATTGTTCGCATTTTTCTTTTAAATTGTTTAAGAAGGTAGGAACCGAACTTTGCGGAAAATTAAATGCAAAATATTTCGTAAATCGTTGCTGCTACGACAGAAATAGTACTGCGTTTTTCTGTATAACGTTGTATTTACAACTTTGTTCCTAGGACCGTTTTTGTAAAATCTTCTTCAAACAAATCCAAACATTTATGCTTTCGTTTGGGATACTTTTAGGATTTTTGTGCAAGTTGTTCCGTCGGAATTTATAGGGAACAGTTGCCGACGACGAGATATTGCTTTTCAAATTTTGACATTTGTCTTCTCTCAAATTGAAAATATTGCGGCAGGTCCAGAAAATCGGAAAGAAATTTTCTTCCTTTCACTTTCAATCGAAAAGTGTACGACAACAATGTATATAAAAAGGTAGTATTCCTATAAGATCTACAATATTGGTCTCCATACATTTTTCTGTATCTCTTACAGTTATTGAGAGTATTGGAGGTTTAGCGTTATTATTGTAAGTTTGTTTATAGATTATTGCAAATATCTCCAAAACGATTAAATTAGGAAAAAAAAGTTTGAAATAAAAAAAATTGCACTATTAAATTATCTATAAAAAAGTTTATACTAGGTATACAAATTTCCAATATCGACTGAAATAACGGAGACAATTGAATTTATTTAAAAAACAGCAGAAAATTTTGAAATTTTCTGTAAATATTTAGTTCCTAAAAAATTAATTTTCAATAATTTCTCATATATTTTCCATTTTATCTAATAATAGTTCATATGATGAGGGCCTTTATGGGGTTTTCGTTAACGGCAATAGAAACGTCGTATAAAAATATTTGTTATGTAATCGTTGGGTTCATTAAAAGTTGCTATGAAGATATTTTTGCCAGTTTTGCTCTAACGTTAATATTAACGCCGGAAAAAAATAAAATTGAAATCCAAAATTTCAGATTTTTTTTTAAATAACTCAAAACTTAAAAATCTTACCAAAACTTTTTGTGTGACATATTATTCGTGCTTTGATGCGATACTTTTTCGCCACTTAATCGAAATTGTATTTGCTACCCTTAGCGAGATTCCCATAGAGGCACTCCTTGTCTTGGGCACCCTGTATATTACTAAAAAAAATTACATATTTTCAATTTTAATTTTTTTAAATTTTCAATGCATTGAATAAAAAACTATAAAGTTGTGTTTTGATACGATCTACAAATATACATTACATACGGTACAATTCTGTAACTGTAAGGACTAGATGTTACGATAAATACAGAATGTTTACATATTATGCAAAAAAGGCCGAAAACACGAAAGTACTAGTCTCCAAGTGAGATGTCTTTTTTTACACTGATATTTTCCTCAACAGGTGGACGAAGTTCCAGAGAACGGAAATGAAACTCCCCATAATGTCACCGTCTCCAGTAGCGTTGGCGATATAACAATCGATAGTGTAAAGGACCATTTAGGCTCAGGTAAAATGCGGCTGAATTAGTGATAATTTACATTTGAGAAAAAAGCAAATCCGAATATATTTCTTTTAAATAAAATTACTATTTTTTTCTACTACTGAAAATGTGTACCAATATCGGGAGAAATTCCAATTTCATAAGTTTTGTTTGCTACTGCTTTGAATATCGAAGGTTAAAGAAAATCGGATTAATGTAAAAATCTAACAACTTATATTGGTTCACACGGATTTCGGTCTATCTCAGTCCGTGCGCTAAAAAACGAAGCGCGAGCTGAATCCTGTCGATTTTCATCGCATTATGAATTGGTCATATCTATCCGTCTTTCTTTATAGTTCGAAATTCAACGGCTAGTATAATGTTTTCAAATAATGAAAATGACATAGAAAATCCCAGTGATGTGTAATGACGGTCATTTATTATTCGTGATAAATGACGGTCACGTAGGTTATAAAAGTCGTTTCCATGTAAATTAGAAATAAGTAGGTGCCGATTTTTTTATTAAAATTATTAGTTCAGGGATATTGTTTTACTTTAAAATCATACAGAAATGAACATAATTGGCCAAACATGTGGAAAGGACGAAGGGAAACCTACCGTAAAATTAAAATTATTGCGGTTAAGATATACTATACAGGGTGTTTTATCAAGGCCGGTCACCGGCCATATCTCGGTCACTACTGGGCATTGAAATTCAGGGAAAAACTCTCATTATTAAAGCAGCAATGAGAAAATCCTGGAAATTATTTTTAAGTTTCGCATTTCAACGCAATTGAAAAATTAATATTAAGACTCTAAATTTCTCCGAACATTCCGACTTTGGTAACATCGTTAGAAAGTTTGGACAATTCTGTATCATATTGGTCTAAAGCTCATTGGCGTACCGACCTTGATAAGAGTGGGGGAAGCTATCGTTGTAACTTCTAAACGATTTGTTCAATTTTAGTAAACGTTAGCTTTTAACTACTTTTAATTTGCGTATCCAATAGTACATAGCGGCGAGGCCACTGCAGTTCTGTTCGAGACGCGAAGGTGCCTGTATGTCGACTACGGTTCCCTTACAATCGCGCTTATTGGTTTTAAACGTTCTCATTAAATGTGGTGTAGAATTTAACATATTATGGTTTTTAAATAGACATTTTTTTTGTTTGTGGTTATAAAAATTATGAAATTATTAAAATTCTAGCATGCATTTTTTTCAAAAAAGATTGAATTTGTTTACAAAATGTCAGTTAGTATATGCGGCGTTTCATGATAATGGTTATTTTTGTGCAATTTGTTTTCATATCTAGATTTGCCAGTCCGATATGTGGCTTAGTAATCTTAAATCGGGTCTGATACGTAATACCTCATTTACAGGAGTGAAATTAACGTGACCAATATTTACCAAATGGGATGGTATAAACTAATTTAACAATATATTCTAACATGATTAAATGCTTTAGTATCGCAATCGTTTGTTTTCGAAGGGTATCTATTTATTTTTGTGAACATTTCGGCATTATAAAATCTTTCAGGAGAGGAACTTAGTCGAAGGATAGCAGGATTGCAAGTGACGAAAACAGTAACGACTATTATTAGTAGTAGTAGTAATGGGGGCGAAGAGGTTTCGACAAGTACGTTGACCACAACATCCACGACCGCAGAGCAGGAACATAGTAAGTAGGATGTTAACTGTGGTAGCTTAAAGAAATTTTAATGTGCGCTGCTTTACATTGTCGTCACTGTAGCAGTTTATAAATTTATCCTGGTGAAGTACCAGAAAATTTCGTATGAACCTACACAAAAAAACCTACCGTTTGATTTTTTTTTAATGAAAACGGTAGATTGTAGTTTAGCGAAAAAATTAAATCTTTGCTTCAATTCGTTCAAAGTAATAATGATTATGCAGGGTGTTTCATAATTGAATGCTAATCCGCAAGGGCGTTAATACTTTAGGATGGATGGATGAAAAAATCTTTATATGAACATAGGTCCGCAACCGCTTTATTTCTGACATTTAACAAAAAATCAGTTTTTCCCCTCTCATATCTCCTAAAGCCACTTTGTATCTTTTTTTCAATTTTGGTACATGCAAAGTAGGCAAAAGGTTTTTTTAAAATTTCATCAATGGCGTCCCTGTTAACATGTCCTGCGATATTTTTGAACAAAAAATTGAAGGGACTGGGAATTGAGGGACAAGCAATTGAATGCATTTTATTTTGTAAATCGAAAATCGTCCTCCGGATGGAAAAAGTCCGTTTTTATGAAAAACAGGACAGTATTGCAGGACCTACCTCTGATGACAATTAAAACAAACTGTTATCTTGGAAAAAATTTACTTGCATTTACAAGGTGTTCCATTTTCGACACTTTTATAGGGTATCTCCGTAATTGTTAGTGCTATCAAAAAAGTAATTTAGGTGCCATGTATTTTTTTGGGTCAAACTTAAAATGGTAAAATAAAAATTGAAAATTTTCGCTCGCTTCAGAGATACGGGGGAAAATCAAAAAATTGACAATTTCAAAATTGCCCTATATTTTCTTAGTTAAATGAGATACAGAAAAATATTTTTTTACAGCAGTTTCTTTATAATGATTGTTGAATAATCTGCCGTTTTCAGAATAAGTATACGGGGTCAGGTAAAAAAGTTATCGGACCTAACCTCATTATTTTAAATTAAATTTATATTTAATCCAAAAAGATAGCATTTTAAATTATCTTTTCAAATATATAAAATACCATGGATGATATTGGTTTCCTAGGCGATTTATTTAAACTTTTCTTCATTTTCCTTGGTTTCTTTATTATAAGTTTTTGATCTCGGCATAGTGAAAGAGTATATTTTTAAATTATGTTCCAGTCGTCGGAATATGTCCTTAAATGGTTGCCGTCTTTCCGGATAGCGAACAAAATATAAATTTTGAGTAAGTTCTTCGTTTTTCCACTACAATATAAACCGATATCATATCGAATTTTTCAAAATGTTGATAAGTCATTTTCACAAATGAATATATAAAAATAAAATTGACGTTAAATGTTGTTAATAACAACTAGAATGTCAACACAATTCTTTCTAGGATATTAGCTTTTGTTTCATGGCCTACTGTGGTTTAAAGTAATAAAGTTTAAATAAATCGCCTAGGAAAACAATTGTATTCATGGTGTGTTATATATTTGAAAAGGGAATTTAAAATGCTATCTTTTTAGATCAAAATATACAGGGTGTTCCATTTAAAAAAATGAGGTTAGGTCTGATAACTTTTTTATATGACCCCGTATACTACTCATTCTGAAAACGGAAGATTATTCAACAATCATTATAAAGAAACTTGTGTATAAAACATTTTTCCGTATCTCTTTTAACTAAGAAAATATAGGATAATTTTGAAATTGTCAATTTTTTGATTTTCCCCCGTATCTCTTAAGCGAGCGAAAATATTCAAATTTTTACTTTACCATTTTAAGTTTGGCCTAAAAAGAGCACATGACACCTACATTATTTTCTTGATAGCACTAACAATTACGGAGATACCCTATAAAATTGTCCAAAATGTACCAAAAATGAAAAAAATATGAAGCGGTTTTAGAGAAATGGGGGAAAAACTGATTTTTGTTTTAAATTTCAACAACCTATATGTTCATATAAAGATTTTTTTCTTAAAATCATCCATGTATCATTGCTCTTTAGGATTAGCATCAAATTATGAAACACATTCATGTCTATATATTTTAGAAGTATTTCCTGCTTTAAATCTCTGATTTTTTAACGATTCTTGTCTCTATGAAAAGCGCTCAGTTCATTTTTCAACGAAATGAAATTTCTTTATTCTTCCAAGTAGAGAATTTAAGTTGCCATACATTTTGCTTCTTGCTGCACAAGCTTGGTACTACTGGTTATTTCTGTGTTTTCTTATGACTGTTTACATGTAATTTCTATCGTTATTGTATATCTTTTACAGCCGATGATCTATGTGCCTTGCTAACATTAAAAAAAAAATATACACAACGAGAAAAAATTAGAATATTGCCAATCTTTAAATTAGTGCGCAGTGCAGTTGCAGTGATTTTTGTTCTTTTAATTTCAATTTGACTGTCAGTTTTATTGAACATCTTCAAATTATAGTTCAAAATTATAACTTTTTTATACACTCACCGCCAAAAGAATCGATCCACGCAATATTTGGATGGATTCCGATTCCGATTTTTATCATTCTTTTTTATACAATGCGCGCGAAACTATCTTGTGGCGTAAAAAAGACAGTTCCAACTGTCAAAATGGCAGATGGGCGCCATCTTGGCAAAAAAGTTAAATAGGAAGAGGGGTCTTGCGATACATCATTTTAAAGGTCCTACCGAATACTTTACGATTCCAGAATATTACTTCTCTATTCGCACCCGAAACAAAATGGTGACGTTTTCAAACTTGCGTAGTTATTATTTTGTATTATCTTTTATTTCATTTATCGTCTTAGAAGAATACATACAACTTGGCATAGTGTGATAGGAATGAAAGAGCTACACTTTCTTGCGTATTTCATGGTGCTCAAATTCAAAATGGCAGCTGGGGGGCATCTTGAATAGGAACTGAATTGAATCGAGTACTTTACGATAAATTAAAAAATAATATTTGCTATTTTTTTCTTTTGTTATTTTAGTTTAGATTTTACAACTTGGCATGAGACAGTGAGTATCAGCCAGCTATGTTGGCTGCTTTATGCCAAATTGTAAAATCTAAACTAAAATAACAAAAGAAAAAATAGAAAATATTATTTTTTAAAAAGCCGCCATTTTGTTTTGGGTACGAATAGGGACACAATATTATGGAATCGTAAAGTACTCGATAGTACTCAATTTCTACTACACTATGCCAAGATGTATCTGTTTTTCTAAGACGGGGATGGAGATGATGGGCTTCTGATTCAAGTGCCATTAGTACCAAGTTTTGTTCGAGCTTTTTGCCGTGAGTTTTCTTTTGTAAGAATTGTGATATGTATTGTATTTGTTTTCATTGTTGACCCATTTAATTTATTAATGTTCCTTTGGGTAAAGTAACCTGTAAATCGGTTCCTCATCTATTTTGTAAACATTATTTCTCGAGCTGGTAATTTTGTATTTATTCTTATTTTACGTTCGAGCTGTTGTACATACGTTTTTTTTTTATGTACTTTATATATTGCTGCATAGGTATGTTTTTTCGTTACATTCGTAATTATTTATTAGTTTTAACTTTTAACTGACAAATAGTGATTCATCTCAGGTCTTCGGTATGGCCTTTAAATTTTAATCGATTTTGCCGCGCTTACCCACATTTACTACCCTTTTTAAGGTCTTCGCATACTGCACCGTACCGTACGAACACAAAAAAATATTCTGTGAACAGAATCTTATGAGACATTGCCTACTACAGCGTTCCGTGCAATGCCGGGACCACCAACTTGAAACAAACATGGACCCGGTATTTCTATGTGCTTTGTACACGTCAATGTGACATCGATTATTACGAAAACAAACGCAACAAAAAAGAGACGGGGATTCCATCTCCTTTAATCTTCTGTCTGTTTCCGTTTTCATTCTAGCAGGTGACCGGTTTGATACGTCTTGGTTAGGGAAAACAAACAATTGACGGACGTGACTCAAAATTTTATATTTTTATCCAGTTCACGGCATACATGGCACAGTCTTACCAGATTGAGTTACGAATTACTATTTTTTCCCACAAACAATAACGACAAATATGACAGTTTTTAATTTAGTAGTGTCAAACGTGAAAGCACCTAAGAAAGACGGCCGTTCCAATAAGAGCTTTATAAAAAGTACGCTCGAAGGCGACGTAATGTCTTTGTCTAATTAACTGAAAATACAAAAAAATTATACTAATTTTCAGAGCTTTCCGATTGTTTTTCTGGAAAGTTGTTTACAACCTACCTAAGAATATGATGTGAATTCTTCAAAGGCTGTGAACCAAAGCCGTATCATCCTTGGCCGGGACCGTGCCGTGATCGTTCCGATCCAAGAATCTTCTATTTTGCAGACGAATGAACAATCGATATAACGTTCAGTTTATTCTCCTTCTGATTTCCGTGTTCAGAAAACCAATACCCATGGTGTGTTATAAATTTGAAAAGAGAATTTAAAATGCTATCTTTTTAGATTAAAATATACAGGGTGTTCCATTTTAAAAAATGAGGTTAGGTTCGATAACTTTTTTACCTGACCTCGTATACTTATTCTGAAAACGGCAGATTATTCAACAATAATTATAAATAAACTTCTGTATAAAATATTTTTCTGTATCTCTTTTAACGAAGAAAATATAGGGTAATTTTGATTTTGATTTTCCCCCGTATCTCTTATAAGCAAGCAATAATTTTCAATTTTTGATTTTACCATTTTAAGTTTGACCCAATAAGAGCACATGACACCTGCATTATCTTTTTAATAACACTAACAATTACGGAGATGCCCTATAAAAGTGTCGAAAATGTCTTAAAACAATTTTTTTCGACATACAGGGTGTTAAAGTTTTTATTTTTTGGTTTTGACTGTTATGATATAAAACCACACATTTTGACTCCAAAAAGGTTTTTTTTTTCAACGCAGTGGTGTAGGTACTCCTCGATACAATTTTTACCAAAAAATATGTTAACGTTATCTGTTAACGCCATCTTGTGGTGAATCCTTACCCAAACATAAGATTAACTTTAAAAAAACACAAACCCGAACAACAAAAAAAGATCATTAGTTTCATCCGGGGGCCCATGCAGAATTATGAAGAATTCTTCAGGGTAAATCGAAGAAAATCACTAAATTTATATATATATTTAATTACTTGGCAAATGTAGCAATATATTTGGTACTCTAGCTTTTGTATAGTTGCAATTTTTCTCTGTTGCTTTCTGTGTTTTTTATTTTATTCTTGCTTTGTAGTTATAGAAAATCACAGCCCAGGAAGCGGACCCAAATTAGAGGTTAGATATATTCACAGTACTTAGCATTAACTTAATTTGACTGAACAAATAACCTAGTGATATTTGTGTACTCGAAAATTTTGAGGTTTTATAGGTATTTTTGGGCAACTAGATTAAAGTGCCTAGTGATTTTTTTTTTAAATTATAACATTACTGAATGAGCAAATCATTTTTTTCCAGTACTGTTATTTTTTAAAAATGTGTGCAAATTTGTATATAATTTAGTGGTGTGCAACATTAAATATGTTTAGTTAACTTGGTGAAACCGTCTGATTTTGGGGAAATAAAATTTAATATGTTGGTGGTAAAAATACTGACAATCTTTAATGTCCTGCTCAAGTCGTCATTTATTATTTTTTAAATTATTTCTTCACTTTCGCCTGTTTACCGTTGGAAGTATGAGAGGAGAGAGGTTCAGGGTGGCCAGTAGCTTTGCCTTCATCTTCTTATAGTCCGCACACGGGTGATTGCAAAACTTCGCTGATGCAAATATTTTTGAAAGTATATACAGGGTGTCCCAGATAATAATTCCGTTTACAGTGATCTCATTCACCATACGACATACACAAGCTCTGCAACATCAGGGTTTTCTTTTTCTTGTTTTTATGATCAACGCAAGCACTACAGGAAAAATCCCTCTGGGAGTGGTGCGTGTGCGAATGAAACGATTCACGTTGGTTTTGAATCGTTGGAGGTTATATCTCGGGAAGGTCGTTCCACAAGGATGAAGTCCTCCAGATGAAAGAATTCTTAAATAATGAAGTTCGAGGAGTGCTAAGCTTAACCACATATGGATGGGCGGCAGTGGTTCGTCGTGTATTTCTGCTCTGTCGCCGCTCTGGGCGGAATTAATAGGGTAAGGTCAGCCGAGCACTTTCCATGAAAATATCAGTAAAAGAGAGTCAAATCCCCATCCTGTCTTCGATGTTCTAGACTGTCGAGGTTCTTCGTCAGCTCGTAGTCTCCGATCAGACGAATGGCGTTGGAATCCAGTAGCCGAAGAGTATGTTTGGGTGCAGAGCTCCAGACGTGAGAGCAGTACTCTAGTGGTGGTCGAATCTGGCCTTTGTATAGTGTCAAAAGTTGTGAGTGTGTACAACTTTCTGGTTCGGAAGAGTACACCAAGTTTCTGAGAAGCTATCTTGGCGATTGCCACAACGTGGTTTCATAAATAATAAATAATAGGTGGGATATCGCTGGATTCAGAATATAAAGTGAAGTTCATAAAGCATAAAATAAAGTGTTACTACTATTTAAAAAACAAAATTGATGATGGTTGCGAAAAACGAAACGCCGGATTGAAAATTTAATTAAATTATCTTACAGCGGAGCAATGAGAGTGTAAAATTTATTTTCACCTATATTTTCAAATAAAATCAGGAAGCAAAACGAACTAAATCGTAAAAATTCGGTTTTACCCAAATAGCAATTTTTGCCTAATTTGATCGTTCCTGTATGTCCTATGATTAATGAAATCACTGTAGAGTGCTTTCTTATCTGAAGCACCCTGTATATCATTTTTTAAGGAACATGTTCACGTAGTCATTCATAATGCCGGATTGAAAATTTAATTAAATTATCTTACAGCGGAGCAATGAGAGTGTAAAATTTATTTTCACCTATATTTTCAAATAAAATCAGGAAGCAAAACGAACTAAATCGTAAAAATTCGGTTTTACCCAAATAGCAATTTTTGCCTAATTTGATCGTTCCTGTATGTCCTATGATTAATGAAATCACTGTAGAGTGTTTTCTTATCTGAAGCACCCTGTATATCATTTTTTAAGGAACATGTTCACGTAGTCATTCATAATCCTGGTTTGATTTTAATTTTTAATTTAGCAGAAGCCAAAAGTGATCAAATCTCGCATTGATTGTTTACGAAAGGTTTTTTCCACAATATAACGTATTTAGAAGTGCATTTTTTTGTAACCTAGAGTGACATGGCGATATTTTTGTGCCAGTGGCTAACCCAGATATATCTCTGGTTAGTTTAGTTTGAAAACTAAATTAAATTTGTTTGTAAGATATGTGAAATTTAAATTTAAGGACAATTTACATGCTTCTAAATTTTATGCAATACCCTGTACAATTAGAAGTGTCAGGACGTAAACTACATTTTAAAAAAATACTAAAATTGAATCGTTATTAACGTTGGACGTACATTTTTAAATATTTTATAATACCATCTGCAATTATGTCCCCGATATGGGCATCGAAGGGGGAGTTGTGAGTTTGCGCAGTTCCGAAATTTCCTTGTGAAAGTAAACATTCGACAGGACCGGATTTCAACTTTTTAATGTAAATTTCACTGGTTAGTTAGGAAAAATATTGCAATCAAAATTTCGATTAGTTCGAATTAAGATGGCGTTCCATGCATACGATTTCTGACAATTTGATGATCCGACGGTGCCCTGATGGTGTAAACTTTTGGTGCCAAATTCCGTCCGAATATTTGTAACAATCGACACGATGAGCTTTATTTTAACTGTCATCTGACGTCGTATGTTTCTTAACCTCACTTTTTTTCTAAACCAAAAATTAAGAATGAATTACTATTTTGGGAATTATTATCAGCTTCTAATGCACCAAGTTAAAAATACATTAATTTTAAGGTTAGGTAGTGAGTTTTTTTGAAGAATAACTTTTTCATAAATCCACATATAAAAAACATTTCCCTCTTCGGGAGTCGATCCGTGGACAGATACCACACAACATAATGATTGCGTAGGAGCAATTTTCAATTAATGATGACATGATGTGAATCTGATTGCCACATCATTACTAGTGCGTAGACGGATACTATTATTATCAGACCTTGGTAGTACGCCACATCATTTAATTCATCTCGCTTCCTTGATTAAGCGTTTTTCAAATTGGGGTCAATGGACCTCTTGGGGGTCCGCTAACCACTAAGTGTAATAAATGTCACTAAAACAATATCCCGAAATCGACTTAATGTTGAACCAGATAAGGCTGCAGCTTTCTTCAAAATAAGCCCAACATAAAACAGCCGTGTGGAAGACGAAAGCAGTACTATCCATCTCATTAAGATATTTGTTGTGTTATTGTTGTTAAAATGGATAGCGAGTGGCTGGGAGGTCCACAACAAAGTTCTATAATCAAAAGGGGTCCGCGGTCAAAAATGTTTGAGAAACGCTGATATAGTGTATCTAAATTATGCATTTCTCGGCAACATTCCAAAAATGAATAGTAGTATTCTCGAAGAGAAATACCGTAAGTTTAAATATTTTAACTTATTGATCTACAATCAGCAAAATGCTTTAGTGCTAAATTCGTAGACTAATTTTAATTATTGTAATATAGTATTATTTTAACCCTAAATATACAGTGTGTTAATGAATTTCACGTATATATATATTTGAAGGGCTGATAGTGCAAAATAGGAAAAAAATACTTTTTTTTTTCATTTTTTCTTCAATATTTTCCGAGAATTATTTAAAATTTGGTACACTTATTTAGGATACGCTGTATAAATACTGATATTATATTTTGTCTGCCAGTTCTTTTTTTTCCATGTTTTTCTCGCACATTTTGAAAAATTAAGCCTTTTCGACTGCATGTTTATAAGTATTTTTTCCTATCTTGACAAACACTATCACTCCCTTGAATATCTACGTGATATTCATTAACATCAGTGCTGCCAGGTCGCCGAAACAAAAGTCGGTAGGCTTGTTTGAAATTTATCGTTAGATTCCGAAAAAATTCGGTCGATTGTAACTTTTGGGCGGGATTTATATATTTTTAGTAGTGTTAGTAATAATTCCTAAAAAAATGATACTTAAATACAGTGTTAAGAGAATGCCGGAGTCAGTCGAAATGTCCGATTTGACCTCTGCTCGTTTCACGCTTTGAAGGCACGAGGCGAATTGGATCTTCCCTTGCAGTTAGAAAACTACGTCGAGCGTCCCACCGTAATCGGTACGCCGACAGAAACAACGATAATCGGACGAAAGAGACTGCACGTGATCGGGGTCTATATTTCAATTTTCTACGCTGAAAAACGGAGTTGTCGCTTCCTATGAAAACGGTACATTTAAAAAAAAAATTTAATGAAAGATGTATAAATTTTGTTAACAACTCGAGGAAAGTCCATAATTTTTTTCTATATGGAGCAGTAAAAAAAATTAAATCTAAAAATCCTCCGAAACAAAAAAATATAGACTTTTCGCTGGTTCAAGTTCTATACAATTTTTTTTTCCTTTGACATTTTTTTTCTAAAACAGGAATAAACGCTTGGGAGGAAAACTCGTTTACAGGTACTCCGGAATCCTGTTAACACCAGACCAACTGACAATAGCTAGAAAAAGAAAGAAATATAATTAAAAAATAATAAAACAAATATGCATTGCAATACATAATTTCAATGTCTTAACCTCTTGCTAAAGTCAAATAAATTCGGTAGAAATACGACCTAAACCGGCCGAGAAATTTGTAGATCTGGCAGCGCTAATTATCAGCTTGTATACGCACTTAGGTACTAACAATTCTCTAATTTTAGGTTACACCTGATAGTCCATAATCGCTTATAAAAAAAACTTATGCAGCAAAATTAAATTAAAGGGCGCTTTTGGATTCATTAATTCGCTTAACAAATTGTTTACTTATAATTTATTTAAATCCTTAAGTCCAGGTCTATTTTGTTGTCAACGTTTTTTTTATCGCATTGGTACAATTAAATAACCTGTAGAATAAAGGAATATTTCTGTCACATTGGTTGATTTAAAGCAAGCTGTAATCGATTAATGTAATACAGTGTGTCCTAACCGTGACACAAAGTATTCCAATTTTTACTTCTTCGTTAGCCGCAACCGTTACTTCCGAGAGGACTTATGTCTTAACGCGGGCTCCCAATCACGATCCTAAGTCTATGTCCACAACGGCGCACCGTCCCTCGCCTATAGCCTTGTACCATAGCACCGCACATCCTCGCTTGAGCTTCGCACAGTAGTCCCTCGACATCGAGATATAAACATGGACTGTGCGGTGTTATCTTCTTCCGATGAAGATATTGTTTTAGACTCTAATATAACAAAGTGGTACTTATATGCTTAAACAAAAATGTACTATTTATATGCATTCTCGTATATACACAAAAGCGTTGGGATCTTTCCTTAGATCTTTATAAAGGTGATAAAATTCTCCATATAATCTTCGCTTTGCGTTAATAGGATGCATTGGTAATCTTGATTTCTGTTTAAACATATACCACTTGGTTATATTAGCGTCTAAAATAATATCTTCTTCATCGGAAAGATGACAACGCACAGTCCATGTTTATATATTGATGTCGAGAGACAAACTGATCGACAGGCAAGGCAATGAGCGAGGGCCGGTGCGCCGTTGTGGACACACACCCACAACACTGGTTGTTGCAAATATATTTACAGCGATGCCGTGTGTATATATGTGCTTCTTATTATACTCATATTTTACAGAAATATTCGTTTATTATAAAAGTGCATTGGATTTTGCATTTTTTCGTAAAAATAACACAGCAACTAGAACACTAACTTCTATAATATAAAAATTCTTAAATAACTTCCCTTTTCTTTTCAGACTAAAAAAATTCAAGTCAGCGATCTATTGTTACGAGCTCCTCTAGCCCTGGCCGAAGACGAGCAGGAGAGTAACCATCTTACAGACTTAAAAAGTGCCGAGACATAAGCGCAAATGCACACATATTTTATACACTCAGTCCAATTAACAAGTGTTCGAAGCGATCCATAAAAAAACTTTCTACCACTGCATTGCTTCTCAAGCTGGGGGTTGACCGGGATCTCTAGCAAAATGAATGTTTAGCTTGAGGATTTATGGTATGGGTGGTCCAAAACTATATCGTCCCCCCGTATTTCATATTTCGCTATATTGCCGGAGGCCAACATAGGCAGCACTGTATTCTTATATCATTTTCATAAGCGTAAGGTCAAGCAGCCGCAACCATGTGGTGATTATCCTTCTCGCTTGGTCTGTCACTTGACAAATGTCCAAGAAGCGCAAAACACTACATTTAGAACGCAATACAAAGACGTAAATGCATCGCACCTTTTTTGCGGTCTGAATGTGGTGTGTTGCGCTTCTTCGAAACGTGTCACGTCACGTAGCAAGCTTGTTTGGGATAATCATTTTTGGCACTGGTTTATAAGCATGTTCCTAATTTATTTTTTGCTTCACCTGAACCAATTCGATATGGTTTTTCTCTGCATATATCAGGATATCGCGAATGCCATAGACTAGGAACAATCTTAAAATGCCATCCAAAAAGGAAGACGGGAATTCCCGAATCGAAACATACGTCTTAAAACGTACAGTTCGAGATAATCCTTACATCGCGGTTTTGTTGTTTTTATAAACTTTGTCGCTGCAGTTCAGTCGAGTTTAGTTCCGCCGGCTGTCGTTCGACTTCGACAAATGAAAACATGACGGATCATTTATAAACTCCGCGGCGGTTCGTTCGAGTCAGTTCGGGTTTGTTCCCATATACATAAATCATTCAAGCTGTCAAGGTGACAACTGCTCGCGTCCAGTGTAATTTGGCGCAGTGGCCGTTTAGTGTGGACAGGTATAATAGCTCATTGTTATTTAAAACATACAAAAAATGTTAACATAAAAGTCAGAGGAGTTAAAAACGTCTACTTTGCAAAATTATTTTTGTCCATATGTTAGCTCAAACAAGTGGGATAAATTTTCTTTTAAATTTGACGGCCCATATGTTATTTCATAATATATGGATGGATCATATATCATCCTATTATTATGGTCCATCATATACTTATTTTTGAATATGGAATGAAAAAGGCATTTGTGTAAGCCTTTTTATTCACGTTGTTCCGTATACCATATAGATTTGATCGCTAAAATTTAAAACTGTAATAATATATAGGGTGTCACATTGCGAAAGAAGCAATTATTTTTTCATCCCCTTTTAAAATGATTAATTAATATCGACGTAGCTATTTTACTTGACCCCCCATCAATCTATCACCTTCTATATCAGTAGAGACAATAAGACCTGTTGCTGCTTTTCCTTAGCCATTTTTTAGTTGGACAGTGTGTTTACGGGTATAGTGAACAAGTTAATCATGTATTGATTATTGAAAGCAAAAAACAATCAAAGAATTTTTTGTCATTAACTAAGTGTACCTTGTTTGGTGTACTCTATTGAAACATAGTATCTATACAGTATGTGTTATGTTCTCATATCAACTTTAACTCTTGCCCTACTATCTATGTTAACCCAAATGTTCATTGTTGTCAACAATAGCAAGGTTTTCAAATTGTATCTGTTATATGAGTACTTACACAGCAAATACCGCTTTGAATATCTCGTTTTACATTAGGTTGGTTCGCAAAGCGAACTTTCCAGCCTGTTGCAAATTTCGTGCTACGCATGGAGTTTCTACAAATGACAACCTTCAACCACCAAATCTGAGAATTGACTTCTTAACTGAACCTACAACTATTCTTATTCTTGCTCGTTCCTGCTTTGTTTAGAGCTAGCCTTTCGTTTTGGAATAGATTTTTAAAGAATAATGCAAACTAAGTTTAACCAAAACATGCCAAAGCTAAAGGGTATAAAACGAATCGGTAAAACAACAAGTCAAAAAGTAAACAACAGTATCCACACCCATAATTATTCTGACGGTTGAAAATCAGCCGGCGATCGATACACTGAAGTTTTGGGTCAGCGGTCACAGATTTTGCTTCTGTGAACGACCCTATTATGTTATGTTCGATTCAATTTAAAAACTTTGCTATCATAAATATTTTTCAGGGCATAGTTAAAGACAGGTTTCTATTGAAAATCGGTCGATAATTTGCCATATCAAATGTGAATTGTATTTCGTGTTAGCTTTTTGTTGCAGCTATTTTTCTTGGGGAAACCCGAACAATCAAAGTTTCAATTGGTTGTGAATAACGAATATTTTATAAGTTTAAAAATGGTAAAGGTGGACATATATTGGGCGATTCTGATGACGGTCTCGTACCAAAAACAATTTTTCTATTATCTCTTTTAGCTTAGTAAGCAGTCGCAAACGAATCATTTTGCATGTATATATTTCTACAACAAAATCTAGAAGCTTAGTTTGGCTAGAGTAAATTTTGAGCTGGAAAAATTTGTTTTTTTTTTAAGTAATTAGACATTCAATTAAAATAAGAGTATGTAGGCTTCCTCTAGGAAATATAATAAGCCGTTTCCATAACACCCTTTATAAATATTTTTAGGGTCTACATATATTTAAATCACTTTAGTTAATTAGGGGTGAAATGGTCTTTAGATAAAGTAGAAATGTGCATATGCAAATGATTTGTTATGAAGGCAAATATAAATTCTTCTCTTATCTGAAATTATTGCTGTTATACGAGAACATGTTTAACAAGTATTATTCGCGTACTTATTAGTTTTTAGCTATAAATAAGAATCATTTTATTAACTGTTGGTCAAGACAAACGGAACAATGTAATTTTTAGGTAAAATTCAAAAATGAATATTTTGAAATCGACATTCTTTTCTAAATTGTATTCGATTTGATTGTCAATATTTTTTTTATAATTCTGGAACTCAATACAGGGTAACTCGTATACATGGTTTTACAAATTCGTCCCTCACCATTGGGATTTCGGAAATGGTAAGAGATACGAAGTCGGTTAAATTGGGGCAAAGTCGCGTAATTATGGACATAAATATGCCGTAGAAAAATCGTCAATAAATACAGGGGCTTTCAAAATATTTGTAAAATCTAAAATTTTGCTTTTCGGTTTTTATTCTTTTCCGGCTTTGTTCGAAGAGATGTCCAAAAATATACTTGACTTTCCTATTGCTTTATATTCTCCACCAGATGGCATTATCAGATCTTTAATGCGACGTTTCGTCTTTGGGTCACGTTCACACCCTGTATATGCGCATCACGATATGAGAATAATGTTCTGATTGGTCAGTTTATGAAAAATATTTAAAATAGCCTAATCGGTCATCATCAATCCAATATTCGCATGTCCTTACTCGCATTAATATCAACCACCTTTTCGTAATTATTACAATTCACGTATACTGATATGAGAATCTCCTTTATTATTAATTTTACTTAAAAAACATTAATTTTTTTATTCTTGCGTTTATTTTGCCCAACAGTTTAATATCTAAATTAGGTAAAGCTACTACGAAATACTTCACATCCTATTTTAACGACTTAAAATTATTGTGCATTGTTAAATATATTTTATAAGTTAAGGTTAGTTAATTTTTTTACGCCATTTTGGTGTTAACTTACGTTAAATATTACAGAACAATCGAAGATTTCAATTTTTATTGTACATGATGATTCAGAGATTTGCTGATTTTTACATTTTTCTAGGTTAAGTGTTTACTTACCTCTTTATTATTATTTAAGCTTCTATTTTTATCAATCATTGCCCATCTTCTTACAGAAATTTGATAAATTTATGTCTGTAGGACGCGTATTATTAAATTTTAAGAAGCAGCTTTTTTATATTTAAAAATTGGTGGAGGTTAAGGAATTTGGATGAATGCGTGTGTAATAGACTATTTAGATTTACGAAAATAAACTTACGGCCTTAACTTTTGTTAATACTTTTTTATATTCATATTATATTTTAATTTTATTAAATTCTATAACAATATTTATCTTTGATTTTCACATGACAGAAACATCACTGAAGTGAATAAAAGTTTTATTATTGGATTTTAATTTGAGGTTTTATTTCTGTTTCCTGATCCACTACTATCAGTAGTCTCCAAACCGTCGATAGCGAGCTACCGGTAGCTCGTAACCTTAGATTATACATCTCTACAGATAGAAATGTTTATATTTCTAGGCTACCCAACAAATTAATGCAATCGTGCTTTCCCCACCATTCTGTTATGCTTGATTGCAGCATAGCCAGATTGTCATATTTATCGCTAAGGTATCTTAGCAATTAAAAATTTGTTAATTTGACAATTACAACTGGTTTAAGGTTAATCCACAATTGCTCTTAAAATAAATTTATTTTCCAATAATTTTACTATAAACTGTGAAAAGGATGAGAAATTCTTTAAAATAATATTATTATACTTAAAAGTATCAAATTAATCTGAACTAATGCAACTGCTCTGGCAACGTCTTTTACTATTTTACTACACGATCATATACAATGGGTGTGGCCAAGGAGCTAGGAGGGGATATCAGAATGAACCATATTCTAACAGTGTTGCTACAATGAGCCCTCGCGCATTATAATAAAACATTGTATATTATGTTTGTTTTGTGACTATTGGTGAAAAATCGTCTTTATTATAAACAATCATGCTGCATTCATGTGTAGTTTATAAAATAGTGGATCATTTAAATAAGGATTTATCTTTTCATCGCTAAGCATGGTTATGTTTTAATATGTAAGCACCTCTGATATAACCATTGACCTTTAAAAGGTTATGGACAAGTCCGTGGAGCTAGTTCGGGCAAAAAACCCATTTGCCGGTGAATTCTGTGTTGGGGTAGTGTTGGCGCCGCAATATTTTTATTAATTATATGATATTCTGATGTGTTTGTGCTTGGTGATTTAATTTCAGTTGAGTTGGTTTATTTCTTAATATAAATTTTGAAATTGCAAGATGGTTGAGTCTTGTGTGGCCATAAAATGCTTCACTAGGAGATCCATGGGTGTAAAATAAATAGTTAAATCCATCCTTGGACACACTGTATATAAAAAGTGGATTTAAAAAGCCATCAATATTTCTATCTCTTTTATAAATAACTAATATTCGAAACTACACTGTTTGAATAGGTAAAAGCTAAACGTACAGAATCTCAATGTAAATTATACGTCCTTGCCGGGCTTTTTGTCCGTACTAGCTCTGTCTCTTTCTCGGACCTTTCTTTCTAATGTTGGCCGCAAGAAACGAACTTACGGTAAACGAGGAAGGCCGGTCCATAACCTTTTAAACGTCATTGGATATAACCAGACTTCAGCATTGTTGCCATTCAGCCAAAAAACATGTAGTTCTCTTCCACCCATTACTGAGTTTCAATAACATTTCACACACAGGTTCACTTTCCAACAGTTTTATGAATGGGGTATTGGCCCTGTGCACCTAACATAACATTGTGTTTTTATGGTGAAACACTAGCGCTATACAGGGTGTGTCAGTAAGGTGTCTGGATTCAATAACGCCTAAACCATTCAAGATTAAAAAAGGTTTAATACAAAAGTTAAAGGGTTTACTAAGATATTTTTCCAGAATTGGATTTCGTAAAACAAGAGCTATACAACCGTACTTAATTTTTTGAACTGAACTGCAGCGTTGTCAAGTAATTAATTTTTTGCTGAAATTTTAGTAATTGTTAAGGGCGCGATTTAAAAATCATAGCAACCTGTTGATACAACCTGAACAAATATAATTTACATTGTGGCTACCATATAAAGTACATAATATCGATCTATGCTACTATTTTTTAAATCTCTTATACAAAGCGTTCGTTAGAACTTGGACGATATTAAATATGCTTTAATTTAATTTTTTTAAATATGGCACCTATATATGCAATTATCTTCCGAATACCTTCCTTTTTTGTTAAATATGTCCTATACCGAAATCTTATAATTTCTGAAATATTTTAAGATTTGTTTAAACTCGGGTAAAAATGAGAAGTTCTGATCTTTAATAGTTTATAGAACCTATCGAAGCCAGACACGTTATTGACACACCCTGTATAGGAATAATCCTTTAAGGCAGTGGGAGTGGTGCGTGTGCGTATAAAACGATTCGTGATTCGTGTTGACTTGAATGGAGGTTCTATTCGTTGGGAAACACCACAATAGGAAGGTCGTTCCGCAAGGATGACGTACTCCAGATGAAAGAATTCTTAAACAATGAAGTTCGAGGGTACTACTAAACTGGACCATATATGGATGGGCGGCAGTGGTTCGTCGTGTATTCCTGCTATCCGTTGCTATAGGCAGGGCCGATCCTGGCGGGGGTGCAGCACGTGCACTCGCACAGGGCGGCCAGAATTAGGGGGCGGCCATTTCGTAAGTAAAATAAGAAAACCCCTTTAAAGGAATACATGTAGAAGTGGCAACCCGAACAAATACAAAATTTTAAAGTAAATTTGTATTTTAGTATATTAGATACAACGAGAAATTCACTACAGGAAAGATTTTCTGTAATAGAAGAATCTAATAATTTATTTAAATGTTTATATGAGTTTAAATGGAACCACAATTTTTGAGAAAATCATGTTTGGATGTAAAGATCTAAATCTATAGATTCATATTTACAACAAGGGGATGGGGACCTCCATCAACGAGATATCGATGGAAATAAACTCTATAATGAAATTGTATGTTTTAAAGCCTTTACACCGTCTGAATTATATTTGGAATTATCCAATCCCTACTTTATAATAAATTATATAATCACCAATGATCTTATATTATCATTTTATAGATCTTACCTTCTGTTTTCCTAATTTAGCCATAGCTCTAAGAATATGTCTTACATTACCTGTGACCGTCGCCTCTGGGGAAAGAAGTTTTAGTAAATTAAAATAATTCAAAATTTCTTAATGCCCCAAGAAAGATTGACAAACCTTTGCCATTATTTCAATTGAACACGAAGTTTGTCAAAACTTAGACATATCAAGTATAATAGACGATTTTGCGCCTAAAAGTGCTCGAAGGGTTTTACTTTAATGTTATTTTTAATATATTTCTATTTTCTAAGTACCTATACATACAATGAGGACGTAAAGTAAGGAATAAATTCATTATCTCGCAAACTACAATTTTTAAAAAAAAACGCTCGGACCCTTCGATTTTGTTTTTCGAACGCGCATATTCTGACATAAAATGTAGATATACAGGGTGTTGCAAATAAGAGTGACACAAATTTTTTTTTTCTTAAATAGAACCCACTGTATATTATTGCATGTACGGATTCTTCGAAAAATCCTAAACATTTTTCATGTAGCATGTGCTATACCTTAGCCCAAGCGTTTTGGAGTTATTCTCATTCAAAATTTGAAAAGTGGAAAAAGTCATAGAGAAAACAAAGAATAAAATTATTTTAAAAATGTCTTATTTATCGAAAAAACAGTTAGGTGAACTTAAAAATAATTTTTCTAAAGTAAATGTTCGAAGTGTCTTCCGTTGGTCAACTGACAATAGCCTAACCGATCTACAAATTCTCGCTGAACATTTCGAACCATTTGGGGTGTAATTTGCCGAATTTCTTGCCGGATGCGATCTTTTAAATCATCTAAATTTGCAGGCTGGCTTTTGAATACTTTCCCCTTAAGGTATCCCCATAAAAAAAAGTCCAGTGGTGTTAAATCGGGTGACCTTGGCGGCCACTCAATAAAACCACCTCTTCCAATCCACCTGTTTGGAAAAGTATCGTCCAAATATGTACGAACTCCCACAGCGAAATGTGGGGGAGCACCATCTTGTTGCAACCAGATTTATGATGTGGCAAATCGGGACGTTCTAACTCCGGAAAAAGGGTGGCCATGGCTGGAACAAGTTCTTGTTCTAAAAATCTCAAGTATCTCTCGCCTGTTAAATTTCCGTCAAAAAAGAAAGGCCCTATAACAATGTCATCGACAACGCCAGCCCACACATTGATCTTTTGATTAAATTGTGTGTGTCCTTCACTTATCCAGTGTGGATTTACATCGGACCAATATCGATAATTTTGGGTATTTACGTCACCATTCAAGCAAAATGTGGACTCATCGGAAAAAATTATATTTTTTACAAAATTTCTGTTTACGAAACACATATCCTGTAAACGCTCACAAAATTCAAGGCGCCTCTCAAAGTCCCTTTCCAAAAGTTCTTGGAGAACTTGCATGTCACTTGCTACCTGCCTAGACACCACATGCTGGTTATCTTGAACTGCCAGTAAGATTTCTAATTGTTGATTTTCATCAACTTGAGGACGACCAAATCTAGGGACATCTCTTACATGACCGAATTGCCTAAACTTGTACTCAATTTTGCTTACTGTTGATTGTGATATTGGCGGACGATTGGGGTATTTTTGATTAAATAACTCACAAGTTTCTTGCTGTGTTCTAACCCTATCACCGTAGCCCATCATCATCAAAACCTCTATGCGCTGCTTCTCAGTGAGCCGCATTTTAATTTAATTTAGTTATGAAAAAACGAAATGAGTCTTTTGAAAACTAGTAAAACGTTAGGAAAATACACATACAACTGACAATAACAGTAACTATTGACATTAATTCTTTTGGTTCTTGCATCATAACTCCAAAGCCTACTTGACTTTTTTGCGCTTCACGCATGCTGACTACAGGTTTTCCTCAGCGTGCATGAATCAATGCAAGTCTTGATTGATTGCGAAATATCTGATTTTCAAATTTTGAATGAGAATAACTCCAAAACGCTTGGGCTAAGGTATAGCACATGCTACATGAAAAATGTTTAGAATTTTCCGAAGAATCCGTACATGCAATAATATACAGTGGGTTCTATTTAAGAAAAAAAAATTTTGTGTCACTCTTATTTGCAACACCCTGTATATCTACATTTTGTGTCAGAATATGCGCGTTCGAAAAACAAAATCGATGGGTCCGAGCGATTTTTTAAAAAAATTGTAGTTTGCGAGATAATGAATTTATTCCTTACTTTACGTCCTCACTGTATATAACCGAATGTTAGCGGATAGCAGACCAGATTTATTTTATTTTTGTGTGTAGTGTATTTATTTTTAAATTTGTTTTTTATGGCATGTAAATAAATATGATTCTCAATACAATAATATGGATCTTATTTTTTTTTAAATAATTTTGTTCCATGAAAGTTTCCTTTCAAATATCATAAAATGATAGGGTGTCGATTTTTGCCATGACTTTCAAATCATTATGCAAAATCATTTCAAATCTTATTTCAAAATTTGATTCAAGAGTAGGGCGGCAATTATTTTTTTGCACGGGGCGACAGAAGGTCCATGATCGGCCCTGGCTATGGGTATAGAGTTAAGTGGGCAATATCAGGCAAACATTTGTCATGGAAATTTCTGTAAAAGAGAGTCAAATCACCAACCTGTCTTCGATGCTCTAGGCTGTGTTCTTTGTCAGCAAGTGGAGTATCCAGCATGAACGTCGGGGGAGATGAAAATATTTTTATTTATTGATATGATGAATCACAAAATCATCACTAATTTCTTCAGTTGATACAATATTTATTAAAAACACAAGTTCAAGGGGGAGGGGGATATATCCCTCCCAGTAAATATGCCACGGTTATCAGCTCGCGAGCTCTGATCAGACGAATGAGAACAGTATTCTAGTGGTCGAAACTGGGCTTTGTAGTGTCAAAAGTTGGTGAGGTGTATAAAAGTTTTTGGTCGGGAAAAGTAGATACACCACATTTCGGCAACGCCTATTTTCCCAATAGGCCCTATAGGCCCGTGCCTGGGGCCCCCTGGCTCAGGGGGCCCCAAGATCGACCTAACTGTTTTAAACAACAGTTACCATTTATTAATATTACAATCCGAAATTCAAAATTCAACGCGATAACTCTCCAATAGACGGCATTTCGGCATCACAAAAGGATCTTTTGGTGTTCGGCGCGTCCGGGCGTCAAAGCTTTGAACGGTACCGACAACATTCTTCGCCACCGAAAGGCGGGAGTCGGGAGTCGTCGCGCCGCGCTGCATGCTTTTGTCTTTATTTGGTTTATTCGGTTAATAGTTCATGCCATGCAGTCATGCAGTATGCAGTTAATGTTAGTTATAGTTATGTTATGTAACCATTATACGGATTGAGCAAAGGTAATTGAATTGCAAATAATTAGTATTGTTTGTATCATTGTATCAATAGTGCTTTAACTCAAAATTTGACAAAATTAATATCTGTTTTTGTTGGTGAGTAAATAAATTTTTCTTAAAAAAAAATATTTTCATAACTCTTTTTCTAACATCTCTATCTTTAGTCTGCAGATAATAAGTAAGTACCATGCTTCCTAGACAATATTCAAGCGGCAGCAACAAACGCAAGAAGAAGAGGAAGAGCATGTTAGAAAATGAACGAGAAAAGCAAAAACATGCAATGTTGTCTTTTCTTGTGACTTCACGTGAAAAAGTTCAATGCGCTAATGCGAACCCTTTGCCTTCGACCAGTGGCGGAGCATCCGAAGAAACGTTGTGTGTCTCCATGGCTACAGAAAAAAACTTCAATGACTCTCTTGAGGTGTCTGTGAATAGTGACAAGGTTCACGAGATTTCACAACTAGAAAAATCGTATGACCTTGACAACTCGTTTCAACAAGAAATTGAAACTGTTACCATTGAAGCACAATTTCCCAACGACGTAACAGATTGGCCTGAGTTCCTAAGTGCAGAATTTCAGCAATATTTTATAACTAATCGACCAAATCAAAATATTGATAAAATTAGTGGATGTGTAAAACAGAATGACAATAACAAAATTCGACAGCTACAAAGTTCCGCTTTTTATAAAGATAAGGTTAACGGCGAAAAAGTTCTTCGAGAATGGTTAGTTTATAGTCCTAAATCCGGTCATTTATATTGTTACGTATGCAAACTCTTTAGTAAGAAATGTACACGTCTTACTCATGAAGGTTTTAGCGATTGGAAAAATGTAAATGTCAGTTTAAACCAACATGAACGATCTTCTGAACATATTTCATCTATAAGTATATTAGTTAGTAGAGGTTTTGTAGAGGGTCGAGTAGATACACACATGGAAAAAAGTTTTTTGCAGGAAAAAGATTATTGGAAAAACGTTCTTCAAAGAATAGTGGCTGCTGTAAAATTTTTGTCAAAAAATGGGTTACCTTTTTATGGGTCGACCACCAAAATATTTTCAAAGGGAAATGGAAACTTTTTAAGCTCTTTAGAATTTCTTAGTGAATTTGATCCATTTTTGGCAACTCATTTGCATAAATATGGAAATCCAGGAAGCGGTAATGTCAGTTATCTCTCCCCGTCTGTTTGTAATGAATTTATTACACTTCTAGCAAGAGAAGTTCAAAATTACATCCTAAAAGATTTGCGTGCCGCCAAATACTTTTCTATAATTGTTGATTCGACTCCTGACATTTCTCATATTGACCAACTCACATTAATCATTAGATATGTTTTACCAAACGGAAAACCAGTAGAAACATTTTTCGGCTTTGAGGCTATATTTTCTCATACTGCGGAGAATTTGGCAAATGTGATTTTAGATAAATTAAAATGTCTTGGCATAAATATTGATTATTGCCGGGGACAAAGTTATGATAACGCATCAAATATGTCTGGAAAATACAATGGTTTACAGACAAAAATAAAACATAAAGCAAAAAGTGCACATTTCGTACCATGTTCTAGCCATTCCTTAAACTTGATCGGCAACAGTGCTGCGGAAAGTTGTTTAGAAGCAAGTACATATTTTGATCAGGTCCAACATTTATACAATTTTTTCTCAGCATCTACTTACAGATGGAATGTTCTACAAAGATGTTTGGAAAAAACCAAACCTAAACCATTGGTTGTTAAAAAGATATGCGATACCAGATGGTCCGCTAGAGCCGATGCTGTTAATTCTCTTGTCATTGGTTTTAATGAAATTAAAATGGCTTTATTAGAATTGCATGAAGATACGAACCAAAAGAATTCCACCCGGTCAGAATCGAAAGATATTTTAAAGAAACTTAATTCATTTGAGTTTGCTCTTATGAGTATTATTTGGAACGAACTATTACAAAGGATCAATGCAACCAGCAAAAGTTTGCAAGAAATTAAAAGTAACCTCGCTGTAGCTTGCGAACTGTATAAAAGTTTAATTCTTTTCGTTACAAATTTAAGAGAACGATATGGGGAAATTGAAGACGAGGCAAAAAAATTACATCCTGAGAACACTTTGTATAAAGATGAAACTACCAGAATACGGAAAAGAAAGAAATATTTTGAAGAAAGTTCTTCTGAGGAAATTGCTTTTGTTGGACATGAAAACTTTAAGATAAACACTTTTTTTGTGATTTGCGACAAATTAGTCACAGAGTTAAAACGAAGGCAAGAATCCTACAATTCAGTTAATGATATTTTCAATGTACTTTTTGTGGATATTTCCAAAGGGGATTTCCAAACAAGTCTAAAAAATATTGAACAATATTACAATCAAGATATAGATGTAACTGACCTACAAAATGAATTAATGCAATTTAAGGAAATATGTAAATCTAGCAACATTCAAAATCCTGAAAACATGTTAGCGTTTTTGATCGAAACTAATACTGTATCAACATTTTCCAATGTTGAAACATTACTTAGGATATATTTGTCAATACCGATCAGCAACGCGTCGGGGGAACGATCATTTTCCACTTTAAAAAGGGTCAAATCATATCTGAGAAACTCTTTGAACTCAGATAATTTATCATCTTTGGCCCTTCTTAACGTGGAAAATGAGGTACTAGAAAAAATAGATACCAATGAAATTATTAATAAATTTGCAGAAATAAAAACGCGCAAGAGAAAAATTTAAATATTTTAATGACCATTTTTTATTATTTTTGTTATATAATTTATTTTTTGTTATGTTTATTTAAAATAATATAATTGTTAGTTTTTGACATAGTACTACTTTTTTTTTATTGCTTTTTAAAAAAAGGGCGTGGCACCCAAAAAATTTTAGCCTGCGGCGCTATTTTTTTTTAATCACGAGGGGCCACCAGAGGGTATATGGGCCTAGGGCCCACTTGTGCCTAAAATAGGCACTGCATTTCGGGGCGTTTTTAAAAAATAAATATATACTATTTCCTATTTTTGAAAAGCCCAGAAAATGCCTAAGTTAATTACTTAAAAATATATAGGGTGTCCCATTTAAAAACATATATGTTTGGTTCATAACTAAAAAACGGATGACGCAATAAGAAAACAAACTACTCCACTGGATTCTACGGAAAAAGTTCTATAAGAATCCCTTCTCAACTATCTAATAAGTTAAAAGACAACTGAGATATGGGGGTGTCCCAAAAGTGATAATTTTCATTTTTACCCTGTATCTCAAGAACTAAGAGGGCTATGAAATTTCTGTTAACGGCATGTTTAGTTTTACCAAAAAAGAAAAAAAGTAGCACAGTGCCATAAATACCGGTTTGACTAACACGACAGGGTATTACTTTTCGTAACTTTCCCTTATATGACCCCTCAAAACGAAGATTGATCCCCAAACCGAAATTCTGGATCCACCCTTGTGTTATTAAATCTTCTTAAATTCTAACCAAAAAATATGTTAAGAGATTTTTTGATATTTCATGATATTGATGATATTCATGATTAACCATTTATAACTAATTTTCTGACCAAATGTTTCTAAGCAGTTAATAATTAACTGAATATCACAATGTTATTTAGTCATCAGTTAGCCATGAAAACAATTATGGTATAAAATGAAACATAAATGATATTTGAATAAAAGGAATGTATTTCAGCTTACTAATAATAATAATCTACAAAAAAAATTATTTGAAAAATTGTTCAATGCATTTCTGTAAATGTATTTTCCTTAAATTGAACCATTGACCAACTTTCCAATTAATTTTTTTTGTAGATTAGTATATTACTAGTAAGTTATGCTTTTGATGTTAATAATTCTCAGTAAGAAATAATTCTTTGAAAACTTAGCACCGACATACCGCCATACCGCCAAACAAGTATAAAAAATATTATTTATAAATAACAAGTGCTGTATTTAGACCAGTTTGCTGTCGCTCCGGAGCACCTATTTCGTTGCGCTAGGGATATTTTATATTTTAAATTCAATTTCCTTAAATTATTTGTTTAGGAATAGGAAGTTTGCATTCAATTAAAAATACCTACTGTCATAAAAACTTTAAAACGTTGTAGTTGTTAATTCCTTATTACTATAAACATTATCCAGGACCTATTTTCCTGCTCGACCCGGTGGGTCTGGGCCTGGGGCCCCACTTTCAGAGGAGCTCAGCACTTGGCTTGCGCGACACTAAGTTATTCAACACAAACAAGACAAAAACTTATTTGCAAAGCGAATAATACCTACCTATGCTTTTTTATTACAAAAATTTTTTTAAAGGTTCTTAGAATCTAAGGCGATCGACAGATGTGTAGGAACTCCTTTTCTTGATGATAGTATAAAATCATAATAAATTAGTGTTGCGTAAGAACAATACACTTTTTGAAGTGGCGAAGGGCCTCGCATTCCGTAACGGGAGGCCACTTTGGGCCGAGGGCCCCCTGGACGCCTGGGCCCCCTTGCGCATTGGCGTAACTAGAATGTATTTGTAGGGGGGGCCTGGCCCTTAGTCGCGTAGGATTTTAATGGCAAGTGTCACTATGACGTATGTATGGCTTCGAACTTCGGAAATTCTGGGGTGGGCACCAGAGCAGTCTGGGGTGGGCATAGCCCACCTGGCCCCCCCTCTAGTTACGCCTATGCCCTTGCGTTGCATGGTCTTGCTGCATAGTAGTTCCGCGTCTGCCTATACCTAAGTCTAAGCAGGTTTGATATAGGTACCTATATTTAATTAAGGTTTCATGTCTAAAATGACGTTTGCAGGCATTATATTAATTATTAATTTTTCCTATTAGGAAGAATTTATGGGTTGGCTTTCTTGTTGAAAATGTGCTTTTAATGTATTTTTAATCTATTGATACAGGGTGTTCAAACAATAAGATATATTAATAATTAAATTGGGAAAATTGCAAAAAATCTACATTTCAAAATTTTATAATTATTTTCTATTTAGCATTAAAAATAAGGGTAAGTTTGTATAAGGTTGTCTATTTTTATATGGCGATTTTGCTTTGGATTTTAAGTTCAATTTACTCCTAGATGGTTATGACGGCATCGAAAAAATAGTTTATTCTGCTTATTCTCCACGGCGCCCAGGCTGATGGATTACCCCCGCCCCTTAAGTAATTTTAGTGGAACTTGGGTTATGAATATCAATAAAAATGTGTGAACAGGTTTAACAGGGGAGTGCGTGCGTGCAATCAGGCGCACTAATAATGTCGGAGCTTGGCGAAATAATTATACTATACATATTTGTGTCACAGTGAGAAGCTCCCCTTACATAGAAGGTTGAATTGTGGTTGTAATGAAGCTGATATGGTGGCCATTTTTAACATTTACTGTAGTTTTATTTAGGTATAACAATAGATAGGTACTGTCTACAAAATTGCATATAAGTATCTTGTAAACGAAGCTGATTTGACTATTGAAATGACTATTAAGAGATGATCTTTTTAGTCATTTAAATTTGTAACAAATTGGAGCTATAAAAATCTGAAAACGCTATTTTTTGTTAAAAATTATTAGAGCGCCTGATTAGGCGCACGCCCCTGGTAAATTTGTTCACACATCTTTACTGCTAAAACATATTGTGCTATTTTAATTACTTTTCACAACCTAAATTTTACTATTACTAAAGCCGTTTGGGAAATATCTTGGAAACACCGAAAAAATTTGGCTTTTTTTACTTGAACTTTTAACGGTTATATAGAATCCCTTTGCTTCAGAATCTTGAGGTTTGTATATAGGTAAGAAATTTGGAAAGACCTAGCTGATTTGATTTTTCTGTGCGCAAATTCGTCCGCACAGGCCGGACAGGCACATCGTTCAAAGCACTGCAGTTGAGACCGGTAAATAGAGAGGTCGTACCACGGGAGGAGATAATTAAGCGGCCTGAAGTGCCCGCCTTGAGGGGAAGCGCCAGCTTCGAGAACATTTGTTTATTATTTTAGCTTTAATCTTTGTTGTATGTTCATGAAATAAAATAAATAGACCTAAATACCATGATATTATTTTAATAAATTATAGAACGTGTACCACAGGCCAAAATGTTTGCAAAAATTGTTATAAAATTAAGGAACTATTTATTTACTTATTGCTTGCCTGCTTTGGAGGAGCGTTATGAACATTTCTCCAACACCGTTGACCTATATTATACAGTCAAAGTCAGGAAGCTAGGGGGAGTAATCGTTTCTTACTCCCGAGGAAGTGTTCGCCCCCATATACATACGCCAATGCTTCTTCTTCAGTTTGCGCAAATATTTTGTCAATTAAAAAAATACTATAGCATAATTAGATAATATGTAAATAAATTCAAAGATTGCCCGGGAAAAACCGGAAAACGACGATGGTATGTCGATAAACTTACCGATTGGCCAAGCCTCGTATTTTTACCTGAGCGTATTAACGAACTAGTGTCAACGTACGTCTATCAGCTGGGTTACATCGCCCTAATAAACATAACAGTTGGAGAGACTAATCAAACCAGTCTTTTCTTGACTCGGAACTCGCAACCTAGGGACAAGACACATCTCATTCCTCCACCTCCATTGTCCGTGTCGTCAGTGTCGTGTGTCAGATTGTCGTAACGAGCAAAAAATAATGGTTTTTACGTAGTTTTTATAATAGTGACTTAACTGTGATATTATCAAATTTTTAAACCACCCTTTCAAGTGTGGCCACACCCTTAATTTCATAAGTGAATTTGTAAGACGGATCCCGCTAGGTTACGTCAATTTTCCTGTGATAGTTGGCTAATGTAATATGGCCGCCTGAAGGAAACGACTTTATTCATGCCTTTTGTTGTGTAAACTAATTTTATTTTCTAAGAGAAATGGAGTTAAGAGTGGGTAATAAATATAGGCTTGGCCGTAAAATAGGATCTGGCTCTTTTGGAGACATTTACTTAGGTAAGATATGACGTTTTTATGGTCACATTTTTAATTTGTAAACAAAGATGTTTCCTCAATGTCCTGCTGATGCGATCGCACAAAGTTAATATTTCCCGTTTTAGGCACAAACATTTCTACAGGGGAAGAAGTAGCAATCAAATTAGAATGTATAAAAACAAGACATCCTCAGCTTCACATAGAATCAAAATTTTACCGAATGATGCAGGGTGGAGGTAAGTCCATTCCTAATAATTATATCAATCCTTTTATAAATTGGTTTCTCAGTGGCTATGTTTATTTTGGAGCTCCCTGTCTTATTGAAAGTAGATGGATATATTCATAACAGTACTTTGATATATTCCTCATATCCTTGTAATTGATGGTTTTAAACCTTTCCTGTAAGGAGGGTATTGGCTACTTACCCGTAAGAATTCCTGCCTGAAAGGAATGTGTATTGGTTGGTATGCATTTCGGTTTTTGAAGAACCTACTCACAGGTTTGTATAAATAAAATGAACTAACTATAGTAAACAACAGGGAGCTGTGCCCTTACATGATCTTAAATAATAAAGTTAAACAAGACACTCCAAATAGTTGACAGGCATGATGATATATTCATAAGACCACTATGAAAAATCAGTAAATCTGTGTTAATGGTGTATCATGCAAGTGTTGTTAACATAAAGCTACTGACTCTTTGTAAGATATCATGTTACTCAGGCCAAGAAAACCTTTATGGAATGTCCAGCGAAAATTGTCTAAGATTTAGGTACAGGGATGATATATGGCAATATTGCAATAATCCAACAATATTATCCTTATCATATAGGTGTATTTTTGAATGTCTCCTATTTCAATAACTACTTAAGTCTTATGTCTTTTTCACCGTCACAAGGAGCATACTAGGAATAAACCGCTAAATGGACCAAAAATTCAGCTGTCACTCTCCCCATTTAATGAAAGACTTCTTGTAGATATCCTTTAATGTGGGTGAATAAATAAATAAATTCAAATTATACCAACCAGAAAATTTACCCTGGTGAGCATTTGATATACTTAGTACAATACCTGCGTTATTTAAAATACACAAAAATATTAATACAAAGAGGCCTAAAATATAAAACTATTTTCAAGTCAGAACTGAATAACGTTTTCGACTACCGTTGATAATACAGCGTGAAGTATTAGAGTCTTCTCTGATGATAGATATGTACACCTACCCTGTACTGACGAGAATAAAAGAGTTTGAAACCGGTCTGCAGGTGGTTACATCCTATCAATGGGAAAAGGCTTCCTTTTCTTGGTAGTGCCATTCAATCTGAAATAGTATTTTAATTGCTACTGGGTGGACTAAATACGCCCTTATTGTATAAGGTATCATCGGGTGGTCTGGGAAATAATAATTTTTCCATATATTGGTATTTGATAAAACGTTTTATTGCTGCATTTTGTTATGCATCAATATTTTTCACTGACATACATACCTGATGGGGCAAAACCCAGAATTTTTTTATACTCTACAAAAAAATTTTTAATTTGAAATATAGGTATTATACTTACCGGGTGATGCATCATTGAGTTGAATATAGGAAATCCCATATAATTTTTGAGGTGGCTGGATATTGGCTAACTTCTACATTTTATAGAAAAATTGCATTACATTTTGAAGAGGAAATGTATTGAAACTCGACACATGGGTTTATCAGGGCCTCTTCAAGAAGTTATAATGCAGTTTTTCGATAAACTGTACTGGGTGAGTCAACGATTGCGCTGAGTAATCCTATGCCTTGAAGATAAGATTTGTCGATAATGAGCTTTTGTGTTGAGGTATGGTTGTATATTCTGCACATTTAAAAAATATTTTGAATTATACAGGGTGCGTTCAAAAAGTAGGGTGACCGAAAATTATATTTTTTTTAAATTGGACACCCAGTATTTTATTGCAAATTTAGTTTTGTATTAGTGTCCTCTCTAAATATCTAAAATATTATTTAATTTGCTTGTGTAGTTTAGGAGCAATAAATTAAAAACTAAAAAAACTATTTATATGTATGTAGTCCAGAAAAGAAAAATCAAAAATACATTCTAAAATTATTTTTTCAATCACAGAATTGGGTGAGCTTTATAACAAGGGGTCTAGAGATACTATGAGTCCAATAGTCTTCATCTATTTTTTACAGGGTGTTCATAATAAGGTTCCAAAAAGTAGGGATGTACCGAACTGGGTGGCTGGACCACCGGAACAGTAAAATCCGGCCTATGGCCTGACCGAGCCGCCGGAATTCCGGCCACCGGATGGATACTGTTTTTTTCCTACAATTTTCACACAAATAAGTAAAGTGTGGAGTTTTTTTGAAGTACATAAATAGGAGAATAATAAAGCAATTTGCGATTTTTGGAAAAACGAGTCAGTAGTAAATCGACGTCACCTTTAATAATGCGTTTAAAATGAGATCATCCCTCTGAACATATAAAAAATTTTAAGAAAGATGACGAGGAAGTATCAACTGCCGGATTTTCGTCGCATCCCTATCAAAAAAGACACATTTCAAAATCATTTTTCTCAAGATTTTCAAATGGAATGGTATATTATTTATTTATTGGATGTAGAATTCATAAACAATTTTTTTTTGTAACACAAACATATAAGTTATTTCCAGCCGTTTTCGAAATAATTCGAAATTTTATAAATTATGTTGTTTAAATACCATAAGCGCCTTGACTAATAATTGCAAACTACAGTAAATGTTCAAAATGTCTTTCATTTTGATCTGTGTATAAGTAAATACGTTCTTGAAAAAATCTGTTGATACAACTTATGCGGTGCGCAGTAAAAAATTAAATTTTATGAGTGAAAAAATTGGTTGGTGCGCGCGGTTTACCGGTTATATTTTTAAATGTTGCTCGTCTGTTGTCTTGCGCATAATATTGTTGCTATCATAAAGGCAACCACGCCGTATTGGTGCCGGTTTGGTTGCCAACTATATATTTTCGTACATCAAGACCTTCTTTACTGGGAAATAAACAATCTATTTTCTCGCATAAGAGAAGGCCACTTTTATAATTAAATTTGATATCTGGTCCACGTATCGATAGATTCTTAATATCCTTACATTCCTACGACTGATTTCGGTTCTCGTTGGTCACGTCGTTAGTTGGTAACCAATCCGGCATCAATACTGCGTGGTTGCCTTTATGACAGCAACAATATTGTGCGCAAGACAACAGACGAGCAACCTTTGAAAAATATTACCGGTAAACCGTGCGCACCAACCCATTTTTTCACTCATACAATTTAATTTTTTCCTGCGCACCCCATGAGTTGTAGATTGTAGATATCCATAGTTCACAGATTTTTTCGAGAACGTATTTACTTATACACAGATCAAAATGAAAGACATTTTGAACATTCACTGTAGTTTGCAATTATTAGTCAAGGCGCTTATGGTATTTAAACAACATAATTTATAAAATTTGGAATTATTTCGACAACGGCTGGAAATAACTTATATGTTTGTGTTACAAAAAAAATGCTTATCAATTCTACATTCAATAAATTCATTCCATTTTCCAAACATCTTGAGAAAAATGATTTTGAAATGTGTCGTTTTTGGTAGGGATGGGACGAAAATCCGGCAGTAGTACGAACAAACCCGATCCGGTCGTAACACCGGATAAATATAACCTAACTGCTAAATTATCTATAATTGTTGATACCTCGTCATCTTTCTTAAAATTTTTCACATGTTCAGAAGGATGATCTTGTTTTAAACGCATTGTTAAAGGTGATGTCGATTTACTACTGCCTCGTTTTGAAACGATCTACTTACGAAAATTGCAAATTGCTTTATTTTCACTGACAGACCCCTTGTTATAAAGCTCACCCAATTCGAAAAAATAATTTTAGAATGTATTTTTGTTGATTTTTCTTTCCTGGGCTTACATATAAATATTTTTTTTTTAGTTTTTAATTTATTGTTCCTAAACTACCCAAGCAAATTAAATATTATTTTAGAAATTTAGAGGGGACATTAATATGAACCTAAATATGCAATAAAATACTGGGTGTCTCATTTAAATAAATATAACTTTCTGCCACTCTACTTTTTGAACGCACCCAGTATAATTCAAAATATTTTTAAAAGTGCAGAATATACAACCATACCTCAACACAAAAGCTTATTATCGACAAATCTTATCTTCAAGGCATATAATTGCTCAGCGCAATCGTTGACTCACCCGGTACATTTTATAGAAAAACTGCATTATAACGTCTTGAAGAGGCCCTGATAAACCCACGTGCCGAGTTTCAATACATTTTGGTGAGCCAATCCTAAATGTGATGACAAAAACCACGAAACTCTCATAGTTCAGGTAATACAGCAAACACCAAGAAATTAAATTTTGACAGTGCCAAAGCGAAAACTATGGTCAGTGACGAGTCAAACTCGACACATGGGTTTACCATGCCGTCCTCTTCAAAACGTTGTTTGTTGTCCTGTTCGCCGGTTAAGGTAAATAGTTTTTCAGTCGGCATTGCGCATGACATCTGACGATCAGCTTTGTTAACATGCGCGAGGCTCTAAATTTGCTACTTTTGCGTTTGTCGGTCGGTGACTAATACTAATTCGAGTCGAGAACTGAGTTAGTGCTGTAGTGAGCTAATCAGAATCATAAAAATTAAAAATGTACATGGTGTTCCATTAAAAAAAATAACAACTTTACGTCACGGTTCTGTTGGTTTGAAGCTAAGCCGCCTTTTAAATGATAATTTCATACTATATGGGAAAACTTAAACAAGATGGATATGGGTTTTTAAGAAAAAAGTAGGAAACTAAAAAATAGACCCCTGTACAAAAATTATATGGCTATACAGGGCTGTTATGGAAATGGCGTATTATATTTAAATGGGTGACTCCTTGGGTGTCCTACATATTAGTGCGGAGCAATGGCAATAGGTGCGAAAAATAAACTCGTTTTTTTTGTTTAGCCTGGGTGTGGGATCGTTGTCTTTCAGTTAGTTAAATATTCCTGTAGATTTTTTTTGAAAAATATTAAGTCCTTCAGGTTCCTTTTTGTAATTTAAAATGGGGGTAAATGAAAAAATTTTTAATCTTTAACGCTTTAACGCTTGTTTTTTTTTTATTAAAAAAAAAACAACCCAGAATCCACCACGAGGAGGTGGCTGCAAGACGGATTCCACCCCCCCCCCCCCCCCCCCCCCTTCCACCCTCCCATTATTGTAAAAACTTACTTGGTAAAATCTTTCTTTGTCTCCATTTGTGGTGTAGCTTTTCTAGAAGTAATTTTTGCTCGAATTAATCCGTCCCTGGCGATGTTCCCACATACTGACGTAGACGCCTCAGTTACCATCTTAATGTGTCTTTCGACAGCCTGAGTGTGGCATGGAAAATTCAAAATTTTGATGATACTGGGGATATTAAGTATCATTTCTCTAAGATCTGCTTCTGGAATACTTCTTGTCAATGGAGGTTCTGTGACAGCATCTGATTGCCAATTAATTAGCTCGGTATAATCGGTAGCATCAAAGTTTACTTTTGGCACTTTAAAATCACGAAGTTGGTGATCAGTTTTCGAAGCACGACACTTTAAAATTCGACGCAAGGCCAACTCTCTAATGTGTTTTCTGTCATCGCCCAGCATTGCAATTAAAACATTTTCCGAATGAGCAAAAAAAGCATTTCTTTGGATAACCTTATTTACAATGTCTTTGAATTTGGTCGGTAAATATCGAGAAGCTTGGATTAAATGAAATAAATGTTGGGGCCCATACTTACAAGCGGATTTGTACTTTACAAGAAACCAGGTTGTGGCATACGCCTTAATGATATACTCGGTTAATATTTTTAATTCATACGATGGTTCTTCTATCGTAACATAAAGTCTTAATATTCTGTTGGCTGTTGTTAACCATCGTGCATGGGACATTTTTCCTGGCTGTTTAGCCGCTAACTGGGGGGAAACCTTACCCTCTCCTATTGCCACAACCATTTCGTATAAGTACTTTTGGTCTGTACTTAAATCGCTAAAATTTATTGGGGGCAATTCAACGTCAGGTTTCATTACCTGAAATGGCACAACAGGCATCTTGTCACAATTACTTAGCTGCTTTCCTATAGGACCGGTAAAGCCTCTTGGATCATTAGTTTTTCCGTCGATCTCATGAATTAAATGACGAAGAAGAAGTTCATTACAGTGCAACAAGCATATAAACCAATGAACCGGATTTCCTAGGGAAACTTCTAATTGTTTTATAATTCCATTTTTGAAGCCTGTATTTACTATTGTACCGTCACAACCAACTGCCGCAATTTTGTTTAAATTTGTACCCAAATAATTTTGAAGGAAGTTAAAAAGACTTGTCTTAATACTACTGGCACTTCCGGAAGTAGGCACCACATGACCCAAGTAAGTGGAGCCTGGTTCTGCCACAAGAACTATGTGTTCTTCAGTAATTTGCCTATTGTGAAAAGAAGATCCGATTTTCTCAACAACCAATGTGTTGTCTTTCCTCCCGTCAAAGTAGATTCCAGAAACTTCTTTTTGTTGTCCCATTTCCTGATTAATTAGATTTTCCCTCCGTCTTTTTCTTTCTCTTCTAATTTTACTTCTGTCGATGATTAAAGAAGGATCATTGTCACTCACTAAATTAAAATCTTTAAGTACAGCGTTTACCAGGAGAGAAGCACTTCTATCTGAGAGTCCACTTCTGTCACATGCTTCTGCCACATTGGATAAAACCAGTCCTTTTTTATAAGGCATTCTTGAAGACGTTGATGCTTGTGGCATATCAGGCTCGATATATTCGGTAGCATTCTTGTTATCCATTTGGAAACAAATGTCGTCTCCTTTTTCTTTATTTCCACTTTGAACAGCAGCATATTCTGAATTCGTGTATTTTATTTTATTTTGAGATATGTTTTTTTCCAACTCCTTTCTCTCTAATGACTTTACGACTTTCTTGGTAGTTTTGACATCAATTTTGCCGATCATCATCTTCCTTTCACCCCTCTGATCTTGTAAAAATTCCCGTTCCATTATAGGAACTTTAATTTTACAACTACATGAATTAAAAGTGACACATTTGCATGGAGAAATATCGAATAGTTTTAAACTATCCTCTTTAAATATTTTAATTTTGCCAACCAGTTTATTTTTCTTTATTACTTTATACTTTTCATTGTACTCTTTTATTTTCTGTATTATTCTTTGGTCTGAAATAATAGGAAGGGAAGCTTTTTGCCAAACAGATTTAATATCAACAATAACTTGTTTACAAATGTCCAACACACTTGGGTCTTTGTTGCTTTCTTCCTTGTAAATTTCACGATACCATAAATACAACCTTATAACATCAGAATACCTTGGAAGGACATTGCCACAAAGTTCACTTGGTGTTCCAAATATTTCACATTTCACTCGGGTTCTAGTCATTTTTAAATTTTCAATACAATTTAAAGTAAATTCAAAATCTAATCAAAAGCACGTCTGAAGCAACCAGAGACGTTGCCTAAACTAATTCGGTAATACACGCGCAATCCGCCCCCACACCAAAATTACCAAACCAGTTATGACTTGTTTCGACAAGACAAGAAATTGCGGTATTAGCGTTATTTTAGATACTTATATATTTAAGCTATGTTTGGTTTTAGGGTTTAAACATAAAATAATTTAAAATTAATAAAATTGTAGTTTTTCATTAACATTTTACATCAAAAAAGGAAACTAAAGTAATTTTCACGCATACTTGATTTTTTTGTGTGCAAATTTGACCTTCAATATGTACCCAGGGATACACGAAATCGAAAAAAAGGTAGTTTAAAAAAGTTTCAAAATTAGTTTTTTTTTATAAAAGTCTCAAATTTCACATTCAAAAAGGAACCTCAAGATGTCATCGCATAATTTCGATTTTTTGTATGGCTAAATATAACATAAAAAGACAACTAATCCACACCCAGGGATATCAAATTTCAAAAAAGTTTTTTATTGCTCCGCCCTACTACATATTTTATTTTTTTTAACTAGACCGTTTTAAAAGTGGGGTAACAAACACTCTTACTCACAGGTCAGTCCGCGCTACTAACTGTACAACATTTCACCCAGAGCCAATGGCAATGTTGCCAAACTTAATGTAAAACTGAAATTCCATATAAAATTATAAAAATAAATTATTTTCTACCTAAGTGCCTTGTATTTATCCTTATACCTAAAGAGCGAGGAAATCCAGGCACAAACACAATCAGTTTTTTTTCTTTTTCTTTGGAACACTCCTCGAAACACTTTATGTACACACAGTAATAGTGAAACAGAACCAATAGTTAGCTTTTGAAAATAAAATAATACAGATTATACTACAGATTATTAGATTTTATTACACGCGACGAAATTTGACGTCCAGAAGAAACGCGTCAATAAAAACAATAATCAAAGACTATTTATGGACTGGCAAGATACACGCGTAAACCGAAAAAACAGAGCGGATTGCTAAGAGTGTGTTGGTGATCGACGAGAAACAATGTATCCGGCCGCTGGTTAGTCTTCAACTAACAGACGCAAGCGTGCGGCGGTATATGAAACTACTTTGCTCAGCCGATGTAAGGCGTCAAGAGGTCATTGGCATTTGACCTAGTGACGTACGTGGCTATTACTATTCCATATGTTTTTTCGGGTTATTTAAAATATAGTCCGTCGTAAATGTTCTTCAATTAATTGTACAAGAAGGTATTACATGGAAAAGTGTTTAAGTTATTTTATTTTGTCTAAAGAGTTTAAGGTGTACATATGACAACATCGGCCATAATTCCTTGATTGCTAACATGTATGGCAGTGCCACACAGGTGTTTTTCTGATTCGACGTCGGGTCACTTTTACCGCTGAATGAATTGAAAGCGCCATTTTTTGTCTTTATCTCAGGAATTGCGGGTTTAAATATAATACGTCATTTCCATAACACCCTGTATAATTATGTTATCATCAGTGAAATATGTTATATTTTGGTAATAAAATCCAGTCATAATTTTATTAGTTGTAATGGTGTTTTCTTATAGGCAATAAAAACTTTATTACAATCAGCTTAACAATAAATTGATACTATTTCAATTATCTGCTTAGGCATGATATCAGTGAAAGGATTTATTCAGTACTAATTACGTAATAAAAATAAATGTTTGCTGTTTATTTCTAGTTTCTATTTTTAAATTGTTTTAAGTTAAAAATAGGTAGATATTAGTCCTCAGCCTTACTCAATAACCCGTCGTTAATGAAATTACGAGATATAAAGGAAAAATCTGTATTTTTGAGCAGATTTAAAATTCACGGGTTGCAGAAAGCTGAAGAATTAACTAATCGCTCAACTTCGACTGTGTGACGATGGCAGAAATGATTTTTTCACAATCAAAAAGTCTTTGGATTAATTCTTCATTTATTAACCAAACAACTGTGACTAAAATATTTCTGCCAATGTCACTGATATCCATGGGCGTCGTTAGAAAGTTTTGTAGGGGGGCAATGATAAAATTAGTAATTTTATAAACTTAAATACCAATGCCCAGCGGTAGCAACAAGGGGAAAAAGCTCGCGGTGAACGAAAGCGCCGCAGGCGAAATTATTTATGGACCCCTCCCCACAAGCAAACCCAAAATACATATCTAAATTTAGTCCATAATTTATAGTAAATACTAGAAAAACAGTAAGGTCTCATTATACTTAATTTAAAATGCGCGACATTTTTACTTAAGTTACAGCAGACGAACAAAAGTAATTTTTTTTAAAGAAAAGTTTTCCTTTTTCTGAGGATTTTTCAGTATTTTTTAAATGATCACGATTTTACGAGCTATATACAAAAAGAGACAGCGGAAAACAAACCAAAAAATAACTCCATACCTATTTATTTTAAGTATGTATTTTAATGGTATTATAGGGTTGTAATGCCAAATATGCAATAATTTCATCGTAAATTGCTTCAATGTTAAATAGTTATTGCGGAAACAAATGTGAATAGGATAAAAAATTATTTTTGGTCAATAAATCGAAAAAATTTAATCCACTGATGTCCGAAAATCTAGTTTTAATTTAAATAATAATGGTGCCAAAAATGTATCTATAAATTTGTTTATACAGTGTGTCTACTTAAGTTGGAATCATATGGAAAACTTTTTTATTATTGGTTTTATGAAAAAAAGTTATTCTTCATAAAAAGTTCTGCTTGGTCTAAAACTCGAAATGCAACCTTCAGTTATCAAAATTTCCCAGTCATATACGAGGTATATCAGAAATTACGAAGTTTGCTCAAAAGTAAAGTACCTTTATTTTTGACAATACAGAAGAATGTAATGAATGAAGAAAAGTTTTTGAATTAAAAGTTATATTCAAATATGCAATTACAGTTATTTAGCCTGAAAATTTAGGTTTTGTAATTATTTACTCATCATTCCGTATTAATTATTAAAACAATTTCTGTTTTTTCTTCACAACTACACGTAAAGCTGCCATTTCTAATGTATTACAACTTAAGTAGACACACAGTATAGCAGCTTCGGATCCGCTATATTAGAATTTTTCTTCGTTTGGCTTAGCTTCGATTAAGAGAAATATTTTTGAAGAAACAATATCCGACTATGTACCGCATCGAATGTCAAATATACTTTAGACTTTAAAAATACGTACCAAATTTGAGAAAAAACATACTATCATTTCCGCTAACGAGATAAAAGATTATTGATGTATACTTTTGACAATGGGTGACAACCACGCATGCCAAAAAGCCCGCTATGTTTAGGACGAACCACATAATGTGGGACGAACGCCGATGCAATAGCAACTATCTCAAATTTAAGAAAAAATAGAAAAAACATACGAACTACCTACCTTTTCCGCGAACGAACTAAAAGTTTTTTTGATGTGTTATTAAGTTATCCAAGGGGGGGGACTGCCCCTTATAAATGACGCCCATGCTGATATCACAGTCAAAGTGGTCTGGAAAATTAATTATTGTTTAAAATATTTCTGTAACCGGACATCGCGATTGAACGTATTTCCACAAAATATAAATTTTTAAGAAATTAATATCTTGTTTGGCGCTCGATGTGACAACAAATATTATGACGGCCTCTGACAGCAAAAAAGATTTACGCTGAATTTATAGTAAAAATCGAAAATAATAAAAATTAAAAAGTTTATTGCGTATAGAAGTTTACCGTCATAAATATTTATTTAATTTTAATGCAAAACAGGATTCCAAATGTTTGAAACACGGGAAAGCGAATATCCAAATGAAAGAACATGATTTTAGCAACGAAAATAGGATTTATACTAAAATCAGATACAGAGGAAATACATAAATAATTCTTTGAAAGTAGTAAAGAATAGAAGTATTGCAGAATTCTTCAAAACCTCAGCAAATACCAAGTCAATATCAAATAAACCATCCCTAGTAATCCACAACCGCCTAGCTCATTCTCTGTGAACTAGTGATCAGCCGATGCCAATATAAATATCGGTATATCGGCAAATATTGCCGATAAAATTGGTATCGGCATATTTAAGATCAACTATTTTATTAATTTTTAAGTGAAAATCCCATTTTTAAGAGCGGCTTTGGGACTTTGGGACTAACCTGTTTATCCAGTAATTGCGAACTATTTTGTTCCTCTGATTTAAAAAAATACATATTCTTTTTTGCTATTATCGCTATTTTCTCCCATCGTATTGTTACGTTTGTTGCAAAAAAAATATTGCACGACACGATCGTTATCTGAAGTACCAATGTAACTAAAAGCCGCATTACAGTCGGCAATTGTTTTGTCTTAAAGCCGTATTACAGTCGGGAATTTTTATGGCGCCAGCAATGGCAATTATAATTCAAGGATTCATGCGCAGTACACCGTTCTCCGTACTACAGTCGGAAACTCTACTCTTCTGACAATTAAAATGACACGGATTCATGCGCAGTACACTGTTCCCGATCAGCTGTCTCTCATTACCAGAAATGGGGCAGGCGCCATTTTAATTGCCCTTGCCGGCGCAATTGGGTAGACATGGATTATTCTGTTATTTTTAACTGTTTATTATTTGGCCGAAGCAGGTATGAACAGGTAATGGCCATTTAAAACCACTGGTACTTAAATTAGCAGTTTACATTCTTTATTAAACTTATGGACTGCTAATTCAGCAACTTTTTGCACCTCCTATTTGTAAATAGCAGTAGCTGCTTTAACTGGTAATCAAAACCAACAGGTTTGCCCATCTCTAATTCTGGGGGTATTTTAGGGATTTCGACAGTACCAACTGCTGTTCTGACCGTTGACAATGCTCCAGCTGATCGAGAACGGTTTACTGCGCATGAATACGTGCCATTATAATTTCCGACTTAAATAGGGCCTTTACACCAGCAATGGCAATTATAATTGCACGGATTCATGCGCAGTACACTGTTCCCGATCAGCTGTCTGACATTACCAAAAATGTGGCCACTGCAAGTCTGGGTAGAGATGGATTATTCTGTTATTTTAAAATATTTATTAATTGGTCGAAGCAGCTATGAGTAGCTAATGGCTATTTAAACTAACTGGTACTTAAATTACCAGTTCACATTCTTTACTAAGCATATGTACTGCTAATTCATCGACACTTTTTTGACCTGTTTTTTGTAAGTAGCAGTAGCTGCTTTAACGGGCAATCATAAGGAACAGGTTTGTCCATTTCTAGTTCTGGGGGTATTTTAGGGATTTCAACAGTACCAACTGTTGTTCTGACTGTTGGCAACCGAGACATATCAAACCGATCAGCTGTTAGAATGAAAACAGAAACATACGGAAAATAAAAATAGATGAGGGTTCTACAGATAGAATCCGCGCATCTCTTTTTTGTTGTGTTTATTACATTTATTTACAAAGCAGATAGAAATACCGGGTCCATTGTTTCAAGTCGATGCGAATGCTAATATCTTAAAAACTATAAAGTCATTATTTTAGTTAAGGAGATCTCATCAAAAAATATAAATTCCAAGTTTCAAGAGACAATCTTCAGTAGTTCCCTTATAAGTTTTAACGGCCTGAGAAATCCAACATAGCCCCAGTGTTACCAATTAGCGTGTAATTAGACAATTTGCGTGCATTTTCATTGCCTTGTGTGTAATTTTTGTGCAGCACAATGTGTGTGTAATTTGAAAACCACCGTCTAAGTATATTACTATCAGTTTTGCTGCCCACATAAAGTATATTATTACTTTTAGTTTTGGTAGGGTTGCCAGATAAATAATTTGGAAAAGTAGGCCAATTGTATAAAAGAAGCCTGATGGTTATAAAACAAAGTTTTGTCACAAACGCGTTTAACAAATATATAAAATAAAAAAAATTGTTTTTAATTTTTGCAAAGGTCAGTTCAATCAGTATTAACTAAATAAAACGCAAATATAAACACTGATTGTTAATAAAACGAGAAAAACCAACGAAAATAACACATTTCTTTCCCCAGAAAATAAAAATCTACTCTACTAACTAATCATATAGGATAGGTAGGTATAGGAACTTTTCCTGGTACTTCCTGGCTCTCTTAATTCCGCCCAGAGCGACGAATAGCAGAAATACACGACGAACCACTGCCGCCCATTCATATGTGGTTAAGCTTAGTAAACCTCGAACTTCATTATTTAAGAATTTTTTCATCTGGAGGAGTGACATTTTTTTGGGCAAAATAATTCTCAGAGCCCAGTGTTTTAGTGACTTTTTTTTACAAATAAGAGCTCAACAGTACCTGTAAACGATGTGTAAAAGTCGTTTATTTGTGACTAAAAATGTGCAAAAACGTGTAATTTGTCCAGCTAATTATGTCATTTCACAAATTCAGATTGGCAACACTGCATAGATAAGATCTGTTAATACTCCGTACAATCGGATATTGTACAGGGTGTCCCATTTTCGACACTTTTATAGGGTATATCCGTAATTGTTAGTGCTATCAAAAAAGCAATGTAGGTGTCATGTGCTCTTTTTGGGTCAAACTTAAAAAAATTGACAATTTCAAAATTACCCTATATTTTCTTAGTTAAAAGTTAAAATGTTTTATACAGAAGTTTATTTATATTGATTAACAATCTGCCGTTTTCAGAATAAGTATACGGGGTCAGGTAAAAGAGTTATCGAACCTAACTAACCTCATTCTTTAAAATGGAACATGCTATATATTTTAATCTAAAAAGATCGCATTTTAAACTCTCTTTTCAAATTTATAACACACCATGGATGATATTGGTTTTCTAGGCGATTTATTAAACTTTATTGCTTTAAACCACAGTAGACCATGAAACAAAAGCTAATATCCTATGTTGATTATTAACATTTAACGTCAATTTAATTTTTACATATTCATTTGCAAAAATGATGACCCATCAACATTTTGAAAAATTTGATATGATATTAGTTTTTATTGAAAGTGGAAAAAACGAAAAAATGGCGCAAAATGTATATTTTGTTTGCTATCCGGAAATACGGCAACCATTTAAGGACATATCTCGAACATTTGCGATGATTCCCGTTATTTTTTACCTTGATCTGAATCTTTTATTTCGCTTCAAAGTAATAAAGTTTAAATAAATCGCGTAGGAAACCAATATCATCCATGGTGTGTTATATATTTGAAAAGGAATATGTAGTATCTTTTTAGATTAAAATATTCCATTCCATTTAATTCCTTGTGTGTCATACAAGGAAAAGTAATACGCTGCCGGGTTAGTCAAACCGGTATATATGTTATTCGTGTTTAATTTTATTTTTGAGGGGGGGGGGGGGGGCTTTTATGGTATTTCCTAAAAAAATTACGCCTTGGAACCTATTGATTAGTAAAGTGCAGAACTAATTAATAGAATCTTCTTGCAAATCCATTTGGCGGTTCTGTAAGCACAAATTACTTTATATTAGTGACGCAACTATTGTTGTTATACGTTTAATTACCCAAATAATCGTATGATTACTACTACCAAATATGATGCGCAATTAAAAAAAAATTGTATTTATATCCCATATTCTTTAGATTTTTATTATATATTTTATATCGCATCCTTGCTTCAAAAGTTACACAACTTAAAAAAACTTTGATTCGATTTAAAAATCCAAAAATGTGTAACTTTAGAAGCAAGGATACGATATAAAATATATAATAAAAATCTAAAGAATATGGGACATAAATACAAATTTTCTAAAGAAATCGCAAAAAACTAGTATGTGAATGGTTAACGCCGGTATTCTCCGTAAGCATTTAATCCAGAATAGATGCTCAATCCAGTTTAGATCATATTTCTTCTATGCACCGTCAATATATGACGTCGCTAATCAAATATGAAGTAATCCGTCAAAGTTGAAGGTTTGACGCCCGTATTCTCCATAATGCATTTGATCCAGATTAGATGCTTGATCCAGTTCAGATCATAATTTTGCTATGCAGCGTGCACATTTGACGTCGCTAATTAAGTTTAAAGTAATCCGTAGAAGCCGATGGTTTAAGTAAGCGTGTTTTTATTACATTACGTTATTTTCTTTTGTGTCGCGTTTGGTAATTAAGATCGAGTGGAGAGCCACCGCCTGTTAAAAATACTTGTTTTTTTATTTTCAGGAAATTTTTTTCGCAGCCGGATTGCTGAACAGAAAAGTGATTTTCGAATCGCAAAGTGACGTTACTTTAGAAATTTGGTACTCCAGTTACTTTTTCTATCGTTTTCGTCGTTATGAAATGGGATTTGTAACGAACTTTTTCGAAACGCTTTCGGTTCAGTATTAAAGCCCATTTATAAAGTTTTACGTTGAGCTCAGTTGCGTTGCGCTGGCAGTTCCAGTTCGCTGGGAAACAATGTTTGATTTAGAAACTCTAACTGACTCGAGTGGACCGTCGCGGAGTTTATAAATGGTCGAGTATGTTATCATTTGTTCACGTCGAGCGACAGTCGGCGAAACTAAACTCTGCGCGCAACCTAACTATAGCGACAAAGTTTATAAATGTTACTTTAAACTTTTGTGTCCATACTTGGTTCTTTTTCTCTATGTTTACTCGGTTACTTTTTTTTTAAATTACACATTACAAATACTGAAAAATAAAGAACGTTTGCTTTTGAAAGTATGCTATCTCCTGCTTGACCTGCTTCATCATTCTCTTTTTCTCATTTATTTTATGAAGATACAGTCTTTCCTTGGATTTCCAAAACGGATTACGGTGCATAACAAATAAACCCGATGCAACTAAACCGTTTTTGCCAATCTCAATTAAATCTTAAAACGGAGAATACTGGCGTAAAGGTTTTAATCGATCTAAAGCGCCGTCCACACATAAGAATTTACCTGACATCTTAGGTCTTCAAGTAAGACTGTCAGTCATAACGGTTATAATAGCCCGGTCTACACATGACGTTTTCAAGCTGGTAATATATACAGGGGGTTCCTTAATGACGTGCTAATATTTCAGGTTGTGATTCCTTAGGTAATTTTATAAAGGAAAGTTCATATGAACATTGTCCGCAACGGCTTAAATTTTTTGCTACAGAGTGTTCAATTTTTATTTTTTAATATCCGAAAGTACTTTAGATATTATTTTCAATTTTGGTATGTGTTAATAGGATATAAAACCAGAAGTTTTAGTTAGAAAAGTTATTCAATTGTTCCACCAGTGGCGTCGCTGCAAACATGTCCTCTGATATTTTTTACAAAAAGGATGGTACGCCATGTGGATTTTTTCTGATTAGCCTGGTCAATTCTACATGAGAACGGCTTCTTAAGTTTTTCTCGTCAGACGCACCGTTCTTGATTAAAACCCCTAAATTCATATTGAAACTCATTATTATTTACATCATCGAACAAACCACGCTAATCAGAAAAAATATGCACATGGAAAAATGTCAGTGGCGTACCATCTTTTTGTGAAAAATATCATGGGACATGTTTGCAGGGACGCCACTGGTGGAACAATTTAATAATTTTTCTGACTAAAATTTGTGGTTCTATATCCTATTAACACATACCAAAATTGAAAATAATATCTAAAGTACTTAGATATTAAGAAATAACCATATAAAAAATAAAAATTCAACATCCTGTAGCAAAAAATTTAAGGCACACCCTGTATATCACCGATACATATCATTGATATATATCCGATATTTATAAATATCATGAAATTTACCAACCTTGGAGGTTTTACCGGACGTTTTAGGTCTTCAAGTAAGACTGTCAGGCAAAACGGTTTTAAAACACGTAAAGACGTAACACAGTTTAGTGTTATGTTAGACGCTGTCCACATATAAGGTTTTACCTGACGTTTTACTTGTTCAAGTAAATAGTATCAGTTAAAACAAACTATCGCTTAAAACTAAAAAGAACATGTTAAAAATCAAAAAAAAATTATGACTTGTTTAAATGTTTCTTTGTAATATTTTGAATCGTCAGATAGTAGTATTGATTATGACGATTACGATTAATCGGCTGTTAATCGTAATCGTTGCATCGGTACTTTATATGTTTACAAAATTGTATGCCGGGCTTCGAAGATTTATTCGTTTAAAAATTCGATTCGTCGTATTCGCAATAACTGTTTCTAATACCTTTGTAAAATAGGACGCTGGTGTTCTCAATTCGCGGTATTTATATACCAATGAAATAGTGGAAATCCTCAGAATTTAGAAAGAGCTTAAAATTTCGGGGAAATAATATTCAGAATTACGTTTCCTAGAATGATGATTGTGAGGGATAATTACCGAGCAGTCCTAACTTTTAGGATGACAAGTAAAAACATTGATTTAAAGGTGGTAGATAAAGATAACGAAGGACTTGCATTATTAAAATACTGATTTTAGCTCGGTATTGTATATCTTTCGGTTAGTTTGAATCTCTTAACTGAAGCTATTCCGAGGATACACTTTTATATTCCGCGTGTTATGGATATTACTTATTATATTCAAACCCGCATATCCTGATATAAAAAAAAAGAAGCCATGACTATAACTGGTTCTGCAATGTTAACCTTTTTTAGACAAATCTGATGCCTGCGTTAATGTATTATTTTCTATTAATCTGCCTTGTTTGTTTTATAAGCATATTATTTCAATTATTTAGAAACTGACCTATTTTTTCACTAGATTGTCCAAAGTAGGGTATTTATATTTTTTAAGGTTCTGGTTCAGGGTAAAAACCGTGCTAATTTGTTTCTTAGTTACTATACAAAGTCCGGATTCGACCACTCTCATGTCTGGAGCTCTGCAACCAAACACTCTTCGGCTATTGGATTCCATCGAAAGGAGGACCAGTCGTCTGATCGGAGATCACGGGCTGGCGAAGAGCCTCGACAGCCTAGAACATCGAAGACAGGTTGGGGATTTCACTCTCTTTTCCAGATATTTCCATGGAAAATGCACGACTGATCTTGCCCTCTTAATTCCGCCCAGAGCGGCGAATAGCAGAAATACACTGCGAACCACTGCCGCCCATTCATATGTGGTTAAGCTTAGTACTCCTCGAACTTCATTATTTAAGAATTCTTTCATCTGGAGAACTTCATCCTTATGGAACGACCTTCCCGAGGTCGTTTTTCCCAGGGAATATAACCTCCAATGATTCAAACCCAACGTGAATCGTTTTATTCGCACACGCACCACTCCCAGAGTGCCCTGAAGGATTTTTCCTATAGTGCTTGTGTTTGATCATAAAAAAAATTACTTTTGGTAATAAATTGTAAAAAATAATTATAATTTTGTTAATTCTTAATATTTATAATAAAATTTTGTTTCAGTGGGTATTCCCCAAATAAAATGGTGCGGTTCCGAAGGTGACTATAACGTGATGGTAATGGAACTTCTAGGACCGTCGTTAGAAGATCTGTTTAATTTTTGCTCTCGAAGATTTTCGCTCAAAACGGTCCTCCTGCTGGCCGACCAACTGATCTCTCGTACCGATTTTATCCACTCAAGGAATTTTATTCATAGGTTTGTATTTTTTTTATGTTACGGTGTTGGGGGTCTAATTTTGAAAATAAGTAAACATTTTCAGAGCATTTCGGCTAAATTACGGGTGCTATTTAATTGTCTAGGGCCGGCGGTTTTCAAACTGGTTGCTGAGGCACCAGGAAATAATTAAAAGTTCATCCAAACATCACATGAAAGATAACTGATCATTATTTTTGCACTGTTTTTTATTCTTTTATTTTTCTAAGGGGGACGGTGGAAAGGGGTGTACTGGGTGTTCATTTTTCGGTGGATTTACGGGGTTGGAAAATTACGGAAATCATTTCGAACACATTTTGGAAAATTAATTTTTAATAATTTAATATTAGTTTCAAATTAATAATAAATGTTTTTTTGCGATGTACCCATTTTTGTTTATTTTTCATTTACTGTTTTGATATGGTTAATGAATTACTTATCTTGTTTTATGATTATTATGTTGTGTATTATTATAAAATAATTTTAAAAATACGCATTTTAGTACCTACTGCCTTGAACTGCTTTTAGAAAATTATAGGAAATACAGGTCCGTAACCTGAGAATTTCACAAAGATGATTAAAAAGGCTCTAAACGATAATGTGTAGTATAGTATTTGAAGAATTATATCGTTGATCTTTTGACTGCAATAAAACCTCATTATCCCTTCGACCATAAAATAAATAAGGAAATCTCAAATTTTAAAACCTTTTCGAGCAGAGCCGGACCAGGTATACAAATTCAATTTATACCTATGTCTGATGCATATATAAATACAAAGTGATTTTTAATAATTTTAATCTTTAGTGGTTTTCCGGCGAGTAATTTTTAGTTAGGCTTATTAGTGGTAGAATGTGGCGTCCTTGGAATTGTGCTGATAGGGGGCCATCTTCAAGTGTCATTTTTAAAAGAAAGCATTTATCTACCGATGCCAAACTAATAATTAAAAATGTGTATCAATCGTTGTTAAGTAGAAATTTTAATTCGAAGGATGCTTTAGCAGAGACGTCTACTTTGACAAAAACTCCTTTATCTTCGGTAAGAGACATAGTACTTAAACCTGTTAATCCTAGAAAAACTCGGAGTGATTCTGGCATGGATTTAATAAGAAGAAAGATTTACCAAATGTATGAGGCACAAACTGTACCCACTTTGATTTCCCTCAAAGAGCGGCTGATTAAAGATGAAACAAATATCTCTTGTAGCCTTTCAAGCCTTAGGAAAATATTGCGTAAAATGGGTTTAAAATACCGAAGCATTGATAAAAGACAAACATTAATGGAATCTCAACGTTTACGGGAATGGAGACTTAAATATTTAACAGCTGTTAAACAATTTAGAGAAAAAATCGTCCAATTATTTACCTTGACGAAACATGGTTCGATACCCATGACACTCCAAGAAAAGGTTGGGATGATTCTTCCAAAAAATGTCAAATCAAGGCACCATCAAATAAAGGCAATAGAATCACAATATTACATGCTGGTTCAGAGAACGGGTTTGTTCCAAATTTTCTGTTGCTTTCAGCTAAAAACAGCAGATTCTTCTTTAGATTACCATCAAGATACCGACGCACAACTTTTTGAAGTGGTTTAAACATAAACTCCTTAAAAATATACCTGAAAATAGCGTCATTGTAATGGACAATGCTAGTTATCATAGTCGGCAAGCAAAAATCATTCCCAATTCTAATAATACAAAAGCAGAAATTTAAAATTTTATGATTGAAAATGATTTATATTTTGAAGAAACTTACAAAAAACGAGAACTGCTAGAAGTATTAAAAGCTTTTAAAATAAATAAGGAATACGAATGTGACAAACTTGCAGCAGAAAATGGACATACAGTGTTGCGTCTTCCTCTATACTATTGTATATTCAATCCTATTGAGCTAATATGGCACCAATTTAAATCCAATATTAGGAGAAATAATATTTCTCCTACATTAAATGCATCTGTAGTAGAATTAATTAAAATTATTTTAAATTATAAAAATAAATCATGTGGTGTGGTATACATTTTCAAGCCGGCCCTGATACCATTTATTGAACTTTCAAAAGGTTGAGGCGTATACAATAGGGTTTAATCAGGTATTTTATTTATGGCAGTAAGAGTCAACGGTATAATTCTGCAACAACTAAGTATACATAATTCAATTTTGAATGAAAATGGCTCTTAAAATTTGACATTGTAAAATTAGAGAAAGGAAGTTGTTGCTTGATAACGAAACGTCGTAAAAAATAAATTGCTGTGTAATCTTTAGGTTCATTAAAAGCTCCTGCGAGAATGTTTGTCAGTTTTGCTCTTTGTTAAAAAACTCAATTTTCAGTTGTTTTTTTTAAATAACTCAAAACTTAAACATCTTACAAACATTTTTTGTCTGGCATATTATTAGCGCTTAGGTGTACTGGGTGTCCATTTTTCGGTGGATTTACGGGGTATCTCCGTTATTAGTAAAGATAGGAGGATGCGGTTTTCGCAGCACTGTGCTACTTTTTGTAAAACAATTAGAATTTTTCTAGGCCTCCTCATTTTTTCATATATGGTATGTTTTTGAGAATCTTACGTTGTAGGACACCCCCATATTTCCGCTACCCTGTAAGTTATCAAACAGAAATAAATTTTCTTCCTTGTAGTTTTTTACGTAGAATCCAGTGACGTACTCTGATTTCTACGTTTAATAGTTTTCAAGGAAGAAAACTAATTTGCTATTTTTAAATATATATTTTATATATGTATTTTTTAATAATGTAATTCAGTATTTAACAGGCTTCTCAGAAATATACAGGGTGTTATGGAAATGACGTATTATATATAAACCGGCAAATCCCGAGATGAAAATAAATTGAAGAAAAATAACCATAAATGGCGCTTTGAATTAAGCGAAATATACACTTTATATGAAATCTCAAAATTTACGTGGTCGCTCCTGAGGCCCTTCGCAATCAATATTTTATTGAGGCAGTCTGCAGGTTCAAAAGAGGTTAGCGCATACCTACATAGCGATGTTGTCCTATTGCAACACATAATTCTAAACGCACGTGTTCAGTTTTTGACAACAACACGTCTTTGACGCGCGCTATCACTTCTTTTTCAAACTTTTTATACAAAGAAAACTACAATTTTAAGGTACATACTCTCTTACCTTCGATCGTATTTTAAAATAATCCGTTTTATAATTAAATTCCATAAAAAAATAAATCACAAAAAGTATGTTTTTCAACAGAACCAACAGTAGATAATATCACACAAATTTGAAATCACATCACAATATTTATTATTATCAATTATTTCACAACAAAAAAAAATCGGGAAATACAACTAACAAAACGTTTAAAATTCGTATACATCAAGCACGTGGCACCCTCGACGTCGTGGAACCAACGTCATTCCACTCCGGAGTCTCGAAACATTCTGAAGTATGAAGCGGCGCGCGGCCGGTGTTCAAGCTACGGCGAGACACGCAGTGTGATCTTACAACACTGTTAGTATACTCTAGTGACCCACATTGTTGCTAAGTGAATCCAGATGGAACGGGGCGACAAAGAGAACATTTTATTTCTTGATATGTTACAGGGTAACCTTATTATGGAGGGGGGGTCCCAAAATGTAAAATTTTCAAAATCATCCCGTATATCAATACGTGGAGGCCTAGAAAAATCTAATTTCACAAAAAGTAGCACAGTGCTGCGAAAACCGCATTCTTATATCTTTATTAATAACGTCGATATCCCGTAAAACCACCTAAAAACGGACACCCTGTACAGTTATGGTCAGTGCCGGTCAAAGTTTTTCTTATTGCAGTTAACAAGTTACTGGTATTATCATATTAAAAGCACTGTGTCATCAGTGTTTGCTACCTCTGAAACATCTACCGCACACTCGCAAAATGAATTTTCAAATTTTTACAGCTCAAAATTTACTCTATCCTTACTAATAACTGATAATGTGTAAAGCCATCGTACATATTGAAAATACTATTATATTTTTACCTAATGTACATTTACAAATTAATGCTAAGTCGGTTATAATAAATAAATTCATTGTATAAGGGATTATTCAACAATTCTGCTGTTCCTATTACGTCACACTAGAAAAAATTAATAAGTCATATTTTTTTAATGTAGTTATAACCTAAGGTTTTATAACAAATTTTTTTCACTACTAACCATTTAATCACGTATTATTAACCGATGTTCAGCTTGAGAAATCATTTTTCTTAACCTCCTGCCAGAAATCATTATTATTTACCTCCGTTATTGACCTGCTATTTTTTAAAAGTAGGCAACCCGATTACTGTAAATTATAATAATGTGACAGCAATAATTCTGTGAAACTTCAAATCATAGGTAACTTTAGTTCCTGTTCTCACCAAAGCAACTGGCAACCGCAACGCAAAATCAACGCCACTCAGCACTAATGTTTAAATATGCGTGTTCCCACTGACTTAAGGCAACTCAACTGCAACGCAACTAGTTGTTTATGAGTTGCGCGAGTTGCGCGACATACCGCGTCGCCGTAGTCAGTTGCTTCCAATCGCGGTGGCATGGCGGACGAGACAGCAAAATATTTAACTTTTGTAGCTCATTCAGTAAAACCTATGGAATTTAACCGGATCATTATTTAATTCCTGTGCCACTATATACGAACTATGTCTCAAATTTGTGGTACAAAAAGGGTTAACCCAAAATTGTAGCTTACTTTTTAAAGCTTTTTAATGAGCAAGTATGTTGCGGCTATATCTTCATCTGACGAAGACGATATTTTGCTCACGTCAAAAGAGACTTCAAACCAGTTGATTCCAGTTGGGAATGCAAGAGCAACTCAACTGAAGTTGCGGTCGCATTGCAGTTGCGTTGCTTACCAGTTGCTTTGGTGAGAACAAGCGAGCAACTCAACTGACGTTGCGGTCTCGTTGCGGTCTCGTTGCGGTTGCCAGTTGATTTGGTGAGATCCGGCACTAATAGAGCCGAAAATGCCGTAAAATTAATAAATTAGTAACTACCGCAAGATTTTATAAATGGTTTAGTACTGGATAAAATATTATTTATATTAACCACGGTTTAGAAAGTTATTATTGCCCCTCACGCTTGGCGCCTCGTGATTTAAGATCGACGATCGAGCAATAATAGCGTTTTTCTAAACCTTGGTTAATAATGTACTATTGTGTCACAATCATAATTCATATCGGGTAATAAACCATTTTATTATTTACTAAGTTTTTTTAATATTATCATCTCCACGCCACTGGCCTCTGGGTTAAAACGACAAATCAGTAGTTGACGTCTGACATGTATTTCTTCTAGTAGTAAGTTTTAATGCTCGGCGACTGCATATTAAAAGAAATACCGGGTGAGGTATTGGTGGTGTGAGGTATGTATATAAGTGGAACATAGAAAATCTCATGTAATTTTTTTTGTGGCAGAATATTGGTTCCCCTTTACATTTTATAGAAAAATTGCATTGTAACTTCTTGAAGAGGCCGACATGGTAAATAAATATGTCGAGTTTGAATACATTTTGATGAGCCAATCCTGAGCTATTCAATTAAAAGTGATGGCGAAACGACGAAACTCTCATAGTTCAGATAATACAGCAAACACCAGCAAATTAAATTTTGACAATGACAAAACGAAAATTAGTGTTGGTGACAATATTTTTATTATTCGTTATGTTCACCTTTACGTCAATTTTTTGCAATAGCCGTCATAAAAATTATTTACCATATCGGCCTATTCTAGAAATTATAATGCAGTTTTCTATATAATCTACTGGGGAGCCAATATTCAGCCACCTCAAAATTGACATGGAATTTCCTATGTTCAACTCGACGATGCATCACCCGGTATATCGAGGAAGCCTATAAATTAAAAAATTCAGTCTTTCATTGTAACATTGTAGAGACGAGAATTTCAGTGGCGTGCCACAGGGGGTGCGCTCGACCCCACCCTCTTGTTCTTTTGCCCCTTTACTACACTTTGTTCGTTAAATATATAACAAAGGATAGGCGACGAAAAAAGACAAATCACAAAGGCCAATTTTAAAATAAAAGTTATTTCAATTATTCTGTCGTTTGTCGACATTCATCAGAGGAGCGGCATATGCCGCTACCCGATGCAAAAATAATGCTGGTGTCATTACAAATGACGAAATGTATCTTGAAATATACAGGGTGTTTCTTAATAACATGCTAATATTTAAGGAGGTTATTCTTGGGTCCATTTTCAGAAAAAAACTTCACATGAACATGTCTCCTAAACATCTTAACAAAAAAATATCATCTTTTATTTATATCTGTAAAACTGCCCTAGATATTTTTGTGAAATTTGGTACACAACTTCTATTCATCAAAAGGCATTTTATGATGTATAAGATGGTTTTTTTATTCCGACCAGTGACGTTCACGCGGGAATTTCCCTCGGTATTTTTTTAAATAAATATTATTTTTGAAATTCTCGTTCCTTGCTAAGCAAATGTCGTGTCTTGATTTTTTGTCATTTGACGTACAGTTTTCTTATAACAAAATGAAATTCCTTCATTTGTACCTCTGTTATGGTATCAACAAAGATTAAAAAGGATCTAGTAGATAAGAAGCAGATTTTGTTTTGTAAACAGTTTGACCGTTGCCTACCTAGTCTAGTTATCATGTATATAAGTCATTAACCTTAACGAATTATTAAAAAAAAACAAGAAAATCTTTAACACCGTGTACCTCAAAAGTTAAAGACGTTTAGGACATTTTTTTTTAATGGAACCAAGAATAACTTGCTTAAATATTAGCATGTGCATGTTATTAAGAAACACCCTGTATAAGCCCCAAGCAAGGACTTCGCCCTAAAACCCTGGCTACGCCACTGGAGAACGTAACTATGCAATCTGTATTTATATATCTTTTTCTTGCAGAGATATTAAGCCTGATAATTTTCTAATGGGTCTTGGAAAGAAGGGTAACCTAGTATACATTATAGATTTTGGATTAGCGAAAAAATACAGGGATGGACGTACGCACATGCATATACCGTATAAGGAAAATAAAAATCTTACAGGTAAGTGTTCATTGCATATTACTTTCAGATTATATATTTCGCACTATATGCATCCGCCAGCATTCATGGTATAAAGATCTAAGAGGTATGATTCCACGCTGATGAAGGCGTGGCCTGTGACGCCAAAGGGCGAGTGATTTTCAAATCTCTTATGGATAGTCATACTGCTGTCAGCGTTTTTAACTCTCTTTTAAAGGTATTAAAAGGTTTTACCCATTTAATGGTATGTGAAATGAAAGAATAATATCATGGCATTTAGGTATATTTATTTCATGAACATACGAGTGCGGTTTGATAAGTCAGTGTCTTTTTGAATTTCCCGCGCCGATACTTTAAATTCATCACTGCTGTCCTTAACTGTCATCTATTAATAGCCTACTGTCCAATTTTGAGCAAGCCGAGTCATTTAGTTTATGCTTGACAGCCATTGAAAGCAGACAACATCTTGACTTTTAACAGAAATGGAAAAATAGTGAATTTCGTGTGCTGATTAAGCATTATTTTTTGCTTAAAAAACCATCACCGAAACCAAGGAAAGGCTTAATAAATACTATGGGGACACTGCACCATCAATTTCAATGGTTAAGAAGTGGTTTACTGAGTTCCGTTGTGGTCGTATCAGCACAAGTGACGCCGAACTTTCAGGTCGCCCAAAAGAGGTCGTTACACCGGAAATCGCCGATAAAATCCATGGAATAATATTGGATGACCGGAGAATGAAAGTGCGTGAGGTGGCTGAGGCGGTAGGCATCTCCACTGAACGGGTAAAGATTGTTTCACGAAAAATAGATACGACTTAATGATTTCCTGGGTCGGTCCCATTGTGTCGACAAGAGCTTGGCAATAAACAAGTGAAGTATGAAGGGACGGACTAAGGAAAACAAGTAATGATATGATTATATTAATGTAATCAAATGAAATAACATTTTTTTTTTAATCTTACTAGTTATATTTATTTACATTTATAATGTCATTCTATAGATAGTTCTGTTTCGCTATCGCTATCCTCATCAAAATTAATTATAATTGGATTAATTATACGATCCAGACTAATATACGAATTTTCTTCTGCCAATGTGTCACAAACATATACTTTTTTTATACAAAATGTCTTTAAAACTTCTAAAAGATCACTTTTTTATAACTTTCTTCAAAATATATATCATTCGCCGCCATGTAGTTCTGAATCTCCAATTTTGTATTATTTGAGCTTGGAGCTTTATGTAATTGGCGACTGTGATAGCTCGCATTGTCCATTACTATCACGCTATTCTGAGAAATGTTTGGTAAAAGACAATTCTTGAACCATTCCTCATAAACTAACAAATTTTACCACAAAAAGATATTTAAATATAAATTAAGCAACCTAACCTACCTGATGTGCCTATATTTAATTATAATGATTACAATCCGGTCCTTTCCACATAATAATAACAAACGGTCATAAATAATGGGATGGCCACAGGTACTTTTACTGCAGTCATTAAGTTATATCCATTTTTCGTGAAAGAATCTTTACATCACATTTTACATGAATATTTGGATATGAAAAAGCTATCCGCCCGATGGGTGCCGCGATTGCTCACACTCGACCATAAACGCAACCGTGTGACCACTTCAAAGGATTGTTTGGCGATGTTCAGCCGCAATCCGAACGAGTTTTTGCGCCGTTTCATAACCGTTGACGAAACATGGATACATCACAATACACCAGAGACCAAGGAACAATCAAAACAGTGGGTTTCTCAAAGTGAACGTGCACCAAAGAAGGCGAAATTGTGTTTGTCAGCCAACAAAGTCATGGCTACAGTTTTTTGGGATGCACGCGGTATAATTCATATCGATTACCTCGAAAAGGGTAAAACGATCACCGGTAAATATTATTCAGAGCTTTTGGACAGATTTGATATTGATTCCATCAAGACAATGCACGGGTGCATACGTGTGTTGTCACCATGGCAAAAATCCATGAATTGGGCTACGAACTGCTACCCCATCCCGCATATTCTCCAGATTTAGCCCCATGTGACTATTTTCTATTTCCAAACCTGAAGAAATGGCTGGTTGGTAAGAGGTTTGGATCAAATGAAGAGGTCATCACAGAAACAAATGCCTATTTTGAGAGTCTTATTTGGAAGTAATAAAAAAAATTGGAAAAACGCTAGACTAAGTGTATAGAGTTAAAAGGAGATTATGTAGAGAAATAAAACGTTTTTTTTTTCAAAAAGTCACTGACTTATCAAACCGCCCTCATACCACAAAGATTAAAGCTAAAATACGACCTAGTTATAAACAAATTAAACTATATTTTAAATAGTCCATCTCTCAGTGGAGTGAAATTATGAAGAGGTAAAGAAATCTCATTGTCCGTTTCAGTAGTTAAATAAACAATATTTTAATTTCCATACATGTTTCGAAGCATATACCCTCATCAGCTTCAGTGGAAACTACTTAAGAAGTAAATGTTAATAAAATAAATAAAACCGTATCCATTCTAATTTTTTGTATTTATCCTTAGGAAAGCGGAAACACCTTATATTTCTGTCAAAATTCTTTGCCTGGTTATCGTCATATTATGAAAATTCAGATATTTAATTTAATAAACACACACGTGACTAAATGAGAAATCAAAATTTCCATGGAAAACTACGGCAAACGGCACTCCACTACGTGGCGACCAGTGTTGCCAGAAATCTTTGATCAAAAGTAATAGGTTGAAGGGTCGAAACCTTGTAGAATAGTAAAAAACGGTGTCAGACTAAGAAGAGTACGAAATAAAAGGTCATTACTCTCCTATGCTATGGGGGCCACCTCCAGATTGAACATACATACATATGGGGAGCCCCACAACAAAAATGAACATCTCAAAAATTGTTAAAATAGTAATGTATATATTACAATTGTAAAAGCTTCGGCTATCGTCGACCGGTTCGAATGGCGCGGCGGATGTTTTAAAAGTTTGTCGGAGTATTTCCTTATTTTAGTGGTATTTTAGCTGTAATGTGTGTCATATTTCTATGAAATTAATATACGTAAATACTTGTCATATATTATCATGATTATCATAAAACCTTTTAATACATTTAAAATAGAATTAAGAACGCTCACAGCAATATAAATCTCCATAAGAAATTTAAAAATCGTTCTCCCTTTGACGTCACTGCGCGCGGCAGACGAAATTGGGGCGGTTAGATATCTTACCTTTAGTTATTGTATCATGGCCAGCATTTTTTGTGGCTAATGTCCGACCCAGGGTTCGAAAAAATTATGAGTTTAAAGATATCAAATCAATGATTTTTATTAAAACAATAAAAATTTTGGGATTTTTATTAATATTGTATGGTATTTTAAGTATTTTTAAGTGCAAATAATAAGAATAATACATTGTATACCAAGGAGGAAAAGGTGAACATTCCCCGGCGACCGTAAAGATTGACTGTCGAGGCGCAAGCCTAGACTGGGGCAACATCAGCCGGGAATTTCATACGAGGTATATACAGGGTGTAACAAGTTCGTTGTTCACCATTGAGATTTCGGAAATGGCAAAGTTGCGTAATTATGGGCCCGATAATACGCCGTAAAAAAATCAAAAATAAATATAGAGTCTTTCAAAATATTTGGCAAAATCTAAAATCTTGAGTTTTGGTTTTTATGTTTTCCTGACTTTATTCGAAGAGATGTCCAAAGATAAATTTCATTGCTATTTCTTATTCTTCACAAGATGGCACCATCATCACCTGTGATTCATACAATGATTTACCAGATGTACTAAAGAACTGTAGCAGTATACCAACATTTATAAAGCTACTAAAGCTACACGTGAGGAATAATTAGTTTAACATTGGCGTTGTATTTAAATGGAACAGTTCTCGTTACCAGTGTTTTTAAGCACTGCTTAGAGATTTAAGTATATTGTAAATTGTATATTGTACTTTCGTAATATATTTTGTTATATTTCAAAAAAAAAAAAAAAAAAATCTGTAATGCGACGTTTCGTCTTTGGGTCACCACCATCAACTTAATTTTTTTAAGTACGGGCCTGGATTTTTTTGTTTAAATTATGAAAGAGGGACTAAATCTACGTTCAGCGGTACACAACACTTACTGATTTTCCGACGTTTTGTTCCTTAAATTGGCCATCTTCATTAAACTACCCCTAGTACGTTCCTGTAGTTTACTTTTTTTTTTAATTCGGTATAATTCGAAAATAGTTCAATAATAAATATTTTCTAAGAGTTATTTCCCGTTGCCTGACAGCGACTAACTATTGAAATGGTGACTTTTGCAAAAACGTTACCAAAAATGACAACATTTCTTATCGATTTTTGAAAAATAATTAATTTATATTTTCCAAAAATCGATAAGAAATATTGACATTTTTGAAAGAAAGCAGGGTTCGGGCTGACCTGGAACACCTGGAGAACCCGGAAAAGTCATAGAAATTAAAACTGGTCATAAAGAAGATGGAAAAGTCATAGAATTTCGTAATTGTTTCCAAAATCCTTTAAATTTGATATGGCAACATGGAATCCTTTAATGTAATTGTTTTTCATTACCAAATTGAATTCCGAATAATTTGCGAACATGTGCTCACTTTTTGTTTAGTTCTTAATTTTTGATAAACCATAATATATGACGATCTACAAAATAGTATATAAAAGGAGCGACAATTCGTGAATTTCTTCGTTCAAAATAAATGGTATTACTGATTCTTTCTGTGTTGTTTGAAGATCACTTGATTACTGACTGAGAATCGTGGTTCAAAAGCCCACATCAAACCGGTAGCAAACTAAGATGTAAAAGGCAAAAAAAAAATATATAATATAAAACATTTTATTTTTTGTAATATAAAAAACCCTACTTTAAGTTTGTGCCTTAAATTGGCCTTTTATCGACCTGTTGTCTTTGGACATTGCGTAAATTCCCGTTTTCACGGCCGAATATTAAATCACATGACTCACTTCACCGGGCTTAATACTCCCCCCGATAATACATTGTTCGTTCGTTTACTATGGTAACAGAACGGGGTAACATACAACTATATTTTAATATGATACGAGTGCTTAAAACAGGGTTCTTTATACACAGATCAAGTAGGTTTATTACAGGCATACAGTGTGTCCGGAATTCGAGTTTCTACAGGGGTTGTCCGCTTAATACATGATAACGTATAAAACCTAATGGTCTCCTAATACTCTTGAATAATATAATATTACTTATGCGCTTTATAAACTACTCAAAAATGAATAGGCAACTGATTTTTTTTGCATCATTTTGAGGATAAATATTTAATAGCAGAAAACCATAATCGTATGGTTTTATTTAAAAATTAATATGTTCTTGACTTGATTCCAAAAACGTTTCAGCAGAAGATAGTTTCCAAAAAATTCCCTAGAATAAATCATATTACCAAATTTTGTAGCACATAAAAGATTTTTGATATTTGCAATGCTTTCTAAAATATAACACAGAAACATAGCCTTTTATAATAATAAATTAGGGGCATATCAAAGTCGACAAAATTCTTTATCCAACTGGTTCTGGCAATAAAATATTTATCCTCAAAATGATGAAAAAAGTTTTCAGTTGCCTATCATTTTTGAGTAGTTTAGATCCATTACGAATTTTGAAAAACATTTGTACTATTTTTAATGGCAAAGGTGATTTTCAATAATAAGTATAGTTTACTCTTGGTCGATTTTTGATTGCCTATCTATAAACTTTTATCAAGAATTACATTTTCTGAGAAATCGATAATGAAAATGTTTTTAATTTATTGCATACTTTCTTGACCACCCTGTATTTTAAAATTGTTTAAAATATAATAGAAATATATTGTTTTTCTGTAGTTACAGAAGTAAATACATATTTCACATTTCTAATCCCTATGTTATTGATAGCATTTATCTAACCTATGCGATAAAATCAAAACTCCATAGGTAATAAGAAACCAATGTTACGAGTTCAAGTAGTGTATCAAATAATGGATTAATCGGACGAAATGACATGCGCATAGCCAACATCGAGGCAGTTTTTTTAAGATCTTACTTTATTTTAAACTTGGCTGCAAATTTCATAAAACTTTTTTAGTTAATATCTCTCAACTCTAATAATAACCAACAAACCTATTGATGAGCATCGAGCTGTTTGTGTATACCTTACCAGAAGCACTTCAAGCACTTTTTTAATGTTTCATGTAGAAGTCTACAAGTCTTCAAGTAAGACTGTCAGATAAACCGGTTATAATAGCCCGGTCTACACAACAAACATGAGGGTTTTACCTGACGTTTTAGATCTTCAAGTAAGACTGTCGGGCAAAACGGTTATAATAGTCCGGTCTATACATGAGCTTTTATCTGACGTTTTAGGTCTTCAAGTAAGACTGTCAGGCAAAACGGTTATAATAGCCCGGTCTATACATGAGCTTTTACCTGACGTTTTAGATCCTCAAGTAAGACTGTCGGGCAAAACGGTTATAATAGCCCGGTCTATACATGAGCTTTTATCTGACGTTTTAGGTCTTCAAGTAAGACTGTCAGGCAAAGCAGTTATAATAGGCCGGTCTACAAATGAGGTTTTACCTAACGTTTTAAGTCTTCAAATAAGATAAGACTGTCAGGCAAAACGGTTATAATAGCCCAGTCTACACACACAGTTTAGTGTTCAATTTCAGATTAGTTTTGGAAGATCGCTATGGATTAAAGATTGCTTTTAGGTTTTTATTTTTGTCCGCATTCTTTCTATCAGGACAGATTAGTAATAAGACGGACATCTTGCCTGAACAAACCGGAACATGTAAAACGTCAGGTAAAACCTTATGTGTAGACCGGGCTATTATAACCGTTTTGCCTGACAGTTTTACTGGAAGACCAAAGACGTCAATAAAACCTTAAAATAAGGATTTTGTATTTTGTAATATTCAGTGTAAACGTTTATCCAAAGACGTAGATTGTTATTATAAACTTGAACTTGCAGTCTCGCAATAGAATATTAATAAAATTGTGGCAATGCTAAAAATAACAGACCCGACCCATTTGTTTTGCTTCTGTGCTAACGACCATGAAATTTATTTAATTTAAAAATAATTTTTATTTTTTGACATGTTAACTTTATAATATCTCTAGAAGCTCACCCATCTGCTTTATCCGGTTTGATCTACAGGGTGTAGACCAGTCTGATAACACAATAATCGTTTTATTGGCACATTCATTAAATTTACTAACGATATACAGCAAAGATCTTGTAAAACTCCAGATAGAAAAATGTACATTTCTAGCCTACGCAACGAATACAAACAGCCTCTGCCACCTCTTTCGGTGATTATTGCAGCATATCCACATTGTCATATTTATTCCAAAAGTATCTTGCAAAATCCCAATTAAAAATTTGTTAATTTGACAATTACAACTGGTTTAAGGTTAATACGCAATTGCTCTTAAAATAAATTTATTTCCCAATACTGTGAAAAGGCGATGAGAGATTCTTTAAAAAAATATTATTATACTTAACAGTATCAAACGTATCTTGAACTAATCCGACTGCACTCTGGCAACATCTATTTTTATTTTACTATGCGCTAGGACCCAAGGGGCAAACTATGAACGACTAAAAAAATCTCCAGATCCGGTTCCGGCAGCATCACTACTTATTGTCCTTTATAAAATACCCTTGACGCCTTCTTTTAATGTCTGACTCCCGCATTAGTTTTGATTTAAGAAAATTATAAGATTTTTCGTTTTACTAACATCATAATTAATATACAGGGTGTTATGGAAATGACGTATTATATTTAAATGGGTGACTCCTGGGGTGTCCTAGAGAAGCGCTACATATATTTTTTTTTTAAATCGAACGTTTAAAAAGTGGGGTAATTCACCCCTAAACCCACACACAACTCCTCGGTACATTCATATATGAAGATTCCCCAGCTGATTAATCAACAGATGTTCAAGCAGAATGTTGCCAAAATGTTTAAAAGTGTAAAACTTTAGTTTCTTATAAAAATAAATATTTAGCTTACTTAGAAAGTAAATCCAGGACGCGATTAAGGAATCCAGGGCACAGACACTTTCAGTTCTTTTTTCTATAGGATGTCCTGATGAGAGTGTGGGAGTGCATAATAAGCTTATCACTAAACCCCCACACTAACGCATAATTACACTTTACAATAACACACATAGAACAAGAGCACTTAATCATCTCGCAATAGAAATAATAAAAACGCTAATTTCTATGGGCCATTAACCCCTTACTAAAGATAAAATGAAACAATTATGTTAACAATTGCCAGGAACTACCCTCTGAAATAATGGCCTAGTCTGTCTTCCGACCAGTCGTCTCAAACTTTCTCTCTAGAGCCAGCGCGGTTGCCATTTCCGAGACTATAATTATACAGGAAAGTAATATTATAAGGAAATTCGGCAATTTATGATAGTCGGTTATAAAACATCGAAAGCGGCAACGCTGTATTTTTAAATATTAGCCCGATGTCCACAATCAGCTGTTTAAAGAAGCAGGTCGATATCGATGAGAGACAACGTGTTATTTATTTTTAAAATTTTTAGATTTTAGATGTTAAATACATTATTTCCCAGACCGCTTAGACAATAAGGGCGTATTTTTGTCTACACAGTAGCACTTTAAAATACTAATTCAGATTGAATGGTACTTAGATGTGTTATGTGATTTTATTGTGCCGGTTTGTTTTTGTTCAAGTTACCTAGGTACTTTAAGTTGGGTGTTAAATAAGTTCGAAAAGCTAAATAAAATTGCATTTTTTTTTTCTAAAGGGTAAGTGGCATTTATAAACTTTTAAGTTGTCCAGATCTGACTGGTGTCGTTCGAATTGAACAAATGAGAACATACCTGACCATTTAAAAACTCCGCGGCGGTTCGTTCGAGTCAGTTCAAGTTTATAAATCAGAGATTGTTTCCTAGCGAACTGAACTGAACGTAAAAGTTTGTAATAATGTACCCTGAAAAATAAACAACTTGCAATCTGTCAAACGGTTATTGACTTTCTAAAGAATTTACCCTGAAGATATGACAACACTGTTGACATATGTTGCTTTGTTTACCTTCCTGACAGGGGCAGCACGTGGTCATTTTTGGTTTGACATAAGGTCATTAAAGCGCCATTTTTGGATATTTTTCTTCAATTTATTTTCGTCTCAGGAATTGCCGATTTAAATATAATACGTCATTTCCATAACACCCTGTATACAAAAATCTACTTGTATATAAAAGCGGTAACTATGGCAATGCCGTAACACGAATAAACCCTCAAATTTTCTACCTCAGATAATTCTCTGCAAAGCCCTATTTCCGCTGTTGACTTATTTTCTTTTAATTTAAAAACATCTTTCATTTACTTCTGCTGTTGACTTCAATTTGAAATGTAATATTTGTTATACAATAATAAAAATAATACCTCCCATTTTTTTTTTGTTATATGATATTCATAATAACATATCGAATAAAATTTAATCAAATCACCTTTTTTGTTGGCCGAGTTTCTTATTTAAGTACAATAAGGTTATTCCAGCTTATTTTTTCAATTATAAAATGTCGAACGTTTCCTTTTCTAAAACGGTAACTACTTTTGCGTAACACCTTGATGAATATTTAATTTATTAATTACTGTAATGCTTTGCTGCAAATTGTTGTTTCGCACGCGTTCTTGAAACATAATTGCATACATTTTAAAGTGTTAAGGGGAAAAACGTATCTATGAAGCTGACAGTGGCGTTGCCAAATGGGGGCGGTCACCCGCCCCATTTGCCTGGCGCCCTTTCACTACTTAAATACCTAATAAGAAGCTACCAAAAAAATAAACCCACAAAGCCTGCCCTTTTTGAAAATTTCAAAAGCATATTACAACGATGCGGTTTTGTCTCGATGTTGGGGAAAGAGATCAACACATTTCACAATAATGCAGGAACTAGCCACCAAAGTCTATAATGCTTCGCATGATGCGCGTATGATACAGGGTGGCCCATCGAAAACAGTCCAGCTAGGTTTACGGCTGTGTACGTGAAAATTTAAAAAAACCTCTTACCCGTAAACTTGTGTTTTCAGGGGGACACGTTTCACTATTAATTTCATCCCTGTAACCTCAACCACCCTAGCGGGGCGGCTACTGCCCTTGTTTTTTCAAATAGGAATGGGTATGTTGTGATACATCTTTTTAAAGGGCTTTAAATTCTCTTTAAAATGGCGGTTCGTTTTGTAAATTTGAGCTACGCGCCGCCGAGCAACGGAATTTTAAACATTTTACTGAACAGTTGTGATGAAATTAAAGTGAAACGTGTCCCCCTGACAACACAAGTTTACGGGTCCGAGTTTTTTTTTTCACATACACAGCCGTACACCTTGCTGGACTGTTTTCGATGGGCCACCCTGTATACATATTTTATATTCATTTTGCAGGATTCATTCTGTACTAGGTTTGGTTATTTTCAAGATGAATAAAAGTGCCGATCTTTTCACAAATCCTTTTTCGATTTCTCTGCAAGACGTTGCTTGTTAACCACCTGAAATCCAAATCGAAATTATTGACCTACATCACCATAACTACACTGAAAATAAATACATATAAGGCACTTATTTCAACTGGAAGTGATCCAAATTATAGTGAATTTTGGAAATAAGCAATTGTCCAAACTTACATGATTTTGCCGTAAGATAATGTTGTAGGTTGGGATCAGCATATTATGTTTGTGAACAAATATTTTCTATTATGGCCGTACTAAAATCAAAATATCGTTCAATATTATCTGGTATTCAATTAAAACACCTAATTTTGTTAGCATCGACAATAACTAATTCTATTATAGGTGACCTTATAAAAATAATGCAAATTCAAAAGTCACATTAATAAGTTACTCACTGTATAATTATTTCGAACATCGATAGAAGTATAAATCTCATCGCGACACCTCGCGGTGTATTTGCCTAACCGGCAGCAGCATCTTATAGAAGACCAATGCAGAGGGTCCATTTCTGCAAAAACAGATAAAAATCACAAATACGGCAACGCAACTGGAAACTGATAAATAATATATTTTTTTTAATCGAAAGATGATCGTGTTTCTCCGAAAATATGTAATATCCAGTGGTCCAAACTCAATGCCTCACAATTAAGATGTCGGTTATTATCGAAGTTGGAGAGATGGTTAAGTTAAATGAGAATAGTTTTGTGAAATTTACAGCTGATTTGAAGTAGCCGTTGAAACTTATTATTTAAACGACGGAAATTCCAGATGGTTTATTTGTTTTTCAGTTACCTATCAGAACTTTGCTAATTGTTAAGGCGGCCATCCTGGATTTTTACAGAAATCTGCTCTTCTTCAAATTATCGTTAAAATGATGAATATATTTTTAAAATTTTTCTTAATTATTACTTTTGTTATGTGTCTCGTTGCGTTAATAAGAAAATAACGCATTGCTTGGTGATAAAAAATGTTTTAACGTGGCAACGCAACGCCAACTTAAATAACTCGGCCTTATTGTATAAGGTATCATCGAGTGGTCTGGGAAAATAATAATTTTTCCATACATTGGTTTTCCATTGAATAAGTTTCCTAATGTTTTTCGTAGGAAAATATAGGGTTAGACTGAAAAACGAGTAATAGGATAATTTCAAAAATTTTGCCTCTTATATAAACGCACCTGCTACATCGATTTAAAATATTTTCAGCATTGCGACGTTGCCGCTTCTACCGAAAAATTGCAACAACTTTGATAATTTAAATGAAACACCCCATACTTATTACAAAATTGAGTTTTTAAAATTACCTTTTAGTTCTAATAATGGTTTTATTATAACTTTCCAATATCTATCTCTTACTCTTTCCGAGATAAAAAAATTATTTCTGTCTAATGTGGTGTAAAGCATGACCTTAATTAAACACTTGTAAATTTGTAGTCTGATGGAAGGTTGAAATTTTGATGATGGTTTATTAAGGAAACCCAATGTATGCAATCCCCATAGAAATGACTGTTTTTAAATGGAACTCCCTGTATATTAGTTTTAAAATTAAAAGAAGGTTACATTATTTACTTTTGAAATGATATATCATATCTGTTCCAAATCCTTGTCACATTGACTAAATTATGTACATTTCAATAACTGAATTGTCTGGACTATGTACTTACATCCCTAACCTAAATTAGCTGGACTATTATAACCCTAATGGCCGCCCTGTCAAATAGTTACTTTAGAGTTCGCGACAGCAGGTGTACGGAGCTGTACTAGAGTGAGCGGTGGCGGAGTAGCGCTCAGCCCGGTGAGACCGCTTATGGCGGGGATCGAAGCACATAAGTAGGCCATGCAAGTGACGTCACAGCCAGGCAGGTTACTCCATACGTTTATCCTTTTGTGTCTATCTTTCTGTGTCAATATCAGACTTTGGGTTTGTTCGATTCGATCTAGGCCATATTTATCTCCCTTTAATGAATCGGAGAAGGTTGATGCAGACAGAGACAGACATAGAATGCGAGCAGCACAAGTTCTTAAATTATTTTACAACCGAACATCCTTCGTCCGGAATGGAATAAAAATCAAGTAGGTAACATATGATTTATAATGTGATTGAAAATGGTGGAGGAAACGTCATTAAATTCTAAAATAATTTTTAATTTTCTATTCTTTTCACGAAAGCGGACCTTTTCGTTTTGTTGCTGGTAAGTAATTTATGATTGAAATATTTTTTTATTAATTTTTATTCGTTATTGTTATTTTACATTATAAAATTGTCCCATTATGTCCCAAACTTCTCACGCAAACGAACAAACACATTTTTAAAGAATTTTACTTAAATTTTACAATCTACGAGTAAAGATACAACATAATATTTACAGCTATATAAGTTATATTAACCCGTAGTCAGAATTTTGATAAGGCCGGTAATACATTATTATAATAATTCTTTCCTTTCATAGTTTAATTGAGAATCCCATAATGACTGAACATTAAAGAGGACTTCGATCACTAATGTTGCCAGGAGTATGCTACGAAACAAACAAATTGGAAGCCCATAATCATAATGATGGTGCATATATTTACTTGGTTAGTAGCTGTACATATAGTATTGTATTTACCTTGATTTGTTTGAAGTTTAAGATGGTAAAATATTTTATGTAAATTTTGATTTATTTCCTATTTTTTAATAAAACTAATTACAACCTTCAATCTCTGAATTCTGTATTTCTAGTATTGTTACTAGTTCAATAATAATATAAAAGTATGTAAGGACAATTTTAAAGCGATATTTACAGCTGAAAACCTATGTCAAAATCCTAATATTTGATTTTCTCTACTTAGTAAATCAAATGAAAGGGTTTTGATGTTTTCTTTGCTTAAATGTCACTTTAAAATATTGACAGTAATACAAATTTGGACAAAAGTGACATTTGAAAAGCACGTGCGCGCCAGGCATAATGGATGTCGCCGTATCATCGCCTGCTTCGAATATTTAACACGGCAGTTTGTCTTCTTCCTGGTTATAAGTATTCGTTGGTAGCGCTCAGACATAGAACGTGGGTTAGGTGGGTTCAGCAACATGGCGGAATATCTATTCTGAGACGAGGAAATAGGTGAATACATGTATTGTTACTGTTCCTTTATATTATTATGGTATGACTTAGTTGTGCGTGGATTCCACATTTGTAAGCAATAAAGATTACTCCCAAAGAGCCAATGTCACCCGGCGTTTTACTGTGTTTTACAAACCAACAACAATTATAAAAACTACAACATTCAGCCGAAATTATAGGCTGTGGTCCTTCGAAGCAACTTTATGAATTCCCAACATAAAAAATGGCCTTACGAGCCGAATAGACAAGAACCAGCGACAGATGGATTGGTTTAAACAGTAAGAATTGGAGTAATTTGGACCACAGCACGTCTTAACACGCATAAAAAGCAAGTATTCAGCATCCGACGGATACCTGCAAGCCTACTAAACCCACCACGACAGTGTTCTACTTAACATTGGACAATTGTTCAGCTACTGAACTACGATTGTATGTTAGTATCTACAGTAACAGATTGGTACAAAACAGGAAACATTCCTACAGGACTTTGCCCACAGTGCGCAGTGTACAGACTATTTACCTAACCTAGCGGTGTTCAGTGCCGACGGCAGACAGATTGAAGACAACAATAAGGTCAGATCGTTATAAAACTTTCCACAATTGTTTATAAACATTCCAAATGTTCCCCAGAGAATTAAAGACTACTTTTAGTAAAATATTTACTATTTTATGAGCAACAAAAACACTATTTTAAATAGATTTGTTTAAAAACAGAGAAACTTGCACACGTATTTGCTTATTTGGTTAATAAACATTGTTAGTTTTAGCTCAAAAGTACCAACAATTATGCTATTGTGCATGCAACAATTTAAGTTAATTTCTAATCATAATTTATATTATGACTGGGTGTAGTTTTTGACATTTTTACTTGGATTTAAACAAAGCCAAAAGTATTTTACATTGATTAGTGTTTTGTTTAACTTAAATCACACTTTAAGGTATTATCGACAAGCACACTGTTGCTTAATTCGTACATAACATGTGTATGATGCTTTAACAAGAGTCACAGTACTTTTATTTATTTAGTTTATGGAAACAAAACTTGTGTTTTTACGAAGAGCATATTTTTGCTTAATTTGCTACACTACGTAGATACTTACTGATACATAGTAGGGACATTTTTTGTACTAGGAGACACAGTGCTCATTATAGAATAACTTTGACTTAGGTAGTAGTTATTGTTGACGATTTTTTGCGTACTTTTGATAATTATTACTACTATTAGTTAGGTATTTTTTATACACACGTATAGACTACCTACTACATGATTTTTGGACGAGTCACAGCGCTCATAGCTACATGTAAATACCACACAGGTATATAGGAATCACACAGCATTCTTTACTATTTATTATTTGCACATACGTGTTAAATTTAAATATCACACATGTATTAGATACTTTTACTAAGTATTTACAGAAGTCAGTTTTTATACTTGTTTTAAAAACAAAAACTTAGTAGTTTTACAAAATACGATACAGGTATAAAAGTAGGTATAGAATCGCACAGCATTCGTATAGTACCTATATATAATTTTTACATACATTTTTAAGTGAGATACCACACAGGTGTTATATACTTTAAGTTTAGACAACTTGAAATAAGGTTTGGTTGTACTGTACTTGTATTTGTTAATTCAGTTTTTTGAAAACAATTTCTTAGTCTCATTTTCAATATGGAAAATCAAAAACAACTGCGTGGCAGAGCTAAAGCTGCTATCACACGGCTTGAAAAATGGTACGATACCAATAAAGACGCGATTATAGATGAAACACAATTTATTTTACGCAATGACTTTTTAAAAGACGCGTTCAACAATTATACGGCTATTCAAGACATAATAGAAATTGAAGATGAGACCGAAGAAACTGACAGAGAGTCTACTGAGAATAGATATTTCGACTTGCTTAGCGCAATTCAAAATACAATCACACGATTGCAACTTTCCGCGCGTCCACAGCAAAATGTTTTTCTGGCGCCTTCGACAAACGTACAATACCCAACAAAATCATTTAAGTTACCGGACTTGCAAATTGCACAATTTACAGGTGAAATTGTGCATTGGAAAAATTTCTTCCAACTATTTGACAAGGCGGTTATTCAAAACCCAGACTTATCAGGTGCTGAGAAGCTTACATATCTCAAATCCTACCTAAGGAACGAACCCTTAAATTTAATCAACACTTTAGAAATCGAAGACGCTAATTTTCAAATAGCCTTGGACACATTAAAAAATCGATATGACGATCAACTTGCAATAATATACGCGCATATTAAAAATATATTGGAGTCACCTTCACTAGGTAAAAACATAAATTTGAGGAACTTTATTACTCATATTAAACAAAACATAGAATCTCTAAAAAATTTACAAGCGTTTAACTTGGATTTATTTTTAGTGTATATATTCGCTCAAAAATTAGACAGTGGCACGAAACGAGCCTACGAATTTGGTTGCGACACAGCAACACTTCCAACTCTTGACAAATTTACAAAGTTTTTAGAGGATAGGTGTAAAATTCTAGAAAGAAAAATCCCTGATTCCACCCCTGAACGAAAATCACCCCCACAACCCAAAGGAATTGTACATCACGTACATATGGCTCAAAATTCGAGCTCAAACTCTCCTCAATTAATTAAATGTACATTCTGCAACACTCCCGGTCACAAAATTTCACGTTGTGAAAAATATCTTAACTTATCACTGGTCGGAAAACAAGCGTTCATAAAAAAGAATTCTCTTTGCTTTAACTGCTTAGGTACGAATCACAAGCTTTATGAGTGTCGCTCATCGGGATGTGCTACATGTAACAAAAAACACCATACTAGTTTACATAACACTAGAAACACTAATTCGCCAGTACGTAACACAGAAAATAATGGAAATTTTGAAACAAATACCACAAATCAGAGCACATTTATACCCACAAATAACCATTACTCACCAAATAGGTCACATGTTCAATCGTATCATAACAGACCTCATGGTAATATACAAAACTCACAGATAAATTCTAGACACAACAGTCAACATTCATCTAGTTCTTTAAATCAAAATCATTCGAATGGTAACAATTCTAGATACACACGGTCTGTACCTGAGGCACACTCACAAAATACACTGATGCAGACATCTCAAAGTCAACAAATCCCAGTACAAGACATTTCAAACCAGACTGAACACGTTCTAACGACACTAACAAATAGCGGAAAATCACTTTTAGCCACAGCGCAAGTAACATTATACACTATTGAACATAATCCGGTTACAGTGAAGGCTGTATTTGATCCGTGTTCCACTACTTCACTTATGACTGAAGCTTTAGTGGAAAAGCTGAAGTTTAAAACGCAACCTGCTCACATTACCATTAACGGTATTGAAGGTATTGCTACTACTTCAAATAAAATTTTAAACAAAGTTGACGTTTATTCACATATTAATACAGATTACAAATTTACAATAAATTGTACAATTGTGAAACACATCACAACAAAACTGCCACAATTTACATTACAACCAGATAAAATACCTATACCTCCTAACATTCAATTAGCTGACCCTGATTTTTGCACGCCAACACATGTCGATATTTTATTGGGAGCTGACATTTATTATTCATTAATAAAAGGAGGAATTATACGAATACAAAGGAATTTTTTGACACTTCTAGATACACATTTAGGATACATAATAGGTGGAGCTATACCGACACAGGTTATCTCTCCCGTCAGACATGAACAAAAGACTGAATACTCAGCAAGCACGTGCCTGTTTTTACAAGACTGTGAGGACCATTTCTTACAGAAGTTCTGGTCAATTGAGGAAACTCCCTCAAACATACAAAAAATACTTACCCCTGAAGATGAACGTTCTGAAGAGATATTTACAACTACAACTAAAATTCTACAGAACGGTTCTTTTCAAGTTAACTTACCTTTAAGGACAAAAAATGAACACTTAAGACTAGGTGAGTCTTTTTATTTAGCCAAAAAGCGCTTCCTTCACCTTGAAAGGCGGTTTGAAAACAATACCGAGTTATTTAGTGAATATTCAAAGTTTATCCGCGAATACGTTATGTTAAATCACGGAAAATATATCCCGCTTACTTTAAAAAATGAACACGGAAATAACAAATATTTCTTACCCCACCACTGCGTGATAAAACCCGATTCTGTGACAACAAAATTACGCGTAGTCTTCGACGCATCGGCGAAAACTTCGTCGGGCTGCTCCTTGAACGATATTATGCTAAAAGGATACACAGTTCAACCCGAGCTTTTCGACATATTGTGTAGATTTCGCGGTTTTAAGTATGTTTTAATCCTTGACATTGAAAAAATGTACCGACAAATACAAATTAACCCTGAGCAAACATACTTACAAAATATTCTATGGAGAGATAACCCCAATGAAGACCTCCAGTGTATAGAACTTTTAACAGTAACTTATGGCACCAATAGCGCCCCTTATTTAGCCACACGGACTATCAATGAACTGGCCAATAAAAATAAACAGACATTTCCTTTAGCAGCTGAAGCTGTGCTAGAACAATGCTATGTTGACGACATCTTGTGCGGTAGCAACTCTTTAGCTGAACTTAAAGAACTTTATACCCAGTTACAGAGACTGTTCTCTTTAGCAAACTTTAACTTACATAAATGGTGTTCAAACTCATCAGAATTTTTACGCGATATCCTTTCAGACATATCGCAAGATAGTTATGATATAAAAATAGAAGCAGTTTCGAACAAGGTTTTAGGTATCAGTTGGAATCCAGAGTTGGACCAATTTTCGGTTTCCTTACCTCACAACACCAACATAAACTCAAACACGAAACGAGACGTACTTTCAAAAATTGCACAAATGTTCGATCCATTAGGTTTTATAGGACCAGTTATAGTAACTGCAAAAATGATTATGCAAAAAATTTGGATTGAAAAGTTAGATTGGGATGACACTTTAAAAAATACTTTGTTGGTCGAATGGACCCAATTTATTGAAAATATTTCTAAACTTTCTTCCTTGCGTATTCCTCGATATTTCTTTAACAATAAAATCATCCAGTACATTGAATTGCATGGCTTTGCAGATGCAAGCCTTAAGGCCTACGGCGCATGCGTTTATATTCGTACAGGCTACGCAGATAACACTGTATCCTCAATATTAATAGCTTCAAAAAGCCGTGTGTCCCCTATAAAAACTGTTAGTTTGCCTAGGCTGGAACTATGCGCAGCTTTACTACTATCTTCCCTTACTCAAAAATTGAGATCAATACTTGACAGCAAATTTGAGTTAAGGAGCATTAATTTGTGGAGCGACTCCCAAATCACCCTTTCTTGGATAAAATCCCATCCCTCACGGTGGACAATTTTCGTTTCAAATAGAGTCTCAGAAATCCAAACATTAACTGCAGATTGCAAATGGCGTCACATTAAATCTGCTCAAAACCCAGCCGATCATTTATCCCGAGGACTAACTCCCGATGAAATATTAACCTCAACCCTTTGGTGGCACGGACCACAGTTTTTAACAGACTCGAATCTTGATCTTAAATCATTTGATTCAGAAAACCTGATTAGTGAACTACCTGAACAAAGGAAAATAGAAACTGTACTTCGTTTGAACGTACCAGAAACTTCCTGGGAAGATTTATTTGCGAGATTTTCTTCGTTTGTTCGTTTACAACGAACAGTAGCATTTATTTTTCGATTCATAAATAATTCGAGTCCAAATACTGAAAAAATTAAAGACGCGCTTACAGTCTCAGAACTACAACGGTCTTTAAATTTTATAGTTAAAACTTTACAAAACATTTATTTTACAAAAGAAATAAACGAACTAACTGCAAAACGGACAATTTCAAATCGCGCTATTTTACAGCTGGCTCCTTTTCTTGACCAACAAGGACTGTTACGAGTTGGCGGACGCTTATCGTATTCAGACTTACCTTTTGATCAAAAACATCCGTTTTTGTTACCGTCTAAAAATCACGTTACTTCACTGATGTTACTTAGAGAACATTTAATACTGGGACATGCAGGGGCTCAAAGTGTATTATCAAATTTTAAACTTCGTTTTTGGCCTCTAAATGGACTTACTGATGTTAAAAGAATTATACACAGCTGTGTAGTATGTCATAGATTTAAGGCAAAAACTTGTCAACAAATTATGTCTAACTTACCCGAATATCGATTAACACCAGCTAGACCCTTTTCCAAAGTCGGTGTAGATTTTGGTGGGCCTTTTCTAGTTAAAACCTCCAAATTGCGACGTGCTCCTATAACTAAATGTTACATTGCCCTCTTTATCTGTATGATCACAAAGGCAACTCACATTGAATTGGTTAGTAGTTTATCAACTGACGCTTTTCTATTAACCCTGAAACGATTCATTGCTCGTAGAGGTAACCCCAGTGTCATTTATAGCGACAACGCTACAAATTTTGTAGGAGCCAAAAATCACTTAAGAGAATTATATGAGTTTTTTCAAAACAGAGAAAATTTAGATCACATTAAAACCTTCTTAAGTTTAAATGAAACTCAGTGGAAGTTTATACCCCCCCTTAGCCCACATTGGGGCGGCCTATGGGAAGCCGGAATAAAAAGTACGAAGTTCCATCTCTTCCGAGTAATTGGGAACTCACATTTCACATTTGAAGAGCTTAGTACCATTCTTGCTCAGATCGAAGCGATACTGAATTCACGACCCTTATGCCCAAGTTCCAATGACTCTTCTGATTTGACCTGCCTTACTCCCGGACATTTTTTAATCGGTGAAAGCCTTACCTCCTTCCCTGATAAAGACGTTTCTGATGTTCCGGAAAATAGACTTTCTCTTTGGCAGAGATGTTCACAGATACGACAAAATTTTTGGAAACGATGGTCAACTGAATACCTTAATCAGCTTCAAAATCGACCAAAATGGCTCGTAGCTACTAAGGATCTTTCAATTAACGATTTAGTATTATTAAAAGACGATAACTTACCTCCTCTAAAATGGCAAAAGGCACGGATTATTGAAGTAGTGCCAGGTAGAGATGAAAAAATTCGTGTTGTTAAATGCAAAACAGTTGATGGAATCTTTACTAGACCTATAACTAAAGTATGTCCATTACCTGTTACCAATAATCTATAATATTAAGCTACCCAAGCTCATACTTACCTATTTTCTTATCTTGAAGTTTAAGAAACTTCAACGCGGGGCAGTATGTTCCAAATCCTTGTCACATTGACTAAATTATGTACATTTCAATAACTGAATTGTCTGGACTATGTACTTACATCCCTAACCTAAATTAGCTGGACTATTATAACCCTAATGGCCGCCCTGTCAAATAGTTACTTTAGAGTTCGCGACAGCAGGTGTACGGAGCTGTACTAGAGTGAGCGGTGGCGGAGTAGCGCTCAGACATAGAACGTGGGTTAGGTGGGTTCAGCAACATGGCGGAATATCTATTCTGAGACGAGGAAATAGGTGAATACATGTATTGTTACTGTTCCTTTATATTATTATGGTATGACTTAGTTGTGCGTGGATTCCACATTTGTAAGCAATAAAGATTACTCCCAAAGAGCCAATGTCACCCGGCGTTTTACTGTGTTTTACAAACCAACAACAATTATAAAAACTACAACATTCAGCCGAAATTATAGGCTGTGGTCCTTCGAAGCAACTTTATGAATTCCCAACAATATCCCTGTACCTAAATCTTTATAATTATCGTTTATTTTACTTTTTGGAGGACGTAGATAAAAATTGTACAATATAGTATGTCCAAAAAAGTATGCAACATATGAGAAACTTATTTACTATTGATTTCTTGGAAAATGTTATTCTTGATAAAAGCTGGTTCTTGCCTTAAAAACACAAACGACAATTTCAGATTTTATGTACGGCTTTTAGTGCGAGTGAGCAAATGTCAAGACCAAATATATGTATACGCCTTTTTAGCATATTTGGACTTTTTTACTGATCGGGTGCAAACAACAAATAAATTGTTAGTTAATTTACATGAAATGAAAAGAATTGGGTTCTTTCATGACTTTGTCACAATAAATTTTGGTCGAAAATATTTAAATTATTATTGCTATTTCTCTCCTTAATTATTATTATGTATTACTACGGGGTTTTTTTATTTCAAACTAATAGTATCAAATTTATACTTAGTGTAAGTACAAATAATTTATTTTATTAATACAAATAAAATTTTACTGTTAGAGTCGGCACTTTCTCAAGACTTTAAAAAAGGCATTGAGTTTTACGTTTTCGAATTATACTTACGGATTTAAAAAAAAGTAAATTACAGGAACGTACTAGGGATATATTTGAATGAAGATGGTTAATTTAAGGAACAAAACGCCGGAAAACTCGCAAATGTTGTATATCCCTGAACGTCTCTTTCGTAATTTAAACAAAAAAAAAACCAGGCCCGTATTTAAAAAATTAAATTGATGATGGTGACCCAAAGACGAAACATCGCATTAAAGATCTGATGATGCCATTTTGTGGAGAATAAAAAGTAACAATGAGAAAGTGAAATTTATTTTTGGACAACTCTTGGATCAAAGTCAGGAAAAAATTAAAATCCGAAACACCAAATTTTTTAAATATTTTGAAAGCCCCTGTATTTATTTTAGATTTTTTTGGCGGCATATTACTGGGCCCTTAATTACGCAACTTTGCTCCAATTTAACCGACTTCGTATCTCTTACCGGTTCCGAAATCCAATTGGTGAAGGACGAATTTGTTACACCCTGTATAATGGGGTAAACTCTTTAATAGAGAGGTTGCTCACACGAATATATATAATAAATCGATCCACCTTGGATCTTATGACTTGTATTCCAGGGATCAAATTTAGCCAAACTTTGCACGACGAACAAACCCAGATTTATTTTTCAAATGTGTTCATACTTTTAGATCGTCACACGTTGCGGTTATGTTCATTTTTATTTATTATTCCATAATAATAATACATTTATTAGAGTGATCTATAATATTCGCTAGGTATGCGCGCACAATCGTACATGGAAGATAATTTTTGGACCAACATTAGGGAAGATAAATGCAATAAGTAAGCACAATGTGTCTTATCAAGTTTTTAGTACGAAGTTTAGCAAATGGTCTTGGCTAGTGTTTTGAAGGTTGCCATTGCAATATAATTCTTGTAACTTTTGTTAAAATAAAATAATTACTAACTTTCATATCTTAGTAGTAATTGTGTAATTCATTTCCTATTTAAATATTACTGGCATTTCCTAACACTTGTATGTTTTATGTATCCGCCGGCAACATCCCCATTTTCAGGGTTATGCTTCTCGCAATACGACCTCTGAAATATCTCGTTTACGTACGCACGTACACTTGTTGTGAATAAGCATATAAATAAAATAAATGTGTTGGGAAAGTAACAAACGGGTTATTAACTGAGAATATAGAAAAATTAACTCGGGATAACGCAAAGGAACAAACCTTGGTACAATCACAAATTTACCGACAAAAGTTCTTGCCTTTCACGAATCCGGTAGGGCTATACAGGGTGATTCATGGTGAGTGGCCTATTAAAATATCCCAGAAACTAGTAGATCGTACAACTTTGGCAATAGACGTAATAACTAGTAATTCCACCAGATCCGCCTTTTGGAAATGCCGGATACCGGAACCAACGCCAACGTTTTGGACCGGATCTTGTATTTACATCAAACCGTTCTAAAAAGAGATGAAAATCCATTTGACTGGTGGAAAAAACGCGAAGAAAATTTTCCGTATTTATGAAAAATGGCAAAAAAGTGTTTATAGTGAAATACTTTTTTCGAAGCCGGCGATGTCTACGAAAATAAAAAAATAGACTGCAAGCAACGGGGAAAAATTGATTTTTCTGCATCATAATCATCATTATTAATTACAAATATTAATATTGATTACATATTATTTATTAATTATGTCATTTGTTCCAGAGTTTGTGTTCTGTTCTATCTTCGTTTCGTTAAATAAAGCAGCTGTACTATATCGCTGTGGTTCCGTTCATAATTTCTACAACACATTATTAAATTCAGTTCCGGCCGGAACCGGTACAAAATCCGGCCAAACCGGATATTAAAAAAGAATGCCGAATACCGGATCCAGATACTCCAGATTCCGGTGACATAACTAGTAATAACGCTGTTTTTTTGTCGTTTATGTCTCAAATGAAGGTCTACTTTGATTTTTGACTAATGTCAGGTTGCAGAATTAACTAGCCAGGCAGCTTTGATTGCGACATCGACGGCATTGGTATTTTGACAGGTTGTCGCATTAACAGCATATATACGTTTAAAAAATATATTCTTTCGAGACGTACAGGGTGGTCAACTAAGCGACGTACGCGGCTGTATCTCGGAAACCGTTTACCCTACAGCTTCCGGAAAAAATATTTATAGGAAAAGTTGCCCAGAGCAATTGCTGGAAATTATTTGCAACTTTGTAGGACGGCCGCTAGGTGGCGTAACACTAATAGTAATTTGTTAACAGTCTATTTCCCTACAATTTACTTAGATAACGTATATTGAAAATACCTACAAATAAATTATTCATGTATCGCGAACATATTGGCTTACATACTTTTTTCTCTAACCCTTCAAATAAAGTAGGTAACGCAAACATTAATTTGAAAAAAATTCAATATCTCAGGAACGGTATATCGAAAGGGATGTCGATGTAATTTTTACTGTACTCGCTTGATGGCGTTTACTATATTTTATGTTTTTTTCGAAAAACTTAAATGCGATGGTAAAGATGTTATTGGTGCGATTAATAAGTAGTGATTTTGTATATTCATTTTTCATCGATATCTCCGGTGGTCAAGTACCACGTCATTTTAAGTAGTATTTCCAAGAAATCTCGTTCCAAAATTGTACTAAGTTGTACATTTTTAGGCTGTGAATTTGCCCCTTGCAAAGACCTGGAAAGGGTATTACCCGTGACTTGCTCCGAGCCGACCCCATTCTACTAAAAGAGTAGAACAATAATTTTTTTTAAATAATAACCTAAAAACCATAAATATCAGTACAGAGTGTCCATTTTCGACACTTTTATAGGGTATCTCCGTAATTGTTAGTGCTATCAAAAAAGTAATGTAGGTGTCATGTGCTCTTTATGGGTCAAACTTAAAATTGTAAAATCAAAATTTGAAAATTTTCGCTTGCTTAAGAGATACGGGGGAAAATCAAACAATAGACAATTTCAAAATTATATTTTCCTAGTTAAAGAGCTACGGAAAAATGTTTTATGCAGAAGTTTATTGATAATGATTGTTGAATAATCTGCCGTTTTCAGAATAAGTATACGGGGTCAGGTAAAAAAGTTATCGGACCTAGCCTCATTTTTTTTATATGGAACACCCTATATATTTTATATAAAAAGATAGAATTTTAAAGTATCTTTTCAAATATATAACACACCATGGATGATATTGGTTTCCTTTAATCCACAGTAGACTGTGAAACAAAAGCTAATATCTAGTTGTTATTAACATTAACGACAATTTCATTTTTACATGTTTATTTGTGAGAATGGCTTATCAACATTTTGATAAATTTGATATGATATCACTTTATATTGAAAGTGGAAAAAACGAAGAAATGGTGCAAAATGTATATTTTGTTCGCTATCCTGAAAGACGGTAACCATTTACGGACATATCCCGAACATTTTCGATGATTCCCGTTTTTTTTTACCTTAATCTGAATCTTTTATTTCGTTTCAAAGTAATAAAGTTCAAATAAATCGCCTAGGAAACCAATATAATCCATGGTGTGTTATATATTTGAAAAGAGAATTTAAAATGCTATCTTTTAAGATTAAAATATACAAGGTGTTCCATTTAAAACAATGAGATTAGGTCCGATAACTTTTTTACCTGACCCCCTATACTTATTCTGAAAACTGTAGATTATTCAACAATTTCATAAAGAAACATCTGTATAAAACATTTTTCTGTATCTCTTTTAACTAAGAAAATATAGGGTAATTTTGAAATTCTCAATTTTTTGATTTCCTCCGTATCTCTTAAGCCAGTGTAAATTTTCAAATTTTGATTTTACCATTTTAAGTTTGACTCAAAAAGAGCGCATGACATCTACATTACTTTTTTGATAGCACTAACAATTACGGAAATACCCTCTAAAAGAGTCGAAAATGGGACACCCTTAATAGGTAATTTCTAATTAGATGTATTTTTGGAACCCGATTTCTTGGAAAACAATACTCAAGAAATAATCAATTATTGGAAAGAGATTTTAGCGACCTTTAAAATAATGTGCCACTTAAGATTTTAAGGGTAACATTTACCCCTCCTATGGAGTTAAACCACGAAGGCTGCTTCTTTAAATGCGTCCACCTTTACCATAAAGTTGACATGTCTTTCTGATTTTTAATATTATTTACTGGAAGCGAGGTATTAAGGGCGGTAAGATGTCAGATTGACACTCTGTATACAGGGTGTTATGGAAATGACGTATTATATTTAAATCGGCAATTCCTGAGATGAAAACAAATTGAAGAAAAATATCCAAAAATGGCGCTCTAATTTAATATGCCCTGTACATGACCTTATGTCAAACCAAAAATGACCACGTGCTGCCCCTGTCAGGAAGGTAAACAAAGCAACATATGTCAACAGTGTTGTCATATCTTTAGGGTAAACACTCTTTACAAAGTCAATAACCGTTTGACAGCTTGCAAGTTGTTTAGTTTCAGGGTACATTATTATAAACTTTTACGTTTAGTTCAGTTCGCTAGGAAACAATCTCTGATTTATAAACTTGAACTGACTCGAACGAACCGCCGCGGAGTTTTTAAATGGTCAGGTATGTTCTCATTTGTTCAATTCGAACGACACCCGTCAGATCTGGACAACTTAAAAGTTTATAAATGCCACTTACCCTTTAGAAAAAAAAATGCAATTTTATTTAGATTTTCGAACAACACCAACTGAATTTATAAAAAACACCAAGTACCTAGGTAACTTGAACAAAAACAAACCGGCACAATAAAATCACATAACACATCTAAGTACCATTCAATCTGAATTAGTATTTTAAAGTGCTACTATGTAGACCAAAATACGCCCTTAGTGTCTGAGCGGTCTGGGAAATAATGTATTTAACATCTAAAAATTTTAAAAATAAATAACACGTTTCTCTTTTCTTTAATTAAACAGCTGATTGTGGACATCGGGTAATATTTAAAAATACAGCGTTGTCACTTTCGATGTGTTATAAGCGACTATCATAAATTGCCGAATTTCCTTATTATATTACATTCCTGTATAATTATAGTCTCGGAAATGACAACCGCGCTCTAGACAGCCGAGATTTCTTGGAACGGTTTGATGTCCGAAGTCAGACCAGCCCATTATTTCAGAGGGTAGTTCCTGTCAATTGTTAACATAATTGCTTCATTTTATCTTTAGTAAAGGGTTAATGGCCCATACAAATTAGCGTTTTTATTATTTCTATTGCGAAATGATTAAGTGCTCTTGTTCTATGTGTGTTATTGTAAAGTGTAATTATGCGTTAGTGTTGGGGTTTAGTGATAAGGTTATTATGCACTCCCACACTATCATCAGGACACGTGAAGAGCATAAAGTTTTTCCTATAGAAAAAAGAACTGAAAGTGTCTGTGTCCTGGATTCCTTAATCGCGTCCTGGATTTACTTTCTAAGTAAGCTAAATATTTATTTTTATACTAAACTAAAGTTTTACACTTTTAAACATTTTGGCAACATTCTGCTTGAACATCTGTTGATTAATCAGCTGGGCAATGTAATATCTTCATATATGAATGTGCCGAGGAGTTGTGTGTGGGATTAGGGGTGAATTACCCCACTTTTTAAACGTTCGATTTAAAAAAAATAAAATATGTAGCGCTTCTCTAGGACACCCCAGGAGTCACCCATTTAAATATAATACGTCATTTCCATAACACCCTGTATTTAGAATATAGTTAAATATAAAGACGTAGTATGTGTGCGAGTATGTTTTATTGTGAATGTTCAAGTTTCTGTTATTTACACGTATTTCTATGATTCTTGTATGTGTGATGCATTTAAAGAGTTTATTGATTATTTTTTAATAATGGTAACCAAGACTTTATTAATTTTTTGATCCTGTTATACAGGGTTAGTTACGAGTTTGTTTAAGTCCGTCTATTCATTAATAAATGCAGAGTTTTTCATCTATTTATTTTTGATCAGAGATGATAATAAAACAACAACATTTACAACAGACGAAAAGCTAACAATTTTCTTTTGTTACAGGCACCGCGAGGTATGCCAGTATAAACACTCATCTAGGCATAGAACAGTCGAGAAGGGATGATCTAGAATCTTTAGGTTATGTATTAATGTATTTTAATAGAGGATCACTGCCCTGGCAAGGTCTGAAGGCCGCTACGAAAAGGCAGAAGTACGAACGCATTTCAGAAAAGAAAATGTCGACTCCAATAGAAGAACTGTGTAAAGTAAGTTTCGTAAGCGTCGTGATAGATTAACATTCTGTATTATAGACTTTATTTGTTGAATTTATTTTTAACCTTGACATTTTAGAATCGTCCGAAAATTTTTTTTACAACTTATAAACATGAAATTAGCTGACACGTATTTCAGTATTTTGCTGGAAAATATTTTTTCCGAAAATATCCACACATAAATTTTTGACAATATGCTGGATTTTCTCCAATCTGCTCGTATTTAAAATTGAATATCTCCAATTGTACTGATCGGATCAATATCGGCCTTTTTTATGTTACACTTTGTTGCGTTAGCATTCGAAATGTATTAAAAAAAAATACTGTCATTCTGAACAAATGAAAAATAACAACAAAATAATAACAATTTAATTGTGTAAATAGTTTTAGGATGCTCTCAGCTAATCTTAAATTAATTTTAAAAAATAGCATTTTGTTCTTCATCATCTTATCTACAAAACCCATTTTACGAGAAAGTGTTACCTCTTTTAGTTCGGGAGTTATTAAATATTTTCGATTGCAAGTAAACCGGCGCGCGAAGGGCGCCACGGGTCGAAGAGTGGCAGAACTACGCTTTCGAACGACGCAAAGGATAGAAGTATTAATGATTCACACTAACCTTGATTGTTGATGCCTCGACACGTCGCGCTGGTGCATTCCCGGCTCTCTGCGTGACTTGCGATTGAATATTTATTTACTTCCGAACTAAAAGAGGTACCAGTTTTTCGTACAATGAGTTTGGTAGATAAGAGGATAAAGAACAAAATCGTATTTTTTAAAACTATTTAAACAATTAAATTGTTATTATTTTTCATTCATTCACAATGACAATTTTTATTAATACACTTCGAAAGCTAACACAAGGTGTAAAATAAAAAAAGACCTATATTGATCCGATCAGTACAACTGGAGATATTCAATTTCAAATATGAGAAGATTTTCAAAAAATTTTTTTTTTAAGTAAAAAAATTTCGGACGATTCTAAAATGTCAAGGTTAAAAGCGTGAGGTTCGTAAAAGAATGACCCTTTAGCAAAAAACAAAAAGGGTTAAAATGTCGCATTTATTGTTTACAAAACGATTTTTCGACAATATAACGTATTCAGAAGAAATGGTAATTTTTTTGTTACTTTAAGTGGAATGGCGATACTTTTGGGCCAGTGCCGGACCGCGAGGTCTATCTAATTATTTAGTTTAATAAATAAATAAAATTCTATTTTTTGTAAGATATGTAAAATTTAAATTTTAGTAAATGCACATGCATCTAGATGTTATAAGCTACCCGGTACAATTAGACTTATCAGAACGTAAACTGCTCTTAAACTCAAGAATTTATTTTCTATCATTTAAAAAAATATATAACAATTTGTTCATTATTATCGAAATAACAGCTTATTAATGAATTAGCTTTGAACAGCTAGACTAGCTTATTAGTGAATTTTTCAATATTCGATAGTAGTCATAATATGTATTATTTCTAGGGTTATCCTGCAGAGTTTCCAACATATCTGAATTACTGCAGACAATTACGGTTTGAGGAACGACCAGACTATAGTTATCTAAGACAGTTATTTAGGACTTTGTTTCATCGACAAGGATTTACATATGATTATGTATTTGACTGGAACATGCTCAAATTTGGTAAGTTCCGCTGATAATATTTTACATTTTATGTATGGTTACCCATAACCAGAATTTTACCGGCAATTTAGTTATTCATAATGTACACTTAACTCAAGATTAGCTACGATATCTTTATGTCCTTGGCTGTATGTATAATGGCGTAGGTTATTTCAATATTCAATTTAGCTCAGTATCCTAATATTCAGCTCAATTAATAATTATTGTCACCGCTCCACAGAGAGCCTTAATTTTCTATACCCTATTCAAAATCAAGAGTCAGTAAATGGAAACGATAGGTCACTGGCACGCTTGATCATCGAGCGATACTGGAAATCCTGCATTGCAATTGGTTAATCAGCCATAAAATATCTAATGGCGGCGCCGAGGGTGCTGCTTGCGACAGAATTGGACTTATTCAGTTTGTTGTGTTTTAATACTGTTTTATAGTGCATTTGGGGCCTAAACTGAGACTACTTTTAATCACCGTTAAATAATTATTCTAGCAGCACAGATACCGCAGATTGTCTCCCTTTTATTAACAAAATATACATGAAAAATATTACCAATGTTTACAATTAAGAATGGATGAAAGACGTGCATTAGCTTGCGCAGCGACTAGTACTGCCGTCATTACAATGTCTTTAGTGTAATAAAAAAGAACTGGTCTTGTCTACGGACGAGGAAATATTTAAGTTTATTGTCTTAAAGATAGCACCACTTATATCCCGACAGAATACACAATTTGAGGAATTCTATCGGCGTTGAGGAACGCCTTATGGTTACTCTTCGATTTCTGGCAACAGGAGAGAGTTATGCCAGTATATCCTTCGTCTTGCATCCAATTCTGAATGCCGTTATAACGTAGCAAATTTTCGTATATATATCTAGTCTTTTATTTCGGTTTTTATAATCCGGGTGTTGATACTTTCATACTCCGAAATTAACAACTTTGTTGCTGAAGTGCACCAGACAAACCTTTCCGCCATAGTATTTTAATGCTAGTCCCAGTCAAAATCAAATATATGCCTTTTTGTCTGAAAATAAGGTTACTACCAATCAACTATAAAATCTTTTATCAAAAATAATCGTCTGTTGTTACCTTTTATAAAATACATTTTATAAAAGAACTGTCAGATATTTTATAAAGTATTTTTCATAACATATCTTTGTCAAATATCTTTTATATTCTAAGGCCGGTATTAGACTATCAAATATATTTGACAAAGATCTTTTATAAAATATTTTGTAGCATTTCTTTGATAATGTTTCTTTTATAAAAGTTTTTACTAGTATTACACTGTCAAAGAACTTTGTCAATTTTTGGAGGAACTTGCCACATGTTTACAATTAAAAATGAACGAAAGACCTGCATTCGCTTACACAACAACAAAAAAGGAACCGGGCGACTTTGGGTAAGGCCCTGTGTCCACCACAATCTTCTTCGGAAGTTACAATCTGAAGATATTAGGAGTTATAAGAACTATTTAAGAATTGACGCGAATGAACATTTAAGTTTATTGTTTTAAAGATAGCACCATTAATATCCCGACAGAATACATTTGAGGAATTCAGCGCTGAGGAACGCGTTGTTCGACCTTGGATTTCTGGCAACAACAGAGAGTAATGCTAGTATATCCTCCACCTTGCATCCACCTTTGAATGCCGTTATAACTTCGCAAATTTATGTGTATATATATATATATACACTATATCTAGTCGTTTATTTCGGTTTTTATAATCCGGGTGTTGACAAGCGCGGATCCAGGGGGGAGGGGTCGTGGGGGGGTCATGACCCCCTCCCCCATTCCATCAATTTAACACGAAAAATATCATATATTCCGGTTTGACTAACGCGACAGGGTATTACTTTACGCAACTTTTCCTTGTTATATCAAAGTTTGACCCCCCAAACCGAATTCTGGATCCGCCCTGGGGTGTTGATAATTTTGTACTTTCATACTCCGAAATTAACAATTTTATTGTTGAAATGCACCAGACAAACTTCTTTTCCGCCATGGTATTTAAATAACAGTCGCAGTCAATGTCAAATATATGCCTTATTGTCAGAAAATAAGGTTACTACCAATCAACTATAAAATCTTTTATCAAAGATAATCGTCAGTTGTTTCTTTTATAAAATATCTTTTATAAAATAAATATTTTATAAAAGAACTGATATTACACTGTCAAATATTTTATAAAATATCTTTTATAAAAGATCTTTGTCAAATATCTTTTATAGTCTAATACCGGCCTAATACCGACTTGCGGTGCGGTCCTGTTGAATATTAAAGATCACCTGCATTTATTTACGTGTACTGAATCTCAGTTTTGAATAGAGTACGGATGAAAATGCATTTTTTCGTCGATGACCCGAACTCATATTTGCAAAACTTTCAGGTGGTTCTCGAGGAAGCCATTGCGAAGAGAACACCGGCAGAGCGGGTGCGAGGTATGGCTCACATGCAGCAGGTGCGACAGGTGGCACCACTGCAGACGCTTCTGCAGCCCCGCCGCAGCAACAGCAGGCGCAAAGGGGGAGACGTGCCCACGACGCGCCTGCTCCTAATCCGCTGGACGATGTTATAACGAGTAGTAAGTAGCAAGTCTTCATCTGGTTTACAATTTTTTTACGTTTTCGCCTATATGTAAAAAACTTTAGTCGCCGTAATATGAATGTTCACACTTTTTAAAATTTAATAAAAAATGCTAGCTCTGAGGTCACAAAGACACATAGTAAATACTAAGCTGTCCTAAAATGAACTAAAAATAAAAGCGCCAAAACTAGCGATGCTAGCAAACAGCTCGCTGCTTCTAGGATAGCAATGTGACGTCACACGGTGGTACGAGGAAACCCGAACGACATACACGCCAACCAACGAAGATTTTTTTTCGGCACTTAGCCCCTTTCATGCATTGAAACCATTGACTTGAATCAAATATGGACTCGGTATTTCTATCTGCTTTGTACACGTCAATGTGACGCCTGTTATTGCGAAAATGAACACAAGTTATACTCTAAAGCAGGGGTGACCAACCTTTTCAGCAGAAGGGCCAAATTTCAGGAATAATATTTCCTGCAAGAGACGGGGATTCAATCTGTAGAATACGTTCCGAAAGCTCGAAGGCGACGTAATGTCTTTGTCTAATTAACAGAAAACGACAAATAAAAATTATGCTGATTTTCAGGGCTCCTCGATAGTTTTTCTGGGTTGTTTACAACCTATCTAAAGGCAGCCATACACCTTCCGCAAATCCTCAGAGGAAGAACTGTACAGGCCTGGCCTTAAGGCAGCATCAGTTTTAGCGGACTGTACTGAATTGATAAACCAATAGATAGTCATGCGCAGGCCGAGACTGCACAGTTGAATCAAAGGTCTCTATTTTCAAACTTTCTAACGTCTACCGGTTGCTAAAAAGTTAATGTTGCCGTGATGTGAAATGGCTGGTATCATAATGACCTCTTTTTTTTAATGAGTAGTTTCTTATGTAGGGAAAATACCCCATCTTTGCAGCCATTCTTTACAGCTTATTGATAATAAAAACCCGAGAATAGCAAGAGAATAGCCAGATGACACCATATTTGTTACTACTATTACGAGAAACTGAACAAATATTTCCTGAGCGTGTAAGCCTGGTGTGTATTCAGGCCAAATTGTAGAATCCTTAAGGCCAGGCCTGTGCAGTTTTTCCCCTGAGGATTTCCTAAATGTGTGTGGCTTCCTTAAGAATATGGAATTGTTTATTCTTCAAATACTGTAAACCAAAACCGTATACTCCTTGATTTAAAATCCGTGATACGAATATTGATATTTCTTGTGGTTTTTTTTCCACAGAATCGTTCTGTTACTTTTTATAAAACTTTGCAGATGTGATTATAACTAGAGGTGGACAAAATAATCAATTAATCGATAAATCTATCGATATCAAAAATAATAAAATCGATTTTTCGATTATTTTTCATAATCTTAAATCGAATATGAAATTTCTTACGACTCAGCCTGTGCAACTTGCAACACGTATTCAACGTAATAATTTGAATGCTCTTCGACCCGCTCGTTAATTTTCGATGGTCTAAAAATTAAATCGCCCGCCGCAATTGTGTTCAAGGCAAGTGATAAGGAAGAGCTGCCGTCGCTTTCATTATATCATTTCTGCATTAGTAGTTTGGACTTTGAACAGGACAGCTTTAATAGTTTTGTTAGTTTTGAGTGAGAGACAATTATAATATCCATAAATAAGTATGAATAAAAATAATTATTTTATTTACTAAATACAGGGTGTTATGGAAATGACGTATTATATTTAAATGGGTCACTCCCGGGGTATCCTAGAGAAGCGCTACATATATATTTTTTCAAATCGACCGTGTTACAAGTGGAGTAACAAACCATCTTACTCACATGTGACTCGGCGGTAATGAATCATAATACCCTGAGGCAGTGTATCACAAACACCTGTTACGCGCAATGTTGCCAACTGTGTAAAAATGTAAAACTTTAGTTTCTTATAAAAATAAATATTTAGCTTACTTAGAAATTAAATCCAGGGCACAGACACTTTCAGTTATTTTTTCTATGGGAAGAGGTTTATGCTCATCACGTGCCCTAACCCTAACCCACTATACCCCATTCGGCCTCTTATTTCCAATCTCGGAACATAACCGGCATATCGTCGAGAGAAAAAAATACATAGTGAAACAGAACATATTACACTAAATCACTTAAAGAAACACACAAGACACCCACGAGTTTCAAATTAGTTTTTTTGAAGATATGTACCTATTATCAGATTACACAAAAGCACTAAACACTAACGCAAAATTACACTATCGTACACATAGAACAACAGCACACACAGAAGATAGGATACAAAGTATTCAGCAATAGAAAGTCAGAAATAATAAAAACGCTAATTCCTAATGGACCTAAAACAATTTTTAATCCTTTAATGAAGAATGATGAAATAATTATGTTGACAATAACAGAACCTCCCCTTCAGCCTTAACACAGACGAGTCCAACCAAGGGTCGAGTGCTTCGTATATATTCGGAAGAATAGCGCGGTTGCCATTTTCGAGACAATAATTATACAGGAAAGTAATATTACACTTATAAAACATTGAAAGTGGCAACGCTGTATTTCAGATATTTCCAAATAACGCAATATCGATCGACCAAGTAAACCCGAAACAGACTGAAACGTGTAGTTACTAGAAATTTTTAGATGTTAAATACCAATGTATGGAAAAATTATATTATTTCCCAGACCACCGGATGAAACTTTATACAATGAGGGCGTATTTTTGTCTACACAGTAGCACTTTAAAATACTAATTCAGATTGAATGGTACTTAGATGTGTTCATGAGATGCATACAAATTTACGCGAAAACTAATGTGAATTTGTGCTTTTGTTTTTGTGTTTTGTTATTGTGCCGGTTTTTGTTTGGATTACCTGTCAAACGGTTATTGACTTTCTAAAGAGTGACAACACTGCTCAAAATTCACTGACGTTTTCCGCCATATGTTGTTTTTTTTATCTTTCTCACACGTGCTTAATTTTGGTTTGACGTCAGGTCATGTACAGGACATATTAAATTAAAGCGCAATTTATGGATATTTTTCTTCAATTTGTTTTCGTCTCAGGAATTGCCGGTTTAAATATAATACGTCATTTCCATAACACCCTGTATATTGTTTGATATGAATTTAAAGTCTGTTATTTTTGATATTGACTTCTAGTTTTTTTTTATGCCCAAATTAATTGATTTGTATTAAATAACAGCAACTTAATTGTTATGTTTACATCCAAAAGCTTAAGTCAGTTATTTCATAATTAGATTACTCCATTAATCGATTTTTTCGATTAATCAGTTTTTGATAATTAGAATACTTAATCAATCGATTAAATTCGGTACGTCTATTAATTTCGATTCCTCGATTAATTTTGATTAATCAATCTAATTCGATTAAATCCGATTTATCGATTAATCGGAAAGGTGTTCACATTAAAGGTTAATAAGTATCAGAAGTGCTCTTGAAAAATACCTCACAAGGCAAACTATTATGTAAAGCAGCGGTTCTCAAACTTTTTTTGGCGACGGAGCCCTTTGAAAAGACTAAATTTTTAACGGAGCCCTAAACGGCCTAAACCTAAGCAACATTTCGATGTAATAGGTCGGGCGCTTACTTAACATTAAATTTACGTATATGTACCCGTGAAACCTATAAGTAGGCGTTTTGTTTTGGTAGTTTATTTTTATCTTAGGTAACTTTATTCTTATAGGTTCCACTTTAATACATGTATTCATTTTATTATGACGGCTGGCGGAGACCTACTGCAGGCTTTGCGGAGCCCCGGGGCTCCGCGGAGCACACTTTGATTAACGCTGATGTAGAGTACTCTCTACATTAAACAGCTAAAAGTGCAGCGTGACGAGTCAGTACAGTATATTAATTTTTTCATTTTCAAAATTATTTAGGAGCTTGTGGATGTTAAATCCCAGGAAGCCCAATATTTTAGGTTGATAATGTTGAAGAAAAATATTGATAACCATTAATCAAAATGGCAGGTCAATTTGTATCTTTAAATGGTTGAAAACCATGGAACACAATGAATAAGATCCGTCTTGTGTACCCGCAAGTCCATTTCAAAATTCTGATTTATATTATATAATAATAATAACCATTCTTTATTTTATCAAAAATACAGCAGAATATTTGAATAAAAGTTCATAATCATAGATTTGACGTCTGTGTGAGATTTTTTTTCAATAGGATTACGTCATCGTTGTGAAACGCTCTTTCTGAGATCGTGTTTACCAACAAATATAACATCAAATCAATTTTTTTTGCTACCAGGTGTTGAATTTTTGTGTAATCGGTAATTTTCTAATACCTCCGAAAGTACTTTAAAGTTCATTAAAGTTTTCAATTTTGGTACGTGTTACCATGATATAAAACCCCATATTTTAGTTAGATAAGTTATTCTATCGATCCACCAGTGGCATTCCTGCAAACACATCCTCTCATGTACAAAAGAAGTAGTACGCCACTGAAGTTTTTCCATGTGGATATTTTTTTTCTAATTAGCCTGATCCATCCTACAGGAAAACGGTCTCTTGGGGTTTTCTCGTCTCTTTAATACAATTTCTCGTTCTTTAATACAATTAAATTCAAATTTAAACTCATTATTATTAACATTGATGATAAATTTTGTTTTATACAAATTGTTAGAAATAATACTGAATGTGAATTTAAATGATTTTATTAAGAACGACGAGAAAAACGCAAGACCGTTTTCATGTAGAAGTGATCACGTTAATCAGAAGAAATATCCCCATTAAAAAGTCAGTGACGCACCACTTTTTTTGTAAAAAAATATCAGGACATGTTTGCAGGGATGTCGCATCATAAACTGACCTAAGGAATTACACTCTGAAATATTAGCACGTCATTAATGAACATCCTGTATACACAACTGTTCTACATTTCCTACACTTTTTATACAGAATAATTCCATAGCTGATATGCGAGATACAATAAACACAAAGTAATATATCTAGCCCGTTCCAATTACCTCTGGCGCGCGCAGTGACGTCAGTTGGTGATCAATTTGTTAGATAGCATATGGAGATTCACGTTGTTGGTAGCGTGTTTAATTGTTTATTAAAGGTCATACCTTGTGTTTTTGTATCATGGCTGATATGTGATTCGAAATTTGTATACAATTTTCATTGTATATACGACGTGTAATAACTACATTAATTTTAGTGAAATAAAATTAAAAAAAAATTTCTGAAGTTCAGTTGATAGAGCCCCCAAATAAGGTCGATTTTGACGACATTAATTTTATCGTAGATTCTCCTAGAATGTATGATAGCCATGAAAGAAGAGTTTCCATGAGATTAAGAGCGGGACAGGGTGCTCCAAATGCCTCTACATCGGACCTAAGTACGTCGAAACAGGCCAAGTGAGTTATTTATCTATTAATTCATTCAATCTAAAAAATTTTGGGTCACTATTCATTAAAACCATATGTATCATAATAGTTCTCGGGTATGAAGGTTTTATGGAGTATGTTTGATCTATGTGTGTATGAGTTGCAGGGACGGCAATTTTGTTAGTTAATGCTAGACGAAGATGATAACAATAAATGCCAGGTGACCGTAATATTGGTGTGTACTGCACATCTTTGGAATTTTTAAATAAAGTTATTACTAGAATAAATTGTCCATGGGCAAGAAAGATATAGATTGAGTCTTAGGACAGGTTTCCCAATGTACGATCAAGCTAGCAATCGGATAAGATGTTACAAGATCCGTTAAAATAAAAACAACTTACTCTTGCCTGAATGGGCAAATTTCCATCGTCCCTCCATAAAATAGGCATAAAATCAAATCCCCTATGCTCCTGCGGAGAATACGCCGATATCAACCATCCCATGTTAAACTGCTACCTCCATAAACATAATTTTTATCAAATATTACATACATATAAATTATTCAACCCTATATTACTTGTAATACAAATATATTTGCATCAGAATGTTTAGAATGTATCCTTGTCTATTGTGCTCCAAGTGTTCCTAGTTTGTAAGGCAAATCACACAAAGAAAAAAATTTTTACCGGTATCTTGTATGTTTGCTATCAGACAGACATTAATAAAGTATGTACGTTATATCTTTACCCGGGCGTCATAAACCCATGGATCAAGAGCCATCGTGACTTAAATCTCTCTATCTTTATTTATTACCGCCTTACAAGGGAATAAAAACATAATAGAGCGTTAGCGGAGTTATGTCTATAAGTTTCTGTGCCTTCAAGTTGAATTTAAACAGTTCGTTTCAGATCTATTTCATCTTACTTTTGTGTTTTCGGTAACTATTTATGGACATTTGTTACTAATAATAACTGAATATAACCTTGTTTTGTAAAGCCATATCATGTCGAAAATTTAAGGGGTTGGCTAAAGTCCCCATTTCGAAAGCGAAATAAATGGCTCCTGAGGTTTGGTTATAATACTCTATCTCTAACCTTATTTGATTTACGGAGTGCCAGTCCTGTTTTTCGCTGCCATCATTTCAATTTTTTTTCGAAATTATAAATTATGTTTCGGAATACGTATATCGGAACACTAGCCATGTCTATTATAATGTTTATAAAATCGGTCTTTGTTTTGATATTTTTCTTGTCAGAAATTTTGATTGCTTCATATGATTTTAATGACGTGTAAGTGATGATGCACGGGTAACGATATAACGTACAGACTTTATAAATAATTTGGTATTTAATCTAATTGCCAATTTAACAGTACATTGTTTGCTGTTATTACTTGTAACACCTATGAGATGATGATGTGAGAGAAACTATATAATTGTTAATAACGCCTATAAGTGATGAATTAAAGTAGCCAGTAACATAGAATTTCACAGTTGTATTTTGACGGCTCTTCATTTGATTGCTAAGTAACAAAACACGTCGAGAAACTCTCGACTTGAAAAAAATAATTTTTTTGTTGAAACCCGATAATTGTATCAATACTTTTTAGCATATTGCGCCGAAACTAGGCTAGGAAACGTTTGTCCGGAGCCAGTTCCTATAAGAAAAGTAGGGATTTCTTTGCAAAAAAAAAAACGTCAAATTCGCTATCTCGGAAAGCAGCAGTCAAAAAGTATGAAAGAAAGTCGGGATATGTAGAATGATGAATGGAAAATTACTAGCATTGCGTGATACGGAACCATGATATAATAACACACCTTGTAGCTAACGCTAGTTCACTCGCCTTGTCGCTTTTTTGTTATTTATTGCTAGAACAACAATTAAGGTAAAACACCCAATTATTGACATTCAATCAATAATTGACATGTTTTATAACTTGCCATAGTTTAAGAAATCTTTATATCTGACCTAAAAATTAAATGCACCAACCCTTTGGGACTGTAATCTGGTAACCTCGTCCATATTCACATTTTTAAACAATATGGCGGAATGACTGTTAATATTGTTTTTGAAGCTTAGTTCATTAAGTACTACCTATTTGATTCCTAAGATGATGTTTTAAATAATATACTCTACTACCAATATTCACCCTTTTTCTTTGGTTACTAACTTTAGTATTCTAGTTCTATATATTTTGTCAATGACGAATAAATCTGTTAAAAACAGCAATAAATTCTGTCAATTTTGGGACAACCTTTTTTCGTCCTGTCAATATAAGGATTTTAGGAAACAACAAGTAATCCTTTTTCTTTAATTGAAATTTTTTTAAATATTGTTTTTTTTTTAACATTCGACGATTTTAATACCTTCTATGATTAACATAACGTTGTTAAATACATTATAAAATAAGAAACTTTCTCAGGATGATCAATTTGGTAAGAAATGTTTCTAAAACCTGTCCATCATTGGGTGTATTACGTTAGTGTTTAATTATTTCCTTGTGATTGCAATTACCAATATCGATGGATTAAAAAGTTTTTTTTATTGTTTTACAACAATGTTTGAATTGAATACTTAACTAACCCGTTGTGTGTTTTTTCCTTTTCTCTTCGCGTCCGTCGTCGTCCATTACCACTCATCGTTCTCTTGCGCACCACCACTTATCATCTTGACCACCACCACCACTCACTAATCTTCACCACCACTCGCACATCGTGCCATGCATCCTCCTACGAAACCTATGTGCGTTTTGTTTGTTTATTTTGGAAGCGCCTCCGGAGTGGCCATGGCGCCCCCCGCAGCCCCAACCCAGCAGCAGACGGGCGCGCCTAGACGGGGCAGTTCGTCCAAAGACCCTCCCGGCCGGTTGAAGAAATGAGAGTGGCACCGGAAGTGAATCCTGGATTCGGGAACTGTGAGCGAACAAATAGTGAACACTGGACAGTGCTTTAATGAATTTGATAGTGTAATGTGATTGCTCTCTGGGTAGTGTTTATAAAAAGGAAATTTAATGTATATAGAAATGTAATAATACTGTTTAACCAATATGTTCACGTTTGCCGGCGATATTGATCAGGCCTTTGCGTTTTACAACTTAAGTTGTTTATTTGAGCCATTTTGTAATTGTTAAAGTTGTTTTTATACCGTCTGAATATGTTAAAATGGTGAAAAATGACATGTAATATAATATCTATACTGTATTCATTTTACCAATTCACGTGCTCGATGCATAAACGTATTGCTATTGGTCAATCGCCGATAAAACTTCCTATGCTGGCGATCTGCATTTCTAACAGGATCGTAGTTCATGTAGGCTATTATTTCAGGTCTATTCTTGCGTTGTTCCAGATTGTACAGCTATATTGTTCCTAATGCGACCCTGTGTGCTGTTTACGTGCATGTCGCGTGTATTTGTTTTGATCTTCTGAATTGGGAAAATGAATAGACTATAGGTTTTTGAGTTAATCATTATGTTGTCGGCTTCAAGTTGGCGGCAGTTGATTTAAGGACATAGAAATGTAGGAATGAGTTTTACGAAAAACCAGGAATTTCTATAGAAGCGAGGTATTCGTCATAATAAGGAAACATAAAAAATATTTAACATTACTACCTTAAACAAAGATGACTTCAAACATATCAGCCTAATAATAATTCCAGTTTATAACTAATAATTACAGAAATAAACCTGATCAAAGCTAGCTAGAAAGTATTGTCTATCAAATTGAATAGTTTATCAGTGACTGGCAAAAAGTTGCCCACGTATGGGAGACTTCTATCATTGAAATATAAAAAATTTTTACTACGATTGCCTCTGCATGATTGGTAACCTAAAAACTCATTTTGACATTTGTCATGTGACTACTCGTTTGGCTGGAAAATTGAAAAAAAAAATATTTTGTCATGGAAAACTAGTATTAGATGACGAGATATCGAAAAAAGTTCGTTCATGACATGAAACTCGACTGCCTGTAGATTTTTTGGTATATGATGAATGCCACTATTCTTAGGTCAGCATAATTTGGCTTCATCCGTAAGTTTAACAAAAAATTATGGTGGCTACTAATTACAATGCAAGTTCACCAAAAACAACAAAGTGTATTATTCATCGTTTTTGTTCTAATACGACAATTCCGAATAGATAAATGTGTCTTCAATAAACGAAATAAAATACAAATTTGACTAAATATACTAATTACCAAATTTCATATACACATTTATAGTTATTTCTGGAACAATATGCTTAAAAAAGGCCGTTTGTTCTCATTTTAAACAAGTTTTACAGTGTCTCCTAAAGTTTCTCTTAGAATAAAATATTAAAAACTGATTCTCTGGATCCGTTAAGCAACTTTAATTCGGTAGTCGATATAATCACACTTAGTTTTATGAAAGTCTGTTGTCGTTCAATATTAGAAAAATCGTTCTTACGTAAGCATATTGTTCCAGAAATAACTATAAATTGGTAAATATGGTTGTCCGGACAGGACCTGGCCATACCCAGTTACATGATAAAAAGCTAAATTTTAACAAAAAAATAACATAATATGTTTAAATAATAGATTGTTACCTTGGTTTTCCATCATTTAACACATTTTCATTACATTACTGGGAATATGAAACTAATATAGACTATTTTTTTTTGTGATTTTGGCTAGATAAGTATAGAGAGTATAAGATTAAAATCCATACACGTATTTCAAATAACTTTTTTCGATATCTCGTCATCAAAATGTATTATTTTCCAGTCGACTAGTCACGCGACAAATGCCAAGTTAAGTTTTAGTGCCTGTTCTCACCAAAGCAACTGGCAACCGCAACGCAACATCAACGCGACACAGCACTAATGTTTAAATACTCGTGTTCCCACTGACTTAAGGCAACTCAACTGCAACGCAACTAGTTGCTTATGAGTTGCGCGGCATACCGCGTCGCCGTCGTCAGTTGCTTCCAATCGCGGTGTCATGGCGGACGAGACAGCAAAATATTTAATTTTTGTGGCTCATTCGGTAAAACCTATGGAATTTAACCGGATCATTATTTAATTCCTGTGCCACAATATACGAACTATGTCTCAAATTTATCGTATAAAAAGGGTTAACCCAAAATTGTCGTTCAATTTTTCTTAAGCTTTTTAACGAGCTAGTATGTTGCGGCTGTATCTTTATCTGACGAAGACGACATTTTGCTCATGTCAAAAGATACTTCCAACCAGTTGATTTCAGTGGGAACGCAAGAGCAACTCAACTGAAGTTTTGTTGTCGCGTTGCAGTTGCGTTGCGGTTGCTTTGATTCCAGTGAGCAACTCAACTGAAGTTGCGTCGCGTTGCAGTTGCGTTGCGGTTGCCAGTTGCTTTGGCGAGAACAGGCACTTAAAGTTACCAATCATGCAGAGGCAATCGAAGTAAACCTTTTTAAAATACTTTAACGATAAAAAAAGTTTCCCAGGTGTGGCCAACTTTTTGCCTGTCAACTGTACATGCCATCAGTTTATAAATGTCTTAACTTTTAAGCCAGCTTGAAGCCGTGCATATAAACCTATTGATTGTAATCTAAATTGTCCCTACTGTTATCAAATATAATAGGTTAAGAGATGCTCTTTTTCATTTTCGAAAATGATGCTGAAAAAAATTAAATTAGAGTTTTTTTTGTGTACCTAATATGGCTGCTCGGATAACGATAAATAATGTTGCGAATTTGGAATATACAGTACAAGAAAGAAAAACGTCGGATATATTTGTCAGCATATGTTCAGTACCGCTTTATTGCTCTACGAACAAAGCTATAGTGTACCGATACCCATTCTGAAATTTAATCTAAAATGAATTATGATGATGAACTCAATGTCATACAGCGTGTTATAGTTGTATACCACAAAAATTAGTGTAATTCCACAATTAGGTTAAATCTCTGAAATCAAATTTTCGAAGATATGCGAATTGTTATCTAGACACCCCTTCTTCCTCGAGGCATCCAAGTCCAATGAGCAACGTTAGAGATGTGAGGCATATATTATTCAAATTGGTATGATTTTTGTAATAAGTTTCTTTGTTACTAAAAGTGTCGTTATATTTCTTTTAGTAGGTTTTTATAAAAGTTTCGGTTTGTTAAGTCTGTTTGATTTAATAATACATATTAAATTATGAAAACTGTTTTTGACATTGTTCAGTCCAGCAACTTGTTTAGTTTAGCACATAAAGAAGATATTCCTTTTATCTTGGAATTTATAGATATAATATTGACCTCTATTCTAAACTTATCTATCTCTTGATACAGCATAGTTATGACTAATGGTCTGTAGAGGGCGAGCCTTATGATTTGAGTTACTGATAATTTCAAAAATATATGATTTAAGGTCCTGTGAAATGAGAAACAAAGGTACGAAGCGGAACAATTGTTCTTTTTGTTCCTGTATTTTCTTTGGCCGATCGTTAGTTAGTTTAAGACAACCACAGGAAGGATTTCTAATAATTATAAATTTTAGGGCTTATTGAAAATTCTGCCCAATAAATACTTGTTTTTTTCTCTATTGTTATTTTTTTAATTCCTAGCAGTTTAGTGATCGATGTCATTGGGAAGACGATTGATTCTACACTGCCATTTTGATACTTTTATAACTTTATGGCAAATGGTGTAAGGATGCTTATTATGACTGTATTGTTATACACTGCCGTTGGCCGACTGCTTTGGTGGCAATTCCTATTTGCGTTTTCAAGACTTAAATTTCTCATCAGTAAACTGATCGTATTTAAGTAACCTGTAAAGTGTATTTTTTGCTATAGACATTACTTGAGAGCGTCACAAGTTTAATAGAGTATATAATTTTTCATTCTATTCTAGGTGCGCAAATATTTTTACCTAGTTTTGTATGGTTACTGATGAAAACTTTGGCTGTAATCAACATTAATAACATCGCATTATATCACTTGAATTTTCATTATAAAATATAAATCATTGTGAACTTACATTTTAAATAGAGAAGCGAACTTATTGCAAAGTGTAAATAATAGTAAGTTTATACACTATTCAGATGTGGCAAATTTGCGTGCTTGATCATCAAATATTCCTAGTGTTTTCGATGATAAATGTAATTTTTCCTTTCTATTTTCTTACGTTTTGATTTTAAAGTTTATGTGACAATTGATAAGGTGCCTAAACGTTCAGCTATTACAATAAAAAACTCTTAATTACTTACAATTACAAAATTACAATAAAAACTTAATTTTATTAGTTTACTAAACCTAAGCTAATTTCCAAATAACAACATTAATCTGTTACAAACATTTAATAGTTTACCTTATGATACTAAAGATTTTAAAATGTTTAGGAAGTATACGTGTTATTAGTATCGTATAAATCAGACTGAGGACACTTCCCCCAAATATATTCATTTAATTACTAAACATATAAATTTAAAAGCGAAGGCTTAAAAAGTAAACAGAAAAACATAATTTCTCAGGATATTCACTTTCTTATACGCTATTTATTTGTCTTCCAGACTGCCAGGCTGAAATACTATAAATAATATTTTCTAAGTACATACATGGAAATCTACAGGTAATCCAATACTTATATAACTTTTAACTTCTGTAATGACGAAAATTGTTAATAGAAGTTAGAAATATTGGGGGGCCTGCTAATAGTAAAAGCTAATTTAAGTGTATGTTATCTCATTAAAAAGAAATTTGAGCGATACAACTTATACTCCAAAATATATGTACAGGGTATCTTAAATTCGTTGCTCAACATTGGAGTCTCGGAAACTAAAAGATACATGATAGGTTAAATCATGGCAAAGTTGATTAATTTGGAGGTTAAGTTAATGCCGGTGAGAAATTAAGATAATTCCGACCTTCCGAGATGAAAAAATTTCATTTTCGTTTTTGTTTTTTTGTGACATTATCTAATTTGAAAATGTCTTCCTCTGGAGACAAACTCTAGATAATTCATTTTATATCATATTTTTGTCCTAGCATCAACAATGAACTTTTTGAAATTTGTATAAACTATCGGACAGCGTCAATTTGATAAAATACTTAGAAGCTTGATATATACTTAGAAAAACTATTACTTGCTTATATAGGGTGTGTGAAGAATAATAACTGGCGCTTTGAATTAATAAGCGAGATAAGCAACCTTATGTAAAATCCGCAAAACCACGTGGAAGGCACTGCGAGAGATATACACGCTTGTCTTAGGGCAAGTCTCAAAGGACGTCAGTGAATGTTGGCCAGTGTTGTCATATTTACACGTTAAACACTTTAGAAAAAATACTATAATTTTAACACGTTCATTTTGTCATATCTTTTTGAATATTTCTTTTCACGATTTCAAATTTCGGCGAAAAATGTATGTTTTGCAACATTATTATTATAAATTACTTCAGCAACAGAACAAAAAAACGGTAATTCTACAACTGGCAAGTTTAACACCTTGTTTAGCCACAAATACCTTCACGTTTAAAATTCTTATACAAACAGGTGGGAATTGAAGGGAAAGGCGCGGCCGACGCGCATTTGCTTATGAACACATACTGAAGTAGCAGTGTCATCGTACATTTTCACCCTGCATAACAAATTAAACGATTACAAAGTTATATTGTTCAATAAGTTTTCTGTTTATTTCTAGATTTATTGCACAGTAGTTTGTTTGTCAAAGTTTTCACGGTAACTATTTTATGTGATGTTTTATGTTAAATATTATAAATTATAATATTGTAAAGTGAGCAGTGGTGATACATACTAGTATAGTTGATATTTTATCCTCTAATCGAACTCCAATACAAATAAAAATCCTCCTGTCTTAAATATTATATATTATTTTTTGGGAAAGAAAATATAAAGTCGACGCAGCCTCGTCAAATAATTGGACCGATGTCGCCCTGGCGGTGTCAAGTATTGTAGAGAAGACGTCGCCGGCAAAAAATAATATTTAAAATAATAATTTAAAAGGTTTTTTTTTATTTCTAGTGGACTTCGATCAGAGAATAAAATATGAACTATAAGAATTAGCTTTAAATTTTATTGGATTTACATGATTAGTTGGTTCACTCATGGGTTGTGACTTTTCAGTTATTGGCTAGTGTTAGTACCGTTATGCAATCTGTATTGTTATAATGAACAATATGCGTGTGAGTTTTATAAATTTTATTTTCGGAAAGATTTAAATTGTATGTGGATCTACAGGATGTCCCAGATAAGAATGCACTCTACAGGGATCTCGTTCACCATAGGACATACAGAAATGGTCAAATTTGACAAGGGTTGCGTATCAGTGAGTTCTTCAACTTAGTTTTCAAATTAAAAAAATTCCAAAGATATTTTTGTAAAACCGAATTTTTACGATTTCGTTCTTTTTGTTTTCTGATTGAAGAGATGTTTGAACATAAATTTTACGTTCTCATTGCCATTTTTTTTTCTATAACGTGCAATCCGACGTTTCATTTTTCACAACCATCATCAACATTGTTTTTTTTAAATAATAGTATCTTATTTTATGCTTTGTTAAGTCCATTTTATATTCTGAATCCAACGATATATCACACCATTTATTTATAATGATTATTATTTTGTGTTCGATAATTATGCGTTTTTTAAAATTAAAAATAATTTATGTTACATTATTATTATTATTGTAAATAATGTTAAATAAAAAATAGTTTCTAATGCCAACTAGACTTTAAATACAACGATAGAAACAAAAATATTTTTTATAGGGTGAAGATGAAGAAAGCAAAAAGAACGAAATGGTAAAAACTCTGTTGTGCCCAAAGATCATCGGAAATATTCGTAATTTTTTTTAATTGAGGTTGCAGAACTTAGCAATGCGCCACTTTTGTCTAATTCAATCATTTCTGTATATCCTATGGTTCACGAGATCCCTGTAGAGTGCATAGGTAGGGACACCCTATACAATATTGATGTCGGATCATCGATCTGTTTCCGCCAAAAGGCTAAACATAGGAAATAATAGATATTTAGTATACTTTTTACTTTACTACACTATAGGTGGGATATAATAATATACCCGTGGGTAATCTCACAAATATGTTAATAATGATTCATTTTGACAGAATAATATTGAATTATTTTGCTGACATGAAAACCAGTGGGATCATATCTCTCTTATATCGTAATATCTATGATCATATTTGATTGGTACGTATACGGACTAAAAGAAGAAATTATATTAAAATTAAGATTGTTTAGATTCAGTTTTTTTTATTTTCTTAAAAATATTTGGAATGATTTATAGGCAGAACATAAAAATTTGTTTTCTAAGTATGGGATACTTACTTACCTGCTAATTTGATTGATAAATTGAGAACGAAGCATTTTCAAGGGTTCAAGCGATAATTCAGTTGCCTATTTTTAAAGCCGTAATGGCAATTATAATTGCACGTATTCATGTACAGTAAACCGTTCTCGATCAGCTTCAGCAATACTTATTGCATTGCGAGCGCAATGCGAGAATGGAATCCGTATTACAGTCGGCAATTCTATTCTTGCGGCAATTAAATTGCACGGAATCATGAGCAATACACCGTTCGCGATCAGCTGGCACAATTAGTCTTGCATTGCCAGAAATGGGCTGTGCGCCATTTTAATTGCCATTGCCGCTGCAAGTCTGGGTAGAGATAGATTTTTCTGTTATTTTTAACTGTTTATTATTTGGTCGATGTAGCTAATTGCTATTTAAACTAACTGGTACTTAAATTAGCAGTTCACATTCTTTATTAAGAATATGTACTGCCAATTCGTCGCAACTTTTTTGAACTGTTATTTGTAAGAAGCAGTAGCTGCTTTAACTGGTAATCAAAACGAGCAGGTTTGTCTATCTCTAATTCTGGGGGTATTTTAGGGATTTCGACAGTACCAACTGCTGAGCTGATCGAGAACGGCTTACTGCGCATGAATACGTGCATTTATAATTGCAATTGCAGGCGCAAGACAAGAATTGCCAAAAGGCCGTATTAGAGTCGGAAATTGTTTCTCTTGCGCCGGCAATTATAATGGCACGTATTCATGCGCAATAAACCGTTCTCGACCAGCTGGAGCATTGTCAGCGGTCAGAACAGCAGTTGGTACTGTCGAAATCCCTAAAATACCCCCAGAATTAGAGATGGGCAAACCTGTTCGTTTTGATTACCAGTTAAAGCAGCTACTGCTATTTACAAATAGGAGGTCAAAAATGTTGCTACGAATTAGCAGTCCATAAGCTTAATAAAGAATGTGAACTGCTAATTTAAGTACCAGTGGGTTTAAATGGCCATTAGCTGTTCATACCTGCTTCGACCAAATAATAAACAGTTAAAAATAACGGAATAATCCATGTCTAACCAATTGCGCCGGCAATGGCAATTAAAATGGCGCGTGCCCCATTTCTGGTAATGAGAGACAGCTGGTTGGGAACGGTGTACTGCGCATAAATCCTTGTATTATAATTGCCATTGCTGGCGCCACAAAAATTCCCGACTGTAATACGGCTTCAACTCTATACGGCTTTAAAAATTTTCCAGGTTTAGTTAATAAAGGGAAGGTATAAATTTGAAATAGAGAGAGAGAGAGAAGGATAAGTAATTTTGTTTTTTATTGTTGATGCATTAGGAAAATAATATACAAAGAATAGTTTGTATTTTTAATAAAGATTATTTATTATTACTTAAACATATTTTGTTACAAGTTTTTTTTTTAAGTTTCTAGTTTGTATTGTTACACATTGTTTAGGGATTTTTGATATTCATGCAATTTTGTTAATATTGTGCAATCATTTTAGTGTGTATCTCCACTGCGTCCTATGAATTGTTTTGAATAGAAATAAGTTATAACGCAACGATTTTATAAAAAAGAAAGACGCAAAATAAATTGTATAAACGAGACGGTATCCTTTAAATGATAACTACCCAAGACTATAAATAATATTTGTAATCAGTGGAAAAACTTTGTACATATCTAGACTGATCTTTGTGTATTTTGTGTATAGAATCGTATTTTAGTTTTGTGAAGAAATAAGATTTTTATAAAAATATTAAAATAATAATGATACTATGTAAGTAAGGTAGCTGAATGTGTACCAACATTATTTTTGTACAGATTGGTTTAACCCATTGGATTTGTTATAAGTTGCGTGTTTACAAGCGTATTGTGTAAACCATATTTATTTACCTTATTTTTATTGCTTGTACTGCTGTACCATAATCTCCAAAAAAATGAGTTAAATAAATTTATATTATCACTTCCAGTGGCTCGAACCACTCTATTATCATTATCCCTAAGTATCTAAAATGTTAATATTAACCTATTATTCGGTACATTTTTTTGCTAGCCAAAAAAATGTTAAAAAAAGGTACAAGACAAATAAAAGTTTCTAACTGACTTTGCATTCTCGTATTTTGTTATTTACGCCATGGTAACTAGGGCCAGCGCTAGAGTTCTTGGCGCCCCCTCCCCTCTATTTCCAGAAACGAATTTATTAAATCTAAGATAAATTACCATCTGAATAATTTGTAGATCTATTCAATGAGAAAGTAGCATTTCTGGACAAATCTTTCAATTTATATTTGTTGCATCAAAGTCGAAATTGTTACTATGTTTGATCTATTGTGAAGAAAAATTATTCTATTTTATTACAATTTTGTTTTCTTGACCGTTTTTTCAATTTATAGACGTTTGTTTTGGGGTTTCAGTCGCTTTGAAATGAATTTCCAATGTTTGGTTAACGTTTCGGTTTATTATTTATTATTAACCATCGTCGAAACTATTTATTATAAAGAAAAAAAGGCGTATAAATAAAATAGAAAGAAATAATATTTTTGACGGTGTTAGTGACAAATTTCTTATTTTATGTTGATATAAGTTATGTATAGAATGAAATGAAAAAATATATAAATGAATATATACCTTGTACAATTTTCACTAACTTACACTAAAATTGGTACATGTGTATGGATTTCTTGATTCTCATAAATGCTTAAAAAGCGGATATGGTTCTTGGAAATACAAGCCCAGTTTTATGTCAACAACAAAGGTCATTAGGCATTCGTTAAAAAAAAAGTTCAGGAAAACGAGATCGAATCCTGAATCTTCGGCACTAAACGCGGTAAATGATACAAAAAAGTGGGAAATAATGAATATAAGAGTACGCGCAGTTATATTGCAAAGCAAAATAAAATCCTTCAATTTACGTCTCATCAACTGCTTGGCATCACGCAGAGATCTGATGGGCTAATGTTAGCCCCATGACTGGACTGGAACCCGTGATTTATTTGATTTTGTGTTTAAACTTCACCGTCAACAACGAAGGACAATCCTAGCTTTTTCCTCAATTATAAAATTAAAATTTTCTGTCTATTAATTTCCATGATTTTTCAAGTATTTTGTTGATAATTATCTAATAAACGCTCTGATTCAAAAAGTCATGTAAAAGAAATTGTGGAGCCATAGGATCGGCAGAATGTACCGTTAATATAAAAATTGTGCTTTTTGAAAAAATATGAATGTTCCTGATCGGCAGAAAGAAGCCATGCGCCAGCTTTGACCTATCATTCTTCTGTGGGTATGAGCTTAGTTGTCGTTTCTTATGATTGTTAGATGCCACCTTTCCTTAGACTAGAAAAGAAAATTCCTAATCGAAGCACCTTTCGCTTAGTTTCCTCGTTTCTAACGATAGATGTCATCTTGTGAATATGAGAGAGTTGTGATTGGTCAGCTTGATATAGGAAAACCTGTGCTATCACGTCTAGGAGAACGATCATATCCAGAGATGTGATTATTCCTCTCTATAAGGAACACAGAAAACAATAGAAACAAGAATATTGACTTCTCGATCTAATCGTTCTACCAAGTCAAGAATACGGCGCCTGTTATCATGCTGAAACCGCCTTCAAGAAATTATCACAGAAGAATCATTGGTTGATACCGCGTATAATAACGTTACGACCCATCATCTCTCTGTGGCCCAACATAACCTATAAAAAATTGTAAATAGTTTTGAATATAAAGGGAAATATTTAGGTCAATATATTTCTTAATTTTAAAGCAGCTTTAGCTTTATTCATTGTTTAAAGAGTAGCAGATTGGATTGACAGTCTCTTAAAGTACAATTATGCTTCGAAGACCTCCAACTGCGATCGAACTCAAGTTAGACGACATAATAGAGTACGAACAGCACCGGCGGAAGGTAAATACAAGTTGTTTATTATTTTATATTAATAGTAATTTTCTACTGTAAAGCCACTATTTATCAAGTGAAAATTTTTACTGTAATTGGTATATTAAGGAATAAAATTATCCACTTACAAAATAATACAAATAATCTTTCTGCTAGATATCCGTTTAACATATACTTATGTATCTCCCGCAGCTCTTTTCCCTCAAAAACCATTTGACATAGAGCTATAACTTTGCAGTTATATTTTGAAACTTATTCACAAATTTATGGGTCACACAAGTCAACAATTGAATGCTAACATGAAGAATTAAAAATATATTGTTTGTTTGAAAAATCATATTTGCACTTGACCATATTTTTCTCGACAGATAGACACATACATTTAGAAATATTTTTAATTGTTCTATGCCAATGTTCTCTGCTAATCTTGAATTTGGTTGTTAGTGTACTGTTTACAAAGATAAGGTTCTTAGTTCTGTAAATTTCAGAATAAAGGTAGACTAGAAACAGAACCTTAACTGCAACATAAGCATACACGCAATAAAGATAGCTTAGTCATCGCATTTTATAGGCTGGGAAAGTGCCAGAATGGGCCAAATTATTTTGCCATAAAATACTTCAATAAGATTCCTCAGGCAGTGGCGAGTCTGCCAATAAAGCTATTCAAGAACAAAGTGAAAGAATTCTTAATATCGGTAGACGAATTTCTGAAGTGGGATAACATCTTGAGTGGTTAATTTTGTTAGTATTACTGGTAGTATTATCATGATTTTGTCATTGTATTGTTACTTGTGGCATATTGGTCTAAATACTGCCATTATTTTAATTAGTTTGTAATGTTTCATCAAGTAATGTCTTCTTATTTTGAATTTTAAACTAAAAATTGATCTATTGTTTTAACTATTTACTGTTTTGTTGACTTGTGTACATTTGCGAAAGAATATTAGCACCAATAAACTATATGAATATGAATATAATATATCAATTCATAACCAAACATTTTTTAAAGGTAAAGCATGATAAACTGCAAAAGAGCCTTTCTGACTTACCATCTTTTGAAGCTGGACCTAAAAGCAAGCAAGAAATTTACAACCGTATTGGCTACAATCCCAACCAGTCTAATGGAAATCAGTCGTGATTATTTTATTTTAATTGATACTTATTGCATTTTTGTGAATAATATTTGTACTATTAGGGAACACGAGTTTGTAAGATCTTTGGGGAACATTAATAAATTATTTGTTAGATTATGTTAAGGAATTTCAAACTGCCTTTGACAATAAAATTCCCTTTTGGCAACAAATGTACCGTACCCTATTTTCCCTTTAATAAAATTAGGTTTAAATCAAGGAAAAAGATATTGTGAATTTATATTTATTTAATAAACAGTTTTGACCCAAACATAATTTACCTATTTACATACTTATTAGGTACTTAATATAGTAAGTATACACACTTTTTAATTACTTCTAATCAATATTATTTCTAGTTACACTTAAACGATACATTAAAAATGGAAAGTTTCTACAGTATTTTTACAAAACTTTAGAGATTTTTTAAGCGTATTTTTTGTTTCAATACCTAATTGTTTTAAACTATTGATAATTTAATCATACAAATACAGTTTTACAAAACCCAGAATTAGTATAAAAATCATTTATAGTACAAAAAAATAATTAACTATTTTGAAACTACAAATTTTCAAATAGAAAATTCTACCCAACCGAAATCAATAAAGCGAGTATATGTAGCAAAACTAATGTATGAGAAATTAAGTAAATTGTGGATCTCTTATTTTTCGCGTCTTATAGGTCCAACGCTTACGTCTTTAAAAGTTATCCAGAGCATTCCGGAAGTTAAAATGAACTATTACGTTTATAAAATATCAATTTCATTTACCATTCGTAAAAGCACATAATATGTTTATTTTCTAACACAAGTTCATATTTAGTAATTTAATCACAACTCAACGGCTCTAGCACTGACAAATAGCGTTTGATAGCATGAAATTTGACTGTAAACAATATGGTACGGAAAATAAAGGGTTCTTAATTTTGACGTGGAGAGGTTTTATATTTTATCATACGTAAAATACAGTGTGTCCGCGGTGAGGGTACCCAATAGGGAAAAAATCTTTATTAGTCATTTTACGACCAAAAGTTATTCTTTATAAAAAGTTCTGCTTGTTGAGAAAATGAATTGACGATAACAAATTTTTAGATCCGATGTACAGGGTGTTAATAAATTAGGAAAATATGAAAATGCTTCAAGAGAGAACTACCATTATTTATTATTTTTTACAAAAATTTTATAAAACATAGTTGTTAATAAAAATTCGAATTTCTTAAAATAAAATAATAACAACAGTGGTGTTTATATAATTATTTGCATTTTACAAAAAAATCAAGATACGTTCATGTTACGTCAGCATCTTATTTACATGTCAGTATTCTGACAAGGTGGATAGGGAGGTTTGGCCCAAACCATTACCCAGCTAGATCGCCTGACCCCTCTCATTATTAGATTTCTTTTTGTGGGGTGCCTTAAAACAAAAGGTTTATTCAGATAATCTTCCACATGATAGGGAAATATTAAAACAACGCATAGAAGAAGCAATCCATGATCTGAATGTGCCGCGAACCATTCGTGAAGTGTACGGTAAATTTATTAAGTTAGCGGAAAAGTGTGTCGAGTTAGGAGGTAGCTATGTAGAATAATTTTTAAAAATTTGAATTTTTATTTCAAAATTTGTATTTAGACTTTACGTTAGTTTATAAACAACTTTGTTTTATAAAATTTTTGTAAAAAATAATAAATCATGGTAGTCCTCTCTTGAAGCATTTTCATATTTTCCTAATTTATTAACACCCTGTACATCGGATCTAAACAATTTTTATCGTCAATTCATCTTCTCAACAAGCAGAACTTTTTATAAAGAATGACTTTTGATCGTAAAATGACTAATAAAAGATTTTTTCCCTATTGGGTACCCTCATCCGCCGACACACTGTATACATATAACTGATTGAAACTGAAAATGCGTTTGACAGCATCAAATTTGATTATAACAATATGTTACGTTGCTGGGCAACGGAGAAGAAATGCTACTTAATTTTGAGCTGGATACATTTTTATCACTGTAAAAAAGGATGCACCTTTTTTTTTATCGATGTCAAAGTGAGAAAAATGACTTGCGAATTTATCAAAGAAAATAATGATCAAACATCTCTTAAGATTAATTTTCCACTGGTATTATTTTATTCCAATATCTCATTAGATTTTGACGTTTGTGGGTCTCTAGGACATAAAATGCATATTTCCCATTTCCAAGCTCAAAAACTTAAAACTACTCTTAACTACTTTATTTTAAGAATTATTAGAGGCTAATGCCAATCATTTTTTTTGAAGAGCCTTAGTTTGTACCATTACTGATAGCAGCATTTTCTTTTAGTCAAATATATGTACAGGGTGGTGAACAGAAAAATAATTACTTTAATGTTTTGGCACTAAAATATCTCTTAGGGAAACTATTACTTTTTAATTCTTTATCCTTTACATTTGATAAATCCATGTCTGATCAATACAGCGCGATCTAAAAAACAATTACCGTTGTAACGCTGTAATAACATGTGTTTTAGATTTTGGACGTGTCTTTTTCTAGTGAATGTGAGCAGCATAAGTGAGAAAAACCCAACTCTAAAAGGGGTGAACTACATGGGAATTCCCGATATACATTGAATATCGACCATGTACAGTTCTGTTCATAAAAAACCCATACAAGTAGAAAAGGAGAGGCGGCATGACACATGAAAAAATATATGACAAACCGCACCTCTCTCTTTAAGGTTGTACGTTTTTTTATGAACACTGTATGTACTTACATGCTCTACTTAAAGAGCATATACGGCCATTTCGTAGAGTCGACCAGTCGCATTACGACTTCAATGCAGCGCACGTAAGATGATTTTATTAACATAGTCGATATTAGTTTCAATAGTACCCTTTAAGATTTCCACATACGATTTCAGAATAGGTCTTTATTTTTTAATGCACTGAGGCACGTGCCATAATGTTAACACAGTTTATGATTTATTTTTACAATTGTTATTCGAAAATAGTTGATAACAAACTAGCGTCGACTAAAAAAATATATGTAAAAATAAAGTAACACTTTATTATTTTAAAATTCTTTACACAATCTCTAACATCATAGATCGAGTGGTGACACGCCGATTAATCGACAGGCTTAACGAAAGTTCTAAATTTTGTACAAACCCGAACAAACTCCTCTTGTGAATGCAACAGAAATAATTTTTATTTCAAATAAAACGGGAGACCATAATTGCTCAAACACACCATAACGATACTACACAGTTCGATACTTGTGTCTTTTTTTCCTTTTATAGTAGTCCAAAGAAATGCAGAAAATTAAATTTCTAAAAGAGATAAAATTTTAGTGACGAAAAATCAAGTTACCTCTTGTCCCGACAAGAAGAATGGAGTGCAGAGAAGCAGGCTTATTCCGGTGAAACGATTTAAAATCAAACATAGTTTTGCACCCTGTTTTACAAGGTAAATGTATGATAATTAAACGTTTTCCAATATTTACCAGATTTTAAAAAAATTGTCAGAAACAACAAACTCTATAAAAGTTATAGGATTTCTTGTGAAATCGCAAGAAGTCAAAATAAAATGAAATACCGAAATAGAAGTTTAAAATGGCAAATATAGAATAATTTTTGGGTATAAAATTATTTTTACTTTATAATTTTGACGAAACTATAAATTACGTTACATTAAAATCCTAAGAATATTTGCAGCCTTTGAGGTTAATACTACTCAAAAAATAATAAATTATGGTATGTGCCACTTGCTCCCCTCTTCCCATTTAAGATTTTACGGGTAACATCTACCTCTCCCAGCCTGTTAAACAGCGAAGGCTGCAAATATTTTTTAAAAGCGTCCCCCTTCGTAATAAAATTTATGTCTTTCCTATTTTAAAAATTATTTAATGAAGCGAGATATTAATGGTGGCAAGTTTTAAAATTGACCCCCTGTATTGAATATAGGAATTAATTAATAATAAATCGATTTTTATTTTTGTTCACGACAAAAGTACAATAAATAATTTTAAATTAAATTTATAGAAATCCTTCAATTTGTAGGGCCAGTTGTATAAGACAATTCTGAACTTAGGTTCAACGGAACGCCTATCAACATGTGAACTACGTTCATTCAATATTACATTGTTCAATATAAATTGAACTTTAGTTCAGCTGAACTAAGATCAATTTATGTTGGCATGACTATTATTTAGTTACTTTTATTTTTTTCTAGATTTTTGATGATACATTTCTAAAGTGGATAGAGATTATTGATTCCATAAAATATATATACAGGGTCCTGCATCTCACCTCCCGTCTTCTACAGCTCAGTTATTAATTAAGTTAGGATGTTGATATTTTGCAGAATTTTCCCATATCTTAGGGTGCGTTTCAGGAAAATATTTTCGTTTATACAGGGTGTCCCAAAAAAGTGTGACGTCACGATGATATATTTTTTTTAGATTACATGCCATACATTTTGTTACTTCTTTGAATGCCTTTTGTGGTTACTTACATACCCCTAAAATTTTATTGAAATCGGTGCAGTAGTATCCGCGAAAAAAAAAATTAAAACCAAGAAAAACAAGTTTTGCACCACTGGTTTTAAAAATTAATTAAGAATGGAAATAGTACCTCATTAATATTATACAGGGTGTTATAAATAAGGTCCAACAATTAACAAAGTTTGATTGATACGAATTTTACAGGGTGTCCAAAATTTCATGTCAAACCTTCTAAACTTAAAGCACTTTATTTTTCTTATTTTCAATTGAAGCCCCTGTATATTTTTATATCATTCGATGCGGAATTAAAAATCAAACATTTTTCCTTTTTACAACCCTATCGCAATTCGTAACACATTCAGAGTTATTTGCAGAAAACTAATTTTATCAACTATTCTACACCCATTTTAATGAATAAAAATCGAAGGTGGCTTTGAAAAACAACTTATTGACATGAGTATCACAGAAGAGCCCATTTTGACAACCGAGAAGAGTGCGTAGATATGATTCTTATATTAGGAGAATGCGAAAAGAACTCTCTTTTGGCAAGTCGAGTTTAAGCACAGCGTTTTCCAGAACGAAGACATCCAGACAAAAGGAGCCTACAAAACGTATTAGAGAGGTTTATATCAACGGGTAATGTAAACTATATAAAATAAAACCAGTGATAAATAAACCTATTCGAACTGAAGAAAATCAATTGGCTGCGTTATTACCTGTTATGGAAAATCCTTCCGCCCCGATCATCAGACTTAACTAAATTAAATTTTTTTTTGCGGGGCTATGCTAAGGAAATTATTTATCAGGAACCTCCAGCAAGACCATACAATATGTAGCAAAGAATTCGTTCAGTTTATAAGTACTCGTCTTCATTTGTGCCTCCAAGAGAACGGAAGACATATCGAACATACTCTAGTATGTTATTAATTTTAGTACTTTATTTATAGTTGTACTGTGATACACTTTTTCAAAGCCACCTTAGATTTTTGTTCATTAAAATGGCTGTAGAATAGTTGATAAAATTAGTTTTCTTCAAATAACTCTGATTGTATTACGAATTGCGATAGGGTTGTAATAAGGAAAAATGTTTGATTTTTAATTCCGCATCGAATGATATAAAAATATACAGGGGCTCCAATTTAAAATAAGAAAAATAAAGTGCTTTAAAGTTCAGAAGGTTTGACACGAAAGTTCGGACACCCTGTAACATTCTTATCAATCAAACTTGGTTAACAACATTGTTGGACCATATTTAATAAGCACCCTGTATAATGTTATTAATGAAGTTACTTAATTCTTAAAACCAGTGGTGCAAAATTTGTTTTTCTTTGGTTTTTAGGGGTATGTAAGTAACCACAAGAATCATCCAAAGAAGTAACAAAATATATGGCATGTAATCTAAAAAAATATATCATCGTGACGTCACACTTTTTTGGGATACCCTGTATAAACGAAAATAATTTCCTGAAACGCACCCTAAGATACGGATAAAGTCTGCAAAGTATCAAAACCCTAACTTTATTAATAACTGAGCTGTAGAAGACGGGAGGTGAGATGCAGGACCCTGTATATTATTAGGTACGTTATAATAAATATAAACAAACAGCTATGTTATTTTATTAAGCGTAATCTTTGCAATTATTCATTGTCTGCTCATTTAGTAAATTGATCAGGATTTTTCCGGTATGTCCGCGTTCACAGCATTGACTGCAGTATCCACAAGACTCAAAAATCTTCGTCATCAGTTATAATTTCATTAAATTCCTACATTTTTATAAACAATAAAATAGCGATAATTTATTGTATTGTATAATATGACAGTGACCTGACACAAAAAAAATATATTTAATGTTAGAAAGTGGCTTGGATCGACAGTTCAACTTCTGAACCGCCAAAAGTGGACGTTCACGGATTTGAACCGAGATCAGTGTAGAATACCGTTTGTACAACTTTTTTTCTTTGAACTAGAGTTCAAGACTGAACTATAGTTCAAAGTGTTTATACAACCGGCCCTTAATAGAAGATTTTTCCTGAAGAATGTATTTGATTATAAGAAATTACATTATTTACCGTAAGGAATACTACTTCTGGTTGTGTTCTTCGGAACTCTCCTAAGTGCTGGCCAAGAGAAATTTTGACATTAGTAGAGCTTAGACGATGTTAGTTTGTTGGCATTTTGACGTTTTCATGACTTTTTGTATAAGACAAAATTTAACGATAGTATATTCATTTCCAAGATAGACCGACCACAACAAACGCACGTGATCGGTAAAACTAACAGTGAACCAGTGCTTATAATATTATAATTATAAAAAATTATGATCGCAATATTGTTGAATACAATTTGGAAATATCGGAATGTAAATAAGTATTCATGGTAAAATATAAAATAAATTAATAAATACAGTGTTTCCGGAAAGTACGTGCCGATGTACATTTTGTAAGAATAGTCAATTTATTCGAAACGAAAGAATTCGTGATCCAAATTGTCATTAAAAAAATTCTATTTACTGATGAAGCGTGCCGTACAAGATCCGAATTCACCAACCTGTATTGACCAACCTGTATATCTTATTGATCCTATTGTGATGAAATTATTCTGATGAAGTTTGAGAAGTTATCGCTGTCATCGTCGCTGACCTAATTAGTCTAGTAGTAGTTCCCACATTCTGGTTCCTACTTTTTGTTGCACTAATACATTTTTTACTCTTCTCAGGTGTAATAGTTGCTAATGCACGGTCAAAAGGGTCTTTCATATCGACAAACTTGTAGGTTGAATTGCGTTTGGCAACAAAAGTCTTTAAAATGACTTCTTTCATTTCAAGACTAAAATGATTTTTCTTGTGAAGTTTCTTAGATGGACTCAAATTAATATACACTTGGGCTTCGTCTGCAGTATCGATGCTAGACATTCCTTTAACAAATATACAAAGGTAGGCATGTTAAGTAGTACTCACAACAACAACAGACAAAAAAATTAAAGGATAAAAGTAAAAACGGAATAATTACAATTTCCGTAACAAGAAACTTGGCCTCAATGACCAACAGATCGACTAATTTCCTGATTTCAACTCTGTAAAAATTATAAGCCTCGCCCCGTCCCACGTTCGCGCCATATCGAACGGCCAATAAGAATACGCATGCGCGGAGGCTCCTCCTACTCACGTGATGATCATGCGCTAACAGTGTTTATGCCTAGTCTATATTGGAAATAAACAGACTTTAGATTGTTCGACAGCTATTTTCCCGTGAAAAGGAAAACCCTAGTACAGTGCCTTACTAGGTTGTTGCTTAGCATCGATTTTATAAAAGCTCTCCACTCCCTCTATTGACTGGTATAAACAGGTTTATAAAAATCGAATCGAACAAACCCGAATTGTAAATGGAAAAACCTAGTAAAATGCAAATTTTAATATAATATTAACTTATTTTATATTTCATGAGAAACCATCAAAAATCAGTTACTAGGTTTTTCCTTTTCACGGGAGTATTGGATATCGGCTATTCTTGTATAACAGCGTTAACTAAACAAAGACAGTATGAAAAATTCGGAAAGTTTCCGATTGGAAGGCAACCAACATTTCTCAAAATCGCCACTATTCGTAGCGCGGGGTCATCTAGTAAATTCCCAATACATAAAAATGATATTGCCTTTGCAATCATGGGACATTTTAATGCATAGTTTGTGATTATTCTTACAACCATATAAACCGCCGTCTTTTAAAACCTTTAATCCATTTTATTTAATATCACACCGAAAAAGTTATATTTTAACAAAAAAAACAAAACACATCAACTAATAGTTAAAACAGTATGTGTGTGTGTGTATGTCGTCAAATCTCTATTTATAATTTATCAGGTCTATTCTAATAAGTAATAACTAAAATAATATATTTAAGCCGTATATGTATAGCGTTTATATTAAAAATATTTACACTGTCATCCAAAATAATATAAATCAATTAATAAAATAATTAACATCGGCCGCACTTTTCCATCGTCTACAGTTTCAAAATAGTCCTAGAATAATTACAAGAATCATAATATTACCTTAATAATTAAAATCATCACAATATAAACGTAAAGGGCCAAATATCAGTTTCCTTAGCTTTTAACAACTTGAGATTTTTATTCCAATTTTTACATATACAATATTTGGTAAATTTATAACAACTGGGGATGCTACCATCAAATCCATTCGGAACAAACCCGAACAAATTCATTCATAATCGTACTTTCGAAAATATACGGCAACTTGCAAATGCACGAGGGATGTTTCCTGAAGAAAACAAGACACTATAGCATTTTTTCATTATTGAAAATAAAAGATCGTGGTTAGTATATTGTTTATTCGGGGTTTATAAGTTACACTTTTTAAAAAAGTGATAAATCTGCACGGGAATAGTCGTACCTGGTTTCTTATGGCTTGTAATTTGCTATTTTATCAGTTAATATTTTCTGAAGGAATTAATTAAAACAATATTCATTCATTGTCACAGATAAAGTTTGTAAAATTGTCTGAATTGTCAGTGTTATTACGACAGATCAATTAAGAAGTTTAAACATTCATTTTATGGCCTATTAGGAATTAAACTAAACTAAGAAATTACTTTTATTTTTATACCTCGAAAATTAACTTTTTTTTTTGCAAGAAAGAAGATTCGACTATGACGTGCTAAATTTGTCACCGCTTAAAATATCCTTCTTGGCTTAGCACGAACTATTGCCTTAAGCTGAATGTAGATAAACTGTCTAGTTCGGGTTAATGTTAATTTACAAGTATGAACGTACACATCAAAAATATACTTTTAAATTTTAATTTCTTAGTTTAGTTTAATTCTTGAGTGGTATATTGAGGCCATTAGACTCTTTGATGGGCAAATAAGTAACGAATAAAATAACTATTAGCAAATTCGTATTTTGATTCCATAAAAATCCGCATGGTTTAATTTAGTTGACATGTGCTCTATATTAAGAGAGCCGGGCATGAAAGTGGCACTAACGCAAAAAAATTGTTTTCTCATTTTCTGTCGATATCGTTGAATGATGATGAGGCAGATTGTTAACATAAATATTTTTTGTAAGAAAACAATTTAGTCATGAATCTGAAAGACGGTAAAACCAGGCTCTCTTATGTTATTTTCAATTTACTGCTCCGGGGAATCGTCATTTAATAATAATTTAAAAACCAAAGGTAATGAAAACAATGTAAGAATTAGAAAGCAATCAATTAAAAAACCATTATAATTAATTATCAGGCTAAAAATAAACCTCATGGTTTATTACCACTTGTGTCATAATTAGAATCTTGTGTCAACTCATGGCATCCACATCTGACTAAATCCATCTAATGAACGGAGAGCGTCCAAACAATGAGTGACCATCACGCGTTTACTGGTTATATACCCATATTCCCCGATCTTGAATCATCTCTATAGGACAGCGTTGTTCGTTTTCTTTATTCGTGGCTCAAATTTGAATTAATTTTTACATACTTGCAACTCTCAACTAATCTCTATAAAAATGCGCATAAGTTATACAGGGTTATTTTTTTAAAACTTGACATAGGCTAACTTTTTTATTTTTAAAAGATAGACCTATAGTTCCTGAAGCAAATGTTCAGGAATTAGTTCAGCTCAGTAAAATATGGGGGAAAAAATGCGTTATTTAAAAAAAAACCTTATTTTCTTATAGGGCAACATCGAGTGGCGGTTTACGAGCTAATAGTTCCTAAACTTAAATTTATCTTCCAACATTAAAAGAATAGAAACTGTAAAGATTGTTTCAAGAAAAATGGATATAACTTAATGACTGTCGTAAAAGTACCTGGGTCATCCCATTATTTATGACCCTTTGTTATTATTATGTGGAAAGGACCGGATTGTAATAATTATAATTAAATATAGGCACATCATATAGCTTAGGTTGCTTAATTTATATTTAAATATCTTTTTGTGGTAAAATTTGTTAGTTTTTGAGGAATGGTTCAAGAATTGTATTTTATCAAACATTCCTCAGAATAGCGTGATAGTAATGGACAATGCGAGCTATCACAGTCACCAATTACATAAAGCTCTAAGCTCAAATAATACAAAATTGGAGATTCAGAACTACATAGCGGCGAATGATATATATTTTGAAGAAAGTTATAAAAAAAAGTGATCTTTTAGAAGAACATTTTGTATAAAAAAAAATATGTTTGTGACACATTGGCAGAAGAAATTGGACATACAGTGCTACGGCTTCCACCCTATTATTGCATTTTTAACCCCATAGAGCATATGTGGCACCAGTTAAAATGACTGGTTAGGTCTGAAAATATTTCTCCGACTTTAAGTTCTAGTGTTGTAGAATTAATACGAAAATGATTTAATGATATTCCCCCAGGTAGTTGGAAAAATTCAGTCAGTCACATAATAACTGTAGAAAATTCGTATATTAGTCTGGATCGTATAATTAATCCAATTATAATTAATTTTGATGAGGATAGCGATAGCGAAACAGAACTATCTATAGAATGACATTATAAATGTAAATAAATATGACTAGTAATATTTAAAAAAAATGTTATTTCATTTGATTACATTAATATAATCATATCATTACTTGTTTTCCTTAGTCCGTCCCTCCATACTTCACTTGTTTATTGCCAAGCTCTTGTCTACACAATGGGACCGACCCAAGAAATTATTAAGTCGTATCCAATTTTCGTGAAACGTAGTATACCAACATTTATTTTTTTTAAAAACGTTCGAACTGATTTCCTTTTTGGATTCTGCAGCAACGAATACGTTCAACAAAATTTCTTTTAACTATGTAACATTTGAGGGGTTTGTTGGAGTTTGTTAGACTCCTTGTTATTCTTTTAATGTTGGAAAATAAATTTAAGCTTAGGTATTATTAGCTTGTAGACCGCCACTCTAATCAAAAACTTGCACTCTTTTTCTTAGAATCTCAAGATGTATCAAAATTGGTTAAAAAAATGCTGTGTTGCAAATAAGTTCTTTAAATAGCGCCCAATCTGGCAACAACGCGTTTATTTTTCCACACATTTTACACACACACAATTGAACTAATTCCTAAAACTTTGCTTCGGAAACTATAGATCTATCTTTTCACATAAAAAATGTTAGCATATGTCAAGTTTTAAAAAAATAACCCTGTATAATCAACAATCGCAACATTTGGTGATAACGTTTGGTATAATCGCGGTATAGTCCAATTTATCTACTAAAGGTTACATTTATCTTTATTTTTATTGTGTTTTTTAGATAAATAATTGTGTTTGAATTTGTGTGTGTTTGAATTTGAATTTTAAAACCGGAATTTAATTTTTCGAGGAAAATGAATATTTTAGTAGAATTTTTGATATAAAGAATGAAATGCATGAATGCAAACAAATAATTCCAAATAATGTTTTTTAAAGTTCAATCAATAAATGCTATTTTTCGACATTTTGTGGAGAAAATGTCAAATTTGCCGGTTAACAAAAGCCGCATGGTCTCATTTAATTTCATTTTTGGTCTTTACTGAAGCAGAAACTTATGGTGAAGTCAAATTTTTTCCAAAATCGAACAATAAAATTTTTCCCCGTATGGTTCCAACTTTAACGATGACACTGTAGATCACGTGATGTTTTGACGCCCACCGTTCTTTTGATGGATTTGGTATAGCAATTAATTAAAATATAAGTTTTTTATACTTTTTAAGTTTTGTCTCTTTACATTCAATCTCAAACAACTTAAAGAAAAATAAAAGGTTTCTGTATGAATTTAAAAAATGTATAAAATATGCTCATTTTGGTGATAAGGACATGATACAAATTATTAAAAAAGGGGATTTTACTTATTTACTACAATACTTAAATGGGCATAGATACCTAGAGTAATAATAGTGGGCAATCGTGATATACCTTTACCTGAACCTATTAAGGACATAACCATCAACTTTTATAATATTTTTGATGGTACCAGTTATAATTTTAAAAAACCTCACTATATCCAGGTTATTTTTATGTTTAAATTAATAAACTATTAAATCAGAAAAATGTATTACATACATATGTTCAGCTAAATTTCTAAGAAATACCCAGTATTAACTAAAGAAACTGATCTTTGGCCAGAATATGACTTCATCACTAACGTGAGTGCATCGGGCAATAAGCCCTAAAGTTAGCCTCATCGAATTGCCAGTAGACTTTTCGCGCACAGCACAGATGTGCTGCGCTGAGGCAGCCCCTTTTGATGCAAGAAATGTTAGCCCCCTTTAAACCGCAACCCGAACACGGCATATTCGAACAAGTCCACACTGCTTCTTCTAAACCTGCTATTTTTGGTCCCACCAGGTATATGCCAGGGCTCCATACGAGGCAGTCCTCGTGCGCCCACACTTCATACGTGTTGTTTCCTGTATCCGTTATACCCAAGCATATGTCTGCTGGATCTGCTATCGATTCCGATTTTCGTTTTGCTTTTTTACTGGACTTGACTGATGTAGAGGCGGCCTCGTCGAGGACTTTGCCAATTTTCTTGCTTTTAAATTGTCTGAAAATATAAAATACTATTTTAAAATTCTGTACTCGTCTATGTAGAAATTATTATCAATAAAAATGATCATTTCATAGAGGCATAACATAACCAACTGTGAAAATTCGGAGGATACGGGTTTGGTTCACAGTCTTTGAAGAATAAACAATTCACATTCTTAGGTAGGTCGTAAACAACTTCCCAGAAAAACAATCGGGAAGCTCTGTAAATTAGTACAATTTGTCTTTGTTGATTTCTGTTAATTAGACAAATACATTAGGTCGATTACGAAAGTCCTTTAGGGCACTCTGGGAGTGGTGCGTGTGCGCAAAAAGCGATTCACGTTGGTTTTTTTTTCTGGTTCGGAAGTGTACCCCAAGCTTCTGAGAAACTATCTTGGCGATTGCCACAACGTGGTTATGCCAAGACATATTTCCTCCCAGATTGACGCCCAGCAAATTAATAGATGAAGCCAGTGGGATTGCGTGCCCGTCCATGACTATATCCGGTTCTGTAATGTTAACCTTTTTAGAGAAAACTGCTGTCTGGGTTTTTTTAGCGTTAAATGCGACTTGGTTACTGTCACCCCAAGCCAAAATTTCTACCAGGTCTTTGTTGAGGCGTGATACTTCATGCTCTCTGCGAAGATGTGCGTCGGCAGCCGATGTTTGCGCATTCAAAGAAAAAGATGAGATAAGTGTGCTATCGTCAGCAAAACTAAATATCGGATTTTTAGTTTTCACTAGAAGGTCGTTAATGTAGAGTAAGAAGAGAGTGGGAGACAATATTGACCCTTGAGGAACACCGGCATCGATGGTGAAGGTGTCTGAGAGAAATCCGTCAATCGGTACTTGCAGAGAGCGGTCCTTAAGAAAGATAGACAACCATGCACAGAATCGACTGGGCATACCATAGGATCGCAGTTTACTTAGAAGCCCCTCATGCCAAACAAGATCAAAAGCTTTAGAAATATCCAGTGCAACAGCCCGAGACTCCCCATTATGTTCGATTGCGCTGTTCCAAATATGGGTGACATAGGCTAGAAGATCTCCAGTTCATCTGGACTTCCGAAAACCATATTGATGGTCGCTGATAATGTTGAAGCCTTCCAGGTACTTTAGGAGATGTTGGTTAATAGCTTTCTCCATTACTTTTGATATGACTGAAAGCAATGCGACTGGTCGATAGTTAGGCAGGGTTCTCTTACCTTTCTTTGGAATAGGCTGGACTATTATTTATATTTATTTATTTATTGTTAAATAAAATTCTTTGTTGCTTTTCAGTGTTCGTGTGTTAAATTTAAGTATTGTTTGTGGAAAAAATAGTAATTCTTAACTCAATATGTTAAGACAGTGCCAAGTCTGAAGTAAACTGAATAAAAATATAGACCCTTCAGTCACGTCCGTCGATTGTTTGTTTTTCCTAACCAGGACAGAAGATAAAAATATATGGGTTTAATTGAATAGCTTAGGATTGGCTCACCACAATGTATTCAAACTCGGCACATAGGTTTACCACGTCGGCCTCTTCAAGAAGTTATAATGCAGTTTTCCTATAAAATGTGCAGAGGAACTAATATCCAGCCACCTCAAATATTACATGGGATTTCATGTCCAACTTAACGACGCATCACCCGGTATGCTTTCTTCATTTTAAATCAGATCTAATAGTAATAACCAAATATTTGTCCTAACCAATGTGTCCAAAAAACAATAAAAGATTTTAGTATTGTGGCTCAATAAATACGAATAGATTTAGATTTTTTCATAAAAGATGATTTCATACCACTGATATAAAATAGAAAAGTATCCAAAGAATTCTATATGTTAAAAGTATGAATTGTAAACTTACCTATCGTAAGGATCATCCAATCTCTTTTCAAATTCAGGACAATTTGCTGTAATAAAGTAAGGTCCAAAAAGGTCACCAGATGGTGTCACTTCACTTATAACACTTGGACCTAAAAACATAACTGTGATAGTATTTGCTCTGTGATGTTAGTTAGAAAATATTTGACTTATTTGAAACTACATACATTTAGTACTTTTTTAATTTTCTGTATTATTATTATGTAATTGATTTTGTGAAGACACAATCGGGTTATTTAAACAATTTAATTTATTTTCTACATTAATTGTTTTCAATTGCTTCTTGTGACTAATCATTATTATATACTTAAGTATTCTTGTAGCTTAATTTGCAGTAAAATTTATTTTATTTTAGTATATTATTTATTGATAATATTTTCTTTTTAATATGAATATGTTACCGTAAAAATGATTTCCATTATAATCCGATTTTCCTAGGGAAAACTAATCCTCCCCAGCTAAGTCTAGATCTAACTAGTTCAAACTATAATTAGCAAACATTCTCAGTTAATTCTAGCTTTGACCAAACATATTTTAGTCGTAAAAAGCTAAATTTTAATAAATGAAAATTTTCATTTAACATATTTTTATTATATAATAATATATATGAAACTTATGAAACCTTTGAATATCGAAGGTTAAAGAAAAACGGATCAATGTAAAAATCTAACAACTTATATTGGAAGACAAACGTCGGTCTAACTCAGACGTATCGCGTTGGATATCCATGCGCGACAAAACGAAACGTCAGCCGAAGTCATGTCGATTTGGAAGTTCATCGCATTATGAATTGGTCATATCTATCCGTCTTTTATAGGTCGAAATTCAAAGATGAAACTGGATATTTTTATGAACAATAATTTTTTGAATTTTGGTGCAGCTAAAAAACTTTGCAAAAGAGTATAACTGTTTTTTTCAAATAACTTTTTCGACATCTCGTCATCTAATACCAGTTTTTCAGGACTAAATATATTTTTATCGATTTTCCAGTAGTCACGTGACAAATGCCAAAATCAGTTTTTAGGTTACCATTCATGCAGAGGCAAACGGCATAAAATGTTTTTTGATGTAGCGATCTTCTTTGGGACGGAGTGCGCCGCGAACTGAAAAAGGTTGGGAACCCCTAGTATAACCAATCTACTAGAACGCTGGCTTTTTTATACTGCTTCAAAAAATTGAAACTATTACCTGTAAGTTCGTTGGCATGCGGTCCCCTTTTACAAAACGCACAAATCCAACTAGTGTCTTTTCTTTCAGCATCGTACTTGTTACTAAGCGTGCTACAATGCAAACCTTTAGAACGTACTTTATGCCTAAAAGAAAAAAATATTTAAATTTACCTTCATTAACACAATAATTTTAAAGTTGGGAATACAAACATTTACGGCACTTTCGATTTTTGAACATTGACATTCATTCATTCCTCAAGTGGACCGACATTTAACTATGATTCAACACTTGAAGTCAGGATCGGACTAATTTTTTTAAATCAAATTATGGCAATTTTAAATATTCTGTTCGTTCACAGAGCAATCAGAAACATTTGTTTAAAAGCGTTCACACACGACAAATCCCAAATCGCTGATAGAAAATCCAGAGAGATTGAAATTTCAGGAAAGAAAGTCCTTTCTTGAGGATATTTTATACTACCAATGTAAGTGCAACGAAAATTAACGCGTTAAGTGGAAGATTACCACGTCCTTAAAGATCAATTCTTTTAGATGAGAGTTAAAAAGAACCTTAATATACTGTCAAACTTGTGTTAAAGATGACTTATGTCATTCTGTACCTTAAGAGGATGCCTGCGTGAGTCGAAATCTCCGATTTGACCCGTGTTCATTTCGTGCTGTGTAGGCACAAGGCGGATCGGTCGAAGGCGTCGAGCCCACCCGTGACGATCCGCCGAAAGAAACAGAGATAATCGGAAGAAAGAGACTGCACGTGATCGGTATATACAGGGTGTTATGGAAATGACGTATTATATTTAAATGGGTGACTCCTGGGGTATCCTAGAGAAGCGCTACATATTATTTTTTTTTAAATCGAATGTTTAAAAAGTGGGGTAATTCACCCCTAAACCCAAACCAACTCCTCGGCACATTCATATATGAAGATATTACATTGCCCAGCTGATTAATCAACAGATGTTCAAGCAGAATGTTGCCAAAATGTTTAAAAGTGTAAAACTTTAGTTTCTTATAAAAATAAATATTTAGCTTACTTAGAAAGTAAATCCAGGACGCGATTAAGGAATCCAGGGAACAGACACTTTAAGTTCTTTTTTCTATAGGATAAACGTTATGCTCATCACGTGTCCTGATGATAGTGTGCTTATCACTAAACCCCAACACTAACGCATAATTACACTTTACAATAACACACATAGAACAAGAGCACTTAATCATTTCGCAATAGAAATAATAAAAACGCTAATTTCTATGGGCCATTAACCCCTTACTAAAGATAAAATGAAACAATTATGTTAACAATTGACAGGAACTACCCTTTGAAATAATGGGCTAGTCTGACTTCGGACAAGTCGTCAAACTTTCCTTTCAGAGAAATCTCCGCACTCTAGAGCGCGGTTGCCATTTCCGAGACTATAATTATACAGGAATGTAATATTATAAGGAAATTCGGCAATTTATGATAGTCGCTTATAAAACATCGAAAGTGACAACGCTGTATTTTTAAATATTACCCGATGTTCACAATCAGCTGTTTAAAGAAGAGAGAAACGTGTTATTTATTTTTAAAATTTTTAGATGTTAAATACATTATTTCCCAGACCGCTCAGACAATAAGGGCGTATTTTGGTCTACATAGTAGCACTTTAAAATACTAATTCAGATTGAATGGTACTTAGATGTGTTATGTGATTTTATTGTGCCGGTTTGTTTTTGTTCAAGTTACCTAGGTACTTGGTGTTTTTTATAAATTCAGTTGGTGTTGTTCGAAAAGCTAAATAAAATTGCATTTTTTTTTCTAAAGGGTAAGTGGCATTTATAATCTTTTAAGTTTTCCAGATCTGACGGGTGTCGTTCGAATTGAACAAATGAGAACATACCTGACCATTTAAAAACTCCGCGGCGGTTCGTTCTAGTCAGTTCAAGTTTATAAATCAGAGATTGTTTCCTAGCGAACTGAACTGAACGTAAAAGTTTATAATAATGTACCCTGAAAAATAAACAACTTGCAATCTGTCAAACGGTTATTGACTTTTTAAAGAGTTTACCCTGAAGATATGACAACACTGTTGACATATGTTGCTTTGTTTACCTTCCTGACAGGGGCAGCACGTGGTCATTTTTGGTTTGACATAAGGTCATGTACAGGGCATATTAAATTAAAGCGCCATTTTTGGATATTTTTCTTCAATTTGTTTTCATCTCAGGAATTGCCGATTTAAATATAATACGTCATTTCCATAACACCCTGTATACTTCAATTTTCTAGGCTGAAAAACGGAGTTTTTGCTTTCTATGAAAACGGTACATTTAAAAAAAATTTTTTAATGAAAGATGTATAAATTTTGTTAACACTCGAGGAAAGTCCCCTTTATTCTTATGGAGCAGTAAAAAAAATTAAATCTAAAAATCTTCCGAAATAAAAAAATATAGACTTTCCGAGAGTTCTAGTTCTATTACAAAATTTTTTTCCTTTGACATTTTTGTCCTAATACAGGAATAAACGCTTGGGAAGAAAACTCGTTTACAGGTACTCCAGAATCATGTTAAGGTGACTTTCAAATATCGGCCATTAATCTTGCTAAAAATAATTTTTTTGTTAGGTTAGGTTTCACTTCACAGTCAGTTGGGGATGTGTGTTCGCAGAGCAGCAATCTCCAATCAGTTACAAACCACGCATGCACAGAGAAAAATTTCGGTTGGCAATTTGCTTGTGCGAACGAAGCTAATATCATTAGATATTATTTGATTTAAACTCGATTATTAATCATTAATGAATAAAACAATTTTTATATTCAGTTTAACAACCTGGCGAATGTTATCTGTCGATTTATAAATGTCAATGTTTAATATGAGGCCAAAAATACACATACACTTCAAATAATAGGGTGTTGAGCCATCCATACCTGTATTCGCTGTCATCATGGAATTTTTTGCTCTTCTGAGGTTTTCTCTCTCCATCCTCGTCTCCCGCAAGTGGCGTGTTTACAACACTAACAGATAACGGAGAATCCCTGGGCCCTCTTATTTGTACAAACGGTCCCCTGGACTTACTCGAACTGGCATTACTTCCAGAATCGTAAGCATATATATCCTAGGAAAAAAATTCAATGAATGTCACATTAGTAATTGGCCGTGTATAATGGTGATTCCGAGAAATGCTGTTGGCTGCCCTCAAATCAGATTTTCCGCAACTAAATATTTATATGTTGATATGGCTGAGATAATACAATTTAATTTGTAATTTCTAAAGAAAACCTCAAAATTTGTTTATATTTAATTAGCGACCCCTACCTTCCACTATAAAAGGTTAAACGACGTGACTTATAATACATATAATAGAGCAATGAGACTAAATTCCTTTAATTTTATTACCGAAAACCGAAGTTATACATATTTTAAAAAATAAATGCTTGCCTTTACCCCCCTCCCCACGAAAAACTGTCAGCAATAAAATCATGTAGAAGTTTCTAAAGATTTCAATGGAAATATTTTTAATAAACTACAAGACAAAATAAACGCAACATCACAAATTTGCAATATTTTTTTCCTTAATTTATGATCCGATTTGAATGATTTTTTTTTGCATTGTAGGTTGAATCCTTGACAATGTCATAGTTTTCGGGTTTGTATTTATAATAACAATTTATTCGATTTATACTGGGTGTAATAAAAATGCTATGTTTTTTTCCGAAAATTCGCATCACCCTGTGGAGTATATTAGCAACCGAAACATATAGCAGTTGACATTAAACGGTAGGTCCATCTTTCCCCGACATTTTCTTGTTCCTTCTAATTGCAGAATGGGAGGATATTCCCCAAGATACAATTAAAAATTTAATTTCCAGTATGCTGAGGCGTATGAATGCAGTGGTTCGAAGTAGAGGTGGGCATACACGCTATTAACGTTATAAATCCATTAATTTAATTGTTTTTGATTTTTGTTCTTTCATGTTTCACTCGTTTCCAAAAAAATTTTTTTTAATCAACGTAATCTTAATGTTGTAATTACTTTATTAAATAAAGTAACTCGTTAATTTTGTTTTATTTATCAAAGCGAGCAGAAATTATACAGTTATATAGATAACAAATAATGTATTCGATATTGACACATAGCTTGCAATGTCAGAAAAGGTACATAGCCTACTTGAAAACATTTAACAATGAATGTGTTGAATAATAAAGTCTATAAAAACATGTTACGCTATAAAACGGTGTATCTCCTTTAATAACAGAGATAATGAAGTAAACCAAAAAAGAAAATGTAGGGGAAAGATGACCGTTTAATGTCAACTGCTATATGTTTCGGTTGCTAATATACTACACAGGGTGATACGAATTTTCGGAAAAAAAAACATAGCATTTTTATTACACCCAATATATCAAAAATTAAATTTATATCATAAACAGCGAAAACTATGACATTGTTAAGGAACCAACCTACAATGCAAAAAAAAATCATCAAATCGGATCATACATTCAGAAAAAATATGGCAAATTTATGATGTTGCGTTAATTTTGTCCATGCGTTTCTAAACTAGGGAAATTAAGGGGAAACTTCGTTTTTATAAGTCGTGATTAGTGTTCCACCCTATACCCTATAACGGTCAATCTAGCAACTTAAAAATAATTTCCAGCTATTTCTCTTGGCCACTTTTTCTAAAAAAAATTTCTCAAAGCTGCGCGATAACGGTTTCTGAGATACAGTCGGCGTGCTCTCTTGGTGGGCTACACCTGAATTTTCGCGGTTTTATTGGAAAGGACATTAATAAAATTTGGTTGCAGTAAAAACATTAACGATATATCTCAGAATGTACTTTACCAATACGTATTTTATTCAACATTATCTAAAAATTCAACGAGTTAATATTATGGTTTACTTACTTACCTTGACAACTTCGGCACTTGACGTTTTGGTTGGCGTTTTACTTGAGGTAACTGGAGTTGAGGCTTTCTTGGGAGATTTTAAGTTAGTAGCAGCTGGTGATCGGGAAGGTTTTTTCGTCACATTTAAGCTGGAACCCTTTGCTTTACTACTAAGCCTAAAAAAACATTTAAAGATAGGGCCCATATTTCATAGTCACCTTAAGGTACAGAATGACATAAACTATCATTAACACACGTTTGATAGTATAATAAAGGTCTTTTAAACTCTCATCTAAATAAATAAATCTTTAAGGATGTGATAATCTTCCACTTAACGCGTCAAATGATCCCAAAATTAATTCAAAACATAATTTTTTTAAGGTTTACCATATCATTAAGGCTACCTTAGCTGAGGTCTGACTTAGGTAACAGTCAAATATCGGCCCTTAGTAAATCATAACGGAAAACAAAAACATTTAATTTTAATACAAAACTTTGTGACTTATTCTTTCAGTTGTTCGGGCTTGTTCTTGGCATAGGTGAGAATTAAATCCAAAAATTTTTTTTCGTTACGCCCTATTGTATATACCTTTTCTTTTTTGTTGGGGTCTCCCCATCCTGATCGCTGTCCCTTCTTGAAGGAGGTCTGCTTCTTCGGGTCTTCTTTACAAACGGTTTTTTTTCGTCCATCCTCACCTCGCTAGATAGCGATGTCGTTTCTAGCGGAGATACGACCTCTTGGCTAGTCGTCACTTCTTGGTTGGTAATAGTTTCTGGACTAGCTGTAATTTCTTGACTAGTTGACGTAACGGAATCTTCCAATTTTAATAAGCTGTGAAAAAATAAATTATTACGTTACACATATAGTGTATCCCAAATTCGGTTCTCACCACTGGGATTTTGGGCATAGAGTTAGAGAGACTGAATAAAATTTATAATTAATTTCAAATATTCCTTGAACGTTCCTTGGGCCCCCTGAGAGAAAATCCTGGCTACGTGCCCGTTGTGAGCGGTAATAAAACGGCATCTTACGGGGTATACTATGGCTTTATTAAAAATCCCAATAACACCGAGGCGTTATTAGAAACAGGGTTGTTAAAGTGTTATTCGCACAAAACCTTAAACGGAGTCCGACCTGATCTTAATCACGCCAGTGGATCTTGTTAGTCGACGTTTTTATCGTGAGAAAAATGGGGAAAAACAACCGAACTGGTACGAATTTATGCAGGAACAGTACTACTAATTGATTATGGGGTTTTAAATAAACAAAAGAAAAATATTCTTGAACATAGCTAATTGTTTTTTTAAAAAAATATTCAAAATTGTAATAAATATAACAATTTGGAATTTTTCTTTACAGAAAGTGTTTTAAGAATGTAACAGTTTGACAAGTAATAAAATACAAAATCTTTCGTTTTTTCTTAGTTCAAATGTTGGGGAAAAATTTTCAAAGAATACCAGCGTATAACAAATTCGCCCTTCACCATTGGGATATCGAAAACGGTATAATATGCTGCAAAAAATCTTAAAAAAATACAGTGACTTATTTGATATATTTGAAAAATCTAAAGTTTTGCGTTTCGGTATTTATTTCTTCCCGACCTTGTTCGAAGAAATGTCCAAAAATAAATTTCACTTTCTCCACAAGATGGCATCATCAGATCTTTAATGCGACGTTTCGGCTTTGGGTCACATCACCAACTTAATTTTTTTAAATACAGGCCTGGATATTTTTGTTTAAATTATGAAAGAGGGACCAAATCTATGTTCAGCAACACTTACTGGTTTTCCGACGTTTTGTTCCTTAAATTGACCATCTTCATTAAAATATCCCTGGTACATTCTTGTAATTAACTTTTTGTTTTAAATCTGAATAATTCTAAAATGTAAAACTCAATGCCTTTTTTAAAAGTCTTATGAAAGTGCTGACTTTAAGAGTCAAATTTTATTTGTATTAATAAAATAAATTACTTTTGCAGGTACTTGCAATAATTCAAGTAAAAAAACAGTATTAGTACGTAATATTAAGGACCGAAATAGCAATAATAATTAAAAATTGGTTGATACTGCTCAACGTAGATTTATGTCCTCTTTCATAATTTAAACAAAAAAATATTATAAAGTCCGTACTTAAAAAAATTAAATTGACGATGGTGACGCAAAGACGAAACGTCGCATAAAAGATCTGATGATGCCATCTTATTGCGCCCATAAGTACGCAATTGCCCCATTTAACTGTCATCGCATCTCTTACCGTTCCCGAAATCCCAATGGTGAAGGCCGAATTTGTTACACCTTTTATATTAAATTAGCTATAGTAGAGATTATTTAAAAATACTAGAAGGGAAATAAAACGTGCAACAAAGAAAGGTACAATGGTATTCTTCGTCTTTGTACAAATCAGAAACAATAATCTATTAGAGAGCATAACAAGATCACTCGCCATAATTTATAAAATAAGAAATCACATACATCCTAGCTTTTACTGTGCTTTTACCGCATACCTGAGAAAGCGAGAGATATAATGTACATGAAGGTGTATTTCGTGTCGCTTTTGAGGTAGGTGGTGCTCACGTCCGGATTATACTTCCTAGCTTTAGAATTTAAAAAAGTTAAGTGAAACAACATAAACAAATATTATACTTGTATATTTAATACCCCAAACTTTCCGTCCACAGGTATAAAAATAGTCCATACCTGTGATTTCACATGAAACGGTTCTTTCCCTTCAATTACCTGTAAAACCTGACAAATATATTCAATAATAGGGTACTTCAAAGAAAAAGTCCATTTTCTCCAAGATACCTGTTTGGTAACTAACAAGGGGTGAACTCAAAGTCACGGTCTCAAAAATTTATGACTTTGAGTTCACCCCTTGGTTAAAATAGGGTACTTTCCGATTTCATGCTTATCATTTGTTTAGGACGGAGAAAGATGGTGAAAAGCTGTACCTTTATTTGTTGTATGTTTTATTGCGCTTCTGATCTTTTTAAATAATCTCTACTATATAAATTCTAATACCAACTGGTGATGTTTTCACGGTCTCTATGATTTACCTGTCATCTGCTAAACCCAACGTAGAGTCATTTTTGAGTGGCTCTAAAGCTGCAGTGGTTGTAGAGGCGTCTACATGATCTTCGACAATACCAGCAAACATTTCTTCCAATTTATTTTCAACCTAGAAAATATGTTTGTAGAAGTCCAGGATGAAGTTTATGACACATTGTAGACAAATGCACAGCCCCTTTCTTATTTAATCTATTTTCGTTATCATTTTAATTATTAATATATTTTGATACACTGTGTTGATTCCGCGTTTGGTTCTTTATGAAACATTTTTTAAAATATTTATAATTAAAACATTTCTAATGCTTCAGGTTATATTACAGTTATCTCTACATATATGTTTCGACTTATTAGGGCTTTTTCAAGAGTATTAAGACATTATAAATATTGTAAACGAAATGCAAACTTTAGTATACAAATAATACTCTTGAAAAAGCTCTAATAAGGCGAAAAATATATGTAGAGATAACTCTAATATAACTTGAAGAATTAAAAAGCGATAAGTGTTTTAATTATAAATATTAATTTATTTTATTATTAAATTACGATCACAATAATTGTGATCAAATCTAAATTTTAAAAAAATCCCGAAACATACTCATTATTAATACTTTACCTCGACAAAGTGCGTGATGGACGCTTTCTTGTGTGCAGGTGTCATTAAAGGTGGTGTCGAAGGTAGATCTGGTGGTGGCGCATTCGCTAAATTACTGGTAGTATCAGTTTGCATATCATTAGAGCTGGATAAGGTTTCTTCCAGATTTTCCTTGGTTTTGATAACACTTACTGTGACGGGTTTTGCTACGCTCGCAACTGGCTGGCCCGCCTGTAATAAATTTAAAATCGTTAATTTTAAATATTAAATACTGTCAAAGTATGTCATATCGTGCCACCAACCTCAAGGTGGATAAGAGCACGAACGGTGCAACGCATACAGGGATTCGGTGAAGTTATTCAAGTTATTAAAAATTAGTTGAGAAGACGAATTATTAATTCATACACATGGCTAAACTATTTTCAAATAATAAAGTATGCGATATAGATTATCGTGTGTATGAACTTTTCGAATGATAATAGTTTAATATCCAGGGAGTCCCAGATAAGAATGCACATCTTGTTAACCATATGAGATACAGAACTGATCATAAAGTTGCGCATTAATGAGTTCCGCAACATCATGTTTTCAAATTTAACATTTTATTTTATGCCTTTCCCTTTATATTCTCAATCCAACGACATACCATTAAAAAAATTCATCTTCAATGCAAATAAGCACCTTATTGATATATTATTTTACTTTAGTTGGCATTAAAACAATTTTTTTAACATTATTTACAATAATAATAATAATGTAATGGCCGAACCGCACCTATACATGACTCACCCTGTATTAAAATGGCATGCAATTTTAGAATCATATTTATACATTTTAAACACTCAAACTTCACTCATTTGACAACAGAATAAACAAGATATCCATCAGCTTTCCTATTGCTTTTGGGGATTGCTAATTTGGATATGCAAAAGGGAGACGACATCTGGAGCAAAGAATCCGTCACTGCACTTATAGAACTGTATCAAAATCAACGGATTTTGTATTACCAACAATCAAATTTCAAATAAATAATCATAAATGTCGACATATCAAGACTTTTGATGCATATGCGATAAAAAATCATATTATCAGCTGATGCAGCCGTTATTCAAAATTGCAGGGTGAGCAAGCATAGTACGGATCGGCCTTAACATAAATTATCTTTAAAAACGCGTCATTTCCGAACACAAAAATAATAATAATGGATGTGATATATCGTTGGATTCAGAATATAAAGTGAAGTGCATAAAGCATAAAATAAAAGTTACTACTATTTAAAAAAACAAAGTTGATGATGGTTACGAAAAAACGAAACATAGGATTGAAAATTTAATTAAATTCTTCTACAGAGGGGAAAAAGTAGCAATGAGAATGTAAAATTTATTTTCACATATTTCTTCAAATAAAATCGGAAAATAAATTCAGAAAAGAATGAAATCGTAAAAATTCGGTTTTGCCCAAATATGCTGGGAATTTTTAAATTTGAAAACATGATGTTGCAGAACTGACTAATGCGCAAGTTTTATCTGAGTTTGATCATTTCTGTATGTCTTATGGTTAACGAGATCCCTGTAGAGTGCATTCTTATCTGGGATAGTCTGTATGCAAGTTTAGTGCTTATGTCCGTATTAAACATTCATACAGGGTGTTTCAAAAAACATTTGTCATTCCTTACCTAAAAATAAGACAAATCGTTCCTATCAATGGGTCCACAGATGCTTGTGTGTTGAAATTTTTTAATTTCCTCGGAGTTTTCAAGATATTTCCGAAACGCCTTCTCAATTTTAGTGAAATTTGGGTTACGAAAAAAACCCGAACAAAAAATAGGTACAATACTGACTATTTCACATTCTGTCACCATTTGTTAGAAATTTAAATGACCAAAAATAAACATCTCCTAATATTTATTTAAAGTCAGCTTCGTTTACAAGATAAATGCAATTTTATCAAACTCTGTTAAATATCAAGCTTAAAATAAATAAGTAAAAAAATATAGTATGCTATACACACAAATATGTTCTATTTTTAGGTACTTTTCATAACCCAAATTTTGCTAAAATCGCAAATATCTTGAAAACACCGAAAAAAAAATTAACTTTCAAACAAAGCATCTGCGGGGCCCATGGTGATATGAACTGTTTGTCTTATTTTTAGGTAAGGAATCACCACACGAGCAATGGCACATGTTTTTTGAAACACCTTGTATAACCTCCACTGCAATGGATCCTCGCTACGCTGCTTGTTGTACGTCTTTGGGACTTTATTGAACAATATTATAATGGTAGGTAAAACAAATTGTGTCTCGGAATTTAATAGATAATGGAATTTTTCCAAAAAACATACCGAATTTCAAATTTAGTATAAACCTTTACACTAAATATGTAACCAATAGAACATGATATTTGAAAGTATTGCTAAATGTCCATAAGTGCGGTGTTACACTGTCCCGCAAAACGGGAGCCGTTCGGCGCGATGTTAAAAATACATTATATCTTATCGCTGCTGTCACATCTTTCTCGAAAAAATTTATTATTTTCATCATTGCTCCGAAGGGCTCCCGAAAAACGGGACAGTGTGACTCCGCACTAAGAATTCTGGTTCATTTACTGGTCTATGTGTACCAATATACCAAGTAGTGTAAAATATCATTCTGTAAATGTGATCATTACTGCCGTGCAATACAAGAACCTAGTAAGTCGGCTTACTATAAAATAGAGTAGTAAATTTTTAATATTTATTTAACTGTTTTATGAATTAATAAAAATCAATGATTTTTGGAAAATGAAATTTTGTAACAAGAGCTTACTGTGTATAAAACTTTAGAACAATAAATTAAAGAAGTTGTGCAATTTTTAAATGGAATGTCTTAAAATTTACTTTTACGACTTACTAGGTTCTTGTATTGCACGGCAGATTAGGGAATCCAATCCCGCAAATGCTGGATCCCGATTTGCGGGACTCGATGTGGGTGCTGAATGTTTTATGCAATTAAAAACAGAGTAGAGTAGCAGGAAACTATTTAGTGTACAATACAATAGTACGACTAGTTTAACGGTTACATTGATTTTGGAAGTATTTTCGAAGAAAAGATAACATGTTTAATGTTTCATCTTTTAGATTTGATCTTATTTTATTGCACATGTATCTGCTAGGACATAACTTACATTTAGCTGTAAGACTGTAAAACCATCTTCAGACTTTAAAAAATAATTCCAAACTAAACTTGAACCTTTATCTCTTTGTAAACTAACACTCATTTGTGTGATTGCTGTTTAAAGTCCATATATTATATTCAACCACTTGATAAATGTCACTAGATACTAATTGAATAACACTCTTACCTTCGCACGTACGCTAGAAAACTGTTCTGTTTAACGTATTTTCAATAGCCCAGCGGGGCGGGGAATCCCCGACGCATCGACCAAAAATACCGCAGTTCCTATCCCGCAAATCCCGCGCATCCGCGGGATCGATGGGCTCAATCCCGCAGGCTTGCGGGATTAAAGTTTGGGTGCGGGATTGAACTAGTGACTATGTTTAGAAGGAAGGTATTTTAATACTATTTCAGAAAGATAATAATTTATGAAACCCTTACCGTCGATGCATCCTCTTGTGTTTTAATTTCAAGACCGTCAACTGTATCCGTTGGTACAGACTTGAAAAAATAATAATAACACAAAACATTACGCTTCCTGTTCTCGATTATCTATTTCTCTTTACAGAGAAAATAATCAATCACTCACCAGTTTATGGTAAAAAAATATTTTTATAAATCTAAAATTAAATACATATTTTAATGTTTTTTATCATTTAAATATGAATAATTATATAATTGAAATTGGTAATTTGATAGTATGTTTACACAGTAAGCAAAATATTTTCACTGTTTTCCGGTAAATCCCCTATAAAATATATAGAAAAAAACACTTTTTCTTACCTTCAATGTTTCGTCATTATTAGGACTCTGCAGGTCCGATAAAGCAGACTTTAAAAAATCGTTAATTAATATGTTATCAATTGTGAGATTTTCATTAAAATGGCTGTTTAAGCTAAGCTATTTTCTATATCACCCATTCACACATCGATCGATTGCTTTGTAAGAAGAGATGAATGTTACGTTTGCAATCCTGTTACGGATTTTTTTTATACAGAAATTCAATTATATTATATAAAAAACTGAATTGTGTTTAGTCTTACCAATATTTCCGCTTCGTCTTTGGGCTCTTCAGTTTTAGGTTCAGGGTGCTTGAAAATAAACAAGAGAGAACATACACATGTTGGTATAGAAAAAAGCGATTAAACCAAGCGTCATATGACATATGATTATGAATTTCAGACGATCATAAGAGTATCCTTGTCAAGGGCGGATCCAGAACTTCGGTGGGGGGGGGTGTCATGGATGGAAACCTGCCGCGATAGTCAAACCGGTATATATGGTATTTTTCGTGTTAAATTGATGGTTTGGGGGGGTCATGACCCCTGCCCTGGATCCACGCTTAACCCTTATACAGTCGGTGTGTTAGTCATGACATCTCGTCACAAAGACTAAATAGCAACAAATACAATGTTTAAGATGATCAATATATTCTTCAAACTTTTTAGTAAATCAACCATTCAGCTAACCGGGCACTTTGTGACAAAATTATGTGACTGATGTCAGAAAGTTGTTTGGTTAGATAATTATTGTTTAAAATCTTTCTGCGACCGGACGTAAACCTGCCATAGTTACTTGCCTGATAAATTTTGTTCTAATATATCGAACAAACCCGAACAATTTGTTTTTTGATGGGATAAAGTCATAGTATCACAGGGCGTTTAAGTTAAGTAAGATTATATTGCAAATTAAATTATTGTAATACATTTTTTATATTTTTGGACATTTCGAGACGTTCATAAAAAGTATGTAAATGTAATCATACATTAAAACATTGAATATCAAAAAGTAAGACTCAAACAACCACATCAACGTATCCTTACCATTTCATCCTTGGGCTTAAGTTCTTCCTTATCGCTCTGAACAGACTTGAAAAAAAACAACTTTATGAGCAACCGCATACCTTACCCTCAACCACCATATGATGTGCGATCTAAATTTTCAGGACATATTTTAAAATAAATAAACATGGGTTTATTGTAATTTACCAGAATTGAATTAAAATGGCGAAGTTTAAGCTAAGTCTCCTATTTCAACCTATACAAGGTGTCCGCTAATTAATGGTACATGGAAAAACCACAGACTCCTTACATAAAAATATTAGGATTTAATTATAGTTACTTAAAGTTGATATTAACTGAAATACAGGGTGTTAAAGTTAAAATTTCATTTTGGTTTTTCTCTAATAACTTTGAGAGAAACCAACGTTTTTTACAAAATTTAGCATATAATATGGTTTTTTAGGACGAGAAATTGAATTGTTGTGAAATTTTAATGTACAATGTAGGGGGCGCTGTTTGCGGCATTTATCGCAATTTTATTAGGTCATAACTTTTTGTGCATCAGTGTATTTAAGTTTTTTATGAAAATAATACTTTTCTCATATGTACTACGTAAAAAAGGTATACTAAGTTCAGGTCGCCCAAAGAGGTCTCGTAGTGCCATCTCTTAGCAGTCCCACACAAACTGATCAGACGTTATTTGAATCAATCAAAAATAAAAAGTCTATACTTTTCAGGTGGTATTAATATCAAATACCAATGTATGGAAAAATTATTATTTCGCGATGTATTTTCTCGACTACCGTTGATAATACAGCGTGAAGTATAGTCTTTTCTGATGATTAGTATGTACACCTACCCTGTACTGACAAGAACAAAAGAGTTCGAAACCAGTCTGCAGGTGGTGACATCCTATTAATGGAAAAGCCTTCCTTTTCTTGGTAGTACCATTCAATCTGAAATAGTATTTTAAAGTGCTACTGTGTAGACAAAATACGCCCTTATTGTATAAGGTATCAACGGGTGGTCTGGAAATAAAATTTTTCCATACATTGGTATTTATTTTAATTACCCTTAGTTAAAAAATAATTTTTATTCGAATCTGCCGTAAATGCTCATAATGAGATGGATAGTACTTCTTCCATACAGTTATTTTAGGTTGAGTTTGATTTGAAGAAAGCTGCAGCCTTATACAGGGTGATTCACGACGAGCGTGCATTAGAACTTTATGGAAAAACTACTGAATATATGTTCCTGAAACTTTGGGGATTTGGGTTTATCGATATGCTCTATTTAACTAAAATATTGACATGTTTCTGTCATTTCCGGTTATACCGGAAGTAGCTGCCAACTTTCGTTTTTTAAATACAACATGGTAATTTTTATTACATTTTTCGATTAAGCGTTAAATACTAAGCACATTTTATAGAAAATGTTTTTGTCAGACTCTATTAGTTTTAGAGATATCTGGACTTTTTGTAATTATTTGGCAAATGCATGACGATGAAATAATCCATATAATTTTTTTACCTTAGCGTTGGACTAAAATTTTTTTCTCACCGAATAGCTAGAAGATCATCAAGTCTCAAAAACATTTCAAATTCGGCATAAAATGTACAGGGTGGTCACAATTCAAGCCTCATTGTGAAAGAATTCAACCATTAAAAACTTTCTTATTTTAAATGGAACACCCTGTATATTTTTATATAATTTGATGGTAAATTAGTTGTTCTTTATAAATAGTATTTACTGTCCTATACCTATATCAAAGCGTTTTCTCAAAAAATCTAATTTTATTCCAAAAATACTATTTGTTCAAGAGTGCTATGAAAACATTTATACTTAGGGGCTGTATACTGATGTTTATACGGAGGAAAAGTGATTGATTGTTTGAAAATACAACATTCTAAATATAAACCGTAAATAAATTTAAAAAATCTTCACTTGAAAATCCGGAGCGTGACATTTTTTAGTAACAGAATAATTGACAGTTTGAAAATTCGCCAAGAAATATCAGACAATTGTTTTTCTTGTCAAAGCACACTAGAAAATATTGCCGTCATTATTAATTTTCCTCCGTATAGACATAAGTACCCTAAGTACAATTGTTTTCATAGCACACTTGAACAAATAGTATTTTCGGAATAAAATTGGATTTATTGAGAAAACGCTTTGATATAGGTATAGGACAGTAAATACTATTTATAAAGAACAACTAATTTGCCATCAAATTAAATAAAAATATACAGGGTGTTCCATTTAAAATAAGAAAGTTTTTAATGGTTGAATTCTTTCACAATGAGGCTTGAATTGTGACCACCCTGTACATTTTATGCCGAAATTGAAATGTTTTTGAGACTTGATGATCTTCTAGCTATTCAGTGAGAAAAAATTTTAGTCCAAGCGCTAAGGTAAAAGAATTATATGGATTATTTCATCGTCATGCATTTGCCAAATAATTACAAAAAGTCCAGATATCTCAAAATCTAATAGAGTCTGACAAAAACATTTTCTATAAAATGTGCTTAGTATTTAATGCTTAATCGAAAAATGTAATAAAAACTACCATGTTGTATTTAAAAACGAAAGTTGGCAGGTACTTCCGGTATAACCGGAAATGACAGGAACATGTCAATATTTTAGTTAAAGAGAGCATATCGATAAACCCAAATCCCCAAAGTTTCAGGAACATATATTCAGTAGTTCTCCATAAAGTTCTAATGCACGCTCGTCGTGAATCACCCTGTATATACGAGCTGGTTCGGCATTAAATCGATTACGATATTTTGTTTTTTGTGACATTTTATTTCCACTTAGGTGTTCGCGGACCCCTACGTAATTGCTCGCGGCCCCAAGGGGTCCGTGCACCCTAGTTTGAGAAACGCTCTGTACAGGACAGAAAAAATCTATTACGAACAGGGGTTTTTTAGAGCACTAGGGTCGTGCAGTTTCCTGTATCTCTGAGGGAACCCTACCCCGTCTATCAAATCGTTATTCGAAAAAGCAAATAAACTCTAGTCGATGAGAAGTGTACACGCCACGGCGATTGTAACGAAATTTGTCCAACAGTTTAAATCAAATGATACTTACCCTATCATCGTCTACCTCCTTTTTCGTCTCCACGCCCCCCTCCAACCGTTTTTCTTTCTCCTTTAGCCCTTCCTGGACCATCGCGGCAATGTTGTCGATCGTTTCCGATTCGCTCGACGCTTTCCGCCGCGTCTTCGCCGGGATGACGGTGTCCGGCTCCTCCGATGATGGTCGGCTTTCGGGCAGCTTACCGCTCCCTTCTAGAATTGTGGCGATAACGGCGGGATCCGAGTGGGTGGGAACAGGGGAACTCTTGCTCTCTGCAGGTTCCCTGTGGTTTTGGTCCGTCGAGCTTACTTCTGAAAATATCTGTAATAAGACGGTTTATTAGTACAATATATCATGACATGGGCAAAACGATAGGAACGAGTTTTCTTAACCCCAGTTTTCGCAAATATATTATTACGAAAATAAACACAACAAGAAAGAGATGGGAATATATGTAGAACACCCATCTCTTTTTATCTTCCGTCTGTTTCTATTTTCATTCACAGCTGATATGTATTGGTTAGGAAAAACAAACAATCGATGGACCTGGCTCAAAAGTCTATATTTTTATCCAGCTTACGGCAGACTTGGGTTTGTTCTGTCTTACCATATTGAGTTAAGAATTACTATTCTTTCCACAAGCAATACTTAAATTAAACACACAAGCACTGAAAAGCAACAATGAATTTTATTTAACAATAACGACAAATATAACAGTTGTTAATCCTGTAGTGCCAAACGTGAAAGTAGGTATGACCAACGGAAGGTTCCAATAACGGCTTTATAAAAAGTACGTATGCTCGAAGCCGACGTAATATCTTTGTCCAATTAACAGAAAACGGTAAAGAAAAATTATACTAATTTTCAGAGCTCCCCGATTGTTTTTCTGGAAAGTTGTTTACGCCTACCTAAGAATGTGAATTGTTTATTCTTCAAAGACAGTGAACCAAAGCCGTATACTTCTTGAATTAATATCCTTCGTTCAAACGAATATTCATATTTCTTTTGGGTTTTCCCACGAAACCGTTCTGTTGATTTTTGTAAAACTTTGTATAACAATATTTTTGACAATATTATAACGTTTAAATAGGATTTTATTTTTTTGTGAACATCCCTATTTAGAGTTAACAGAAAAATGTTGTATCCATAACAGGCATTAACGACTTCTAGTGAAAACTAAAAATCCGATATTTTGAATGTACAAACATCGGCTGCCGACGTACATTTTCGCAGACAGCAAGAAGTATCACGCCTCAACAAAGACTTGGAAGAAATTTTGTCGTGGGATGACAGTAGCCAAGTCGAATTTAACGTTAAGAAATCCCAGGCAACAATTTCTCTTAAAAAGGGAAACATTGCAGAACCGGACACAGTCATGGCTGGACACGCAATTCCACTGGCTTCGTCTATTTATTCACTGGACGTCAATCTGGGAGGAGATATGTCCACGTATAACCACGTTGTAGCAATCGGCAAGGGATCTTCGCAGAAACTTGGGTGTACCTTTCTGGATCATAAAGTTGTATACACGAGTTCGACTATTATTGGATTGTATCCCCATTTTTACTATGGCCTCTATTCGGTTTATTATTACTTAACTATAAATAACTATGCAATATTTCAGGTTTCTGCGTCAAATGGTTTCTGAACAGATAAACATCTAGAGTCACCATTAAAGTCGGAACCTTATGGAGAAAAAATGTATTTTTCGATTTGGGTAAAATCTTATTTTACCATAAGTTTTTGCTTCAATAAAGACCAAAAATTACATAATTAAATGGGACCATGCGGCTTTTGTTAACTGTCAAATTTGATATTCTCTCCACAAAATGTCGAAAAAAAGCATACTCATCGTCCAAATTCGTTTTTTATACAAAAAATTCTACCAAAATGTTAATTTTCATCAAAAAATTAAATTGCAGTTTAAAAATGTTGCCATATGTGGAACAAACTACTCATAACATTAAAGATTTGACCAGCGAGGAAAGTCTTATTTTTTAAATAATAAATACGTTTAAAAAATGGACATATTAGAATAATAGCGCCGTTGTTTATAATTACGATTTTTCTTTTTAATGATCAAACACAAGCACTATAGGAAAAATTCTCTAAGGCACTTTAGGAGTGGTGGGTGTGCGAATAAAGCGATTCACGTTGGTTTTGAATCCTTGGAGGTTACATTCGTTGGGAAAAACGACCTCGGGAAACTCGTTCCATAAGGAAGAAGTCCTCCAGATGAAAGAATTCTTAAATAATGAAGTTCGAGGAGTAACAAGCTTAACCACATATGAATGGGCGGCAGTGGTTCGACTTGTATTTCTGCTGTTCGCCGCTCTGGGCGGAATTAAGAGGGCTAGGTCGAGATGGTAGGGTCGACTTCCGTTTTCAATGAAAATAGATTTTGACAAAAAATGTATAGGAACCGAAATTTCACATAAGTGATTCAATTTGGTGTGTGGGCATAAAATTACAATACAAACACAACTTTTCCAAATAATTAATAATTCCAGAAAATGTTAAATTTGACAGTTAACAAAAGCAGCACAGTGTAATAACCTCCCTATTTGGTATTACTAATCGTCTAGGATCTTCATTTAATAAAAGGACGGTTCTAGTTCAAACTCTTACTTTAATCTAAATCATGTTTAATTTTACAATTACATCCAAATCTAAATGTTACGAGCATTCACCTTTTGATGTCACAATAAGTCTACTAAGCATAACACTGACGAAATCGTTAATTGAGAAAATTAACTATTTCATCCTCACCTAGTATCTGTTCGGAATCAGACTACTAGTGGTTATACTTATATTACAACAGTCCCATTTCATTGTCATTTTTGGTTTTTATTGAAGGAAAAACTTAAGGTATTTTAATTCAAATTTTACCTAAATCGAATAATACATTTTTCCCCATATGGTTTCAACTTCAATGGTGACACTGTATGTAGTCGATTCCATAAGTGTTATTTTTAACAATTTTGAAACGAAACACTATACAACGTGTCCAAGATAAAAGGAGGGCCAGTACAGGGATCTCGGAAACTGTAAGAGATACGAAGTCGGTTAAATGGAGGTAAAGTTGCGCATTTACGTGGCTAATAATATGCCGTTTAGAAAGTCTTAAATTTCCGAGTAGTTCCGGAGATATCCGGAAAAAACTGAAATTTTGAAATATCGTTTTATTGTTTTCCTGGGTTTTTTTGAGATCGAATTCTAAAGTAAATTGCACTTTTGCATTGCCACTTTTTCCGCTCTATCTAACAGCGTTAATTGTTTTGTAGTCCGACGGGTCGTCTTCGAAGGGCCATTATCAACTTTATTTTTTAAATACGGTCCTGTTTTTCTGATTTGATAGCCTATTTTTCTTCCGAATGCAACGATGTATGACACATTGTGGTTTAATGACGTTTCGAGGGTTTTTGAACAACATCAGGAAATTTTGGGATACGGTCCTGTATTTCTCCAAATTTTATAAATAATATCTCGTAATAAGCTCTCAATATTTACTTATGTTGGACTAGTTCAATAAATCACAAATAATTTAATAATAAACCACAAATAAGTGAACAAAATACAGAAACATTATTTCAAACTTCTGTTGATTCGGGATTTAAAAGAAAAGTAGGCGCTTTAAACAAAAAAATTAAGATGGTGACTCGTGATTTGTTTCACTTGACATTCCCATTGTGATCGTTTGAGAGCGTTTTAAGAGGTTTTCTATTTTCCAGAAAATATGCAACATAAATTTATAAATGCTGAAAAGTTTCATATTCTATCGCATGTTTTATTTTATCTCAAAAAAACTGTTATGTGGCAGTTAGAAGATGTTATTTGTGCTTAGAGAATAATGGAAATCATTTTGAACACCTGATTATATAGTTCCTTGCTTTTTTCGTTTTATTACTGTTTTAGAATGATTTTTGTTCACTTATTTGTGGTTTATTATTAAATTATTTGTTATTTATTGAACTAGTCCAACATAAGTAAAAAATCTAGAGCTTACTTATGAGACATTATTTATAAAATTAGGAGAAATACAGGACCGTATACCAAAATTTCCTCAAATTGTTCAAAAAACCCTCGAAACGTTATTAAACCACAATGTGTCATACATTGTTGTATTTGGGAGAAAAATAAAGTTCTCAAATTCCAATATCAGGAAAAAAGGACCATATTTAAAAAAATAAAGTTGATAATGGCCCTTCGAAAACGACTTGTCGGATTACAAAACAATTAACGCTGTTTGATAGAGCGGAAAAAGTGGCAATGCAAAATTGCAATTCACTTTAGAATTCGATCTCAAAAAAACCCAGGAAAACAATAAAATGATTTTTCAGAATTTCGTTTTTTCCGGATATCTCCGGAATTACTCAGATTTTTAAAACTTTACCTCCATTTAACCGATTTCGTATCTCTTAAGGCTTCGGAGATCCCTGTAGTGGCCCTCCTTATCTTGGACACAGTGTATAAGATAAAATATTACAATAATAATATAAAGATAAAATAATAAGATAAAATTGCGTACCTTATCAGTTTCGCCTTTTGTTTCTTCTTCTTTCGTTACCCGCATCGTTTTGCTGGGCTTTCTCTTCCTTCTAGATTTTGTGCTATCCAGACTATCTTCATTACTATGCATAGACCCCGAGTCGTCTTCTTTTGGATTATTCGGGGTTTGGACCTATTACATTATTTTATTATTGATCGTATCATATTTAGGATTAAAATGTCATTTTGTTCGGGTTTGTTGATTTACTTTTCAGTCGGGTGGAAAGTGAGTAAAGATTGTTTCATGAAAAATGGATATAACTTAATGACTGCAGTAAAAGTACCTGGGCCATCCCATTATTTATGACCGTTTGTTATTATTATGTGGAAAGGACCGGATTGTAATAATTATAATTAAATATAGGCAGATAGGTTAGATTGCTTAATTTATATTTAAATATCTTTTTGTGGTAAAATTTGTTAGTTTTTGAGGAATGGTTCAAGAATTGTCTTTTACCAAACATTCCTCAGAATAGCGTGATAGTAATGGACAATGCGAGCTATCACAGTCGCCAATTACATAAAGCTCCAAGCTCAAATAATACAAAATTGGAGATTCAGAACTACATATCGGCGAATGATATATATTTTGAAGAAACTTATAAAAAAAGTGATCTTTTAGAAGTTTTAAAGACATTTTGTATAAAAAAAAGTATATGTTTATGACACATTGGCAGAAGAAATTGGACATACAGTGCTACGGCTCCCACCCTATTATTGCATTTTTAACCCCATAGAGCATATGTGGCACCAGTTAAAATCACTGGTTAGGTCCGAAAATATTTCTCCGACTTTAAGTTCTAGTGTTGTAGAATTAATACGAAAATGCTTTAATGATATTCCCCCAGGTAGTTGGAAAAATTCAGTCCGTCACGTAATAACTGTAGAAAATTCGTATATTAGTCTGGATCGTATAATTAATCCAATTATAATTAATTTTGATGAGGATAGCGATAGCGAAACAGAACTATCTATAGAATGACATTATAAATGTAAATAAATATGACTAGTAATATTTAAAAAAAATGTTATTTCATTTGATTACATTAATATAATCATATCATTACTTGTTTTCCTTAGTCCGTCCCTTCATACTTCACTTGTTTATTGCCAAGCTCTTATCGACACAATGGGACCGACCCAGGAAATCATTAAGTCGTATCCAATTTTCGTGAAACGTACAAAATAATCAAATCAGTCACTCTGCTTCGCTAGTATCGCCGCTCCAACATAAACGCATCTTTAGTTAAGATTAAGTATAACAAATAAACTTACATTAGTAATTCCGCTAGAGTTACTATTTTCGTCGTAGCTGCTCGCTGCCTGCACAATGACGCTTTGGAATGGCGGCCTGTCCGTTTGAGGCTTTTCACTAGATGAGGTTGTTGTTGATGGCTGTTCCTGTTTTGGTTCTTGATAGGGTACCGTCTGAATATCGAAATATTTCTTATTTAAAAATATTTTAATATACCTAAATATAACGTTACATTCTTAAGCGTATTTTTACTTTTAATGATAAATATCTAGCAATTCCGCCGGCTGGAGCGGGCTCCAAAAGTAGCGTTCGCTACTGATGCTAGAAAGAGAGAGTATCAGTGGGCGACTGGGATGGAATATTAATTGCTCTTAGAATTAGACAAAAAATTGAAATTTCGGTTTAGGAAACGAATGTAATTTTTTTTGTCAAAAATTCGCTTGATAAAAGTTGTATCAAATTAATTAAAGAAGATAGGAAAGTCAATATATTGTTGCTAAATAAAAAAATAATCGATTTAAAAATATATATAAGTGGCAACTATTTAATTCATGACTATGGGTATCTTTTGAACGGTAATATTCACGAAGTTGGTTAAATCAGAGAAAATGTGCAGTTTTTGAAGCTTTTTTTAGAATCCAGTACCGACCTTGCTGAATTGTTTTTGATTCATGAGATACAGGGCAATTTGTTAAGAACATCTATAATTAATTTCTTTAATAACTCAAAAGGTTTTGATTTTAGAAAAACGCCCTTTAAATAAAAGCTTCATATTTTTCTCTGGTTCTTTTTCCATTTGTTCAATAGCGTGCCTCACCATTTTGGATATAACTGTTTGGAAGGCATCGATTTATACGTCGCTGAAGTTCGTGGATATTATTACATGGGGTGTAATATATTTTGTTCTGGAGATTTTCCCACTAGAAATACTACACCGGATGTTCCGTTCCGTGGCCACCTCGATCACCATGTTTTATAGGCGGTTGAATTTTAATATTGTTGCTTTTAAGTGAAATTTCTTACATTAACTATTACTTAAAAAAGAAAGATTTTGATTAGTTTTAATTTTAGCTTAATTACAGCTAAATCAAATGAAAATATCATGAATGTATTATTTCAAAAAACAGGTCCGTAATGAGAAAATTCTCAAAAATTCCCTCATGATGTATAAATTGTGGCCGAGACTAAGGTAAATAGAACTGAATGATACATCCTTGTACAGATCCGTATTTAAAAAAATGATGTTGACCATGATATCTAAGTTATAAAAAATTACATAAAAAACCGATATCGCCATTTTATAGAAAAGAGACAAATATAAAACTTTTATTCAAAGAGCTTTTTAAATCAAAACCTTTCGAGTTATAACAGAAATTAATTTTAAACGTTTTTAACAAATCTCATGAATTAAAAACAATTCGGCAACGTAGACACTGGATTCTAAAAAGCTTAAAAAACTACACATTTTCTTGACCAACTCCGTAAATATTACCATTCCAAAGATACCATAGTCATCAATTAAATAGTTGCCACCCTGTATATGACAACAAAAAGGCCTTTTTAATATTCTTTGTTCGGGTCAATATCTTTCTTCGTTTCCGAGATCTTTTAATAGATCACTCACCATGAATGTCCCTGTTTATGTACATCAAATTACAGTTTAAATACTAGCATGTTTATTTAAAGAAAATAATGAATAGTGCGATAATTTTCTAGGTGTAAGTCAGTTAAACTTGATCGATTTTTTGATATTTCTAATACAAATTGATGAATGATGCTACCCGTGGGCAGGTTACAGGTCGGTGCCCGTGGGCCTGTATTTTGGTAACTGCTGCTCTAACTCAATGTCAAGAATCGCGATTTTTTAAATTTTATCATAAGAATTTCCTCCCCGATGTTTTCTTCGGACATGTATATAAACCCAGAAACAATATTTTTACCTTACCTTTTCCGGTAGAGGATTTAACCTTTCTAAAATGGAATCCACCCTTATGTTACTTCTTTTTTGACTTTTTCCAAAGTCCGAACTGGATACTGTAGCGGTCGCGCTGGTCAAGACACCCATGGCCATGTTTAATCCTGGACTGGATGATTTAGGTCCCGGACTTAGAGATTTTCGCCCTTAAATTAATATACAGTGCGTTATTAATATTTGCTAAAACAATTCATAAATTCTACATAAATATACCTGAGGGAATCCTCAATAATTACTTGTATTATAGTATGCAGGGTGTCCGGTAAGTACCATGATACAATAATTAAAGGCAAGATATCTAACAGTCCCAATTTCGTCTGCGCGCGCAGTGACGTCACATGGAGAGCGATTTTTAAATTTCTTATGGGGATTTATATTGCTGTCAGCGTTTTAAATTCTATTTTAAAGGTATTAAAAGGTTTTATGCATGTAATGGTATACGAAATGATAGAATAATATATGACAAGTATTTACGTATATTAATTTCATAGAAATATAACACACATTACAGCTAAAATACCACTAAAATAAGGAAAGATTCCGACAAACTTTTAAAACATCCGCCGCGCCATTCGAACCGGTCGACGGTAGCCGAAGCTGCTCGCTGCTGCTTTTGAGATGTTCATTCTTGTTGTGGGGTCTCCATATGAAATTTATGTTCAATCTGGAGGTGGCCCTCTTATCATAGGAAAGTAACGAGCTTTTCTTTCGTACTCTTCTTACTCTGACGCCGTTTTTTTTTTACTATTCTATTAGGTTTCGAACCGTCAACCTATTACCAGTACTTTTGATCAAAGATTTCTGGCAACGCTGGTCGCAACTTAGGGAGTGCCGTTTGCTTCAGTTCATCAGAACTGTTTCTTATTTAGTGTGTTTATTAAAATAAATATCTGAATTTTTCTAATATGACGTGCGCGGTTTTCGGTTGTGATATGGATAACTAGGCAAAGAAATTTGACGGAAATATAAGGTGTTTCCGCAAGATAAAAACAAAAAATTAGAATGGATCGCGGTTTTATTTATTTTATTAATATTTACTTCTTAAGTACTTTCCAATGAAGCTGATGAGGGTATATGCCTTCGAAACATGTATGGAAATTAAAATATTGTTTATTTAACTACTGAAGCAGACTATGAGTTACTTTACTCCACTGAGAGATGGACTATTTAAAATATAGTTTAATTTGTTTATAACTAGGTCGTATTTTAGCTATAATCTTTGTTGTTTGTTCATTAAATAAATATTCCTAAATACCATGATGTTATTCTTTCATTTCACATACCATTAAACGCGAAAATATTTTAATACCTTTAAAAGAGAGTTAAATACGCTGACAGCAGTATAAATCACCATAAGAGATTTAGAAATCACTCGCCCGTTGACGTCATAAGCCACGCCTCCATCGGCGTGGAATCATACCTCTTAGATCTTTATATAATGGGTAAGTACCTTCTAATTTCTCGGGAGCATACAGAGGGGGTCTAAATAAACCTAATTTGTTATGGAAAAAAAATCCTAGTGCCCTTAATGGAAATACAGAGCCCCAAAGGGGTACCTAGCGATGTACTTTTTGGCTCTAACTTTTCAACCGACATGTATATTTAATTAAATTTTAATATTTCATAGAGGTCATATAGAATCATTAAACCATACTATAGTAGGGAAGACAGGAACGGACTTGCCACAACACTCGTCGTGGTCATTCCTCTTTAAAAAAAAAGGGATTGTTCGATTTATTGCGATAAAATTGGCGGTATTTAATTAAATCGGTTTTTATGCCAAATACTTAAAAGTTACTAATGCCAAAAATCACTTTGAGAATTTCATTCATGGGACAAAATTAATATTTTAGCAATAATACACGAATAATTTATTGTTTGTTTATGTTTAGAAATTACTTGTCAAAGTTTAAAATTTTTAAAACACCCTAACGCTAAATTTTATTTTACCTCTCGACATTTTCGCATAAAAACCGATTTATCTCGAAAACTGCCAGTTTGATCGCCTTTTTTTTAAAGAGGAATGACCAAAGTATTAAAAAAAATCAGTTTTCATCTCTGTCGAATGACACCGGTCAGAATTTTGGCCAACGAGGGTGGTACTAGGTCCGTTCCTGTCTACCCTGACGATGTAAAACATCTAATGTAGTATGGTTTAAGACTCTATAAAATATTAAAATCTACTTAAATTATACATGTCGGTTCATAAGTTAAAGCCAAAAAGGTAAATCGCTGGGTACCTCTTTGGGGTCTGTATCTCCGTTAACCCTTTGTGGACTAGTGGTGTCCTATTGGGACCACAATTCAAACGCTGTTGTAGGAGCGGCCTAGTAAGCGTTGGACGGAACCACATAATATGATGGCTTGCTTGGGCGTTCCCCCACTTTATTTACATTTCGCGCCGGCACGTTTATTGCGTTTGCCAGTAGTTGTCTGGATGTCTTGTAGGCTGAAATTTACACGTGTTTACTGTTGTTTATAAATGCTGTTTTTTTAGGGTAAAATCGTCATGTCTGGTAAGTTTATGGTTTTATTATTTTACATATGTATTCTAGTAAAGTTGCATGTCAAAATAGAGGCAGTTTTTAAGTTGTAAAAGGTTTATTTTTAAGAAATTTTGGTGTGGTCCCACTTGGAACCACTAGGCCATGCAGACTAGTTAGTTAATTTTTGTTAATTTCAGGAAAGAAATATTTGGATTTAGGAAGCATGACTTCTGACAATGCATTTTTTATGCTGGATGAGATACCCTCCGATACAGGCTCTATTACCTCTGAGGCACCTTCAGAAGATGAAATAGATGTAGATGGCCTTGTTATAGACTATAGTCAGGACGAATTAGCTGAAAACAGACCTGATTTGCCCTTACCAGCAGGTAACGACGTTTTGGACTATGACAGTGAGGATGATCTTCCTTTATCGACATTCGTACATAAGTGGACAACTGATTCAACCTTTGCCAATATCCCGCACTCCTTTGAAGAAGCTAGTGGACCAATCTTACCCGAAGATGCAGAATCGCCTACTGATATTTTTCTCTGTTTATTTACAAATGAGCTCATAGAAAGAATTGTGTTTGAAACAAATTTATATGCAATGCAACAAACTAATAACCGTTTTGTGCCCACAACATTTGGCGAAATTAAATGTTTTCTGGGAATAAATATGATGATGGGATTGACAAAGAAACCCAGTTACAAAGACTATTGGTCTTCAAAAATACAAATGAGGGATCCCTTTATATCATCTGCCATGTCACGTGATCGATTTAGTTGGCTTCTTGGACACCTCCATCTGAACAATAATATAATTCAACCTAAGAAAGGCGAATCTGGATATGACAAACTCTATAAAATAAGGCCTTTACTGGAGGTATTGTCGCACACATTCTTAAATTCTTTTAGGCCACAAGAAAATCAAACTGTAGATGAATCGATGGTAAAATTTAAAGGCCGAATTAGTTTTCGACAATACTTACCTATGAAACCTATAAAACGTGGATATAAAATTTGGATAAGAGCCGACCAATCCGCTTTTGTATCACAGTTTCAAGTTTACACAGGTAAAATTGAAAGCGTTGAACGAAATCTCGGATCAAGAGTTGTCAAAGATTTAACCCGTTCTTTGATTGGGAATAACCACAGGGTTTACTTTGACAATTATTTTAATGACGTCCAATTGCAAAAAGATTTACTAAAAGACAAGATTTACTCTTGTGGCACCACTAGAAAAGGAAGAAAGTTAGAGCCTAAGACTTTAAAAGAAGACAGGAGCATGAAAAGAGGGGATACAGATTGGAGAATTACAAAACTTGGCATACTCTTCCTCAAATGGATGGATAATAAAGCAGTTCGTTTTCTAAGTAATTTCCATAATCCTGACGATGTAACAACTATTTTAAGAAAACAAAAAGATGGGTCAACATTGGAATATCCCTGTCTCCAAGTAGTAAAAGACTATAACACGCATATTTATGAATTATGTCGATAAATCAGATATGCATATTGCAACGTACCGAATTGACCGTAAGTCTCGAAAATGGTGGCATCGGCTTTTCTGGCACTTTTTAGACCTTGCTATTGTCAATGCATATATTATTTTTAAGGAACGTACTTCCGATTGCAAATCAATCAGTTTGAAAGAATTTCGTCTGGCTGTGGCTTGCGGCGTTATAGGAGCTGATCCAGATGCCGTACAAAGAGGACGCAAACGTTCGGGTTCGCCTATAAATAAATTTAAAGTGACAGTTCCCCCGGAAATAAAATTTGATAAAGTTGCTCATTTACCAGTCCACGGAGCGAAGGTTCGGTGTGCGCGATGCAGTACTCGATCAAAACCACATCGTACTAGATGGCATTGCAGTACCTGTAAAGTTGGACTTTGTTTAACTGATAAGTCTAATTGTTTTTACTCTTTTCATAAAATATAATATATGTACCTAAACTTACCTACCTTCCTAGTGGTTCCATGGCGGAACCACATCTTTTTGGGTTTTCTACCGTATCAAATTTTTTTTTTCTATAATGTATACCTTTTATTAATCCCTTGCAGTAGAAAAATAACCCTGAATTAAAAAAAAAAAACTTTTATTTTATTTTTAATAATTCAGTCCGCAAAGGGTTAAGGGTCTTCGTTTTCCAGGACAATTTAGGTTTATTTTTACCTCCTCTGTATGCTCCCGAGTAATAAGGAGGTACTTACCGAATACCCTGTATAGTATTTAAATTAATTGATTATTAGTTTAAAAGTTGCAATTTTGTAAATAAATATCTGTAAAACTAGAAACATAATAGAACGTTACTTTTATCCATTAACACAGAATAGCTAGAGATATTAGATTCCAGTAGGACAGGCCGATATTTGTTTCTACACAACTAGTGATCCATTGTACAGGGTGTCCCATTTTCGACACTACCTGCGGGGTATGAGAATTATTATCAAAGATAGAACGCTGCGGTTTTCACGTTAGTTGTCCCACTTTTTAACAAAACGAAAGAATCAGGTGTCAAACTTGTCATGGATCACTTAGTCTTTAATATACAGGGTGATTTTGACACCCCTCGTATTTTCGTTAGGCATTAACTTATCAAAAAGCTGATCTTGTTAGAGATTTTTACGTAAAGTTCAGTGGAGTAGCCAGTTTGTCCCTAAAAAGTTTCGTTATTGAGATATTAACACGGGTCACCCTATATACAGGGTGTTATGGAAATGATGTATTATATTTAAATGGGTGACTCCTGGGGTGTCCTAGAGAAGCGCTACATATTTTTTTTTAAATCGAACGTTTAAAAAGTGGGGTAATTCACCCCTAAACCCACCCGGTTACTCCTCGGCACATTCATATATGATCATTGCCAAGCTGTGTAATCAATAAATGTTCAAGCCCAGTGTTGCCAACTGTGTAGAAAATAACTTTAGATTCTTATAAAAATAATATTTAGTTTACCTAGTATCCAAATGGAAGTGAATCCCAGGTGCCAGTACACTAGCAAGTAATCCAGGGCACAGAGACATCAGCAATAAATACTAACGCATAATTACACTTTACAATAACCTACCGTACACATAAAACAACAGCACTATAGGATACAAATTATTTCACAATAGAAATTCAGAAATAATAAAAACGCTAATTTCTAATGGCCTAATCATATTTATTAATGCTTACTGAAGAAGAATGATGAAATAATTATGTTGATAGACCCTTCCATCCCTTTAAAATAAATAGTCTCGTCCAACCAGCGCGGTTGCCATTTTCGAGACTATCATTATAAAGAAAAGTATTACAGAAGGAAATTCTTCATTTTATGAATATAACCTTATAAAACATCGAAAGTGTGGCAACGCTGTATTTTTAAGTATAAGGCAACGCTGTATTTTTAAGTATAAACCCCCAGTCGAGTAAACAAGAATATGCAACCGTTTCTGCTGATCAGCTGTTCCTCCAAAATTAGCCGGCCGATGTCATACTGCTGTTTCAAGCAGATTTGTGTGTTAAATTGTATGTTAATACTTAAACCAAAGTTTAAATTATTAAGTTATTTGTTCTTTTCGCGACGGCAGTGCCCCAGTCCAGCAGTTCAATATGATCGACGGAACCAAAGTGTTATTTAGACAATAAGGGCGTACTTTTGTCTACACAGTAGCACTTTAAAATACTAATTCAGATTGAACGGTACTTAGATGTGTTGTGACGCGAAAACTATGTGATTTTGTGATGTGAGTACTTGGTGTTTTTTATAAATTAAGTTGGTTTTAAATAAGTCCCAAAAGGTAAATAAAATTGCATTTTTTTTTTTAAAGGGTAAGTGGCATTTATAAAGTTTTAAGTTGTCCAGATCTGACGGGTGTCGTTCGAATTGAACAAATGAGAACATACCTGACCATTTAAAAACTCCGCGGCGGTTCGTTCTAGTCAGTTCAAGTTTATAAATCAGAGATTGTTTCCTAGCGAACTGAACTGAACGTAAAAGTTTATAATAATGTACCCTGAAAAATAAACAACTTGCAATCTGTCAAACGGTTATTGACTGTCTAAAGAGTTTACCCTGAAGATATGACAACACTGTTGACATATGTTGCTTTGTTTACCTTCCTGACAGGGGCATCACATGGTCATTTTTGGTTTGACATAAGGTCATGTACAGGGCATATTAAATTAAAGCGCCATTTTTGGATATTTTTCTTCAATTTGTTTTCATCTCAGGAATTGCCGATTTAAATATAATACGTCATTTCCATAACACCCTGTATTATGTTTTAAATTAATTGAGTAATACCTTGGGCTTTACAATTATTTATCTTCAAAAACAAGGAAAAAACGCGATATTTTTAATAATTTACGTTACCTATAAGAGTAGGGCCTTGGCCAATTTATTAGAAACAAATGCAAATGGTCAAAATTTGCAGATCTCACACATTATTATTATGTATGAAACACTTATTACCTAAGAGTTTTTATAATATGATTTTTATTTAATTATTATTAACAATGACCTTTTATGACAATAATTATGGAAAGTATGATATGTTCGCATGTTTTATATAATCCAACTTAATATTTAGAATAGCTGTAGCAATTTTGAATTTGTTTCTAATAACTTGACCATGAAAATAAAATGTCGCATTACTAGGTTCCTTTTGAATACAAATATAAACAACTATACATTTTTGTAAAGCCCAAAGTATGCTGTATTAATTCTAAAAATAATATCTGGCGTGTCCCATTTAAAAATATTGACTTTTGTAAATATCTCAAAAAATAAACTTTTTATAGAAACACTGGCTACGCCACTAAACTTTACGTCACAATCTCTAACAAGATCAGTTCTTACCTTTTTGATAAATTAACGCATAACGGAACGAGGGGTACCTAAACGTGAATGTTTTCAAAATCACCCTGTAGATTAAAACTAGTGTTGGGAAAAACCGATGATTTTAATAATCAAGTGAATCGCTCGAGTGAATCGCTTGAAATTCCAATTCACCAAGCGATGACGTCACCGACTACTCGACGGCAGCCTAGCCGTTTACATGTGATCAGGTAGGGTATTTAGCAGGCACGTAACTACGGGTGGGCACAGGTTTAGCTAAAAAATTGTAGTAGCGACCAAAAAAATTCAAGAAATTTATTTATTTGTGAATAATGAATTTTTACCACGTGTCTCGATACTAAACAAAAAAACTGCAAAAAATCACTAAAATATATATTTATTGTTCGGGGTTTTTATTGTCCGTTTTTAACCCGAACAAAAAGTATTACCAAGAGTTATTTTTCTTCACATCTTTCTCAATCTACGAGCATAAAATAAGTAGATATTTAAAATAGCTTGTCAAATTCTTCCACTTGTGCCCACTGTGTGCACTTCAAAAATTTAGGCTTAGTTACGCGACTGGCAAAATAAGAAAATTGGTTATTATTTTTTTAAATTCATGTACTCATGTATTCATAGTTACCTAAAAGTTCTTGTTTAAATTTTAGAATGCTTACTTTTGGTTACCAAAAAATTTGTCGATACCTATGTTTTGTTAACTATTTTGCTCGTTTTCTTATTTTCCATTAACATTTCTATAATGTATGTTATTTTTAAGAAGTCTTCTTGAGTTTAATAATAAAAAGTACCTGTTTAGATTTAAAAATGTTTACTGTAAGATTACCAACGAATTTTTCTATATATTTTGTTAACCATTTTGTTCGTTTTGTTATTTTTCATTAACAATTTCTATTATTATGTTATTTTTGAGAAGTTTTCTTGTGTTTATAGTAATTAAAAATTTTAAAATTATATCCTTTAATTTGTTAATATTTACAATTGGAGACCTAAACTACTCCGCTGGCTAGCCAGTTAAAACAAAACTTTACAAAATGCATGTCGCGATGACTCCGCTAAGGGATTCGGCATACTTTTTATATGCACCTTCGCGTTTATGTGCCTTTAAGAAAGACGTATGTCGTGTACTTGCTCAGCGTCAAACTCGAACGTCGCCAATCGGATGGCGCGGCACGTAGACCGAAGGTCGTCTATCAAGTGACCGTCGATATTTTTCGGTTTTTCGCCTGAATTTATAACTAGAGTATTTCCTATCGATCACACTACGACGGTATATTTCCGCCGGCGTCAAGCGAAGCTCGGGTATCGAGTGAAAGATAATAAGTGACGAGCGACGGTTTTCGCCTGAATAGATAACTCGAGCGGTTTTTTTAATAATCGAGCGATGTCGGTTATTTCAATAATCGAGTGATCAAGCGGTTTTTCGCTCGAGCGATCACAACACTAATTAAAACTAAGGAAGTCATGAGAAATTTGACAGCGAAACTTTTCCTTTAGTTAAAAAATGAAAAGCGCAACATTCTAACATTGATAATAACTCTAATACCCCCCAGAAAGTGTAAAAAATGGGACAGCCTATACATAGTAGCAGCCTATACACGCTTCTCTAATAATTAAATACACTAATTTAACTCACCTGGACTTAGTGACTTTAGGACAGGGCTGGAACTCATGAGTCCCGGACTAGCAGATTTTAAACCAGGACTCATCGATGTAGATCGCATTGCGCCCGGGCTGACGGCCGCTTTTACGTTGGGCGTGACACACTTAGTCAGCTCTATAGCCTGGATATCCAGCATGCTAGGCGAGAGGCTGTTGATTTTACTGGCGTCGCGCACGCTAAGGCTAATGGCCGCTGGCGCTGTAGGTAGTTCGCCATTGGGGTTACCTAGAAGAATTTTCATTATTCTTGTTAGAAATGAAGTTCTTCGGAATTTTGATCAATAATTAAAAAAAAAGTGAGGTGAACTGAAATAACATTTTCGAAGTTCAACCGCAATAAATAAATTCAAAAACAAGCGATCTACGGTAAAAAAAACTTACCATTTCGAGTAAGACTTAGGTCGACACAATCTCTAGGGAACAGGGATTCGTTTTTAAACATTTCATTGAGCATATGCGTGTGGGGTAACATTTTCATCGCTTCGTTTGTGGTTGGAGTATGCCAAGTCGGTTGGTGTAACAGAGAATGATCGGCTTGCATATGTGCGAGCTGTGGTTGACGCGGAAAGTAGCTGGGAACCTGAAAATTAAATTTTAAATGAAAGCCGCGACACAAATCTTTTTTCTTGTTCGTTAAAGAGGTTTAAAGTCTATCAAAATTAAGATTTAATAGTTGCCCAGTTGTGCTCTTACCGTGTCATTGTTAGATTCATTTGATTTTTTGCAGTTAAAAATCGTTTTGCCGATAAATAACTTAACCGGGATGTTGTGCGAAAATAGTTTTAGTTCTATTAAAGACAACAGCATACAGGGTGATTCACGGCCTATGGTAGGTTAAGACGTATATGTAATAGGGTCGTTTAAAAAACTTGGCCTTTTATATAAACGCATCGATCCAAAATATTTTCAGCCTTGCCGCTTCTACCGAAAAATTGTAGCCATTTTGCTATTCTAAATGGGACACTCTGTTTATTATTAAGTTTTTAGAATCATATAATAATATTTTCTCATAACTTCCCCATAGTTACGTCTTACAGTTTCTGTTTAATATTGCGGAAAACATGACCTTATTTAAATTGCGGTCTCTGAATTCATGAAAAGTTGAAGTTTTGGTGATAGTTTAAGGAAACCCAATGTATTCAATTTCCATAGAAAAATCAGTCTGATATCATACAGAGAAGGTTAAAATTATATTTATTTCCGTTACTTATAAAAAGCTGTTTTAAATTGAATATTATTTTAAAAATTAAAAGTAGGTTAAATTTGCTTTTAAACGATATAGCATATACATAGACCCAAACCTTCAGGTTTCCTCAATAGAGTTTTTGGAAAATTATCGCGGGGGGTTTTCATAGGTGGCAATAGTATACAGGGTGTTATGGAAATGACTTATTATATTTAAACTCCTTGGGTGTCCTAGAGAAAGTCTACATACTTTTTTTTTAAATCGAATATCTAAATATTAAGGAAAAAACAATTTTTACCCACGCGCCGTTCCATCTGGATTCACTTAGCAACAATGTGGGTCACTAGAGTATACTAACTGTGTTATCAGACCACACCACGTGTCTCGCCGTAGCTTGAATACCGGCCGCGCGCCGCTTCATACTTCAGTATGTTTCGAGATGGGGGAGTGGAACGACGTTGGTTCCACGACGTCGAGGGTTCCACGTGCTTGACGTATACGAATTTTAAACGTTTTGTTAATTGTATTGCCCGACTTTTTTTTTTGTTGTAAAATAATTTATAATAATAAATGTTGTGATGTGATTTCAAATTTGTGTGATATTATCTACTGTTGAAAAACAGACTTTTTGTGTTTTATTTTCTTATGGAATTTATTATAAAACGGATTATATTAAAATAAGATCGAAGGTAAGAGAGTATGTACCTTAAAATTGTAATAAAGTGTATATTTCGCTTAATAAAAAAGCGCCATTTAGGGTTATCTTTCTTCAATTTATTTTCATCTCGGGATTTGCCGGTTTAAATATAATACGTCATTTCCATAACACCATGTATAAGAATTATGACAATTTAAAACTTGACGCACAACTGCAAAATTCTAACAGGGTTATATTTGGTTTTGTTTTTTAATTTTTCCTACTAGTATGTAGATTGCCATATATTATTTATCAAAAATTATGAACTAAATAAAAAGAGTGCAAACATTCGCAACGTATTTGGAAATCAATTAGGTAATAAAAAAAATACATTGGGTACAATTACGAAATGTCGCTACTTTTCCAGTTTTTTTATGATCAGGTTTAAATTCCATGACTTTTACAAGTTATCCAGGTTTTCCAGGTCAGTCCAAACCCTGTCTAATTGACCTTCTCTAAAAACACTTCTGCACATGAACGAATATAGCTACACAAATAAAGTTCTTATGAAATTTTGTATATTCCAAAAAACTGACTTTAGGGGAAACTTGAAAGTTTAGGTTTAGGATATGATATATCGTTAGAAAGCAACATTTACCTTCTTTTAAGCTTAAGAATAATATACAGGAGTTCAATTTAAAAAAATGGCCATCGATAATATCAATAAATCCTTCAATTCAGAAGTAGCATAAATAAACATAATTTTAACCTCCCCTGTATGATATCGAATCGATTATTCTATGGGGATTGAATACATTGTGTTTCCTTAAACTATCACCAAAATATCAACTTTCCATGAATTCAGGCCACAAAGGACCCCGCAGTTTTTAAATGGAAATTGGGTTTCACTCAAATTTACTAAAAAGTATTGCATCATACGAATTGTATTATCCTGATAAAATGTCTCTATGGGCGCAATGAAAAATAATGACAGGATTTCGAGATACGAGCCATGCAAGGTGGTGATGTTTCAAGTAAAAAAGTCGTATCTGACCGGTACGTATTACGAATAATGATCAATATATTCACGTATATTCTCATTTTCGGGTGGCGTTGAATCCGAAAATCTCGTGTGTGTGTGCATATGGGGAAATCTCAGCAAATGTGACTTTTTCGAAAAAAAAATAGTTATTTTTCAAACATGTTTCACACTATTTTGGACCGCGAATTATCAATTTTAGATATATTAGAAGTATATTTCCGCCAGCGTTACTGACTTTTTTTGATCGCCTCCCCCAATATCTTGAAAAATCATCAAATCAATTTGGACGATTTGGAATTTTTTTCAAAATTTTGCCCAATCAAATTTTAGTTTACGGGTGATCTCAGTTAACACTTGGCTCGATACTGGTCGAAATTTACCCAGTGACCGTTTACATATTAGTTGGCCTTGGATCCAGCGATCACGCGCGGTTTGAGACTGTTTTTTGCCCCCGTGTTGTTGTGCCCCTCAAAATACCGTTTTTTTAGATCCGATTACGCATGAAAAAGTCGCCTTTTGAGCATCTTCTGAAGTGTGTTACAACCGAACCCGAAGTGGCACACCCTTCTATTGGGTCAGATCTTTTAGTCATAACATTAAGAATGAATATTTCATGGGGAATATTGCGAAAAAAAAATCGCCTCGAGAGCGGCGCGTTATAAACCGAAAATTACCAGATTTCGGGAAAAAGCTGTTCACACAACTTGAGAGACCCGTATCTAGCGTTCTAGGGGAGGCACATCAACGGGATGGGGTTTTTCTTACGTCTAAACACCCATATTAAAGATCCTGAAAGTCCCAAACAATCTGCTGAATCGCCTCAAAAGTTATAGCTTAATAACGGAAGCGGTTTTTTCTATTCACACTCAAAATTTGTGGATTTTGATCAAATTTTCGCGAAAAAATGAAAAAATAAAGCTCCCGGGCGGCGGCACACGCATATTTTTGTATTCAGGATCATCCAATAAGTGTCCCAAACATGTTAGAACGGGTGGGAAATGCAACGGGTACTTGCTCGACGAACCGAGGCCTGTTCACACCGAAAGTCACATTTGCTGAGATTTCCCCATATACATGAAGAGGGTAGATATCTATCTATATGTACGATGTTTATGAGAATATACGTGAATATATTGATCATTATTCGTAATACGTACCGGTCAGATACGACTTTTGGACTTGAAACATCACCACCTTGCATGGCTCGTATCTCGAAACATTTTATCAGGATAATACAATTCGTATGATGCAATACTTTTTAGTAAATTTGAGTGAAACCCAATTTCTATTTAAAAACTGCCGGGTCCTTTACAAGTGTTTAGGTAAGGTCATGTTTTGCGCAATATTAGAAATATTCTTTATCTCGGAAACAGTAAAAGATAGTTATAAAATATAACTAAAGGGCGATTCTAAAAAGTTAATAATATACGGGGTGTTCCATTCAAAATAACAAAGGTGCTACAATTTCTCGGTAGAAGCGGCAACGCTAAAAATATTTTAGATCGATGCAGCAAAAGCGTTTACATTTTTGAAACTATCCTATTACTCGTTTCCATATACGTATACCTATCACATACTGTGAATCGCCCTGTCTATGAAATAGTTTTGACTTCGCTAGAAGGAAAATTATTTTTCGAGATCTTAACGTTTTAAGGACCCTAGATTATAAAAAGTATGTTTTTTTTATTTCTGTCAGTCAGTCAGTTGGTTCGAAAGCTCAATGTACCTCTAATTGTGGAAAAGAGTGCATTATACCGACAAGCAACAAAAAACCATGCCAAATAACACAGACTATAACATAGTTAATAAAACTTTTGTAAAACAAGAGCTCATTTACAGAGAAATAATGTAACTTACTTAATAAAATATTAGAAGTACAGGGTGTCCATTTTTGGGCACTTTTGTAGGGTATCTCGCTTATACTTAAAGATAGAGGGTTGCGGTTTTCGCGGCACTGTGCCACTTTTTTGTAAAACTAAACATGCCGTTAACAGAAATGTCATTGCCCTCTTGGTTTTTGAGATACAGGGTGAAAATGAAAATTATCACTTTTGGGACACCCCCCATATCTCAGTTGTCTTTTAACTTATTAAGGCCCTTGTACACGTTTGGCCAACTAGTTGGGCCAATGAGTTGGGCCAACGTGTACAGCACCACTTGGCGTAACTTTGTGATTGGCGACCAGCGTTGGTCTACAAACCGAATGTTGTCGGTTTTTCGTCCACACATCAAAGGATCTTGGCGCGACCTGCCAAACAGGGTTCACACGTTGGTCATTGAGTTGTCTCTTTTTGCCAGTTCGTGTAGTACTGTTTTCTATTTTTGCGGCGTAGAAAGTCTATTTACAATGGCGGTTTGGAATAGTGAAGAAGTTTTAAAGTTTATAGATTTGTACCAAAATGAACAACATAAAAATAAGAACAAAGTAAGTAACTTGCTTTAATTTCTGAATATGGCTCAAATGATGCCATGAAATGAAAAACAAATAAAATACTTATTTAAAAATTAAAGTTTATGTCGGCCAGCAATAAAAGAAATGTTATAATTTTTTTGTATTCTGTTATTTTCTATTTTAGATTAATGATGCTTGGAATCGTATAGCTGATAATTTGCATGTACCTATGTAATATTGTAATCTATACTCGTCAAATGGCCCATGCAGACTGAGTAACTCCACCAACGTGTAATAACTGTTCTTATGGGGCCAACTTATTGGGCCAACTCTTTGGCCCAACTAGTTGGCCAAACGTGTACAAGGGCCTTTATAGATAGTTGAAAAGGTATTCTTATAGAACTTCCGTAGAATCCAGTGGGGTACGTTCGGCTTCAGTGTCGCATGTTTTATTTTGGATCAACAAATTGCGTATAGAATTTATGAAGGAAGTCTTTCCGGAGACCGCTACTTAGATATTTTGCAAGATGTAGTTCCTGAATTTATAGATAATGTTCCCCTGGCTCGTTTGAACGGTATATATTTTCAGCAGGACGGAGCACCTGCTCATAATTCCAGGACAATGCGCCCCTTTTCAGAAAACCATTTTCCTGACAAATGGATAGGCACCAATGGGCCAATAAGATGGCCCCCTCGATCGCATGATCTGTCTGTTTTAGACTTTTTTTGTGGGGTTACTTAAAAAACAAAGTTTACGTCAAGCGTCATCGCAACCCACATGAACTTCGTGAAACCATTACCCTCGCATTTCAGAATATACAAAGACGTTCAATAATTCTCCTAAATGCTCTAGAACGAATAACCAAACTGTGTGAATTGTGTATTAGAGAAAATGGTAATCATTTTCAGCAATTTCTGTAGTTACCCATTAAAAATGTATTTATGTTGTTGGAGTTAATGTTTGTTATATAAAAACCTATAATTATTATTTATACTATTAAATATTTAGGTAAGTTGTTTAATAATAAAAAATTATTTTAAAAAATTACTTTAAAACATTTTCAGAATAAATATTATGCATATATTTTTCTTTTGTTTCATTTGCGCCATGGCCTACTGTTAAATAACGTATTAATTTAGTGAAAAGTGTAGTTTATTCAGCAATTTTTAAAAATAAATACATACTATTTCCTATTTTTGAAAAGCCCAGAAAATGCCTAAGTTAATTACTTAAATACATATGGGGTGTCCCATTTAAAAACATATATGTTTGGCTCATAACTAAAAAACGCATGACGTAATAAGAAAACAAACTACTCCACTGGATTCTACGGAAAAAGTTCTATAAGAATACCTTTTCAACTATCTAATAAGTTAAAAGACAACTGAGATATGGGGGGTGTCCTAAAAGTGATAATTTTCATTTTCACCCTGTATCTCAAAAACCAAGAGGGCTATGAAATTTCTGTTAACGGCATGTTTAGTTTTACAAAAAAGTAGCACAGTGCCGCGAAAACCGCAACCCTCTATCTTTAAGTATAAGCGAGATACCCTACAAAAGTGCCCCAAAAATGGACACCCTGTACAATATATTTAGGATAGTATAGAATAGTTAAAAATGCATATTTGATTTGAAATTTCCATGACATTATTATATCTAAGCACTGAAACAAAAAGAACATAACATCATAGACTTAAAAAATAGATATTAATCGCATAAAAATTATAAATTAATCCTATAGACAAAAAAAATTTCCACCGAAGAAAAAAAATTTCCACCGCGCAGCAACTTAAATAAATATAATGAAATCATATCTATTACGCAAAATTTTATATTCGCGTCAGCGCTCAGAATATACTCCTAATTTAAATGATAAATATTTGTTAAATCTTTTTTGAATTTATTCAATGTTATTCACCCGATCTACGTAAAACAGATTCCAAATCAGTGAACCATATTCAATATTTGAAATAAGAATTTGTTAAAAACATCTTTAATTCATCAGCAGTGAACAAATTTTCAGTTTAAAAATTAAAATTTAAAATAATAATGGCCCTAAGTGGGGAACCTGGCGGCACTCCCGGTGTTGCAACCTATTCATTTGATATAAAACCATTATAGAAGACGAACTGTTGTATAAAGTTAAATATGACTCAAAAAAAGTCAGAGGACTGCCTTTTCTAAGCAGGCCGTGAATAGATGCGCAGTACACTGTTGCCGATTGTTAGTTAGTCTACTTTCCCTTTAGAGAAGGCCGTGGTCAGAGATGATGCGCCAAAACTAAATTCAGACAACTGAAGCAACTCAAGCAACACAACAAATTATTTCCTATCAAAAGCCTTCTGTAATGTCTTGCTGAGTCATAAGTTGAAGAATTGGAATATATTATAAATTATTATATTTGAATTATTGGATTGATAAACACTACGGAAAACTCGTCAAATAATTTACACTATTTACACTATGAGGTTTGTAGAGGCGTCACTTAGGTGCTTCTCAGACGGAATTCTTAAGGTCCAATATGAGAAGAGATTTAATATAAAAGGGACACAGAATTATTTACATTTTGTCTGCATCAGAAATCGTTGTTAACAGAAGTCAATGATGACAAATTTCTGTAGCTTGCCTTAGAACTACCTCCTGTGCTTGAAACCGAAAGATATATTAATTGTATTGAATGTATTTTTTGTCATGTTAACTAAAAATATTATACTAAACATGTGTGTTTTTTAGTTTTCTACTTGTAAAATTATTTATACTTTCGAACTTAAATTATGTTTTAGGGAAATCACTGCAGCAACGCTGTACGCATCTTCTTACGGTTTTACGACGAACGACCCTGAATTTTAGGAATGTCAGAATTCATTCATTATCGCTATTAGAGCTATTTATTAGCTATCTAAAATGATTCATTAGTGCGTCATGTGTAAGAAGGTCGACTATTCTAACCCCGGATTAATATTTCGCCAATGAAATTATTGAGCTTACGTTTCTTTAGTTAAATAAAATATTGTAAACTATATGGATTTTTTATATCATCTCAACTTCTTCAAAAATACCTGCAACGATTTACTGTTGCCCATTTTTAAACAGTAAATAATTTTGTCGCATCTCGAAATCAAGTTACGTTGTCCTTTTTAGGGACTTAGTGATCCTAAGAAACCACAAGCTACTACACTGCTAAGGATAAAAGCGAGTAGACGTGTAGCTTACAGCGTTGCCATTTTTTAAACTTATCTGAAACTGTGGCAGTAAGATTGTATACTAATGGTGTTTTATGAATGAATGGTTTGTCTCACTTTATATTAAATGTATTTGAATACGAGTTAATAAAATTACAAAATATTAAAGAATCATCAAAAATTGAGAATTGTATATTTCTAATATATTAATCGTAAGCCTATCACTCTTTTATTAATAAAAATATCTGATATATACTATGATGGAAACAGTATTTTAACATTTCTATATAAAGGGACAATGCAACAAAAATTTCATAAAATCGGTTTAAAAAAAACTTTCTGTGCCATCAACTTAATTTAAACTTTCACCTAAAAGGAGCAAATTCATTAATGCACGTACGTATATGAATATGGAGCACATCCGGTTAAAAACCGTCGTAATTCGAAAAATATAAATTTTACAGGAAAGCCAAAAGAGCATTTTGAAACCTTGATTTCGTTTCTACATTTTTTAAAATTTGGAAGTACGATAGGTGTTCTAAAGAACTTTTGTATGTATATATATTTTTCATTAACTGTACTATATAATTATCTATTGAATGACAAAATAATACTGGCTTAGTCGCGTGTCGAGTTTAAATTTAGTGGCGCCATCTAGTAAACAATCGTGGATACTTGACTGAGAGGTTTTGTAAACGGATAAAGTAGGTAAAGAAGGTTTTGAAAAATCATAAAAAAATGTGATATTCATTAATATTATCATAAACCTAAACAACTTACTTGTAGATGATTCCACGCAGAGTTGGTAGGAGGGACATGCCTATTATGAGGTTGGTGGGGAGGTCCTCCTCCAGACATCGTAAAGTAATTTGTTTTTAACACTCTAGAAAATTATTATCCAATCCTCATATCACTCCCAATATCAATCTGGTTTCATAACGTCTCACGTATGGAACCGGTTATCAAGTTATTAATATTTGTCCGCTTGCAGGTTAATGCCTAAATAAAAAAAAAATAACGATATTACAACAGGCTAATGAAAGATAAAGGAGTATGGGAGCAGTAAAAACGAAATTGTACGCGGAGAAATCAACAACCACCCTTATTTGGTCTCTTTACTGGCTTACACCTTTATTACTTCCAATTCCTTTTTATGTTTGTTTGACGTTGCTATACAGGGTGTTCAGATAATGCACCAGGATACTACTAGGAGACAAAATATAAGTCGTAAGTCATAACAAAAAGTTGAAAACTCAATACTTTTTGTTTGCTCCATTTGATTTATTCGATTATACTGCTAACAAAAACTTTAATTCCAGTTTTGCAACTAAACAATGTGATTTATAGTCTCGAATAAAAAGTACCTTTTTTATTCTTTAAAATGAAATGTCCTTCTTTCCAATTTAGTTAAAGTGGCCTCTGTGTTAAAGTAGAGAAACATTTTTATAACAGAAAGCGTACTTCCTGTGCTAAGTATCAACTTGATAGTTTAAAAACAAAAAAAAAATAGAACTTTTACAAGGTGTAACTCGAAAAGTATGGAGTTTCCTACTTTTTGTTATATGACTTACTACCTTTATTTTGATATGTAGAATAACCTCTAAGGTGTCCTCATCCATTATCCGAACACCCTGTATATGTAGTTTAATGTCCAGCGTGGCATGATATAATGACACCAGGAAGGGTGGCTTACATCTACCATTGATGTTACAGACACAGGCGCCGTCGAGCAGCTCGACCACTTCCCGTATGTTTTTAATGGATGGTTTAAAAGTTTGCCAGAATTTTGTCTTAATTTAGTTGTATTGTAATTGTAATGTGTGTTATATTTTTATGAAATTAATATACTTAAATACCATGATATTGTTCTTTCATTTCACATACTATTAAATGCATAAAACCTTTTAATACCTTCAAAAGAGAATTAAAAACGCTAACAGCAATACTCTAGTAAATCTCCATCAGAAATTTAAAAATGACTCTCCCCGTCGCCTCACTGCGCGCGCGCGCGCCAGATGAAATTGGAACTGCTAGATATCTTACCTCGTGTCATTACACCATGACTGCGAGTTGTTTGTTTTAAGATATCATGCTATGCGCTGTACCGAGTGCTGTACACATGGCTTCTCAAAAACATTTTTATTGTCTGGCATTATTTAAAAATTCATGAAAGCGCCGATTTAATTGTTCGTTTAAAAAAAATAATTTCTTTAGGCAAAATAAGAGACATTGCAGATGATATCGCGGGTAGCCAGTGCGACAGTAATCAACAAAATCGCGTTGCCCGAAAACGGCTATTTTTCTTGATAATAATTATCCTGGAGATTATGTAACCGCGGGAAGGTTACGATACGGTTTTTTTGCCGATACCGACCGCTACCGATATTTTAGATACTGTTACCGATACAATATCGGTATCGGCATGACATTCTTAAAATATATGTAACTATTCAATATACCCACCGAGAACAGCCTCGGTCTATACAGGGTGATTGATGGTGGATGGCCTATTAGACGTTTATGGAGAACTAGTCATCGCATCACTTTGAACATTTAGGAGCTTATAGAAGCGGACATGATCTCTCTTTAGCCATGCAGTGTTGCCGCTTCTACTTGAAAGTATTAGCAACTTTGATAATTTAAACGGAACACCCTCTGTGTACTATTTTTGTTTTAGAATCCTTATTAATTTCTTAATAACTTTCCTTAATATTTCCCTATACCTATTTGTTATAGTTATCGAGATAATAATTAATTTCACTTTTTTTTTCGGAAAACATGTCTTACAAAAAGTGATGATATTTTTAAACTCTGAGAAATTAAAGCACTGAAATTTGGTATGGAGTCAGGTTATATCCAGAGGTCTTTCACCCTCTTTCCAAATATTAGTTATAATAGTACAGGGTGTTTCAAAATATAAATATTTTGATGGTTTGGAAAAATGGTAAATAGTACGTTTTTTAAAAATGAAATACCCTATATTTTATCTGTTGCCCTAAAAGCTATTGAAATTGTCTATCTTCCTATGTATAATGTTACTATACCTATCTTGAACAGTTTTTGACTTATGAGCATTTATTTAGCAAAATTAGTACATTTGAATAGTTTTCTTCCATATTTTTTTAAAACTTAAAATTTAACTTTAAAAAATTAAATTATTTAAATACACCAACTGACAACAAGACTGAATGAATAACAGCAAAATGTCAACCATTACAAAACCATTTCCATAGGCTACTTGCCAAATTGGTCTAAAAAGTGTGATTGTTATCTGTAATTTTGCTAAATAAATGCTCATAAGTCAAAAACTGATCAAGATAGGTATAGTAACATTATACATAGGAAGATAGACAATTTCAATAGCTTTTAGGACAACAGATAAAATATAGGGTATTTCATTTAAAAAAACGTACTATTTACCATTTTTCCAAACCATCAAAATATTTGCATTTTGAAACACCCTGTACTATTATAACTAATATCTGGAAAGAGGGTTCAGACCTCTGGATATAACCTTGACTCCAGACCAAAATTTCAGTGCTTTAATTTGTCAGAGTTTAAAAATATCATCACTTTTTGTAGGACATGTTTTCCGAAAAAAGAAGTGAAATTAATTATTACCTCGAGAACTATAACAAATAAGTATAGGAAAATATTAAGGAAGTTATTAAGAAATTAATAAGGATTCTAAAACAGAAATAATACACAGGGTGTTCCGGTCAAATTATCAAGGTTGCTAATACTATCAAGTAGAAGCGGCAACACTGCACGGTTAAAAATTTTTAAAAGAGAGATTTTGTCCGCTTCTATAAGCTCCTAAATTTTCAAAGTGATCCAATGACTAGATCTCCATAAACGTCTAATAGGCCATCCACCATCAATTAACCTGTATAGGAAAAACTATACATAGGAGAATTTTGAAAATTGTACAGTAAGCTATTGCTCATGGGGGAAACTCGGCGAAAATATTTTCTCAATATGGTGGCAGTTCCGGTCACACCGGAAGTCCTGTCAACTTGGTTATTTTAAACGGAAAACCGTATATATTATTACATTTTTGGGTTCTACGCAAGATTCTAAGCAGATCTCATATATCATGATGTCTTATACCCAAGTCTAAGCATGTTCAAAATATTTAGGGTTTTATGTATGGCAAAAAATCTACATTTTCAAATTTAAACCCCCAAATTTTGTAATTAATTTCTATTTAGCATTACAAATAAGGGTAAGTTTGTATAAGGTATATTGCTAATTTAATATTTTTATATGGCGATTTTGCTACGGATTTTAAGTTCAGTTATTCCTAGTTGGCTATGACGACGTTGCAAAACAGTCAACTGCCAAAGAAATAAATTTGTCACATATTCTTGTTATTATTTTGTCACATTCTCCATAAATAATAAACATCGTTTGCATCATTTATACAGTGTGTGTTACAAATTCGGGATTTCGGAAACGGTAAGAGATACGAAATCGGTTAAATTGGAGCAAAATTGCGTAATTATGGGTCCAATAATATGCCAAAATCAAAAATAAATACAGGGGCTTTCAAAATATTTGGAAAAATCGAAAATTTTGCGTTTCGGTTTTTATTTTTCCCCGACTTTGTTCGAAGACATGTCCAAAAATTTCTCATTGCTACTTTTTATTCCACAAGATGGTTATCAGATGTTTCATGCGACGCTTCGCGTTTGGGTCACCATCATCAACTTCATTTTCTTAAATACGGACCTGGATCTTTTTGTATAAAATATGAAAGAGGACCGAAATCTACGTTCAGTCGTATACAACACTTATTGGTTTTCCGACGTTTTGTTCCATAAATTGACCATCTTCATTAAAATATCCCTAGTACGTTCCTGTAATTTATTTTTTTTAATTCGGTATAATTAGAAAATATAAAACTCAATGCTACTTTTAACGGTCTTAAGAAAGTGCTGGTTTTAAGCCTAACATTTTATTTGTATTAATAAAATAAATTAGTTGTACTTACCCTAAGTAGAAATTTGATACAGCTAAGAGTGTGAAATAAAAAAAAACAGCAGTAGTACGTAGTAATAACAATAACAATTAAAGACAGAAATAGCAATAATAATTTAAAAATCTTCAGTTTCTTCGAAACAAAAGTAAATTACAGTAAAGTACTAGGGGTATTTTAATGATGATGGTCAATTTAAGAAACAAAACGTCGGAAACCAGATAGTATTGTATACTACTAAACGTAGATGTCGGTCCTCTTTCATATTTAAACAAAAAAATCCAGGCCCGTATTTAAAAAAATTAAGTTGACGATGGTGACCTAAAGACGAAACATCGCATTAAAGATCTGATGATGCCATTTTGTGAAGAATAAAAAGTAGCAATGAGAAAGTGAGATTTATTTTTGGACATCTCATGGAACAAACCCGAACAAACAAACATTTATTTTTTTAAATGTTGATAACTATTCCTTGAGCTAAATTCCAGATGGCCTGCACATTTCCTGACTTGACCGATTTTTAGGCCTTTCCACGTTTAAGCAAGAACAATACCAAATAATTATTATAATAAATTACTTTGAAGCCAATCTTTGAGGAAAAGAAAGGACAAGTAAATAGTGATGGACAGATATTGGTTTGTGGATTTGACCACAGAGGAAGCACACAAATCGGTCCTATCGCTGAGCTAAGCTATAATTTTCCAATAAGGCGAAAAATCAGCCTTCCCATTCGTCTGGTATATTTATCCAATTAGAATAAAGGCCACTTTATAAAAAATATAATTTTTGCTGGATCTTCTCATTCCTTCATTGACCAAAGAATAGTTTAAAAAGCATTTAAATTATAGGACGGCGAATTAAAATTTTATTGGTTTGACATTTCCAGGTCCCAATAATTAAAAAAATTTGTAAATCAGATGCGTTTATCATTTATTACCTAATATATATATATATATATATCAATAATTCTTCAGATGTACGGCACAATAGTATAACCGTTAATCTAGTTTCTTAATAAAATAAAACGGAAACATTTATGTCGACGAAAAATAAAGTTTACAATGAGATAATTTCGAACAAACTCGAACATACCCTGGATGATTTGGAATTAAGAAACAATAAACAAGGGATTCGATTGCATGATCTCTCGTAGCTCCAGTCTCTGTTTTAAGTCATTGGGCCATTCCCCGAAACGAGTAAATTCCCTGAAATTTCTATGTGTCTCATAGTGTTGCAACAATTGTTTCCATGGCAATTATCTTGCCGTTTATCATAGGTTTTTTCGGAATATAAAAATTAATTTCTTAGCTTTTTCGGCTGCTCGTTGTTAAATTAACTTCTTTCAGTTTTCTGGTTAAATACTGGCAAAAATGGAAAACTCTTTAAAATTAATGTTAGGTCGAGGCGATACATGTTATAGGAGCTCAATAGTAAAACGATATTTTTTTTATTTCTATGCAGTGGCCGTGAAAGGCTTTATCGGGCCCTACGGAAAATTTCTATTGGACCATGCCCAATTATCGGTTTGGTCAATAATTTAGCATAGAAAAACCGACGCGGTAAAGTGTAAATTCAGATCAGATCGTAAAGCAAAAAGCCAGAAGAACAATAACCAAAAACTACTATTTTGTACTTTTCCACTCGAATTTCCAACTTTTAACATCAAATTTATAATAATAAAGTTGAGCTTATGTTGTGTTTTTGACAATTTCAGCCAATCAAAAAATTTCATTTACTACGTTTGCGACGTAACAATGTAGTAAAATCTATTTTTCTGCGACATTCCAAACCCTGCTATAGCGGTACGTAAAAAACATATATTTTTTTGTTTATTATATAAAATAACTGAAACAAAGTACAACAGGTCAAGCCATTAACATAATACATATTTCCTATATTTAACGTCCAACTTTATTTAACGTATTGTGTTAGGTACCAATTTTATTTTACAATTTACAATTTTTTTTTTAGCGCAAATACATTCAGAACATGTTCCGCCGTCATTTTCTGTTTCATTCTTTGATTTTCAATATGCAAGTTGATTGATAATAATTGATTCTTATGTAATAAATACATTTATTGCTTATTGTATGATTTATCCTTGTTACCACTGTTCTAAAACACTGATTAGGGGATCATTGAATTGTGTATGTTTGTATAAAAAAAAAGTTCGAAAATCAGTCTTGAAGTATTGTAGCTCGTTGTCTAAACACGTCCCATAGCAGAAAAGTATAAAAAGTGCATAATCCATAAATAATAAAAAATATCAAACATTGCAACGACGCGTGGCGGGCTCTGTCTTTGTTTTCGTTTTATAAAAGTTTTGCTATTTCAATCGACTTCAAATTATTTTATAATTCGCGATGGCCCTAAACAAAAGTTTTACGAATAATAGAATTTTCTATAAACTGCGCGACTAAAACTGATAGCAGTGACATAGCAGTTGAAACAATGGAAACATATGCGAACCACCGTCATAGCCAACTAGGAGTAACTGAACTTCCGCAATCCGCAGCAAAATCGCCATATAAAAAAATGCAGTTTTTCGGAATTGATAACCTTACATAAACTTACCCTTATTTTTAATGTTAAATAGAAAATAATTATAACATTTGGGAGTTTCCATTTGAAAATGTAGATTTTTTTATTGCAGTTTCTCAATTTCATTTTTAAAATCTTACTTTTTGAACAACCTGTGTTAATAGTTTTAAAATATTATAAAAAACGATTAAAGCAGGTCCTTTTCAACAAGGAAAAGGTTCGACAAAAATTAAATAATAAAGGCTTCCTTCCTTAGGAAAAAATGAACAATTATTTTGAGAAGTAATTAAATGGTTAGCCGTTATTAAAATAGCCATTAAATCATTTGATCAGCATAAAAAGATTTTGCTTGCAATAAATAAAAATCATGCTGCAAAAATGCTACAAACTGTCGAGAATTTAACCGATATTAGTCCGCTTGTAATATCATGTGTTCGCTTAATTATTAACAGTCGAGCTATGAAATTATTACTTGGTCAGCAAGATTTTACAATTGGTCAGTAAAAAAAAACATGTCTAGAAGCAGTTTACTTCAGAGGTTTGCATATTAAAAGAATGGTTATCAATATAAATCATTGGATTGCGTTTGTTTTGAATAATCGGCAAAGTTCGTTATTATGGGCGGCACTGTCAGTTTATGTAACTTTATTGTGTTTTCTTTTGCCGAATACAGAAGGAAATCGGCTACAAAAGGTGTAGCGGGGCCAGGTTTTTAATTGTTTTCCCAGGGTACTATCACTAGTCAACATGTCTAGAAGCAGTTTACTTCAGAGATTTGCATATTAAAATAATGATTATCAATATAAATCATTGGATTGCGTTTGTTTTGAATAATCGGCAAAGTTCGTTATTGTGGGCGGTACTGTCAATTTATGTAACTTTCTTGTTTTTCCTTTGCCGAATACAGAAGGAAATCGGCTACAAAAGGTGTAGCGGGGCCGGGTTTTTACTTGTTTTCCCACGTTGTGGCAATCGCCAAGATAGCTTCTCAGAAGCTTGGCGTACTCTTCCGAACCAGAAAGTTGTATACACCTCAACAACTTTTGACACTATACAAAGCCCAGATTCGACCATCACTAGAATACTGCTCTCATGTCTGGAGCTCTGCACCCAAACATACTCTTCGGCTACTGGATTCCATCGAAAGGAGGGCTATTCGTCTGATCGGAGACCACGAGCTGACGAAGAACCTCGACAGCCTAGAACATCGAAGACAGGTTGGGGATTTGACTCTCTTTTACAGATATTTTCATGGAAGGTGCTCGGCTGACCTTGCCCTCTTAATTCCGCCCAGAGCGACGAATAGCAGAAATACACGACGAACCACTGCCGCCCATCCGTATGTGGTTAAGCTTAGTACTCCTCGAACTTCATTATTTAAAAATTCTTTCATCTGGAGGACTTCATCCTTGTGGAACGACCTTCCCGAGGTCGTTTTTCCCAACGAATATAACCTCCAACGATTCAAATCCAACGTGAATCGCTTTCTGCGCACACGCACCACTCCCAGAGTGCTCTAAAGGATTTTTCCTATAGTGCTTGTGTTTGATCATAAAAAAAAAAAAAAAAAAAAAAAAAAAAAGGTACTATCATTAGTTCACGTTTTATTGCTTTTATTTTGATGGCCACCAAGATTAAATATCTTGCTTACTAATAGCTGATTAAAAGTGGATCGCTCATAGCAGCTTATACAGTGTGTCCACTGATTGACTATCGAAGAGGGAAAACTTTTTTATTTGTGGGTTTATGAAAAAAAGTTATTTTTCATAAAAACTCCTGCTTGTTCTCCAACGACCAAAAAGTATATTATTTTTTCAAATTTATATACCGGGTGTTCAGAATTTAGAAAAATATGAAAAAAGCTAAGAACAAAGTACCCTTATGTGTAAAGATAGGATAAAAACTAATTAGTAAAAGTTGTTGTGGTTGAGAACCTACGTCTCATTACCAAGTTTTGACTTATTAGCTAAATGTACAGAGACAGGCAAAAAATTCCAACTCATAAAATATGATTTGCTTTAAATTAACGCATTTTACAAATTAGTTAATCTTTAGAACGTATTTCTTTGTATAATATTTATCTTTATACGAGGAATTGTCGAAAACGGCTAAGTAACTACCCATGTTATTAAAAAATCAATACGTTTTAAAATAAAACCGTGCACTATTCATAATTAAACGAATTTATTAGAGAACGAATGAAGAGTAAAAAATTGTAACAAGTATAACAAATGTAAGTGAAAAAAGGCAGGTTATCAGCAAAAAAAAACTATTCAAAGGTTTCTCCACCAACCTCCTCGCATCGTTGGACTTTCTTAATAAATGCTTTATATGCATTTCGTATCTCTTGCAAAGGGATAGCCTGAATCGCTTCTCTAATTCTAATTTTTAAATTGTCAAGATCAGGTTCCAAATGAGATGCATACACTTTCTGGGTAAGGTAGCCCCATAAGTAAAAATCAATTATTGTAAGGTCGGGACTTCTTGGCGGCCAAGGGATTGGTCCATATCTCCAAATCCAGCGCTCCGGAAATTGTCGATTCAACCATTCCCGCACAATAACAGTGGAATGCGCAGGATGACCATCTTGTTGAAAATATGCAGTTTGCCTGTCAATAAGTGGCATATTATTTAAATAATGAAAAAAAATTGAATTTAGCATTTCTAAATAACTATGCTGATTCATATTTGCTTCAAAGAAGTACGGTCCAATTATTCCGTTGTACGTAACTGCACACCAAACGTTAACTTTCTTGGAGTACTGTCTTCTGCAATGAATTCGAAAATGGGGATTCTCAGTTGACCAGTAACGTACATTTTGGGAACTAACCACTCCATTAGTTGAGAAAGTAGCTTCATCGGAAAAAATAATATTATGAAAAAAGTTTCTATTTTGTAAGTATTTCTGACCAACCCATAAGCAAAAATCAAGTCTTTTTGCATCATCATTTGCTTCTAGAGTATGAACAAATTTAGGTTTATATGGCCTGACTTTATTAGCTTTAAAAATTATTTGCAAATATGATTTACTAATGTTTCCAATATGGGATGCTCTAATCCTTAGCGATGTTTTGGGAAAATGCCGAACGGAATCCAGCGCAAGAGTTGCCCCAACATTTTCTTCTTCATTGATAGGAGTCTTCTTCTTTTTAATATTTAAAACGCTTCCTGTTCTTCTAAATTTTGAAACAATAGATTTAACTGATATTCGGTTAACGGTAATATTTGGCCATTTCTCGTTAAACATTCTTGTGACATACGAGTATGAGATATTTTCCCCTAAACCATAACATTGGACAATAAATACTTTTTGTTCTAACGTTAGCATTTTTTTTTCACTGTCATAAATTAAGCAATATGACATTGACAACATTTTTATTTGTTTGTTCATTTGTTAAATACGTCGCTCCGCGATGTGTTTTCAACGCCGTCTTGTCGGTAAAATGTACGTCCATTGTCATCGCAACGTATACTATAAAGTTTTTACAAAGAAATACGTTCTAAAGATTAACTAATTTGTAAAATGCGTTAATTTAAAGCAAATCATATTTTATGAGTTGGAATTTTTTGCCTGTCTCTGTACATTTAGCTAATAAGTCAAAACTTGGTAATGAGACGTAGATTCTCAACCACAACAACTTTTACTAATTAGTTTTTATCCTATCTTTACACATAAGGGTACTTTGTTCTTAGCTTTTTTCATATTTTTCTAAATTCTGAACACCCGGTATATAAATTTGAAAAAATAATATACTTTTTGGTCGTTGGAGAACAAGCAGGAGTTTTTATGAAAAATAACTTTTTTTCATAAACCCACAAATAAAAAAGTTTTCCCTCTTCGATAGTCAATCAGTGGACACACTGTATATTTAGTTTGCGTACCAAAATAATTTAGAGCCTCTTATAATTACTGACCGATTCAGAAATGTTTGCTGTCCATAAGTTACTGACCAACTAGCCATTTTGGCTGACCGATTATATTTTTCTCTTCGCAAAAATAAGAATATTTTGCTAACCAGTTAAATTATTTTAAGGGTCGCAAACGTCATTTTAGACTTAAATATGTCAAACATGCTTAGACTTAGGTATAGGACATGATATATGAAATCTGCCTATAATGTTGCGTAGAATGCAAAAATGTAATAATATATAGGGTGTTCCATTTAAAGTAAGCAAGTTGTCACATACTTTCGGAGTAACCGGAAGTGATGATACGTCAAATTGTCTTCATTAAAGTATCAATATTGCAAACAAATTTCCGACATTTTTTTTAGGTTACTCACCGTGGATGACCCCCGTATCGAGTTTTTATTATCAGCATTAGTTAAAAAAAAATGTTATATGTAATTACTTATTTAACCACAGGTTTATTTCATTGATTAAAATGACGATCAATAATTCTAGAATATATTATTACGTATTTATAATATGATAAAGTTTAGCATTTAATTTATAAATTATTTGGGAGGCAAAGATATTTTACACATATTTCACATTCGTTTGCATTTTAAACTTTTCAGGCAACATTCTTCTAGTTTATGCAGGGTTTCCCAGCTAAAAGGAGCCACCCTTAATAACTGTAAACCTTCCTTATTAAAATATCATCTAAACATTATTCCGGAAATTCGAGCTCTTTTTTACGAACAAACCCTCATTAGCTGTCACTAGCTCAAAGCTCATTACCTGTCACTAGAACCTTACTTACTTACTAACTTACCGGTATTTAATCGGTATCGGCACCACATTCTTAAAAGATATGTAATGTCTTTCTTATAGTTCGAAATTCAAAGCCTAGTCTAAGTGTGTTTGACATATACACCTTAGAGTTACACTATTATACAGGGTGTCCGGGAAAAGGAGGTCAATCCGTTAACCATATATTCCTTGAGCAAAAATAATATTACTTTTATAATGCCATTTTTCATTTTTGACCCTCATGTGCGATATACAGGGTGTTAAAGTTTGAAATTAAAAACTGATTTTTTTGAATAGTTCCGAGTATTTAATAATATAATCATTTCAAATGTGGTACATTGCGTCAGCACAAAAAGTTACATCTTTTGAGAGAAACGAAACAAGAAACTTTTGTCAAATATTCAAAATAGGGGGGTTCCAGTTCCCGCTAACCACCCCTATTTTTTAGTGCGTGCGCCAGTGACTTCCAAACTATATTTTTTCAGGTAATCATTTATTTTTGATTATTTTTTCTCAAATCATGTGTTTTGGAGATAATTTGAAAAGTATGGATCCTTACCTGATGCCTGCGCGGCTGACGGTAATCCAATAATTTTCAAAAAGTGCAGGCTCTTTTGCCTCAAGACTTCGAAGTAAGACTTTTATTTTGTAGATGGTTATGTGAAATGAATAACCGAGATGTACGTTTCATCAGACACATTTTGTTTACTGATGATGATACATTTACGAGAAACCGGATAACAAATATTCATAACACACACATATGGGGAGAAGAAAATCCTCATGCCATAGTAGAGACGCATCATCAAGTAAATTTTAAAGTCAATGTGTGGGCAGGTGTCGTAAATAATTTTCTTCTGTATCCTACTATTTTACCAGGAAATTTGACTGGTCATTCATTTTTACTATTTCTTCAAAACACACTGCCCGATTTACTTCATGATTTGCCTCTAACAGTAAGACAAAATATTTGGTTTCAACTAGACGGTGCTCTCCCGCATTTTGCTAGAAATGTTAGGAATTATTTACAACAAATCTTTCCTAATCGCTGGACTGGTAGGGGCCATAATGCTCATGTTAATTGGCCATCCCGTTACCCAGACCTTACTCCCTTGGACTAATCAGTCTGGGGATGTATGGACGATTTTGTGTATATGGTTCCGATTTTGAGCGAGAATCATTTAATAGAAAGAATACTTCAAGCTGGACAGCAGTTCAGGTTGAAACCACATATTTTCAAAGGTTAAGATTTTCTTTAATAAAGGAGATCTTATCTTGCATGTGTATTAAAAAAAATGGAGGTCATATCGAGCAATTCCTTTAGATTATTTTTCTTGTTTGTTTTTTGTTACTAACGTATTCATAATTTTAAGAAAATAATATGTGAATATTAGACGTTTGTTTCTTTTTTCCTTCGTCAGACCAACCCCCAGACGCGTTTCGCCGTTTTTATGTACCACCGCGAAATGTCGCGACGAGTATTATTATACTCCGTTAGAAAATAATATGTTTTGAGTATTTGTTATCTTGTTACGATGTTCCAAATTTAAAGTAATAGTAATTAAAAACGAGTGATAACAATGGTGTTTTACTGTCATGTGAAGATTAGCAAGTAAATTCTTAGTAGGGCAATAAAATAATTTCATTTCACTGAATTAGTACTACATGTTTTTATCTGTACGCCACTGCCTTTACATTATTTTAGCTTAGTCATTTGTTTTCGGTATTGTCACTTATCGCAAAGTTTTACTTAATTATATCTTGTATCCATGGTAATACCACAACGGCCGACTTGATTTAGTATTTAAAAATTATTGGATTACCGTCAGCCGCGCTGGCAGCAGGTAAGGATCCATACTTTTCAAATTATCTCCAAAACACATGATTTCATCGAAATTTTATAAGGGAGATAAAATAATCAAAAATAATTGATTACCTAAAAAAAATATAGTTTGGAAATCACTGGCGCACGCACTAAAAAATAGGGGTGGTCAGCGGCAACTGGACCCCCCTATTTTGAATATTTGACTCAAAGTTTCTTGTCTTGTTTCTCTCAAAAGATATAACTTTTTGTGCTGACGCAATGTACCAAATTTGAAATGAATATCTCATTAAATACTCGAACTATTCAAAAAAATCAGTTTTTAATTTCAAACTTTAACATCCTGTATATCGCACATGAGGGTCAAAAATGAAAAATGTAATTATAAAAGTAATATTACTTTCGCTTAAGGAACATATGGTTAACTTTTCCCGGACACCCTGTATATTGCATTGCTTTCCCATAAGTCATACATAGTGTCTCTAAGGTGATAATATGTAAGGTTGTATGTCTAAAATGACGTTTGCAACTTAAAATAATTACTGATTTTTTCTATAAGAAAGCCTTAATTATTTAATTGGGGTTGGATTTCCTGTTGAAAAGGACCTGCTTTAATAGATTTTTTATAATATTTTGATGATAACAATATTAAAAATGAAATTGAGAAACAAAATCTACATTTTCAAATAGAAACCCTCAAATTTTATAATTATTTTGTATTTAGCATTAAAAAATGGTGTTTGTATAAGGTTTTCTATTCTGAAAATTTGTAGTTTTTGTAATATTGCCAATTTAATATTTTATTGCTGGCCGATTTTGACGACATTGAAAAACTATCAACTACTAAAAAAATACATATGTCATATGTTCATGATATTACTTTATCACATTCTGCATAAATAATCTTTGTTTGTATAATGTAAGCGCCTAAGCATGATAATTAATAATTTTTAAATGGTAAGTGACAGTTTTATACATTTCTTTAGCATTTGCCATCATCATAGCCAATTAGGAGTAAATGAACTTAAAATCCGCAGCAAAATCGCCATATAAAAATATTAACTTTGCAATATTTCAAAACTACAACTTTTCGGTATAGACAACCTTACCCTCATTTTAAATGCTAAATAGAAAATAATTATAAAATCTGGAGTTTTCATTTGAAAATGCACGCCCTGTAAATCTAACCTACAACGGGAAATTGAAAATAACTCGGCCGGTTTTGATGCCACAAAGAAATGTGACAGGCAAAATTGAAGAGCTTGACAGAGCGCGTAAGCTCGAACAAACCCGATCCCGATATTTCAATGAGTTCGCGAATTAACGCGATTTTCAACTGCAAAAACAATAAAAGTTAATTAACTATATCTCGAGAAGGGGCGGAGTTGGGGCATCATTTTTTCGCGAATTAACTGGTGATACCGAGTACTTTGATGGGCCGGAGGCTGGGGTTCGTGGGGCAATTAGGAGGGGAGTAAGGGGGATTGGAAATTTTTGACATAAATGCTAATAAGTAGTTTATTAATCGAGCTACGGGGATCAGGCCGGATTCAATTTTTCATTTTTTTATCAGCTACTAGGTGGGATTGGCGAAAAAATTTATAATTTATTAATTTATTTTCCCAAATGCGCGCTGGGCGCGGCATACAAGAGATGGCCATCTCCGAAAATACTTTAGATATTATGTTTAATTTTGGTATGTGTTGATAGGATATAGAACCTCAAATTTTAGTTAGAAAAGTTATTAAATTGTTCCACCAGTGGCGTCGCTGCAAACATGTCCTTTGTATGTCCTCATTATTTTATTGATAAAATAATTAAGGAAAATTTTTTTTTATAAAAATTGTTGAAGTGGGCAATCTTGATTAAAACCACTAAATTCATATTGAAACTCATCATTACTATATTAACATTGATAAAATAATTAATTATATTTTTTTTTCATTTCATTTGCGAAAATAAAAATTCAAAAGCATTGCCCACTACAACAATTTTTATAAAAAAAAAATTATCATTAATTATTTTATCAGTGTTAAAAATAATGAGTTTCAATATGAATTTTGTGGTTTTAATCAAGAACGGTGCTCAAGATACCGTTTTCATGGAGAATTGAACAGGCCAATCAGAAAAATATCTACATGGAAAAATATCAGTGGCGTACAATCTTTTTGTAAAAAATATCAAAGGACATGTTTGCAGCGACACCACTGGTGGAACAATTGAGAATAACTTTTCTAACTAAAATTTGAGGTCCTATATCCTATTAACACATACCAAAATTAAACATAATATCTAAAGTATTTTCGGAGATGGCCATTTCTTGTATGCCGCGCCCGCATTCGGGAAAATAAAAATTTTTTACCAATCCCACTTCGTAGATAAAAAAATGAACAAATTGAATCCGGCCTGATCCCCGTAGCTCGATTAATAAACTACTTATTAGCATTTATGTAAAAAATATCCAATCCCCCTTACTCCCCTCCTAATTACCCCACCAACCCCAGCCTCCGGCCCATCAAAGTACTCGGTATCATCCGTTAATTCGCGAAAAAATTATGCCCCAACTCCGCCCCTTCTCGAGATATAATTAATTAAATTTTATTGTTTTTGCAGTTGAAAATCGCGTTGATTCGCGACCTCATTGAGATATCGGGATCGGGTTTGTTCAAGCTTACGCGCTCTGTCAAGCTCTTCAATTTTGCCTTTCACATTTCTTTGTAGCATTAAAACCGGCCGAGTTATTTTCAATTTCCAGTTGTAGGTTAGATTTACGGGGCGTGCCTCCCCCCCCCATGCGTCGCCCTACACACATCATTTCAGAATGTCGAGGGGCTCCTACTGTATCGATTGGGGGGAAAAAAATTACTCGATTTCGTCGAGGGGTTTCCGAGCCGTTTATTTCGCCAGGACGACTCCACTAATTAACATTTAACATTTTAACATTTTTAATATAATATGATAATGAATAGCTAAACCAATAATAGACACCTAGGTGCAAAACACCTCTATGTGTCGAAATCTAAAATTAGACATATGTATATTATTATTTTCTATTTTTATTTATATTATCTATATTATATATAATTATATATAATTCTATGCGACACACGTTACTGAAACATACCCACAATCCTTATCGAATTAGTGAAAAAGTATTGAAAACTTTTCTGTATTCCGATAAACATACTGATTACACTTTTTACTAAATTTTTTTTATATTTTTAATTGATTTTACATTATCTGGGAGTAAATTTAATGATATTGGTGCTAAGTAATCCATAAACTTTTTATTGGCGGTTGTTTTATTTTTTGGTAATTTAAATTTGTTATTAGATTTAGTCTTTGTTTCGGTAGAGTGATCTACATAATTTAACTTGGTCAAACAACCAAACAACGAACAAACCTGATAAACAAAATTACATATACTGCTAATATATAAAGTTCTGATATTTACAGTATCTTCCGAAAACAATAAATTTGTTGGAAATCTTTTATTTTTTTTAAATATCATTTTAAGAATATATTTTAGTGTTATATTTAACTTGTTAAGTACTGTGCCATAGGCACCACCCCAGACAATTATTCCGTATCGTATTAGCGACTCCACAAATGCTTTATAAACCATAACCAATGTTTTCTCATTTAGAAATTCTCTTAATATATAAAATTTGTATATGAGTCTACGCATTTTATTAGAAACATAGTCAATATGTGGACTCCACTTCATAAATTGGTCAACCAGCACACGAAGATATTTTGTGTGGGTTACCTCAGCAATTCTATCATTACCAATAGTAATAAATCTGTAAAATTGGGATGACCAGCCCTTGTTAACGAAAAAGCTATGTAATTTGTTTTATTTAGAATAATTTAGATTAATTGATAATTTATAAGTTTCCAACCAACTCTTAAGGTCTGCAAACGTAATTTTAGACATAAAACCTTAAATATGTCAAACATGCTTAGACTTAGGTATTGGACATGATATACAAAATCTTACAATCTTGTGTAGAATCCAAAAATGTAAAAATATATAGGGTGTTGTATTTAAAATAACCAAGTTGACACTGACTTCCGGTATAACATAAGTGCACCATATTGAAAAGATTTTACCCGAGTTTCCCTCATCAACATAACGTACAAGTTTCAAAATGTATAGTTTTCCATATATTAATCGAATTGACTCCCTGTATATGAGCGAACAACCAATATCAATCCAATCAGAGGCATACATTTCGGTGCCTCTTGGAGATTCTAGGCATGACCAATTAACTGCGACAGTGGGATGTTTGGCTTCCCGCCCGTGAAAATCATTCTCTCCGGTCGGGACGGAAAGCCTCGCACCTCAGCGGACAAACCAAGTATTTTATATAGTTTTTTGGGCATCAAAAATACAAAATAATAGTTGTGTTGAAAGAATAAAAGAAAATCAAATATTATTTATTTCTAATTAGGAATAACTTCAGGTTATGCATCGCCCTTTTCCTTCACAGCAGTTCCATTGGTTTTCCAATCTTACTGCTAAATAATAATTTTACCCACAAAGTGTTTGCAAGTATTTTCAGTTATAACAAGTTTTATTAAGTTTTAAAACTGTTAATATTTTATATCCCAACTTACTTTGATATACAGTGAAAGCTTTCTTTACGCACAGCTCTTATAAGCGGACGCGGACACTATTGACAATTTTTTTGCAACCAATTTTTAGAAATGACCTGTCGGTGTCATCTATTTGGCGTCCATCGACATTGTCTTGTCAGTAAACACCCTATGTTGTATGCAATTTTGTTGGCATCCAACCGTGACAACGATGCCCGACAAATCGTTATTTACAGCAGATAACATTAGTATCTTGTGTAATACGGAATAATTTTTACAAAAGTTGTCAGCAATACTATTGGAATACAAACAAGAGCACATCTATAATGCTGATGAAAGTGGCTTGTACTTTAGAGCTTTGTCAGACAAAACTGACATCCAATAAAAAAGCTTGAATAACCAGAACTATGACTCACTTGGGACTGACTTGGCTTCTTGACATGCACAAACGAATGGGATTTCAAAAACCAAAAAATTTTGCTTTTCTGGATAATGCTGGGCCACACACTAGGGAAATACTGAACTTGAGAAATATTAAAATAATTCCCCTAACACAACATGTATGTCAGCCATTGGACCAGGATATAAGTCACAATTTTACAATTTATTACAACTCTGGCAAAGTTTTGGAGCAACTTACATGAAATTGGCCAATCTGAAAGCTCATGAGGATGCACATGGCTAGAAAGTTTTTTGTTTACATTTTATTATTGTTTTTATTTGAGCTGAAACAACCAAACCCATGTGCTAAAAGGTGTGATTTCAGATAACTTCTCTCAAATTATTTTAAAGATAAGACAATCACTGCTGGTATTTGCACTCAGGCGGTTGGGAAATTGCCGAAATTTGTTCACGTCACGCCAGCATCAATATATATATTGTTTGACTTAAAGATGCTTTACAACATTGCCACAATTGACACGTATATTGAATAATTACATATCTTTTAAGAATGTGATGCCCATACTGATATAAAAGCCATTCGGAGTAGCAAATTGTTTAAGCATCATTTTAAGAAGTTTTTAATTGATTTCACTCACTGAATCTCGCACTGAATGATTTCTTTGCTAGATTATAACATGATCTTTTTTGTACTTTATCATTATCATTTGTATTTTCAAGTTATTTTTCGTGTTTATCATTATAGTTTGTTTTTGAAAACATCATCTGTATTGTGGTTGTCAATTTGCATTTGTGAATGTATTTTATAAAGGTATTAATATTATAAAAAAAAGTAGGTATTACTTAATACTTCCCAAAAAATACTTCCGAGTCACCTTAGTTATGTGAAAATATAAACTAATAACAAATAATAACAGTTTTATCTTGCTTCTTGTATTTTGGTAGGTAATATTATAAAAAGTGTCAATTCCAAAATCTTTTAAATACTTAAAGATATATTAAACTGTTATACTTAATCATCAAATTGTATTGTAATTCTTCAAGATAACTGTTTATAAAACTAGTAAGTGGAGAGTACTAAATAAAAGTTTTCAAAACAATACCTTACCTCAATAATAAAAACCAGAGAATATACTATTTAAATGGCATAAATAGAAAGGAGAACATTTATTATTAGCTGATTACCTTTCACAGCTCATAAAAATACGGTTTTAGACCAAAATTATTAGAAGATACCTGATAAATTCATTTAAATAAAATGAACACACATGTGGAACAAAAATTAAAAGTACGTATTGTGGGTAAGCCATTATAAACTGAAATCGATGTTTCAAAACTAAACACTACTTAGCCATCCAAGGATAAACACATTTCAGAAACATTCAGTCCGTATATTTGATGGCCGCACAATTCAATCATGAAAACACACCTACGATTTCTTCTTGGGAATTTCATACACATCAAAATTTTTGAGAAATGTTCAAGGCACGGCCACAAAAGCAGCCGACACGCAACAATGGCGAACCCGGGTTTTGTATAATTTGTCAAATTTGTTACTTCTATCGCCATCTATCCACGAAATTATTAATTATAAACTAAAAATAATTATTGGAATTTTCTCCACTCACCAATTTTGATGGCCAACACAGAGGAATATCAAGTACATAACGTTCCCATTTCGGCAATACACAGCCAACTTTTAACTATCGTCCGTTTCATACATATGCCGTAGATGCCGTAGGGCGTCGATCCTTATCGAACAAAGGGGCAGAGACGTGGGAGGAAGTTGCATGGCGCACATCGCGGTAGCGAATTCCGAATGGATCGCGCATACGCTGATAAGAGTGAATATGGCATCGTTGCGCAAGCGCAATGATCTTCAATACCAACATAATATGTTCCTGTTTATCGAACACTTTAAAACACATAAGGTGCCAAAAACCGCAAAAAAAATTATCAATTATTGACTGATTAGACTTAAAGTTTTAGTTTATAGGTATAGTTCGATTATGGTTTTAATGGAGCTGGTATTGAAAAATAAGGACGAACCGAGCAGCCCGGTGAGACCGCTTATGGCGGGGATCGAAGCATATAAGTAGGCCGTGCAAGTGACGTCACAGCCAGGCAGGTTACTCCATACGTTTATCCTTTTGTGTCTATCGTTCTGTGTCAATATCAGACTCGGGTTTGTTCGATTTGACCTAGGCCATATTTATCTCCCTTTAATGTATCGGAGAAGGTTGATGCAGACAGAGACAGACATAGAATGCGAGCAGCACAAGTTCTTAAATTATTTTACAACCGAACATCCTTCGTCTGGAATGGAATAAAAATCAAGTAACATATTATGATTTATAATGTGATTGAAAATGGTGGAGGAAACGTCATTAAATTCTCAAATAATTTTTAATTTTCTATTCGTTTCACGAAAGCGGACCTTTTCGTTTTGTTGCTGTAGCAAATTACATTTACTAAAGCTGGGTACTGACTTGAACAAATTGCGTACGCAGAAAAAAAGATGTACGCGCAAAGATGTTTGTTCGCGAAAATTATTTGTTTCATTAAATTCTTGCGCGCACATTGTTGTTCAGCATTTGTAAAGAATTTTATGCACATGAAAACTCTTTGATCTTTGCAGAAGACCGACAGCGGCCGGAACCCGTTTGTGCGGGTAAAAAATTTACGCGCAGGTCGCGCCGTATATTACTCAGTTGATCATTTTCACGCGCAAACCGTTTGTGTGAGTAAATTTGCTGAAGTCGGATTTTAATGTTAGTTACATGTCTACCCTGATCATGAGTCATGACCTTTAAAAGACCCATAGAAAAGACCAAACTCGGAAGTTTGAAGGACTTTGACAAATGACACTTGACTCTTGATTTGACATTTCGGAACAATCGACATTTGATCGACATAAATAAATATGGCCGCTTCGGGGTGTCGTGGAGTTTCCAGAGTTTTAGAAAAACTGGAAAGTTCTGTGAAAAATGGAGAATTTTATGAAGCACATCAGATGTATCGAACTTTATATTTTAGGTAATTTTTTCGCTTCCGATACAAAATAATGTAAAAATGCTAGAATGTTCTTAACTTAACCTCAACTTTTTAGGTATTTAGCACAAAAAAAGTACAAGGAATTAAAAGATATGCTCTATCAGGGTTCGATATTATTTTTAGATGCCGATCAGGTAAGATTAAACATTTTAAATTTATATTACAAATGAGTAGATTCTGGTTTATAGTTTTCCTATACCAAAGCATGTGCCATTGTGCCATAATTAGCTGTAGTAGAGAAGCATTTAGCTCTTCACAATGGTTTATGCATTTTATTAAAATATTGTTTTTATTTATAAATACCAAAACTAATGACTAGGGAGGACTGACTGATGGAATGAACTATGGAATCATATTCTGGGTACAGAATTTTATTCTGGGGACGGGAAAGTATGTGTCGAGGTATCTTTACTTTTCAAAAAAGATTAATCAGAATCATTAAGAACATTGACTATTTGCAGAGTTGTATTTAAAATTTTGGTATAATCACCATATTTGCTGTTTACATACATGAATATTTAATGTTTTTCATTTGAAATAAAAATTTATTTGACCTGAAACCCAAACATGAATACAGAATTAGAACACTGGATATTAATTATATAAATCATAGACTTACAATAACTGAAAAGCCTCCCCATTGCATGTGCATAAAACTTTTTAATTCTCTTCCACATGGACTGAAATGTATAACATCACCAAAAAAGATTAAATTAGAATTGAGGAAATTGTTAATAGACCTAGAACCATATAGCCTAAAAGAATTTTGCTCAGATTTATAAAATTATTGTTTTCTTGTTGTTTGATGTCATTTCTTTTGTGTTCACAATTTGAAATAACAAATTTATTAAAGAAGCCCAGTTCGTATACTTCCCTGCTAAATTTTTATTTAAAAAGGGTATCTTTGATAGCTTGAAACTATGTCCCACAACCATGAAACCAACCCTTATATTGCTTATAAAGACTGGTGAACAGGTTAGGTGGAACTCACACCAAAGCAACTTTGCATTGAGTTTGTATTCACATTGATGTGATAAAATATTTAGTCGACACATCCAATATGGTGGTGTGCAGTGCAACCTTAGCGATAATCATATTACTTTAATTTTGGCAGATGCGCAGGTTGTTAAATGTAAGTAGAAGGAATAGATGGTAATTTGTGGTTGGTTGGTTAAAAGCGGGGGTCGGGTGTGTGGCCAAATTTCAGCCTCCTATGCACCCAATCTTGTTAGAGAATATTTGTTCATTCTATGAGGTCTAATACTCTTCTACTAAGTTTGTAATGAGGGAGGTTGTCACCAAGTGATTAAAAAGGTACGCTTATTTGTGATTGCCTCAAGCATTCTTTTAAAATGCCAATAGTTATGGAGTCTTTGACACTGGCTTAATACATTTTTGACATGCAATGGGCAGATTCAAGGAAATCCAGTAGTTTATTCAAGTTATGGCTTGAGTTTCACTACTTTTTTTTTATGATCAAACACAAGTACTATAGGAAAAATTCTTTAGGGCACTCTAGGAGTGCTGCGTGTGAGAATAATGCGATTCACGTTGGTTTTGAATCTTTGGAGGTTATATTCGTTGGGAAAAACGCTCTCGGGAAGGTCGTTCAATAAGAATGAGTCCTCCAGATGAAATAATTTGTAAATAATGAAGTTGGAGGAGTACTAAGCTTAACCACATATGGATAGGCGGAGTCGTCCTTGTATATTTCTGCTATTCGCCGCTCTGGACGGAATTAAGAGGGCTGCAACTGGCGGCTACTATTCTGCAACGCGCATTTGTGGCTGTTACTGTCTTTTGGGCTCATTTCTGCTAAGCTTCTTACAAACAAAATTACTTCTATAGAAAAAATGGAGTCCTACTTTTTAGCTAATCACCATTGAATTTGTTACTTGGTAGAATTGGCGCAAATTCATCAAAACTGAATTACAATTAGGATCCGCAAATCATATAACTCTCTTCCAGTGACCATAAAAAAGCATTTAAAAATGTGGAAGAAAAATATGTATAACTACTTACAGAACAAAATTTAAAGTTCCTCAAGGGTCCATATTGTCTCCCACTCTCTTCTTACTCTACATTAACGACCTTCTAGTGCAAACTAAAAATCCGATATTTAGCTTTGCTGACGATAGCACACTTATCTCATCTTTCTCTTTGAATGCATAAACATCGGATGCACATCTTCGCAGACTGCATGAAGTATCACGCCTTAACAAAGACCTGGAAGCAATTTTGGCTTGGGGTAGTAACCAAGTCGAATTTAACGCTAAAAAAAAAGCAGGCAGCAATTTTCTCTAAAAAGGTTAACATTACAGAACCGGATATACTCATGGCAGGACACACAATCCCACTGGCTTCATCTATTAATTTGCGGGGCGTCAATTTGGGAAGAAAAATGTCTTGGTATAACAACGTTGTGGAAATCGCCAAGATAGCTTCTCAGAAACTTGGTGTACTCTTCCGAACCAAAAAGTTGTACACGCCTCAACAACTTTTGATTCTATGCAAAGCCCAGATTCGACCATCACTAGAGTACTGCTCTCATGTCTGGAGCTCTGCACCCAAACATACTCTTCTACATTCCATCGAAAGGAGGGCCATTCGTCTGATCGGAGACTGCTCATCCATTAGGGATTGCAATCCCGAAGCAAATAAATAATCCCGGGATTTTCGGGATCCCTTTATGTAAGCCCGGGATCCCGGGATTGATTTCGGGATCACTTAAGAAAATTTAGGCATATTTATTTTACTAAAGGTTTATTGGAAAAATAACACAACAAATAAAAAAAAGTTATCTCTACAGACCGTTAAAAAAAAATGAAAACAAAATATCAAGTTTTATTTTAAAAAGTTACGTAAGAACACAATACCGTCAAGACTGTCATCCCTTAAACGGCTTCGAAACTTTGTAGCTATCCTTCCGGCTGACGAGAAGCATCTTTCGGCCTCGACACTAGTTGGAGGTATAGTGTTTAAAAAATTATAAACACATTGGAGATTAAATCCTCGGATTCCTCCATTTTCAAATAAATTCATTTCTTGAATTATAGTACTCTCCAAGTTTGGTTTTTTTGGTGTAACTGGACAAGACAAAGATTTTTTTAGAGCGAGTTCAAGGGTTTCTTTATATGATGTCTTTGTTTTTTCTTGTTGAATTTCTCTTTGCAGTTCACCAATGGTTAATTCCTCTTCGTTTTGATCATCTTCAACATATTTATTCAGTTCATTCTTTTGTAATCTTTCTATGATATTTTTAAATTCTTTAATTAGTACGTCTTTCTTGGGAGTATTAAACAAAGAGTTTTTGTTAATGTGGTTGGGATCATTTAAGTAGCGAAAAAGACTAGAGGCGACAGTTCTACGTTGCTTAACCCTTAACGTCAAGGCATTTTCGAGATCTTTCCCTAAAGGAGAAGAAGACATCTTTTGAATTTATTTTAGCATACATTCCAAAGTTATATCAGCTTTATAAAGATTCATATCTTGACGACAAAGGCTTTCCACGCTTACTTTTACTGGTTCTAAAAGGCAAACCAACTCTTTAATGAGTTGAAAATCATTGTCACTAAGAATAGGAGTACGTAAATCAATCATAGCCTTTGTAATGCAGCTTTTTAGACTGTAAAACCGCTCTAACATTATTAGATTCGTTTTGCAATCGAGTTGAAGTTTTAGTTCTTTTCCTAAATCTTCTTTCACGTACTTTTGGAGAATATAATTTTTTGTTGGAGATTTCCTAAACATCCTGACCACATTTCTAACCTTTGTAACGAGGGAATAAATGTTATGTGTTTTCGACAAAACATTTTCTGGAACATCCTCTAAAATTTCTAAAGAATCAGATTCCTCATCCTCGCTGTAGTCGCTGTCCTCTTCATCCGATTGCATGTCATTGCCATTTTCATTTTCAACAGTATTTTGCTTATTTTTATAAAGAGTGTCCACTACTGCTAGCTGAATTCCATATGCTAAACATAGCTGTTGGTAAGGGGCGACCATTTTCCCTATTTTCACCATTGTACTTGAGCCATCTGTTACAATACAAACAATATCATCATCATTTAGGGACAAATTGTGCATTTCCAGATGTCCCTCAAGGCCCTCAAGACATGCCTCTGCTGTCATAGAATATCTTAGTCGAACCAATCCCAAATTCCAAAATTTCTGAAGGTCTGAACAGTTTAAATGTACGTTTATATTCATAAAATGTTTATTTGAATGTGATGTCCATTCGTCGAAGCTCACAGAAAATTTTCTGCCCTGCATTTTCAAACTTTGAATTTCATTCTTAACCAATTCCCGACATTTATTGCTATATTTCATAATTTCTGAACGTATAGTATTTGAAGATTTTGGAAGATGCATACCATTTAATCTAAATAAATTTCGCAGATCTTTAGAAGTTACAAATTTTGACAGAGGAATGCCATCCAATGCCACCATACGCGCTAAAATAGATTCATAAGAATTGTCGTTTTTATAAAAAAAAAATTGGGGTAACTTTCTTTGCTTCTCAGAAACCACTGTTTCAGATTTATCTTCTTTCGATGTACCTTCCCCGCTTACTTCACTGCGATTTGCTTTTACATCGATGTTATGTACTTTTATTAAGTGCGTCAATAAACCTTTGGTTGAACCCCCTTTCGCCTGTAAAAGAGCGGGACATCTTTTGCATTTAGCTGTTTCAGCTCCACCGGATTCAACTAAGAAGTAAAACCAAACTGATGTTTTATCATCTGCCTTTCTTTTATGAGGTACGTATTTTAACTGCGGCTTGGACATAATTGCAATCAGCCCTAAAATCGAATCCATAATAACTTGTCTATTTATGTGAAAATAACAAAAGCTACGATGTTTATTCTTTAATATTATTTTCAGCATAATTCAATTTACTTTAGAAAAATTATAATAAAAATAAAATGTTTTAGAAAAAAATGGCTAAACTTAAATTACAAAATACATATTAAACAATTTCAAAATGCTAAAATTTGAGAAATATGCCTTTGATTTAATATATCAAAATTGTTGTTTATTATTCAAGAAATTAAATTTATATTTCATTGTATAAAATAACTTTTTTATTAGGGATTAAATTTTAATTGTCAACATAACTATATCTAAGCCACAAACTTGTGATTATATCAATTTATATTATACTATATTATATTGAAAAAACCCACCATTATTGCTCCTATTGGCACTGTCACTGTTACAGCTGCTAGAAGCCATTCGATAATCTTTCCGACTAAAATAAATCCAATATTTCGTGTTCGCAAGGGTGGCCGGCTGGCCGCTGGGTACTTCCCCGACCTCCTTTAGCAGTTTACTGGGAAATTACTGCTTTCACCAATTAAACACAACGCCGCGCCGTCAACGACTGCTTTTTTAGGTTGACTATGTTTGTTTAGGAGGACCTTTTTCAGTTTACTTAATAAAATTTCTGGTAATATCATGAAGAGCGATTATTTTTCGATCCCGGGCCTATATTTTTATTTCCCGGGATCCCGGGATCGGAAAAGTATGGTTCAATTGGTAGTTATCCCGGGATCCCGGGATTGCAACCCCTATCATCCATCCATCCATCCAAGCTTAGTAGTCCTCTAACTTCATTATATAAGAATTCTTTCATCTGGAGGACTTTATCCTTATGGAACGACCTTCCCGAGGTCGTTTTCCCAACGGATATAACCTCCAACGATTCAAAACCAACGTAAATCGCTTTATTCGTACACGCATCACTCCCAGAGTGCCCTAAAGGATTTTTCCTATAGTGCTTGTGTTTGATCATAAAAAAAAGATAAAACTCAATGCTGTAAAGCGTGTTTTCATTGTTATTGTCTTTCATGCTGTTACTCTTTTTTCTTGTAAAATTGTATCTATGAGATTTATATATCAAATAATTACTTACTTAGAATTTGAGACAGATTAACTGCATGGCAATAATTGGAATTTCATTTCATTTCAGCCGGCGTCCAGTGTAACTTTGATTATAATTTCAAACTTACCCTTTTACAGAAAACATCAGGTGCTGACCTGGGACTTCTGCTTATAGACGTTCTTAGTAAATCAGAAGAAAACAACTGTGATATATGGTCACCCAAATTGTCGACAATATTCGCGAAGATAGGAATAAATAATACAACTGAAAGGGACACGTTGCTTGCTCAAGCAGTTAAATGGTCGGCACAGGGAACCACTCAAGGAAATCCTGTATTGCATCAGGTATGAAAATGCGTAACATTTTTCGCTTACGACTTTGAGTCAAAATCATTTCTGCCAATGCCAGACATGTCTATCAAAGTTTTCTGGTTAATCATGAATTAGCTAACCGAACCATTTGTATTGGGACAAAATCTTATGCCACTGTCATTCATACACCCAAACAATAATTTTAGAAGGACAAATGGAATGTTATTTTGGTCTGAAAAATAGTTTTTGAAACGAGACTAATTATATGTAGAGATCGGCCGATACCGATATTATCGGTATATCGTGAAATTTTGCCGATAATCGGTATAAGCGAAGTTTCGATTATTAAGACTATTTCATAATGCAAGTGAAAACCCATTTTAAGAATCTCCAAATTATGAACTATTTTGTTCTGGTTTCAAAAATAGATATTTTTTACTATTATCGCTGTCCATCGTATTTTTACTTATATCACAAAAAATTAAATTAAACGGGAGGTACTGGCGCCCAGTACTGAACAAACACCCCCTATTCCTATGACGGTAAGTAAAATGGGCAATCGCCGTTGCTATTTCAAGTCCGTCGGTCGGGCGGTCTGGGAATTACCGAAATTTGTTCACATTTATACCAGTATTTGACTTAAAAATGCTGTGTAATGTTGCCGTTATTGATAATTTGGATTTATATCTAGTGATCGGCCGATACTGATATTTATTTATATTATTTTTGCAGTTTTCTCAGTTTCATTTTTAATCTTATTGCCTGACCTTGCTTGCTTGTATTAATAGTTTAAACATATTATAAAAAATCTTAAGCACGTCCTTTTCAACAAGAAATCCAACTCAAATTAAGTAATAAAAGTTTCCTACTGATGATCACTTGTAATATAAATAATAGGAAAAATTAATAATTCATTTACGTTCTGCAAATGGCATTTTAGACATAAAACCTTAAATATGTTGAACATGCTTAGACGTGTATAAGGTTGTTAATGTAGCAGAAAATTTTACGTTTATTACGTCGCAAACGTAGTAAATGTAGTTTACATGTAATAAATGTAATTGTTTTGATTGGCTGAAAGTGTCAAAAACACAACATAACCCCAACTTTATTTTATAAATTTAAAGTTAAAACTTGGCATCAAAAAGTAGAAAATAATGGTTTTTGGTTATTGTTCTTGTGTTGCTTTTTTCTTTACGATTTAATTTAAATAAAAATATCCTAAAAATGAAAGTTGAAAGTATAGTAGACAGAGAGGGAATCATTCTATTTTTAAAAATGCAGTAAATGTAACAAAATACGTAGTAAGAGCATGTAGCAAATTAGATTTATTACGGTAGTAAATTAAGTAGTAGATGTTACATTAACTACTTTAACCAACCCTGGGTATAAAACCCGATATATGAAACTGCCTAGAATATTGTGTATAATCCACAAATGTAATAATATATAGGGCGTTCCGTTTATAATAAGCAAGTTGACATCGCGACTTCCGGCATAACCGGAAGTGCCACCATAGTGATAATATTTTAGCCGTGTTGTCCCCAGCAACATCAGATCACTGTACAATTTTCAAAATTTTCCTATATATAGTTTTTCATATGCAGGGTGTCCCGAAATTAAGGGGCAATACTTTACCACCATATTCTTCGGCTAAAAATAATATAATTTTGTCATATGGGCATAAGTGCAGAAATGCATGCTAAGTGGGCTACGGCCCTTAGAATGGGGAACCCTGAAGACGTTTTTTTCTAAATATTTTCGAAACCGTTCATAATAAAATTTTGAAATTACACCAGAGTGTATAAACTTTTGACGCTAAATCAGTTCATGTATTCAGAATTTCAAAATTTTAATCATAGGCGTCACATACTGGGGTGGTTAAGGGTTAAAATAATTCCACTCTTTTAATTAGTCATTCTTTTTTAATTTTCTGAAAAATTATAAAATATCAAAGTATTTTAAGTAAAAATGGCTCTCTTAGTTCATATTGATAGGACTTAACAGTTTTTGAGTAAAATCGTTTTGAAAAAAAATTATGTTCATAAAAGAGTTTTAATAAAACTAAAAAATTGTAACGTAATTAGTAAATTTCTATGAATTCTCTCAAATACTTTTCGCCCATGAAGTCTTTGTTGCGGAAAATGTCTGCGATATTCCTGTGTCGCAGCGAAGGAACGTCCATTACAATATGTATACCAGCAAACTCCTGGTTTGAAAAGCTTTGCATTTCCTTATCTATTAAGTATAATTTTATAACAATAATAGCAGCAGACAATATCTGATACAGAAGTGTCAAAAGAAACAAATATCAATTTTAATCCATGGCCGTCTATTGACAAATTTCCCTAATAATTTTTTTATGAACGTATTTTTTTTTTTCAAAACGATTTTACTCAAAAACTGTAAGTCCTATCAATATGAACTAAGAGATACTTATATATTTCATAATTTTTAAGAAAATTAAAAAAATAATGACTAATTAAAAAAGTGGGATTATTTTAATCTTTAACCACCACAGTATGTGACACCTATGATTAAAATTTTGAAATTCTGAATACATGAACTGATTTAGCGTCAAAAGTTTATACACCATACCTAATTTCAAAATTTTATTATGAACGGTTTCGAAAATATTTAGAAAAAACGTCTTCAGGGTTCCCCACTCTTGAGGGCCGTAGCCCCCTTAGCATGCATTTCTGCACTTAGGCCCATATGACAAAATTCTATTATTTTTAGCCGGAGAATATGATGGTAAAGTATTAATTTCGGGACACCCTGTATAGATCGAGGCGATTCCCGGTGGGATACCCTATATATTGAATAGTTACAGATCTTTTAAGAAAGTGGTGCCAATACCGATATTATATCGGTAACTAAAATATCGATATCGTCAAAAACATCTGTATCGGCCAATCACTAATTATATGGGGTGTTTGTATTAATTTCAGGGCGTAAGCTAACTCCTCTCTCCTCCTTCTCTAACCAGTTCCGACCCCTAAGGTCTGATCAAAGGCATGATACAAATAATATTTCTATCATGCATCAAAGGGGCTGGTAGGCTGTCATCCTGAAACACACATGTGGCATCAATATTCTCTTCAATTGGTGATCGTCAGGCAAATTTTGCCGATATTCGGTACCGACAAGATATTGACGATAAATATCGGAATTTTTAAGATTTATTTATTTATTCTCTATAGATCACAAGTGATATGAGGTTCGTCATCTTATAAAATAAAATATCTAACTTTTCACTAATATAAAATGATAGGTATATGATTAAATTAAAAAAAATATATAAACGTACACACACCGATAACAATGTAGGAAACACTCGAGAAATTAACACAGAACAGAACAGCAATCAAAGATTAACTATTTTATTAATTTGTGAGTGAAACTCCATTTGTAAGAATCTCCAGCAGATTTGGAAATTCTTTATCTAGTAATAGTGAACAATTTAATTAATTTTTTTTAAATTGATTAATTAATCAAATTTTTTTAAATTAATTAATAAATATTTTTTTCCTATTATAGCTATTTTCTCCCATCGTTATTTTAATTGTAGTGCAAAAAATTAAAATATTTCACGACACGATCGTCTGAAATAGCACTGTACACACACTGCAGGTACAATGCACACATTCCAAGATTCCTAGAAGGCCCAGAGAGGTTCTTAATGATTTTATCATTTGTATTAGGGCCGAGCTTGTTTAGGGTTCCTACATTTTACCTGCTTTTATTGTCGTTAAAATTTCAAGGTAGAGAGTTAACTTTTTTACAGTGTCAGTTAAGAATGCGATTGAGATAAGAGTAGTTCGACGCTTGCTTCCTACCGAAAGTTGTTTAAAATTTGTGAATATGGATTCTGGACGTAAGTTTTTAAAACAATTACTATGTTGGCTACGTTGTGGAATTGTTAGATTTTGTAAATTAATTAATTATAGGAAGGCTGTTAATAACAGTATAGTAGTTCCACATATATAGAGTATCACCATTAAAGCTGAAACCATATTGGGAAAAAATGTATTTTTCGATTTAGGTAAAATTTGAATTTACCATAAGTTTTTGTTTCAATAAAGATTAAGAACGACATAATTAAATGGGACCATGCGGCTTTTGTTGAATGTTAAAGACATTTTTCTCCACAAAATGCCGAAAAATGGCATTTACTAATCGAAATTAGAAAATTTTGTTTTGGAAAAGTTGTTTCCATTGTAATTTTATGCCCACATGCCGAATTTGATTCACTTATGATAATTTTTGTTTTCTATCTGTTTTTTGCCACTATCTATTGAAAACTAAAGTGTTCAACTCCTCATAATTTTAAAGATTTAATCAACGAAGAAGAGAGTCTTGTTTTTTAAATAAGAAATACAGTGTGTCCGCGGATGATGGTACCCAATAGGGAAAAAATCTTTATTAGTCATTTTACGACCAAAAGTCATTCTTTATAAAAAAAGTTCTGCTTGTTGAGAAAATGAATTGACGATAAAAAAATTTTAGATCCGATGTACAGGGTGTTAATAAATTAGGAAAATATGAAAAAGCTTCAAGATAGAACTACCATTATTTATTATTTTTTACAAAAATTTTATAAAACAAAGTTGTTGATAAACTAACGTAAAGTGTAAATACGAATTTTTAAATAAAAATTCGAATTTTGAAAAATAAAATAACAGTAGTGTTTATGTAATTATTTGCATTTTACAAAAAAAATCATGATACGTTCATGTTACGTCAGCATATTATTTACATCCGTCAGTATTCTGATTTCGTGAAGGCATTTTCGAAAATGTTAAGCAAAGAAGAGCGTATTTATTTAATACAATGTTACGGTATTGGAAATTGGAAATACGCTCTTCTTTGGTTAACATTTTCGAAAATGCCTTCACGAAATCAGAATACTAACGGATGTAAATAAGATGCTGACGTAACATGAACGTATCTTGATTTTTTTGTAAAATGCAAATAATTACATAAACACCACTGTTATTATTTTATTTTTAAAAATTCGAATTTTTATTTCTAAATTTGCATTTAGACTTTACGTTAGTTTATAAACAACTTTGTTTTATAAAATTTTTGTAAAAAATAATAAATAATGGTAGTTCTCTCTTGAAGCATTTTCATATTTTCCTAATTTATTAACACCCTGTACATCGGATCTAAAATTTTTTATCGTCTTCTCAACAAGCAGAACTTTTTATAAAGAATGACTTTTGGTCGTAAAATGACTAATAAAGATTTTTTCCCTATTGGGTACCCTCATCCGCGGACACACTGTATGTTAAAAAGGAAGGGCATATTAGAATAATAGCATCCGTTGTTTATAATTACGGTGGTAGGGTCGACTTCCGTTTACAATGAAAATAGATATTGACTAAAAATAGATATGTACACGATGGGTAAAAATTCTTTCCTGAATAACTTTTTTGTTTAAAGAACTAAATTTGCAGGAAGTATATACAAAGGCTCTCGTAAAATAAATTTACAGTAATAAGATCAAATTACAATATTATACAGCGCAGGTTAAAATAAGAAGTTACTTTATTTAAACAAGTCCCGATAAATGAGTTGTTTCTTTTTAGAAATAATTGTTACATACATGTTAAAGCCTCTTATATTATCAACAAGAAACATTTTGTGATATTTTCGGTTCAACATGACCAATTTTCTGAACAAATGTTTCTAGCCAGTTAATAACTGAATATCACTGAATTTAGTCAGTTTTTCCGTAGTTGTCGAATATCATTTATGTTTCATTATAAAATGGTTTCCATTGCCAATTGATTAAAAACAGTGATATTCAGTTATTAACTGCTTTGTCAGAAAATTAGTCATTAATGCTGAACCGAATGAAAGAGGCTTTAATGTGTCGGCTTCAATTGTTTGAAAAAAGAAACAACTTATTTTTGTGGCTTGTTTGAAGTAACTTCTCATTTTAACCTGCCCTGTGTGATATTCTAATTCTTTCGTATTAGTTGTAAATTAATTTTACGAGAATTTACACTTCTGTTCATAAGAAACCCGTACAACATTAAAATGCCATTTGTCATATACTTTTCATATGTCATGTCACCTATCCTATACAATTTGTTTTGGGTAGTTTTACGGGGTATCTCCGTTATTAGTAAAGATAGAAGGATACGGTTTTCGCAGCACTGTGCTACTTTTTTGTCAAACAGAAGAAGCCGTCATCAGAATTTTTCTAGGCCGCCTTGTTTTTGATATACGGGATGTTTTTGAGAATTGTGCATTTTGGGACCCCTTTTATATCTCGGTTACCTTGTAACGTATCAAAAAGAAATAAAATGTTCTTTTTGTAGTTTTTACGTAGAATCCAGTGACGTACTCAGATTTTTTCTACATTCAATAGTTTCAAGGAAAGTAAACAAATTGCTTTTTTTAAATGGGTCACCCTATATATTTTCTAATAATATAATTTAGTTTGTAACAAGCTTGTCAAAAATATATAACACTTTATTTTTAGTCTTACTATTAGGCCCGAAATATACGTTTTTCAAAAATATCCCATTTTTTTTTAGTAGGCCATGACGGATTTAAAAACAAACAAAAGAACACCCTGTACTACTTGTACGGGTTTTTAATGACCACAACTGAACATATTTCTTGCAAATTTGATAAAAAATATTTTAAACAATAAAGTTATTCAGAAAAGAATAATCACTTTTTTGACTCACCATGTACTATCGACGGGGGTGCCGTGGATACCTGGCTAATGTTACCGGGAAGGATGGCCGAAAAGGGCCACCCACCTACCTGCAACATGAGTTCACTTTAATAGCCTTTGAAGGGTATAGTCGCAAACAGCCACAATACGAAATACTTCTAGTTGATATTTTATTCTCTGATCGAATTCCAATAGAAATACAAATCCTCTTTTAAATTATTTATTTTAAATATTATTTTTTGTGGGGACGGCTACTTTGCAATCCGATCAAGTCCGACACCGCCAGCGCGGCAGGGTCAATTATTTTAGGAGACGGCGTCGTCTTTACATCTGGTCGCATTGAATAATATATGTATACCTAGAGATGTAAAGGTAATATTACCGAGGTAATGTTACCGTAATATTACGTAATATTACCGCGAGATCGGTAACATTGGAAATATTGTTTTTTTTTTTTTTTTTTTTCCATAAGCCAAATCCAGTTGAACAAAACGGGGCGATACATCTCTTTAAAATTGCCGGTGAAAACAAGATGGGGTTCCTTTGTTTCTTGTATAAAAAGCTTTTTGGAGACTAAACATTCATTAAAAAGTTTAGCAGTTGATGATAGCCCAGATATTTCTGATGTTCTTTCATCAAATACAGTAAGACTTCTTCTTCAAAACGATTTTTGGTTGCAAATAGAAGCAACTTATGACTTGTTCCAGCCAATGTCTAAGTGGATAACGATTTTTGAAGCTAACGGGCCAACAATCTCAAAAGAGTTTATCTGCTTTTTTGAAATACGGTCTATATTACGTGACAAAGTATCAAATTTATCTATTACTATGTTTGAAAACCAGAAAATGTGTTCAATTCTTGAAAAACGAGAAAATATATGTTTAAAACCCGTTCATCTTGCTGCTTACCTATTAGAACCAAGTCAACGCGGCGAGAAGTTAACTGAAGCTGAAATTTTAATTGCAACGGAGTTCATCTATGAAACTGCAAGGCGTCATCCAAAGTATTCTTCACAAGTAGATCTTATTATGGAAGCACTCGCACAGTACAAAATTAGAGGTAATATTTTTGCTAAGGAATTCGTCATTTCCAGCGAAAAATCTATGTCTGGATCTGTTTGGTGGGCAGGAATTTGCTCCAGTTCTAAAATAAGTAGGTTAGCTGTAGACATTTTAAATTTACCATCGTCAACAGCCGCAACCGAAAGAACCTTTAGTACTTATGGATTTATTCATCGGCAAAAAAGAAACAGACTAACCGTGGAGAGGGCCGGAAAACTAACTTATATTGCCCATAATTATAATTTACTAAATGAAGAAGATCATTCGAGAATAGTAGAAGATACTGAGGAAGAAATAGAAAAAGAAGATATCGGTTTCGAAGTTATAGACTTGACTCAATTAACGAAAGAGAAAGAAGAATCAGATGACGAGGTTGGGGATGATGATGAGGATGATTTACCATTATCCACTCTATTACGTAGTCCATTCTGACTCTGACTAGTTTAAAAAACGTTCTTATTGTTGTTCGTAATGTTTTTACAGTTTTGAAATAAAAAAAACTAGTATTACTTAAAAAGCTGTTTTTTTATAAATTACCAATGTTACCGTAATATTACGTAATATTACCGGTAATATTACCGATTTTTAAATTACCGGTAATTTTACATCTCTATGTATACCTAATGTTAAGAGGGGGCAATATTAATTTGGCTTTTATGGTACTATTCCAATTTATTTGAATAAATGGCAACGAATCGATGTTTCCGAAAACAAATGAAGAGTGCGTTTTTTAAAGAGAAATGCCAAAAGTATTTTTTAGATTTCCAAAATTAACCTATTAAAATTACGACCTGACGTTTTACCCGATGAGCAAAAAAAAATAAAAGGTCAAATTGCGTCTAAAATATATTTTATGTTCTACTGTTAACAAAAACAATGCAAATGAACTAGAAAATCACCAGAATTCACCAGAAATCGGACTTTTTTAAAAAGTTTTTCACCCGATTATTCATAAAATTACCAGTTCTGGGGAAATTTCACTAGACTTGGCAACACTTTTAGACTGCCAGGTAAATCGTCAGGTAAAACCTTATGTGTAGACGACGCTTTAGTCCATATGGTTTGTACAACGTTACAAAAGTCATTAAAATATCGTAATCGAAAATGTAAATCTTCGAGCGTGTCTTGGGGCCCGATATCTTTATTAGGAGGGACGTTAAGAAAATATTGCTATATGTACTTACCGAACACCCTATCTATACAGAAACAATTTTTTAAAAAACATTTTTTTTTAAAATTACATCAAATAAATCCTTGTATCTTCTGAGGAGTAGTAAGTAAACAATTAAGAATGTTTAAAACACTGCTGTGTATTTTTTTCATGTTCAATCAATAAACACACACAAATAATGATTTCTTGCTCTATTTTTGGGTTCCCTATCACCTAGGAGCCAGGTTTCTACCCCATATTCTAATAATTATGGGATAACAAGAACTTGATCAAAAAATAAAATATACTGCCGAATTGTAATTGGTTACTATGGAATGCATGCAATCGGTCATTACATGTTAAAGTATTGTAATTTTCTAATATCTTACAAACTGTGGTTAGAGAGTTTAATTTAGACACACATACAAAACCTGTGCATTTTTAGAAACTTTGGTGAAACCCAAACACTGGTTATTAGATTTCAACAAATATCGATGTTGGCAATGGATTTACAGTGTCGTTTCTCTTTAGGGGTTTGACTGGAGATTAAAAAATAAATAAATTATACAGGGCGTAACAAATTCGTCCTTCACCATTGGGGTTTCAGGAACTGTACGAGATACGAAGTTGGTTAAATTTGGGCAAAATGGCGTAATTATGGACCCAATAATAAATACAGGGGCTTCCAAAATATTTGGAAAAATCAAAAATTTGGTGTTTCGGTTTTTATTTTTGCCAGACTTTGTCCGAAGAGATGTCCAAAAATAAATTTCACTTTCTCATTGCCACTTTTTATTCTCCACAAGATGGCATCAGATCTTTAATGGGACATTTCGTCTTTAGGTCACCATCATCAACATAATTTTTTAAAATACGGGTCCGGATTTTTTTGTTTAAATTCTGAAAGAGGAACTAAATCTACGTTTAGCGATATACAATACTTCTGGTTTGCCGCTGTTTTGTCGTTAAATTGACCATCTTCATTAAAATACCCCTAGTAATTTACTTTTGTCTCGAAGAAACTGAATATTTTGTAATTATTATTGCTATTTCTGTCCTTAATTATTATTATTACGTACTACTACTGTTTTTTTTCAAACTAATAGTTTTATCAAATTTCTACTAGTAATTTATTTTATTAATATAAATAGAATTTGACTCTTAAAGCCAGCACTTTTTTAAATACTTTTCAAAAAAGTCATATAGTTATAAGTTTTATAGGTTCGAATTAAATTGAATTTTTTGAAACAAAAGTAAATTACAGTTACATACTAGGGGTATTTTAATGATGAATAACCAGGACGCTGAAGACAGGGCCTGTGATTGTTTAAAAGAAGAAACTGCCGTAGAACAAAACTTCCGAAAAACCAGTAAGTGTTGTATACCTCTGAACGTAGATTTAGTTCCTCTTTAATAATTTATACAATCCAGGCCCATATTTAAAAAAAGCGGCGATGATGGTGACTCAAAGACGAAACGTCGCATTAAAGATTTGATGATGCGTGAAGAATAAAAAATAGCAATGAGGAAGTGAAATATATTTTGAAAGCGCCTGTATTTATTTTAGATTTTTTTGCGGCATATCATTCGGCCCATAATTACGCAACTTTCTCCCAATTTAACCGACTTCGTTTCCGAAATCCCGATGGTGGTATTAGTGTAAAATCCAATTAACTATACTAAAACAATTACTTCAAATCGCGTTCCCTAAAATGTATGCTTCCTAGTTGCCTTTGTTATTAAGAAAAATAAAATTGTTCAATTTTGGCCTGTACTTGCTTCGTAAAGAAATATTTGTATGGCCCTTGCATCTCTCAAATGGATTTATTTTAATAAAAAGACATACACGTCTTTATTTTTATTTAAACTTTATTCTAATTACAAAACTTTTTAAATGTTACTCAAACGAAATAAGAATTTCAGATACATCATTTTTGTTTCCCCGCGCCAAACCTATTCTGTCTGTCGCTGTACAGGGTTATCATTTTAGTATGTCCCACTTTTAAGAGGCTGTAACATTTTTGTTTTTTGAGTTAGGTTCATTCAAAAAACTGGTTGTAAAATCTTTAGCCAAGTTTTTGTGTCATGTCAAAAATTACAGTAGGTGTCACATGTCACATTTAAAGGAAAACATTTTATTTTCTTAGGAGACTGTGCATATTAAAAGTGTATTAGATGGTCCCTTTTCTTCCGATTTCAAAAATATAACACTCATATGCATTCTTTTCTTAATTGCATCAACATTGAAAGAATATGTAAGAGTAATATTGTTAAAACGCATCAAGATTATTGCTATGGATCTTGTCTTCATTTATTTCTCAGTCTGTCATGACGATACTCTGACAGAAATAATTACTAAACAAAACTGTTGCATATTATCTTGATGTTTTTTAACAATATTATTTTTACATATTCTTGTCAATATTTGATGGAATTAAGAGAAGAATGCATATGTTTTCTATTTTTGACATCGGAAGAAAAGGGACTATCAAATGCACCTACATAGTGTCCCATTTAGGAAAAAAAATGTTGCTTTTAATTGCGACATCTACTGTCATTTTTGACATAACCCACAAAAACTTGGCTAAAAATTTAACATCCTGTTTTTTGAATGAACGCTCTCGCGAACGAACTCAAAGAACAAAAAAGTTACAGGCTCTTAAAAGTGGGACATACTAAAATGATAACCCGGTACAATCCAATTTAAAAAAAAATTTAAGTTGACTTTAACCTGGTATAATACGAAGTGACAAAATAAAACTGTTTTAGGGATATTTAAGCCCATTCACACATGGTGAATTAATCTGGTATCTATTCTGTAGTTTCATACACGTATTTTTTTAACATTTTTTTGACCCATTGCGATTTCAGCATTTTTAGATTCATTCATTTTTGTTTTGTTTTATGTTATATATTTATTTTCAGTGTATCGCAAAGATCTACTGGGAAGAAGAGAATTACGCGCAGGCGCGCCACCACTACATACATTCGCAAGATGGCAAAAGTTGTGCAAAACTTTTAATCGAATTTCAGTTGACCAAAGGATTCAAATGTGAAGCGGATCTGTTCATAGCGCAGGCTGTGCTACAGTTTTTGTGTTTAAGGAATAAAATCACGGCTAGTCAGACGTTCACAACTTATACGGAAAACCATCCACGGATAAACAAGACCGGGCCGCCGTATTTGTTACCTCTGTTGAATTTTATATGGTTTTTGTTACAAGCTGTGGAAAGGTAAGTAACATTCTTTAATAACAAGAGGGTAGAATGGTGGATTGAGTGCTCCGTTACTTTGCGATACATATTGCATATTAACAGTAAAAATAAGAAAAAATACTTTGTAGTTGCAGTTTCGTAGCCCCCATTATTAAACTTACTACTTATATACCTGAATATACAGTAGTAGATTAAACTGCAATCACTAGACATAAATTAAGTTATATTAAAAACAAAATAATGTTCTTATTCTTACTATTAAGAGGGTAGAAGGTAAAAATGTACAGGGTGTCCATTTTTCGGTGGTTTTACGGGGTATCTCCGTTATTAGCAAAGACAGAAAGATGCGGTTTCCGCAGCACTTTTCTGTGAAATTAAAGATGCCCCAATTAGAATTTTTCGGGGCCTCCTCGTTTTTGATATACGGGGTGTTTTTGAGAATTTTACATTTTGGGGCACCCCTCATATCTCGGTTACCATCTAAGTCAGTTGGAGGTACTGACCCCCACCAGTTTCATATGCGCTTCTTAATTGGAAAAATAAAATATGATTTTTTGAAATTCAAAACATATTTATATATTTATACATAGGTCCTCATACATACCTCCGCCGAACCCCGGAGACTGACTCTACGATCCCCTGGGGTTCGATCTAACCCAGGTTAAGAACCGCTGCTCTAAGTTATCAAAAAGAAATAAAATGGTCTCGTTGTAGTTTTTTACATAGAATCTAGTGACGTATTCAGATTTTTCTACATTCAATAGAAAGAAACCAAATTTTCTTTATTGTAAATGAGTCACCCTTAATATTTTTTAATAATGTAATTCACTTTTTAATAAATTTCTCAGAAATATATACTTAATACTTTATTTTTTAGTCTTAACATTATACCCGAAATTAACGTTTTTTAAAAAATACAGAATTTTTTTTAGTAGGTCATGACAGGTATTGAAAAAAAAACAAAAGAACACAGGTGACACAACTGACTCTGTCGTAATGAACAATTCGTCTGTTTCTGTCTGAATATTCATGCTCTCTGATTTTTTTATTATTAATTAGAATTATAAAACATAGTTTCTAATTAATAATAAATGATCAGTTTGCCCTAATTACCTATTACAGCCAATGTAAACTAAAATATGACATGCTCGTTTGCTACATCCAGTGTAACGGAAATGCAGATGGTGTATTAGAAGTGTATTTCGATGGTATATATAAGCCTTTTTGTAGTAGAAAGATGAGAGCCGGATAAAATAATTTTTCCAACTATAAAATCAAATTTAACTGAACTGACGAAGGTTTATTTTCTAAACTTCGGTCTAAAATCTACCATAAGGAAAATCGCGAGACGGATGAAATAAATGTGCTTTTGCTTCAAGTGGAACAAATCTTATAATAATAAATATTAACTATGTGTGAAACATGTCTAAGGCATAATGGAGAACAATTTGAGAAATATTTATGAGAAAGTTCAATACGTTCAATTCTTATTTCTTATATTTCACCAGTATTTGTTTTTTTAAATATCTGTCATGGCCTACTCAAAAATATTGCGTAATTTTTGAAGATCGTAAATTTCGGGAATAATATTAAGACTAAAAATAAATTTGTGAGAAGCCTGTTAAAAACTGAATTACACTATTAAAAAATATATAGGGTGACCCATGTTCTTTTCATGAAAACTGTTGAAGATCCGAGTAGGTTATTGGATTTTACATAAAAAACTACAAGTAGAACATATATTTCTTCTTCTTGATAAGTTACAGGGTAACTGAAATATGGTGTGTGTCCCAAAATGTAAAATTCTCAGAAAAATCCCCTATATCAAAAACGAGGACGCCTAGAAAAATTGTAATTGGCATCTTTTGTTTCACAAAAAAATGCTGAGAAAACCGCATGTTTTAGTAATAACGGAGATACCCCGTAAAACCATCGAAAAATGCACATGGAACAATAATTCCTAGAACTGACCATGACGTCTAACAGTTCCAATCACTAGACCCTGCTCCTTGCCCACTCTGCCTATTTCCCTAGAAGATCCTGGGTATGAGAGGCGTCTCAGGTATAAATACCTGTAGTTTGATGGCAGCCACGATTTTTCTTAACGGGCAGGTAAAAGGGCTTTGTTTAAGGATTAACACAACACAACAAATATATCTCTAGAATTAATTTATCAAAGAGGGTATACATGAGAAATTTCGTTGTATATGAAAAGTCGAAAAAGATGTATTTTTATCGCGTATTTACTGATTTATAAGGGAAGTGACATCCTAACAAATATATTTCTAGAATTAAATTATTAAAGAGGGTACATTGGAAATTTCGTAAAGGTTTAGGTTTTTTTTTGTAAATGGTTTTTGAAGACTTTATTTTTAAGTTTATTTAAATTTATACTCTTAAGATCGTTATTGGTACCTATATTTGAGTAATAATTTCAATGGCTTCTTATATTTAATAATTCGAAAATTGGGTGGAGCTTAAATAAACAAATAAAGAGTGCCAATGATGGGATATATCGATAAAAGGCATGTGATTGTTTATAAGTCGAGAGTCACAGGATGCTCTAATAAAACGTTTTTCCAGGTGGAAAATACTTAATGGTTTGATGACTTAATTTAGAGTGTGCTACAATATTTTTATATTACAAATCTGCGATCTTTTCTCTTCTTCTATAGTCCAGCACAGTAGGGTAGCCTGTAAGGCCAGTTATAAAATAACAAAGTTGTTTTTAAATAAATAATAGGCGCCCCAAAAGATAGGACCCCAAAACTTTTTCCACTTGTGTCCAGTTGTGGGTTAAAATGCATTTTTCTATTTTAGTAAAAAATTACAAACATTTGCCGTCCTGTGTGAGCAATACCAAAACTCAATACGAAGAGATCCTTGTTACATACAGTACTTGGATAAAATAGGACAAATATTTTTTGGTGTGAAGCCACCCGAGGAGAAAAAATCTGGTGGACTTTTTGGAAATCTTATAGAAAGTTTTTTAGGTAAGTAAATATTTTGTATATTAGAGGTAAAGAATTGAAATTTAATGATTATAACATAATTGTTGCATTGGGTAATACAATGTATAATCTTGTATACTACCGGTTTAACACAAAGTAGTTCAAATTTTCGATTTTTAAATGTATACAGGGTGTCCCAAATTAATAGTACACAGTAACACTGCAGATTAAAAATATTGGGATTTGGCCAAACTTTGCTTAGTTCAAAAGTTGATAATTACCGAGATACATGGTGTCCAAGTGAATATTTTATTTTCTAATCAACTTCCTTTTTAACCAATATTTTTGCATAAAATTTTGGTCGGGTTTGTTGCAGTTTTCTTGGGGAGAGAAATTTGAATTTGTTAATAATTTTGACGTAGGTTGTATACGTTTTTCGCTGCGGTGTAGCGTATCATTTTGCGCTTTAGTGTATTTATGTTTTTATTAAAAATATGAATTTTCTCATCACTTTTACCTAAAAATGACGTATCTTGTGAACGTTGCTCCGAGCAATTGTTTAATTATTGGATAGGCTATACAGCCTGTTCAAAATGAAGTCGGCACTATTGCCAACTTTCTTATTATAAAAGCTACGAATTCGATTAAATGGGCAAAGTAGTGTAGTTTTTTCGCTGATTATTATGATTATTGAGTGTTAAAATCACATGATACTAATTTGATTATTAATATAATCACTAACTGTCTTTTTTTATTCTTTCATCTAATAATACATATTTTTTATCTACTCCCATAAGTATATTTTCTGTTTCCTTTACAACCTACATAATTGATATGACTGATGGATATAGTTTCATATACGTCCTAGTTAGAATATGAAACTGACCAATCGCAGTTAAGAGTTACATACCCAGGCAACCAGTCGTTATTAAATGTCAATTAATAATGCTTAAATCAGTCAAAGTAATTATTGCCAGCTCATAAACTATTAGAAAATTCAACCACCTGCTGTCTCATTAGCTCAGTGGTATAGCTCCCGGTTTGCACGAACAAGGTCCTAGGTTCAAATAACAGTAAAATGGTTAGTTAAAGGCGGGGGCCGGGTGTGAGGCCCGAACTCACTGCAGTCTTCTTGCTTATTGTGTGCCCCGATCTTGTAACCTTCTACCAAGTCTGTCATGTGGGATGTTTTATCCACGTTGTATGTTCCCGAAGATCTTATGTCCTCTGCGAGACAGCGGTTCGCAGCGATATATTATGCGGGAGGCAGTTTCATCCTCTTCGCGCATGATTTAAATGAATCCTTTGTTTATATCTATCCGTTGAAGGTGTTTTCGCAACTGACAGTGACATCTATATTATGTTGTTTTCTTTTCCTGCTTTGATATCCCAAAGGCCGACCGATATATGCATTAAAAACGAATAGTTGCCTGGTTATGTAACTCTAACTGTGATTGGTCAGTTTTATATCCTAACAAGGATGGATATGAAACTATATCCATTCAGTTAACGGGACTAGAAAAAATATGTATTATTAGATGAAAGAATAAAAAAGGCAGTTCTACTAATAATCAAATTAGTGAAAAATAAGTTTCTTTCGATGCTTGTTATACAATTGATGACTTTTGATCTTTCCGTTTTTTGAAATGAAGGCTAAGTAAACCAATGAAATTAGGCTAGACATACATTTTACATGTCCAGGAAATTATGAGCTGAATAATATGTATCTATTTTTTCAGGAGGCCTAGATGACGATAGTGACGAGGATAATTCCCAAGGGACGCAGGCTTCGACGTCGAGACGTTTAATCGAGAGTAGCGAGCTGGACTAGTAGTGACTTATTTATTTTAATGTTTTGGTAGAGTATGAGTAAAATAAAACTTTCTGTACATAATAATAACATAGGAGGAGCTTATGGAAAAACAACTTGCTAATTTGATAAAACCGTTGCTATTTTGTTTAGCTTAAATATGGTACTTTTTCTTTAATCTACAAATACTGGGTCTATCGTAGACGTTAGAATACCGCAAACCACTGGACTTAAAAAAAACTCGATCCTAATACCAGGTGTTCGTTCTTCGATGGTTTTACGGGGTATCTGCGTTATTAGTAAAGATAGAAGGAGGCGGTTTTCGCAGCATTGTGCTACTTTTTTGTGCAACAAAAGATGCTGCAATTAGAATTTTTCTAGCCGTCACTGTTTTTGATATACGGGATATTTTGAGAATTTACATAGAGTCCCGTGACGTATTTTTTTGCGTAAAAGAAAACAATTTTGCTTTTTTCGAAGGACACTATATATTTTTTTATAATGATGAAAGAATTTAGTTTGTAACAAGCTTTTCAGAAATATATAATTCTTTATTTTTAGCTTAATATTATGCCTGTAATTTACGTTTTTAAAATATACAATTTTTTTGATAGGCCATGACGGATCATTAAATATTTATTAAAAACAAAAATTGATAATTTATAGAACTTTCTCATAAATATTGCCCAAATTGTTCTTCATGGAAATGAACCGTGTTCAATTCAATTGGCTTTATCTTTGGAATATTTCTTTTATCCAGTGGTCGGTTTTTCTTGAAAGCTATTGAACCTAGATTAAATGTGAGTATGTCGCTGGATTCTACGGAAAAGCTACGAAGACAACATTTTATTTCTTATGGATAAGTTACAGGGTAACCGAATTATGGGGGATGTCCCAAAATGTAAAATTCTCAAAGACAAGGAGGACTAGAAAAATTCTGACTGCTGGATTTTTGTTTCACAAAAAATTAGCACTGTGCTGTGAAGACCGAATCCTATCTTTACTAATAACGGAGATACCTAGTAAAACCATCGAAAAATGAACACCCTGTACAGGGCGACGCACATATAATTTATTATAATACAGAATTTGAGAGCACTGAATTTACCCTAAATATGACAAAAAAGTTACAATGCGAAATGTTTGCGTGATGTATTTTTGGCTGTTTATCGATCGATCCCGGCCTTACGCATAAACAACATTATGCCTGATGAACGTTCAAATTTAACTGATCTAAAAGTCTTCGTCTAGTGATAGAATAGATATCTACGATAGACCGTGTGGGTATATATGATAATAATTTATAGATTGGTGAAAGCTTTGCTATTTGGTTATTGTACATAAGAAATTTGTCTTTATAGACCGAAATGAAATGCGACGGTCAATACTGTTTAGAAGGAAATAAAAACTTTATTTTCACAATTAATTTACACCTTTAATATATCGCGAGCTTGTCAAAAATGGTAGCGATAAGATATATCTATGGATTTACTTCCCATAAATCATGAGATAATCAATTCATTGCGCAGTCTTATGATTTAACAAGGCATTAAGGGTTTCCATTAAATCCATTCCATCGTACGTTAAAGTATCTTTTAACGCTACCAATTTGGTTTAGTACTTTTTAAGAAAATGCCTGTGGCCCGGCAAAATTCGAATAGCGTTTTGTTTTTCATATTTTTGTGATACCGTTACCGAGTTAGTTTACCAAGTGAGGGATTTTCTTTCATCGCGGATGAATTTAAATATATGAAGATTAAACATTTTTTCAAGGAATATTCGACTGTTATCTTGTGCTTAAAACCAAAATAAATATAGTAAAAAATCGTCCATTTATTTATATCAAAGAAGGAAAATCCATATATTAATCAAATTGACACAAAATTTCTCTCTGAAATATTCTTTGGCTTTGTGGTTGCATGTTTCGGCCTAAGAGCATCATCAGACGTTACTAATGACAAAAATTAATTGAAATTTTCAATCTTTAAACAACAGAAACGCATAATAGACGATTGGCAAAAAGAATGGAGCAGCGCCAATATTTTCATAACCATGTATATTTTCGAAAAACGCTCGGACTCGTAGATTTTATTTTCCACTTTTACAAATTTTTAGAATTTTTAGTATTTTATTCGATTTTTAAATTCTATTTAAAATTCGGAATATTTTTCATGTAACATACCCTATTTCGATCATCGCATTTCGAGATATCACAATCCAAACAAGATTGCAATGTTTATGGAATTAATTAATAGGGCAGAAATACGGAAAATTATTACCTTTAGTAGTAACCTAGTAACAAACCGCAGTATTATACTTATTTAGCTACTTTCACTTTAATTTAAATGACAATTATTTATTTCCATGAATCTTGCCATCTTTCTATTGTGTTATCTCGCAAACAGCTGAAGATCGAAATCGGGCATGTTATATGAAAAATATTCAGAATTTCAAGTAGAATTCAAAGAACAAAATTTTGGGTATTCCATTTAAAAAACGAAAGACATGTGCCCCGACTTTGTTAGCAATCCTGTATAATAACAGGTACAATCTGTTTCAGTTTTTAAAAATACCTGTTTCCAGAAACCTGTTTCAGTTCCAGACTGTTTAGGTGCGCTTTTGCAGTGCTGCCAATGTAATAACCCAACTTTCAACACTTCGAGTGGGGAAAATTACTCGAGTTCCAAAAAAAATTCGGTCCACGCCCAAAAGACCGTCTGTCTCATAGTAAATCAGTGTTAAATTATTTGCAAAATTTGCATAAGTGAAAAATTAAATCGACGGGTCGAGCGTTATTCGAAAATATTGGGGGTATTCCATTCTTTTTCCCAACCCTGTGTACAATTATTCACGCATATTTGTTTTAGCCAAGTAATCTAAGGAAGTATTTTTTAATTCTTAAATTTTTGAAGTTATAATTTACTTTTGATGTAGGTTGAGGTCTAATGATGGCCTCATAGAAGGAAACATGTAACCACAAAACAAAGTCATTTTTTAAGACCTAGTGTCATTTCAATTAATATATGAAAAAAGTATTTACAATTTTTATTAGTTAGTTTTTGTCTTGTCCAATAAAAAAATGCATTTTCTTAAAACCTACTAACTGAAATTAAAAAACTGGCAGCGTTAATTTGTTAATTTAATGACTTTTGAATTGAACTTGACTCCTATTTCCAGTCCAAACTTTAGGCCCGAGCTCCCCGCTGCTAGGGGGTGAAGTTAGAGGGTTAAAAATATAGAAAAGATCAAGACATATGTGTTAAAACCATAAACATATAATATAAAAGGGGAGACAAAACACCATTTTTTTACAATCATGCATAGTTCTATAGTTTCAAATAAGTTAGAAGAAGATGGCTTTTAAAAATGGCAACGCTGTAATAAGGTACACGTTTAGATAAATTCGATCTAACATTAATCATAAATAGGTAATCGTAGGTATTTTTTACAGAAATTCAGATAATATAAACAAATAATCTATATTTTTGCAATATTTACTTAAAATATAGAATTAGCTACACCATTGCTTTACCGAAAGAAAAAAAAAACATAAACTTATTATTCTCATTTACCGACGAAATATTAATCCGGGGTTAGAATAGTCGAATTTCTTACACACCACGCACTGGCGAACCATTGTAGATGGCTAATAAATAGTTTTAATTGGAAAAAACACTAAAAATTAATCCAAAAACCCAATATATCACAAGCAATCGCAATAGCAGCAGCGATAAACCGGTAACACCACCGCCGGCGGTAATGAATGAAATTGGTAAACTTCAGGGTCATTTAGACACTACCAGGTATAAATGAGCATACAGCGTTGTCATTGTGATTTCCTTGAAACATTGCAATTTGATGTTCTTGGGATATATATAAATAACTTTACGAGTAGAAAATTAAAAAAATACACACATATTTAGTACAATATTTTTACTTAATATGTACACATGAGAAATACATTCAATATAATTATTATTATACCTTTCGGTTTCAAACGCAGGCGGTAGATTTAGGACCCTCAGTGCAGACTTGGCATCATTGATTACTGTTTAAAATTTTGTATGATTCTGACAACACAAAAATAATTCTGTCTAGTTATTAATTGAATGTTTTTCGTTAAGACGGCTTTTTAAGTGACGATAAATATGAAAAATCGCACCTGTTTCGTTTTTATTGGCCCACCCTGTATAAATCTTCATAATTATAGGTCGCCCCTTTATTTTCCGAATGACTTCAAAACATTTTTATTGCATATTATGTAATTAAAAAAACCTTTGTAGGAATATCGCCTCAACATTATATTAAAGAATGATTCAATTTAATCGGAAGTGAGTATATTTTAGCGTTAACAATACATCTGGCATCCGGGACGGTTTTTAAATTATTATAAATATATTTTATATGACTGAATAACGTTTGTAAATAAAAATTTAAGTACGGTAGTTTTTTATTTTGCTTCCTCAGGGGCAGACGAAGAAATTTGTAATATAGGATTTTAACAAGAATATTTGTGGTTTTGTATGGTCTTGGTCTTAGGTATTTCAGGTGGTACCATGGCAATACAGATATTATTTTCAACATTAAGATGGTGTGTGTATATTTTAGGATATAATTTGTTCTATATCGGTTTTTAGCAACTAAGGTGATATTCTCGTATATTATTGGAACTAGCGTATTTTAAAACGACGTATCTGACTACAAATGCTTCTCGCCCCATACAAAGTTTGTCCGTTTAAAGAGTGACCTAAATAAGCGAAGACTGGTGTTGCAGACTGGCTCACAACAGACACTTTTGGATGTTCTACTAATATAGTGATACAGGCAATGTCTCGAAGCGTCAGGGGGATCGAGTACCTTGATTGTCTTAGAGTTAACATTGCCTAGGTGTTCACTAGAATAGAAACGTTTGGTGAAAAATCATGCTCAGAAGATATACTCATAAGATACAACATCCCATTGTAGTGCAAACTGACGAGGTAGATAATACCGTCCATATAACCAGATCATTGGAGATAATGTTCAGAAGTCCACTACAATCTAAATGGTGGAAGTAGTATAATAACGTAATGTTAGTGAGATAATTTCTGTACTCCCTTACAATATAATCGCAGCAAGATGATAATGACCTAAAATCCATTGAAGTACAAAAGCAGGAATATATACAATCTGATTTAGTTTCCTAAGCTATAAGGAATTGACTTGTAACGAAGACACGTTCTTGGAGGAATATGCTATATAATGAATATAATAAAGTAGTAGCAGCAAAAATATCTCTCAGTGTCTGACGACTCTCGATTTTCTTCGAGAATAATGCACTTATTCATTACAATATAAATTATAAATCTTCGCTAGCTAACAATTTTTAATAATGTTTGTGGGATCTTGAACGATTCATTAAAAGACTCATCTAGGCCATAAATCCAAAAACAAGATTATCAAGAACAACTTCCAGAAAAATAAATAGGGGAGAGTGTTGTACCTTGGGTCAATTTTCAGTTTTTTGTTATTATAAATTTCAGAATTATATATTTACAAACTTTAATCAATACATCTGATGCCTTCACTATTGTGCTATGTAAATTGATTTTTATATGCATTTAAAGCATAATTTTTGGTTAAAAAAAACATTGTTTAGTTATTCCTTGCACGATGACCCAAGGTACAAACTGGTAATGTACCTTGGACCAGCATATGTTGTACCTTGGGTCGATTATAAAAAAATACGAAATTAGAACAAATTTTGCTTGCAAATTTGGGGCTTAAAATTTACCCTCGGAAATATGATTTCCGAGTGCATTAATTGAGGCTATCAAGGTTATATTTTGTCCTCGCTCACCACTGGTCATTTGACCTAATTGTTTTATTCCCTTTGGTCCTATAATTTTTGGTGGTACATGGACAGTCGTTAGCCCAGACTCGTCGCAATTCCAAATTTTTTGTGGGGTAAAATTTCCACGAGATAAGAGCTCTTTATAATTTTTAAAAAAAGAAGATACGTTTGCCTTATTGAAGGATGTTGATCTGGCCAAACTTGTGGCTTCAGGTTTACGAAGTGATAAATCTTGATGCCTTTTAAGAAACTGTCTTAACCATTCCTTCCCAGCTATCTTCTGTTCATCCCAAGAAGGCGGATGGGGCTTTTTATTTCCAATTGCATACTGGTATGCTAAAAGAACGAACCTCCATCTTGGCCAAACCGTAATGTAGGCGTGCAGCAGTAAGAAGATAATTTTGTAACGCATCTTCTTCTGGAGTAAAAATTTGTTTTACATTATTGGCGGCAACATATGAAAATTCTGTGTTGACCGATTGTGTGAAGCGCTGATGGAATCTTTCTCCCTGTTCTTCACTACAGTCACCTACATTTTCTGGAAAGCGACCTAAGTGGCTATGGAGGTAGTGAACTGTTATACTCATGTTACAACCGAGAATATGAAAATTTGCAAGCATAGTTTCCACTAATTCTAAGTAATTGTCTGCTTTGTGATTTCCAAGAAAATTTTTAACTACTTGAACAAATGAAACCCAAGCGTTAGATTCAGCCTCATTCATTGATGTGGTGAACTGTGGATCTTTCATAAGTTGCCTTATTTGAGGACCATCAAATATACCAGCTTTTAGTTTTCCGTGCTAATCCTAGAAAACTTACTTGACAAGTACCCAAAACAATTTCCATCTCGATCTAACGCTTTCACAAACTGCTTCATAAGCCCCAACTTGATATGCAAGGGTGGTAGTAAGATTTTTCTCTCGTAACCAAAGGTTCATTCACTGTTTTGTTTTCACTAATATGGGGTTCTGCGTGAATATATGCCAATACGTTAATAATATGTCCTCCAATCTTGCAGGGCGATGTTTTCTTAAAGAGAGAATTTTCTGAACACGACCATGTTGCCTCAAGCGGCAAGCTAAATGCTGAAAAACTTTTCTAGAATGGTGAACTCTATGAGGATAACGCACAGCGTATTCCCTCGAAGCCAAAACTGGGTTTTCAAATATTTGAAAATAAGTCGCAGTTCTAGATGCATTTTGTCCATTTTTTGTAATTTTGGCAAATAAAGAAAAACTGCTACGCGTTTGGCAAGAAATTAACTGAAAAATTCATAGACTCAAAAAATGGATGAAAAATTATGCAAATATTATACCTACATGCGAAAAATCTAGTATTGATTATATCCCAAAAAACTGAAAAAAACTGTTGGACAAACTGCATTTAGATTGTCACCCTGGGACAAAATGCATTTTGATTGTCTACACAAAGCGCTATGACTGAGTTGGTAGTAAGGATGTAAAAAACTTAAGTAGATTTATAAGATTTATTTTTGAAATACAAAATATTTAACAATGAATTAAAACAATACTGACATTTTACATGTCATAAAGGGCCCCATCGTCATCATCATTGCAATCGCATAACATGTCAGCTTCTTTGATAATGTCATCATCGTCAGTATTATCTTGGTTGTCTTGATTATCATTTCGCTCACGATTGTCAGGGAGAATTGGCTGTAACCATGTTAGCTCAGGATCGTTGACCCAATTTGCCCCCGACAGTTCCACTAACAGTTTCGAGAGGCTCTGAAGTTTTTTCGGTTTTATATCATTTTGAAGTGCTACAGTAGACAACTCGCTGCCTTAAAATTATCTGGTTCTATGTTACATAAGGCACATTCCGAGAAAAATAGGGTTAAAGTTTTGGGTATCATAAAAGTGAAGATAAGAATTAAATATTGATTTGTTGGTATAAGAAAACATTTTAGAACCCTATTTGGTTCAAAAATATGTCAATCTATAGTTGATTTCTGTTAGGCCAATTAAATTATTCTTAGTTAAAAAAAAACATACAACTTATTTTTAGAAAAATATATTTATTTAAGTAAATACTCTTACAACATAGGACCCTTTGATTGATTAAACATAGATAAAAACAGTAAGAAACTAACGTTTTACCCGTAAAAACTAATAAAAGTAAATACTAATGTATAAGTTAAATAATCCTGAGTAAACGGAGCTAACTACCTACGTAATTGAACGTAAGTAAACCATAACTTAAAACAAGAAGTTATTTATTTTTTGTAAATTTGCTCTTTTTTTGGTTACATTTTTTTGCATGGGCAAGACAGTTTCGTAGTACTGTCTATCTTGTTGAGGCATATAGGGTAGCATACTTAAAATTGCATCGCGTTTTGATAAAGGTATTTCTGGCTTTACTTGAAATAATTTTGGATCTGGAAAAACCTCGTGCCTGGTTTCTTGACTTTTCCTTGTGGAGCGTTTTAAATTAGTCACAGTAAAGTTTTCAGATTCGTGTGAAGTTTTAAAACCTATTGTTAACTGATCTTTCAGTGAGGTAACTTTTTTATAGGGAACTTCGTTATAATTGTAAGAATCAGCTAGTGTTTTATAATTGAAAAAATCAGATTTTTTCATTTGAATGATTTTGTACGGCTTCTTTGAATTAATTTTTGTCAGAATACGCATAAGTGACACAGGTGAGTAATATTCTACTTTGTTTAAAACCCTTTCAATAACACTGTGTACAGAATCAATTTCCTGTACACAGGAATGTCCAGGAGTGGAGTATTTCAAAACAATTCTTTTTAGAGTGTTCTGATTTCTTAAAAAATTAGCCAGTGCATAGGATATATTTGAGTTTCGATTCTGCGGCACACAGCTGTCACTCCATAAAGTGATTTCATTTAAATCTGGATGTTGAACAATAACATGGCTTAAAATGTTGACAACTGCGCTTGCAATGTCGTTACCTTTGCGCCCCATTAACACTTCTGGCCAAATGCAACAATAAACTTGACCATTAATTGACAGATGTGCGGTTAGATTATAAACTGCCAATTTGCTTTTATAAAAGAACTGGGAAACTTCTGCCTTTGGACAGGTAAGTACATTTTCCAGGTCAAAAGTTAGTACTGGATCTCCACTGTCACGGTCTCTTTTCCTACTAATTCTGGCTGCTTGTTTCTCTTGAATATGCTTTAGGTACTCTTCAGAATCACCCTTTTCTAAATTTTCAGCAGTTTGAAGGTGATTTAATTCACATACAGAGCAACGGTCCTTTTTAGGCTTATTAAAACGAATATTAAAGTTATTAGAAAAAATGTATCTGTATTGGGAAAGTTTGACTATAGGCAATCCAGCTGTTTCCATGTATTTTTGATATAACTCGTACATTTTTGTTATTGTTAAGCTGCCTTCTAAATATTCACATTTGCTATCACGTCTACAATAGTGAGACTCAACTCGTGGGAATGAAGCAATATGCCGTTTTACCTCTTCAACAACATCGTCAGGAATGCGTTTTTTAATATGTTTTCCATGTTTGATGGGAAGAGGTATATTTGTAGTGGAATTTCTGTTCTGCATCGCTCTGTATATAAATTTTTGGCTTACAGCAAGTGTTGCAAGAAAATACTTTTTGCACACTTGTACTTTGCGTTCTTTAACTTTAAAAAAATATTTATAGGTCTGCTTCTTCCTGGAGTTTTCACTGTGTTTTCCCTTTCTTCTTCTATCTGGCACACAAATCTCACAACTGGACGTTATAAAAGTTATTTTGGCCTGTTTGCAGGGCCTATTTTTGGCACAAGTGGGCCCTAGGCCCATATACCCTCTGGGGGCCCCTCGTGATTTAAAAAAAATAGCGCCGCAGGCTAAAATTTTTTGGGTGCCACGCCCTTTTTTTAAAAAGCAATAAAAAAAGTAGTACTATGTCAAAAACTAACAATTATATTATTTTAAATAAACATAACAAAAAATAAATTATATAACAAAAATAATAAAAAATGGTCATTAAAATATTTAAATTTTTCTCTTGCGCGTTTTTATTTCTGCAAATTTATTAATAATTTCATTGGTATCTATTTTTTCTAGTACCTCATTTTCCACGTTAAGAAGGGCCAAAGATGATAAATTATCTGAGTTCAAAGAGTTTCTCAGATATGATTTGACCCTTTTTAAAGTGGAAAATGATCGTTCCCCCGACGCGTTGCTGATCGGTATTGACAAATATATCCTAAGTAATGTTTCAACATTGGAAAATGTTGATACAGTATTAGTTTCGATCAAAAACGCTAACATGTTTTCAGGATTTTGAATGTTGCTAGATTTACATATTTCCTTAAATTGCATTAATTCATTTTGTAGGTCAGTTACATCTATATCTTGATTGTAATATTGTTCAATATTTTTTAGACTTGTTTGGAAATCCCCTTTGGAAATATCCACAAAAAGTACATTGAAAATATCATTAACTGAATTGTAGGATTCTTGCCTTCGTTTTAACTCTGTGACTAATTTGTCGCAAATCACAAAAAAAGTGTTTATCTTAAAGTTTTCATGTCCAACAAAAGCAATTTCCTCAGAAGAACTTTCTTCAAAATATTTCTTTCTTTTCCGTATTCTGGTAGTTTCATCTTTATACAAAGTGTTCTCAGGATGTAATTTTTTTGCCTCGTCTTCAATTTCCCCATATCGTTCTCTTAAATTTGTAACGAAAAGAATTAAACTTTTATACAGTTCGCAAGCTACAGCGAGGTTACTTTTAATTTCTTGCAAACTTTTGCTGGTTGCATTGATCCTTTGTAATAGTTGGTTCCAAATAATACTCATAAGAGCAAACTCAAATGAATTAAGTTTCTTTAAAATATCTTTCGATTCTGACCGGGTGGAATTCTTTTGGTTCGTATCTTCATGCAATTCTAATAAAGCCATTTTAATTTCATTAAAACCAATGACAAGAGAATTAACAGCATCGGCTCTAGCGGACCATCTGGTATCGCATATCTTTTTAACAACCAATGGTTTAGGAGGTTTGGTTTTTTCCAAACATCTTTGTAGAACATTCCATCTGTAAGTAGATGCTGAGAAAAAATTGTATAAATGTTGGACCTGATCAAAATATGTACTTGCTTCTAAACAACTTTCCGCAGCACTGTTGCCGATCAAGTTTAAGGAATGGCTAGAACATGGTACGAAATGTGCACTTTTTGCTTTATGTTTTATTTTTGTCTGTAAACCATTGTATTTTCCAGACATATTTGATGCGTTATCATAACTTTGTCCCCGGCAATAATCAATATTTATGCCAAGACATTTTAATTTATCTAAAATCACATTTGCCAAATTCTCCGCAGTATGAGAAAATATAGCCTCAAAGCCGAAAAATGTTTCTACTGGTTTTCCGTTTGGTAAAACATATCTAATGATTAATGTGAGTTGGTCAATATGAGAAATGTCAGGAGTCGAATCAACAATTATAGAAAAGTATTTGGCGGCACGCAAATCTTTTAGGATGTAATTTTGAACTTCTCTTGCTAGAAGTGTAATAAATTCATTACAAACAGACGGGGAGAGATAACTGACATTACCGCTTCCTGGATTTCCATATTTATGCAAATGAGTTGCCAAAAATGGATCAAATTCACTAAGAAATTCTAAAGAGCTTAAAAAGTTTCCATTTCCCTTTGAAAATATTTTGGTGGTCGACCCATAAAAAGGTAACCCATTTTTTGACAAAAATTTTACAGCAGCCACTATTCTTTGAAGAACGTTTTTCCAATAATCTTTTTCCTGCAAAAAACTTTTTTCCATGTGTGTATCTACTCGACCCTCTACAAAACCTCTACTAACTAATATACTTATAGATGAAATATGTTCAGAAGATCGTTCATGTTGGTTTAAACTGACATTTACATTTTTCCAATCGCTAAAACCTTCATGAGTAAGACGTGTACATTTCTTACTAAAGAGTTTGCATACGTAACAATATAAATGACCGGATTTAGGACTATAAACTAACTATTCTCGAAGAACTTTTTCGCCGTTAACCTTATCTTTATAAAAAGCGGAACTTTGTAGCTGTCGAATTTTGTTATTGTCATTCTGTTTTACACATCCACTAATTTTATCAATATTTTGATTTGGTCGATTAGTTATAAAATATTGCTGAAATTCTGCACTTAGGAACTCAGGCCAATCTGTTACGTCGTTGGGAAATTGTGCTTCAATGGTAACAGTTTCAATTTCTTGTTGAAACGAGTTGTCAAGGTCATACGATTTTTCTAGTTGTGAAATCTCGTGAACCTTGTCACTATTCACAGACACCTCAAGAGAGTCATTGAAGTTTTTTTCTGTAGCCATGGAGACACACAACGTTTCTTCGGATGCTCCGCCACTGGTCGAAGGCAAAGGGTTCGCATTAGCGCATTGAACTTTTTCACGTGAAGTCACAAGAAAAGACAACATTGCATGTTTTTGCTTTTCTCGTTCATTTTCTAACATGCTCTTCCTCTTCTTCTTGCGTTTGTTGCTGCCGCTTGAATATTGTCTAGGAAGCATGGTACTTACTTATTATCTGCAGACTAAAGATAGAGATGTTAGAAAAAGAGTTATGAAAATATTTTTTTTTAAGAAAAATTTATTTACTTACCAACAAAAACAGATATTAATTTTGTCAAATTTTGAGTTAAAGCACTATTGATACAATGATACAAACAATACTAATTATTTGCAATTCAATTACCTTTGCTCAATCCGTATAATGGTTACATAACATAACTATAACTAACATTAACTGCATACTGCATGACTGCATGGCATGAACTATTAACCGAATAAACCAAATAAAGACAAAAGCATGCAGCGCGGCGCGACGACTCCCGACTCCCGCCTTTCGGTGGCGAAGAATGTTGTCGGTACCGTTCAAAGCTTTGACGCCCGGACGCGCCGAACACCAAAAGATCCTTTTGTGATGCCGAAATGCCGTCTATTGGAGAGTTATCGCGTTGAATTTTGAATTTCGGATTGTAATATTAATAAATGGTAACTGTTGTTTAAAACAGTTAGGTCGATCTTGGTGCCCCCTGAGCCAGGGGGGCCCAGGCACGGGCCTATAGGGCCTATTGGGAAAATAGGCCCTGCCTGTTTGTCTAATGAATAAAAGTCTTTAAATATCTGCTGTTGTTCTTCTAGCGTTATCGCTTTGGAACATTTATATATACACTTTGAACAGTCTTTTAATTCTTTCACACATTTTGCAGGCGTGATCTTGTTTTTTGAAGAAACATACTCTTCACCCCGTTGTCTTTTCTCTTTTCTTATATTCTGCTTCCATTCCTTCGGACTAAGTAACCGCTTTCGAACTTTTTTCCTATCTAAAAAAAAATAACCGTTTAGCTTAGCATAACAGCAATAGATCGGCTACTTACAAACCTTCGGGCCAGAGGCCCTTGGGTTTTGTAAAATTGTCGCCCTCAGGGCATCTAATTAATACCCTTGGTACATAAGTAATTATTAAATAAAACAATGTTACATACCTGGAGCATGTAGTTGTCCCTCTTCCCTATTTTCAGATTCTAATTGTACAATGGCGTTGGTGGAACAGGTAGAGGGTGGTACAAAACAGTTATTTTGTGGAGTATTAATGGTATTATTAATAATTTCAACGTTCGGTTCTATTGGATTGTGGTTATTTTCTTCTAAATCTTTCGTAAAGTCAAGAAACCTACAAAATTCAGGGTGTTTACTTTTTCTTGAATTATTCTAACCTCAAAATTTTAATACCTTGTTTTTTCCTTAGTTTTTGATGGTAACCACTCTTTATCTTTATCAGAATCGTAGCCACCTTGACTAAATATGTCTTCTTCTTCACTATCACTCATTTTTTCGCAATATAACTGACTTTTTCAGGAAAAATTTCGGAGTAGTTCGTAGTTGATTATTGCCTGCTACACTAACAAAGTTCTATCAGCACTGCTTTTAACAGGTTATCCGTAAAAACTATAACACAAAGTTCTATGTGTAACATAGAACTTTTTATCAAGTAATATTTTTTAGGAGTCTAGTTGAAAGGTTCTATGTCAGACATAGAACTTTGTTTTAGTAGAGTAATGATTTCAAACAAAATCCTATGTTTCTTCTGTAAATAGAACTTTTATTTATAGGCCGAAAATTATGATTTGTGGATAGAAATGTTGTATGTATCACATACACCCTCGTAATGTTAATAACTCACATAGTGTCAAAATTGTAACATAGAACCTGATAATTTTAAGGCAGCGAACTGTAAAGTTGCAAGCTTCTTTCCGCGTTTCAATAACGTTTGATATTGTTTGGTGGGATCGTCATTTCTGTAAAACAATTCGGTCTTAAGCAAGATATCGGCGTTGTTTTGTGATCTCTTAATAATAATCCGTTTAGCCGCACTGATCCCTTCAATTTTCTTCAAAGATTTTAACGCAGTTTTTATATCGTAAACAACCCAGTCCCTACCAAGTTGTCTAACGTCTCCCTTTTTCGAGTAAATCTCATAGTATTGTGTAGGTGTTTTTAATGTACCGTAAAACGGGGTGACTTGATAGCACTTTTGGAATTTAACCAATTGCACACACCAGAGTGGTGCGTTTTCAGCCAAACAAAAATTACTTTAGATTACTTTGGACCCTTGGCTATTGATTCCCGTGAAAATGATTTATCCATCTCCCACCCCTTTTCTGTAAAAAAACAACAAACCCGTTTTCTAGCGTTAAAATTGCAAATAGGAGCCTAATTGGGGCTTCTTGAAAAAGAGAATAAAACAATATTTTGTATACATTTTTTTTTGGCTAGGAAAACATACATTTTTTTTATCAGAAAAACGTTTATTTTCAAACGATACATAAAAATAAAAATCTCATAATGAAAAATACATTAAACTAAACATAAATTCTCGCAAAAATAAAAATAACACGAAAAAGATTCTTTGGTGACAGTAAAACGTCAGGAAAAAAAAATATTCTCAAAAATACAAAAAACTAATAATTTCTGACACAAAAAACTAAAAGGCACATAGGTGGGTCCAAATTTTTTAAAAAATTAAGCGACACTGATTCCTTTATGACGCTCTTCAAAATCTTCAAAGGAAATTTGTCCTCTTCGAAGAATTTTAAACTGGGAAAGTTTTTCTAATATCTCGTCTCTTTGAATAATGCCTATGTCCTCTACTGCGGGATAAATAAATGCATTTTTTAGCTTAAGACTTTTTCTTAAAAATTTGCAATGGAAAGTATTCCCTTCCAAATTCAAAATTTTGGCAACGTATCTTTTGGAGTTTCCACTTTCAGTCTTTAAAGTCACTAAGATAAAATCTTCCGGTTCAAAATCAGTCACAGCAGAATCATTATTATTATTTTCTAAATCGTCAATTTGCTCTAACAGGTTTTCGGGTAAATCGTCATTTATATTTTCTAGATCAGAAAAGGTCTCAGGGTCATTATCATATCGGCATATGGAATGCAATCATGGCCACTCTCCGATGAGCTTCCATAATGTATATTATTGCTTTTTTTCTTGTGTTGGCTTGTTAGTTTTTTGTCTGTTTTTGTCTTTTTCGGTTTGATGTTAGAACAAGATGGTTCATTCTGTTCTAGATCTTCTTGAGAAACACTTTTACCTGGCTCAATATTTTTAATTTCTTCTTTCTCCCCCTTGTAGCGTCTGCATCTCCAAATCGGGATTTTTTGAATAACTCTGTCAGTGATTGTGACATTAAATTAGTTACGGTTTCATTGGTAACTTCTTTGGGAAGCTTTTTTAAAATTTTTTCCCTGTTAACAGGATGTATACCTGTTGCTTCAAAACCGGCTCTTATATTTTCTTCTGATTTTCCTTCAATGCTGTTCAAGGCCTGTTTAAGGAGGCGAGGAAATACATCTTTTCTAATGACACCTTTGTTATGCTTTTTCCAATTTTGCAGAATTTTTCTCCAGGCGCCTTTTACAGGCCGAAACACGCAAACGTCAAGTGGTTGAGTCATGTGAGTACTGTTAGGGGGCAGTAGAATAAATTTTATATTAAGTTCTTCACATTTGGCGATTACACTAAAGGAGATGTGACTGGCCAAATTATCCCCAATTAGTGCCTTTGGACCCTCTGGCAAATTTTGGAAATATGGTACTATGACATGAAGAAACCAATCCTCAAAGAGGCTCCCGTCAAACCATCCAGATTTGCTACGGTTGAATCTTGCTCTTGGTGGACTGTTTTCGGTCCACGTACTCCACAGATGATCCGCCTTATAAACGATGTACAAAGGAAGTAAATTTCCTGAGGCAGAACATGAAAACATGACAGATGTAGCAGCCTTCGATGTATCCATAATATGTTCAGCTCTTTTGCTAGTTCTTCGAACAACCACTTTTTTACGTCCCGGGTCGTCCGTAAAATTTGTTTCATCATAATTTACGACTGCCTCAGGAGGAATACCATTTAATGATTCAGAGAGGTTATCAAAATACTTGTTTATGGATTCATGGCTTACCTTTGCTCTGCTTTCTTTGATTGCTTGCAAAAGTCTTGCTGATAACTGTCCAGAATGGCGCTCTAGAAATCGAGCCATCCACCCTTCGCCAGGTTTATTATTGTCAAATTGCGGCTGGACAATACCCTTTTGGTTCAAATAATTTTCAACTAACAATTTTATGTCGAATGTATCCATAGGAAATCCCCAGTCTGCAGCCGTAGCAATACACTGAGCAATCGTTTGTTCCTCGACGTCTGATAGTGCAGTCTGTCCCCCTGCTTTTCTAGGGTGGAGGCCCCTAATTTTTCTGTACAATGTGATGTAAGGAATTTGGTACAAACTACTTATTTCCGTTAAGTTTTCGCCCCTCCTACACCTTTCTACGGCCTCGAGCAAGTTTTCATCTGAATAGTCTTTGTACTTCCTACTCCCAACCTTTCGAACATAGTTCCGAACCATTTTTCAAGTCGCCCCTAAAATGACAAAAAAAAATAATGAGGCCGCCATTTTGTAAACAATGGTTACTATTGTTGATCTACTGCCATACCCTTTTAGCCTAATAAGTAGGCATATCAAAATTAATTTGACGTCCCCTAGAAATATTCCACTTACCTCCACCACATACAAGTGTTCAGCCTTAAAAATAACACTTTTTTTCACTTAAAATTCAGCCACTGTGGTCCGGCAACACGAACGCCCAAAAATGATCTAAAATGCGCCAGTCTGTCACTCATGACATGCAGAAACCGCGTGGGAACTTACGGGGTTCCAACTTTAACACCAAGATGGCAGCACAATATTTTAATTAAGGGTGCACGCATTTTCAAGTGGCCCCGTGATTTTCAAGCCACCCCGTTTTACGGTACTGTAAGATCGTGTAACTTTTTCTATTTGTCCGAAAACACGGTCCGCTGGCAAATAAGAATGTCCGCGTACCGGAAAGATAAGTACCACAGATTTAATATTTTGCGGGGCATCTCTGTACAGCCATAGCATTAGCATATGCATCACGTGTGCATTTTTATTCTGTCCGGAACAACCATCTGCGAATAATCTTAACTGTTTGATATCTGGCCCAAATTCTGCTTTATTAAGAAAATCATGTAAAGCAGAACTTGTCTCTGCAGATCCCCTTTTTGCCTGATGTTCCATCCAGGTGTAGAATACTGGTGTTTTAATATCCACGTCAGTGACACAAAAACAATAAAAATACAACTGCTGTGCATAAAATGCATCTTGAATGGGAACTTTCGGTAAGACTTGAACCTGTTGAAGATCAAAGCAGTATGAAACACTCTGTACTGGCTTCTCCTTCATTAGGTTGAAAAATTGTTTGGCCCGTACTTTATGTACATGTAGAGAAGTTTTTAAATTTTCAATTTGTTTTTTGTCTTTGGAAATACTAATAGAAGTTTGGGTCCTAACACAAAAGCCACATACGTCGGTGGCAGGGCTCCCAAACGCAATATTAAAATTATTATTAAAGATTCTACTAAAGAACTTGTAATTTACTTTCAAATTTTCAACTGCACCCTGGTTATACAGATTCCATAAAACAGTAATATTATTTTCGGATGATAGATAAATGCGGCGAGATTTTGCACGCCCGTAATGACTTTCTTGTCCTTTCAAGCTGGCTATAAATTTTTTCACAGCTTCAAATCTATTTATATTCTTAAAAGAGCGTTTGTCTCCTCCACGCTTCTCAACAATACCACTTCCAGATTGCATTTTCCGAGCAATAGTATTTACGCGTCTCTGACTGACACTAAATATTGCTAAGAATAATTTCTGGCAAATGTAGCTTTTTTTCTCTTTCTTCCAAACCTAAAATAAAGAATATTACCTAAGTCCAAGATAAAATTAAGTCGTTTAATTTAAAAAGTTATTTTATTTGTTTCATTATAAGTCAAAATAGTAATATATTCACTCGAAGTCGTACCGTGGACCTTGCGCCCCTTAAGCGTTGCCTAAACTACTACACCACGGTGCAGATCTCTTTAAATTTAAACCATAAATTGTAATGTACTTAATTCCAGTTTAAATTTTTTTTGTCCCTTCGATGGGGGTAAGTTAGGGGGTGATTTTAAAAATATTCAATTTGTCACCGTATTGCACTTAGACAATCACCCTTTGAAGCAAAATAAAATTAATTAAAAGTAAAACTTACATAATATCTTGTAGAGACATTGTGGGATTTCCCGCCTGGTTTTCGATTACGACTTCTTTCTGGTTTTTCAACATCCATAAAATGCCCCAATTTATTATCCTGTTCATTTTTCGTTGTTGTTTTATAAAACATATTTCTGATTGTCTTTATATCGTCTTCGTATAGTTCATGGCAAAAAAAATCCTTACGTTTAGGGTGAGTACAGGAAAAGTCGACAAAATGTTCCAAATTAGGATAATGATCTGAATGCCTTTAAAAAGGAATTTTATTAAAATATTAACAATAACAACATTAGAACTTAAAAATTTTAGATTATATTAGGTAAACAATTATTGCATAATACACACATAACCTAGAAATGATTAAAACTTACCTAACTTTACTTTTACGCTCTTTAGATGTCAGATTTCTTTTTCTTTTTCTACTACCACGGTCCGTATCACCAACTATATGATCCCCTGTCACAGTTACATCCATTATTTTGGATTGTTGCGTAAAAAACAGAGAAATCGAAGGACACAAAACAAACACTTCAGCTACCAACAAGTGCAACGACAAACAAATAGCAGTTAGTCCACGGCACAAGTGTGATGCCCCGGGGAATTATATGCCCTTTTATTTTAAACAAATAAAGTAAATGTTAAATAACCATTCATGAAAGAGGAGATTGGGAAATTGAAAGGATTTATAAAAATTTTAAAATAAAACAAAGATTTTATTTGATTTAAAAATAAAATGATTTACGGTAGTGTTTCAAAAAGTAAATTCAGGAATTAGAATTTTAATAAAAGGTTCAATATTTTTGTTCTTATTCAAAATAAATTAAAAATCAGGATTAAGTTTTAAAAGATAAATATTTTCTTGAAAAATATTCTTAAAGTTTAAGAATAAAATAAACTTACTTTAAATTAAGAATAAAATCGAAGACCGTCGTGCGCCATCACTCCAAAAACAGAAACGGTAAACTGAAAAGATTCCTAAAGTCAAACCCTACCAAAGGTTCAAGGAGTGGGAACAAGTTGTGCAATAGTATTTCATCATCACCTTGAGATTTTCTTAGGAAAAATTCCAACTTGTTTTCAATAACAAAATTCTTGGTACTCTGCTCGAGTCGCGCATACCGCAAATTCTTTCGGTTCAAAAGTTAGAGGATCTAAAAAGGTGCAACCAACCAAATTAACATACGAAATTCTTTATAAGAGGTAGCTTAACTAAGCTCGGGGCCTCTTCGAGGATAAAATTCTTAAACTTGGAAACGATCACGTCACTTTTGGCCCTGAGATTGTTTTTCGGTTTTCTTCGCGGAATAAATTCCTTCTTGTTTTTAACAGCAAAAATTCTTAGAAAAGTCAGCGTTGACCATGAGTTTTTGGCACAAACAAAAATCACGCGATCAACAACATACGTAACGAAACCCCCCTATAAATATCCGACACGCAGTCTGGTGAAGTCAGTCTGAAAAAGTCTGCAGTCTGAAAAAGGCAGTCGGCAGTCTGAAGTCTAAGGCAGTCTGATAGTCACTCTTAAGCAGTCTTATGGTAGCCTTAGAACAGTGAAAAATCAGTTTTTGAGTCGTTAACTAAAGAAATTGGTCCCGACCCCTCGGAGGTCGGGGTGGGTCAATTTATACAAAGTTCGAAGATAAGTTGTGCGATAGTCAGAAATTGTAGTTGTTAAGCCATCAAGTGAGATAGTTAGACAGACAGAATAAACGTTATTCGGGAAAGATTTCATAAACGGGATAAGAAATTATACGAGACATTAAGATTTTAGACGAAAGCAGTGCAACAAAACGCGACGTAAAATCGTATAGTCGGTTCGCGAAAGAACAGTTAATTTAATCGGAAAAAGGTCAGTCGCGACGCGGAAAGTCACAAGAGCAAATGAGATAAAAGGAACGTGGTTGTAAGAAAGTGTTTTACTTTGTAACTTGAAAATGGTAGTGTCAGAAAGAAATTTTCAATCATTGAGAAATTTTATGACAATTTAAAGAAAGTAAAGATCGTTACTAGTGAAGCTCCCTTGTAAAATGAAAGTGTAAATTGTGGAAAAATTGATGAATCACGGTAGTTGTTAAAATAGAATTACAGAATTTTGAGTAAGTTAAACATTGTGACGAATTAGAGATTGTTTATGTTCCCTTTCGACTTTCAAGAAAATTGTATTTGATGTTGAACAATATAACAATAGTGCGGAAAAACAGTACTTTAACATTTTAAAGAAACAAAAATTATTTGTTGAAGGTGCTCCCTTTCAGACTTTATAAATGACTTTAAATCAAGTGAAGGTAACATTTTGAGAAAATAGAATTTGTTTAATGGAAAAGTTCCCTTTCAAGAATTTGTAAATGAATTTAGAACTATTTCAAATGTGACATTTTAAGATTTAACCGGAAGTTATGCACTTATAAAATTATAACCATAATATTTATGTTTACAAGATTTTATGCAGTTTGCCAATGTTATAAGGCAATGATGAAATTGTAAAAGAACGTATGCAGTTTGTCAAAATTGTAATACCTTGTGAAAATTTAAATACTGATACAATAGATGTTTTAAAATTAAATCAAAGGGTTTTACTGATAGAATAGTACTCTAGGACCGACCCAGTTCCCCTTCAAAGTTCTGCAGTGCTTCTGCCCTTATAATAAAAGTATAGGAATAGGGGTGGGGCATTACATTGGTGTCAGGTGTGGGGTTTTGTTTGGTTGAATTGGAATTATCACTTGAGAAAGAACCAAAGGTCCTAGAACTGTAGAGCATTATTTACCCTCTACGACAGTACTTCTATCAGAAAATCTTACAAAAATAAAAACAATTTTGAAATCAACTACCTACCGTGTTAAACAAAAATATACCAGTTTTCAAAGAAGAGTTTAGTATTGAAAACTAGATTCAGGAGGAGCCATAGTGAAACCAAAGATTGAAAGTAATTGAGTAGAAAAACAAAGAACCGGAATTCCTACATATGGAAAGGTCAACCTTACGAATAAGTTTTGAGAAAATAAAAATTAGGATGGCACGAATTTCAAGCAGATGAATTCTAATTATGAAAAACAAAAATATACATTTTTGAAATATGTATGAGCAAGACAGAGTTAAAGTTAAGAAGAAAGACACAAAGGCAACAGTGAGATATTTGAGTTAAACGAGAACAAAGTAAGTCTTCAAGAGAGGAAGCAAGTAGAAAACGAGTTTTGCGATGAAGATATCCGAGGTTATTTGAGATTCAATTCTAAGGAAGCATCTAGGGTTAAGGCCCACATAAGAGTTTTCGAACCAAAAGTGTAGATCATCCTCAAGGGTTGTGGAAGAATAATAGAAGATAGGTCTTCAAAGGAAGCAACGGAGAGATATAGAATTTTGTGAGATATAGAGAAAAAGAAGCTAAGCCTTCAAGAGAGGAAGGAAGAGAGAAAATAAAGTTATGAGAGGCCTCGAAGTGAAATATTTGAGTTACTTGGGAATCAGCTTGGATGGACTATCAAAAGGCCGAGGTCAACACTCAGTTTCCGAACTAAGTGCAGATGTCCAAAAGAAGCTCTTGCAAGTTACTAGAGATTTATGTAAGAGATGAAGTAAAAAGAAAAATTTGTTGTTGTCCCATGAGAAGGGAAGGAGAACTTTTATGGTTGTATCTAAGGTCAAGGCCAATATTCAGTTGAAAAACTAATGTATAGATGAGCCTAAAAGGTTGTTGTGGGTTGCCAGAGATTTGTGTCAGGAAAAGAAGAGCAGAAATTTTGTTGAAAGAAAAATTAAGAACCAAGTTGGAATGAATCTTAGACAATAAAAGAAATAGAGGAAGTAAAGAACATGATGATTCAGATAACAAAAATTTAAAGGTTACTCTACCAGAGATTCTTCGTTACTGTCAATAACAGAAGAATCAGACGCTCAAGTGCTTGACAGGCGCGTGAATGTCTAGAGGAAGGCAGAAGATAGAGGAACCTTGGAGAATAAGAAAAAAAAAAAATATATATACGTAACATCAAAGAAGATAAGAAGCCATACGATAACATTAGAAATTGCAAAAAATAATAACCAAAGAATATCGACCAATGAAGAGGAAGAAAACTTAGGGATCCGGAAATCACTAGAAAGATATAAAAAGGAACAAGGTAAAACGAAAATAACACGTAATGGAAGAAAAAGTGAAGAATAAATCGTGAAGTCCATACCAGAAGAAGAAGTGGTTGTTGCATGTGCCTAAACTACCCCCGACCAACCACACCCGACGAAACCGCGAGAAGAGAAGAGGGAAACAAGCAGCGCAGAAAATAGAACACGGAGAGCCATCTATACGTAAAGCAATATACGACAAGGTGTCAAGAAGAAGGAACGAAAATTTTAAGAGGATAGTGTCACCTAGCGGAACATATGAAAAGTAAGGCGGTACGAGTCAAAAACTACGTCACTGAAGGTATTAGTTAAATGAATACCTAATAGAGTTCGCAAGTAGTTATTAGAGCAATTTAAAAATTATGTGACTCCCCAAAAGGAAGCAGGCCAACGGAAAATTAAGGAATAGCAACATAGACAGAATTTCGGCGGCTCTTTGAAAATTGATACGAGATATAAATCGACATTAAGTTACGTTCAACTCGACTTGGAATGTATCAACTAGCTGACTGGAAAAATTGACAACGAAAATCTTAAGTAGAATCAGCCTAAAGAAAACAAAACTATGCTGAATCAACTGAAAACATGAACACTGAGGGAAGACGAAAACAAAAATCCTTCAGTATTATCCAAACGCTTAGACAGAGACCGACGGGAAAATTATAAATTCAGAATGTTGTGGCTAGTGTTATTTTTAACCTATATTAACCTTATAGAGGACTGGGGGGTACGCGCGACTCTGTACCAGCTTGCCTTGTACCACATCAGGGAACTGAGGCAATTTTATCAAGTAAATGCGATGGGACCGGGAGTGCTACCGATACTAGCTACCCTAGCCTTATGGCAGGGCCATATCCATATGAGCTACCAGATTTTCCGGGAGGCACAGGCAGCGCGCGGGAACCGGCCAGTGAGTCATGCATGTAACTGCGCCCTATGCGACCCAACAACTGGACTAGATCATGGACCGGGCTACTTCTGGAGTATATGGGCGATAGCCGGACTTCCGGTGTGTATCTGCTCGATATGCAGGGCCCGGCCGCAGCCACTACACCAGCAGAACAATAGAACCAACCCTCCAGCTACCACCACCCACGATGTCTCTTGCCAAACTCCCTCCCCCCTACGATTGCGCCGTCCTACCCGTCAACCACCTGCAACCCCCTCAAGACCATTCCTTTCCGTTGTACGGCCATATCCACCAATTCGACATCACCTTCCCCCCCTAAATCCGCCAAATCCAACAAGCCCAGAAAATCGAACCGAGAACGTAGATAATGACGACGAAGAATAAACATTACAAACAGAATGTGTAAAAGAAAAGTTTTTTTTAATTTTGAATTATAACTTAGTGAAAAATATAGCCTATTATCTAAAAAGGGGTTTTAATAAAAATCAAAAGGGAAATCGTTTATAACCCAAAGGGCCTAGAGAAAAATTTTCTTAAGATTTAAATTATGTCAGGAATAATGTAAATTAAGGTCAGTAACACAAAAATTAAGAAAATTTTTTTGGTAGAATTTATTTCAGGATGAATAAGGAAAGCCAAGGCAAGTTTTTCTTATGTTAAAAAAAAAAATACTATTGTAATTGGAAGTCACGAAGTCACAAAGAAAAACTTAACCTTGTTGAAGTACTAAATTGGGATTTAAGAAAACTGTAAAAAGGGAAATGTTTCGAAAAAATTTACAAAAGGGGATATGTTGACCCAATTCAAGTAAGCAGCGAAATATTTTCTTTAAAGGTTTTATAAATTAGGAATTTATAGGATTTTGTTAATTGTTCTAAGTGCATAACGTTTCAGAAGTTTTTTTTTGGGATACGTTAGGACAGGTAAAATGTAACAAATATTTTTAAAGGGTATGTAAAAGGTAAACCACTTTCCGTTTTTACGAACAAACAAAAGAAATAAAAAATTTAACAATGAAATCGGGATTGACCGCCAACCTTAAGTTTATCTCGCTCAGACAGTCAGATGCCCGCGCCGCGCCTATCATGCGCCAAATTGAGAAGCATAAAAAACAACCGTGACGTAAGCACTATGAAGTCTGCCACAAGGAGAATACGAACAAAAAGGTAACAGAGGAAATCGAGACGCGCACGGCAACCCTATCGATATAAAGCTTATATGAAGGTTGACAAAAGGATCCATACGAACGAGAATCGTAACACAGAAAAATTTTGTACGGGCGTCGCTAACGAATAAAATGAATTAATCATTTCATTCGTCTTATAAAGGTTGGAGTGATGTGATGCCCCGGGGAATTATATGCCCTTTTATTTTAAACAAATAAAGTAAATGTTAAATAACCATTCATGAAAGAGGAGATTGGGAAATTGAAAGGATTTATAAAAATTTTAAAATAAAACAAAGATTTTATTTGATTTAAAAATAAAATGATTTACGGTAGTGTTTCAAAAAGTAAATTCAGGAATTAGAATTTTAATAAAAGGTTCAATATTTTTGTTCTTATTCAAAATAAATTAAAAATCAGGATTAAGTTTTAAAAGATAAATATTTTCTTGAAAAATATTCTTAAAGTTTAAGAATAAAATAAACTTACTTTAAATTAAGAATAAAATCGAAGACCGTCGTGCGCCATCACTCCAAAAACAGAAACGGTAAACTGAAAAGATTCCTAAAGTCAAACCCTACCAAAGGTTCAAGGAGTGGGAACAAGTTGTGCAATAGTATTTCATCATCACCTTGAGATTTTCTTAGGAAAAATTCCAACTTGTTTTCAATAACAAAATTCTTGGTACTCTGCTCGAGTCGCGCATACCGCAAATTCTTTCGGTTCAAAAGTTAGAGGATCTAAAAAGGTGCAACCAACCAAATTAACATACGAAATTCTTTATAAGAGGTAGCTTAACTAAGCTCGGGGCCTCTTCGAGGATAAAATTCTTAAACTTGGAAACGATCACGTCACTTTTGGCCCTGAGATTGTTTTTCGGTTTTCTTCGCGGAATAAATTCCTTCTTGTTTTTAACAGCAAAAATTCTTAGAAAAGTCAGCGTTGACCATGAGTTTTTGGCACAAACAAAAATCACGCGATCAACAACATACGTAACGAAACCCCCCTATAAATATCCGACACGCAGTCTGGTGAAGTCAGTCTGAAAAAGTCTGCAGTCTGAAAAAGGCAGTCGGCAGTCTGAAGTCTAAGGCAGTCTGATAGTCACTCTTAAGCAGTCTTATGGTAGCCTTAGAACAGTGAAAAATCAGTTTTTGAGTCGTTAACTAAAGAAATTGGTCCCGACCCCTCGGAGGTCGGGGTGGGTCAATTTATACAAAGTTCGAAGATAAGTTGTGCGATAGTCAGAAATTGTAGTTGTTAAGCCATCAAGTGAGATAGTTAGACAGACAGAATAAACGTTATTCGGGAAAGATTTCATAAACGGGATAAGAAATTATACGAGACATTAAGATTTTAGACGAAAGCAGTGCAACAAAACGCGACGTAAAATCGTATAGTCGGTTCGCGAAAGAACAGTTAATTTAATCGGAAAAAGGTCAGTCGCGACGCGGAAAGTCACAAGAGCAAATGAGATAAAAGGAACGTGGTTGTAAGAAAGTGTTTTACTTTGTAACTTGAAAATGGTAGTGTCAGAAAGAAATTTTCAATCATTGAGAAATTTTATGACAATTTAAAGAAAGTAAAGATCGTTACTAGTGAAGCTCCCTTGTAAAATGAAAGTGTAAATTGTGGAAAAATTGATGAATCACGGTAGTTGTTAAAATAGAATTACAGAATTTTGAGTAAGTTAAACATTGTGACGAATTAGAGATTGTTTATGTTCCCTTTCGACTTTCAAGAAAATTGTATTTGATGTTGAACAATATAACAATAGTGCGGAAAAACAGTACTTTAACATTTTAAAGAAACAAAAATTATTTGTTGAAGGTGCTCCCTTTCAGACTTTATAAATGACTTTAAATCAAGTGAAGGTAACATTTTGAGAAAATAGAATTTGTTTAATGGAAAAGTTCCCTTTCAAGAATTTGTAAATGAATTTAGAACTATTTCAAATGTGACATTTTAAGATTTAACCGGAAGTTATGCACTTATAAAATTATAACCATAATATTTATGTTTACAAGATTTTATGCAGTTTGCCAATGTTATAAGGCAATGATGAAATTGTAAAAGAACGTATGCAGTTTGTCAAAATTGTAATACCTTGTGAAAATTTAAATACTGATACAATAGATGTTTTAAAATTAAATCAAAGGGTTTTACTGATAGAATAGTACTCTAGGACCGACCCAGTTCCCCTTCAAAGTTCTGCAGTGCTTCTGCCCTTATAATAAAAGTATAGGAATAGGGGTGGGGCATTACACAAGGACAAACTTCTGTTAGTTTGTCTATCTGACATGGACATTCAGCACATAGAAAGTCCAAGACATTTTCATCATTTAATTTGCATAGGATAAAATGCATTTAGTACGTCTTTTCTGTCGTAATATGATAGCTCTGTGTATGTAGTTTGCGATGCCACCTTTGGTTGAAAATTTTAAAAAATGGACAAAATGCATCTAGAAAGTTTGCTCCTCATTTGTAAAAGGCATTTTTCTTTAAAAAATATCACTTGTCTCATAAAAATATACTTAATTGTCACTAGAGTAACAGAGACTGCCAGATATAATTTAGCACGGAATAACAAGGTTCTTCTTTTGTTTATTTCGCAATTGTCCATGGCCGCCATGGCAATAAATGGAACACTTGGATTATAATTGTATTTTTTAGATAAATAACTAAAATAAAAACCAAAATAACATAATTTAATTAAAAAAATAACTTAATATGAATAACTAATATGAGTAATTAGGCCAAAATTGATTCTTTCTAGGATTTCAACATTTTCATATCGGAAAATAGCAAAATATTGGTAAAAGCCAAACTGAAATTACAGTGTCCCACTATGTTTGCGATAACTTTTAAAAGACAAAAGATAACGACCTCCGGTTTTCGCCGCAATTTTCAGTAACAAATGAGCTATAAATTAGAGTAAAAATGAATGACTGTTTGCATTTAAATTTTTCAAGAAATCGAAAGAAATATTTCAAAAAAAAACGCCCTCTTTTATCATCCGCACGAACTAATTTTCGAATTATTAATAATAACGTTTAATCAGGGCGAAAAGTTCTTTAAAACAAGCCATAGTTTGTTAAATTTGGGTAACGCAAACCGAAGTTACGGCCCTTTTAGTATTTTTAGTTGTTACCTTTCCCCCCTCCATTACCATAGTAACTAAAAAAAAATTGTTATCACAAATTTTATAGAGAATATTACAGAAATTATAAAAAGTTAATTTTCGACCTACATTGCTTTGCAGATATTAGCAGAAAGTAAGGATTTTGTATCGTAGCATAGCGATTACGCTCCCTAGTGGTAAAATTACGAACTTAAAAATATTTTCCAGCTAATTTCTTTAGTCATATTTCTTAATAAATTTTTTACCCCAAAGTTGTAGCATGTATCAGGTGGAAAGGATAAAAAACACAAAAGAATCTTTGTTATATGAACATCTAAAACTACCCCGTTTTATTTTTAAAGGAATGTGAATGAATTAGACCACTCTATTTGGTTTTTTAAATAGCTTCTTTTGTTTACAAAATAACGGTATTTCTATATAGGGTGTTCCTCAGTCGATACTCGCCATTGAGACCGCGGAAACTCTGAAAGGTTAAATTGTTATAAAGTTGTACAATCTTTCATTGTAAAGAAGTGAGTGTAGAAAATGCCCTTCATTTTTCAATTTGTTGATAAATAACCTCGCAAGAAAAAATATATATATTTTATAGTTTCCAAGATCCCAATGGTGAGCATGGAATTTGCACCACCCCGTATACCTAACACCATTGCCATCAAAGGGCTGATACAGGTAGTCCTATTGTTAAATTATCAAACATTTAATTTAGTATTAAAAATGTTTTTTTTCATAAATTAAACACTATTTAAAAAAAAAACATTTAAATTTATTATCGTTTAAGATATCATACATTGTTCATTCATTCAACACCCATTTCCTCCGTAGTAGGTCCTGTTGGGTAACAGGTCGACTTCTTTGGTACATGACTACCCCACAGCTAATACAAGTCATGAGTTTAACTCATAAATCCACATATGGAACTGAATTGCTGTGGCTCCACTCTAATTGCACTGTTCCACATTTAAAACATTTACTGTGGATTCCTGCACCTCTTAATCCCTCAGTATTAATACAGAACTCAGGATGTTGATCTTCTGGTAACATAATGTTGATGTTATAACAGCACAGTGTATTTTTTATAAGGGCGAGATCAAGAAACCTTGACCATTGAATCGAGAATAAATTTTAACCCTCTACCTTACTATAGGGCCTATGCAATATCATTTTAATAAAGAAATAACAAATTTATGAACAATTCAAACATAAAAAAATCAATTTTCCCAAAATGACGTATTTTTTTTAACATAATATATGAGATTTCCCATGTAAATTGCTTCCATATTGATTTTAAAGAAAATGTATGGCCAATAATTATTTTTGAAGATTTAAATCATTTGGCTGCTATTGCTTGTTGAAAGAAAATTTTGTTGATATTTGAAATAAAGTACAAATATAGCATAAGAAAAAAACATTGTTGTTTATTGTTTTTATAAAAAAATATACATAAAATAACATATAGGTATTCGAAATAAACAGTGCACAAGTATAGTATAATAAAAAAAAACATTGATGTTTATTGTTTTTATAAGAAAATATACATAAAATAACATATAGATATTTGAAATAAACAGTGCACAAGTATAGTATAATAAAAAAACATTGATGTTTATTGTTTTTATAAGAAAATATACGTAAAATAACATATAGATATTTGAAATAAACAGTGCACAAGTATAGTATGATAAAAAAAACATTGCTGTTTATTTGTATGTTTTTATAAAAAAATGCATAAATACAAACAGGTATCTTAAAAAATAAAAAAAAGGAAGTTAGATGGTAGATGGACATAATATTTAAAAATTTATAGAAAAAAAATATCAAATTTTACATATCGATATATGCAACAAATAACATTATAAGTGACAAATCTGTTCTTACATGACAGGTTGAGGTATATTACTTTATCATGATACTACAGGCAAAATAAACAGATACAAATGGGATGAAAGAGGCATTTAAAAATTAAGCTAAAAACAAATTTTTGGTTTGAAACATTGAAAACTGTTTTGAATTCTGAAATTGACCAAAATGTCACATTTTGTTATTTGATGCGTGTATATTTTCAAAAAGAGTAACTTTACTGACTACTAAGCTTACCTACACAAAACTAAAACCCTAATTTAATTATGCACTAAGTTTACACTAAAAAACTATTGAAAAACTTTAGTTTTTTTTTATATTTTAACACACTGTCTTCTACTGTAGATAATTTATGCGTAAGTTCATCAATTTGATTTTTTAAATCTAAAGCTGAAGTTTCGTTTTCCGCCAACTGTAATTTCCACGTGTCACGTATTTTGAAGCAATTTTTAATTGTTTCTCTCTGGTCTGGCTGACTGCACTCCCAGTCCTCTTCTTTAGTTAGATTTTCAAATATTTTCTTGTGTTGCTGTTGTTTGGCAACTGGTTTCTTCTTATTTATAGAACCAGATTTCTGCTGCTGCTGCTTTTTCTCTAATTTATTGCATTTTATTGGTTTTTTGTATTGGAACAAGTCTTCCTCTGATTTGGTAGATGTGGATGACTGGGTCTGATCAATTTTCCGCTTCGTATTAGCACTTGCGTTGTTCCTTTTCTTTTTTTGGGTATAAAAATCACCTTTACTGATTTTTGGGCTTGTTAACAAGATACCCAATTTTGACGATGATGGAGCAGAAACGGTGGCAGAAACAGTTCCAGGAATGATTTCAGGAGCAGCAGCGGTAGCAGGAAGTAACAAGTAGGGTTGAAATATACGTAAGAAAATTCCTCCGGGCCCGGAGTAATGCAGGTGTTCTTTTGACCTTGTTTTTTTATGGTAAGAGTAATGCAGGTGTTCTTTTGACCTTGGGTTGTTTTTTATGCAGAGTAATGCAGGTGTTCTTTTGTCCTTGTTAGACCACGTGCGTTTTGTTTTGATGTAGGTGTTCAGGGAGTAATGCAGGTGTTCTTTTGACCTTGTAATAGAGTCGGTCCTTGCGTGCAGGTGTTACTAGACCTCGTGCGTTTTGTTTGGATGCGTTCATTTTAACCTTGAAGTGTTTTTCCGCTGCTGCAGTTGTTATTTTACTCCCCTTTCCAAACATTCAAACTTATTGACCTTGAATATTAGTGTATAAATATGCTACAATTTTGCTATATTTCTATACTTTGAAAGTCACACTTGAGACGCTAACATTATCTGTCTTGGAAAGTAATTGAAAAAGTAGAAATATTTTTGTGCTTGTGTTTTGTGTGTGCGCGTTTTCTGTGTGAAAGGTAAATAATTGTTTTATTACATATCTCACCAACAACAATGAGTATTTCACAGCAGACCTTGGGTGAAATTAATAATATGATTAATAAAGATCTCGAATTTCCGGAACGCAGGAAGCTATCAGCATTGGGTGTGGGAATGGGCTATATTATTAAAAAAATGACTCGGATAACAACACGTTTTGGGAAAACTATTGTTGCAACCTTATACGATCAATCGAATGATGAAACATTCCAAACATTTCTGCCAAAACGTGTATCTGATGCGTTTACTCAGATTTTTATCGATGACATGAATATGTCGGGTGAGAAATATACTTTGACATATATGGGACAGAGTACAAATGTATCACCAGGGGGTAATACACGTGCATTAATAAATTTTGGTTGCTCAGAATAAACTTTTTTTAAATCTTTATATTATCATATTATTTAAGTGTTAGTAGTTGGATATGTAATAGAATAGTTTTTGATAGCACACACACACACACACACACACACACACACACACACACACGTCGTGAGCGCATATACATAAGCAAAATATTATCTATTGTTTAAGATGTGTGACAGTAGTGAAGCTATTGCTAGACAAAATCAAGATGCTTATGTGCATAATTTAGTATTAAACCTCCGCCAGAATTGCTGGTGATGATGGGTCCGGTATGGTTTTGCATCAAAAATATATGACAAATGGAACGAATTTTCTATCTGGAGCTCACAGTTGTGAACGTTTTCTCTATGGGTCACTGCAAGAGAACGATTTTATTGTTGAAATGGTCGAACAAGGATTGGGAAATTTCTTAGTTGAAATGCCACATATTAACATTAATTTATTGGCGTTTTATGGTTTGTTTCCACCGCCACAACAACACAACGACGACGACGAAGGCTGTGATGACATTGATGTTGATGACAAAATGGATGGTAATGGAGGAGAAGAAGAAGCCAATGCGAATGATGCCATATCATACCCTTGCAACAATCATGCCACCGACATAGATGAGCGTACTATTGTAATGTTTAAAAATTTTAATTTGTAAATGTATTAGATTAAGTGCAACAAAAAAAAAAATTATAAATAAATTATGTTTAGCTATTATATATTGTTTTATTTCCCCGACCTAATATGCTATGAAAAATTAAGTAGATGATATTAAAAAACGTCTAAATAGATGATGTAGGGATGTAGGAATATTAAAACACGTAGGGCATTTTTTAATTATTTATTTTGGTAAAAAATCATAAATATAATCATACAAGAGATAAGCATTCCTAATACTGCAATTACAAACTTCTATATCATGATTAGAACATGTCGTGGTTACTACGCCTTTAGAGAGTTTTGGTACCTTGACACTTGATGATTCTAAATTAACAACATATGGTTTATTACTTATAAATTTCATTTGGGAATAAATCCCTTCCAAAAAGCTCTTCTTTATTTGACCCTTGACATATATCTGGTCAACGCCTCGCAAATCGTTGCTGATGATGGTGTAGAGGTCTCTGTAATCGGTCACACCATAATTATAAAAGATACCATGATGGTTTTCATATAGAAATAATACTCGCTTCTTACAAGCATCACTCAAGGTGTGAAATGGAGTAGCAGGCTTAAACAGGTAGCTCTTCATGTTTTTTCCATCATAAATGGCCAGTTCTTTAGCTTGAAATTCTGGCACCTGGAATCCTTGAACATCGACTACAGCAAACTTCATCTTCCAAGGGTTGCAGTGTAACTGATTACAATTTTTCTCAGCATAAAAATTAATATAAGTAGATGATATTAAAAAAAAATTGATTAGTTGGTAATAAACATGGGTCGCAGCAACAACACAATTGATAAATTTGGTCGTCAGAGGGCCAATGCATCAGTGCAATTATTACGGGGTTTACCTGGAGTAGATAGGCAACACGGATTCTGGGCCATTTAGGGGTAGTTTTACATGTTATTCCTTATGGGAAAATTTAAGGTTCGAATTGCAATTTTATGGCCATCATAGGGGTAGTATATGAACATAGGTACAGACGCGTAGGCTGGCATGGAGACTACCAGTGGCCATAACTACTTGAGCGCTAACTACCATGGGCCCTAACTACCGGGGGCACTAACTACATAGGCCCTAACTACTGGCGCGAGCTTCCGGGATTCGCGGGGGCCCAAAGCCGCGTCTAGCGCGCGTGACACACGGCCCGCCAGGTACCCCCTTCGAGGGGCCCAAAGTCGCGGGAGTGCCTCACCGGATCTCGAGGGGGCCCAAACCCCCATCTGATGACGTCGATGGTCCCAGTGTAATATTAATCCTGAAAAAAAGTTTTCCATCTGCCAGTCTCGAACCGCCGTCCTCTAGATTACAATCCATAGAAAGTTGCTCTGCGCTATCCGGGATTGTTCGGAAAAACCGCAAACTATTGTTAGATATGGGTACGGGGGATAAGCATTAAAACAACTAATTTATATGGCAATATTTATTTCGCACTATTATACATTAAATATATGACAATTTGCTAATACCATCAAATGGGCATAAATACTACTAAAAATAATAAACCGTAAATAATAAATGCTACATGGGTGAAATAATATTATATAGAAAACACTGGTTAAAGGTAAATAAAATATATGATACGATGTATAGAAATATCTTATAAACGGGGTGTTAAAAGTAGTAACATATAAAATAACTTTGTAAACAGGTTCATGCAGAAATAGCTAAAAAGTATAATAAATAATCATTGGTTGTGTATAGGTACATCAACAGCAGCGTCTTATTAGGAAAAACCAGGCTCTATATAACACTATAACAAAAAAGAGGCTGATGTACAGAAATTTATTATTATACTATTAAGGTAGCGAGCCGTAGGTGATATAGGATATACACTAAAGCATACATGGAACAGATACCTATTTTACACAGCGCCTGTTACATGCATACATTAGCGCACCACATATAAATTCTATTTACTACTCCTGGCTATATATTATATAATTAAAAATAGAACTATTGTTGAGGCGAGAATTGGGGATGTAATACATCACACACGAGATAACGAGCTCTTAAACACGATCGATACTTCATGTGCAATATAATACATACCTCTACTGCTAAGTACGGGCCTGCAACTAAAATAGATTTAAAAATACATCGATTGACGGGGGCAATATAATACACACCCGTCATGCTAAGTACGGACCTGTAACTAAAATAGAATCATGAAAAATATAAACATATACCCTAAGATATCCATGAGACAACAGGTTCATACTATCTAAAAAGTATAATAAATGATCATTGGATGTATATGGGTAAATCCACAGTACTAGTAGTAAACTTAGGAAAAACCAAGCACAAAATATATTCACACCTAACACAAAAAGAGGTTGATGTACAGAAATTTATTATTATACTATTAAGGTAGGGTGCCGTAGGTGATATAGGAAATACACTAAAGCGTACATGGAACAGCTACATATTTTACACGGTAACTGCCGCACGCACACAATAGCGCAGGGCCTATAAATTCTATTTACTACTCCTGGATATATAGTATGTAATTAAAAATAGGACGATGTGATGTTGAGGTGAGAATTGGGGGTGACATGTTTCACACGTGATATAGCTACCTCTTAAACACGGTAGATATTTCATGTACAATATAATACACATTCTTTCTGCTAAGTACGGACCTGTAACTAAAATAGAATTGTGAAAAATATAACCATATACACCGTTAATAAATCGGCAAGCCAGGAAGCGCGCAAATATTCAACGGCGCTAATACTCATAGGAAAGATAACTGCAGTGACCTTGCAACTAGTTTTTAAATTGTTGAATAATATTAAAAAGCAAACGACTTAAAACCATTTAAAAACGCAACATTAGATACATAAATTATAAAAAATATGCAGTCATTGTTACAACGTACATCATTAAAAGAATTTAAATATTAAAAAACATATTTTATGAGGCCCTTAGACATCATATAATTACCCGCTATTGAACAAACGGTACAGAATACAATAACAAAAAGACAAAAACCCCCACGAGAATGTACATGGGGCTCCTAAACACAGTCTGTAAGCATTACTAATCACATAAAGTAATACACCCCAAATTTTTTCACACCGATATATCGGGTCGAACCAAATTATAAAGTACGCCCGATTAGCCTACTTATAATTTGGACGAGCGTAAAAATTTGGTTCTATGAGGTTTGGTTGACTGTATCCCAGTCGTAACAGGATACCAGATCGTGAACTGACTCATAGATGTACCCCATTTGATTTTTTTGAACGGAAAACAAAGTTTCAAACCAAAAACCGTATGTTGATGTCTTTTATCGCCCCATAATGGGACATATTGGCTCTTTTTTACATCATAGTTTTTATATTTTTGGCTATATAGTTGGCCCGTTTTATAACAGTATTTGACGTCTTTTAGCTATATAGTTGGCTCTTTTTATAACAGTATTTAGCGTCTTTTAAGTACATATTTTTTACATCATATTTTTTGTTATATTTTGGCTATATAGTTGGCTCTTTTTATTCATCTTTAGCAATAACAGATGATTACATATTCTTGGCGTCTTTTATGTTTTATATATAGGATACAACAGACCTTTTACAGGAATAAAATAAATATACAGAGCGCGGCAGATGTAAAAGGAATCAAAAAATCCGCAAAAATCACGGCTTACAAATCATGGGTAGATATGACGTGCGCATAGCATAGGTGGTGTGGGTTTCTATGAACCAACAGAACGCTCCCCACCCAACCCAAGTGTTATAAATATACGTTCAGAGCCACGGCTTGCCTAATGTTGTGTGTATTTGCCAAAGTTACAGGTATGTTACATATAGTGTTTATAATATTCACCAACCCCGCATCATGCACATAGTATACCGAGGTTCTATAATAGTCCAATAGGTCTATCATATATTCTTTGTATTTCAGGGTATATTATTTAACATCTAAAGAGCGAGTTTAAAAATAAGACCTCAATTGCAATGTATAGGTGCTAGTTATGCAGACAATTATTCCACTTTAGCAGCTCAACACTAATTAAAAGCTTAATGTTTTAACAACAGGTTTTCATTTTACGGGGTGGAATATATTTACCCTCTCTAGTGCAAGGCTGCAAGGGCTATCGGGCTAGATAGCGACAATATGGAGCTCTGTATGCCCGTCTTAACAGCATTAAATATTTCCATTACCACGGTTGTTGCCGCAGGCATTGAACCGTTTCAAATAAAAAACTTAATCTGTGTATGTAGGGGCTGTATTAATATGTTAGTAGGAGATTAACAATAAGGCTGTTTTTAGAGTCATAATTATTTTTAAAGGGTCGAAATTGAAACGCCATATATAAATACTATATTTATTTACTGCTAATTACAGTATTCATTCACAAACTCGATAACACCATGGCGCTTCACTTCTGTTAATATATTCATTAGCTCGGATTTGCTTCAGGCACCATTGTCTAGCCGGCGAAACCGTTCAACGCATTGACTGGGGGGTCTTCTCTCGAATCCGGCGACCTTTCTGTGTACGGTTGCTTTTTGTATAGAATACAGGTTCTTGGGCGGAAATAGGGGTGCGATTATATTTATTTGACATAATACGACATAATTTTATGTACGTACCTGTAATTATAGCAAGGAATATTTTAAAATTATTTATTGTTTAGTTTTACATTATTGTCAATAATGCTACTTAATAAATATTTTAATTGTTCTAACAAGCCAACGTTTGGGCATTTTATGTTGAAAAAATTAAGATCCATTTTTCCTGTACTAACCAGGGTGTTTCTAAATTCATCGTACTCGAAATATACCCCATTTTGGATAAAATATAACCGTCCATTTGTAAAGCGAAATACCCCATCCACCTGTGCGGGGATACCATTAAAAAGTTCAGATATAAGATGCGTTTGATGGGGCCTAAAGCGGCATTCATCTATTTCCAATACTGTAAACTTATTTGTGAATAAATAAGTCCTCCCCTTATTAGTATTTACGGCCGCCGTCAGATTTGCAGACGGGGATATCATATTAACGTTTTCTACCCGAACTAATTTAAATGTCCCATACTCAAATGTATAGATAACATCATCAGCTATTAAGACTACTTGACCATTTGGTCTCTCATAAATGGCTGTAATATTTTTAAAATTTGCAGGCAGAAAGGTTAGATAATCGGCCAATAGGAACGGGTCAGCACTAATTTCTTTAGTCTGTAAATTGTACATCCATACATAATGGTCATAAAATATAAAAAGCTTGTTTTTTATAATTAAAAATGTATTAAGCGTTTTCGAATTTAACGCGCATAAATCCATTGTCTTTTTAAGGGGTGTAGACGTCACAGAAGAAGTTGTAGGTCTTGTTGTTGTCGAAGGTTGGGGTGTTGAAGGCTGAATCGGGGGTCTCGATGAATATGTAGTTACAGGTGGGGGCATCGTAACACGATTATACGGCACTATCTTTGTATACTTTTTTTTAGATCCATACAGCCACTGAACGGCTAAAATATCGTCAGATGATAATTCTGTTGCGTTATGATAATATGCATACATAATGCTTTCAGGGACTGACGAGTGGTCTATCCCGAGCGCGTGTCCGATCTCGTGTAATAAAACGATAAACAGGTCGTGTTCTCCGGTTTTGACGTCAGAGCCAGTCGTCCAGTTTAAAGCTTTATCAATATGGATCTCTACATTGGTAATATCGGGGCCTGGGAAATATGCATGTGCTAATCTTCCATTTGAAAACCCATATGTGCAGGTTATTTTTGTCCCGTACCACGAATACGTGTGATCTTCTTCGTTAAATGAGATTGTTATATTGGGGTTATTTCTTGAATATATAAACGTGAGATTAGCATGTTCCTGCCATTTATCAAAAGCCTTTCGGGTTGTTTCATAATAGGACAAATGTGACTTAGCGGTAGGGGGTGGATATATATCCCATGCTATAACCGCCCCGGCCCATTTTCCCGATCGTACAGTAAATGCTGACGCTAAGTCAGGCACAGAACATCTAGGTTGTTTCATCAACGTAATTGTTTCATTATTTAGCGTCCCATTAGGCACTAAACCATATCTAACCTGGAATTCCTGAAGCCCCGGGGTTATAGATGTTAGAGAACCATCCTCGTCCGTATCGTTTATATACCCATATTGACGTAAATAGCGGGTTGCTAGAATTTCGGGTGATTCCTCATTGTCCGGGAGCTCTGTAGGCTCGTCATTTCCTTGGAGCCCAGTAGGCTCGGCCTGGGATGCTGCGATGCAAAATATGAGCACGCTTACGATAAACATTGTTCACCAAGCGTCAAGGTTAAACTAAATGTCTTTTTATGCTAATCTTAATTTATATAGTATCGGGCTACTTAGTGATTTATATTCTTAGAGAATAACTCATACGCGGTTCAATGGAATTCAGTGCGTATATATGAATGAAATACTATTATATTACGAGGGGGATGTCATAGTATTTAACACTAGATGGGGAGGAGTCGCTCAAACACGACGGTATTCTTTCTTAATAACTTGACGCTTATGATCTTAATAACAACCCTAAACAGGAGTACTAAACCGTTAAACCGTTAAACCGTTAAACAGCTGTTATAAACCGCTGTTGAACCGTTAAACCGTTAAACAGCTGTTATAAACCGCTGTTATAAACCGCTGTTGAACCGTTAAACCGTTAAACAGCTGTTATAAACCGCTGTTGAACCGTTAAACCGTTAAACAGCTGTTATAAACCGCTGTTATAAACCGCTGTTATAAACCGCTGTTATAAACCACTAATCCACTGATCCGTGGTTGATCGGGTTAACAACTGGTTCGTGGTTATTAGGGCTGATCACCGATTCGTTATAATAAACCGCATAGAAACAGGAAGGCGGCTTATGAAACCGCTAGGGAAACATGTTATATAATCACATAACTAGATTACAATATGGTATTTGTATTAAGGGCTAATATCGACGAGGATTTATTACTTTTAAGCTTACTGTAAGTACTCACAGAATTATATAAAACATGTTAATAAATGTTTATAAATGCAATGTCCCCGTATAAGGATTGCTTGAAATAAAACTATCTATTTACATATATACATTTATTTAAAAATATTTTAACATGGTTAAACATCTTCATCCTCCCCGGTAACGATAGCTTTCATCGCGCGATAATAGGCATCCTCACGATATCCAATGTTTACATAGTAACACCCGGTGCAATATGTTCTGAAATCGTACCCTCTAATTCCTTTGCGGTCTGTTGTTAATTTTCCTCCCACTCTAAGGCCATTTGTTGCCGAACATATCTCGCATTTATCCTTTAAATCTGGTATGCAGTCACTGCACTTACAGGGTCGGTTCCAGTAACACTCTTGCGGCATTGTTGACTGTCTGGCTGTTTCATAAAGACTGTTGTATAATTTAATAGTGTATCTTTTTTATAGTTTTGGAAAATAGTCAGAGGAAAAAAATATCGCAGTACTTACAGGACTTTGATTGGGCCTTATATCTGCATACTAACCCTTGAACGTTTCTTGTAGGCCACGCCCCCTTTTTTCACACATACCGAGGTTATAAATAAGGGTGCAAAAAGAACTTTCATCATTGTTGTGCTTGCCAAGATGTCGCTACCAAGTGAATATGTCCGATCAATACGACTTCAGGTTGAAAGTGGGTGTGATGCAGGTTTTGTGTTGAAGGAATGTACGCGGGCCATTCATAACTTGAACAAGCAATTAAAACGGGCTAAAACTGGACCTGAAAAGTCGCATATTTCGGCTTGTCTGGCCCAGATTAAAAGCTATCAGCAAATTTTAAAAGACAAAAAGGTAGGGTGTGGAAGTGGTGTGAGAAGGGCCGAAACAGCATCGCAACGCGTTAAGTGGAGCGATATCAATTCGGCCTTTCAATCGCGAATTAGAACGGGGGTTATAACAAATGTACGTCATACAGATGTACCCCCCTTTTTAAGCGATTCTTCGGCTTTATTTAAACGGCGCGTACAGAATGCATTAAAAAGAGATGATGCGTTGAAGATTAATGCGGTTTTGTGCGGGGAATTTAAGATTACAACTGCTGATAAGATGGTGTGCGAAACTAAATATATCAACACGGACATTGCGCCAATTTATAAGGATACCGACTTAACTGCCTGGTTCAAAACACATATTCAGGATCCCCTTCTTACCGGCTTGGACGAGTTCCAGGAGCGAGATTCTGGATGGGCGTTAAGCCGAGTTATTAATTTAACTATTAATTTTAATACATACAACCCTCTGCGTGCTGGAAGTTATATAGAGCTGCCGAACTGCATTGCAAAGAAAAAGGCATGTATCAATGTCAGAAACGAGGATGTCATGTGTTTTGCATGGGCGGTTACGGCAGCTTTATACCCAGTTAGCTGGGGACGCCATCCAGATAGACCTTCCTCCTATCCCAATCCGTGCAAAGTTCTTAATTTAAAAGGTATTCAGTTTCCCATAACGCTTGGTCAAATTCCCCGGTTTGAAATTCAGAATAACCTATCAATAAATATTTACCGCCTAAAACAACATAAAAAGAGCTTTAACACGCTCCCTCATTACATTACTAAAAATAAACAAGATAAACATGTAAATTTATTGTTGTTGCAAGATAATTATGTATGCGATGATTTAGATACTTTAAGCCCTGTTAAATATCATTATGTGTGGATAAAAAACGTGTCCCGTTTACTATCTTCTCAGCTGAGTCGGGAGGGTAACCAAAAATTTATATGTGACCGGTGTTTACACTATTTTAGGACGGAAAATAAGTTGTCTGCCCATACTAAAGATTGCGTCTTATTGAATGTGGGCGTTATTCCACAAGCCCCAAAAGAGGAGAACAAGTGGGTGGAATTTACAAATTTCGGACATAAGGAAATGGCCCCGTTTGTCATTTATGCTGATGCGGAATGCCTTTTGGTCCCCGAAGATGACGACTCTAGTAAAAATACCCAAAATTTACAACGCCATGTGCCGTACAGTGTGGGTTATTACGTTAAATGCTCCTACGACCCCAGTCTCTCGTTTTATAAATCACATACAGGCCCGGACTGTATGAGATGGTTTGTTCATGAGTTACAGGATTTCGCAGAAAACGTAGAGACCGTATTTTTATGTGATTTACCAATGGCCCCCCTGACTTTTAAAGAAAATGAGCGCTTCATGAGTGCTGCTGTTTGCCACATATGTGAAAAGCCATTTACAAGTGACGATAAAAAAGTACGTGACCATAATCACCTCACTTCGGCCTATCGCGGGCCGAGCCACGAAAGCTGCAATTTAAATTACAAAGACTCCCATGTAATACCAGTGCTGTTCCATAATTTAAGTTGCTATGACGGGCATATGGTTATAACAGCATTGGCCGAGGTAGAAGGGGCGATCGATATTTTGCCTGTAAACAAGGATAAATATATTTCATTCACCAAACACATTAATGATAATTTGGTACAATTTCGGTTTATTGATAGTTTTAGATTTCTATCTTCCCCATTAGATGCACTGGCTGCAGATTTGCCTGAATATCCAATTCTAAGATCAGAGTTTACAGGTCTAACTGAGGAACAGTATTCGCTGCTTAGCAGAAAGGGCGTGTTCCCCTATGATTTTATGGATGGCTGGAACAAGCTAGAAAGCTCTACCCTGCCGTCAAAGGCCGAGTTTTACAACAGCTTGGCGGATATTATAATTAGTGATAATGATTATATGCACGCACAAAACGTATGGGGGCTATTTTCCTGTGGGACCATGCGCGAATATTCTGAACTATATTTAAAGACCGACGTTCTTCTCTTGGCCGATATTTTCGAAAAATTCAGAGCTACATCTCACAGCACTCACAGCCTGGACCCTGTATGGTCATACACCCTACCTGGATATTCATGGTCTTGTATGCTGTTCCAGATGTATAAATCCAAACAACCTAGGTTGGAGCTTCTCACCGACCTAGATATGATTTATTTTATTGAACGGGGTATAAGGGGTGGTCTAAGTCAATGTTCGAAGCGATATGCAGAGGCCAATAATAAATATATGCCCGACTATGACTCCGCTAAAGAGGATGCCTATTTGATGTACTTTGATATCAATAACCAATACGGCTGGGCAATGTCGCAATATCTACCCTATGGAGGGTTTAAATGGCTCTCTGAAGATGAGATCTCGCAGTTGAACGTTTCAGAGATCTCCGACGCCTCCGATATTGGGTACATCTTAGAGGTGAATCTAGAGATTCCCGAGGCCCTGCACGACAAGTTTTCCGAGCTTCCACCATGCCCAAATCACGCCACCCCGCCCCACGGAAAAAATATGAAACTATTGGCAACGCTGCACGATAAGTCCGAGTACGTAATCCACTACCGGAACTTGAAGCAGGTATTGGCGATGGGTGTTAAACTGGTGAAAATACACCGGGTGTTGTCGTTTAATCAATCTCCCTGGTTAAAATCGTACATTGATTTAAATACGGGCTTACGCCAGGCCGCTAAAAACGATTTTGAGAAGAATCTGTTTAAACTTTTCAACAATGCGGTTTTTGGAAAAACCATGGAAAATATCCGAAAACATTCAAGCGTCAAACTGCTAATGAACTGGGATGGGCGATACGGCGCAGAAGCCTTAATATCCCGGCCAGAGTTTAAGAGTAGCACCATCATTAACGAAAACCTCGTGATAATTGAAATGAACAAGTCTGAGGTATATTTTAACAAACCAATATACGTGGGCATGTGTATCCTGGATTTGGCCAAGACAACCATATACGACTTTCACTATAATTATATGGCTAAATCGTTTACCGAGTGTACAGTTTTATACACCGATACAGACTCTCTAATCTACGAAATAAAACATCCCGATATATATGAAGTGGTGAAGAATGATTGCCGTGAAATTTTCGATACCAGCGACTATGCTCCAGATAATGTATATGGCGTTCCTAGGGTCAACAAAAAAGTATTGGGCATGATGAAGGATGAGAACAATGGCCGTATCATGACTCATTTTATTGGCCTTAGGTCTAAAATGTACGCTACAAAGGTTCTGTATACTCCGGAGGAAATTGAAGAAGAAAGACAAAAATTGGAAAAAGCCCATATGGAGCGGACTGAGATCGCGCGAAAATTGGCAAATCTCGGTATAACTAAAAAGATTAAGGGGGTAAAAAAGTCCGTTATTAAAAATAAAATAGTTTTTGAGGACTATGTAATCTGCTTAGAAACGTTTACAGAAAAGACCATTTCGCAAAAATTAATACGCTCTACAAAGCATGAACTCCACACTGTGCGGCAATCTAAAATCGGTCTCAGCCCTCATGATGATAAAAGGCAGATATCTAAATCATCCTGCAACACCCTACCGTGGGGGCATTACAGCATTATGGAAGAAACTTAACTATTTCTATAATATTCCTCACCCCTCCGCACTTTACTGCCGCTACTGTTTGATATGTTTAGTTTTACACCACCCCGTATATTATACGCACATCATATCTACCCTTTATTTTTTGCCGTGATTTTTTACGCAATGCTAAATACATTCCTTTTACATCTGCCGCGCTCTGTATATTTATTTTATTCCTGTAAAAGGTCTGTTGTATCCTATATATAAAACATAAAAGACGCCAAGAATATGTAATCATCTGTTATTGCTAAAGATGAATAAAAAGAGCCAACTATATAGCCAAAATATAACAAAAAATATGATGTAAAAAATATGTACTTAAAAGACGCTAAATACTGTTATAAAAAGAGCCAACTATATAGCTAAAAGACGTCAAATACTGTTATAAAACGGGCCAACTATATAGCCAAAAATATAAAAACTATGATGTAAAAAAGAGCCAATATGTCCCATTATGGGGCGATAAAAGACATCAACATACGGTTTTTGGTTTGAAACTTTGTTTTCCGTTCAAAAAAATCAAATGGGGTACATCTATGAGTCAGTTCACGATCTGGTATCCTGTTACGACTGGGATACAGTCAACCAAACCTCATAGAACCAAATTTTTACGCTCGTCCAAATTATAAGTAGGCTAATCGGGCGTACTTTATAATTTGGTTCGACCCGATATATCGGTGTGAAAAAATTTGGGGTGTATTACTTTATGTGATTAGTAATGCTTACAGACTGTGTTTAGGAGCCCCATGTACATTCTCGTGGGGGTTTTTGTCTTTTTGTTATTGTATTCTGTACCGTTTGTTCAATAGCGGGTAATTATATGATGTCTAAGGGCCTCATAAAATATGTTTTTTAATATTTAAATTCTTTTAATGATGTACGTTGTAACAATGACTGCATATTTTTTATAATTTATGTATCTAATGTTGCGTTTTTAAATGGTTTTAAGTCGTTTGCTTTTTAATATTATTCAACAATTTAAAAACTAGTTGCAAGGTCACTGCAGTTATCTTTCCTATGAGTATTAGCGCCGTTGAATATTTGCGCGCTTCCTGGCTTGCCGATTTATTAACGGTGTATATGGTTATATTTTTCACAATTCTATTTTAGTTACAGGTCCGTACTTAGCAGAAAGAATGTGTATTATATTGTACATGAAATATCTACCGTGTTTAAGAGGTAGCTATATCACGTGTGAAACATGTCACCCCCAATTCTCACCTCAACATCACATCGTCCTATTTTTAATTACATACTATATATCCAGGAGTAGTAAATAGAATTTATAGGCCCTGCGCTATTGTGTGCGTGCGGCAGTTACCGTGTAAAATATGTAGCTGTTCCATGTACGCTTTAGTGTATTTCCTATATCACCTACGGCACCCTACCTTAATAGTATAATAATAAATTTCTGTACATCAACCTCTTTTTGTGTTAGGTGTGAATATATTTTGTGCTTGGTTTTTCCTAAGTTTACTACTAGTACTGTGGATTTACCCATATACATCCAATGATCATTTATTATACTTTTTAGATAGTATGAACCTGTTGTCTCATGGATATCTTAGGGTATATGTTTATATTTTTCATGATTCTATTTTAGTTACAGGTCCGTACTTAGCATGACGGGTGTGTATTATATTGCCCCCGTCAATCGATGTATTTTTAAATCTATTTTAGTTGCAGGCCCGTACTTAGCAGTAGAGGTATGTATTATATTGCACATGAAGTATCGATCGTGTTTAAGAGCTCGTTATCTCGTGTGTGATGTATTACATCCCCAATTCTCGCCTCAACAATAGTTCTATTTTTAATTATATAATATATAGCCAGGAGTAGTAAATAGAATTTATATGTGGTGCGCTAATGTATGCATGTAACAGGCGCTGTGTAAAATAGGTATCTGTTCCATGTATGCTTTAGTGTATATCCTATATCACCTACGGCTCGCTACCTTAATAGTATAATAATAAATTTCTGTACATCAGCCTCTTTTTTGTTATAGTGTTATATAGAGCCTGGTTTTTCCTAATAAGACGCTGCTGTTGATGTACCTATACACAACCAATGATTATTTATTATACTTTTTAGCTATTTCTGCATGAACCTGTTTACAAAGTTATTTTATATGTTACTACTTTTAACACCCCGTTTATAAGATATTTCTATACATCGTATCATATATTTTATTTACCTTTAACCAGTGTTTTCTATATAATATTATTTCACCCATGTAGCATTTATTATTTACGGTTTATTATTTTTAGTAGTATTTATGCCCATTTGATGGTATTAGCAAATTGTCATATATTTAATGTATAATAGTGCGAAATAAATATTGCCATATAAATTAGTTGTTTTAATGCTTATCCCCCGTACCCATATCTAACAATAGTTTGCGGTTTTTCCGAACAATCCCGGATAGCGCAGAGCAACTTTCTATGGATTGTAATCTAGAGGACGGCGGTTCGAGACTGGCAGATGGAAAACTTTTTTTCAGGATTAATATTACACTGGGGCCATCGACGTCATCAGATGGGGGTTTGGGCCCCCTCGAGATCCGGTGAGGCACTCCCGCGACTTTGGGCCCCTCGAAGGGGGTACCTGGCGGGCCGTGTGTCACGCGCGCTAGACGCGGCTTTGGGCCCCCGCGAATCCCGGAAGCTCGCGCCAGTAGTTAGGGCCTATGTAGTTAGTGCCCCCGGTAGTTAGGGCCCATGGTAGTTAGCGCTCAAGTAGTTATGGCCACTGGTAGTCTCCATGCCAGCCTACGCGTCTGTACCTATGTTCATATACTACCCCTATGATGGCCATAAAATTGCAATTCGAACCTTAAATTTTCCCATAAGGAATAACATGTAAAACTACCCCTAAATGGCCCAGAATCCGTGTTGCCTATCTACTACCTGGACTTGGTTTTAAACTCACATCTGACGGCCAATATGACATCGAGGGGAAATGTTTGTGTAATGTAGCAAAACCCATAAAAAATGATGATGCCGCCACTCGTCTATATGTCCTTGAAGAAATTGCAGACGTACGAAAGCAGATAAATAAAATAATCAAGGACGAAATCTTGACAGATGTTACTAAACTACAAATCGAATTTGAAGAAAGCTATAATAAACGTTTAATAGCCACTCTTGATGCCATAATCAATGATGAATTTGTGCCACATGTAAAGAAACTACAAAACGAGTTTGAAGAACGTTATAGTAATCGCTTGAACAAGTTTGATAGGCGATTAATTGACCTTGAGAATGAACCTAAGATGTCAGATATTCCATCGCACTCTATCGAGCTAAAATAAACGATAGCCACTCGCATCGTCTTAGATATACTCCACACAAAGACGAATTGCCTAAATGTAATTTTAACCCTGAAGTTGTACAAGTATAAAATAAAAAAAAACAGTTTATATTGTATCTGTATTTTAATTGCTGCACACATATAACAAAACGTGGTTGCTTTATGATGTTACATGACCATGAATAGGCGCAGGTGGTCGATAATGTGACCTTGAGTGCTTATGTGGTGGATGGCAGTCAACACGACCTTGAATATGTGCAGGTGGACGATAATGATGCGTGACCTTGTGTGCTTACGTGGGCGGGATGTTTTTGTCCTTGACCATACACGCTCGAGTGGGGTAGTTTTTATGACCCTGATATTGGTGAATTGAGAGAGAGAGGGATTATTATAAAAAGGTGGGAGGAGGCGTTGGATATTTCAGTATTCACTTATCAATCGTCTGCTGTGTAGAAGTTCCCTATCATCTCTAATCATGGATAATTACGTGTGTGAAAACTGTGGTATGTCATTTACCCGAAAATACAATATGGTGCGGCATAAAAGAGAATCGTGTGTATTAAGATGTGCTGTTGTGGGCGATGAAGAGAGGAAACGGTGTAGACTAGATGGTAGTGCTTCATCATCAACTATACAAACTTGTGTTGCATGTAACATTACTTTAACATCAAATCAAATGGCATCACATCAAAGAACATTACGGCATCGGAGTAATGTTTGCAGACCAGGGGCTAATGTGGATGGAGAGAGGAAGCGGCCACCGCCACCAAGTATGCAAACTTGTGCTGCATGTAACATTACTTTAGCAGCAAATCAGGTGGTAGCACATCAAAGAACATTACAGCATAGAAGTAATGTTTGCAGACCTTTGGTTCAAGGGGTTCAAATTATTGACTCTGCATTTAAAAGTAGATTAATGACCTACCGCATAGCTAGTGATAAGGAACATATAGACTTTACAGCATTCTTCGACGAAATAAAAACGAAAGTGTTAGATTTAATTAGTGAATTGTTGACAGTGCACCAATCATTAAAAATAAATATGGTTGTGGTTGGACGTTATAGTTTACCCTCCAAAGACAATGAAGTAAGTGACAAGACATTTAATACGTCAAATGAGGTAGTTGCTGCTGGCAGCGATTTGAATATGGTGTATGGAAAATTTACAGAAGCAATGAAAACGCAGTCAACTGAATTTCAGGAAAAAGATTCAGGTATGTAAAGCAAATACTGTAGTGTATTGTTATTGTTGTCGTCGTCGTTATTGTTGAATAGAGTATTAATGTTGCGTGTGTGTGTGTGTGTGTGTGTGTGTGTGTGTGTGTGTGTGTGAATGTTTGACAGTATTTAAAGTGAAGAGAGAGTATTAATTTTGTAATGTCTTTCTTTATAGGATGGGCATTAGAGAGAATTCTCTACCTCGAATTAAATATCAACAAGTATCAACCGTTTGGGGGGTCATCGTACATCACATTACCACGACCAATTCGGGCCAAGAGGGCCATAATCAATGTCATCAATCAAGATGAGTGTTGTTTTGCATGGGCTATAGTGTCAGCATTGTTCCCTACTGATATAATGCCATCACAGGTATCATCCTATCCTCATTACTCTAGTGTACTTAATTTAGCAGGTATAGATTTTCCAGTTAAGTTACGTGATATAAATAAATTTGAAGCAATAAATAATATTTCAGTGAATGTATATGGCTTGGAATCCTCATTTGAGGCTAACAAATTAAAATATGAAGTTGTTGGTCCGCTATATTATTCGGGAAAAAAACGCTTAAATCACGTTAATTTGTTACTTATAACTAAAGATTGCAATGTAAAAGACAATAATATACATAATTGTGATGAAAGTTGCTCCAAAAGTCATTATTGTTGGATTAAGGATTTATCGCGTTTAGTGTCTAGTCAAATATCACAAAATCATGATAAAAAATACTTTTGTGATGGATGTTTAATCTATTTTAAGTCGATGGATAAATTGGTAGCGCATCAACAATATGACTGCAGCCATACATATTCACTGACTCCCTCGATCGATTTAAAAATAGATAAATTTGGAAAGAGTGTACCTGAAAACATTTTAAGGTTTGAAAATATTGAGAAACAAATGCGAGTCCCTTTTGTAGTGTATGCAGACTTTGAGTCTATTTTAAAGCCAGTTGTAAATGTTGAACCAAACCCTCAAAATTCTTACACAATGGAAACATTTAAGCATGAACCATACTCTTTTTCGTATTTAATTAAATGCTCTTTTGATGATTCGATATCTAAGTTTGAATTATATAGGGGGGCTGATGCGGCCCAAGTTTTTGTGTCCCGAATTGAAAGCGATTTAAGGTTTCTCTATAATACGTATTTAAAGGATATTAAAAAAATGGAAAGTTTAACGGATCAGCAGAAGAAAGACTTCGCAAATGCAAAGATTTGTGGCATATGTGAACAACCTATAACGGACACAGATGTGAAAGTAAGAGACCACTGTCACATAACGGGCGAAAAAAGATTTGGTGCCGCACATTCTATTTGCAATTTAAATTATAAATTACCCAATTTTATTCCGATAATTTTTCACAATTTGAGTGGCTACGATAGCCATCTTTTCATAAAAGAATTGTGTAAACATGGGGATAGAATTGGCGTAATAGCTCAAAGCAAAGAAAAGTATGTGTCGTTCACAAAGAGCATTTACGTGCATGATTATGTTGAGAAACATAGTGGTATCACTAAACGTAAATATTTAAAGTTACGATTTATTGATAGTTTTAAATTCTTATCATCATCATTGGAAAATTTGGGCAACGGGTTAGACATTACCGAATTTAGAGAAACACGTAAGCATTTTCCCAATATCGATCAATTTAATATGATGCGCAGAAAAGGTGTTTTTCCCTATAGTTTCGTAGATTCCATGGAAAAAATGGATCAAACAACACTTCCACTAAAAAGTGAGTTTTACGATAATTTGCGGGAAGAACACGTTAGCGACGAAAGTTATGAACGTGCTAAAAAAGTATGGTATATGTTTGGGTGTAAGAATTTGGGGGATTACTCGGATTTGTACCTCAAATCAGACGTCTTATTATTAACAGATGTTTTTGAGCAGTTTCGAGATATGTGTTTGAATGTTTATAAGCTCGATCCTGCGCAGTATTATACACTTCCAAGTTTATCTTTCGATTGTATGCTGCGCATGACCAAGGTAGAGTTAGAACTACTGACCGACATCAACATAGTTCATTTTTTTAAAAAAGGTATTCGAGGTGGTATAAGCCAGTGTACGGAAAGGAAACATATTGCCAATAATTCCTATCTACCAAATTACGATGCCACAAAACCATCGTCATTTATCAGCTATCTAGATGCAACAAACCTATATGGCCACAGTATGTCTCAGGCTTTACCATTTGGTGGTTTCAGGTGGCTGTCAGAACGTGAAATTATCGATTTGAATATTATGGCCGTTGACGATAACAGTCCCCAGGGATATGTTTTAGAGGTGGATGTACATTATCCGCAATATCTACATAATGCACATGCAGACCTCCCATTCTTAGTGGAAAACATGATTCCTCCCACGGAAACGTCAAAATTACCAAAATTAATACCAAATCTCAATGATAAAAAGCGGTACATCGTGCATTATAGAACATTAAAACAAGCCATCAATAACGGTCTAATGGTAATGCAGACACATAGAATTTTAAGATTTGATCAGTCTCAATGGTTGAAAAAATACATAGATTTTAATACTGAGTTGCGAAATAAATCAACAACAAAATTTGGCAAAGATTTATTTAAATTAATGGTAAATGCTAATTTTGGCAAAACAATGGAAAATGTGGAAAATCGTAAAGATATAAAGTTAATAACTGCTTGGAATAACACAATAGGTAAAGTTGGAGCTAGAGCTTTAATCGCCCGCCCTAATTTTAAAAGCTGTTCGATATTTTCAGAGGATTTAGTAGCAATTCATATGGGCAAAACGAAAATAATTTACAATAAACCAATTTATATAGGATTTTCCATATTGGACATGTCGAAAACGGTTATTTACGATTTTTTTTATAACTTTATCAAGGCCAGGTTTGGTGATAATGCTTCCTTGCTATACACTGATACCGATTCTCTTATACTAAAAATTTTGACCGATGATTTCTATCGTGTTATGTTGGAAAACCCAGAAAAATTTGACACATCAAATTATCCTGAGAAAAATTTATTCAATATTAAAAAAAGTACATCGGTATTGGGTAGAATGAAGGATGAATTTCCAGGTGACCCGATAACTTGTTTTTATGGTACTGGAGCGAAAGCTTACTATATCAATTCATTGAACAATGAGTTGAAAAAGGCGAAGGGCATAAAAAAATGTGTTATCGAGAACCATATTCACCTGGAAGATTATCGAAAAATTGTAGAACGCGGTGGTCTAATTTTTCGAAAAATGAAAACCTTTCGAAGTTTAAAACACGACATATACACGGAAGTGATAAATAAAGTTGCCCTTTCACATAGGGACGATAAACGTTTCATTATCCCATCGACAACGAAAACTCTACCTTGGGGTCATCCAGATATTGAGTTCTACCAATGCGAACCAGAAGATAATTTAGAAATTTTGCTTCAAGTTATCGAATCTTTTAAGTCGGAATAACGTGTTTTCTCTCATTGAAAAAAATGCATATGTAAAAATCATGTTTTTTTTTTTTTGGACACATCTGTAATGTGTATTAATTTATAAATAGGAATGCTGTTTATTATAACCATTTTGTATTTTATGTCGAATATGTGTTAATTTATGGATATTTTTTGTAAATGCATATAAATAACAGAATTTATAAATAGGAACAAATGCTGTTTATTATAACCAATTTATATTATATTTGTATTTTATGTCAAATATGTGTTAATTTATGTATATTTTTATAAATAAAACAACAGAGTTTATATTGATACTATATTTGTGTTTTATTTCATATATTAACAAATCTTTCTTGATAAATTCTATTTCTATAGTCACATGATAAAATGTTTGTCAAAACCGTTTCCAATTCTTTTATTCTTCTTCGAAAACGATCTCTATCGGCTGTTAGCTGTTGGAAGTTAGTCTGTCGAGCTTGTCTATATGCAAAACTCCAAACATATGTTTGGTGTATTGTATTTTTTCCTTCATCAAATCTTACTTGCTTCATGGTTACTATACAAATAAAATTATTTTACATGTTTAGCTATTTATATTATAGATACGTCAAAATTATATTTATACAATATCAGATTTATCTATCCATGAGTTAAAATTGATTGGAAATCCTAACCATTTTACAAATAATTGATTAATGTGATTTTTCTTGCGTTTCCTAAGAATTTTTTCCACTAAATATACATCTGGACTGTTAGTTTTCTGCAGCTCGGGTTCGTAAAAACATCCTTTAATCGGTTGACCTTCTAACGATTCCAATAGGTATGTAGGTGGATTAGTTACATTAACTTTTGATATTTTAAATAGTTCTGTTGACCATGAAGGAGTGTATCCCTTATCAAATATACTCTTATACTTGCTGATGCGAACAATATCACCCACGCGATACTTTATTTTCTTTGGAACAATTTTCAAATGGTTGTATGCCGTAATTTGTGTATCTTCTTTAACATCTTTCGGTTTCATACCAATGGTACGGTGCTTAGCGTTATTATAGGCTTTTGTTATAGATGATAATATTTGCAGCCATCTATACGACCCCCTAGCCGAGAATTGTTTATATAGGCTATTTTTTAATGTTCTTATAACACGTTCAACAATTGCCGCTTTCTTCGTACTATACGTGGAATAATGGTTTATGTTGTATTTTTTTGTAAGAGATTGAAAGGTGTTGTTATAAAATTCCTTTCCTTGATCACTTTGCAAATTTGATGGTGTGTATGAGGCCTCTTCAATGATGCTTTTCATCGCACTTGTAACTTCAACACCGGTCTTATATTTAACCGCTCTTGTATAGACATATTTGGAATAACAGTTTATACATACAACAATGTAACGATATCCGTCGTTTTCATCAGCATATTGTTGCATTTCCGCCAAATCAATTTGCCACAAATCTTTATATCCTTTTATTATAGTATGTCTTCTAATGAAATTTTTTCTTGCCCCTCTATGTAGTTCATTGACAATTTTAAGTTTTTCGGTGCTAGGATCCATAGTATATGTGATGTCTTGTTCGACGACACCGCACTGACTAACTAATTGCAATACTTAATATATTATACCATCCTCTCGAAGCTCTTCAATAATTGACATAATTTCATTATCGTGTCCCGTATGTCCAGCTATTTTTGAACTCCATAAAAGGCGTAATCGATCCACCAACTCACTCGGTTTATTCCAGTAGACATATTGAGATAATTTCGATGGTTGTGATAAAGTCTTCTTTACGGGTAACCGAATTTTGGATTTCCTTCGCACGCCAGCACCAAGTTTAGTTCCCTCCATTAATGGTTTTATAATTTGTTTATATTTTGGCCATCGGGTTTCCCTTAAACCCTTATTCTTATCATAATTATTGTATGCTGCATGTGTTAAATCCAAAATATCTTTGTATACTTGCAGTGTGTCTTTATTTAATTCACTTTCTCTGCCCAGGATTGGTGGATTTTTTAGAAAAATCAGATCATAAAGTTCATTTGTTCCTTTGAATGTAGCAGTATTTTTGTTGTTTTTATATAAAGACACCTGTCCCTTTGGAAAACGCACTTCTACATCGCCAATATATGTTTTGTTTTTATTTACTTTACCATAATGAACACCATAAGTGGTATCATAAATCGATGGTTGATTTTGCATACCTTTTAGATAGATATTAATGTTTTTCAAAGATTGTGCAGAGGATGAACTAGATAAGTCAGATTTGTTTGAAGGAGATGGTGTTGCAAACAATGACTCATCGTATATTCTACGTTGCAAAGGTGTAGATGATTCCATTGGTGATTCCGAGAATATTTCTGTGGGTGCCACTGTATCTGCTTCTAATTTAATACTTGTACTCAAACTACGATGACGACGATGACTTTGTGGTTTAGTTTTAACTGATTTTTGGGTTGTTGGTTGATTTTGCTGCTGTTGTTGCTTCACCACTACATTGGATATTGATTTTAGCGGTTTAGTAATAGGTTCGTAAAAATGTTCCAAATCAATGTTATTCTGTGCTTTATCCGCTTTAATTTGCTTAAATTTTTTTCTCACAGCACTGGTCGTTTCCAATAGCTTGCGCTTTAAATCGATTTCTTCATTCATGATGATGATGACGATGTTTTCAAATTACCGGGCAATAGTGAAATGAGCTGTTGCGGTTACTTCTATAAATATATATAGCTGTCGAAGCCCTTGCGATATCTTCCCGAATTTACATTGCTATCTTTATCGATAACTAAAAAACCATACTTGCTGTCCTCCCAACATTTAGAGCACATTTGTTGAAATTGTGGAAAAGTTAGGTCGGGTGAAATATGATCGGAAAATATGTGTCGCATATTCATTTCATCCTGTTTAAACATTATTATGAAGTTGGCATTATCTCGCACTAGTTGTTTAGGAACACGTGAATATGTTTGGGCTAAGTAAAACACATCCACATTTTTATGACGTCCCATACTAAAATACGATCTTATGACATCCTGTTTCTCACACATAACATCATCGAAAATGAACACAGAATTTGGTTTTGCTTCTGATGGTTCCACTATATTATTTCCATCGCTGAATGTATAATAACCAAGACCTTTAATTGGTGATAAGATTTTTCTTAAATATTCATATTTTGGTTGATATAGCGACTTTGAGTAAATGTATACATTTTCAAAACGCAGTCCCAACGGATGTGTCAGCAGTGATATCATAACGTTGGTTTTTCCACAATTCGAGGGACCAATTAACAATCCGCGAATCGATGATGGAAGCAACGGACCATGTCTTCTTAATATTTTCTGATCTTGGCCCGATCCAACTTTCTCATCAAGATTATCGACGGGTAATTTCTGTTTAAGCGCCACAATTCTCATCATTTTATAACTGTTTTTACATCGAAATTAATCATTCAGATGTCATCCGTCAGACGAAGTGGACGGTCTCGTTTATCGAGCAAGACTGGAGCTGGTATTGTTAATACATTAATTAATAGACTACCATTTGAGGCGCATATTCCCGGTTATCAGTATTGTGGACCCGGCACCAAAGTAATAAAACGCATTAAAAGGGGTGATCAAGGAATAAATCCATTGGATGCCGCTTGCAAAAAACACGATTTAGCTTATTTACATAATAGTGAAGATTTAAGTGCACGTCATCAAGCCGATTACGAACTCGAGCAAAGCGCTTGGAAAAGGGTAAAATCCAAGGAGGCCAGTGCAAAAGAAAGAGCTGCAGCTTGGTTAGTAACTAACATTATGAAAACAAAACAACGTTTTGGAATGGGTGTGCAAAAGAAGCGACGTCGTCGTAGGAAGGTATCGAAAAGAAATGGTGTTAATAAGTATAGATCGCAACGTCAACAGAAAAAAGCTTTTGGATCCGCCATTAGACAACCAATTCGACTAGAATTATTAAAAGCTGCTGCTGGAGGAAAAAAAGATCTTGAAAAAAATTTAATGAAAGCAACAAAAATAGCTATTATCGCTGCTCGAAAATCTTTAAAAACAGCTGGAGGCAAACGGAAAATTCGTACTCCTCGAATTATACCGATCCCTAAAACTGGTGGAATATTACCGCTGATTCCAATATTTGCAGGACTGTCAGCTCTCGGATCCTTAGCTGGGGGTGCAGCTGCTATTGTACGTGCTGTAAAGACGGTAAAAAATGCAAATGCTGAGAAAACAGGAGCTACCTTACATCTAAGTTCGAAAAAAGGAAATGGATTGTTTCTTAAACCATACCGTGCAGGTATGGGGTTATTTCTGAATAATCGTCCAAAAAACTATTAAAATCCCTACCTCGACGTCCACTATCCAATATTGATTTAGAAAAATATGCATTAAAGTTGAAAATACCGCATTTTAGAGGGGTCTATATGAGAGACTCACTGCCAGTGCGCGGACCCCGACGTAATGAAGCTGCAATTATTAATTTGGATAGCATATTGGGGGATGGGACTCATTGGGTAGCATATAGAAAAAACAAATCGAATGTAACATTTTATGATAGTTTTGGCGATTTACCACCACCTAATGAATTGGTACACTATCTGCAAAAGGGTTCTGAAGCATCGAAGAAAATTTACTATACATATGATCGGCATCAAGAATTCGGCACAGTTTGGTGTGGACATTTGTGTTTGACGTTTCTTTTAAAACATAATGTCAACGACTGCTGTGACACCACAAATGGATCGGGATAATTACACGAAAATGCTGATGTCAATTAAAGCGTATCGTCAGGTCGGTGGTTGTCTGAGAAAAATGACGTCAAAACAGCTGGAAAACATGCCCAAGGAAGTGATTATCGCATTAGCTCCACATGAAATCGCACTAGTTTGGGACAAGTTACCTGATCATATGCGCAGTGACATCGACATGCTACAATATCAGTACTGCAGCGAACATTATAAAAAACCTAATTTCGATGAAGGCGATGGTCCCATACAAAAAAAGTTATTTTGCTGTTATTGTAAAATCAGCGATGTCAAAATAACAGCTGAAGCAGCGAAAGAAGTGAGACAAGGCGGAAGCTTACCAAACCTCCTAAACTGTTGCTGCAAACAACAATAAAACACATACATAACTTGTTTAGTTGTCAGTCATGTCGTACACGTTCACACTATCGGGACACTCAAGTGTCTTGAGCGCAAATTTTTATCCTCCTGTTGAATTGAAATCATCGTCTAAATATGGCCTTGCGCTGTTGGGATTTTACACATATAATTCAATTTTTAATGTTGATGAACGTAACAATGTGTTTGCATACATCAAGAAAGACAACCCAAATACCACATATCGTTTAAGGATTCCGCCAGGTGCTTATGAAGTTGATGAAATTGGTAAAGCAATGCTAACAAGATTAAAAGAAACTTGTGTGGGAGGAGAATGCGATGGATTGTTTTCATTAGTTGCCAATAATAATACATTAAAATGTGAGCTCAAATCTACATATGACATTGATTTTCGAGGAAAAAACAGCATTGGCGGATTATTGGGTTTTGGGCGGGTATTGCTAAAGAGTGGAAAACGACATGAATCCAGCAATAATGTGGATATAATGAAAGTGCGCATTATAAGAGTGGACTGTAATATAATTTCTGGAGCATATCTAAACTCTACAGAAAGTCACACGTTATTCGAATTCGACATTGATGTTGAACCTGGCTATAAAATATCAAAAGAACCACAAAATAATATTTATATGCCGATAATGCCGGAGGGACGGCAGTCAATTGACAACATTACTCTACGCATCTTGGACGACCACGGCGATTTGGTCGATTTCGGTGACGAAAAAATTATTGTCAAATTAGAGTTGAAAAAAATATCATAATTATGGGTTTTTGTTTCAATCGTCAACTGAATATGCTGTCAGCACATAAAAGTAAACAAATTACACGTCCGAGGATCATTCACAATTCAGACGCTACATTGGAAAGACGTAAACAGCTCTCAGTTAAAGATTGCAAATTTCTAAAATCGATTGGTTTAGAAATACGAAGAAAATAGTGAAAATGGCTGCCACTAGTGACAAAATTGAAGTTTTCACCGAACCAATTTTCGATAATTCGATTATTAGCTTACAAGAACACACATATAAACCATATGGTTCTCCTGCATTTAACAATTCTGATGAAATTCGTATCCCGGTACAGTTTCAAGATATAATTTTGGATATATCAGATAGTTACATATATATTGAGGGAAGTTTTAAACCCAATGATACAACCAAAAAATGTTATATGTCAAACAATGCACTCGCTTTCCTCTTTGACGAAATCCGGTATGAAATTGGCGGTGAGCAAGTGGCCGCTGTTCGAAAGCCCGGAATTACTTCAACATTAAAAACCATGGTATCTTTTGGTGCAGCACAAGAAAAGCCTCTTATGGCTTGCGGTTGGGGTCTGAATGAAACAAACCAAGGCCTTTACGATGCTACAAGTAACGTGTTCTCTGGCAAGCTGCCTCTGAAATATCTAATGGGATTTGCCGAAGATTATACAAAAGGGATATTTAATGTTAAGCAGGAGCTTATTTTAATCATTGCCCGCACGTTCAATAATTCCTATATTGGGGAGGTTGATGCTTTGATTAGAATTGACAAAATTGAATGGAAAATACGTCACATTATTCCCGATGATGGACAAAAATTAAAAATACTATCTCGTATCAATAAAGGAGGAAATAATTCATCAAACATTCCCATGGCATATCGTAAATGGGATCTTTATGAGCTACCAGCTTTGCGTGAAACATCATCAGATGTCTGGGCCATAAGAACTAGCGTGAGTCTCGAAAAACCAAGGTATCTGATCCTAGGATTCCAGCCAAGCACTAATTCAGACAATAGATCAAAGGATGCCACACAATTTACTACGGCTGACATCAGTGACATTACACTGTATCTCAACGCCACTAAATTTCCATATGAGCGATGGAATTTGGATTTTACGAAAAAGTTATATGCACCTGCCTACTATTGCTATGAAGATTTTCAAGCGAGTTATTACCAGCGCGAGTATAATGATCCAATGATGAGTTTTGCTGATTACCTCACGAATCCCGTATTCGTTATTGATTGCAGTCGCCAACCAGAAGGTATTAAAACATCTACAGTCGACATCAAACTTGAATTTGCCACAAACAAAAGCAGATTTCCCAAGGACACTAAAGTGTACGCCGTAATTATTCATGACTCGATGCTTACTTACAATATATTAACGGGTTCCGTTTCCAATAAATTATATTAGTATTTTTAGAAATAAAACCTTTAAAAAAAACGATATAACTTTTATTTGTTTATTTTTGCTATAAGCGTAAAAACTACACTACTTATCTAATTTAAGCGAATTCGCAGCTTCTAGAAAGTTTGCAATACTCTCGACTTCAAGGTCTTTTTGGGGTGGGGTGTGTGCAACTGTGTATTTACGTACTACTAGTTCAAATTTTTTCATTACGTATATTTTTCCAAAATTTTATTTAGTAGAATAAGAGCTTTACAAACATATTTAATTTTTTTTTTGAACTGAAATGCAGCGTTGTCAAGTAATTAATTTTTTTTCTGAAATTTTAGTAATTACTTGAATTTAAGACAAATCTTAAAATATTTCAGAAATTATAAGATTTAGGTATATAACATATTAAACAAAAAAGGAAGGTAATCGAAAGATACATCCATATTCCTAAAAATATACAGGGTGTTCCATTTAAAAAAATTAAATTAAAGCATATTTAAAATCGTCGAGTTGTCCAAGTTCTAGCGAACACTTTGTATAAGAGATTTAAAAAATAGTAGCATAAATCGATATTACATACTTTAGGGTAGCCACAATGTAAATTGTATTTGTTCAGGTTGTATCAACAGGTCTCTATAGTTTTTAAATCATACCCTTAAAAATTACTAAAATTTCAGAAAAAAATTAATTACTTGACAACGCTACATTTCAGTTCAAAAAATTAAATATGTTTGTAAAGCTATTATTCTAGTAAATCAAATTCTGGAAAAATATACTGGGTGTCCCAAAAATATTTTTATTCAGTTCTACTTTTTGCGGCCACTATGTAAATGGAAAAAAATATTTTTAGGTTATGCATCATAGTAAACCCTTTAACTTTTGTATGAAACATTTTTTTATATCTTTAATAGTTTAGGCGCTATCGAAGCCAAACACATCCTGTATATTAAGAAATCTTGACAAAATGGTGGAGTTCACCGGAACAGATTTAAGACAAATCTTAAAATATTTCAGAAATTATAAAATTTAGGTATAGGACATATTAAACAAAAAAGGAAGGTAATCGAAAGATACATCCATATTCCTAAAAATATACAGGGTGTTCCATTTAAAAAAAATATTTTTATTCAATTCTACTTTTTGCGGCCACTATGTAAATGGAAAAAATATTTTTAGGTTATGCATCATAGTAAACCCTTTAACTTTTGTACGAAACATTTTTTTCTATCTTTAATAGTTTAGGCGCTATCGAAGCCAGACACCTTACTGACACATCCTGTATATTATGAATTCTTGACAAAAATGGTGCAGTCCACCGGTACAGATTTCGCTAGTGGAACCACGTGAGGGCCGACGCGCTTATTAAATCAGAAAACAGATTGCACCACTTTGTTCGTTTTTAAATTTTTATTGGGTGAATTAGTCATTTAAGTGGATTGAAAAGTGTTTTTTAGACGGGAACCCGAATAGCGTCGCGGAAAAAACCGCCGTTCGTTTAGGTAGGTATTTGACCTACCTCAAACAACGACGGTTCATTCCGCGTCGTTGTTAGTTGGTTCTACATTTTTTGCATACATTTCTTTTTTTGAAAATTATTCCACAAAAAAATATATAAATATTTTTAAAATTGATTTTAGTTGGTTATTTTGTCAAACAGATCAATATACTGCCTGCTGTCGCACGCTAATACCAAATACCAAATAGCGTCTCACTTTAAATAATGTTCTTTCTCTATTTTGAAAATAACTTTTACGTGAATCAATTTGCTTAAATTTTTGATTAATATGATGTGTGCTGTCTTGATATTCTTGCATTTCAATTGTCCATAGCCTACTTACTTCGTTTGCTAATTCAAAATAAATAGAGCAATCAATACAATAATGTTTCGTCCAAAAAACCATAAATATCAGTGCAATTTCTTGGGAACTGCAACCCAAAAAAATAATAAGTTGTAGAAAGAAACGAACTTTAAAATAATGTAACAACTCCCTTACCATATAAGAATTTAAGGGTAACATCTATTCCTCCCAGGCGAAAGGCTGCAAATATTCTTTAAAGCGTTCCCCTTCACGATAAAATTGAAGTGTATTTCCGATTTTTACTGGAAGTGAGATATTTTAGTAGTATTTAATATGTATTGGTATATCCTATAAATATTTCAACAATGTTCAATCTTTAAAATTGTCGGTTTCAAATAAGCCTGTAATACCATAATGTATTATTTTTTTTACAGTGGAGACAACGTGTTTTATGTGTTGCCTAACCCAAGAGCAGAGCGATCAATATATTGTAAGTGCTATATGTTGGTCTAGCGAGTTGGCATGATCGCTTTTGAAGACGTACTTGTAAAAAAAATGACCATCATGCCACTTTATAACATATATGATATAATACACATAAACTCATACAAGTACATTTAATTCATAGTTTAAATATATTGTATTTTATACTTCTGAACTTACTACGCGACGCTATATATTACAAAAACATATTGAACTTACAATATATGGTAGGTAGCAAAAATACCTTTGCCCAAATTCCCTTAACGGCCAGTTTTTGGCAATCTGTAAAATTTTGTTTTGCTTCTTAGTTTACGGGTTTGTTCACTGTGCGAAAGAATCTTATTTTTTTTTATATGTGAAATAAACTTGTGTTTTTTTTTTTTTGTAATTATGTGTTTAAGTGAAAATTTGATTAGTGCACATAGGAATATTACTCTAGTAACAGGTAAAATGTTTCCAATAAATTATTTTTCGGTCAAAATGTTCTTAAATTTTGTTGTAAATATTTTCACAGTGTTGCCAAAAACCGTGGCTCGACGCGGTATTGCCAGACTTTATTAATTTACAGTATTACACAGCGTACTTATTTTTTATGTGAATTTATAATTGCTGTTTGTTTAGTATTGTGTATATTTATTTTGCGACCGAGATAGATAACTAAAAATTTAAAAGATGGTCGAGAGGCAGGAGGGGTGGTATCTCTGGGTAAATTATTGGGCTCATTAAAACAAAAAAAATATATTCAACAATCTGTTTTTGTTTTTGAGATATAAACATAAAAATTTACAATTGGGGGTTTTTAAGGGCGAGTAACATGAATCTATTCCTATTTTTCAAATAACTTGTAGAGGGCGCTAGTTACACCACACACGCCCTCTAGACCCAAAAATGTTTGCGGGTAACTTTTTGGGATTTTGAATAAAATTTATAATAAAGCAGACATTTTGTAAGAAAAAAGGGATACTTCATTTATTTCATTAAAACAATCCGTTTCCGAGATATTTGCATTTTTGAATCACATTGCATGGAAGTTTTTATTTAAAAAAAAATTAATTAGTCAGTTTTGACAAAAAAAATTAGATAACAAAGTAGAGATTCAGACACGTGACCAATTGTTGCAAAGGAGTCAGGAGGTAGTCAAATATGTTATTCAAAATAGAGAAAGAACTTTATTTAAAGTGAGATGCTATTTGGTAAAAGCTCTAAGGAAATGCAGAGAAGTAGGCGGTGGACATTTTTCACATTTGTTGAAATGATTTTCATTCATAATTTTTTTACATTGTTATCTTTTTTTTTTTTTTGTCAAAACTGAGTAATTAATTTTTTTTAAAATAAAAACTTCCATGCAATGTAATTCAAAAATGCAAATATCTCGGAAACGGATTGTTTTAATGAAATAAATGAAGTATCCCTTTTTTCTTACAAATAAAACTTCGTTTATTATTTAAAAAATAAAGTTAGTTTTGGAAATATCCTGCATAATTTCCAGATTCAAGACGTCAAATAAAACAAAAAAAATATATTCAATAATCTGTTTATTTTAAAAATTTCGTAAATAATTTGTTGATATACAATTTGTTTTTTTAAGTTTTTATAAAAAATCCAAAGCAATTGTAATTCATCCTACATAATATTTCTATAAAATAAATGAAATACTATTAGCTACTAGTTACTTACACAAATCTATGAAAAAAATATTCAAGTTTCAAACATTTTACAAAAAAAAAATACATCAAACATACGTGTAAAATAAACAGTGACTGGTTGCTACCACTATCATTAAAACACTACACAAAGCCGTTGAAAAACTCCATTTTATGTTTATATTTTAAAACGCACTGTTCAGCGACAGTTTGTTGATATACAATTTGTTTTTTTTTTTTAAGTTTTTATAAAAAATCCAAAGCAATTGTAATTCATCCTACATAATATTTCTATAAAATAAATGAAATACTAGCTACTAGTTACTTACACAAATCTATGAAAAAAAAATATTCAAGTTTCAAACATTTTACAAAAAAAAATACATCAAACATACGTGTAAAATAAACAGTGACTGGTTGCTACCACTATCATTAAAACACTACACAAAGCTGTTGAAAAACTCAATTTTATTTTGATATTTTAAAACGCACTGTTGAGCGTCAGTTAAGTCCTGTTGTAATTTTGAAATCTGGTTTTTTATTTCTTGAACTTTACACTTACTTTGTTTAAGTTGATCTCTCCAAGCATCCCTTATTCTAAAACATTTTTGAACCGTCTCTCGTTCATCTCCTTGACTAAGAACGGTGTCGTCGATGTCGGCATTTGGCTGGCTTATATTCTCATAAATCTGTTTTTTGTGGATTCGCTCTGGCTGCTTTTTCTGTATATTCAGTTTATTCAACTTTCGAGGTTCGGCAGCTGGTGGGGTGGTACATTCATAAATTTTCTTCTTATTGCCTGACTCTGGTTTCTTCTGTTTATTCTGTTTATTTAACTTTCTAGGTTTTTTAAATTGAAAAAGGTCTGTCTCGTCCTCTGTTTCCGACGTCGCTGCCACAATTTTTTTTCGCTTTGTTGACACTTTTTTGGTCTTCTGCTGAGCATAAAAATTACTTTTGTTTGTACTGCTCGATGCTGTCGTCGTATCCGTCGATAGTAATGTGCCCAATATTGATGGACCAGGGGTGTCGGCGGTAGAAGCAGGAACTAGTGTTATGTCACTTATTATATTTATCTTTTTTCCTGTGGGTCGGCATTGTTAAAAAAGGTATCCAATTGTTCTAGGATGAACGGGTCCGTATCCCAAGTCGGTGACGCTTCATTTAGCATTTCTTGGGTTTGTTCCCCAACGTCGAGTAAACTGATTTGTTCGGCGCTTATGTCTTCGTCCTCACTGTCACTTATTAAATCGATTTTCTTTAGGTCCTCCTCAGGCAACGCAACATTTAGTATATGCATTTTGTACAGAATAAACACAACAACAATCACTGATTTGTTTAAAAAAAGTTGTATTCTCTGAAAAAAGTTCAAAGAATTTTGAAAGTTTTTTAACTTAATAAAATAAGCTACAGCAGATCTTTAAGTATTCATTGCCCCCACCCTAATTTAAAAAAAAACTACTGCGTTGGGGAGGCTAAAATTTATTCATCAAAGTCCTTAAAAAAAAAGAATCCAATTAAAATGCACGATTTAGAAAAAAAAATTTAAAAAAAGGCCCTTCCTTGAAACGGTCGTCGACGTAATTAATTCGTAACCCTTTCTTTATTGACCACCATGTTATTTAAATTTCCAAGGATGACTTGGTTATTTGCCGCTCTCAGAAAGATAAACCCTTTACCTTCTTCTACGATCGCGCTTCGAAGAAACCAATTAAAATAAAATATTCGAGATGGGTAACACACCTGATGTGATAATAATCTTTTTGTCGTGTGGCAGAGCTGATTAAATAACAGATTTTGGGAACTCTTTGTTAACCAGCCGGGGTTTGGTTCTCCCAATGCAAGGTCGGTGTACACCTGCATTACTCCCTGGCAAACAATGCAAGGTTGTACACCTGCAATTCAAAAGCGCGGGAAACAAGTTAAAACATGTCCAAATGAACACCTGCATTACTCCGGGCCCGGAGGAATTTTCTTACGTATATTTCAACCCTACTGTAACATTATGTCACTTATTATTTTTACTTTCTTTTCCGGTTGTGCAGGGTTTGGAAATGCTGAATCAAAAAACGCCTTCATGGTGTCTTCTATGTATGGGTCATTCTCCCAACTAGGCTCCATACTTTGTTGTAACATTTCTTGTGTTTGGTTGCCAAAGAGCATTTGGGACTCAAATAAACTAATTTTTTTTAACACTATTATGGGTACTCAAGACAAAAAGTTAAATGACTGAAACTTTTTTAAACTGAGCAAAAGATCTGTTTATTCAGTATTTATGTAGCTTACTTCGACCTCTCCCACCAAATTTTTTAAAACCTGGTATTCGATTGAAGGCTAAAATTTATTCTCGATTCAAGGTTTAAGACTACCTATAAAAAAATCCATTTAATGATTCAATGTAATATCCTTCAGATTTCACTTCAAGCGATGACTCGATCATTTATCACGATGGAAAAGATACAAATCCTTTTACCTGTCTTCTTTACAGAACCCTTCAAAACGACAATGATGTAAAGGAATGTGATAATGATCTTTCTGTGTGTGAATCGAATACAAGGCCAATTAAAATAAAAAACAGCTTATTATTTTATGAGGTTTCTAGAAAGGAACGTGAGAGTATTAAAAAATCATAGGGGATCCAATGTCAAGGTAAAATCATAAGAAACAACTAACCACGTATGTGAACAAGGTTACAGAGCCACTTTAAATAAAAAACAGATTTTTCTATTTTATGGGGTCGCTGGAAAGGAACGTGGGAGTATAAAAATCATATGGGGATGCAATGTCAAGGTAAAATTTAACACCTGTGTACTATAGAAAACAAGAAACAAATAAAGCACACATGCTGTTTTAAGGTCAGGCGTCGGGTGCATAAAAAACAAGGACAAAATAACGTAGAGCACACGTGTGCTTATTGTACACCCGCATCTTGTATGTAGACATAGATAACAAAAAATATCATAAGTTATCCATATCTGGGCATAGCAAACAAATTTTCCAAATAACTTTTTTTTAAATTCGGACTATAATACCATTTTTCGACATTTTGTGGAGAAAATGTCAAATTTGACAAGCCGCATGGTCCCAGTTAATTACATAATTTTTTGGTCTTTATTGAAACAAAAACATATGGTGAAATGAAGTTTGACCAAAATTGAGTTATACATTTTTCCCCATATGTAGGTACATACAAAAATGGTTATTTGCAATTTTGGCCGTCATTAAAAGTTGATTTTACAGAAAATCGCGTAAATAAAATAATTATGTTATTTTTGAAGCTATCTTTATGCAGTTTTTTGATAACTTTTTGAAAATATATAGACACATCTGGAACTTTTAAATGTAGATATATGTACGTTAATTGTCTAATCCATTAACATTTTATTCCATACTCTCTTAAAATTAAAAACATCATTTTTTTCAATTTTTGTACACGCAACGTACGCATGAAAAAATCGCCCTGTATATGAATAACTTTATCTCATATAACAAAGGAAGTAGCAGCCACATTCTTTTAAAAATAACGGTAGGTTTGTATACCTGTATTTCAGCCCTCTCGTATTTATCTCTTTAAAAGGACTATTGTTTGAGAACAAATTAAGGGAACCTTCCTTCCAAATTTAAATTGACAGGTTTTGCCGTGAGAGTTTTTTTACAGTTTAATATTGGATCTATTGAATTAAAACGAAATAAAATAAGAATAAAACAATATGTAGCTAAACATAATTTATTTATACTCTTTTTTTAGTCATTGTAATACATATAATTTACAATTTCAAATTTTTAGACGCTACGCTCATCAATGTCATCATTGGAAGTATGTCATTATTGTCCCCATTCTCATGCTCACAACCACTATCTTCTTCATAACCATAATTGGTCGACGAAGTACTTGCATCATTGCCACCATCCTCATGGGGAATCAACCATAATATTCCAATAAATTAATGTTTAAATGTGGAATTTCCACCAAGAAATGTCCCAGATTTTGTTCAACCATTTCAAAACAGAATTGATCCTCACATATGGTACCATATAGGAATCTTTCACAATAATGGGCTCCAGATAGAAAATCCATTGCTTCCCTCATGTATTTTCGTTGCGAATCCACATCGAATCCATCATCTCTTTCAAAGTTTAAGATATCTTCAGCCATTTGTCGTAGGTTTAATATCAAATTATGCACATAGGAATCTTGGTTTTCTCTTTTAATAAATTCGTCACACATCTTAAATAATAGAGAATATTTTTATTGCTTATGTATATGGTCCTCACGTGTGCTATCAAAAACTATTCTATTACATATCCAACTAATACTTAAATAATAATATGATAAACAATAGAAGATTTCAATTTAAAAAAAATGTTTATTCTGAACAACCAAAATTTATTAACGCGCGCGTATTATCCCCTGGTGATGCATTTAAACACTGGCCCATATATGTCAAAGTATATTTCTCACCTGACATATTCATATCGTCGATGAAAATCTGAGTAAATGCATCAGATACACGTTTCGGCAGATATGTTTGAAATGTTACATCATTCCATTGATCATATAAGGTAGCAACAATAGTTTTCCCAAATCGCGTTGTTGTCGGAGTCATTTTTTTAATAATATAACCCATTCCCACCCACAAGGTTGATAGCTTCCTGCGCTTATCATATTATTAATTTCACTCAAGGTCTGCTGTGAAAAAAATACAGCTGCACTGGTTCAATGTCCCAAATCAGTGTATTTCTTAGAACGTTTCCCAAAATATAAGATATACTGAAAGGCGGTTCTTGGGATAGCGTCTCGTCATAGAAATAATTTGACGACTGGCGCTAGCGTAAAAAATCTTATAAACACACGCGAAGAATGCCATCATTACATACGACGAGATAATATATCCTTTATTTATTTTAGATATACCATTTTGACGCCTGGCGCTCGGTGTAAACGTTTTTGGGGAGCGTATCATCATAGAAATAATTTGACGCCTGGCGCTCTGCGTAAAAAATCTTCTAGATACACGCGAAGAATGCCATCATTACATACGACCAGATAATATCCTTTATTTATTTTAGATATACCATTTTGACGTCTGGCGCTTGGTGTGAACGAATACCTGCACGCTTTCAGGGTTATATAGAATATACGTAAACAACCAACTCAAGATAATGAATAAATTCAAGGTCCCCCAAACAAAATAAAGGCAAAAAAAGACACCTGCCCATGTGTATGATAGCTCACAAAGTAACAAAAACCTCTTTTTTACCTATCTTTCTTATAGCATCTCTTTCAAATCCAATTAAAATAAAAAATACAGCGCGCGAACAAGGACAAATAACCTAAGTACACGTGTGCTGCACACGTGCAGTGTTTCACGGTCGCGGTAAAAAAAAAGAACACCTGCAAGGGGGTGCGGGGGAAGGGGTTGGGAGTCAGGGGGTTGAGGGGGAGGGGTGGGGGAAGTCAGCACGGGCATTACCTGACTACTGTATTGCCATTTAATTTGCATAACTATAGTTAAGGACATCACACGTTTACCGGTGTTTTTTTTCATAAACAACAATAATAAATTATAATTTAGAAATATTCTTTGTTGAAGCGTCTATGCCGATCTTTTGGACCCTTCGCTTTTGTTTGAGAGATAAGGAAGGCCTATTGATTCATTCCGGGGGTCTATTTTCGACAAAAATCCTTACTTTTCACTAATATCTTCAAGAAGGCAATTACCAAAAATTTAAAAATGGAAACCCATTCATCCATTTTTTCCCTCTATTTGTTTAGCTTCCTAAATTAATAAAAAACAACTGCAAATCTGAAGGTTGTTTACTCTTTTGCTTTAAAATTTTCGCAAGATAGTGAGACAGTGAACCGGTTTTTATCAAAAATTGTGCTATTATCATTTATTAAAACATTGAAATCTTCCAAAAATAGCTTCTTTTTTTGTGGTTGATGTATTTATTTTTAGTTAAATTTGTATAATTTTGTTCTCATTTCACCAGTAAAACATATGTATTTAAGAATACTATGTCAATGAGTGTCTCTATTCTTGGCATGTATTTTGCCGTCACAGAAAACAGACACATACCAAACACATTTTTAGAGTATTACACTAAACTACAAGAAGAAATTCTTGACGAAGTAAATTGTGCCACCCCGGTTTGGGGCATTAACTAATCTACATCAGAGTCAAAAGACCATTAAAAAATGTGGCCCTGAAAAGGGCCGATTTTGGTGTCCCAAAGGGACCAGGGTTATCCGAATCCGTGAGCCGTAGGCGTCGACTTAGGTGTGTGTTGCCTTACTCTCTATTACAAAGAAGGCAAGACTCGATGAAAGACTGTGTACAGTCTTATTGCCACACAACGAACAATTGAACGGTGCCCTGTTGACCACCGACAATGTGAAGTGGGTCCGTCCGACGCTAATGTCTATTGACCCCTCAAACCTGCTTAAGTAGCAGTGCATGCAAATCTCCACATGTGCGCCCCATCTTACCAACGACACTACCACACAAAACCTAGGCCACAACCTACGCCTCACCCTACGTAAAACTCTATGTTGTTGTAAGTTAACCCCATTATCGGTCGAATACCCATCATCAGAACTGGACGACATCCTGGGATATAATGAATTTCTCATTCCAACGTGAAGTGTAATAAACGTGTAAGAAAGAAAAGCTACAGGGTATTCGTCGTCTTTGCACAAATCAAAAGCAATAATCTATTAAAGGGGCAGTCCTAATGCTCTATCATTTACTGTGCTTTTACCGCATACCTAAGATTTCACATGAATGGGTTCCACCCTTCAATGTAGGTACCTGACAAAAAATATATTAAATAAAAGGTGGATACTTACAGATTTCATGCTCATCATTTGTTAAGGACAGAGAAAACTGGTTGAAAGCTGCATCTTTCGCAGTTGCACGTTTTTATTGCAGTTCTACTCTTTTAAATAATCTCCATCATTATATCTACCTAAGAGTATAGAAAGATTGCATATTTATTCAATTATTGATTTTTTGTATCTGAAAGGTATATAGAGCATCCGTATGGTAAAAATCTTCTTTTCTGCCTTATATAGATTAACCTCTCAGTTCAAGTCTCGACTTCATGCTCCTTTGTTCTTCGAATATTCTTAGAAATTTCACACATATTTAACGGCTAACGTACAGATAAGCTAATATGAATTATTGAGTCAAAACTCGCTTATGTATAAGAAGAGTTAACGGAATTTACAAAGTTATAAATTACTTAGATGATATTACTAAATCATTTCGTGCGGTAAACAGTATACATATAGTAGGTATATATCTTTAACAAAACATACTTTCGTAAATAAGAATTGCCTATATTTTATTTAATGAAATTTATGTTTCACTCCTTATTTGATCATTTCATTTACTATAGGTCTGACATTTGTGGGATAAGTTTCTGACGAGAAATGTTGTGCATCCTGAACTATGCACACCTATACCATAGGGGTCAAACGCAAATGAATTTAATACGGTACAATTCGATAATTTATAGTAAAATATGTGAATTTGTGGTTACGAAATAAATTTTTATTTTTTGTTTCTGATTCTTTGTTATTCGAGGCTTTGTTGACAAAAATAGGCTTAATTAATTTATTTTAAAAATACTTATCTGCATTTTTTTTTTGTTTTATTTAGATTGACTTCACTAGATCGAGTAAAAGTCCTTTGAGTATTTTTTAATTGATACACATCCCTCACACCCTTCACCTAAATGACTGGACACTAATGGTTTTATATCAAAAATGGAAGATTTCAATGTTTTAATAAATGAAAATAGCACAATTTTTGATAAAAGCCGGTTCACTCTCTCACTATCTTGCGAAAATTTAAAAGCAAAAGAGTAAACAACCTTCAGATTTGCAGTTGTTTTCTACTAATTTAGGAAGCTAAACAAATATAGGGAAAAAATGCAGTTTCCCATTTTTAAATTTTTGTTAATTAATTGCCTTCTTGAAGATATTAGTGCAAAGTAAGGATTTTTGTATGATAGTATGTTCGTTCACTAATATGTTACAAAATTACCCCTAAAATAGCGAGAGAGCGTAAATTCATAAGCTATTTGTTTTGACTATATGTATTTATTTTTATGCAACCTGAAAATAAGCCCTAGTTACAATCCTTTAAGTATTTTTTAATTAATATAAAAATATTTTATTTTTGTAGAAATTTTTTTATTTCTTTTTAAATTCAATCAAAGAATCAAAATCAAACTTTACTACATTATTCTTGAATCTAACGTTTTTTAAAATTTGTTACGCATCGTATAGAGTGAATTAGTGAATAATTATGGAAATATGGAAAAAAATATGTTTGATATATACATAAATATACATACAAGTTATTTCCTAAGTAAGTAGTAAACTATCAAATAAATTTTAAATTATTTCTATATCTATTTACATTACGCTTTACTACCGTTAAACGTTCCTGGAGTTTCTTTATATTGTCTTTAATTAACTTAACTTTCCGCTTATTTTTGAATAATTGTTCTTTCCACTCTGCACGCATGTTAATCACATTTGTAATAGCGTCCCGTTCATGCTCCGGATTGAACCCCGCCGTCCATATTGGAGTTGACTCGCTACCTATCTTCTTTTTTGGCTTCTTCTGTTTCTCGGGAACGTGATTACTTTTTGCACTTATTGGGGATTGGAATAGGTCTGTGCTAGTATTTTCTTTTGCTGCGGTGTTCGTCACATTGAAGATGTTACTGTCAGTGATAAGTGAAGGGAAAACTATGCTTGTAGATGGTTGTGGGGATATCATCATTTGGTTTCCACCATAAAATACTTCATCGTTCTTAGTTATGGTACGTGACGGCATCGTTAACAGTATTTCAAGCTTCGTTAATGGCTTAGGGTGATTGAAGGCCTCCTTAACTATAACATTACTAATAATTTTTACTTTGTCCCCAACCTGTTGTTGTACAATTCCGGCCTTCATTAGATCCTCAATGTCCACCTCTCCATCCTTCTTCTGATCATTGCCATCAATACCCGCATCTGCCAGCAATTCTTGTTGGATACTATCACTCAACAGGTTGAAACAATCGTCTAGCTCAGTTAAGCTCATTGTTGACACACAAACACGCACTCGGCTGAACGACTCTACGAGTTTTCAAAATAAAGAAATTTTGTCAACTGCCCGTCCTTTTATGTATATACACCCCACCCTCGTCTCACAGCGCCCTAGATGACATACCACTCAATATTTTTGACGAAAAGGTGATTTCACATGCTTTCATCTCCTTTATCTTTATTATAATTTTCAGAGAATTGAGCTTTTTTGTCCTAAATATAAACAATGAAAATAACATTTGATTGAACTTTTTTTTAGGACAGAATTGACTTTTTCGCCCTAAACAACACGGAAAACGGAAGGCTGATACAAAAGAACAACTTATTTGTTCACCCATGGATTTTGTTGATATTTTCTTTTGATGGTTAGGGTTCTACAGTAAAACTTCTCATTAGCGGCCACTAAAAATTTCATTACAAATTGGCCGTATAGGGAGGTGACCGTCTTTGAGGGGAACGAACAAAAAAATTATCTACATATATATAATCTGTGATGTGAATAAAAATCAGTATTAATTAAAATGTAGGTATTATTTGCACAAAAGAAATAAGGAGATAAAATAATAAAAACTATTTTTTGGGATTGAGGTCAATACAACTTTATTAATTAATTAAAGACTAATTACAAACATTTAAATATAAACTGTTTTTTCATATCCCCTAAATAAAGCTGGTAAGAGGTATATAATATTGTAAAAATGTGCACTACTGTATATTTACAAAAAAAACTATGCTTTATGAAAAAATGTTTTAATGGAAGTCTGCTTCATATTTTTAATTTTAATTATTGCTGCTTCACATTCGCATTTCATTAAGATATTTGAAATATCGATGGCCAAATCGCCATTTTCTTTAGCTAGGAAAAAATTTTGCAGGTTTCTTAATTTTTCACATACTTCGCTCACACTTTTTATAGACGAACTAAAAACCTCCTGGTCTTCTTTTCTTTCATCTTTTTGATCTTCGGTAGTTTCAGTATGGCTAGTAAACTCCTGAATTATTTCCTGCATATCAATACTGGGATTTTCTTTTGGAATGTTTGAGTCGATATGAAGATAGTTTTCCAGGTGTGGATTTCCTGGAATGCCGGAAAACAACTGACTCAGTGGAATATCGTCTTCTTCTTCAAAAGTCTCGTTCTCTTGGAGAGTTTCTATAAAGCCAGCTTTTTGAAAACATTTTTTAACTGTTGTGGAGGAAACATTTTTCCATGCTGCAACAATCCATACCATGGCACTTGACAAATTTATGGATTTTTCTGCTTTTTCAAACGCATCCTCGGTAGCAGCGGTGTTTGTAAAAGTTAAAATTCTTCTTATTAAATATTTTCTGTATATCATTTTAAAATTTTGTATGATCCCTTGATCTAATGGCTGGCAGTGAGATGTAGTGTTTGGAGGCAGAAAAACAATTCTTGTTGTATTTTCGGGTGAGAAGTTGCGTTATCCAAAAATAAAAGTACTTTTCTATTCTGTTTTTTCATTTTTCTGTCAAAGTTTTTGAGCCAGGACATCATTATCTCTGTTGCCATCCATGCCTTTTTATTGGAGACCCATTCTAATGGTAACTTGTCTATATGGGCTCCTTTGCAGCATCGCGGATTTTTGCTTTTTCCTATAACTAATGGAGTAACACCATTCATGCTACTGCAAAAAAGAATTGTCACTCGTTGCTTAGCTGATTTTCTTCCAGCACATTTGTCACTCTTTAAGGCAAAAGTTTTGTTTGGCATTGCCAGGTAATAAAGTCCGGTTTCGTCTGCATTAAAAATATCTTTAACATCATAATCCTTGATAATCAATTTTAACTTGGTAAACCAATCTTGAACACTCACTTCATCTACATCAGCAGACTCACCAGAAATCGTTTTAAAATTAATTTCATGTCTTTTGCAGAATCTATCTAACCAGCCATTTGATGCCTTAAAATCACAAATTTTCCGACACCTCCAGAGCTTTTTCCTTTATTAGTGGTCCGGATATTGGAACGTTTTTGTTTCTTGCTTTGCAAAACCATTCATAGACTATTTGGTCAATCGCCAGTCCGTCTGTTTTTGGAAATTTCCGTTTTTGATTAGCATTAACTCCTCCTTCGTAAAGTTTTTTTAGTTCAATTTTACTTTTTAAAATATCATTTACTTGCGTTCTTCCCACACCAAACTTTTCCGCTATCTTTCGAGCACTGATACCAAATTTTTCATTTTCCGCGATAATTTCGAACTTTTCTTTTAAGAGATAAACGTTTACGTTTTAAAGACATGATCGGCTTTTCTACTGTTAAAATTTAACTGAATCAAATTTGAGTATTTATCTCGGCTTTTATGAAATCATCATAAATATGAATATAAACAAATTATATTGTTATACTTTAAATCTATTCACAAAATTGGGTTTTACCAATCATGGGTATTTCCAAAAGTACCAGTATAATAAAGTACCGGCTGTGCGCAAACATTCCCAGAAGGGTCGAGAAGACGGCAATTAAGGGTAAAATTTCCAGGTCATTTTCCTAAAATTTACGGATTCATGTGACCGTGGCGGTTTTGAAAGAGTTACGGTATTCGAGGGATTTCTTATTATAAAAAATCATGTAAGATTTATTTTAAAAAGCCAAACTGACCGTTAAGAGGGGTGACCGCTTTTGACGGGTGGCCGAAATGAGAAGTTTTACTGTATATAAATATTTAATTTATTTAAAATTTAAGAATTTTAATGATGTAAAAAACTTAAGAGCGAAGATTGTTTGTTTATCACATAACACTTTTTCTATCTGAGAATGTATCGCCAATGGAAACATACGGTAGTAAATTATTTTCAAGGTATAATAGACGATTTCTGTATTTATGAAATAATAATAAAATAATTCTTTTTATTCAGGATGTCCTGAAAATAGATATAAAGGGTTCTCCAATAAGAGGTGTTATTTTGATATTGAAAGGAAAATGCCATTTTTTGAGATAAATGATCGGATGTTTATTTCCTTATACAGAGGAAGGTATGCCGTTAATAATGGAAAATAACATCTGCCAAATGACCACCACGACCACGCCTACAGGACCATAACCTTTTCATGAAATTTTCCATAACCAAGTCGCAAAGTGGCTGCCGTATGTCCTCCATGGCCTCACGAATTCCATCTTTGAGGTCTTGAATCGCCTCTTCGAGAGATAACACGGTCCGGAAACTTTTCCCGTAAAAGATCAATGGTTTCGTTGCTTGTGTGGCACGTAGCGCCGTCTTGTTGAAAGTAAACGTTGTCCAGATCAATACCATCCAATTCCGGCCATAAAAAATCATTAATCATCTCTCGATAGCGCAATCCATTCACCGTAACTGGTGATCCAGCCTCATTTTCGAAAAATTAAGGTCCAATGACCCCGCCGGACCATAAACCGCACCAAACAGTCACACGTTGAGGATAGAGAGGCTTTCCAACAATAACTCTTGGGTTTTCCGAGCCCCAGATGCGACAATTTTGTTTGTTGACGAAGCCACCGAGGTGGAAATGGGCCTCATCAGTCCAGATGATTTTTCGATGGAATTCCGGATCATTTTCATGCATTTCAAGGACCCAATCGGCTTGAGTTCTTGTGTTAACTGAACTTTATAAGCCTTAAGACCCAAATATTTATGCAAAATACGGTGTAATGATGTTTGTGGAAGGTTTAATTCCAAAGAACGACGAGGAATGGACAAACCTGGGTTTTCTTCAACATTTTCGGCTACAGCAGCAATATTCTCGGCTGTTCTTGAGCGACGTGCACGGGTTTTATTCTTCACATCACTAACTTGTCCCAACAGCTCGAATTTTCCCACCAACTTCTGTATTGCGGTCCGACAAGGTGCTTCACGACGACCCAAAAATGTTCGAGTTTTACGAACCGTCTCTGCCAAATTTTCACCATTTTTATAGTGAATTTTAATAATTTCAATGCGTTGTTGAAGCGTGTATCGTTCCATTTTTATTAATGGCGTAGGTTCTACTTGTCAAATGACAAAAAAATTACAGCTCCAAAAGTGACATCTACCGAAATAGCGGGCTATTCAAAATCACACTCTTATTGGAAAACCCTTTACATCGTTACATGACAGTCTCCCGACGTCTAAATAGGCCAGTTTAAGGCATGTTCAGAAATGGAATCGTTTAGCTGATAGTTTCGATGATTCTTTGCTATTAATATTTTTAGTACTCATAATATTTATTAATCATTGGCGACCACCTAAGCAAGATAAATAATTTTAACTGATTTAAATCATTCTAATAGTTAATATAGACTTTATTAGATTGTTTGATTTTAATTTACTCATATTAGCTTCGTCGAAAATAGATCATTTGAATGAAATAATATTCGACCTTTTCCGTTTCGAAGATAAATCTGATGTACCAAGCGGGGGGTCGTAAAGCTGTATCTAGTACATGTATAGACGTGTTGGGAGGTATGTTTTTTGAAAGCTTAAACTACATAGGTTAAATAATTCCATTGAATTTTTTCTTCTTCAGACCGGATGTCTTAAATAGTGATATTTATAGATGATATAGAAAGAAAACATGTCTGTATTCTCTTGAAATTTACTTCTAATAGCTTTTTCGAAAATAGACCCCCAGAATGAATCAATAGGCCTTCCTTATAACGAAAGGATATCTCTCAAACAAAAGCGAAGGGTCCAAAAGATCGGCATAGACGCTTCAACAAAGAATATTTCTAAATTATAATTTATTACTTTTGTTTATGAAAAAATAACACCGGTAACGTGTGATGTCCTTAACTATAGTTATGCAAATTAAATGGCAATACCATAAGTAGCGTCAGAAATTAAATCTAAATACACACACACACACACAAAATAACTTTCAATATGATTAGCACGTGGTAAAACGGCAACAATTGAACGTAACGACTTTAGGCCGCGGAACGTAAGCAAATTAGTAATTCTTGTTTTGATACCTTGGGGGCTCACTTTAGGAAACCTTTTTCAGAAGTCGACAAAACGCAGTGGTTGCAATAAACCTTTTGTCTACAGACATTCTTTTTAAAAAATAAATTGAAATAAATTATATTTATTGAGCAACTTTATAAAGTATACATTAAACTTAGGTACAGCGATGTTTTTTCCTCTATTGTATTTTATAAATGCCAAAAACAAAATGGGGGCTCGGATTTTGTGTACTTTTCTATATACCAAAGTTATAACCAGCGACTTGAAACAAACATGGATCCTATGGATTTCTATCTGCTTTGTACGCGTCAATATGACTCCTGTTATTATGAATATCAATACAACAAAAAAGAGACGGCTCTTATCTTCAGTCTGTTTCTGTTTTCATTCTAAGAGGTAACCGGTTTGATATGTCTTTGTTAGGAAAAACAAACAATCGACGGACGTGACTCAAAGCCTATATTGTTATTGTTAATCAAACGTGAAAGCAGGTATGAAGATTGCCGTTCCAATAAGGGCTTTATAAAAACTATGTTCCGAAAGCTCGAAGGCTTATTGTCTAATTAACAGGAAACGAAAAAACAAAATTATACTAATTTTCGAAAGTTGTTTACAATCCACCTAAGATGTGAATTGTTTATTCTTCAAATACTGTGAACGAAAGTCGCATCCTCCTTAATCCGTGATTATAAACAAATATTCTAAAAGGTAATTCTAGAAACTTAATATTATACGGAGTGTTCCATTTAAAATAACAAAACTAAAAATTTTATAAGAAGTCATCAATATTATATAAGAAGTCAAATTTTTGAAGCGATGCTAGTAGTAATATGGGTCTATTTGGACAGAATCGCGTGCCAGGCACACGGGCAAATTATTAGCCCACGTGTGTGATACCCTTTTGTGTTCCTCGGCGGTCTCTATTTTGACGTCGCTCACCTGTCCGACTGTAATTGACAAGGTGACGGATTTGGGGCTTTGTCGGTGTGTATTTAAGAGTATCTTATTGTTGATGGAATGTTTTTGGATGAAACAATGGGGGATGTTCCTATTTTTATCAACATAGTCGACTTGGCCTCCTTTATATTCGGGTATATCAGATGTAGTACCGATATTTTGTGTGATATAAATATTATTTACGTTATTCCTATCAGAACTTGGTGTCTGTCTGTCCAGACATGCGTGCCAGGCACACGAGAGTAGTGGATAGCCCACGTGTGTGACCTTAATATTCGGGGCATATCAGATGTAGTATCGATATTTTATGTCATATAAATTTTATGTATGTTAATCCTATTAGAGCTTGGTGTCTGTCTGTCCAGACATGTGCGTTAGGGTCACGAGGGTAATTCAGTGGATAGCCAACGTGTGTAGACCTTAATATTCGGGGCATATCAAATGTAGTACCGATATTTTATGTCATATAAATTTTATGTTATTTCAATCAGAACTTGGTTGTTGTCCAGACACGCGTTCCAGGCACACGAAGTATATGATCATTAATATTCGGGGCATATCAAATGTAGTACCGATATTTGATGTCATATAAATTTTATGTTATTCCAATCAGAACTTGGTGGCTGTCCAGAGACGCGTGCCAGGCACATGAAGCATTTCAACTACCCCACGTATGTGATCTTTAATATTCGGTGCATATCAAATGTAGTACCGATATTTTATGTCATATAAATTTTATGTTATTCCAATCAGAACTTGGTGGCTGTCCAGACACGCGTGGCAGGCACATGAAGTATTTCAGCTATCCCACGTATGTGATCTTTAATATTCGGGGCATATCAATGCAGTACCGATATTTTATTTCATATAAATTTTATGTTATTCCAATCAGAACTTGGTGTCTACCCAGACACGTGTGATAGGCTCACGAGAGTAATTCAGTGTGTGTAACCTAAATATTCGGGGCATATCAAATGTATTACCGATATTTTATGTCATATAAATTTTAAAATAATCCAATCAGAACTTATTGTCTGTTCGAATCAGGTACGCGAAAGTTGTGTGTGTGTGTGATGTTAATATTCGGGGCATATCAAATGTAGTATGGGTATTTTATGTTATATAAATTTTATGTTATTCCAATCAGAATTTGGTGTCTGCCCCAGACACATGTGATAAGCTCGCGAGAGTAATTCAGCGTGTGTGATCTTAATATTCGGAGCATATCAAATGTAGTATGGATATTTTATGTCATATAAATTTTATGTTAATCCAATCAGAACTGGGTATCTGTCTGCCTCAGACACGTGTGATAGGCTCGCGAGAGTAATTCAGCGTGTGTGATCTTAATATTCGGAACATATGAAATGTAGTATGGATATTTTATGTCATATACATTTTATGTTAATCCAATCAGAACTTGGAGCCTGCCCCAGGCACGTGTGATAGGTTCACGAGAGTAATTTAGCATGTGTGATCTTAATATTCGGAGCATATCAAATGTAGTATCGATATTTTATGTCATATACAATTTATGTTAATCCAATCAGAACTTACTGTCTGCCCCAGACACGTGTGATAGGCTCGCGAGAGTAATTCAGTGTGTGTGTGACCTTAATATTCTGGGGATATCAAATGTAGTACCGATATTTTATGTCATATAATGCGTATGCTTATCATATCAGGCTTCGATGTACGTTGCATCTAGTTTTTTTTGTTTTTTTTTTGTTGAGAGGATTAGGAAATTTCTATCTAGACACCCGAGTGGGTATTCGGCGTCTTCACTCGGGTAGTGTCGGCCTCGTTGTACTAAAACCCATTCCCTCTTTATCCGACGTTGCTTTTCAATTGTTTACACTTCAGCAGAGCGTGTATTAGCACACTGTAACCAATAGAGACACGATGGTAAAATTTTATTAAAAACTATATAACATAACATAACTAACTAAGTTGCTTATATTATACCGTTGATCTTTTGAGATTAAATCTATAACTAGTCCTTAATCATAAAATGGTCAAAATTTACCTCTTTTCGAGGCAACTGTACAAATAAGCGATTATTACTGCAGGAGAGAGAGAGGACAGCTATAGGCATGACTCTTCGTTAATAGGTTTGAATCGAACAATAGAATTGTATTTAAATAAAATAGAAGCAAACTTGTCAAAATACTTGTACCATGATGGAAACAGAAACTCTCGAACATTCGGTATCAGGGGCGTATCTTTATTATACTAAATCAGGTATAAAAACCGTATAGACGGGGAACCATGATTTTGTAAAAACAGAAGATATTTCAAAGACGGGGTAACAAATAGCCATCGGAAAACGTACAAGGTTACACCTTTGTGTAGGAGATCGAGTTCGTGTTACAGCCTATATTAAGGTATATATTTTTTAACCAAGTATATTGTTAAAGTACGTTGAGGGGATCGTATTACGTTCTGTTTTGTTCATACACCGTTCCAAATGTGGTCCAAATGTGTTCTGGTTACGTTAGTCTTGCGATATTGATTCGAAATACAAGGAAAGGTTTTTATATAACGTTATTTGTAATTTAGTCATCATACGTGTTAAATGAATCGAGCAATAAAGTGTATACTTCTTTCAATATGATTTAAGAATTACTTATTTTGACGAATTAAATTTAATCGACTTTTTAGCAAGTAAGAGTTGGTAAGTTTAAATGCTATATTAATTTTTTCTTGCGCTTATTATATTCTGGCAATATTCTAAGCTTTTAAAATGAGAAAATCCTTGTAAATAATAATATAAATATATTCAGGAATACAACCCTTAAGACAACCAATCGTATCACGTCATAAGAACAGAGGGTGATTCGGTACCTCCATTATGCTTCACTCAGCCCGGATGTGTTGGAATTTGTAAAGATAAGAGATGTTTCAAGGTTGTAGTAACAAATGAAGATCTGCAAACATCCAATGTTAGAAACATCTCTTATATACATGATCAAGGTCATGTGCTATACAGGGAGTGTATTTTTTAACCAAGTATATTTTCGTAAACAAGAATTGTTTTACACTATACTTTATTTATCGAAATGTATAATTCTTCCTTATTGCGCATTTCATTTACTATCTATTGTGGGTAAAAACTCCAGGAATTACTTGAGGTTACGACGTTTACATGTTTGCACTTTTGAACTAGTTTCTATTCGAGGTTGTCTATCGAGTATCGCAGAGAACTACTTGATGCGGATGCTTGAAATTTAGTTAATACGAATCATGTTTTCTTTATTTAGGTGTACGTATTACATTTTGTCTTGTTAATGTTTCATTTTGAACGTGTTTCGGTTATGATCGTATCGCTATATTGTTCCGATATAAAAGAACAGGTTTACATTTAATAACATCATTTGTAACTCATCCATCATACGAGTAACATGGATCGAGAAATAAAGTTTATACTACTCGAGCTACCGGACGAAGATGTTGTTGGAATAATAAAGTCAGTTGACGGGTGGTTTATCGGTAACAAGCATGTCGAATTTATTGATATTATACGTCAAAACCAAGGAGCATCATATACAGTGTGTACATAAAGTAAGGAACAAATTCATTATCTAGGAATCTAAAAATATTTCGGAAAAATCCTCGGACACGTGTATAATAATTTTTAATGGCGCATTTTTTTCCCATACAAACTTAATATACAAGGTGGCTCATGTAGTAGATATGACATTATCGACGATTTTAGTTCAGATCTCTCCAAGAACAGCTGATTTCAAAAACATAACACACTTAGGGCCTAAAATTCATAGTTTCGTTACTACAGGGTAAAACAAATAATTTTATTTAAGATATTTTTTAATTTAAAAAAATGTAAAAAAATTAAATAAGCTATTTAATTAAGTGTTGAAATAGTCCTCCTTCTGCTGCCTGACAGTACCCCAAGCGATCAATAAATTTTTGTTGGACTTTTCTTATGGTTTCTTCTGAAATGTTCCTGCATTCTGTTGTTATTCGATTTTTTAAATCTTCAATATTGGCAGGTCTGACTTTATAAACAACATTTTTCAGGTGACCCCACAAGAAAATGTCCAGTGGTGTAAGGTCTGGAGACCTAGGCGGCCATTCAACAGGCCCACGTCTTCCAATCCACTTGTTCGGAAAAACTTGGTTTATGTAATGGCGCACTACTGCTGCATAATGTGGAGGTGCGCCGACTTGTTGGTACCACAAATTTTTAATCTAGAATTCCTGGATTATTTCTACTAGGGTATAAGTTAACTAGCGTAGGGATAATAAAGTTCTGAAGAAAATGAAGATAATTTAGCCCGTTTACATTGTTGTCAAAAAAATATGGCCCAATAATTTTGTTTTTCAGAATACCAGCCCAAACATTAATTTTTTGAGAATATTGAGTATGGTGCTCACGCATCCACCTGGGATTTTCTTTTGCCCAGTATCTACAGTTTTGCCGGTTCACTTCTCCATTTAATTTAAAGGTAGATTCATCCGAAAATAGGATATTTTCAACAAACAAAGGATCTAAGTTACATCTTTCCATTAATATTTGACAAAACTCCATCCTACGATCTGGATCATCTTCATTCAACTCATGAACCAATCGGATTTTAAACGGGTGCCATTTTTCTACCGTCAATAGGTTATGAACGGTCATAGCAGCCGCCCCATGATCAATGCTAATCTGGCGGACGCTGTTGTGGGGATCTTCTTCCATAGCCAATAAAATATCTAATTTCTTATCATCCGGAATAGTTGGACGGCCTTTTCTGGGAATATCTACCACTGAACCCGTTTCCCGAAATTTTATTTCAAGTTTACTCACAGTTGATCTAGTAATTGGTCTTGCTGGATACTTAGTGTTAAACAAAATGCAAACTTCTTGTTGAGTACGGATCCTATCACCATATCCAATCATCATAAGAATTTCTATCCTCTGTGTTAAAGATAAACGCATAGTAACTCAATATGTTTTAAAATAAAATGTATTACTTCTAATAAACTTACTAGAAAAATACAATGTAATGACAATGACATTATCTAAATACCATAGTTACATAACAGCAAATAAGCCTACTTGAGAAAAAATATAAGTAACAGCAAATGATGGTGCGTCCATTAATTACGTAAGGCTTTCAGGTAAAATTGGGTGATGGCGGAAGGGATTGAGCCAAATGTCACGAAATCTTTTATTGGGGGAAGGGGGGTTGAAAAATCGCTAAAAACGCCTCACGTAATTAATTGATGCCTCCCAAGCCAAAAAAAAATATCTTAATTAAAATTATTTGTTTTACCCTGTAGTAACGAAACTATGAATTTTAGGCCCTAAGTGTGTTATGTTTTTGAAATCAGCTGTTCTTGGAGATTACAGATCTGAACTAAAATATAGGGGTTCCCATTTAAAAAAATCGTCGATAATGTCATATCTACTACATGAGCCACCTTGTATATTAAGTTTGTATGGGAAAAAATGCGCCATTAAAAATTATTATACACGTGTCCGAGGATTTTTCCGAAATATTTTTAGATTCCTAGATAATGAATTTGTTCCTTACTTTATGTACACATTGTATAGTAACGACTAAAGGGATATTTCAAGCATAGATCCAAATAAGCTGCAAATAGCAATGGGGCGACCGTTTATTACCTATTAATGGGCCTATTCGACCCTTCCAAGAAATCTGAGGCCAACATAAACATTTGAGGTCAGTTGTATATTAGTTTAACTCCAAATGTTACAAAATACACGATATTTTTATAAAGAGGATTTTTGTGTTGATTAGTGTAATTTGATTCTGTAACTAATTTACGACACTTTGAACTTATGACGCACTATCCTGCAATCTGATAAATCAAATCGATACACCCAGAGTTCAAATACACTAATTAAATGAGTATCATAGTCATATAAATTCATCATGAAAGCTTTAATTTGACTACTAAGTCTAGTATATATTTTGCATGGTATTATCTTATTGTGAGTATAAAAATCGGACATTGCGTATTTAGTATACATACAGCATTATGTTTATTAAATTTCAAAATCAGAGCTTCTACTTCTAATAAATGCAAAAGTGTATTTTCTATGTTTTATATGTCGATGATTACTAAAAAGCATTCATTATCTACTAGATGTAATATAGTGTAGATCTTGTTTCTTAAGTGAATAGATATTTAAAGAACAATGAATGAATGATTGAGAAATTACGTCGGAACAATCAATATTTTTACAATTCCCCTTTAATTCAAAACATACACGAAATTAGGTGTACACATTTGATAGATAATTAAATTAAATAATACAATATAATATTGCAATTAACTAGATCATATAAATTAAGTTCTACTATATTGAAGATTTTTCAAAATGGAGTCCGATAATTGAAATGTTTAAATACTAATAACTTCGCATAACTATGTCTTGTAATTTTGATGTGACTTACCATTAATCAGCTAAATTCTCACTTTTCTACGCAAAATATCATCGAGGATAAACTAGGTGTTAAATCTTCATTTTTTTTTCTTACAGTTGGGCTTCACATATGGTTCATTAAATTCCTCACAACTGGAATACGGGGACTTTGGTCTCCTAAATTTAGATGTTTTTAAATTTCTTTTGTTACCCGAAATTTTTTTCAGCTTAAGATCTCGCGTCTTTCCATTTGTTCGAACTAACTTCGAAGTAGATGACGCATAGTGAAGGGGCGATCGAGGTGTATCTTTTTCTTTCTCACCTTCCCACGTAAGATTTAATCGCGTTGGTGATGTTTTCCAAACAAAAGAAATAAGGAGATAAAATAATAAAAACTATTTTTTGGGATTGAGGTCAATACAACTTTATTAATTAATTAAAGACTAATTACAAACATTTAAATATAAACTGTTTTTTTCATATCCCCTAAATAAAGCTGGTAAGAGGTATATAATATTGTAAAAATGTGCACTACTGTGTAAATACAAAATATGAAAAAATGTTTTAATGGAAGTCTGCTTCATATTTTTAATTTTAATTATTGCTGCTTCACATTCGCATTTCATTAAGATGTTTGAAATATCGATGGCCAAATCGCCATTTTCTTTAGCTAGGAAAAAATTTTGCAGGTCTCTTAATTTTTCACATACTTCGCTCACACTTTTTATAGACGAACTAAAAACCTCCTGGTCTTCTTTTCTTTCATCTTTTTGATCTTAGGTAGTTTCAGTATGGCTAGTAAACTCCTGAATTATTTCCTGCATATCAATACTGGGATTTTCTGTTGGAATGTTTGAGGTCGATATGAAGATAGTTTTCCAGGTGTGGATTTCCTGGAATGCTGGAAAACAACTGACTCAGTGGAATATGGTCTTCTTCGTCAAAAGTCTCGTTCTCTTGGAGAGTTTCTATAAAGCCAGCTTTTTGAAAACATTTTTCAACTGTTCTGGAGGAAACATTTTTCCATGCTGCAACAATCCATACCATGGCACTTGACAAATTTATGGATTTTTCTACTTTTTCAAACGCATCCTCGGTAGCAGTGGTGTTTGTAAAACTAAAATTCTTCTTATTAAATATTTTCTGTATATCATTTTAAAATTTTGTATGATCCCTTGATCTAATGGCTGGCAGTGAGATGTAGTGTTTGGAGGCAGAAAAACCATTCTAACATTTTCTAGTTGTATTTTCGGGTGAGAAGTTGCGTTATCCAAAAATAAAAGTACTTTTCTATTCTGTGTTTTAATTTTTCTGTCAAAGTTTTTGAGCCAGGACATCATTATCTCTGAACACTCACTTCACCTACATCAGCAGACTCACCAGAAATCGTTTTAAAATTAATGTCATGTCTTTTGCAGAATCTATCTAACCAGCCATTTGATGCCTTAAAATCACAAATTTTCCGACACTTCCAGAGCTTTTTCCTTTATTAGTGGTTCGGATATTGGAACGTTTTTGTTTCTTGCTTTGCAAAACCATTCATAGACTATTTGGTCAATCGTCAGTCCGTCTGTTTTTGGAAATTTCCGTTTTTGATTAGCATTAACTCCTCCTTCTTCGTAAAGTTTTTTTAGTTCAATTTTACTTTTTAAATTATCATTTACTTGCGTTCTTCCAACACCAAACTTTTCCGCTATCTTTCGAGCAATGATACCAAATTTTTCATTTTCCGCGATAATTTCGAACTTTTCTTTAAGAGATAAACGTTTACGTTTTAAAGACATGATCGGCTTTTCTACTGTTAAAATTTAACTGAATCAAATTTGAGTATTTATCTCGGCTTTTATGAAATCATCATAAATATGAATATAAACAAATTATATTGTTATACTTTAAATCTATTCACAAAATTGGGTTTTACCAATCATGGGTATTTCCAAAAGTACCAGTATAATAAAGTACCGGCTGTGCGCAAACATTCCCAGAAGGGTCGAGAAGACCGCAATTAAGGGTAAAATTTCCAGGTCATTTTCCTAAAATTTACGGATTCATGTGACCGTGGCCGTTTTCATTAATGTAGAAAATAAGATATTATTGGAATAAAGAACTTCGTGGTAATAGTTTGTTTAGTCTTTTTAAAAACGGTTTCTGTAATACGAGATCTTTAATTGGCGCTGCGAACAGGATTACTTCATTGATCCTTTGTATCAAACAAGTAGTGATCGAGTGAGTTTCAACTCTTAAGAAGTAATCAACGAAGACTAGTGTGCAAATAAGAACACGAAGCCAAACAAGCTGTCCAGACCTAGAAGATTCCTTCAGCGAAATCTTGGGTTTTGCAATCAGCCAGTTCCAGTATTCAACCACTAGACACGATTGAAGGAGGAGAAGTATTGGTCAAGTTGAACGTCTCTAATCTTCCTACATCGATGTTATTAGTACTTATTTTGTAAGTAATTTTTACGAATTTCCCATTTTTTGCACTCCATTTTACTTTTATAATAAGTGTGTTAGGCATTTAATATTATTAATTGTAAGAAAACAATTTTAAGACAAAGATTATAATTTATGTCCCGCGATAGATCGCCTTTAAAAAGAGATTCTAAATTAATAAATTCAAATATGGCCACTAGTAATACAATGTCCTACAATGAGATCCAAATTCGTTTTAATTTTGCTAAATGCATGGTCCCCGAATATTTTGGAGGATCCAAAGACCTTAATTATTTTTTAATAAATACGAAAGAATTCTTAGACAAATTTACTTTTACAGATGAAACATTAACCTTGTATTTTTTTAGATATGTAATTTCGCAAATTAAAAGCGAAGCCAGAGATTTAGTTACATTACATAACCCACGTTCTTTTGATGAATTAAAAACTCTTTTAAATTAAAATATAAAGATCCCTGCAGTGAAGAAAATCTTCTTACTTTACTTACAACTAGTTATCAAAATAATAATGAAAATTTCGAAGAATTTGCATTAAACATCAATAAAAAATTACATAAGTTGAAAGAAAATGCTCAAATAGAATATTCAGATCAAGTAGAGTTTCTTGAATTAAAATTTAAGGATTATGAGAGACAAGCATTATACGCTTTTGTCTCAGGTTTAAAAGAGCCTTACTGCTCATTTGTTAGACAACAAACTCCTAAAAGCATAGACGCATGTGTTAACATTTGTAGAGAATACGACAATATACAAACTCAAATAAATTATAAAAACTTTTTGCGACAAAATATGTCAAAAAATACATTTAAACCGCCTACAAATACGCAAAATACTAATTCTTATAGAAACAATTTTAACTTTGAAAGATCGTTTCCTAGAGGACCTATTAATTTACCTCCCAGAAGGCCTCAACAATCGCAATTCCCCACTAATATTCAAGCGTTTCAACAACCAAAAATAAATGTTTTTCGACCACAAAATAATCATAATACCTTACCAAAACCAACACCTATGTCTATTAGTACTAGAAATACGTATACACCAAGACCTAATAATAATTGGCAACCACGCTTTAATAATGGTCAACAAAATTTTCAAAATAAAAATTACAATCAAGGATACAATCATTTCGCTAGGCAAGGTAATAATCGCCCTGATAAAGTTATCGAAGAAATTCATAATACAGAAACAAACTCTGAAGAGGAACCCAATGAAAATTTTACATTGGACCCCCCATTTCAAAATATAACTTAGATTTAAATAATTATACGTATCAAACGCAACTTCCTTTTATTTTTAGTAATAATCATCAATTAAAAATTCTTATAGATACAGGCGCATCATCCAGTATAATGAACCCTGAAGTAGCTTTTAAACTCTTTCCTTCATTAATATATAATCACAGTTTTGAAATTACTACGTGTCATAAAACTATCAAAGCAATTACGCTGTCGAAATACCAATTTTATCGGAATTCAAAAATTTCACACCTATTGAATTTTTAATTTTACCATGGCACAAAAAATTTGACTGTTTACTTAGTTTTAAAGATTTAGTTAATCTAGAATGTACTATAGATACAAAAAATAAATGTTTAATAATGCCTCATACAAAAATTTACTATCAAGAAGATATTAATAAAAATAATAAAATAAGAAGCTCAATAAAGAATGGAGAAGTCTTAGTACCGAGTATTAAAATTAATGATAATACTTCTATACCTGAAAGTATATGCTACGTAAACAATTACGAAGTAAACTACCCCTATGAAATAAATAATTTGAACATAGATAATATTAACACTGAACCTTTAAGTAACTTTGATATTGACTTGTGCGGATGTAATAAAAATAAATACCTTCGATGCTCAGCTGGAGAGAAAAATGGACTCTCCAAATTATAATGATGTTAAAAACGGGCCTTTAAAATTCCTTACCTTGTATACTCGGAGAAGGGTTTCAGCAGGCCTGCTTGGGGTATCTCCTGGTTTCGTTAGTTGCGGATGCGGGTGATAAAAATGAAAATTATATTCGTTCACTCCCGAAAACAGTCCGGTCGGATTCACGGAATTAACTCGACTCTCTGCATGCATCGCCGTAGTGTAGTACGGAACCTTAAAGGCGTCCATGCACGCGGAGATATGAAACAAAATTTGTATGGTATTGAAGTATTGAAGGTTTGATGTTGAATTAGAAAGAAAATATGAATTAATAAATAAAAAATATAAAGTAAACTTAAATGCAATTAGATAAAGTTAATTAACACACAAACTAAATTAACTTGGACGACACACGCTTGTGTGGACGGACCATTTCCGCCCACCAAAATACGTAGTATTTTAATTAGGTAGGTAGAGGACAGAGTTTTAGCGCCGGTCGTTTAAAACTACCATTGGCCGTCTGAACCTTAGCGACTCTGACAATACCGTCGGGGCCAGGATAGGTCTCCACTATACGCCCCAGAGGCCATTTAAGTGGTGAAGTAGTATCCTGTTTAATAATAACAAGGGTACCTGGTTGAAGATTGAAGGAAGGTGAGGTCCACTTGGCTCGTTGATGTAACGTGTGCAAATATTCATTAGACCATCGAGCCCAAATATGCTGATGGATGCGGGTAACAACTTGCCATCTCGAAAGCCTATTTAGGGGAAGATCGAGAAGGTCAGGTTCCGGGGGGGCGGTCAGAGGCTCTAAGGTCAAAAAATGACCTGGGGTAAGGGCACTTAAATCGTTGGGGTCATTACTAACTGGAGTGAGCGGTCGCGAATTCATGATAGCCTCAACCTGAATAAAAACTGTTGATAGCTCTTCAAAAGTAAGAATCAAATCTCCAACAACCCGGAGTAAATGGGTTTTGATAGATTTGATATTGGCCTCCCAAAGGCCTCCAAAATGGGGAGACGAAGGTGGATTAAAATGCCAACTAATAGTCTCTTTCACCGCAGCTGCCTCGGCGTATTGATCCAGCAGTTTACGAGCCTTGACAAAATTTGTTCCGTTATCGGAATAGACATGCGAACATCGACCACGACGACCAATAAAACGCTTAAATGCAGCAAGAAAGGCGTCGGCCGATAACTCGGAAACGAGTTCTAGATGAACAGCCTTAACGGATAAACAAATAAAAAGACAAAGATAAGCTTTTAATGTTTTGGCACCACGAGTTTTAGACATGGTGATAGTAAATGGGCCTGCGTAATCAATACCAACGTGAAGAAAGGGTTTAAAACGGGAAACCCTTGCTAAAGGCAAATCGCCCATTGGAGGAGCCGTAGCAGTAGGGTGAGTCTTAAAGCATCTTACACAGCGTGACAAAACACGTCTGATGGAACGTTTAGCGGATAATATCCAAAACTTTTGTAAAAGTAAAAAATGAACAGTTTGTATCCCCGCATGGAGATACTGCAGATGAATAGATTCAATAATTAAGTCAGTTAGAATACTGCGACTAGGAAGAAGTGCGGGAAATTTACGATCATAGTCAATGGGAGCGTGTCTTAGTCGACCTCCCACTCTCAAAATTCCTTGGTCATCCAGAAAGGGTGAAAGTTTACGTAAAACTTTAGGAAGTGGTTGCCCTTGACCAAGAGCGTGAATTTCAAGTGAAAATTTTAATTCCTGAGTGCGTTTGACAAATAACAACAGTGCCTTGTGAATTTCAAGGGGAGTAAGAGCACCTGTAAGGGGGGGATGGCTGCGGATTTTAATTTGGCAATTATGAATAAATCGTAGTACATATGCTAAGATGCGGGATAAAGTATTAACCGAAGAATGGGATTCAACTAAGGAATCAAGAAAGTTAGGTGAAATAAAGGCAGCGCAAACTAAAGGACGCTCTTCCACAGTAACTTCTGGAGTAAGCGGAATGTCAGGATAATCCATAGTGGGGAAGTTATGATTAGAAAGAACGGGTGCCGCCCACCATAAGGAACAATCAAGTAACTCGGATGGTAGCATTCCCCGGGAACCCACATCAGCAGGATTATCCGAAGACGAAATATAAAACCAATTCGAAGGAGGTACCTTCTCCTGAATAGCAGAAACTCTATTCCCGACAAAGGTACGCCATTTGTGCGGTGAGGATTTGATCCAACTGAGAGCAACAGTGGAATCAGAATAACAGTGAACCTTTTGAAAGTGTACTTTTCCTTCAAAAGCGGTTAAAACGAAAGAAACCAAACGAGCAGCTAGAACCGAAGCACAAAGCTCAAGTCTAGGCAATGAGACTCGTTTGAGTGGTGCAATCTTTGCTTTAGAACAAACAAAATGCACTGAAATATTATTGGAAGGTGAAAAGCATCGAATATATAAACAACTACAAAATCCCTTTTCACTTGCATCTCCAAAACAATGTAGTTCATAATGAGATGTTCCCTCCGGAAAGAGCAAACGGGGCAAATTAAACGAACTTAAACAGGACACGTCGTTCAGATAACGGTCCCAAAGCCTGACAATTTCTTCGGGGGGTGTTTGATCCCAATCTAACTTTAAAGTCCAAAGTCGTTGAATAAGATGTTTGAGGAGAAAAGTTATCGGCGAGGCTAGGCCTAAAGGATCAAATATTCGAGCAAGATTAGATAAAAGGTTCCTTTTAGTGCAAGGTCGATCTGGAAACTTCACACAGAAGCGAAAACTATCAGAAGAAGCATTCCATTCTAAGCCCAACACCTTTAAGGAAGTTTCATTTGAAGGAGAAGAGTCAAAACTTACTGGATCTATTGCTACAAGGGAAGAGGGTAAGTGACTTAAAAGTTTAGGATGGTTGCTTGACCATTTCTGAAGTTCAAAACCTCCCTTATGTAGCAACGAAGTTAGTTCGTTTTGGAGAATTAAAGCACGCTCAAGCGAGGAGTCACCTGTGACTATATCGTCAACGTAGGTGCTAGTGCGTAAAGCTTCAGCAGCTAATGGATAAGACGTTCCATCTTCCTCCGCTAATTGCAGAAGAGTGCGGATGGCAAGATAAGGTGAACAAGTAAGGCCATAAACAAGGCGGTTGATGCGAAATTCCTGAACCGGGTCAGTGGGAGAAAAACGCCATAAAATGCGTTGATAGTCCTGATGCTCAGGAGTGATAACAATCTGACGGTACATTTTGGTAATGTCCGCAGTTAAAACAATTTTGTGGATGCGGAAATTAAGCAAAATTGTAAAAATGTCATTTTGAAGTTTTGGACCAATATAAAGTTGATCATTGAGAGAGGGTTGATTTGGTAAATGAGCTGAACCATTGAAAACCACCCTCAATTTAGTAGTCAAACTATCTGGTTTGATAACACAATGGTGCGGAAGATAAAAGGAATTGTGAGAAAAACCAGAGGCGGGTTCCATATGGCCAAGATCAAGATATTCTTGAATAAAATTACGATACTGATCATAAGTTTGCGGGTTTTTAAGGAGCCTGCGCTCTAATGAATAAAAGCGGTTAAGGGCAAGAGGACGAATTTCTGGAAAAGAGGGATTATCGTCTTTAAAAGGAAGATTTAATATAAATCGTCCGGACTTATCACGCCTATAAGTGTCCATGAATAATTTTTCGCATTGAATTTCGTCAGGAGATAAGCATTTAACCTGTGGAACTTCCTCTAACTCCCAAAATAATTTAACTTGATTCTCCAAAGAGGCAGAATCTTCAATATGACAAAACATCGTAGTAATCGAGGTAGTGGGACCGGGCTTTTGAACGGTTCCCATTAAGATATATCCAAAAATGGTATTTAGAGCATCAGGGGCTCCTACGCGTCCTGGGATACGCCCATCTAGTAAAACCTTAGAAAATACATCAGCGCCTAGTAATAAGTCGACAGAACCAGGAACATGAACCTGATTATCGGCCAGGCGAATGTTTGAAACATGGGGCCAAGTTTCAATTGGAAGTTTATAAGTTGGTAAATTATCACATATTTTATTAAGGATAAGCGCATCAATAGAGAATATAGGATTCGTTTGTTGAAATGGACGAAATGAAATAGTTACTCCTTGATTTACCAATGTATTCATGGGTCCTAAGCCATTTAAATTGACTGAACTTTGTACAGGGTGAAGTCCGAGGCGTTTAACACATTTTGAAGTTATAAACGAGGTCATGCTTCCAGAATCCAAAAGACATCGGACGGGTTGATAAGTACCTCGGTTATCTAAGAGTTCGATGCGGGCGGTGGAAAGTAAAACACTAGATTTTGAGGAAGTAAAACAACTTTGTGTAGAATGTGATGCGGGTGTAGAATTTCCTTGATGAGTGGTTTGAACAGTAACCGGTATTGGCGATAAAGCTGTTGGGTGCGGTGGAGAGGTATTTTTTGAAAAATGTAATAACGTGTGATGTCTCTGACCACATGTATGACAACTACTTTCGGAACGACAAGTAGCAAAGCGATGGGTATGGCTTAAGCAATTAATACAAAATTTATGTGTTTTTGCGAATTGATAACGATCATAGGCTGTTTTATCTAAAAAATTTGAACATTTAAAAATTGTATGATCCGTTTTATTGCACACTGGGCATTGAGGATCGGAATTTTGCGTTTGAACTAGTAAGGCAGTATGATAAGGCGATTGAGATTTAGGATGCACAGGCTTTCGAAATGTAGGCTTGTGTTTTTTAAGAGGAAAATTAACATTATCCAGAGCCATACAATTCTTCATCAAAAAATCTGATAATATTTTATACGTAGGTAACGCCAGGGAATTATCATAGAATAGCTCAAATCTTGTAACAATTGCAATATCGACACGTTTCAGTATCATTTGGACTAAAATAAAGTCCCAATGATCAGTTGGTAGTCCTAAGTTTTTTAACGCTGCTATATTTTCAGCAAAAATATCTAACAAATTTCGAAGGTCATTTGAATTATCACAATCTACTTTTGGAGCATTTTCTAAATTATTCCACAGTGTGGCAGCCATTAAACGAACGTTTTTGTAACGTTTGCAAAGTGTATCATACGCAATAGTATAATTTGTAGAAGTTACAGGAAGATGTTGAATAACAGATAAAGCTGAACCTTTAAGTGTAGAAAGCAAATAAGTAAATTTCTCACAATTAGCCAAAGTGGCATTATTATGTATTAAAGCATCATACATGTCAATAAAGGATTGAAATAAAGTTATATCACCTGTAAAACTAGGCAAACTAATTTTGGGTAATTGATTTGAAGTTATATTTCCACTAGGGTGCGAAGTATCCGCTGACGACTGAGAAGCTGATGCTGAATCAGACGGTAATTTAAATTTAATTGCTTTAATACCATAATAGAACAAATCAAATTCTTTTCGAATCGCATCTTCAGCCTCAAACTTCTCCCCATCATCGGCCACTAAACAAATAATACACTGGTGGCTTTCATAGAAGCCTGAATGCCTTTTTTCGATATTCTCCAGCATACATTTAAACCTCGCAACCTGAGTGGTATCACCTCCTTCAACCTGCTTTGCGACCTCATACATTTCTCGTAATTGAGAAAGTTCTATTTTGCGTAACGCTTGATATTTTTTAAGTTTATCGGACATTTTTACTCCAATAAAACCGTATTTACTTATAATTAACAATGCAAACTAGTTCACGTGCAACAAATTTGTACGTATCTGAACACCTTTAAACTCTGTCTCCTACAAACCTAAAAAATGTATTAAGGAATTTGATAAAAAAACCGGTACGTTCGTCGCCAAGCAAATCTAATTTCAATGCGTGGAAACGGAACTGTATTAGTTTAATTTTTTAAAAAGCGTAATGAAATAATTATTGATTGATGAAAATTATCAATTTATAAAAATAAATTTTAAAACCAGAAAATATTTAGTCTATATCCGGTCTCGAAAGTGACCAAAATGACTTGTGCGGATGTAATAAAAATAAATACCTTCGATGCTCAGCTGGAGAGAAAAATGGACTCTCCAAATTATAATGATGTTAAAAACGGGCCTTTAAAATTCCTTACCTTGTATACTCGGAGAAGGGTTTCAGCAGGCCTGCTTGGGGTATCTCCTGGTTTCGTTAGTTGCGGATGCGGGTGATAAAAATGAAAATTATATTCGTTCACTCCCGAAAACAGTCCGGTCGGATTCACGGAATTAACTCGACTCTCTGCATGCATCGCCGTAGTGTAGTACGGAACCTTAAAGGCGTCCATGCACGCGGAGATATGAAACAAAATTTGTATGGTATTGAAGTATTGAAGGTTTGATGTTGAATTAGAAAGAAAATATGAATTAATAAATAAAAAATATAAAGTAAACTTAAATGCAATTAGATAAAGTTAATTAACACACAAACTAAATTAACTTGGACGACACTTGGACGACACACGCTTGTGTGGACGGACCAGATATCAAAGAAAGATTTGAAAAATCTAATCATTTGAAAAATTCAAATAATATACAAATAGAGAAAGTTATTAGAATAGATCATATGAATGTTGAGGAGAAGGCAAAAATAAAAAAATTATGTTATAAGTTCAAAGACGTATTTTATAACCCCGAAAAGAAATTGTCTGTTTGTAACATCACTTCTCACTCCATTAGATCCAGTTTATGTAAAGAATTTTAGATACCCATATCATTTAAAACAAGAGATTCAAAATCAAGTAGCTAAATTATTAGATAATGAAATAATTAAACCTTCAATATCACCATATTCCAGTCCCGTCTGGATTGTGCCAAAAAAATTAGACGCCTCAGGCGAAAAAAAATGGCGTATGGTCATAGATTTCAGAAAAATTAATGAAAAAACCATCGAAGATAAATATCCATTACCGCGAACAGAGAAAATTTTAGAAAATTTAGGAAAATGTCAATACTTTACTACTCTCGATCTGGCACAAGGATTTCACCAAATACCTTTGCACAAAGATTCAATAGAAAAACCGCGTTTACAGTAGAAAACGGTCATTATGAATATGTAAGAATGCCCTTTGGTCTTAAAAATGCACCGGCCACATTCCAAAGAATGATGGACCACGTTCTTTTAGAATATCTACATAAATTTTGCTTTGTTTATATGGACGATATAGTCGTTTATTCAAAATCTCTTGACGAACATATTTTACATTTAAAACAGATATTTGAAAAACTTCAACAATTTAATTTAAAAATACAATTAGACAAATCAGAATTCCTAAGAAAAGAAGTTCCTTTTCTAGGACATGTTATAACTCCTAACGGTATTAAACCCAGCGAAGAAAAAATTAAAAGTATAATCAATTTTCCTCTACCAAAAAACGTTAAAGAAATACAAGCCTTTTTAGGTCTTATAGGTTATTATAGAAAATTCATTAAAAATTTTGCACACCTAGCAAAACCTTTTACAAAGTGCTTAAGAAAAAATGAAAAAATTAATTTAAAAGATCCGGAATATCTTGAAGCATTTAATATTTGTAAAGAAACTATATGTAATGCCCCCGTATTAGCATACCCTGATTTTAAGAAAGAATTTTATTTAACAACCGACGCTAGCAATATAGCATTAGGTTCGGTATTATCACAAAGTGGTAAACCTATCTCTTTTTACTCTCGTACTCTAAATACGGCTGAAAGGAATTATGCCACTATCGAAAAAGAATTACTTGCCATTGTAGATTCTTGCAAACATTTCCGCCCTTACCTTTTTGGTCAAAAATTCATAATTGAAACCGATCATAAACCTCTTACTTGGTTATTTTCGCTAAAAGAGCCTAATCAAAGGTTAGTACGCTGGAAACTACGACTAGAAGAATTTAATTTTGAAATTAGATATAAAAAGGGTAAAGAAAATAAAGTAGCAGATGCTCTAAGTAGGATAGAAATTAACGCTCTCACGCGAAAACAAAAAAATGACGCTTTAAGTAAAGAAGACGACGAATTACTATCTATTCTCCCTAATCTTGAATCGGAAATTAATCTAAATTTTGATGACGCTGACGAAATATTAAATGATGTTACTTTAGAAAGTAGTGACTCTGATATTCTTGACGACCTACCTTTAATTGATAGACTAAATTTAATCAATGACAACGACGATGACATCACTGTACATACATCTAGAGAAAATCCGATTTGCGGTCTTTCTTATTCTGAGAGACATCTATACACTTTTAAAAACTATATTATATTTAAGTTAGAAGATGTATTTTCGACTAAAAAATTAAGTAAAAATTCTTTTCAAGTTACCTTAAGACATGGCAACGAAAATAAGAATATATTGCAATTTATAAAAGAATACATAAACCCCAACCTTAAATATGGAGTATATTATGAAGAGAAAACATTAGAACCAAAGCTTATTAACGTTCTTAAAGATCATTTTAAAAATATAAAGTTTATCAAAGCCGCTTTCAAACCAACTCTTTTAAATAAAGAACAATTCATGGCTGAATTATCTCTATATCATAGTCAAACGCATAATGGTATCAACGAAACACATAATCATTTTCAAAAACTCGTTTACACACCAATGATAAAAAAATTAATAACAAATTATATAAACCAATGTTTAATGTCCAAATATGAGAGGCATCCTACTAAAACACCTTTTAAAGGACCTTTTATAGCTAGCAAACCTTTCGAACATATTTTTATAGACACTTTTAGCATTGAGAACGAAAATTTTCTAACCATAATCGATCTTTTTAGTAAATATGCTCAGGCCTATCATATACCTTCAAAAGCCGCCACTATTATTTTGAATAAATTAAGACATTTTATGTCACATCATAATCTACCTGACAAAATAACTTCAGATTCCGCAGGTGAATTTAATAATCTAACAATTAAAGAATATCTTAGACTACATAATGTCGAATACCACGTCACTTCATCTATGAATCCCACTTCCTTATCGCCCTTAGAACGATTTCATAGTACTTTAAAAGAAAAATTACGAATCTTACGTATGCAAAATAAAAATGATCATATTAAAGATTTAATGATAACCTCTATTTTAATATACAATCAAAGTGTTCACTCCACCACAAATTTTACCCCTTTTTCTTTGCTTTATGGCCCTTATGAGAATTTAAATAAACATTTAATGGAAATTGACAAAAACATTTATGAACATTATAATGAAAAACGTCGAAATGAAATACTACCTTTTTATGAAAAACTCTCACATAATGTAAGAGAAAAAGCAAAAATAACTCTTGAAAAAAGAAATGAAAATATTCCAGAACTCACTATCGAACTAAATCAACCAATATATCTAAAAACTTCTACGGCAAGAGGACAAAAAACCCGTGCCCTATATCGAAAAATTAATGATAAAAAACTAAAACAGAATAAAGAAAAATTAGAAATCAATGAAGAACCCAATTTAACTTTTCATTTAAGAAATGTACGTCCTCAAAGACGACAATTTTCTTTGCAGGATTTCGACAATCTCCCTGATTCCAGAGACGGCCAACAGCCAGGAACTTCAAAAGATTGAAAATGTTCCGTATATACAAGAAAATTTAGGCTTAGCTTCCTTAGTTAATTTTTATCATAAAACTTATTTTCATGTTAATCTCACTTCTATTAATAAGAATATACAAAATTACGTTACGAATGTTTATTTCATAGGCTTAAAAACAAATAATAATACCCTATATAATTATTTAGAGGACTCTTTAGTTTCACTTCAAGAAAAAATTAAATTATTAAAACAACAAAGAAATAAACGCAGTTTATTTGACGGTTTAGGTACAACCATCAGATATGTTACCGGTAATTTAGACCAAACTGATCTTAAAGAAATAATGTCAAATATGCAAATTCTACGAAATAATGAAGACACGATAAATCTTCAAAATACCAAAACTCTATCAGTATTAACAGTTTTACAAAATAAATTTGAAAACACTACCAAAAATATAAACTCTCAATTATTGCAAACATTAAAAATTCTTAATAAATTTGACGAAGAAATAAAAATTCAAGAAATCATCCTAAAAGAAATCTTTAATATAAAAAGTTTCGAAACATATATCGATAAGCTATTAAATATTATTACTTTTAGTGTTACAGAAGAAATTAACCTTTTACTTATAAATGTTTCAGATATAATCGAAATAGAACGTCTATTAAACACTATCTTTTCTTACAACGAACTTATTCCTTTTTCTAAACTCTTCTATTTTGAGTTTATGAATCTCTGCAAATTAAATACTATAGTCTCTGATCAAGAAATAATCTTTGTATTAAAAATTCCTATTATTTATAGAACTATTTATAATTACCAAAAGATATATCCAACCCTGTTTAATCAAACTAATTTACTTATTGTACCGACTACGTATGTATTAGAAGATAAGTATATTTACTTTCTAGAAAAACCATGTATAGAATTAAGTATCAAGCAGGCTTTATGTTACAACATTATAAACAATGAATGTAATATTAAAACATTAACTAATTGCCCAGTAGTTAATAGCGATAATTATTCACAAATTAGTGTTATGAATAATAATCAACTGTTGGTAAACACAAATCAAAAGCTGTCCTTATTTGAACATTGTAATAAAACTCATATTACTGTTAATCGACCTACTATAATTAGTAAATTTTGTGAAATGTCAGCCTTAAATAATAATTATGTGTTTAAAGGATTTTTGAATACCAGTATTAAAATACCAAATGAAGGTAACTTTTACAATTTTCAAGTACAAAGAATTAACTTTCAACCTTTAGACACGTACGTTAAAAGTAAAATGAAAGATTTGCAAAATAATATAGGTTTAACCAATTTAAAATGGGAAAATCGTTCAACGTCTTTTAGTTTGTATGCGATATTGATTATATTATGTTCAATGTGTTTTGCATACAAATATGGTTCAAAAATTAGAAATTGTAGGAAAAGAGACAGGAAAATCGAAATTACAGAAGAATCCGCAATACCTCTTCAAGCAGTTCAAATTAGCCCTTGCTTGTCTCAGGAGATCCAAGCCTAAGGAGGGAGGAATTAAGGAACCAGACATTCCTATATTATAACCTTTCAATGGCACTTTCGCCAATTACCATTAAGATAATGTGTTAGAAAATAGTTGTTAGTGATAAGTACTTTCATTGTCACCGCTTTGGTATATAAACCCTGTAATGTAGAAAATAAGATATTATTGGAATAAAGAACTTCGTGGTAATAGTTTGTTTAGTCTTTTTAAAAACGGTTTCTGTAATACGAGATCTTTAATTCTCGGGCATAGCAGGTGGTATTAGATCTGACAGGCTGGAACTTCGTTGGAGTGCTGCTCCGGCAGAGAGTGGACTCGTGGGATTTCCACGTGGGGTGGAAGAGGCGGGCTTCTCTGGAAGATTACAATTAGGCACTTGGGACTGGTCAGGAGACTCGACAGCACTTGATTCCACAGTTTCCTTAGCGGTTTTGGATCCCATGGAATTCTGGAATGATGATCGTATCCTATCAAGTTGTGCTATCTCGTCGTCACTGTCATCAGAGCTGGGTGAGTTGCTCGGACGTTGCCGTTTCTTGCCAATCTGAGGGAGTGCTGTTTCCTGGGATGGTTGCCATGATGGTCGTGGCGGTGCTGCAATTCCTCTGGCCTCTTTACACGAATCCTGCGAGGTGGTGCATTATCCCGATGTTGTTGCAGAAATCGTTCTTGTTGCTGCAACCTTTGTTGCTCCAGGACCCTTTGTTGTTGCTGCATCCTTTCTTCTTCCAACCTTTCTCGTTGCAGCAACTGCAACATCCTTTCATGTTCCCGTTGTTCTTGATGTTCCCGTTGCTCATGTTCTAACACCCGCTCTTGCTCCCGTTCTTGTTCTTGAGTTTCCTCGACTGGTCTCACAAACACTCTATGGGAATAGAGTCTATTCCCATCTACTATTCTGATAAACCTGCCGTTCCATACTTGATTTTCCATTTTTTTTTAAACTGGAATGTCTGGTTGTCTATCGGGCTAGGAGTTCTATGACTTCTGGTTTTCGAGTCTGAAAGCCCTTGACATTCCAGGAGACGATTTTTAGTAGATTTGGGTAGGTGTTGTTCATCATTTTGAGTTTTGGAACAGCTGACCGATTTTTTCCAGCATCTAGGTCATTCATGAATTTTCAGAGATGGTTTTAAAGCTTTTAGATGCCCATAACTGGGGGAATCAGTCCTGAGAACCCAAGATGAACCCAGAATGAAGTCCTACAACTAGTGCAGACTCCTCCCAAAAAGTATTACGCTAGACTACATGTGAGAAGTCTCTAACAGGTTTTACGAGGCATATTGAAGACAAAACCCCATAAAGTCAATGCACATCACATGGCAACGCCAGGATGTAAGGTTAGTACTGCAAGCCTGTCCCTGTATATCTATAAAACTCAAAAGTTCTAGGCAAAATTACAACGAGTAAATTGCAAAGTACTTAGTGACCAAATTCAACCGTTACACAGCTGACCGATTTTTTCAAGCATCTAGGTCATTCATGATCTGCTATATGGCAGTTTCCATTGTTCGGTTGAAGTCCTGTTTCCTTTCCTGTGGTGGTGGTGGTTTTGGTGTTGATGTTGGTTGTGCTTGTTGTTGTTGTTTTTGTTGCTGTTGAGGCATCTTCTTGGTTAATATTATTTTGTAGGTTTCGCAACCTTTGTAACTAGCTGGATGATTTCCTTTGCACAGCACGCAGTTGGCGTTTCTTTCGCTTGCATTTGCTGGTTTTTGCAGTTTGCAATCCTTTGTTGGATGGTTTTCAGCGCATTTTACGCACCTATGCGTGTAGGTGCATCTAGATTGTGCATGTTCATATCTTTGACATCGATGGCATTGCCCAGGTGCCGATGTCCTATTTTTGGGTTCGACCTTGACCATCAGGTCGTATAATCGATCAACCTCAAAAATGTTTTTGTTCTGGGTTTTCACCAGATACATTGGGAGCATCTGCTTGGTTCTAAAGGATTTCATTTGGGTGACATCTGCATCGTTTATTTGATAGATTCTGTTTAGGTCATCTTTGATAATATCGATATCTACGTTGTCGGGTAGTTGATGATCACTGCGTGGTGCAGTACCCTCTTGTAGTGTGTATGTATAACTACCTAGTTTTTCGTTGTATTTATTATCAATGTCTTGAATAATTTCTTCTGGTACTATATTTGGAAACTAATGAAGATTTATGAGACTAGAAAACTCTTGGTATACAACTACCTGATGATCTAAAAATTGTAGTTCTTTAAACAATTCTCTATCTAAAGGCAATCTAGATTTTAATTGATTACTCAAATGAATAAAAAAAAGCTGACATCTTTTAAAAAAGTCATGAACAATTGTTTGAGTTTCCTGTATTTTATAAAGATTTTTTGCAACATTAACTCCTAAGTACATCTCGTTAAGAGGTAAGTAGTGCATCGAGGCATTAGGATCCAAATCAGAGAGATCAGTAGCCTTAACATAAGTACTTTTTATAAAGCAACTTAAAATTGATCGAAAGAAACTCGACATGTCTTTAAAAAATGTGTGAGTAATTGGAGAATCCCCTTGAAAAATGATGTTAAATTTATTAACTATAGGTAAAACAAAATCAAGAAAATAGAAATAGAGTAAAATTAAATCATCATTAAATGAATTATGTAAAAACATGTTGCTTTTTGTCTGTCAAGTATTGTCCTTGGAAAAAACAGTTTCAAGGGTCTCCATTGCTCTAGAATTCTATTTACACCATTGTGAAAAGATAGCCACCTTATGTCATAGTGTCTTAAAATTTTATGTTTTTCTGAAGCAGTAAATTCTTGAAATTCAACAAATTCTCTTTGGCGCTTGCTACTTTGAGAAAAGTAATTATAAACATCTTTAACAAGCTGTTCTAATGATCGTGGAAGAACTTTACAAGCATGGCTTACAGCTAATGCTACCGAATGGCAAACGCATTTAACAAATATGCAATGGGGATTTATTTCACGATTTTTAGCAATAATGCCATTGATATCCCCAAACATGACATTCGTGGTGTCAGCTGCAAAACCCAATAGTTGATTTTTTATGTTAAGTCCCTTTTCTTCTAAGGCACTGTTAAGTGCATTAAAAAGGTCTTGGGCAGACTCTCCTTGTATATCTACTGTACACAAAAATCTGGTCTTTACACAGGCATTTCTTTCTGAATAACACTTAATAGCGATAGCAAGAACTTTATTTGTACTTACATCGGTACTCTCATCAATGATCACTGAAAAGGTTGAAAGTCCTGACTTCAGATCTTGTATCATTTTTTCTTCAAATTGTCCGCCCAAAACATTATAGGCTATTGCAGATGATTTTGTTCTCTTACAGGAATTTTTTTTTGCAATTTCTGAGTCAGGAAAAGCATCTTTTATGACATCGCTTAGATGATCCATCACAAGAAATGGTACATTATGCTCCACAAGCACAGACACTATTTTAATTTCTGCTTTTTTCATTGCATCTGAAACTGAGCTATTTTTGAAGAATTTATCAATCTAAAAAATAAAACATTATTCTACTACATATTTTAATTAGACATAAATAAAGATAGACAAACCTTAGAGCTTCCAGTGAATCCAATCATATTCTTCTTATGTTTCGCGCAAGCATTATGTTCTTTTAGAGGCGCCATTCTGGCTAAAATTCTAACGTTGCATGCTTTGCAATGGGCACTACATCCATCCTGTGCTTTACAAAGCCAAGTGGAAAATAATGGGTTCTGTTCCCATTCTGCTCGATACGATTGCTCATAAGCTCGCTTCATAATTAAAAGCAATTTTTACACAGCGTATTCACAATTCAGTGTAAAGCAAAAACCGTGCAGCGATTAGCAGCGACCAAAAAGCAGGCGGAGCAATCAAATGAATAAAAATACCAAATTAGTTACATGTCTACCAACATAGAAATTAAAGTAAATGCTTGATTAAAATAATTTTTACAATAATTATATTGTAAATGGCATTTTTACATTATGGAAAGTTATATATTAAAATCTACCAAAATCTACTAAAGAAAATGGGCCTACTAAAATTTTCTGAAAAAGAGTGAAAATCTACCAAAAAAGTAGAAATCTACTAGATGTGACAACGCTGGCAGTCAATGGAACATTTTCGTGTGATTCTTTATGATCATTAGTCTCCGTATTATGAATTTCTTCTATAACTACGTCAGGACGTGCATTACCTTGTCTTGCGAAGTGATTAAATCGTTGATTATTTTGATAATTTGAATTGTTGCGATTATTAAAATTTAGATGTGGTCGGCCATTTTGGTAATTTGACCGTAAAGTATTTCTCGAAGTTACAGACATCGGTGTTGGTTTTGGAAAATTATTATGGTTATTTTGTGGCCTGAAAACATTCGTTTTAGGTTGTTGGAAAGCTTGTATATTAGTAGGAAAATTCGAGTGTTGAGGTCTTCTAGCAGGTAAATTAATAGGACCTTTAGGAAACGCGTTTTCAAAATTGGAATTATTACGATGTGTATTAAAATGTTGCAAATTTTGCGCGGTTGCGGGAATTCTATTAAATGTATTCCTTCTTGACATATTTTGTCTTAAAAAATTCTTATAATTAATTTGAGCTTGTATATTATCATACTCTCTACAAATATTAATACATGCGTCTATGTCTTTGGGCGTTTGTTGCCTAACAAAAGAGCAATATGGTTCTCTTAAACCTGAAATTAAAGCATATAAAGCTTGTCTTTCGTAATCCTTAAATTTTAATTGGAGAAAGTCGTTTTGACTTGAATATTTTGCGCGTTTTCTTTTAATTTATGTAATTTTTTATTTATTTCTAATGCAAATTCTTCGACATTTTGATTATTATTTTGAAAGCTGGTTGTAAGAAGAGTAAGAAGATTCTCTTCGTTACAGGGGTCTTTATATTAATTTATTAAAAGTGTTTTTAAATCTTCAAAAGTTAGTGGATTGTGAAGAGTGACTATATCTCTTGCATCGCCTTTAATTTGCGAGATTACATATCTAAAAAAATATAATGTCAATGTTTCGTCAGTGAATGTAAATTTATCTAAAAATTTTTTAGCATTAGTTAAAAAATAATTTAAGTCTTTGGAACCTCCAAAATATTCAGGTACCATGCATTTTGCAAAATTAAAACGAATTTGATTGTCACCGTATGACAAAGCATTATTAGTAGCCATTTTTAAATTATTTATTTCCGAATCTCTTTTTAAAGGTGATCTATCACGGGACATAAATCAATAATCTTTGTATCAAGAATATTTTTGCTTAAAACTTTAAAATTAAAAATATTAAATACTTAACACACTTGAAAATTACGAACAATAAAATATAAAAATGTGGGAAAATTGTGAAAATTACTTACAAAATAAGTACTAATAACATAGTTGTAGGAAGATCAGAGACGTGCAGACTGGACTGGACCAATACTTCTCCTCCTTTAACCGTGTCTAGTGGTCGAGTACTGACAGCTCGCAGAAACCCAAGATTTCGCTGAAGGAATTCTTCTAGGCCTTGACGACTGATTTTGGCTTCGTGGATGTGTTGCAGTTATTCTTGGTTGATTACTTCTTAGGAGTTAAAACTCGCTTGATCACAATGATAAACACTAAGGGATCAATGAAGGCCATTTGTGTCGTCAGCTCTGCTGTTCCATTCTGTTGACTTACAGTTTAAGTCGCCTATCAAGATCTTGGGATTCCTTCCATTAATTAGATCGTTGAATTCATTTTGTTGTAAGTCGGCTCGCGTTTTTTTATATACCGAAGAAACTTGTATTGGACCTCTTGGCGTGTGTACATTTATGGAAACAGCTTCTAGTTCTGCTTCTCCGTTATCTCCTATGTAAGTGTTTGAGGTTTTTCTTAACTAAAAGAGCAACCCCTCCTCCACGACCCACCCTATCGTTCCTGTATATCTCGTAGTTCATAATGTAGATTCTGTTGTTCCTGTCCATTCTAGTCTCTTGCAAGGCTAGAATGTCTGGTTGTCTATCGGCTAGGAGTTCTATGACTTCTGGTTTTGGAGTCTGAAAGCCCTTGACATTCCAGGAGACGATTTTTAGTAGATTTGGGTAGGTGTTGTTCATCATTTTGAGTTTTGGAACAGCTGATACGACTTGGAGTTGCAATGGCGCAATAAGTTATTTTAAGAGCTAGGGGTATTATGACGAATACCCCTAGAGCTAGTTGGTAAAAATTTTGAAATGTAAAAAAAATGACAATGGGCGACAGTTGTTCCAGGCTAAGGGGAGGGCCTGTGATGCGCAGCAGCCGGCTAGCTTCCTGCGACAGAAGGTTCTTTTTGCGCCACCAGCTTAGGCCAAATTCAAGCTGGAAATCTCCCAGATGTTACGGGGATCCTCTTAGCCTGAACCCACTGGTCGACACCACTGTATACTATAAAATTGCAGCGAACTAAAAGAAACACATAGTACTCAATTGACTTTGCATTAATTGTTTATAGAGAATAAAAGATAGAAATGAACCTGTGAATTACAAAAAAAAAGAAAAGTGCTGTACTATAATAATAATGGTTAGTAAATGCAAAATAAAACTATTGAACTAAAACGATACCGTATGATGTCAGCTTTTGATGGTGTTGGAGGCAGCAGTTGTAAAGCTACCCCAAGAAAGAGCTGTCCAGCTCGAACAGTAGACTGGTTGACTGGTAACCCGGTCGGAAAAATGGGTTAATCTTTACCCGGTCGGAAGAAAACAGGTGGATGGTAAGCCGGTCGGAAAAACACAGGTGATGGTAGCCCGGTCGGAAAACCCTAGGAATAAACATTCTCTAGTATAATGTTATAACTTAAAGAAAAATCAAAGTACAAGCAAAAGCAAAGTGATTAAGTCAAAACAATCTAAATTAAATCAAAGCAAAAAGAATTTAAAATACCGTTACACAATCCTGAAGGGAAGCAAAGAGTCTAAAATATTATTAATTAAATTACAAAGCAGAAAGAATTTAAAATAAAAAGTTCCTTCCGTCACTGACCATCATTAATTACCACAGGTATATTAAATTTATTAAAAAGTATTATGCGGGACCAATGAACCATTATTTAAAGCAAAATAATAAGCAAGATAATATACCTTATAAGATGGTCAAGGGTTCTTAAGAGGTTCAAAATGGCTTCTGTCAGGAAATGTCGCCTTCCTCGTCGAATAGCAGCTACAAAGGAAGAAAGCAAGGTATCAGCAACCGACCCTTCAAAACACGTGGACAAGTTCACAACTTACCCAAGCAAATCCCAATTATGGGGAAAATACGTGCCACGAACACTCCAAAATCCAAGGGAGAAACGAACGGGCACTATTTTAACACTTTCAGAAAAACAAAATCGCCTCTCAGGCAGGGAATATTTCCCAGGAGTTCTTCAGAAAGACTAATCACTTGCGGCTTCGTTGACACTTGATTTTGAAAGGGACGATTTCTAGCGATCTTTCCCTTAATATACCGGTTTGACAGCACAAAAAAACGAATACTTCTTATCTCTATGAACCTTCAGCAGGTAACTTCGGTCTCTCTAATACCGATCAGGTCACACAAAGCAGAAAGGGGACTAGAGCGGTATAACCGCGTTCATAGACATCCGACGTTGCGGATAAACTATAGTCACAGCTTTGACAAATTATCGATACTCCATCCATAAAAGAGAACAACAGCGAAGGAGAATGAAATTGCAACAGTGCCATGCATCACACCAAGAACCTTCTCCCGTGTAGATTACAACAAAAATTACGATCTACTCTAGGCCGTGCAACCAACTTCACAGCAGAAAGGAATCCAGCTAGTTCGGGCAGATAAAAATATCTAACCTCTGACCGCTACAGCTGATGAAATAAACAATGAACCCTTGAGAAAGGAAATTTATAAAAAACCAATGCAGGCGACACATACCGAAGGCCGGAATCCCACGGAAAAGATACAGGTGAGTCTGAATTATTGTTGTGCGAAGGCCTACAGAGAGAGATGGCCTTTAAATCAGAGAAAGAATGCATACAGAACCAACAGTCAATTTTCAGAGATGGTTTTAAAGCTTTTAGATGCCCATAACTGGGGGAATCAGTCCTGAGAACCCAAGATGAACCCAGAATGAAGTCCTACAACTAGTGCAGACTCCTCCCAAAAAGTATTACGCTAGACTACATGTGAGAAGTCTCTAACAGGTTTTACGAGGCATATTGAAGACAAAACCCCATAAAGTCAATGCACAGCACATGGCAACGCCAGGATGTAAGGTTAGTACTGCAAGCCTGTCCCTGTATATCTATAAAACTCAAAAGTTCTAGGCAAAATTACAACGAGTAAATTGCAAAGTACTTAGTGACCAAATTCAACCGTTACACAGCTGACCGATTTTTTCAAGCATCTAGGTCATTCATGATCTGCTATATGGCAGTTTCCATTGTTCGGTTGAAGTCCTGTTTCCTTTCCTGTGGTGGTTTTGGTGTTGATGTTGGTTGTGCTTGTTGTTGTTGTTTTTGTTGCTGTTGAGGCATCTTCTTGGTTAATATTATTTTGTAGGTTTCGCAACCTTTGTAACTAGCTGGATGATTTCCATTGCACAGCGCGCAGTTGGCGTTTCTTTCGCTTGCATTTGCTGGTTTTTGCAGTTTGCAATCCTTTGTTGGATGGTTTTTAGCGCATTTTACGCACCTATGCGTGTAGGTGCATCTAGATTGTGCATGTCCATATCTTTGACATTGATGGTATTGCCCAGGTGCCGATGTCCTATTTTTGGGTTCGACCTTGACCATCAGGTCGTATAATCGATCAACCTCAAAAATGTTTTTGTTCTGGGTTTTCACCAGATACATTGGGAGCATCTGCTTGGTTTTAAAGGATTTCATTTGGGTGACATCTGCATCGTTTATTTGATAGATTCTGTTTAGGTCATCTTTGATAATATCGATATCTACGTTGTCGGGTAGTTGATGATCACTGCGTGGTGCAGTACCCTCTTGTAGTGTGTATGTATAACTACCTAGTTTTTCGCCTCTGAGGAAGTTTGCTAGCTTCCTGTAGTCTTCTGCTGTGTTGGGGAATAGCCTCATACCCTCTTTGGTATTGTGGGCCTTGCCATTCGCTGAAATCACGAAGTGGGCGACATCTTTTTTTTTTGTTAAGGGGGAGGGGAAAAATCTTCCATAAGACACCCACAAGATGACTGTGGTGGGTAGTGTGAGATTCCTACTCACTAAAAAACCCCTCCTCCTATTCTGACCCTTCGTACCGGAAACCGGTTTCGCATTACTTCAATACGAGGGCCTGCAGTCTTTGCTCTCTTCTAGATATTAGGTCCTACTTTCTTTCTCTTTGGTCTCAATTATATTTCTTACTGTTCTGTAAATACCATTCCATGATTCTTCCGATTCTGTTAAACCTGTCCTAACACTACCCACACTGAAAAGATTCCCCGTTTCCACAGCATATTTCCTCCTAGCTTCCTCCCACCTGGGACATTTGAATAAGGTATGTTCCGAGTCATCTTCTTGCTGGCAATATATGCATTCGCTTGATTCTGACCTCCTACGGTTATATAGGTACTTTCTGAAGCAGCCATGGCCCGACAATGCTTGCGTCAAGAAATAGTCGACTTCTCCCTTAGGCCGTCCAACCCATTTCTGTATATAAGTGGGCGACATCTGTTAACCTAACTTGAAACTTCAATAGCGGTGAACAACAAAGCAAGATTACGTGCACCTTTATAGAAAGAATGATTATTTTTGTTGTTTTTATAAGTATAGACAGTTCTATTTCAAATTTTAGTGTAAATAGTGAAATAATGATCTATACAAAGTACTTTCCTGAGATATAAACAAACATACATCCATATTGTGAACAACAATAATGTTGTAAAAGTGGCAGTGTTATTTAACACTTTAACTGCCGTGTGTACCATATATGGACAAAGGTAATTTTAATTCTCTGCCATGTGTACACATATTGGACACAGGTATTAAAAGATTCTCGGCCGTGTGTGCGTAGACGGTACACATCTGCCGTGTATTTAAATGGGAATATCGATGGGTCTGGCGTAGCACTATACTATAATAAATTGGCCTGGATTTTTTTTAATTTTTAGAGGAATGACGAATAATACAATAAACTTGGAATGAACATTTATTTTTTCAAACATGTTTATAAAAATACGAAGTACATTAACAAAAATAACGCAATTTTTGAATATAAAAGTAACTAACAGCGTCTGTTATTATAATAGATTATATATTTTTTAAATTTTTCTTTATGAAAACATGGTTAACAAAGAAACAGTCTAAACACATAAATGGGTTTCCTTCACATCCATTACACACATATATGATTCGTTTTGTGTTCTTAACAGCATAATTTCTACCGTGTAGTTCGGAGTTTCTTTTATAACAAATCGTGCATCTGCCTCTTTTGTTTAGAGCATTTTGGGTAAGCTCATGTTTTTGTTGAACTTGTACGGGAAGGGGTAGATTACTGTTCTGAAGAAGTTGCAGGCACACATTCTCTTTGAATTTTGTAACTGACATTTTACTTTGGTTGATTGAATTAAAAATAATCAAAGAATTCACCACTGAAGTGCCAGTTATCAACTCAAATGCCACTTTCCTGTACCATTTGACGGACTTTCGTAATGAGTTAGAGTAAGCTGTCCTCTGATCTGAGGTGTCCACAAATGATTTAGCATTATTATACTCGATAATAGCAGCTGGTTTGATACGACTTGGAGTTGCAATGGCGCATTAAATTCTTTTTAGAGCTAGGGGTATTATGACGAATACCCCTAGAGCAACCGCTGTTGGTAAAATTATTGAAAAATAGAAAAACGAAGACAATGGGCGACAGTTTTTCCAAGCTAAGGGGGGAGCTTGAGGTGCGTTGCAGCCGACTAACTACACGCGATAGAAGGTCCCTTTTGCGCCACCAGCTTATGCTAGATTTAAGCTGGAAATCTCCCGGATGTTACGGGGATCCCCTTAACTTGCACCCACTAGTCGACACCACTGTATAATATTAAAAAAAAAGAAGTAAAGTGCAGCGAACTAAATAAAACGCATAGTAAAAATTAATTGACTTGGCAAAATCAAGATAGAAATGATAGAAATGAATATCTAACTTATGAGACCCAGTACTGGATGAGAAAATGATGGTTAGTAAATATAACAGAAATGAACTTATTCACTAAAACGATACCAGATGTATATGATGGTTACCCATGGCAACCCAGCAAGTAGAATACAGAATACAGGTTGATGGTACCCAGGTAGGGAGAATCACAGGTGACTCTTGACCCCGGTCGGAGGACCCTAGGAATAAACACTCTAGTATAATGATATAAAAATAAAAATCAAAGCAAAAGCAAAGTGATTAAATCAAAACAATCTAAATTAAATCAATAGCCAAAAGCATTTAAAATACTGTTACACAATCCTGAAGGGAAGCAAAGAGTCTAAAATATTATTAATCAAATTATAAAGCAAAAAGAATTTAAAATAAAAAGTACCATCCATCCACAACTGGTATGGCATAAGCAATAAAACTTTATAAATGTAAACAAAATAATTAATCTTAACACATTATCAAATTTAAAATAAATTAAACGAGGATTGTTATCAATCCAAGTATCAACAATCAAAATTGAAATCATTAAATAAACTACTGAGCAATATTAACGTAAGTCAATTAAAGAAAAATCAGATACAAAATATTAATTAAAATATAATTACAGAAATTAATTAAAATAACCAAAACAAATAATTAAAGACCAATGCCCACTTTTGAAACCGCACTCCAACAAAACTAGAAAGATAACTGAATTTAAAGCTAGATGCTTGAATGGTTTCTTTTATTACCAGGTGGTAATGACTATTGAAATTATAAAATTGAGCCTAAATGCCTCATTCAAATAAGTAAGAACTACTGCAGTTTATTCTATTATAAAATACCATGATTAAAAATAAAAGTCCTTTTGGACCTCGGAGGCTCGTAACCATTCTAATACCTCATTAATAAAGTAAGAATTAAAGGAGTAGCAACAATATTAGTGCTGTTTCAAAACGGCATACCACACACTATAACAACTGACGTAGAGATATAACTATATACATATGTACGATGGGTAATAAGGCCAATATTTATTTAAAATCTAACACAACAAAATTCAGCAAAGCAAAGAACTAGTCATAATGAATTAATAAATTACTATTACATCAAAGCTACATAATATTGTCACTGATAATTAAAATTCCACACTGTAGAACTAAAAACAGAAATCTTGGCCCTATGCCCCCCTCGTAACATAAATCAAAATCAATACATTGGCTCACATGATCATCGTTCACTAAATAAATTTTTGCTTAATGAAGGAAACCTTAAATTTATACTTAAAAAAAAAAGTTCAAATTGAGACATATCTATTCAAATTCATTATTTTCGATAATTAGTCTGTCTGGAGACATAGTAGACAAAATGAAATTAATATGTAGGTATTGAGAAATAACGACACTGGCATTAATTTTAGCCAGAGAGAATTTTACGGTAATGCACGTGGCGTGCGAATTTAAGACAATAATTTTAATGAAATATAATAAAACCCGAAATTAAGAAAACTAAAACCGTCGCTGAGTTAATTAAAAAAATATTATGCGGGACCAATGAACTATTATTTCAAGCAAAATAATATGCAAAATAATATACCTTATAAGTTGGTCAAGGGTCCACAAGAGGTGCCCAAAATGGCCTCCGTCAGGAAAATGTCGCCTTCCACGTCGAACAGAAACTACAATGGAGAAAGCAAGGTATCAACAACCGACCCTTCAATACACGTGGAAAAGTTCACAACTTACCAAGCAAATCCCAGTTAAGGGGAAAATATGTGCAGCTCCAAAACCAAAGGGAGAAACTTGCACTATTTTTACACTTTTTCGAAGAACTAAATCGCCTCACGGCAGGGAATATTTCCCCAGATGTTTTTCGAAAAACTAAAGGTACTAGCGAACTCGTCGACACCTGACTTTGAAAGGGGACTCCTCCACGAATTTTTCCCCATATATATCCGACAAACCGAACAAAAAAATCCACAAAAAAGATGAATATGGCAGGTCCCTGTAATACCGACCAGGAGACACAAAGCCGAAACTAAGCAGAGTGGTACAATCCACCTACCAGACTAGAGAACGGAAAGTAACCGCGTTCATAGACACACGACGTTGCGGATAATTTATAGTCGCAGCTTTAACAAATTATCGATACTCTAACCATATAAGAGAATAACAGCGAAGGGGAATGAAATTGCAACAGTACCATGCATCACACCAAAAATCTTCTCTCGTGTAGATTACAACAAAAATCACGATCCACTCTAGGCCGTGTGTATATCTATAAAACTCAAAAGTGGCTCAGTGACCAAATCAAACCGTTACAACTCCCCCTCTCCTTCAACAGGAGGGAAATTTTCTAAAGGAAAATTAACCGACGATAAGAAAATATAGTCTGAAGGAAAAAAAAAGTTCCTCATTAAGCAAAGCAAGGAAACATCCAAACGATGCTCACCAAAGAGAGCCAAAATACAACCAAAATATATTAATTACCAATAACAGGCGTCATAGATATGGACGCACCCAAATAATCAGATCCAAGCAAAAAAAAAAAAAAAACAAACGCTACTGACGTAGCAGCTAAGCAAGGTAATTCAGAAAATCAAAAATACTAATCGTAAGAAAACCAAAAAAATATTTCAGTCACTGCCCTGCGGTCGGGAATCCATGGAGACCTCGGGAGGGAAGGGAGTAATCATGAGCTGCTTGGATGGAACCAGGTTCTAAGATTAAGATGAAAATCGAACTGGAGTCAATAGTGCGTTACAACGAACTGCGGCTTGGCGAACCTCGTGTACCAACCTCATTCAAGCAGACTCATGACACGACCAACCGTTCCAAAGAGAAACCAAAAATCACCGAACACTTGACAATTCCTAAAAAGTGGAAAACTAAAAATAACAGATCAAGCAAAGCAAATAAATAACGTAATTGTAACCCAAATGTTCCACCAATCAAAAGGGAGTGCATTATAGCACACACTAAGCTAAAAGATACACCCGTGTTCCAAGAACATCAAAGTGTACCGCAACCTCCAAAATAAACCTAATGAAAAAGGTACTCCGAGATACGCCACTGCTCTCGGTCTGTCGAATTATTATGGCCCAGCGCAACGAGGTCATAATCAGTAACTTGGCCCTCTCTTGAGCTACATTGCGTAGACTGGTCCTAAAAAGGCTACAAGAGTCAGGCTTCCGCCCCCCAAAATATAACTCTGCTGGCTGAGCTGCATCCGCAATTAAGCCGGAAAAGATGCAATCAAACGCCACTCGAGACCACCCAAAGTAACTCGGCCAATATATATAAACAAAGAGAAAGAGGCTGCAAAGACACAATAGGTAAGATACAGTCAAAATCGATAGATAATCAAAAGTTAAAATCAGTAGGTAAACTAGTAATGGGAAATTCCCAAACTAAGACACAATCAGTAAAATATAAACGTCCCAAGGACAAACGCAATCAAATCAAAGGTAAAAGTTGTCTCGTGTTTTTCTACTCGGACCTTCTGTAGTCATAAATCCCATATCCTGGATATGGTTATACTCTTCTCCAAACAAAAGCAAAGCAAAATCAACGATTCCTCTGGAACACGTTACCCAGTAGGAATACCCAAGCAATAAAGCAAAGCAAACTAATAAGAGAAAAATAATTAAGTATTTCCTGTAAATATCCCAATAATTGGCTTATAAACATTACAGGGAAAACTCGACTAACAAATCCTAAAGAAAACAGTAACAAAGGTAAAAGTCAAAATCAATGAGTGATATAGTACCACTACCAAAAAGGTAAAGTCTAAGTGATAAATCCAGTAAGCACTGAAAAAGGAAACATACGGCAACACAGCCAAGTCCGCACTTAGACCAACTAATTCAACATAAGGTAAGGTAAGGTAAGATAACCAAAAAAACGTAAGGTAAAGTCAGGTAATGTACTCTTGGTCCTATAAAGCCAGTAACACTGAAAAGCAAAAGACTAACACAGGCTCTAGCCAAGTCTTGCCAGAACTCAAGAGTAACTAAGCAAAGTCAAAATCAAAGGTAATCAAGTTACAATCAAAGGTAAGCAAATCAAATCAAAGGTAAGGGATCTAAATCCAAAAGTCAAATCAAGGTAACAGTTCGCTCTAGGTATTCATAACCAGTAATCACTGACAAGGCAGAAAGCTCTTGCAACGAAAGCTCTACCTAAACCTAGACGAACCAGACAAAATCAAGGTAAGTACTAAATCAAAATCAAGGTAATAAGGTAATAAAATACAAATCAATCCGAACGATAGAAATGGTTGGACCGATTATAAGAAACACAGCAAAGGAAAAGGTAAGATAGAAACAAAAGAAACTAGGTAAGGTAAGGTAAGGTAAGGTAAGGTAAGATAAAGGTAAGGTAAGATAAAGGGAAGATAGGGTAGAACGTACTGCCAATTGATAAGGAAGGGAAACTGAAGGTTTACCCAGCCAGATGCAAATAAGACAAGGTAGCTGAGGGCTTACCTTATCATAAAATAGAGAAGTCGCTGAAGGCTTACTTCCCTATCCAAGAGACAACTAACCATGCGCGCACTCGAAATGTTTCGCGCCAAGACGACTACATGCACAGTTAGAACTTTTCTAAGATAATGATAGGGCAACTGAAGGTTTATCCACTACCACAAGAAATAGATCAGCTGATGGCTACGATCTATTCCAGCTCCATCCAGCATCCATCCGAATTCGTCAAGTTACGCGCCAAGACGAAGTCGAATTTAGTTGGAACCCCACCACTAAAAGGGGAAAAACCTTGGCAGACACAAGGACACAAGCAAGTAAAATAGTAAAATAACTGAAGGTTACTCCACTGAAAACGAGCAACGTAGCAAACAACTGAAGGTTTTGTCTACTACGGCAAGAAATAGACTAGCTGAAGGCTTTAATCTATTCCAGCTCTCGGCAGGTTTCTACTGCCACTGGTTCTCAGTGCAGGGCTTTTCTAACCAACTCCATCCGAATTCGTCAAGTTACGCGCCAGGACGAAGTCGAATTTCATTGGAACCCCACCACTGCAAGGGGGGATGGTAAGACAAAGACAAGGAAAGACAAGGGAAGAATCAAGTAAAACAGAGAAGTACTGAAGGTTACTCCGCTGAAGTGAGGGTAAGGTACCTGAAGGTTAGCCTTACACTCGCAACGTAGTAAACAACTGAAGGTTTCGTCCACTACGGCAAGAAATAGATCAGCTGAGGGCTTTGATCTATTCCAGCTCTCGGTAGATTTCTACTACCACTGGTTTTCAGTGCAGGGCTTTTCTAACCAACTCCATCCGAATTCGTCAAGTTACGCGCCAGGACGAAGTCGAATTTAATTGGAACCCCACCACTGCAAGGGGGAAAGGTAAGACAATAAAGGTAGAGGTAAGGAAGGGAATAAGGTAAGAGAGAGAAACAAAGATTAATCGGCCAACACACAAGCAAACAAAAAGAAGGGAAAAACAAAATAAAAATAATAAAGAAAATACCAAAATAACGCAGAAAATGAACGTAATCAAACCTGTCTAAGCAACAACAAGGAAAGTCAAGATATTAATTAAATCAAGAATTTACTGATAGCAAAAACGAAACGGTAGAGAGCAAACAAAAATAATACGAATGAGATACTACTTATTCTGAAATTAAGGTAAGTTATATGATCAACAAAAAAAAAGGAAAGATATCATTACATAATCCAAGAGGAAAAGTTAAGTTGCTTATACAATATTAATTTATTCAGTCGGATTACGTAGCAGAGTCGGATTCAACGTGCACTGGTTTCAAGTCTTGAACGTGCCACACACCTTTACTAACTCCAGTTTCGTCTTCGAGTTCGTAAGTACAAGTGCCGGTCTTCTTTTTAATTTTAAACGGACCTATGAATTGCGGAGCTAATTTCGCGTTGTAATAATTAACGGCGTCGGACAAACTTTTATTTTTACGCCAAACCATTTGACCACGAACGAAGTTTAAAGGTCGTCTGCGCAAGTTATAATGATGTTGGTTTTTAACGTGCGAGGATTGAATTTTATCGCGAATCTGTTGGTACAGCGATTTAAAAGCTTCAATCTTCCCTTTGACATAGTTTTGAGGTTCTGTTTCTACCAAAGGAATTCCATTAGAGTAGTCTTGACCAAACAGCTTATGTTCTCTACCAAAGTTAACGAAGTAAGGCGAGTAACCAGTAGTTTCGTGACGAGCAGTACGAATTGCGCAACCAATCGAGGGTAAATTGTCTTCCCAAGTCCTATGATTAGTCTGTTGAACATAGGTGCGTAACATAGTTTTAATTACTCGATTTACACGTTCTGTATGATCAGCTCTAGGGTAATAAGAAGCTGTATAAAAATTCTTGACCTTATACTTGTCACAAAGGTTTCGAAATTCTTTCGATTTCATGGCAGATCCATTGTCCGTAGTTAAAAATTGTGGTGCTCCATACACTAAGAAGATATCTTCTTCCACACGCTTGACCAATGTTTTTGCTGAAACTGAACGACATGGAAATAATACGGCGTATTTACTGAAATAATCGGTGACGACTAAGATGTTCGTATTTCCAGATTTAGATCGTGGTAATGGTCCAATAAAATCAAGGCTGATGGCTTGCCAAGGTTCCGTTATGTCGGGGCGATTTCCCATTAAACCAGCAGGACACTTTTGTTCAACTTTATTTTGTGCACACGGTGTACAAGCACGAATATATCTCGCAACATCGGATCTCATCTTCGGCCAATAATAACGCTCAGCAACCTTCCAATATGTTTTGAAAACTCCTACATGACCTGCAGCTGGAATGTCATGACAACGAACCAAAATATCTTTTCGTCCATCTTTCGGCACTACAATCTTCCAACAGCTAGAATGATTAGGAAAGTTAGGATTGGTTGATTTAATAAATTTGAACAGGTTCCCATTTTCTACTCGCCAACAGGAGAATTTGTCAGGACGTTCTTCTAATCTTTGAATCATATTTTTGTACCATTTATCAGAGGTGGAAGAATATGATACTGTTTCTTCAATAAGAGCTACGACAGCGTCGGTAGAAACAGGCACTGCCCTTGAAAGAAAGTCTGGTACAATATGTTCTCGACCTTTGCGGTGAATTAATTCAAAGTCGTATGGTTGTAAACGAAGTGCCCAACGAGCAAGTCTTCCTTGTGGATCCTTAAGGTTATGTAGCCACAAAAGTGAGTGATGGTCGGTGATAACTTGGAAATGCACGCCTTCCAAATAATGCCGAAGTTTTTCCACACTCCATATAACTGCCAAACATTCCTTTTCGGTCACAGTCAACTTCATTTCCTGTTTAGTAAGTGAACGGGATAGGAAACATATCACCTTTTCTCCATCATCAAAAGTTTGCGATAAAACTGCTCCAAGGCCATATGAGCTCGCATCAGTCTGAAAAATGAAGGGACGATTGAAGCCAGGACAGGTAAGAATAGGTGCCGTCACTAAAGCTTCTTTGATTAGTCTGAAGGCGTTGTCGCAGTCCGGTGTCCAAGACCACTTAGCTTTCTTCTTAGTTAGTTTAATCAATGGAGACACTAAAGATGAAAAATTCGGAATAAAACGTTGATACCAAGATGCTGTACATACAAAGCGACGAACTGCAGTGATACTTTTCGGCGTGGATATCTTTTGGATGGCTTCTACTTTAGATAAGTCTATTGATAAGTTCGGATGATTGGTCGAAGAAATAATGGGAGGCGTCTTACGACCTATCGACTCTCCCGTGTTCCGTTTCCCGAACTAGTACATTTGATGCAATTTCTGGTAGTTACATTTGGTGCTCCACATCTGTAACAATGAACTTTTCGATGTTCTGTATTATTACGGTTCACGTGACCTGTTTTCTGACCATTCCAATGAGTAACTGGTCCAGTGTTGGAGGGAGTAGGTCTCGCTTGTTGAAATCGAACTTCATGGACATGAGGTAATGTTCGAACTTCATCAGCAGGAGGCAATGTTCTTTCGTATGCCGAGACGGATGCTTCAGAGCCCGAAAAGGCAAAGTCGGGTTCCACCAAACCATGACGTTTTCGTGAGGGTGGAACGTAGTGTTCGGCTCTATATTTCTTCGCTTCCAACTTCAGACATTCTGTCTCTAACTCTTCCAGAGTATGCACTTCATTTAGTTGACTTGTATAGAATGGTGATAAATTTCGGGTCAACACATCAAGTTGAACATCAATGGACATCGATCCATGTCGTCGGAATAAAGCGCTCATGCTAGAGATGTAATCCACTATGCTTTCGGTGGGATCTTGTGTTCTTTCCAAAATTTCTTTAAATAATCTTGGGCGATAATCTGGAGCTTCGTAATGCTTAACCAACAGATCTGACAGACCGTTCCAATCAATGAACCTATGGCGATTTGCCCTAAACCATAATAACGCTTTTCCAGAAAATAAATCTATTGCGGAGTCAAACAATTCTAATTCAGAAATACCACGAGCAACACGTAGTTCAGATACACGTTCTAAAAAATTGTGAACAGAAATTTGTTTAATGTCGCCGGTAAATTTGAGGTTCCATTTTTCTACACGTAAAGTTTGATGACTTGAGGAGTTATTAGACGACGAATTATTTAACTTAATTGTTTTAAGAGTTGATCGGGCTTGTTTAGCTTTTCTAACACTACTAGCATGAGATATGACCGATCCTGCATCTGAATAAAAATTGTTGAAATTATTTTGGCCCATCATGGCACTAAAGTCAGGATCATTCTTTAACATAACGTCTAAGCTATTTAAGTTATTTGAAATTTGAAACAATAGACCAGTGCGAGTCTGCGACTCAGCATCGTTTAAGCTAATTGTCGGAATGCGACTCATGCGGGTGTATAAATGAACAAGGCATGACTGAATTCGTATGAATTCATTCCGATCTTGTTTCCCAGAAATGATTTTAATTTCACCCTCAAGTTCTTTCAAGTTTAAATTTACGTAATCGATTTCCTCTTTATAATTTAAAGTATAGGCCGGAACGCGCAATGTTTTACCTCGCTTTTCCAAGCCTAAAACTTGGCGCAATAACGCACGCAACTGATCAACAGTTTTAGTATCGTCTACAGATAAACCGCGAATGTTCAATTCATAAATGAGCATGCATTTTTTTAAACAATCGATCTGCATTTCGTAATCCATCTTGAATAATTTAAAACAAAAGCAAAAATATCACAAAAGGTAGTAAGTCAAAATTAAGTAGTATGACAATATTCACCAAATCTGTCTCCTATGAGACCTGTACCAAAGTAAAATAATGATATCGATCGATACTCAAAAATATTCAAAATCAGTAAAAACAATACAACCAATTGCTAGACGAGGTAAGAAAATCAATTGTAGTAATCAATATACCTACACGAAGTCAAGGTAATAAAATCAAAGTAATAAAATCAAAAACAAATTAATGATCAGCAAAGATAAGTTATTCAGTTCATAAACATTAAAATCAATAAGCAAAGCAAAGGTAAACTAATCAGTTACTAATCATGAAAACTAAATTGTTCGGATTGAATTAAGCAAATCAAAAACAAATAAAAAAAAATAAATCAAATCAAATCAACCACCGGGTCAAAGAGAGTCAATATGAATCACGCATCAAATATTAAAGTTGATTAAAATTGAAAAATAGATATGTCTGATATCGAGCAAAATACAGTAATAGCAATAAGTCAATAAAATATACGCACTATCAGGTAAATCAATAAATCAGAAATATCACAATAAATCACAATAAAGGGTTAGTAAAAATGCACTGGGGAAAAAAAATCAAAGTTTCATTTAGTTCACTGCTCATTATTACCAAAATTACCAATTAATGAAAAATCAAGCAAAGAAAAGCGGTTTAAAATCGGGCCCCACGTTACGGGCGCAACTGATACGACTTGGAGTTGCAATGGCGCATTAAATTCTTTTTAGAGCTAGGGGTATTATGACGAATACCCCTAGAGCAACCGCTGTTGGTAAAATTATTGAAAAATAGAAAAACGAAGACAATGGGCGACAGTTTTTCCAAGCTAAGGGGGGAGCTTGAGGTGCGTTGCAGCCGACTAACTATACGCGATAGAAGGTCCCTTTTGCGCCACCAGCTTATGCTAGATTTAAGCTGGAAATCTCCCGGATGTTACGGGGATCCCCTTAACTTGCACCCACTAGTCGACACCACTGTATAATATTAAAAAAAAAGAAGTAAAGTGCAGCGAACTAAATAAAACGCATAGTAAAAATTAATTGACTTGGCATTTATTAAAAAAAAGAAAATCAAGATAGAAATGATAGAAATGAATATCTAACTTATGAGACCCAGTACTGGATGAGAAAATGATGGTTAGTAAATATAACAGAAATGAACTTATTCACTAAAACGATACCAGATGTATATGATGGTTACCCATGGCAACCCAGCAAGTAGAATACAGAATACAGGTTGATGGTACCCAGGTAGGGAGAATCACAGGTGACTCTTGACCCCGGTCGGAGGACCCTAGGAATAAACACTCTCTAGTATAATGATATAAAAATAAAAATCAAAGCAAAAGCAAAGTGATTAAATCAAAACAATCTAAATTAAATCAATAGCCAAAAGCATTTAAGATACTGTTACACAATCCTGAAGGGAAGCAAAGAGTCTAAAATATTATTAATCAAATTATAAAGCAAAAAGAATTTAAAATAAAAAGTACCATCCATCCACAACTGGTATGGCATAAGCAATAAAACTTTATAAATGTAAACAAAATAATTAATCTTAACACATTATCAAATTTAAAATAAATTAAACGAGGATTGTTATCAATCCAAGTATCAACAATCAAAATTGAAATCATTAAATAAACTACTGAGCAATATTAACGTAAGTCAATTAAAGAAAAATCAGATACAAAATATTAATTAAAATATAATTACAGAAATTAATTAAAATAACCAAAACAAATAATTAAAGACCAATGCCCACTTTTGAAACCGCACTCCAACAAAACTAGAAAGATAACTGAATTTAAAGCCAGATGCTTGAATGGTTTCTTTTATTACCAGGTGGTAATGACTATTGAAATTATAAAATTGAGCCTAAATGCCTCATTCAAATAAGTAAGAACTACTGCAGTTTATTCTATTATAAAATACCATGATTAAAAATAAAAGTCCTTTTGGACCTCGGAGGCTCGTAACCATTCTAATACCTCATTAATAAAGTAAGAATTAAAGGAGTAGCAACAATATTAGTGCTGTTTCAAAACGGCATACCACACACTATAACAACTGACGTAGAGATATAACTATATACATATGTACGATGGGTAATAAGGCCAATATTTATTTAAAATCTAACACAACAAAATTCAGCAAAGCAAAGAACTAGTCATAATGAATTAATAAATTACTATTACATCAAAGCTACATAATATTGTCACTGATAATTAAAATTCCACACTGTAGAACTAAAAACAGAAATCTTGGCCCTATGCCCCCCTCGTAACATAAATCAAAATCAATACATTGGCTCACATGATCATCGTTCACTAAATAAATTTTTGCTTAATGAAGGAAACCTTAAATTTATACTTAAAAAAAAAGTTCAAATTGAGACATATCTATTCAAATTCATTATTTTCGATAATTAGTCTGTCTGGAGACATAGTAGACAAAATGAAATTAATATGTAGGTATTGAGAAATAACGACACTGGCATTAATTTTAGCCAGAGAGAATTTTACGGTAATGCACGTGGCGTGCGAATTTAAGACAATAATTTTAATGAAATATAATAAAACCCGAAATTAAGAAAACTAAAACCGTCGCTGAGTTAATTAAAAAAATATTATGCGGGACCAATGAACTATTATTTCAAGCAAAATAATATGCAAAATAATATACCTTATAAGTTGGTCAAGGGTCCACAAGAGGTGCCCAAAATGGCCTCCGTCAGGAAAATGTCGCCTTCCACGTCGAACAGAAACTACAATGGAGAAAGCAAGGTATCAACAACCGACCCTTCAATACACGTGGAAAAGTTCACAACTTACCAAGCAAATCCCAGTTAAGGGGAAAATATGTGCAGCTCCAAAACCAAAGGGAGAAAACTTGCACTATTTTTACACTTTTTCGAAGAACTAAATCGCCTCACGGCAGGGAATATTTCCCCAGATGTTTTTCGAAAAACTAAAGGTACTAGCGAACTCGTCGACACCTGACTTTGAAAGGGGACTCCTCCACGAATTTTTCCCCATATATATCCGACAAACCGAACAAAAAAATCCACAAAAAAGATGAATATGGCAGGTCCCTGTAATACCGACCAGGAGACACAAAGCCGAAACTAAGCAGAGTGGTACAATCCACCTACCAGACTAGAGAACGGAAAGTAACCGCGTTCATAGACACACGACGTTGCGGATAAACTATAGTCGCAGCTTTAACAAATTATCGATACTCTAACCATATAAGAGAATAACAGCGAAGGGGAATGAAATTGCAACAGTACCATGCATCACACCAAAAATCTTCTCTCGTGTAGATTACAACAAAAATCACGATCCACTCTAGGCCGTGTGTATATCTATAAAACTCAAAAGTGGCTCAGTGACCAAATCAAACCGTTACAGGTTTTCTCCTGGGGCCTTCTCTGTGCGTTACCTCTATCATATCATCTTTATGTTTTGTCGACAGAAAAAGCACGTCTCTCTTGTCTTGCCATTTCATAGCTACCACATTATTTTTATTTTGTTTGGCGACGATCTCTCCCTTCTAAGTTTGGCTTCCACGACATGTTTAGGGAAATTTTTTCTATTTTTGCGCAATGTTCCTATAAGATGAGTGGTTCTAGTTTGTAGAGTTTCAGCTAAGTTAACTGATGTATACCAGTTATCTGTTATGAGGGTTCTGCCTTCATCCAATAAGGGTTCAATCATTTCCATAACTACCCTTTCCGCAACCGGTTGTCCATTAATTTTTTCTTTACCGCAATATATTTTTATTTTATTTGTATAGCCCCCCGGCAAACAAAGTTTAAAAAGTTTTATCCCAAATTTGTGACGTTTTCCTTTTATGTACTGTCTAAAGGACAGCTTGCCTCTAAACGGGATCATCGTCTCATCAATGCAGAGAGATGACTCTGGAACCATACAACGATAGGAACTAGCGTTAATTTTATCTACAAGACTTTGAACCTTATGAAGTCTGTCGTTTTCAGGACACTCGTCATTGTTTGCTAAGTGAAACATCCGTAAGAGCAATTCGAATCGATTTCGGGGCATATATTTAGATATGTCACTCTTATATAATGGTGTTCCGCGCCAGTAATCAGGTAATGACGGCTTTGAGTCGAGTCCCATCCAAATAAGAAACGCTATGAATGTACGAATTTCATTGTAGTTAGTCTCTTTCCATGAATTTAAACGCGACTCTTTAGTAATTGTTTCATTTACCATTCCACTAAGAATTTCTTGCTCTGCGTATATATTTGTTTGAGTTACAATCATATTTATAACATCTTCAGAGATAAACATTTCAAAGAATGACAATTCATTTTTGCCTGTCATTTCGTTTTTCAAATCCTCAGGAATGCCAAGGTTGAAAGGAAGTTCAAAAGTTGCAAAATTTCCTGTAACTGGTCCCCAATCTGAGTCTTGAAAACCGTTTTCTTCTGGCTGGACTGTTTCTGTCAAAAAATCACTATCTTGAGTCAAAGAGCTATCATCCTCCATTGCTCTAGATAACTGATCACGAGACGGACCAGCAGTTGTATTTTTTCTAGGTATATCTGTTGGGGGTTTTATTTTTCCTAAAATTAAAAAACAGATTTATACAAACTAATATTTTATTCAATTTTTGGTAAACAAACCTTTCATGAAAATTTTCCTTTTTTTCGCTAACGGTTCGTTATCAGAGTCACTCGTGCACGTTGCATCTGTTTCATTATATGTTGGGTCCAAATCTGAATTTGAATAATCAGAAAAATCATCACTCAGTTTCTATAATCATGTAACTCATCCGCTGCATTTTCCACCTCTAATTCCAACTCAAAAGAACTTAGTACTCTTCTATCGCGCGCCATAATAACGGTTTTGAATCGCAAAGCCGACCGTACCTTTCTTTCGGCACTCTACAACAAACTAAACCCTATGCCGCGTACGCCCCCCAGTTATATTTCGCTCGAAGTATAACAGACGTCTTTGTCCTTGAATGTCCATATACTGTACACACGGCCAGTGACTAGGCATTATTAAGAAAATCACAATGCTAAGCCTTGTGTACCATATGTGGACACGGCATTTTTACAAAAAAAAAACAAAAAAACACATTTTGTTTTGTGACTTTTATGTAAAACAGATACAAATAAAGTGATTAAGGCTAAAAAAATGTTTTGGCCCACGTGACCCAGTAAATTTTTTTCTCTAAATTGTCGTGGCAGTTAAAGTGTTAAGGTTAGTTTAACTATTTATTTTTAACTATATATACAGGGTGATCCAAGATGGGTGGCGAGCGGCCGTATCTCCAGAACCATACATGCTACAACTTTGGGGTAAAAAATTTATTAAGAAATATGACCAAAAAAATTAGCTGGAAAATATTTTTAAGTTCGTATTTTTACCGCTAGGGGGCGTAATCGCTATGCTACGATACAAAATCCTTACTTTCTGCTAATATCTTCAAAACAATGTAGGTCGAAAATTTACTTTTTATAATTTCTGTAATATCCTCTATAAAATTTGTGATAACAATTTTTTTGTAGTTACTATGGTAACGGAGGGGGGAAAGGTAACAACTAAAAATACTAAAAGGGCTGTAACTTCGGTTTGCGTTACCCAAATTTAACAAACTATGGCTTGTTGTAAAGAAGTTTTCGTCCTGATTAAACGTTATTATTAATAATTTAAAAATTAGTTCGTGCGGATGATAAAAGAGGGCGTTATTTTTTTTAAATATTTCTTCTTTCGATTTCTTGAAAAATTTAAATGCAAACAGTCATTCATTTTCACTCTATTTTATAGCTCATTTGTTACTAAAAATTGCGGCAAAAACCGGAGGTCATTATCTTTTGTCTTTTAAAAGTTATCGCAAAAATAGTGGGAAACTGTAATTTCAGTTTAGCTTTTACCAATATTTTGCTATTTTCTTATATGAAAACGTGTAAATCCTAGAAAAAAGCCCTTTTGGCCTAATTACTCATATTAGTTATTCATATTAAGTTATTTTTTTAATTAAATTATGTTATTTTGGTTTTTATTTTAGTTTTTTTATCTAAAAAATACAATTATAATCCAAGTGTTCCATTTATTGCCATGGCGGCCATGGACAATTGCGAAATAAACAAAAGAAGATCCTTGTTATTCCGTGCTAACTTATATCTGACAGTCTCTATTAGTGTAGTGACAATTAAGTATATTTTTATGAGACAAGTGATATTTTTTAAAGAAAAATGCCTTTTACAAATGAAGAAGCCTACGATATGTTAGCGACTTATTTTCAAATGTTTGAAAACCCAGTTTTGGCTTCGAGGGAATACGCTGTGCATTATCCTCATAGAATTCACCATTCTAGAAAAGTTTTTCAGCGTTTAGCTTGTCGCTTGAGGCAACATGGTCGTGTTCAGCCAATTCTCTCTTTAAGAAAACGTCGCCCTGCAAGATCGGAGGACATAACATAACATTAACGTATTGCGATATATTCACGCAGAACTCCATATTAGTATTAGAGAAATTGTCAGAGATTTAGGAGTTTCTTACGGTACAGTTCAAAGAATCCTTGTCGACAAAAAATTACATCCTTACCATATAGTACTACATCAAGCCCTAAGTGTTGCCGATTTTGACAATAGATTGAACCATTGCTATTGGCTAAAAAACATGATTAGAGATAACCCCCAATTTTTATCTGAAGTATTATGGACAGATGAGGCGTCATTTACTAATACTGGAAGAGTAAACCTGCACAATATGCACTATTGGTCAGAGACCAATCCGCATTGGATGCGTGAAGTTGATAATCAACATCGATGGTCAGTCAATGTTTGGTGTGGGGTTATAAACGGAATGATTATCGGTCCGCATATTTTTGAAGGTATTTTAACAGGTGAAATGTACCTACATTTTTTACTGTTTGATTTGCCAGGACTACTGGAAAATGTTCCTTTAGATGCAAGACGAAGCATGTGGTTGCAGCTCGATGGGTGCCCCGCTCATTATTCACTTGTGGTACGGAATTTTATTGACGAACATTTTCCAAATAGATGGATTGGCAGAGGAAGTGTATTTCCCTGGCCGGCCAGGTCCCCTGACTTGACATGTTTGGATTTTTATTTGTGGGGCAGAGTTAAAGATATTGTTTACAAAGTCCGACCAACCACAAGAGTAGACGGGTAATGCCCATGCCGAATTCCCCCACCCCTCCCCTTCAACCCCCTGACTCCCAACCCCTTTTCCCGCCACCCCTGACTCCCGCCCCCTTTCCCCGCAGGCCCCGAGACCTTGAAATATTGCAGGTGTTCAAGCACACGTGTGCTACGTTATTTGGCCTTGTTCGCGTACGTGGACGCAGGTGTTACTTTTGACCTTGCAGATGCACTTGTGCTACGTTATTTTACTCCCCTTTCCATATTCAATTGATACTTATTGACCTTGAATATTTGCATAAATGTGATACCAATTTGCTGTCACCTTCAAAGTCACACTAGCATTGACGCTAACATTATCTGCCGCCTTGGAAAAGTAAATAGAAATATTTTGTTTGTGCTTGTGTAGTGTTTCCTGAAAGTGTCTATTAAAGGTAAATAATTGTTTTATTGCATATTTCAACAACAATAATGAGCATTTCACAGCAGACCTTGAGTGAAATTAATAATATGATAAATAAAGATTTTGAATTTCCTGAGCGCAGGAAGTTATCAACCTTGGGGGTGGGAATGGGTTACATTATTAAAAAAATGACTCCGACAACAACGCGCTTTGGGAAAACTATTGTTGCTACCTTATATGATCAATGGAATGATGTAACATTTCAAACATTTCTGCCGAAACGTGTATCTGATGCATTTACTCAGATTTTCATCGACGATATGAATATGTCAGGTGAGAAATATACTTTGACATATATGGGCCAGAGTTTAAATGCATCACCAGGGGGTAATACGCGCGCGTTAATAAATTTTGGTTGTTCAGAATAAATCATTTTTTAAAATTAAAATCTTCTATTGTTTATCATATTATTATTTAAGTATTAGTTGGATATGTAATAGAATAGTTTTTGATAGCACACGTGAGGAGCATATACATAAGCAATAAAAATATTCTCTATTATTTAAGATGGGTGACGAATTTATTAAAAGAGAAAACCAAGATTCCTATGTGCATAATTTGATATTAAACCTACGACAAATGGCTGAAGATATTTTAAACTTTGAAAAAGATGATGGGTTCGATATGGATTCGCAACGAAAATACATGAGGGAAGCAATGGATTTTCTATCTGGAGCCCATTGTTGTGAAAGATTCCTATATGGTACCATATGCGAGGATCAATTCTGTTTTGAAATGGTTGAACAAAATCTGGGGCATTTCTTGGTGGAAATTCCACATTTGAACATTAATTTATTGGAATATTATGGTTTGATTCCCCATGAGGATGACGGCAATGATGCAAGTACTTCGCCGAGCAATTATGGTGATGAAGAAGATAGTGGTTGTGAGCATGGGAATGGAGACAATAATGGCAGATTATTTACTTCGAATGATGACATTGATGAGCATATTATGTCTAAAAATTTGAAATTGTAAATTATATGTATTACAATGACTAAAAAAAAAGAGTATAAATAAATTATGTTTAGCTACATATTGTTTTATTCCCCCAATACACTATGTAAAATTAATTTAATATAAGTAGGTGATATTTAAAAAAAATAGATTAGTTGGAAATAAACATGGGTCGTGTTAACAGCAACAACACAATTGATAAATTTGGTCGTCAGAGGGTAAATTCATCAGTGCAATTATTACGGGGTTTACCTGGACTTGGTTTTAAACTCACATCTGACGGCCAATATGACATCGAGGGGAAATGTTTGTGTAATGTAGCAAAACCCACCAAAGATGATGATGCCGCCACTCGACTATATGTACTTGAAGAAATTTCCGACGTACGAAAGCAGATATATAAAATAATCAATGACGAAGTGTCGACACATTTTACTAAACTACAAAACGAATTTGAAGAAGGCTATAATAAACGTTTATTAGCTACTCTTGATCGCATAATCAATAATGAATTTGTGCCTCATATAAATAAACTACAAAATGAGTTTGAAGAACGCTATAATAATCGCTTGACCAAGTTTGATAGGCGACTTGTTGACCTTGAGAACCAACCTCAGCTATCAGATATTCCATTGTATTCTGGTGGTACAATTGCATCGTCTTAGATATCGAATTGTTGACCTTGAGAACCAACCTCAGCTATCAGATATTCCATTGTATTCTGGTGGTACAATTGCATCGTCTTAGATATCGAATTGTTGACCTTGAGAATCAACCTAAGCTATCAGATATTCCATTGTATTCTGGTGGTACAATTGCATCGTCTTAGATATCAAATTGTTTACCTTGAGAATCAACCTAAGCTATCAGATATTCTATTGTATTCTGGTGGTACAGAAATGTTTACATAAGGATGAATTGCATAAATTTAATTTTCACCCTGAAGTTGTATAATACAAGTATAAAATAAAAAAACAATTTATATTGTATCTGTGTTTTATTTTAATTGCCCATGTACTTCACATATAACAAAACGTGGCTTTATGATGTTATATGACCTTGAATATGTGCAGATGGTCGTTAATGATGTATGACCTTGGTCGCTCACGTGGGCTGATGTTTTTATGACCTTAGCCATACACGATTGAGTGGGGGTAGTTTTTATGACCCTGACATTGATAGAGTTTGTTATAAAAAGGTGGGAGGAGGAGTTGGATATTTCAGTATTTACTTATCAATCGTCAGTGTAGAAGTTCCAATTTATCATCATCATAATGAATAAATACGTGTGTGAAAACTGCGGTATGTCATTTACAAAGAGTTACAATATGTTGCGACATAAAAGAGAATCGTGCGGATTTAGATTCGCAAATGTGGGTGGAGGTAAGCGGTGTAGACTAGATAGTGATGCTTCACCAAGTGTGCAAACTTGTGCTGCATGTAATATTACTGTAGCAGCAAATCATATGGCGGCCCATCAAAGAACATTACAACACAGGAGTAATACTTGCAGACCATTGGCTGAAGGGGTTCAGATTGTTGACTGTGCATTTAAAACTAGAATAATGACCTACCGCATAACTAGTGATAAGGAACACATAGACTTTACAATATTCTTTGATGAAATAAGAACGAAAGTGATAGACTTAATTAGTGAATTGTTGGCAATCCACCATTCATTAAAAATAAATGCGGTTGTGGTTGGACGTTATATTTTACCCTCCCAAGACACTATAAGTGACAAATCGTTTAATACGTCAAATGAGGTAGTTGTTGCTGGCAGCGACTTGAATATGGTGTACGGAATATTTACTGAAGCAATGAAAACCCGGTCAACTGAATTTCAAGAAAAAGATTCAGGTATGTTAAGCAAACGACACTGTAGTGTATTGTTGAAGAGACAGAGAGTATTATTTTTGTGAATATTTGACCGTATTGTTGATTTTGTAATATCTTTATATGATGGGCGTTAGAGAGAATTCTCTACCTAGAGTTAAATGTTAACAAGTACAAACCGTTTGGAGGGTCATCTTACATCCCATTACCACGACCAATTCAGGCCAAGAGGGCTGTCATCAATGTCATCAATCAAGATGAGTGTTGTTTTGCGTGGGCAATAGTGTCAGCATTGTTTCCTGCTGCAAGATTGACATCAGAGATATCATCCTATCCTCATTACTCTAGTGTGCTTAATTTAACAGGTATGGATTTTCCAGTTAAGCTCCGTGATATAAAGAAATTTGAAGAAATTAATAATATTTCAGTGAATGTGTATGGTTTGGAATCCTTATTTGAGGACAACAAATTAAAATATGAAGTTGTCTGTCCCCTATATTATTCGGGGAAAAACGTATAAATCATGTTAATTTGTTGCTCTTAACAAAGGATTGTAATGTAAAAGACGATAATAGACATAATTGTAATGCAAGTTGCTCTAAAAGTCATTATTGTTGGATTAAGGATTTATCACGTTTAGTTTCTGCACAAATATCACCAAATCATGACAAAATGTACTTTTGCGATGGTTGTTTAACCTACTTTAGTTCGGAAGATAGATTAGCAGCACATCAACAATATGACTGCAGCCATACATATTCACTGACTCCCTCAGTCGATTTCAAAATAGATAAATTTGGAAAGAGTGTACCTGAAAACATTTTAAAGTTTGAAAATATTGAGAAACAAATGCGAGTTCCTTTTGTAGTGTATGCAGACTTTGAGTCTATTTTAAAACCAGTTATAAATGTGGAACCAAACCCCCAAAATTCTTATACAATGCAGCCTTAAACATGAGCCATACTCTTTTTCGTATTTAATAAAATGCTCTTTTGACGATTCAATTTCTAAGTTGGAATTATATCGGGGGGCTGATGCGGCCCAAGTTTTTGTTTCTCGAATTGAAAGCGATTTAAGGTTTTTATATAATACATATTTAAAGGATATAACAAAAATGAAACGCTTAACGGATCAGCAGAAGGAAGAGTTCACAAATGCTAAGATTTGTGGCATATGTGAAGATCCCATAACCGACACAGATGTGAAAGTAAGAGACCACTGTCACATAACGGGTGAAAAAAGATTTGGCGCCGCACATTCTATTTGTAATTTAAATTATAAATAAATTTTATTCCAATAATTTTTCACAATTTGAGTGGTTACGATAGTCATCTTTTCATAAAAGAATTGTGTAAACATGGGGATAAAATTGATGTAATAGCCCAAAGTAAAGAAAAGTATGTGTCGTTCACAAAGAGCATTTACGTGCATGATTATGTTGAGAAACAAAGTGGTATCACTAAACGTAAATATTTAAAGTTACGATTTATTGATAGCTTTAAATTCTTATCATCATCATTGGAAAATTTGGGCAACGGGTTAGATATTACCGAATTTAGAGGAACAAGAAAACATTTTCCCAATACTAATCAATTTAATATGATGCGCAGAAAAGGTGTTTTTCCCTATAGTTTCGTAGATTCCATTGAAAAAATGGATAATACAACACTTCCACTAAAAAGTGAGTTTTACGATAATTTGCGGGAAGAACACATTAGCGACGAGAGTTATGATCGTGCTAAAGAAGTATGGCATATGTTTGGGTGTAAGAATTTGGGTGAATACTCGGATTTGTATCTCAAATCAGACGTCTTATTATTAACAGATGTTTTTGAGCAGTTTCGAGATATGTGTTTGAATATTTATAAGCTCGATCCTGCCCAGTACTATACCCTTCCAAGTTTATCTTTCGATTGTATGTTGCGCATGACCAAGGTAGAGTTAGAGCTACTGACTGACCAAAACACAATTCATTTTTTTAAAAAAGGTATTCGTGGCGGTTTAAGTCAGTGTACGGAAAGGAAGCATATTGCCAATAATTCATATCTACCAAATTACGATACCACAAAACCATCGTCATTTATCACCTATCTTGATGCCACAAACCTATATGGTCATAGCATGTCGCAGGCAGAACAAACCCGATATTTTCAGAAGATTTAGTAGCAATTCATATGGGTAAAACGAAAATAATTTACAATAAACCAATTTATATCGGATTTTCCATATTGGACATGTCGAAAACAGTTATTTACGATTTTTTTTATAACTTTATCAAGGCAAAGTTTGGTGATAATGCTTCCTTGCTATACACTGACACCGATTCTCTTATACTAAAAATTTTTACAGAGGATTTCTATCGTGTTATGTTGGAGGACCCAGATAAATTTGATACATCAAATTATCCAGAGAAAAATTTATTCAATATTAAAAAAAGTACATCAGTATTGGGTAGAATGAAGGATGAATTTCCAGGTGATCCGATAACATGTTTTTATGGTACTGGGGCGAAGGCTTACTATGTCAATTCATTAAATAAGGAGTTGAAAAAGGCCAAGGGTATTAAAAAATATGTTGTCGAGAACCATCTTCACCTGGAAGATTACCAAAAAATTGTAGAACGCGGTGGTCTAATATTTCGAAAAATGAAAACGTTTCGAAGTTTAAAACATGACATATACACGGAGGTAATAAATAAAGAAGCTCTTTCACATAAAGACGATAAACGTTTCATTATCCCATCCTCAATGAAAACTCTACCTTGGGGTCATCCAGATATTGAGTTCTACCAACGCGGACCTGAAGAAAATTTAAAAATTTTGCTGCAAGTCATTGAGTCTTTTAAATCCAATATTAATAATTGAAACAAAAAACCGGAAAATCCATACCAAAATAACATTTAATTATAGTTTAAATTTAGTATTAAAATAAAATGTTTTATTTAAACCTATATGAAACAAACATTTAACCGTAGTTGGTTGGTTTTGATGATTTATGTATATTTTTAAAAATAAGGATAAACAAAACATTGGTCATTATATGAAATTTATATTATATTTGTGTTTTGAACAAACCCGAACAAACGCATATGAAGCAAACATTTAATCATAGTTTTAATTTATATATATTTTTGGTTGTGATGATTTATGTATATTTTTAAAAATAAGGATAAATAAAACATTGATCATTATATGAAATTTATATTATATTTGTGTTTTATTTCAAATATTAACAAATCTTTCTTGATACATTCTATTTCTATAGGTCCATGTTAAAACGCTTGCCAGAAGGGTTTCCAGTTCATTTATTCTTCTTTGGAAACGATATCTATCGGCCATTAGCTGTTTTAAGTTACTTTGTCGCGCTTTTCTGTATGCAAAACTCCAAACACATGTTTGTTGTATTGTATTTTTCTCTTCATTAAATCTTACTTTCTTCATGGTTACTATACAAATAAAATTGTTTTACATGTTTAGTTACATTTATTTACATTATAGATATAACTTATTAAATGCTTAATTTAACAAAATTGATATATCTGTAATGATATTTATACAATATCAGACTTATCTATCCAAGAGTTAAAATTGATTGGAAATCCTAACCATTTTACAAATAATTGGTCAATGTGATTTTTCTTGCGTTTTTTGAGAATTTTTTCCACTAAATATACATCTGGACTGTTAGTTTTTTGTAGTTCGGGTTCATAAAAACATCCTTTAATCGGTTGGCCTTCTAATGATTCCAATAGATATGTAGGTGGATTAGTTACATTAACTTTTGATATTTTAAATAGCTCTGTTGACCATGAAGGTGTATATCCCTTGTCAAATATGCTCTTATACTTGCTGATGCGAACAATATCACCCAAACGATACTTTATTTTCTTCGGAACAATTTTCAAATAGTTGTATGCATTAATTTTTGTAGCTTCTTTCACATCTTTCGGTTTCATCCCAATGGTACGGTGTTTAGTGTTATTATAGGCTTTCGTTATAGATGATAATATTTGCAACCATCTATACGAGCTCCTAGCCGAGAATTGCTTATATAGACTATTTTTTAAAGTTCTTATAACACGTTCAACAATTGCAGCTTTCTTCGTACTATACGTGGAATAATTGTTTATGTTGTATTTTCTTATAAGAGCTTGAAAGTTGTTATTATAAAACTCTTTTCCTTGGTCACTTTGCAAATTGGCTGGTATGTATGAGGCCTCTTCAATGATGCTTTTCATCGCATTCGTTACTTCAACGCCGCTCTTATTTTTAACTGCTCTTGTATAAACATACTTGGAATAACAGTTTATACATACGACAATGTAACGATAACCATCGTTTTCATCAGCATATTGTTGTATTTCCGCCAAATCGATTTGCCACAAATCTTTATATCCTTTTATTATAGTATGTCTTCTAGTGAAATTTTTTCTTGCACTTCTATGTAGTTCATTAACTATTTTAATTTTTTCGGGGGTAGGATCCATAGTATAAGTGACGTCTTATTCAACACTGACGAACGTAATGAATTGTAATTCTTAATATATTATACCCTCCTCTCGAAGCTCTTCAATAATTGACATAATTTCATTATCGTGTCCAGTATGTCCGGCTACTTTTGAACTCCACAATAATCGTAATCGATCCACCAACTCACTGGGTTTATTCCAGTAGACATATTGAGATAATTTAGATGATAAAGTCTTCTTTATAGGTAACCGAATTTTGGATTTCCTTTTTTTTCGCATACCAGCACCAAGCTTAGTTTCCTCCATTAGTGGTTTTATAATTTGCTTATATTTTAGCCATCGGGTTTCCCTTAAACCCATAGCCTTATTATAATTAATATATGCAGCATTTGTTAATTCCAAAATATCTTTATATTCTTGAAGAGTGTCTTTGTTCCATTCACTTTCTTCGTTCAGGATTGGAGGATTTTTTAGGAAAATCAGGTCATAAAGTTCATTTGTTCCATTGAATATAGCAATATTTCTGTTGTTTTTATATAATGACACTTGTCCGTTAGGAAAACGAACTTCTACATTACCAATAAATGATTTTTTTTTATTTACATTATCATAATGGACACCATAAACTGTATCATACTTCGATGGTTGCTTTTGTAACCCCTTCAGATAGATATTAACGTTTTTCAAAGATGGCGTAGAAGGTGAACTAGATAAGTCGGATTTGTTTGATGGGGGTGGTGTTGCAAAAAATGACTCATCGTATATTCTATGATTCGGTGTAGATGACTCCCCTGCTAATTCAGACGGTTCGATTGGCATTGCATCTGTTGTTAATTCCATACTTGGGCTCGAACTACGACTTTGTGGTTTAGTTTTAGTAACTGATTTTTGGGTTAATATTGGTTGATTTTGCTGCGTCACTACTACATTGAATATGGATTTTAATGGTTTAGTAATAAGTTCGTAAAACTGTTCCAAATCAATGTTATTTTGTGCTTTAGCTGCTTTAATTTGCTTAAATTTTTTTCTCACAGCACTGGTCGTTTCCAGCAGCTTACGCTTTAAATCGATTTCTTCATTCATGATGTTTTCAAATTACCGGACAATGATGAAATGAGCTGCTATGGTTACTTCTATAAATATATATAGCTATCAAAACCCTTGCGATATCTTCCCGAATTTACATTACTATCTTTATCGATAACTAAAAAACCATACTTGCTGTCCCAGCATTTAGAGCACATTTGTTGAAATTGCGGAAACGTCAGATCAGGTGAAACATGATCGGAAAATATGTGCCGCATATTCATCTCATCCTGTTTAAACATTACCATGAAGTTGGCATTATCTCGCACAAGTTGTTTAGGAACACGTGAATATGTTTGGGCTAAGTAAAAAACATCCACATTTTTATGGCGTCCCATACTAAAATATGATCTTATGACATCCTGTTTCTCACACATAACATCATCAAAAATGAACACGGAATTTGGTTTTGCATCTGACGGTTCCACTATATTATTTCCATCACTAAATGTATAGTAACCAAGACCTTTAATTGGTAATAAAATTTTTCTTAAATATTCATATTTTGGTTGATATAGCGACTTTGAGTAAATGTATACATTTTCAAAACGCAGTCCCAACGGATGTGTAAGCAGTGATATCATCACGTTGGTTTTCCCGCAGTTCGAGGGGCCAATTAACAGGCCGCGAATAGATGACGGAAGCAGTGGACCATGTCTCCTTAATATTTTCTGATCTTGTCCGGATCCAACTTTCCCATCAAGATTATCGACTGGTAATTTTTGTTTCAGCTCCACAATTCTCATTTTATCTATATTTTATAGCTGTTTTACATTGATCGTAGTCATTCAGATGTCACACGTCAAACGAAGTGGACGGTCTGGTTTATCGAGTAAGACTGGCACTGGTATTGTTAATACATTAATTAATAGACTACCGTTTGAGGTACATATTCCCGGTTACCAGTATTGTGGGCCCGGTACCAAAGTAATAAAACGTGTTAAAAGAGGCGATCCAGGAATAAATCCGTTGGATGCTGCTTGCAAAAAACACGATTTAGCTTATTTACATAATAGTGAAAATTTGAGTGAACGCCACGAAGCCGATTACGAACTTGAGCAAAGCGCTTGGAAAATAGTAAAATCCAAGGAGGCTAGTGCAAAAGAAAGAGCTGCAGCTTGGTTAGTAACCAACATTATGAAAACAAAACAACGTTTTGGTATGGGTATGCAGACTGGGCAAAACAAGCGGTCTCGTCGTCGTCGTCGTCGTGGAAGGAAAGTTTCGAAAAGAAATCGGGTTAATAGACGACGTCAACAGAAAAAAGCGTTTGGTTCAGCTATTAGACAACCAATTCGACTACAATTATTAAAAGCTGGAGGAAAAAAGGGTCTTGAAAAGAATGTAATGAAAGCATCAAAAATAGCCATTATCGCTGCCCGAAAATCTTTAAAAACAGCCGGTGGCAAACGTAAAATTCGACTTCCTCGAATTATACCGATACCTAAAACTGGCGGCATACTACCACTGATACCAATATTTGCAGGCCTGTCAGCGTTGGGATCCTTAGCTGGCGGAACAGCTAGTATTGTGCGTGCTATAAAGACGGTAAAAAATGCGAATGCTGAGAAGACAGGTGCTACCATACATCTGCACTCAAAAAAAGGAAATGGATTGTTTCTTAAACCATACCGTGCAGGTATGGGTCTATTTCTGAATAGTGCAAAATCAAAAAACTATTAGAATCCCTACCTCATCGTCCACTATCCAATATTGATTTACAAAAGTATGCTTTGAAGATGAAAATACCACATTTTAGAGGGGTCTATATGAGAGACTCGCTGCCAGTGCACGGACCCCAACGTAATGAAGCTGCAATTATTAATTTGGATGGTATGGTGGGGGGTGGGACTCATTGGGTAGCATATAGAAAAAACAAATCGAATGTGACATATTATGATAGTTTTGGTGATTTAACCCCACCCATTGAATTGGTACATTATCTGCAAAAGGGTTCTGAAGCATCGAAGAAAATTTTCTATACATACGATCGTCAACAAGATTTTGGTACAGTTTGGTGTGGACATTTGTGTTTGACGTTTCTTTCAAAAAAAATCATGAGGGCTATGACACCACAAATGGATCGTGATAACTACACGAAAATGTTGTCGCTTAAAGCGTATCGTCAAGTAGGCTGTGAGTTGAGAAAAATGACTGTAAAACAGCTGGAAAACATGCCTAAGGAAGTAATGATCGCTTTAGCACCAAATGAAATCGCACTAGTTTGGGATAGGTTACCTGATCATATGCGGAGTGACATCGATATGCTAAAATATCAGTACTGCAGCGAACATTATAAAAAATGTAATTCCGATGAGGATGAAGGAGATGGACCCACACCAAAAAAACTATTTTGTTGTTATTGTAAAATCAGTGATGTCAAAATAACAGCTGAAACAGCGAAAGAAGTGAGACGAGACGGAAGCTTACCAAACCTTCTGAACTGTTGCAAACAGCAATAAAACACATACATAAATTGTTTTATTGTCAGTCATGTCGTACACGTTCACATTATCGGGACACTCCAGTGTCTTGAGTGCAAATTTTTATCCTCCTGTTGAATTGAAATCATCCTCTAAGTATGGGCTTGCACTGTTGGGATTTTACACATATAATTCAATCTTTAATGTTGACGCAAGTAACAACGGGTTTGCATACAAAACAAAGGACAGCTCAAAGACCACGCTTTTAAGGATTCCACCTGGAGCTTACGAAATTGATGAAATTGGTAAAGCAATATACACAAGTATAAAAGAATACTGCAGAGGAGAAGAATGTGATGGATTATTTTCATTAGTAGCCAATAATAATACATTAAAATGTGAGCTCAAGTCGACATACGATATTGATTTTCGTGTAAAAAACAGTATTGGTGGACTATTGGGTTTGGGCGGGTACTGTTAAAAAGTGGAAAACGCCACGAATCAAGCAATAATGTGGACATAATGAAAGTGCGCATTATAAGAGTGGATTGCAATATAACTTCAGGAGCATATCTAAACTCTAGAGAAAGCCACACATTATTTGAATTTGATATTGATGTTGAACCTGGTTACAAAATTTCAAAGGAACCACAAAATAATATTTATATGCCGATAATGCCTGAGGGGCGGCAGTCAATAGACAACATTACTCTACGCATCTTGGACGATCGCGGTGATCTGATAGACTTTGGAGGTGAAAAAATTATTGTGAAATTAGAACTGAAAAAAATTACATAATTATGGGTTTTTGCTTCAATCGTCAATTGACTATGCTGTCAACTGCTCGAGGTGAAACAACAATAAAACATAAAAGTAAACATATTACACATCCAAGGATCATTCACAATTCAGACACTAGATTGGAAAGACGTTCGAGTCGTAAACAGCTCTCAGCGAAAGATTGCAAATTTCTACAATCGATTGGTTTAGAAGTACGACGGCGAAGAAAATAGTGAAAAATGGCCACCACTAGTGACAAAATTGAAGTTTTTACCGAACCAATTTTCGATAATTCCATTATCAGTTTACAAGAACACACATACAAACCATATGGATCTCCAGCATTTAACAATTCTGATGAAATTCGTATTCCAGTACACTTTCAAGATATAATTTTGGATATATCCGATAGCTACATCTATATTGAGGAAACTTTTAAACCCAGTGATGTTACCAAAAAATGTTACCTATCAAATAATGCACTCGCTTTCCTGTTCGATGAAATCCGCTATGAAATGGGGGGTGAGCAAGTGGCTGTTGTTCGAAAACCCGGAATTACGTCAACATTAAAAACAATGGCATCTTTGGGTGCATCCCAACAAAAAACCCTTTTGGGATGTGGATGGGGACTGAATGAGACAAACCAAGGCATTTTCGATGCTACGAGTAACGTATTTTCCGGAAAGCTACCTCTAAAATATCTCATGGGATTGGCTGAGGATTACTCAAAAGGGATATTCAATGTTAAACAAGAGCTAATTTTAATAATTGCCCGTACGTTTAATAATTCCTATATCGGAGAAGTTGATGCAGCCGTTACTATTGACAAGATTGAATGGAAAATCCGTCATATTATTCCCGACGATCGAAAAAAATTGAAAATATTATCCCGCATCAATAAAGGTGGAAGTAGTTCATCAAACATTCCTATGGCCTTCCGTAAATGGGATCTTTACGAACTACCAGCTTTGCGTGAAACATCATCAGATGTCTGGTCGTTAAGAACTAGCACGAGTCTCGAAAAACCTAGGTATTTGATCCTGGGATTTCAGAAAAGCACTTAGTCCAGACAATAGAGCAAAGGATGCCACACAATTTACTACGGCCGATATCAGTGACATCACGCTGTATCTGAATACAACCAAATTCCCATACGAACGGTTTAATTTGGATTTCACGAAGAAATTATATGCACCCGCATATTATAGCTATGAAAACTTCCAAGTAAGCTATTACCAACGCGAACTTAATGACCCGATTATGAGCTTTGCCGATTATCTCACTAATCCAGTATTCGTTATCGATTGTAGTCATCAACCGGAAGCTATCAAGTCATCGACGGTAGACGTTAAGATCGAATTTGAAACACGGAAGAGCAAATTTCCTAAAGACCTTAAAGTGTATGCACTAATAATACACGACTCATATTTTACTTACAATATATTAAATGGCGCTGTTACTAATAAATCAATTTAATAGTTTTATATAATGTAGTATTTAGTTATTATTCATATAATGTAAGAAATAAATCAATAAAAACCATATAACTTTTATTTCATTCCCAACGAACTTTTAAACCCAATTATATGGATTAAGCAATATATAGCATAAATATTAACTATGAACATTTGGGGATGTTCAGGGTCATATGAGTTCAATGTCATATGATAGTGTGGGGTTAATGCGAATTGGTATATCTCTACTACTGGGAGGTTGTTGCTATGGTTTCCTTTACTACTAGGTACTACTATTTTTCATTTTACAGAATATTCAATATTTTAAGGTTAAAATGCGTATCAGGGGTAAATTATAGTTTTAAATCATGTACAGGGTGGCGCATCCGAAAAAGACACATACCTATACAAATTTTTCGAGGTGGTCAAATATTCGCTTCCCTATTCATCTTAAAGAAAACTTTTATTAAGACTTGTTACAGAGAGTAAGAAATTAGAACTTTTCAACACATACCGTTCTTATTTTATCTGTCATAATCATTTTTAAATAGCACCCAATCTGACAACAACGCATTTATTTTTGTAACTGATACTTTTTGCCATTACCGAAATTTGTCCTTTTTACCTTCAGTTTAGCTATTATTTCAAGTAGTGGTGAGCGATATCGTGATTTTCCAATCACGTTGTTCTGTAAAAAATATTACACAACATTGATAACAAACAAAAGAGAAACGTTATTTCTACCTATATTAAAGTAGAATTATTCCTTTCAAAAAACTATCATGAACTAAACGCTGTGTACTTTACAACAAACTATTTGTTGGTGCAAATACGCTTGGTTTCTTAATCATTTTATGCCTATTGTATATTATCATTTAAGAAAATAATCGTTAATTATTTTGAAATCCTTATCACTTAGTCTATTTCTTTAAAGAATGCCCAGAGCTAGCTAGTCTTTCGAATATTACCAACCATTTTCATTTCACGGTTTCAAGTTCAAGATTCAAAAGTCACAGTCAAGTATCAAGTAACGACTTAACAACTTCACGGAATCACATTTTAAATAATAGGTCTACATGAGATGTGAAATACATACTAAAAAGTGATTTGTTTAAACTATGATCACATCATGCTTATTATTGCTGCTAAGGAACTGTTACTACCTGTGATTTGTTGATATCAGTGATTAAATCACAGTTCGTGAAATATCTCTAACCACTAATTTTGAAGTAAATACCGTAGATTTATACCTGTTCTTTTGTATCTCCCGTTGATCTTGGTAGACACTGCAATGTATAGATCAATTTTTTTTTGCTGTTCTTTTATAATAACTAAATCATTTTACGAATAACTTTCTTATCAATATTCAATTTTACCTGTTAACCTAATTCTAGTGGGCATTACCGAGGCAACCGTTTGCTCCCTAACATTCAGAGTTAGTATCACTTTGTTCTTACCTTGTAGGACTACTCGTAACAAAATTTACCATTTGAAATAAGCTTATTATTCCAGACTCTCTGTAAGAATAGAGGAAGCCTGGACAGTAGCTCATTGTCATCGACTCAGGATCTTTTCTTGGGTATTTAAACCGGTTTCCTTGCATTTATTCGGTTCGACATTGAAGATTTCACCTCGCTGTTTGCCATTTAAAAAGGTCGATCAAATAAAATTGAAGTCCTACAATTAATGTTTTGCCCAGATTAATATTTAGGGGGTGATTGTTTTTAATACCTTCACAGGTAGTTAGTTCTCTTACTTCTTTCTTTTCTTTTGTTCTTTTGTATCTCCCGTTGATCTTGGTAGACACTGCAATGTATAGATCTATTTTTTTGCTGTTCTTATATATATATAATAACTAAATCATTTTACGAATAACTTTCTTATCAATATTCAATTTCACCTGTTAACCTAATTCTAGTGGGCATTACCGAGGCAACCGTTTGCTCCCTAACATTCAGAGTTAGTATCACTTTGTTCTTACCTTGTAGGACTACTCGTAACAAAATTTACCATTTGAAATAAGCTTATTATTCCGACTCTCTGTAAGAATAGAGGAAGCCTGGACAGTACCTCATTGTCATCGACTCAGGATCTTTTCTTGGGTATTTAAGGGCATTACCGAGGCAACCGTTTGCTCCCTAACATTCAGACTTAGTATCACTTTGTTCTTACCTTGTAGGTCTACTCGTAACAAAATTTACCATTTGAAATAAGCTTATTATTCCGGACTCTCTGTAAGAATAGAGGAAGCCTGGACAGTACCTCATTGTCATCGACTCAGGATCTTTTCTTCGGTATTTAAGGGCATTACCGAGGCAACCGTTTGCTCCCTAACATTCAGACTTAGTATCACTTTGTTCTTACCTTGTAGGTCTACTCGTAACAAAATTTACCATTTGAAATAAGCTTATTATTCCGGACTCTCTGTAAGAATAGAGGAGGCCTGGACAGTACCTCATTGTCATCGACTCAGGATCTATTCTTGGGTATTTAAACCGGTTTCCTTGCATTTATTCGGTTCGACATTGAAGATTTCAGCTCGCTGTTTACCTCTTAAAAAGGTCGATCAAATAAAATTGAAGTCTTACAATTAATGTTTTGCCCAGATTAATATTTAGGAGGTGATTGTTTTTAATATCTTCACAGGTAGTCAGTTCTCTTACTTCTTTCTTTTCCTTTCAATTTGATTCAATTTTTTTTCGTTTGGAGGTTAGTAGACTGTGACTGGGCTGTCATAATTTTTGCGCTCAAACGGTCGGGACTGGAAGCTTGTATCGATTATTTCGGAGCCAGTAATTTTTGCGCTCAAACGGTCGAGTCTTGAAGCTTGTATCGATTATTTCGGAGCCAGTGTGTGGCAATTCAAGATGTAGATGTCGCTGGTCCCGGCGATTCACGTGCCGCCGGCCACCCACGATTAATTTGATAGAACGCTTCAAAAATTAGTATTTTATAAATGGGTCCCCCATTAGCGTATTGCGTAAGAGCAACGAAAACGCTAACGACGGGAAGAAGCCCGTTGTTAGCGCGTTGGTTCAAGCCCAATGCGCTATGACCCCTATTTTTTTTTAAATTTAATCATTTTTTTTTCAATAATTTCGTCAAAAACATGTAAATAAAATGTTTAAAATGATATCTGGCAACGTTAGATCTATATAGAAATCTTTTGTGGACAACAAGCGCACAAGAGATCCATTTTCTAAAATAATTTCGCAGTAGATGCTCATGCCAATGTTAGGTGTTAACAGTGTATATAATCTTTTGTGGAATATTTTACAAACGCACTTACATTACTTTATCATGATATTGTTACATACAGATAAATCAATGATACAAAATTGTAATGGTGCATTAAATAGATTTCGTCCATGAACGCCTAAAATGCCTTCGTGTTTTACAAGTTGCAAAGCTATATTTGGTACGTGCACGCTTAAAATCTTTTCGTATTTTACAATATATGATATGTTCTGTATGTTTAAGCCTGTCGAATTGGCTGATTGGTTGGAACCCTTTTTTATAGGTTGGCTTTCCATTACATTATATTAAATGTAATACAATAATACCCATTGGTTATTCAAAATCACACAAATATATCTAAGATTTTTGCTTTGCAAAATTACTTTTTACACCATACTTGTAAACTAAGTTATGACGCTACTTCCATAGAGCAACAGCATGAACATACAATATGTAGGTAAGGTAGGTTGTAGGTACTAAGGTAGGTAGCAAAATTTAAACCCAGATTTGGTGTAAAATGGCATTTTTAGCCAGTTACAATTTGCAAAACGGGTAAAACGGATCCGAATTTACTTTGTGTGTTATGTGCAATGCAATTGGGGATTATATTACTCTACACGGTAAGGTTTTTTAATTAATTAAATATTGTAATTAAATATGGTATAAAATGATTTTCACAACAAAATATCCACGATACAAGGGTAGTTTACGTAACGTGGTCAAGCCATTGTTCTTTCGGAGGTAGAGGGTGCATCTAGAATGTAGCACAATTTGTAGCGCTTTAATCATTTAGTTAAATCAGATAGGGAGATCAAATAGCGTCGCCGAATAAATGTTGCGTCTCTATTTGTAATAATTTCATTTAAACATTTATATTTGTATAAATAACGACCATCTACAAAATATCCACGATACAAGGGTAGTTTACGTAACGTGGTCAAGCCATTGTTCTTTCGGAGGTAGAGGACGCATCTAGAATGTAACACATTTTGTAGCGCTTAAATCATTTAGTTAAATCAGATAGGGAGATCAAATAACGTCACCGAGTAAATGTTGCGTCTCTCTTTGTAATAATTTCATTTAAACATTAATACTTGTATAAATAACGACTATCTATGCAATATCATTTTAATAAAGAAATAAAAAATTTATGAACAATTCAAACATAAAAAATAAATTTTCCCAAAATGACGTATTTTTTTTAATAAATTGTTTAAATTTTGTTGTCAGTTTTTTTTGATAATTTTACGCATAACACAAAAATAATTTTGCTGAAACAGTATTTAAATCATTTGCCAAGAAAATAAAAAAAAAGTTCTATACAGGCCTTGAGCGTCGCCCACATTTTTTTAAATGTTTTTTTAAGTCAATAAAATAAATTAAAAAATTCAAGTATTTTTGTTTAAATTTTGTTGTCAACTTTTTTGGTAAATTTTCGCATAACACAAAAATTATTTTGCTAAAACAGTTTTTAAATCATTTGCTAAGAAAATAAAAAAAATTATACCGGGTGGTGGATCCGAATAGAATATATGAGATTTCGCATGGACGTATTGAAATAAAACACAAATATAGTAGAATAATGTTTATTTGTATGTTTTTATAAAAAAAAATATTCACACATATTTCAAATGAAGAGTCTTTATTTATAAAAAAAATATATCAAATTTTACATATATTATGCATCGAATAACATTTAAGTGACAAATCGTGTTCTTACAGGAAAGACATAACAGGTTCGGATATATTACTTTACCATGATACTACCATGATTTAATTATGCACTAAGTTTACACTAAAAAACTATTGAAAAACTTTATAAAAAAAAATATCAAATTTTACATATATTATGCATCGAATAACATTTAAGTGACAAATCATGTTCTTACAGGAAAGACATAACAGGTTCGGATATATTACTTTATCATGATACTACAGGCAAAATAAACAGATACAAATGGGATGAGGAAGGTATTTAAAAAAAATTAAGCTAAAAAACAAATTTTAGGTTTGAAACATTGAAAATTGTGTTGAATTATGAAATTGGCCAAAATGTCACTTGTTGTTATTTAATGCATGTGTACATATTTAAAAAAATAACTTTACTGATTATTAAGCTTATCTACACAATACTACACTAAACTATTGAAGAATTCTAGTTTTTTTTTATATTTTAAAACACTGTCTTCCACTGCACTTAATTTACATGTGAGTCCATCGATTTGCTTCTTTAATTCTGAAACAGATTTTTCACTTTCCTTTAGTCCTGCTTGCCACGAGTCTCGTATTTTAAAGCAATTCTTAATTATTTCCCGCTGATCTGGCTGACTTAATAATTCCCAGTCCTCTTCTGGCGTGAGATTTTCATATATTTTCTTGGCAACTGGTTTCTTCTTTATAGAACCAGACGATTTCTGCTGCTGCTGCTTAGATGGTGGTTTTTTCTCCAATTTACCACATTTAAATGGCTTTTTAAATTGGAATAAATTTTCCTCTGTGGATGTGGATGGTTGTGACTGATCCATTTTTCGCTTAGTAGAAACACTTGTGTTGTTCTTGTTTTTCCGCGAATAAAAATCAGCTTTAGTGATTTTTGGGCTTGTTAATAACAAACCCAATTTTGAGGATGATAATGATGATGTCGCAGAAACGGTGGCTGGAACAGTTGCTGGAACGGTTGCTGGATCGGTTGCTGGAACGGTTGCAGGAGCAGTGGCAGCAGGAACTAACGTTATGTCGCTCAATATGTTAATTTTCCTTTCGGGTGCAGGGTCTACTGGGAAAGCCGAATCAACGAATGCGTTCATAGTATCCTCTATGAAAGGGTAATTTTCCCAACTTGGGTCCGTGTTTTCTTGCAGCATGTATTGTGTTTGGCTGCCAAGGAGCATTTGGGACTCCTCAAAAAAACTCATTTTTCGAACACTACTCGAACAAAAATCGAAACAAAAAGTCAAATGACTGAAACTTTTTTAAACTGAGCGAATGATCTGTTTACACATTATTTATGTAAATCACATCGACCTCTCCCACCCAATTTTTTAAAACCTGGTATTTGATTGAAGGATAAAATTTATTCTCAATTCAAGGTTCAAGCCTACCTTAAAAAATCCATTCAGTTAAATGTAATATTCTTCAGATTACACCTTGTAAAAGGAAGCGATGACTCGATCATTTATCAGGATTGAAAAGAAACCCTTTTACCTGATTTCTTTTTCAGCATCTTTAAAACGACAATGATGTAAAGGATTGATCTTCTTTCTGTGTGTGGGATATACAAAGCCAATTAAAATAAAATACAGATTTTTTATTGTTTGGGGTTACTAGAAAACGACGTGACCGTATAAAAATCATAGGGGATACAATGCCAAGGTAAAATCATAAAAACAACTAACCACGTATGCGAACAAGGTTACAGAGCCAAAGCCAATTAAAATAAAAACATATTTTATGAGGTCGCTGGAAAGGAACGTGTCAAAATCATATGGGGATGCAATGCCAAGGTAAAATTTAACGTGCATAAAAAATAGCACAGGTGTGCTTTTGGACATTTTTCTATTTTATGGAAAGGAACGTGGGAGTAAAAAAAATCATATGGGGATGGAATGTCAAGGTAAAATTTAACGCCTGTGTATAAAAAATAAGAAACAAATAACGTAAAGCACACGTGTGGTTTTAAGGTCACGGGGACGTCGTGGGGGTTACGGGGAAAGGGGGGCGGGAGTCAGGGGTGGCGGGACAAGGGGTTGGGTGTCAGGGGGTTGAGGGGGAGGGGTGGGGGAATTCAGCATGGGCATTACCCGTCTACTCACAAGAGATGATATGATTGTTCGAATTAGAAATGTTTTAAATAACTTACCTCGGGTTGAAGTACAAGCAGCCGTAATTTCAACAAGAGAACGACTAAATCGTTGCATTGCAACCTCCGGTTTCGCCGCAATTTTTAGTAACAAATGAGCTATAAAATAGAGTGAAAATGAATGACTGTTTGCATTTAAATTTTTCAAGAAATCGAAAGAAGAAATATTTAAAAAAAATAACGCCCTCTTTTATCATCCGCACGAACTAATTTTTAAATTATTAATAATAACGTTTAATCAGGACGAAAACTTCTTTACAACAAGCCATAGTTTGTTAAATTTGGGTAACGCAAACCGAAGTTACAGCCCTTTTAGTATTTTTAGTTGTTACCTTTCCCCCCTCCGTTACCATAGTAACTACAAAAAAATTGTTATCACAAATTTTATAGAGGATATTACAGAAATTATAAAAAGTAAATTTTCGACCTACATTGTTTTGAAGATATTAGCAGAAAGTAAGGATTTTGTATCGTAGCATAGCGGTAAAATTACGAACTTAAAAATATTTTCCAGCTAATTTTTTTGGTCATATTTCTTAATAAATTTTTTACCCCAAAGTTGTAGCATGTATGGTTCTGGAGATACGGCCGCTCGCCACCCATCTTGGATCACCCTGTATATATAAATCCATAGGAACAAAATCTAGAAAAATATGTTCCGTTTCACAGTGTTCAACATATTGTACAAAAAATATATCGTTGCATGCCTTTCCATCAGATCCTAAGCTAAGTAGAACTTGGAAAACTATATTGAAAATTGGAAAACCTGTGACAAAACATTTGTTAGTTTGCAGCCAGCATTTTACCGAGACTGATTTTACTATAGGTAGGTAAAGTAAAAGTATCGGAAACTCTACTATAGCTAAATAGTAGATTTTTAGCTACAAATAAAAGACGAAGATTGAAAAAACATGTAATTCCCAGTAAAAAAATTCCAGAGCTAAGCCATTCAATACCAAAAACAGCAATTGATCGGTCAAAGAGGCATTGGTAAGTAGAAAATTTTTTTTAAGCAAACCTAGGTACCTAACCAATTTTTTTTTACTGTTAAAAATGCCTTCCTAATATACAAAAGTAATAGTAGTTCAAGTAAAATATTTTTAATACTGTTATTAAAATAATTGTGAATTCAACACATTATTATTTAAAGATAATTTATCACGTTTTATTTCGAAGGTTGCAAATATGTACTTCAAGCATGTCTCAAGAAAATATGGATATTGAAGAGAATGAAAGTCTATTGCAAACTGAGGGCAGCATTGTAGACATAGGGGAGGAACTTGTAGCAACATCAAATAAGAAGGGTGCCCTGGCATCACATAGAGGCCCATTTGTTAATAATTTTACCGAAGATAAGGCAACACAATATGGATTTTGTGACTTTTTTGAGTTGCCACAAATTTTAAATTCCGATGAGAAGTTAGTTAATTTTTGTGGAATGTATGTTACATTCTTATGACACTCCTTATACTTATAGTTACATACCTTACAATTAAATAAACTTATTTTTTAGTAATTACTTTTGATATCCTGAAAACTATTACAAAATGTGTCGAAAATACAGCAAATTTTAACAAATGCAACTGGTCAAACATGGAAACAAGGATTATTTTGGTTTTGTGTAAACTTAAGCTGAATATTTCATTTGCATGCTTAGCAGTTTTATTTAAATTAAGTAATACTCTATATAGGAGCATATTTTATTCCACGGTAAGCCTTTTGACTATAAGCATAAAACCAGGAATTTATTGGCCAACAAAAGAGCAAATTGTAAATAATATGCCATAGTGTTTTGAAAAATTTAAGAATACCAGAGTAGTATTAGACTGCACTGCACGGAGATCAAAAACAAAAATTAAAATATTTAAAATGCAGGGTTGCATCATATTCCCATTATAAAGGAATACATACCATGAAATATCTTATCGGAATCACCCCATCGGGATTAATATCATATGTTAGTGCTGGATTTGGAGGACATGCTACAGATAAAGCTATTTTTAATTATGAGAAATTGATTGATAAATTAGACATGTATGATGCAGTTATGGTTGATAAAGGAATTTTAATCGAGAAGGAATGTAATGAAAAGTTAGTAAAGTTAATTAGACCTCCATTTTTGAAAAAACAAAAACAGTTTAGTAAGGCTGATGCCGAGGCTACAGCTGATATCGCTCGGGCTCGCGTTCATGTAGAACGAGCAATTCAAAGAATAAAAAATTTTAATATTCTTAGTCAACAGTTTAACTGGTACTTAATACCATATGCTGATGAAATAATTACCATAATTGTAGCTATTGTCAATTTATCACCTATTTTGGTCAGATAGTAAAATAAATCCTTAGATTAAAATTCTAATGTAATGTTTATTTATTTAGACAAACTTAATATACATACAGATTGTAAAATACTATACTATACTATGGTTGTGGGTGGCTTTAATATAAATCTACTTCGAAAGTATCTCACATTGTTTCCTGTTAGTAGGTTAGTATTCTCGAGGCCAAAGCTTTTAAGCACTCTTTGGAGAATTGTTTAACATGAATCGAATCATATGTACTTTGTAAATAAATTTGTTTCAAAAAAAATTTGATATTAATTATTAAATTTATAAATTTTGACTTGACTTTTACTTTTTAGGTGGTAACTGAAATAGGTAGTATCAAAATACAAAAAAAAAATATATACTTAAACTTTATTTAAACAATATAAGTATGTGCAACATATTTTGAAAATAATTGTCAGATACTTTTTAATTAATTCTACTGCAAAATTCTTATTAAACTCTACAATAATTTCTAAAAATGATTTGGAATGGCTTGAATATAAAATTAATTTTGTTGAGTTTAATCCTAGAAGAGCCATCCCCAATTGCACTTGTCCATAGTAACTATGCCTATTTTTTAGTGTTGCTCCGGAACTAGTTTTTTCAATGTAGATTCCAAAAAGACTTCAGGACTATTATCTTTTCCTGAAATACAATAGTTAATAAATAATATAAAAATATGTATTTACACTTTTACCAATAAATGGGCACCGTAAACCGGGGCTACGTTGACATAGTTTTAGAGGTTTTTCTAGCGCCATTTTTTAAACATTTTCTAAACACCCTTTTTTTATCTCATAGGAACAATTGATCCTTTGGTTCTAATCTCACCACATATCAAGTGTTTAAAATATCTCCTTATACTAAAAAAAAATAAGTAAAATAGATGTCAAAGTAACCCCGTATGTGGGGCTCTTTGACATGTCGTTAATTATCGTTCTAAATCAAAGTAGACCCCGCGCGGGGCTACTTTGACACCCCAGTATGATATTTTTTTTACATATACATTATTTGAAACGCTGTAGCTATAAAAAAACCTAATATAAATGTTTAAACATTTTTATTAATTATAATAAACTCCAAACAAAACACATTTTACTTATGAGTTAAAAAATCAAAACACAGACTGAAAGAAAAGTAAAAACTAAACATAAAATTATTTTTTAATCTTCATCCTCACAACGTGGACATTCGTAACTTCTAATTTTAGACCCTTTGTTGCAATTTCCACACACCCAGCCTTGGCAAGTCACGCATTGGATCCATTGTTGTTTTGCATAATAAAAACGAAAATCGCATTCACATATTGTGCACATATTTTCGTTTCTTATGGTGGACGCAAGTTTCGCAAGTGGAATGTCTTCGTCGGAGGACCAGGATGTTGTTTTACCTGTCACATGCTCATACGGTGGACTTTCAGGAGTTTTATGAATTTCAGACTGAACTGATCCAGAGTCCAATGAAATTTGTGTTTCCGGTTTTGAGGTAAGCTTTTTGCCTCTTCTTTTCCGAATTCCATCTTCATTGTATCCTCTGGATTCTTTTAAAAATTCTAATAAACTGGTATCTAAGAGTCTGCCGGAATCGTTGACTTCCGATGGCAGTTTGTTTATAACCACTTCAGGGTTAAATGGGTAAAGACCAGTCCCTCTAAACGCGCTTTGAAGGTTGGTTTGTATGGTTGGACGGATGGCTTCCCACAATCTGGTCAAAAGTAATGGAAATTGCTCCTTAGGGATGACTCCTTTGCGTCTTGATTCCTGTCTCCATGTGTCTAACACCTTTCGCCACTTTTTCTTTAATGGACCAAAAACCCCAACATCCAGAGGCTGTATGAGGTGTGTAGCGTTAGGCGGGAAAGCCGCAAAATAAATGTGGCTTTCTTTGGCAACTCTAATGACTTCTGGCGAAAAGTGAGATGCAAGATGTCTCCTAATACGACAACAGTTTCGTTTTCGATTCTGTTTCCATTTATGTGTGGTAAGAGAACTTTAAAGAACCACACTTCAAAAATATTCATATCAAACCATCCTGAATCGCTGTGATAATAAATAGTGCCTTGTGGCCCTCCTTTTGTCCAGTTTTCATAGAGGTTTTTTGATTTGTATACAACCATGGGCGGTATTAAGGTACCTTCTGCTGTACCACAAACCATCACGCATACTGATGTGCGAGAGTGCTCCCTGACACGTCCTACACGTTTTCTGCCACGTGGTACCAGTACCTTCTTGGCTCCTGGGTCGTCAGTTATGTTGGTCTCATCATAATTATATATTTGCGAAGGTCGTGTTGTGCTTAAAACTTGACGAATATTTTCAAAAAACTCTAAAATCTCAGTAGGTCCAACTGATGACCTCTGTCTTTTAATGTTTGTAGCTAGGCGGTTACTGAGTCCATTCCTTTGTGCAAATGCTTCTACAAACTCGTAACCTGGTACATTGTTAGTATTCCATTGTGAAATAACTCTGCCTTGTTTGTTCACGAATTTTTCTACGACGTTACGTATGTCGGCTTTGGTCATTGGGAAACCCCAGTCGCTGACGGTACCCATACCGCAATCAATTTTTCTTCTTCTGGGTGTAAAACACTTGGGTGCCCAGGTTTACCTTTATGCCTGTGATGCACTTTATTCAAGAGCGTGGTTCTCTTGATATTATATTTCACTGCCGTTCACCTGAAAACAATAACAAATACCATAACCTCAAATTTCGTTTTAAACCGGGTGGTGTCAAAGTAGCCCCAAAATATGTCAAAGTAACCCTGAAAGTCAAAGTAGCCCCGGTTTACGGCACTTAATTTCCAATAACTGCGAAGGAACACCATTATGCAGTATGACTCCGTCTGGGGAAAATCCTAGCCATGGAAACACTTTTGACACCACTAATCCAGGTGTTACTATATTGCAGTCATGTGTTTCCTTATATATTTCTAGAGCTTCTTTCTCATATTTCATCCCATGTTGAACGAATTTATTTGTAAAAGATTTGGGGAAAAAGAATTTTTTGGATTTGTTTTCCCAACCTTCATTATCGCTAAATGTATACATTGAATAGCATGTTGATCCTACAACACATCACGTTTAACAAAAAAACAATTTTATTTTTAATTATGTTAGGGTACCTGTAATTCTAAGCTGTCTTTCTTTTGCCCACATACTGGAACCCTGTTTGTACTTTGTTCCAATGAGCAGTGGGTTGCTGGTTGACAATGAATTAAAAATATCTTGACAACATGGTCTCAGGTTGTATGTACTAACCGATATTTGGGTATTCTGCTCAGTCAAAAATGCTGATTTTAGTGAATAGTCAAGTAGACTTTGCACTTGTATCAGAAACTCGCTATAATAAAAAGATAGTTTTTTTTACTTAAATAAGCAATCAAATTATTAATAGGCAAAGTAATACATACTTGTCTTCATTAGTAGCCACAGTAGTACTAGGCCTTATCGATCGGCTAATAAACTTTGTGATGGCAGAATTTGCTATACCTAAAAACATCAAAATTTTGTAATAAAGTAAAATCTTATTAAGAATTCTTTGATTAACCTAACTAACTACCTTTGACTACCCAGAAGCTTAAAGTAAAATATTAAACTGGATGATTAATGACCGAGGCCATACCACAGGATTGATAAATTGTTAATGACAAAAGTGGTACCTACCTGTTGTAAGAAGGGCAAAATTGTCTGCATTTAGCTCTGCCGAAGGATGCACTACAAAAAATAACTTGGTAAAATTCCGTTATTTTACGTTGGTCACAAATGAACCCACGTAAAATACCGTAAATTTACAGAGATATCGTGATCTCATTTTCCCATATATGTTTGGTAAAAATCACTAATATATGAAGTAAATTTTTACATAATATATTCATTATTTTTGATTATCATTAATGTATACCTAAAATTTCACTTTTAAAATTACTTGATATATTTCTGAAATACATTTATTTCAGTTATCCGAACCTAATTTAATCATATTCATCACTTAAAATTATGTTATATAATACTTAAAATTTAGTGACATGTACATGGAATGCATTTGATTAAATTTGAAAAGTATCCTATATATATATTAAAGTTACATATTTATTTGAGTGATATAATATTTAATTTTACTTTCTGATTTTACTGTACATATTTAGAAAATTTACAGCAGTTTATATTATCGGTGGAAAAAAGGTTATATAGAAATAAAAGCAATAAATAAATTGTTTGTTTTTTATTATAAGAAAAAATTATAAAACAAACTCTGGTGATTGTAATCATTTCATACAGATGTAGCATTAATATAAATCAAATTCAAAATCTTATAAACTTATAACATAAAATTATAAAACATAAATGGTACAGATTAGAAAGTATACCTACGTTAAGTAAGTTATCTCTTTATACATTGAAAAACCCTTCTTAATTCTGATTCTTATCAAAAAAATACATTTACAATTAAGATAACATCGAACCTTTAAAAAAAAAAATATAAAAATATAGGTATTAACTACTTCAACTTATTCAGTAACGCAAATATTTTCTTTTTCGTGGCTGCCACTTGTTTACATTTTGAGCCTGAATCAGGATGTATTTTAAAAATATATCGCTGAATGAGTTCTAGAGTAACGCAACATTTGTCTGGATATTTAATATTAAAATTAAAATATAACGCAAACGCGACTTTTAAGGCGTCTAAAAAAGTAGGAAATCCATCATGGTTTACTTGCTCCCTTTCAACGAAAACAAAGAAATGAGACACCTCACCTAAAATAAATAGAGAAGAATAAACTGTATTACATTTTACTTTCTGAATAATATTATTAGAGATTTGAGAAAAAAATTTTGATGATTAAATTGTAATTATTCATTATAATTTTGATACCTATTGACTATTAATGACTATTTTTTTACTTGGTGGGGTGTTTCTTAACCTTTGACAAAGTTTTGTTGTTTTGTAATGATCTTTGATACTATTATAGGTTTACTTAAGGAAACTCTCTAGTTGACGTCGACGAATGGAGTCAATTCCTCCACAAAATAATAAGAAACCCCATTAGGCATGTTCATAATATATATACTTGGAAAAGTGCGCCAAACCGCACAGAACGTCGACTGACAACTCGGGAGTTCCCTTAAATAAACTTAATATAGTAACCAAGTTTATTCCAAAAAAATTATGTTTTTTACTTACCTTCCTGAATGTGAGAAATGAAAGGTGTAACTGGCATGGTTTCTAGGTCTAAATCAAATAAATTCTGCAACAAAGAAATTTACAATAATATAATTTATGCAATATTTTTAGAATTTTTAAAAAAGTTTGTTTGGAGTTCCTATAAAAGACAGTAACTCATGTAAATGTATATAAAACATATTTGATAAATTCTCACCTGATGTGATACAACATAAAACTCTTCAAGCTTTTCCTTAAATCGACTAGTAAGTTCAATTATTAGTTGAATGTAAATATCATTTGATGTTGTAGTTTCTTTATCGCCAGATGTTTTTTGGCAAAAAAAACATAGTTTTTCTATTTTTTCTTTATATTGATCCAAGAGATGTATGTCGGAATTCGTAAGTTTTGAAAAGTGGCAAAAAATTCCCTTTTCGGAAAATAAAATTGGCCACTCTTCTTTAATTTGGTTCATCGTCGGTGGAGGATTCTTATTTAGGAACAATCGTTGATTGGGATAAGTCTTTTCCATCATCTCAATAAAATTTTCATCGTTAATTTCTGCCTGTATATTAGTATTGTTTTCTAATTCAGAAGAAGTTTGGGGGGGTGCCCAATTGGCGCAACCCGCTCTAGCACTTACATTTCTTTTTTTGTTATAAATTGGATTACCGTCTAGTGCTAAAACGGACGGATTTTTATGAGGTCTATTTAGGTAGTTGTTCCTTTCCTGTAATTTTTGTACTAGGGAATGTGACCCATCCCCTAGTACGATTCCGTCTTCGTCCACATCCCTTAGAGCCATTGGATATTTATTAATTATTTTTTTAGCAATTACTTTAAAAGCTTTACATGGAATGTGCTTCTTAATTGATCTCATTTTATTAACTACTAAATGTACCAGATAAGTATTTACTTGTTTTGGACACATGCCTTTATTAAGAACTTCTGTGTGTTCTTGACTCAATAAATCGAAAGGAATTTCAAAACTGTCCCAAAAATATTCAAAATTGCAGTCAACGGTAGAAGTAATATTTATGTCCTCGTCGTTAACTTCGAAATTCAGTTCGTTGCTCTGGGTTTGTGAATAATTCGTAGCTAAAGAAGATATGGTTAATGTGGTAGCTGTCGACGTATTGGATTGATCTTCAACCGACTGATGCCATTCTTCTCCGTTTTCCAACAAAATTAAGGTCTGATCTTTGACGTACTCTAAAACTTCTTCTTCGAGCGGTGTTCCATCTGTCTCTAACACAAGCTTAGAGCCATTAATATTAAGTTTTGTCGAAGCTAAAATAATAATTGTAATATATTATAAATTAGATCGGTCGAATTGTGCATATTTTAAGTTAATCAATAATAAATAAAATAATAAAAATAAAATATTTCAAAAGATTTTCCATTAAAAGTCAAAAAATATAAGTGGCTTTCAAATTTTTTCCCATTTTTATAGGTACTTATATAAAATAGTTTTAGCCAATAGCCTAAAAACAAAACTCTCCATTAAATTAAAACAAAATTGTTGAGTGATATTACCTTTCAAAATAAGTTCAACGTATTTATCCTGTGAATCTGTGTCAACTACAATCAAACATTTTTGTTCACGATTATTAGTCCAGATTTTGAAAAGACTTTTCATTTTCTAAAATACATAAGCATAATCATGATTATGGCAAACAGTGCATACTTCCAAGCGAAATATTGTATTTTTAAATCAAATTTCCATTAAAAACGCATTTCCGAAGCTTCGAGTAAGCGCTGCATGTCGGTCACAGCATATAGCAGTAACGTATTTTTTTCCAAAAATTTCGGGTGCGTTTGTCAACAATTATTGTGACTGTGTTTTTAAATAAAATATAAAATCCCTGTGGAAAAAAGTAAAATTAAGTTTTTATTGTTAGATTAAGTAGCTTGTTTATATAAATATTTTTCTAAAAAAATTCAAGAGGTGCCGATTTAAAATAAAATAAGTTATCACCACTACCACTTCGATAATGTAATAGTGGTTCGTAACAAATCAGGTCATCAAATGAAATACATATATCATAAGGTTGATCAAGAATTTGATGATAATCTAACAATTCGTGGTATAAACCAGTCTCGTAATTATAAAACATTCTTAGGATTTTGCCTACAAAATATATATTTTCCAAATTGTCGGATAATAATATATATACAATTTTACACAAGTGGTAAAAGGATTTATCATTATCTTTGTAATAACAAATAAACATGCCAGATTTATAAAAAATTCCCCTAAAAGAAATATCTTTTGTTATAAATCTAAACTTGTTTAACGAATATGATTTTGTTAAAATGGTTAAAAGAATATCAGGAAAATCACTAGCAGAAAATGGGGTAAAATTGTCAGATTTACCCTTATTACTATATAGATCGCTTGAGGAGAACGATAATGCTTGTAGGTACTGATGTCTACTGGCTAAGGTAAATAATGGATTTTTAAAATTTGAGGAATGTCTTATAACTTCCTTAAAATATTTATGTTTACTTTCGAAGCGTAATGTCCAAAGATGTCTTAACACTCCAAATTCTTGAATTAATTTTGGATAATGCTCCAAAAAATGATGCTTAGGTCTAAGTTTTTTGTCCGAAAATAAAGCTATTCTTAACTCCAAATATTCTTTAATAAGAATTTTTAAATACGCCACCTGATCTACTGACAAACTGAAGCCAAGTAGTATATTAACAATTTTACGAAGAATTAAAATTAATTCATATTTTTGGCAGTTCTCAAAAACAGGTATATTTTCATAGAGAGCAAAAGGTAATGTGTTTAGAATATAAAGTATTTCTGTCGCTGAGCCTACAACCTTTTCTGATTGTTTTATATCTGCAACCGAGATTTTATTTTCGTTTGTAAACCGAATACTTTGTAAGCATTTGTTTAAACATTGAAGGGAAATTTTCTTTTCTTTTAAAAGACCATTTACACATAACATCAAATCATATGGAACAATTCCTTCAAGAAGGTCATGTGCCAAACAAGGCGGAAAACCAGGAGAACACACATGAAAGTATTGGAGTAAGTTGATAACAGAGTCCTTTTTTACGCCTCTGTGGTGTAAATTAATCGTTAATGGTCCCAACATTACATCATGTTGATATGATTCAATCGTTCTCCATGGAAATGTCAAATTAGGCTTTTCCGTAGGAAACTTATTTATATAACAATATCTACAAAAGTAGTTGTCAGTACTAAAATTCTCAAGAAATCCGCCAATTTGGTGGCTTCCAAGATTGTCTCCTACCATAGAAACAACGGTGCCTTTTACAATTAAATTTTCGTTTACTACAATGCCCTCTGTTTCCAAAATTTTTAAATCATTAACTAATGTTTTGAAAACCGCCTCAAATCCAAATCGTTTTAAATCTTTTTCGTAACAGAGTGCTACTAAATGAATACATTCTAATCTTGTCCTATGCCAGGGAAACAAATTTGCTAAGGTCATATATACTCCAACCACCTTATATTTGCCTCGCGATGACCCCAGTGGGTTGCACAGTTCAAAAGCATCCTGGTATAATATAAGTTTAAGGCCAAATTTATTTTTTTTGAAAAAATTATTATTTTTGACAACGTTTCCATCAGATATGTCCCGAAACACAGAAGTATTATTACAACACGTCTCTGATATTTTTAGTATTTGATCTAAGACTTCATTATTTTTTAACAACATTTTTAGAGTGTCAAGTATTGGAATATAATAAAAAAAATTATTTTTGTGGTTACAAATGTCCAAGTTAATTTTAACAGGCTCAATGTAATTAAAATATTTTTTGAAATGCAATTTTCTAAGGTAAGTTGTTCTTAGCACTCCGTTTCGAGGATTACCGGCTAAATAAAACAAGTAATTTCTAATATTTTGTGAAACACCTACATTAAGCAAATTATTTTCTTTTAATTTTTGTTCAATATATTGATTGTTAAGTTCATTGATCTCATTAGCGAAAGTTTGGATTATTGTATTTAGGGCGCTCTCTGTTACCAGACATTTTGCTCCAAGTGTCAAATAAGTTTTACCAAGAATCTGCAAACCTAGATCTTTTATTTGTATTGAAGTTAGGTTCTCATTTTCGGAAACTGTGTCAACATTTACTATTTGTGATTCGGGCATCGGTTCATCTTCATCGAGAGAATCAAAATTGCTTACGTTTTGCACCTGTTTACTTAAATAATGACAGTGCTGCCTCATAAAATGAGCCCGCATATTTACATTTTTAGTAAACAAACTTTTAACTTTGCAAATATTTTGTAAAGGACATTTCAGGTTCAAGTCGTTCGATATATGTTTATAGGTGTGAGAAAAAATTTGTTTTATTGAACCAGAAAATATACAGTTTGGAATATTACATTTAATATTATTTGAATTGCTTTCGTTAAAGTGAAGTCGGGATATATGTTTTTGAAACCCCTTAAACTGCAACAAAGTGCAGTCACTATACATGCAAATGAATACTGCCCCGTGAGAGTTTCGATGTAAAAATAGATGATTGTTATATTGCTTAATTGTTTTTAAGTTCATATTACAAAGTTTGCACATAAACATAATTAAATAATATGCTTACATTCATCCTTCTTTGGTGAGAGGCTTTACACAAAACTTAATTCACACCAATGACGAACTAACACAAAATGCCTGCTTATCGTTGCAAAATTCACAAGGAAATGACCGTTCGCTCCGCTGTTTGTTTGGCCCGTCTCGTCATTTTACGTAATAAGTTATGCGATACCTTCAAGATCTGACATGTCGCGGGGCTGGTGACAGATTTACAGAACATATATAATGTAAAAATTGGCGCTAATTTGCGGCGTCTTATATTTCGGAATATAAACTGTATTTTTAATATGTGATTTTATTTTACTTTGTGAATTTCAATGTTATATGAATGATTTTCTTTTACAAATGAAATTTGCGTAACTTATTTTGTAATAATAAAATAGCGGAATATATTGGGGGAAAATAATAAATATATTACGGAACCAAACTGTAATTTTACAGGCATTTTTTGCAGTGTGGATTCAATTTTGTCCTTTTTTAATTTTTTGTGGCAGAATTCTTTAAAAGGCCGAGCCTTATAACTTTCCTCCACGCCCTTTTTCTCTTTTCCCCACTTTTGGACCAAATCGGTGCAGCTTACTACTTCCAAATTCTCAATTCTAGAAAAAATATATAAACCATATTAATGGGCTATTTTCGATCATGTAAAAGTATACTGACCTGTTAATGTGAATTAAAGTTGCAATAATATGCTTGCAGAAGCCCGACATTCCAGCCTTACATGAACAAATGCATTTCCAATCTTTAACATCATCATTCACATTAATTGTTATTTCATGAGGCTGGGAAGTTAGGCCTGAAGTTTGTACACACAAACTCTTAATTGTTTTTGAATTTGTTCCTTCTAGACCACATAATATTATATGTCCTGCCTTAAAAACCGCTTCGCCCTCTTAGTGGTCTACTTCTAGCCCCAATGTAGTCAATGATGCTACAGAGAGATATTTCTATTTTCGTCATTTTTAGACAAGTTCTTAGAAAATACTTTGCTCGAACAACACAAAAATGTATAATAATAAATTACACAAATATAGTAAAACCTGCAAAAAACACTAAAAAAACCTCGAAACAAACAAAAATAGACTTGAATAGTACCAAACACCTTTATAGAATGAATGTTGTTCACCGCTATAGCAGTCATATTGAAGAAAATAGCACCATCTAGTGGCATGTGATTTTCGCGAATAGCCGATTTTTAGGATGTTTAGCTTAGTCGATACTCTTGGCAAAGTCTACTGTGATAGGCGGTATATTTGGCGCCTTCTCTGTGTCTTTTGGTGTTGATTTGTTCATGTCATTTTTGCTCTCTCTCTTTGGTTTTTGGCATCGGTATTTGATGCGCTGGCGCAGATTCGGAAGAATCTTCAAAGGCCAGGCGTCCATGCTCATCAATTATTCTGTTTCTGGATTCTTTCTTCTTTTCTCTCTTCAATGTTTTCGACATATTTTCGCTTTTGCTGGCGCTAGTTTGCTTTTTCTTGATCTTAATCACTGTAAATCTAATACTTAAATATCATGCACACTTTCCTGTAAATAAATCCTGAAAAGATAAAAATTCTGAAAGAGAGTATTTCTAAAGGATAAAAGAGAATCGTGCGTAGATTTTGGGATATTTTCCCAGTTTTCTAAATATATGCAAGATAACAGCACTTTTTTAACCACCCATCCGTGGGGTGGGTTTTTGAGCTAAATCTCTAAACTAACACCGATAATTTTATTTCCCAGACTTACCTCATAAATAAGTTCTAGAAGTCTCGCATCCAATTCTTCAGCTACTGAATGTTGATGGGCCTACGCTGCACTGCCCCTGGAACACACAGATAACTAATCACTTTAACTCGGATAGAATTTACACTCTAAAAACACATATGAAATAATTGCTTCGATATAACAATTATCTCGTTTTTCGCGTTGAAAAACGCGGGGACGCACTATCGGTCTCACACGACTTCGCAGATCTTTTCTGAAGATCCAAAACACTTACGACTGGTACGATTGATCGAACCGAACAGCCGAACAGTTTTTTTTTTTCGGGTGTACGAGGAGAATCTGCAAACAGACACCAGGCACTGAGGGCGCAAGGTAGTGTCGGGTTTAGCAACCTCCAGAGGTTTGTATACCTCCGGAGCACCATCCTTGTCGTGAAGCGAAAAGGAACCGCCTCTGAAGGAGATACTGTCCGACCGACTAAACTCCCCGTTCAAAAGTTTGATCTGTAATTTCGGACTCAAAGTCTTTAAATTACGAATCTCTTTGGTTCTAAACGCTCGCATGGCACGATTCCATGCTCAGTTGGTTTTAAAACCCTCCCACATTTTCGCATACAAATATGGGGGTTGTCTCTGAAAGAAAGTTTTATTGGAAACTTGATTTTTGTATCAGCATATAGTAATACTGGTACAGAAAACAAGATTCGTGTCATTTTAGTGGATAATTTGCATGTTAGGCATGCTATATATATTTAAGATATTACAGTTCACCTATATTAGCTTAAATATTGTCATACAAAATGTTAGTTTTGGCGAGTTTAGAGACTTTATTTTGGGTGTAGTGTGCTTGTATGTATGGGTGTGTTTTATTGTGTTTCGTATTTTGTGCTCCAAGAGTAGTTACTTTTGTTGCCTCTCGCAAACTCCATTGGCCTTTTACGAGACGGTTGATCCCACTGTTTCAGGGCGAGAACAATGCATCGCTGGTCTTGGAGTGTAAATAAAGTCTCTTTACAGATGTTAAATGTCAATATCGGTTTGTCTTAATTGGTGTTTTACCTTATCACTTTTGGGTTTTTGTCACTATCGGGTTTATGTCACTTAGCTTGTTATTGTCGCACTGTTTGATTTCTAGGTCTTTTCTTATAGCGTCTGTGGAGCCAGGCTGCATCTGCTACGGGGTCGTAGTCGATGAATTCCCTGAGTTCCTGGTTTGGGTGCTCTGCTGTTTTTTGAAAGACTTTTTCTGCTTTTCTTATCATGAAGTCTGAGATTGGTTCCCAGTGCAGATCTCTATGTATGTCTCTGTTTCTGATAAACCATGGGGATCTATAGCCATGCGTAGGAATCGGTTTTCGGTGGATTCTATTTTCTTGATGTGTGTTTTGGCTGCATATCCCCAGGCGACAGATCCATAGGTTAGCTGAGTTCTGGCTATGGTTCTTATTATAGTCAGTTTTATCTGTTTTCTCATGTGGCTTTTTCTCCCCATGATCGCATAGAGTCGACTCATGGCTGCCTTGGTTTTCCCTATGGCATAGGCTATATGCTTTTTCCAGGTCAGTCTCTTATCCAGGATTACTCCTAGATATTTGACCTCCTCTTTCCATGGAATATCAGTATTGTCTATTTCTAGATTGACTTCAGGTCTGATGTTTCTCTTCTGTCCAAGTTGGTTTGTAGCCTTCTTATTATTACGCCAATGTTTCGATGTTTGGTTAAGAAGGTCGTGTCATCGGCATATAATCCTAGTATGTTATGCGGTTCTCTGGGTACATCGTAAATGTATATGTTATATAGCAGAGGCCCTAGTACCGATCCTTGTGGTACCCCTGTTTCTATGTCCCTGGTGGTTGAGTATTCTTCCTTTATTTTCACGCTGAAAGTTCTGTCTCTTAGATAATTCCTGATAATTCTGCTGATTTTTAGGGTGTATCCTGCAGTAATCCTCTTGTATGCAAGGCCATCATGCCAGACCCTGTCGAAGGCCCGTGCTCCTGTCGCTTCGCGTATTTGAAATCCTTTAGTGGCGTGTTCCACTATTTTGAGCAGTTGTTGCTCGGTCGAGTGATTTCTTCTGAATCCAAACTGTTCTGTTGGCAGGATGTTTAGCGCTTCGGTTTCGTCGTTTAGACGTTTGGCCAAAACCCTCTCTGCTATTTTCCCTAGTCCTGCGAGCAGGCTGATGGGTCTATAGTTTTGGGGGAATTTTCGTTCCTTCCCTGGTTTGTTAAAAACAATGACCTGCGCATGTTTCCATTTCAGCGGGTAGTGTTCTGTCCTCATTATACCATTTATGATATTTGTTAGGGATGCTATCGCGTTTCTTGGTAGGTTTTTTATCATCTGATTGGTGATGCCATCTTTGCCTGGAGCTTTCCTGATTTTTATTTTCCTGATTATAGTTTTGAGCTCTCCTGGTGAGGTGGGGTTTGATATAATATCATTTGCAGGTCTTTCTTGCATGAGTTCCTCATTTTCTTCTACGAGATCCTCCAGATCGTCGTAGTCATCATCATCAGGATGGACGTTTAGTCTTGCCTCAAACTCTATGGAGTCTGCAAGCGCATTTGCTTTGTCAGCATCGGTGTAGGCCATCCCATTTCTTCCATGTAGTGGGGGTATGGTGGTCTTTTCTCGCCGTAGGCTTTTTTGCATTCTCCATGCTGAGTTATCCTCGATTCTGAGTTCAGAGACCCTTTTGCTCCACATGTTTTGCCTATGTTCTTGGAGGGCATTTTTTAGCATCGTGATATTTATATTAAGGTTGAGCCTGTCTGCGTGTCCTCTGGAGAGTCTATATCGTCTGCGAAGCCTACGATTCTCAGCGATCAAGTCTTTCACTTCTCTAGGGATTTCTCCATAGGGATGTGTAGAGGGGGCTATATATCTGGTGATCGTTGCTTCCTCGTAGGCTGCGACGATCCGACTCTCCAGATTTTCGACTGCTAGATTATAACTTTAAATTCGTGTAGGTTATACGTGTTGTTATGCCAAGCTAAGCAAAGGGTGACTTTGGGTCGTGGATGTAACTTTCCCTTACCTATATATGTTTTTGGGCGCCAATCAAATCTTCCTGTATATTTATTGAAAAGGTGTACGGTCGTCTTCAGCAGACTTGATAAACTGGACGAAATAAAATGTAACACACATCTTGAGTTAGACTTTTTTTTTTATTATTATTAACTCAAAAAGAAAAAGAATATTTTATATTTTTTTAAACACATATATCTTATTACTAAAATCTCCTTTGACATAAAATTAGTTAGTTTGAGGTTTTGTTAAATTCTGTGAAATTGTTTAGAAAAAATTGTTAGAAAATTTACAATATGTTGGGGGTCACATAAGTAGCCTTAAATGTCGCAATGTATTAAAAAAAAATTAACAGATTATAGGGGTACCTTGGGATAAATGCATTTATTCGGGGTTTACCTATTTCTGAAAAGGAAAGTCGTTACACGGGGCCATGATGTGCCTTAACATGGTTATATATATCAAAATTTAAATTAAAAATGGAAATTTATGTGATATTATTCAATATTATGGATTTTATATGTTTACTATAATGAAAGCGAAAAAAAATAGATCAATAAAAAGGAATTCTTTTTAGTTACCGCTGAGACTTCCTTGTCTCAAGCCAAGTATGGTGCTTAAAATGCATCTAGCTGCAGCCAAACTTGCAGGTTACAGTCCTGGGCTTCTATGTAGAATTAAAATTAGCATCGTAGGAGACGGACATCACACTAGGACATTTACACAGCTACTCTAACTGGAACCTTGGTGATTTAGTAGTTCATCCTCATACTGCTACTAAGTGGACACCTTGGTGCTTGTGGCCGATGGGACGTAGCACATGTTTAACTTAAAAGGCGAGGTTGGAGGTTAAGCTGAAGGGCGAGATTGAAAAATCGAGTTGAAGAGGTGAGTTGAAGAGGTGAGGCCTGCAATGGAGAAAAAAAACGATTCTTAGTGCCTGTACTCTTTAACGTTCACAAAACTTGGGACAGAAAGCTCCACAACAGGAAGTAATGAAAGAAAATATCAATTTTCTATTACCTTGGTTTTTGTGTGGCCTCATGGTTTCTTAGTTGCTGATAACGGTACGATAATACTGGTATTTTTTATATGGTATTAACTCTATAAAACTTAACAGCAAAAAGGGAGATAAAAATCTCGAATCACTACTTATATAGTCAGCTGTCACGGCTCTGTCAAGGCGTGCGCGAGCTGGAACTTTGTTTATGAAATTGAGGTTAGACAGGAGAGACTAAAAAATTCCTGCTGGAACACAAACTTGCATCGAACCTTACTTTATTTTCGAAAATCCAATCTGAAAATAATACATCAGTCGAGAAATATGATTACCAGACGAAAAAATAACATCTAGGGAATTTCAGCAGCGGAAGTTTAGTACCTTTTTATTCGGAATTCGACAACGGAACAATATGTACTCGAATGATGTTGCGCCTTCCCTGCGTCACTGAGAAACAAAAGCGTGGCATGGCTTCTTATTTTGGCTTGGCATCACTAATCCTGGTTGCTCCTAACAGATGTTCAGCCAATGCCAAAATTTGAAAACGATTTAAGCCAATAACCTCGTTCTATTTTCAATCATAATAAACGACTTGGTTTTTTATACTGAATTAGTTATAATTTTTGTTAATTAATTGCAATGGTCATCTGGGATTCTGTAAAAGAATATGGTAATCGATGAATCATTTTTTTTTATATGTATTTCCGGCGTTACGGAGATATAAAGTAAGTAAAGTGATTTTCAAGTTCCTACAATGTAAAGTTCTGTTTTTCCCAATTTAAAATTTAAATTGTTACACTACCCCTCTCCTAAAAGAAAAAAAAATGATAGCAACTACTATCTATTTCTAATTAACAGATATTTAACTTAAATAAAATATACTACTTTATTATTATTATAATGGTATCCGGCAACTATATATATTATTGTTTGCATTGAGGATATCTTCGCGTATCACACGCCAAAATTTTATTTGGAGACACTATTCGGTAAGGTCGCTTTAGGTAGGTAAGATAACTTGTCACAAATTGGTAAGTCATAATAGGGAAGTCTAATTTACAAACAACAATTTTAACACCGGCATTTATAAGAACAAGGGAATATCAATTCTATGAATTGAATCACGGAAATCTTTTTTTTAAAAAATACTATTTTCAAAAAAATGTTTCGGAAAAACTTTTGGTTTTCGGTGAAACCAATCGAAAAAAAAACTTTTATGTTTTTTGGGGACAGTTTAATTTTTGGGAAGCTGATCAGCTTCGGGATTAATCTATGTATATACTCTAATAATTAGAATTTCAAAAAAATTAAGTTTCCTTAATTACGAAAATTCTTAAACTAAATTCACTTAATTATATTTACACTGGCATGCACTTTCGGTACGATATCTATTCGGTAATATTTCTCGGCAACACTGCACTATGAGAAATAACAAAACCACACAATTTGGCATGGCCTTTCGGTACAATACATATTCGGTAATATTTTCCGGCAACACTGCACAATGGAAAATAAACAAAACCACACGACTCGGTATGGCTTTTCGGTACAATATATATTCGGTAATATTTTCACTGCGAAACTGCAACTAATGGAAAATATATAATAACCGCACGATACTGTATGGCTACACGGTAAATTGCTTCTTAAGGGTTTTTCTAGCCCACGGAAACATCTGAATTTGATCCTAGATATGGCTTCAAATCCTTAACATGCCACTGACCTGCATCAGTGCCATCTATATTCTCTAGTCGGTAAACTAAACGGGATACTTTTCTCGTAATCTTGCAGAGAATATATTTTTTCGATAATTTAGCTGTAAAGAAATTCGCAGCATTTGAGAGCACCTTATTCCTTTTCCATACTTTGTCTCCGACGTCAAACGAAATGTCGCGTCTTCTTAAATTGTAGGTACGGGAATTTCTTTCGTAAGCTTTGTGTAGCTTACTTTGGACATTCTCAAATACTTCGGACAATCCTTTTTGGTTGTCGCTAAATTCTATTCGACTCCTTGGCAATAATTCGATATTTTCTGTATTCTTTATATCTCCATAATATTTTCCTGTAACGGGAACATGGCGTCCATAAACTAAAAATGAAGGGGGAAATCCTGTGACTTCGTGACAAGCAGAGTTTAAGGCAAAGTTGATTTCTGCTAGGTTTTTATCCCAATCTTGGTGACTTTCACCAATATAGCTCCTGATTAAAGTACCTATTGTCTTATTGGTCCTTTCTACAAAGTTTGTTTGGGGATGGTATCTAGCACTAAACCATATTTTTGGAACTTCATACTTCTTCATGAGTCTTTGGAATATCTTTCCGGCAAATTGTGAACCATTGTCACAAATAATAATCTGAGGAACACCAAACTTGAGAAAAATTTCTTTTTCCATATAACTGCAGATTTTATTAGCTTCAGCTTTTCTTAAGGGATGTAAAAATGAATATTTGGAAAACCAATCCGCGACCATCAAGTCAACTGCTAAAATCTGGAAAGGGAAGTTTACTGTTTTTTCGGCTCCCATGAGTCCTAGACGTGAAGTTCCAGAGAGTTTCTGTGCGCCACAGACTTCACACTTTTGGATATACTTGTAGACATCTTTCCTCATATTATTCCAGAAGTAATATTCACGGACTCGAGCTAAAGTTTTAAAAAAACCAAAATGGCCTGCTGTACAGGGTTCGTGAAACTTCCTTATAATTTTTTGTACTTGTCCTTTCGGCACTAATAGTTTCCATGGAGTCAGATTTGTCTTTACTGAAACTTTAATTGGGAAATTCTTGTAGACAAACTGGTCTCTAACAGTCCACTGAGGGTATTTGTCTGGATTTTTTAAGATATTGTTTTGCATCTTTATATAAAATGGGTCTAAATTTTCCAATACTATATCCAGAGTTTGACTAGTTTCATTGTCCATTACAGCTATTTCCTCTTGGTCACTCGGATTTTCCTGGGATGGTATCCTCGATAAAAAATCAGGAACAACATTAAGGGTTCCTTTTCTGTGAACTAAAGTAAAATCAAACTGTTGAAGTTTCACACTCCAACGTGCTAGTTTACCGGTTGGTTCCTTCATATTATTTAGCCACAGTAATGAGTAATGATCGGTAATAATAGTAAAATGAGTGCCTTCTATATATGGTCTAAATTTTTCAATGCTGAAAATCACGGCAAGACATTCTCTCTCTGTTACCGTATAGTTTCTTTCAGCTTTCGATAATGATCTGCTGGCGAAAGCAATGACTACTTCTCCTGACTCGCCTTGTTGTAGCAAAACGCTGCCTAAACCTGTATTTGAAGCATCGCACTGTACGATAAAATCTTTGGTGAAGTCAGGACTTCTCAAGATAGGTGCTGACACAAGTGCTTGTTTAAGCTTCAGAAAGGAATCTTCTGCTGCAGAGTTCCACTTTATGGCTTGTCCTTTTTTCTTGCCTTTTAGTAAGTCATTGATAGGGGAAACTAGAGTTGAAAAATGCTGAATGAATCGTCTATACCAGGAAGCTGTGCCTATAAATCTTTTTATTTCAGTAGTAGTAGTCGGTCGTGCAAAATTTACCAACGAAGCAACCTTATCACCATCAGTGCGCAGTCCTTGTGAGTCGACAACAAATCCTAAGTATTTTAAAGAATCTTTAAAAAACTGGCACTTATTCAGGTTAATGGTAAGTTTAGCATCTTTTAGCCTTGCTAACACTTCTTCCAAAATAGATATATGCTCTTCAAAGGTTTCTGAAATGATGATAATGTCGTCAAGATAGCAAAAAACATTATTTTCGAGCTTTGGGGTTAAAACAAGATCCATAAGTCTCTGTTGACATTGGGCTGAGTTTCTTAGTCCAAAAGGTACTACATTGAAATGAAATAGTCCTCGACCCGGAATAGAAAATGCAGTTTTTTCTTTGCTGTCTTCTTCTAAGGGAATTTGCCAGAAAGCTTTTCGTAAATCTATTGAAGATATAAATTTTGCATTTTTCAGCAATGATAATATTCTGTCTACCCTAGGTAATGGATATGCATCAGGCTTAGTTACTTTATTTAATGCCCTACCATCGTAGCAAAATCTTTGTTCTCCTGAGCTCTTTTTCACTAATAGCACTGGGGAATTCCATGCACTATGTGAAGGTTCGACTACATTTAATTTTAGCATCTCATCTAGCTCTTTATTTAACAACTTCATAATATATGGTAATAGCGGATATTGACGTTCTCTGAACGGTTTGGCATCTCCTGTATCGATATGAAACTTCATTTTATCAGTTCGTCCTAGACGATCTTCACAACTTATTTTTTCATAATCACTTTCCACTTGTTCAACTCTTTGAATTTGTTCACTACTCAAATCACTAATAGTATAAACAACCATAGGTACTTGATCACTCACTTCTGAACTTTTCACTAAAAATTCAAAATCACTTTCTTCACTACGAATATGCCATGAGTCATTTAAAAAATCTAATTTGACTTTAAAATTTTTACAAAAATCACTACCGAGAATGAAAGTATGTGTAAGTGAAGGTACTATTAAAACTTTCATAACACGGCAAATATTATCTGCCCTAATAGGTAAGTCTACGGAACCAGTAACCTTTTGAGGCTTACCATCGGCAGTCATAATAAAGTTTTCAGAACACTTGCTAATTTTTAAATTAAATTTGTTTAGAATGTCAACAGCCTTTGCTCCTAAGACTGATTGTGTTGCTCCACTATCTACTAGTGCAGTAATTGGTGAATCAAAAATAAAAACTTCTACATAAGGTCTATTATCTAATGGCTTAGAAGTAAATAAGGGAGCTAAAGATAATTCTCGATAATTTTTATAAAAGTTTTTAACATTATTAAGCCATGTTTTCCATTCTACAGAGTGTACGGAAATATTTTTTGAAATAAATTTGGCCCTATTATTACGGATGGACGCATGTCGGGCATCTAGAGGCGTCCTCCTTATTCGTTTTTTGCACATAGACAAGTTTTTGCGGTTTCATTAGCTTTTCCACATCGAAAACAAAATTTATTTCTCTTTGCTTTACATGAAGTATAAACAATGTTGACAATTCCAACATTTTAGAGTTTTTATTTGAGCTCTCTCGTCATTATTATTTTTAAATTTACGGAAATTATTATTGGAACCTTTGGGAATGGTATTTTTGTTAAATTTGCCCTTCGTACTCGTTTTAAACCGATCATTATTATTATTTTTAGGTTGTGCTACATCAGTAGTATTACCTAAGTCTATTGTCTGTACTGAGTGTGCGCTAATAGGATAGGTGTTTGATTCATCTGTCTGATATACTAGCTCGGGATCTAAAATTGATATTTTAGGGGGCGGTTTATGACCATTTTTATTTACTTGTGCTCTATCAATTTTCTTACAAAAATTTATAAGTTCTTCTATTGAGTTGATATCTAAAAGTGCTAATTGCATAGTATAATTAGGTAATATATTTTTTCTTAAATATTTTATTTTAGTGACTTCTGCGACAGGTCTTTCTAATCTATTGAATAATGATTCCATAATAGCAATATAAATGTGAATTGATTCATTCTTTCCTTGAGTACGAGACCTAATCTCTTCCCAAATATGATCTTCCAGATCAGGCGGAAGGAAAGTTTTCTTCAATAAGTTAACTAATGATTCCCAATCGGTTACTTTATTTTGTATTGATTTAAACCAAATATAGGCCCTATCTGAAAATAAATCTACGGCTGAATCAAAAAGGTCATTTTTTGAGACATGCCTTGCTTTACTAAGTTCCTCGACTTTATCTAAAAATGTAAGCAAACTGCAGTTACTCTCCCCGGAAAATTTTAAATTCCACTTATACACAGGCACTGACTTATTTGAATTATAACCGGTATTGAAATTAAACATTTGAGATCCTCTCGCACTATTATTTAAATGATTGTTATTGATTGGGGTATTATTAACTGGAGAATTTATTGTTATTGCATTACTAAAGATTGATGCTTTTTCAAAAAGTAAAGTTTCTAATTCCACCGCGGTAGCGTGGCTTTCGTCTCGAAAAGTTTGTATTTCTTGATCGTTGTCCGGTATTGGGATAGTAATTCTTAAAATTCTTTTTGTAATATGAATGATTCTAGTTTTTATTCGTAAAAAAGTCGAGTCAGTATCAGGACCTTCAAAATCATCTATTAAATTTTTAATTTCCGTTAAAGTATTTTCTATAATTGGTTTTTCCGTATCTATATTATATAGCGGGTCAATATAATCCAGATCGCGGCCTTTATCAGTCTCAATTCTGCGAGATAACATCTTTCGCCTAAGGGGTGCATCTTTTTTTGAAGTAACTATACCTCTTAAACGTAGTTCATATGTTAGTTCTTCAGATCTAAGGTGAATTGGTTTCATGTCGGAAATATCCATGATTCGCGGAAAATTTATCAAAGGTTTTCAAAAAAAAATTTTTTATTCAAAAAAAATTGTATCTTGACTGAATGGTGAAAGCACTTTAATTTAATCTTAATTGTTTATATGAATTACGAAAAAGGTTATGTTTCTACAACAATAAAAAAAATTTTGCTGCTATAATATTTTAATAAAATATTTTAAGTTAAGGCGAAATATTTCTGCAAATAAATTTAAATATTTTCATTTAAATGCAAGCCCAAAGCAAACGAGTTCAAAAAAAAATCGTAGGAATGCGATAAAGATAAGAATAGCAAATGTTCTGCAAACATAAAAAATGATATCGGTATTTGGTAGTGATTTGTAAAATAAAGTACAAGTTCTGTACTAAAATTTATAATATGTTTCGAAAATACAATTTGACTTTCAAAACACTATAATACGATACGATAATAATTTACCTAAATGGGTAAATATACGATAAATCTAAAATATTACTCTCCTCATCATCTCAAAATGTAAAAATGTTTGTCCTCCCTCTTTCTACTTTCAAAATTGAATATTAAAAGAAATTTAAAAAATATTAGTCACTATAAATGTGTCTATTCTTCAAAGAAAACTGTCTCAACTCAATTTGTGTTACTTAAAAAAATTTATTATATAGGTAAGAGAAAAATGAAAAGAAAACTGAAAAGAAAACTGGTTCGCCACTAACGTTGGGCGTTACTTACGTATAACCCAAACTAAACGAACCAGTTAGCCCTCACGTTGAGTGCTACTTTTGTATAACCTTAAATTCGTGTAGGTTATACGTGTTGTTATGCCAAGCTAAGCAAAGGGTGACTTTGGGTCGTGGATGTAACTTTCCCTTACCTATATATGTTTTTGGGCGCCAATCAAATCTTCCTGTATATTTATTGAAAAGGTGTACGGTCGTCTTCAGCAGACTTGATAAACTGGACGAAATAAAATGTAACACACATCTTGAGTTAGACTTTTTTTTTTATTATTATTAACTCAAAAAGAAAAAGAATATTTTATATTTTTTTAAACACATATATCTTATTACTAAAATCTCCTTTGACATAAAATTAGTTAGTTTGAGGTTTTGTTAAATTCTGTGAAATTGTTTAGAAAAAATTGTTAGAAAATTTACAATATGTTGGGGGTCACATAAGTAGCCTTAAATGTCGCAATGTATTAAAAAAAAATTAACAGATTATAGGGGTACCTTGGGATAAATGCATTTATTCGGGGTTTACCTATTTCTGAAAAGGAAAGTCGTTACACGGGGCCATGATGTGCCTTAACATGGTTATATATATCAAAATTTAAATTAAAAATGGAAATTTATGTGATATTATTCAATATTATGGATTTTATATGTTTACTATAATGAAAGCGAAAAAAAATAGATCAATAAAAAGGAATTCTTTTTAGTTACCGCTGAGACTTCCTTGTCTCAAGCCAAGTATGGTGCTTAAAATGCATCTAGCTGCAGCCAAACTTGCAGGTTACAGTCCTGGGCTTCTATGTAGAATTAAAATTAGCATCGTAGGAGACGGACATCACACTAGGACATTTACACAGCTACTCTAACTGGAACCTTGGTGATTTAGTAGTTCATCCTCATACTGCTACTAAGTGGACACCTTGGTGCTTGTGGCCGATGGGACGTAGCACATGTTTAACTTAAAAGGCGAGGTTGGAGGTTAAGCTGAAGGGCGAGATTGAAAAATCGAGTTGAAGAGGTGAGTTGAAGAGGTGAGGCCTGCAATGGAGAAAAAAAACGATTCTTAGTGCCTGTACTCTTTAACGTTCACAAAACTTGGGACAGAAAGCTCCACAACAGGAAGTAATGAAAGAAAATATCAATTTTCTATTACCTTGGTTTTTGTGTGGCCTCATGGTTTCTTAGTTGCTGATAACGGTACGATAATACTGGTATTTTTTATATGGTATTAACTCTATAAAACTTAACAGCAAAAAGGGAGATAAAAATCTCGAATCACTACTTATATAGTCAGCTGTCACGGCTCTGTCAAGGCGTGCGCGAGCTGGAACTTTGTTTATGAAATTGAGGTTAGACAGGAGAGACTAAAAAATTCCTGCTGGAACACAAACTTGCATCGAACCTTACTTTATTTTCGAAAATCCAATCTGAAAATAATACATCAGTCGAGAAATATGATTACCAGACGAAAAAATAACATCTAGGGAATTTCAGCAGCGGAAGTTTAGTACCTTTTTATTCGGAATTCGACAACGGAACAATATGTACTCGAATGATGTTGCGCCTTCCCTGCGTCACTGAGAAACAAAAGCGTGGCATGGCTTCTTATTTTGGCTTGGCATCACTAATCCTGGTTGCTCCTAACAGATGTTCAGCCAATGCCAAAATTTGAAAACGATTTAAGCCAATAACCTCGTTCTATTTTCAATCATAATAAACGACTTGGTTTTTTATACTGAATTAGTTATAATTTTTGTTAATTAATTGCAATGGTCATCTGGGATTCTGTAAAAGAATATGGTAATCGATGAATCATTTTTTTTTATATGTATTTCCGGCGTTACGGAGATATAAAGTAAGTAAAGTGATTTTCAAGTTCCTACAATGTAAAGTTCTGTTTTTCCCAATTTAAAATTTAAATTGTTACACTATCCAGGTCTTCTATTGTTCTTATGGGTTTTATCTCTTGTATCCTTTCTTGCAGGTTTCTTGCGTAGGCATCCCAATCAGTATTTTTCTTTATTATGGTTTGTTTGTCATTTATGCCGTGTCCTATGTGCAGTTCAATCGGGTTGTGATCCGATGTCCAATCTTCCAGCGTTTCTAGTTGAAATTCTTGAATGATGTTTTTCATGATCACTATGTCTATTACATCTGGAAGTCCGACTCCTCCTATAAAAGTTGGAATTTCGGGGCCTATTACTACTGCTCCTGTTTCTTCTGTGTATCTTTGTAACCTACGGCCATTTGTGTCGTCAGCTCTGCTGTTCCATTCTGTTGACTTACAGTTTAAGTCGCCTATAAAGATCTTGGGATTCCTTCCATTAATTAGATCGTTGAATTCATTTTGTTGTAAGTCGGCTCGCGGTTTTTTATATACAGAAGAAACTTGTATTGAACCTCTTGGTGTGCGCACGTTTATGGAAACAGCTTCTAGTTCTGCCTCTCCGTTATCTCCTATGTAAGTGTGTTTGAGGTTTTTCTTAACTAAAAGAGCAACCCCTCCTCCACGACCTACCCTATCGTTCCTGTATATCTCATAGTTAATAATTGAGATTCTGTTGTTCCTGTCCATTCTAGTCTCTTGCAAGCTTAGAATGTCTGGTTGTCTACCGGCTAGGAGTTCTATGACTTCTGGTTTTCGAGTCTGAAAGCCGTTGACATTCCAGGAGACGATTTTTAGTAGATTTAGGTAGGTGTTATTCATCATTTTAGGTTTTGGAACAGCTGACCGATTTTCTCCAGCATCTGGGCTTTCAGGTCATTCATGATCTGCTCCATGGCAGTTTCCATTGTACTGTTGAAGTCCTGTTTTTTCTTTTCCTGTGGTGGTGATGGTGGTTTTGGTGCTGATGTTGTTGTTGTGTCTGCTTGTTGTTGTTGTTGTTTTTGTTGCTGTTGAGGCATCTTCTTTATTAGTATTCTCTTATAGGTTTCGCAACCTTTGTAGCTGGCTGGATGGTTTCCTTTGCATAGTGCGCAGGTGGCGTTTCTTTCGCCTGCATTTGTCGGCTTTTGGAGTTTGCAATCCTTTGTTGCGTGATTTTCAGCGCATTTTACGCACCTATGCGTGAAGGTGCATCTGGATTGAGCGTGTCCGTATCTTTTGCATCGATGGCATTGCCCAGGTGCCGATGTTCTATTTTTAGGTTCGATTTTGACCATCAGATCGTATAATCGACCAACCTCGAAAATGTTTTTGTTCTGGGTTTTCACCAGATACATTGGGAGCATCTCCTTGGTTCTGAAGGATTTCATCTGGGTGACTTCAGCATCATTTATTTGGTATATTTTAGCCCGGTCTTCTTTGATGATATCAATATCGACGTTGTCGGGCAGTTGTTTGATTACTGCATGGTGCAGTTTATCTTCTTGCAGTGTGTAAGTATAACTGCCTAATTTTTCGTCTCTGAGGAAGTTTGCTAACTTCCTGTAGTCTTCCGATGTGTTGGGGAAAATTCTTATACCATCTTTGGTATTCTGTGCCTTGCTATATCCGATCCTTAGGGTATTCAGCTTTGTCGATATTCTGTGCCAATCCTTGGCACAGTCTACTATAATAGGCGGTATTTTCGGCGCCTTCTCTGTGTCTTGTTGTCTGTCATTTTGGATATCTCTCTTGGGTTTTTTGGCATCAGCATTTGATGCGCTGGCGGTAGCTTCGGCCACGGTAGGCCTCTTCTTGCTGTGTTGTCTCTGTTCGGCTTGAATCAGTTTTAAGTTTGGCATATCAATATCCATTTTTTCCTCAGTTTCCCTTGGTTTTTTGGCATTTGACAGAAGCATGTCTATCTTTTTGTTTATATCCTCGCTTTGTTTGGTCTGCTTTTGTGCCTCTTGGCCTTGTTTTTCAAAGGCAATTCTTAAAGATTGTAGCTCCGCTCTACAATCTGCGAGTTCGCGCAGCGTATCCTCTAGCTTTTGCTGGAGTTTTCTATTTTCCGTCTCCAGTTCCATCTGCTTGGTTTTTTCCACTGCGGGTGGGATTGCCCTTATAGGGGATCTTACTGGAGATCCTCCTTGGTTTTGGCCTTGGTTTTGGGGTTCCTCTTCGGATGACTCTTCATATATTAGGCGTCCATTGTCATCGATTACTCTATTTCGCGATTTTTTTTTCTTTTCTCTTTTCATAGTTTTGGACATTTGTACACTCTTGCTGGCGCTGATTTGTTTGCTTTTAATCTTAATATTAACACTGTAAATCTAAACACTGTAAATCTAAATACTTAATTATCATGCACACTTTCCTGAAAACTAAAATTCCTGAAAAGAGAAATCCTGAAAGAGAAACGCACGACGCACGTATTTGGGATATTTTCCCCGTTTTCTAAATATATATAAGTTAACAGCACTTTTTAACCACCCATCCGTGGGGTGGTTTTTTGGGGCTAAAACTCTAAGCTAACACCGATAAATTTATTTCCCAGACTTACCTCATAAATAAGTTCTAGTAGTCTCGTATCCAAATCTTCCGCTACTGTATGTTGATGGGCCTACGCCGCTCTGCCCCTGGAACACACGGATCACAAATCACTCACTGTTTTTCATAAAACTCACAAAGTATTAGCGCATGAATTTTCTTTAATAATTTTCGATATTTATTTTGAGAAAAACAAATATCGAATTTCGTGTTGAGAAACACGAGGGTCGCAACCGGTCTTTCTCCGGCTTCACAAGAGAAAACTCTAGAATACTTCCGACTTGTTCGACTGAACGATCGCAACTGTGACTGACTGACTGATGATGACTGCTCACTGACTGTTGCCGAACAGTTTTTTTTTTCGGGTGTACGAGGAGAATCTGCATACAGACACCAGGCACTGAGGGTGCAAGGTAGTGTCGGGATTAGCAACGTCCTGAGGTTTGTATACCTCCGGAGCACCATCCTTTCCGTGAAGCGAAAAGGAACCGCCTCTGAAGGAGGACCAACTAAACTCCCCGTTCAAAAGTTTGATCTGTAATTTCGGACTCAAAGTCTTTAAATTACGAATCTCTTTGGTTCTAAACGCTCGCATGGCACGATTCCATGCTCAGTTGGTTTTAAAACCCTCCCATATTTTCGCATACAAATATGGGGGTTGTCTCTGAAAGAAAGTTTTATTGGAAACTTCATTTTTGTATCAGCATATAGTAATGCTGGTACAGATAACAAGATTCGTGTCATTTTTAGTGGATAATTTGCATGTTAGGCATGCTATATATATTTAAGATATTACAGTTCACCTATATTAGCTTAAATATTGTCATACAAAATGTTGGGTTTTGGCAAGTTTAGAGACTTTATTTTGGGTGTAGTGTGCTTGTATGTGTGGGTGTGTTTTATTGTGTTTAGTATTTTGTGCTCCAAGAGTAGTTACTTTTGTTGCCTCTCGCAAACTCCATTGGCCTTTTACGAGACGGTTGATCCCACTGTTTCAGGGCGAGAACAATGCATCGCTGGTTGATGTTAAATGTCAATATCGATTAGTTATAATTGGTGTTTTACCTTCTCACTTTCGGGTTTTTGTCACTATCGGTTTAAGTGTCTCACTATCTGGTCTTTTGGTCTTTTCTTGTATCTTCTGTTGAGCAGTGCTGCATCTTCTACTGGATTGTAGTTGATGAGTCTTCTAAGATGTTCGTTCGGGTGCTGTTCTGCTTTTTGGAAGACTTTTTGAGCTTTTCTCACCATGAAGTCTGAGACTGGCTCCCAGTGCAGATCTCGGTGGATGTCTCTATTTCGAATGAACCATGGTGCATCAATAGCTATGCGTAGGAATCGATTTTCTGTTGATTTAATCTTATTTATGTGGGTTTTTGCCACGTAGCCCCAAGCTGCTGATCCATAGGTGAGCTGTGATCTGGCTTTAATTGTAGTCAGCTTTGTGTGTCTATTCATATGAGTTTTCCTCCCTATGATCGGATAAAGTCTACTCATAGCTGCTTTGGTCTTTCCTATGGCATAGTCTATGTGCTTTTTCCAAGTTAGTATTTTATCCAGGATTACTCCTAGATATTTGACCTCCTCTGTCCAGGTATGTCAGTATCATCTATTTCTAGATTTACTTCTGGTCTCATGTTCCTCTTGGTTATTATTATCGCCTGACTTTTGTCTCCATTAACCTTTATCTTCCATTTGACGCACCAGTTTTGGAATCTGTGCAAGTTGGTTTGTAGCCTTCTTGTTATTACGCCAATGTTCCGATGCTGGGTTAAGAAGGTAGTGTCATCGGCGTATAATCCCAGGATGTTGAATGGTTCTTTTGGAACGTCATATATATATATATATATATATATATATATATATTGTATAGTAAAGGTCCCAGTACTGATCCTTGAGGTACTCCTGTTTCGATGTCTCTTTGGGTTGAGGATTCGTCCTTAATTTTGACGCTGAAGGTGATACGACTTGGAGTTGCAATGGCGCAATAAGTTATTTTAAGAGCTAGGGGTATTATGACGAATACCCCTAGAGCAACCGCTGTTGGTAAAAATTTTGAAATGTAAAAAAATGACAATGGGCGACAGTTGTTCCAGGCTAAGGGGAGGGCCTGTGATGCGCAGCAGCCGGCTAGCTTCCTGCGACAGAAGGTTCTTTTTGCGCCACCAGCTTAGGCCAAATTCAAGCTGGAAATCTCCCAGATGTTACGGGGATCCTCTTAGCCTGAACCCACTGGTCGACACCACTGTATACTATAAAATTGCAGCGAACTAAAAGAAACACATAGTACTCAATTGACTTTGCATTTATTGTTTATAGAGAATAAAAGATAGAAATGAACCTGTGAATTACAAAAAAAAGAAAAGTGCTGTACTATAATAATAATGGTTAGTAAATGCAAAAAAAAATAGACTGGTTGACTGGTAACCCGGTCGGAAAAATGGGTTAATCTTTACCCGGTCGGAAGAAAACAGGTTGATGGTAACCCGGTCGGAAAAACCCTAGGAATAAACATTCTCTAGTATAATGTTATAAATTAAATAAAAATCTTCGAAGTAGATGGCGCAGAGTGAAGGGGCGACCAGGTTTAACTTTTTCTTTTTCACCTCCCCACGTAAGATTTAATCGCGTTGGTGAAGTTTTCCATGAAATTTTTTTCAGCTTAAGATCTCGCGTCTTCCCATTTGTTCGAACTAACTTCGAAGTAGATGGCGCAGAGTGAAGGGGCGACCTCGGTGTAACTTTTTCTTTCTCACCTTCCCACGTAAGATTTAATCGCGTTGGTGAAGATTTCGCATTATCATGCATACGTCCTTCCGAACCAATTATTTGCGGAACCGTCGAAGGTACATCGGATGTATCCTTAATTGGTTTCAATGCGCATACGAGGATAGGAGATAAGTTGGGTGAAACAATGACTTCTAACTCCGGTTCACTATTATCCGGAACAAAAGTACTAAAAAACAAAGATAGTTCACTTTTATTCACCGCATGGGATATAGACTGTTCTAGGTTAGGATCACTTTTATTGTTTATCGCTATATTATCTATGGAGACTGCACGTACACCACACCAATTCAATATTTCTGAGCTTACCGGTAATATTTCGGGCTCTAACTGTGTTTCCATATTTGAGGCTAATATTTTACACTCTACAGTCTGTGAAAATATTGGCGAGACTATACACGGTACCGTAGTTTCCCGAAAAATATCTGATACTTGCATGGTATCAGTTGATAGGTTACACTCTATCGGTTGTGAACATATTGGCGAAACTAGACACGGTAACGTAGTTTCCCGAAAAATATCTAGTTCTGGGGTATCCGCTGGCTCAGCGTCGGTTACCTCGATGTTTCCACGAAGCGCTAATTTTGATAACCGAACTGGCCTAGTTTTTATTCGTACGCCAATATTCTTCTCAACCGATAAACCACTTTCCGATTCGTAAGTGCTAACCCATGATGGTGAATTATCCGTAGCAGATTCGTTACCCCATGCATCAGCATACACAACCGTAAACGCGCTTTTAACTATAACATCAATATTTTGTGCCATTTTAAAATACGTAGTAAGACAAGTTATCTGTATGAGTAGAAAACAGAAACTAATAAATTTAAAATTAACTCGAAGAGGAACAGGTAAAATACAATTTTATGGTAAGGTAGGTATTATCTACCTTTTAAATAATACCTTTACAAAATTTTACCTTTTAAGAGGATTTAGTTTTGGAAAAACGATATTTTCGACCCTTTTAAATATTAATGTACTTTCTTTACCAACTTTACCTTAGAGATGATAATAGAACCATCAGTTTTCGGAACATCCATTACCAGGGCTGGCTACCAGGGTACAGCGGATTCAAAGCACCCCCGGTCGGCAAAACATGAGGGATGGCAAAACGAAGCTAAACTCAGACATCAATCCGTAAAAGTAAAAAATCAACACACCAACCCATACCTTCAATCTCCACTATTCTATTAAATTTGTTGATTGCAATTTCTCTTATTTAAATATAACATAGGTATGCAGGGCGGCGCGCGACATAGTCTACAAAGAATAAAAACACCGCCATTCTATGTTGGTCCAGATTTAAACACTTTTTAGGATGAACCGCTCCGCTTTTATCTATGCGATGTGATTGACGCGGCGCCGACGACTTTGAAGCCAGGTCGGTAAAAACTAATAAAGAACTTTTTAGCAATGGGATTTTTTGGGTATCATGAACTTAAATATATGAAAGTAAGCTCGAATAAGATTAGGTGTTTAATATACAATAGATTGTGAAATAAGTAACGCACATTTAGAAAAAATTTAATTTTGTTTTCCAAGCTAAGAAAATTTAGTTTTGCTTTTAAACTTGCTTTCAATGTTTTCAACGTACAATTTTCTTAGTAACGAATTTGAATTAAAACTGCATTTTTAATGGTTAATTGCTTTTTTAATGGCACGTCTTATATTTGTTAATGTATAAGGTGTTTTATTTTTCAACCATGCTGTTGTGAGTTGCGATATATAGTTTTTGTTTTTGAAAATACCTGGGAAGGTCATGAAAATATAAAAGTGTTGTTACTATAATAATAAAACGTCAATGCTAAATTTCTATATACATAAGCCTAACATCATAATACCTACTTTAATTTTATTAGCTGTGTCCTATGCTAATATAAAAGCGTGTAGTAAAAACTGAAAACTCACACTGAGGGGGTAAATTTTTACTTGCTCCCAGACGACAAATGTGCCCGAGCCGGTCCTGTCCATTACCGTAATAGACTTCTATTTTATTTAAATACAATTCTATTATTAGGCTCAAAGTATTAACGAATTCTCCTCTCTACTGTTCCTTTATTTTTCAGATACCTCGAAAAGAGGTAAATTTTGACCATTCTATGAACAATGACGAATTGTAGGTTTAATCCTGTTCAAAAGACCAACGGTATAATGTATCCAAATTGGAAGTGACTCCGCGGCCGGCGCCGGCAGCCATGACGGATACTGGCGCCGGCTGCTCTGGCAATAACCTGAGGGAGTGACTCCGCTGCCGGCGCCGGCAGCTCTGGCGCTAGACAGAGGAAGTAACTCCGCTGCCGGCAACGGCAGTATCCTGACAGAGTGCCGTCAAGCAGCCAACCTGGGTGCCGGCGGAATACGAAAATTAATGTCAAAATAAGATCATGATGAAAGTATTTTAATTCAATCAAAAAATAATCATTTATTATAATGCAAACTTTAACTAAACTTTTACTACACAAATTTAACAATTATTATTATTATAAATTAACGTTTTCTTAGATCTTTTGGGATTTAACCCTATTACTGTTTTTCCAAGTCCCTTTGGACGCCCTCGTTTTTTACTTTTCCTGGCATCTTTATGTGTCGTAATTTAATCTTTTGCTTTTCTTTAAACCTTTTTTCCCCCTTTTCTGAACTTGGTTGTTCCACTGAAAAAAATGCAGATATGTTTAGGTTGAAACCTACTTTATTCCAAATTAAAACCTGGTTAAACAGGTATTGTTTGCTCATATTTAAGGTTTATTTCTTAAACATGAAAAATAAGAAAGATAAAGACATGTTTTATACCTTCAATAATAGTGTTTACTTCCCCGACTTAAATTTGATTGGCACTGTTGTCTTCTGGGGACATATTGCTGTCTATTAAGGTAGAAATAATGACTGTAAAAAAAAATATTTTCCTGTTATCTACTTGTTTTGGAAAGTTTACACACCTGTCTTATTACCATCTTTAATGTTGTTTTCATTTTCATTATCTGTTGCTACGTATGTTATAGTCTTGGTCTGATCTGACTGATTCGATCTTGTTAATGGAATCAGTTGGCCACTTTCACCAAGCAAATATTCTTCAGTCAGTGCATTGTCTTCATGGACTTCTATTTGATCAGTTAATTCCATTACTTCTTGTGCGACATCATTTGTGACAGTGGAGTCAAAAATATTATCATTTTCACTTGACAAACTTATAAAATCGGATTCTTGCTGATTAGACCATTCTGCTATAATATTGCGAATAAAATCTAGCCTCTTATAAAATACAGTCGTTGATACTTCACTGCACACCTGTGCTATTTTTTGTGCCTCTTCATGCATTATTTTAAATTTTTCATTACTGCTTAAATTTGTCACCTCGGATACTGTTGTGCCACAAGGTTCATCATAACGCTCAGGAATATTATCAGATTGATAGATAGACTCACAATCGTTCAATATTTTTTCACAATACTTTCTTGACCATCTACCCAAACATAATTCCGCATCGAATAGAGGCAATGAGGTTAATGATCTACACTTTAGAATATGTCTGCATGGCAGACCAGTCGATTTTATGAAAATACACTCACAGCTTGTTGACGTTACTTGAAGTAAACCTTCCGCTGTTGGTGCCAAAAAAATCCCATTGCTAAGTTCTTTGAAATCTTTGCACAATGTAATACTTTTAAGCTCCTTTTCGATTTTTTGAAAAGCAAATTCAGTTAGGTATTGGCAATACAGGTATTCTGCAGAATTCTCTCTAAACGGTTTAACTAGAGTTCGATTCAACATCTTTGAGTTTTTCACATCTTTACATACACGAAGGCTGTTTATTATACTGAACAGATTACATATAAAATGTTCCAATGGGCTAAACCTTGTAATAACAATCTTCAGTTTGGAATTGATACATTCTAAACGGTTGTTAGTTTTATTTGACAAGCATAAATTTTGCAGCGTCAAATACTGTACCCACTGACTGGTTATACTTCCCCAGTTACTATCATAATATTTTTTTACAATATCTGGTACGTTTTGCACCATTTCATTATAAATTTCTGTGTAACTTTCCTCACAAAATGCATAAGCAAGTTTTTGCAAATATTTCTTGGCTTTTTGAGCATCTTCCGTGGATATGCCCATTTTTTCTATTAAATATTTGAAAAACATGGAATAAACTTATTATGAGTTTCGCGTTCGGGAAGCTTTTAGAAAAACTTTTCTCTCTGTTTTATCTTTATCAGACATGACTACCTCTACTTTTTCCCATGCAGTATTTTTGTCTTTAAATGTTTCGATAAAAAAACTTATGGACTCTTCATCTTCTTTCGCCAACAAGCAAATCGCTACAATCTCACTTAGGCCGTTTCCATCTTCTACCATGATTATGTAAGTCGCAAACCTTAGATCTATCAGGCAATAGGTACCATCAACAAAAATAATCTCTGGAAAACACTCCATGTACTGTTTCATTCTCTCATCTTGGAAAAATAAACCCTTGAAAAGTCCATTCTGATCAACTAAAATCTCAATATCTTTACAATGGTATGAATTTCTTAAAATATGAACGCATTCCTCAAAATTCTTTTTCTCAGTCTTAGTGCGGTTTCCGAGATTAGTGAGATCCTTTAATGTTAATTTACAACCTGTTTCTCTAATTACGTTATCTAAAACGATTTTTTTATTTGCCCTAACCTTTAGAGCTTCTTGAGTGGTACGTTTGACATTTTCTGGCAAATTTAGTCGTTGTTTTGCTAGAGAATTAAAATAAGCTTTGGATGAAGTATGATTATGACTTGATTCAAGCTCTAGGATGCATAGAAATTGTTTACACTCAGTTACTTTTAAGAAAATGCTTGCCAGGCAGTGTTGTTTGTATGTAGAACACTTTCTTGTTGACTTGTCATTTTTTGTCTTGAATGGTCTTCCACCCCTAACATTACAGCGTTTCGGTTCCTATCTTGCGACATACCCCACTCCCGTGTCCACATCTACCAACCATCAAGGAAAACCACTCTCAAGGGAACCCCTACTCCTCCGCTTCTCCGTACCGCTCCCTCCGGTCACGGGGCGTGACCACCAGGCATGCCCGATAGCCACGCCCCGGGGCCCGAGCGAACAGCGCAATCCGCAAGGGAAAGAAGACCCCCCATTTATTCAAAATATACATTGTCCTTAATTCTAACATGTTAACCTAAAATTATCCTAGCCTAAGGTATGACTGTCCACGGATCGTCACTCCTCTTCCTCCGTCTCAATGACCCCCGCCGCCCATTCGTTCCAGATGGCAATTACCCCCCTATTTAATTCCCCCCTAGCACCTCTAACACACATTCCTGTCGAATGTGGGCCATGGTTTCCACCGCAAGCCCACACTCGCACTGCCCATCCCCTTCCCTTAGTCTAAATCTAAGTAAAAATCCCTTACAATTCCCGTGCCCCGTTGCCATCTGAGTTCCCTTAAAGGATAACGGTATCCTTTGGTCCCCCACCGTCCTGCATAGGACGTACATTTCCCTACCCTGTTCCCCCCTATCCCAACGTTCCTGCCATATATCTCTTTCCCTCCCCCTCCTTAGAATGTTGTCCTTCCCCTTAGTTGTCAGTTTAATGCCCTCTATTACAAACCCGAACAAACCCGAACAAACCCAACTATTCCCCTCGGTCAATTGCTCCATTTGCTCCCTTACCGCTACCGTTTTTTTCAGTTTGATACTGTTTTTATAAACACGGCCCTGCCCAAGGTAAGCATCCCTCAATACCACTATACGCTTCGATCCTATCCCGGAAGATCCTCCAATCAGTTCCCTCCAGATCCATTCTCCACTTATCCCTCCTTTCTCTCTCTGGTTCCAAGGCCACTCTGAAACATACGTAGCGATGGTCACTCAAACTTTCCTCATCAAGCACCGTCCACTCATCCAGTCCCACCCCCTTAACCAGTGTGACGTCGATCTAACTCTCTCCCCTTGTGCTGCTAAAGGTAGCAAGCTGTTCAGGGTCGTTCGCAACTACGAAGTTGTTACCTACACTCCATTCTAGTAAAGCTTCCCCTTTTGGATCGACCACCTTCCCTCCCCACACAACATTCTTTGCGTTAAAGTCCCCACCCATTATGACCCCTCCCCTTAACCCCTCTATGTGGTTTGCAACTTCCCCCACCCTTCTACACTCCCTCCCGCCAGGTTCATCATAAACACTGACGAGGGTCACCTTCCCCCTGTCCCCTTGTACTTCAATCCCCACCACATGATCGGTTTCAATACCCCCAATAGTTCTACTTTGGATTCCCTCCCTTACCCATATCTGCGACTTACTATCATCCCCTTTGCTGTGTCTCACAAACCCCTCCCGCATTCACGCATTCTCGCATACGGCTCTTGTACCATCACTACCTCTACACCATATTCATTCACTTTTATCTTCAACTGTTCCATCGCCAATCGTCCTCTCCCCGCATTCCACTGCAACACTCTAAGCATTGTAGGTCACCCTACTTCGCTGCTGCTCCAGCTTCCTCTTATAAACAGGGCACTCTCCGTCACGAGCAGGGTGTGCCCTGTTTTCCGCCCCGTATTCCTACCAGTTTGCAATTGACGCAGTCAAACCTGCCCCCCTCACAATTTTTCCCCTCGTGGGGACCCGCACACTTATAGCATGCGGGTTGCTCACGACAGTCCTTCTTATGCCCGTATTTGCTACATTTAAAGCATTGGAGTACGTCGAAGTACTCCTCCACGTGGAGCAGCACGAGGTCCACGCTGACCCTACCCTTCTTGACCATATATTTGAATATGTCTATGTCCGCCCCGATCACCACGTTTTCCTTGTAGGGGTTCCTACAAGGTTTCCGGGTGATCACCTTTACCTCCCTTTCCCCTATCAACGTACCTAATTCCTCGTTTTCTACCTTTAGAATCTCCCTGATGTCCCCATCCGAGTACCCCTTCTCCATCCCTGTAATCACCGCAAGCGGCTTAATTTCCCCTGCCAACATTTTGACCCTGATTCCCTCCTTATTCCCTAATTTCCCTCTAATTAGCTCCGCTTGTTCTTTCCCCGTCGTTTCTAAGATGACTTTCCCCTTATTTGTCTTCCTCACTCCCCTGACATCCCCCACCCCTTGCATAAGGGGGCGTAGGTCCTTCATTAGGCCCACCGCCTCCTGCAGCGTGTGACCCCACCCATCAGCCTCCACCTCCAAGTCATACCTCCTACCCCCCTTCCCCCTGTTTCCTCTCTGGCGTTTTCCACGGTTCCGGCTGTTCCCTGGGTGCTGAAGGCGGATCCGCAGCCCGCCTCCTAACAGCCGCAGCGTCCTGCCCATAGGTCTTCCGCCTTCTACCCCAAGGTGCCGCTTGCCACCCCCATCCGTCGTTCCCCCCCCCGTTATCCCTTGACTGGTCCCACTCTCCGCCCCGCTTCTGATTCTATGAACCCCACTGACCCTGTCTAATGTCCCCGTCGATACCACCCTATCTCCCTTGGCCCCCCCCCCCCCCCCCCCTCGTTCGTACTCAGACATGAAGATCCCCTCCTGTTACCATGTTATCTAATTTTTTCCCTAACTCATCCCCCTGAGTCCACCCGTTCCCTTCCCATTTCCTCATCTCCTCTTTTAATCTGAACATACGTATCTTCCCTTCCGCAATACTTAGCTCCCGCCTATATTCCCCCATTATCATTCTCATGATGCGATACAATGGGTTGTCTTAGGGGATGTATTCCTGAAAATGTTTATATTATTATTTACAAGGATTTTCTCATTTTAAATACTTTGAATATTGTCGGAATATAATAAGCGCACAAATTAATATAGCATTTAAACTTTACCAACTCTTACTTGCTAAAAAGGCGTTTAAATTTAATTCGTCAAAATAAGTAATTCTTAAATCATATTGAAAGGAGTATCCACTTTATTGCTCTATTCATTTAACACGCATGATGACTGAATTACAAATAACACTATATAAAATCCTTTCCTTGTATTTCGAATCACTATCGCGAGACTAACGTAACCGGGACACATTTGAATCACATTTGGAACGGAGTATAAACAAAACAGAATGTAATACGATCCCTTCAGTGTCAAGTACTTTAACAATATACTTGGTTAAGAAATATATAAAGTACGTTTCACGAAATTTGGATACGACTTAATGATTTCCTGGGTCGGTCCCATTGTGTCGACAAGAGCTTGGCAATAAACAAGTGAAGTATAAAGGGACGGACTAAGGAAAACAAGTAATGATATGATTATATTAATGTAATCAAATGAAATAACATTTTTTTTAAATATTACTAGTCATATTTATTTACATTTATAATGTCATTCTATAAATAGTTCTGCTTCGCTATCGCTATCCTCATCAAAATTAATTATAATTGGATTAATTATACGATCCAGACTAATATACGAATTTTCTACAGTTATTACGTGACGGATTGAATTTTTCCAACTACCTGGGGGAATATCATTAAAGCATTTTCGTATTAATTCTACAACACTAGAACTTAAAGTCGGAGAAATATTTTCAGACCTAACCAGTGATTTTAACTGGTGCCACATATGCTCTATGGGGTTAAAAATGCAATAATAGGGTGGGAGCCGTAGCACTGTATGTCCAATTTCTTCTGCCAATGTGTCACAAACATATACTTTTTTTATAGAAAATGTCTTTAAAACTTCTAAACGATCACTTTTTTTATAACTTTCTTCAAAATATATATCATTCGTCGCCATGTAGTTCTGAATCTCCAATTTTGTATTATTTGAGCTTGGAGCTTTATGTAATTGGCGACTGTGATAGCTCGCATTGTCCATTACTATCACGCTATTCCGAGGAATGTTTGGTAAAAGATAATTCTTGAACCATTCCTCAAAAAGTTCGGCCGTTGTATCTTCATGGTAGTCCACACAAGAGTCTTTAATGTTTTTTGCAGAAAGCCACAAGGCATTTGGAACCCAACCGTTTTCTGACCCAGCATGTAAAATGTTTATTCTTTTTCCTTTATTTGACGGAGCTTTTGTTTCACACTTATCGGAAGAATCAGACCAGCCTTTAGATGGTGTTTCATGCGTGTCAAACTAAGTCTCGCCGAGGTAAATTATAGGACGGTTTTCAGAACGGGATTTCCTTACAGAAGTTATATACTCATGACGCCATTTTTGTAAACGGTGGGATTCCATGAGTACTTGTCTTTTGTCAATTTTGCGGTATCTGAATCCCATTTCCGACAAAACTCTCCAAAGGCTAGTGCGGCTACAACTTATTTGGGTTTCATCATTGGTGAGCCGTTGCTTCAGAGAATCTAATGTAGGTACGCGTTGCTCTTCGTACATGGTGTAGATTTTTCGCCTTATCTAGTCCTTGTCACTTCCGTCGAAATATTTGGTGAAACCGGCATCTTTACGCTTCTTTCTAGATTTAATGGGATTTGACGCGATTCTTTTCACTAGTCAGAGGTATTTTAGTCAAATCAGACGTTTCCGTCGTAGCAGCACTAGCATAAAGTCCTCTATTGAGTAAAGAAGGATATACTCTTTTTACAAGTTCCCTAGAATCGGGAGATAAATGCATTTTCTTCACTGCAACACTAGAAGAAGCACAATCAATGTTTTTCCATGGACTCCACATACTGTTTTTTCATACGTTTGGTAAAATAATATCGGTAATACAACTAAACTCTTCCAGCAAGAAATAAAAACTAACAAATTTTACCACAAAAAGATATTTAAATATAAACTAAGCAACCTAACCTACCTGATGTGCCTATATTTAATTATAATTATTACAATCCGGTCCTTTCCACATAATAATAACAAACGGTCATAAATAATGGGATCGCCCCAGCTACTTTTACTGCAGTCATTAAGTTATATCCATCCCTCGTGGAAGAATCTTTACTTCGTTTGAAACCCATTGTAGTAGGTCCCGCTGAGTAATAGACCGCTTTCCATTGTACTGGTATGATGCACAGCCATTACATTTAGTGATTTTAAATCTCATAATATCCACATAACGCATGGTGTTATTATGGTTCCACTGCAACATAATTCTGCCACAAATAAAACATTTGGTACGGATGGAAGGAAAACTCGACCCTTCATAAGTCTTTGAGGAAAAAGTTTGGTTCTTGATCGAGCGGTAACATAGTTTTAACAGTACGAGTTTGTAAAAATATATGCAGATATTTAATACTATAGAGTACTTTTATATAGATTTTCTAAGGACACAATATGGAATAGTCTAAAATAATGACATTGAGACCACTTTGAAAGGGACCAGTTGGAAGAATTAATGGCCGGTGGTGGAATCAGCGGGACAATCACTCAAGTCGTCGTCAATATCCCACCACGACGTGGAATCCGTTGGCCGCTAAATTGGTCCTCCACGACTTCTGCGGGTGTCGAATCGGATGATGAATCCGGTATCATCCGATTCGGTCCACTTTGCATTACTACCGCTACCACGCGGCATAGGTGGCATTGGTGGTTCTCGTTCGTATTCGAACCATTCCCCATTTGGAACCGTCTCATCACTGAATAAAGAGGACCCACGAGTTTCTGGTCTTCCTTCAGCCATTGTCAAAATGTATATGAAGAATTCAATGAAAATGAATATGAGATAGTTTAGGTGGGGATAAACATAAACTTTTGGTATGGATAAACATAGAATTTTAATAACAGCAGCACCAACACAGTTCTCTCTTCCAGTCAAACATGTATTTAAGACTACTATGCCAATGAGTCTATTCTTAGCATGCATTTTGCCGTCACAGAAAACAGACACATACCAAACACATCTTTAGAGTATTACAATTAACTTCAACAACAAATTTATTCTTGACGAAGTAAATTGTGTCACCCTGGTTTGGGGCATTAACTAATCGAAGTCAAAAGACCATTAAAAAAATGTGGCCCTGAAAAGGGCCGATTGTGTTGTCCCAAAGGGACCAGGGTTGTCCGGATCCGTGAGCCGTCGGCGTCGACTTAGGTGTGTGTTGCCTTATTTGTAATAGAATTTACATTCTATTACAAATAAGGCAAGAGTCTTGGTGAAATACTGTATACAGTCTATCACTACACAACGAACAGTTAAGCGTTGCGTGTGGTTTGACGACCCTCGCGAATGTGACATGGGTCTGGAGGAACCTAACGTCCATTAGGCTCTCAAACCTGCTAATGTAGCAGTGCATGCATATTTGTACATGCTCGCCGCACATTACCGCTGATGTGACCAAACAAAACCTAGGCCTCAGCTTACGTACCCTTCTATCCTGAAGGTTTAACCCATTATCAGTCGAATACCCATCATCTGAACTGTATGACATCTTGGTATAGAATGAATTTCTCATCCTAGATCACCTACTTATATACATTGTATACACCCTTTTTTCCCCCACCCCAAAATTTATCACCTTTAACTTTCATTATTCTACAGAAATCGAATACAGACTAGTTGGTTTTATTTCTACATTCTACATGAATAATAACTTAAAACTACATTACATTGATTTATTAGTAACAGAACCATTTAATATATTATAACTAAAGAATGCATCGTGAATTATTAGCGCATACACTTGAATGTCTTTGGGAAATTTGTATTTATACTGTATTTAAATAAAATATTTTATTATTATTTAATAATTTAATTATATACTTATGATTTCTATATCATTGTTGCTTTTTAAACTGTTAAATATATGACAACTTTTTTTTTTTAAATTTAACTCTTTTAGTAATTATAATAAATTTTTAAATTTGTTTCGAAATAAAAAATTGAAACAATCTCGAAGTTTAATTGGAGTATAAGGAATCCGTAAATTTTATTTATTTTCATTTTTGACACATTTTTGAGGTTTGATAAGTTATATAGTGAACGAATTGTTCGAGATCGGGTATAGCTTGTCTCTTAATATGTGAACCGGTAACATATGTTATAATGAACGAATTTGGGTGCTATGTACCCCCCATCACAGTCCACAGGAGTGCGACCACGCAATTAATGCATCAACCTACATTCAGGCTGAACCCAAATCGGTGGTCAAATCTAGATAATAATAACAACAACACATGTAGGCGAATCTGTCACATGCAGGTGGACGGCGGAGCCCTGCCGCTGAGCGGCTAGGTTAACAGAACTTGAAAAGTTTGGTATCTGTCGCATATAGGTGGACGGCGGAGCCCCGCCGCGGAGCGGCTAAGTTAACAGGACGAACTTCAAAAGTTTAGTATCTGTCGCATATAGGTGGACGGCGGAGCCCCACCGCGGAGCGGCTAGGTTAACAGAACTTCAAAAGTGATGCAATTCGATTGCAAGGAATCCGGAAATGTTGTTTATTTTTTTACATCTATCATTTTTGACATATTTTCTAGGTTCTTTACGTAATATAGTGAACGAATCGTTCGCAATCGGGTATACCTGGTCTCTTAAATTGTGAGTCAGGTAACGTATGTTATAATGAACGAATTTGGGTGCTATGTATCCCCCATCACAGTCCGCAGGAGTGTGACCAAGCAATTACAGCATCTTGACGTTTCTTAGGTGGGAAATAGGTGCAAGGTTTACAGAACTTCGTTTGGTATCGTTTCTATATAATTTGAGTATAAGGAATCCGAAAATTTAATTTATTTTTTGACAGCTGTCAAATTGATGATTCTTTAGTAAAGAATAAGTGCAAGGTTAATATATTCTTTCTATAAGTGAAGGGTGTCGGGAGAAAACCATGGATGTCATAAAAAAATTATTCCGAGATAAATGAATTTTAAAGTTTAATACATTAATATTTCGAAGTACTAAATTAAAAAGGACAAAAAAAAATATCGTAGAAAAACATTATAATAAGAAAAAATATTATTGACTAAACATGTAAGAAGTAACATAGTTCTTATGAAATTTAAAAAAAAATCCATCTAACGACATATTTTTAACGGAGAAAACAATGGATGTCCATTATTTACATGTCCTCTTTTTCGTTACCTGGAAAAAAAGTATAATGATGAGTTACAGTGTACAATATTAAACAGGCGCGTATTTGAAGAGGAGGGGGAGGGTAATTGGGTAGTTACCCCCCCCCCCCCCCCATACAAAAAAAACACAATAAAGAGCAAGAATTACCAACAAAAAAGGGCGTGCCACCAGAAAATTTTTCACTTGCGGCGCTTTTTTACCCAGTGATATGAATACCCCCCATAACTGAGAGCTGTATACGCCCCTGATATTAAAACATAATAACTTTTAGCTGGATTATGGGACGCAGCTGATACCATTGATTTTCGATCTATATTATAGCTGGAAATAAATTTTTGTTAAAAAGTGAAATTTGCGGGGTTAAAGAAGGAGCTTTTTCTTACCATTACTTAATTTTCTTTTGGATCGGGTTATCCTGGATGGACCTGGTACTTGTAAGTCTTCTCTTTGGTCTTTAAAAAGTATTTCAGTGTATTGCCCTACAAATAAATTATTACTGTTAGAACGCTGTGCAATAATCGAATAAATCATTATCATTTACCTGCTTTCGGTTTACGGCGTACGGGATTACTTTTTTTGTTGACGCAGCTGCTTGAATGTTGCCAGTATATCCATTGTTCTTAACTTTTTTGTTTTGTTTATTATTCTTCTTTTCATAAGGAATAGACACGTACATTTCTTTGGCCTCTTTGGATTCCAAAAACTTTGACAGGAATGCTATATCATTATATTTTTCTTCATTTATGGGAATCATGTTGAAGTACGACTGCCCGGGTAGTTCAAATTCCGAAGGAAGAAGTTGACTGGATTTTTTTGAGTGCACTGAAGAACGGATAGGACTTTCAAGCTTTAAACCATTATATGAATCTTGATGAAGTATAGTTAGAACATGAGAATTTACACACATGACTTCCTTCATTTTTTTGCATCGGAAAGGGGCATTTAGGGGCGTATTTATCTTTAAAAAATATACCCCATTCCCTTACAAATTTTTGACTAACGGAGATCACATGAAATGGAGTCGGCTTTATGCGAGAGAACTTAATAGTTTCCTCCCAATCAGTAGGCATTTCCATTCTGTTCTTAAGAGTAATAAGGCCCATATTTTTGTCGCATTCTAAGTACGAGTGACCTCTTACTGGATATGTTATTGTAATAGATTGAAGACGTTTTACAACTGTTACCTAGTGAATGAATCGTACAACGGTAAAATTTTTGTTTTGCCCCCCCGCACAGTCACAAAAAATATGAAGATGTTCGATTTCTGGAGATAAATGATTCATTATAAAATGAAAAAGGAACGAACATACTTCATCTGACCCTTTTTTAGCAATAAACTCTGGATGTGTATAGAAATATGAGTCCGCATTTGATAATACATGGATGTTAAAAGAGTACATTGATAGTTGTCTGCGATAGTATACGTCATTTGTAGAAATATTTGGCAGCGAAACATTTTTTTGATAGTCCATAGCTATGGCTTCAAAATTATTTTCTATTCTTGCTCTTCTCTTTCCAGCTTTTTTCCTATCGTAAAAAGTTTGAGCCTTACGAAGATGGAAATCTTTAAGCAATTGCAATTGTGCAACTTCAATGTCCTGATTTCCTTCATTTTTTTCTATTGCTTTCATCTTTGCATTAAATTCATCCCATTGGCTACAAGTATCAGACCGTGGATATCCAAAAGTAAGGTTTCTTCTTTGTAGAAGTAGTAACAATGTTTTCGCTCTCAGCCATTAATAAACTATATTTTATAAATTATAACAACGCCAAACAGAACTACACAACTAAACAATGCCAACTTGTTTACAACACTAAAGCGACCACGTGTAAAAAGAGACCGTTGCATCGAGTTCGGACGAGTGTGGACATTCATTGTTTCGACCGTTTACGCGTGGACATCCACGGTTTTCTTCTGACATAGCATATCTTAAAGGCTTAATAACTCGGCACACTCATTGTTTTCTTCCTTTATTAATACGGCAGCTAATAGTATTTAACGAAACCCACAAGATGGCCTGTTTAACTTAATTTCAAAATTTTTGTGACATCCATGGTTTTCTCCCGAGACCCTTCAAGTATACATGACATATTATATAGAATGAAAAAATATTTAATATTTTTTTTTTTTGCATTTTTAAGAATTCCAAAATTTCCTGATATTTTTTAGTTTTTCTTAAATATTTCCGTTATTTAATTTAAAGCATTATGGGAAATTTGTAATTTCCTTTTTCATAGAGAATTTTATAATATATTTTATTTGTTCGAAACTTTTTTTCTTAATTGTAATCGTTTTTGAGATATTTGCAAGAATATAGAAATCATGATTTGGTCAATAACTCGAAAACTATAGTAGGTACAGAAATTTTTATAGACCATATCAAAGAACATTTTACGATTTATAAAATTTTATCGTAGAGATAATATAATACTTTTCGAATAAAATCGAAATATATCGATTTCTTCGAATTTTTAAGACATTTGCCATGAATTATTTAGAAATTAAACAAAAATTTAAATCGAAAATACTTGGGGATTTATTTAATATGAGGATAAGGAATTTGAAAATTTTATATATTTTTTAACAGCTGTCAAATTGACATTTCTTAGGTTAGTAATATGTGCAAGGTTTACAGAATTTCACAAGTTTAGTATCGATTTTGTATAATTTGAATATGAGGAATCCGAAAATTCAATTTATTTTTTGACAGCTGTCAAATTGTTGATTCTTTAGTAAAGAATAAGTGTAAAGTTAATAGAATTTCAAAAGTTTGATATCGTTTCTATGTAGTTCGAATGCAAGGAATTCGAAAATGTTGTTTATGTTTTTTACAGCTGTCATTTTTGATATATTTTTTTCTATTCGATACGTAATATAGTAAGCGAATCGTTCGCAATCGGGTATAGCTGGTCTCTTAAAATGTGAAACGGTCACATATGTTATAATGAACGAATTTGGATGCTATGTACTCCCATCACAGTCCGCAGGAGTGTGGCAAACGAATTAAAGCATCAACCAACATTTAAGCTTCTCAGTGCATCCACCCAAATCAGTGGTCAAATCTAGGTAATAATAACAAAAACACATGTAGGCGAATCTGTCGCATACAGGTGAACGGCGGAGCCCTGCCGCGAAGCAACTAGGTAATAACAAAAACGCATGTAGGTGGATGCCGGAGGCCCCTGCGCGGGTAGCGCCTAGTTGGAATCTGTCGCACGCAGGCGAACGGCGGAGCCCCGCCGCGGAGCGGCTAGGTAATAACAAAAAACACATGTAGGTGTTATTTTTTATTTTGAGGTATTATGAGATGGATCGGTTATTCGGAAAATTACATTCAATGTACAGCGTCTGTCGTGTTTTGGTTAACAAACGAACACTTTTTGTTTTTGTTCTAATAAAATAAAATAATTCTTGGTGGAAAGGTTTACTCATTATAAAAATAAGGCTGGCATTGAAAAAAAAATATAATATACAGCGTCAGGCAAATATTATGGAATATATTTTAAATAAAATATCTTAAGAAGAAATTCCGCAACACCAGAAATAATCAATTCGATGATAAAATATTTTAAATTCATTTAACAGTAATTGTTACATTATCGGTTGGGATTTTTACGTACATATGCGTGTCCTATACTCTATTTAATTGAATATTGTTCTAAGGTCTGATGTTGTAAATAGTTTTCTAGTATAAGAAATCAATAATGGTGTGAGGTCGGGGGTATGCAGGACATAACAAAAGAAATTGTAATTGAGGATTTCTTTGAAAAGTAATTGTTTGCCTTTAAAAATAATTTATTAGCGAAAAATTTTATGCTTTTATAGCAACAAGATATTATTTTATTAATAACTATGTTAAGCCCATCAAATAAAGTATCTTACCAGCTCGCCAATTGCCTAGCACTTCTCTAGTAATTGGTACATTCGGTCCCCTACCCCACGCAACTAAACTCTCTAAACCCTCCATCGTTTCATTCCCCCTTAATTCATCCTCTTCCTCAACTTCCCCCTCTTCAACTGCTACTTCTTCGACTTCCATTCCATTCTCCCTTGACTCTAATTCGCCTAGTTTAGTCATAGCAATAGTTTTAATATTTTCATTGGCCTCTATAGAGGCCTTTTGTTCAGCAATAAGTTTCTTTAGCTTATTCATTTCTTCAACTAGAAAATAGATAATTGGCTGTAGTGCAAATTTACAATAAATTAGAGTAATATACTACCAATGAATTTTTTATTTTGGCTAAGATATTGTAATAATTACTTTAAATATATTAAATGTGTGTAATAATATGAACTCGGATATGAATTGCTAATATATTTAATATATTAAACTTATTGCATGTGATAAGAACTAGAAGCCATCTTAAAATATGCCAATTCCACATATTATGCAAGTGACCTTACAGTTGAGCCATAAAATTCGAGAATAAAGGTTTCGATACAAAATTAATAGTCATAAACTGTACCTTAACATTACATAAACTTTAATTTTAGTAATAATAACTAATAATAATATGTTTACTTACCATTAGTATTCATATTTAAAAAAAAAATCTTGATATCTTTTACTAAAGAGACACTACTTTATTGCTTTATTGAAAGCAATTGAAATTATGTAAAAAAACAATTGCGGACCTCTGCAATGATTTTTCGAAAGCAAAGCTATCGCGATTTTTTAAAATTGTATTTAAGAAGCTTGTTAACGGAAAATTAGTATACTTCTGGCCGCAAGATGGCGCAACGTAAAATTGTTTTTGTGGTTGCCCTCATGGATTTTGATTTGTGTGCTCAAATATTTTTTTAAAAATATTTAACAACAAATTGAAATTAAACTCATTTAATAAATTATTTAATCCAATTGCTTCCTTATAGAAATATCGTCCTTTTCAAAATCATCCCCATCAATTATTTCACATAGACTTCTAAAAGCTGGCGGTGCAATTCTGTTACTGTGAACACAAGACAAGATTTAAAACTCCATCGAGTTTGACATACTTTCGGTAGTCTCCTTGAGGCGATTTTCTCCAAGACGTTCATTCGTTTTGGCGAGTTAGAAAAAAATGAGGCAAAGCCGCTTAGGTTGGCAAAAAAATTCGGCATTCTTTTATGTGTTTGTATGTATCTTGCAACACTAAGTTTAATCTGTGTGCATGACAATGAGTGAATAACGCCTGTGGTTTTCACTTTTGCCTGTAAGCCGTTTAATTCGCCAGCCATAACTGCAGCACCGTCGTAAGTTTGTCCAACTAATTTGTTAACTAGATCAAAAGTTTTAAGTCTTTCTTTAACTATATTGAAGATATACTCCGCCTTGTGACTTTTACATACATCCGTAAATCCCAAAAATCGCTCAAAAATAACACCATCTAACACATACCTAACGACGATTGACAATAATTGTGAGTGACAGGACACATCGGTAGTTTCGTCAATTTCGATTGAAAAACAAACGGCGTTTTTAATTTGGGCTTCTGTTGTTTTATTTAAAATAAAACTTATATCTTCAATTAATTCGTTCTGAACAGTTTTTGATACTCCGCTAAAGTTTTTTGAATCAGGTAGTAAGTCAAAAAACTCACGGTTATATGTTTTAAACAATTTAATAAGTTCTCGATAATTACCCTGATTTAATGAATTTTCTGATTCATCGTGCCTTCTAAACCCTAATTCTTGACAACCCCAAAAATAACAATATCTATTAAACGACGTAGAATAGCGTGGTTATTTTTTGCAATTTCATTATATGTTTTATATTATTTTCTTTAGCAGCAGCAGCATTTAAACACATATAAATGTTTTGTTTACCAAACAGATCAAGTTTAAGTTGGCTGTATGTGTGCTCTTTTGAAATGTCGTGCTTTTGAAGTCCACGAAGAAGTTCTTTTAAATTATCATATCCCACTTCGCCCCAAGGATTTAGATTTTTTCCCTTAGTTGAAAATAGAACACATGGCCAACAAAAAAGTTTATAAGGAGGTAAAGAAACTCACAATCTGCTCCACTAGGTTAAACTAGTTTAAACAATCTGCTCCACTAGTTTAAACTAGTCCACTAGTTTAAACTAGTGGAGCAGATTGTGAGTTTCTTTACCTCCTTATAACTTCACTCCACTTTGAGATGGACTACTTCAAGAAAATTAAAAAAGTTTATTTTTTGTGTCGCTTTCCGTAAGCCATTGGTACCTTTGGTACCAGTTTTCTGAAAAAGCTCTATTACTCCCATTACGTAACTCATTTTAGGAATCGGGCGCCCGTTATTTTTTTATTTCAATTTGTTCTTCATTGGAAAGAGACGAAAATCCGCAATGTAAAAGAAAATTAACAATATCAGATTTGTCCTTAATATTATTACTTACAGTATTTGTATCGGTTTCGGTTTCCATCATCTGCATACTTCCCTCCATTTTTGCTATAAATTAAATTACTAAAAACTTTCAAATCTACCTCTTTTCTATTTTACTAAAAATTATAAACAAATAACACAATATACAAACCACACGACCACAAGTAACTTTAACACTGAATTTATAAGTTTCCGAAAATAGTCCGTATATCTCTTTAAAAAATCGAATACAAACCGTTACGAATCGAAATAATTAAGCATTGATTTTGTTTCCCTAATTTCCCGCCCACGAGAAAAGTCAGAACTACGTCACAGCTTACGGCTCGGATTTGGTAGCCGTTATTATTTATTTTTATGAATAAGAATACACTGGTTGCATATCGTCAACAGAATATGTTTCGTTTCCAAACCAATTAGGTGGTGATATTTCAAGCTCATTCGGCTCAGGTTTCTTGACAACTACTATGTCTACTATGGCTACAGGGGATATTTGAAACCAATAAATTTAGTAAATTGTTAAATATACGATGATTTATTGAATATTACAAATATTATAATTGAATTGGTTGAATAAAGAATTATATTAAAATAAAAGATAAAAATGTAAATGAGCGGGTCTGCCGACACTGCCGACCCTGACGGGCCGTCACGCCAAGGGTCTATAGTATTTCGTGCATATTATGCTAAAAAACATTGTATACTTATTTAAGAATAATAGTGACTTAAGTTATTTGTGGTGAAATTAAGTTAGTTATAGTGATTCGCATTTGCCAGTCCTCTATTTAAAATAACAGTATGCCACCATTTAGACGTTGCAGCGAAGTTGAAGCTGCACAAATTGTAACACTACATAACGAAGGATATAAACCAAAAGAGATTGCGCGACGTCTTAGGAGAGGTCAATCTACAGTATCGAATATTTTAAGAAGGTATCAAGAGACTGGAAATTTCAAACGAAGACCCGGTCAAGGGCGCAAAAGGTATACAACAGCAATTGATGACCATTTATTGATACTTAGTTCTACTCGAAATCGCACATTGACGTCCACGCATCTCAAAAATGAGCTACTAAATGTAAGACAACGCAATGTTAGTTCGAAAACGGTCAGAAGAAGATTAAAAGAAGTAGGTTTAAAGCCAAGGCCTGCCCTGCTAAAGTTCCTCGTCTTCTCCAAAACCACAAAACTCGTCGATTGGAATTTGCCAGAACGCATGTTCGTGGAATCACGAGCACTGGAAAAATATTCTGTTTACGGATGAGACTAGAATTCAATTATGGAAGCCAGATGGACAAAACCACGTCTATAGAAGAGTTGGGGAACGGTACGCCAACTGCAATCTCATACATAGCGTTAACTTTGGAGGTGGCGGCATAATGCTTTGGGGAGGTATTAGTTGGGAGGACTGCGGATAGTTATATCGAGAACATCCTTCAAGACCATGTTTTGCCATATGTCGGCCATACAATTTTCTACTCATAAAATTTTAATAATGTTCACTTAAAATTTGTAAAATAACTTGTTCTTACTAGTACAAAGTGTTTAAATGGTTTGATTCATCACAATTCATTTTTTCAAACAGAAATTATGAAAATTTTAAAATATTCGATAATTTTGTCCATGAGTGTAGCTCCTAGCACATGTTCTAGATTTGTTTATGAGTGTAGTGATATACTTTTCGAAAGATTTAAAGGATTTGTATATTAGCCATCACGTGAAAGTTTAAAGAAAAAGATGCCAGAATGTTTTAGATAGTCATTTGAAGACAAAGTGGCGATAATAATAGACTGTTTTGAATTTTTTATTGGAACACCATCAAAGCTTGTAAATACTGCTCAGTGTTGGTCAAGTTATAAGCACAGTGAGAGTCAATTTTTTGATTGGTATAACTCCGCAAGGTACAGTTTCGCTTATATCAAGAACATATGGAGGTAGGGCTTGTGATAAATATATTGCAGAAAACTGGATTTTTAGATCATATTCTCCCACAGGACATTGTGTTAGCAGACAGGGGATTTTTAATTAAAGATTATGTAGAGATGCTAGGTGCTAATTTACATATACCTGCGTTTACCAAGAGCATAAATCAGTTATCAATTATTGGTTTACTAAAAAAGTATGAGTATGCTGTCAAACCTGGTGCACGATGAGATTTCACTTGAAAAAAATATTGTTATATGCTGTGCCTTATTAAATATGTGTCCTTCACAGATTCCATTAAGTTACGAATTCTGAATTTACTTTGTTTTATTTCATATGAAATATCTGCTTTACAATTATTTAATTTACAAAATATTTAATTAATATTTCTAAAGTATGCCTACCCTAATGTAAAAAAAGTATAGTTAAAGTCAAAGTCAAAATACGCTTGTTTGAAGTGAATCACTTAACCTAAGATAATAGCTATTAAACAATGTATCCAAAATACCTATAACAGTAAAAATTGAAAACACCGAAAATTAACAGTTACAAATACCACAGTAAAGAACGAGAGCTACACATCTAAAATATTTAAACTTATTTATTATATTTTAACAATATTTATAAAAGTACAAAAATGTATCTTACAATTACATAAATGTGCACTTGGGGCAATACCACAATCCTTCAGGGATTTCTGTAATATAAACACATGAAAAGCGATACCAAGCAATGTCACATTCCTCATTGTGGCACCTTATCATGGGGCTACTGTCATCTACATTTTCACACACACAGACACACCACAAAGAGACCTTTGCTGTTCTCGCTTTTTGTGTGAAATAGGTGAACAGCAGTTCAGGTTTAATAATATTTTTAAAAAAGTCTAATGCCTTTGTTAAGTTTTCGGTCATAAAATGCGTATCATACAAAACTCTTTCAACGAACAAAGTTTGTTTTGACCATATCACAATATTTTGTTTCTGTTGCAAACATTTGGCATTGACCTTAGTAGAAATACATGTGATTTTTATTCAGTTTGTATGTACCGTTTTCTGCCAACAATGATGTTCCCTTTGCAGCAAATTCTTCTAAACCCATGAAGCATAGAGAATACGGACATCTCACTTCTACTATACCACGCCCACAGCATATACATTGAACTAGTCCATCGGGGGATGCACCAAGTTCTGGGTGAACTACGGAAATAAAAAACCCTGGTTTTTTTAGTATGTCCATATCTTTATGCTTCTTTTTTTCCTCAGCGAAATACGTATTTCGTGCTTCGTCCTCGTGTTTTGATCCATATTTTGTTTTTTTGACATAAATATTGTTTAACGTGGGTAACATCTACCCTTGATAAGACTTAATGATGGTTTTTCTATAGAAGTCCTACAAACTGCTTTAAATTTTGATGCTGTTATTCTACCAGACCTTTGTTTAAACCAGGTACATTCATGTATTGATGTCGTGTCGCCCTCTCAACCTTCAATATTTCCTCCTGGGATATTGAAATATTTATACTATTCGCTATCTCCAACAGACTGTCATAGGAGTACTCTAGATATATGTATTGAAAAAGACAGTCGAGGGAAGTAGGTAAATCCGTTAGCAGTTCTTATTCTAATTTAGATGCAAGAGGCTCCATAATCCTTGCAAAGGCAGAAGGTTTTTCTCTCAAACGCTGTGAATGTTTCACCTGAAACAAAAAAAATAATAATTATGTAGCCGTGAAACAAAAGAGTTATGGAAAATCTAGATGATGCAGTCTAATTTCCCAGCTCCCTTATTTATTTCTAGGTATTATATAAATATAAGCTGATGTTCACTTTTTCAACAACGAAAAAACTCCTGTCGTTCATTTTCTTTGCGTTTTCTTCTTGGACTAGTTCAGATTCATAATACTTATAGGCACTAAGTCATTTATACGCTTTCATTTGTCCAGTACGAAAACTATGAGTCAGGATTAAATAGTTTACTAAATCAATCAAAATTACTTCAGGCAGGGAATGTAAATCTACACTAAAGTCTTTCAGAAGGTATAGATCTTTATCATCGATAATTTTTAATTTATCATTTTGTATCTGTCTTTCACACTTTGAGAAAACTGGTCTTAATAATCACTCCTCTCCATTATCTCAAAAAACTTTAAAACACTTATAGGTATATACAGATTAAGAACAGAATTAGTTTAAACAATAAATTAGCTAAAAATCGAATAAGTGTTGTTGTTGTGAACTCGTGAAAGTCGTAATATCAACTAATTTGCTTTTTCACATCTGGATGATAATCGAAAAGTTGTCGAGTAGAGCGGTTTAATCTTTAGGAAAATGAAGTTTTCGGAGTGTGTTACATGATGTATATTCGCAAATAATAATAAACGTTATTTAATTCTGTCAACAACTAAAACTCTACCGTGGGGGAATGCAGATATAGAGTTTTATAATTCAAATCCGAGACGGGAAGTTGTAGAAGCCTTTCAGCAGCAGCAGTAACAAAATAAAAACTGAAAAATTCATACCGAATGTCATATTTTATATTATAAATTGATACGCATTTAAGTTGGTTAATGACGCAATAGTTTATTTAAGAGCTAGGGGTATTAGGGCGACTACCCCTAGAGCAACCGCTGATGTTAATTTAAATTAAAGATAGGAATCAAGAAAAATAACAGTGGGCGACAGTTGTCTCGCGCTGAGAGGATGGCCTGTGGTGCGCAGAAGCCGGCTAGCTTGCCTGCGGCAAAGGGTTCTTTTTGCGCCACCAGCTTAAGCCAAATAAAAGCTGGAAATCTCCAAGGTGTTAATGGGATCCTCTCAGCCTGAAACCACTGGTCGACACCACTGTATAACATTGGCAGCAAACTAAATGAAACACAACATTGAAAATAATTGACTTAGCATTTATTGTTGACAAGAAAAAAAATGAATTGATAAATTTTACAAATACCCAGTGCGATACTCAAATACTATGGGTTAGTAGTAAATGGAAATGAAATTACTATTTAACTATAACGATACCATATGATGTCAACGTTTGATGGTGTCAGAGGCAGTAGTTGAAAGGCTACCACAAGAATGAGCTGCCCAATCAAAGGACTACTCCTGAACACATGACACAAAATATCTGTACTACATCTGATGTGCCCGAATATTAAGGTCCCACACGCTGAATTACTGTCGCGAGCCTAACATACTGAAACGACTTTAAGTTATGGCGCCTATTATATTAGTAGAGCTAATGGTATTATAGCGAATACCCCTAGAGCATACCGCAAAAGGTATCAGTACAGTGGGCGCAGAGAGGATGGCATGTGGTTCTCAAATAAGTCGGATAGCTTCTTGCGGTATAGGATTGTTGTGTTTTTTTGCGTCATCCGTTTAGGCCGGATAAAAAACTGGAAATCCCAAGGTTATCTTATAATCAGTCATTAGTGGAAACTAAGAGAATCAAGAGGAAATAAAAAAAACCAAAATGTTTTCGGAAATAGCATTTCCACGAGTGATAAATCAAATTAATGAAAAGCATAGCGCCCAAATGGATTGTCACATTACCCGGTGGTAGTGGTCATTAAAAATACCAAAAATCAAAAAAAGAAATCCGCTAAAGGGATAAAGAACCCTGCCATTCATTTTGTTCAAGAATAAAATAATTAAAAGTAAAAGTCTTTTAAGCTTCTCGAGGGCTCGGAACATACACCAGCACCTCATCAATAAAAAAAAGTAAACCGAACTGAAGGTTCGTACTGTAATAACTTAACACTAAAATTGTTAGCAATGACATAATCTCTGAAAAACATAAAGACACTTTGACATAATTGCATTCTCAACAATACCAAGTTACACACTTTTTAGTAGTTAATGATTAATTAACATTGAACTAATTTAAAATAAACAAAATGAAAGACAGTGGTTCAAACAAAAGAAAGTCACTATTAAAATTATCAACGATAATATATTTGCATTAAGCTTAATTAACTTGGAAAATAAATAATCACCAAAAATATCATAGAATAAAACCATTCCAACGCATGCACTAAAGTAATATGAAATAAACTATCGATCAACAGATCAAAGATACTGATGCCAATTCCAAACCGTACATTAAATAATATACAACAAATCACAAAATATAGTTCAGACCTACGGTAGGTTTAAGGACCAATGCTCTGATAAAAGTTAAAGGAAATTTGAACTAACGAAATACCGCAAAGAAATTACTCATGGTAAATTATTAACATTATTTTATACGAAAGTTACTAGCAATAATTATAAATAATCGCTAATGACACTAAAATACATTAAATCGAATTTTAGTCCTATCACCTCTCGCAACCTGAACGAACATCCTAAAAACTAAATATTGCTCCCTGCTATACCTCACTAATTTAAAATACCAACTTCATTTAAGTTCTTTGAGGAAATTATACTAATGAAAATTATCATTTTTGCCTAATGAGAGAAACTTGTATACTGTCGATATTATAACATATGTATCTGAGATATTAAAACAAAAGAGATTAAAGTAATAAGAATAATTAGCAACGAGGTAAGATGGCAAATTGATTGGTCAAAGTATAGAGCACGTAGGATGAATATTTAAAACAATTAATCTCGAGATATAATGAAAGTAAAATTTATGTGAATAAATCAGTCAGTAAAGTAGTCAATTAATAGAAGAAGAATTATACTGAACGGGTTGAGCATGATTTAAAGCAAACAATAATTAAATTAGCAAGATTATATCTGGTGTTAAAAGGTAGCCTCGACGGAAATCATTGGTATAATCCAGAATCATCTGACTTAACCTGCAAACCTCAACGGAAATATGAACTATTTCACCAAAATCAGGCTAACAGGAACAAAATGGCCCCATTCTGTTCAAAAAATCCCACAGGATGGTCCTAAGAAGGATAGTGGCGGTCTTCGGCGTTGCCGTCTGTCAGTACGACCTACCCAAGTGTCCTCAAAGTAATTTATGATCGGTACCAGCAAATCTTCATTCTGCACATAAAAGTCGCTATCGAGAATTTCTTGAAAAGCAGTTATTACATCGTTTGGTGGAACAAAGGCTAGAGCTGGCAGTAAACGCAGGTGTAAAGCAAACTCTGGCTCTTTGCTGTATTTTTCTTGCAAGCCTGCCTGCTGTATATGCCTCCAGATGCACTGGCTTAAATGGAAAAGGCATCCACGTATTGAGGCGTCAGGAAATTCATCCTGTAGAGAATTTATTGCAGCTCTTTCAAAATCCACCAGAATTGAAGCCGGTCGAAGGGCCGATTTAAGCGCTTTTAGAGCTTGAAAAAGTCGGACGTACGTGGCTTGTTTTTTATTTGGAAGAAGGGCATAAATCGTTGGTATAACGTTGCTATATTGAACACCATGTATGGTATACAATTGGCTAAATAAAATAGGCGATGAAGAGAACGTACCGTCAGCATACCAATGGTCACAATGTTGCATAAACTCCAAATTTCGTTTTGTTGTGAACAAAAGAATTCGGTCATGCAAATTATATACTATTTTATTTTTGCATGCGTCCAATTGTCACATGCGTCCAATTGTCACATGCGTCCAATTGTCCGACGTCCAATTGTCATACGCGTCCAATTGACGCGACACCTCCTAAGAACCACGGAAGAAGTTGGAATGGTAGTTTTCACGCCCGCCGGTTCAAATGGAAGTGACAAAACTGCCAGGTGATACCTCCAAGTTAAGTTAGCCCTAATATCAACCAAAGGAAAAGAGAAGATATTGTGCTCGTCTCTAAGAAACCACATCGAGAGAGACCTCGTTAATAGACACCCGACATTGCGGATAAACACTAACCCACAACGTCAACAAATTATCGATATACTGTCATTGGAAGGCAATGACAGTGAAGGGGAACGAAGCTGCAACAGTATCCGTACCAAACAATGAATAATCCACTCTGGGGATTACAAAAACAACAATCAACCCTAGGCAGTGCGTCTAACTTCACCCTTGACACAACTAAACGGAATCCGGCTTTAGGGTAAATAAGAAAATATAACCTCGAATTCTCCATCTGTCTTCTGTGAAGCAAATAATGTAAGACTATCGATTTATTTGACAGTCTCACAAAACGAACCAAAACAAATCACTTAGAGAGAAAAATTATAAAAAAAAACCAAAGCAGACGACGGGGATATCAAAGGGCGGAATCTTACAAAAAGGCACTTTTAGACATCAATCAATAGAAGGAAGAGAGTCATAAAAGCCCAGAATGAAACTAGGTTCCAGGTATCGATACAATCTTTTACGAGGGATCCTGTAGACAAAGCTCTATAGAGTTCAATACAAGTAAGTACGTGTTAATACCGCAAGCATGTCGTCGTATCATATTATAAACCAAAGCTTAAGGCAAAATTTCAACGGATAATAACAAACTATTCAATGACAAAATGCAACCGTTACAACTGTGCATGGACAGACAGGCACCAAGTTCTGATAGGATTAACATACATAAAATTTATATGACATAAAATATCGGTACTACATCTGATGTGCCCTGAATATTAAGGTCACACACGCTGAATTACTGTCACGAGCCTAACATACGTGTCTGGACAGACAGACACCAAGTTCTGATAGGATTAACATACATAAAATTAATATGACATAAAATATCGGTACTACATCTGATATGACCCGAATATTAAGGTCACACACGCTGAATTACTCTTGTGAGCCTAACACACGTGTCTGGACAGACAGGCACCAAGTTCTAATATGAAGAGTACACGGAAGAAAGGCGAAATGTCAGTTTTATACGTTTTTGAGAAAAACAAATTTTAGTTTTTAAAGCCCTACCTCGCTTAGCATATTTAAATAATTTGTAAACTATTTAATACAACCTATTCCATGAACTGTTTTGCACCATATTAGGCCAATAGAAATAAAAAAAAAAAAACTCAGAATTAAAAATAAAATAATTTTATTGAATGAAAAGTGGCTTTTAACACGGAAGAAAAGCGAAATGTTTCATTATACCGGGTGATTCATTAAGGGTGACGAGCTACCGTATCTCAGGAACTAATAGTCGTACGAGTTTAAAAAAAAATCCCTTAAATGAAATCGGCCAAGAGAAATTGCTGGAAATATTTTTTAAATTCATACATCCACCGCTAGGGGGCGTAATTGCCTCGATCGTATAAAAAATGCAGTTTTCTTGAAAATTTTCCAAATAAGTTGAAAAAAAAAATACTACCACAGTAATACTTCTATAATTGTCCATCTTTTTGGTTTAACACTTTTTATTGTGGAACGTAAAATAAGGGCGGGAGGGGATGGTGAACTTTTCCTTACTAAAGTGCCTATAGATTTGGTTATACTTAACGGAATTTAGCAAACTAGGTCTCGTTTAAGAAAGGAGGGTATATTGAACAAAATAAAAGACAACTACGTCATTCTGGTTCTTGCTGCCCTCGCTGCTAGGGGGTGTGTTTTACAAGTTTAACCGTATTTTAAATTTCGCTCCGAAATCTTAAATGGAACAGTATGATTACTTTATCAGATTCGAAAAGTAGACTAAATTTGCAACAAAATATGTTTAAGCCGCATGTCGATATCTTCATTCGTTTAAACGTTATCACTTAAAGAATATTGCATTAACATATTTATTAAAGAAACAAAATAGATAATTCATAATCGAGCATGCCATGGACAAATAAAAAAACAATTTAAAACTTCATTCTTATTTTAATTTAATCACAACAATAATGATATAACATAACAAGCACGAAAACAACAATAACAATATTGACATTTTTTTAACGTTTTACATGTTCAAAGTGTCCACCGTTATTGGCCACACATAAATTAAGTCTTTCAGTTGTGGATAATACACTAACTTCAATTTCGGCGGCGGAGATGTTGCTAATGGCTTCCCGAATTCGGTTTTTCATATCATGAGGTGTTGTTGGACGGTCTTTATAAACTAGGTCTTTAAGCTTACCCCATAAATAAAAATCCAGTACCGTAAGGTCGGGAGACCTCGCTGGCCAAGGAAAAATGCTGTTCCTACCTATCCATTTATCCCTAAACTGAAAATTTAAAAAATTTTGGACGTTTCGAGCATAATGGGCTGGGCATCCATCCTGTTGGAACCACATGTTCATTCTGTCCTCCAAAGGAACATCTTCTAACAGTATAGATAACTCATCTTCCAAAAATTGTAGATAATTTACGCCATTTAAATGCTGATCAAAAAAATATGGCCCAATAATTCTTCCACCCAAAATCCCGCACCACACATTTACACTCCATCGATTTTGAAATTGAACTTCCCTTAACCAGTGAGGATTTGTTTCTGACCAATAGTGCATGTTGTGATTATTAACTTTCCCTGAACTGGAAAAAGTTGCCTCGTCAGTCCACAATATTTGGGATAAAAAATTTCTGTTTCCGTTCACCATCCCCAATAGCCAATAACAAAAGTCCAGTCGATGGTCGAAATCGGCTGGCTTTAATTGTTGATGTAACATTACATGGTACGGATGTAATTTATGTTTTTTTAATATACGTTGAATTAAGGAATATGTCAATCCTAGATCTCTTACCAAATCTCGAATGCTTAAATGAGGGTCGGCAGTAATATAAGCTAACACATTTATTATATTAACTTCGTTTCTTGCTCTCCGTACTCTATTTGGAGCTGCGACTGGCTGGACATGTCCGGTCTCCTTCAATCGTTTCGCTAATCTTTTGAAAACATTTCTTGAATGATGACGTCGTGCAGGATATCTAAATGCGTATTCGTTCTCGGCAATAACGTCATGTTGCAAACATTCAAAATAAACTGCTAACATATCAAAAGCCTCCTCGTTCGTATACGGCATATTTTAAAAATTTAATTGGGCTCTTTACAAATTTAAATGTCAAAGAATAAACTATCCATTTGTTAAAAATCGCCGTTTCCATGGAAACTGTCTTCCAAGTCTTTTCACGGCCTTCTAAGATGAGCATTTAATTTTGGGCTAAATTGTTTTTTTATTTGTCCATGGCATGCTCGATTATGAATTATCTATTTTGTTCCTTTAATAAATTTGTTAATGCAATATTCTTTAAGTGATAACGTTTAAACGAATGAAGATATCGACATGCGGCTTCAACATATTTTGTTGCAAATTTAGTCTACTTTTCGAATCTAATAAAATAATCATACTGTTCCATTTAAGATTTCGGAGCAAAATTAAAAATACGGTTAAACTTGTAAAACACACCCCCTAGCGAGGGCGGCAAGAACCAGAATGACGTAGTTGTCTTTTATTTTGTTAAATATACCCTCCTTTCTTAAACGAGACCTAGTTTGCTAAATTCCGTTAAGTATAACCAAATCTATAGGCACTTTAGTAAGGAAAAGTTCACCATCCCCTCCCGCCCTTATTTTACGTTCCACAATAAAAAGTGTTAAACCAAAAAGATGAACAATTATAGAAGTATTACTGTGGTAGTATTTTTTTTTCAACTTATTTGGAAAATTTTCAAGAAAACTGCATTTTTTATACGATCGAAGCAATTACGCCCCCTAGCGGTGGATATATGAATTTAAAAAATATTTCCAGCAATTTCTCTTGGCCGATTTCATTTAAGGGATTTTTTTTTAAACTCGTACGAACCTAGGCACCCGAATTATTAACAAACATTCTTCAATTTTTCTTTGTTACATTCTTAGGCTTTTTGTTTGTTTTTCGTATAATCTCCTTTCCATTTTTGGGCTTCTGGTTGTAGGGTAAGCGCTCATAAAACAATCTTGCCTTTTCAGATGTGCAGAACTGACTCAGGTGCAGTAAATCCTTAAATTTCTCCTCAGATATTTTCCTCCGACCTGTAAAGGAGAAATATACCATGTAGAACAAAGAAACAAATTTTTATAATTAACTCACCTGTATACAACTTTGATGGCAAAACGAACTGTCCCTCAGGTACTACCATTTTACCAGCATCCATAATAAGAGTCTCTGTGTTCCAGTTACGTATAAGTGATTGGTCGACTTCAATGACTCGGTATGGGTTTGGTTTTACTCTGCATGATCTTATTTCCACGTACCAGTCTTCAGGGAGTTCAGCTCGAATTTTTTGATTTATTATGATACTACTTCATTCGATCCTTTCCCTCCTATGGTTTCTGGGTAGGCATAAAATGTGGCACTATCTGTTGACAATACATGTATGTTAAAAGAATGTAAGGTCAGTTGCCGTTTATAATAAACGTCGTTGGTCGGAATGTTAGGAGTAGATAGATTTTTTTCAAAATCCATAGCAATAGCTTCAATATCCGCACTTTTCTTAGCTGCTTTTCTTGCATTTTTCTTTCTTTGGTAGAATGCGTCCGCTTTAGCTTTATGCACTCCATTTTCCAAAGTAATTTTTCTTATCTGATCCTCTATCTTTTTTGTGACAGTAGCATCAGATATGGCATTCAATTTGTTTTGAAAAACCTTAAGTTTAGCCATGAAGTGATCGCACGTACTGCAAGTGTCAGAACGCGGATAGCCGAAACTTATATTAAAATGCTTATTAAAAATATTACGGTATGTTTCGTAAGAAACAGGAGAGTCTTTTATGTTTTTGTACATGTTGTACATTTTTTTTCAAGTCTTCAGGTAGGTACACTTTGGTAGTTTTGTTTCTACTATAATGGCTTTCTCTCCCCTTAAAACTACGTATATGTTCAAGAATGTCATCTAACCTCTCTTGTGACAACGCATGTGTTTTCGGATTTTTACCGCGTTTGTCTATTGGTGCACTCCCAGTAGCCTTCAAACTTTTCTGGATAATTTCGAGCCTTTTTCGACCAATTCCATGAATGCTCAAGAATGCTTAGAAGCAAATCGCAATGTCTGTCGTTTTATTGTCAGACGTTATTCTAACTCTGAAAGCATATGAAGCATCATGCAATTTTGCTGTAGCTTCATCTGCAGCTTTTCGTTGTTGCACGGGTAGTACAGTAATTAGACCTGCCAAGTAACTAGATTGTTCATTATGCGTCAAACTGTTAAAATGGTTAATAATCTTGCAGCGATTTTCTTCATCTACAGTGGTAAAACACTTTAGTCTCTTGCAATGACAAGCTTCACCTGTTTCGTGGCTCTGTTGCCTCATGCGCGTCATTACTTTATTTACTCGCCCTGTAATCTTTCTTTTCTTTGTCGTTCTTTGGCGAATATAATCATCATCACTTTCAGTGTCGGTCATCATAGCTGTAGCTCACTATTTCCACCAAAAAGGGTAATACTAAGAAGGTCACAAATTTTAACCTAATTCTGCACAAACGCTCCGTTCAAAATTAGATCGTTAACTAAACATTTTACACAAAGCCCGGGTCTGTTTACAACGTGTGGCGGCTGCTCTCATTTGGACATTCCACCTTTCTCCACTTTTCGCATGGACCATTCGCCTTTCTTCCCTGTTCGTAATATTTTCTCACGCGTTTAATGGTATGATGCTTCGCGTTTCTTGCCTTTTAGAGTATGCCACATGGAACTACTAATACAAATCTACAAGTTTTTTACCTTAACTGAAAATCGATAAAACTTGACATTTCGCCTTTCTTCCGTGTACTCTTCATATGATTAACATACATAAAATTTATATGACATAAAAACGTTTGTATGTGCCCCGAATGTTACACGTGTGCCTGGAACGCGTGTCTGGACAGACAGGCACCAAGTTCTAATAGGATTAACGTAAATAAAATTTATATCACACAAAATATCGGTACTACATCTTATGTGTCCGAATATTAAGGAGCCCAAGTCGACTCGTAATAAATATTTCTGGATAAGTAGGCTTTGAACAATTGATTGTTGTTGGTAACAGAATAGGCGTTGTTGATAAAAATAATAACACTCCCCATTGTCTCATTCAAAAGATTCCATCTCTTAACAATAATATATAATCTACTCTTAAATACACACCTCGCAAGTCCCCAATATAATCTGACCATCACACGTGGACAATTAATTACGGTCGTACAGGTGAGCGGCGTAGACACAATAGATACCGCCGATGATGGAATACAAAAGGGTTCATACACGTGGGGTAGTAATTTGCTCGTGTGCCTGGCACGCGATTATATCTCAGTTGACCCTTTCCTACTGATGTACTAGACAATTTATATTTAACTATTACAACTTCAAAATTTTTTGTGAACTAGTAAAATTAACAGGCTGTAATAATGTATATTTTTTATTAGTGTATTCACTGCCATCTACAAATCGTAAATAGTATCCGATTTAGGTATTGCTTCTAAGGTATTTAAATATTTAGTCACTTTCTTATCTGAAGATTCAATTGGCAAATTAACAGTATTTAAAGAAGAAAAATAAGATATTTTTCTCTGTATGACAATTTGTTTTGCATTGCATCTTGAGAAATACTCTTATTTCGGTTAATTACAATTTCTGAAATATAAAAAAATTACAAATGTAAAAATTGCCACATCTGATGCCGGTTCAAGTTAGATTAAATAAAATTAACATCACCTCACAAAATATCACAGTACAGCAAGATCAGAGGCCCGATTGCGATGACGAGAGATGCACGTGTACGTTAAAAAAAGAACTGTTGCCTTGTGGCGGAGAAATACCTAATAAGAATTCCTTGGCAATGTGGCAGGAACTCGTAATTATACGATTTATATCGGCCTCGCATGTTAATTAACTGTAGGAATGGGACTCGTATGTACATTGCACACATGTATGTTTGAATTTTAGAAATATCTTACATTTTATACGAGTTATTATTTACCGTTATTAGGCCATTTGAAAACATCTTAATATGCAGTTTAAGAAGAAATTCCTTCGAGTGGGCCTCTGGTGGCCTGTTCAATATCGGGCCTCGTTTTTTTATTTGGATATGTATATACAGTATATCCGCGGGTTTGTTCGAAGTTTGTTGAGAGATTCGAAAAAGTCATTTGTCATTAAAAAGTCTTCTTGTCGAAAAAATAGGAATTACGATGAGAAAATTGATTCTTATTGTACAGGGCGTCTCAAAAACATAAAATATAACAAGAGTAAACAGTGATTTTACTACATTTACTTTACTAAACATTAATAAAAATAAATAATAAATAATAATAATAATAAATTTACAATGGACGAGTTATCATACATAATAGTCATAGCTCAAAAACCCCTCCCCCATATTCAACACATTTTTCCAACTGCTTCCTAATGTGATCAAAACTGGCTTGAATCTCTTCAACTGATAATGCTTCCACTGCTTGCCTAATTCTTAGTTTTAAATTTTCGATATTACTATCCATTGGTTGCGCAAAAGTAAGCTGCTTTATACGACCCCAAAGGTAAGAATCAGCTAATGTCAGATCGGGGCTTCTTGAGGGCCATAAAACAGGCCCATTTCTTCCTATCCATCTCACACCGAATTTTTTGTTCAGCCATTCTTTGACTTCTCCAGCGAATGTGCAGGGCACCCATCTTGTTGAAAATGCATTGCCTTGCGATAATCCAGGGGCAGCTCTTCAAGATGATCGCTAAAGAATGTATCTAGTAATTGCAAATAGCTCGCTCTGTTACAAGTACCTTCGAAAAAATAAGGCCCAATGATACCGTAATATGAAATTGCACACCACACATTGATTTTTTTAAAGTACTGACTTCTTGCGGGAATTCTAAATTCAAGATTCTCTTTACTCCAATATCTGACATGTTGAGAAGCAACAGTTCCGTTGGTTGAAAATGTTGATTCATCAGAAAACATTAAAGCTTGTGAAAATATCTATTGACGATTAAAATCTCATTTCCAAACCATAAACAAAAATCTAGCCTTTTAGCTTCATCCCCAGTCTCCAAGGTTTGGTTGAAATGAGGCTTGTAAGGGTAAATTTTATTATTTTTTAAAACTGTTTGAATGGTAGTTTTTTGAACCACCTCTAAATGCTTAGCTCTGTTTCTCAAGGAAAGCAATGGATTTTCATTTATAGATTGCAATATCAAAGCTGTACAGGCATCTTCCTCATTATATTGCTTCTTCTCTTTTTTAATGTCAATAACTGTTCTTTGAAATTTTTTGTACGTACCAACTTTCGAAACGTACACGCCAGGAAATTTGCGTTGGAATTCCTCCACTACGTAGCGATAAGAGCAGTGACCATTTCCATAACATTGCACTCTAAAAACTCTTTGTTCAACGGTCAGCATTTTCAAGAATATTTATTTTGACACTGACACTAACAACTACAAAAACAGGTAATAATGTACAGGTATAAGTCATAATAATATAAAAGTAGTAAAATGCGGAAATGCAAAAATGTTTAATTTTTTTATAAATTTAATTAATTCCAATTTCCTTCGAAATTAGGGATAGGACTAAATTTGGAGGAATTTTTTATTTATCATTTCACGTTAAAAGGTCAAAGATCACTGTTTACTCTTGTTATATTTTATGTTTTTGCATTCTTAAGACAATAAGAATCAATTTTCTCATCGTAATTCCTATTTTTTCGACAAGCCGACTTTTTAATGAAGAATGACTTTTTTTCGTATCTTTCAATTTTGGTCCATTATAACTTATTAACTGCATCCACGGCCATACTGTATATATAAATATATGTTGGCGTCGATTAGTGAAATCCGTCATTACGTATTGCCGGCAAATAGTGTAACTCTACGTTTGGTGCACCGTTTGCCTAAGAGTATCAGGCATTCCCTGTAATGACGGAATTCTTTCAGTCGAACGCTGTACTAAATTATTTAAGTTACCCTGTTTGCCGGTTTTAGTTAATCATTGTAATTAGGACAGTGTTGCCAGTAGTGGATAAAAATAAGGTATTTTACATTAAAAGGATTGTAAATAACTGATTATTATCAGGAATTTCCTTAAAATTGGATGTTTTGAAATATGATGTATGTAGTAGGTATTAAGTATTAAATTTGAAACCTAAACTCATATTTATTATCTATAACTCAAGTATACATACTATAAAAAATTCATAGAATCAATAGGAACGAAACAACATAATAGCTAGATACAAAAATCTAAAAGGTTGGTTTATTATTTATTAGCGCAAGGTGCCCTTTTATGACACCTTGAATTACAAAGAACTTTTTTTACGCAAACGCATCTGTTTGACAAAGATTGTTTTTCGCTGGTTTGCATGAACACTTAAAATATCTTTGATCTCCGGAAAGTGAGAGCGACTGCACAGCTTCTCGTACTGATGCAAACTTTTCATAGGTAAAAGAACGCACGAACCTATTTTTATTGGTGGAAATTTATTCGCGGTATTTATAAGCATTTTTTCTGCTGCTCGCTTTTGGCCCAGACTTGCATCATGTCTGTTTTCTTCATTCGATTCTTGTTTTTTTTTTGTATCTGAAAGGTATATACAGGTTCTTATCGGATATTCATTTGTTTTCAAGTTATAGCGCAATACCAAATAAAGAAAAGTTCATATATTAACGGTTTCCTAATCATAGCGTTCTTTTAATAAATGTTCAAAAATACCGCCATTGACTTCTAAACATTTTCTGCTTCGTCTACGAAGGTTGCTCTTCTAATTGCTTCATTTCTTTCTTCTTTAAAATTGGCTGCAGTATTTCTAATACGTCGAATTAGTGCATCCCGAGTGTCCATTTTTACTTTGTACACTTCATTTTTAAACCAACCCCATAAACAATAGTCTAGTGCTGTGAGGTCTGGAGATCTTGGAGGCCAATTAATAGGACCACCGCGACCAATCCAACGCCCTGGAAATGTTTCGTCTAAATGTTGCTTGGCCTTACGAGCAAAATGTGCAGGAGCTCCATCGTGCTGGTAATACATTCGCCTTCTGATATTTACAGGAACATCCTCTAGTAGTCCTTGTAACTCATGTTGTAAAAAATATAGGTAGTTGTCTCCGATTCTCCAAAATGAAAGGGCCAATTAAATAGCTATCGAGCATACCACACCACACATTAACCGAAAACTTATGTTGAAAATTACTTTCAACTGTTGCGTGGGAATTTTCGATTGACCATACATGAGAGTTACGAGTATTATTAATACCGTCACGGGTGAATGTTGCTTCATCTGTAAAAAGTATATGCGATACAACACGATGATTATTATTTATCCACCGACAAAATTCAATACGATTAGCATAATCTTCCGGTTCTAGGTGGTGTACTCTCTGTACATGGTATGAATATAAGCCTTGCTCGTGGAGTGTGTTTAATACTCTTTTTTGTGAAATGCCCAATTGAGTACCAATTCTTCTTGAGCTGGTCGTTGCATCTTCTTCTACTAAATCCAGAATATTTTCTACTTCTCCTAAACCTTGTCGAGTAGCTCGTTCAGATGTAATGTTGGCACTGGGAAGATTACCATTCTCGCACAAATTACAAAACACTCTGATAAACACGTTTCTAGTCGGATGTCTGTGATGTGGATACCGTTGACGATATTCTTCAACAGCAGCTGTAGCACTGCCATTACAGAAACCATAAATAAACACCATATTTGCATATTCTAAATTTGAATAAATATTTGGCATTTTGTATCACTTTAATCACTCAAACTTGAAAATAAACGTTTAATTACTGCCACAATAGACTGATACATTGTCAAGACAACATCGGTGTCAAATAGTTTAGAATATTGAGCATGGCATACTCTAATTATGTGAAAATTTTGATAAAAGTGGAACGTAGAAAAAATATTGGATATTGCGCTATAACTTGAAAACAAATGAATATCCGATAAGAACATATGTTTTTTTTTACATTGTTTTCGCGTGTATAATACACTCCTGAAATTTGGTCCGTTCCTCCCGACTCACCCTGTAGAGCTTCCGTTTGGTAAAAAAATCTACTTTTTTTTGTAGTATGTGACTTATACAGTTTAAGCTCACCGTTAAAGTCGCTACTCCATGTTCTGTTCTGCGAATATTCTTCGATATTTCACATATATTTAACGTTTGACGGCTGATGTTCAGATACGCTAATATTGAGTCTAAACTCACTTGTCTGTAATTATCCAGAAATATCCGTTTAGTTGAATTCGGTTTATATATTTTACTTTCTTGCCTAGTAATCACTTCATGCCTCTTGGTTCTTCTAATATTGCTAGATCTTATGGTAGTGCCATTCCTTTTCATCATTTCTTTTATTGAGGTTTATTTTATTGACTGGTAATTAAGGCCCCTTAACTTTACACTTCTGATGCTTAAAACACTCTGGATGGGCGTGGAAATAGCATCCGTAGAATTCAAAGATTTGCCTGGTATGCGCGCAGTATCCATCCACTTTCACTCCGTTAATAATCGCCTCTCTGTTTTCCTGTATTATTATATCTTACGTTGATGTTCCTCCCAGATCAGCCACTTTATAGCAATACGAGATTGATTATCTTTAAACCTATAGCCATTTTTTGGGATAATACCAATACTGTTAGGTCTTAATAAATTAAGTCTGGAAGCCTTATTACAAACTGAAGCTATAGTTGTGGCATCTGTAAACGGACACACATACTCTCTATCATTTGTTCTCTAAATTTCTTGCAAGTTTCAGAAAGTATTTCAACGTCAGATACGCAGTATTCTACAAGTTCTTTTTGAAAATCGAATTCTTCGTGTTTATGTTGTTCATGTCATTCTAAAAATGTACTACGATCTTCAGGCATCATATTATCTGGAGCATAATATTCACGCAATGGTAGAGGTCCAACATATGTTTCGTTTTCCTTCCTATTAAAGAGCTGAGGAAAGTAACCCTTTTCAACTTTGTTCTAACCCAAAAGCCTTAGGTAGTTTAGATAAGGCCATAGGAAAATAGTTAGGAGAATCTAGAAATTTCACGTTTAATATCAGCATTAAAATTATTTTAGTTCCTCTCATAACTACTTCTGATGTGATATCGGTTTCTGTTATAAGTTTATTTAGGATAAATCGATTGTGAAAACCTCCATCATTACATTTTGAAGAAGTGTTCTCTGATCAGACATATTCCATAAATCTGTCTAGGGAATTGACTTTTAAGACTTGTCGAGTCACTCCACAGTGAAAAGTGACCATGGGGTGGTACCAATACAATAGTTACAAAATTATTTAAATACACACAAATTAACTTCGTGTAGTAGTGGGCCGAACAATATATTCAGATTTTGTTTTCTTCGTTTTAGGCTGAATAAAACAAAGATGGCCCTGTGATTGATGTTTCTTGCACATATGTGTTCTCTATTGGATTTTACTAATCAGAGGCATAAATTACATTGTTGTAGCCGTTCGCAAACTGATTTATATATAATATATTTTATAATTTTTTACGCCTTAGAATAAATATAATAACATCAACAATACTATCAAATTACTTTAATTTAACGTTTAGTTCAGTAAACGTCTTCTACGAACTAATGTCGAAGTGAAATTTAAAGTTTTTCGAGTGAAAGGTTCACTTCTATACTAGCTATTTTGAGTCAATAAATTAAGCATGTCATTACAGATATTAATTTTGAAAATTTCGAGAGTTCATACATACGAAACTCTGTCGAAGTTTTACTTCTTACATTTTGTGGTGGAAGCTACACTAAAATAGAACTGTGAGTAGTTAGTTCTTGAAAATTCCTTGAAAATGTTGACTGCTGACAGCATCAGTAATCTACAAAATAGTATAACATTACTGTTCTTTTCATATTTTTAGTACTTCCTTGAATAGTAAAAAATCCTGACCTGTTATGTCTATCTGAGAATACTTTTGTCGATAATTAGTACTTTCCAGAGAAATAGAAAAGAAAGGTGTAAATTAACCAAATTTGTAAGTTTCTAGATCTAGATGAATCAGATTTATAAAAAATCATAATTAGTGACAAATTAAATATCAGCTGAAATTAAAAAATAATAATCAATATGTAACTTAGCGGAGTCGTCACACTTCACCACTTCACAAATATTATACCTGTTTTAGTTTTAGATTTTTCCGTCCCTCCCAAAATAATTCTTGACAGGCTCATTTCGTACCGACACCCCTTAGGTATGTAAATTAAATTATTTCATAAATTTGTATTTATGTATTGCATATTATATACGGTGTTGAAAAAGGTCGATACCCCGGAATAACTCCGGTACATCGCATTGCAGCGGAAAATGTCTGGCGAAAAAATTAGTTTTGAAGGAGGAATAGTTTGCATTTTTTAGTACAAGACGAAGAAAAAGAGTATTTCAGGGATAAAACTTGATTTTCGCACGGTTTTGATTTTGTCTTTCTCATGGTGATTATATTATTGAAGGATGGGCACAAATAAAAAAAAAATTCGGACAAAAGATGTTTATTTTTGGTCGGAGAACACGATACGCCAATAAAAAATATGGGGTTCCATTTGAAAATCTTAACTTACCCCCACCCGCGTCCGGGTTTTGAGGGGATGATGGTGGTTTATATTGCAAACTATTCCTGCTTCAAAATCGAACAACTTTTTCCTTAGACATTTTCCGCTGCAATGCGATGCACCGGAGTTATTCCGGGGTACCGACCTTTTTTCAACACCGTGTATAATAGCTAAACATTATAAATTGAACACTGTATAGAGAATACAGATTTACGACACTTCGCCTAGTGACCCTAGTGGTTAGAAAACGACACAATTGGAGAAAATTGAATTTCATGGAAAACAGAGAACATCCATCAGTATAGAAGCAATGCAAAGTAAATTGAACCGAGCAAATGGCAGCCATAATCCAAATTTATTGGAAGTTGTTAAATAATAATAATAATAAATATATTACTTATAGTTGGAGCAAAGATCTACATTGGTTAATATGATTATGTTTATAGGTTAATGCTATTTTGCATCTAGGTAACTGAATCTCCATACGTTCAAAGTAGACTAGAGTAAATATTTATGGTAAACTGAAACTAGATAATAGGAACGGTCAGCATTTGTTTTTATTTTAGAAATCGATATTAGGAACACTTTTTAAGGCAATTTCCAAATTTTAGGTTTTTATTCTGACTTTTAAATCCTTAAATAAATTACCAAAGTTGGACCGGGCGAAAACGGGGTGGAGCTTCGCGTGACGTCACTTCCTACATGCTGGTCCGAAGGCGGTCGCGGATTTATCTGTTTCTGTATGAAATCAGCGATTGATTGATTGTTAAATTATAGCTTTATTATCTTCTTGCTGGTTTAAAACGAGTGAGAAGAAAGCGTCTAATAAATATTGTGTGGTTCCTGACTGCCCTAATACTTCCAGAAATGCCTCAGACTGTTTATAAGCGTACCATGTGACTTTACCTAAGAGTAAACTAACTTAACTTTTCATTTTTAAGGAAATGCCATTGGGAATTGTTCGTCATAACTCAATTCAATTTTAATTAACTAATATACAATGTGTACATAAAGTAAGGAACAAATTCATTATCTAGGAATCTAAAAATATTTCGGAAAAATCCTCGGACACGTGTATAATAATTTTTAATGGCGCATTTTTTTCCCATACAAACTTAATATACAAGGTGGCTCATGTAGTAGATATGACATTATCGACGATTTTTTTAAATGGGAACCCCTATATTTTAGTTCAGATCTGTAATCTCCAAGAACAGCTGATTTCAAAAACATAACACACTTAGGGCCTAAAATTCATAGTTTCGTTACTACAGGGTAAAACAAATAATTTTATTTAAGATTTTTTTTTTGGCTTGGGAGGCATCAATTAATTACGTGAGGCGTTTTTAGCGATTTTTCAACCCCCCTTCCCCCAATAAAAGATTTCGTGACATTTGGCTCAATCCCTTCCGCCATCACCCAATTTTACCTGAAAGCCTTACGTAATTAATGGACGCACCATCATTTGCTGTTACTTATGTTTTTTCTCAAGTAGGCTTATTTGCTGTTATGTAACTATGGTATTTTGATAATGTCATTGTCATTACATTGTATTTTTCTAGTAAGTTTATTAGAAGTAATAAATTTTATTTTAAAACATATTGAGTTACTTACTATGCGTTTATCTTTAACACAAAGAATATAAATTCTTATGAGAATTGGATATGGTGATAGGATCCGTACTCAACAAGAAGTTTGCATTTTGTTTAACACTAAGTATCCAGCAAAACCAATTACTAGATCAACTGTGAGTAAACTTGAAATAAAATTTCGGGAAACGGGTTCAGTGGAAGATATTCCCAGAAACTATTCCGGATGATAAGAAATTAGATATTTTATTGGCTATGGAAGAAGATCCCCACAACAGCGTCCGCCAGATTAGCATTGATCATGAGGCGGCTGCTATGACCGTTCATAACCTATTGACGGTAGAAAAATGGCACCCGTTTAAAATCCGATTGGTTCATGAGTTGAATGAAGATGATCCAGATCGTAGGATGGAGTTTTGTCAAATATTAATGGAAAGATGTAACTTAGATCCTTTGTTTGTTGCTATTTTCGGATGAATCTACCTTTAAATTAAATGGAGAAGTGAACCGGCAAAACTGTAGATACTGGGCAAAAGAAAATCCCAGGTGGATGCGTGAGCACCATACTCAATATCCTCAAAAAATTAATGTTTGGGCTGTTATTGTGAAAAATTATTGGGCCATATTTTTTTGACAACAATGTAAACGGGCTAAATTATCTTAATTTTCTTCAGAACTTTCTTATCCCTACGCTAGTTAACTTATACCCTAGTAGAAATGATCCAGGAATTCTAGATGAAAATTTGTGGTACCAACAAGACGGCGCACCTCCACATTATGCAGCAGTAGTGCGCCATTACATAAACCAAGTTTTTCCGAACAAGTGGATTGGAAGACGTGGGCCTGTTGAATGGCCGCCTAGGTCTCCAGATCTTACACCACTGGACTTTTTCTTGTGGGGTCACCTGAAAAATGTTGTTTATAAAGTCAGACCTGCCAATATTGAAGATTTAAAAAATCGAATAACAACAGAATGCAGGAACATTTCAGAAGAAACCATAAGAAAAGTCCAACAAGAATTTATTGATCGCTTGGGGTACTGTCAGGCAGCAGAAGGAGGACAATTTCAACACTTAATGAAATAGCTTATTTAATTTTTTTACATTTTTTAAATTAAAAATATCTTAAATAAAATTATTTGTTTTACCCTGTAGTAACGAAACTATGAATTTTAGGCCCTAAGTGTGTTATGTTTTTGAAATCAGTTGTTCTTGGAGATTACAGATCTGAACTAAAATATAGGGGTTCCCATTTAAAAAAATCGTCGATAATGTCATATCTACTACATGAGCCACCTTGTATATTAAGTTTGTATGTGAAAAAAATGCGCCATTAAAAATTATTATATACGTGTCCGAGGATTTTTCCGAAATATTTTTAGATTCTTAGATAATGAATTTGTTCCTTACTTTATGTACACACTGTATAAATTATAGTCTTAGAATTTATGATTTAAAAAAGCTAAAGATAAAGTGCGTACGTTCCCTGTACCCACGAGATATCGATCTGATCCGTCCTAGATTCCAGCGTCCGGCGTGAATGGGGTAGGTATGGGGGATGATACACTTCCCTATTTTTGCACGACACCAGATAGCAGCGCCATGACTTATACTACTAAAATCCACCTATGCTTATCGGTTTACCGGTCGCGAAATTTATACTATTAGGTAAAAATGAATATTTTTTAAGATTTTAAACTCCCTGTATACAAAAACTAATGACAAATCTTAATATTTTTACAAGCACAATATTTTTTATAAATAATGACTTTTTGTCGAGAAATCAAAATTAGGTCCATTTGAGGTACAGGTAGCCCCGATCCAGGGACTGTAGACTGTAGAACACATCTCAAAAAGGGAAATTTTGCAGATATGATTAGTCTTAGCACTTCCGAAACCCAATCTTTAACATTCAATATCTACGCATTGGATATACTTATCGAGCTGAAATTTTAACAACTTATTTAGATGATACAATTCTATTGGATAGCATAAAAAAAAGAAACAAAATTATAGGTAACAAGCCCATTATATTATTCCGCAATATATAAGTAATAAAAGGAATATAAAACTAGATACATGGTTGGAATATTTATAAAGTACTATACAGGGTGTTCCTTAATGACGTGCTAATATTTCAGGATGTGATTTCTTAGGTCATTTTATAAAGAAAAGTTCATATGAACATATGTCCGCAACGGCTTAAATTTTTTGCTACAGGGTGTTGAATTTTTATTTTTTAAATGGTTATTTTTCAATATCTCCGAAAGTACTTTAGATATTATTATTTTCAATTTTGGTATGTGTTAATAGGATATAGAACCACAAATTTTAGTTAGAAAAGTTATTCAATTGTTCCACCAGTGGCGTCCCTGCAAACATGTCCTCTGATATTATTTACAAAAAAGATGGTACGACACTGATATTTTTCCATGTGGATATTTTTGCTGATTAGCCTGGTCAATTCTACATGAAAACGGTCTCCTGAGTTTTTCACGTTTTTCTTGATTAAAACCACTAAATACATATTGAAACCCATTATTATCAATAATTAATCAATCAATAATTAATCAAGAACTCAAGAGACCGTTTTCATGTAGAATTGACCAGGCTAATCAGCAAAAATATCCACATGGAAAAATATCAGTGGCGTATCATCTTTTTTGCAAAAAATATCAGAGGACATGTTTGCAGGGACGCCACTGGTGGAACAATTGAATAACTTTTCTAACTAAAATTTGTGGTTCTATATCCTATTAACACATAAGAAGATTGAAAAGAATATCTAAAGTACTTTCGGAGATAACCATTTAAAAAATAAAAATTCAACCCCCTGTAGCAACAAATTTAAGCCGTTGCGGACATATGTTCATATGAACTCTTCTTTATAAAATGACCTAAGGAATCACACACTGAAATATTAGCACGTCATTAAGGAACACTCTGTATATACTATACCTATCAAAGTTACTAAATATAAACAGTATTTTCTATTTTTTTAATTTGTGATGTTTTTAACCTCTAAAGGTAAAATATTATATATTTTTGTAGATAAATAAGTAATACACCTTATGTTAATGTTTTTCTAAAGTCTATTTATTTCCAAGATGCACGGTGCTTCCAAGTAATCGGTTCAAACGGTGAAATTGAATACGACCGCATTGAAAATGTACGCGATTTATAATATAGAAAATTTTGAAGTCGTGACGACAATTTTACCTAAAAAGGATGTATGTAGAGGAAAAAACGTATATAGAATTCTGTATTCTCTTGGTTTTAATAAAATTCTTTTCACACAAAAAACTAAACGAAAATTATTTGAACATCGCCTCCCCAAGGGATAAAAACATCCCTATATTTCAAAAACATAAATACTTAGTTTATACTTACAAATGACAAAAAAAACTATCTATCTCTATCTAATCTATTCTGATAAAGTTGATGTATACTATCATCTTCGTCAACATTAATAACTAGACGTTCTACTTGAGTTTCCATTATATTGTACAGTTCCCACATTTTGGTCTCCACTTTTTGCTTGACATGTTCAATACATTTTTGCCACTTTTCTGGTGTAATATTTTGTAACGCATTGTCAAAAAGCTGTGTGACGTACGGTAGTTTGTAAGTAGTGTTGTGTTCGGCGACAAAATTTTTGGCAAGCGGAGTACTATTTTATTTTGCCTCAAAGCCATTTCGTCGACAACGTATTTATCATATTGCGACATGCTGTTTTAAAATAACTGAAAGTTGCGATTTTAACATAGATTCGTCGTCTATTTTTTTCAATGCGGCGCACACTGGGGCCGATTTAAAAATACCTGGCCATAATGGTAAAGTACTAAAGTGATAAATTTAACCTAATATGACGGTACCCGATGAACCAATGAAATATGCCATCTAAAAATATTAATTTGGTGAGGGTAGGGCGAAGGGGGTGTTTGCATCGGTTATCAGAAGTACAGCGTTTCAGGTTGAGGTGGTAATCCAGCGTTTTGTGTATTCGATTTTGTTGCTTTCAAAAACCATTTAATTGTGCTTCTGTAAGATGGATTCTATTCCTGGAGGTAGGTGTTACCTGTAGCATTATTATTATCTGTTTTACAGTCGGAAATTTTAATATCTGTAGTAGTTTTCATTTATGATTTAATGCTATGGTAAGCTATGAAAACTTTTTTTTACCTATATATGCATATAGGTAATCTAAACTAACTGTCGATTTTTTTTACTATAGGATCAAACGAGGAAAATCGGGAGAAAACTCTTGTTTTAAAAAGATAAACCCTATGTGAAATAATGTTTGCGTGTGATTAAACAAAATTTGAAGATAGATGTCGTCATTTGTTTACATATATAATGGATCAAACTAAATGTCCCGAAGTTTTATCAAATGTCATAAAGTATAAACTTTTTTTATTTCAATTCCGAATTTAAAGTCAAAATTAAGGAAGCCCAACATAAAAAGGAAAGAATTTTCACCATGAATAAAAAGTGGCTGGATATTAAGTGTTATTACCCATGTTTTACATTCCGGCTTTGGTAAAATCCGGAGGTCGTCCTTCTCTTACATTTTTCGAAAGCAGTGAACGGTCCAAGCGCGGGAAAACTGAGAAAATTCGTTCAACAATGTCTTGTGCTGAACTAACATATGCAGCTCAAATGAGCCGTTGTGCAGAAGGACACTTTGACGCAGCAAAGAACTTCCTGCTGAAAGAGCTAATGCTAAGCGGAGGCAAAACTAACTATTAACTTTTTAGAAGCGAGGATAAAAGACGGTTTCCATCCTACAAAAAATCCAAGAAGCCAAGCCTGCTTTTTATTGTGCCGTCCATTCGATATTTATTATTGTTATCTGACGAACCTATTTTATTGTTTGTTCTCTTTTTAATATAGTGGAAATTTACAAGTGCATTTGTATTTTACTGTATCCCATAATACTAAAGTTATGGATTTCCACATAGTATCGGCTGCATTAATTAATTATACCAGTGTTTGCTGTATCTGCTGTTATAGAGTATTTGAATCATAACTACCATAATATTATATATATTTAATATTTCAATCGTTGAGTAGTTTAGATGTGAAATATTTTCACTGTGCTTGAGCATAAAGACATTTTTTTTTCGATTTTCATATCTCTAGCAGATCAATTCCGTTTTGGCCAGGTATTTTTAAATCGGCCCCAGTGTGCGGCGGTTGGAATTTTTTCAGCTTTGCGAGAATGGTACGGCGCATTGTCTAAGACAATAACGCAGTTGTCTTCAACCCGAGGCAAAATATTTGAAAACGACCGTTTGAAAGATTCACCTTTCATCTCTTCATGGTAATCTCCAGTTTTTTTTGGTTCGAAACACCATAAACTTTCGTCGACAAAACCATCCTTATTACCAATGTGGCAAATTATAATAAGCCTGTTTCCTTTTCCTGAAATAAAGTAAAATAGATAAAATGCTGGTTGCTTTATTTGTAACGACAACTTTCATCTCTACCTGTAGGATCTTTTAGCCCAGTTGAAAGTCCATCTAGAGAAGCTTGTCGTGAAGATGTGACACTTTGATCAACCCAAACTTTAAGTCGTGTGTGGCCTGCGTTCACCCATGTCTCGTCAAGATAGTATATTTTGCCACAGCACAATTTCATACCTGTCCATTAACATGCTATTACACCCACGCTTTTGACATTTAAATGGTAAACTTTTTAACAATGTATAGAATGTTGATTTTTTAACATTTGGCAAATCGGGATCATCATTTACTACTCTTAATACTTTATCCACAGTTGGCATTTCGTTTCTAAAAAAAATCGTGCACTTTTCTTCAAATTGCATGTTTTTCCGCGTCACCCAAGAACTGTATAAAAGTATTGCGATTTTTATTTGTCGCTGGTTCGTAGAATGTGTGGAAGCTTTTATATTCCTTGATAACGTTGTGCACAAATACACCAATTTTTCTTGCTACCTTTTGTGCAATTTCGTTTATAGGTGAATTTTCATCTTCTTCCAGTTCACTTTTATACACATTTAATATCACTTCTTTTATCTCAACACTCCAATGTTTCTTTTTTGGTCGCTTTTCAGATGGACTTAAGTCAAGATAGCCTCTTGTTTCATCTGCAGTGTCTGTGCTAGACATTTTGTTGTTTCGAATACAATAACGAATATAATATGTATAATAATAAGGAAAACTTTTACAACAATAATACCAAGCTTTTTCCACTTGTAATGCGCTAAAGAGCGCGAGCCTCATTACAATCCTACGAGATACCACCAGTAGTAAGGAAACCTATCCGCTGGGTCTCCCCCCACTCCTCTGACGTCACACGTGACCGCCACGCCTATGACCTTGACCGTTCAGGTCGGCAGCTGTTGTCTTGACCTTGAGCGATACCAGGTGTTCTTTTGTTGTGCAACCTTGAAGTTATTGTATACGTGACCAGGTGTCTTTTCATTGTGATGTCATAAGATCTTGACCACCCACGTGGACAGGTGTTCTTTTGACCTTGTATTGTTTATGCGGCCGTGTATGTGTTGTATTTAATTCCCCCCGCCTACTTATGTTATTGTTGACCTTGAATATTTCCATAAATACCGAACAATTTGATTATTACCTTCAAAGTCACACTAGCATTCTAGTTAACATTATCTGCTGCCTTAAACAGTAAATAGATATATTGTGTTTGTGTTGTGTTCTGAAAGTGTCTATTGGAGGTAATTGTTTTATTACATTATTCAACGATGAGCATTTCACAGCAAACCTTGGGTGAAATTAATAATATGATAAACAAAGATTTCGAATTTCCGGAGCGCAGAAAGCTTTCAACCTTGGGGGTGGGAACTGGTTATGTTATTAAAAAAATGACACCAACGACAGTAATAGATTTGTGAGAGAGCAGAATGAGGAGGGTTGCGCGCGCATCCCCCCACTCCAAAAAACCCTATGAGAGAGCAGAATGAGGAGGGTTGCGCACGCACCTTTCCGTACTATGAAGTGAGAAGGTAGATTCATATATTGCAAGGGAGAGAGAGATGGGAAATAGTAAATACAAGATGGCCGAAAATGACTTGTACTAAATTGAAGTGAGAAGGTAGATTCATATATTGCAAGGGAGAGAGATGGGAAATAGCAAATACAAGATGGCCGAAAATGACTTGTACTAAATTGAAGTGAGAGATATTGAAAGGGAGAGAGATAAAATATTAAATTCAATATGGCCGAAAATGACTTGTACTAAATTGAAGTGAGAGCTATATTGAAAGGGAGAGAGATAAAATATTAAATTCAATATGGTCGAAAATGACTTGTACTAAATTGAAGTGAGAAGAGACATAAGAAATATCAAATACAATATGATTGAAAATAACTAAATTAAAGTGAGAGAGAGATATCTTGTAAGGAAAGCCTATTACAAATGAATAAAAATATAAACTCACCATAAAACGTCAAATTAACACCTAAAACTACACACTAGTCTGTCGAACTTGACACAACATTCACCTGCTGTTGCCAATTATTGTCAATTACAGCAGGCAAATAAATAGGAACTTCAACAGGAAACATGTCCGAACTAGAAACAACATTAACCTGTTGTTCCCAATTATTATCTCTACGTAAACGCTCCCATTGATCGATAGTTCTACGCACAAATATTGCACGTAGGGGAGGTCTAGGACGTTGCACAACCCGCGGAATGTTTCTACGATTTAAACGAATAATATTGTCCATAATTACGCAACGACCATCTTTCGAAAATTCAACGACCGTCTTTCGAAAATTCAACGCGAGACTAAAATCTTTCAAAATATATTTCAATAAAACCACTCGTTAAAAACCTGAAAAGACATCGCAGAATACGCAGATGATAATTACACTATTAAATGTAATCATTATCAAGAAAAAACCCATCATATGTATTTTATAAAGCCGAAACTAAAAAGCTACAATAAAAATAATTGATATTGGCACTTAATTTAGGAGAAAAGGAAGAAACCAAACATCAACTAAACCACAATGTATATATAATTTACGTTCTTAAATGCAAATTCAATTCAAGAAGATTAAAAATTGATATTGGCACTTAATTTAGGAGAAAAGGAAGAATCCAATCAGCAATTAAACCACAATGTATATATAATTTACTTTATTAAATTTAAATTGAATTCAAGGAGATTAAAAAAAGTACCCAGTGATCATACAATGATTAAATATAATTTAGATACAGTTATATATTAAACGCAACGGGATTAAAAATTGTTAAGAAGACATAGGCGTAGAATCTAAATAAACAATGCGATTATATTACTACTATATAAACAGATAGTTAGATAGATATTAGATAGATAGATAGAGAGCTAACAAAACAGCTAACATCCTAACCAAACAGCTAACAAAACAGCAAAACAGATAACAAAACAGATAACAAAACAGCTAAACAGCCTAAAAAACAGCTAAACAGCCTAAAACAGCAAAACAGATAACAAAACAGCAAAATAGATAACAAAACAGCAAAACAAACAGCCTAATAAACAGCCTAAAAACAGCAAAACAGATAACAAAACAGCAAAACAGATAACAAAACAGCTAAACAGCCTAAAAACAGCAAAACAGCGAACAGCTAAAAACAAAAACAGCCTAACCAAAAAAAAAACAGCTAACAGCTAACAAATAGATAAATAGAATAGATATACAATTATATTAACAATAAACTTTTACAAAATTCTTGTTGGAACGACACTGTCTCAGTAATTTAGAGACTATATAAGAAGAAAGAAATCAACATGCAACAAGTTAATTTGCAAGCAACAACGCGATTCATATAATGTCAAAAACAATTGAAGACATAACAGTGGAAAACCAGATTAGTGATAAAGTTAACATACTACAAAATATTCGTATTTTACCGAAGGTAAATGAAAAAATTATTGATTCTCACATTTTACAAGACAATTTAAGTGAATATTTAAAATTTGATAATAATTTCGACACCTATGACTTACTAAACATAAAATTAGACGAATTTTCAGACAATTCACATAATTCATATGACAAAGATTCCTTTGATTCTAAAAATACATCTCATAACAGTGTTGACAAATCCAAACAAACTCAAACAAACCCCAATAAACTAAAAGATGTAAATGAACAAATAAATGATTCTAACATTTTAAAAAATAATTTAAGCGAATGTGTTAACCATTTCGACGCCTCTGACTTACTAATCATAGACGAATATTCTGATATTTCAAATGACTCATTTTCTCACAACATTGAAAAAAAAAATACTTTATTATCACTAAATGAATTAATCCAGAACAATACTTCAAAAGAAACAACTAAAAATACATTTCTTAACTGTTTTGACAATATAGAGAACAATACTAACAAACTGAAAAATAACAATTCTAAAAAAACAGAGACTACCCTATTTCAAATAACTAAAAAAAAATTTACAATATCGAGAAAAAGTGTTGCCAAATTGAAATCTTTGGCGTTTTATTTAGAATACACAAGTAAACAAACAAACCAAAACTTTGCAAGATTAAATGATATATTTAACGAATTTGTAAAAACACTATAATTATAATATTAACATAACATTGAATTAATTTTATTCAAAAAATATGTAAATTTTAATTAGAAACCAATTGATTTTAGATTAAATTATATAGAAACAGAAATAAAATGCATTTACAACATAATAACATCAAAATAAATTGTTTTTGTGATAAATTAATAATAGAAAAGAGTTTTTACTATCTTGGTTTAATTTTTACAAATGTGTTTTTCTAAATCTAACCTAATCAAATGTTTTATTATTTAACTGATGAGGGAAAAAAGAAATATTTTATTTTGATGCTTCAAACATTCTATATTGAATTAATTTTAAAATGTTAATCGGTTCTCCACCTTTGTTCATAATTCATATTTAACCCCTTACAAATATATTTTGTTTTGTTGTATGCATCTTAACTTCCACAAGAAGGGATAGTTAGTAATCATGGTGTTTAAATGTGACAAGTGTTTAAAGAATTTTAATCGAAGAGATAATTTGGTACGTCATGTTAAAAGTGTTTGCAACAAACCAACAAAACAAGGATGTTCCAAGAAAAAGAAAAATACAGGTATGTAGAATAACATATTTTATTGTCCTTGATAACATTTTATAATAGTCAAATATTACAATTATTGATTGTCAGACCCTAATATTTTATTTAATTCCATATTTTGCAATATACAATGTCGAAAGTTATATAATAATTTGACATTATTACAAGCACAATGCCAGAGCTTAAAATCTTTATGATTATAACATTCAACAAATTCATTATATTTACTAAGTTTCGGTTCAAATTGTAATGGAATTTTAAGAATAAGACAAGAATCAAAAAGTTTCTTTAAACAATTAGCCTTTAAATCACCTTTAATCATAAATTTTGGACTATTATATCGTAAACGAATGTTAGACAAAATATCTTCAAATTGTGTTAAGTTGATAGATCCAGAGTTCCAGAGTAAACCGTGATATGTGTTTTCCAAATGATTTACAATCTTCATATCTGCTTCCTTTAATAATTTCTTACTATAAGGTGGTTTGAATAGAAAGGAAGAAAAATGCATACCATCATATACAGCTAACTCTTTAGGTATGAAACCGCTTGCCAATGGAAAACCTTGAATATCGATAGTACACATGTTCGCTCACCATTTTTTGTTGTTGTAAAATTAAACTAAATAGATTAGTTTTAATTGGAAACGCACTCTAACGATGTTAAAGTAAATCTAAATAATATTTTTCTAAATTTAAACTCTTATATATTTTTAAAGTTTGTGTGTTTTTAATGACCTAATTAATTTGTTTTAGATCAATTAAAATTCTGTCAAGAATGTAAAATATTTATAAAGACAAGTTCCTGGTGTCACCATGTTAGAACAAACTAACATAAAGCTAGCTCCATTAAGAAAACATCAGATGACAATATATGTATAATTAATTCAGCGTTCCAAGAAAGAATTATTTCATACAAAATTAGTCCAAATACTTTCCATTTAAAAGTTGACGAGTTTTTCAAAGAAGTGATGTCAAAAACACTGGAAACAATAGAAAAGGATCTTCGAAAACATAGATGTATAAAATTTAATCTGGAATTATTCGGACTTTATTTAAACCCAAACGATGGAAATCATAATATAAAGTCATTTAATACTCCATTCAGAATAATATGCAACAATTCAGATATCAAGAGTAATATTGATGAAATGAATCAAATAGTTGATAGGAAAGCCGATGAGTTTGCAGAGAAAGATTCTGGTAATTTAATTTTATATTAAATATATTTTTAAAATTTGTTTCAAAGTAACTATTTTTTGATAATTATTTTTTAACTTATTTCAGGATGGATTTTATTGAAGCTCATACATTTGGAATTGAATATTAATAAGTTCAACCCTCTCAAGGCAACATCACACATACCATTACCAGAAGAAATTAGAAAGAAAGCAGCTATAATTAACATTCAAAATAATGATGAATATTGTTTTGCATGGTCAGTATTAGCAGGCATTATTCCCCCAACAGGTCCTAATTATAAAACATCATCATATCCTCATTTCTCCACAGTTTTAAATTTAACAGATATTAATTTTCCTATAGCAATTAAAGATATTCCAAAGTTTGAAAGTCAAAACAATATATCAATTAATGTATATACATTGGAAAAAGTTAAAAAAGATTTTAAAACTAAATACGAAATTGTTGGCCCACTGTATTATAGAAAAGAGAAACTCGATCGACATATAAATTTATTATTATTTGGTGATGACGACGGAAATTTTCATTATTGCTATATCTCCGATTTATCAAGATTAATTTCTAATCAATTATCAAAACATAATGGGAAAAAATTTATTTGTGATGGTTGCTTACAATATTTTCAAACAAAAGAAAATTTAGATCGACATAACTTGCATGATTGTGACTATGTTAGGATAATATTACCAACAAAAAATCCAAAACTTGATAAATTTGGCAATATGGCTCCAGAAAATATTCTTAAATTTAAAGACATTCAAAAACAAATGGAAGTACCATTCGTAATCTACGCAGATTTCGAATGCATTCTCAAACCAATAAGTGAGACTATTGATAATAATTTTTCCACTTGTACTATTAAAAAATGTGAACATATTCCTTATTCATTTGGATACTATATCAAATGTAGTTATGATGATAGTAAATCAAAATTTGAATTCTATAGGGGTCCTAACTGTGATGAAGTTTTTATAAATTATTTGGAGAAGGATGTTCAATATATTTACAATAATTATCTTAAAAATATTAAACCAATGGAAAAACTCAATAGTATGCAAATGTTGCGTCACAATTATGCAACCGAATGTCATATTTGTGACAAACCCATTTTAAATCAGGCAGAAAAGGTGGCTGATCATAATCACAACACTGGGAGCTATAATGGACCTGCACATTCTATTTGCAACTTAAACTATACACAACCTAATTTTATTCCAATTATATTTCACAATTTAAAAAATTATGATTCCCATCTTTTTATAAAGAAATTGTGTTTGCAAAAAGAGTCACTCTCCGTTATAGCACAAAATAAAGAAAAATACATCTCGTTTGAAAAAGTTATACAAGTAGATAGCTATATAGACAAAAAGACGAAAGAAAAAAAAAGGAAATTAATACATCTTCGTTTCATAGATTCTTTCCAATTTTTACCACATTCATTAACTAAATTATCAGACACCCTAAACGATAATCAATGTAAGGAAATAAGAAAGTTTTTTCAAAACGATAAAGAATTTAATTATATTCGTCAAAAAGGTGTGTTTCCGTATAAACATGTTGATAATTATTTAAAATTGAATGAAAACACTCTACCAAATAAAGAACAATTTTATAATGAGTTAACAGATGAACACATTAGCGATGAGGAATATAAAAGAGCAAAAGATGTTTGGAATTTATTTAATTGCACTTCTTTAGGTGAATATTCAGATGTTTATCTCAAATCAGATGTCTTACTTTTAGCAGATATATTTCAAAATTTTAGATCTACTTGTTTAAATACATATAAATTAGACGCAGTTCACTTCTACACATTTCCAGGAATGAGCTTTTCGGCATGTTTACGTACTGGTGTAGAATTAGAGTTATTGACTGATCCAGACATGTTACACTTTTTTAAATCAAGTGTACGAGGGGGTGTTAGTAGTTGCGTTTGTAGAAAATCGATAGCAAATAATTTATTTCTTCAGGGTTATGATCCATCACAACCAACCAAATATATTATGTATTTGGATGCAACAAATCTATATGGTTATGCAATGTCTCAATATCTTCCAGAAAAAGATTTTGTTTGGCTTTCGAATCAAGAAATTGAAAATTTAAATATAATGAATATTTCAGACACATCTTCTAAAGGGTTTGTTTTGGAGGTTGATTTACAATACCCTCAAAATTTACATGATTCTCATAATGAATATCCATTTTTGCCAGAAAGCTTTATACCTCAAGATTCTAAAACAGCAAAATTAATACCGAATTTAAAAAATAAACAAAAATACATAATTCACTATACAGCTTTAAAACAATGTCTTAAATATGGCATAAAATTAACTAAAATACATAGAGTAATACAATTTACTCAATCTCCTTGGTTAAAAAAATATATTGATCTTAACACCGAGTTAAGAAATAAATCTAAAAATGAATTTGATAGAAATTTTTATAAACTTGCAAATAATAGTGTTTACGGTAAAACCATGGAAAATGTTGATAAAAGGACCGATATAAGGTTGGTTAGTGAATGGGCTAAAAATAAAAGAAGAGATGGTGCTGAAAATCTAATAGCAAAACCTTATTATAAAGATCATACGATATTTTCTGAAAACTTAGTTGCTATTCAAATGCAAAAAGTATTAATAAGTATGATAAGCCTATATACGTTGGTTTTTCAATATTAGACATATCTAAAACTATTATGTATGATTTCTTTTATGGATTTTTAAAGCCTCTTTATAAAGAAAATGTTAAATTACTCTACACAGATACAGACTCATTTATTCTAGAAATTCAAACAGATAATGTTTATGAAGACATAAAGCTAAATATTGACAGATTTGACACTTCAAATTATAAAATTAATAATAGTCACAATATGCCTATAAACAAATCTATTATTGGAAAATTTAAAGATGAATATGCGGGTGAAGTAATACTTTCTTTCTATGGTACAGGAGCCAAAGCATATTGTGTAAAAACAGAAAATCATTTGTTAAAAAAGGCCAAAGGAGTTAAGAAAAGTAGTATCAGTAAACAGTTGGACTTTATTCATTATAAAGATGTTGTAGAGAATAATAGTAAAACTTTTTGTTCAATGTATGTTTTTAGGTCACGATTACATAATATTTATACAGAATTAGTCAGCAAATTAGCATTAACATCAACTGATGATAAACGATTTAAAATTCCAAATAGTTTTGACACTCTAGCATGGGGTCATCAAGATATTCCATTTTATTTGTGGTTCAAAGATCATGAAATGGATTAAATCCATTCCAAACTCTATATATAAGAAAAACATTTACAAATAATTTTATTTTAAAAGTAGAATTACTATCATGTGTTTGGAATCTTTTGAAAAAGAAATCGACAACTGTTTGTTTAAGACTTATCAAAAAAGACTGTTATCCTTTAAACTGTGGAATGGAAAAATATCTTCAGAGCTACTTGCTAGTTCAGGATTTTATTATACATCGATTGAAGATGTTTGTAAATGTTTCTATTGTGGTCTAGAAATCTTTAATTGGCAGAGTGATGATTGTCCAATTAATGAACACTATAGATTGAAAAATTGTTGTGATTTTGTACAATGTTTATGGTATGCAAAATACAAGAAATGTAACCAAATTATGATAACCGATTGTTCAAAACATACTGAAACGAATGCGTACATAATGTTTATTATATTATTGTTATTGTTAAAAATTGTATATTTCTAATATGTCTGTAACTATTCCATTGTAACTTGTTATAACTTGTCCCTTCTTGTGTATAATATACTAAAATATATATATATATATATATATTTGTTTTGTTTTAATTTCCTTACTTTGTCATTATGAGGGTGGGGATATTAATATATAAAGAGTAGGAATCACAATTATTTACAAGTAGTTCAGTTCTGTTCTCCAACATGTCATATTTTAATCAATATATTAGTCAACCTAAAAATTCATATCCAAAACAAAATTTGAAGAGAAACAAAGAAATACTTTTAAACAATAAGTTGTTTTGTTTAAATACTTCAAAATATGTTAGTGTGGGATTAAGCTTAGATAATTTTCAACCTAAAATCAAAATTTGCAATCAAAAAGGATTTAACATTATTCTTACTTAGGAGGAGTGGCAGGGCATATTAAAACAACAAGGAGTGGTGGTCAACTATTGCTATTCAACAGATAACAATCATATTCCAATTAAGATTGTTGATGTAACAATATACTTTGAAACAGTTCATCAAGAACCGCTTATAAAATTTGAAAAGTTTAACGATTATCTCTACTTTACAAAAGACACTCTGGATAAATTATGGGAAATTCAAGAGCTAATTGATTATCGAATTCAAATGCTTAAAGGTCAAGAGTTTGAAAAATATTTTTCAATGATTCAAACTACATTGAATCCTTCTGTGGATTTAACGACTAGTGTGTATAATGTTCTAAATCCTTGTGAGAACACTAATAGTGAAAATGTTAGTGCAATGCTTGAACTATTATCCCTATATCCAAATGTTATAGAAAGTAAAATAAGAAGAGCTCCGAAAAGAAAATACTATGAAGAAAACAGTGAATATTAATGAATACAAATTATTATCATATAACTCTTGTTTGGTTTATTTCAATGGCATACTAAATTTTGTGTTGTAGTGAACTAACTATAAACTATCAATATGGAAAAGATATTTGTATGTGTGAGCTGTAAATGGCGCTTTAAACGAACAATAATATTTTGTGATGAACAAATTAATAATCCATTCTTAACTGGACCAATGTGTACAGAGTGTGCAATCAAAGAAGTAACAAAAAAGAAAAAACCAGCAGAGAACCAAACTAATCTGTAAAAAATATTGTACTATTTTTTAAAATATACAACACTATTTATTGTAAAATAAATGTAATCATGTATTATTATATTTTTCTATAATAATTGGTAAGATATTATATTATATTATATAAGATATTATACCTTGATTGCTAAAATATTTCCACATTCTATTTTTTAGGGTTCGATTAACACGCTCAACTATACTTGCTTTTAGATTTGAAAATGTGCTGTAATGATTTATATTCAAATTATTCATAAGCTGCTTATAATCCTTATTATAGAACTCCGCCCCAAAATCCGTTTGTATATTTGTCGGTTTGTTTGCTTTGTCTAAAATTATTTTCATTGCTAGAGTTACATCATTTCCTCGTTTACTTTTAAGAGGTTGAGCCCAAACATATTTTGAAAATGCATTAATTACGATCAAAATGTATCTGTAGCCTCTATTTATTTTAGCATAGGGTTGCATTTCTACCAAATCGGCTTGCCACAAATCGTTTATTCCTTTAACAACTACCCTTCTTCTATTATAATTTCTTCTAGCTGGCTTGTGTAATTCATCAACTATCGTTTCCTTAACGAGAGACATTATGATTTAATATAATAATTGTCCCAACTACTTTTATATATATTATTCCATTCTTGAAGCTTTTGTGTTAAAATAACTTTATCCTCTTCTTTTAAATATTCTTTAACTTTATCAATGTTTTTGCGCATGTCATCAAGCATATCTTTAATTTTAGTGTTTAAATATTTCAATGATGTGGGATTAAGCAAGGTGTCCAATTCACCCATTCTCCTCCATCTATTTTATTCACTTCTTCAATTAATTTTTTAATAATGTTATTAAACAAAGAACAAATATTAAGAACAATTCGCCTATCTGGTAAAGATAGCTCATTAAGTTGTCGACCTTTAAGAACAGCTATTTCGATATTATTTGTATTTAACTCTTCAATATCCTTTCTAAACTTTTTAATACTTTCTTTTGCATTAAAAAATACTACTTCCTTAATTTTTGTATTCATTATTTCATTTATTTTTTGAATATTTTCTTTAAAAAGTTTATTTTCATTTTTAACAAATTCCTCAAGCGATTTAATATCTCTACTAATTTTATTAATATTTGCATTAACATTTGATTCAACATCAAAATTTTTTAATGAAATATTATTGGTTACTTCATTTACAAGATCTTTAATATCTATATCATTTATTTTATAACGTTTTGTTATATGACGACCGAATTTATCTAACGTCATTTTGAAAATGTGCTAAAACGTTTGTTGTATTCTTTTATATTATGATATTGGCTTCTTTCAGTTCCTCTATAATTGAAATAACTTCATTATTGTGTCCTGTATGACCAGCATTCATAGAAGCCACCAGTAAGCGTAATCTGTCAACAAGTTCATTAGGATCATTCCAAAGCACAAAATCCGTATTTGGTTTGTTAACTTTTAAAGTTAACCCAGTTCCTTGTATATTTGAAGTTGTTCTTTTAACTCGATATGGAGCTTTACGTCTTGTGAATGTTGAGATTAAATTTTGAGCTGCAGGATTAAGAATTTTTGTTTTCGTTACACCTTTCTTTTGCAAATAGGGACCTATTATTGTAACATATTTATGTGATCCATTTCCTTGAACTTGTTCGTTAGGATCATTATTTCTGCGATATGCATTAGTTTGTGCTAATATATTCATATAATGTTCCAAATCTTCTTTTTTATAACTTGTCGGTTGTTTTTTAAATAATAATTCATATAAACCGGTAGTACCTGGATAGATAATACCTTTTACTACTATATCTTTTCCTTTAATCTCAACAGTTTCTCCTGTTAATCCTAAAAAGAATTTTTCAGTTTCCAAATCGTGAACTATTCCATAATGGTGATCAAATTTGTGTTCTAAATCCTTAACACCATCATCAATATAGGATCGAGGTAATGCGTGAAACTCTCTTAGCCATTGTTGATATGCAGGTGTTCCAACATATGTTTGAATTGATTGTCTAGTTTGTTCCAAGATATCTGAAAGGTTTCCTAATGTTGAATCGTTTGATGATGCTGATGGGGGAGTTGTTTCGGCTATAACACTTGTTTCTTGCATATTGGGTATACTAATCTCTGAAGCAATACTTGTGTCAAAAAATGATGGTAGTTCTGTTGGGAGCATTGGAGTTTTACCAGTTTTGATTTTTCTTGTCTTTTGTGGAGTTGATGTTTCATAATATTTTGTATATGATGGAATCTCTTCTTTTATGTCAAGGGGTTCAATTTTAGCAATGTTTGAAATTATTTCTTGTAGTGGTTGGATTATTGGTCTATAGGCTTCTTCCAGTTTCGCATGAGATTCGAATTCAGCATTTTTTAAAGCTTGATATTTTTTTCTAACTGAAATCCTTGATTTAACAAGTTGTCTTGCTAACTGTTCATTCATGGCTGAATATTTTAAAAGAATTATGTGGTTTTATAAGTAAATGTAGGAATCAAATCCTTTTCGATATCTGCCTGAATTTATATTGGAATCTTTATCTATTACCAAAAATCCAAATTTTTCCTTCCAACATAATAAACACATTTCTTTAAACTGATTAAACGACATTTCAACATTTATATGATCATCATAAATATGTTTTAAATTTGTATTGTCTTGTTGAAAAACAATAATTAAATTTGCATTGTCTCGCACCAATTGTTTAGGAATTGCCGAATATGTCTGAGCTAGATAAAATACATCCGTATTTCTATGTCTTCCAAAACAAAAATAATTCTTTACTACATTCTGATTACAACAAACTATATCGTCAAAAATTATTATGGCGTTTGACAATATTTCCTGAGGTGAAACTATGTTTTCTTCATTCTCTGATTCATAATAACCAATTTCTTTTATCGATTTAAAAAGTGTTCTTAAATATTCATATTTCGATTGGTATAAGGATTTAGAATAAATATATAAATTTTCAAATCGCAATCCGTTGGGATCTTCAATTAAACTAATAATTATAGCGGTTTTACCGCAGCCAGAGGGACCCACGACTAAGGCTCTCTTACTACACCCTTCAAACAATTTTCCATGTTTCCTAAATTTATTTGTTGCAATATCATGATCCTTAATTACAATAGAGTATGGTTGTTTTTCAATCCTCATAGAGAGTATTTAAGTTGATGGTCAATGTAAAACTAGTCATTTTGTTTAGATATTTTAACTATATAATGTTTCATCCATATAGGAAACATGTTACTTGTAATCCAAACAACAAGAAAAGAGGGTGTGGTTTACTAAATTCTCTCATCAATAAATTGCCTTTTGAATTACATCTTCCTGGTTACAATTTTTGCGGACCTGGAACAAAGTTAGAAAAGAGATTGTTGAGGGGTGATAAAGGTGTAAATTTATTAGATGAGGCTTGTAAGGAGCACGACATTGCATATTCAAAATCGAATGATATAAAAAGTAGACATATTGCCGATCAATTACTATCTGAGAAGGCTGCAGCACGATTCAAAGCTAAGGACTCTAGTTTTGGAGAAAAAACAGCATCGTTGGGAATAGTCGGCATCATGAAAGTTAAAAGAAAGTTTGGTATGGGTCTTAAGAAAAAAAAAGGGTTAGGAATAACATTATCTCAAGTTATTGCTCAAGCACGAAAAGGAATGAAGGGAAAAAAGTTTAAAAGTTTAAATGATGGTATTAAAACTGCTCTAAAGTCTATTAGGAAACATGGTAAAGTAATATCTCCGAAAAGAAGAATAATACCGATTCCAAAAACTGGTGGATTTTTACCCTTGATACCATTATTTGCTGGTTTATCCGCCTTAGGCGCTTTGGGGGGAGGCATTTCTGGTATCACGAAGGCTGTCAATGATGCAAAAGCCGCCAAACAAAAATTAGAAGAAGATAAACGCCACAATCAAACCATGGAGTCTATAGCGTTAGGACAAAAAGGAAGTGGTCTTTATTTAAAACCTTATAAATCAGGATGTGGTTTATATTTGAAACCATATTCAAAAAACTGCTAAAACATATACCCCTATCACCTCTTACTAATTATGATTTAGATGTCAAGTTGCTAAAAATTCCAAATTTTAGAGGAATATTTATGAGAAATAAGTTACCTAAAAAAATTAAGAGTGTTGAATGTGGTATTATTAATCTAGACGATTCTAAAGGTGATGGAACTCATTGGACAGCCTATATAAAAAAAAGAAAACGAATAAATTATTTTGATAGTTATGGTAATCTGCGACCTCCAACTGAATTAATTACATATTTTCTAAGTGATAATAATAGCAATGTTATAAATTACAATTATGACAAGTATCAAACTTTTGATACCACAAATTGTGGTCAGTTATTATTGGAAAATGGGCTATGGAAAATTAAAGAAAGATTCAAGTTTTAAAACCGTCTATTTGTCTTTTAAACTAAGACCACTCGGAAAGCACGCCAGTATAACACTACATATAAAATCCTATTCTAAAGAAAGGTCTAATCCCAAAACCGCCCTATATGGCTGATTTATTGACACTTAACTTACGGACATATTTATGGATATATTTGGTTACACTTTCCCTAACAAAATACAAGCCAGACTACAGCGTCTCACTGATTAAGTTATTTTTGCCTTTATGCATTTTAGATGCATTATATTCCAACAGTTATGTTTAAAATTTCTTTATAATAATACATGAAACATAATAAAAAGTATTCATTGTTGAAATCTTATGGAGATATGTCCTATAGTTTTGTGATTAGCGGCAATTCTGCCATTTTAGCAACAAAATTTCATCCTCCCATATATTTAGAAGAAAATAACAACTATGTTATTGGACTTGTCAATTTTGAGACATTCAATGCTATTCCCAATATTGATGAAAGCAATAATCGTTTATTTTATGGAGAAATTGGTGAATTTATAACTATCCCGCCAGGCAGTTATGAAATTGATAATATTGATAAATTATTACAAGAAAAATTGAGAGAAAAAGATATTTCTTTTTATCTTCATGCTAACAACAATACATTACGTTCAATAATTAAATGTTCTGAAAATATTATCTTTAGATATGGATCTATAGGTACATTGTTGGGATTTAATAATCAAATATTGGATTCGAAACAAATTCATATTTCTGAACGCCCTGCAGAAACAATAAAAGTAAACTCAATAAATATCGATTGTAGCATTGCTGAAGGGTCATACTTAAACGGTGCTCCGGTTCACATAATACATCAATTTTTTCCTAGTGTAGCTCCTGGTTTTAAAATTATAGAATCACCTCAAAACGTTATATATTTTCCAGTTACTGCCAAGGTTATTGATAAAATAGTTATTAAAATATTGGACCAAGAGGGGGAACTTGTTAATTTTAGAGAGGAAACCATAACGCTAAGACTACATCTTAAAAAGGTAGAAGAATAATGGTTTTTCTTTACAACAAGATTTTGTCAAGTAATAAAAACTTTCATATAAAAAGCTTTAATTCAGATTCTGTTAGTAATAGAGAAAACTCTAAAGGGTTAACATCTTCTAATAGAAAATTTTTAATATCTTTGGGTTTCAAACTTAAAACATAATATGGATCATCTTAATGTAAAGCAAAACATTCTTGTAGATGAATCTATAACTAGTTATGAAATACTTTCATTCGACCCCTTTAATCCAAACAAACTAGGACCTAACGATGAAATTACAATAGCTTTACAACAAACAGGAAAATATTCATTACCTTGCAAGAGTGAAATATATTTAGAATTACAAGTTACTAAAGAGGATGGTACTCCGCTAAAAAATACAGTATTAATCAATAATGCTCCTGCATTTATATTTAAAGAAATGCGATATAATTTGAATGGTGTCAATCTTGACTCTGCGAGAGATCTTGGTATCACATCTACAATTAAGGGTTATGCATCTTTTAATCAAAACGAGAGTGCAAAATTGGAAAATGCTGGATGGTATCCAAAATCAAAAGTAGCAGACAAAATTATGACTGATGACAAGGGGAATGTTTCTTTGTGTATTCCTCTAAAGCTATATTCCGGATTCTTTGAGGATTATAATAAAATTATTTTGAATTCACAACAAGAGCTTATACTTATTAGAAGTAATGATCCTATAGATGCTTTATTACGCACTAGTGATGAAGATGAAACAGCAAAAATTATAATAACAAAGCTTTGTTGGCGAGTTCCTCACATTACTGTAGCTATTCCACAAGAACTAGCATTAACAAAACTAATCGATAAGAATAGTGATATACTTATTTCTTTCCGAAGTTGGGAGTTGGTTGAATATCCTGAATTATTAGAAACAACAAGACACAATTGGACTGTCAAGACTTCTTCCAAAATCAATTCTCCACGTCATGTGTTATTTTGTTTGCAAACGAATAGACGTGGCAATATAAAAATGGATATGAGCAAATTTGATCATTGCGACTTAAGAAATATAAATGTTTATTTAAATTCTGAAAGATATCCCTATAATGATCTTCAACTTGATTTTGCAAACAATAAATTTGCAACCGTATATGAAATGTTTTCTGAGTTTCGTCAAATGTATTATAATCAACCCACAGAACCAATTTTCAATCCAACCGATTTTAAGAAATATGCACCAATAGTTTACATTAATTGTTCCCATCAGAAAGATTTGCTTCAAACTGGTCCGATTACTTTGAAAATTGAATTTGAAACTAAAGACAAAGTACCTCCAAAAACAGCAGCATATTGTCTAATTATTTATGATAAGGTATTTGCTTACAACCCACTAACTAAAATTGTAAAACAACTATAATACTATTTGTATGTGTTTTATTTTTTTCAGTTATATTTTTGACTTCAAAGATGAAACAGTCTATTTTTTAAATGATTTTACTTGTAATAGAACAAATTGATAATTTCTTAAAAGAGTTGGAAAAGTTAAAAAACCAAATTAATACTTATACCACTAAAAAAATTGTCTTTAAGAGATTTGCAGATATAAAAATATGCGATTAATTTTGGATTTGCAAGGATTTAAAGATGATGAAAACAAGTTTATTCCAAAGGAATTAGCTACATATGATGGAAACAGAATCAGTCACTATATCTTTAAACCACCCTATCCATTAAGTTTGTTATCTCCAGAATCGCATAAACAAACTGTTTGGCTAATGAAAAATCATCACCATATCGATTGGAACAGTGGATTTACTCCATTACACTATTTTTCTAAAATAGTAAGTGAATTGACCAAGGACTTTCAATTTATTTATGTCAAAGGAGCTGAGAAGGCGGATTATATTAGAAAATATTGTAAGAACACTGTAATTGAAATTTGTGAAGCACCAATTCTGCATAAATCTAATCCTAAATGTTTTCATCATTCAAACACACCGTCAATGTGTGCTCTTTCAAATATATTTTATTTGTATGATAATTTTTTTATGAATGAATAAAAAACATTATTTTATTTAATTTGTTTTATTTTACTATATTCTAACATTAATACATTAATATGATCACTTAAGTCTAACATTCTAAATTCTAACACTAACTTATAAAAATTCTTAGTCTCTAAAAAGTTTATACATGCTTTAGCAGCCATTTTACACATTGATACATGATCCATATAGTTTATCCATAATGTTGTATTTTGAGCGTCACTATCACCCACAAGAGCATAATATTGTGAACACGCTTCCGACATAATAAAGTTCTCAAACATTTCTCTAACAATAAGATCCATTTTACGAATAATCACATGAAATGTCAGTAATCATTGATCTCATTTCACACATTTCGTCTTCAGCCAATAATATATATTTCAATGCATCTTTATTATCATCTGACACATATTGTTTAAATTTTCTCAACTCATAAGCAAATCCAACATCTATCAATCCTTTTAAAAACTTTGTAATCTCCTCGTCGTCATAGTATCCTTGACACAATTTTACACCTTTTTCATAATGATGTATCACATTATTATAATAACGAATCCACTCTGGTTTACTGTGCATAATATGTGCAAATTTTGAATTAATTTCTTTATTAAACTCACTCTCCAATTCTTTAACACATTGTAACAGGTTGTTGTTTGTTGATTGCATTTGATTGAAAGTAAACTAAACTTTGATGATGATACAATTCTTTTCCAACATTTTAAAGATTATCTCCCCTCTTTGTGTTCTCTCATAGATTTGAGTGGGGAGGGTTTGTTCGTTTCTTTTCAATATATCTCTCACTTTAATTTAGTACAAGTCCCATCTCTCTCTCCCTTGCAATATATGAATCTACCTTCTCACTTCATAGTACGGAAAGGTGCGTGCGCAACCCTCCTCATTCTGCTCTCTCATAGGGTTTTTTGGAGTGGGGGGATGCGCGCGCAACCCTCCTCATTCTGCTCTCTCACAAATCTATTACTAACGACAACACGTTTTGGGAAAACTATTGTTGCTACATTATACGATCAATGGAATGATGAGACATTTCAAACATTTCTACCTAAGCGTGTAGCTGATGCGTTTACTGAGATTTTTATTGATGATATGAATATGTCAGGTGATAAATATACTTTGACGTATTTGGGACAGAGTAGAAATGTATTAATAAATATGCATATGCATATTATGAATATGCATTAATAAATTTTGGTTGTTTGGAATAGACATTTTTAAAAGAATTTTAATATTTTTATTGTTTATCATATTAAGTATTAGTTGGATATGTAATAGAATAGTTGTTGATGGCACATGTGAGGCAGCACATACATAAGCATTAAAAATATTTTCTATTTAAGATGTGTGACGAATCTATTATCAGAGAAAACCAAGATTCCTATGTTTATGATTTGTTAACTAGACTACAGCAGATGGCTGAAGATATTTTAAATTTTGCAATCGGATTCGATGTGGATTTATACCGAAAATACATGAGCGATGCAGTCAATTTTTACGCTGGGGCCCATGTTTGTCAAAAATTCCTATATGGTGTCATTGGTGTAGAGGAATTTTGCCGGAAAATGATTGACGAAGAATTGGGTTCTATGTTGCTCGAAATGCCACATATACCCATTGACTTATTGGTAATTTATGGTGTGGTGCCCCAAAATGACGGCATGAACACAAATTTTAATGGAAATGATGCAGCCATTTCTACCAATGATGTTAAGATGGATGTCATTGAAGAAGAAACAGAACAATTTAATGGTTGTGACCATGGGTATGAAATCGCCACTGGTGCCACTTCCAGTAATGACATTGATGAAAACGTATTGTAATGTCTAAAAAATTAAATTGTAAATAAATTATGTTTAGATATATATTGTTTTATTTTCCCAAATATACTCTAGGTAAAATGAATTTAATATAAGTGGATAATAGTTATATTAAAAAATAGATTAGTTGGGAGTAAGGATGGGTCTTGTTAACAACACAATTGATAAATTTGGTCGTCAGCGGGTAAATACACTAGTTCAGTTATTACGTGGTTTACCGGGGGTTGGTTTTAAACTCACCTCTGACGATCAATACGACATTGGGGGAAAGTCCTTGTGTAATGTTGCAAAGCCGACCAAGAATAATGATGCAGCTACTAAACTATATGTACTTGAGGAAATTTCCAACGTACGCAAACAGATATATGATATAATTAATAAAGATTTCTTGGCACATTTTAATAAACTACAAAGCGAGTTTGAAGAACGTTATAATACTCGCTTATTCAATTTTGATGGACGAATTGTTGCCCTTGAGAATGAACCTAAGCTGTCAGATATTCCATTGTACTCTGGTGGCGCAAGCGCATCATCTTAGATATACTCAAAGGACGGTTACAAGTGAAGGTCATCTGTTATGTATATAGACTCGAGACAAAAACCTAGTAACTCAGTTGGTATCAGTCTACTGTGAGGTAAAAATAGAGGCATATTCTATTTTTACTCATTTCTTGTAAAACAGTTTGGGTTATTATTGTTATAATATTATTTGACATTGGTTCTGATTTCAATATCACGATCGATGGTCAGACGTGCTAATGATGTTATTAGTTATAATAATATAACAATAACAAGGACATGAACCTTATGGGTTAAGGTTGTAGATTAAGTAGTTAAGGTTATAATAAGATAATATAAGGATGATTGTAACAGGAGAGAAAAGAATCAATACTCAACCCTTTTTTGAGTAGGTTGTTGATATTAAGACTGATCTAAAATGTAGTTCTAAAAATATACCTTTAGCATGGCTAATGTCCGCTGATGTTTTATTACGAACCAGCAACATCTATTACATGGCGACCCTGCCAGTGGACTTAGTCATGCAAGTCCAGTATTAGTGAATAAAAAGTTTAGTTCAGTGAAAGTTGTGCAAAAATGGGAAGTGTAAGGCAGTTAATTATGAAGGGGTCATACCACAAGCCCTTCAATGGTAAACCTTTTAATACATCTATACGTCCAAAGTTTGATAGAAAGCAGATTTCAAATGACCAGACCATGTCCACGAAGGCGAATGTACGTGTGAGGCCTTTGTTGAAGAAAGGTGAGGCAAAAAGCCGCTCGTACTCAACGTGGGACTAATGGCACATGACGTTATGGTTAAGGGAGACCCAAAGCATCTGTTAAAATTTTTAAAGTGTTATAGGACTGTAAGTTGATTTATATCGTGTTTGTTTTTTTAAATTTTATTTTAAAGATGACTCGAATTTTTTTAATTTATTTGATACTGGGCGCCTTTTTTTGGCTTCTCGAGTATGGCACCGAGGATGTGACAGCGACTGATTGATGGCATTGAGTTACCGATTGTTTTTTTTTTTTTTAGTAAAATTAAACCGAAAGAAGTAATTTTATGTAATTAAAATTTTATTGAAGTGTGATAAAATAGGACTCCATATAAAAATTTTCGTCTTTAATAAGAAATATTTAATATATTTTTTTTATTTTTCTATGAACCAGGATTCTTGAATGAAGTTAGCTTAGTGCATCGTTGTGAGACCTGCGATTCAAATATATTAATACGGAATATAAAAATCAGAATTCTCGATCGGCGTTAGCCTTAAGTGCATCGTTGAGAGACCTGATATCCATATGTGATGATGATTCATCACTTATGTATATTATACATATACATATTTGCAAATTAATTGCAATAGAAGACGAAACAATTGAATTTATTGTTATTATTTTTTTCAAAGGAAGTTGATTCTTTAGAATTAAAAATACATATTCAGCGAGTAATTTGTAACGTGAATAATAACTTAATGGCATCAAGAAAGTAAAAGAGTAATAATATATTGTAATTATAGAAATGTAGGTTTAGAAGTCATAGTCGATATTTATAGACGTTATAGTTGATATAGAAGTTATAGTCGATATTTATAGAAATTATAGTTATAAAAGTGTAATTATAGAATGAGTTTTAGCGCACACATTTAGTTAGTGCAGCGCATTTGTGTATGTATATAGTATACATAGGTCTAAAAAAAAATCAAAATTCTAGACCTTTGATTTTTTTTTCCTTTCCCAAGGGAGGTGTGAGGTAAAAATAGAGGCATATTCTATTTTTACTCATTTCTTGTAAAACAGTTTGGGTTATTATTGTTATAATATTATTTGACATTGGTTCTGATTTCAATATCACGATCGATGGTCAGACGTGCTAATGATGTTATTAGTTATAATAATATAACAATAACAAGGACATGAACCTTATGGGTTAAGGTTGTAGATTAAGTAGTTAAGGTTATAATAAGATAATATAAGGATGATTGTAACAGGAGAGAAAAGAATCAATACTCAACCCTTTTTTGAGTAGGTTGTTGATATTAAGACTGATCTAAAATGTAGTTCTAAAAATATACCTTTAGCATGGCTAATGCCCGCTGATGTTTTATTACGAACCAGCAACATCTATTACACTACAATCGATTTCTCAATATGGAATCCAAATCAAAAAGTAAAACTACATTAAGTTCCGATCCACCCCAAGCTCCAGAACAACGACGACAGCAACAACAACCATATCAGACCATGTCAAGCTGTTCAACCGTGAGCGAGACAAGGGGGGACTCACCTAGTCCATCTCTACCAGATGCCCCACTAGATACGTCGGATGAAGAGTACTTCAATGGTGACGATGAACAAGAAGATGATGAAGAACGTGGTTTCCGGGCCATATGTTTATGCAAAAATGAACTTTGTCAATTTGGTTATAGTCCATAAGTGTAGTGTAAAAAAACAATATAAATATTATTATTATATCTGTGTTTTATTTAATATATTATCTATTAACAAATCTTTCAAGATACATTCTATTTCTATAGTCACATGATAAAACGCCTGCCAAAACTGTTTCCAGTTCTTTTATTCTTCTTTCGAAGCGATATCTATCAGCCATTAGCTGTTGTAGGTTACTTTGTCGCGCTTCTCTGTATGCAAAACTCCAAACATATGTTTGGTGTATTGTATTTTTCTCTATATTAAATCTTACTTTCTTCAGGTTACTATACAAATAAAATTATTTTCCATCGTTAGTTACATATATTATAGATACCACTAATTAAATGCTTAATTTAACAAAATTGATATATCTCTAATTATATTTATACAAAATCAGACTTATCGATCCAAGAGTTAAAATTGGTTGGAAATCCTAACCATTTTACAAACAATTGATCATTGTGATTTTTCTTGCGTTTCTTGAGAATTTTTTCCACTAAATATACACCGGGACTGTTAGTTTTTTGTAGCTCGGGTTCATAAAAACATCCTTTAATCGGTTGACCTTCTAGTGATTCCAATAGATATGTAGGTGGATTAGTTACATTAACTTTTGATATTTTAAATAGCTCTGTTGACCATGAAGGTGTATATACTTTGTCAAATATGCTCTTATACTTGCTGATGCGAGCGATATCACCCAAACGATATCACCCAAACGATACTTTATTTTCCTCGGAACAATTTTCAAATGGTTGTATGCATTAATTTTTGAATCTTCTTTCACATCTTTCGGTTTCATTCCAATGGTACGGTGTTTAGTGTTATTATAGACTTTCGTTATAGATGATAATATTTGCAACCATCTATACGAACCCCTAGCCGAGAATTGTTTATATAGACTATTTTTTAAAGTTCTTATAACACGTTCAACAATTGCCGCTTTCTTCGTACTATACGTGGAATAATGGTTTATGTTGTATTTTCTTATAAGAGCTTGAAAGTTGTTATTATAAAATTCTTTTCCTTGGTCACTTTGCAAATTGGTTGGTGTGTATGAGGCCTCTTCAATGATGATTTTCATCGCATTCGTTACTTCAACACCGGTCTTATTTTTAACTGCTCTTGTATAAACATACTTGGAATAACAGTTTATACATACGACAATGTAACGATAGCCATCGTTTTCATCAGCATATTGTTGCATTTCCGCCAAATCGATTTGCCACAAATCATTATATCCTTTTATTATAGTATGTCTTCTAATGAAATTTTTTCTTGCACCTTTATGTAGTGCATTAACTATTTTAAGTTTTTCGGGGCTAGGATCCATAGTATACGTGACGTCTTATTCACCACTGATGAATGTAATGAATTGTAATTCTTAATATATTATACCCTCCTCTCGAAGCTCTTCAACAATTGACATAATTTCATTATCGTGTCCAGTATGTCCGGCTACTTTTGAACTCCACAATAATCGTAATCGATCCACCAACTCACTGGGTTTATTCCAGTAGACATATTGAGATAATTTAGATGATAAAGTCTTCTTTACAGGTAACCGAATTTCCGATTTCTTTTTTTTTCGGGCAGCACCAAGCTTAGTTCCCTCCATTAGCTTAGTTTTATAATTTGTCTATATTTTAACCATCGGGTTTCCCTTAAACCCATAGTCTTATTATAATTAATATATGCAGCATTTGTTAATTCCAAAATATCTTTGTATTCTTGAAGAGTGTCTTTGTTCCATTCACTTTCTTCGGCCACGATTGGAGGATTTTTTAGAAAAATCAGGTCATAGAGTTCATTTGTTCCATTGAATATAGCAATATTTCTGTTGTTTTTATATAATGACACCTGTCCGTTAGGAAAACGCACTTCTACATTACCAATAAATGTTTTCTTTTTATTTACTTTATCATAATAGATACCATAAACTGTATCATACTTCGATGGTTGCTTTTGTAACCCCTTCAGATAGATATTAATGTTTTTTAAAGATGGCGATGAACTAGATAAGTCAGATTTGTTTGATGGGGATGGTGTTGCAAACAATGACTCATACATACATATATTCTATGTTTCAGTGTAGGTGACCCCATTGATGGATCCATTGACATTGTATCTGCTGTTAATTCCATATTTGTGCTGGAACTACGACTTTGTGGTTTAGTTTTAGTAACTAATTTTTGGGTTATTATTGGCTGATTCTGCTGCTTCACTACTATATTGGATATGGATTTTAGCGGTTTAGTAATGGGTTCGTAAAACTGTTCCAAATCAATGTTATTTTGTGCTTTAGCTGCTTTAATTTGCTTAAATTTTTTTCTCACTGCACTGGTCGTTTCCACCAGCTTACGCTTTAAATCGATTTCTTCATTCATGATGTTTTCAAATTACCGGACAATGATGAAATGAGCTGCTATGGTTACTTCTATAAATATATATAGCTATCGAAACCCTTGCGATATCTTCCCGAATTTACATTACTATCTTTATCGATAACTAAAAAACCATACTTGCTGTCCCAGCATTTAGAGCACATTTGTTGAAATTGCTGAAACGTCAGGTCAGGTGAAACATGATTGGAAAATATATGTCGCATATTCATCTCATCCTGTTTAAACATTATAATGAAGTTGGCATTATCTCGCACAAGTTGTTTAGGAACACGTGAATATGTCTGGGCTAAGTAAAAAACATCCACATTTTTATGGCGTCCCATACTAAAATATGATCTTATGACATCCTGTTTCTCACACATAACATCATCAAAAATGAACACCGAATTTGGTTTTGCATCTGACGGTTCCACAATATTATTTCCATCACTAAATGTATAGTAGCCAAGACCTTTAATTGGTAATAAGATTTTTCTTAAATATTCATATTTTGGTTGATATAGTGACTTCGAGTAAATGTATACATTTTCAAAGCGCAATCCCAATGGATGTGTAAGCAGTGATATGGTTTTCCCACAGTTCGAGGGGCCAATTAGCAGGCCGCGAATAGATGATGGAAGCAATGGGCCATGTCTCCTTAATATTTTCTGATCTTGTCCGGATCCGACCTTCTCATCAAGATTATCGACTGGTAATTTTTGTTTAAGCGCCACAATTCTCATTTTGTTTATATTTTATAGCTGTTTTACATTGATCGTAGTCATTCAGATGTCATCCGTCAAACGAAGTGGACGGTCTGGTTTATCGCGTAAGACTGGTACTGGTATTGTTAATACATTAATTAATAGGCTACCGATTGAGGCGCATATTCCCGGTTACCAGTATTGTGGACCCGGTACAAAAGTAATAAAACGCGTTAAAAGAGGTGATCAAGGAATAATCCATTGGATGCTGCTTGTAAAAAACACGATTTAGCTTATTTACATAATAGTGAAGATTTAAGTGCACGTCACCAAGCCGATTACGAACTCGAGCAAAGCGCTTGAAAAAGAGTAAAATCCAAGGAGGCCAGTGCAAAAGAAAAAGCTGCAGCTTGGCTCGTAACCAATATAATGAAAACAAAACAACGTTTTGGTATGGGTATGCCGACTGGGCAAAACAAACGGTCTCGTCGTCGCCGTGGGAATGCTTCGAAAAGAAATGGAGCCAATAAGTGTAGACAACGTCAACAGAAAAAAGCTTTTGGTTCAGCTATTAGACAACCAATTCGATTACAATTATTAAAAGCTGGAGGAAAAAAAGGTATTGAAAAAAATATAATGAAAGCATCAAAAATAGCTATTATCGCTGCCCGAAAATCTTTAAAAACAGCCGGTGGCAAACGGATAATTCGAACTCCTCGAATTATACCGATCCCTAAAACTGGTGGCATATTACCGCTGATACCAATATTTGCAGGACTGTCAGCTTTAGGATCCTTAGCTGGCGGTGCAGCGGGTATTATGCGTGCTATAAAGACGATAAAAAATGCGAATGCTGAGAAAACAGGTGCTACCTTACATCTGCGTTCAAAAAAAGGAAATGTATTGTTTCTTAAACCATACCGTGCAGGTATGGGTCTATTTCTGAATAATAGCAGTGTAAAATCAAAAAACTATTAAAATCCCTACCTCAACGTCCACTATCCAATATTGATTTACAAAAGTATGCTTTAAAGATGAAAATACCATATTTTAGAGGGGTCTATATGAGAGACTCGTTGCCAGTGCGCGGACCCCAACGCAATTCAGCTGCAATTATTAATTTGGATCACATATGCTACGGTACTAGATAGTAATTGCAATGATAAAACTAATAACAAAACAAACTTACCTACAATTGTTATTAAACCCAAGATATCGCAAAACTCGCAAAAGAGCAGAAAGGAAATTCAAACATCCGTAGATCCAGCAAAGTTAAGTATTGGAATTAGAAACATTAAGGAAACCAAACATGGAAATATAGTAATTAAATGCGACACAGAACAGGATTTAAAGCATTTTAAGGAAGAAGCTGAAAGAAAACTTAAAGGAATGGACGAAGTAGAGCTACCAAAAAAAATTCCTCCTAAAATAAAAATAGCTGGCTATACGGGTGAAGAATCAGTAGAGAATGTAGAAGCCAAAATTAGGAAACAAAATAAATGGATTGATGCGCTTGATCATCTGAAGATAACATACATTCGACAACTTAAAAATAAGCGGAACTCTATCATATATGCAGAATGCTCGGGAAGTCTCTTTGGCAAGATGCTAGAACACGGGAAGGTGTACATAGACTGGGAACGTTTACCAGTGTATGAGGACCTGACCGTTTCACGATGCTACAATTGCCAAGGTTTTCATCATAAGAGCAATAAATGTACAAAGAAAGAAGTATGTGGAAACTGTGCAGGAAATCATAGTACGCATGATTGTGACCACCATATAAAAAGATGCATAAACTGCAAAGTGGCCAATGAAAATTATAAATTGCAACTAAACACAGATCACACAGCACTCGACAAGGAATGTCCATCTCTGAAATACCATATAGGAATTTTAAGAAGCAAAACCGATTATTAAAGTTGAACAAATGGTATTTAACGCTCAGGATGATATATTAGAAGAGATAAGTGATGAATTTGGGATTCAGAGCGAAATGGTGGACTATAGGAGATTGGAGGTTATTAATAGTAAAAATATATATTTAGCTTAATTCATTTTAATATTAGAAGTTTAAACAAAAATATTGATAATTTAATTACTTTTTTGGAAACTTATAAATTACATTATATGGATATTGTTGTGCTTACTGAAACCTTTCAAATTGATTCGATAGGCAACTGTACCATTCCGGGCTATAAGATTTTCTATAATGAAGCGAATTATAATAAGAACGACGGTGTTGTTATACTAGTGAAGAAACATTTTAACGCTGATTTCTCATTTACGCGGTTGGCAAATTCAGGGGCAACTCTCAGTAGAATAAATTTTGAAATAAATAGTATGACATTTGGTTTAACGGCAACATATAAACCTCCACCCATTCCAAAGACTGATTTTATAAATGACTTACACACATACCTTGAAACAAAAAATTTTTCTAATATTGAAATCTTTGTTGGAGACATTAATATAAATATCTTGGAAAAAAATTATAATCATGTTGCAAATTACCTTGATACAATGAGCTCACTGGGTTTTCAATCATATATCAATTCGATAACAAGATCTAGCTCAAAAACTTGTCTAGACCATTTGTTTATTAATCAGAAATTAAAATCAAATAATTTATGTTTGGACTCTTATACATTGGAAGAAGATATAACTGATCACAGCCCAATCATGTTTCTCGTCAGCCAGAGAGAAAAACCTCAGGAAAACTTAATAAAACCCCAAAATGACACTAAATCGAAATTGAATATTCCTAAATTTAAACTACTATTACAAAATTTTGATTGGTCAATAATAATGAATGAAAATAACCCTGAAAAAGCAACGACAATTTTCTTAGAGACCTACCTACAATTATTATCAAGCGCAACACAAACTTATACTATTAAACACAAAAAATACAAAAAAATTAAATCTTGGATTAGTGATGGCATTATCACTTCAATTAAAACTAGAGATAAATTGAAAAGAAAATTATCTAGAAATTATAACGCTCAATTAGAAAAAGAATACAAAGAGTACAGAAATAATTTAAACAAACTTACACACAAGCAAAAGAATCAATATTATAAAGAACAAATTGAACATAATAAGAGTGACATGAAAAAACTTTACAAAATAATTAAGGATGCTACCTATGAAAATAAAAACAACAATACTTTTTTAAATATAAAAAATAAGGATGGCAAGAATTTTAATAGTTTGCTTGAGGCGTCGAATTTTTGTAATGACTATTACATTAATATTGGAATAGAAATGGAACGAGCGATTCCACCACCGCAAACTGAACAGAGGGTGGACCCACCGGTAATAAATTCTATCTATTTTAACCCCGTAACAAAAAATGAATTAATCAACTACATTTCAACTTTAAAAAATAATAGTTCACCGGGTTATGATGGTATCCAAGCAGATGTTTTAAAACAGACGCATTCTGAAATAATTAAACCGCTACTACATATATTAAACTTAATACTTGAAACTGGGAAAATACCCCCTGAATTTAAAACATCAATAGTAACGCCAAACAGGTACCTCGATCTCCATAAATAATTATCGACCTATCAGCCTTATTGGTAATTTTGCAAAGCTATGTGAAAAATGTATAAAAACTAGACTAATCAATTTTTTTTAAATCAATAATGTTTTATTTGCAAATCAATTTGGATTTCTAGAGGCGTGTAGCACCGAAGACGCCATGCTTGCAACATTTGGATCTTGGACAACAAACCCGAACAAACCCGAACAAACCCGAACAACAATTCTTATTTCCAAGAAAAAGATAGGTTCTTCAGCCAAGTGGATGGACTACCAATGGGCCCTGCTCTCTCGCCGATAATCGCCAACATTTATATGGAATGGTTTGAAACTGAAACAATAAAACAAGCAACAAAGAAACCAAAAACATGGCTGAGATATGTCGATGACACCTTTATTATTTGGAATGGAAACGATGATGAACTCAAGGAATTCCTACAGCACATAAACAGCTTCGCACCGACGATCAAGTTCACCATGGAGAAAGAAGACAACAATCAACTACCTTTCCTAGATGTCAATGTAAAGAAAAATGGCAACACCATCGAAACATCAGTGTACAGGAAACCTACTCATACAGGTCAATATCTGAATTACACATCAAATCACTCAAACAACACAAAACATGGGATAGTAAGAACGCTTGTGGATAGAGCAATCACCATTTGCAACTCAAATGAAGCACTCAAAACAGAAACTGACCACATCAAGACCGACCTAAACAAAAATGGCTATCCCACGAAATTAGTTGATAAAATTTTGGAAAATCGTAAGACTCGGCCAAATACACCAAAAGGAGAGACAAAAGAGGCTCAACCAATACTCAACATTCCATATGTCAAAGGAATATCCGAGAGAATTAGAAGACTAGGACAACCATACAATATCAGAACGGTATTCAGCTCGAGAGACACCTTAAGAAGCCATCTAACGAAGACGAAACCAACTAGCCAGAAAGATAGGAAAAAAACTGTGTCTACCAGATCCCCTGCGAATGTGGCCGATCGTATATTGGGGAAACACTACGGCCACTGGAAACAAGGATTAAAGAACACATAAACAACACTCAAAAAGGAGAAACGGAAAAATCAGGTGCAGCTGACCATGCCTGGACACACGGCCATCACATCAGGTGGACAGAAGCCGAAATCCTGCTCAAAGAACCACACTGGAGGAAGTTCAAGGAAGCTGCTGCCATACACCAGAACCCTGGCTGTTTTAGTAAACCTTCATTAGATTTAAGAAATATCTGGAAGCCCTTGTTAAGTAGATGTAAGCTTAGAATTACTAATATCGCGCAAAACTGAACGCACCACTGCACCCATCTCAATTATGCTTCAGTGCACATAGCTAGTATAAATAGACCTGTAGTTACTTTTCTTATTTAGTATTCACCTGAAGACGACTGGAGATACTTATCAGTTGAAACGTTGTGATATATACATACAGATGTTTTACATCTAGGTGCTTGTTAAAATACTATCATATTATCTAACATAAAACTAATCTAATAGGATATAGGTATATTATGTTATGTTAGGTTGGTAGTGGTTCTTAGCAATAGTAACTAGGAAACAGAGGTAAACAAATAATAATAGTTGTTCATGTAATCTGAAGAAGTCAATAGAAATAGTTGGGGATGGGACTCATTGGGTAGCATATAGAAAAAACAAATCGAATGTGACATATTATGATAGTTTCGGTGATTTACCTCCACCCATTGAATTGGTACATTATCTACAAAAGGGTTCTGAAGCAACGAAGAAAATTTTCTATACATACGATCGTCAACAAGATTTTGGTACAGTTTGGTGTGGACATTTGTGTTTGACGTTTCTTTCAAAAGATCATGTCGACTGTGACGCCACAAATGGATCGTGATAACTACACGAAAATGTTGTTGTCGCTTAAGGCGTATCGTCAAGTCGGCTTGAATTGAGAAAAATGACGACATAACAGCTGGAAAATATGCCTAAGGAAGTGATGATCGCGTTAGCTCCAAATCAAATCGCACTCGTTTGGGGTAGGTTACCTGATGATATGAAGAGTGACATCGACATGCTAGATTATCAGTACTGCAGCGAACATTATAAAAAATATAATTCCGATGATGAGGAGGAGGATGCAGGAGATGGACCCACACCAAGGAAGCTGTTTTGTTGTTATTATAAAATCAGCGATGTCAAAATAACGGCTGAAGCAATGACAGAAGTGAAACGAGGCGTAAGCTTACCAAACCTTCAAACCAAACTGTTGCAAGCAACAATAAATCATATATATCATATAAGTGGTTTTATTGTCAGTCATGTCATACACGTTCACACTAACAGGACACTCAAGTGTCTTGAGTGCAAATTTTTATCCTCCTGTTGAATTGAAATCATCCTGCAAGTATGGTCTTGCACTGTTGGGATTTTACACATATAATTCAATTTTTAATGTCGACCAAAATAACAATGGGTTTGCATACAAAAAGAAGGACAGCCCAAAGGCCACGCTTTTAAGGATTCCACCTGGAGCTTATGAAATTGGTAAAGCAATATACGCAAGTTTAAAAGAATCCTGCAGGGGAGAAGAATGTGAGGAATTATTATTTTCATTAGTAGCCAATAATAATACATTAAAATGTGAACTCAAGTCGACATACGAGATTGATTTTCGTGTAAAAAACAGTATTGGTGGACTATTGGGTTTTGGACGGGTACTGCTAAAAAGTGGAAAACGACATGAATCAAGCAATAATGTGGACATAATGAAAGTGCGCATTATAAGAGTGGATTGTAATATAATTTCTGGAGCATATCTAAACTCTAGAGAAAGCCACACATTATTTGAATTTGATATTGATGTTGAACCTGGTTACAAAATTTCAAAAGAACCACAAAATAACATTTATATGCCGATAATGCCGGAGGGACGTCAGTCAATAGACAACATTACTCTACGCATCTTGGACGATCGTGGTGATCTGATAGACTTTGGAGGTGAAAAAATTATTGTGAAATTAGAGCTGAAAAAAATATCATAATTATGGGTTTTTGCTTCAATCGTCAATTGAATATGCTGTCAACAGCTCGAGGTGTAACAACAATAAAACATAAAAGTAAGCATATCACACATCCGAGGATCATTCACAATTCAGACGCTAGATTGGAAAGACGTTCGAGTCATATACAGCTCTCAGCGAAAGATTTCAAATTTCTAGAATCAATTGGTTTAGAAGTACAACGAAGAAAATAGCGAAAAATGGCCACCACTAGTGACAAAATTGAAGTTTTTACCGAACCAATATTCGATAATTCCATTATCAGTTTACAACAAGAACACACATATAAACCATATGGTTCTCCAGCATTTAACAATTCTGATGAAATTCGTATTCCAGTACACTTTCAAGATATAATTTTGGATATATCAGATAGTTATATCTACATTGAGGGAACTTTTAAACCCAGTGATGCTACCAAAAAATGTTACCTATCAAATAATGCAATCGCTTTTCTGTTCGATGAAATCCGCTATGAAATGGGAGGTGAGCAAGTAGCTGTTATTCGAAAACCCGGAATTACGTCAGCATTAAAAACCCTGGCATCTTTGGGTGCGTCCCAAAAAAGAACTCTTATGGGATGTGGATGGGGCCTGAATGAGACAAACCAAGGCATTTTCGATGTTACCAGTAACGTATTCTCCGGAAAGCTACCTCTAAAATATCTCATGGGATTTGCTGAGGATTATTCAAAAGGAATATTTAATGTTAAACAGGAGCTAATTTTAATAATTGCCCGTACGTTCAATAATTGCTATATCGCAGAAGTTGATGCAGCCATTACTATTGACAAGATTGAGTGGAAAATCCGTCACATTATTCCCGATGATCGACAAAAATTGAAAATATTATCTCGCATCAATAAAGGTGGAAGTAGTTCATCAAACATTCCTATGGCCTACCGTAAATGGGATTTTTACGAACTGCCAGCTTTGCGTGAAACATCATCAGACGTCTGGTCGTTAAGAACTAGCACGAGTCTCGAAAAACCGAGGTAGTTGATCCTGGGTTTCCAGAAAAGCACTTATTCAGACAATAGAGCAAAGGATGTTACACAATTTACTACGGCTGATATCAGTGACAATACTCTGTATCTGAACGCCACTAAATTCCCCTATGAGCGATGGAATTTGCATTTTACGAAGAAATTATATGCCCCCGCCTATTACAACTATGAGAATCTTCAAGTGAGCTATTATCAACGTGAGCTTAACGATCCAATGATGAGTTTTGCTGATTACCTCATGAATCCAGTATTCGTTATTGATTGTAGTCGTCAACCGGAAGCTATCAAAACATCTACAGTGGATGTTAAGTTGGAGTTTGATACATGCAAGAGCAAATTTCCTAAAGACATTAAAGTGTATGCGCTAATAATTCACGATGCATTCTTTAGTTATAATATATTAAGGGTAAGAACGCACGAGCCGCGTACCGCGGCGGTTGGCGGTGATTACTCTGCGGAAATTGGCGCGGGTGATAGTCGCGTCATGAAAGTGTCCGCGGCAAGTGCTGTAGCCATTTGGCAGCTGTACAAATTCATTATTTCCAGAAAACAAAATAAACGTGTTTGCAACCGAAGATATTGGGTTCACCCGCTGCTCCAAAAAAGGAATACAGATGGAACTTTCGTATTATTCTATAGAGAATTGAGAAATTTCGAAGATAAATTTTTCAACTATACGAGAATGTCAACGTCATCTTTTGATGAATTACTGAATAAAATTAGAATGAAAATAACTGGAACAACCACAAACATGCGCGCATGTATATGCCCTGTAGAAAAGCTTTTAGTTACGCTAAGGTAAGTTATTATTATTATGACATAGAAATTTTATTAAAACCATTACAGATTTTGTGTAGAAAATAATTCATAATAGTTACTTATTTGAGAATGCTCTGACATTCCAGAAACAGATTCAGGAGAAGTTACGTTTTTCACAGGGTCGTACTCATTTCTAGTATTTCTGTTAAAGTTGCAGTCGTTACGTGAATAGTTTTGGGGTTGTGGTGGAGATAGTTGGTAATTGTAGTGCTGGTCTGTGGCCTCCATGATCAGTTTCATTATATTGATTTTAGTTATGGCTTTTAAACGATCGGGTACGCGTTTAAAATCGTTTAGCAACGATAGTAAGAAGTGGCGATCTGGGTCATCGTCATTACCAGATAAATTTTCTTTCAAAACTGTAATTAGCTCTGCACCTATTTTGTCAGTTTCTTCTGTGTTATTAGCCTTTTTTTCTTCCTTATTGGAGTACTTTGTATTATAGCCTCAGTCTCATATGGTCCTCCTCTCTCCTCACTATTGTCTACTTCAGATTCCTGTCCTTCAGTGAAATTGTTGTCTCTCTTGTTTATAGCAACAACGTCTTTTAGGAACATAAGCTGGTTAAAGTAGATGTAAGTGGACTTCTTTGTAGCACCCGACCCACTTTTTAAAATGCTGACCTTACGGTATTCCTTTCCGAAGGAGTCCCGAAGATTTTTCCACTTCTTCTGCAGTGAGGCACCTGTAATAAAAAATAATTTTATATTTTAGATACCTCGCGTCGGGATGCTCATTTGCTGATCTACACTACAGCTATCGACTGGGCAGAACTACAATCAGTGAAATTGTTCATGAAGTTTGCGATGCAATTTGGATCAACCTTAAACCAGAATGCCTTCCGCCGCCGACGACTGATTTTTGGTTGGATATAGCCCAAGGATTTGAATCAAGAGCAAATTTTCCCCACATTATAGGAGCAATAGATGGCAAACATATTCGTGTAATGAAAACACTCTATTATAACTACAAGCACTTATTTTCTATAGTTTTACTAGCAGTATGTGATAGTAATTATAAATTCACCTATGTTGATATTGGCGCATATGGTAAATGTAGTGATTGCTCAGTCTTTAAAGATTCTGATTTTTACAAATGTCTGATGAATGGAAATGTTAATGTACCCGATGACGCAGTAATAGAAGGCATTGAAGGGCAAATGCCTTATTTCCTGGTTGGCGATGAAGCATTCAGTTTATCAAATCACGTTTTACGACCTTTCGCAGGAAACAATTTAACCCAAAAGAAAAGGATTTTTAACTATCGGTTATGCAGAACTCGTAGGTACATTGAATGTACTTTTGGCATTTTAGCCAATAAATGGCGGATATTCCATCGACCCCTAAATGTCAATATACAATTGGCACTCAGTATTATAAAAGCTTGTTGTATACTTCATAATTTTACACGTGAAAGACATGGAGTTAATTTCGAGCACACCTTACATACCCAACGTGAAGGCTTTGAAAATATTCCAAGAGCGCCAGTTCAAAGAGCAAACAGATCAGTTATGAACAACAGAAATTTAGTGGCTGATTATTTTTCAAACGTCAATATTTTGCCATGGCAAGACAGATTCGCCTAATAACTAGTTGTAGCCAATATTTTTTTCGCTATTTTAAATAAAAATTATTAAATGTATAATACTAAATAAGTACCAACAAGTAGTTATGTACATTAAAATAAGGTAGAATACCTATATGTAATACAATAAAAATAAATGAATAATAATAAAAACGCCTAAACAGGACATACTTACCTAGGTCATTTTTCTCTTTAATTGCCATTTCTGTTCCTCCGAAGATATCGACCATTTCTTCCCACATTCTGATTTTTATTATGCGATCACTATACTCTTTACTTTTCATATTCCACAACGGTGGGCGGTTTTCAATTTCATAAATGAACTTTTCTGTGTCAAAATCCATTCTTTTTAGTAATTCTCGCACACCACGTTAATGGAAATACTCTTGACAATATTCTTATCACCTAAAACCGCGCGAAGTTGCGTTGCCGTGCGTAGTCTCTCTACCAAGTCTAAACAAGTCGACAACCGCCAGTCCGCGCGTTCTCCGCATTCGCCGCGACCGATGCCGGCGTCCGCTAAACCGCGCGGTTACGCGGGTGCTAGTGCGGTATCTGTAATAACTTTCTAATAAATTAACAAACGCGCGACCGCCAACCGCCGCGGTACGCGGCTCGTGCGTTCTTACCCTAAATGGTTCTGTTACTAATAAATGAATGTAATGTAGTTTTAAGTTATTATTCATGTAGAATGTAGAAATATAACCATGAAAACTAGTCTGTATTTCATTTCTGTAGGATAATGAAAGTTAAAGGTGATACATTTTGGGGTGGGGAAAAAAATGGTGTATATAAGTAGGTGATCTAGGATGAGAAATTCATTCTATACCAAGATGTCATCCAGTTCAGATGATGGGTATTCCACTGATAATGGGTTAAACCTTCAAGATAGAAGGGTACGTAGGGTTCGACGTAGGCTAAGAACGAGGTTTTGTTTGGTCAAATCAGCGGTAATGTGGGGCGAGCATGTACAAATATGCATGCATTGCTACATTAGCAGGTTTGAGGGTCTAATGGATGTTAGCTTCCTCCAGACCCACGTTACATTCGCGAGGGCTTGCTCGTTGTGTGGTGATAGACTATATACAGTCTTTCACCAAGACTCTTGCCTTATTTGTAATAGAATGTAAATTCTATTGCAAATAAGGTAACACACACCTAAGTCGACGCCTACGGCTTACGGATCCGGACAACCCTGGTCCCTTTGGGACAACAAAATCGGCCCTTTCAAGAGCCACATTTTTGTGTGTGTGTGTGTGTGAGAGAGACTATTCCACGAAATCGCCTCTCGCGACCATAACGGACCGCGGTGCCGGTCGCCGCCGCCGCTGCGGTGCCGGTTGAATTGGAGCAGCCCTTCGAGCTGCTCGAACCTCACGACGTTGGTTCATCTGCCGTAGCAATTCAACCCGCTCGCGAGGCTGGAGCACCCTCTTGGGCCCGTCAACGGCCTCCACCAACACCTCAAACACCGGTGCTGCTTCAGGCACTAGTGAAGGAGGCCTTGGTGTCGGTGCCACAGCCATCGTAGGCTTTCCCGTATTCTTGGTACGCCATGCGTTCCAATATTCCGCAATTCTCAATTGCTCCCTCGTCTCCTGCAAACGTTTCTTAGCGTCTTGCAAGTACATTGATTGAGGATCGTTCGAACTCATGTTGACGAATGATGCTCTTCCTAACAATCCCTGGTTATATATACATTTAAATGTGGTGGGGGTGAAAAATTACTGTCGTCAAACTAGTCAAGTTGGTTGCTGAAATATTTCTTCAATATAAGACTACATTTTTTTTTTCAAATTTTTACAAGTCTCGTTTTACTCCAATAATTTTATAAATGCATTTCCATCATTTTTCGGGTTGTTCAGGGGAAAATTCTACATAGGAATCCATTTTTTAAAAACTGAAAACTAAAAATTTTGTGAAATATTGGGAAAAATTTTGGGGGGTGGTTGGAACAAACAATTTTTTGTAAAAAAACTAAAGGGTTTAGGAAAAAAAGCTATAGGAAAAAGTTGTTCAGGGGAAAATTCTACATAGGAATCCAATTTCCAAAAACTGAAAATATCGTATTTTATGAAATATCGAGGGCTAAACTACAGTACCTCGTAAGTCGTAAATTGTAAATTTTACAGGAGAGACAAAAAACCTTAAAAAACAAAAACAGCTACGTATTTTTGGAAACTATTTAATATTTGGGTATAATATGACTACCTTGATGATTTTCTGATGACAAAATTTCGTAAACATGTTTTTCTTAGTGTCTTTTGTAAAATACGAGGTCCTGCTACTTTTATTATGCTACATACGGGGTACCGTAATGTAAACCTGTTAAACGGCAGCGGTCATTAGAAATTAAACAATTTATTAAAGAACGGATTTATTAAATCGCTTTTTAAAAAACATAGTTTCTTAAATGTCTGTAATATTATAAACACAAAGTAAAAGTTTAAATATAATAAAATTAAAAGTTCTTACCAAAAAAACTTTACTATAATAATACAACACAAATGAAATTATTTTTCTTTCAAATAGGTAGTCAAGATAAAATGCAAAAACAGAAAGCATCAAGTAGTAGGTATATAAAAAACGAAATACAAAAGCTATAATAATTATTATTTATTTGGAAGAAGGTCGTAGAATGGCCAGCAGTCCTGAGGAATAACCTTTTTAATTTCCTGAAGATCTAAATACTTTCGTTTTGTAATAGACAAACGCGACAAAAGCAGCTGTGGGAAGTCTGCGTTTTCTAGATTTATTTTGGCTGGTCTCGTTGATAAGGTTAAAAAATCATCATGATAATGAACTTTACAAAATATTTCTCCATTTTCATATTTTAGAACACGTATATCAGTAACCATTGAGCCATCTTGTGGTCTAATGGATTTGTACTTAAGTAGTGGCTTATGTCCAAAATTTCTAAAAAACTGGTAAGGTTTATTTTCAACTTTATAAGGATTTTTCAGTCTTGCTTCTTTAGTTATACGATGATAGCCACTTGGCAAATATATTTCTTTGTTTTTTAATGAAGTCTCAATAGTGGCGTGAACTGAATCACACTCCATTTGAGTGTGACCTTTTTCTAAAATTTTTTGGTAGATCACTAGGTACTTGATATTTTTCTGAGAGGTAGAGTAAAGCATTGGCCATGGTCGAATTCCGATTCTGAGCTGTGCAGCCATCTGAATATATAATAATAGGAAGTTTATTTCCTGGTTTTAAGAAATTTTCTTCAAGGTATTCTACTAGAAATGAGGCATACGTTGCTGCTTGTCCATCTGCATTCGTTTCATCATACCAATAACAGGTAGCTTTCTGATTTACTAAATTGTAAATAGTAAAGTTATGGTTACACAATTTTGTTCTATAATACAACGAGCTTGCAGCTAAACTTGGAGAAAGTTTAACTGCTTGCACATCCATAGTTATAACATTGCATTTTCCTTCAATCGCCTTTTCTTTATCGCTCTGTTTTTCATCTCTTGCTGCATTCTTTTTTAATACGTGTGCATTATATTCCTCCTCTGTCAAGTTATTGTTTTTATATTTGAAACAAATGTCGCAAAGATCCTTTCGTGGATGAAATAATGATATTTTCATCTCATTGGCTACTTTATGAAGAGAAATGATTGACTGTGGTGTCTTGTTATTTTCTTGGCACTTTTTTGAGTATTCCCTATGTAGCTGTGCAAATGATTGAAATTGTTGCTCCAAATATAGCCTATCCGTGTCTTTCCTGCAATAGTGGGAAGGAAGTTTATTCAACGCGAGTAAAAAATTTCTTAAAAAAGCTGTACTTTCCTCATGATAATTTTTTATTGCCTTTCTTCTGTCCCTAACTACACAGTTACTTGCTGTTAAACCATCATCGCTTTGCAGGCACCAGTTTTTGACGGACCATTCTTTTAAACCAGTTGTATGAAGAAACATTTGTTTGCAGACTGGTACTTTTGTATTTCCCACTGTTAAAGAGTACTCAAGGGTAGTACTACGTCTGGATTTATCACCATCAGTCATCTTTGGTCGCTTTGTTGGAACAGCCATTACATTCTGGGCAACAAATACTTTTCTTTGATCCCAAGACATGTCTGACCAAAATTTTACAAAAATGGCGCTTCTTTTTTGTTCTGTTATTAGGTGACATTTTCTTTTTTGAATAGTTTTTACTTTTTTTTCTACACATTTGCAGCGCGCTCCCAAGATTTTCTCACTTCGTGGCGTATCGTGGAAAGAGTTCTTTTGCTTAGCAGGTTTTCTAAATCCAACATAGTTCTTTCCAGTAAGACGAAGTTTTTTATTAATTTCCCGCTTATTAATACCTTTAACTTTCTTTCTTGATCGGGTTTGTTTTGAATCTCTTCTATCTGTCTTTTATTGTTGGGGTCTGCGACGTGTTGCGAATTGTTAGTATCTGTCTCTTCAAAGGGTGACGCAGCTTTTTCTGTACAGTATGATTTTTTATAATTTTCGTCCAAATTGCTATAATCCGAGTCGTCAGCGTCCGTTTCAAATGGAGTGTAGTCAGGATCTGAAGCTTTATTCTCTTGTTCAATGGCGTCGTTCATCCTTATCGTTTTCTGCTTATCGTCCAATGAATTATCATATGGTTGTCCAGTTGGAACCTTCACTGACTGGTTTATTTCAGGTACAAAAGTAATACATTCAAATTTGGAATTAATACTGTCCTTTTCAATATGTTTGCTTATTTTTGTAGAATATTCTTTTTTGGAATCAGTAAAAACCAATTCTGCACTATTGATCATGTCAACAATATTTTCTGGCGTAAGAGCTTCATCTAACAGAAAATTACCTGATAAATTTATATCTTCTATATTATTATTATTATAATTAGTCAATTCAACATCAGCATCTACGTCACAGAGTATTTCTTGATGTAGATTTTCAATAAACTTTCCTTTGGCAAGATTTAAAATTTTTGCCGTTCTAGAAGACATGTTGGCGGAAAATTGGAGATGCAGAATGTTTCTAGATAATTTTTTACCATCTGTAATAAAAAAAAGATATCATTGTTTCGGAAACAAGAAAAAGTATTAATGTTAATCGACTATACTTTTTAATAATTCCCTCCTTACAAAAATTTTCATCGTATTACCGACTTAAAAATACCAACAAAATGGTTCAAATTATAATTTGGATTAAAAATTGCATATAATTTTAAAAATAATATTCTGTTATTATTATCCCCGGATAAATGATAATATAATATCAAATTTTTATATTTTAAATCACAAAGACCAAACAGCAACACCTTGTAACTAACAACAATAGCACTATTTACATTCTGAAACAAAACGGCAGTTCCTCGTAACTAACAACACGATGATAAATATTTTAAAATACTATCTTATAACCACAGTTTAACATTATTTAAAGTGAAAAATAATTGATACAAACAATATATTAAACCATCTTGATCTTGATAACATTCTATTTAGTATAAATTACTCTTAATTACCGGTTTTATGCACACCACAAAGAATCACCAGCAACGACAATGGACGCATTTAGCAAATACGAGGTATTGCGCCTAAATTATCTAAAATAGCAGATACCCGTTCCCGCATTTTCGCACTTACGAGCTACTGTCCATTTAGAAAATATTCGGCAATTACGAGGTCCTGTTTATTAGAATTATAAAATTATAGAAATCTAATTATGACTTATTATGAATGCTCTAGGTATTCTACATAGAATAATATTAAAAACCCATAATCCGAAAAAATGCTACTTACGAGGTACTGTAGTTTAGCCCTCGATATGTGAACTTTGAATATTTCGGAAAAAAAAATAAATACTAAGAAGACTACAGGGGAAAAAGACGGAATGTCGCAAAATATTAATTTCGAGAAAAATCGATTTTAAAGTATGGAACTTCTGCAATTCTTTAACGTTGTATATATCAAAATAAAATGTAGCAATTTTTATCTATGTATTTATCTGTAATAAATATTTAAAATCATTGCAATTGAAAACGTATGTTTATTAAAAATAATACATAGTAAACTAAAAGGTAACCATTTCTTCTAAGCAAAAAGAGGGAATGTCCAAAAAAAATCAAATTTCCTAGGAAAAAAGGAGGATTGTCCAACTTTACTTCTTGCGTGTAATTGTTTTTTTATTTTGTTTCTTTAATGCCGTTTTTTTTTTGTTTATTTATCTTCGTGGCATGAGGTAACATGTCATAATAGGTTTGGGCTTCTTCGGAACAGAATACTTTTAGACCTTGCAAATCTTTAAATTTTTCATTGCCTATTGGGATAGTCCTGAAATAATCGTGTTATATAATTAATAGTACCACATTATCAATATAAAAATCTTACCTTCGTACTTTCGGTCAGGATGTAAAAATTCATTAGCTCGCAGTACAGGATCAATCCTTTTCTGTTTTGGTGGTAGTATTGAGCTTTGTACCCAAGTTCCATTATAGGCACATCTATGCGAAATGAGTCGTGGATGCATAAAATTTACTTCTATTTCCCGCACAGGGCGCATTGCAAATGGACATTTTTTGCTGTAATCCAGCTTCTCAAAAAAAACTTCCCAGTTTCTGATCATTTCCTGACACTTTTCCAGATCTTCTGTATGAAACGGTGCTGGCTTAACTCTAGCTATTTCGATTTCTTCGACCCAGTGACTCGGTAGCTCTGCAGGATGTTTTTGATTTAGAAGGGCTATATTTCGGTCGCATTCTAAATAAGAATGTCCCCTAATTGGGAAAGTTATTTTGAATGATTCCAGTCTCTTTTTGGTATGAACTATATAATGCATGTATTTGATCATATTATAATTTTTGTTTTGACCCCCGCATGAGTCGCAAAATACTTCAAGGTGTTTTATTTCGGAATCAAGGTAATTCTCAATAAAGTGATGGAGCATTGATATGACTTCGTTGCTTCCCTTACCAGCCACGGTTTCTGGATATATGTAGAAGACTGACTCGCCATTTGCCAAAATGTGTATATTAAACAGGTAAATAGACAACTGTCTTTTGTAGTACACGTCGTTCGTTGTGATATTCGGAACTGGTACATTTTTTTGGAAATCCAAACAAATTGCTTCACATTTCCTATCTTTTTGACATTTAACCTTGCAACTTTTTTTCGCTCGTAAAATGTTTGAGCTTTAACTTTGTGAATTTTATTTTCATTCTCCAATTTCAGCAAGGACTTTTGGATTTCAGCAATAACAGCTAGGGATGATGATTTATTTTCTAGTTTTAATGTTAGATCTTTTTTTGTTGCAGTATATTGATCGCAACTACTGCATGTATCTTTACGAGGATATCCGAAAAATATATTGAATTTTGTATTAAAAGTATTTCTGTAAAATTCGTAGGAAACAGGATGATTAGGAAATTTTTCTTTATATAGCTGGTGCATTTTCGAGATATTAAGCCCTTCACTTAAATAAAGACGATCAGTTTTTTTCAAGCTGTAATGGCTTTTAGTTCCTTGAAATGATCCAATATGATTTATCACGTGTTCGGTCGTCTGATCAGGTATTTTTCTAGGTCGATTTAAATGTTTACCTCTTAAATCGATAGGCGCCCTACCGGTTGTTTTTATAGATTTTTGTAAATATTCTAGTTTGGTTTTTGTAATCCCATGTATCGACAAAAATGCTTTGTAGCACACTGAGACTTCCAACAGTTTATCCTCTCTTACGAATTTGACAATATAGGAAAAAAAATTATCATGTAACAAAGCTACATTTTCTTCTTTTCGTGGACGCCTTCTTTTAATAGCTTTACATGACATTAATCCACACAAATATAAAGTTTGTTCATTATTTGATTCAAGCATATTGAAGTGTTTTAAAAGTATCCCACTCTCTTGACTACTAACTTTATCAAAACATCTTAATCTTTTACACTTACAGTCATTCCCCGCTTCATGAGTGCTTAACTTCATTTTTTTATTTACATCCCTAAGCCGTCCATGTCTCTTTCTTTTCTTGAACTTACTTTGCTGATGCTGTTCACTATATTCATTGTCTTCTATAGTGCACGAAATTTTATATTATTATATTAATGTATTTACTTTTCAAAACTACCTTTAACGTAGAAAAATACAATAATTGTATTTTAACTTAATAATTATTATTAAGATCAAACGACATTAACCTGTTTATTCGAGATAAACATACATACTAAAAATAGAACAATCACCAGCTGTTATCCGCGTCAAAGCAATCTGTGGACCTTCCCTGTTTTTAACATTTGTCGATGGACATTCCTCGTTTTTCCCCTGTATCTCATATTTTAGAAGCGCTTATTAGCGGACTGTGCTGTGTTTTTCCCGAGGAGATGTCTTTATGATAAAATATAGACATTTTTCTACTAGATGGCGCTCTTAACTAAATTTGGTATATTTTGCGACATTCCGTCTTTTTCGCCTGTGGTCTTCAAGTTATTATTGATTCCTGAGAAAATTTTATTCTTTATAATATTCAGTAAATGTCATTAAGCAACTTTTTAGTGCTATACACTTTTTACCTAACATTGAAGAAAAACTGAAAATTTCGTATTTTTTAAAATATTGGAAAACAAAATGATTTTTTTAAAGGTATTTGCGCTCATTTTTTGAGAAAAGTTTATATAACTAAAAATACTCGCCTCATCAAGAAGTACCCGAATCAAATATTTTTATATCAAATTTTCGCTTCGTGACCGACTTCCGTAATGCGCAGGTTCTCGCACTTAAAAAAAAAAATATATATTTTTTTGGGTTTGTTCGGGTTTTTCATAAGTCTTTTTTCATTTTTAAAATATTTGACTTTTAAAAATTGGATTCCTATGTAGAATTTTCCTCTGAACAACTTTTTCCTATAGCTTTTCTCCCTAACCCCTTTAGTTTTTTTACAATAAATTGTTTGTTCCAACCACCCCCCTAAATTTTTCTAAGTTCCAATATTTGACAAAATTTTTAGTTTTCAGTTTTTAAAAAATGGATTCCTATGTAGAATTTTCCCCTGAACAACTTTTTCCTATAGCTTTTTTTCCTAAACCCTTTAGTTTTTTTACAAAAAATTGTTTGTTTTTTTAAATCGAGCCACCCCCAAAATTTTCCCCTGAACAACTTTTTCCTATAATAAGCTTGTATTGATTAAAATAAAGACATATTATATAAGGTGAAGTAAATTTTTATTTGTATATACAAATTTGTACATGCATAAACATTTTTTTTATTTACAATATCATTATTTTATTTACATTAATTATTTACAATTACACATAACTTATTTAAAAATTCTTAACCTACGATACAAATTACTGTTTTTATTCCTAACTTAACTTATAAATTTTTTACATATTTACAGAACTAAACATAATAATTAAAGCTATACTAAACTAGTCTCTATCTTAAACCTATACTTTCCTCTTTTTCTAGCCGGAAAAGAGGTCCCCTTTTTCTCGACCTGGGCCTCTTGTCCGCGCTGGACTGGGAGGTGGAAGCGGCGTCGGTGGAAGTGAAGGAATCCAGTTGGAGCTTCTTCGCCGGAGGCTCTCCCTCGGATGGCTTCCTCTTTTTCTTATCTATAACATTATTTACAACCGCTAACCTACTTTTTAGTTCATTTATTTGCCTTTCCAGGTCACTTGCCTCACTTACACTTTCAGCCAGTCTCCTTTTCCAACCGTTACGAATGTTAAAGGTCCGGATAATGGCCTCCCGCTCGGCTTCCTGGCTGTACTGCATACTCCAGCCAGGAGCCGATGGTGCAGTTGAGTCATCATCCGGAACAATAGGTGCCGCAACAGGTGTGGCAACCGGGGTGGCAACTGGGCTGGTGGTTGGGCTGGCGGTTGGGTTGGTGTCTGGGCTGGCGGCTGGGTTGGCTACTAGGGTGGCATCTGGGGTGGCAACTTGGCTGCTGATGCGGGTGGCAACTGGGCTGGTGGTAGGAGTGGCATCTGGTGTGGCAACGGGTGTTACGTCTTCGTAAATCCTCTTTCGCATATACCGACTTTTGTTTAAGATAGACGAAAGATGAGTCTTAGGCCGCTGCTTCGACGATGAAGTTGAAGTTGACGGTTTTTCCAACCAGGGATAACCGGTACCTTTGGCCGGCTTGCGAAATTTATATATCTTCGCCGCTTTACCGGCATAAAATGATGATGCTGTCTTAGTGGCATCACCCGACGGCATAGTGAGGAGTTTTTTTTAGCTTGCTTGTAGGTACCGGATCTTTCTCCTTCACAATAATGTCACTGATTATTTTTATTTTATTCTCTGGTTGGTTCTCTTCAAATAACTCATTAATGATCTCCATCGTATTATCGCCCACCGGAATCTCGTCGCCGTCGTCCAATAACCCTTCAGGGGTTAACAATACTTCACTAGGCACTATCTCAGCCACGACCATTTTTTTCGATAGAGTTAAACTCATTTTAAATATTAAACGAACTAACTATCACAACAAGACACGAACTAAACACAATTATACTAACTTAACTAACACAACAAAACACTAACTTAACTAACGCAACAAACACTAACAAAACACAAATACAAACGGATGGAACGAGTGGAAGTTTTAAACTGAAGAAATTTTCTTGGTCCTCATTATTTTATGCTCTATTACCCCACCCTTACCTATACCCATCTACAATACACCCTCAAGGCATTAGATAATATACAAGGTTAAGATGTGTCCTCGATGCTGATTTCAAGATTCGAGCTTTCAAAGTGGTCTCAATGTTTATTTTCATTATTTTAGACTATTCAAGGGCATATTGTGTCCTTAGAAAATCTATATAAAAGTACTCTGTAGTACTAAATATCTGCATATATTTTTACAAACTCATACTGTTAAGAACCAAACTTTTCCTCAAAGACTTATGAAGGGTCGCGATTTCCTTCCATCCGCACCAAATGTTTTATTTGTGGCAGAATTATGTTGCAGTGGAACCATAATAACACCATCAGTTATGTAGATATTATGCGAATCAAAATCACCAAATGTAATGGCTGTGGATCATACCAGTACAATGGAAAGCGGTCTATTACTCAGCGGGACCTACTACGAAGACAATGGGTTTCAAAAGAAGTATACAATATGTTAGTTTAATATGTATGATTATATTTTGTTAATTTTCTAATAAAACAATTTTTTAATTCAATACTGTTTGATTTTTATTCACCTTATATTTTAAAGGAAGAGGATTTTACGGAGTTAAATATTTCAGTCTTTATTTTAACATCGTCTGAGCAAGTTATCGTATTCGCTAATATCCAATATAAATAATTATGTATGTGTAATTTTTTATGTATAAAAAAAATATAGTTAATTTTAACAAATCGAAAATAAAAAAATATATATATTTATTACTCTGCAGGACTTAATACATACAGTGAGGACGTAAAGTAAGGAATAAATTCATTATCTCGCAAACTACAATTTTTTTAAAAAATCGCTCGGACCCTTCAATTTTGTTTTTCGAACGCGCATATTCTGACATAAAATGTAGATATACAGGGTGTTGCAAATATGAGTGACACAAAATTTTTTTTCTTAAATAGAACCCACTGTATATTATTGCATGTACGGATTCTTCGGAAAATCCTAAACATTTTTCATGTAGCATGTGCTATACCTTAGCCCAAGCGTTTTGGAGTTATTCTCATTCAAAATTTGAAAAGTGGAAAAAGTCATGGAGAAAACAAAGAATAAAATTATTTTAAAAATGTCTTATTTATCGAAAAAACAGTTAGGTGAACTTTTTTTTATGGGGATACCTTAAGGGAAAAGTATTCAAAAGCTAGCCTGCAAATTTAGATGATTTAAAAGATCGCATCCGGCAAGAAATTCGGCAAATTACACCCCAAATGTTTCGAAATGTTCAGCGAGAATTTGTAGATCGGTTAGGCCAGTGGTTCCCAAACTTTTTCAGTTTGCGTCGCACTTACAGGTTTAGTATTTTGTATATATAGTTGTGTTCAACAAAGTGTTGCATGATAATGTATAAATTGTATAAAATATGTATAAAAGAAAGAAAACAACTCCAATCTAACGCTCATATAGGTTTATTATTAAACTAACACACAAGAATACATTATTAAAGGGAAAAAAAAGTCAGTGTGATGGGTGAGCTTGGTGATCTGCACACATTTTTTCAAAGCGGGGAATAAGGCTTGACACTGCCACTCTCATTTCTTGCTCCACGTTGATCTTTGAACGATATTTGCTCTTTATCACAGCTACAACTGAAAATCCGGTTTCGCATAAATAGGATGTTGCAAAGGGGATTAGAATCCTCAAAGCTTTTAAACTTAAAGCCGGATATTCATTTTTGACGGATACCCAAAACTCCACCAAATCAGAAGAAGCGAATTTTGATTTTAGGCTGTTGTCGCAAGAGAGCTCAATAAGATTCTCTTCTTCTAGTGAAGTGAATTCTGGTGGAGATTGTGCATGGAAAGGATCTTGAATCCATGCAAATTTTTCGACATTTTCTTCTGTAAAGTATTTTGCAAACCATTCCGAGAGTTTCGAAAGGTGTTCGGTGAAAAGGGACAGCAAGTCTTTAGAGATATCGAGCTCATTAGAGGCTGAGAATTTATGCAATTCTGGAAAACAATCTTGACCGCCATCTTCATTTTTTTTTATCCACAACTGCAGTTTTTTCCTAAATGCTGCAATTTTCTCTGATAGTTTCAAGATATGCATGTTATTGCCTTGGAGAGACAGATTTAAGGCATTCAGTTTGTCAAATATATCGCACAAATATGCCAGTTTTAGCAAAAAGTTGGGATCCTTAATGTATCTGGAGCTTGCATGACCTTCCTCTTTCAGGAAAATGTGGATTTCTTGATGTAGCTGAATGTACGGGATACGACGTTTCCACGTGAAAGCCATCGTGCACTGGAGTAATATAGCAGCGCTGAATGTTGAGCTCCCATAATTAAAGATCTCGTATTACAGAAACCGTTTTTAAAAAGACTAAACAAACTATTACCACGAAGTTCTTTATTCCAATAATATCTTATTTTCTACATTACAGGGTTTATATACCAAAGCGGTGACAATGAAAGTACTTATCACTAACAACTATTTTCTAACACATTATCTTAATGGTAATGGGCGAAAGTGCCATTGAAAGGTTATAATATAGGAATGTCTGGTTCCTTAATTCCTCCCTCCTTAGGCTTGGATCTCCTGAGACAAGCAAGGGCTAATTTGAACTGCTTGAAGAGGTATTGCGGATTCTTCTGTAATTTCGATTTTCCTGTCTCTTTTCCTACAATTTCTAATTTTTGAACCATATTTGTATGCAAAACACATTGAACATAATATAATCAATATCGCATACAAACTAAAAGACGTTGAACGATTTTCCCATTTTAAATTGGTTAAACCTATATTATTTTGCAAATCTTTCATTTTACTTTTAACGTCATTATACGTGTCTAAAGGTTGAAAGTTAATTCTTTGTACTTGAAAATTGTAAAAGTTACCTTCATTTGGTATTTTAATACTGGTATTCAAAAATCCTTTAAACACATAATTATTATTTAAGACTGACATTTCACAAAATTTACTAATTATAGTAGGTCGATTAACAGTAATATGAGTTTTATTACAATGTTCAAATAAGGACAGCTTTTGATTTGTGTTTACCAACAGTTGATTATTATTCATAACACTAATTTGTGAATAATTATCGCTATTAACTACTGGGCAATTAGTTAATGTTTTAATATTACATTCATTGTTTATAATGTTGTAACATAAAGCCTGCTTGATACTTAATTCTATACATGGTTTTTCTAGAAAGTAAATATACTTATCTTCTAATACATACGTAGTCGGTACAATAAGTAAATTAGTTTGATTAAACAGGGTTGGATATATCTTTTGGTAATTATAAATAGTTCTATAAATAATAGGAATTTTTAATACAAAGATTATTTCTTGATCAGAGACTATAGTATTTAATTTGCAGAGATTCATAAACTCAAAATAGAAGAGTTTAGAAAAAGGAATAAGTTCGTTGTAAGAAAAGATAGTGTTTAATAGACGTTCTATTTCGATTATATCTGAAACATTTATAAGTAAAAGGTTAATTTCTTCTGTAACACTAAAAGTAATAATATTTAATAGCTTATCGATATATGTTTCGAAACTTTTTATATTAAAGATTTCTTTTAGGATGATTTCTTGAATTTTTATTTCTTCGTCAAATTTATTAAGAATTTTTAATGTTTGCAATAATTGAGAGTTTATATTTTTGGTAGTGTTTTCAAATTTATTTTGTAAAAATGTTAATACTGATAGAGTTTTGGTATTTTGAAGATTTATCGTGTCTTCATTATTTCGTAGAATTTGCATATTTGACATTATTTCTTTAAGATCAGTTTGGTCTAAATTACCGGTAACATATCTGATGGTTGTACCTAAACCGTCAAATAAACTGCGTTTATTTCTTTGTTGTTTTAATAATTTAATTTTTTCTTGAAGTGAAACTAAAGAGTCCTCTAAATAATTATATAGGGTATTATTATTTGTTTTTAAGCCTATGAAATAAACATTCGTAACGTAATTTTGTATATTCTTATTAATAGAAGTGAGATTAACATGAAAATAAGTTTTATGATAAAAATTAACTAAGGAAGCTAAGCCTAAATTTTCTTGTATATACGGAACATTTTCAATCTTTTGAAGTTCCTGGCTGTTGGCCGTCTCTGGAATCAGGGAGATTGTCGAAATCCTGCAAAGAAAATTGTCGTCTTTGAGGACGTACATTTCTTAAATGAAAAGTTAAATTGGGTTCTTCATTGATTTCTAATTTTTCTTTATTCTGTTTTAGTTTTTTATCATTAATTTTTCGATATAGGGCACGGGTTTTTTGTCCTCTTGCCGTAGAAGTTTTTAGATATATTGGTTGATTTAGTTCGATAGTGGGTTCTGGAATATTTTCATTTCTTTTTTCAAGAGTTATTTTTGCTTTTTCTCTTACATTATGTGAGAGTTTTTCATAAAAAGGTAGTATTTCATTTCGACGTTTTTCATTATAATGTTCATAAATGTTTTTGTCAATTTCCATTAAATGTTTATTTAAATTCTCATAAGGGCCATAAAGCAAAGAAAAAGGGGTAAAATTTGTGGTGGAGTGAACACTTTGATTGTATATTAAAATAGAGGTTATCATTAAATCTTTAATATGATCATTTTTATTTTGCATACGTAAGATTCGTAATTTTTCTTTTAAAGTACTATGAAATCGTTCTAAGGGCGATAAGGAAGTGGGATTCATAGATGAAGTGACGCGGTATTCGACATTATGTAGTCTAAGATATTCTTTAATTGTTAGATTATTAAATTCACCTGCGGAATCTGAAGTTATTTTGTCAGGTAGATTATGATGTGACATAAAATGTCTTAATTTATTCAAAATAATAGTGGCGGCTTTTGAAGGTATATGATAGGCCTGAGCATATTTACTAAAAATATCGATTATGGTTAGAAAATTTTCGTTCTCAATGCTAAAAGTGTCTATAAAAATATGTTCGAAAGGTTTGCTAGCTATAAAAGGTCCTTTAAAAGGTGTTTTAGTAGGATGCCTCTCATATTTGGACATTAAACAAATTTGACATTGGTTTATATAATTTGTTATTAATTTTTTTATCATTGGTGTGTAAACGAGTTTTTGAAAATGATTATGTGTTTCGTTGATACCGTTGATATGCGTTTGACTATGATATAGAGATAATTCAGCCATGAATTGTTCTTTATTTAAAAGAGTTGGTTTGAAAGCGGCTTTGATAAACTTTATATTTTTAAAATGATCTTTAAGAACGTTAATAAGCTTTGGTTCTAATGTTTTCTCTTCATAATATACTCCATATTTAAGGTTGGGGTTTATGTATTCTTTTATAAATTGCAATATATTCTTATTTTCGTTGCCATGTCTTAAGGTAACTTGAAAAGAATTTTTACTTAATTTTTTAGTCGAAAATACATCTTCTAACTTAAATATAATATAGTTTTTAAAAGTGTATAGATGTCTCTCAGAATAAGAAAGACCGCAAATCGGATTTTCTCTAGATGTATGTACAGTGATGTCATCGTCGTTGTCATTGATTAAATTTAGTCTATCAATTAAAGGTAGGTCGTCAAGAATATCAGAGTCACTACTTTCTAAAGTAACATCATTTAATATTTCGTCAGCGTCATCAAAATTTAGATTAATTTCCGATTCAAGATTAGGGAGAATAGATAGTAATTCGTCGTCTTCTTTACTTAAAGCGTCATTTTTTTGTTTTCGCGTGAGAGCGTTAATTTCTATCCTACTTAGAGCATCTGCTACTTTATTTTCTTTACCCTTTTTATATCTAATTTCAAAATTAAATTCTTCTAGTCGTAGTTTCCAGCGTATTAACCTTTGATTAGGCTCTTTTAGCGAAAATAACCAAGTAAGAGGTTTATGATCGGTTTCAATTATGAATTTTTGACCAAAAAGGTAAGGGCGGAAATGTTTGCAAGAATCTACAATGGCAAGTAATTCTTTTTCGATAGTGGCATAATTCCTTTCAGCCGTATTTAGAGTACGAGAGTAAAAAGAGATAGGTTTACCACTTTGTGATAATACCGAACCTAATGCTATATTGCTAGCGTCGGTTGTTAAATAAAATTCTTTCTTAAAATCAGGGTATGCTAATACGGGGGCATTACATATAGTTTCTTTACAAATATTAAATGCTTCAAGATATTCCGGATCTTTTAAATTAATTTTTTCATTTTTTCTTAAGCACTTTGTAAAAGGTTTTGCTAGGTGTGCAAAATTTTTAATGAATTTTCTATAATAACCTATAAGACCTAAAAAGGCTTGTATTTCTTTAACGTTTTTTGGTAGAGGAAAATTGATTATACTTTTAATTTTTTCTTCGTTGGGTTTAATACCGTTAGGAGTTATAACATGTCCTAGAAAAGGAACTTCTTTTCTTAGGAATTCTGATTTGTCTAATTGTATTTTTAAATTAAATTGTTGAAGTTTTTCAAATATCTGTTTTAAATGTAAAATATGTTCGTCAAGAGATTTTGAATAAACGACTATATCGTCCATATAAACAAAGCAAAATTTATGTAGATATTCTAAAAGAACGTGGTCCATCATTCTTTGGAATGTGGCCGGTGCATTTTTAAGACCAAAGGGCATTCTAATGACCGTTTTCTACTGTAAACGCGGTTTTTTCTATTGAATCTTTGTGCAAAGGTATTTGGTGAAATCCTTGTGCCAGATCGAGAGTAGTAAAGTATTGACATTTTCCTAAATTTTCTAAAATTTCCTCTGTTCGCGGTAATGGATATTTATCTTCGATGGTTTTTTCATTAATTTTTCTGAAATCTATGACCATACGCCATTTTTTTTCGCCTGAGGCGTCTAATTTTTTTGGCACAATCCAGACGGGACTGGAATATGCTGATATTGAAGGTTTAATTATTTCATTATCTAATAATTTAGCTACTTGATTTTGAATCTCTTGTTTTAAATGATATGGGTATCTAAAATTCTTTACATAAACTGGATCATTATCCTTGGTTCTAATGGAGTGAGAAGTGATGTTACAAACAGACAATTTCTTTTCGGGGTTATAAAATACGTCTTTGAATTTTTTTATTTTTGCCTTCTCCTCAACATTCATATGATCTATTCTAATAACTTTCTCTATTTGTATATTATTTGAATTTTTCAAATGATTAGATTTTTCAAATCTTTCTTTGATATCAAAGTTACTTAAAGGTTCAGTGTTAATATTATCTATGTTCAAATTATTTATTTCATAGGGGTAGTTTACTTCGTAATTGTTTACGTAGCATATACTTTCAGGTATAGAAGTATTATCATTAATTTTAATACTCGGTACTAAGACTTCTCCATTCTTTATTGAGCTTCTTATTTTATTATTTTTATTAATATCTTCTTGATAGTAAATTTTTGTATGAGGCATTATTAAACATTTATTTTTTGTATCTATAGTACATTCTAGATTAACTAAATCTTTAAAACTAAGTAAACAGTCAAATTTTTTGTGCCATGGTAAAATTAAAAATTCAATAGGTGTGAAATTTTTAAATTCCGATAAAATTGGTATTTCGACAGCGTAATTGCCTTTGATAGTTTTATGACACGTAGTAATTTCAAAACTGTGATTATATATTAATGAAGGAAAGAGTTTAAAAGCTACTTCAGGGTTCATTATACTGGATGATGCGCCTGTATCTATAAGAATTTTTAATTGATGATTATTACTAAAAATAAAAGGAAGTTGCGTTTGATACGTATAATTATTTAAATCTAAGTTATATTTTGAAATGGGGGGTCCAATGTAAAATTTTCATTGGGTTCCTCTTCAGAGTTTGTTTCTGTATTATGAATTTCTTCGATAACTTTATCAGGGCGATTATTACCTTGCCTAGCGAAATGATTGTATCCTTGATTGTAATTTTTATTTTGAAAATTTTGTTGACCATTATTAAAGCGTGGTTGCCAATTATTATTAGGTCTTGGTGTATACGTATTTCTAGTACTAATAGACATAGGTGTTGGTTTTGGTAAGGTATTATGATTATTTTGTGGTCGAAAAACATTTATTTTTGGTCGTTGAAACGCTTGAATATTAGTGGGGAATTGCGATTGTTGAGGCCTTCTGGGAGGTAAATTAATAGGTCCTCTAGGAAACGATCTTTCAAAGTTAAAATTGTTTCTATAAGAATTAGTATTTTGCGTATTTGTAGGCGGTTTAAATGTATTTTTTGATATATTTTGTCGCAAAAAGTTTTTATAATTTATTTGAGTTTGTATATTGTCGTATTCTCTACAAATGTTAACACATGCGTCTATGCTTTTAGGAGTTTGTTGTCTAACAAATGAGCAGTAAGGCTCTTTTAAACCTGAGACAAAAGCGTATAATGCTTGTCTCTCATAATCCTTAAATTTTAATTCAAGTAACTCTACTTGATCTGAATATTCTATTTGAGCATTTTCTTTCAACTTATGTAATTTTTTATTGATGTTTAATGCAAATTCTTCGAAATTTTCATTATTATTTTGATAACTAGTTGTAAGTAAAGTAAGAAGATTTTCTTCACTGCAGGGATCTTTATATTTGTTTATTAAAAGAGTTTTTAATTCATCAAAAGAACGTGGGTTATGTAATGTAACTAAATCTCTGGCTTCGCTTTTAATTTGCGAAATTACATATCTAAAAAAATACAAGGTTAATGTTTCATCTGTAAAAGTATGTACATTTATTGACACTATTTTCGGAATCTGAAAGAGAGTGAACCTAAGACGGTGGTATGTTTAACCGGGGTAAGTCGGAATTGCAGTACGCTGTATACTTTAAATACCCAGGGAAAATTCATGAATTTTGTTTCTGGTGCGTGTAGTTATATATATATAAATTAAAACGAAACCATACCTTATTGTCTTTTACAATACCGTTACTTTAAAGTGAAAATATTATAATTTCGATAAAAAATGTCTATGGTCAATAAATAATAAAAAATGTCATGATACCCGATCGGATCCTTCCTCAGGCAAGCCTCCACTCACAGACTGGCGTCCACGAGCCACCACCTACGAATGTACTGCTTTTCCGAATGGGGATGTCACTGGCAACTGACCGGTGAAAAATCTGATTGAAGCTTGACGTTGACCATGATGTTGACTTGAAGTTTCCTATGGGAGCACTTCGTAGAGGAACATCGCCGTCCAAAAGTAGAACGGACATTCCAAAGGTAGGAAGAACTATCCAGCAGTTGAAAGAACCATCCAGGCGTTGATAGAATCATCCAAAAACTGGCAGAACCCTCCAGAAGTTGAGTGAACTAGGCAGACGTTGATAGAACTATCCAGATGTAGATCAAAACCCAATAATGGAAAGAATCATCCATAAGTGGAACACCACCCAATAGTAGAGGAAAACCATCCAGAAGTAGAGCCCTAAAATAATTTCCTATCTTAGTAATTGGCACATGGGTGGGAAAAGGGGAATAAGTAGCAATTTAACAGTTTTGAGAAAACAAGGAAAAGAGTCAGATTAGTCGCAATTTAATACAAAATTAAAATGTCAATTTTTTTTTTGTGAAAGTGCCATATTTTTATAAAACGAATCTATAGTTTTTAACAAAGATATAAATACCGAGAACTAAGAGAAAAAACATCGACTTGTATTCCTTTGCACAAGAAAAATTAAGAAAAAGGTAACTTATATCTCTTTTCCCATTGCAAGAAATATACTTTATATCAAAAATGTTGTTTATATTTTAAGAATTCAAAAGTTACATGGCCTAAATGAAACAAAATAATAATATCTTACTTTTAACATTAAAATCAAAAATCAAACATTAAAAAAACTCCTGTTTACTCGGATTCATCGTCGCTTAATGGGATAATGTTAGGAATATTATCCTTAGTAACAATGTTCTGATAAAACTGATGAAAATTTTTATTGATATACGGCAGAAGTTCAAGTAAATTATCTTTTTTCTTTGTATTTATTGGAACGGGTCCCTTGTAGCTTAGAGGAGGCTTTACGTTAGTTGGGATTGAGGTCTTTGCCTTACGCCTAAAATCAATTTTCATAAAAGCAGCGTCTTCCTGCAATAAAGAAGTTTTGTATTGGACTATTCCAAAATGGTCAGAGGAATACCGAATCCATTTTATTTGTCTCTATACTACCTGTTCACCTGCTTCGTTGGTCTTTTTGTTAATAAGGTAAGTTTTAAGTAGCGCCGAAAATTCAAAAAAATCCTTTCGTTCCATTTCAATCACCTTAAACGGTTTTGTCTTACCACACATTCGCACCAGTTGCATCCAGTCTCGCGGATGTTCGATGGCAGCTTCATGTTTTTTTTTCTTTTTCTCAATAATGGAATGGTCAGTGTCACATTCCATGTGGGTATGACCTGGTTCCAAGAATTTGTGGTCGATTTGTTGTAGATTAGGATTTTTTTGCAATAGTAACATAAACATAACTGGTAAGTACGAATTTTTATTTTGTCCCGCACACATGTCGGAATAAAATGTTAATGTTTTAATTTCTGGATCTACATTGTGTTGCAAATATTTGTAAAGGCATGAAGCTATTTGATTAGCTCCTCTCGCAGCTGTAGTTTCGTCCCACATGTAACAAAATGCTTGCTTATCCTCACATCTATGCACTGTTAGGTTAAACGTCCATAATTGGCGTTTATAAAAGACTATTGATGTTTGTATGTCAGGCGTAGGTAAGCATTGCTGAAGATCAAATGCAAGAACAGATTTGGATTTTTCATCGACAGTTTTTTTTATATCAATTCTTTTTGATTCAAATGCATCCTCGGCATCTTTTTGATGGTTGTTCAAATCATTTTCAAGAGCTTGTTTGGCATCAAGATCTGATGTATTTTTAATTTGCATCGTAAGTTTATCGCATTTAGCGCAGCTATCTTTTTTAGGGTTTTTAATCTTAATTTTTTCACTATGAAATGCTGATTCATAAATTCTTCGACTGACTGGTTTCACTGTCTTGGGGAGCCAATTTTTGTATTCTTCATAGATTCTGGACAGTGTGTAGTAGTGGGGTAGAAACTTATTTTCTGTCTGTTTCCTACAATAGTGGCTTTCATACGCAGGTAACTCAGATATATGTTTTCGAACTAAGTCTAATGTTTCCATAGACAATTTGTGGTAAGACGCCCCTTTTCCTCTTCCATCCTCAGCTGTTATTCCGGAAAGTGAAGCTTCCTTTTTATTAATTACAGTTGTAATGAATTTGGTACTCTCACCAAAGGTTAATAAAAAGCATTTTTTACATATTTTTACCATTTGTCCATTGATTCGTAAACCATATGTATGGGATACACATCTATTCTTGTGCTTTTTATCGTGCTTTTTAGCACGAGTGCTATTTTTTTCTTTAGTAGTAATAAGATTTGCCATAAAGGCAACCCTCTTATCATAATTTTCCATAGACCAGTAATCGGAAAAAATTGTATTTCTCTCTTCATCCTTTATTCTTTCTTGGCATTTTAACCTACAACTTTGTAAATCTTTACATCTTCGCTCTGGAATCACTTTACCTTTGAGGGTTGAATACTCTTTTCCTAAATTACGCATCCTATTTCGATTCTGTCTGACCTGACGTGTTTCTCCTTTTCGCCCTCTTTGTTTAATCTTGCCTTGCTGTGCTTCTTGTTCTAAAACTTTCCCATTTCTATCTGAAGTAGTATCTAATCCATTAGAATCATATCTTTTTCTTTTCTTTGATGATTGTAACGCTATGGTGGATCCATCTTCTGAAAAGCTGTCGCTACTTTCAGTTTCATAGTTTTTGTCTTTTACGCTGTCATCATCATCTTCATCTACTATTTCGCTTTCTAAAAGACCAGACTTTCTACACCATCCTGAAGGCCCAGGACCATAGTTTCCGTTGATTTCTGCTATAGGAGATTTCCCAGAGTCTTCTAAAATTGCGTCATTAATAATGTGTGAAAGCTGTTCTTGGATAATTGGATCTAATGAGGGTGCAGGACTACTATTTGCACTTGTAAAATCTTGCAAGGGCAAGACGAATGTGTTTTCGTCAACACCTAAAAATTATTTCTCATAAAAACTAAAAATAATGACAAAACTTTGTTTTCGTGATTCTCATCACGAAAACATCATTCATATTAATGACTTGACTAAATGATATTTATTTTACTGCATAATAAGGAAGATTTTATATTTAGATTCTCACCGGTTTTTGTAGTAGCCACGGGATCTAATCTAACATTGTGGTCCTGAGACTCTGTCATATTATTGTTAGCAATATAAGGAGCTTCATGTAAATACTGTGGAGAAGAATCTCCTTCTGGGGCTAAAACCGGATACACACTATTGCTACTGGTTTGAAAAAAATGTACTGGATTCAATTTTATATTGTGGTCTTCAGGCTCTGTCATATTTTTAGTAACATCTTCGTGAAGAGGCGGTAGAGAAAAATCTTCCTCAGTGGCTAGAATCGGATACATAATATTGCTATACTAGTTTTAAAAAATCAGGGAAATTGTTAAGCATGTAAAAGTAAACCAATAGGTAAAAGTCGGATTTTTGGTCGGTAATCTCGGCTTCTCTTTGCCTTTGTTCATAACACCGCGGGCGTCCGAAATTTTATTACTTGTGTTAAAAAAATAAAACTTACTTTTTATTGGGCATATGCAACTCAAATTCTACCTATATTTTTGTATTGAAAACTTTTTAAATTAAAATCTTTAAATTTCAAAAGAAATATTCAGAAAGCATACAATATTAATATATTGAAAAATATAAAAATAAGCATAACATAAAAGATAGTACAGAATGGCCTAAAATTATATGTACAAACCTTTTGGTTCTTTTCCCGCAGCACAGTCAACAAAAGTCCTTAACGCTTGAATTCGTTTTGACCGGTTAGAAAACATAACCTCAACTTTGTAAGACAATAATCAAAATTCACACTAAAATTTCTCTTCTATATTATTCACACAATGGCAATAAATTAATATATTCACTAATGTAAAATAATAGGTCAAAACATGATTGGCTAAAGCAAAACGTTTTGCAAACGACCCTTACTGTTCGGAATTCCACCTACTAATGCTGGGCGTAAGTGAAGTCACTGTTGCCATACTGACTTTGAGTTAATAAGCTGTGAAAAGGGGTATAAGTATCCTTATATTGCATAATATAGATGAGAAAATCTTGTGTAGAAAGACTTATGTCACTTATACCTCTTTTCACAGGACTTTATAATATAGGATTTTTTGTGTATAGGGTGATAAATATACATATCTTTGTTTTCGCTATTCATTTCAATCTTCGTTAACGTGAATATGGGGCTATATCAATTTATACCTGTTTTCGCAACTTTTTGATAACTACCACAAGGAACAAGTAATATTATACCCCTTTTCACTGTTAAGATCATCGGGATTGTATTTGCAAATAAACTTAACAAGACATATATACCCCTTTACACTACGAACTTTACATGTTTTACAGATATACCTTTCTCCACAAATTGTTATTCCCACTATGCAATCAATTTTCAGTTATATCCCTTTTCACAAAGATGCATAACGACCAGAAGAAGCCTAGGGACGACATACCTCCATTTACTCAATTTTAGACATATACCCCTTTTCCCACCCATGTGCCAATTGTTCTCTAACAAAATCGTAACGGCCATCTCGTTACAGCAACCCTTTATCATTTATAATTCAACACCTACCTCTACCATGAGGGAATCAAATGGGATTCGGTCGTCACACGACACCCATAAACAAAATCTTCTGTAATCCTAGACATCCTTCGTGTTTCTGCACCCATACGAATCGAACGAACTTTAAAATGTTATTTACTACACTGCACCGACCATCTCGCCGCAAAATTTACACTTTAACGAAGACTTATAGAATTTAGCACCTCATCTTCGGACTCCTTGACAGAAAGTGCTCTAGCCCTTTTTTTCTTTACTAGCAAGGCTCGGTTAAAAAAATCACTTCCTCTCGTCCGACTAACCTACAAAAAATAAGTTTCCGGTTTTTCGCTGTCTCCATCAACGAAAACCTAACTAATAACCAAAAATGTCCTGAGCCACTCCCTATTAGTGACAAAGGCCTGAAATAAAAAGGAGGACTTGCACCTAATCCTCTTCTGTGCTCGCTGCCCTTCTCGACCACTGCCGATCATCTGTTATCGATTTTTACAAATCCCAAAGAGTCATCGACTCCTAGCTGTCAATTGGAAAATAAACAAAACCATAACAATCCTCGTTTTATAAGGAAAAATCTATAATACAAGGTAATTAAATAATCATGAAATTTAGACATAATATACATTGGAGGTCAAATATTGTTTTATATCACTTATTTTGTTCTTTTAGGTTATTCGATGGAATCTCGATATGGCCCCCTGACATTTGCAACTATCTGGAATTAAGACTTTTATGGTTTGTTTTAATGAAAACCCTTCCAATGGTTTGTCTTCTATCCTACAATATTTGAAGAACTTTTGTCGAGCTGTTATGAACCCAAATGACATTGGCTCACATCGGAATCTGTTTGTTTTTATTTATTGAAGTTTAAAATTAAAGTGAACAAGTGAACTAAAGTGTTTTGTATCCTTTTTAATCATAGAGCAGTAGCATTTTCCTCAAGATAGGTATCTTGGGATTTTTAAATGCTACAAATTAGTATTTTGCGTATTTGTAGGCGGTTTAAATGTATTTTTTGACATATTTTGTCGCAAAAAGTTTTTATAATTTATTTGAGTTTGTATATTGTCGTATTCTCTACAAATGTTAACACATGCGTCTATGCTTTTAGGAGTTTGTTGTCTAACAAATGAGCAGTAAGGCTCTTTTAAACCTGAGACAAAAGCGTATAATGCTTGTCTCTCATAATCCTTAAATTTTAATTCAAGAAACTCTACTTGATCTGAATATTCTATTTGAGCATTTTCTTTCAACTTATGTAATTTTTTATTGATGTTTAATGCAAATTCTTCGAAATTTTCATTATTATTTTGATAACTAGTTGTAAGTAAAGTAAGAAGATTTTCTTCACTGCAGGGATCTTTATATTTGTTTATTAAAAGAGTTTTTAATTCATCAAAAGAACGTGGGTTATGTAATGTAACTAAATCTCTGGCTTCGCTTTTAATTTGCGAAATTACATATCTAAAAAAATACAAGGTTAATGTTTCATCTGTAAAAGTAAATTTGTCTAAGAATTCTTTCGTATTTATTAAAAAATAATTAAGGTCTTTGGATCCTCCAAAATATTCGGGGACCATGCATTTAGCAAAATTAAAACGAATTTGGATCTCACTGTAGGACATTGTATTACTAGTGGCCATATTTGAATTTATTAATTTAGAATCTCTTTTTAAAGGCGATCTATCGCGGGACATAAATTATAATCTTTGTCTTAAAATTGTTTTCTTACAATTAATAATATTAAATGCCTAACACACTTATTATAAAAGTAAAATGGAGTGCAAAAATGGGAAATTCGTAAAAATTACTTACAAAATAAGTACTAATAACATCGACGTAGGAAGATTAGAGACGTTCAACTTGACCAATACTTCTCCTCCTTCAATCGTGTCTAGTGGTTGAATACTGGAACTGGCTGATTGCAAAACCCAAGATTTCGCTGAAGGAATCTTCTAGGTCTGGACAGCTTGTTTGGCTTCGTGTTCTTATTTGCACACTAGTCTTCGTTGATTACTTCTTAAGAGTTGAAACTCACTCGATCACTACTTGTTTGATACAAAGGATCAATGAAGTAATCCTGTTCGCAGCGCCAATTAAAGATCTCGTATTACAGAAACCGTTTTTAAAAAGACTAAACAAACTATTACCACGAAGTTCTTTATTCCAATAATATCTTATTTTCTACATTACAGGGTTTATATACCAAAGCGGTGACAATGAAAGTACTTATCACTAACAAACACATTATCTTAATGGTAATGGGCGAAAGTGCCATTGAAAGGTTATAATATAGGAATGTCTGGTTCCTTAATTATATGACATGTTCTATAATTGTTGTTTAGAATGTTTAGGGGAATCAGAAAATGTGATCAAAAAAGAGTCATTCCATTTAAAAAAAATGAAGTTTCGGTTACCACGACTTTTTGGGCAACCCTGTATAATTACAGGGATCTAAGTTTAATAAATTTCTTTAAGACCAACAACTTTTATACAGAAAGTTTTTTTATATTGTGCACCATTTTTTAAATAATTGACTGTTCCGGGACTTTTTACACACTGTGTACCAACAGGACCGCAAAAAGGAAACGGAAATGAAAGTGACCCACGAGAAGCAAAAGAACGTTGTATATTAATACCATGTATTTTATTATTACTTTATAACTAAGTATTATAAGTCAAAAAATTATATTTCCTGAAAACGTAAAAATAAAAGATGATTGATATAGTGTGAGGAAGCAACCAAATTATATTTATAAATTGTTGAAAACTAGAGATCAAAATAATTAATATTGACTAAGTTATTAAATATTTAGCATATAGGAAATATTAAGTATTCTAATGAATTTTCTCGAAAGACGGATATTTTCGAAAACTTGAAACAAAAGTCAATTGATAAATATATGTATCCTCTTTCTAATGATGAAAACCTGGTGGTTCTACGATGTTGCATTACCGAGATATTTGAGTTTACCTATACTGTTGTAAATTTCTTACATGTGATAATTTCTGTGCTCCTGATACCTAATATATCTTTGAAACCTTACTGTGTGCAAACGGCTTAACCAAGCGATACCAAATTCCGGTGATGTGTTTGTTGGTTAAATTCAAAATTATCCCCATTTTAAAAAATCTAACACCATTATTTTTTATATACGTTAACGTTATATTAACGTTAACGGAAACTAATTATATTAATATTGTAGAAATATTAATGAATAGGTAACTAAAAACTTAGAAGATAAAATATACCCTAAATCAGTATACAAAAACCAATATCTTAAAATTATGATAGTAATAATTTAGTTTAAAAAATTAAACTAATTTTGTTCAGATTATATCGCACGAAATTAATGGTATTATGAAAAGGTTGCAAGGTTTGATATTACGTATTATGGGAACCAATTATTCTTAATGATAACATGTATTTAAGGACAAGCAACGTTTCACCTGAACTGGATGCAGTTGACATTTAAAGTATACTTGATAAATAATTGGGAACAACAAAACTTGTCCATGCATTGCATACACTTGACATTTAAAAAAATGCAGTTTATTATTTATTAAAAGTGTACTTGATCTTTAATAAAAAATGCAGTTTGCAACGAAAGTGCGCTACTTTGCCTAAAGTTTATCCTTTCGGATTTTATATTTAAGTTACTGGTCCTAATGTATAATTCATCAGTTCAGTATTATCTGACATATTACAATAACTTAAAATAATAGTAAATATGTTCTCAAAACCATCGGTAACACAAATGGCTAGATTAGCTGGCCGAATTCATATTATTGATGATATAGTATTGGTTCCTGCCCGGGATGAGTTGCAGGAAGCTATAGTCTACCTAGAGGATGCTGAAAATGAACAAGACCAAGTCAACGAGGTAGTGAACTATCTACCCCAAGGATTCAACGAAAACCAGAATGTGGAAGTTGACAACGTAGAAGCTGAGAATGGTGAAGCCAACAACGATAATGAAGAGCAGCTTATCATGAACAACATAGCAATATTAGAACAGGTCCATGAGATGGTTGACAATCTACAAGGTTTCCATCAAAACCACGCCAACGACCTGGTTGACAATCTTCTCCGAGGATTCAATCCAAACCAAGTCAACGAGCTGGATGCGCATGGATTCAATGATGAACAATTCAACCAAGCCGTCAACGCAGAAACAGACAATGCAGAAGCTGTGAATGATCCTGGCGAGTTTCAGGTCAACCACGACCATGCAGAAGCTGACAATGCAGAAGCTGTCAATGACGTGGTTGACAATGAGGATGATCCAGTCGAGTTCCAGATCAACGAGCAGCTGCTAATAAATGATGTTGAAATGTTAGATCAAGAACAACAAAGGGAAATAGAGGATGAAGCTCTCCTAATTATAGAAAGGGACTTAAGCATAGATGAAGTGAGAGTAACACGTGGAGAAGTTGAGGGTAGGTTAGATCATTTCTTAGAAATGGTCACTAATTGCAACAATCTATTAGATATCCTTGCTCGAAGAGAGCGTTCAATTAGGGATCATTACCAAGACTTGCTAGAACAAAGACGACTTCTCCAGGTGTTACATAGAAATTAAGAGTATAATTATAAAAAAATAAATAAAACATATCATACATTATAATATTTTTATTCAATTAATATCCAGATGTTCAGATAAGAATATTTAAGACAGTAGTAGTATGTATCGGGATTCCTCACATCCTCCCCCACTCAAATCAAATATTATTTAAAAGTTGACAGATATCAATTTTCATCATTTAGTTGTTAGTAATGGAAGCTAAAGTATTATTTCAAGCCATAAAAGAAATAGAGAGTCGGTTTATTCTAGAAATTAATTCAAATGTCGAGTATGCGATGAACTTGGAGTCACTTTTATCTTGATAGAATATATTATTTCGAAGAAGGTGTGAAAATTATTATGAAAATAAAGATATTCTAAAATTATTAAAAGGTTTCAAAGAAAATTGTTTTACGCGGGAGCTGATCTCTTTAACCCTCCAGTACTAACATGATTTTTGTAACTTAAGTACTAACATCGGTCTGTGGGACGAAAAACAGAAAGTGCTTTTTTTAAAGGTTTTTTGTATTCAAAAAATAATTTTTTTTGTAAAAAAAACAATAATATAAGTACTGTATTAATTTATTAATAAAATAGAAAGAATATAAAAGTACATAACCTAAAATCAGTCATCTTCTGAGGTGCCATTATTACCATGTCCAGCGCAGTCGCTACAAATTGCGGTAACGTGTTCTAAACATAAAAATTTGCTACACTGACTACATTTATATTTTGTTTTACGACTTTTTTTCGTGCTGCAAAAGAAACATCTACCGTAGGTTCTGTCTTGATCTTGATGGGCAGTAACATTGGGTTCCATTTGACAAATTTCTCTTATTCGCATTCTTGATAATCGTGGCACCTGTTGAACTGTTACGCGCCTTTTGAGATGATCTGTAATTAAGTCAATTGCAAGTTTTTCCAGGAAAAATCTTCGAAGCATATTTGACTCTGGATTTTTTGAATTGAAGACTGCAAATGCGTTTGTGGCAGCTATATTTACTATACGATAAAAAATGACCATAGGCCACCTTCTTGTATTTCTGGCACAGTTATAGTTTGCACATAATTGGTCGACTGTGTCAACACCGCTCTTGGTACTATTGTACATCATATTAATTTCCGGTTTGCCAGTAGTTTCGTCTATACTGTCATCGTCATGCATGGTCGATATGAGAAGAACATTTTTTCCTTTTTTTGGAATGTACGATACTAAGGTACATTTTTCTTCAAAGCCGAACATACTTGAGCCTATTGGTCTACCACCTGAAACAAATTCATGGGGTAGTTCTCGTTTGTTCTTTTTTATGGTGCCGACTATAGTTAACCTTTTCTCCAACAAGCTTTTACATAACGGTAAACTGGTAAACCAGTTGTCCATGGTGATGTTTCTTCCTGTATTAGATATAGGCTGTACAAGGCGCTCAACAACTGCTTTTCCGGTATTCTCAAGTGAAAATGGTCCAGGGGGTTGCTTTCCGACGTAAACTTCCATGTTCAATGTATAAAACGCCCTAGCATCAACTAGTGCAAATATTTTTATGCCGTACTTCTCGGGCTTACTAGGGATATACTGCCGAAAATTACATTTTCCACGAAAACCCGGTAGCATTTCGTCAACAGTAGTATACTCCGAAGGCGTATAATATCCTTTGCAGTTCGCAACAAACATTTCGAACAGATCACGTATTGCTGCCAACTTATCTGTTTTTTGCCTCTCAGGACGAGTGTTCTTATTGTCAAACCTTACATGTCTTAATAAAAATCTAAATCTTTCTAATGACATCGTTAGCCTAAACATTTCAATTGAAGTGGCGTTAGTTTTCCACAAATCTTCCGCATTCAAACGATTTGTTTTACGCACGGCTGAAAGGTATAGGAGTCCTAGCAATGCCTTAATTTCAATTATATCTGTAGGAGTGGCGGTTCGATATTCTCGAAAGTACTGCTGCTGGAATATGGATAAATTGGTGTGTTCAACCACTAGGTTTAATATTTCATCTGTAAAAAAACATGACCATATGTCCACAATATTTGATACGTTGCGTGCTGGTCCTTTTACGCCTGGCAGGTGAATGATTATATTTTTTGCTCGAGTTTTAACCCTTTCATTGGACTGGTGTTTGTTCCATTTTGTCAGCTTATCTTTACCAATAAAAAATGGATCCATATACTTTGCCTTTTTGGTAGGAGGAAGATGTTCACGGGAAGTTCTGTTTTTTAATTCCGGTTCTAACTCCTGTTCCGACTCAGAATCTTCTTTGCGCTCTTCTACATGGTCTTCCTCACTGGAATCGTCTTGGTCATCTGGAACAATGTTTTGGTCTTGCTCGTCGCCTTCTATCTCCTCCCATATCCTTCGAAGTCGTGCCTGCTCTTTTTCATAACTCATCTATAAAACAAATAATAATTTACTATGTTCTTCAAGTAAAAATAATTAAAACAATGTTACCTTTTCTTATAATTCAAACAGTGACGCCAATACTAACATCCGTCTGGAAGACCAAACTACGTATAAAATCGTCAAAAATGCTAACACACACTTCTCACTGAGACAACTAACTGGTAACTAAATAAAACTAAGATAGTAAGCCGCACGGCCACATCGAGACAACGGCGTGTCATAATTCGGGGAAAAAGTGGGGGGTCGGTCTGTGAGACGGGATGTTAGCGCTGGAGGGTTAAAAAAATATATATCAGAGGAACAGACAGAAGCCATGAAAATAATTGTTGAATATGAATCTAATGCAATTGATAGTAATTAAGTGATAAGTGAATAGGATGGAAAAAATAAAGAAAAAAGTGACTTTTAATGAAGAAAAGAACAATATATTCACATTATATGTCTGGAGCTTTGCATATGGGAAAGCAAGAGAGAGTAATTATGAGCAGCATATATTGGATAGATACCGTTTTCAAAATAGACTTAAATATGCAGAAAATCATTTAAGTTATGTGTTGGAGCAAGACCATAGAAATAAAATATACAATGTACGTTTTATGTAATTTTTATTTTTTAAATAAATACAATAATTAAAGTAAATCGCTTTTTAAAATCCAAACATTATGTGTTTTATCTAAACCAAGATATTTTACGAAAAGTTGATTCCCCTTTTTTCTTAACACCTTCTCAACAAGATATACGTCTGGATATTTGACCTTCTGCAATTCTTCTCCATAAAAAGATCCTAGTATATATCTTCATTTCTCTCATCTTTTAACAAATAAGTTTTTGGATTGGTTAGTTTAATTTCCATAATTTTAAAAATTTCATTAGACCAATTAGGCGTATATCCTTTTTGAAAAGCTTCTCTATATTTGCTGATTCTGACAAAATCTCCTTTCTTAAATTTTGATTTTGATGGATCAATGGTTTTTATTTTCCGGTAGGTTGACTTTAAAACTTTCTTTTCATTTTTTTCATTAATATCAATTGGTTTTAATCCTATTGTTCTATGTTTTGTTGTATTATACTTGAAAACAATATCATCGACGATATTTAACCAATTATAGTTTCCTTGTAAACTAAATTGTTTCCACATTAAATTTTTTAAAGTCCTATTGACTCTTTCAACAATACTTGCTTTTAAATTAGAGAACGTATGATAATGATTAATTCCAAATATTTCCATTAATTTAGAAAAGATGGAATTTAAGAACTCCTTCCCTTGGTCTCTTTGTATATTTTTTGGGAGAGTTTTCGCAAGGTTTAAAATATTTTTCATAGCTAAAGTTACATCTGCAGCAGTTTTTCTTTTAACAGGTTGAATCCAAACGTACTTGGAAAATGTGTTGATAACAACTAATATATATCTATAGCCTTTGTTAAATTTTGCGTAAGGAATCATCTCAACTAAATCAGCTTGCCATAAGTCGTTTAAACCTTTAATAATAACATGACGACGTCTAAAATTTTTTCTTGCAGGTTTGTGTAATTCATTCACCACATCTTCCTTGATGTTAGGTTGTGCACACATAATTTTAAAATGTTTATTTTGTTACCTCAACAGGACATTTTATTAACAATTCAACATAAAATTCCTCAAGATATCCATCTTCAGTTTGATGAAAAGAAATAATATCACCCTTATTTAACTGAAAGCCTTCGGGATTCAGAACTTTTTCTCCATTAACTTTTAATAAAATATATTTTTTTGGATACTCTGCATTAATTATAGTAGCATTCGTTATAGGAAAAGTATAACTTATCCGTCGATCTTGAAGTAATTGATAAGCCCTATCTGCATGATTATATTGATTATATTTACCCAGAAATGGTAATACCAAATTATAATGTAGTGTTAATGGACTAAGATCGATAATTTTTATGAGGTTATTTTCATCACTTGATGAAATAAATTGATTATCTTTCCCAAATATATGGCAGCCAAACTTATCAATCGACATGTTCAAAAATTCAAAGAAGAATAAATGAAAATTGAATTACATTGTGTATTTATTGAATTATTTTTGCTTCTCTAAGTTCCTCCAATATTGATAATATTTCATTTTGATGGCCAGTATGACCACTCATTTTTGATCCAATTAACAATCGTAATTTATCAATTATCTCATTTAAATCATCATAATAAACATAATCAATTTTCTTCTTTGATAAATTTAACATAACACCCTTTCCTGTAGTAGATCTGGTAGACTGTGTTCTGGTTGAACGTGGTCTTTGTGTCGGCAACAGACGTGATGTACTTGGTAAGATGGAACGATAACCTGATTATGAAGATGTTTTTAATATACCCTTTTGCATTAAATATGGTTTAATGATTGTTAAATATTTAATGTCAGTAGTTCCTTGGATTTGATTATTAGGATCAAAATTTCGTCTATAAGCATTTGTTCTTTTCAACACATCCATATAATTTTCCATGTCAGTAACTGTGAAACCGATAGGTTGTTTTTTAAAGAGAAGTTCATACAAACCAGTTGTTCCCTCATATCTCACACCTTCAACTTTAAAATCTTTTCCAATGAAATCTACTGCAGAATTTGCAATCTGATACTTCTCACTATCTATATCATGAGTCAAACCATATCTGTTATCAAATTTATCTTCTGTATCCTTTATCAACTCATCCACAAATGTTCTTACTAGTGGGTGATAAGATATAATATATAAGAAATAAAACTTTATATTTTTTTCTGTGTTAAACTCTGGAAATGCTGGGATTTCTGCACACGAATTTCTATTTGTCGTTTGAAATATTGAGGAAATAGTAAAAGACTCGTTTTTTATTAAATTTGGAAAGTAATTTTCTGCGATTTCAGGGTTTAGAAATGATTTCGTAGCGCCGGTATCTATTAATAATTTTAGTGGGGGATTATATATGGTTATATAGGGTAAATCTTTTTTATCGTATATAGAATGAAGTTCTATACAGCCTGTACCAAGTTAAGTGCGCACTATTGCTAACTTTTTTATTATTGTAGATACAAAGTCGCTTAAATTAGCAAAGTAGTAGCATTTTTTCTGCTGGTTAAGATGGTGAGAACAGAAAAATAATTGAACATAGGGTTTTCAAATAAATGAGAAAAATGCCATTTTTTTAAACGGAACACCCTGTATATTTTTGACTGCAGGGTTTGTAAATTATTTACAGAACAAAAAAGTTTATATGCACTATTGGCCTAAAACTGAAAATAACCGAATTATTAACATATTTATTTTTTAGACAAGTTGGCTGTGTCTTCTTGAAATAAAACTCAATTATCTCCTTATTATTTTATTTAATAAATGAAATAAATGAAAACACACAACCTACATTAAATGTGTAAAGACATTTCCGTTTTGTTCGATACATTTTCTGGCATTCTTTAATACATGTTTTTAAAACTGTTCTGCCATCGATGGATGCTATAATGCGCCTATATTTCCTTTTATAGACGTTGTCTTTGACATAACCCCAAAAGTAAAAGACTAATGGAGTTATGTCAGGAGATCTTGGGGGCCAACGTATAGGACCTTTTGTTGCTATCCACCTATCTTGGAAAAGTCTTTCTAACAACATTCTCACCTCGTGGAACTGATGGGGAGGAGCTCCATCTTGTTGAAAGTAGATTCGGTTTCGTGCCTCTAAGTTGACATGATGTAGATATTCTTCCAGTAATTCTGACAGCAAAGCAACATATCTTCGGCCTGTTAAAACGCCATCATAAAAAATAGGGACAATTATTTGGCTGCCTATTAGACCACACCAAACATTAATACTAAATCTTATTTGCGGATTTCTGGGATGAGCAATAAATAGAGTTTCTCTAGACCAATAGTGCATGTTTTTACGATTAAACATACCCCTGTTTGAAAAATTCGCTTCATCGCTCCACAATATGTGCGTTAAAAAGTTGATATTTTGCCAACACATGTCTACAAACAATTGGCAAAAAATTAGTTTTCTTTCAGTGTCGCCAGGTAATAATGTTTGCACTAGTCGGTACTTATACGGTACAACCTTATATTTTTTTAAAATTCTCCAAATTGTAAATAAACTTAAACCACTGTCCCTTGCCAAATCTCTGGTAGAATTATTTTTGTACACTTCAAAATATGCTAACACATTTACTTCTACCTGTTCACTTATTATAAACTGTTTTCTAGTTCTACCCTTTCCAAGAACGTCTTCATTATTTCTGAATTTTCTATAAAAATTTCAAAAATACCTCTTGTTTGGTTGATCACGTATATGGTAATAATTCGGTTATTTTCAGTTTTAGGCCAATAGTACATATGAACTTTTTTGTTCTGTAAATAATTTACAAACCTTGCAGCCAAAAATATACAGGGTGTTCCGTTTAAAAAAATGGCATTTTTCTCATTTATTTGAAAACCCTATGTTCAATTGTTTTTCTGTTCTCACCATCTTAATCAGAAGAAAAAATGCTACTACTTTGCTAATTTAACCGACTTTGTATCTACAATAATAAAAAAGTTAGCAATAGTGCGCACTTAACTTGGTACAGGCTGTATATTGGTTGGGGGTGTTTCGGCCTCTTGAAAATTTTGTTCTTGAGTATTTTGATTTTCAAGAATATATTCTACATATATTTTTATTCTCAATTATAAAGTTAGGATCTTGTTCATTATGTTGATAACTTTCATATTGATCATCACATTCATCAATATTAAAAAGTTCTTCCGCAATTAAATTAGGATTAGGTCGTTGATTTTTAAATATGTTGGTATTTTGTTTATTTTCTTTTGCAAAATTATTTGTATTGTGCGATATTCCGCTCATAGGTGTTGGTTTAGGATAATTATAATTATTCTTAGGTTTCCAAACGTTAGATTGATTTCCAAATACTTGTTTATTAGTAAAATATCTTTGAGGTGCAACAGGTCTTGAGTTTAAATTTATTGGTTGATTTGGGAATTGATTTGGTGTTCTGAAATTATTATTTGGTAATTTATTTTGCATTTGAAATTTATTATAATTATTTATAGTATTAGGATTATTAGGTTTAAAGTTGTTATGAGGGTTGTTATGATGGTTGACATAAGATTGAATATTTGTGGTTCTTTGATTTTGTCTTATATTGTTTTCTGTTGTTATGTATTGACGTGCTGTAGCGAGGTCAGTTGGTTCCATTGCGCGTATGGTGGACCCTAGAGGTTCTTTTAGTCCTGATAAAAATACGTTCAAACAATGTGTATGATAAAATGTTTTCCTTGCAATTTTATTTACTTCATTTTGTTCGTGAGTGTCAATGTAGTTGTGTAATGCGTTTAAGTTAGCCATAATTCTTTGTAAAAACTGTAATGATGGTTCATTATTGTTCTGTTTCAATAAACATAAATCAGAAAGTAGACCACTTTCGTCACGATGATCGACAAAATGCGCGATTAAAGCGTTTTTTACCGATGCCCAATCTTTAGAAATACAAGTGCTATACACTTCTTTAGCAATGCCTGAAAATTTTGCGTAGATGCCATAAATAAGCAAAATGTTCTGTGAGCAATTTATATTTGCTGGGGTCATATCCCAATAAGTATTTATAAGCATACCTGCGGTGTCTAAGAATGCTGATAATTCTAAAGGGTTTCCATCAAATTGTGGAACAATGTTAAAAAGTTTAGTATCAAAAACTGGTGGAGCCATAATTTTAGAATGGTTTACCTTAATATTATTATTTATATTATTTTTGCTAATTTTATTTTTATCTTCTTTTTGTAATGCGCTTGTTTCCTTATGATTTATTCTTAGATTTGAAAAATTATTCAAAAGCTCTAACGCTAACTCACCACTATTTTCTACAATAGAATTAGATGGGGAGGAGATTATCGACATAGACAGGAAAATAGGAATAAGCGATACTTACATGAATATTATCTTCATTTCTTCCTTCGTGGTTTTCTGCAATGGAGTACACTTAGGTTTCTTCGAATGAACAGTGGAAACTGCAGGTTTTTTCTCGATGAAAGACCTTTCGAAATCTGCACGACTGCGCCAATTACGTTTCGCGTTTGCGAAAAGTTATTTTTAAAAAATTTATTTATTACTTAAAATACAACTTTTATAAATATGCAAGATGCGTTTACAAAGAGTACAAAGAAAATAATAACTACTAAAGTCAATGTCGAAATAATGTATCGTTCCTTCGTAATTTGGGTTTATATAGGTCTAGATAAGAAAGTCCAATAATGGCCTCATTAGTATTGATTGGGAAAGTGACCATCACATAATTGATCGGTACTGTATGTTTAAGCCTGTCGAGTTGGCTGGTTGGTTGGACCCCTTTTTATTATAGGTTGGCATTACAGTCTATTAAATATCATACAATAATACTGGTTATTCAAAATCACATAAATATATCTAAGATTGTTGCTTTGCAAGATTACTTTTTACGCCATACTTGTAAACTAAGAATGACGCTACTTTCATAGAGCACACAATGAACATACAATATGGTAGGTAGGTAGCAAAATTTAAACCCGGATTTGGTGTAAAATGCCATTTTTAGCCAGTTACATTTTGCAAAACGGGTAAAATGGGTCCAAATTTATTTTGTGTGTTGGGTGCAATGCAATTAGGGGATTATATTACTCTAGAAGGTAAGGTTTTTAATTAAATATTGTAATTAAATGGTATAAAATGATTTTCACAACAAAATATCCACGATACGAGGGTAGTTTACGTAACGTGGTCAAACCATTGTTATTTCGGAGGTAGATGACGCATCTACAATGTAACACATTTTGTAGCGCTTTAATCCTTTAGTTAAATCAGATAGGAAGATCAAATAGCGTCGCCGAATAAATGTTGCGTCTCTCTTTGTAATAATTTCATTTAAACATTAATACTTGTATAAATAACGACTATTTATGCAATATCATTATTAATTAAAGAAATAAAAAATTAATGAACAATTCAAACATAAAAAATCAATTTTTCCAAAATGATGTATTTTTTTTTAACATAATATATGAGATTTCCCATCTAAATTGCTTCCATATTGATTTTAAAGAAAATGTATGGCCAATAATTATTTCTGAAGATTTAAATCATTTGGCTGCTATTGGTTGTTGAAGGAAAAATTTGTTGATATTTGAAATAGAGCACAAATATAGTATAATAAAAAAACATTGATGTTTATTGTTTTTATAAGAAAATATACATAAAATAACATATAGGTATTTGAAATAAACAGTGCACAAGTATAGTATAATAAAAAAACATTGCTGTTTATTTGTATGTTTTTATAAAAAAAATACATAAATACAAATAGGTATCTTAAAAAAAAGGAAGTTAAATGGTAGATGGACATAATATTTAAAAATTTATAGAAAAAATATCAAATTTTACATATCGATATATGCAACAAATAACATTATAAGTGACAAATCTGTTCTTACAGGACGGGTTGAGGTATATTACTTTACTATGATACTACAGGCAAAATAAACAGATAGAAATGGGATGAAAGAGGTATTTAAAAAAAATAAGTTAAAAAAACAAATTTTAGGTTTGAAACATTGAAAATTGTGTTGAATTCTGAAATTGGCCAAAATGTCACTTGTTGTTATTTAAAGCATGTGTACATATTTAAAAAAAAATAACTTTACTGATTACTAAGCTTTTCTACACAACACTACACTAAACTATTGAAGAATTCTAGTTTTTTTTTTATATTTTAAAACACTTCCACTGCTTCTTTAATTCTGAAACTGATTTTTCACTTTCCTTTAGTTGTGCTTTCCACGAGTCTCGTATTTTAAAGCAATTTTTTAATTATTTCTCGCTGATCTGGTTGACTTTATAATTCCCAGTCCTCTTCTGGCGTCAGATTTTCATATATTTTCTTGTGATGTTTGGCAACTGGTTTCTTGTTTATAGAATCAGATGATTTCTGCTGCTGCTTAGATGGTGCTTTTTCTCCAATTTACCACATTTAAATGACTTTTTAAATTGGAATAAGTTTTCCTCTGATGTGGATGGTTGTGACTGATCCATTTTTCGCTTAGTAGAAACACTTGTGTTGTTCTTGTTTTTCCGCGAATAAAAATCAGCTTTAGTGATTTTTGGGCTTGTTAATAACAAACCCAATTTTGAGGATGATAATGATGATGGCGCAGAAACGGTGGCTGGAACGGTTGCAGGAGCAGGGCAGCAGGAACTAACGTCATGTCGTTCAATATGTTAATTTTCCTTTCGGGTGCAGTCTGCTGGGGAAGCGGAATCAAAGAATGTGTTTATAGTATCCTCTATGAAAGGGTCATTTTCCCAACTTGGGTCCGTGTTTTCTTGCAACATGTAGTGTGTTTGGCTGCCAAGGAGCATTTGGGACTCCTCAAAAAAACTCGAACAAAAATCGAAACAAAAAGTCAAATGACTGAAACTTTTTAAACTGAGCGAAAGATCTGTTTACACATTATTTATGTAGCTCACATCGACCTCTCCCATTCAATTTTTTAAAACCTGGTATTCGATTGAAGGCTAAAATTTATTCTCGATTCAAGGTTTAATCCTACCTTTAAAAAATCCATTCAATTAAATGTAATATTCTTCAGATTTCACCTTGTAGACGGAAGTGATGACTCGATCATTTATCAGGATTGAAAAGAAACCCTTTTACCTGTCTTCTTTTTCATCATCATTAAAACGACAATGATGTAAAGGAATGTGATAATGATCGTCTTTCTGTGGGATATACAAAGCCAATTAAAATAAAATACAGATTTTTTATTTTTTGGGGTTGGTAGAAAACGACGTAACCGTAGAAAAATCATAGGGGATGCAATGCCAAGGTAAAATCATAAAAAACAACTAACCACGTATGCGAACAAGGTTACAGAGCCAATTACAATAAAAAACAGATTTTTCTATTTTATGAGGTCGCTGGAAAGGAACGTATAAAAATCATATGGGGATGCATTGCCAAGGTAAAATTTAACGTGCATAAAAAACAAGAAACAAATAACGTTGAGCACACGTGTGCACATCTGCTGTTTTAAGGTCACGGGGACGGCGTTTGAACACCTGCACTGATTCACGGGGGTTACGGGGAAAGGAATTTGGGAGTAATGGGAGGTTGAGGGGGAAGGGGTGGGGGAGAACTCTTTAGTATATCTCCACTCTACTGATAACATGTAATTTTTATGACTAAACAATCGGTTTCTAACCTTTCACCTTACCTTATAAAAATAATACATACTTTAAGACGCTACTGTTCAGATTTTTATAGACGTAATGACTTCATGTGTTATTTCATAGGGGAATGTTGAGTAGATTAGTCTTTCATTTTATGCATTAGCTTTATGTAATTGTTTAAAACAAAATATCTTGATTTTATAGTTGTTAAACATTTTCTCCTAATTAAAATTGAACTGACGTTTAAACAGATAATATTTCAATAGTATTAATACTAACAACTTTAGGTTATGAAGTAACAAAATAAATCTATCTACATTAGTACAAGTGATAAAAAGTGGTGAAAATGTCTAACGTTCCTTCAACAGTAATTGTTAAATCTACCGATTTAATCGAGTTTCCACTAAACATGGCAATGGTGGTTATGAAGCATATATTCCAGTAAGTATTTATATTTCAAAAGTAAAAACCTAATGTCATAAAGTTTTTATTTAAATATTTCGTTTGCATTGTGTATTTTCCAAAATATTCCATAACGTACTACTATATTTTCTACTTTATAGGTGTTGATCTAATAGTAAAAATTATATATTTTTTTAATCCATTTTCAGATATGGTGTAAAAAGTATTAACCAGAAAGGGGATAAAATTTTTATTTCTTTTTCGTACTATCCAAAGGCTGAAACGCTTGAAAAAAGTTTGGAAATTTACCGGTTCAGTATTCAAGGACAAAATTCGAAAACGATGAAGAATTTAATATGTTTGAAAGAGCTATGCTCAAATATTCTTTCAATTTAGAATCTATAGATGGGGGTGTAAAATCAACGCTTCCAGCCTTACCACCACAGCCAGAGGTAGCTAAGAAAAGAAAAATAAACATATTGGAAAATATTATGGTGACTCCTTCAACTCTACCACCTCCACCTCAACCTGAAACTAAGACCAAAAGGACACGCATTAATTTACTTGATGATGATGATGATGATACGCAAAGCTCAAAGTCTCAATGGAAAACATTAATTTAATTTATTTAATGTATTTATTTTAAATAAAAAACAAAATTTTATTTTTTAAATGGGTATTAATGTTTATCTATTCCTTTACAAAATATTATCTTTTGATATCCAACTATTATGTTTATTATCAACTAACCATTTTACAAACACTTTATTGCCTTTGCCTCTTAAAACTTTTTCAACTAAATAGGAATCGGAATATTTTACTTCTTGTAATTGTTGTTCATAAAAGCCTCCTTTAATATCATGATTATGTACATCTTGTATTAAATAGTGGCAGGATTTGTTAATTGAACTTTTTTAATCATAAAAATTGCAGAGTAGTGATAGTTAGTGCGTTCAACGCCAATTTGCTCACACCCTACTGCGCATGCCTGTCATGTGTCATGTCATGTGTCATCTGTCACGTCATGTGTCATCTGTCAGTGGCCCTAACTACCAGTGGCCCTAACTACCAGTGGCCCTAACTACCAGTGGCCCTAACTACCAGTAGCCCTAACTACCATGGGTACTAACTACTTGGGCCCTACTAGTGGCCGCGTATGTTCTCTGTGGCAGGAGTCCAAAGCCGCGTGTGTTCTTGGTGATCCATCCGTCACTAACTTCAAGGAGGCCCCTGCGCGTTTAAACCTGAAAAAAAATGTTTACCATCTGTCAGGCTCGAACCGCCGACCTCTAGATTGATAGCCGGGAGTCATACCATTGAGCCACGGCGGCAATTGATATATATTCGCAACTATGCGTACCGATAATACCGCTTAATTAAACAACAAATTTACCAAAAAAGATATTTATTTCACAATATTACACATATGGTTTCTAGTAATGGTGACTACACAATTTGTTAACAATATCAAACAAGATATGGATATAAATACTACTAAACTATAAATATTGTTAGAATGCTCCATGGGTGGGGCTGCTTGGGTACTTTCGATCTTATATTCGCTGCTATAGGTCTTCCAAGGAGTTTCTCCAACGGTGGAATCTCTAAAGACAAACTTGATCTTATATCGAAGAAAAGCATCAGAGGATACGTTTGCAGCAAAAACAGGAATCTGCCTATTAAACAGCATCTCATAACGCATCTTCACCCATGTATTGTTCGTAGACTCGACCATTACCGATGCATCCATGACATTTGGTGGCATGTATACATAAAATACATTTTGAACGAGCGCCACCAGGATGATATAAGATGAACTTAACACGGGCAGCTCTTATAGCATCATAGCTATTATAAAGAACAGATATAAATATTATCAGAAAAACAATTAGATAAAAATAACCGAGGCTATAACGATCTGGTTTTATCTCATTTGCTTTAAACTGTCTGCATTTCCATAATATTTTTGCAAAATCGCAATCCCTGGAATACTTGTAATGATCCGCAAGGGGGTCATCTCCTTTTTTCCATCCGCTAAATTCACAATGACAAAAAGCGCATCTTACTATGTCAGAATGTTGAGTGTAATAAAATCCAGCACGCGCCAAATCTTCAGAGCAGACTTTCTTACGCCACCCTGTATATGTAATTAATCTATCTTCAAAATTATACATGGTGCCAAGCCCATCATCAGCACAATCTAAACAATCCGTACTATACATGATGTAGGCAAAGCCGCTTCAACTATACTAAGTAATAAAACACAAAATTCATTATTTATACATTTATTAATCATCAGAATTCATATACATATGCATATCATAATCATATAGAACTTTCTGCGGATAATAATATACTAGCTCCAAGACATAAGAATCTTTCTCCTCCGTATAGAAACCCCAAATACGGTTTTTTAGTCTATCAATAAAACGATCATCATTCACATCCATACCACTTACATAAGATAAAATCCTTTCATAATTAGTTTGAATATCAAGCGGTCCCAGTAATCTTAACTTATAACTAATCAAATCTCGAATGTTAAAAACAGAATCGAGATCAGTACAACAAAAACATAAAGTAATATCATCACACTTGAGTTTTATAATTTTTTCACCTAAAAGAAGTACAGAAGACATAGTGAAATCCTCGTCTGTAGACACCATGTCAGAGCCACCAGAACCAGTCGATATATTTTCAGCCATTCCCAAAAATTCTTGCCAGCTACTAGTAGAAAATGAGACGGACACTTGATCTTCGGGTAAATTCAACAGCGTATATGTCAGCCGAACGCTTGGAACAAATCTTCGAGCAACGCTCACCCCTACAGCTACCTTGAAATTACCAGCAGGATAACATACTTCATTTAAAAAACGTCGTTCATTTCTAATATCGTTCTTTCTTCTCAGCCACATACTATTGAGATATTTCTCGAATGGTGATGAACAGGATGACTCACTAAGCTCGTCAGAGAAGGCAGGTTCAGACATGATTGAAACGAAACTGACGGCAGATGGGATATATATCAACTATTCCCCCACCCCTCAGTTAATTTTATTAATGTTAAGTTCCAAGAACAGGAGCTTAGATAAAGCCCACCCGCTCCCCATCTCGCTAAATTCCGACGCTTTTTTGAGTAAAACATGCATATATTCAGCATAAAAATCTTGTAAATTACTATTCTGTCCAATGCAGCCATATTTGGAGTTGAACGATTTGATATCTGAATCCATAGTCGTACCCAATAAATAGAACCCATATAATTCCATATTAACACTAATATTTTTATGAATAGTTAAGGCATTCTTCAACAAGTCAATTACTTTGTTCCTCACTCCTTCTAAATACATCCTAACATCAGACACGTGATGACTCGATATGTGATACGTAACAAACCGGTTCTTAAAAGCCGTTTGAACAAGTTTCACGTCCGAAACAAAGTCCACACTACAATTCTGCTTATGTTTAGTAGTACGCCTATGATGACTAAGCGATTTAACCTCACAGTCACACTCAGCACAATGTGCCATGATGACTGATTAAAATTGCCGAAATTAAATATTTATACAAATTTAAACAACGTCTTTTGATACGTCTATCCAGCTGTTATGTGACGCATCAAACCCCACCCATTTGACATACATCTTTCTACCCTTCTTACGCAAAATCTGCTCGATAAGAAATACATCTGGTTGTTTAGTTTTTTGCAGTTCTTCTTCATAAAAACCGCCACTGATTGGATGGCCATGCATATCTTCTAATAAATATGTTGTAGGAGCAGTAATTTTTACTTTTAAAATTTTAAATAATTCAGCCGTCCAATTAGGCACATATCCTTTTTCAAACACGTGTTTAGCTTTGCTTATCCGAACAATATCTCCCACTTTAAATTTCTGTCTGCCAACAACCTTGAGATTGGTGTAAGCTGATTTTAATAATTTTTGTTCATTATTCTTAGAAACATTCTTTGGCTTCATTTTGGTTGTGGAATGCGTCGTATTATTATAAGTATTTACAACATGTTCCAACAAGTCTATCCATTTATGATTGCCGTTCAAGGTAAACAACTTAAACAGCTTTTCCTTGATTGTTCGAATTACACGCTCGGCAATAGATGCTTTTAAAATACTAAATGTGCTGTAATGATGGATGCCATGTTTCTTCATGAGAGCTTGAAAATTAGAGTTGTAATATTCCTTCCCATTATCTGTAACTAATTTTTTCGGAATTCTCTTAGACTGCGCGAGTATCTGCGCCATAGCATTAGTCACATCTTGGGCATTTTTAGACTTTATAGGCCGAGTCCATAAATATTTCGAGAAACAATCAATAACAACCAATATATACTTAAACCCCCTATTTTCGCGAGAATACTGATCAAGCTGCGCAAGATCAGAGGCAAAAGTATCATCTAAACCATATTGAATAAATCTGCGTCGTTTAAATTTTGTTCTGGCGGGCCTATGCAGCTCATTAACAACTTGTTCTCTCGCTTTAGTAATACTCGCCGCCATTTTCAAACATGTAATAAAAACTAATTACTATGCAGATGCTTTTATATCTTACTTCTATCAACCCTCTGTTTCAATTTATTAACATTTGTATTTTTTTTTTTAACATCATCAGCAATAGACTTAATAGATTGTTTAACAGTAGTAGTTATATACCCCTTTAAAATATTTTCAAGGTTATCAAATTGCTTAGATACCTGCACTATAGATGCTTGATGTGTAGTACGAATCTCTTGAAGCTGTGTTGCTAATTGCATATCTAATTTCAAAATCTCGCTCTTCAACTTATCATCAGCAAGTTTAAGCGAATTTTTATAATCCGACATTTCCTTATTTAAAATAGTCATATGATCACGCATTTGCGCAGATATTAATTCCGTATTAGCCTTACTAGAATTCGTCAATTCTTTCTTAACTCCATCAATAGAGTTGTAGGCGTCCTGCATTCTAACCGCAACCAAATGATTAAGACTAGCCGAAAGAGAACTTATTGAATCATCTATAAATTTTTTATTCGCAGCATCAGAGCCATCTGTAGGCAGCTTTACGTTTACAAGTTTATGATCGCGAATATTATAGTCACCATCTTTATTAACGGGTATTTGATTAGGAGCTTTCCTTATACCTTTTTGACGCGTCGGTAGGGCACGTCCAAACTTGTTCATGGCTAAGCTGATACTAAGACGAGAGGTGGTATATAACTATTTATAAAACTCAATCACCCCCAACCGCTCCAGCTCATGCAAAATATTCATAATTTCATTTAGGTTATTGGTGTTGCCAGCCTGACGAGATGCATGTAGCTTTCTAAAACGATCTACCAACTCGTTAATATCATCGTAATACACAAACTCTTTCGGGGCCTCGTCGTATTGTAACAAAGCCTGCCCTGTTCTCCCAGAGTTTAATCTAGTCGTTCTGCTAGGCACTGACGACGTGGATTTAGAGGCTCTAGGAGTTGATGAAGACGGTGATGGTAATTTAGATGCGGTGCTTAGGAGTGGCTTAACAATTGTCATATATTTTTGAGATCTATTTCCCTTTAAGGCACCACTCTCCGTCCTGTATACGCCTGTTCGTTTAAGGATATCTTTATATTCTAAGTTATCGGAATTGGTGTTATATTGAGGATTCTTTAAAAATAACAAGTCATACAATCCCTGCGTACCCGGATATACAACATCTCCTACTTGTATATCGCCACTCGCTAAAAAGTCTACTCGCTCGGTCCCCAATTGCCAAGCATCATTATCTGAATTATAGGATACTCCTTTAGCATCTATCGATGAAGAGTTGCCCCAATATTTTTTTAAATAACTCTGAGCAATCGGGGTATATTGTGCGATAAACTGATTTGCAACCTCTGGATATTTAAGTAACGTAGTGAAATCCTCTTGTACTTCGCGGAATGAAGGATACGATGACTCATCAGTAAACACATTATCCTCGGCATCGCCGTAGCGCGTCTCATCTGCTAGAAAGCTAGGCTGCTTTACTTCTCGGGTTTCTATCTTTTGCGGTTCAATCTTTATGAGAGGCGCATCCTATGTTTTAATCTTGCGTTTACGAGTCTGTTTTACAACAGAAGCTTCCACAAGTTTATTTAAAGGATCGGTAATAGGTGTTAGAAATTTATTTAGGGCATCGTCTTCTTCGCCACGCTCCAACTTTAATGCCAAGTATTTTTTCCGTATAACATTTGCGGTATTAATAATGCGTTGCTTAACATCCTTATCGAGGCCACTCAAATTAGAAGCCATGATATACAACTATACCACTGTAATAAACCGTTAAACAGCTGTAATAAACAGGAAACCACTGTAATAAACCGTTAAACCACTGTAATAAACAGGAAACCACTGTAATAAACCGTTAAACCACTGTAATAAACCGTTAACCACTGTAATAAACCGTTAAACCACTGTAATAAACAGGAAACCACTGTAATAAACCGTTAAACCACTGTAATAAACCACAAACAGCTGTAATAAACCATTAAACCACTGTAATAAACCGTTAAACCACTGTAATGAACCACCCTCTATGACGACAGGTGATAGACTGATGCAATATATTTAGGGGATTAAATATATATCAAACTTGTTCCTATATCGACCTTTATCAATATCACTGTCTTTAACCAAAACTAAAAACCCATGTTTGTCTTTCCAGCATGTAGAACATAACCGTTTAAAAGCTTCAAAGGGCATGTCGGTATTTACATGATCGGTATCCTGTTCCCAAATCATCCTGTTTAAATAGAATTAATACGTTGGCATTGTCGCGAACCAGCTGTTTGGGAATTTTTGAATATGTCTGCGTTAAATAAAACGACTCGATATCATGGTGTCTGCCCATACAGAAATAATTGCGTATTTTATCCTGTTTCTCACAGGCAACATCGTCAAATATAATAATAGAATGAGGTTTAGCGCTAGAAGGATCTAGAACATCGTCATTATCGCTGTACCCGAAATATCCAAGACGGGCCTGTTTTAATGTTTTCTGCAGAAATACATATTTGTCTTGCTGTAGAGATTTTGAATATACGTATACATTCTCAAATTTCAAGCCATTTTCATCAGCCAATAAACTTATCATAACAGCAGTTTTGCCACACGAACTAGGTCCGCAGATTATTGCCCTAATGGTTGATGGTAAAACGGTACTATGTTTATTCGGATATTGCTGGGTCCCCATATTGAAATCATGTATTTGAATTGAGCGTTTCTGCTTTTCTTGACGCATCTTTCTATAAGTACCACTCTACATTCATTCACAACTACATTAGTAATGCAGACGTCACAGGGTGCAGGTGTGTTAAATAGTATCATCAATAAATTACCAGTCGAACTTCATCTACCCGGATATTCTTATTGTGGCCCTGGTACAAAGCTTCAAGAACGTTTAGCTCGTGGAGATAAACCCAAGAATAAATTGGATAGTTATTGTAAAGATCACGACATTGAATACGCAAAGTCCACAGACTTGAGTCATCGTCATCAAGCTGATCAGGTGTTGGAAAACAAAGCTTGGAAACGTGTCAAGGCCAACGATTCGAGTTTTGGCGAGCGAACCTCTGCGTGGTTAGTAACAAACATCATGAAGGTCAAGCGTAAGTTGGGTGCAGGATGCAAGAAGCATGAATTATGTAAGCTTATTAGACCGCTAAAGAAACATGGTTCTGGTACTGATAAAAAAGCGTTGAGTGGCATGCTCAAAGCTGCACGCATCAAAGTTAAGAAGCTAGGCGGAAAAAGAAAAATCAAAATACCTAGAATCATACCTCTACCAAAACAAGGCGGCATCTTGCCTTTGATCCCGATATTCGCCGGGCTTAGCGCCCTAGGGGCATTAAGTAGCGGGGCTGCAGGAATTGCCAAGGCCGTTAATGATGTACAGAATGCCAAAGACAAGTTGCAAGAATCACAGCGTCATAATGAAACAATGGAAGCCATCGCCTTGGGCAAGAAGGGAGATGGTCTGTATTTGAAAAAACACAAGACCGGATATGGATTGTATTTACGTAAAATGCCAAAAAACTGCCAATAAAGCTACCCAAACGTCCTTTATCCGACCAAGATATTAAATCATATGTAAAACGTCTAAAGATACCTAATTTTAGAGGTGTATTTATGCGAGATACTTTGCCAAAATCACCGAAACATACAGAGAGCGGTGTTTTAAATTTAGATGGATACAAAGGAGATGGGACACACTGGGTAGCTTACAAGAAGAAAGGAGATAGAGTTGTTTATTTTGATAGTTTTGGCAACTTGAAGCCGCCAAAAGAATTTGTAGAGATATGAAAAATTATAAAATTTATTTCAACTATGATCAATATCAGGATTATGGTACGATAAATTGCGGCCATCTGGCGTTGACGTTTCTCGTTAATTCATTATAAATCGAAATGACGTCATTAACCATCATCAGTCATGTCTCAAACATTCACTTTAAAGGGTCGTTCTCACCGACTTGAAGCATACTTTGTGCCGCCTATAGAACTAGACTCGAGATTTGATTACTCTCTGGCATTAATATCTCTAAATACGTGGAATACAATACCAAATATAGAACCTGGTCGTAATAAGGTTTATTATACAATCAACGGCAAGGAGCAAGTTTTAAAAATACCCACCGGTTCTTATGAGTTGGAGGATATAGAGTACTATTTGCAAAGTCAGCTTGCTGGTGTGGAATTATCGGATGCTGAACGTAAAGAAACCCTATCACTTCGAGCTAATAACAATACCTTAAAGTGCGAGCTGCAGAGTATCTACAATATAAATTTCAAGCCCAAGGATAGCATTGCTCAGTTATTAGGGTTCTCTCCACAAGTGTTGACGGCTGGCCAATTTCATGAATCTGACCTACCAGTTGAAATTATACAAGTGGTTACTATCAGGGTTGAGTGCAACATTATTTCTGGTTCTTACTATACAAATAATCCGGCGCATACTTTATACGAATTTTCTCCAACTGTTGATCCCGGATATAGTATTAATATAGAACCCCGAAATCTTATTTATCTACCTGTCAACGACAGAAATATATATAATATTACTCTAACGCTATTGGATCAAGATTCGAGACCGGTTAATTTCAGAGGCGAAGAAGTTGTAATCAGATTAGAACTTAGACGAAATGGGCTTAGTATTTAATAGTTATTTAAATACCTCTACTCCTTCTCCAGACTCATTCTGTAATCAGAAGCCAAAGAGAACACTCGCGCTTGTCAATATTATTTTTTTACAGTCCGCTAGCAGTCTATATAACTATCATGTCAGAAAAACTTCAGCTATTTAACCCCATTAAAAGCGATGAGTCAATCATGCGCGAAGAATGGCATACGTACCATCCTTTCACCAAGTCTTTTAATAACAACGACGAAATTGAGATTGTCATCAATCAACAAGATGTATTTTTAGACATGAGCGAGGCTCAGCTTTATATCGAAGGGTCGTTTAAAGCAGAGGATACAGCTGGCAAGACTGGTGACTGTACATTAACCAATAATGCTGCAGCCTTTATTTTTGACAGCATGTCGTATGAAGTGAATGGTAAAGAGATTGAAAAAGTTCGCGATCCTGGCATAGTTAGTGCCGTTAAAAACCTACTATGCTTAAGCGATGCAGAAAGCCGCGCTTTAGATATTGCCGGTTGGAATTGGCCTAGCGGTACTATAAAAACATTGGATGAAACTAGTAAAGAATTCAACTTTCGCATTCCGCTACACATGCTGTTTGGGGTGTTTGCCGATTACAAGAATGTCCTGATGGGTAAACAGAAGCTTAAACTGGTTCGAGCTCGCCACGATGAGAATTGCTACAAGTCAACTGGTGACAAAAAGGCGGAGATTACGCTAAAGACTGTTGAATTGAAGGTTAAGCACATTTATCCTAGTGACGCAGTTAAACTTAGACTTTTGGATGACATTGCAAAAAATAAGCCTATATTTATCCCGTTTAGAACTTGGGAGATTCACGAGCTTCCTGCTTTGAGAACGACAAAGAGAGATATTTGGACTGTAAAGACGATGACAGAGAGGGCAAGATATGTTATTGTATTTTTTATGAAAAATTGCAAAGATAACTACAAGTCAGATTGCTGTTATTTTGATAACTTAAATATTACCGATGTCAAGTTGCATCTAAACTCTGAGATATACCCCTATGAGGCTCTAAATTTAGATTTTGCCAATCGCCAATATTCAGAAGTCTATAAGATGTATACAGACTTTCAAAAATCTTATTTAGGCAAGCCGCTAAGCGAGCCTATTTTAGACTTTACGACTTTTGCTAGTAGGGCCCTATTTGTTATTGATTGTACCAAGCAAAATGAATCCCTAAAGAGTACCGCTATTGATGTCAAGTTGGAGTTTCAGAGTTCTTCTAATTTTTCCAACGATTCACGAGCATTTTGTATTATTATTCACGATCGTGTCCTTGAGTACCAGGCTTTAACCGGCCAGGTGAGAGAACTATTGTAGTTCCAACCCTTGTAAGATGAAGTTTGCTGTAGTCGACGTCCAGGGATTCCAGGTACCAGAATTTCAAGCTAAAGAACTGGCCATTTATGATGGAAAACACATGAAGAGTTACCTGTTTAAACCTACTACCCCATTTCATACCTTGAGTGATGATTGCAAGAAGCAGGTATTATTCCTACATAGAAACCATCATGGACTCTTTTATAATTATGGCGTGACCGATTACAGCGACCTCTACACAATCATCAGCAACGATTTGCGAGACGTTGACCAGATATATGTCAAGGGTCAAATAAAGAAGAGCTTTTTAGACGAAATTTATTCTCAATGTAGTAATAAGCCACATGTTGTTAATTTAGAATCAAGTATCAATGCGCCAAAACTCTCTAAAGACGTAACCACATGTTCTAACCATGATCTAGAAGTTTGTAATTGTAGTATTAGGAATGCTTATATACTGTATGATTATATTTATGATTTTTTACCAAAATAAATAATTGAAAATGTCACGTGTGTTTTAATATAGCGTTCTAATAATATTTAATCATTTACTCTCGAGCTTGTGATGGGATCGGTCAAGTTGCAAGAACACCTACGTAATATACATAACCTCAAAAAAGATATAAAGTGCTACGAAGATTATCGGTTTATATCACGTGGTTTTTTAAACCTCTCCATGGATACTTCTGACTGTGACAAGGTGTGTCCTAGGACTGTGGCAGCCCCGCCCCTTTGCAGAATTAGGCCAAACAGAGTATATGAAATTGAGGGCTATATAACCATCATATTTGAAAACACAGGACAAGTAGTAGTGGATACTATTGGATATGGAAAGATTTATTTCACTAGTGTGGAATTTGAAGAATTCTTAAGCAATTTTAATTGTTTCAACACTCACTGGGTTGACATATTTTTGATTATTGGAAAGTATACCTTGGTGTTTCATCGTAATGCAGAAAAACGAAGCCTAAAATTCGAAGAGGCGGATACAGACAAGTACCTGTTTCGATGGACCGATAAATTAATTAGATTATTTGCGCAACATATGTATCAATTGTATAAACTAAATATTGAATATTATTCCATAAAATATTGAACTAACATGTTGTTTTATTTATAGGGTATAGGTGGGTAAATAAAACAATTTGGGAATGTGGAGTAAAACATTTATTTAACACACATTTATATAAAAATAATCAGTCTTACAGAGGGTGATATACAATATTAATACAATACTTGAACTATAATATATAACTATACGTGTAAAGGGCGCTATACAATACTTTATAATAAATACTTAAACTATAATAAATAACCTAATATCACAGCCTCTAACACCACCTAAAGAAATTGAAGCAAATCAGTCTCGACTTGGAATTTCCAAGGTCTCCTTATATAATGCTATATCCTGGTGACCCCAAGCAAGCGTGTTCTCAAGGTCTCCGGGTATAAGGTAGCGCTTATCGTCCGCGTATGATAGCGCCACCTTATTTTTAAGTTCCACATACATATCATGTGAATGTGAGCGGAAAGTATTCATCTCGCGATGTATTTTGGTCCCTTCTACGTTAACCGCTTCTTTATAGTCTTCAACTGTCAGCTGCGATTTTGTAACGTAGTCGGGAACCCCCTTTGCTTTTTTTGTAAAGTTCCCCTCTACATTCACACAATATGCTTTAGCCCCGGTCCCGTAGAATTCCCATATAATTTTCCCTGCATACTCATCTTTCATTTTTCCCAATATAGATTGGTTTACAGGAACATTACGTGGGTTATCTGGAGAATAGTTGGAGGTATCGAACATATCTAAATTTTCTGTCATATCATCATAAAAATTTTGTGTTTCTATATTTAATATTAAGGAGTCAGTGTCCGTGTAGAGTAAGGTCGCGTTGTTGCCATATTTAGGCTTAATATAACCGTACAAAAAGTCGTACATAATAATCTTGGATAACTCCAAGATTCCAAACCCTGCGTATATGGGTTTATTATATACTACTTTTTGTTTGTGCATCTGAATAGATACCAGGTTCTCGCTGTAAATAGTACGATCCTTGAAATGAGGTTTCGCGATCAACGCCCCAGCACCAAGCCTCCTACCAATATTTTCCCAATGGGATACTAATTTGACATCTACCCGTTTCTCCACGTTCTCCATTGTCTTTCCAAACACAGAATTGTTCATCAACTTAAAAAAGTCCTTTTCAAACTTATTTTTGGCTTGATTGCGCAACCCTGTGTTTAGGTCGATGTACGGTTTAAGCCACGGTGATTGGTCGAAAGATATAACGCGGTGAATTTTGGTCAGCTTAAGGCCATACTTTAAAGCCTGCTGTAAATTTTGATAGTGAATAATATATTTAGTTTTCTTTAAAAAGTTTGGGATTAATTTTGTTATTTTCGGAAATTTGGACTCTGGTGGCGCAATGGATTCTGGACAAAAGGGTAGTTCATTATGCGAATAATGCAAATCTTCCGGGTATGTTAAATCAACTTCTAAGACGTATCCTGTTTGTGAATCAGGTGCGATGTTTATATAATCTAAATTTTGAATTTCAATTTCGTCTAACCATTTAAAGTTCCTTGTGGGTAAATATTGAGACATGGCTGCACCGTATAAATTTGTTGCATCCAAATATAAAATGTAGGAGGTAGGTTTTGAAGCGTCGTATGTGGGTATAAATTTATTATTCGCAATAGCTTTTCTTACACTACACTGACTGACTCCGCCACGAATCCCGTGTTTAAAAAAGTGCACCATATCTAGATCGGTCAATAGCTCAAGATTTATGGATAATGCCTTAAGTGCGGCTGACATCGACAGTCCTGGAGCTGTAAAAAATTGGCTCGGGTCAAGGCCGTATGTAGATATGCACACATTTCTAAAGCTTTCAAACACATCTGTCAAAATTAATACGTCGGATTTTAAATAAATGTCTGAATATTCGCCTAAAGTTTTGCATTTAAATAGATCCCATACCTTCAACGCACGCTTGTAATCATCTTCAGTAATTTGCTCGTTTTTTAGTTTATTAAAAAAGCCTTCACGTGATGGTAGCGCTGTGTCGTCTAATTTTGAAATATGATCCACGTAGTTATACGGGAAGACACCCTTCTGTCGAATAAGTTTAAATTTTTCCTCGTCAGGGAAATATTTACGTACGGCCCTGCATTGTTCGGGCTTTAAATTTTGACTTAATTTATCCAAGCCTGTGGCCATAAATCGAAAACTATCTAAAAACCGCAATTTTAAAAATACCTGCCGTTGTTTCCCATCCTCTTCGTTTTCAATGCTATCCACCAATATATGTTTACTAAAGGAAATATATTTTTCCTTATTTTGGGGGATAACATCGATCCTTTCTTCGTCTGACGCCAATTCCTTAACAAAGAGGTGGGAATCGAACCCGGACATGTTATGAAAAAATATCGGTATGAATGACGGAATTTTGAAATTTAAATTACATACAGGGTGAGAGGGGCCTCGATACAGCCCTGTAAGATGATCATGGTCATGAACACGCATGTCTTCTATATTAAATGGCTTTTCACAAATATGGCAATGCGTTGCGGCCTGATGCGCATGCTCTTGATCAGCAGTTATAGAGATCATGGGCACTATTTTCTTCAAAAAGCGATTATATATTGATTTACAATCAGCATCTAATCGTTTTACAAATTCTTTATGTGCGTCAGGACCTCTATAACATTGATAAATTGAATGCGCGTCATCAAAGTCACATTTAATATAGTAGGCAAACGAGTATGGAACGTGTTTATGCGTGCGTACTGTATATGACGTATCAGGATCTCTCTCACTTTGTTCTGTTGGCAATGGTTCTAAAACTGTTTCGAAATCCGCGTAAACAACAAAAGGTACTTTTAATTTCTTTTTAAAGTTTGTAAATTTAAAAATATTCTCAGGTATTTCTTCACCGTATTTATTCTTTTTCAAATCAGTAGTCGGTACTTTAGCCATAACGTGCCCGCAATCGTGTTCTTGATGAGCTTTTAACTTCAGCTCGGAATAGAAATACGTTAAACAACCATCACATAAATACTTTGCAGCATTATGTTTGGATAATTGCATTGAGATCAGACGAGATAAACTTCTTATTAAACAGTAATGAGTATTTTCATTATCATCACTGATTACTAACAAATTTACATGTCTTTCATTTCGAGATTTAGTAAAATATAAGGGACCCACGACATCAATACTATTTTTACCATTGTCGTAGTTTCGTTCTAACCCATAGACATTGATAGAAATATTATTTTGTCGTTCAAACTTTGAAATATCTTTCAGTTGAATTGGAAATTCCATACCTGTAAAGTCCAGCTCGTTCTCAAAAGGTAAATAGTTTGCGACTCTATTTGCATGTTGGGTCCAATGTACTGGATGCAAGGCAGCCAAGACTGACCACATGAAACATTTTTGGTCCGTGTTTTGAATGTTTAACACAGCTTTCTTTGCTTCAATTTCTTTTGGTAGCGGAAGGTATGATGATGGCGTTAGAGGCTTGATCTTGCTAATCCCTATTTCTAAATGAAGGAGTTGTTGAAGAGCCCACCCTGTAACAATTGAAATATTGTTTTACATTACCAGACACACAATTATTTAACTAAACTCACCACTATCCTTTTCCGAGAACTCTGAATATTTGCGGTCTAGGATAGCACTGAACTGTCCAAACAACTCCTCCAGGTCCGTTGTCCCATTGACCATGACATGCCGGGTGTTGAATGATTTCACCTCCATCGACTCGCTCGTTTGCAGGAGGAAGCGGCCGAAGAGCTCCACACCGACCTTGAGCTGCTCGTATTTTTGAACAATATCCCCCACCAACCTAAGGAATTTTTCCCGCAGGTGTTCAAGGAACTGGGACACATTGGTGGGGTCTTGTCTTGAAGTCAGTCGGTAGGTAGCAATCCGGCTTCGGAACGATGTTTTTATAAGTTCAACACCATCCTCCTGCACCATGCAGCAGTTCTCCCGATGACGTAGGGTCCTTACGTGAGCAACCCATCGGGAGCTGCGAATATCTTGCAGGCAGTCACTGCAATGCCGCATGGATTCATCTGAAATATTAAACACTTTTAGAAAATTCTATCACCAGTTTTATTTTAAAAAAATACTCACCATCTGACGGAGCGAGTCTTGCCCGTTTGGCGATGGCTACTTGTGCGGGGGTGGCTTGTCGTTTAGGGACTCTATGCGCTTCCCTCTGGTGCGCCTGGAGCGCTCTTCTCGAAGGGAAGCTGACCCCGCAGGCTGGACATGCTTGTGTAGTCTCCCTGCAATCCCCATGCCGTTTGAAATTGCTCTTCTTAGCGAAGGACCGACCGCAGTGTTCACAGATATGCATTTTTTCCTAAAATCAATGTATAAGTCTATCTATAATTATTAACACCATTTTTAATCAATATTTATAATTTCTAGCATGTATGAACACGTTTCCTATGTTACATACACCCCCATATATTCGTTATTTGTATTCTCGCTTTGACTACCTCTACATCAGAACGTATAACCTATAAATTGACCCTGTATACCTAGATATTATTTTTAATCACAATATACCATATTTTTATTTATAACCTATAAATCTACATACCTGGTAATTATTTTATCCACTATTCACTTTCAACTGGTTCTGCTAGCTTCAACTAACTGTGCCTCAAGCCCCGCGCTTACCGTATTTATAGGCGGGACCGTAGCGCGTCGTTTATGCTTCTAGAATTGTCTATGTATTGCAATTCTCGGAACAGATTGCATCATCTTTTGCTATCGACTAGGCTTGGCATTGAATATTAATGAGTGCCTATCCCGTGGCGCCGCGTAGACTATGAAGTGGTTTAAAATGATTCTTTTTATAATGTCCACCATTTGGGGTTTTTTGGTCGGTTTTGTATAGGACCATTATCACATAAGTTGTCAAAAGGGCCTTTTTCATACAAGTCCCGTTTTTGAAAGACCCGGGGTGGGCGGACTGCCGAAGGCACTTTTTCTGGTAATTGCGCAGATTTTTGGCTTATAGTTTCCGAGAAACCTCAATTTTGACCTATTGCGCATGATGTCAAATGGGCCATATTTTTTTTTTACGGATTTGGGGTTTGTGAGGGGTGCTTACATTGCCGCTAATGTTAGTTTTGACAAAAATCAGCTCAGACCCGAGTTATAGGGCCTGTCTTTTTAATGGTTGTGTTCCGGCATCAAATTTTAATGGTTTTGATCGTTTTATACATAGGGCTATACAGTTTTACGCCTTGTTGGGCCGTTAGTGTTTAGCACGATATTGAATACACCAATTGTTGGCACTGCCTTTATCTCGAATCCTATCATCAGCTATATTTGCATATACATTTACAGTATGAAATAACTATCAAATTGGTTAATTAAGCGGTACTATCGGTACGCATAGTTGCGAATATATATCAATTGCCGCGACGGCTCCCGGCTACCAATCTAGAGGTCGGCGGTTCGAGCCTGACAGATGGTAAACATTTTTTTTCAGGTTTAAACGCGCAGGGGCCTCCTTGAAGTTAGTGACGGATGGATCACCAAGAACACACGCGGCTTTGGACTCCTGCCACAGAGAACATACGCGGCCACTAGTAGGGCCCAAGTAGTTAGTACCCATGGTAGTTAGGGCTACTGGTAGTTAGGGCCACTGGTAGTTAGGGCCACTGGTAGTTAGGGCCACTGGTAGTTAGGGCCACTGACAGATGACACATGACGTGACAGATGACGTGACAGATGACACATGACATGACACATGACAGGCATGCGCAGTAGGGTGTGAGCAAATTGGCGTTGAACGCACTAACTATCACTACTTTGCAGTTGACCAATTTTTTTATTAAAAACACCTCGTATTTTAGATATTCTTACATAACCACCAATTTGAAATTTTGGTTTATAGACCAACTTAATATGACTATAAAAATTTTCAAGTAAATATTTTTCATGTTTTTTGTTACTTCAGAAGGTTTCATACCTATAGTTCTATGTTTTTTATTATTATATTTTTGAACAATATTAGGTAACAAATTAAACCACTTATATGAACCTACTACGTTTATTTCTTTCCAAAGCATACTCTTAAGTGTTCTAATGACATGTTCAACAATAGACGTTTTTTTTTTTCACTAAAAGATAATAATGCTTAATTTTATATTTTTTAAAAGTTGTTGGTACTCCGTTGAGAGAAACCCGAACCTTGGTTTAATTGAAGGAGTTTAGGAGTTTTTGATCCCTTAAAAACTTGTTCCATTACTGCAGATACTTCTTTTCCAGTTTTTGTTTTAAGTGGATAAGCCCATAGGTATTTGGCGAAGCAATTTATAACTATCAAAATATATCTATAACATTATTTTCTTTTGCATAAGGTCCAATTTCACAAAGATCATAAAGACCTTTAATGATTACATGACGTCTCTTAAGATTAATTCTTGCAGGTTTATGTATTTCATTAATGATATGTTTTTTAATATCTGTTATAAAATTTGACATATTTTTTTAAAAATTATTCAGTTATTCAATTATATTGGCTTCACGTAATTCTTCAATTATTGCATTAATTTCGTTTGTGTGACCTGTATTGCCTGCCGTCTGAGATGCAAGTAATAATTTAAGTCGAAGGACTACCTCATTTGGATCGTCCCAATAAACATAATCAGTAGAATTATTATTAGGAACTTCCATTAACATCCCATAACCGTGCTTGGATTCTGTACCCTCCTCCTCCTCAGATTCATTTAGATGTTTCATTAAGGGTTCGATAATTTTTTAAATTTTGCATTCTTACTTGTTACAAAATCAAGTTTGGAATAAAAAAATTTTTTTGCAGCATTTGTTTTAAATATAATAATTGAATAGTTCCTTGCTTGCATCTTCTTTTGTATACACTGCAGGTGCATTTTGATTAAACACTAGACCATAAAGGCCTTTTGTGCCTCTAAATTTTTTCCCTGCAATTAATAAGTCTGGACCATCGAAATCAATTCTTTTATTTCCAATTGAAAATTGTTCGATTTCCTTATCGAATGTAACTCGAAATTTTCCATCAGAGCTATCACTATGAGGACCTTTAATACATTTTTTAATATACTTTAAAGGGAGACTGTAATATTGTTCATAGTAGTCAGAAAATGATTTATCCCTTATAGTTTTGTTTAGTTCATTTTCATAGTCTTTCATACTCCTCTTGTTGCCAATCATTTTCTATTCTTTTAACTATCATCTTCCTTAAATCATAGTTTTTTTTTTGTTATTGAGGTAAACAGTTTCTTTTTCATACGTGGCGCTGTTAAGGGAGTCTTTCTATTAGCACCCCTTGGTGTAATCTCAAACGGTGTTGAAGTTGAAGGAACAACTTGTTCGGACGCTATTGATTTTTCATAAAGGTAATCCTCTTCATTCTCATTATCATCATCAGAGAATTCTGTTTTTATTAAATCCTTTTGCAAACCTTTTTTGGAGACAGAGCTATCTTTTTTATTTGGTGTATCCATTTTATTTTCAATGTTTTGAAGGTGTTTTGTTATAGATTCAAATAGATTTTCATGTGCTATCTGACCATGTTTAAGAAGACTTAATTTGTTTTTAATGTCCTTTCTTTTACTAATCAACTTTTTTAAAATATTTTTATTAGTGTTGTCAACGGATTTTTGTTTTGTTTTTTGAGCCATAATGTATACTTGTACATACAATGTTTCATGAAGTAATAATATTTTTTAGATTAGGTTAGACATATATATATATATATATATATAGGAAGGGTAGTCGTTGCTGACTAGTTAGGGATAACGATTTGGGTAATATTGGGCTTTGCAGCAAATGAAAGTGTACTCTTTAAAGTTGGTCCAAGCTTTCGGAAATCTTTATTTCCATCATCAGGGATACTACAATACAAGAAAATTTACTGAAATCAGAGTGAAGCTCTTAATTCAACAAAACAACTTTAGTTACTTACAACTTTGTTGAGGATGTTCATAAATTTGTAGTTAATTACTAGTAGTAACACAGTAAAATTCGAAAGCACTGAAACAGCAACAAGCCAAAATCTCTTGTGGTTGGTATACACATACAAAACACACCATAATTCATTAATTAAAAAGACAGTACAGATTAAAATAATTTAAATTTTCAAATAAAATTACTGGTCTTTATCGACCATGCTTACGGAAACGGCCATTTTGTACCGGTATTATTTGATGAAATCGGCGTAGAGAATTTATAGGAGCAATAATGATCCACTATTACTCTGTGGTGTGCCACCATTCCACAAAGGACTTTTATTGTATCTCTCGATACTAGATACAAAAAGAAGAGAACCTTATCGATCTTAATTCTATTGGTTGAGGTGTTGATTCAAATGTGTGTATGCAACTCTTGAAACATATCCGGAAACAATCATGTGATTTATACATATGAGGTTTATTTAATTTATAATTTATAATTTATATTATTTATTATTATTATTGTTTATTATTTAATTGTAGATATTTATTATTGATTAGTTATGAATTGTTAATATTATACTTTATTATTATTAAAATTTTTTTTATTGACTAACAATGTCTCTGTGGAGGGTGGGATTTTTATCTAACGCCAATAAATAGGCATAAACCTCACTTAAATGGCTGATGTCAGTTCGTCTGTTCATGTTATTGGGGATCTGAGAAATCCAGGCCATCTCCAGGAAGAGTCTTTTTGTGTAAATCGACTGTGTTGATAAGATTTTAGTAGAGCCGTAGTTCATATTATGACCAAGTGTATTGGCATGTTCAGCCAACGCACATCTCTCAGGGTGTAATCTACAATCACTCCTATGTGACGCAATTCTTTTATTTAATGGTCTGGCCGTTTGGCCAATATAGACTTTATTGCAATCCTCACATGGAATGATATAAACCACATCCGAGAGTTGGCCAATTGGGACCTTGTCTTTCAGACGTGAGTGTAAATTTTTAATAGTTAATACAGACTTATTGGCAATTTTGATGTTACAAAAATCATTGATTATTCTCATGATTGGCGGTGATATCTCTCTTATATATGGAAATGAAGTAAATTTAATTGTGACTGAGTTAACTGGGACTGCATTAAGCACTGTGTTATTATTAATGTTAGGTATATTTAAGATTGTATCATTCGTGGTTCTAAATAAGATTTTATTAATTAGTGAAGGAGGGTACGAGTTATCTATAAAGAGTTTTGAGAGGATATCTAGATTTTTCCTCAGGAAAGAAGCATCAGAAATTTTCGAAACTCTCGTTTTCATTTGTTTGATTAAATTCACCTTCATGGCTTGTTTATGGTAGGATAAATAATTGAGGTATCTACCAGAGCTACAAGGTTTGCGGTACCAGTCTATAAGAATTTTATTATCTGGTGTACGTATGAAACGTGTATCCAAGAACGGCACTGATCGTTCTGGACATTCTGTCTCAATGGTGAATTGTATATGCTGATCAAAATCATTGAGAGTATCTACTATCTCATTTATGCCATCCTCCGGAAGAGCTAAAATGATATCATCTACATATTTTTTTATGAATAATGGAGTAAAAGATAAAACCGGTATGACAATATCCAGGATATCATCCATGACGTAATTAGCCAAAATGGGTGATATTGAAGATCCCATCGGCGTTCCAAAAATTTGTTTGTAAAATTTATTATCAAAAGTGAAATAAGTGTTATCGAATAAAAAAGAGATAATTTCTAAAAAGGTGTTCTTTTCAATGTTACAATAGTCTTTAATGCGGTACCAATTTTTATTAATCGCTCTATGAGCTATATCTAAGTAAACGTTACTGAAAAGAGAAATCACATCCAAACTGGCTAACACGAAATTAATTGGGAGTTGCCTCCCGTTAAACTGTTCAGAAATCTCGAATGAGTCTTTAATGTAATATGGATTATCTTTATTATAGGCTTTGGTGAGAATATCTGTAACAAATGTGGCCAAGAACTCTGTAGGAGCGCCAATAGAGGCTACAATAGGTCTGACTGACAACGTAGGTTTATGAATCTTTGGTAGCGTGTAGAATTTAGGTGCAACACCTTTATAATTTGTTAATTTTTTCTTTGTTTGTTCATCTATAAATTTTGAACTGTGCAAGTTTTTTATAAGGGTATTACATTTCTTTTCTATTGAAGACGTAGGATCCCTCAGAAGTTCAACGTAAGTGTTATTGTCATTAATCAAAACATACGATAATCGTTTGTAATCATCTAAATTCATGACAACCGTCACATTGCCTTTGTCTGAATTCGTTAAGACAATCTGAGGGTTATCTTTCAAAAACTTTCTTGCTTTTCTAAACAAAACATGAAAAAAAGAATTCTGCCATTTGTTAGAATGGATGTGGTTAGTGAGAATGTTAGTAATTCTTGCTGTAGCGATAGTTTTCTGGATTGGTTGTTCAATGTAAGATGTGAGGTGATCTACGTCAGATAGTATCTGTTTTATGGTCAAATCTTTGCCTACAATAGGTTCGATACTGAACTTCGGTCCTAGTGAAAAGAAACTTAAAATATCAGGTGGTATGTCTATGTCAGTGAGGTTTTTTATCCACTCTGGTTTTGTCCTAAGTGACTTTTGAGTTAATATTGTTTTAAGATTATCTAATTTATTAATGTTATTCAGTTTAGTGTTGTGAAAAATTCTATTGTAATGTCTACTTTGTTTGTAAGAAAAAGTGGCAAAATTAGCTTCTGACGTATGTTGTATAATATCTGTCTTGATTGTGTTCAGAGATGTTTCAAGTTTATCAATTAGTTTGTGGTTAGTTGCAATCTCAATATTAATCAATTTATCACCTAACCTATTGCAATAATGTACAGCATTGTGTGCATCTTGACGAAGGAGGAGGTCCTCAATGGATCTGGTCGATGTTGTGATATGTTGTGGTTTGATTCCTAATTGTCTACGCTTCAAGAGGAAGGATCTGCGATTATATTCTTTAGCCAATTTCATTTTTATTTTGCTCCATGCTTTGAGTTCTTTTACTGCGTTAGCTCCATAGGTAGCCATGATGGTCTGGTAATAGCCCATACCTGAGATATATATAGGAAGGGTAGTCGTTGCTGACTAGTTAGGGATAACGATTTGGGTAATATTGGGCTTTGCAGCAAATGAAAGTGTACTCTTTAAAGTTGGTCCAAGCTTTCGGAAATCTTTATTTCCATCATCAGGGATACTACAATACAAGAAAATTTACTGAAATCAGAGTGAAGCTCTTAATTCAACAAAACAACTTTAGTTACTTACAACTTTGTTGAGGATGTTCATAAATTTGTAGTTAATTACTAGTAGTAACACAGTAAAATTCGAAAGCACTGAAACAGCAACAAGCCAAAATCTCTTGTGGTTGGTATACACATACAAAACACACCATAATTCATTAATTAAAAAGACAGTACAGATTAAAATAATTTAAATTTTCAAATAAAATTACTGGTCTTTATCGACCATGCTTACGGAAACGGCCATTTTGTACCGGTATTATTTGATGAAATCGGCGTAGAGAATTTATAGGAGCAATAATGATCCACTATTACTCTGTGGTGTGCCACCATTCCACAAAGGACTTTTATTGTATCTCTCGATACTAGATACAAAAAGAAGAGAACCTTATCGATCTTAATTCTATTGGTTGAGGTGTTGATTCAAATGTGTGTATGCAACTCTTGAAACATATCCGGAAACAATCATGTGATTTATACATATGAGGTTTATTTAATTTATAATTTATATTATTTATTATTATTATTGTTTATTATTTAATTGTAGATATTTATTATTGATTAGTTATGAATTGTTAATATTATACTTTATTATTATTAAAATTTTTTTTAATTGGCGCTCCTACAGAGTTCTTGGCCACATTTGTTACAGATATTCTCACCAAAGCCTATAATAAAGATAATCCATATTACATTAAAGACTCATTCGAGATTTCTGAACAGTTTAACGGGAGGCAACTCCCAATTAATTTCGTGTTAGCCAGTTTGGATGTGATTTCTCTTTTCAGTAACGTTTACTTAGATATAGCTCATAGAGCGATTAATAAAAATTGGTACCGCATTAAAGACTATTGTAACATTGAAAAGAACACCTTTTTAGAAATTATCTCTTTTTTATTCGATAACACTTATTTCACTTTTGATAATAAATTTTACAAACAAATTTTTGGAACGCCGATGGGATCTTCAATATCACCCATTTTGGCTAATTACGTCATGGATGATATCCTGGATATTGTCATACCGGTTTTATCTTTTACTCCATTATTCATAAAAAAATATGTAGATGATATCATTTTAGCTCTTCCGGAGGATGGCATAAATGAGATAGTAGATACTCTCAATGATTTTGATCAGCATATACAATTCACCATTGAGACAGAATGTCCAGAACGATCAGTGCCGTTCTTGGATACACGTTTCATACGTACACCAGATAATAAAATTCTTATAGACTGGTACCGCAAACCTTGTAGCTCTGGTAGATACCTCAATTATTTATCCTACCATAAACAAGCCATGAAGGTGAATGTAATCAAACAAATGAAAACGAGAGTTTCGAAAATTTCTGATGCTTCTTTCCTGAGGAAAAATCTAGATATCCTCTCAAAACTCTTTATAGATAACTCGTACCCTCCTTCACTAATTAATAAAATCTTATTTAGAACCACGAATGATACAATCTTAAATATACCTAAAATTAATAATAACACAGTGCTTAATGCAGTCCCAGTTAACTCAGTCACAATTAAATTTACTTCATTTCCATATATAAGAGAGATATCACCGCCAATCATGAGAATAATCAATGATTTTTGTAACATCAAAATTGCCAATAAGTCTGTATTAACTATTAAAAATTTACACTCACGTCTGAAAGACAAGGTCCCAATTGGCCAACTCTCGGATGTGGTTTATATCATTCCATGTGAGGATTGCAATAAAGTCTATATTGGCCAAACGGCCAGACCATTAAATAAAAGAATTGCGTCACATAGGAGTGATTGTAGATTACACCCTGAGAGATGTGCGTTGGCTGAACATGCCAATACACTTGGTCATAATATGAACTACGGCTCTACTAAAATCTTATCAACACAGTCGATTTACACAAAAAGACTCTTCCTGGAGATGGCCTGGATTTCTCAGATCCCCAATAACATGAACAGACGAACTGACATCAGCCATTTAAGTGAGGTTTATGCCTATTTATTGGCGTTAGATAAAAATCCCACCCTCCACAGAGACATTGTTAGTCAATAAAAAAAAATTTTAATAATAATAAAGTATAATATTAACAATTCATAACTAATCAATAATAAATATCTACAATTAAATAATAAACAATAATAATAATAAATAATATAAATTATAAATTATAAATTAAATAAACCTCATATGTATAAATCACATGATTGTTTCCGGATATGTTTCAAGAGTTGCATACACACATTTGAATCAACACCTCAACCAATAGAATTAAGATCGATAAGGTTCTCTTCTTTTTGTATCTAGTATCGAGAGATACAATAAAAGTCCTTTGTGGAATGGTGGCACACCACAGAGTAATAGTGGATCATTATTGCTCCTATAAATTCTCTACGCCGATTTCATCAAATAATACCGGTACAAAATGGCCGTTTCCGTAAGCATGGTCGATAAAGACCAGTAATTTTATTTGAAAATTTAAATTATTTTAATCTGTACTGTCTTTTTAATTAATTAATTATGGTGTGTTTTGTATGTGTATACCAACCACAAGAGATTTTGGCTTGTTGCTGTTTCAGTGCTTTCGAATTTTACTGTGTTACTACTAGTAATTAACTACAAATTTATGAACATCCTCAACAAAGTTGTAAGTAACTAAAGTTGTTTTGTTGAATTAAGAGCTTCACTCTGATTTCAGTAAATTTTCTTGTATTGTAGTATCCCTGATGATGGAAATAAAGATTTCCGAAAGCTTGGACCAACTTTAAAGAGTACACTTTCATTTGCTGCAAAGCCCAATATTACCCAAATCGTTATATATATATATATATATATATATATAAATTGAGTATAAGGAATCGGAAAATTAAATTTATTTTTGACAGCTGTCAAATTGATGATTCTTTAGTAAAGAATGAGTGCCAGGATGACAGAATTTTAAAAGTTTGGTGTCAATTCTATATAATTAGAGTATAAGTTATCCGAAAAATGTATTTACTTGTTGACAGCTGTCATTTTGACATTTTTTTGTTAACATATTTTCTCAAGTTTAGTATCATTTCTATATAATTTGAAAACAGTTGGACAATTTTATATATTTTTTGACAGCTTTTAAATTGACCTTTCTTAGGTCAGTAATAGGTGCAAGGTTAACAGAATTTAACAAGTTTGGTATCGTTTCTATATAATTCAAATGCAACCAATGCGAAAATGTTGTTTATTTTTTGACAGCTGTAATTTTTGGCATATATTTTTTTATTCGATACGTAATTTAGTGAATGCATTGTTCGCAATCGATTATAGCTGGTCCCTTAAAATGTGAAACGGTAACATATGTTATAATGAACGAATTTGGGTGCTATATACCCCATCACAGTCCGCAGGAGTGTGGCCAACCAATTAAAGCATCAACCTGCATTCAAGCTTCTCGGTGCGTCCACCCAAATCGGTGGTCATATCTAGGTAATACCAAAACACATATAGGTGAATCTGTCACATATACAGGGTCCGCGGAGTCCGCGCCCTTGAGTTCGTCCGTTGTTGTTGTCATCGTCGTCGTCGTATCATTTGACATTTTTGAGGTTGCGAATTTTTTGCGAAGAATCTGTCGGAGCGACGAAACGTCGATATTTCCGCGATTCCCGTTGAAACACGTTGAGCAAAACTCAATTTTTTCGATTTAAATTTTCGGAGCGTGGATTGGACCGGTCGCTATAGAACCCTATTGAAACTGGGCAACGTACCAAGAGAAGTAATTTAAAAGTTTTTGAAAGTCGAAATTTGACAAAACAGGGGCCATTTTTGGTACCAAATAGCTCGAACTTGGTTAGTCCAAGCGTCACGCGGTTGAAAATTTTCGATTTTCCATCTCAAAAACTAGCTAGCTAGCAATACATCTATCTATACCTAAAGTTATTAAAAAATAGGAAAATATTGAAATACTGAAAAAGTCGATCTGCCGGGTTAAAAAGTGACGGTTTTTAATACTTTTCAAGGTAAAAACGGCTTCTGATCGAATTTCAGTTTACGTTACCGGAAAGATCTAGGTAGATCACATTAGTTTTTTGGAAATGCAAAAATTTGTCACCGCTACACTTCATCTTGTCTATACGCTTTTCTATTTAACATATTCCATATTTTATTGCTTTTTCGTCACGGGGAATGATGGTACTGTTGGTACTGGAATGGTGGTTTTGTTTAGTCACGAATAACTTCTACAAATATCATTTCGGAGAGTTCTTTATACGCGTATTCTTCCGTCCATCTTTTCTCTAAACATTATTATTTTTCAAAATTTTCGAAATTTGATTTCAATCGGGAGAAAAACGACGTTTTTCCGAGCTGGGACGACCAATTTCTGCAAATCTGCACACTTGGTCGATTTTAATCAGCATGCCTTTGAATAAAATTAACCCAATTTGTTGACTGTCAAAATTCGGCCGAAATGAGCCAAAATAGCATTTTTCTTAGCGAGATCCTGAAGTTAATTGAACGATATGATGTTGGAAATGGTATTGAAAAGATTCTATGTGATTTCGGCTTTCGATAATGACCCCTACCGTTGCCAAAAATGGAAAATTTCCTACCATTTTCCCGATTTCCAAAATGGCCTGCAACGACCTATTTACATTGGGCTTATGAGAGCGTCCAAAAACAGTGCATCTTGACACAATTTATTTCATTTCTTCTAATCCGTCCACGTTGGAGCAATGCAACTTTTGGGGTATATTTGGTATATATGGCGTATCTTTAGCCGATCTTCGTCATTATACAGGGTGTCCCATTAATAAGTTATTCAACGAAATAGTCAGAAAATGTGAAAAAATTAAATATTTTTTTCTACGACTTGCCGGTCTCATGAATCTTAAGCGATTCAGTTTATATTCTAGTATGTTATCAAGAAAAAGCAATAAAATATGGAAAATGTTAAATACGAGAGCGTATAGACGAAATTAAGTGTAGCGGTGACAATAGTAGAGGTTATGTTCTGTGATGAGAGCATAACTTTATCAACGTCTGATTTAAAATTTAAAAAAAAGTGTAAATTTTGTAAGAAAGAATTAAAGGAATCATTTGATTGTTCTGTTTGTCTGCAGAGCTATCATAGAAGCTGTGGTCAGCAATATAAGGTGATTAATTCTGAAAATATTGTGGTCTGTTGTGTTAATACGAAAATTTAGGTTAGAAAGGTGGACAAGATGGACAGGCAACTTCTGGCGGAGGGAGATCAAAACCATGCTGCAGAAGGAAATTAGAACTCTGGAAGAAAAAATCACCAAAAAATTAGATGATGAAACGACAGAGCGACAGAGTATAGGTTACATGTCACAGAAATTTGAAGAACAGCGTCAGCTGTATGAAGAATGCATAGTTCAGAATAAGAAAATCAAGCAAGAAAATACGAAGCTACAGGAAAGAATTGATACACTAGAGAACAGATTTAATATTAACGAACAACTGGAAAAGCAAAATAACATACTAGTAGCAGGAATCCCCGAACAAGACAACAAAACAACAAAGCAAATAATAAATGAACTTATCATCAATATGGGTCTAAAACTTATAGAAGATGATATAATGGATTGTTATAGGATAAATACCCAAAATGAAGACAAACCCATAATCATTAAATGTAAAAATATGGATATTAACAGAAAAATTTTTCAACAACGAAAGATTATAAAGAATATATATACAAAAGACTGCAAATTTCAGAGTAGAAACAAGCAAATTTTTTTAAATGATGAATTAACAAAAAGTAATCAACAACTCTTCAAGGCAGCACGAGAGGTAAAGAGGGAAAAAATTATAAGGCTGCATACTGTGTAAATTCCAAAATATATGTTAAAATACGAGAAGATAGTAAGCCAGTAAGTATTTTTTCATTAGGAGATCTTGAATTGCTCGTTTAAGTTGAATGGATTATGCATATACTCGTATGTATGAATAAGTGCTGTTTATGAACTATATACATATATTTAAGTACATATAGATCAATCTGCCAAAGAGTTATTATTTAATTTGAGCATATTATATGCTAATGTTCGAAGTTTTAGAAATAAATGGGAAGAAATAGAGATTTTAGTTAAATTACATGCAGAACCACATGTCTTGATTTTCACAGAAACATGGTTGTACGAGAATGAGACGAAACTGTATAAACTTCCAGGATATAGAATGGAACATAACTGTAGAGGTGAAAGAGGAGGGGGTGCATCAATTTATGTCAAATCTAATATAACATATGAAGTAGATATTAATAGATCTATTAGCAACTGTGAATGGCTGAGTATAAAACTAAAATTAGATAAAAACAATCTAAAAATAATAGCAACATATAGACCACCACTAACAGATGTAAGAAATTTAATAAATGATATGGACAACATAATTAATGAAATAACTCAAGACACACTTATTATTGGAGACATGAACATAGACCTGTTTAAAAACAATAATTATGTAGCTGAATACTGTAATATGATTATAGAAAATGGTTTCTACTTTATAAATGATGCTAAACCTACTAGAGAGACACCTGAAACAAAAACACTTATTGACCATGTTATTAGTAATAGTAGACATAATCAAATAAATATACAATTTGTTGACCATCATAGTATGGATCACAAAATACAAATTATAAAATTGGAAAAATATAAAAGGAAGGAAGAGCCGAAACAGAAACGTCAAATAAAATACATTGATGAAACTAAATTTAAGGATGAGGTGGAGGAACGAGTGGCTATTGATGGCGATATTACTGAATTTCACCAACTAATTGACATACTAAAAATATCAAAAGAAGTATCAACAAAAATGAAAACAATTACAGATAGAAATAAGCCCTGGATGAATAATGAGTTTATGAACCTAATTAAAGAAAGGGATAAAATATATGTGAGACATAAGAGGAATATACATAATGTAGCCATTAAAGAAGAATTTATAAGACTAAAAAATAAATGTAATAATCTAAAAAATAAACTCAAGAAGAAATTTTTAACAAAAAAGTTCAAACATGCAAAAGGTGATGTGAGAAAGACGTGGCAAACAGTTAATCAAATAATCGAAAATGACTTCTCAAGTCACTATAACAAAGACAACTACATAGATTTTCTGGTAATAGACGACAGTAAAATTGAGAATGATCTGGAAATAGCAAACAAACTAAATGAACATTTTTTGAATATTGGAAATAAAATCGGAAGACAAGTGGAGGAGGAAAGGGGGAAAACAGCAAATGTGGAATTCTTAGAGGAGCGAGAAAAAAGAACCATCTATTTAAAACCATGCACTGAGCAAGAAATTTGAGAAATAATAAACAATCTTAACAAATACTCTGCGCCTGGTGCAGATGGAATCACCACATATGATGTTGTACTCCTGAAAGAAATACTTGCACCAATCCTTACAAGGTTAATAAACAGGGACGGATTTACGTTGAGTGCCGCCCTGGGCAGAAAAAATTGCCGCCCTCCTTACCAACAGAAAATAATGATCACAATATCTCTATACGAAAAACTAGGAGTTCTAGGGTATAATCACTTCGAAAAAATCAAAAACAAATGACAAAAAAGTATGATGACAATAATCAGATATTCATATCAGTTTGTAGCATATATTTATTCCATATCCATCGTCCGTCAATTTCACAAAAGATATTACACGCAACTTTTTTTTTATGCAAGAAAATACATCAGATCATTTTCTATATCTAGAACAATTTTTTTCTTGCTTTTTTCATCGCAAAGTCAGTGATCAAGTCGTCGGTATTCAAACGTGACAATGTTCCGGACTCTATGCATAATAATGCTAAATTATTAAGACGCTCCTGAGACATGACAGAACGTAGATATGATTTTATTCTTTTCAAACAAGAGAAAGACCTTTCAGCTGTGCAATTTGTTACAGCAGTACAAACAAACATTCGGTAAGCTATTTCCACGTTCGGAAAAACAGTGTAAAGATCATTGGTTCGAAGAATCTTCATCAATTCCAAGGGTGATTTCTTTTCAATTTTTTTTTTGTACACAGTAGGCGTAGAAATGAGAAAATTCTTTATCAAATGAATTTTCGAGATCTGATTTGTAAACTTCACGCAAAATTTTGGCTTTATCGCGAATTTCAGAAGCATTCAAGTCCCTCATCATTGTCAAACCCGAAAATTTTTCATTAATTTTATAGTACGCTGCGCTTCTTTTTTCGAGCTCCGACAATAAATTATCGAGTATGACATTGAAAGTGTTAATTCGAAAATGATCTGTGCCCGTCAATTCAACTTTGCCGTCTCTGGTTTCATCTGATTGTAATTTTCTCTTTCTTTTTCGTAAAACAAGTGATCGAAATGTTTGACTCTCTGAAATTTCAAGCGCATTTTCCTCATACAAATCAAATTCTTCACGGAAATCGGTGACAAATTTCAAAAGCCCGTTGTAATCATCAACAACTTCAGAAATGCTGATTTTAACGCTTTGCAGATGTGAACTGACAGAATGGAACCTCAAGAGTAAGGAATGCCAAAAAACTTGCATGAATGCTGTCTCTAAATGTTCTAATTGAGAACGTAACCCTTTCGCTTCTTGCCTAGTCATCGCATTTTCGGTCAAATCTTCTTCAATGGTTTCCAAAAGTACAATTATTTCACTGTAATTTTCATTCAAAGCCTTAACAGCATCAATACGAGCTGCCCATCTGGTACTAGACAGGGATTTCAGAGTGATAGACAGTTTTCCGATTCGTGAGAAAAGTTCCCATCGATGGGTAGACGCCGTAAAAAAATTATACAACGATTGGACAGTAGCAAAAAAAGATGCTGCTTCAGTACAACTTTCCGCAGCATGTACTCCAACTAAGTTTAAAGAATGCGCGGCACATGGCACATATTCAGCAAGATCATTTATTCGTTTAATTCGCGCTTGAAGACCCGAATAAGCTCCGGACATATTCGGAGCATTATCGTATGATTGACCTCTACAATCGTGAATGTTTAAATCATCAGTGTCTAAAGTAACCGTGACAACATCTGCTAGATTTTCCGATTTATGTCCGGGATTATCGATAAACTGAAGAAACCTTTCCACGGGTGTACCATCAGGTTGTACGTATCTTGTGATGAACGATAACTGATCAACGTGGGAAATATCAGGAGTGGAGTCTACAATGATGGAAAAATACTTTGCCACTTTAATTTCATTCACTAACACTGACCTCAACTTTTGTGCGGCTAACTGGATCAATTCCTCAAAAACTGTTTTAGATAAGTAACTAGTAGTGCCACTTCCTTTACTGCCGAACTTATTGATATGATTAGCCAAAAATGGGTCGAATTCCGCGAGAAACTCCAAAAGCATCATGTAATTCCCATTATTGAAACAACCAAATTTTTCATTGCTCCCCCTTAAAGCAAGTCCACGTGATGCCAAAGATTTCACTGCACTTAAAACCCTCGTCAGAACGTTTCTCCAATAAGCAACCTCTCGATCAAATTGTAGGGTCAACTCATGATCGATTCTACCTTGAATTTCTCCTCTTTGCTTCAAATTAGAAACACTTTGTTTGTGAGAACGAGAATTTTCGTGTTCAGTTGTACGCGACGATGCGTGTTTCCAGTCGTTGAATCCGTTTTCGTCATTGAAAGCGCAATTGTGTTGATTGAAAAGAAGACACGTGATGCAAAACACAGCTCCTTTGCTTTCTGAATAAACAAGCCATGGTCTAGGCATTTCTTCGCCATTGAGGAGTTTTCTCTTAAATAAAGTTTTGGAAAGATATCTTGTAGTGCCGTCATCGTAAACTCTTTTGGAATGAGTGAAATCGAGATCTTCGTTTTGCTCGTATCCATGCAAAGCAATCTGATCGCGCAAAAAATCATCAACAATCCATTTAGCTGGATCATTCTCTGAATTTTTCTTGACACCAACGTCACCAACAGTATTTTGATCTACCGTTTCAACACTCGAGAAGTCTTGTTCCTCCAAACTCTGAGAAACTTCGGATCCTGCAAAATAATGTGTTAGATTATAGCATTGAATAGAAAAGTATCGTCGTCCGACATTTTTTGATACGATTAAAACCTCACTAAATTCGTGAACTTGACTGCAGAATTTCGAATATAAACATTTTTATGGTTTATCATATAAATTTTGAGTCACAGAATACGAATATTTTAAATTAAACGTTTATTTTAAATTAATAAACGAATTGTGGATTTGTTGACGCATTGACCGCGTCAACGATTCACAATAAACGAATATTTTGAATTAAACGTTTCCTCAAATTTATCTTCTTCTTTTCCATAAAATCGTTTTTTTTTTCAGCCGATTGTATGAATCTTGTTTTTTTTTACAAATGCTTGCTAAGTTTGACAGAAAAGTAAGAGATACATTATTTTCTTAATGTACATAGTGAAGAAATAGTCAATTCGGAAAAAAAATTTTTTCTAAGAAAATGCCGTATATACCTTTACACTGATTGTCAACAGTTCGCGCTGCAATGGCATTTTTTGGTGAAGATTGATTCAAAGGAACATCTCGCGAATCTACAACATAACCTCAATTAAGTCATGGATTTCAAAAGAGTAATCGGACATTTGTAAAAAGAAATTATAAATAATGTTTTCGTACCAGTTGAATCAGAATTCGATGGGTTTTTCTGCGACGTACTACTAGTAGAAAAACGATCCTCATCTCGTGTTTTGGGAAAAAATGTGTCAAGTTTCCTTGTTTTTGCAATCGCTTCTTTTTCCCTTTGGGACTTTTCGGCAGCTCGTTTTCGATATTCATTACCACTTAACTTTTTCCGACCGTCACTCATTTTTTCATGCAAGAAAGATAATATACCGTCTACGTTTTCATTGAATACAAAAATTCATATGCAATTATATTGTAATGAGTTTCAGTATTGACAGTATTGTTTATTTTCCGCAAAGTTTTCCGAGGGGTTAACGAATGTAGACGGACGTAGATGATCAGTGAGTACACAGATGGCACCATGAGGCATGTACATAAGCAGTTGGTACATGCACAGCTAACAGCTAGTTGATGAGCTCGCCCAGAATAAATCGAAATCGCGCACTTTTTTAAAATTATTCCTTTGATTAATTGAAACTCGAATCAAATCGATATCATATTAAATACAAAAAAAGACTATTAAAATGATTTAGGACATTTTTTCAAGTACGTAGTGAAAAATTCAAATACTTCGCGAAGTTATCGAAATTTTTTCTGTATGACATCGAAAAAAATTTGTTTCTCTCAAAATCTGCCGCCCCCCAAAAATTTGCCGCCCTGGGCAGTAGCCCATGTTGCCCATGCCTAAATCCGCCGCTGTTAATAAATGCTATGCTGGAAATAGGTACCTTCCCATAATGTCTAAAAATTTCTAAAATTATCCCAATACATAAAACAGGTACATTTTCTGAACCTGGGAACAAAAGACCCATTGCATTAATATCAACATTCTCCAAGATAGCAGAAAAAATTATCAAAGAACGATTAGTGAATTTTGTTAACAACACCTTTAAGTTTGACAAACAACAATACGGATTTCAACCAAATAGCAACACTCAGTCAGCAGTAATAGACGTTATAGATTTTGTAACTAATGGACTAGACAAAAACAAGTATGTAGCAGCTTTATTTATCGATCTTCAAAAGGCCTTTGATACAGTGAACATCAATATATTAATGAAGAAACTAGAAGAAATGGGAGTTCGAGGTACAGCAAATAACTTAATCAATTCATATCTTACAAATAGAAAGCAATATGTGTCAGTAAACCAAAAAGAAAGTGAAGTGAAGAAAGCAACAATAGGGGTACCTCACGGGTCTGTTCTGGGCCCCATTTTATATCTCTTATATGTGCATAGTTTATCTAAAACAAACTTAGGATGTATACATATAACTTTTGCCGATGATACAGTCCTGTTGTTCGAGGACGCAGATCCAAGGGTTCTTGAGGAAAAAGTAAATAAAACCGTAACAGTATACTATAAGTGGTTATTAAAAAATAATTTAAAGATCAACATAAAAAAAACTGTGTTTATGATTTTTAAACATAAAAATAAAAAAAGTGCACAATTCAATATAAAAATAAACAAGGAACAAATAAAAATGGTGAACTGCTATAAATATCTAGGACTAAATATAGATGCAGAGTTAAATTTTAAAAAACATATGGACCATGTCACCAACAAATTGGCTTCTGCCTGTGGTGTTATAAGAAAATGTGTGAATTATATACCAAACATAATGAAAGTGACAATTTATGAGGCTTTGTTTAAGTCGCATCTACAATATATGTGTGCGGTTTGGACATTTTCAAACAATGCAATAATGCGAAAACTCCAACGATATCAAAATAGAGTTCTTAAATGTTTACATAGACTACCGAGACTATATCCAACCAAACAAATATATAAAAACTATAAACTGATTAATGTTAGTGACATAATAAAGCTAGAAGAATGTAAACTGGTTCATAAAATCCTTAAAAAGCAAATAAAAACTAACATAAGTCCGATAAGAAACAGTGATCTGCATCAACACAACACGAGAGCCCGTGACAACTTATATGTGCCGAGATCAAGAACAAACATTCATCAAAACAAAATTACAATAAAAATGCTGAAGTCATATAACGCGCTTCCAGTAAACATTAAGAATACTACAAACGCTAAAGCCTTTGCAAAAAAAATAAAACAAATGCTTACACAACAGAGTTCAGTGCAATTTTAGGATTGAAGACTGAATGCTTTATGACAAATTATAAATTATATATTGTTCACTTTTCCTTGCTGCGAATGTGATTGATGGTTCTGTATGGGTGTGGAATGGTTAATTAGTTTTCATCTCAGAGCATAATTGTAATATTTATTATATAATATATTTATTATTAGGACTTGTTACCAGTCATAAGACATTATGTACTGTTTTTAGTTCAAAAATAAAGTGTTTTCAAAAAAAAATAAAAAAATAGCACCATTTCCAAATTTCTAAAATTCATTCGTTAACAGTAATTTCGGTATTTAAATCGTAGAAATCAAATTATACGTATCGAATGTGATCTACCTAGATCTTTCCGGTAACGTAAACGAAAATTCGATCAAAAGCCTTTTTTACCTTGAAAAAAATTAAAATCCGTCAATTCTTACCCCGAAATATCAACTTGTTCAGTATTTTCAAATTTTTCCCATTTTCTAACAAACCCGCCACTATCCAAAATTAAAACCAGAAAGTTTCGTCGTTTCGACTGTGACAGATTTCTCGCAAAAAATTCGCAACCTCAAAAATGTCAAAAGATACGACGACGACGACAACGGACGTTCAAGGTCACCCACTGGCCGTATATACTATATAGCACCATTTCGGTGCTATGTAAAAATGGAGGAAATAAAAGATAAATTCTATCTAGTATTACTTACCGAGTTCCCCATCATCAGACTCCACAGAATCTCTTTCCTGAAAATAATTGTAGGTTGAAGTAAGTTTAGTTAATGGCGAACATTTTGTTATGGATTTATTTGACGATAAAAAGTCGAGATTAACGAGAAATTTCTTTAAAATCTTTCGAAATTCAGACAAGTTTATCGTGCCTTGGCACAGAAGCAATGAATACGATACAGACCATCCAGAAATATAAAAATAAGAATATATATTCACGTGTTTGTGTGGAAATAGTTACGGAAATGTTCAGAAATTACTTTCATTAGTTTTCTTCTATGTATACAAGGTGGCCCATCGAAAACAGTGCAGCAAGGTTTACGGCTGTGTACATACATTTGTGTAATTACACCAAACGTTCTTCACAATGTCCGAGAACACTTTGAACAGTTGTTGTACTATTGTATGGAGGTGAATGGCGGACATTTTCAACACATTTAATAAGATAACTTGTAAGTATTACCCAATAAAATTACATTTTTTAAAACGCAATTTCTCGGCGGCGCGTAGCTCAAATTTACAAAACGAAGCGCCATTTTAAAGAGAATTTAATGCCATTTAAAAAGATGCCCATTCCCATTTGAAAAAACAAGGGCAGTAGCCGCCCCCGCTAGGGGGTTGAGGTGACAGGGATGCAATAAATAGTGAAACGTGTCCCCCTGAAAACAGAAGTTTACGGGTACGAGGTACGAGGACCTGTTTATTAAAAAAAACACAACAAAATCAAATTAAATGTTGAAAATGTGCGCCATTTACGGCTTGACAATATCCAAGACGATCAATAAACTCTCTTTGCACGTTTCCAACCATTTCCGGAGTTATGACACGCACTTCTCTTCGGATCCTTTCTTTCAACTCCTGCATATTATTTGGCCTGTTAACAAATACTTTTGATTTGAGGTAACCCCACAAAAAAAAGTCCAGCGGAGTTAGGTCTGGCGACCTAGCAGGTCCTCTCCTTCCAATCCACCGATTGGGAAAGGTTTCATCCAAAAATGTGCGCACAGTGGCCGCATAGTGCGGAGGAGCACCATCTTGTTGGAATATCAGTTCTTCGTCAGGGGAGTCTGGATCCAATGGATTCGGAAATAAAGCCACTAATGCTGGAATTAATTCTAGTTGGAGAAATTCGAGATATACTTGTCCAGTTAAAGACTGTTCAAAGAAAAATGGACCAATTACTCTTTCGCGTACGATTCCACACCAAACATTTATTTTCTTAGGGTACTGGCTGTGAACCTCTATCATCCAATGCGGATTTTCTGTTTCCCAATATCGACAATTTTGTCTGTTCACATTACCATTCAGATAGAACGTAGCTTCATCCGAAAAAATAATTTTTTTTACTAAATTATTATCTAGATTGCACATATTTTGCATGCGTCCGCAAAACTCACTTCGCCTATCGAAATCATCTTCAAATAACTCATGCACTGGAATAACTTTGTATGGGTGATATTTGTGCTTTTGAACTACTCGGTGAACAACAGATTTCGCCATGTGTAAATCGGCCCCAATGTGCGACAGGGGAGTACATGGATTTTCTTCCAAGGAAAGCAAAACGTCAAGTTGTTTATTTTCATCTCGAGTAGGACGACCAGATTTAGGCAAATCTCTAATATGACCGAATTCTTTAAACTTAGCCTCTATTCTACTCACCATCTTTTGACATATGGGAGGACGATCAGGATGGATTTCATTAAATAATTGGGCTGTTTCTATTTGAGTACGTGTTTTATCACCAAACCCAACCATGCATAGAATTTCAATTTTTTCCCGTTCCGTTAACTTCACCATTATTGTGAAAACCGCAACTTTGAAACTACGCTTGACAATAATTATACTTATTTGAAATAAAATTGTCATACAGTTTCTATGGAAATAAACGGTGACAGTGAGACAGTACACTCTTACTTATTATGGAGCCCAAAATGCCATATTGCCAGAAGATTTGATAGATCGTTGGATTTTCTAAATGATATGTTCAATCCTAATTTTTTCAATAACTGTTGAGTTTATGTATAGGGCATGGTACATGAAACATGCTTAGAATTCAATGCAAAATTCAAAAATGAAATAAAAAAATATATGTTTTCATTTGAAAAAATGAAGTTGATGGTCGTAACTTATTTTTGAGCTACCCTGTATACATGAAATTACCACAAAAAAAAAATAAAAAATCAAAATCGACGGGTACGAGCGTTTTTTGAAAAAACTTACCGCTGAATTTTAAATGAATTTAGACATTTCTTCTGGGACTCACTGTAGAAACTATACCAAACTCGAAACTATAACTACAACAGACATTTCGCCGATTGTGATATTTTGAGAATTAGTCTTGCGGTGTTAAAGAGATATTGACAGAACCTTTGCTTCTTATTTTTGTTGGAATGTTTATATCGTTTTATGATATGTACCATGTAGGATTTTTTGATTCTGTAGTGTACTATGGCTAAATAAATAAATAAATTATCCGAACGCGTGGTGAAATGTGAATTGTTTATACCATTCAAGTAAGTTTTTTGTATTTTTTAAGTTAAAAAGTAAATTATTTATACAGATTTACAGTTGTCTTGTACTTTTTAACAATAATATATCGTAAACTTTATGGTTGAAGGCTTGAGGGACATATTTATAGATTAGCATGCCATGTGAAACATAACCTAGAAAAATTTTGTTTCCATAAAAACTGGCGTATTTTAAGTAAAAACGCGATTGTGGCAGAGTGTTATACTGTTCATATAAACCACAAATTTAATAATCTACTCCTACTACTTAATAAAAAAAAAAAAAACAGTCACTTGTATCGTAATGAAGAATTCATCTGTATCTGTTAGAATGTTCAGGTTCTCTAAATAATTTCTGTGTATCTTAATTATTACAGATGGAAACTAAAATATCACATGACATCCAGTGTATCGAAATTGCAGATGGAGCATTAGAAGTGTATTTTAATGGTAAATATAAGCCTATTTGAAGCATTCGAGTTTGTAGAGTTCCTCGGAAAAAAGATACAACGCTAGATCAATCAAAAAAGATAAAGCGCAGAGATGCACTAAAGCTACACTCAGACATTCGATTAAAAAAAAAGTATGTAGTGTTTCTCTAGGACACCCACACCCATTTAAATATAATAAACCGTTTCCATAAACATCCTGTATACTATCGTACTTACCGCTGCGTCATCGACAGGGGCACGGACACGGGCTTCATTTGCAATTTTCTGAAAAATGAGTTATCCATAAACGAAAAGAAGCTTTTATTATGGTTTCATTCAGCAATTTTTGGACTAGACATTTTGGAAAAATATTATGTACGCAATTATTACAGATGGAAACTAAAATATCACATGACATCCAGTGTATCGAAATTGCAGATGGAGCATTAGAAGTGTATTTTAATGGTAAATATAAGCCTATTTGAAGCATTCGAGTTTGTAGAGTTCCTCGGAAAAAAGATACAACGCTAGATCAATCAAAAAAGATAAAGCGCAGAGATGCACTAAAGCTACACTCAGACATTCGATTAAAAAAAAAGTATGTAGTGTTTCTCTAGGACACCCACACCCATTTAAATATAATAAACCGTTTCCATAAACATCCTGTATACTATCGTACTTACCGCTGCGTCATCGACAGGGGCACGGACACGGGCTTCATTTGCAATTCTCTGAAAAATGAGTTATCCATAAACGAAAAGAAGCTTTTATTATGGTTTCATTCAGCAATTTTTGGACTAGACATTTTGGAAAAATATTATGTACGCAATTATTACAGATGGAAACTAAAATATCACATGACATCCAGTGTATCGAAATTGCAGATGGAGCATTAGAAGTGTATTTTAATGGTAAATATAAGCCTATTTGAAGCATTCGAGTTTGTAGAGTTCCTCGGAAAAAAGATACAACGCTAGATCAATCAAAAAAGATAAAGCGCAGAGATGCACTAAAGCTACACTCAGACATTCGATTAAAAAAAAAGTATGTAGTGTTTCTCTAGGACACCCACACCCATTTAAATATAATAAACCGTTTCCATAAACATCCTGTATACTATCGTACTTACCGCTGCGTCATCGACAGGGGCACGGACACGGGCTTCATTTGCAATTCTCTGAAAAATGAGTTATCCATAAACGAAAAGAAGCTTTTATTATGGTTTCATTCAGCAATTTTTGGACTAGACATTTTGGAAAAATATTATGTATGCCACTGCTTTTTCTCCAAGTAAAAATTATTTTTAAAATACTCATTCATTTTAGGCCACATTTAATATCTTGCCTTTTTATCGTCCGACAAACAGTTTCCGACAAAAAAAAATAAAAAGCTTTAAATGCACATTCGCTATGTGCCTATGGTTTATTTTTAAAAATTAAATTAAAACAACCAACATTAAATAACGTGTGAACAAAAACAAAAATAATTTAGATTAGCTGTTGAAAGTGGTCACCATCTGCAAGAATGCATGCTTCAGCTCTTCTCCTCATTGAGTCTCGTACCCTTTGAAAAATTCCTGGAGTATTCCTGATAGTGTCGAAACAAACTATTATGCGGTTTCTCAACTCCTCTTCAGTATTTATTGGGATGCTGTAAACCAACGTTTCCAGATGTCCCCACAGGAAAAAATCTAGACTGTTTAGATCAGTGGTCTAGGTGGCCACTATTGTGTTCCTCTGCGCCCTATCCATCGATTACGATAATGTTGATTTAAAAACTCTCGTGCTAAGAGACTGAAATGGGCAGTTGTACCATCGTGCATAAACCACATACGATGTCGGGTAAAAATAGGGACGTCGTCTACCAAATTTGGTAAAGTGTGTTCAAGAAATTGGCGATAATTGATTCCGTTCAATCGGGCTGGTAAAAAATAAGGCCCAATTAAATAATCACCAATAATTCCAGCCCAAACATTTACAGAAAATTGCTCTTGGTGGTGGGATTCCGTAATGGCATGTGGGTTTTCTTCTGCCCAGAAGTGATTGTTATGAAAATTTTGTATGGCGTTCCTGGAAAAATTAGCTTCGTCTGTGAACAAAATTTTGGCATCAAATTGTTGATTTTCGGTAACTATTTGAATAAACCATTGGCAGAAATTGATGCGTAATGGAAAATCCCTAGGAAGTAGGGCCTGGACCCGTTGAATATGGTACGGATATAACAAATAACTTTGAAGAATTCTCCAGACTAGGACATGAGTAATATTTAAAATATTCCCAATTTTTCTGGTACTTATATTAGGGTTTTGTTCCACTAAATTTAAAACAGCTTCTTTGGTTTCCGGTGTTCGTGTAGTTTTGTGTGCCCCTTTTAAGTAGTTTTTTGTTTCAAAAGATCCCGTTTCACATAACTTTCTGTGAGTTCCTGAAATCGTTCGTGCATCCGGAACTATTCTATTTGGATAACGCTCTTGGTATAATCGTCTGGCTTCGAATGCATTGCCGTCAGCAAGTCCGTACAGGTAATGCATATCCGCAAACTCGACATTTGTAAAATTTACCATGATACTTATACGTTTAAAAAGTATTACGTTTTTAAAATTTAAGTTAAGTGGAAAGGCGTGTACATAAATAAATAGCTGTCAAATTATTATTAAATATTTCGTTATTGTCATTGTTTCCTTAACAAAGTTCATAGCCTAGTATTTTAAAAATAATTTTTATCTTGAGAAAAAGCAGTGGCGTACATAATATTTTTCCAAAATGTCTAGTCCAAACCCTTTCAGGACGCCACTGGTTAAAAATTTAAAAATTTTCTACACCAAAAAAGGCCATTGATGCTTAGAGGGCATGTGTGAAAAATTCATAAACATAGCTAGAAAGTTGTTAAAGTTATGATAGAAAAACGATTTTTTTCTTAAAACTTTAACGCCCTGTAGTTCGAGAGTTGATAGGTTAAGGATATATGTTAATTTGAACTTTTCTTCTTAAAATCACCTAAGGATTCACAACGTTAAGGATCAGTATCTTATTCTGAAACACCCTGTATATTAAATAAAACAAACCTCAATTGTTTCCAACCGCCGTTCCAATGTTTTGCATCGAACACACTCTAAAAAAAAGAAACGAGAGAACTAATAAAGTCGATATAATGTGTAGTTCAATATATATTATACCAATATTTCGACCAAATATCTCTGTTAGTTCCCCAGATCGAACACACCCCCGTATACTTGAGACATACAATGTCACCATTAAAGTTGGAACCGTATGGGGTTTGAAAAATGTATTGTTCGATTTAGGTGTTTGCTTCGATAAAGACTAAATGTTGGGGAAACACTACCCTTTCCCCTCATAAATTCCTCATAAAATATTAAAATTTGCATAAAATTACATTCAAGAGCATACAAAACAGATTTCGACAACTTTGGACAAGTTAAGGAAAAACACATGACGATTCTAAGACAAAACCCATTTCCCCGTGCATTCCGCCCTGCATAAATAGTTAAAACTTGTTTCCGACGTTTACCTTCGGCATAAACCACAAGTTAAAAATACCACAAGAAAAATCAATACTTTACAACTTGATTTCACGCGATTATCACCTCTATTTATTATACAATTAAAGACCATAATGCCATGACATGAAATATTCACGACTTAAAAACTATCTCTTTTGTTGCATGACCGCAATAAGAATGTTTTACCGAACATATTAAACTCTGTAATCAATAAGCCACCGTGGGGCAAGTACTCAGTTGCCGTTTAATTAGCAAAACAAATAAAGAACATAATTACCTAACTGTACCCTTGCAGACGACGTACTAATTACCTAAGCCACCCGGCAATTACAACATTTCCCCCGTTCATTAGCTCTATAAACGAATAACACTTTCAACTAAAAGACAAACCATCCCTCCCTCTCTGTCAGACTCGTGGGCGCGAGCCCTTCGCTCTGATTGGTACGGGTGACGTGTGGTCTGCTAGACAACTTCTAACAAGTTAAAAAACACTATGATTTGTAGAGTCGTTCAAGGCGTTTGCCGATTTTAAGATGATGCATTAAAAAGTCATTCAAGGCACTTCGTGGCCGATCTTCGTTTGTAACTAAAAAGTATAACATACAGTGAAACGTAAAGTGTAACTATATAAAAGTACATTATTATTTTACCAGTTATTCAAGGCGCTTTGCCGATCTTACCGTATTGTTGGTTCGCCTGTGACAGGGTACTGTTGAGTAACGCAAATCAGTGAATTTCGCGAGTAATCACACCCCACAAGTTTTGAAGGGTCAGCAATCATTGCAGCTACGCATTAGTTGCTCTTACCTACTACGAAAGCCACGGCAAATAAAGAAACCGGGTTTTCAACCACGATTTTAGTGAATCGAATTTAATTGAACTTTCTTCATCGCGGCAATCCGACGGAACCGGGAACTACTTATGAACTACCGACTATAGCAAACTGCAGACTACAATAAACTAAAGACTGTAATAACCTACGCATAATATTATTACTCGTGAACCGAAACGCAATAGTGACAATCAAAACAGGCAGGTTTAGGAGCTTAAATAAACCTTTTGTACCCTACCCAAAGAACTACGTGAAGGAAATAGATTGAGTTATTTATTATACATAAACTTGTGTTTGTCTTTTTGTAATTTGTATTGTAATTTTATGCCCATATGCCGAATTTGAATAATTTATCATAATTTTTGTTTTCTATCTAATTTTGGCCAATATCTATTTTCACTGAAGACGGAAGTCGACCCTACCACTGTAATTATAAACAATGGCTATTATTCTAACATGTCCAATTATTTTAGCGTTTTAATTATTTAAAAAAACAAGACTCTCTTCGTTGGTTACAGTTTTAAAGTTATGAGGAGTTTATTCACCATTTTAAACTGCAATTTAATTTTTTAAGGAAAATTAATATTTTGGTAAAAAAAAGAATTTAAACGATAAGTATTGTATAAATAAATAGATTTACGGTGGTAGGGCCGACTTCCGCTTTCGATAAAAATAAATATTGGCTAAAAACAGAAATTATCGTAAGTGATTCAAATTCAGTAGGTATGCGGGCATAATATTACAATAAATGCCATTTATCGACATTTTGATGAGAAAATGCCACATTTGACATTTAACAAAAGCCGCTTGGTCTCATTTAATTATTAAAGAGATAAAAAGAGATAATTTAAATAGAATTTTATGCCTGACGTAGTGTACAGTGCAAGGGAAGTAGGTACAGTGCCAAGGAAGTAGCAATGATATTTTATTATATATATTTTTATATTATATTATATTTTTAATTATTACAATCAGGCGTCTAACGGACAGAAAGGAGAACGTAATCTACCAGATATAAATTAAATAAAGAGGCAACAGAGTTCCTTGTCGTATCCTAATTCGCTTGCTTTCTCCTTCTACCACGGTAGGGAACTCCTCTCTCGCTGACATCCATCTAGTACACTTTACAAGTCTCTGGAAGCGGCTCGCTTGTACACCACTTTTAGAATACCTTCCTATATTTAACTTCTTACCATACCATGGCAGTTCTAAAATATAATGACACGATTCGACGGCCGATCCGGATCAAGCCGTCCACAGAATTTTCCATTATCCGCTGATTAGTTCATGGTGGAGGGAAGATATTAACATTCTCTAAGTTACGACGGGGAATTTGGATTTAACCCTTATTTAATTTATAGCTGGTATATTACGTTTTCTTTTCTGCCCTTTAGATGCCGGATTGTAATAATTCCTTGCCAATACTGTATACCTTTTTACAACAACTAATCAGTACGCTTAGGTGTAAAAGTGCTCTCAAAGTGATGGTTGAACTTTACTTTTTGCTGCACCTTAACTCACACTCACACTTTTAAATCGCATCTAACTGATGGTCTAAACGCCCCTTGGGCAGCTTCCTAATAGTAATATCGCTTAGATTGTGAGATAGGTGGGGTGTTTTAACCGCACCTGTACAAAGGTGAAACAGTATATGAGAGTACATATTTAAAAATAGATGAAATAGAAGATAAATTCTATCTAGTATTACTTACTGAGTTCCACAATATTAGCGTCCACGTCCACAGTATATCTTTCCTGAAAATAATTGTAGGTTAAAGTAAGTTTAGTTAAAAGGCGAACATTTTGTTATGGAAACGTCAAAATAAAGCACTTTGAAATGCCTTTCAAACAAGCTATTACTTGCTACCCCTTGTCATTTAAAATTTTTTAAGGGGATGGCCCCGGGGGCCAGAGGGTAAAAGGAGGTGAAGTAGTTTTCGGTTAAAAAGTTGTCCCCTTTGGCAAATCTTTTGACGTGTCTCGTCGTTTTTTCTTTTAATCAGTGGTTTTCGATAAATCCGTGGTGGGAAGTTTTCAAATGAACACCCTGTATATTTAAATCCCAATATCATTAGAGCGTCTTTTCATGAAACGTGAGTACGGCGTCTCAAGGAGTATATATGGTTACTGCTTTCACTTTAACCTTAATTGGGCGTCCATTCATTTTCTGTTATATAGAGCGTCCGCTACAAACACCAAGATGTTTTTAGCGTCAGGTTATCAAATAATCGTTTTACTTATACATCAATTTAGTGTCCCACAGCGTTGCCAGGTTTAAGACTTGTGAGATTCCGTATATATTAATAGTTCCACCCACTATATCTGAACCAAGAGTCCTTAAACAAAGCACTATAATAAAGTTTACATTATATCGTTGATCTTTTGACTGCCATCAAAAAACTAATTATTCCTCTGACCACAAAATGCCCCAAATGTAATAATAGTAGTTATAGTTAGTGCGTTCACCATCAATTTTGTAGGTCCTACTGCGCATGCCTGTCATCTGTCATGTGTCACGTCATCTGTCATCTGTCACGTCATGTGTCATCTGTCACGTCATGTGTCATCTGTCAGTGGCCCTAACTACCAGTGGCCCTAACTACCAGTGGCCCTAACTACCAGTGGCACTAACTACCAGTGGCCGTAAATACCAGTGGTCTTAACTACTTGGGCCCTAACTACTAGTTGCCGCGTATGTTCTCTGTGACAGGAATCCAAAGCCACGTGTGTTCTTGGTGGTCCATCCGTCACTATCTTCGAGGAGGCCCCAAAGTCGCGCGGTTAAACCTGAAAAAAAGTTTTACCATCTGCAAGCCTCGAACCGCCGACCTCTAGATTGGTAGCCGTGAGCCACCGCGGCGATTGATATATATTCGCAAATATACGTACTGATAATACCGCTTAATTAAACAACAAATTTGCCAAAAAAAAGATATTTATTTCACAATATTACACATATGGTTTCTAGTAATGGTGACTACACAATTTGATAACAATATCAAACAAGATATGGATATAAATACTACTATACTATAAATATTGCTAGAATGCTCCATGGGTGGATCTGGGTGGGTACTTTCGATCTTATATTCGCTGCCATAGGTCTTCCAAGGAGTTTCTCCAACGGTGGAATCTCTAAAGACAAACTTGATCTTATATCGAAGAAAAGCATCAGAGGTTACGTTTGCAGCAAAAACAGGAATCTGTCTATTAAACAGCATCTCATAACGCATCTTCACCCATGTATTGTTCGTATACTCGACCATTACCGATGCATCCATGACATTTGGTGGCATGTATACATAAAATACATTTTGAACGAGCGCCACCAGGATGATGTAAGACGAACTTAACACGGCCATTGTTGGAGAATAACTGATCTATTATAATTTCTTTGCAGCTCTTATAGCATCATAGCTATTATAAAGAACAGATATAAATATTAGCAGAAAAACAATTATATAAAATTAACCAGGGCTATAACGATCTGGTTTTATCTCATTTGCTTTAAACTGCCCTGCATTTCCATAATATTTTTGCAAAATCGCAATCCTCGGAATACTTGTAATGGTCCGCAAGGGGGTCATCTCCTTTTTTCCATCCGCTAAATTCACAATGACAAAAAGCACATCTTGCTATGTCGTAATGTTGGGTGTAATAAAATCCAGCACGAGCCAAATCTTCAGGGCAGACTTTCTTACGCCACCCTGTATATGTAATTAATCTATCTTCAAAATTATACATTGTGCCATCATCAGCACAATCTAAACAATCCGCGCTATACATGATGTAGGCAAAGCCGCTTCAACTATACTAAGTAATAAAACATAAAATTCTTTATTTATACATTTATTAAACATCAGAATTCATATGCAATTTATCAAAATCATCTAGAACTTTCTGCGGGTAATAATATACTAGCTCCAAGACATAAGACTTTGTCTCCCCCGTATAGAAACTCCAAATACGGTTTTTTAGTCTATCAATAAAATCATCATTTACATCCATATCACTTACATAAGATAAAATCCTTTCATAATTAGTTTGAACATCAAGCGGTCCCAGTAATTTTAACTTATAACTAATCAAACCGCGAATGTTAAAAACAGAATCGAGATCAGTACAACAAAAACACAAAGTAAAATCATCACACTTGAGTTTTATAATTTTTTCACCTAAAAGAAGTACAGAAGACATAGTGAAATTCTCGTCTGTAGACACCATGTCAGCGCCGCCAGAACCAGTCGATATATTTTCAGCCATTTCCAAAAATTCTTGCCAGCTAGTAGTCGAAAATGAGACTGACACTTGATCTTCGGGTAAATTTAACAGCGTATATGTCAGCCGAACGCTTGGAACCATCCCCCGAGCAACGCTCACCCCTACAGCTACCTTGAAATTACCAGCAGGATAACATACTTTATTTAAAAACCGTCGTTCTTTTCTAACCTCATTCTTACTTCTCAGCAACATACTATCGAGATATTTCTCGAATGGTGATGAAGAGGATGACTCACTAAGCTCGTCGGAGAAGGCAGGTTCAGACATGATTGGAACGAAACTGACGGCAGATGGGATATATATCAACTATACCCCCACCCCTCAGTTAATTTTATTAATGTTAAGTTCCAAGAACAGGAGCTTAGATAAAGCCCACCCGCTCCCCATCTCGCTAAATTCCGACGCTTTTTTGAGTAAAACATGCATATATTCAGCATAAAAATCTTGTAAATTACTATCATGCCCAATGCGGCCATATTTGGAGTTGAACGATTTGATATCTGAATCCATAGTAGTACCCAATAAATAGAGCCCATATAATTCTATATTAGCACTAATATTTTTATGAATAGTTAAGGCATTCTTTAACAAGTCAATTACTTTATCCCTCACTGATTCTAAATATAGCTTAACATCAGATACGTGATGACTCGATATGTGATACGTAACAAACCGGTTCTTAAAAGCCGTTTGAACAAGTTTCACGTCAGAATCAAAGTCCACACTGCAATTCTGCTTATGTTTAGTGGTACGCCTATGATGACTAAGCGATTTAACCTCACAGTCACACTCAACACAATGTGTCATGATGACTGATTAAAATTGCCGAAATTAGATATTTATACAAATTTAAACAACGTCTTTTGATACGTCTATCCAGCTGTTATGTGACGCATCAAACCCCACCCATTTGACATACATCTTTCTACCCTTTTTACGCAAAATCTGCTCGATAAGAAATACATCTGGTTGTTTAGTTTTTTGCAGTTCTTCTTCATAAAAACCGCCACTGATTGGATGGCCATGCATATCTTCTAATAAATATGTTGTAGGAGCAGTAATTTTTACTTTTAAAATTTTAAATAATTCCGCCGTCCAATTAGGCACATATCCTTTTTCAAACACGTGTTTAGCTTTACTTATCCGAACAATATCCCCCACTTTAAATTTCTGTCTGCCAACAACCTTGAGATTGGTGTAAGCTGATTTTAATAAATTTTGTTCATTATTCTTAGAAACACTATTTGGCTTCATTTTGGTTGTGGAATGTGTTGTATTATTATATGTATTTACAACATGTTCCAACAAGTCTATCCATTTATGATTGCCGTTCAAGGTAAACAACTTAAACAGCTTTTCCTTGATTGTTCGAATTACACGCTCGGCAATAGATGCTTTTAAAATACTAAATGTGCTGTAATGATGGATGCCATGTTTCTTCATGAGAGCTTGAAAATTAGAGTTGTAATATTCCTTCCCATTATCTGTAACTATCTTTTTCGGAATTCTCTTAGACTGCGCGAGTATCTGCGCCATAGCATTACTCACATCTTGGGCATTTTTAGACTTTATAGGCCGAGTCCATAAATATTTGGAAAAACAATCAATAACAACCAATATATACTTAAACCCCCTATTTTCGCGAGAATACTGATCAAGCTGCGCAAGATCAGAGGCAAAAGTATCATCTAAGCCATATTGAATAAATCTACGTCGTTTAAATTTTGTTCTGGCGGGCTTATGCAGCTCATTAACAACTTGTTCTCTCGCTTTAGTAATACTCGTAGCCATTTTCAAACATGTAATAAAAACTAATTACTATGCAGATGCTTTTATATCTTACTTCTATCAACCCTCTGTTTCAATTTATTAACATTTGTATTTATTTTTTTAACATCATCAGCAATATACTTAATAGATTGTTTAACAGTAGTAGTTATATACCCCTTTAAAATATTTTCAAGGTTATCAAATTGCTTAGATACCTGCACTATAGATGCTTGATGTGTAGTACGAATCTCTTGAAGCTGTGTTGTTAATTGCATATCTAATTTCAAAATCTCGCTCTTCAACTTATCATCAGCAAGTTTAAGAGAATTTTTATAATCCGACATTTCTTTATTTAAAATAGTCATATGATCACGCATTTGCGCAGATATTAATTCCGTATTAGCCTTACTAGAATTCGTCAATTCTTTCTTAACTTTATCAATAGAGTTGTAGGCATCCTGCATTCTAACCGCAACCAAATGATTAAGACTAGCCGAAAGAGAACTTATTGAATCATCTATAAATTTTTTATTCGCAGCATCAGAGCCATCTGTAGGCAGCTTTACGTTTACAAGTTTATGATCGCGAATATTATAGTCGCCATCTTTATTAACGGGTATTTGATTAGGAGCTTTCCTTATGCCTTTTTGACGCGTCGGCAGGGCACGTCCAAACTTGTTCATGGCTAAGCTAATACTAAGACGAGAGACGGTATATAACTATTTATAAAACTCAATCACCCCCAACCGCTCCAGCTCATGCAAAATATTCATAATTTCATTTAGGTTATTGGTGTTGCCAGCCTGACGAGATGCATGTAGCTTTCTAAAACGATCTACCAACTCGTTAATATCATCGTAATACACAAACTCTTTCGGGGCCTCGTCGTATTGTAACAAAGCCTGCCCTGTCCTCCCAGAGTTTAATCTAGTCGTTCTGCTAGGCACTGACGACGTGGATTTAGAGGCTCTAGGAGTTGATGATGACGGTGATGGTAATTTAGATGCGGTGCTTAGGAGTGGCTTAACAATTGTCGTATATTTTTGAGATCTATTTCCCTTTAAGGCGCCACTCTCCGTCCTGTATACGCCTGTTCGTTTAAGGATATCTTTATATTCTAAGTTATCGGAATTGGTGTTATATTGAGGATTCTTTAAAAATAACAAGTCATACAATCCCTGCGTACCCTTATACGTGACATCTCCTACTTGTATATCGCCACTCGCTAAAAAGTCTACTCGCTCGGATCCCAATTGCCAAGCATCATTATCTGAATTATATGATACTCCTTTAGCATCTATCGATGAAGAGTTGTCCCAATATTTTTTTAAATAACTCTGAGCAATCGGGGGATATTGTGCGATAAACTGATTTGCAACCTCTGGATATTTAAGTAACGTAGTGAAATCCTCTTGTACTTCGCGGAATGAAGGATACGATGACTCATCAGTAAACACATTATCCTCGGCATCACCGTAGCGCGTCTCATCTGCTAGAAAGCTAGGCTGCTTTACTTCTCGGGTTTCTATCTTTTGCGGTTCAATCTTTATGAGGGGCGCATCCTCTGTTTTAATCTTGCGTTTACGAGTCTGTTTTTCAACAGAAGCTTCCACAAGTTTATTTAAAGGATCGGTAATAGGTGTTAGAAATTTATTTAGTGCATCGTCTTCTTCGCCACGCTCCAACTTTAATGCCAAGTATTTTTTCCGTATAACATTTGCGGTATTAATAATGCGTTGCTTAACATCCTTATCGAGGCCACTCAAATTAGAAGCCATGATATACAACTATACCGCTGTAATAAACAGGTAAACAGCTGTTATAAACCGTTAAACCGCTGTTATAAACCGTTAAACCGCTGTTATAAACCGTTAAACAGCTGTTATAAACCGTTAAACCGCTGTTATAAACCGTTAAACAGCTGTTATAAACCGTTAAACCGCTGTTATAAACCGTTAAACAGCTGTTATAAACCGTTAAACCGCTGTTATAAACCGTTAAACCGCTGTTATAAACCGTTAAACAGCTGTTATAAACCGTTAAACCGCTGTAATAAACCACAAACAGCTGTAATAAACCGTTAAACAGCTGTAATAAGCAAAACAGTCACACAATACAACCACCCTCTATGACGACAGGTGATAGACTGATGTAATATATTTAGGGGATTAAATATATATCAAACTTGTTCCTATATCGGCCTTTATCAATATCACTGTCTTTAACCAAAACTAAAAACCCATGTTTGTCTTTCCAACATGTGGAACATAGCCGTTTAAAAGCTTCAAAGGACATGTCGGTATTTACATGATCGGTATCCTGTTCCCAAATCATCCTGTTTAAATAGAATTAATACGTTGGCATTGTCGCGAACCAGCTGTTTGGGAATTTTTGAATATGTCTGCGTTAAATAAAACGACTCGATATCATGGTGTCTGCCCATACAGAAATAATTGCGTATTTTATCCTGTTTCTCACAGGCAACATCGTCAAATATAATAATAGAATGAGGTTTAGCGCTAGAAGGATCTAGAACATCGTCATTATCTCTGTACCCGAAATATCCAAGACGGGCCTGTTTTAATGTTTTCTGCAGAAATACATATTTGTCTTGCTGTAGAGATTTTGAATATACGTATACATTCTCAAATTTCAAGCCATTTTCATCAGCCAATAAACTTATCATAACAGCAGTTTTACCACACGAACTAGGTCCGCAGATTATTGCCCTAATGGTTGATGGCAAAACGGTACTATGCTTATTCGGATTTTGCTGGGCCCCCATATTGAAATCATGTATTTGAATTGAACGTTTCTGCTTTTCTTGACGCATCTTTCTATAAGTACCACTCTGCATTCATTCGCAATTACATTAGTAATGCAGACGTCACAGGGTGCAGGTGTGTTAAATAGTATCATCAATAAATTACCAGTCGAACTTCATCTACCCGGATATTCTTATTGTGGCCCTGGTACAAAGCTTCAAGAACGTTTAGCTCGTGGAGATAAACCCAAGAATAAATTGGATAGTTATTGCAAAGATCACGACATTGAATACGCAAAGTCCACAGACTTGAACCATCGTAATCAAGCTGATCAGGTGTTGGAAAGCAAAGCTTGGAAACGTGTCAAGGCCAACGATTCGAGTCTTGGTGAGCGAACCTCTGCGTGGTTAGTAACAAACATCATGAAGGTCAAGCGAAAGTTGGGTGCAGGATGCAAGAAGCATGAATTATGTAAGCTTATTAGACCGCTAAAGAAACATGGTTCTGGTACTGATAAAAAAGCGTTGAGTGGCATGCTCAAAGCTGCACGTATCAAAGTTAAGAAGCTAGGCGGAAAAAGACGAATCAAAATACCTAGAATCATACCCCTGCCAAAACAAGGCGGCATCTTGCCTTTGATCCCGATATTCGCCGGGCTTAGCGCCCTAGGGGCATTAAGCAGCGGCGTGGCCGGAATTACCAAGACGGTTAATGATGTACAGAATGCCAAAGCCAAGTTGAAAGAATCACAGCGTCATAATGAAACAATGGAAGCCATCGCCTTGGGCAAGAAGGGGGATGGCTTGTATTTGAAAAAACACAAGACCGGATATGGATTGTTTTTACGTAAAATGCCAAAAAACTCTCAATAAAGCTGCCCAAACGTCCTTTATCCGATCAAGATATTAAATCATATGTAAAACGTCTAAAGATACCTAATTTTAGAGGTGTATTTATGCGAGATACTTTACCAAAATCACCGAAACATACAGAGAGCGGTGTTTTAAATTTAGATGGATACAAAGGAGATGGGACACACTGGGTAGCTTACAAGAAGAAAGGAGATAGAGTTGTTTATTTTGATAGTTTTGGCAACTTGAAGCCGCCAAAAGAATTTGTAGAGTATATGAAAAATTATAAGATTTATTTCAACTATGATCAATATCAGGATTATGGTACTATAAATTGCGGCCATCTGGCGTTGACGTTTCTCGTTAATTCATTATAAATTGCAATGACGTCATTAGCCATCATCAGTCATGTCTCAAACATTCACTTTAAAGGGTCGTTCTCACCGGCTTGAAGCATACTTTGTGCCGCCTATAGAACTAGACTCGAGATTTGATTACTCTCTGGCATTAATATCTCTAAATACGTGGAATACAATACCAAATATAGAACCTGGTCGTAATAAGGTTTATTATACAATCAACGGCAAGGAGCAAGTTTTAAAAATACCAACCGGTTCTTACGAGTTGGAGGATATCGAGTACTATTTGCAAAGTCAGCTTGCTGGTGCGGAATTATCGGATGCTGAACGTAAAGATATCCTATCACTTCGAGCTAATAACAATACCTTAAAGTGCGAGCTGCAGAGTATCTACAATATAAATTTCAAGCCAAAGGATAGCATTGCCCAGTTATTAGGGTTCTCTCCACAAGTGCTGACGGCTGGCCAATTGCATGAATCTGACCTACCAGTTGAAATTATACAAGTGGTTACTATTAGGGTTGAGTGCAACATTATTTCTGGTTCTTACTATACAAATAATCCGGCGCATACTTTATACGAATTTTCTCCAACTGTTGACCCCGGATATAGTATTAATATAGAACCCCGAAATCTTATTTATCTACCTGTCAACGACAAAAATATATATAATATTACTCTAACGCTATTGGATCAAGATTCGAGACCGGTTAATTTCAGAGGCGAAGAAGTTGTAATCAGATTAGAACTTAGACGAAATGGGCTTAGTATTTAATAGTTATTTAAATACCTCTACTCCTTCTCCAGACTCATTCTGTAATCAGAAGCCAAAGAGAACACTCGCGCTTTTCAATATTATTTTTTTACAGTCCGCTAGCAGTCTATATAACTATCATGTCAGAAAAACTTCAGCTATTTAACCCCATTAAAAGCGATGAGTCAATCATGCGCGAAGAATGGCATACTTACCATCCTTTCACCAAGTCTTTTAATAACAACGACGAAATTGAGATTGTCATCAATCAACAAGATATATTTTTAGACATGAGCGAAGCTCAGCTTTATATCGAAGGGTCGTTTAAAGCAGAGGATACAGCTGGCAAGACTGGTGACTGTACATTAACCAATAATGCTGCAGCCTTTATTTTTGACAGCATGTCGTATGAAGTGAATGGTAAAGAAAGAGATTGAAAAAGTTCGCGATCCTGGCATAGTTAGTGCCGTTAAAAACCTGCTATGCTTAAGCGATGCAGAAAGCCGCGCTTTAGATATTGCCGGTTGGAATTGGCCTAGCGGTACTATAAAAACATTGGATGAAACTAGTAAAGAATTCAACTTTCGCATTCCGCTACACATGCTGTTTGGGGTGTTTGCCGATTACAAGAATGTCCTAATGGGTAAACAGAAGCTTAAACTGGTTCGAGCTCGCCACGATGAGAATTGCTACAAGTCAACTGGTGACAAAAAGGCGGAGATTACGCTAAAGACTGTTGAATTGAAGGTTAAGCACATTTATCCTAGTGACGCAGTTAAACTTAGACTTTTGGATGACATTGCAAAAAATAAGCCTATATTTATCCCGTTTAGAACTTGGGAGATTCACGAGCTTCCTGCTTTGAGAACGACAAAGAGAGATATTTGGACTGTAAAGACGATGACAGAGAGGGCAAGATATGTTATTTTTTTTTTTATGAAAAATCGCAAAGATAACTACAAGTCAGATTGCTGTTATTTTGATAACTTAAATATTACCGATGTCAAGTTGCATCTAAACTCTGAGATATATCCCTATGAGTCTCTAAATTTAGATTTTGCCAATCGCCAATATTCAGAAGTCTATAAGATGTATACAGACTTTCAAAAATCTTATTTAGGCAAGCCGCTAAGCGAGCCTATTTTAGACTTTACGACTTTTGCTAGTAGGGCCCTATTTGTTATTGATTGCACCAAGCAAAATGAATCTCTAAAGAGCACCGCTATTGATGTCAAGTTGGAGTTTCAGAATTTTTCCAACGATTCACGAGCCTTTTGTATTATTATCCACGATCGTGTTCTTGAGTACCAGGCTTTTACTGGCCAGGTGAGAGAACTATTGTAGTTGCTCTCCGACCCTTGTAAGATGAAGTTTGCTGTAGTCGACGTTCAAGGATTCCAGGTACCAGAATTTCAAGCTAAAGAACTGGCCATTTATGATGGAAAACACATGAAGAGCTACCTGTTTAAACCTACTACTCCATTTCATACCTTGAGTGATGATTGCAAGAAGCAGGTATTATTCCTACATATAAACCATCATGGACTCTTTTATAATTATGGCGTGACCGATTACAGCGACCTCTACACAATCATCAGCAACGATTTGCGAGACGTTGACCAGATATATGTCAAGGGTCAAATAAAGAAGAGCTTTTTAGACGAAATTTATTCTCAAAGTAGTAATAAGCCACATGTTGTTAATTTAGAATCAAGTATCAATGCGCCAAAACTCTCTAAAGATGTAACCACATGTTCTAACCATGATCTAGAAGTTTGTAATTGTAGTATTAATAATGCCTATATGCTGTATGATTATATTTATGATTTTTTACCAAAATAAATAATTGAAAATGTCACGTGTGTTTTAATATATAGCGTTCTAATAATATTTAATCATTTGCTCTCGAGCTTGTGATGACATCGGTCAAGTTGCAAGAACACCTACGTAATATACATAACCTCAAAAAAGATATAAAGTGCTACGAAGATTATCGGTTTATATCACGTGGTTTTTTAAACCTCTCCATGGATACCTCTGGCTGGGACAAGGTGTGTCCTAGGACTGTGGAAGCCCCGCCCCTTTGTAGGATTAGGCCAAACAGAGTATATGAAATTGATGGCTATATAACCGTCATATTTAAAAACACCGGACAAGTAGTAGTGGATACTATTGGATATGGAAAGATTTATTTCACTAGTGTGGAATTTGAAGAATTTTTAAGCAATTTTGATTGTTTCAACACTCACTGGGTTGACATATTTATGATTATTGGAAAGTATACTTTGGTGTTTCATCGTAATGCAGAAAAGCGAAGCCTAAAATTCGAAGAGGCGGATACAGACAAGTACCTGTTTCGATGGACCGATAAATTAATTAGATTATTTGCGCAACATATGTATCAATTGTATAAACTAAATATTGAATATTATTCCATAAAATATTGAACTAACATGTTGTTTTATTTATAGGGTATAGGTGGGTAAATAAAACAATTTAGGAATGTGGAGTAAATAAAACATTTATTTAACACACATTTATATAAAAATAATCAGTCTTATAGAGGGTGATATACAATACTTGAACTATAATATATATATACAATATTAATACAATTCTTAAACTATAATAAATAACCTAATATCACAGCCTCTAACACCACCTAAAGAAATTGAAGCAAATCAGTCTTGCCTTGGAATTTCCAAGGTCTCCTTATATAATGCTATATCCTGGTGACCCCAAGCAAGCGTGTTCTCAAGGTCTCCGGGTATAAGGTAACGCTTATCGTCCGCGTATGATAGCGCTACCTTATTTTTAAGTTCCACATACATATCATGTGAATGTGAGCGGAAAGTATTCATTTCTTTATGTATTTCGGTCCCTTCTACGTTAACCGCTTCTTTATAGTCTTCAACTGTCAGCTGCGATTTTGTAACGTAGTCGGGAACCCCCTTTGCTTTTTTTGTACATTTCCCCTCTACATTCACACAATATGCCTTGGCCCCGGTCCCGTAGAAATCCCATACAATTTTTCCTGCATACTCATCTTTCATTTTTCCAAAGATCGATTGGTTTACAGGAACATTATGTGTGTTATCTGGAGAATAGTTGGAGGTGTCAAATCTATCTAAATTTTCTGTCATATCATCATAAAAATTTTTGGTTTCTATATTTAATATTAAGGAGTCAGTATCCGTATAGAGTAAGGTCGCGTTGTTGCCATATTTAGGCTTAATATAACCGTACAAAAAGTCATACATAATAATCTTGGATAACTCCAAGATTCCAAACCCTGCATATATGGGCTTATTATATACCACTTTCTGCTTGTTCATCTGAATAGATACCAGGTTCTCGCTGTAAATAGTGCGGTTCTTGAAATGAGGTTTCGCGATCAACGCCCCAGCACCGAGCCTCCTACCAATATTTTCCCAATGGGATACTAATTTTACGTCTACCCGTTTCTCCACGTTTTCCATTGTCTTTCCAAACACAGAATTGTTCATAAGCTTGAAAAAGTCCTTTTCAAACTTATTTTTTGCTTGATTGCGCAACCCTGTGTTCAGGTCGATGTACGGTTTAAGCCACGGTGATTGGTCGAAAGATATAACGCGGTGAATTTTAGTTAGCTTAAGGCCATACTTTAAAGCTTGCTGCAAATTTTGATAATGAATAATATATTTAGTTTTCTTTAAAAAGTTTGGGATTAATTTTGTGATTTTAGGAAATTTGGACTCTGGTGGCGCAATGGATTCTGGACAAAAGGGTAGCTCATTATGTGAATAATGCAAATCTTCCGGGTATTCTAAATCAACTTCTAAGACGTAACCTGTGTTTGAATCAGGTGCTATGTTTATATAATCTAAATTTTGAATTTCGATTTCGTCTAACCATTTAAAGTTCCTTGTGGGTAAATATTGAGACATGGCTGCACCATATAAATTTGTTGCATCCAAGTATAAAATGTAGGAGGTGGGTTTTGAAGCGTCGTATGTGGGTATAAATTTATTATTCGCAATAGCTTTTCTTACACTACACTGACTGACTCCGCCACGAATCCCGTGTTTAAAAAAGTGTACCATATCTAGATCGGTCAATAGCTCAAGATTTATGGATAATGCCTTAAGTGCGGCTGACATCGACAATCCTGGAGCTGTGAAAAATTGGCTCGGATCAAGGCCGTATGTAGATATGCACACATTTCTAAAGCTTTCAAACACATCTGTCAAAATTAATACGTCGGATTTTAAATAAATGTCTGAATATTCGCCTAAAGTTTTGCATTTAAATAGATCCCATACCTTCAACGCACGCTTGTAATCATCTTCAGTAATATGCTCGTTTTTTAGTTTATTAAAAAAGCCTTCACGTGATGGTATCGCTGTATCGTCTAATTTTGAAATATGATCCACGTAGTTATACGGGAAGACACCCTTCTGTCGAATAAGTTTAAATTTTTCCTCGTCAGGGAAATATTTACGTACGGCCCTGCATTGTTCGGGCTTTAAATTTTGACTTAATTTATCCAAGCCTGTGGCCATAAATCGAAAACTATCTAAAAACCGTAATTTTAAAAATACCTGTCGCTGTTTCCCATCCTCTTCGTTTTCAATGCTATCCACCAATATATGTTTACTAAAGGAAATATATTTTTCCTTATTTTGGGGGATAACATCGATCCTTCCTTCGTCGGACGCCAATTCCTTGACAAAGAGGTGGGAATCGAACCCGGACATGTTATGAAAAAATATCGGGATAAACGTAGGAATTTTAAAATTTAGATTGCATACAGGGTGAGAGGGGCCTCGATACAGCCCTGTAAGATGATCATGGTCATGAACACGCATGTCTTCTATATTAAACGGCTTTTCGCAAATATGGCAATGTGTTGCGGCCTGATGCGCATGCTCTTGATCAGCAGTTATAGGGATCATGGGTACTATTTTCTTCAAAAAGCGATTATATATTGATTTACAATCAGCATCTAATCGTTTTACAAATTCTTTATGTGCGTCAGGACCTCTATAACATTGATAAATTGAATGCGCATCATCAAAGTCACATTTAATATAGTAGGCAAACGAGTATGGAACGTGTTTATGGGTGCGTACTGTATATGACGTATCAGGGTCTCTCTCACTTTGTTCTGTTGGCAATGGTTCTAAAACTGTTTCGAAATCCGCGTAAACAACAAAAGGTACTTTTAATTTCTTTTCAAAGTTTGTAAATTTAAAAATATTTTCAGGTATTTCTTCCCCGTATTTATTCTTTTTTAAATCGGTAGTCGGTACTTTAGCCAAAACGTGCCCGCAATCGTGCTCTTGGTGAGCTTTTAATTTCAACTCGGAATAGAAATAAGTTAAACAGCCATCACATAAATACTTTGTGCCACAATGTTTAGATAATTGCCTTGAGATCAGACGAGATAAACTTCTTATTAAACAGTAATGAATATTTTCATTATCATCACTGATTACTAACAAATTTACATGCCTTTCATTGCGAGATTTAGTAAAATATAAGGGACCCACGACATCAATACTATTTTTACCATTGTCGTAGTTTCGTTCTAACCCATAGACATTGATAGAAATATTATTCTGTCGTTCAAACTTTGAAATATCTTTCAGTTGAATTGGAAATTCCATACCTGTAAAGTCCAGCTCGTTCTCAAAAGGTAAATAGTTCACGACTCTATTTGCATGTTGAGTCCGACCAAGAGGATGCAAGGCAGCCAAGACTGACCACATGAAACATTTTTGGTCCGTGTTTTGAATGTTCAAAACAGCTTTCTTTGCTTCAATTTCTTTTGGTAGCGGAAAGTATGATGATGGCGTTAGAGGCTTGATCTTGCTGATCCCTATTTCTAAGTGGAGAAGTTGTTGAAGAGCCCACCCTGTAACAATAGAATAATATTAGGATTAAACACAACTAATTTTCGCATTATTATATACTCACCACTACCCTTTTCCGAGAACTCTGAATATTTGCGGTCTAGGATAGCGCTGAACTGCCCAAACAACTCCTCCAGGTCCGTTGACCCATTCACCATAACATGCCTGGTGTTGAAGGATTTTATTTCCATCGACTCGCTCCACACCGACTTTAAGCTGTTCGTATTTTTTAACTATATTCCCCACCAACCTGATGAATTTTTCCCTAAGATGTTCAAGGAACTGGGATACATTAGTGGGGTCTTGTCTTGTCTTCAGTCGGTAGGTAGCAATCCGGCTTCGGAACGATGTTTTAATTAGTTCAACACCATCCTCCTGCACCATGCAGCACTTCTCCCGATGACGTAGGGTTCTTACGTGAGCAACCCATCGGGAGCTGGGAACGTCCATATTACATTCACTGCAATACCGCATGGATGGTTCTGAAATATTAAACACTTTTAGAAAATTCTATCACCAGTTTAATAGTTATTTTAAAAAATACTCACCATCTGACGGAGCGAGTCTTGCCCGTTTGGCAATGGCTACTTGCGAGGGGGTTGCTTGTCTTTTAGGGGCTCTATGCATCTCCTTCTGGTGTTTCCCAAGATCCCACATCGATGCAAAACTACCCCCGCAGACTAGGCATGTTTTTACAGCCTCTCTACAATCCCCATGTCGCTTGAGGACGCCTTTCTGGGTGAAGGATTTCCCGCAATGTTCACAGTTGAACATTTTTCCTAAAATCAAGCACTTTACTGTATAAGGCTATAAGTTCTAATTATTAGCACCAGACTATTTTTAATCAATATTTATAATTTCTAGCTTGTATGAACACGTTTCCTACAATAATGTTACATGCACCCCCATATAATCGTTATTTGTATTCTCGCTTTGGTCAACGCTACATCAGAACGTATAACCTATAAATTATCCCTGTATATCTAGTTATCATATAATCTCATCACAATATACCATATTTTTATTTATAACCTATAAATCTACATACCTGATAATTATTTTATTCACTGTTCACTTTCAACTGGTTCTGCACTGCTAGCTTCAACTAACTGTGCCTCTGGCCCAGCGCGGCTGGTATTTATAGGCGGGGCCGTAACGCGTCGTTTATACTTCTAGAATTATCTACCATACTCACAAGGTATTACGTTTTTGCTTATTTCCCGGAATGTTAGCGTTGCACTTGTGCTATGAATATTAATTAACCTCTCGCGTGTTGTATATTGCTGCTCTTGTTGCATCATCTTTCTATGAATTTGTTACTGGCTTGCTTGACATTGAATATTAATGAGTGCCTATCCCGTGGCGCCGCGTAGACTATGCAGTGGTTTAAAATGATATACTTTCCCCATCATTTTGGGGGTTTTTGTCGGTTTTGTATAGGACCATTCTATATCACATAAGTTGCCAAAAAGGCCTTTTTCATACAAGTCCCGTTTTTGAAAGACCCGGGGTGGGCGGACTGCCGAAGGCACTTTTTCTGGTAATTGCGCAGATTTTTGGCTTATAGTTTCCGAGAAACCTCAATTTTAGTCTATTGCGCATGATGTCAAATGGGCCATATTTTTTTTTAACGGATTTGGGGTTTGTGAGGGGTGCTTACATTGCCTCTAATGTTAGTTTTGACAAAAATCAGCTCATACCCGAGATATAGGGCCTATCTTTTTAATGACTGTTTTCCGGCATCAAATTTTAATGTTTTTGATCGTTTTATACATAGGGCTATGCGGCGGTATCGTTAGGGGTTAGTGTTTAGTACGATATTGAATAAACCAATTGTTGGCACTTATTTTCTACACTTTGCTTGTCGGTCATCAGCTATATTTGCATATACATTTACAGTATGAAATAAGTATCAAATTGGTTAATTAAGCGGTATTATCAGTACGTCTATTTGCGAATATATATCAATTGCCTAGGTGGCGCAATGGAATAGCTTACGGCTACCAATCTAGAGGTCGGCGGTTCGAGCCTTGCAGATGGTATACTTTTTTTCAGGTTTAAACGCGCGACTTTGGGGCCTCCTCGAAGATAGCGACGGATGGATCACCAAGAACACACGCGGCTTTGGACTCCTGCCACAGAGAACATACGCGGCTCCCTAGTAGTTAGTACCCATGGTAGTTATGGCTCAAGTAGTTAGGGCCACTGGTAGTTAGGGCCATTGGTAGTTAGGGCCACTGACAGATGACACATGACGTGACAGATGACACATGACAGATGACACATGACAGATGACACATGACAGGCATGCGCAGTAGGACCTGCAAAATTGGCGCAGAACATCCCATCTATAACTACTACTAATAATAATAACTTATTGTTAATAGCAATTGCTAACAACTTACAAAAAAAATCATTAATATTATACATATCACATAAAAAATTACATATCACAGACAAATTTAACTGTAGTTTCCCCCTATACATTTTCCCTAGAATAATATTCGCATTTCCTTAAAATATTTTCAAATTTGACATCCCAAAATATATCGCATAGCTTGATTTTGCTTCCACTGTAGTGTATCCTTTTCATTGTTATTAAATAAAAATAAAATTGAGGAGCAGCAATAATTGAAATGCGGCTGTATTGTTGCATTATAAATTATTTGTTTTGTCCATTGGGTTAAATAAGAACTCATTCTTCCGGAGGAAGGAATATTTTTTTTACACTTTTTAGTTATGTATTCGGCATGTTGAGAAAACGCCAAATTCTCGTCCACCATGACGCTCAAATATTTGTATTGTTCTACTTGTTGTATCTCTACATTATTTACATAAATTCCACCATGAGTCTTGGTTGAAATATCATTAAACCTACTTTTTATGAGCATAAATTTTGTCTTGTCATAAATATACATCTTTTCGGGCAGAGCCAGAGGGAAAATTTTATTTACCTGCCTGCTCCCTAATTATAATTATTATACCATTTTTATTTGAATTAAACTGTTAAATAAATTAATATGTAGGTATGTACTTTATAGGTCTAATTATATGCCATAACTCGTTTTCCCAGGATAATTCGGTTTAGGGCGCATTCCTTGAAAATAAAGTTAATAAATCGATTTACTCGACATTGGCTCCTACGATATTTTTTATCTTTCCCCATAATTAGTATGTAGTAATATTTTCAAGCGGACCCTGCACCCATTTATTTCGGTTTTAAGATATTAGGATCTACGCCATAATGGTGTTTAGCCAGGTAATTGACTTATTGCAGCTAGTAAAGGTCAACGGTATAATGTAAACTTAGTTAGGTGCTATTTCTAGGAAATTTATGAAATGAGTATCATTTAGTCGTCATGCTTTGGCGTGGTGTTCATATTGTAAGCAAATTATAATTTTTCCTTTTATAGATCGGAACCTTTCACGTGATATGAACAGAATAATAGTTTTACCTCGTACCCAATCGATTTTTACCGTTCGACAGGGTTTCGCTAACGATATTAGTATTTTCCCGAGAAGATTAAAACTCTTATCGAACTTTAAAATATCGATTTGGTGAGTGTTGAAACTATTTTTTCTGTAATTTAAGTGTTATTTTTTTATCACTAAATGTAGCCGATTAGTCAAAAGTCAAGTAAGGGAATATATTTTCTAAAATATCTTTATTTGAAAATCAAATTTGTGATTATTTCTTAGAACTTCCAATTCTGGATGAGTACGATTTTTTTCAAAATGTATAAGAGTAAAGCATTATCTACAATGACTCTAGTGCAAGCAAAAATATTTAGTTTCTGTACCAAATATAAATTATCTATACTAAGGATGTTTACAAAATGGACAAGGTTCCTTTAATACATATTTAACAAAAACAAACGACCTAATATTTATATTTAAAAATTTTTAACCTTAGACCAACGAGAATGTTATAAGGGCAAAAATACAGACAGGCAGAGAAACCCACTCACTTTTTAATAAGACAAATCAAGATGTCTTTTAAGGGTTAGAACTGTTCATTTTACTCCAACACATGGTAAAGAGCCCTCCCATATTGTACCAAATTAAAAAAAAATATGGTTCAGGACTTACTTGCAGGTATATACTTGTCACTGCGCTGTATTTAAAATTTCAATAAAATTGAGCTACCAACATTTTTTTTTAAACCAAAACTGCAAGTTCCCATATAAAAATTACAGTATGGAATAACGGCACTTTGAGGATAATATTGACTAAAACATATCTAGATTTTTGAGAAATCCAAGTGACACACAAAAAACAACTTCAAAAACAAACTTCTAACCATACTAATATAAGTAAGTATCTACAATCAAATTTAGAGAGAGAGATCTTAAAAACATAGTATATTGATTGAGAACGTAACTATAAACTTACTATTTCACATTTTTCGCCAGATCCCGGACCGGAACCGAATCGTGAATTTACAACAAAACGTTCTAAAAGAAAGATCAAAATCCGTTTGACTGGTGGAAAATCACGAAGAAAATTATTCATTTTTATTTATTTATTAAAAAAGGCAAAAAATAGTTATCTGCGCCTGTATCAAGTGGTGCTAGTGAATATTTTTTTTCGGAGGCCGGCGATGTCTACGAAAAAAAAGAAATTGACTCTCTGCAAGCAACGGCGAAAAATTAATTTTTCTGCACCATGTTCTGCCTATTATTAATTACAAATATTAATCTGTTACATACCTATTGTTAATTAATTATAATTTATTCCAGGGTTTGGGTTTTGTTTTTTATCTTAGATTCGGTGGCATCACTACATATTACTTATATATTACAAGAATCAAAATGTTAACTAAGCTACAATAGGTCCTTCTTTCAAAAAAAAAATCGGGTCACAGATAAAATACGGCAGACGCTTTATCGATAGTAAACTAAAAGCTACCTGCTTCGCGCATATCGCTAAACCAATTTTAATCTTAGTAACGTACCTAAAAACAATCAATACAGGGTTGCCAAATTATAAGGATGCTTGGTACGTGAAACAGTGAAAAAAAAAAACGTATACTAAGACATACATCGCGCCCGTCTATGCGACCCCTCGTGCTGAAAGCGTTGAACCACACATATACGGTTTCCAGCGAAATTTTGCCGAAGAGTACAGGGGGATATTTCGACGTCATCACAGAAATTTTACATGAGATGTGCATAGAGCGTCCGTATACGGACTTTTAATAATAAGATCTACAACAGAAAATAACGATTCCTATTCTGAAGAACGATTCCCACCCATCAATCCCAAAAAAACCTAATGTACTCACCTCGGCCAACTTGCTATTGTCTTTCTCTAATTGTGAAATCCGCGCCCTGGCATCTTTCAGTTCATATTGGGCACGTATATATTTCTTTTTTAAATTCTCATATTCGGCCCGTAAGTCACTGAAACATGACATAACAGGTTTACAATTTACGCTAAAACAACGATTAATATTTGGTAAAATTTTACAATGTCCATTAATCCATCCATTCATGAGTATTTGAATCCAGGGCGTCTGTTGTTGCGGCCGTGCTAACGGCTTTAATGGGTTCCTAAAAATGAAATAATTCAATGCAATATACAGGGCGTTATTAATTGTTTAGTATATTGCAAATGACTGCTTCGGTATCCCGGAAAAGCTTACGTATTTCTTTTTTTCTGTTTCTATCGACGGTCTAGAAACTTAGGTAAAAAATCAATAAAATCATCCCACCACATGCGGCGCATAGACAAAATGTGTTCATTAAAATGTAAGTGAATCATGCGATGTTATATGCCCCCCATAATCATGCCCCCATAACTCCCCTCCTAATTGCCCCCGCCACCCCCAGCCTCCAGCCCATCAAAGTACTCGGTGTCAACCGTTGATTCGCGAAAAATTGATGCCCCAACTCCGCCCCTTCCCGAGATATAATTAATTAAATTTTATTGTTTTTTGCAGTTGAAAATCGCAATGATTCGCGAACTTAATGAGAAATTGGGATTAGGTTCGTTCGAGCTTACGCGCTCTGTGAAGCTCTTCAATTTTGCCCTTCACATTTTTTTTGTACGTAAACACATTAGGATTGAATTATTCTTATCTATATCCGACAGTCGATATTAACTGGAAGTTAAAATTTAATTTTTGTTTTCCTCTAATAACTTTGAGAGCAACTAACGTTTTTTTACAAAATTTGGCAATTATGGTTTTTTTTGGGACAAGAAATTGATTTCTTTGTGAAATTTAGGGGGTGCTGTCTGCTGCATTTTCGCACATTTATTAGGTCATAACTTTTTTGTGCCTCAGTGTATTTAAGTTTTTTATAAAAATAATAGTTTTCTCATATTTATTACGTAAGAAAGGTATGCTAAGTTCAGGTCGCCCAGACTTACTGTTTCGGATATATTTGCATTTAAATTGGTTAGTGCGTTAGCTCAGGCAAGCAAATAATATTTTGTAACTTCTTACCAATTCACTTTTATACATGATAATTAATGTTCTAGTAATGGTAATTGGGAATAATAAATACAACAATTGGATTGTTCTTTAACTTACTTTAATTAAAAAAACTCTCAATTTCATTTGTTTTCTCATTGGTTACTTTGAGAAAAAAATTTTGTTTGTAAATTAATAATAATAATTGCACTAAACAGTTTAAATACAAATATCTCCGAAACAGTAACTCTGGGCGACCTCAACTTAGTATACCTTTTTTACGTAATAAATATGAGAAAAGTATTATTTTCATTAAAAACTTGAATACACTGAGGCACAAAAAAGTTATGACCTAATAGATGTGCAAATAATGCCGCAGAGATTAGAATCTCATAAAAAAAATCAATTTCCGGTCCTAAAAAACCATAATTGCCAAATTTGTAAAAAGCGTTAGTTTCTCGCGGTTATTAGAGAAAAACAGAAATGAAGATTTAACTTTAACACCCTGTATCTCAGTTAATATCAACTTTCGGTTATAGGTAAGTATAATTAAATCCTAATATTTTTACGGAAGGAGTCTGTGATTTTTCCATGTACCATTAATTAAAACTTCTGTAAAAACATTTTTCTCTATCTCTTTAACTAAGAAAATATAGGGTCATTTAGAAATTGTTAATTTGTTGATTTTCCCCCGTACCTCTTAAGCGAGCGAAAATTTTCAAATTTTAATTTCACCGTTTTAAGTTTGACCCAAGAAGAGCACATGACACCTACATTACTTTTTGATAGCAATAACAATTACGGAGATACCATATAAAAGTATCGAAAATGGGACTACGGGTAATTCCTCTTTCATAATTTAAACAAAATAATCCTGCCCGTATTTAGAAAAATTATGTTGATGATGATGGCCTAAAGACGAAACGTCGCATGAAAGATCTGATGATGCCATCTCGTGGAGAAAAACGAAGCAATGAGGAAGTGAAATTGATTTTTGAACATCTCTTCGAACAAAGCCAGGAAAAAATAAGAACCGAAACGCAAAATTTTAGATGTTTCCAAATATCTGAAAGTCCATCTATTTATTTTTGATTTTTTTGCGGAATATTATTGGGCCCATAATTACGCAACTTTTTCCCAATATAACCCGTATCTCTTACGGTTTCCCAAAAATCTCAATGGAGAAGGACGAATTTATTAAATCTTATATTTTCAGCCTTAACTTGATGAAAATCCATAATAAAATTATTAAGGAAAACACTATTTGATGTTTTTGATTTTCACTATATTTAGTCAAACATGACACGTGTTTCACCATCACAGCAGCTTCATCAGATGTAAGGTATAAATGATGATTACTTAATTTATATGTCTCGTAAAAAATAGGACCTACAATAATATTATGGGATAATTATTTTAATATAGGTAGAAGAGTTTAATATTTTCATGTAGGTAGAAGAAATAAACACATTAACTAACACCTTAAATTTAACAATGGCGAAGAACATATATCAGGCTTGTCATTCAGTAAATTAGGGAAATTTTTCATTTTGTTAATCTCCGTAGACTGTAGTAAATTTAACTTCAAGCCATCTTGTTCTACATGCAAAATCTTGAAATTGTTATTATTAAAAATATGATTTTCTGATTTTAAATGATCTGCATATGTGAAATGTTTATTATTTTTGGTGAAAGAATCTTGGTGGTCTTTAAATCTAATGCGAAAAGAACGGCCTGTTTGGCCTATAATATATGAACTAGGACAAGAGCCGCTATTTAATTTATATACTCCGCTTTTTTGATCTTTCAGAATTTTATCTTTATTATTTTTGAACTTCCCTAAACTGTTATTAGTTTTATAAGCTACTTTGATACCTTGTTTATTTAAAAAAGTTTTGACGTTTTCACTAGCTTTACCTATGTATGTATGTATATTAATGTTTTGTAATTATTTGACTAACTTAACATAACTTTTCATACTTTAGTCTATGACTAAAGAATCATATAATTACAAAACATTAACATACATAGGTAAAGCTAGTGAAAACGTCAAAACTCTTTTAAATAAACAAGGTATCAAAGTAGCCTATAGAACTAACAACAGTTAGGGAAGTTTAATCAAAAATAATAAAGATAAAATTCTGAAAGATCAAAAAAGCGGAGTATATAAATTAAATAGCGGCTCTTGTCCTAGATCATATATTATATAGGCCAAACACTCCGTTCTTTTCGCACTAGAATTAAAGATCACCAAGATTCTTTCACCAAAAATAATAAACATTTCACATACGCAGATCATTTAAAATCAGAAAATCATATTTTTCATAATAACAATTTTCAGATTTTGCATGTAGAACAAAAGGGCTTGAAGTTAAATTTACTAGAGTCTATGGAGATTAACAAAATGAAAAATTTCCCTAATTTAATGACAAGCTTGATATATGTTCTTCGCCTTTGTTAAATTTAAGGCATTAGTTAATGAGTTTATTTCTTCTACCTTCATTAAAATAATAAAATAATTATCCCATAATATTATTTTAGGTCCTATTTTTTACGAGACATATAAATTAAGTAATCATTGTTTATACCTTACATCTGATGAAGCCGCTGTGACGGTGAAAAACGTGAAATAGTGGAAAATCAAAAACATCAAATAGTGTTTTCTTTAATAATTGGATTTATTAAACCCTGTATGACAAAAGAAGGATTTTGAGATATTCCTGGTTTAATTTGTAAAAACTTTTATTTTTTCAGGAGCGATTAACAAATCCTTGGGAAGAAATGCTGTTTTAAAGGTGTACGGAATCCACTTAACTTGAACAATAAATGCTACCACTTATCTTAAGAATATAATCATAGTCTAGTAAATTCAATAAAATAAGTCAAGTTCATCGATGGGTCGTCATCATAACTAATAGGGTAAAACGTGGTACATATTAACACTTTGGCTATTATTTTTAACGATAATAAAATAAACATACATAATATACCTGACTAGGATGATCTTTATCCCTTATATTTAAATGTCTGGCTTAGACAGATCCTCATAATGGATACGGTTGGTTTTGTGCAGTTTTTTAAATAGTGGAACAAAAGTAGAGTTGGAAGATATCCAAATATCTTGAGGTAACCTTTCTTATTTATATTGTCTGAAAACCTTATCAGTAGTTGGAGATTACTGATTGTTGCTTTATCAAAAACATTACTTTATTAAATATGACAGCATAAACATACCGATAAAAATAGACAAGCCACAACCCCGAACAGACCGACGGTTAACCCGTTACCTACTTAATTATATTGCACTCTAAAAAAATTGCATTTTTAAATGTATCTAATACCGACATTTTTATATATGATATTTTTTTCATATAGATATTATATTTTCAATATCGCCCCCTAGTAACTAGGTACTATCTAATTTTTACTACTACTATAAAAAAAACCCGCTATAGTTCAGGTAATTATATTTAATGCTAAAGATGATAAAATTGATATGGCCGTAATGGAAAAGAATGGATAATTTTTGAAATTCTGATGAAGAGTTGTTTGATGCCTAAACGTAAAAAAAATTAATTGTCAGAGTTTTAAATTTTTTAAGCATAGAAGTCCCCAAAACCATATTGTAAATTCTAGGACCGTATTTAAAAAATTTGATTGTACGGTGTTATCTAAAGAATGAAACGTCGAATTTTAAAACTATTATACAGGGTCATTCACGGTGAGGGGCATATTAAAAGATCTCGTGAAGTAAGAAAATTATTTATTTGAAATATTGGTACTCGCTTAAAATATACCGACCTTTTTAATGAAGATATTTTGGCATATTTGCCTCTTCCGGCTATACAGGAACTTTTATTAGATACCACTGCATATTTTGATATTTTTCGATTCTATGTATTTCTTATAATAGTGTCCATATCTAACTGTTTCTTACTTAAGATAGAAACATGAGTATGTACTGAGAAATTAGATAAAGAATGTAATTGTATACGTAATGGTTAATTAAAATACTGGGTGTTCCATTAAAAAAATTGAAAGGTATAATTTTTTGAATACCCTGTATAAAGAAAATCTAGTATTTTATGAAATAAATCGACATACTTTTTCTATATTTCTCAAATTTTTAAATCTTTAACTGTATTAGTTAATAAATAAGGTTAAATTACATGAATTAATTATGTTTATTATATGTAAATGGATGACTGCTTTGGTATCCTCGAAAACCTCACGTATTTCTTTTTTTCTGTTTACATCGACGGTGTATTGAGAAACTTAGGTAAAAACCCATAAAATCATAACACATGCGGCGCCATAGACAAAATAATAATAATAATAAATGCCTTTCATTATTTAAGTAAAATACAAGTAAGTACATATGAATAATATGGAGTCAATTCGAGGCGCAGTCTAGCCAAAGGCTACTCATGTGTTCATTTCAAATGTAGGTTGCAAACAATGCAATGTATTGCGATGTTACCAAAGAACCTACAACGACGAGGCGCGATGGAAGATGCCACTGCCATCCTGAAGCTCCGTACGCTAAAAAGGTACTATTTCGTCCGTTAATAAAATTTAAAATTTTCGGTTTGGTTAAACAAGTCCTTTTGGCCCGTCTCTGACCCGAAAATTTTCGTCTCTTGGCGGCATTACCCTTGTTAATTTGGGAGGTGCCGCCAGATGCTCGACAGATCAAGGTGTCGCCCTCCACTGTGTACAAATCTCCATCGCCCACCCCGTCTTTAATTCGCAAATATACTTTGATGTGATTGTCCTTAAAAAAAGATAAGGTAAAGACAAAACAGACACGAGGGCAAGTAGGTACAATACAATCAATCTCCTTATGAGCACCAAGAAATAATCAAATAACCAAATACTTACTGCTGCATAATAGTGACTTTAAACAATATAGTTACCTCAACCATAGTTAGCTCCATATCGCTACTATTGGCGTTATGCAGGGCAGACGACATTTTTAACCTAAAACAATTTCACAGTTCAAATGCAGAATATTAAATGGGATAGGAACCTAATTAACAACATTTTTTACAGTAAGTAGTCTATCAAGGCACGTACCTTAAAGTTATCTTTAAAAACGATATTTTAATGTGATGAGTCGATAATAATTTTAATAAAAATAAAATAAAATAATTTTTAAATTATCTTATTAATTAGAAATATTTGCATAAGTTTTAAATTTTATTGCGAATTATTTTAGAAAATCGAAATTCTTGTTCAAGAAAAATCTAGAAATATTGTTTAATGAGAACGCTTGTTTTAAAAATCTTGAGGGTAACTAAGAAGTAACATTTCCAAAGAAATATTTTCTTACGGTTTTCTTTTAATTAGAAAATGTAAAGTTAATAAATAACATTTTCAAATAAATTCATTAAAAACTAACTGAAATGTATTCTTTTCAAAGTCAATGATTAACAATTTTAACTACATATTTACCAAAGATTTTATTTTATTTTTAGCTGTTTAAAGTTGATAAATTATAAAGTAACTAACAAAGCAAAATCATCATGATGACGGAAGAATTTGAAACACTAAGTCCCCTCTCAAAATATCCAGTATAGTTCATTGGTCAAATAAACAATAAGGGAAAATGAGCTTGGATATATTAATATTAAGAAGCACTTAATTTCGTGAATCATTCGCATATTTCTATCGAAAATAAGATATCCCAGACAGCACACGAAAGCTAGTAGACATCCAATGGATATCTTTTATGAATATCCAATGGATCTCTTGGATGTCCTATAGACATCCCAGAAGCCTCCAAATGTCCGCCTATGTTCAGGATATAGGTATATTGGATGGGTATCTACTGGATATAGAAAAGTATATCTATTTAGAATATCTTCTTCAACCAAAAATCCAGAACTATGAATCCACTTATTCATGCATGTATGTATTATAAATATATAATTTGTGTAAATTATTTGTTGAATATTGTGTGTGTTCTTATATACACAGCTGATTATTTAATAAAATTTTACGTTGTTTTTTTTTGTCCAATTTCCAGGAAAAATATTTGTTAGATTTGAATAGGTACCAAACAGCAGAACCAGCTGATTGAGCAGCCCCCAAATGTTGTTTTAAATTGTAAGCACTGAATTAAGCATTTCTCATTGCATGTACTAAAAGCAAATATACCGGGTGTCCCGCTAAGGTGCACGAGCGGCTGTATCTCGATAACTGTTTGTCCTACGGCTTCCGGGAAAAAAAATTTATTACAAAAGTGACTCCTAGAAGTATACGAAATTTTACCGCCAGATGGCGTATTTTGAATTCAAAATCAAGAAATGATAATATCTCTTAAAATCGATAGTGAAGGTATGTCATGTGGAACTGTTTTGGACTCTCCAATTAACACTGTACAAATAATTTATTTGACATTTTGGTCTATCTCCTAAAATAAGGGGTGGGGGGGAGGTTTGAATCGTGATGCAGAAAAAGTTCGATAACTCCCGAATACGTTAACCGGTTTCATCGAACTTGGTCTTGTTTTAAAGCCCCTTGACAGTCGAATTATAGTCTATTATAATATTTAAGTTTTAGTTTAAGCAAGAATCACCAGATGCCGTTTTTTGACCGAATTAGTAATTTATTCAATTTTCCATGAAAAGTTAAATGGAAGGCTGACATTTTAATTCATTAGTTGTATTACTCGTAAAATTATTTAAAAAGTGGCACAAACCGGAAGTCGATACCATTTTTCTAACTTAAGTTATGAGCAAAAATATATTTTTTCTAATATTTAAATTAAAACATGAAATGTTCATTAATAACAAGTAAGCCATGACAATCGAAACAATAAAATTCACACTTAATACTAATTCCTAATTACTTATCACCTTGCAAAGATCAATACTTTTGACATTTTTTTCAGTAAATGCTCAAAATGGCAGCCGTTATTGCCGATGCAACTTTGAACTCTTTGACGTGTGACATCAACAGCAGTTTCGATCTCTGCCACAGAAATAGACGATATCGCATTTCGGATTCTAAGAATCATGTCTTCTCGTGTGGTTGGCCGGGTCTGATAGACAATATCTTTAAGTCTTTCCCATAAATAAAAGTCCAAAACTGTCAAATCAGGGGATCTGGGTGGCCAGGGAAATAAACTACCCCTTCCTATCCATTTGTTGAGGAACTCGGTATCTAAATATTCTCTCACGTTGAGAGCATAATGCGCAGGGCAACCGTCTTGTTGAAACCACATGTTTAAACGGGTTTCTAAAGGCACTTCATCCAAAAGAGGTGGCAAATGGTTCCTTAAAATTCTAAATATCTTGCTCCATTAAGAGTCTGTTCAAATATAAAAACAATAATTTTACCTACAATAATGCCGCAGTAAACATTCACGCTGAATTGATTTTGATGATCAATTTATATCATCCAATGAGGATTATTTGAAGACCAGTAATGACTATTATGTAAATTTACTTTACCTCGACTAGTAAAGGTAGCCTCATCTCTCCATAAAATTTGATGAACAAAATTTGGATTTTCTCTGGTCATTTCAAGCATCCAGTTGCTGAAATCTAACCTTCGGTGAAAATCAGATGTCGTAAGGGCCTGATGAAGTTCAACATGATATGCGTGTAATTTTTCATCTTTTAGAATTCTATGAATAACCGATCGAGGAACTACAAGATCTCTTTCTATATCCCTAATACTGCGTTTAGGATAAGCTTCAATATATGCAAGAACATTTATAATATTGTCTTCATTTCGAGTTCTGCGAATCCTGAATTGAGCTTGCATTGGTAACACTTATCCGGACTCTCGCAAGCGTCTTGCTAAACGCTTAAATACCATCCGCGAAAAATATCGCTCAGGATCTTACAGCGTATTTCCGCGAGGCAATAACTGTATTTTCAAAGCATTGAAAATATACAGCCAGCATGTCATATGCTTCAGCAACAGAATAAAACATAACTTTCAAATTGTTTACACTGTTTTTAACAACTAAAGCACAATACTAGAATTCGAAATAGCAAATAAGTACTTACTAAAGGCGAAACCTAATGACAGCTAAGTGTGAATTTTATTGTTTCGATTGTCATGGCCTACTTGTTATTAATGAACATTTCATGTTTTAATTTAAATATTAAAAAAATGTATTTTTGCTCATAACTTAAGTTAGAAAAATGGCATCGACTTCCGGGTTGTGCCATTTTTTAAATAATTTTACGAGTAATACAACTAATGAATTAAAATGTTAGCCTTCCATTTAACTTTTCATGGAAAATTGAGTAAATTACTAAGGCGGTCAAAAAACGCCATCTGGTGTGGACATTCAAATTAACGACTATAATATAATTTTAAAAAATATGTAATTTAATCAATTATTTAAGGTCATTAAGCTCAATAGAATCGGTGGATACGATTTTGAGGAGACCACTAGACGAATTTTAACAAAGTGATGTCTGATAAACTGGCATGCCAAATGCCTTTAAAGATCATAAAGGAAAATTGAATTTTTCTAAATTTAAAATTAGCAGAGTGTGAGTTAAAAACAAGTCATATTTTCTTTTTTCTTTGCTTTAAAATGTTTGCATTTTGACCTGTAATCAAACACTAATATTTTACTTCGACTATTCTGACAGTATCCTGTTTGTTTTTAGATGCTATTATGAAAGTTGTTGCCTGGATGGTATCTGAAAAAGACATTGAAAAGCGGGAGAGCGATTAAAAAAATATAATCCAGACTGAACAAACCGTGGATACGGTGGTTGATATACATACATGATTGTTAATTTCAAATAATGTTATTAAACAGAAACTAATCCTATCTTTAGCTTTTTATTTCACACTATTTTCAAATGATTACAGAGTGGGTTATCATGTATACGTTTCCATGCTAGTTTTTATTAATTTCTCCTTTCAAAACTGGTTAAAATACAGATAATATATAACCCCGCATCGATGGTGGACTTGATTGAACCCTACTGCACAGGAGTAGAATAATTATTAAACATTTAATTCAATAAATATTCCAGTTGTATTACATAATTATTATAACATTCTGTCTCATTCAGAGAATATTTATAGAACATCCTGTTCGAAGGTTGGCATTATTATTGAAATATTCGTCGTGTATATCTGCAGTTCAGGAATATTCTTAGAATATTTTTAGGAATATTCTTATAATAATTGTTCTGTTGTTCTCTAGGAACATTCTATGAATATTGGTAGCAAGTTTTGTATAACTTGAAACAACTATCTTCACGTGAATATATAATAATTGTATACCTTACTTTCTCCATCACAGAATATTCATAGAACATCCCTCAGAAAAATTGAATTATTCCTGAAATATTCTATCTGAATATTCATTACGTGTGTTCATCAATATTCAAAGAAGATTAATACAATATTTTTCTGAATATTTGCTACCATTTTCACTGTCCTAAATATTCATAGTTATTCCGTAGCGAAGGTTCAGTGAATTATTCCGTTCTCCACAAATGCAATTCTATAAATATTCATAGAATATTTTCTTATTGTCTGGGTAGTGGAGTTAGATCAAAATTATTTTATAATATATATATATATCAGTATAAATAGAAACATTTTGACCCGAAGCTGACCTCTTAGACGTAACATTTTACGTAGGCCAGGCTTGATTAAATTACTCTTTCCTTGGTTAACGACGACGACAGCGGCCACTACTGGTAAATTGTCTATCATTGTCGATTTACCTAACAAATACTTCTTATAGAATTACGTCACTTCTTAGGAAACGCGTTTTTAAGTCCGAAACATGTTATAAATATTAAGTGTGATATACCGTTGAATTCAGAATAAAAGGTAGAATTTACTAAGCATAAAATTAAATTTTCCGACTATTTAAAAAAACAAACTTGATGATGGTTGCGGAAAAACGAAACGTCGGATTGAAAATTTAAGAACACCGGCTTGTAGAGCAGAAAAAGTGGCAATGAGAATGTGAAATTTATTTTGTCATATCTTTTTAAATAGAGTCAGAAAAAAAATAAAAACGAAATCGGGAAAATTAGGTTTTTCCCAAATATCTTCGGAAGTAATCGGATTTTTTTAGATTTCGAATCATGACTTTGAAGGGATTAGTAAAGCGCAACTTTTCTCTAATTTAACCATCTCTGTATCTCCTGTGGTTTACGAGATCCATGTACTGTGCATTCTTATATGGGACACATTTAAAAAATAAAATTTTGTTTTTATTTAAAATAATTACATATAAAAAGTAAATAATAGAGCGTTAGGTGATGCTTAAGAGTTGTTTCTTCTTGGGTTTATCCATTCTGAACCTGATGAATTACTGTGTGCACTGGTTCGTCTAGTATCAATCTGGTTAATGTAATCTAATCTTTCTCGCAATTCTCGTCTAGCGATACGTTGTTCAGGCGTTATCTGATACTTATATTGGTTCATCTCCATACAGTTTGACTGGTAGTATTTTCCTTGGTTAAATTCTTGATGCGATTGACCATTCATTATAGGGGACTTACAAAGTTTACACATAAGCATGCAGTATGGATAGCGGAGGCTTGGAGAGTCCTAGCGGCACAATAACCATTTGATATACGTTTCAGATCGGTGTTAGATGCTTCCAAGTTACCTTGCCTATTAAATTTAAAGTTAATCATCCCATCATTCTTTCGATGGGTTGCACTCGGAACAGCAGACATAACGTACGATGACCTGGCAGGTGGGTTCATTTCGTAGAATATATGTAGCGTAAAGAGAGAGACACGTTACAATTTTATGTTTGCTTAGTGAATTGACTGTGTCGACTAATATTATTATTTATCAGGAATAAGCTTTTATCATATTTGATTTGAACTCGAGGGTTACACCAAACAGTAAATAATTATTGTTATAAGGTAAAAAAAAACTCTGTAGGAAGCATTATTAAATTGGCAATATTTATTACATAATACATACAATTACATCAATATTTGAATTTTCAAATATATAGTTTATAATGTTTTTTACCTTCTTCCATTTCAATTGGTCAAGACCACAACCAATACGTGGCATTGCTAACACGTTAACGTTTAATGACTTATACAATGATTTTAACTGTATTAATGATAAATATAAGGTAAAATATGATGGTTTGTTAAAGAATTTTCTTTTGTGACTAAGTTAAAAATATAATTTTTGGAATTTATTATTAAAAATGGCACACATCGTGCATTTACATTTAATTTTTTTAAATTTGGCGGCTATCTTCTTGCAAAGTCTTTGGCAATTCCTAGACCAAGATTAAGGTCAGCCGAAACACAATGAACCAATGATGAATTGGTAATAGAAAAAGATCACATTTTTCTAATTCAGTAATAATCATAAGGCGTCTAGTCTGAAATGCCTTTCTAAAGGATAATTTCCGAAAAACAGATAAAATCATCATGATTACCATGTAAAGTAAAGTAAATAATGGTGAAAAAATAAAAAAATAAAATAATCTTATTTCTAGGTTAGACCTTATATATACAGGGTCCGCAAACGAAGCGTGGACGGAAGATTAAATAGTTATCGAAGAACTAATCAATAATACTGAAACAGCCTGAGATATTGGATTAAAAGCGGCATATTTTAAAAATATTTTATATTATACAGGGTGGCCCAAAAAAGTGTGACAGCATAAAGTTATATTTTTTTAAATGGGACACCCAATATTTTATTGCATATTTAGGTTCGTATTACTATCGTTTATAAGTGCCTCAAATTTTATTTAATTTGGTCTTGTAGTTTCGGAGAAATAAATTAAAAACTAAAAAAAAAAGTTTTGCAGTCCTGAATAAAAAAATCAAAAAAAAAATCCAGAACTATGTTTTTAACCTCGACATTGCGTGAAATTTATGACAAGAGGTCTAGAGATACTATGAATGTAATTGCGTTTATTTATTTTATACAGGGTGTTCATAATAAGTTTTCAAAAACCCCACATTTTAAAATAATTTTTCTCAAGTTTTTCAAATGGAACACCCTGTATATTATTTGGCTATTTGACGTAGAATTCATAGACAATTTTTTTTTGTAATACAAGCATATAAGTTATATCCAGCCGTTTTCGAAATAATTATAAATATCATAAATTATGTTGTTTAAATAGAGTTTTTATTGGGAAATTTTCTTATAGGCGACTAGACTAATAATTGTAAACTAAAGTAAAAGTTCAAAATAGCTTCCTTTTACTCTTAGAGTTTACCGTATTTTAGTTATTTCGATATAAATTTTAATACCATACATTTTTGCTACTTTTATTATTTAATTTTATTTTTTATTCTTAATCGAGTTGCCATGATTTCTTTTTGTTTAGATTGTCACTATGACAGCCAAATAAAATTATTTACATTTGTTAAGTCGTCGAAATTAAGTACTAGCTTACACAAAATGTCGAATTTTACAACTTTAGAAATGGTAAATATGATTTTTATACTGGGTGAATGTGCAAGAAATTGCCTCCTCGCGAGCCGAGTGTATGCTGAAAGATATCCAGATATTGAGAGAAAGCCGAGACCAAAAACCTTCGAGAAGTTGTTGCAAAGATTTGTATCAACAGGAAGCACTGCGTACACAAAAATGATGATAATCAATAAACCCGTTATTAATGAAGAAAATGAATTAAGAGTTCTGTTGGCAGTAGAGGAAAATCATTAAATTAAGTAAAAGGAAGCTATTTTGAACATTTTCTTTAGTTTACAATTATTAGTCTAGTCGCCTATAACAAAATTTCCCAATAAGAACTCTATTTAAACAACATAATTTATGATATTTACAATTATTTCGAAAACGGCTGGATATAACTTATATGCTTGTATTACAAAAAAAAATTGTCTATGAATTCTATGTCAAATAGCCAAATAATGTACAGGGTGTTCCATTTGAAAAACTTGAGAAAAATTATTTTAAAATGTGGGGTTTTTGAAAGCTTATTATGAACACCCTGATAAAATAAATAAACGCAATTACATTCATAGTATCTCTAGACCTCTTGTCATAAATTTCACGCAATGCCGAGGTTAAAAACATAGTTCCGGATTGTTTTTTTTGATTTTTTTATTCAGGACTGCAAAACTTTTTTTTTTAGTTTTTAATTTATTTCTCCGAAACTACAAAACCAAATTAAATAAAATTTGAGGCACTTATAAACGATAGTAATACGAACCTAAATATGCTATAAAATACTGGGTGTCCCATTTAAAAAATATAACTTTATGCTGTCACACTTTTTTGGGCCACCCTGTATAATGTAAAATATTTTTAAAACATGCCGCTTTTAATCCAATATCTCAAGCCGTTTCAATATTGTTGATAAGTTCTTCGATAACGATTTAATCTTCGGTCCACGCTTCGTTTGCGGACCCTGTATAGTTAATTCAGTAAAATGATAATAAAAACATTTTCTACTTTAATTCGGAACTTTTAGGCATTCGTTCATTACAATTTAGATTTTTACTTGAAATTGAAGAATATTGGTTATCAATAAAGGTATGTTTATCTATGGATTGTTTAGAAAAACAAAAATAATGTTTACATTTTAAACAAAGTTGTATTCCATTACTACTACCAAAGTTATTGTTGTTGTTGTAGTTATAATTATTCTGAAACAATAATAAAATAAAAAAATTATGTATAACCCCAAAGTTTTGTATCGGTAAATAAATAGTTTATAATTCGTTTGTCATCGGTTGGACTTAAATGCTACTTTATTTTGGTCAATAGTATTAACATTATGTTTAATAGATTTAATTAGCTTCTCTGAACAATAAGTACTTTGTTAGTAGTCATCGAAAGTAATTGATTTTAATGCGGTTGATTTAATACCTTTAGCTTTTTTATGTTCTTGTTCTTTATCATTGTTTAAAACTTTATATCTACAGTGTGGCCGTTTAAGTGTTGCAACATATGGGAAAGTTTTTTATTACCGATTTCTCAGAAAATTTTATTATTGATAAAAGTTGGTGCATGTTCGATAATCGTATTTGGTGCACTTGGAATGGTTGCAAGTCAAATGACGTACAGGGTACGACAAAAAATATAAAACTTGTACAAGAATAAAGTACCCCTATTTCAGAAAATTCAGCGAAATGTTATTAAGAAAAGGTGTTTAGAATTAAAAGTTATGCATAGGTTTGAAAACGTGGCCTCATAAAATAAAAAACAAAATTTTTTTAAAAATATTAATTATTTCCCAAAAAAAATTTTTTTTATTATCACCCTAAAAACCTTGATAAATTAAACAAAATCAAATCAATTTCACACATCTTTGTTCAAATTTAAGCATATTTGTAAAATCAACTTAGCTTTTTAATTTATTAAGGAATCACAAACTTCATGTTTGTTGCAAGGACATTAAACACAACTTTAAAATACCGTAAAAATTATTTTTAACAAGATAAAACATTAGTAATGATAATTTTCAAATTAAAAACTCCCATTTAAAGTGCAAAATTTTTATTTTAAATGTTTATTAGAAAATTGTACAAAATAATCGACAAACATGAAATTCTACTAAAAAAATGGCGTTGTGTGGCATTATTAACAAATTATCAACGCGTCTCCGTATGTCCACCTTCACGTTCAATGCATTTAATTGTCCGATCATAAAATTCACTAAGCGTGGATCGCAAAACACTTGCTGGAATATTTCTGCAATGAAATCGTATCGAAATTTCAAGCTCCCCAACTTTATTAAAGGGTCGATCCTTGTACACGTTTTGCTTTAAATATCCCCATAAAAAAAAATCTAGTGGAGTGAGATCTGGCGAACGAGGAGGCCACCGTGGATCGGTATTTCGTCCTAACCATTTATCACCAAATTCTCCATTTAACCATTCAGAAACAATTCTAGCAGAATGAGCCGGACAACCATCATGTACAAACCATAATTTACGTCGTTCTTGTATGCTCATATTATCCAAAAAATCTGTTAGTTCGTTTTCCAAAAAATGTAAATAGGTAGCACCAGTTAGGTTTTGGCGAAAAAAGAACGGCCCTATTAATTTGTCGTTAATAATACCGCACCAAACGTTTGTTTTTTGGTAATACTGGTTTTTGTTGTCAATGACAAAATTTGGATTTTCGTCCGACCACCACCTACAATTTTGGGAAGAAACAACGCCATTTGTAGTGAACGTGGATTCATCCCCAAAAAGTATGTGTCTATGGAAATCACGTTGATTTTCTATTTCGCCTTGAATCCACATGCAGAAATCATACCGCAAGTCATAGCCTCGTCTTTGAAACGTGCAAATAAACATTGGCTTATAGGCGTGATATTTATGTTTTTTAAGAATCTCCTTAATAGAGGTTTTTTTTATACCCGTATAAGCTGCACTTCTTGGGTGGATCTTCTAGGGTTTTCAACAACTGCTTGAAGTACTTCTAATTTATTTTCTTCAGTACATACAGTTTTGGTATGTTCATTTTTATATTTATACTCTAAAGACCCTGTCTGTTTCAAATTATTTAAAATTCTGCTTATGGTTGAATAATGGACTTGTTTATCTGGATGTCGTTCATTGAATATAACTCCTGCTTCACGCACTGTTTTATAGTTATCTCCACATATTAGCACTAATTCTGCCTTTTAGGCTAACGTTGACTGTACTGGAGGAGGCATTTGAGATCAGCTAATAACAATAATTATTTAAGAATGAATTATGCCACCAAACTGTCATAATGTTTACTTTTTAACCCTTATTTGTTTTTTTCCATAGGTATCTGCGACTATTTTAGTAGAATTTCATGTTTGTCGATTATTTTGTACAATTTTCTAATAAACATTTAAAATAAAAATTTTTGCACTTTAAATGGGAGTTTTTAATTTGAAAATTATCATTACTAATGTTTTATCTTGTTAAAAATAATTTTTACGGTATTTTAAAGTTGTGTTTTATGTCCTTGCAACAAACATGAAGGTTGTGATTCCTTAATAAATTAAAAAGCTAAGTTAATTTTACAAATATTCTTGAATTTGAACAAAGATGTGTGAAATTGATTTGATTTTGTTTAATTTATCAAGGTGTTTAAGGTGATAATAAAAAAAAAATTTTTTTTTGGGAAATAATTAATATTTTTAAAAATTTTTTGTTTTTTATTTTATGAGGCCACGTTTTCAAACCTATGCATAACTTTTAATTCTAAACACCTTTTCTTAACATTTCGCTGAATTTTCTGAAATAGGGGTACTTTATTCTTGTACAAGTGTTATATTGTCGTACCCTGTACGTCATTTGACTTGCAACCATTCCAAGTGCACCAAATACGCTTATCGAACATGCACCAACTTTTATCAAGAATCAAATTTTCTGAGAAATCGGTAATAAAAAACTTTCCCATATGTTGCACACTTAAACGGCCACACTGTATATATATATATATATATATATGTTTATTTCTTTACAAAATAGTAATAATAATAATATAGTTAGAAGTTTACGAAGACGAGGATGAAAGAAGTTGATGGGTTTCCTGGGTTAAGTCTCCTCCTATCACCCCTTTTCTCTTGATGATCCATATAATGTGACGGTAGATGTTTTGAACCATCAAACCATTTAAATTGTTGTTGATATTCAATAGGCATGGTATGTACTTCCAAGTCTTAGAACTAAAAAATAATTATATTCATATTGTTGTTATTCCTTTTTATAGTTACCCGCCCCTCCTATTAATATGTACTGAAACTAGGTTTTAATTAACTACCATTGATAGGCAGTTATTATTATTAATTAATCTGTCAAGCAGTACAGTTTGAATTACAAAAGAAAAAAAGATGATAACACTTTATTTTTTACTTACCTATTTGGTTATATTGATTAGTTGTGCGAGTAATAATAATAATATCACAAACATAAATAATCAGAATATTTGTACCTCCATACAAAATAACTATGACACTTGTTGGACTGTACCAAGAGTGTGTTTCTCAACTAGATAATATGATTAATTTATATGATAATGAATTAATGGTAAAGATATTTGTATGGGAAATCTAGAAAATTGCGAACTTACTACAACAAATTTAACTAACCACATCAATTATACTGCACACGTAAAACTTTAAAAAGCAATGTTGAAGAATGTATACCTACAGAAAAAATATTTAAATATGGAAGAAAAAAACCGCATAGTTTATGAATTAATAAATGATTAGAAAAACGATATAAAAGTTTAAAAGATATAAGAGATAAAAATAAAACTAATAATTATAAACCTAAATGCTTGTTTGGAACGAGAAGAAAATGAACAGGAACTATAGAATAAATATGTTATTAAGTTGACTAGTTGTAGAAAAAATAAGAAAAAACTCAAAGAGAAAGTTTAATATTATAAAATTACTAAAGATGCCTATACAATCATCTGGAAAGTACCATAATCAGATAAATAACAGAAAAGAGGAAAAAATGCAATATCTGTTTAAATTGTATAAATGTCAAGAGTGTGGTGGGGAATAGTTACCATGCAAACACTGGTGGTACGAAAGTATATAAATATTGTCGTTATAGTGCTTGTAAAGAAAGCACCTTCAAACGTAATCAGCAGCAGTGAAACAAAAAAAAATTAGATTATACCTCCAACTATGACAGTGTTAGCTTCATCCATCATTGTCTCAAAATGTATTTTACGTACACCGACCGTACAATGTACAAGATATGTTGATAATATTTGAAACAAAAAAATTTTCAACCAACCATACAACATCATGGTCAAAAATGTTTTATCAAACCATTGATGACAAATATATGGGTTTCCTTGAAGTAGTCCATCTCAAAGTGGAGTGAAGTTATAAGGAGGTAAAGAAACTCACAGTCTGCTCCACTAGTTTAATAGAAATGTATAAAAAATTTATAATCCAAACATGTTTCGAAGACTCAAGTCTTCATCTTCAGTGGAAGGTAAAAAACATTAAATAAAGGGGGGTACCTGTGACATTGTAGTAACTGTAAATAAGAAAAATAAGTTTAATTAGTTAAGTTTAAGAAAAGTGATTGAAAAAAGAAAATAACTTGAGGAGAAATAAATTATTGTCCTTACCTAGTTAAGCAGGAAAAGAAAACCTTTTAAATATGTAAAAAATTACAAGTAACGAAAATAAAGCATGAAAATAAAGTAATTTTTTTTTATTCTAGGTAGAAAAATCATGTAAAAATCTTCTTTCAATAAAACAAAAGAAAAAGAAAACCTTCCTTTGTAAAGGGGGTTCTAATTTTAATTTTAAATTTGATGTAAAAACCGTTCTTTTTTGAAAATGAGTTCATCCTAGCACGAGGTTCTGAGATGAAAGAAAATTTTTTTTAAAGATTTATATCGATTCAAGTAAGATAAGATAAGACAATGTCAAAGGCTAACAGATTCAAGTAAAAACCCCTAAATGTAACAAAGAGGAAAAGATTTATAAACGATAGTAATAAGGAAAGGAGGATATTGGAGTAGTAATCCAACACTAAATTCAAATAAATGAACAAGCAAAACTTCGAACGTGCTGCTGTATCGTGTCAAATGTCGCAAGTATAAAAATCAAACTAAAAAATGAATATAGGAAACTGTATAAAATACAAAAGGAGAAAGTTGAGAGGAAAGTTTGTCTCTCCACCGAAAGGCGGCTAAACGAACTGGAAGTGCTTTTATATGAAAAATGACGACAGATAAAATATTTTATGAAGAGAGATGAAAGGTTTATAGTTAGATGACGTTGGAAAGAATAGGTTAGGTTTAAAATTGGTAAACACAATTAACAGTTAAGTAATTAGTTGGTCAAGAAATTTAGGGAATTAAAGAAATTTAAACAAGAAAAATTAATTTGGTCATTAATACAATTCAAATCTGGGTTCCTTAAAGCCTTGTGTATCTCAACGATCTCGAGTAAGTTTAAGGTTATGCCTTTGTCACAAACATGCAAGACTCTAGTACCAGTCTCAAGATCGAAAGAGTGTCCGGAATTAACGACATGGTTGGCAAAGGAGGAATTGGAAACCAAATCAACCTTGTCCAAGTTCCTATCTATGATCCTCTTGTGCTCATTAACCCGAGTCAAAATCTTGCGGCCACTCTGGCCGATATAACAGGTGTTGCAGCGAGGGTGACCGCAAGAGAGAGAATACACTCCCGACCTATCTAGTGTGTGTGTGTGTCCTATCTTTCGACCGAACCACAAAGTTTTTTTATTTAGATTTGACACTGAAACTGATGCTAAGGTCAAGCTTCCTGAAAATACCCTGTATTTTATAAGAAATCTGACTATGAAATGGTAAGGAAAAAATCTCTTGTCATTAAGGACAGTGCTAGTACACTTTAGACTTTTGTTAAGGAAATTTGATAAATGTCTGTAATAAAGTTTATTAATAAAGTGAGAAGGGTAGTCATTGTTAAAAGCTATCTGTTTGATAATATTAAGTTCTGTATTAAAGTTAGATTCTGAAAGAGGGATGTTAAAAAGTCTATGAAAATAACTATTGAAAGCAGCAACCTTGTGACTGAAGGGGTGGTTAAAGAAATAGGGGATAACCAAATCTGTGCTTGTAGGTTTATGGAAAATGCCAAAAATCAATGAATTTGAACTTCTCTCAATCAAAAGATCAAGAAAAGGAAGGGACCCATTAGTCTCCATTTCCATAGTGAATTGAATAGAGGGGTGCAAAGAGTTGAGAAAAGACAGAAAAAGTTGTAGTTCATGGTTATCACCCCTGAAAACAACGAACGTGTCATCAACATATCTGAAAAAACAAAAAACTCTGTGGAATAAGTGGTGAGATGGACTACTTCAAGGAAATTGATATCGCTGGTCGAGCATTTTTGGTCCAACAATTTAAGCATCTTACATTAAGAAGAAAACAGATTCGTCGTGACATATGGCTCAACACCGAATGCCTACTGATCCCCTGTGGTGGTAAACCGAAGGTATTAATTCCTACTTTCTATATAAAATCAAGGTGATTAGAGATTGTAGTAAATGAGTGACATAATATGTATCTTACAAAATTTACCATTACGCTTTCCCTTTATTCCCTTTATATTGATGACCTAATAACATTACAACACGATATCTCTTATTTAAATGCAAATACAAATAAAGAGATTTCGCATGCGGACTTAGTGGCAAGTAAAGAATTCTATCTGGACTTCGTAGTTAATTTAAACTTTCATTCGTTGTGTGGTTGGGTGGGCTTAACAATCAAGAGCTCCTTAGAATCTAAATTAGGTCAAATTTATCCCATGCCGCGTGGAATAGTAAAGCCAACACATCGAGGACATAAAGTGTATGCAGAGCGGATGCAAGGATTAAGTCGTGAATATCAATGCAGAAAACAACAAGGTGATCGTATAACTTGGGGTGATTTTTTAAAAGAACAACGAAACGACGCCGGACCATCTGGAATGACTCCTAGTTCAACAACTCGAACAACAACTAGTCAAAAACCTTCTACACCGAATCCCTTAGAACAAATTGACAGTCCAGACAGTATGGTTAATCCTTCAGATGATAGTTTTGATATGGAAGTAGATGAACGAGGACAACCGATAGCTGGAGCTGCCGGAGGTGGAGGTGGCGGGGCAAGTGGAGCAACTAATTCAGCAGGGCGACACTTAAAAATACCTCGTAGTATAAAATTAAGGCCATTTACATTAAGTTTTGGTAAGAGTCGAATTTATTATACCTATGGGTTTGCATTTAGAAATATAATTGGAAAAAAAAAACAGGTGCTGTTGATATTGGCGATCAAGTTTATTATACTACTAGCTTAGGGACATTACCTAATGATATGTTAGGATATTATGTTAGTCCATATGAATTAGGATTAATAAGGAATTATGGATTAGTAAAGGTCAAACATTGTTCAGTAACAGTTGTACCACAAGGACTTCGTACTGCTTCCACCGTAGCGGTACCACCCTTTCTGGTACCGCTACTAGTGAACATTGTGCTATTGGTGTCAGTAATGTTGGAATAAATCAAAAATATTATTGTCGTTATTCGGGATATACTACGTCAGCAGAAACGCCGATGATACCAACAGCTATTACTGATGTTGATTTACCAAGTGTAATTAAAAAGTATTATGGAGATGTTGAATTAACCGAACATGCTCCAATGTCAATGGGTATACCTAGGCATATTGATCATTACTTAACGTATATCACTAATAGTACTAGGGCAATAAATTCCTACCCAACTCATAGTAACGGACCACCAATATTAGATAAATATCTCGATAGATTTAACTTTACACCTACTATAGGAGAAAAAATTATAGATTGTCAATACATGCCTACTAGTGGTATAATTGATGTAAAAGCTCACGAAATCCCTTATGTAGTAAATGATACTGATGTAACATATTCTAAGAATATGTTTTCTCGTATTTCGCAAAAGATACAAGTTGCCTGCACTAAAGAAGGTGTTAGCAGCACGAAGGTTGTAAATACAGATTTACATTCGACCACTACTACAAAATCTGAAAATGTATTATATTATTCTATTGATGGTGAAAACACTTTGCTCCATTTGAACATAAAAATAGTATACATAAGACCATTCCATTAATTCATTTCGGCTTAATACCTACACCGGCATTAAACCCTTCTACTGATAATACTAACTTTCAAAATTATTGTGCTTACTGGAGCGTAAAGTGTCAATAACCTTAGAATATAATTTAGAAAGTAGCTTTCACCATAAGGCATTATCTAGAGCTCATGCATATAATGATGAAGTTGTATTTCTTGCATCTAGAGATAAGGTTAACTATGGATCATTTGCTTCAATTGCATTGGAATCATTTGGTGATTAATGTATAATATTAAAACACAAAATAAATGTTCAGTATATATATTGTTATTTTATTTTATAGTCAACAAACTAGACAATATTATGTAACTTAAATAAATGATAAATTGCTAATGGGAAGGGTTTTTTAGCATAACCCTTTAATATACCACAATAACTCCATTCGTAAGTAATAATTCTGCATTGAAATGCAGGATCGGTAGGAAACACTTTCCTATTACTCAATATAATAATGGGAGTACGAAAAACAATACTATCACTCATATATTTAACCTTAACATTTAATGAATCGCCACCAAATAATATTTTTAATGTATCGAATGCACCCGGTTCACAATTAGGTTCATTCCATAATAATATTCTGCGATTCACACATTCTTGTAAGGAAAAGTTATTATACTTATTAAAATTACCAATTTGACCAAAATTTATACAATAATGTAAAACACAATCGAAGAAGTAGTTTTTACCACTACTAGGTGGTCCAATAATTTGTAATGTATTTATTTTAGGCAACTTTTTTTCTATAATATTATACAAGTCAGTTAAAAATTGTAATATACTTGATTCATCATCAGCAAATTGAAAATGTAATATTTGATTTAATATATCATGAAGTGTATAATAATAATCATCAACATTGCCTAAATGTGCGGCATAAATCGGCTTACTATTTTCAACAAATAATGCTAATTCTTCGATTGTCTTTTCGCATAATTCTAAGTTTAATACATCAATTATACTTAATATTATAGGTTCATTTTTACGCGTGAATTTATAACTTGAATTAGTCCACACACGCGTTATTATTAAATTTAATAGGGGGCTTGTCGGAAATTCCCGGAAAAGAAAAAGGATATTTCCCTTTTTAAATTTTTTGACTGAGAAATTCGTTTTGTTGCATCGCGAATCACTGAACGCACTGTTGTGAAGAGTGGATCCACATTGCTCTGCGTCAAAAAGCTCATTCGTATATCCGCCATCCTCCACCATTGATTCTTCGGTAGTTGCGAAATATTCTTCACGGGATAAACTTCTAATTTCACTAGGCAATGTCCCCGCTCTCCCGGGGAACTCAATGTACAAACATTCTCGGGGGTATTGCGACAAATACTTTGAGATATTGTAAAGCTTGAGTCGGTCGACATTGCAAACCCAAATAAATCTTCTTCCGCTTCGTTTAACTGGAAAGGCTCGGACTCGGGAACATCTGCAGTAGTCAGCACTCCAGCTGCAGTCGTGGATAATGTGGGCGTGGTCTGTATGGAAGAACCACATGTAGACTCCTCCGCGAAATTTTGATTCCAAACTTTTACTAAGATAAGTTTCAGCTTCTCCTCTACTGACGTTTGGCAAAATATCGTGAATAATTCTTTTTTCTTTAAGAGCAACTTGAAAGTCTCGCAAGTAATTGTTAATTCGTGATCTTTGTTCCCCTCGTCTTTCTTCAACTCTTTCATGATTTTCTGTAATGGTGTTAAATAGGTCTTCAACCGCTTCTTCCCAAGTAGATATGTCTCCTTTTGCGTTACTATCATGCTCATTTCCAGCCACTGAAGGAGGGTTAGGAAGAGGACTGCTTGCTGCTGGACTGGCCACAACAATTCTATTAAATTCAGTAGACAGTTCAATTGACATTCCTCCCCAACTGCTTCCGGAATTGCATTCGTCTCCATTCTATAATTAAAATATGTTTGTTGACTACAAGATATTTATTTATGATGAATTAGTACGCCACAAGATAGTATTTTCGGTTAAGGAATAGCAGCGATACTTTTTGCATTCATAATAATGAACAGTATCTCGTCCACAATGGGCACAATGTAAGTGGCCTTCTAAGTGAACGTGAGAATAGATTTATTCAATCTCATTATACGAATTTATAATTTTATAAAATGTATCATCCTGCTTTAAGTCTTTATAACACCGTTTACATATTACGTAATAATCTGGGCCAACATGTACACTACCTTCTATTGCCACATTATTACGCTTTAAATCCACAAGTACATAAAACCGATTACAAGAGTTGTAATCAGTGCTATGGAAAAAATCAGGAAATATATCTTCAACTCCTTGCGATAGGATGTAGGTACTGCCAGACCTTCATTCCATTCCAGTAGCATTACAATAAAGTTGTTTACTGCTAGTTACAGTCGACAATGGAATGGACTTCCATTTTTGGAGGGCCTGATGTGACACTAAATGAAATACTTGATGTTCACAATAATCATATTCATCACTTACATCGTCACTTTTACGTTTATTGGATTCTGTCACAAGTTTAACTATTTCTTTTGGTAACGAACTACTGGTAGATGGAAGTTCATCGGACATCTTATAGGTTGGTTTGTTGAAAATATTAACTAACTATTACAACGGCAACATCGATTTTATAATGGTTAGCGTATCAAGAAGTGAAAGGGAATTAATAGAAATCTTCGGTTTACCACCACAGCGGCGGCGGCTGCTGTGCCCGCCCACTGGGGGGATCAGAAATCATCATTCATGACGTAGTCGAATGGATTAATGGAAGATTATTTATACAGTCACTATCATGTTATGCAACAAAAATCAATAATATATTTATCTTGTTATTTGGTCAAACATGTTGGCTATGTGTGCGTCATATTAATTTCATTTAACGTTGCACCTACCACACATCATTATCAATATGTACTTGTACTTATCATCTTAATTTGACCTAATGCTGACCCCACAATTAATATTATTTGAATAAATATGATTTTATAACCTATCCTACACAATATTCACATGCTCTTATCAGTATAAATATTATAAATAGAAACATTTTGACCCGAAGCTGACCTCTAAGAGGTAAATTTTAATTAGGTCTGGCTTGATAAATTACTTCATATTGCGTCACTTCTTTGCCAATAGGGCCTCACCTAATTGTGGTACTATAGATGAATACTTGACACATACCTATCACACAATAGTACAGGTGCGTCATCAGCTTACAAGAACTTACCTGTCGTTTTTATTAGGACCTTCTTGGTCAACATCGATACCTTCTGGAAAATTGCGTCATTGTCGATATTACTTCTTCACCTAAGAACTACTTCTTGTAGATTACGTCACTTCTTTGCCGATGATGGCCATCCATCTAAGAGTAAGCATATACCCTATAAGACCCTTTTGGTTAACAGCCACTGGTCACAAATACTTCTTGTAGAATTACGTCACTTCTTCGGCGAAGAAGCCATCCTCCTAAGAGATGCGGATGGACACATGCCATCCGAAGCACCAATGCACCCAGAACCCCGCCTGTTATACTACTTTCAACATTTTCAGACAGAATATTTTTTGCCCTAAATACCCCTGAGTACAGGATTCGGATACGAAAGAAGAAATTATTCTTCAGCGGCAATACGTGACGTCACGTATTTTGGTTGATATTATTTTAGATTCTCTCTTGTATTTCTTACTACTACTTGCTATAAAAAAAATCGTTTTCTTTTTATTAACTATTGTAGTAGATCGTTCAGTCTGTCTCTTTTCATTTTCTCATGGTGCCTTAGTTAGCTTTCAATTTTCTCCTCTCTTCGTAATTTTATTAGGTCTTCTATGCATGCTTCTTTTCTTTTTCGTGAAGCATGTACTAAAATTTAAAAAATATAAATGTGTTTCCTTGATAAATATGTTACTGCGCGTACTTCTTGCCAGTGATGTGAATATTCTTTAATGCAATTATCTTTCCCTTAAATCATTATATCCAAAACAAATTTATAAATAATGCTATACCTGTCTCTTCAAAGGCTTCATTTGCTGAAACATATTCAGGTCTACTTATTGAAGAGATAGTGGAGACTGTAGTTGCCTATGTCTACTGCCAAATATTTCATCCATGATCTAAAACATTTGTTGAGATGACAATTTAAATTAATTTGGATTAATATTTTAATTCAGCAAAAAGTTAAATTGACATAGAAAACATTTTTTAAAATCAGATAGGTAATTGCTTTTTTAATAACAGTACCCATAGCCTTGTGACAGTACCTATTTATTGCCACCACAATAATAAAATTAACAAACCAGATGTCTTCTTCAATTTTTCATACCTACCTCAAAATAATACCACGTTTTTTGTCATTTCCTGATTTGTTATTGTGGCCTTTAATATTTTTTAATGTCTATGTTAAGTACTTTTTAGGGAGTCCATTTTGGTACCACATTGTTTTGGAGTAACATTACACCCTTTTTTTTAAATTCTGTTGAAAGTTTTTGCCACAATGAATATTTTCATAATTTTGGGTGACTTCTCTGTACAAGCTTAGAAACAGTTTGTCGTGGATTCTGTCCATAGCAACATATTCGATAATGTACTGGGAGTGTTCTGCACATTTGGTAAAATATTTTCAGAGTTCGGGTGTTTCAAAATGTGCCTGATCCCTTAAAGGCTCCCGATTTTCAATCAGAAGTTTTGTTGCAAACTGAAGATCTAAAAAATATATTTTTTCAATTCAAAAGAACTGGGTCTGGTGCACTTGACGACCCACGGAATTTCAACATTTTTTAAAATGAACACTTTAAAAGAAAAAAAAATGGAGGGTGACGCTGTTTTTCGATAAAAAATGGGTAAAAGTTCGTATATTTTACAGCTATTACAATTTTTTAATCTTAATCGAGCGCTCAGAGTGTATAGAATAGATTAATACTTGCCTTCGTGTGCCCTAATATACTCGTCTGCAGTGCTACTAATTTCATATTCGGTATTATCTTCAGCGTCGATTATTCTGAGAACATGATCCATTTCAAAAACCCTTTTTCTTTACACAAAAATGCAAAAAGCAGACAGCCGGTAGCCGGTAGCGGCCAACCATATTTGACAGTAATGACATGACAAATAAACGATGCTGAAAAGTGTTTTACCAGTACAATTTTAACTGTTTAAAAAGGGAACCACTTTTTACAGCAAATTCAGCACAGACCGACACAGTACTGCCAGTTGACAAGGGCACACAGCCATTATCTGTTCTTCTTAATATTAAAAAAAAACAATGGTGTATTATTTTTTTAATTTAAATATTGCAGGACATATTAACAGGGACACCACTGATGGACATTGTCAGCGATCATCAATATGGTTTTCGGAAGTCCAAATCAACGGGAGACCTTCTAGCCTATGTCACCCATCTTTGGACCAACTCAATCGAACATCATGGAGATTCTCGGGGTATTGCACTGGATATTTCTGACGCCTTTGATCGTGTTTGGCATTAGGGGTTCCTAAGTAAACTGCGATCTAATGGGTATGCCCAGTCGATTCTATGCATGGTTGTCTAGCTTTCTTAAGGACCGTTCTCTGCAAGTTGCTATTGACCGATTTCTTTCTGATACCTTCACCATCAATGCCGGTGTTCCTCAAGGGTCCATATTGTCTCCCACCCTCTTCTTACTCTACATTAACAACGAAATAATTAGAGTGCAATTTAAAATCGAATATTGGGCTATAACTAACTAAAAAATAACTGAACTATTTATAAAGCAACAACAACGTGCTTGTCACTCACACGCAGAGCCATTTATGGGGATATTCTTTTGAGCATACTCCATTCTTTGTTGCTGTGTTGGATGTGAACTTTTTTCTACAGGTTTGCACTAATATATATTCAATAATCTCTTGTAACTGAACTATTTATAAAGCAACAACAACGTACTTGTCACTCTCACGCAGAGTCATTTATGGGGATATTCTTTTCAGACTCCCATCTTTGTTGCGGTGTTGGATGTGATTTTTTTTTAAATGATCAAAACTTGGCAATAAAGGGAACAAAAATTGTAAAGTTTTCACGGGGTTTAATTCAGCCGCTAAAGCTACTTGAAATGGGGAAGCATTTTTGAATAGTTCAATTTTTTCATATTTATTTTTTTAAAACAGTCAAGAAATGCAAGAAATCTTTCACGAATTTCTAGATCTTTCGCTGCGTAGCGAACACATAAAGACAATTGTTCCTTTTCGAAAGAACGAGCTTCATCACACATGATTGAAAAAGTTCCGGAATGCCTAATTTCACCGAGTATCTTTTTAAAAGACGCCCGTGACAAGAGGGCAACAATTTCATTTAGTATTTGGGGACTGGTATAGTTTTTATGCGAATTACGTAGAATGTCAAAGTCCTTGTTATACTTTGCTATTAGGTTACATATTTCCTTAAAGTTTCCTTCATTTAATGAACTTTAGCTTTCGTCATGACCTCTGAAAGCCATTCCTTGACGAGCCAGTGTTAAGCTTATATCTGCCAACATTCTCAAGTAATTCCAATTTTTCTCTATCTGGGTGCTATAAGCTTGTGAAAGATGAGATAAAACATTTCCGCTTTTTATTGTCTTTTTATAGTTATGCCATTTATTGAGACTTTCAATTTGATGCAAAGATACATCATGTTTTTTTAATTTTTCACCAGTTTTTTTCCAGTTGCGGAATCCCAGCATTCTAAAAGCTTCTTCATCCATAGCAGCTCCAAAATGACGATAAGCATAGCACGAAATGGAATCTGTTTTGACGCTGTGTTCCAACCAATCAAAATCTTTATAATAACACGACCTTTTTTTTATTACCAAACATAGTTTGTGGAAATCTTTTAAGAATTGGTTGCGATGCGTTTTCTTCTAGTTGGCCCAAGTCAGAAGCGTCTATTTTCACATGGTAATGGTGCATGATTGATTTTGGTTGAATGTTCTGATCCAGATCTTTGCTTGTACCGGGCTGCGGTTCAGACTGATTATTATAATCCTCTTCTAGTGTAGTTGGTTGTATAGATGGTAAAGATGGTGAAGACGTTTGTCTTTTGAAAAATTTTCTTATGTCCATAATCTGCAACAAAAAAAAATTTAAAGGCTAAAGACAATTGCGTACTAAATTTCAATTTCGTTCAATTCGAGTGTATGGTTTTTGAGTTATGCGCGTTTTGTTACAGACCGACAGACAGACAGACAGCGGAACGAAAAACGTTCAGAATAGTCTGAAACGCAAAGGTCTATAAAAAATTTTTTTCTCAATTTTAAAACAAGACATAATATAGTGGAGTCAAAAGTTTAAAATCATCAAAATGAAGTACAGTCTAATTTTTGATAGAGTTGATGGGTTGGCAACACTTTTTACGAAAATTCCCTTGCCGTCACTCTATGAAAAAGTCTTGCCGAGCTGCCAACCCAGAAACTCTATCAAATCAAAAATTGAATTATACTTATTTGATATTTCATTTTAATGTTTTTATTAATGAAAAAAAAAATTCACACATAAGCTTGGCGATAAAAGCTATACTGAATAAATTGTTAAAAATAACTAATAATAATTAATTATTAATAAATTAATTAAAAAAATAAAAAATAACACAACTGATAACTTACAATAAAGCAAATTTACTAACTACTACACTTACTTGGTACTTCGGTAGTAATACGCCAACGAATCCAACGATTCTTAAATACAGTTCACCAACCAATACTTCTCTAATTCACTAATACAACTACACTTGTTGTATCACTACTCTATCGATCGCCGCTTTATTATTTGCTATACACTGTCAAACTATCTAACTGACTGACTAGCGGCCGAGCTTGCCTTTATATAATACTACGGAGGAACAAGCGCGAGCTTTCGGGAATTCCCCGCGTTGTTTTCTCTTCTATCCGTAACAATCTAGACTTGGGATCTTTGAACCCGTGTTCGTGATATAGGAACACGAAATGCGCAGTATTGTATTCCGATCGCTATAGGCGATCCATAACAATATATTATGCATTAAAAAAATTCTTTGATTATGTATATTGTTCTCGATATTACAAATCTCTGTTAAAAACTGACTGACAGATTTCGCCAAGTGCCGATTTTGGGAATCATCGCGTGCGGCGTGATCTAGTGGATTCATTAATCAATATTAATTATTACACACGTTTTTTTATTGTTTCTTGTTTACATTATTGTATTTGCAATTAGCCCCCCCCCCCCCCCCCCTAGCTACGCCGATGGGCAAGGTGGTAGCTATATGCTTCCTGAATTTTGTCGACGTCAATACAGATGTATTTTCAGCACCGCACTCCTTAGCTAAGCGACTAATTACGTTGGTTCCACTAATCCACCTATCTCTTGATCTGGGACGGACAAACAAATACGGATTTGACTTAGGAACTATGTTACTTTTATCTCTAACGTCAAGTAAACAGGATATGAATTTTTTAAGTCGATTCGAAAATAATATCGGCACTGGCTTAGAGCCCTTACCACCGGCGATAGTAAACGACTTTATAAACGATTCGGGTATTGGTGTTTTATAAGTAGACACACATTTTTCAATTTTAAGGTATTGAACATCACCTACTCGTTTTCTATTGAACATAACCGTCAATGTAAAAACACACAGTTAAAATTTTGTAATCTGAGTTAGAGTATTCTGTATCTTTAGTCAATAATTCGTATGCCTTATCACCCGAGTATAAAGATATAGTTGAAAAATATCTTTTGTTAAGGATAACTGTGCGGGTTTTTCCCATTACTTTTCCTTAACGTCTTTTAACGCTAAACTCGATAATTCATTGCACCAATGGGAAACAATTAATTTCCGCAGCTCCTTGATATTTCCATAAAAGATTGCGATTGAGTCAGACATTTCCGTCCCGGGGGTTTTAAATCACTTGGCTTTCCATTGCATTTTATATAACAACTTTTTACTGTAGTGACCCTGCGAATAAGTGCAAGTGTAATACTCCGTTTCAGACCGAACGGAGTGTGGGTGTAAAACACCTTTCTCTATTTTGAGACGAAAGTTACCCTGTTTTCTTAAAGCTGAAACCATGCTGAGTCGTTCTTTACTCCCTGGTTTCAAAGTATTTAGTAATTTAACATCTTTATGATCACCATGATGGCGAGTGAGATGCCTACTAAAATGCGTTACAACATCATTAAAACAAATTGGGCATATTGTGGGCCGTTCTCTAGAACATTTACTTTTCTCGTAGGGATCGTTTTTCTGCAAAGAAGAACACAATAATTAATTTTCCTAATAATTTGATGTATCTTTGTTGACAGCAGAGAAAAACAGGTCAGTTAGTGGAGCTACGTTGCCAATCAAAACACTGTGCACATTTATTTAAATTTGAATGAATAGAACAAACGCAAAATAAACTCAAAATAAGTTAGCAGCCTATGATGTTATTTTCAATTAAACGTCCTGCAATTTTATTTTATGCCTTTACATGTAGACTTTGAACCGCGTGACATTTGGAATTAAAAAAATGGATACTTTTTTTGGTTCACGTTGTCAACATAAAACTTGAAATAATACAAAAATAAAACATACCAATTCTTGTTCGAAATTAGTAGTTTCAGTTAATTTTGTTAGGCAACTATACATTGGTCATTGCCATTTCCTAAAAACATAAAAATTAGTTAATGATTTAAATAAGTTAAAAAAAAATACCTGGAGATTTCTTCCATCAGAATTATTTCATAATTTACGTTTCTTAGGTGTATAATTTTTAGTAGAATCGAAAAAAATAAATAATTTAATAAATAATGCACCTACTTTTTAGATAGTTGACTCACTATTACAAACATTATTAATTGTCAGTAATACAATAAAAACTTGCATAAAATGTGGAATCTTGGACGAATGCGATGGACAGAAGGGTAGTTGCTCAGAAGACCAGTTACGAATTTTATTTCATACCGGGTCCGCCAACGTAGCGGGGACGGCAGATTAAATCACTATCGCACAACTTATCAAAAATACTACAGCTTGAGGTCTGGGATTACAAGAGGCATGTTTTAAAAATATTTTAGATTATACAGAGTGGCCAAAAAAGTGTGACAACATAAAGTTATACTTTTTTAAATGGGACACCCACTATTTTATTGCATATTTAGGTTCGTATTAGTGTCCTTTGAGCGATTGAGAATTTAAAAATGATTTTAATGTGTGACTATTTAAGTTTTTATAGAGGCAATAACCACAACTTGGGTAACATTTTTTTAACAATTTTTTATGTTCAAAGACAATTTAAATATTTAGTACCGTAGAATGGGGATACTTTGATCAATTTTCCAATACAATGCTGAATAGCATTTTTTCTATTAGAGCCAAATTTTTGTAAAAAATATACTAATGTCGGAATATCCTCTTCTATCTATCCTGCAATTATGGCTTCTTTTGAAGCGTTATTTTAAGCTAAAAAAAAATATAATCGATCAATGTTAAACCTATTTTGGGGATACTTTGTGTAGTGTCCTTTATATACCACCACAGGACGCAATCATTAGTTTCTATTCTCATACTATAAACAAGGATTAACGTTATCTTGCATTCACGATGCTCACTGGTTCCCTGTCTTACCACGACTGCCTTCGTTCAGTACTTACGTAACTCAGCGAAACAGTGTATTCGTCATCGGTGTTTATACCTACTTATTATTCATTTGAAGTAGTACACTACACTTTGTTCAACCTTGGGTTTTAAAGATCAAAATGTTTTTTTAAAAATTAAACGCCCATTTGGCAACTTTTAAGCATTTTCATTCGCCGATTCAACGATAAATAAGGACAAAAACAATTTTTTCTTAGGAATCCTTTATATGGAATAAAATATTGTCTCTATAGTTAGTCTTTGAACTCTGGAAAACTTAACAATAAGCTCTTAAACTACAAATAACACTTACTTATACTTTGGAATAAATCAACAACATATAAACTTCAACTATTTTGATTTCACTCTCAAAAACATATAAATTGTTACCGTTCTGGTCACGTTCTATCGAAGGATTAGGCAGAAGTTCAAGGATATCGTCTTGATAAATTTCACTGATATCATCAACAATAAATTTAAATTGTTTTTTGCTGTTACTAATGGATTTCATCCCCATTACCACTATTTGAGGAGCCAGCTCTATGACTTTACACACACACTTATAGGCTTTTTTTCCCTTCGTTGAAGAAAACTTAGCTAAAATGTAATCGCGTAAGTGGACAGGTGGTCATACCTTGACAAGATTTCTAAATAAAAAGCTGTTAACTCTATACGTTTTTATCATTCTTTGCTGAATTGTATTTCGAGATGGAATCCGAACCTAAAACGTTAGTCTTTCCATCAGGAGACATCAGACGAAGAATTTTTTAATGGTGTCCACAATGATAGTGACAGTAAAGAAATCCGGGCAATATGTTTAACAAAGAATGAACTGCGTCAATTTGGATATAGCCCATAAATTCTAATATAATATGTAATAAAAAAACAATTTATAATTGAATCATATTGAGAAAAAATGGTTAATAAAATTGCATGTAATAAAAAACTATTTATATTTGCTGTGTGTTTTATTTGATTTCAACTTTCGGGGCTGCTTCTTGCTCCGAAAGAAGAATGCGGCACAAAGAGGAAACGAAAAGAATGTCGACATAAGAAATGACCCCGAATTTAGAATAAAAAGTCTTAAATGTTATTATAAAATGTGGGTGTATTCTAATTAACAAATTGCGAAAATAAGATTGTAGGTGCCTATAGTCACTCCGGGTGACAACCTTTCCAATTAGTTTCAAAATTATTCCTTGCCACACAGGTGACAAATCTACCATAAAGTTTTTGTGGTTCTTAAAAGAATCGATTGTTTTAAGGGGCTTTTTGTGGTTCTGAAAAGAACCGATTCTTGTAAGGGGCTTGTTGTAATAAAACTTACATTTTATTACATATTAGGCAGAAATCTTTCGCAAAAACTGTAAATAGTCTCTCTCGACACCATCTACACCTCGAGTGACTTTGAAAATTGCCTATAGCGCCAGTTGTGAAATGGTTTCTAACAAAATCTACACCTATCCTTGGGCCTCTCTGAAAACTTGTGAGATAACAATATGCACATAGAGGTTGATTATTCACTTTAACATAGGATTGAATAAGACAATATCTCGGTCTTAAAATACGCCGATTCCGATAATCAGCTAAATGTATCACATCTAGCGCTTCTTCGTCGCTCGAATAATAATCAGCGCTTTCGCTCGATGACATCTTAGAATATAATGAATTCTATAAAATCACAGGCATCCTACCCTACCCTTTACGTATCGAAACGGCCACGAAAAAAAAGGTTATCTGTGTGTCTGTAATTCACTAATTTGTTTTTTTTATTTGTAGTTCCTCACGCTTACATTCAACTAACTGTTGCCGACACTTATTTTTCCCTTTTAAAATAGTTCTTACTGCGTTCCTCTCATGATCTTGGCTGAAGCCACCCAGCCAGTCCCATTCGTCTCCAGGGGTTGCTGCCTCCTTCTGTGGGGGTCGCTCTACTCTTTCGGGAGTAGGTGCTGCCGTAGATGATTTCCCCTTACGCCCTTTTCTGCATCGGATTTTTGCTGGTTCAGGAGTTGGCGCCTTTCCCTTGCCTTTGGATCCTTTTTTGTACTTCTGGATTACTGGCTCCTCGAATTCATCTTCCGACTGGGGGGACGCAGTGGATGTTGTTCGTGGAATGATAATATCACTTTTTGGTGCCGCTGGATGTTAATATCACTTTTTGGTGCCGCTGCTTGCTGGATGGTAATATCACTTTTTGGTGACGCTGCTTGCTGGATGTTAATATCACTTTTTGGCGCCGCTGCTTGCTGGATGATAATATCACTTTTTGGTACCGCTGCTTGCTGGATGATAATATCACTTTTTGGTGCTGCTGCTTCCTGAATGATAATATCACTTAATATTACCACTTTTTCTACAGGCTTCTCCTGCTGCTGTGCTACAGGATTTTCCTCGGGCGCTGCACAAAGCCAGACGCCAACAACTGGTCAATTGTTTCTGAGGTAAATAAATCTCATCGTTACCCCATACAATATATTCTTCCCCAACACACTTTTCTAATTGCTCTTGGGTTGCGTTGTCCATCAATGTTGGTATACGCATTTTTAGTTTTAATCTTACAAAACACTATAGTACTGGAACAACTGTAAGTTTTCAACTGAAGAAATTAATTTGTAGCCATTATTTTATACACCCCATAACACACACACACACACACACACACACTCCCACTCTTATTCCAATCAGAAGGTGTGGCTAATCTAAAATATAATCTCGAAGCAATCATCAAGGTTTCACCCACAGGTATGGCTATTCTAAAATATTCAAGGATACAACCTTATTAAGTAATCAATTGAAGTAGCCGTTACTTGATGAAGATCCATTATAAAACTAGGTAAATAATACAACAATGTGTAGAAATCTTCACTGAATTTTATTGTACCATGACAATTGTTTCGGCACACAGTGCCTTTATCAAATGGAGAAACCAAAGTGACTGAGGTATAAACATAATATCTTCCTAAATGTAAAAAATTCCACTTAAGCTAATTATCTAAATTATATTATATGGTGTTAAAATACCCAGAATATTAATGGATTAAATGCAAATACAAAGGAGTACCTAATTATAGGCTTATGAAGGATGGAAAAACCACCCTTTACAGATTTAAATTTAACAATGGGGAACCATTTAAGTCCAACTGATCGTTTAATAAAATATTTAGTTTTTTGGGTTTGTTAATTTCCATACTTTCTAAAAAATTGAGTTTCAGAGATTTTTGTTCTAGGTGTAAAATTTCAAAATTATCGTTAAAACTATGCTGTTCCTCATTTAAATGTATTGCATAATGAGAATTAGTGTGGTTTTTATTGTAGCTTGTTTTGTGTTCTTTAAGTCTTTTTTCAAATGTTCTACCTGTCTGTCCTATGTATATTTTAGGACAACTTCCACATTTTAGTTTATATACCCCACAATTTTGTTCTTTTTTATTTTTAGTTTTGTTGTTTTTAATAAATTTACCCAATTTATTATTAGTTTTGTATGCAATTCTGAACTTTTGTCCTTTTAAGTGTATTTTAATTTTCTCTGTAAGTTTACCGGTATATGTGAGGGTTTTATAACTGAGATTGGTATCTGATTTTACTATTGGGTATACTACACTAATAGCTCTGTCAAACTGTTTTTTATTGACACCCGTACGCACATAAAATTTCAGCATATAACTCTTTCGTCCACAGACTCATTAATACCCCTTTATCAGAACAAAATTATAATAAAGAATTAAACATAATTAAACAAATCGCAATCAATAATGGTTATCAACCTAACTTAATAGATCAAATTGTCAATAAAAAACAGTTTGACAGAGCTATTAGTCTAGTATACCCAATAGTAAAATCAGATACCAATCTCAGTTATAAAACCCTCACATATACCGGTAAACTTACAGAGAAAATTAAAACACACTTAAAAGGGCAAAAGTTCAGAATTGCATACAAAACTAATAATAAATTGGGTAAATTTATTAAAAACAACAAAACTAAAAATAAAAAAGAACAAAATTGTGGGGTATATAAACTAAAATGTGGAAGTTGTCCTAAAATATACATAGGACAGACAGGTAGAACATTTGAAAAAAGACTTAAAGAACACAAAACAAGCTACAATAAAAACCACACTAATTCTCATTATGCAATACATTTAAATGAGGAACAGCATAGTTTTAACGATAATTTTGAAATTTTACACCTAGAACAAAAATCTCTGAAACTCAATTTTTTAGAAAGTATGGAAATTAACAAACACAAAAAACTAAATATTTTATTTTATTTATTTATTTTATTTATTTATTTATTTAACATCAACATTAATTAACATTATTAATTATTAAACGATCAGTTCTTAAATGGTTCCCCATTGTTAAATTTAAATCTGTAAAGGGTGGTTTTTCCATCCTTCATAAGCCTATAATTAGGTACTCCTTTGTATTTGCATTTAATCCATTAATATTCTGGGTATTTTAACACCATATAATATAATTTAGATAATTAGCTTAAGTGGAATTTTTTACATTTAGGAAGATATGTTTATACCTCAGTCACTTTGGTTTCTCCATTTGATAAAGGCACTGTGTGCCGAAACAATTGTCATGGTACAATAAAATTCAGTGAAGATTTCTACACATTGTTGTATTATTTACAAACCTATTATTTTCATGTGTAGAATCTGTGATTTTTCTATGAAGCATTTATTACAGATCACCCTGTCTAGTTAAATCGTTTAAGTTCATTTTAATCAACTTTTCGATGGTTTAATGTATTTTACCTTATTTTATCCAATCAAGCTTATTAATAAAAACGAGTGGATCATTTTATTAGATAATAAGACTGAATTCTTTATAACTAACATAAATTACACTGACGAACATTTAAAAAAAAATTTTTCCTGGAATGATTTTGGCTGGATTTCATATATTTTGGCCTGCTGAATCCGGATCTGACCTCAGATTTTCGATATCAGCCTCCAATGATAAGGGAGGGACATATGCTTTGAACAATTAAAAACCTATAATATATTTTATTAACAGTTAGCCTAGGTACATTATAAACATTTATAAATAATTTAAAATTTAATATTTACTTCCCTAACGTCTTTCTTTTATAAGAACTCCTGGATGTGTCTCGTATTAGGGTCCAGCAATAGTCGGCTAACATATTCGGGCTCCACTTTCCTGTATACCTTTTCTCTATGGAGGCAATATCTTGGTGAAATCGTTCTCCATGCTCATCTGATACTGCTCCTAAATTTTCAGGAAAAAAGTCCAAATGAGAATGGAGAAAGTGAAGTTTTAGTGACATGTTGCATTCGAAAATATGATAGGCCGTGAGTAGTTCTTCCACGAGTTCACGATAATTTTCTGATTTATTATTTCCAAGAAAGTTGTTGCAAACACTTTCAAATGCATTCCATGCCCGCCTTTCATTGTCACTTAAAATTTGCCTGAAGTTCGCATCTTTAAACAATTGCCTAATTTGGGGACCAACAAAAATTCCTTCTTTAATTTTGGCCTCACTGATACGTGGAAATTTGTCTTTTAAATACTTGAAAGCATTTCCTTCTCTATCCAGTGCTTTAACAAAATTTTTGATCAGACCCAGCTTAATGTGAAGTGGAGGTAAATATATTTTTTCTTTCTGAACTAATGGTTCTCGGGTCAAATTTTTAACGCCAATTTGTATTGTGTCACGTGGAGGCCAAACCTTAATTTTATAATGTTTGTCTCTTGCACGGCTGTCCCATTCACACAAAAAGCAACAGTATTTTGTATAGCCTGCTTGCAGTCCTGTCAGTAACGCCACCACTTTTAAATCTGCACATATGTTCCATTTGTGACCTTCATACTTTACACATCTTAGTAACATCTTCAGATTGTCATATGTTTCTTTCATATTTACCGAATGACCTATAGGAACCGATGGATGCTCGTTTCCATTAAAAAGTAAAACAGCTTTTAGACTTGTTTTAGACGAATCTATGAATAGTCTCCATTTATCGGGAGTATATGGTAAGTTCAGTTTGGTCATTAGGCCAGGTATGTCATGACAAAATACTAAATCACCTTCCACTGCAAAAAAATTTGTGAGAGTAGATTGCCTTTTCCTGTAGATGGACACCTTCACTCCTTTTCCCAAGAGCTTCCACTGCTGCAGGCGGGATCCGATAAGTTCAGCTTTTGTTTTCGGGAGGTCCAAGTCACGAACAAGGTCATTTAATTCACCTTGAGTGATTAAATGAGGTGTATCAGGCAAATCATGAGAACTAGGGATGTAGCTTTGGTCCGGCTTCTGGTGAAATACTTCCGGAGTCTGATTCGGAATCAAGCGTGTAACTCTCAGGTGGCTGGGGAATGGGTAATGAGTTGTCATGGGGCACTGGTCGCATTGCAGAAGGATATTGGGGTACTGAATGCTACGCTTGGTTTTGCTAGTAGTTCCTTTAATATTCGTCATGCAAAAATAACAATCATCTACGTGATTACGAGGTTCCCTCCAAACCATTGGAACTGCGAATGGCATAGATTTATGAGTATCTTTCAGCCATCCAGTCAATGTTCTCGAGCACGAACTGCAACACATTTTTGGGGCCCAGGACCTATCTTCACCGCCAACTTTGCATCAAAAGTACAGTGCATAAGCCTTTTTTACTAATGAAGATATCGGTTTTTGGTACGCTTTCGCGGTAACTTCGCCACAAATATAACAGAAGGTATCGGCTTTATTAACGCAAACACGCATCGACATTTTTGGTACCGTTTTACCACGCACGTAGATCTAAGCGAAAATATTAATAGATGTTTACTAAATGATTATATAGTAACGACTAAAGGGATATTTCAAGCATAGATCCAAATAAGCTACAAATAACAATGGGGCGACCGTTTATTACCTATTAATGGGCCTATTCGACCCTTCCAAGAAATCTGAGGCCAATATAAACATTTGAGGGTCAGTTGTATATTAGTTTAAGTCCAAATGTTACAAAATACACGATATTTTTATAAAGAAGATTTTTGTGTTGATTAGTGTTATTAACTATCCTTTATCTTATCCACGGAATTAATTAGAAGAAAATAGGTGTTCAAAGAAGTGTACAATAAAATATCTAATTAATTATACCTATGTGTACTTTGTGTATAGTTATCTAATAAACCAATTTTTAGTTCAATAATGTGTTATTCAAGGCTAATTATTCTTTTTCCAATGCCAACGTATTGTAATTGTTAGGTCTATCTTATCCATAGGTGCTGTGGTATTCGTAAAGACTTTTAATTATACTTTAGCTTCCTTTATTATTAATAAGAACATAACAAAATAAATAAAAATATCTTCTCTACTTTCCTTCTTTCAAAATCTCTGACATTTCTCTACCTTCTCATGGTGGTGCAGGTAAATAATATGAAATGACGTAACAGTAATAGAAGAAAAACCTTCTTATTCACGTTAGGGTGACGTATGTAAGTACTCCGGTAAATTGAGTGCAGGGCAAAATCGATCAACAACTGCCAGCGTTCAACCAACCGATAGGTACCTCGGTACGATAGGCAGTTGAGGCCTAGCATCTTTTACAAAACAACCAATAACAGGTGTTGTACTAGAGGACCAATCAACCACTGTCTAAAATAAAACCCGCCTTATTATGATGGCGTGCTAAACCACACCTTCAACCAATACCCCGGTAGCCTGTAAGCCAACCAACTCGGACAAGGGCAAATGTTTAAATTCGTCAGATTTAAAATTCGAGGGCAAGGAATTCCAAAATTTAATTAATTTTTTTTTGACAGGTGTCATTTTTGACATTTCGTTAATTTCGGTTATTCGTCAAATTCGAATGTCGGGAATCCGAAAATTTGATTTTTTTTTGGCAGCTGTCAAATTGACGTATATTACATTAGTAATAGGTTAACAGAACAAACCCGAGCAATCCCGAATAGCCCGACCAAACCAGAATAACCCGAACAAACCCGAATAATCTGATCAAACCCGAATAACCCGATCAAACCCAAATAAACCCGAGCAAAACCCGAGCAAACTAGCAAACCCGAATCGGTCGAACCTGAATCTTTTTTCTTGAAATTCAGTTGACTGGGTTTTCATTGCTTCCGTAAATATTCCGTACACCATATTCAAATCGCTGCCAGCAACAACTACCTCATTTGATGTATTAAATGCTCCTGTGTTGTAATGTTCTTTGATGGGCCGCCATATGATTTGCTGCTACAGTAATTTTACATGCAGCACAAGTTTGCACACTTGGTGGTGGTGAAGCATCACTATCTAGTCTACACCGCTTACCTCCACCCACATTTGCGAATCTAAGTCCGCACGATTCTCTTTTATGTCGAAACATATTGTAACTCTTTGTAAATGACATACCACAGTTTTCACACACGTATTTATTCATTATGATGATGATAAATTGGAACTTCTACACTGACGATTGATAAGTGAATACTGAAATATCCAACTCCTCCTCCCACCTTTTTATAACAAACTCAATTCAATGTCAGGGTCATAAAAACTACCCCACTCAATCGTGTATGTCTAAGGTCATAAAAACACCTGCCCATGTGAGCGACCAAGGTCATACATCATTAACGACCATCTGCACATATTCAAGTTCATGTAACATCATAAAGCCACGTTTTGTTATATGTGAAGTACATGGGCTATTAAAATAAAACACAGATACAATATAAATTGTTTTTTTTATTTTATACTTGTATTATACAACTTAAGGGTTAAAATTAAATTTATGCAATTCATCCTTATGTAAACATTTCTGGCCTTGGAATGATGTATATCTAAGACGATCCAATTGTACCACCAGAATACAATAGAATATCTGATAGCTTAGCTTGATTCTCTAGGTCAACAATTCGATATCTAAGACGATGCAATTGTACCACCAGAATACAATGGAATATCTGATAGCTGAGGTTGGTTCTCAAGGTCAACAAGTCGCCTATCAAACTTGGTCAAGCGATTATTATAGCGTTCTTCAAACTGGTTTTGTACTTTATTTACATGTGGCACAAAATCTTCATTGATTATGCGATCAAGAGTAGCTAATAAACGTTTATTATAGCCTTCTTCAAATTCGTTTGGTAGTTTAGTAAAATGTGTCGACACTTCGTCATTGATTATTTTATATATCTGCTTTCGCATGTCGGAAATTTCTTCAAGTACATATAGTCGAGTGGCGGCATCATCATCTTTGGTGGGTTTTGCTACATTACACAAACATTTCCCCTCGATGTCATATTGGCCGTCAAATGTGAGTTTAAAACCAAGTCCAGGTAAACCCCGTAATAAATACACTGATGTGTTTACCCTCTGACGACCAAATTTATCAATTGTGTTGTTGCTGTTAACACGACCCATGTTTATTTCCAACTAATCAATTTTTTTAAATATCACCTACTTATATTAAATTAATTTTACATAGTGTATTAGGGGGAAATAAAACAGTATGTAGCTAAACATAATTTATTTATACTTTTTTTTAGTCATTGTAATACATATAATTTACAATTTCAAATTTTTAGACATAATACGCTCATCAATGTTATCATTCGAAGTAAATAATCTGCCAGTATTGTCTCCATTCCCATGCTCACAACCACTATGTTCTTCATCACCATAATTGCTCGACGAAGTACTTGCATTATTGCCGTCATCCTCATGGGGAATCAAACCATAATATTCCAATAAATTAATGTTTAAACGTGGAATTTCCACCAAGAAATGTCCCAGATCTTGTTCAACCATTTCAAAACAGAATTGATCCTGACATATGGTACCATATAGGAATCTTTCACAACAATGGGCTCCAGATAGAAAATCCATTGCTTCCCTCATGTATTTTCGTTGCGAATCCATATCGAACCCATCATCTCTTTCAAAGTTTAAAATATCTTCAGCCATTTGTCGTAGGTTTAATATCAAATTATGCACATAGGAATCTTGGTTTTCTCTTTTAATAAATTCGTCACACATCTTAAATAATCGAGAATATTTTTATGGCTTATGTACCTCCTACCTATGGCTCCTCACGTGTGCTATCAAAAACCATTCTATTACATATCCAACTAATACTTAAATAATAATATGATAAATATTAGAAGATTTTAATTTAAAAAAAAATGATTATTCTGAACAACCAAAATTTATTAACGCGCGCGTATTACCCCCTGGTGATGCATTTAAACTCTGACCCATATATGTCAAAGTATATTTCTCACCTGACATATTCATATCGTCAATGAAAATCTGAGTAAATGCATCAGATACACGTTTCGGCAGAAATGTTTGAAATGTTATATCATTCCATTGATCATATATGGTAGCAACAATAGTTTTCCCAAAGCGCATTGTTGTCGGAATCATTTTTTTAATAATATAGGTTTGAAACATTGAAATTTATTTTGAACTCTGAAATTGGTCAAAATGTCACTTGTTATTTGATGCATGTATCGATATGTATGTTCAAAAAGTAACTTTACTGGTTACTAAGCTTACACAAAACTAAAACTTTAGTTTAATTAGGCACTAAATTTACACTAAGCTATGGAAGAATTCTAGTTTAAAAAACCGTTTTCCGCTGTGGTTAGTTTAAGTTTAAGTTTTTCTATTTGTTTTTTATGTCTACAACCGCAATCACTTTCCGCTAGTTGCGTTCTCAATGAGTCGCTTATCTGTAAGCAATTTTTAATAGTTTCTCGTTGATCTGGCTGGCTGCATATAGCCCAGACGTCCTCTTCCGGCGTCGGTGTCAGATTTTCATAAATATTTTTCTTGTTGTGTTGTTTGGCAACTGGTTCCTTCTTGTTTACAGAACCAGACGATATCTGCTGCCAACTGACCAACTTAGATGGGTTTTTTTTCAATTTACCTTATTTAATTGGATTCTTAAATCCTCCATTTTCCGCTTCTTAGTAGCACTTGTGTTCTTTTTTTGTGAATTAAAATCACGTTTACTGATATTTGAACTTGTCAATAAGGTGCCCAATTTTGATGAATATGTTGGCGCAGGAACGGTTGCAGGAGCGGCAGCAGGAACTAACAATACGTTGCTTATTATGTTATATTTTTTTCCGGTAGTGTAGGGCCAGGGCAGCTGAATCGAGGAAATTATTCATCGTGTCCTCTATAAATGGATTATTTTCCCACCTTGGTTCCATACTTTGTTCCAAAATTTCTTGGGTATGGCTGCCAACTGCCAGCAGGGTAGATTCTTGTTCTAGTAAACTCATTTTTTTCGAACACTACTATAGGTATCAAAACAAAAAGTTAAACGACTGAAACTTTTTAACTGAGGAAAGTATTGTCTACACAGTATTTATGTAGCCCACTTCGACCTCTCCCATCCTATTTTTTAAGACCTGGTATTCGGTGGAAGGTTAAAATTTATTCTCGATTCAAGGTTTAAAACTACCTTTAAAAAAATCCATTTAATAAATAATACGCTGTAGTATTACGTATAAACATATTTTTAAATTAAAATGTTGAATTTATGGGGATGCAATGTCAAGGTAAAATTTAACACCTGTGCATAAAAAACAAGGACAAACAACGTAGCACACGTGTGCTAGAACACCTGCACTGTTTCGCGGTCGCGGACGGAGGCTGCGGGGAAAGAGGCTTGGGACGAGTTCAATGTATATTTCTTAACTACTATAAGAGTTCGGATTTTAACATATTTGATAAATGATTTTGCTTGTGTTTTTCAAGCCACTCATAAATATCACTTTTTCGCCAAGATGAAGTAGGTTGTTTATTTAAAATTCTTGAATATGATGCATTGTCTAATACAATTAAAGACGGCTCATCTAAATTTGGGATTAATTAAGCCTTCAGCCTTTTTTAAAACTTTCGCAATTCATATTGTCATGATGGTCAGAACTTTTTGATGTGGAAGAAAAAATTAAGCTTGCACCTGGAACATATCCTGTTGCAGAACCGGTATGTAAAATAATGAACCGCTTTCCCGTACCACATCCCTTTTTTCTTTTAACGCTTTTCACAGAATCATCTTGCCAAGATTTTGATCCACTTCCATTTGAAAATATCCATGTTTCGTCTAAGAATACTACTTTCTAAATTTTGATTTGTAATTTTCCGTATATTTTTTTAAAAACTGACATGTCAGTGAACCTAATTCTGACAGTGACCCCAAATTAGACATTTGAGGAACATCATTTCGACAAGAAATATCAATAAGTCCAGGAGGTCTTTAATATTCACCAGGACCGCACTAAGAAATGGTAATATATTCCATGTATATTTTGCTGGTGTTTACATTTACTGACTATTGGTTTTGAATAGGGTATAGGTATGTATAACGTTTCCAATGTATTCAACCATAATAGCCAGGGGTAAGGGTAACTCCTCTGCCATCATGTTGATATCTGAATGTTCTTCAAATGTATACAGCTTGCGGGAAGGTAATCTTCGTCAGGGTTGTCTATATGCGCTCGTTGTGCATAACAAACTTTTGCTTCGCATAGAGTGATGATTCCTTTCTTTCTTCTTCCTTTCTACATCAGTGGCTTACCTAGACGATCTTCTGGTGGTCCTTCCACTTTTCATGGCCTACCTGAAAATAATTCACTGTCAAATGTCACATCGCCAGAAAGAGAATGTGCATGCGCAATAGCATACTAGGTATGTGTATCGTGGACATATCTACAGCGACTTACCTGGTGATCTTCTGGTGACCCTTTCACTAGCTTTCGAGTTCTACCTCTCCTACGCTCATTACTACTAAAGATAGACATCCTCTCTTATTTATTTCCACAGGGGGATTGATCTTCTTGACGACTGATGATTATACCAAATTTCATCTTTATTATTTTGCCATTTCCACCATCCACCAGCCTAGCCATTGCATTAGCTAAAATTTTGTCCGTGTTTCTATTTGTAATTTGTGCTGGATAATGCTTGTCAAGATAGTTGACAATTACAAAATCATCAATTTTTATTTCTGCAATAACTGATTGTTCCGCTTCTACATTTCCTGCTAAATAGTTCTTGTATAGTAAAATAAAGCTAAATACTTATGTAAAATTATTTCTTACCTTCAATTTCATTTTGACTATTTCCTGTTTCATCATTATGCAGAAATGAAACTTCACTCTCTCTTGTTCTCTGTGTTTCCTTTTTTTTGTCGAATAATTTTTGTTCTAGGTTTTTTTAGGTTTTCTTGCCGCAATTTCTTGTTTTCTTCCCTTTTTTTGTTCCTATCCTCTTTTTCTTGGATTGCTTTTTATTGGTCATCAGCCTCTTTTTTCATAAAATATTCTCTCCAAGCATCGGAGAAGGAATTTTAACTTGAATATTCGGAGTTTCTTCTTTATTCTGGGATCCTTTTTGAATTCGGCCTTCTTCTATATATGTTCTGATGTTCGGGGTTTTTTCTTTATCCTGAGATGCCTATATGCTTTGCGCTATTCGTTCAGAAATTTCGGGATGTCATCTGGTAAATAATTCATACCAGTGACGGCGTGGTCTTCCACAAACAACAATACATCGAACTTTTAGGTTATGCACTGACCGTTACAGTATCGGTAAGATAGGAAACTAATCCGGAGTAAAATAATTAATGTTGAAATGTATCAACAGTTATCTTAACATGTATCTGGCTATTATAAATCTCTTATTTTAGCTGAATAGCAACCAAAATCTCTGAAATTGTTCTGGATTCGATTAAATTTCTTGATATTCATTTCTGATAAATCTGGATATATTTCATTAAATTTTCTACACGTTCTGTCTATAATCTTATCACACTGTCCATGTATAATAAATAAATTCATTATAAATTTGAGTAACTATTAATATCTCCCATTATACCGCCAACTTAAAATTACAAATGAAGGAATGACACTTCAGCTAAAAATATAGTTGTCATGGAGACTAACAATTGTTTTCATGGCCTCCTACTACTAAAGTCGTTGAAATTTACATGTTTTGCAAAATTTCGCAAAGAAATGCTTATAAATCAAAAACTTGAAGAGTTAAATATGTATAAGTATATATTTTTAGAAAGCTACTTTCATCATCTTTCCAAATCAGTATTGATATACAGGATGTTCCATTTGAAAAAAATCAAGTTTCGGGCATTTTTTCAAGTAACCTTCAAACAATTATTTTTGAAGCACTCATGCTGGAACTCAGATATGACTAAAAAAGCAAATACCCAAAGGCATTTTTAAACCGTACGCAACATTTCAACTTAGGAATGTTTAAGAGTTTGGAGAAAACCATATTTATTAGAAGTCATGTTTTCGTTAAAAAAAATTAAAATTAATTAACAACTAAAAAACGGCAACAGATAGGTATAGGAAAGTATTAATAAAAGTTGCTCAGAAATAGATGTAGAATCTGAAAATGTATAAATATATAGGGAGTTCCATTTAAAATAACGATGTTGCCACCGGTTTTAGGTAGAAGCGGTAACGCCGCATTGTTGAAAATATTTTAGAACTGTAGACCATGGTCGGTTATCTGGAAAACCAAATTTTCAAAACACACTGATCTCCCGCTCTCCAGAAACGTCTAACGTTCCATCCACCCTGTATAAATTCCCAAAATACCATCAATTCAAAATAAATAATAACCATTTCTTTTAAGTTTTATTATGGGCCTGTGTAAGTAGGTAAGGGCATAATTAGTTATTGGGAATTTTTGTCCTATTTCTGTGAAGTTACATTGTTCGCAATGACTACAATAAATTAAAAATGATACTTAATGATATTTAATGATACCACCATATAAATACCGAGAACGCCTATTAAAAATTTTTTGCCGAAAGCGGAATCTAATATTTGTAAATATTTTGCTATGCCTGAAACAGGAAGGTTTTAGGTAGTTTTTAAACATTGCCCGAAACAGGAATATACCTTATTAAAAGTACAAGTTTTATGAAGCACCATATTTTAGCACGAATTGTTTTTAAAGTAGTTATTTTTTTTTCAATAAAAGAGCAGAATGGTAAATCAAAGGTGCCCCCAAAGATAAAATAGAAGACGCAGCCGAGAAGCAAAATTGTTTTAGATTGTACCGGAAAAGGTCATACACTGGTACAGTTACCAATAAAGCATGATGTAAAAAATAAATTACTTCAATAGCAACTTGAAAGAGATACTTTACAATAAACAGTGGTCAATATAATTAATTTTTTATTTCTTGAATGCCCAACTTTTTTCAAGAAATTGTAGTCCTAAGTTTCTAAATTTTTAATAGTTCTTAAATAAAAAAAAAATAAAAATTCTTGGGTTTTTAACACAGAGTATAATATTTGAAACATAACCTTTCAACTGGTAGCTACTCATGTTTCTTTAAAGCTTGGTTTAAATTAATTCACTATCTTTACGATGAACAAAAGCAACAAACAATACAGTAATATTATATTTGAGTAGCCCATATGCAAAACCCGCTATGTGATTCATAACAGAATTTAGGGTATTAAGGAAAAACGTATAACTAAATAAAAATAAGAAATGGAAATTGTTTAATTTATTGAAAAAATTGAAAATAATTATTAGAAATCTAAAAAATGGTCACTTATAATCCTTTAAATATTAGAATTAAGTTATTTAAGTTTGTTTTTTGTTTATAGCGTGTTTTGCAACCGTATTAGGTATATAACAGGTTTTGCAAATCATCAAGGCCGCCATATTGGCTTTTAATAACTTGCAAAACCCGCTATTTTCGATTATTATGATCTTAATATTGTTGCTTTATTTTATTATTATTATTAATATTATTATATTAATATTATTATTGCAATCATCCAAGAAATATTGAAAGAAAATTAATAGTTAAAGCACGATTTATTATTCATAGTAAAAAACCAAAAATACAATCATTAAAATTGATTTAAACATTATGTCACAGATTCTGCGTCATCTTCACCGAGTTCAAAGTCACTATTATTAGTGGAGCTGTCATCTTCATCACCATTATTGTCAGCTGCAGTATCATTTTCCTCCGAAGCAGAGAATATGTCGGTGTAAAACTGTAACTTTTCATTCTCAGTCCAGTTTTCCCCAAAGTGTAAAAGTATAAGTTTTCTGACATCTTTGAGCTTTGCTGGTTTAATATCAACTCCCTTGTCAACAACTTCAGTGAGACTGTTATTTTTAAAGTTTTTTCCTCTCTTGCATATAGATTTAGGCTCAAAGGAATCAATATTATAGAACATACCTCCTTCTAGTAATGCAGTCTTGTTGGATTTACTTCGGATGATAAAGTTAGTAGTAGTAAAGTATTAGTTAGTAGCAAATCAAAATTCTAATTATGTTTCCAATTACCGATGTTTGTCCGCTACATATTAATCGCAATTGAATTTTTACTTTTATTTTAAGATTTACATTTTTTTTTAAATCTTTGCGTAGTACTAATCGATTATGAAAGATCCTGTAAAAGCTATTTTTTACAATCCTGTATAGTTACAAGCATAAATTTGTATATTTTTTCTCTTATTTTTATTATCTTACGTGTTCCCAAAAAGTAATCAATATTCTTCAGTCCTGTAACCATGCTCTAAATTTATTTTCATTACGTGGTCCTAATTAAGGTAAGTAATTAATTAATATTAATCACACGACCCATGCGCCGCCGTTAAAATCGTTAAACTATATTATTCGATTATTCGCGTTTGTTCTTCAGGCCTGCAATAATGTTCAGATATAGCCGTAGCTCTATATTATTTTTTAGACCTTTTGTCTATGTTTCAAATCTTGCTGGTTTAATACCTGGATATGATTTTACCCGAAGACAACTAAAACGTACAGAATTATGTTTTTATTACACGCTTATAATTAAAGTTGGCTTGGTGTATTTACTTATCAATGACTGGATTGATCGATACTCCAGCCTTGAGCATAATGAAGATCCATATAAGTATATGTACTTTGCCTTTGAAGCCGTTAAATCCCTATGCAGCTACCTGAGCATTTTTACAGTTTTAGTAAACTCTTATGCTAAGAGCGGGATGTGGGAAGAAATGTTCCAGAAATTTGCAATTTTAGAAAATTTTTTAAATTTAAACACGGAATGTCAAAAAGAAAGATTTTTCTACAGAAAAGCCTTAGTTGAGTTTGTTTTAGGAAATATCTTATTATTTACTGTTATTACATTAAATGTTTTCCTTTTATCAGATCACTCAAACCTGGCCTCCACTATCTTTGAACATATATCGTTATGCTACAACTTTTTAATTGCTTATATTGTAATTAATCTAAGTACTGCTGTAAAATGCAAATTTTCAGATATTAACAGAAAGTTGGTAACATGCAAAAACGCCCAATTTTACAATTCCATAGGCATAATAAGAAAATGTAGATATATTTACCAAGATACTGCTAGACTAGTTCATATCATGAACCAACTTTTTGGATCCTCAATTTTTTTCATCTATGTAATGCATGGATTACATACTTTATACCTTTGTACACGAATATTTTTGATAACCCTAAACAAAGGCGAAGCTGAAAGACCTTTCAAGGCGGAGTATTTGATGATTTTGTTGGTCAATATCAGTATGCTGGTAAGTTAGGCCATACGATTGTCTTGAATACTTATTATTTACATGAGCTTCTAAACTATCTTGGAACTTATTTTTTACAATTTTTTTAAATATTGACATTTAAAAAATTATGTTTCCAATAATTTGAAATGATGTATCTTCCTTACTGAAGGAGAATATTTTCAATTCACCGATATGTAATACTTTTTTGGAATATTATTTGACTATACTCGGAGACCACAATTGTAGACAGTGATTCATCTATGACAAAATGAAACGACAACAGCGTAAAATTAAAAATTTATATAAGTACTTAGTATTGAAAATTCGAAATATTTCAGGTAATTACTGAATTCTCTTAGCGATATTTTTGGCAATGAGTCGTCCTTTTTTATTTCCGACATAATTTTTTTGTATGGGGAATTTCATTCTTAAAATAAAAACCGTACTTTTCGACGAATTGCACTTTTTGTCGCATTATCAAGTACGATTTTTTTTCGGCCTACATGATTCTGAACTTTGGAGTTATTCTTGTTCTTCTTATTTTTTAAAGTTCTGAGTACTGTACTAGCCCAGGGGTCAGGGGGTCGGCAACCTTTTGAGACGGAAGAGCCAAAAGTTATAATTTACACATTTCTCAGTTTTTAAAGAGCCACTAACGGCCACAATTTGATATCGAAAAAGACACAACATCGAAAGAGCTGCATGCGGCTCGCGAGCCGTAGTTTGCCGACCCCTGGTCACAGCCAAAGTACTGGTGAAGACGCCAAATTGTCTTGCGTCGAAAACGAACTTTTGTCTTCTGGAGTTGCTTTAGTTCCCTTACTCTTCTTACTCGCTTTGTAGTAATATCCATCACAGAGGTGAAAGCTTTCAGACATACTTCAACTTACCCGTGCAGTATGTGGTACTTGAAACTTCCTGTATTTAATCTAGAGTCCTTTCTTGGGCGTCGTTCCTTGATAGAATGAACATCTATAAGTCCTTGGATAAACATGTCTTGCTGGTCCTTACTGTCCATATCATAGAACTTTGTGAATATATCGATGCAATTATTTTCACCAAGAGTCTCCAAACATTTATTTTTACACCTATTATGTTAACAAAGAAAAAACATTATTGAAAAACCCTAAAAATCGTTGTATTAACACTTACCAGCAAGACAATCCAGGTTTTTTGGATTGTACGTTATTCCCCTTATGGTTAACGTATAATTTGCCTTTAGTTCTGGCATTCTTGAACTTGTTTCTCACGTATTTGCTTGAATCGCGTTTTCTTTTGCGTGAATTACTTTGTTCAGTAACACTGTCTACATCACTTTCTGTCTCGCTCATTTTTATATATTTCTTGCAATAACTTATAATAAAATAATACCAGTAATCAGATTACAAACAATTCAATCCTAACCTAAAAATCACAAGATTCACACGACGTTGCCGTCGCAATTTTGTTAAAACGGCACGAGTCACTGACTGATGCCTTTAGAACAAACTCCGATTTTTTCGCGCGCTCATGGCAACCTTGTAAATGCAAGGACAGATGCCGTTTTAACAAGGAACGATAGTTTCATTGATGTAGAATTCGAAAAAGGTAAAAACTCAAAATGGCTGGATGGGTGACTGATGCCCATTTAACAAATCACGATTCATATATACAGGGTGACAATTTAAAAACTTGAAATGGTCATATATTTGAAACGAAAAACTGAAGAAAAAAACGCAAAAAACAGTTTCTATAAAACGAAGGGGGAACAAAAACAAGCGTATTAGCCCACCCCTATCTGCAACCCCTTGGACAGGGTGAGATAAACCCTTAAAATCTTAAATAGAAAGGGGGTCGAGTGATACATCATTTTGAAGCTCTTGAAAAATGCTTTCCAATGGTACCATAGAAAGGTACATTTCAGGAAATTCTTCTCTGTTTATTAAGGAAAACAATAAATGAAAAGACAATTTTGAAATTTTTTATTATTACTTAATTAAATGTTCAAAATGATTTCCGTTGTTTTGAAGACAATAATAAAGCCTACTTTCAAATTCTTCACGTACATTTGCAAAGGTTTCTCTGGATATAGCACGGCATTCCTGAACTATTCTATACTGAAGTTGCTCTAGTGACTCAGGTTGCGTTTTAAAAACCACAGATTTTAGGTGACCCCACAAAAAGAAGTCAAGAGGTGTTAGGTCCGGGGATCTAGGTGGCCATTCAACAGGACCTCTTCTTCCAATCCACTGGTTGGGATAATTATCATCCAACCACTGCCTAACGGGAACTACATAATGCGGAGGTGCTCCATCCTGTTGGAAATGTAGTAAGCGTTCTTCTAAAGGTAAATTTCCGAGTATGTCCCTCTGATTTTCTAATTCTCGCACTATTAGTGGTTCGATATACCTCTGTAGCATTTCAGCATACCTGTCGCCATTTAAATTTCCTTGTATAAATATTGGGCCGATAATACCATCTCCCAATATACCAGCCCAAACATTAAGTTTCTGGGGGTACTGGGTATGCCCTTCTCTAAATACGTGGGGGTTCTCGTCATTCCAGTAACGACAGTCTTGCTTATTAATATGCCCATTTAAATAAAAGGTACACTCATCACTGAAGCAAATATTTTTAACTAGTCGAGGTTCTACCGTAATTCTATCTGTCATTATTTCACAAAACTGTATTCTTCTGTCAGGGTCGTCGTCACCAAGTCCTTGCAGTATGTGCAGTTTATAGGGATAAAACTTATGAATTTTAAGTACCTTTCTTATTGATTCACGAGATAATCCAGTTGCTACAGCTGCTTGACGAGTTGATAAAGTTGAATTCATTGCAAACTGCCCCAGAATTTCAATTTGCGCTGCTTCGTCGGCTAGTCTCGGTTGATTTCTCTTTATATTCGCGACAGAACCAGTTTCTTTAAATTTGGCTACTAGTTGGCGAACATACTCCGGGCTTACATTTTGAACTGGATGGCTTTCGTTAAAACGTTGAGCTGTTCTTAAAAAACATTGATCCTGGGAACCATAAATGAAAATAATTTCTACCCGTCCAGCTGTGCTGTACACCATTGTTAAAGATAAGAAGTGCTGCTTTTCGTTTAAACTGAACCGAAAGTTAACTATTCTTAAAATAATAATACTAGTAGAAGTTACCTTTAAGGTAAATTCTGTGATAATAAAATGCGAATATTTATAAACAAATTTTTTTTTTCGACAAAAAAAAAATAGCAAATAAACCAAAACGAAATACCGAGGCTTAAACTGTTTAGAATTCTTAAGAGATATCTCTTAATATGCCAGGATATTGGTAGCAATGATTTTGAACATTTAATTAACTAAGAATAAAAAATTTCAAAATTGTCTTTTCATTTGTTGTTTTCCTTAATAAACAGAGAAGAATTTCCTGAAATGTACCTTTGGAAAGCATTTTTCAAGAGCTTCAAAATGATGTATCACTCGACCCCCTTTCTATTTAAGATTTTAAGGGTTTATCTCACCCTGTCCAAGGGGTTGCAGATAGGGGTGGGCTAATACGCTTGTTTTTGTTCCCCCTTCGTTTTATAGAAACTATTTTTTGCGTTTTTTTCTTCAGTTTTTCGTTTCTAATATATGACCATTTCAAGTTTTTAAATTGTCACCCTGTATATAATTTTGAGCGTTATAGATAGATGTAATAATCGTTATTATCGGAAATATCTAGATTCTAAACGTAAAATATTTTGTTCCTAATTATTAGATCTTAGTTAAAATATAATAAAATTATATTTTATATATATCCTTTACTTCGTCATTTCCGCCAGCTTATTTGCTGTCTCCTTTTGAGAAATATATATATAGACTATGTATGACATAAAATACCGAAGCGATGATAATAATCTTAATATACAATAAGTATTCATTTATTTTGTAAGTGACGAACAATATTCAATTATAAGGTCTAACTAAGGTAATTAACCAAAGTTATCTATACTAATAAAATAAATTGAATAAGGTAGAAAAGCTTTTAAATTGTGAATATTTTCCTTTCCTTGTTTTTTGTCCTTTGAATTTTTGGATTGCCGTTTTGTGACTCTGCTTCATTCAACGATACAACATCCATTTAAAGGTTAGAGAGTGCATCATTGGAGGCGAGTCTGCGTAACGTTTGTTGAGGCTCTTCCGGAGTGTACGTCATTATTGCTTATAATATTATGACTGTTTATACAGACTAGGTATTGGCATCGATTAGAGTGGAAGAGTCACCTCAACCATGGGAAACGTCTCCAGTGACAACATCGACAGCATCCGCAACAGAATAAGATAATTAGGATAGCGGTTGCTATTATTCCCAAGAAGACATTGTCCCATTTAAAGTGATGAACTATAAAGGGTTGATTACTGTTTTGTCGAAGCTGGTCGTCGAATTGTTGTAATTTATGCTGTGCATGACGAAGTTCGTCTAAATTAAGATTGTTAAGTTTGATCGTGTCCATTTTCTCACTTTGTAAAAACTTTTGATCCTGGACGCAACAGTCGTCGTTAGTTATATTGACTGATGGGATGCAATTGCTATAGACAAATTTGATGGAGCTACCAATAACGTAGACAGAGTATAGCAATTGAGGGGTTTGGAATTGAAAGGGTATAACTGCAAAAACTTAGTTATCGAGATATTGAGGTCTAAAGTTAAGTGCAGTTTAAAAAGTCCCGAAGACCTACTGCCCGATTTTTGGTCGTTAGTCGGATAGATAATGACTCTAAAAATATTATGTACTTATGTAGATATATGAAATCTGTCAAACATCTGTCAAAAACGAAAAAATAGTAGAAAAATACCCTTTTAATTTTAAATTATTTTACTAATATGGAAAAAGACAAAATGAAAAAATTCGAGAAGGTACGTTATTTTTATTAAAAAAACTTACAGAATAAAATTATTAATTTTCATAGTCAGATTCAATGACGTCATCATCTGGCTCTTGTTCTTCGACTGGTGTGGATGAAACGGATGGAGTGGATGATCCAGACAACTCTAAACTAACATCGTTTCTTTGTGCAACATAACCTAATGTTTTCTTGGTTGCTTTTTTACTCTGTTGGTCGTCGTGAGGGAGACTCTGGTAGAAGTTGTGATAGAGTGGGGGGATGTAGTCTAAAAGAGTTATTAAATTATCCCATTTCAACTTATTTATTTTAAGTTTATCTTGATTTAAATTATGTTTAAAGATTTCTTCCATTTTAAAGTTAGGGCGACTGCTAATTTTGTAGGGGCAAACGCATCTGTAGAAAGGAAATTCTTCTTCCAAGGTTGGTTTAAAAAAAAACGAATATGTCTCGGCAGACTTTTCAAATTTAAAATACTGTATCTGCCTCCATTTCAAGACCGCCTTATTAGTGTCTTTTTTAGGATCTGAAATTGCCTCGTTTAGCATCTCAAACGAGTAAAAATCTTTTTGAGTCATGGCGTGAACTGTAAATTTTTTACAGGATGATTGTATAACTTTTATCCAATGCTCCGGAATGAAAACTTGAGGGATTTTTCGTTTCACCTTTTCAATCAGCCCGAAATCCCTATCACACTCCATAAAAGTGTGCCCAGGTTCTAGAAATTTATGGTGTATTTCTTGTAGATGGGTGGCTTTAACACAGAACATAAACATCTTTACAATATTCTTGTTTTTGTTCTGCCCACCGCAAGAATCGCTGTAAGCAATGAGCTTTGTAACATTTTTTGGAAGAACCTTTGTAATGTAATGGATTAGACAAGATCCTATATCTTGTGATCCTCTGGATGAAATGGTTTCATCCCATACATACATATCTGATTTTCCCGTTTTCAGGTTGTGGACGCAGAAGTTGTAAGTCCACAGCTGCCTTAAATAGAACACTTTAGAAGTAGTCAATAAAGGAGTAGGCAGGGTTTGTTGGAGGTCGAAACAAATGACTTGTGTTTCTGCGGAATTGGAATGTTTTTCTACATCATTTTTTTTACAATGGACGGCTTTCTCAGCTTTTTTTTGATGTATTTCTTGTTGTATTTTAGTATCTTGAACTTTTTCGGGGTCTTGAGAATGTTTTATTATATTTTCAAAACTGTCACATTTACTGCATGTATCGGAGTTCGGTCGATGAAATCTTAAATTGAACTTAGTATTGAAAATAAATCTGTAGTAAGAATATTTAACTGGAGACCCGTTTTGTTCTTTGCACCATTCAGTATACAAGGTATACATTTTAGTTAGGGTAAGATCTGATGCTAGATAACGACTGTTTAAATTTGAGTTCCTCGAATAGTGGCTTATATATTTGGGGAACGAATTTATATGCTCTTTTATTTTATTTATTTTTTCGGGATCAATTTTTGGACCGGGATTATGTCCTCTTTTATCTTTTCCGCATATGCCACTATTGCTAGTTTTGGTACATACAGTAGTAAACCTTTTGTTGCTGATATCAAAGGTTTTTAGCAGAAACATTTTACAGACTCGTTTATGTAGAAGGAAAATCTCAGTGCTAAAACTTTTGCTATTTTCTGTAGCTTTTTTTCTACACACTGCTTTTTTCGTAATACACGATGACAAGAAAGAATTTTGGAGGTCGTAAGATGACAGATTATAAAATTCATCAAATAAACGTATCCTGTCTTCTTCTCCTACATTGTCATTACATTGATATCTACATCTATGAATACACGGTTTCACCGAACGAGCCGGGTGAACCTTTTTCTTAAATCCAACGTACTCCTTACCAGAATCGCGAAGCCTCTTTCTTTTTTTATCCTGCCATTCCATTTCTAATCTTACTCTCTTCTTAGTCTTTTTGGCTTTTCTTGGTTCCTTATCTTCCAATTTTGGATCGTCGCTCCTTTCACTTTCTTCCTCTGGCTCATAGTTAGAATCTTCATCGGTTTCATAGGGATCCACTAAAAAAACATATTTCTGTTAAAATTAACGAAACTTACTGTACCCGTATTAAGAGATCATGCTTTGGCAAACTATAAAAGCTTATGTAGCGGATGGCGTGGATTTAGCCACAACCATATTAACCTTAACTTTCGAAATTGCATAAACTCTCTCAATAATAATTAAAAACGAAATTAAGCACTTACCCTCATCACTAGACCATTCTTGCATTGTAAAAAAATCACATTAGCGGATAAAACCTTCCTTGTATAATTGATAATAATATTATTAAAATCCACAGAACAGAATAAGTACAACGTGGCAAAATAATTGACACGAATTTGTTAGAATTGAAGAGGTACAAGCGCACTTGCATCCATTCAAAATAAAGATTTCTGTAGCTTATTTTAACATCCTTTTTCTTAGTGCCGATAGATGACACCACAAATCATAAAATCACTTGGATCTATTCTTTACTAAATAAAATAGTACTTTAAGTTTCCAAATTAGCACTTAACTCATAATGTGAAAAAAGTGCACTTATACCCTTTCAATTCCAAGCCCCTCAATTGTACTTTGCGTTTAAGGTGAAAAATCCGGTGCCGTGTAGTACGAAATCCAGCACAGGCGTGGAGTCATCGCAGCTAACTGTACCAGCCACTGGTTCAGTTAGGATATACAACCATTGATTTGGTGACAATGGATGCCATATTTCAATTTCGGATGTCTTCGTCGTACAGCTTCTAGGTATATTTTGCTGTTGTCGTAATATCAAATCGATTTCGTAGGTAGGCCTCACTTTGACTAGGTGAATGGTCACGTGCGAGCAGATATAATCGGAGAGCGGTGATTTCTTACAGGATGATAGGTCTTTAAGGTGCCCATAAAATATCAGTGTCGCACTTAACAACAAGTAAGGAAAAGAAGGATTTATATATGAGTATATGGTAGTGTTAAAGGACTGTATAGGAAGTGGAATAAGATTATATAGTTGATAAAGTTCATTTGTAAGTAAAGGAATTTTTATTGCATAAATTAAAGTTTTGTTCACGTAAATTACTAAAAGTTCACAAATTTCAAAATATTTATAAGCATTTTCAATGCTGTTATTGTTTATTGGAAATTCGAAATTGTCATTAATTCTAATTTTTGAAAGTTCATTTAAATGTCTAGGTGTAATAATAGATGGGTGCAAAACATTTTGTTTTGAAAATAATATAAATGATATAATTCCGTCAAATTCTTCATTTAGTTCATTTATGAGATGAGATAGTAAATTAAAATGATCAACAATAGTTTGTAAATAAGTAAGAGAATTTATAGTGGTTACTGTACCTTCAGTAAATTTATTGAATTTAATTATGTTATCGTTCAACTTTTGTTTGTTTAAACGAAGAGCTTGTGCGCTTTTGTTGTAGTCAGAAATTGCATCGGAGATTATATGAATTTGTTGTTTAACTAATATTTGCATATCGCGGTTTTGTTGTGCAATAGATTCGATTGCATCATTATAATATTTCGCGTCTTCTTCGTCAGGTGTACCAAAAAGCCGTTTAAAAGCATATGAGACTCCGTTGAATAACCCTCTTTTGGAGCGTTTAGCCTCTAATTGTATTCAGTGTCCCGTTAAGTGACTTAAAGAATCAAATTGTTCATTTAATGTGTTCTGTTGAAATAATTCAATGCGTTCTTTACAGAAAAATTTACTTTGAAAAGTTAAATTTTATTGTTACATAAAGGTGTAGATTTTTGATAGATGTTACGAATGAGTTTTAGTTTTGTTTCGTAGATACTAATATTAATTAGTATAAGATAGGGATGCACGATCCACTAAAAAATATCGATACTCCGGATCGGAACAAGAAGGATCGATACACCAAAAATCGTTTCGGGAAAGATCGATACTTGAAATATCGATACATTTTCGATACGGATTCCAGAGTTACCAAATAACAAAAAAAAATGTCAAATGTTCACAAAAAAATTAGTTTTTTAAAATTTTATATTATAAAAAAAATATGTATCTACTAAACACCAACCCACTAACATAACCCAAATAGAAACATAAAATAAATAACAAATAAATAGAAGGTAAATCTATGAACTTAAATATATCAACAACGACAACCTTATATGTACTAAACTAAAATAACTGCATAATATAATAGTGGGTATTACAAATTCCAATCCTCAACATTTAAAGAATTTAAAAATAACAACTTTGATAACCTTTTTCCACCAAGACGATTGCGACTTTGGGTAATAATGCTGCCGGCTTTGGAAAAAAGTCTTTCAGAGGGAACTGATGTTCCAACAATTGATAAATATTTTGTTGCTAGTTCTCTTAGTGATTGGGACTGTATCGTGTCCCAGTAAACACATGGATCCAAGGTAAGAGGTATTGTTGGGCTATTCAAATACATTTTTAAGTTAAAGTCAACGTCGCCCCTGGTATCGTCTTGATTTTCTGCATAATTATATTTATTCGCCAATTCGTCATGGTAAGCCCATATACTGTCAGGGTTTTTAATTCTAATAGGTTGATTCTGTGGTAGGTTCTCGCTGTTTTGCTGCTTCTGTAACTGAATGGATTGATTAATAAAGGTAACGGCACTGGAACAATGGATTGGATTATTAAAATGTAATCGTTTGAAACGAGGGTCTAAAATTGTTGAAACCGCTAATAGTTTATTCTGTTCTATAGCTCCGAAACGTTTTGAAATTTCATTTAAAGTTGTTGTCTTTAGAGTTAATACTTCTTTAGTTGTAGGGGTCAACTTATTGATTTTCTTTGATAGGCAGTCAACTACAGGTATTACTTTACTGGACGTTAAATAATTTTCCCCACACATTTCTCGGGAAACTGCTTCAATCGGTGATAAAACGGTTATAACTTCGTTTATTGTTGCTAAGTCAGATGCGTCTAGCATAGCTGGTGACTTCGGATTTTTCAATAAAATGGGTGCTATATATTCATATAATTGACTAAATCGTTCCAGCATATAGAACTTAGAATTCCATCTGGTTGGTACCGATTGAATTAACTTTAAAATATTATCGGCTGGCTGGGCTTTCCTTAGTTCATCGGCTACCACCACACTTTGTTTGAAATAGGTGACAATGGATTTAACTTTATCTATAATATTTTTTATGGACTCTAAGTCGTCTGTAATTTTTGAAGCCACGAGATCCAAAGTGTGAGCAAAACAGGGAAGGTGCTTATTTTTTCCAAATACATCGGAAACAGCCTTTACGATGTTAGCGCCATTATCCGTAACCACAGCTGTAACTTTTGAAAGGTTAATATTCCACTCCTCACAAATGGAAATAAGACATTTTCCTAAATATTCGGAATTATGTCGTTGATCTAATTCAAAGACTCCTATTGTTAGCGAGGTTAATTTGTTTTTCAATAAAAAATGACTCGTCACTCCTAAAAAACTTTTTGTTGTCATCGCCTCTGTCCATACGTCCGTTGTTAGTTTAAGACTAGATAACTCTTTAAGTTTATGCTTGAACTTATCTGACAGTAAGTCATATTTTTCATCAATAAGATTTGTCATTTTTGTTCGACTAGGTATTTGGTATAGCGGAGCAACTGTTTTCATAAGGTGTTTAAAACCTTCCTTTTCTGTGGTGTTCAGCGGCATATTGTCTTTTGCTATCATAAATGTAATAGCATTCGTAATTTTTCCGGCTTTTGTACCACCATCTGCAAAAAAAAAATAACGGTAACTATTAAAGTTAAAATTATACGTAATTACTTAATAAAATAGAGATGGTAAATAGAAATGTAAACATTTACCTGAAAATGATTTTATGGTTGAAGAGGCTTCAGTAATTGAGGACTGGCGTGACGATGTTGGGAATAATTTGAAGTTTTGGCATGTACTGTCTGAAGAGGTTGAAGGCATTGTTTGTTCGTTATTCGATTCCGAATCCAAGGAAACTATAGACGCTGTCGAAGTGGAAGCAAATGATTGGGAATCATAAACAGTGACAATCTCATTCCCCAATATATCGTTGATAGGCTAAACATATAAATTAAGCTATAAAAAAATAGATTTTTTATTACTACTTGTTAAAATAAAATAACAGCTTATTAAAATAATGACAAATAAAATAAAAAGCATATAAGATTCCCAAAAAATTTCAAGCACTATAATAATAACATTATAAAACATTTACCTTATTTTTCTTCGAAGAGCCATCTGAATCTCTTTGTTAACCCTCTTGGGTATTACAAAAACTTGGATGCCTTCTCTTTAAATGTTTTTTTAAATTTGTAGTATTTCCAGCGGTTTTTACATCACACTGGCACAATTTACATTTTCCGCCCGAACTTGTTTTAATAAACACATTCCAAACATTGCTTCTTACAGGTGGCATGACAATTAAATTTGAAAATCGATTTAAATTTAAATAATATGTTAAACGCAAATACTAAACATCGAAACTTTATTATGCGTCTAGATATTATGATATGTCATGAAAAAGAAAGTAAGAAATTCTTAAAATCCAGCCCGGGGAATTCCAGGAAATGTTACTTGTCGAGTAAAACATCATTCCATCAGTGCCATCTTCCTGCAAGAATTAGTACAATGAGGGCAGTGAAGCAGTAATCTAATCTGCGCGCAACGGTCATAATCGTATGACGAGAAAAGAAATTCCGCTAGTGGACACTAGCTGACGCTCCTACATTATGGAAAGTTAAAGGTATGGATCGTATGGTATCGATACACACCAAAATGTATCGATACAGGAAATGTATCGCATTGAAAAGATCGATACAAAATATCGAGTATCGAAGGTTAAAGTATCGATACTCCAAAAGATCGTATCGTATCGTGCATCCCTAGTATAAGATAAAAGTATAAAATAATCGTGTGATACTTTTACTTGTCCAATGTGGTGGAAGAAAATACCTGTTTTGGTATCGATGGGATTAATGTGGTATGGTAAATCATTTGCATAGGTAGAGGTTAATAGGTTAGTCAAGAGTATGATAGTATCATCGCCATCTGAAAAGAACTGCTTAAGTAAATAACGATGATAACCTGCGGATTTATTTCTTTTTATTTGTAATTTAACAGTTTGATTTGGTAAAACTTTTAATATTTTATAAGGTCCTTTATAATGTTGGTTGCAGCTTTTTACTGATGCCTGGTTTAAGGTTTTTATTTTGAATTAAAACTTGATCGCCTACTTGATATTTATAAATGTTTGTTTTCTTATCATAATTAACTTTTGAGGTTTCTTTTGATTTAATAATATTGTCCTTCGCAATTTTGAAGGATTTTTGTAATTTTAGTTTTAAATTGGAGTGATAATCGTCCTAAGTATATTTAAATTCTGGTTTAGCGTTTAAAGTGTCCGAATAACAGCTCATGAGATTTGAAATTTGTAGATTTATGAAAACGTGTATTATAGGTAAACATGGCTAATGGAACGTATTCGTCCCAATCGGTATGTTTTTCGTTAATGTAGTGTTTTAGGTATTCTTTTAAAGTAAGATCTGATCTTTCTAATGCTCCTTTAGTTTGTGGATGATAAGAACTTGAAAGGATATGTTTTATTTTGAAAAGTTTCTTTACTTCTTTTATTGAGTTTCATGTAAAATCCGTGCCCTGATCTGACAAGATGCTTTCTGGAATTCCAAATTTAGTAATGAATTTCAATAATTCGTTCGGGACGGGAACTGCATAAGAATATTTTGTAAGATCGTCTTGCATAGTAATTATAAATTTATTACATTTTTCTGTTAAATCTAAAGGACCTACTACATCTAAAGCCAACCATTGGAAGGGGCGTTCGCTTGTAATAGTGATCTTCATAGGTGCGCGTGCGGTTATATTTTCGTGTTTATTTCTTTGACAAGATTGACATAGTTTTAGAAAATACTTTATGTCGCCTTGCATGTTTAGCCATTTATAGTTTTCCTTTCTGTGTTTATAAGTTCGTAAGAAGCCTGCATGACCGGCTAGAGAAGATTCGTGGTTATCTCTAAAAATTTGTTTTATTTCTTCGTGAGTTTTGGGCATAAAACGTGGTCTATTTACTAATATAATTGTTATATTTGTTTTCAAGAACAAAAATTCTAGAATTTCATTAAACATGTTTTGTTTTAGATGCGGAATTTCTTCCACCGGGGCTTTTAGATATATCTCTGTTTAACAAAGAATAAAATGAATCATTATATGTTAGTTTGTCGAAATTATTCAATTTTGCAATCAAAAGGAAAGTAGTTTTATTCTCAAAGTTTAATAGAGGAGAATCATACTGTTCAATTTGATCACCTAGTAATCTAGTAAAGTAATAAAGTACTGATAGATTTTAGAGTATGTATTATTATCGTCAAGATCTTTTGAATAAATTAAGGCGTCAAGGAATTTAGAAAATAGGTTATCTTTGACTATTTTTTATGTCGGGAATATTTTGATTCTCGTAATGATAAATTCCCTATATCGTTCTGGATATTTTTCATTTTTTATTAACTAATTTTTTAATTGAATTTATTCTACCCTGTTTGTAACGAATATCATAGGAATATTCCTCAAGCTTTAATCTCCAACGAATAAGATGACTACTGGGATCTTTGCAATTAAAGAGCCAAGTTATCGGTCGATGGTCAGTAAGAATAGTGAATTTTCTACTATAAAGGTATGGGCGGAAGTGTTTTACAGCCCACACAATGGCTATTTCAATTGTGGAGTAATTACATTCGGCTTTAGTCAGGGTGCGTGGGGCGTATGCAATAGGGAGGTATTTTCCAATTTCTCCCTGTGGAAGGATTGCGCCGATTTAGATGCGTCGGTCGCAGAAAATCTTGAGAAAAATCAGGATATTGAAGAACGGGCTCCTTTGTAACGATGTCTTTAAAATATTCAAGACAGGAGTCTTGTTCTTCATTCCAAATAAAAAGTATATCCTTCTTTAACACGTTCGCTGTCACCAAATATAATTATGATGGCCCCGAGGCCTACATAATTTTTTTATACATAAGGTGATAATTTTTATCATTTTAGTGTTTCTTTGACTTATTTATGACGTATAAATTTTATATTATGTCATTTAATCCTAAATTAAGAAAAACGCGCCTGCGCGTGTTCGGCACCTGCCTTGAAATATGTTGGTAGGGGCCGAAAACGCGTGTAACTTAAATTCAGACCATTGATTTCCAGTTGCCATAATTTTAGTTATAAATTAAAACTAAGCTAGTATACTTGTATTATATGTAAAATTTATTTATTTATGAACAATATTAGAACACAAAACGCCAAAACCATTGACTCATCTAAGCTAAGCTCCCGTCCAGGATAAAATACTTCTCCCATTCTCTGGTTAAAATCATTAATAATTTTCATAACCTTGTATAATCTATCTTCAGGAACAGGTTGATTTTCATCAACATTTCTCGTAAAATGTAAGTAACGCATGATCAGTAAAAATCGATTTCTACTCATACACTTGCGAAAAACACTTAGATATATTGTAGAAGGGATCTTGCTTCCAATAATCTTGAAGGCGACTCAGTTTTATATTTCCCATGTGCAACAATAAGCCAAGGAACACTAACAGCTCATTGACGGTGACATCTCTCCAATCAACAAGTCTGGATTTTTCTTAAGTTTTAGGTGCTAAACAAACATCCAAAGCATAATGATTAGTTTCATCATCTACATGTTGTAAAAATTCGACTGTAGGAAGAGCTCTAAAAAACCAATTGGGGTTCAATCTTCCAAAAGAATCAAAACTGTCTTCAAGCATTTGTATCAATTCATCGTCAGTTAAAGCCTTTTTTGGTCATATTTAACTCTTTTAGGCCGAGACGGGCCAGCAACGTCGTTGTCACGTTGTCATTAGACGCCATTGTAAATACTAAATCCTAACCTCAATCACGAAACCGCTACCGAAAATACACGAGGTAGACCTTTACGCCAATGGCCACAATAACAATCAATCCTCCGTCTAACGCCGACTAAATTCTAAGATATTCCATATTCATATATCAAAAACGCTCCAGAGTGTGTAAGGCAACTGGCTGAAGGCGACTCAAAACGCACCAGCGCGTTATCGGCAGCGAACGTGTTAATAGAGAAGTAGTTTTGAAAATTTCGAGAGGTCTTTTATAAAACGACGATAGTAGCCAATGAGGCAAATAAATTGTTTGATTTGTTTCGGATTTTGAGGAGTTGGGTAATTTTTAATTGCCTTTATTTTATCAGAGTTCGGCGATATGCCTTTATCACTTATGACATGACCCAAGTAAGCAACTTCTTGATGCATAAATTCGCGTTTATCAGGTTGAAGGAGGAGAGCATTTGTTCTCAAACGATCGAAAACATTACAGAGTTTATCGGAGTGTTCCTCCAAAGAACTAGCAAAAATAAACATCGTCCGGATAGGTGAAGCATTGGAGACTCTGAAGACCAGAGAGGGCGATTGCCATTATCCTTTGGAAAGTACTAGGGGCATTCTTTAATCCGAAAGGCATTCTTAAATATTCGTAATGCCCTGAAGGAGTGGAGAAAGCTGTTCTGCAAACATTATCCTCGTGCATTTGGAGTTGGTGAAAACCTGATACTAGATCTAGAGTGGTAAAATATTTTGAGTGCCCTAGTTGATCGAGAATATCTTCGATATTTGGAAGGGGGAATGAATCACCCACATTATTCAATTTGCAAAAATCTACTACAATGCGCAATTTTTGTTCTCCAGAAGCATCCCGTTCCTTCCGAACAATCCAGAGAGGGCTATTGTATGGGGAAACCGAGTTCCTGATAATACCCTGTTTAAGCATTTTATTAATTTGTTTATCTAGTTCTGATAGAGGCTCTAACGTAAAAACTTTAGGACTATTTTCATTTTTACAAAATAGTTTAATGAGTGTTTCAAGAGATGCAAGAAACAATTGTGAATTGTTTAAATTTATCACGGCTCCGTTTGATAAAAGAAAATCGTTACCTAAGATAGTTTATCTATTCTATTATAAAAAGAATTTACTGTCTCATTACTGTTCTGTAATGGTATTAAGTTCTTCCATTAATTGAGTATAGTGTTTTTTATCGGAATATAATTGTAATAATAACCCTTTTAATTGAGTCCAACTTTCAATAGTTTTATCCCTTAATTATGCTTAAGCGCTACCCTTGATTTTAGAAATTACAAATGCTATTAATGCATCTTTTTGTCGATCGTTTGCAAATCGAAACGCATTACTACAATTTGAAATGAATTCGTGTAATTCGGTGCGAATGCCGTCAAAGATTTTCAAATTAGTGAACACAAAAATGATAGTTTGTAAATAACTTCTGTTGGAGTAGTACGGTCATTATTATTATCAGTTAATACATTAGTTGTACAAGTGTCAAAAAAAATATCAAAAAGAAAAACAAAAATAAGATATAAGAATATGAAGAGAACTCTATCAGCAAGAATTAGAAATGATGGGATAGGAAAAGAGAGGAAAAGTACGACTTACCCTAGTGGTCTTTGCAAATTGTTCGTTTTCTCGGATTATTGATCTGCTTGCCTTCGCTGAAGGTCTTCCCCGGTGTTGCGAACTGGTCCCGAAGTCTAAGGAGTTGAGACTCGCTGATTTGCTTGGTTATCAGTTACCTTTCCCGACACAAACCGTGACTTGTTGCAGAATTCTGGATTTCTGCACACCCTTACCGAACTGCGCCAATTTTATGTTGGGATACTGGTTTTATTATAATATACCGCTGCGTAGCGCCGTCTCGTAGAAGACAAAATATCTTCGGGAACATACAACGTGGTGATAACCTCCCACATAACAAGCTTGGTAGAAGGTTACTAGACCTCATAGAAGGAACAAACATCTTCTAACAAGATCGGGGTACACAATAAGTCGGTAGGCTGCAGTGATAGAAGTTCGGGCCTTCAAACCGACCCCGCCTTTAACTAACCAAAAAACCAAGTTATAATACGGCGGTCAGTAAGCCCGTATAACGATATAAAAGTCTTTTGACATACCTCAATTTGTTTTATCATCTCTAAGCCTTGCTGTTATCTCATTTTGCCTTGATCTTCTTCTATGAATAAAGCCCGATTAATCCACATAAATGGCTGTTTTGAGTATTTCTGTTGTCGAATTTATTAAAATTTTGAATAATTTCTGCCTCTGCCTCAAAACAACGAAATTTTTTACAACCACATGGCTTGCCCGTCTCATAAGTATGGTATCTCATAAAATTTTTCACCACACTTAAACGTCCATGCGTTTGTCTTTTTAAATTAGTTTAAAAAAAAATGCTAAACGAATTGCAACCGCTTTCAGTGGGCACATATTGGACTTAGATCATTGTTTCCAAGATCGTTATTTCAAAGTATGCCATATTCTTATGGCTGATTTTAGTGGACTAACAATGGTATTCCGATCAATATTATATGGCTTATAAAAGTATAAGCTGAAAGGTATCACGTAAAATTTAAATTTTCACATTTTTGGACTTCCCCTGTGGTCTTCATATATTATGTAACAGTCATTACGTAACAGTAGACAGTGCGTAAGTAGGTTCTTACTAATTGTGCCATTTTCACCTTATATTTTTTTAGTATCTTCCATTACTGAGTACAATGTGCTGCGACTATGCTATAGGAGAAGCCCAGAAGTTAGTTAGCCTCTGTCATCATCTTCAAAGGCCATTGGATATTTTTACAAAGAGGCATCAAGAACTGCAAGACTTTGTGGACCAAATTAAATTTAAGAGGGTCTGTTTTACTGCGTACAGATGTTTTGATGTCGATAGGAAAGCAACTGTGTTACTTCTTATCGTAACTTCTAATTATTTCATTGTAATGGTTCAATTCTTAAATCAAAAGTAATTTAAGTGTGTTACCTTTTGTGAAAATAAGGGCCATACGCACGAGTGTAGATTATTTAATACATGTACCGGGATGGTCAACTAAGAATGGCCGTCGGTCTTATCTCAAAAACTAGTAACCATATTTTTTTGGAAGTAATGAATAGTAAAAGAAACCCATAGTTCTGCTCCACTAGTTTAATAAATAAAAAAGTTTAGTTCTTAATTTTCATACATGTTTCGAAGGCACATGTCCTCATCTTCAGTAGAAAAACTATATACAGGGTGTCCCATAACTAATGGTACACAGGAAAACTGCAGATTCCTTGGGTAAAAATACTGCGATTTGGCCATACTTAGTTTAGTTCAATAGCTGGTAATAACCGTGTCCAAGTAAAAATTTAATTTTCAATTTTCCTAAATAACTTATTTCTGAATCAATATTTTTGCACAAAATATTGTGACTAGGGGTTTTTTGTGGAAAGGAATTTGAATTTGTTAATAATTTTTATGTAGATTAAGGGTCTCTGCGGTACTCTGGATACATAAAAAGAAATGTAACTTTTTTGTGCCTTAGTATAATTATGTTTTTATTAAAAATTATCAGTTTTTCCGTCATTTTTAAGCAATAAAGGTACACTTTGTAAATGTCGCTCCGACTAACCGTCTTCGAGATATTTTCAATTACAATTTCTAATGCGCCATTTAAATTTAGATTTGTAAATGTAAAATTTGTCACAGTAGGCTTTGGTAAACACAAATATAATGAAAGCACTTTGAAACCTAATTTCTTTCAAAGTTTATTTTCATTTGTCAGCATTGTGGGTGTTTTTAAGGAGTTTTTGAAGATACTGTTATCAAAAATTAAACTAAAAATACCGCGACATAACTGTATTCTAACGGAGAAATGCGATACATGGTATGTTTATACGCACACGAAAATTTTAATGTATCCAAATAGAAGGCAGCAATATTTTGAAGCCTATACTACAGACTGGGAGAAACAGGATCCTTGCGTCCAAAACGTAATAGTGGAGGATCCTGTTTCTCCCAGTCTGTCATATAGGCTTCTAAAAATTTTAAAATCTGGCTGCCTTGAATACATTTCCAAATACCGCCGATGTACGTTAAAATTTTCTTGTGCGTAATACCATGTCTCGCATTTCTCTGTTAGAAAACAAGTTATGTCGCGGCATTTTTAGTATCTTCAAAAACTCCTTAAAAACACCCACAATGCTGTCGAAAACGGTTAGTCGGAGCGACATTTACAAAGTATACCTTTATTGCTTAAAAATGACGGAAAAACTGATATTTTTAATAAAAACATAATTATACTAAGGCCCAAGAAAGTTACACTTATTTTTATGTATACAGATTACCGCAGAGAGCGCCCCCTACAATCCACATCAAAATTATTAACAAATTCAAATTCCTTTCCCCCAAAAAACCCTAGTCACAAAATTTTGTGGAAAAATATTGATTCAGAAATAAGTTATTTAGGAAAATTGAAAATTAAATTTTTACTTGGACACCCTGTATCTCGGTTATTACCAGCAATTGAACTAAACTAAGTATGACCAAATCGCAGTATTTTTACCCAAGGAACCTGCAGTTTTCCTGTGTACCATTAGTAATGGGACACCCTGTATAAGTAGAAACATTTGACATTGTTCAGGTAAACTTTTGTAGCAGAAGAAAAAAATATAACTTTTGAGGATTACATGATAAATTAATGAAAAAATTAAATTAATGAAAAAATAAATTAAACTAGGAAACAATTGCAGTTTTTAATTTGATTTTTGGGAAAAAACAAAAATAATTTTCTAGAAGGACAAAATTGAGCAAACACAATAAGGTTCGCATGGCAAAATGTTTTTTTTTCAAAAATCAAATTAAAAGCTGCAATTGTTTCCTAGTTTTTTTTTTTTAAATTTATTTTTTCATTAATTTCTAACTTATCATGTAACCCTCTAAAATTATAATTTTCTTTTTCTGCTACAAAAGTTTGCCTGAATAATGTCAAAGGTTTCTGCACCATGAGAACTTTTACCAGACCGTGGGAGTTTTCTAGACCGTGGGGAAAGTGATGTTAGTTGAGACAGTTAGGTGATTAATTAATGTGAGTGATTCCGCGAATAAATGGCCCCGGTGTGCGGTGTGCGATACCAATTTTGTACCAACATTGGCCGTTCCTATTGTGCCTACATCGACACCTGTACGACAGTAATTTATGGTACCTATGCGATGTATTTCTTGTCCGATTATATTGCTAAGAGATGGAATGTTTTGAATGACGTGAGGACTTTTATCGAGACCGTGGGAATTTTTTAAGTACCAGGGGAATATTTCTTTTTGGGGGTGTGATCCGGACCGCTTGAACTTAACGAGACCGTGGGGAAAGTTGAGACAATTAGGTGATTAACCCACGTGAATAATTCCGCAAATGAATAGCCAAGGTGTGTGATGGATATACTGGACACGATGTTAACAGATGTTTTTGAATGAGTATTTTTATCGATACTTTTTTAAAGACCGTGGGAGAATTTATTTTTTGGGGGTCTGTCTGGCCCTAATTTATTGCCTACGGGGTCGATATATATTTAATGACATCACATGTTTACGTTAAAATGTTAATTATTGTCCACTTGGGCGATATGTATTTAAGGATCACACGTTCTCTTTAAAAACCTTATTGTCCATGTAGGCGATAGGTATTTAAGGCGTTGATACTGCCTGTATATCCATATGTCCGTATATCCGTATATCAGTATAGATAGGATAAGAGAGCAGCAATAAGATTTCATTTAGATAACTATTTTCACGCAAATCAAATTTTACAAATTAGAATAATAACTGTAAATCCCTTCACATTCTAAACAGATTTTTAAATGTTTTAAAAAATACATTAGTAATAATTGTATAAAAACTGAAAATTACATTTTATAGGTTTTAGTGTTCACAAAAGTGAGCAAGGGTGTCTGGGTTCGAGCGGGTTGTCATCATAAAGGGGATGGAGGGTGAGCAGAGAGAGAGAGAGAGAGACTACTCCGCTATATCGCCTCTCGCGATCATAACGGACCGAAGTGCCGGCCGCCGCCAAGGGCCGATATTGTTGTCATAGTTCACGCGATTGTCAGAAGTAATGCTCCAAGAAGGTATTAATGGGTGGTGGAATCTGCAGGCTCGTCAGAAACATTATCCTCAAATTCCACCATGATGTGGAATCTGCTGGCCCATTAAAGTCGTCCTCAACGAAGTCGAAGCTATCGAATCGGACGATGAATCTGGTTCGGTTGGGTCGGAGCTGTTGCCCCTGTCACTTGGGATAGGTGGCATGGGTGGTTCTCCTCGGTATTCGAACCATTCTCCATTTGGCACCGTCTCATCACTAAATACAGACGAGCCACGACTTCTGGTCTTCCTTCAGCCATTATCAAAATGTTTATGAATAATTGAATGAGCATCACTCATATAAATAGGTTAGAAAGTTTAGGTGGGGGATAAACATAAAATTTTGGTGTGGATCAACATAGAATTTTAAATAACAACACCAAAACAGTTCTATATTCCAGTGAAATATGTGTTTAAGAATACTATGTCCAGAGTGTCCCTGTTCTTGGCATCCATTTTGCAAATCGTCATAGAAAACAAACACATCTTTAGAGTATTACAATTTTCATCAACAAGAAATTTTATTTTTGACGAAGTAAATTGTGCCACCCTGGTTTGCGGCAGTCAAACATAAACATGTGGCCTTGACAAGGGCCGATTTTGTTGTCACAAAGAAGGGACCAGGTTTGTTCGGATCCGTGAGTTGTAGGTTTCGACTTAGGTGTGTGTTGCCTTACTTGTTATAGAATTTACACTCTATTACAAATAAGGCAATAGTCCTGATCAAAAATTGTATATGGTCTTTCACCACACAACGAACACTTATATGTAGGGTATGCTCCCATGGCCCTCGTCAATGTGATGCCCACATCACGGGTCTGAACGAAGGTAACGTCCATCAAACCCTCATACCTGTTTATGTAGCAGTGCATACATAACATGATCGTCCCATCTTACCGACGATTTCACCATACAAAACCTAGGCCTCAACCTACGCCGCACACTGGGGCAAGAAGCCCTCAAATTTGGCAATAAATCACAGACTTTATTAATTGATTTGTAAGTTGAATATTGCTTTGTAGGGGTGTTAATATTGCAAAAAAAAAATACATAGATGGCTTCTTTAGTGGTATTTTACTATTAAAAATATATACTATAAAGTTATAAAGAACACAATATTATTATAATAAATATGTAATATTATATTTTAATTTAGAAAAGCTATGATAACTAATATCAAGTTTAATCGTCTTCAGAATGTGATAAGACATTTTCGTCATCGTCTTCAATGTCATCACTAGTATCGCCAGTGTCACCATGGCTATGGAGCTGGACGAATCCAGATTTTAACAAATCTACTGCTTCTTTAGGAAGGCGCTGCAGTTTCTTTTTTTGGAACTTTCGTTTGCTCGTGATTACAGGGTCTGAACTAAGTAAAAATGAATTAAAGACGTCTTCATTAGTTTTCTCACGACTACACTTTCTCGAGTAATGCTCTCGATATTTTTTGAAATCCTTGTTCCGGGCTTCTTGAGCCTCCTCCGTTAATTGGCCTATAGGCAACAAGGCATAAGATATTATTTCAGGCCCATGTATAAAGTATTTGTGCAAAGTAGGAGGCATATTGTACCAGGGGTACAGTTCAACAAAGTATCTAGCGGTGCTGTGGGTAAATTCTCTGAACTTCTCGACATCAATTTCATGTCCACTAGAAACTACAATCATTATAATATGTAGCTTTTTAATTAATTCCATATCAACTTTAGTAATTTCAGCCGAAAGTTCTGCGTCCTTAAAGAAACGTCTAGCCGTGTTCCCGTCATTGGAGTTACCAAATCCGGGTTTAGGTTTATCTACGATTAATCCACATCGCTCTCTAAACTCTTTTTGAATACGAGATTTGTTTTCTAAAACAACCTGTTTATCATTTCCTCGAGCTTGCCACTTCTTGAGAGGTAATTTGTAAGCTACATGTAGAAGGCATTCAAACATGCGTATCCATCCATGTAATACAGACAACCCGAATTCCAAATTTTCAGTTTTTATTTTTCTAATAATCATCTCGTCAATACGATTAAAATCTTTGGATGTTGCGCCACATATAAAACATTTTTGTGTGGATGTTGTGCCAGTAAGCGCATTGCATACTTTGCCATCAACCATGGCAAATATTAAATTGTGACTTATATTCAAAGATTTTTCTTGGATTATGCAAGTGCTTTTACGTAAGTGTTTTATTTGGTCGTCTATTCTGTTCTTCTCTATTATTGAAACTTCAGTTGACTCTTTAACAAATTCAATTTTTATTGGCCTGCAGTATCTGGTAGAACCTGGACGTGGGTTTTGCCACACGATTTTTTCACCACAAACAAGACGTATTGGAACAATGCAAGTAATAAAAACAGCCGAATCACTGGCCTCAAGACCATAGAATGCGTGCTTGTAAGAACTATGACCCGAACTGCCGTCAAAGCCCCATTTTGAAAACATGCACAGCTTATTTAGTTCTTCGTCGTTAAGTGACTCAATCACAGGCTCCAGTGTTAATAGTAATCGTTCAACAGTATGGTCAAGCAAAGCTTGCAAAGTAACTTCCGCACAGGTGGAGGTTACTGTTATATATTCTCGCTTCGGATAACAATCCTTCTTCGCAGCTTGAACTGTTTTATAAGAAGGATACTTCTCTGGGACACTCATCCTGATTATATTATATTGATGCCGGGATAACTTTGCATCCACCAAAACCGCTAGAGCATCTTCACCTGACATAGCTTCTTTGTCTAGTGAATTTACGTATGCTTCTCTGTATCTTTTCGCACGTTTCGGAGTTGTGCTTGTAATTTCACGCAACACTTTTGATGCCTGTACTTGTCCTGTTGCTCTTAAGCCCATCTGAGTGGCAAAATTTAATACACTTAATGGTGTAGTATCCCTCAACCCCTTTGTTTTTAGTCGCTTAGTTCTCTCAGAACTTGATTCAAAGGAAATTGTCGGGCGACCCCGTTTCTTCTCGGGGGTCTCTCTTTCTTCTCTAATTTCAAATGAAATTGAACAATCCAGCCATTCAGCATTATTTTTGTGAAACCTTTCTTCCATTCTAAATGCCTTTATCCAACGCGATTTGTACTGTGATTTAAAATATGACAAATTTTTATTTAAACCCTTTAAAAGCTCTTGATCACATTTTGTTCGTTTCTTGATCTCTTCTTTCAAAAAAATAAACTGCTCATCAATTTCACTTTTTCCAGAACTTCTCATAATACCAAGAAGTTCCCTCCTCGATATAAACACAGTGTTCGACCTTGTTCCTGGAATAAAAGAAAATATGAATTGAATTGAAATGTGCGAAACAGTGTTATATTTTATTTAAAAGTTTTTTATTTACGTATATACTTTGAAACAACTTAAATACAGAAGAAAAGTGCAAATAAGTGCACAAAAACTAAATGAATCTGATAAGCTCAAACAATATGCATTATGAAAAATACAAAATTAATGCTTGGACTGCGTTGGAACACTAAAAATAGCTTTCACGAATCTAGGAATATTTTAAAATTTTATCCTTTATCCTTCTTTTTACTTATACCACTTCTATAAGCTTACTTAAACTTTTCCTAAACTCTATACATATTAAAATGTTAATAAATACCTGAACTTGAAGGATCCATGGCGATAATTTAAAAAAAAATCAAAATACAGCTCAAACACAGCACGAAAACAGGTTTAAATAACAATAATAACAATGCACGTATACTCTCCGCTAGGAACTAACTTCAAATGGGAAGTGACGCGTTGAGAAGCGTGGGTCTAATCACCGCAGTCGTTTGTTTTATTACGTAGGGACTACTGGGGCATCGAAAAATAATAGTAAGCAGAGTGTACCCGCTATTTCATATTTTGATTTAATGCCAAGATTGAGGGCTTCTTGCCCCAGTGTGCGCCGCCCCCTACGCATCTTCTATGCCATATTTTTAATTCGATCCCATTTATCACGCTTTACTATTAATGCACGTGACCCATAAGAATAACGTGACCATAAGTAATATATCACGTGATTTGGAATCCCTAATTAGAGGAAACTATCATAATTTACCAGTTTTTATTTGTGTGTAAATCACATATATTTTAACTAATTATTCACTAAAAACTTATATTCATCCATAATATAATCATAAGAATATGGTATACATAGGCATAATCCATTCTAGATATAAGAACAAACAAAATAATTTATACACTGCATTTACCGAAAATAACCAAAAAATTTGCTGTAACCGATTCACTAACAATGATATAAGGAAACTTACTTACTTACTTACTCCGTAGCACTACAACCCAGGGTGGGTCTTGGCTGCCTTGACTATCTGCCTCCACCTGGAACGGTCATGGGTCATCTCCCTCCATTCCTGCTGGTCTACTCCAAGGATAGCCAGATCTTTATTGATGTTGTCTCTCCATCTGAGCCTAGGTCTTCCCAGTGGTCTTCTCCCTGCCGGTGCTTCCTCCCATACCCGTTTTATTAGGCGATCGTTTTGGCTTCTTTGCAAGTGCCCTGCCCATCTTAGTCTGCCGGACTTTATCTCCTGAATAATGTCAGGGCTTTGATATATGTGGGCAAGCTCAGCATTGCTTCTCATTCTATAATGGCCGGTTTCAGGGTCACGTACGGGGCCATATATCATGCGCAGGATTTTTCTCTCAAACCGTCTTAGAAGTTCTGTGTCGCGAACTGTCAGTGTCCATGTTTCACTGGCGTATGTTGCTACTGGTCGTATTATTGTTTGATAGATTACGGTTTTGGCTTTTCTTGTGATGAATTTTGATTTGAGCAGGGCTTGTACTGCAAATGAACATTTGTTTGCTTGTGTGATTCGCTGTTTAATCTCTTCCTGCATATTATTGTCTGCCGTTATCACGGCCCCTAGGTACTTAAAGGTTTGCACATGTTCGAAATTATAGTCGTCCATTGTGATGTTCTGCCTGACTCTGTCTCGCGCGGGGTTACGGGAAACATGCATGTATTGGGTCTTTCCTTCATTTATTCGTAGACCTATTCTCTGGGCTTCTTTTTCAATTTTTATAAAGTTCTCCTTCACACTGACCGTACTCTCTCCTACTGCACCCATGTCATCCGCGTAGGCCAAAATAAGTTTGGGGCCACCTGGACCAAAGATCTCTGCCCTCACTGATGCTGTTCTCACCGCTTTTTCTAGAGCAAGGTTAAATAGTATTGGCGACAGCGCATCCCCCTGTTTTAGGCCTCTGTTAATATAGAATGCTTCGCTGTAATCCCCGTCGATTTTGACGCGGCTCCTTGCCCCCTCGAGGCATGCTCTACACAGACGAATTAGCTTGTGCGGGATACCAAGTTCTTCCATAGCTTCCCACAATCTTACTCTAACAACACTGTCGTATGCTTGCTCAAAGTCTATAAATAGGGTATGTAGATTTTTGTTAAACTCCCAGCATTTCTCTAAAATCTGACGTATAGTAAAAAGCTGATCAGTTGTTGACCTTCCGTTTCGAAAGCCGCATTGGTAGTCTCCGATAATCTCTTCGGTATATGGAGAAAGACGTTGGAGCAGAATGTTTGAGAATATCTTGTAGACGTGGCTCAGTAGGGCAATACCTCGGTAGTTTATATATATAAGGAAACTAACATAATTAAATCTGTGGAGAGTTTAAATTTTGTAAACCATAAACACATCGGGTGGCCGATCTCTACCTAGTTATTGTCGAAAATGGTTGAATTTACCCTTGTCACTTGCAATATACAGGGTCCGCAAACGAAGCGTGGACGGAAGATTAAATCGTTATCGAAGAACTTATCAACAATACTAAAACAGCTTGAGATATTGGATTAAAAGCGGCATGTTTTAAAAATATTTTACATTATACAGGGTGGCCCAAAAAAGTATGACAGCATAAAATTATATTTTTTTAAATGGGACACCTAGTATTTTATTGCATATTTAGGTTCGTATTACTATCGTTTATAAGTGCCTCAAATTTTATTTAATTTGGTTCAGTAGTTTCGGAGAAATAAAATAAAAACTAAAAAAAAAGTTTTGCAGTCCTGAATAAAAAAATCAAAAAAAAAATCCAGAACAATTTTTCTAACCTCGGCATTGAGTGAAATTTATGACAAGAGGTCTAGAGATACTATGAAAGTAATTGCGTTTATTTATTTTATACAGGGTGTTCATAATAAGCTTTCAAAAACCCCACATTTCAAAATAGTTTTTCTCAAGTTTTTCAAATGGAACACCCTGTATATTATTTGGCTATTTGACGTATAATTCATAGACAATTTTTTTTTGTAATACAAGCATATAAGTTATATCCAGCCGTTTTCGAAATAATTGTAAATATTATAAATTATGTTGTTTAAATAGAGTTTTTATTGGGAAATTTTGTTATAGGCGACTAGACTAATAATTGTAAACTAAAGTTAATGTTCAAAATAGCTTCCTTTTACTCTTAGAGTTTACCGTATTTTAGTTATTTCGATATAAATTTTAAAAGCATACATTTTTGCTACTTTTATTATTTAATTTTATTTTTTATTCTTAATCGAGTTGCCATGATTTCTTTTTGTTTAGATTGTCACTATGACAGTTAAATAAAATTATTTACATTTGTTCAGTCGTCGAAATTAAGTACTAACTTACACAAAATGTCGAATTTTAGAAATGGTAAATATGATTTTTATACTGGGTGAATGTGCACGAAATTGCCTCCTCGCGAGCCGAGTGTATGCTGAAAGATATCCAGATATTGAGAGAAAGCCGAGACCAAAAACTTTCGAGAAGTTGTTGCAAAGATTTGTAGCAACAGGAAGCACTGCGTACACAAAAAGGATGATAATCAATAAACCCGTTATTAATGAAGAAAATGAATTAAGAGTTCTGTTGGCAGTAGAGGAAAATCATTAAATTAAGTAAAAGGAAGCTATTTTGAACATTAACTTTAGTTTACAATTATTAGTCTAGTCGCCTATAACAAAATTTCCCAATAAAAACTCTATTTAAACAACATAATTTATAATATTTACAATTATTTCGAAAACGGCTGGATATAAGTTATATGCTTGTATTACAAAAAAAAATTGTCTATGAATTATACGTCAAATAGCCAAATAATATACAGGGTGTTCCATTTGAAAAACTTGAGAAAAACTATTTTGAAATGTGGGGTTTTTGAAAGCTTATTATGAACACCCTGTATAAAATAAATAAACGCAATTACTTTCATAGTATCTCTAGACCTCTTGTCATAAATTTCACTCAATGCCGAGGTTAGAAAAATTGTTCTGGATTTTTTTTTTTGATTTTTTTATTCAGGACTGCAAAACTTTTTTTTTTAGTTTTTATTTTATTTCTCCGAAACTACTGAACCAAATTAAATAAAATTTGAGGCACTTATAAACGATAGTAATACGAACCTAAATATGCAATAAAATACTAGGTGTCCCATTTAAAAAAATATAATTTTATGCTGTCACACTTTTTTGGGCCACCCTGTATAATGTAAAATATTTTTAAAACATGCCGCTTTTAATCCAATATCTCAAGCTGTTTCAATATTGGTGATAAGTTCTTCGATAACGATTTAATCTTCCGTCCACGCTTCGTTTGCGGACCCTGTATAACTGCTTATACAAACTTATAATTCCTATTATTTGAATAGAATACTATAACATGATTTCCACGCTTGAATTACAGTATAAGATCTAGTTTTGTTTAGTATAACTCAAATATTAATAATACTACTAATAATAATAATACAAGAAAAGTAGGTACAAACTAGATTATAATTATTAGACATCTGTTACAAGTTTGCGGTATGTTTATCTTATATAATTTTTGTCGTTTACTGTATACATACTTAATTCTAGAGGTAGTGTTTCTGACTGTCTATCTGTTTGTCTGTCTATCTATCTGTTTGTGTATCTCTATGTCTATCTGTCTGTCTGTCTATCTGTCTGTATAACTATCAATCTATCTGTTTGTCTATTTATGTCTGTCTATCTATTCACATACCCTCAGTGGAAATAATTATGCAGAAGGTAAGGGAAACCGTAAAAGAGGAAAAACGTTAAATGTTATTTGTAAAAAAGAAAACTATGAAAATAAACATTAATGAAAGTTTGGGAAAATTACTGTAGAATAAAATTGTGTATATATCACCCTTTATAACAGAAAATTTTATGAAAATTAACTCATTAATAAAATAAATTATGAAAATTTTAAAAAAAATGAAGCGTTAACGCTATATCATTAATCACATTTATATAACGTATTTTTATTTTTGAACTAAGCAATGTACACTAAATTATGGTATTTTACATTATTGTTTTCACATATTTTTATTCGTTCATTACACTGAAATTACTTAAATATATCGTATGGCACTAATGGGTCGGAAATATAGAACACATCTCAGACACTATTCAAATGTTCATAAACCAAAACCTATTTTAGAAAATAATTACAAATCTATTGATAGTTAAGTGAGTGATATGCTAGACTATCTCTCTTACTCCAACAGAGATACTTGGACCCGAGTAAAATAATGTAATTTCACAAGCACTATTTTATTATACATTTAAAGTAGGAAATTATTGTCGGGGATGTTTAAACCCGAAAGGTTCTGAACTGCCATCGGAGAGACATTTTCTCTTTGTTGAGTTGGGCTTATAAAATTTTGTTCCAGTGCAGGTCAGTCCTGTGTGCTCTTTAGAACGTCGAATGTTCTTGATATGTTATAGATATGGGATTTGTCTTCTGGAGAACCATTTGTTTAATGGTATCAAAATTAACTAATTGGGAGGCCTCATAGTTAAGAGATATTCCTTTACTTCTTCTAGCTGATTCTTCGTAGAAAATAATTTGTAGGCTTAATTCTTGGGGCCACCGCTAACAAACTCATTTATATAACTTCCAAGGCCATATCCTTCTAATTCATCTGTCATATCGCCAATAAATTGTCATGTTGTAACATCATTCTTGCCCTCTCGGGAAACATAAATTACAGAGTCGGTATAATAATATAAAGCTCTAGCTCCCAATTCCCAAGATATGAATATAGAGGGCCTGTGCTGTTACATATGTTGCAACGGCTACATTGACAGTAGGTAGGGTTTAACAAGCATTGAAAAAAATTCCGAAGGCTCATTAATAATTTTTGTTTTAGGGTGATTTTCCCTTTGTAAAATTTTCCCCAAAAGGAGTTACGCATTAATTTTGCTAGTGATCTAAGGCCAGTATTTTCAACAATTTTGTCATACTCGAGTTTACATTCCTCTCCTCCCTTTTGTCTTCCCTTCGTCAATATAATGGTTCTTTTCTTCTTCCACCGAACAATCACTAGGCCATCCCGAAGCCTCTTGTTTAATTGTGATGAACTTGTTCATCATAGCGGTAAAAAGAGCACCTATTTCACTATCAAACGTTTGCATTTTATATTTCCAAATCTCAAAGATTTTGTAGCCCTTCTCTACAGCCTTTAAAACTTCCTCCAATACCCAGGTCCCTGTTAAATCATTTTCTTCGCTAGAATGTAAGCAGGTAGTGCATTGATCCATTTCTTCTGCGCACGCATGACAAAGAACAAATAATAGCTTGTTGTTCATTTTTACAGGTAGGATCAGATGGTAAAGTTCTTGAGGAGGTAAAACCGTGCATTTAATAAGACGATCAATGACTTTTAAATCTAAGGCTTGACACTCCCTACCTACGAAAACTTCAGGGTGTCCTATTGGAAATTTGCCATACTTGCAAACATATTGTTAGAGACTACAAGCATCAACATATTTGATTTTCTCATTAGGCTTTGCTTCATAATATTCCCAAATATGTCCTGTACGGCCCCCGTAAAACGCATCTCTAGAGCTCAATGGTGTTGAAATTATTAAAGGATTTGTTTTGGTATAAATTTAAATTTCTGGATTCTCTTTCAGTAGGTTTCGAAAAGTAGTTTTCTTAATTTCGTTATCTTGGCAATAGTTGATTCATTTCTTAAATTTAGAGCTTCTGTAGGGTTGTCTACAAGAGGCTTATTCCTACAAAACGGGTAACATGAGGGACAACCATGATAATAACACCCCTGAAATTCGAAAATGTCATTTGTTTCGGTAGAATATCCGTCAACTTTAATGCTTCTAGTCCTTTGGCGGTATGTAAAATATAATTTTTGTCTGATGCTCCACCCATAATAACCATTTAATTGTAATTTTACTTTGGCGAACTTTCCATCTATATCCATTTTTGGGTATAAGACCAATTGTGTTTGGTTGCAAAAAAATCCTTCTATATACTTTATTGCATGCCGACGCGATCGTTGTAGCATCAGTAAATGGGCATACATCAGTTGTGGTGATAAGTTGTTCTCTAAATTTTAAACACGCTCGCGTGAGAATTTCTACATCCGATACACAGTAATCAATCAGTTCTTTTTGCACATCAAGCACATTGTTCTTATGTGCCTCGTACCACTGAAGAAATTTCGCTCTATCATCTTCTTTCATACTATCTGGTGAATAATATTCAACTGCAGGAGGGGGCCATTATAATCTTTATTTTCCTTCCTATTAAACAGGTGTCGAAAATACCCCTTTATAAAATGATCACATTTTTTGATTTATTCAAAATTTTTGATTTACTCAAATAACGTCTTTTCAGATTGTGCGGGACTGCTAAGAGATGGCACTGCGCGTTGTATTTTCTCGACTACCGTTTATAATACAGCGTGAAGTATAGAGTCTTCTCTGATGATAGGTATGTACACCTACCCTGTACTGACGAGAACAAAAGAGTTCGAAACCGGTCTGCAGGTGGTGACATTCTATCAATGGAAAATGTTTCCTTTTCTTGGTAGTACCATTCAATCTGAAATAGTATTTTAAAGTGCTACTGTGTAGGCAAAATTACGCCCTTATTGTATAAGGTATCATCGGGTGGTCTGGGAAATAATAATTTTTCCATACATTGGTATTTGATAATTTAAAATAAATTGATGGTCAAAGGCCTGTCCATTGTGGCAATTACCACTATGAGTTTAAATGTCTTTCTTACAGCTAATAAATGATTAGTAAATGGTTTTATTACATCATCTTCGATTACTTTCTTATAGAAGCCACACATTGTTGACAAAAATACGTGTGATGTCCTTAAATACATATCGCCCACGTGGACAATAATTAACATTTTAACGCAAACATGTGATGTCATTAAATACATATCGACCACGTCGGCAATAAATTAGGGTCAGACAGACCCCCAAAAAATAAATTCTCCCACGATCTTTAAAAAATCTCGATTAAAATTCCCATTCAGAAATATTCCATCGCTTAACAATAATATATATAATTTCATTATCGTGTACAGTAAGTCCATCACACACCTTGGCTATTTATTCACGGAATCACTCACGTGGGTTAATCACCTAACTGTCTGAACTAACATCTCATCACTTTCCCACGGTCTGGTTAAAACTTCCCACGTTCCGGATCACACCCCCAAAAAAATTAATTTTTCCATGGTCTTTAAAAAATTCCCACGGTCTCGATAAAAATCCCCACGTCATTCAGAAACATTCCATCTCTTAACAATAATTTATATAATTTCATTATCGTGTCCAGATGTCCATCATACACCTGAGCTATTCATTCGCGGAATCACTCACGTGGGTTAGTCACCTAACTGTATCAACTATCTGTCTCAACTTTCCCCACGGTCTCGCGTCATTCAAAACATTCCATCTCTTAGCAATATAATCTGACAACAAATATATGGCACGTGCACAATAAATTACGGTCAAAGCCGAACAAACCCGAACAAACCCGTACAGTTGTATGGGGTGGATGTAGGCACAATAGGAACGGCCGATGATGGTACACACAGGTGTCAGCTTAGTACGCCTCGAAATTCATTGATTAAGAATATTGTCATCCGGAGGACGTGATCCTTGTGTAACGACCTTCCTGAGGTCGTGTTGCCTAATGAATATAACCTCCAACGATTCAAAACTAACGTGAATCGCTTTATTCGCACACGCACCACTTCCAGATTTAAAGGATATTTCCTATAGGAAAATAGGAAACAAATAGTGGTAATAAAAGTTATATTATAAAAAAATTTAACATGACAGAACGGGTCTTCTGATAGCCCATGAATAAATAAATAAATATTGTCACTTCTTAATCATGGGACCAAATATGAGTAAATTCACTAACAAAACTCTACTATACTATAATTTGTTAAAAATAGGAATGCACATATCTAACTTAATAAAATGTACATCATAGATAGACATTATAATTATGTATGTATAAATATTTAAAAATAGTAAAATAAACAAAAATAAATAAAATTAAAAAAACAATTAAGTTTAAAATACTACTGTCGAGTTGTCAGAAAGATTTTGAAACAATAATTCAACCCTGGCTGCGTCTCAAAGGGAGAAAAATGCTGTCGAGACACATGTTTTTTTTTATGGGCTTTATTTCGTTAGTATAAAAATATTATTTAACTTAAAATATATCAAATGCGGGTGTTAAAAGTATGGTTATTTTGTGAGAAGGGGGGCACACTAACATTATAAATACTATTATTATTATTATCATTATTCACGATGAAACTTCACTGGTAAAGTAAATCAAGAATTAAGCTACTCCGCCACGTTAATTGAAGAGAAAATTTCTGTTTGTTATGTATCACAGTCGAAGCTGCGTGTGTAGTTAGTTAATTCTCGATTAAAATCTTTGTGCAACTCGACATAAAGCTCATATCAATATTATTTATGTAAGAGCGTCGGTGCCGCATTGTAAAATCAAATTTTTATGCTCCATTTCGAACGATAAAATAAAACAATCTACAGCGTATGTGAAAATATTGGCACCATTGTGATTTAGGAAAAAAAACTATACTTTATAAGTCTTGCTTACCTTAAAAATTCCTAATCCTCGAAAAAATCACAACGTAAAGAGTGGTCAAAAAATGAGAAAATGATATTAAGATACAAGTTTCATAAGACATTATCTTAGAGCACGCGTTTAATTTAGAAAACGACCCACGAACCGGAGAGTTTTCTAAAGTACAAGTGCTCTAATTGTCTTATGAACCGTGTATTTTATAGTACTTTTTTTATTTGGGTCTTTAAAGTCTGAAAAACTTTAAAAAATAAAGTACATTTTTTCCATTTGAATTAATATTTTCTTTTTGGGTTGACAATCCTTTTACAATTTAATAAAATGGTACAAGTATCAAATATGCCATGATAGAAACATTTGAAGTCAACAAAGCTTCTTCCCATCCGTCATAATTAAAAATAAATATATTATTAAAGTTAGTAAAAATGAGTCAGGCAGAAAGTTGTACTCCGTCAGAAATATGAGAAATTGCAGAAAATAATCTAGAAAAACTTTTAAAAAGAATATGCAAAACTTTGAGTTATGATGCGTGCAGAACAAAGTTCAAAATATTGAACAAAATAATATTATTGAACAAAATATTGGGTAGACACAGAATCTGACAGGAATAACAATTAATGCCCAGGAAATGTCTACAGTAACTATAAATATGTATATATAAAGTAATATGTATAATACTATATTGAATAAAAAATAAAAATAGTACCTTATTGAATAAAACTTTAGAAATAGAGCATAAACTGGAAGATATTTTTATTATTTTGATGTTATGTTGTTTTATAGTTGGGACTAGAAATTAGTTGACGGACACTATCAGTATGTTATATATTTCCGAGTATAGGTATTTCGGATAATTATCTAGTAAAAATGATCTATTTGCAAGGTTAAAGGTTAGTATTTTAAAGTTTTCTATAAAAAATTTCTGTCGAATCCATAATGCCTAGAAAACTAATTTCAACGAAATCGAAGTAGGCCTAAAATTCGAACCCTTGCCCATGCCAACATGAAAAAAATAAAATTTCAGTTTCATAAAGTGGCAAGTTATTCAACTTTTTTGCATTTCATAATGTAGCCATTATGAAACCCAAATAGAAAAATAGAATAACACAAGCCTGCACGAAGAACCACGGATTTAAAATCGAAAACGCTGTTCGAAGATTTAGAAAAAACCTGGGTAGTAAATGCATTGAAAATGATGGGACACACCTGGGCCATTCATTAGCGGAATCACTAACGTTAATCACCTAACTATCTCAACTAACATCACTTTCCCCACCGCCTGGTAAAAGTTCTCATGATGCGGGTTTGTTCGAACAACCCCCCCCCCCCCCCCCCAATAAATTGTCCCACGGTATCAAAAAGTTCTCAGGAAGAGTGGAGCCATACCTACTGGCGTTAACGGAAATATAAGCAAATTTTAGAAATTTTCTCAAAAAAGTTCAATGTAATGTTTGTTTTAATAAGTTATAATAAAGAATTAAGACCTTAACAGTTCGTTAAAAACAAAAGTTTTTGACCTAATGCCTAAAATTTGGTTTTATATCAGTTAACGCCATATAACGGCTACGGCAAACTCAACGATGCAAAAACAAATAGAGATCTCTTTCTTAAGCGAAATTAAGTTTGTTAAAATCGGTTAAGCCAAACCGGAGTAACCGTAGTCTATGTTAAAAAAAAAAAACTGAATTTCCCCACTACTTTATTTTAATAGATTATTTGGTAAATTGTAGACATTTTCGATTCCTCTCAATTAGTCAAAGAAAATCTTAGTGTTAACTTTGGTCATGACTGTTACGTCCCCTTGCGGATATTTTACAAACTCGAAAAGAACTTACAGCATTTTCTCTTGAGCACTTTTACTAAAAAAAATTACCCGGATGCTCTATGATTTACTAGTTTTTGAGAGATGGCCGATGACTATTCTGAGTTGACCATCCAGTACAACAGGAATTCTTATACCCTTAGTGGAGGACATATTTGATAATTTTAGATATATTTTTTATAATTTATCGTTTTCAAAATTAATTTTTTTTATGATATATAGGGTATTTCATTTTCTGATTCACCATGTATATTTTTTTTCTTGAAAACATTCTTCAACTAAATAAAATATACTGGGTGAGCAATTTTAGAAAAATTAAGCGGTGTTCCATATACAGGGTGGCCCATCGAAAACGAAACAGAGACATTTACTGGCAGCTCAGTTCATTTTTGGAAAAACGCTCAGACCCGTCGATTTTGTTTTCGAGGGGGACACAAAATTGGAAAAAAATCACGTCAACAAGTGCAGCCCCCTGAACGGGGGTGGCACCACCCCTAAAATCTTAAATGGAAAGGGGGGTCGAGTGATGCCTTATTTTAAAGGTCTTTCAATTCCCTTTATAATGATCTAAAATTCATAATACTTCAGTTCAGTAGTTTTGGAGATTTATTGATTTTAAGCTTACAGTACACTTTAATAGGTACATCTGATTAGTTTGTACTACTTTCAGAAGAAATTTGAGTAAAGGCAGTTACTTATTAATTTAATGCTTTTCTTCACTACGCCCATGGTTTGTTTATCATTTTGGTGTTCAAAATAGCGATTGGAGCGGTTTTTGTCGCGAAAAAAGTGGTTTATTGACGAAAGATAAGCAGGGAATGTCTCGTACTTATTTTAAATAGGAATTTGTACATAGTTTGCGATTGATTCGACCAAACTTTGTTGTTAAAATACCTTTTTCCGCTTTATTCATAAATTAACCATGGTATATTCCACTGCAGAAAGGATTGAAATTATCGAAATATTTTTCGGAAATAATCAGTGCACTAATAGAACAGCACACATATTTAATGAGCGATATGAGAACAGTAACGTGCATCGAAAATATGTCCTAGAACTTATAGCTAAATTTCGGGACACTGGATCAGTCGCCAATAAAAAACGCAACATTGAAAATCCCATAAGGAACGAAGCAATAGAAGTGGGGGTTTTAGGGTAAGTTTATGTAGATCCTACGTTAAGTACCCGCAAATTGGATACTGTGTGTGGTGTTAGTCGATGTAGTATCCAACGGATTCTGAAGGCCCATAGTTTTCATCCGTATAAAATTCACCTTGTACAAGAACTTAATGAAGACGATTTTGATCGGCGATTACAATTTTGTGAAGATATGAGTGAACGAATTATAAACGATGAACATTTTCTATTCAACACTTGCTTCTCCGACGAATGTTCCTTTTTCTTACATGGCCTAGTAAACCGTCATAACTGCCGATATTGGTCAGATTCTAATCCCAAAGTTTATCATGAGTAAACACACACAGCAGCCACAAAAATTAAATGTTTGGGCTGGTATTTTTGGCGATCATTTAGTTGGCCCTTTTTTCTTGCTTGGAAATTTAACCGGTGAAATGTATTTGGAATTACTGCAAGAGGCCATAGATCCTGCATTAACAGCCATAATTGAAAATGGGAATAATCGGCGGTACATTGCGAATAGGTTGATGTTCCAACAGGATGGTGCCCCACGACATTACGCATTACGTGTTCGACAATATTTAGACGTTTCCAGGTCGATGGATTGGTAGAAGAGGTGCCATTGAATGGCCCCCAAGATCGCCAGACTTATCACCTTTGGATTTCTTTCTGTGGGGTCACTTAAAAAGCAAAATCTATGCTACTCAACCAACATCGTTAGAAGATTTGCGACAAAGAATTGTGAATGAGTGCCTTCAAATTACTCCTCAAATATTGCAAAATGTGCGGCAACGTTTTGAGCAAAATCTTTATTACTGCATGGAGAGTCATGGTGGTAATTTCCAACATTTACTTGGCTGACGGGTCAGTTCATTCTTAATTTTTAAAGTACTTTGCTACCAAATGTATTGATTTCCACTAATGATGTATTAAAGTTTTATTTAAGTTTAAAATCAATAAATCTCCAAAACTACTGAACTGAAGTATTATGCATTTTAGATCATTATAAAGGGAATTGAAAGACCTTTAAAATAAGGTATCACTCGACCCCCCTTTCCATTTAAGATTTTAGGGGTGGTGCCACCCCCGCCCAGGGGGCTGCACTTGTTGACGTGATTTTGTTCTGATTTTGTGTCCCCCTCGAAAACAAAATCGACAGGTCTGAGCGTTTTTCCAAAAAAGAACTGAGCTGCCAGTAAATGTCTCTGTTTCGTTTTCGATGGGCCACCCTGTATAATGGTGATCCGTTTCATTATCATAACATGCATGAGACGGGCTCAACATTCATAATAATTTTTAAATAATCACTGTTTTTATGTTCTACACAGATTTTAAAATGGTAAACTTTTAAATTCATTCATTCATTTTTTCATATCCGTAGAGATAACATGCTATAGAAATAGATTCCTGCATCTATTGGTGTCTATTTATACTAATGAAAATGTTTGACTGTATAATTAATTTTTTTGTCACACTATTGGTACACCGTGTGCATTTCTATTTTAGGAATATACTTAATGTTCTAAGCATATTTCGTTTGAAATACCGAGTGCATAATCTCAAGGTTTTCGAAATATTGATGTGTAAAAAATATTTAATTGGAGATGAATAAGAAAATGTATGTACTATTAAAAAGTTGTTATTTCTTAAATTACCGTTGCTTTTTGACTACAATTTAAAGGAAAGAACGCTTTGTACATATGTACCATGTCCATTTCTTGGTGGTTTTACGGGAGATCTCCGTTATTAGTAAAGACAGCAGAATCCGGTTTTCGCAGCACTTTGCTACTTAGATGCTGCAATCAGAATTTTTCTAGGCCTCCTTGTTTTTGATATATGGGATGTTTTTGAGAATTTTACATCTTGGGACACCCGCCATATTTCGGTTACCCTATAACTTATCAAGAAGAAATAAAATGTTCTCTTTGTAGTGTTATACGTAGAATCTAGTGACGTACGTGCATTTTTTCAACGAGAACTATTGAAAAAGGTTGAAGGAAAAAACAAACTTGCTTTATTTTAAATGGGTCACTCTATATATTTCTTAATAATGTAATTCAGTTTGTAACAAGCTTCCATTTTTTAAAAATATGTTAGCTTCAATTGAAACTAATTCAAGTAGTTCTTGCAGAAAAATTTAAGGTGCAGTTGAAAATCTAATTAGCTCAAACCATCCTGAAAAACACAATTTGAAGTCATATAAATTCCACCGGGTACAAACCTTACAGGAAAAATAATTTTGAAAAAAAAACCGTTATATGTCTGATGAGGTTCATTTTACTAGCGCTGGTATATTTCATCGATAGAATACGAGGTTTTGGTCTCAGGAAAATAAGCATGTAATATTTACAATCGAACGGCAAGGCAGGTTTGACATTAGCGTTTCAGGCTTTATACTGAACAGTTCAACAGCAAAATAGTTTATAATATATGTGAAGGCAGTCTTAATGCAAATAAATATTTGTAAATTTTGGAAAACGTTGTGTGGAAATAATAGAAGATGTGCCCTTTAGCTGATCTTAATAATTTGGATACAACGGGATCGACCGGCCGGTTACAATGCGCAAATTGTAAGGGCCTACCTAGATAATAATTTCCCAAGCCGCTGGATTGGAACTAATAGACTTGTAAGATGGCCACCAAAGTCATCCAACTTGTCTGGTTTAGATTTCTTCTTTTCGAGATACCTTCAACATAAAATTGATTTGATTCAGTACCAAACAATCGCGGATTTAAGAAATGTCCTTGAAAGAGCATTTAGGGAATGACCAGCCATTTATTATTTTAATTGCATTAAGGAAATAAGAACTATGTATGAAACATGTCTAAGACATAAACACAATTTGAGCAATATTCATGGCAAAGTTCCATAAATTTTCACCAGTAATTGTTTTTTAAATACCCGTCATGGCCTACTAAACAAAATGGTATATTTTCTAAGAAACTCAAATTTCAGACATAATATTAAGACTAAGAATAAAGTATTGTATATTTTTGAGAAGCTTGTTACAAACTTAAATTACATTATTAAAGAAATTATACGGTGACCCATTTAAAAAAAAACACACTTGTTTTTTCCTTGAAAACTACTGAACGTAGAAAACATCTGGGTACATCACTGAATTTTACATACAAACTACAAAGAGAACGTTTTATGTCTTCTTGATAAGTTACAGGGTAACCATCCCAAAATGTAAAATTCCCAAAAATATCCGTATATCAAAAAGAAGGAGGTCTAGAAAAATTAGCAAAGTGCTGCGAAAGCCGCATCCTTCTTTCTATCTTTACTAATAACCCCATATGAAAAATGGACACACTGTACAATGTACATTCTGGACATATTGATTCATGGTTACTAAGAACAAAAATTATAATTGAAAATTACAGTTATTATTAAAGTTAGCTGTGTTTCTAAAATAATATAGACTCAAAATAAATAGGTAAGGTTTGAGTGACCACATGGTATAATTCTTAGAGCAGTTAGTTTTTTTTAAATATACTATTTTTGTGCAATCGTGTGTCACTGGCTGTGAATTTTAATAATAACAAATGCACGAATAACAAAAATTTATATCTTCTCACTCATATTGTATTTGTATGTGAACACTTCTATTAATCAAGACTATACCGGGTGTTTCAGAAGGAACACTCACTAAACTATAACTTTTTTATTGTTTAAATTACAGAAATAAAAGTTGGTGGGTTTGTATGTGATATTTTGCATTTTATTACATGACGGACTCCATTGTCTCACTTCCGGTTTAACCGGAAGTTACCTCAACTTTAGATTTTTAAATGGAATACCCAGTATATTTTTAGATATATCGATTCATAATACCATTCCAAATTCAACATGTCAGTTTTTGACACTTCTTTTCTTTTTATTTCTATTTTTTCATTTTTCACCTAGATTGCTATGAACTCCTAAAATGGTTCAGTTTTAAGCCAAATTCTTGTTAAAATGTTAAAAAAGTTTTATTGTGTTGTAAATTTTTTACACTTTTTAAGAAAACTTTGTCCCAATAATCTCAATTTTTCAAATGAAAACATACTGGCTCACTAGGACAAAAAGATAGAGCACTTTTTTCCTTCAATTTGATAGCAATTGAAATAAAATGAAAAATGATTGTGTGAATGAATGAGTGTCAAAAAGTGACGTATGTAGTGTCGTTGAATTTGGAATGGTGTTCTGAATCGATATAACCAAAAATTTTAAAGGGTGTTTCGTATAAAAATCCAAAGTTGAGGTCATTTCTGGTTAAACCGGTCACCGGTGGGGATTGTGACAGAGACCTTTTAGGTAGTCTTAGGGACCTTAAATGAAATTATTAAAATGTGTCTTAAGGCCCCCTGTAGCAATTTGGAATTTGCCACTATTTTTTTGTAAATAAAATGACATTCCTCATATGGGATAAGTTTGTATTCCTCCCTTAATTGTTATAATGTGCAAGTCCTTCAACCACTTAAACAGCCATTCAATATTCCCGATTATTTTATCAATAAGCAATTGTTGTTTATTTTGTACCTGTCGATTTTGAGGTTAAGAGGGTGGCTACCTTCGCCTTGTTGGTTTGGACCGCCTATCGACGTATCCGAAAGACTCGTGCTGCAGGGCGAGTTTGGTGCCTTTCCTTGATTCTTCTCTGTGGTCTAGGTCTCGATTTGGAATTGTAATGGACTTCTTAGTTGAAACACGATGGATCAAGTTTTTATTATTTTATTATAATATACTAACAACAAAAACAATAAGTTGGTTTAAAGTGAAAGAGTAAGTAAATAATAACCGAATGAATAATAATTTTATAATAATGTTTTATCATCTTCTGTTGGCTTCTTAAATACTATACTTAATTACAATATAAACAGATAAATAAATGTCTTTTGGCAAAGTTCGATTATACGTATCTTTTTAGGAAAGTTCCAATCTTACTGAACATTAAATATTGGAGAAATTTAATATTTACTGTAGATATAATTAACTTATCTAGAATTAACAAACTACGTATAATATTCCTAAACAAATAACATAAAAGAAAAATAGAAAAAAAATAGGTAGGTACATTACACCTCCCCCCTTAGATTAAAATTAAAAGAAATATGGTTACATTTTTTCTTTTAATTTGGCAATTCTATCACTTCGTCTCAGACTAATTTTTTCAGATTCCATAACATCTTTTTCATTTATTTCAATATCAATATCAGATTTAGTTGATCGTTTACATATATTGAGAATAAAGCAATTTGTAATATTTTGACAGGTTTTAGAAGTACCACTGTTTCTAATACATTTTTTCCTTAAGTACACAAATAACCTATAAAATAAGTATATAGCTAGAATCTTAACTAAAGAACAAAAAATAAATACAAAGTATGAATTATGATAAAATGGTTTTGATTCCAAAGTTAAATTGTCAGCTAAATTTTCCATATCACATAATTTTTTACTAGCAGTATTAATTACATCTCTGTCTAAGCTTGTAACGGTAATAAATTAATAAAACTTTCATTCTTTTTATGTTCATTGTCACAGCAATCATCTGGATCAATTTTAAAATCAGGTACTATAGCTTTTAATGATGTTTCGAAATTTTGATTATCTGATATTAGAGTAGTTGAACTAGTAAACAGTTTGCAGTTTTGATCAATAGTAATTATACCACTATCATTAAGTAAAATGTTTATCGGTTCATTAGTTAAGCAACTGATAGTTATATCTGTGATCTTTGGTAATACATAAAGCCAACTGTTCGTTACTTCTAATTTATGCCAAATTTCAATTTCTGTATTTAAAATCCTTGTATCGCAATATTTGGATATATTATTATCTTTTGAAAATAGTAATTTAGTTTCACAAATAGGTCTAGAATGTGAATTATATAAAGGTTGATTTGGACAAATAGCTGTATTTTTTCCTATATTTTTACATGATTCGCGTGTTTTAAGAATTGCATAAGTATTCTTATCATCTGAAAAAGCAATGTAATTAATCGCAGGTAAAATTATATAAAATATTGTTGATGTTTGACTAACAGGGTATGGAATTAAATTATATAACGTAAATCGTTTATTCATTAATAAAGGGTTAGAAATCACATAAATTATTCGATTATTTTTAAATGAGCATTTTATTTTTACATATTCAATTAATTTGTGAGCATTTTCGTCACTTAAAGGTAAAACATATGATGTTGAACTTGTTAAAAAAGGCAATGTTTTAATTAATTCATTAATTAATTGTGTTGGAGTCATTATAAATGGGTGCAATAAATTTAATTTTGCTAATAAAATAGAGTTTGTAATTGTTGAATATTCGAATTCTAATTCATTTAACATTAAGGTTAAAAGAGAAAATTGTTCTTTAAAGTTTGTTTCAATTCAAGATTAAAATGTCTTTCGTTAAGTTTATTCACAAATTTACTTAGTTTATCAAAATTTTGATTAAAAATCTCTTTATTATTGTTTAAAGTAGAAATTGTAGTATTTAAATTTGAAATTGTTCCTTGAACAACATGACCTTGTTGTTTAAAAAGATCAAGTAATGTTTTCTCATTAGTGTTTACATGATTTATAATTTTGTCATAATAGTCAGCATCATTTTGACCCATTGTACCAAAAACTGTTTTAAATGCTGTACCAACAATGTTTAACCACGCTCTTTTCATTCGTCTGTGGTTGTTATATCCGATAAGAGTTTTTAAAATTTGCTCTTTTTTAAATATTGAAGGAATGATTTGGCTTAAAGTTTTAATTTCGGTTTTGCACATGGAAAAGTCGGTCAACAATTTATTATTGCATACTTTTATGATTCTATTATAAGTGTTTTCAAGAAATTTTAATTTATCTTCATATATGTTTAAATCTACATAAGTAATTAGATCCCAATTACTTTCTTTAAATTTAATTATTCCTACTTCCTCATAATAAAGTCCGGAATTTTTATCTATCCTTGTATTGTGATATGTTAAGCTGCCGTCCTTTATAAAGATCCATAATAAGACCCTAGAAAAAGAAATCTTACTTAATGCATTAGTTTTAATCGGTTTGAATCAATTATAGTAGGTTTATTTTTTATTAAGACATGGTAATTAACAGGAGAAACTTGTTTTAAAATTTTATAAGGACCTGTGTAATTTGGACTTAATTTTTTAGTTTTTCCTTTTCCTATTTGTTCATTTAAAACCATGACTTTATTTCCTGGTTTGAATTAAGGTATTTTTAATTTTCTATCATAATATTTTTTATTTACATGTTTCGACTCTATTATATTATTTTTTGCAATTTCATGACATTTTTGAAATTTTAAAGTTAATTCAGATACGTAATCATCATAAGTATATTTGAATTGTGTCGGTTGAACTAGACTATTCGGTAGAATAGCTTTATGTGCGAAAAGTAATTAAAATGGAGAAAATTTTGTTGTACTGTGAATAGCGGTATTATAAGAGAACATGGCAAAATTTATCCACTTATCCCAATCAGTTTGATTTTCATTAAGATAATGTTTTAGATAATCAGCTAAAGTATGATGACTTCTTTCTTAAGCTCCATTACTTTGTGGATGATATGCACTACAGTTAAGTTGTTTTATTTTAAATAACTTTGCAATATTTTTTAAAAGATTTGAGGTAAAATCTCTACTACTTTGGTCGGTTACAATGATTTCCGGAATGCCAAAGGTACATATAAATTCTTCAACGAGTTTAACAGCTATTGTTTCGGATTCATGGTTTGGTATTGCAAATGCTCTAGAAAATTTTGATAGTTCATCTTGTAAGGTAAGTATAAATTTATTTCCCTTTTCTGTCATTGGAAGAGGACCTACAATGTCTAGGAATATTTTTTCAAAAAATTTTGAACTTGTAGTGGTTATTTCCATAGGTAATTTAGTTTTATTTCTGACAAGTTTATTCTTTTGACATGATTCACAACTTTTTATAAAGTTTTTTATATCTGACTTCATTTTAGTCCATTTGAAATTTTGTTTAATTTTTTCATATGTTTTGTGAAACCCTAAATGCCCAGAACTTGGGCAAGTATGGTTTTCAATTAGAATTGTTTGTATATCTTCTGGATTCGGTTCAATTAATGTATTATGATAAATAGTTATTTTAATGTTTGTTTGTTTAAAAATAAATCTTAACATTATCCTTATTTCTCTGAATTTTAAACTATCATAAGAATTTCCAAATTTTGGGAAAGCAATTTCAGTAATATTATTTGATAAAAGAGTATTTTTCAGGTTAATTAGTAAATTATAAATGTTTTCATAGGAAGTCGAGTCCCAAAAATTAATTTTGTAAAATAAGATAAAAAATTTCTTGTTATTCTCGATTATAATTCTGATTTTTCCTAAATTATTAATATCAATAGTTAAATTTTGTAAAATATTATATTTATCATTTAAACATTTTAATTGGTTATTATGCATTTCTAAATCTGTAGATAGAAAAAATGAAATATTTTGCATATTAGATGTTGATAAATTTTCACCAATTTCTGTTATATTATTATTTAATATAATAGTAGTTGATTTTGTCCTTAAAAAATCATTATAAGATAACTCTTGATTTTCAGTTTTACTTGTAGTCACTGCTATAGTTTTTTCTAGAGTATTTTGAGGAATACGACTTAATGAATCAGCATTATTGTTAAGTTTACCTGGTTTATACAAAATTTCATAATCATACTCCTCGAGAGCTAGTCGCCATCTGACTAATCTTGAACCTGGATCTTTAACATTAAAAAGCCACTTTAAAGGTTTATGATCACTAATAATAAAAAATTTTCTACCATATAAATATGGTCGAAAGTGTTTTACTGACCATATAATGGAAAGTAATTCCCTTTCTGTTGTAGAGTAATTAGATTCTGCTCTATTTAAGGTTCTACTAGCATAAGCAATAGGGAAATCATTAGGTGGAGATCCTTGAGATAATACACTACCAATAGCAAAATTACTAGCATCGGTTGTTAAATAGAATGGTTGTGAAAAATCAGGATATTGTAAAAGAGGTTCAGTACATAATATGTTTTTTAATGATTCGAAGCATTCTTGTTGTAAGCTTGTCCATTCAAAAGAAACGTCCTTTTTTAATAATTTAGTAAGAGGTTGAGAGAGTTTGCTGAAATTTTGAATAAATCGTCTATAATATCCTGCCAAACCTAAAAATGATTTAATGTCTTTAGGACAGGTAGGAACAGGGTAATTAAAAACTGATTTAATTTTATTAGGGTCTGGTTTAACACCAGTCTCTGTAATTAAATGACCTAGGTACATAACTTCATGTCTAAGGAATTCGCACTTATCTGGTTGAATTTTTAAATTATAGTTTGATAATCTTGTGAAAACTTCGATTAGTCTTTTATTATGATTTTCTAAATTATCTGCAAATATGACAATATCATCTAAATAAACAAAACATCTAATATTTTGTATACCTGATAGAACGGTATTCATTAATCTTTGAAACGTTGCAGGATCATTTTTTAGTCCAAAAGGCATTCTTTTGTACTAGTAATGTCCTGTAGGAGTTGAAAAAGCAGTTTTCTTAGCATCTTTAGGAGACATTTGAATTTGATGAAAACCTGACGTTAAGTCTATCGTTGAAAAATATTTTGAGTGACCTAATTGATCTAATATTTCAGATATGTTAGGTAAGGGAAATGAATCACCTATCGTAATATCATTAAGTTTCCGATAATCGATAACAATTCTAAATTTTTTTTTCCAGAGGCGAACAAACCCGAACAAACCCGTCTTTTTTGGAACAACCCAAAGTGGTGAATTCCAAGGGGAATTTGACTCTTGAATAATATTTTGTTCTAGCATTTTTGAAATTTGACTATCTACTTCTTCTTTAAAAACGTGTGGATAACGATACGATTTAGTATTGATAGGAGCAATATCGGATTTTGTAGGAATTTCATGCATAACTGAGTCGGTACAAGATAAAGTATCGCCTTCTAAGTAAAATATTTGATTATAATCTAAACAAATTTGTAATAAAGAATCTTTTTCCTCTAGATTAAGATGTTCAGTTCTTAGAGATTTTTTTATTTTTTCTAAACGATCTGAGTTAAAATTGTTATTTGTTTGTATTTTATTAATGCAAGAAATATTTTGTTTTTGAGGTAAAGGTTCTAAGCAAATATCAATTTAATCTATTCGTACTTTTTTTCCGTTGTATTTAAAATAGAGGTTAGACCTAAATTATTGTCATTAACCTTAATTGAGGGGTTTATTCCAAAAACCAGAAAAGTCCAAAAAAATGTTTTTTGAGGAATTAAATAAAACTGTCTATCTTGTTTCGTAGTTGGTAATAGGAAGTCGTTTTTTTTTATTAAAAATTGCTAGTATATTATGTTCATTTGTACAATAATATAATTTGAAAAAATATTGTTGTTAATGAGAAAAAAAATAAAAACAATTGGACTTATCTGGTTTTTGCAGGAAAACTACACCTGGGAATTATAATAAACCATTTATTCAACTTCTACTTCAAAAAAAATGTTAGACGTAATGCATATTCAAAACACTAACAACTCAAACACTTAACACTAGCTAATCTTCACACCCATCAGAATTATCGTCGCTATCAATTTCAATATTGGGTTCAGTTGTCCCACCAATATTTTGTGACGGTAGCAAATTAGTGAATAAGGTGTGATAATATTGGCTATGTTCGGGATTTTCCAAATATTGTACAAGTTGCAGAACATCCTTTTCCTTTGCAGGCTGAATTCCTGGAGGTGACTGGTAAAGCCTTGGTATATCAAGAGTGGAGATGTTTTCATTAAAAGATCTAATAACGACTACGTGTCGGCTCCATGATCCAAAATAGGAGAGTCTTGTATTAACATGGCGATCATTTTTGTCAACCATTATCATTCGTACTGCTTGAAGTTTAAGAGCAGGTTTAGGGGACTTAAGAAATAGAGGTTCTACGGCTCTTCTTATATCAAAAAAATCTCGATGGGTCATTTGCTTTAATTTAAATGGCGATGGATGTTTCCTCGCACTCAGTATTATTTCGTCCCATTTTTCGGGTATTTCCACCATTTTTATGTTTTTCTTTTTAGTCCCAATTAATGCAAAATCCTGATCATTTGGAAGATAACTGTGACCACGGACCGGAAAAAGGTAAGTTATTTTCGAAAAAATCTTGAAAACATGGACCAAACAGTAAAGAAACTGAACCATTGTCTTGTTTTTATTTTGCCCAGGACAACCGTCGGAGATCAAAACCAGTTCGCTGTGTCTCTTGTTATCTGGCAATGTATTTATGGCATCTAAAAGCATTGATGTTACGTCATTTGCTCCTTTTTTACCTTCAAGCTCTAGATAGCGATAAATGGTCACCGAATCATCTGATAAGTCATGAACGCCAAAAACGTTGTACCACAACTGTCTTGAGTAATATACAGGACCACTGGGAATATGCGGCAGAGGTAAATTTTGCATAAAGTCGAATGACAAACATGTTATTTCCCCTTGCTTGGCTTTAAGGACAAATTTATTTTTTTCTTTTCTAAAAGCTTCAGCTTTCTTTAGATGTATTTCTTTTTCTATGGTATATTGTTTTTTTTGAGCTTCATCTTCAGCGGCGTTAATTTTTTGTTGAAGTGAATCGCAGACAGAACAGGTGTCTGATCTTGGATAGCCAAAGTGGATGTTGAAAGTATTAAATATTGACCAATATGACTTGTAGGGAATATTAATTTGATACAAATCACGAAAATGCTTGTGCATATCGGCAATAGTCAAATCTTCTGGAAGATACCTTCTCTGCGGATTATCCCGCAGAGAGTAATGAGATTTTCTAGCTTGATAGGAGTTGATATGATTTTCCACTAAGTTTTTTACGACATCAGGGAGATTCCTTGGTCTTGAGTGATGGCGACCCTGCTTGTTTTTAGGTGATAATCCAGTTGTTAATAAACTATTTTGTAGTCTAGTGACTCTATTTTTAGAAATCCCATGCAAGCTAAGAAACGCTTTGTGACACACAGGGATATCTTGTCCTTCACAACGAACTTTATATGTGAAAGATGCAGCGTGATCTTTTCTGGTATTAGGATCAACGTTTCGCGGTCTCTTTCTCGCAATAAAACGAACAGATATTAGTCCACAAATATGTGCATCTTGTTCATTCTTTGTGTGCATTTTATTTAAATTTTCTATGATAATTTCCCGTTTAGCAACATCTATCTGGTCAAAACATTTCAATTTAGAACATCTGAAAAAAAAAAGTTGCCAATAACAAAAATAAAGGTTATTTTTTGTTTATCATTTGCGTATACGCAACAATACTGCCATTCATGTAGGTGACATTTATTCGCGCTCACTGATATCACCGACGTGGATGCCGACAATGATTAAACAATACTTTTCTATTCTATTCTATAACATGCTCCTAAATATTATAACATTCAAATCAATAATAGTAAAACATATAACATTTTAAAAATATCAATACAAATTGCGTTATAGTATAAACACGTGTAAGCTTACTCCATAAAAATAAATACCTGCAGTTTTCTCCGGTACATCGCTTTGGTACTAGTTTACCAACATGATTTACATGTTCTTCGCCGTGTACTTTAGCATCTCTTATAACACTCTCCTTTTTTGATTTTGTTGGTTGTTTTTTTACCCATTCATTAGTCTCCATGTTGAAAAAAGTACCACGAAAGGATTAAGAAGAAAGAAACACACTATCCTTTCGCCGCAAACGTTTATTTAACACTGATAAGCACGACGCGCGTATGGAAAATTCCCCACTATTTCATGGACTTGTCTGGTTCTTGTTGGAAACGAACTGGACTTATCGGGTTTTTGCAGAATATAGCTTATTTCGATCATTTATATCTGCGGACTCGTTCATTATTTGTAGAAGTTAAATGTGCCTACGATTCGGCATGTCTTTAATCTATATTATGGCATCATAATCTAGAAATGTATTATTTTGGACTTGTCTGGTTTTTGGAATAAACCCCTCAATTATACTTGGACACAAATAAACACCGTCTAAAATTTGAATATCTGAACAAATGCCTTCCTTTATTTGATTTATTACTTTTACTTGAACAATCGTTTCAGATCTAGGACTGAGTATAATAGGATTATTACTCTTATTATAATTTTTAGTTTGATTTGAGTTTGTATGTTTTTTATTTGATTGGTTTTGGTTTTGATTTAGATTTAGATTTAGATTTAGATTTAGATTTTGATTTTGATTTATGTGTTTTAAAGGTATTTTTATATTGCTGAATGATAGTAAGTCATTTTCGAAGTCTATTTTGCACTTATTTTTTCGTAAAAAATCATCGCCTATTAGACCGTCGAACGGAATTGGAAAATCGTCTTGCACTACATGGAAGCAGTGTTTAATTATTTTATTTTTTATTTTTATATCGAAATATGAATAGCAAATAGTTTTTATTGGGGTAATTGAATTTGTATCAATACCTTTTAAAATAATAGGAAAGTCTTCATAACATAAGGTTTCATTTTTTAAACATTTTAATTTTATTAATGAGATATCAGCACCAGAATCTACTAAAAATGATGATGTAGAAATAAGTTGATCTATTTTTAATTCGACATGTAGCATCAGGAGTATTTATGATTGATATACGGCGCGAATGGTATTTGTGGTCCTCGGGACTGCCGCTGGATTTCGAGGCATGTTGGAGTTTAAAGAAAGATTTTGAAAATTAGAATTTAAATTATTATCTCGCGGATTTTTATTTTTATTATTATATTCTCTTTTTCGACATTCATTTATGAGGTGACCATTCTTTTTGCAGTATTTGCAGAATTTTTGTGAAAAATTTTGATTTTGGCTTTCCGTAGAATAACTATGACTTGTTTTTCTAATAAAAGCAGGTTTCCTGTTAAAATTATTAAAATTATTTCTATTCGAAGGACCAGGGTTATGTAAAAATCTACAATTTTGCGTGAAATGACCTGGTTTTGAGCAATTATGACAATATTTTTGATTTGCGTTAGTATTTTGATATCTACTTATTTCTATTTTTGACTTTATTTGTTGTTCTTCCGCCAGTGCACAAGAAATCGCGTCTTCCAATGATTTTGGTTTTTGTGACTTGACTAATATTCCTATATCTTTATTTAAACCGGAAACAAAAACATTTAAAGCTTAATTTCTTAATAAATCAGTACATCCTTTCTGGGCATCTTCAGTTAAATTATCATCCAAAGAGGTGATTAATTTTATATAGCAGTATTCAACTTTTTGTGAAAAGGAGATGATACTTTCATTATGATTTTGCTTTAAAGAATTTTGTTAGTTATAATTGCCATTGTGACATTGTTCTTTTTTCGGAATAAATATCTAGTAAATGGTTTTTTAATTCTGGCCAATCTTTGAAATTTTGAGTTCTTGTGACTGCTCGTGCATTATCAATTAATTTTGTTTGTATGATTTCAAATAGAATTGTTTTAAATTCACTTTTTACTAAATTGCATGCTCGATTACAGTTATCTATAAATTCAAATAATTTATTTTTTTTGGTGTCGAATTTTATTAACATTTTTTCTGCTAATTCTAAAGAAATTGACATTTTGTTCTCTGATTCTTTTTCTAATTTTATTTCACTGAATAAATTGTCTAAACTAGGTACGGTAGACCTTTGGATGTAAGTAACAACTCTTCCGACGTCCAATGGTTCCTTTGGGTTTGCAGTTTGCAGAAGGAAGCTCTAAGTTTGCAGAAAATTGTCTTACCAAAATGGCAAATTTTCTTCTTTGGCAAATCTTCTTTACTGGAAAGTATTCTCTTCTTATTGGCAACTTGCAGAGATCCCACTTCTGACACCAATTTTGTAATGGACTTCTTAGTTGAAACATGATGGATCAAGTTTTTATTATTTTATTATAATATACTAACAACAAAAACAATAAGTTGGTTTAAAGTGAAAGAGTAAGTAAATAATAACCGAATGAATAATAATTGTAAACTAAAGTAAAAGTTCAAAATAGCTTCCTTTTACTCTTAGAGTTTACCGTATTTTAGTTATTTCGATATAAATTTTAAAAGCATACATTTTTGCTACTTTTATTATTTAATTTTATTTTTTATTCTTAATCGAGTTGCCATGATTTCTTTTTGTTTAGATTGTCACTATGACAGTTAAATAAAATTATTTACATTTGTTCAGTCGTCGAAATTAAGTACTAACGTACACAAAATGTCGAATTTTAGAAATGGTAAATATGATTTTTATACTGGGTGAATGTGCACGAAATTGCCTCCTCGCGAGCCGAGTGTATGCTGAAAGATATCCAGATATTGAGAGAAAGCCGAGACCAAAAACTTACGAGAAGTTGTTGCAAAGATTTGTAGCAACAGAAAGCACTGCGTACACAAAAAGGATGATAATCAATAAACCCATTATTAATGAAGAAAATGAATTAAGAGTTCTGTTGGCAGTAGAGGAAAATCATTAAATTAAGTAAAATGAAGCTATTTTGAACATTAACTTTAGTTTACAATTATTAGTCTAGTCGCCTATAACAAAATTTCCCAATAAAAACTCTATTTAAACAACATAATTTATAATATTTACAATTATTTCGAAAACGGCTGGATATAACTTATATGCTTGTATTACAAAAAAAAATTGTCTATGAATTATACGTCAAATAGCCAAATAATATACAGGGTGTTCCATTTGAAAAACTTGAGAAAAATTATTTTAAAATGTGGGGTTTTTGAAAGCTTATTATGAACACCCTGTATAAAATAAATAAACGCAATTACTTTCATAGTATCTCTAGACCTCTTGTCATAAATTTCACTCAATGCCGAGGTTAGAAAAATTGTTCTGGATTGTTTTTTTTGATTTTTTTATTCAGGACTGCAAAACTTTTTTTTTTAGTTTTTATTTTATTTCTCCGAAACTACAGAACCAAATTAAATAAAATTTGAGGCACTTATAAACGATAGTAATACGAACCTAAATATGCAATAAAATACTGGGTGTCCCATTTAAAAAAATATAACTTTATGCTGTCACAATTTTTTGGGCCACCCTGTATAATGTAAAATATTTTTAAAACATGCCGCTTTTAATCCAATATCTCAAGCTCTTTCAATATTGTTGATAAGTTCTTCGATAACGATTTAATCTTCCGTCCACGCTTCGTTTGCGGACCCTGTATATTCTCGAGATTTTATTTTCCATAAACATGGAAGTTCAATAAGTTAAATAAATTCCAATAAAAACTTTTTATTAAACTGGCGAAGATCCGACATATTAAAACAATTCGTTATAATAAACTACCTTCACAAGAACGCCTGCCTACGCTACTGCACAAACCGTCGTTTTTAAAAACTGTTTACCACACACACTTCAGATTTGTAACAACCGAGAAGTTATCGAACGTGTTCGACGCATTGACTTTTAAAAGGATATGGACCGGCCTTTCTCGTTTACCGTAAGTTCCTTTCTTGCAGCCAATGTTAGAAGGAAAGGTCCGAGAAAGAGACAGAGCTAGTGCGGGCAAAAAGCCCGCCAAGGGCGTATAATTTACATTCAGATTCTGTACGTTTTGCTTTTACCTATTTAAAAGGTGTAGTTTCGAATATTAGTTATTTATAAAAAAGATAGAAATATTGATGGCCTTTTTAAATCCACTTTTTATATACAGTGTGTCCAAGGATGGATTTAACTATTTATACTTGCAAGACTTTTAGTTTCAGTTTTGAGAGAATTTTTTGTTGCTTTATATATAAATAAAATTTACGTGGAGAAATTTTGTATTGTTATACAGGGTGTGCTAAAAATATGACAATGAATAATTGCAAAATTTAAAATATGTAAAGTAGTTAGTTTTGTCATTATTTAAATACATGGGTCCTGCAAAATGTATTTTTTAACTTATTTATAAAAACATTATTATATACTTACTTTTTAAGGACTAAACCATAATTATTTACACTCTAATGCCTTTTTATACAATTTGAAATAAAACAAGGAACTATAGTAACCTAAGGAACATTCTTAAATACAAGTGTAAAAACCTAAATGGAAAGCCATTACTGATGTCTAAAAATTATTGTGTTCGTAAGTCGCTTTCTTATACTGTCAGGTTTGTCATTGAAAATGGAATTAATGTGAGAAGTCTAATTGTAAAATATTTTTTTAAAATAAGTTTTATTATTTGTAAAATATGTCCCTCTAAAGGATCGTGATCAACACAGTGATCTGACAAGGACAAAAATATTTGCTGTAAATTTATTTTCCTTACAGCTCATAAATAAATTTAAGCATTATCTTGGAACTTGAAAAATTATTCTGTACCTTAAGCACACCTTTAGCAATAATGCAGATTTTAACAACTTCTTTTGAAGCTTTGCAAAGCCCTCCTCTATTCTTTTTAATTAAAAGGCCAGACATAGATGTTTCAGTAGTTAAACATTTAGCACAGGCAGTACAGTTAATCGTGTTAATTAATTTTCTGCTAACAAAGCCAGATATATACCCAATTATATCAGTTAAATATAAAAAATTCAAAATGTTAGCATGGTTTTTAATAAATGCATTGTCATCTTCTAAATGTTCTTCCTCTTCAGTTAGTGTATCTAATTTGCTTGTTTGGATTTTGGAAGTAATATTTAAAATCGATGTATTGTCTTGGGCCATGCAATTGGCACTTTCAGGGGACATAATCTCATTATGTACAAGCAATCTTTTATAGGCGCTTTCAAACTGCCAAGCAGTAGGTTATTTGAAAACCCTCCCCTACGACGGACGGCAGAAAAAAACATTTCTAAGTGATCCTGACTTAGTTTATATGTCAATTTATCACCCTTGCATCTTCTAGTGCAGCAATTTATGGCCGCACAAGACTGAACCATCTTGCAAATACAAAATTTATATTAAGAAATAAACCAATTCAACTGAAATTAAATCACCAAACACAAACACATCCCAATATCAAATAATTCATAAAAATACTGCTGTATATTATTAAGATATTATTATTGGCCAATAGCCTTTACATTACGTTCTGGGCGAATTTTATGACACCACGGCCCCATTCGGAAATACAGGTAGTCCGAACTCAGTCGTTGTGAGAATCGAAAGTTTCTGTTTTATACAGGGTCCGCAGACGAAGCGTGGACGGAGGATTAAATCGTTATCGAAAAACTTATCAACAATACTAAAACAGCTTGAGATATTGGATTAAAAGCGGCATGTTTTAAAAATATTTTACATTATACAGGGTGGTCCAAAAAAGTGTGACAGCATAAAGTTATATTTTTTAAATTGGACACCCAGTATTTTATTGCATATCGACGCTTAAGAAGCAATACCTCCTATCTCCAAAACAGCAATTTTACAGGAGACTAAAAAAACTGATTTATAGCTTTATATGATTTAAGATACCTTAGATAATTTTTTTCTAAACAATTGTTAATGCAAACAGACTATCTAAACTTAGTAAAAGCTTTTTTTTTACACACTTGCTTAAAAATGGAGATACGTGGTATTTTATTTAAATATAATATAACATTGGGAGATACGAGGTATTACCATTAAAAAAAAAAGGAATAAAAACAATTCAAAAAGTACTAATATCTAATTTTTATTTAAAAATAGTAAACTCAAAAGTATAAAAAAACATATTTAGGACACCTTAATCAAGAAATTATTGAAAAAATAAACAAAATTTCATCGAATTCTTCGAAAAAAGAATTATTGATGCGGAAGATTGTCATAAAAATGATGACATTCTTTAGGTAAAACATCTTTCAACTGTTGAAGGTGCTGCCATTTGGTGGTTTTTATCTTTATAGGATTATTGTATAATCTTGGTGGCACGTATCTAGGGTTCTTTTTCAAAGCTTTTAATCGTTGCGGTAATTCTTTGTAGTCTTCGGAGAAATTACATTTGTACATAATTTTACCTCCTGGTAAATACTTAAGACATCTTAATTCAGTTACTTTCATAGAACCAGGCCTAATTGACGAACAAAGTTTGTCACTTGCATAATCTGAGAAAAAATCGTAGGACAAGTATTTTACCTCATAAGGGCGTGGATTCGTTCGTGCTTCTTTAGCAACAGCAACATAATCAGAAGGAAGATGAATGACTCTGTTCTTCAACTTTTTTTCAATAACTGCATGAACAGAGTCACATTCCATCTGGGTATGACCACGTTCCAAATATTTTTGTTCCAATATAATATTATTATTAATAGAGAACTTAAGAAGGGCACTTGACATTACGCAATTTCGATTTTGATATGTACAACCATCAGTCCATATGACAATAGGTTTTCCAGAATCCTTGTACTTGTTGAGATAATCTATGAGGCAGCTAGCAAAAACTGAAGCAACTAGCTCACCTTCCGATTCGTTCCACCAGTAACAAACTACATCATGAGTAGCTAAGTTAAATGTAGTATAGTTGTGAACGCACAACTTTGTTTTATAATACAAAGCACTGGCGTTAAAAAAAGGTGACAATTTTACAGCTTGTAGATCTGCAGTGATCACAGAACATTTTCCTTCTTGAGCTTTCTTCTTATCTTCATTTTTCTCTTGCCTTGCCATCTCCTTTCGTTCGATATGTAGTTTATACTCTGCCTCTGTCAAATTTCCAATTTCGTGTTTTACACAAGTATCGCAAGCATCTTTTTTAGGGTGAAAAATTGAGATATTCATTTTAGAAACAGTTTTATCAAACACTTGTCTACTTAAATGTAAAATCTTCTTTTCATTACAATATTCCACATAGTGATTGAAAAATTGTGTCATTGTTGTAAAAAGCTGTTCCAAATATAGTTTGGTGGTTTGTTTTCTACAATAGTGAGACGGTAGTTTGGGTGTAGCCTCTAAATAAGTTATCAAATTGTTCATTTGTTCTTCTTTCTTGGGTTTTCTTAATGTTTCACTTCTAGCTTCATTTTTGTTTTCTTTGCTCATATGAATTCCCGCATGATTTTCTTTTTCAATTGCTCAGTTTCTTACTGACCATTCACCCAAGCTAAAGGTGTTTAAAAAAGTTTTTTTGCAAACTTGTGTTCTGATTCCCCCAATATTTAGATGGTATATGAAAGTAGAACTTCTTCTTGATTTATTTGCTGATGTTCTAGTTCTTGAAGCAGTTTGGCAGTCAACTAGGGAAGATATAAAAACTTTTCTTTGCTCCCAGTCCATATAATTCCAAAATCTCTCATACTGAACCAGTCTTTCTTCTTCTTTGATTTCATTGCAAAACCTTTTATTAGATTTTTTACAAATTTCTGAGTTACATGCCTCCTTCATTTTTCTTGCTTTTCTTATGGTGTCATGAAACACTTTGCTACTGTTTCCTGGTCTTCTGTACCCTAGATATTCTTGGCCTTTCATCCTTAATTTTTTTTGCTTTTTAACTTTCCATTCATTTAAATCTGCTATGTTTTTTCTTTTTAGTTTAGGTTTAACTAATCTAGACAATGGTAGCAAATACTCAGGATCGCTATCAGTTTCATCTTTATTCGTTACTGGTTGTTCTTCTTTATTCGTTACTGGTGTCTCATTCACTTGTAGATAATTATTGCTGTTTTGTTCAGATTCAATCACTTCGCTGCTACCATTTAAGTTATTTACGATTTCCATGTCGTTAATGTTAATCTCCTCTAACTCACATACTTGTGGTAAAATAATATTTTCAGTGTTAGGGTCATTAAAGTTATTAATTTCTTGATCTTCATTTATTTCAAATTCAACTTGTTTGTCACAATCATTTATTGATATTAAGCCTGGCTGCATATTATCCCAAATATCTTTCTCAATTTCTATAATAATTGGGGGGTCCGGGGTCTTTTGTTTTGCACAGGTTTGGTTACTGCGAGTTTGACCTAGAAACAACAAACAAGAAATTACCGATTTGATAGTAAATGCGAATAATAAATTTTTTTTAACTAAAATTATTATAGCAAATTTATAAGTATTTCTTAGCTTCCAAATACTGCACTCTCACATTATAACCCGATCTAATATAAAAACTTTTACTCACGAGTTATAATAGATATAAAAATAATTACCTTGCAGTTTCACGCCATAGTCATTTGTTCTTAATGCCTCCATGATTTCATTATCACTAAACATTCCATCATCGTTTTCATCCATTTTTGGTTTAAGAAAGCTCCAAAAACCAGTCCAAATATATTTACAAAAGAACTTACACGTGTTACTTGCACCTCTGGCAAATGTAAACTGACATAATAGCTCGTATATCCCATCGAGGTCCGTCAATTTCCCGCCAGAATACCACGTAACTCCAAAAATTTGTGACGTTTTGGAGATACAAGGTATTTTGATATTTGGTGGATATACGAGGTATTGTTTGATGTTCATTTAAAGCGTTAATATTAACCTTGGACATACGAGCTATTGAGAACTATTGGATATAAGGGTGAGTATTAATTTTATGGTATAATATCATTTTCAGTAAAAATGGAGATAGGAGGTATTGTTTCTTAAGCGTCGATATTTAGTTAAAAACTAAAAAAAAGTTTTGCAGTCCTGAATAAAAAAATCAAAAAAAAAGCAATCCAGAACTATTTTTTAACCTCGGCATTAAATGAAATTTATGACAAGAGGTCTAGAGATACTATGAATGTAATTGCGTTTATTTATTTTATACAGGGTGTTCATAATAAGCTTTCAAAAACCCCATATTTTAAAATAATTTTTCTCAAGTTTTTCAAATGGAACACCCTGTATATTATTTGGCTATTTGACGTAGAATTCATAGACAATTTTTTTTTGTAATACAAGCATATAAGTTATATCTAGCCGTTTTCGAAATAATTATAAATATTATAAATTATGTTGTTTAAATAAAGTTTTTACTGGGAAATTTTGTTATATGCGACTAGACTAATAATTGTAAACTAAAGTAAATATTCAAAATAGCTTCCTTTTACTCTTAGAGTTCACCGTATTTTAGTTATTTCGATATAAATTTTAAAAGCTTACATTTTTTATTCTTTTATCTTAAAATCGATCGGTAACTTTTTAATGGTTTACATTTGTTATGCATAAGTTCATTTTCTTAATACTATTTTAATAACCTAGCGTTCAATGATATTCCTTATTTTTTATTTTACTATAAACTAAATATAATTTAATTGATTTATTACGTGACATTTGTAATGGATTAAACTTAACAAAATAATGAAACACAATAAAAGTTTAAGAAAACAAAGGTTTTGACAAGGTGAAACTAAATAATCCCTTATGAAGCGGTAAATCGGAATGTATTGCCTGGCTCTAATTATAGGTTCAAAGGTCCTTCCTTGTTCTTGAAGGCATAGATGTAGCCTTCGATCAAAATTTATCTGGACATCTTGAAGAGTTCTTATTCTAATATTTCTAAATGCCTCTCGTATGCGATCTTTCGTATCTTCTCTATTAGTAGGAGCTATAGTATAGACTTGTTCTTTGACATATCCCCAGAGGTAGAAATCAAGGGGTGTTAAATCAGGGGACCTAGAATTAAAGATCTCGTATTACAGAAACCGTTTTTAAAAAGACTAAACAAACTATTACCACGAAGTTCTTTATTCGAATAATATCTTATTTTCTACATTACAGGGTTTATATACCAAAGCGGTGACAATGAAAATACTTATCACTAACAACTATTTTCTAACACATTATCTTAATGGTAATGGGCGAAAGTGCCATTGAAAGGTTATAATATAGGAATGTCTGGTTCCTTAATTCCTCCCTCCTTAGGCTTGGATCTCCTGAGACAAGCAAGAGCTAATTTGAACTGCTTGAAGAGGTATTGCGGATTCTTCTGTAATTTCGATTTTCCTGTCTCTTTTCCTACAATTTCTAATTTTTGAACCATATTTGTATGCAAAACACATTGAACATAATATAATCAATATCGCATACAAACTAAAAGACGTTGAACGATTTTCCCATTTTAAATTGGTTAAACCTATATTATTTTGCAAATCTTTCATTTTACTTTTAACGTCATTATACGTGTCTAAAGGTTGAAAGTTAATTCTTTGTACTTGAAAATTGTAAAAGTTACCTTCATTTGGTATTTTAATACTGGTATTCAAAAATCCTTTAAACACATAATTATTATTTAAGGCTGACATTTCACAAAATTTACTAATTATAGTAGGTCGATTAACAGTAATATGAGTTTTATTACAATGTTCAAATAAGGACAGCTTTTGATTTGTGTTTACCAACAGTTGATTATTATTCATAACACTAATTTGTGAATAATTATCGCTATTAACTACTGGGCAATTAGTTAATGTTTTAATATTACATTCATTGTTTATAATGTTGTAACATAAAGCCTGCTTGATACTTAATTCTATACATGGTTTTTCTAGAAAGTAAATATACTTATCTTCTAATACATACGTAGTCGGTACAATAAGTAAATTAGTTTGATTAAACAGGGTTGGATATATCTTTTGGTAATTATAAATAGTTCTATAAATAATAGGAATTTTTAATACAAAGATTATTTCTTGATCAGAGACTATAGTATTTAATTTGCAGAGATTCATAAACTCAAAATAGAAGAGTTTAGAAAAAGGAATAAGTTCGTTGTAAGAAAAGATAGTGTTTAATAGACGTTCTATTTCGATTATATCTGAAACATTTATAAGTAAAAGGTTAATTTCTTCTGTAACACTAAAAGTAATAATATTTAATAGCTTATCGATATATGTTTCGAAACTTTTTATATTAAAGATTTCTTTTAGGATGATTTCTTGAATTTTTATTTCTTCGTCAAATTTATTAAGAATTTTTAATGTTTGCAATAATTGAGAGTTTATATTTTTGGTAGTGTTTTCAAATTTATTTTGTAAAAATGTTAATACTGATAGAGTTTTGGTATTTTGAAGATTTATCGTGTCTTCATTATTTCGTAGAATTTGCATATTTGACATTATTTCTTTAAGATCAGTTTGGTCTAAATTACCGGTAACATATCTGATGGTTGTACCTAAACCGTCAAATAAACTGCGTTTATTTCTTTGTTGTTTTAATAATTTAATTTTTTCTTGAAGTGAAACTAAAGAGTCCTCTAAATAATTATATAGGGTATTATTATTTGTTTTTAAGCCTATGAAATAAACATTCGTAACGTAATTTTGTATATTCTTATTAATAGAAGTGAGATTAACATGAAAATAAGTTTTATGATAAAAATTAACTAAGGAAGCTAAGCCTAAATTTTCTTGTATATACGGAACATTTTCAATCATTTGAAGTTCCTGGCTGTTGGCCGTCTCTGGAATCAGGGATATTGTCGAAATCCTGCAAAGAAAATTGTCGTCTTTGAGGACGTACATTTCTTAAATGAAAAGTTAAATTGGGTTCTTCATTGATTTCTAATTTTTCTTTATTCTGTTTTAGTTTTTTATCATTAATTTTTCGATATAGGGCACGGGTTTTTTGTCCTCTTGCCGTAGAAGTTTTTAGATATATTGGTTGATTTAGTTCGATAGTGGGTTCTGGAATATTTTCATTTCTTTTTTCAAGAGTTATTTTTGCTTTTTCTCTTACATTATGTGAGAGTTTTTCATAAAAAGGTAGTATTTCATTTCGACGTTTTTCATTATAATGTTCATAAATGTTTTTGTCAATTTCCATTAAATGTTTATTTAAATTCTCATAAGGGCCATAAAGCAAAGAAAAAGGGGTAAAATTTGTGGTGGAGTGAACACTTTGATTGTATATTAAAATAGAGGTTATCATTAAATCTTTAATATGATCATTTTTATTTTGCATACGTAAGATTCGTAATTTTTCTTTTAAAGTACTATGAAATCGTTCTAAGGGCGATAAGGAAGTGGGATTCATAGATGAAGTGACGTGGTATTCGACATTATGGAGTCTAAGATATTCTTTAATTGTTAGATTATTAAATTCACCTGCGGAATCTGAAGTTATTTTGTCAGGTAGATTATGATGTGACATAAAATGTCTTAATTTATTCAAAATAATAGTGGCGGCTTTTGAAGGTATATGATAGGCCTGAGCATATTTACTAAAAAGATCGATTATGGTTAGAAAATTTTCGTTCTCAATGCTAAAAGTGTCTATAAAAATATGTTCGAAAGGTTTGCTAGCTATAAAAGGTCCTTTAAAAGGTGTTTTAGTAGGATTCCTCTCATATTTCGACATTAAACAAATTTGACATTGGTTTATATAATTTGTTATTAATTTTTTTATCATTGGTGTGTAAACGAGTTTTTGAAAATGATTATGTGTTTCGTTGATACCATTATGCGTTTGACTATGATATAGAGATAATTCAGCCGTGAATTGTTCTTTATTTAAAAGAGTTGGTTTAAAAGCGGCTTTGATAAACTTTATATTTTTAAAATGATCTTTAAGAACGTTAATAAGCTTTGGTTCTAATGTTTTCTCTTCATAATATACTCCATATTTAAGGTTGGGGTTTATGTATTCTTTTATAAATTGCAATATATTCTTATTTTCGTTGCCATGTCTTAAGGTAACTTGAAAAGAATTTTTACTTAATTTTTTAGTCGAAAATACATCTTCTAACTTAAATATAATATAGTTTTTAAAAGTGTATAGATGTCTCTCAGAATAAGAAAGACCGCAAATCGGATTTTCTCTAGATGTATGTACAGTGATGTCATCGTCGTTGTCATTGATTAAATTTAGTCTATCAATTAAAGGTAGGTCGTCAAGAATATCAGAGTCACTACTTTCTAAAGTAACATCATTTAATATTTCGTCAGCGTCATCAAAATTTAGATTAATTTCCGATTCAAGATTAGGAAGAATAGATAGTAATTCGTCGTCTTCTTTACTTAAAGCGTCATTTTTTTGTTTTCGCGTGAGAGCGTTAATTTCTATCCTACTTAGAGCATCTGCTACTTTATTTTCTTTACCCTTTTTATATCTAATTTCAAAATTAAATTCTTCTAGTCGTAGTTTCCAGCGTATTAACCTTTGATTAGGCTCTTTTAGCGAAAATAACCAAGTAAGAGGTTTATGATCGGTTTCAATTATGAATTTTTGACCAAAAAGGTAAGGGCGGAAATGTTTGCAAGAATCTACAATGGCAAGTAATTGTTTTTCGATAGTGGCATAATTCCTTTCAGCCGTATTTAGAGTACGAGAGTAAAAAGAGATAGGTTTACCACTTTGTGATAATACCGAACCTAATGCTATATTGCTAGCGTCGGTTGTTAAATAAAATTCTTTCTTAAAATCAGGGTATGCTAATACGGGGGCATTACATATAGTTTCTTTACAAATATTAAATGCTTCAAGATATTCCGGATCTTTTAAATTAATTTTTTCATTTTTTCTTAAGCACTTTGTAAAAGGTTTTGCTAGGTGTGCAAAATTTTTAATGAATTTTCTATAATAACCTATAAGACCTAATCTTCGTTGGGTTTAATACCGTTAGGAGTTATAACATGTCCTAGAAAAGGAACTTCTTTTCTTAGGAATTCTGATTTGTCTAATTGTATTTTTAAATTAAATTGTTGAAGTTTTTCAAATATCTGTTTTAAATGTAAAATATGTTCGTCAAGAGATTTTGAATAAACGACTATATCGTCCATATAAACAAAGCAAAATTTATGTAGATATTCTAAAAGAACGTGGTCCATCATTCTTTGGAATGTGGCCGGTGCATTTTTAAGACCAAAGGGCATTCTTACATATTCATAATGACCGTTTTCTACTGTAAACGCGGTTTTTTCTATTGAATCTTTGTGCAAAGGTATTTGGTGAAATCCTTGTGCCAGACCGAGAGTAGTAAAGTATTGACATTTTCCTAAATTTTCTAAAATTTCCTCTGTTCGCGGTAATGGATATTTATCTTCGATGGTTTTTTCATTAATTTTTCTGAAATCTATGACCATACGCCATTTTTTTTCGCCTGAGGCGTCTAATTTTTTTGGCACAATCCAGACGGGACTGGAATATGGTGATATTGAAGGTTTAATTATTTCATTATCTAATAATTTAGCTACTTGATTTTGAATCTCTTGTTTTAAATGATATGGGTATCTAAAATTCTTTACATAAACTGGATCATTATCCTTGGTTCTAATGGAGTGAGAAGTGATGTTACAAACAGACAATTTCTTTTCGGGGTTATAAAATACGTCTTTGAACTTATAACATAATTTTTTTATTTTTGCCTTCTCCTCAACATTCATATGATCTATTCTAATAACTTTCTCTATTTGTATATTATTTGAATTTTTCAAATGATTAGATTTTTCAAATCTTTCTTTGATATCAAAGTTACTTAAAGGTTCAGTGTTAATATTATCTATGTTCAAATTATTTATTTCATAGGGGTAGTTTACTTCGTAATTGTTTACGTAGCATATACTTTCAGGTATAGAAGTATTATCATTAATTTTAATACTCGGTACTAAGACTTCTCCATTCTTTATTGAGCTTCTTATTTTATTATTTTTATTAATATCTTCTTGATAGTAAATTTTTGTATGAGGCATTATTAAACATTTATTTTTTGTATCTATAGTACATTCTAGATTAACTAAATCTTTAAAACTAAGTAAACAGTCAAATTTTTTGTGCCATGGTAAAATTAAAAATTCAATAGGTGTGAAATTTTTAAATTCCGATAAAATTGGTATTTCGACAGCGTAATTGCCTTTGATAGTTTTATGACACGTAGTAATTTCAAAACTGTGATTATATATTAATGAAGGAAAGAGTTTAAAAGCTACTTCAGGGTTCATTATACTGGATGATGCGCCTGTATCTATAAGAATTTTTAATTGATGATTATCACTAAAAATAAAAGGAAGTTGCGTTTGATACGTATAATTATTTAAATCTAAGTTATATTTTGAAATGGGGGGTCCAATGTAAAATTTTCATTGGGTTCCTCTTCAGAGTTTGTTTCTGTATTATGAATTTCTTCGATAACTTTATCAGGGCGATTATTACCTTGCCTAGCGAAATGATTGTATCCTTGATTGTAATTTTTATTTTGAAAATTTTGTTGACCATTATTAAAGCGTGGTTGCCAATTATTATTAGGTCTTGGTGTATACGTATTTCTAGTACTAATAGACATAGGTGTTGGTTTTGGTAAGGTATTATGATTATTTTGTGGTCGAAAAACATTTATTTTTGGTTGTTGAAACGCTTGAATATTAGTGGGGAATTGCGATTGTTGAGGCCTTCTGGGAGGTAAATTAATAGGTCCTCTAGGAAACGATCTTTCAAAGTTAAAATTGTTTCTATAAGAATTAGTATTTTGCGTATTTGTAGGCGGTTTAAATGTATTTTTTGATATATTTTGTCGCAAAAAGTTTTTATAATTTATTTGAGTTTGTATATTGTCGTATTCTCTACAAATGTTAACACATGCGTCTATGCTTTTAGGAGTTTGTTGTCTAACAAATGAGCAGTAAGGCTCTTTTAAACCTGAGACAAAAGCGTATAATGCTTGTCTCTCATAATCCTTAAATTTTAATTCAAGTAACTCTACTTGATCTGAATATTCTATTTGAGCATTTTCTTTCAACTTATGTAATTTTTTATTGATGTTTAATGCAAATTCTTCGAAATTTTCATTATTATTTTGATAACTAGTTGTAAGTAAAGTAAGAAGATTTTCTTCACTGCAGGGATCTTTATATTTGTTTATTAAAAGAGTTTTTAATTCATCAAAAGAACGTGGGTTATGTAATGTAACTAAATCTCTGGCTTCGCTTTTAATTTGCGAAATTACATATCTAAAAAAATACAAGGTTAATGTTTCATCTGTAAAAGTAAATTTGTCTAAGAATTCTTTCGTATTTATTAAAAAATAATTAAGGTCTTTGGATCCTCCAAAATATTCGGGGACCATGCATTTAGCAAAATTAAAACGAATTTGGATCTCACTGTAGGACATTGTATTACTAGTGGCCATATTCGAATTTATTAATTTAGAATCTCTTTTTAAAGGCGATCTATCGCGGGACATAAATTATAATCTTTGTCTTAAAATTGTTTTCTTACAATAATTAATAATATTAAATGCCTAACACACTTATTATAAAAGTAAAATGGAGTGCAAAAAATGGGAAATTCGTAAAAATTACTTACAAAATAAGTACTAATAACATCGATGTAGGAAGATTAGAGACGTTCAACTTGACCAATACTTCTCCTCCTTCAATCGTGTCTAGTGGTTGAATACTGGAACTGGCTGATTGCAAAACCCAAGATTTCGCTGAAGGAATCTTCTAGGTCTGGACAGCTTGTTTGGCTTCGTGTTCTTATTTGCACACTAGTCTTCGTTGATTACTTCTTAAGAGTTGAAACTCACTCGATCACTACTTGTTTGATACAAAGGATCAATGAAGTAATCCTGTTCGCAGCGCCAATTAAAGATCTCGTATTACAGAAACCGTTTTTAAAAAGACTAAACAAACTATTACCACGAAGTTCTTTATTCCAATAATATCTTATTTTCTACATTACAGGGTTTATATACCAAAGCGGTGACAATGAAAGTACTTATCACTAACAACTATTTTCTAACACATTATCTTAATGGTAATGGGCGAAAGTGCCATTGAAAGGTTATAATATAGGAATGTCTGGTTCCTTAATTCTAGGAGGCCAAGCTATTTGTCCACCACGTCCGATCCACTGGTTACCTCGCCAATGATTTAAAAATTGTCTTACCGGCTCATAGTAATGAGGGGGAGCGCTGTCTTGCTGAAACCAGAAGTTTTGGAGAGTGTCGGCTTCTACATTTTCGAGGTCCTCTTGTTCCGGCTGAAAATATTTCGATTTTTCGAGGTTTTTCCCGACTCACTGTAAATCAAAGGGCAACGTTTGAAGTTTGCAGTAAAATGGGCAGATAATAATAATAATAATAATAATAAACGTCTTTTATTTCAAAATAACATCAGAAATTATAGCAGAATACAAAACAAAAAAAATATATAATAGTAAAAAATACTGCAAGAAAAAATAAATATATGAGGCAGCATAAAAGCCTGGCGCAGTCTAGCTACAGTAGCTACTCTACTGAACCAGTCAGATACGCATACTTTAAGTAGCTAAGTTGATTTTATTGATTATTAATAATTAAATAAAAATTTTCATGTTCGTAACCAATTACTAAAAAAAATTAAATAACACATACTCATTAGTCATTAATAATTAGATGATAATAGACTTCATAACCAACATTAAAAAAAAAAAAAAAAATACATAACAGCAAACAACAATAAAGAGCCAAATTTAAATTGATCCTAATACATTCACAACAACAAAAAGAAAAACAAAAAAAAAAGAAAAAGAAAAATGCATTAAATATAAATTTCAGTGATTCTGTATGTGCAAAAGATATTTTTTGTATTTTACTCGAAATAAATCCGCATTCAAAAGCAACATTTCAGTGGGCAACGAGTTATAGTATTTGACAGCATTAAAAGAAAATGAACGCTGGAACATGGCACTCTGATGATGAAGCATGGTCAACTTACCCCTCCCCCTGACCCCCCTATCATGAATGTCATGACGAAAAAGCAAACGCTCACGAATCGAGAGAGGGGAATCTGCGTTATTCATTATTTTGATGAGGAATGTGCAAAAATGAAGGATCCTACGCTCATCCATCCTTAGCCAATTAATAACCCTATATAAATGCGAAATATGATCAAACTTTCGCACACCATACACAAAACGTAAACAGGCATTCTGAACTTTCTGTATTCGAGATCTACTTTCAGCATCCAGGCAAAAACCATAAACGAAGTCACAATAATTGAATTTGGACAGAACGAGAGACTCGCACAGATCCTTTCTTAGTTTGAAACTTAACACGTGTCTATTGTTATATAACATTTTTAAAGAAAGAAATGTATGCTGAAATATTTTCTTAAGATGTTCTTTAAACCTTAATTCAGTATCAAGAAATAAACCCAAATTCTTTGCACAATCAAGAATGTTCAACCTTGAGCCATTTATGGATATATTTAATGTGTCTTTTAGGATGGAAACCTTATTCTTATTACCGAAAATTAGCATACAGGACTTAGAAGGATTTAAATGTAAATTGTGGTTCCGAGAATGTGTACTTAATGTTTTTAGATCGTGATTTATGTAAAATTCAGTCTCCATACAATATTCAGCATCAAAACAAAAATATATTTGGGTATCGTCAGCGAAAGCCTGAACTTTACAATATTTTAACGACTTAAGTATATCCGAAGTATATATAAGGAAGAGTAAGGGACCCAAAATTGAGCCCTGAGGCACACCAGAAAGTATGTTGACTTGGTCAGAATAGCTATTGTTAGAAAAAATTGTTTGAAATCGGTTAAATAAGTATGACTTTATAAGAAGAGATGATTCATTGCTAAAACCATAATATTTTAATTTAGAAACAAGAAGTTCATGATTAATCGTATCGAAAGCTTTCGAAAAGTCCAAAAGTATTAGTATACTGTTCATTTTCTTATCATTGGCACGTATGATATCATCAATTACATTAGTTAAAGCTACAGTTGTTCCAAAGTCTTTTCTAAATCCACACTGTGTCGGAGGAATAATATTATTATCAGTAAAGTAAGTGTACATTTGATTGTGCATAAGTTTCTCAAAAATTTTAGAAAGTGCTGGAAGAATGCTTATTACGCGAAGGTCATTCAAACTAGTTGGATTATTTACCTTTGATAACGGTTTTCCAATTGATATCTTCCACCGGTCAGGAAAATAACTTACCTCCAGACAGCAATTGATTATATGGGTAATATACTTATCAATATACGGGCTACAATATTTCAGCATTAAAGGCGAGATTTCATCCCCCCCTGTCGCATTTGTTTTAATACTATTTAAAATTTTATTAACGTCAGATATCTCCGCTAGCCTAAATGAAAATTGCAAGTTATCATTAAAAATATTATTATCATAAAAGTTAATTTTATCATTACAGTTAGATGTATTTTGAACAAAGGTGGCAAAAAAGTTATTAATATCATTAGGGTTCGATAATGCTTTCGGTATTGAATTATGTTTACTAGCACATATATTATTATCTCTTAAAGCCGACCACAACTTCTTAGTATCATTCTCAACAGACAAATTATCAATATAACTTTTCTTTTCTCGTCTTATCGCAGCCAGTGTAAAATTTCTGAGATATTTATAATAGGCCCAGTCTTCATCCAGCCTGGTCCTTTTAAATTTTTGCAAAGCACCATCCCTCTGTTTCATATATATTCTTATGTTGGCGGTTAACCAGGGTGCTCTAGGTTTGGTTATTCGCGATTCTTTCATTGGGGCATGCGCATCAAACAAGGTTAAAATTACATCATTTAGAATTTTAATTTTTTTGTCAATATCGTGTTCATAAAGTATATTATCCCAAGGCAAGTCATGCATATTTGTTAAAAAGTTATTTACATTAAAATTTTTATAAGAGCGATATCGAATCATTCTGGGAACAGAAGGCGGTTTCGCTATATTGCAGTCACAATAAATAATTCTGTGATCTGAAATATTATCAGCGGGAATAACTCCAGACTTACTTACTAAAGACTGATTAGTTACAAATATTGCATCAATCAAGGTACTTACAGACCCAGATATGCGGGTAGGCTCCTCTATAATTTGCACAAGGTTATAATTTTCAAATAGTGGAGTTAAAGGATTATGCAAATTAAGTAGATTAATGTTGAAATCACCCAAACAAAAAATTTCATCAACTGTGGGATAAAGAGCAGAAAATATATTATCAAAATCAGGTATTAATCTGTTAAAGTTCACTGCGGGTGGTTTATAAAAAACAGAGAAAGCATATGTTTTTGTTGCGAATTTGACTTTAAATACTAAGAACTCCAATTGTATATTTATGTTAAAATCAAATGTAATAGTTTCAATAGTATAATCAGTCTTAACATATGCTGCTACTCCCCCACCCCTACCAATCCGGTCCCTCCTGAAAAACTGATAACTAGGGATTTCAAAAATAACAGAGCTATCACCATCAGAGAGCCATGTCTCAGATAGAAGAAAAATATCAAAATCATTATCCTCAATCAAATTTTTTAATTCATTAAAACCTGTAAACAATGACCGCACATTCAAATGACCCACCTTCATGTTACTCAGTAAACACTAGCAGAATACAAATCAAAACAAGGATCAACTCAACTTAACAACTACTGAAAATATATGTTGCTTATGAAAACAAAAACTAAGTAATTTGCACTCTAATAGCAAAATATTATTTATAATTAAAAAAGCCATCATTCAGTCCATATATCGCAATATTAAATAAAAAATAGTACTTAAGACAAAAACCCCAAATAGGAAAGCCAGACGGAATAGAGAAAAATTTAACATATAAAGTCAATTAGTGCAGAAGTTATCTCCGTCTAATTAAATAAATCATTATACTACGCCAATATTAAAATTAAATAAATACCTGACAGTTTATAGTAAAGCATTGAGACTTTTCTCATCAAAAATACGATGCACAGTATTATTAACCTTCACATAAATGTTACCATTGAGCACCCACGAATTTTTATCATGATGAAGAAAATTAAGGTAAACTTGTCCCGTTAAACGTTGTTCAAAAAAATATTATCATCCTTTTTGTGTACGCACGCTTCCTGTTGCTACAAATCTTTGCAACAACTTCTCGAAGGTTTCTGGCCTTGGCTTTCTCTCAATATCTGGATATCTTTCAGCATACACTCGGCTCGCGAGGAGGCAATTTCTTGCACAATATTCTCATGTATAATCATTCTAGACTTTAAAAATTACGTATATATCCTTTGAAACGCATCATTTTAGTCAGCGAGACGTTCGAATATCCAAAACAACTACTTCCCTGGCACTGTACACTACGGCAGGCATAAAATTATATTCCAATAAATTCTTTTTATCTCTTTAATAATTGAATGAGACCAAGAGGCTTTTGTTAACTCTCAAATTTGGCATTTTCCCCACAAAATGTCGAGAAATGGCATCTATTGTGATTTTATGGCCGCACCTATACTGAATTTGAATCACTTATGATAATTTCTGTTTTTAGCCAATATTTATTTTCATCGAAAGCGGAAGTCGGCCCTACCACCGTAAATCTATTTCTTTATACAATGCTTATCGATTAAATTAATATTTTGGTAAAAAAATTAATACCTATTACTATACTGAACATTAAATAAATATCATTAAAATATTTTACCGACGTCACAGTCATAGTTCAAAAATTGCTTTCTACAGCTACAAAATACCCATTGGTTATTCAAAATCACACGAATATATCTAAGATTGTTGCTTTGCAAGATTAGTTTTTACGCCATACTTGTGAACTGAGTTATGACGCTACTCTCATAGAGAAACAGATTGAACATACACTATGGTAGGTACTAGCAAAATTTTAAACCCCGGTTTGGTGCCAATGGCATTTCTAGTCATAAATTTTGCAAAACGGGTAACATAAAATGTTGTTTTGTCCGTCCAAATTTATTGTGTGTTTGGTTTGTTGGGTGCAATGCAATTAGGGGATTATATTACTCTAGAAGGTAAGGTTTTTAATTAAATATTGTCATAATGGTGTGAAATGATTTGCACACTGCACACCAAAATATTCACCATACAAGGGTAGTTTACGTAACGTGGCTTCATCAAACCATTGTTCTAATGGAGGTAGAGGTCGCAGGTAGAATGTAACACACACACCCAATGGTATTTTGTAAAGTCTGTTTCGTTGCCGTTGATAGCTCGATACCCTCATTAAAGATTCAAAACAAGGGCCCGGTGGCCTAAAATATTTTACCTATAAAATGGTCTTTTTACGTACATCTAGCATAAAGATGAAGAAATTTTGACCTATTCCACCGGGTAACAGATAAAGTAACAATAGAGCCATAAAATGAAATGAAAGGATAATGATTAAAACGGCCCATCATGGTCGGAGAGTTGGGTTTTTAATGTAACCGCTTATTATTTTATTTAAATGTAATAGATTTTATTATTTACAAGAAAACTAATTTATTTACAGATCAAAAAATATTGACAATTTCAATAATTATAACTCGATAAAATGGTCCTCAGAAGAATCTGAAGAGTCATCATGTCCTACGCTTATTACTAAAGGCTCAATTTCCATAGTTGTGTCAATTACGTTGTCAAGTTCCCACATTTTTTGTTCCTCTACTATAGCATGTTTTATGGCGTTTTGCCAATTTTCTGATGACACATTTGCTAAAGAATGAAGCAAGAGGTGTCGCACTTCTTGCATTTTAAAAGTTTTGTTATTTCTAGCAACATATCCTTTTACTTGAGCCCATATTAATTCGATAGGATTTAGCTCACAATGGTAAGGTGGTAAACGGAGCACTATAATACCTCGATCTCTTGCCATCTCGTCAATAACATACTTTTTATACTGTGATTTATGTAGCCTAACAATATCCAAAAGTTCTTTTTTTACCATGGTATTATCGTAACTCAATTCCTTTCGTTGTAACCAGTTTACGATTTCCGCCTTTTTCCATGAAGTTGTGGGAAGATTCTCTTTTAGCCTAGAGTGATAGCTGGCATTATCCATCACTATTACAGAATTAGCGGGAATGTATTCTATCATTTGCTTAAAATATTCCTCGAAAACATCAGCAGTCATTTCTTCATGATAGTCTTTAGTAGAATTCGACTTGAATTGTAATAATCCTTGATCCAAAAAGCCATTTGAACTTCCTATATGAGTTATAATAAGTCTGCGTCCCTTTCCAGATGGTGGTCTAAGTCCTGTTGACCAGCCTTCCATGACAGCTTGTCGAGAACTTAGGACATTTTTATCTTGCCAAACTTTAGATACGGTGTGCCCTTCGTTCAGCCAAGTTTCATCCAAATAGAAACTGTTTTTGCCTTCGCTGCGGTATTTTCGGATGGACCTTAAGTATTGACGTCTCCAGCAAATAATATCTGCTCTATCAATAAGAAAAGATTTTCTGTTTTGCTTCTCCCATCGAAAGTTCATATCATGAAGTATTTTCCATAGTTTCGTTCGTGATAGCTGTGGTAAGTCCTCGTCGTAGTTAATGGCTTGTAAAATTTTGTCTATAGTTGGTATTTCCTTGGCAAAATAAAAACTATGTACTTTTCTTCTAATACCATTTTTAATGAAATTGTCAATTTCTAACGGTTTCTTTCCTGGGAGTGGTTTTGGCTCACTGAGGTTCTTAGATTTTCTTTCACGCAAGAACCTATATATAGTAGCCTCTCCAACTCCTACCATATTGGCACACTCTGCAATGATGCTACGAACATCACTTGCAGGTTTCTGGTACACTAGAGCATCATGCACGTTTAATATTAATGTCTTTTCTCGGAGAGAATATGTACTCTTGCTAATTTGACGAAGACACGTTGGCGAAAAACTTGAAGCCATTGTTACAAGTATAGGAAATAATTCAACTTTGAGATAATGCAGTATCTAAATACAAATAAATACATAGTTTGACAAACGCACATCAAATGGCGTAATAACATCCTAAAGCAGGCAAAAATAGGTAAATTAATTACCCCTGTTGTACCTACTTTAACCCTAATCCTACTTAACAATGGACAGAGGCCAATTTTCTTATTAAATAAGGTAATTACTATTGGCAACGCCTATGGTTTACGGTTGTTTTATGGCTTCAACTCTCGATATGAGCTATCAACTGCAACAAAACGGACTTTAGCGCTTCAATCCTTTAGTTAAATCAGATAGGAAGACCAAATAGGGTCGACGAATAAAGGTTGCGTCTATCTCTGTAATAATTTCATTTAAACGTTAATACTTGTATAAATAACAACTATCTATGCAATATCATTATTAATTAAAGAAATAAAAAATTGATGAACAATTCAAACATAAAAAATCAATTTTCCCGAAATGATGTTTTTTTAACATGTCCTAGTATTGTTCTAGCACAGCGAAATTATGTGATATTAAACGTCACATTAAGTCAGCTAAATCTACATCATAAAGTTTATTTGGCTATAGAAGCTTTAAATACACAAATGGCAAACTTATCTAATATTTCCATCAGGATTGGCAAAATTTTGTTTTCATTGACATCATTATAAGTAGGTACCTAACATTATTATTTTTTTTTAATAAAATTAGTTATTTGTCAATAACTAGAGAACTTATGTCAGTTGAACCAAATAAAAAACATAATATACTTATAATTTTTATTTTTTTAAAATACACAAATATACATACATTTACTTTTTTTCAAGTAGGTACATAAAATATTTATATATTTTTTTTGAATACACACAATAATTTTGTTTAAAAACTACAATATTTTCTTTTCTATTTACGCTAAGTTTCTTTATGATAGACACACCACTTTTGCACTTAGTAAGATGGTTTTCTACTTTAACCTACACGAAACTATTAAAAAAGTCTATTTTTCGCTTAAATTTAGAAATGTTCTTCTGGGCTACGTTTAGTTTATCTTTCAGGTCCTTCAACTTTCGTTTTATACTGCAAGCTTCATTCTCATTATCGGCAAGGTGGGCTTTCCCCGTGTCGCGGATCTTGAAGCTGTGTCTTATGACTTCTCGTTCGTCTGGTTGGCTGCAATTAATCTCCCAATCCTGCTCTGGTGGTGGTGTTGTCGTCTGGTTCCCTCTTCACAGAAGCCCTAGACTCCTGCTGTTCTGCCGGCAGCTGAGATGGTCTTTTTCCAATTTGACACTAAATTTAGCTGATGGTTTGGTAAATTGGAATGACTTTTTCGCTGATGTCGTCGATGGCTGGCTTGACTCTACGACAGAAGAGCTGGACTCCTGCTGTTCTGCTGGCAGCTGAGATGGTGTTTTTCCAATTTGACACTACATTTAGCTGTTGGTTTGGTAAATTGGAATGGCTTTTTCGCTGATGTCGTTGGTGGTTGACTTGACTCCCCCACTTTTCTTGGCATAAAAGTCGCACTTAGTTGGCTTTGATGATGATGTCAGTAATGTTTCCAACTTTGTCGATGTTCTAGTAGTAGGAGGTACCAAGATAACATCACTGATCACGTTGACTTTTTTTTCTGTTTCTGGCAATCTGATATCGTTATAAGTAGGTACCTAACATTATTATTTTTTTTGAATAAAATTAGTTATTTGTCAATAACTCGAGAACTTATGGCAGTTGAACCAAATAAAAAACATAATATACTGTAAGATATAATTTATATTTTTTTAAAATACACAAATATATATACATTTACTTTATTCAAATAGGTACATAAAATATTTATATATTTTTTGAACACACACAAGAATTTTGTTTAAAAATTACAATATTTTCTTTTCTATTTACGTTTCTTTATGATAGGCACACCACTTTTGCACGTAGTAAGATGATTTTCTACTTTAACCTACACGAAACTATTAAAAAAGTATATTTTTCGCTTAAATTTAGAAATGTTCTTCTGGGCTACGTTTAGTTTATCTTTCAGGTCCTTCAACTTTCGTTTTATACTGCAAGCTTCATTCTCATTATCGGCAAGGTGGGCTTTCCCCGTGTCGCGGATCTTGAAGCTGTGTCTTATGACTTCTCGTTCGTCTGGTTGGCTGCAATTAATCTCCCAATCCTGCTCTGGTGGTGGTGTTGTCGTCTGGTTCCCTCTTCACAGAAGCCCTAGACTCCTGCTGTTCTGCCGGCAGCTGAGATGGTCTTTTTCCAATTTGACACTAAATTTAGCTGATGGTTTGGTAAATTGGAATGACTTTTTCGCTGATGTCGTCGATGGCTGGCTTGACTCTACGACAGAAGAGCTGGACTCCTGCTGTTCTGCTGGCAGCTGAGATGGTGTTTTTCCAATTTGACACTACATTTAGCTGTTGGTTTGGTAAATTGGAATGGCTTTTTCGCTGATGTCGTTGGTGGTTGACTTGACTCCCCCACTTTTCTTGGCATAAAAGTCGCACTTAGTTGGCTTTGATGATGATGTCAGTAATGTTTCCAACTTTGTCGATGTTCTAGTAGTAGGAGGTACCAGGATAACATCACTGATCACGTTGACTTTTTTTTCTGTTTCTGGCAATCTGATATCGTTATAAGTAGGTACCTAACATTATTATTTTTTTTGAATAAAATTAGTTATTTGTCAATAACTCGAGAACTTATGGCAGTTGAACCAAATAAAAAACATAATATACTGTAAGATATAATTTATATTTTTTTAAAATACACAAATATATATACATTTACTTTATTCAAATAGGTACATAAAATATTTATATATTTTTTGAATACACACAAGAATTTTGTTTAAAAATTACAATATTTTCTTTTCTATTTACGTTTCTTTATGATAGGCACACCACTTTTGCACGTAGTAAGATGATTTTCTACTTTAACCTACACGAAACTATTAAAAAAGTATATTTTTCGCTTAAATTTAGAAATGTTCTTCTGGGCTACGTTTAGTTTATCTTTCAGGTCCTTCAACTTTCGTTTTATACTGCAAGCTTCATTCTCATTATCGGCAAGGTGGGCTTTCCCCGTGTCGCGGATCTTGAAGCTGTGTCTTATGACTTCTCGTTCGTCTGGTTGGCTGTAATTAATCTCCCAATCCTGCTCTGGTGGTGGTGTTGTCGTCTGGTTCCCTCTTCACAGAAGCCCTAGACTCCTGCTGTTCTGCCGGCAGCTGAGATGGTGTTTTTTCCAATTTAACACTAAATTTAGCTGATGGTTTGGTAAATTGGAATGACTTTTTCGCTGATGTCGTCGATGGCTGGCTTGACTCTATGACAGAAGAGCTGGACTCCTGTTGTTCTACTGGCAGCTGAGATGGTGTTTTTCCAATTTGAAACTACATTTAGCTGTTGGTTTGGTAAATTGGAATGGCTTTTTCGCTGATGTCGTTGGTGGTTGACTTGACTCCCCCACTTTTCTCTGCATAAAAGTCGCACTTAGTTGGTTTTGATGATGATGTCAGTAATGTTTCCAACTTTGTCGATGTTCTAATAGTAGGAGGTACCAAGATAACATCACTGATCACGTTCACTTTTTTTTCTGTTTCTGGCAATCTGATATCGTTATAAGTAGGTACCTAACATTATTATTTTTTTTGAATAAAATTAGTTATTTGTCAATAACTCGAGAACTTATGGCAGTTGAACCAAATAAAAAACATAATATACTGTAAGATATAATTTATATTTTTTTAAAATACACAAATATATATACATTTACTTTTGTCAAATAGGTACATAAAATATTTATATATTTTTTTGAATACACACAATAATTTTGTTTAAAAATTACAATATTTTCTTTTCTATTTACGTTTCTTTATGATAGGCACACCACTTTTGCACGTAGTAAGATGATTTTCTACTTTAACCTACACGAAACTTAAAAAAGTATATTTTTCGCTTAAATTTAGAAATGTTCTTCTGGGCTACGTTTAGTTTATCTTTCAGGTCCTTCAACTTTCGTTTTATATTGCAAGCTTCATTCTCATTATCGGCAAGGTGGGCTTTCCCCGTGTCGCGGTTCTTGAAGCTGTGTCTTATGACTTCTCGTTCGTCTGGTTGGCTGTAATTAATCTCCCAATCCTGCTCTGGTGGTGGTGTTGTCGTCTGGTTCCCTCTTCACAGAAGCCCTAGACCCCTGCTGTTCTGCCGGCAGCTGAGATGGTGTTTTTCCAATAATTAGCGAGTTACCCATCAAAAGTGTCAAAAATGGGTAACCCTGTACATACAAGATAGGTGCATTAGCTACTCTATTGTATAAGATAGGTGCATACATTAATTTACTAGTTTATTGAACACTTTCTTCAATACCCATCGCCACCGTATTAACTCCTGTTGAGTGATAGGACGACTCCTTCGATACATGCTTATCCCGCATCCACCACAATTGTAAATTTTAATTTTCGGTAAATCCACGTAACTTATTTTACTATTATGACTCCACTGCAACTCAACTCTGCCACAATTAAAACATTGACTATAGATTCCCGGTCCTCTGGACCCTTCTGTGTTTATGCAAAACGTTGGTTCTTCATCCAATGGAAGCATATTGTTTATAATATGAATTTCAAAAAAATATATATTACTACAGCTTATATGGATTTTCTAAGGATACAATATAGACTTGAGTATTCTAAAATCGTTAAGGACACTTTGAAATCTTGAAGATGGATCGAGAATATATCTTACCTTCTTCTTTAATACCTTGCGGGTCTTAAAAAATACACCCACAAAGGGTTGAGGGTGGGAGAGGGGCGCGAGACGCAGAAAATGATCGTTATAAAATATTAGTAATTTTAGTGAAATTTGGGCTATGAAAAGTATCTAAAATAGCACAGATTGTCATATACCTATTACTACATAGTTCAAAAATTGCTTAATACTTTACACAGCACAAAAACTATCCTAACATTTCGATAAAATAAGGTAAAATGATACGAAACATCGAATTAAGCAGTAAAATACACAATTAAAATACATAAACTTAAACTAACAAACCCAATAATATTTAAATACTTATACTAAACTATTAAAATATTCTAATTTATGCTTATATTTACACACATCGATTTTAGCAACACTTAACCTACTCTGTAGTTCATTGATTTTTTTTTCAATTTCCATCACTATCAGTTAAGTAGCTTTTCCACATATCTCTTATTTGGAACGCTCTCACGGCCGAGCCCCGCTCACTTCCCTGGCTCAGCTCCAGTGTCCATGTGTCATCAGAATCCGACGGTGGAATGTTTTCTGGAGTCGCGGTCGGGGTAACGTTTTCATACATATTTTTTTTGGCGGCTGGATACACCGCTTTCTTTTCGGCGAAGCACTCGTGGACGGTTGCTCTGCGTACTTCTGTTTTTTTTCATAGAATGCACGCTTATTCGTTTTATGTGCCGGAAATGTTAATAATTGTTTCAACTTTGGTGACGCGGAGGGATTTTGTACAGCAGGAACGACTATAACGTCCCTAATTACTTGGATTTTTTCGGGCTCTGGTTCCGGTTGTTGATATCCACCCAACCAAGCACACATTACTGCATCGTCCAAACCATTCCAACTGGCTCCCATACCTTCCATCACTTCCTCCTGGATTGCAGCACCCATTATAAGGTATCCCTCTAATAATGATAAACTCATGATTTTAAGTTAAAAAAAAAGAAACAAAAAAAAACAATGTTTATGAAAAACTTAATGTTTTCAACTAAAAGAAAATAAAATCATTTCGGAAAACACCGAAAAAATTTTAACACCATGTATCTTTTCAAACATACCAATGTTGGTAGGAACTATTTGTCTTTTTGGGTAAGGAATCACCATACTTGCGATGATATATGTATATCAAATATGTGAATATAAATATTTTAAAAAAATTGTTGTTATATATTATATTACAACTAATAATAGGAGTTCAAATAAATAATATTTGTATAATATTTGGTTGTTTCCGTCATTTATTATACAACAATACATATATCGTCGCCCTATTTGTGAAAGGTTCTAATCCACAGAAAGCAGAATCTGAGAAAACTGCACTTTTAATATTTTTGTTTTGTCTAAATACAGTATTTTGCATATAATAAACATTAAAAAAACTTTTATAATGTTAAATGTTATTTTATTATTTAAAAACAAACTATAGAACTATTTACGAAAAAACAAAATGAAATATCCATTTTACTAACAAAAAATTGTTGCTTAGAACTATTCACCACAAATAAAATACACATTTTATTAGACTTAGCACTATTTACTACAAAAAAATACTTTTTTTTCGGTCAGGTAACTACATACCATGTAAGTTTAAACAAAATCAAAATAGTGTTTATGTTTGTAAATAATAAACACAGTGTAGTACTTAGTAATTAGGATAAAATAAGACGAAAAAATAGAATCATCAAATAACATATTAAATTAGGAATCAACCTCTTCATCTGAGGAGTCCGAAGGAATTTCGTTAGCAGATCTTAAGCTTTTATAAAACGTGTGATATGTTTCAGGAATGCACTTTGAATCGCAGAGTTTTAATAAGCCATCTAGTTTTCTTTTTTCTATCGGCAATGGGCCTGTATAAAGTGCTGGTATATCATCAGTTAGGGAGCTCTTCATTCTAGTAGCAACCTTTTTAACCAAAATGGATTTAAAATCTAGCTCTAAAAGTCTTTCTTTATAAAAAATCCTAGTGGGGTCCTCTTTTCTATACTGCAACCACTTTATTTTTAGCCAGCTGACTGTTTCACCTGCTTCATTTTTATTGCGATTTTTTATAACTAAAGTAGAAAAATATTTATAGTTTAGAAAATCAGTAAAATTAAGTTCAGTCACTTTATAGAAAGGCTTTTTAGTTTTGGCTGAACGCACAACAGTATACCAACCTTCGGGTGTGTAAATATCAACTTTTGTGCCTCTGGTTTCGATGGCAGAATGAACACTGTCACACTCCATTTCGGAATGGCCAGATTCCATATATTTCTGATTAACAATATCAATTGGTAACATCGAAACTGCTTTTAGGAACATAGCTGCATTAATGATATTGCGATTCTGCCCAGCAGCAGTATCCGAATAAAATGTTACCTCTTTTACAGAGGGTTTTAAGGTTGATATGTGTTTCCACAAGCAAGTAGCAATTTCTGAGGATCCCTTTGCCCCTATTCCTTCATGCCACATATAATTGGTAGCCTCAGAGTTTGATAAATCGTACACCGTAAAGTTATAGGTTTTCAATTTTTGAGTATAGTACAATTTCCCTACATTAAGTGATGGTGTGATAAGTATTTTTTCCATATCCATGGTGTAACATACAAAAGTACTATCTGTTTTGGATCTTTCTTTGTCTGATTTTTTATGATCTCTGGATTCTTGTTTTCTTTTAATATGGTCATTATATTGTTCCTGTAAGCTAAGTTTGCCCTCGTTATCTAAACCTTCAAACTTTGTACAGAAATCGCACTGATCTTTTTTAGGGTGAAAAAATCCGAGATTGAATTCCGTTACAAAAATTTGCCTGTAGTAACTAAATTTTTCTGGCACTACATTGAGCTCTTCACAGTAACTTTTGTAGTCTTCGTAAAGTCTTCTTTCGGATAAACCTTGTGGAAGATATTTTCTTTTTGTCGTGCTTCTGCAGTAATGTGAAGAAACTACAGGAATGGATTTGATATGATCTCTTATTATATTTTTAACCTGCTCAGATTTTTTTTGAGGTGGATTTTTTTTTCCACGCATATCAGGTTGAACTATTCCAGAATCACACTGTTTACTAAGTGCAGTTTTTACTGTTTTACTAGATACGTTAATAGTGGCTAGAAAAAATTTCTGACAAACTTGGTACGTCTGATCTGAAGTTAACCTGTAAACGTAGGTGTTAGCTCGTCTGTCAGTGTTTGCACTATAACAACGCTTTTTTGGAATACAGGAGACTTGCTTTGCAATAAAATTCCATCTCAACTGCTGAGACCTAAGGTTAGTGAAGCTTTCAAAAATCTTACTTCGCTCTTCCCTCGAAAAATGTCTTGAACAGTTATAGTGGCAGTGACATGTAATATTATCCTTTACCTCTTTGGCTGGCTTAAGTTTACCAGTTTGAGTGTAATACTCTTTTCCGTCCAATCTTAAGTTTTTTTGGAAATTACGCTTCCAGGTTGATGGATCCTTTTTTCTTTTCCTAGTAAGTTTTTGATTTGTAGTTGTAGTATTCATAGGTTCGTTATTTTCTTGTTCATTGCCGCTAGATATATCGTCACTGCTGCTGTTAGAAGGACTATAATTAAAATCTGTATTGTCAGCTATATTGTCACTTTCACTCTCAGATAAGTTTAAACTTGTTGAGGGCCTTAAATCTGGCCTCTCTGCACTTGTCGAGGGCCTTAAATCTGGCCTATCTGCACTTGTTGAGGGCCTTAAATCTGGCCTCTCTGCACTTGTCGAGGGCCTTAAATCTGGCCTATCTGCACTTGTTGAGGGCCTTAAATCTGGCCTGTCTGCACTTGTTAATGGATTTAAGTCCAATTTACTTATATGCGGTATTGATTTTAAATCAGACTTGCTTGAGGCCCTCTCATTTGTATAATCTGTAAACAAAAAAAATACGTATTTATATTACAAGCCTGAACTTAGCAACGCATTATAAAATTTTGTTTAATGCAATTCAAATAATTTCTTTAGAAAATTTACTTGACACTTCAAATTTTATGTATTCCCCTGTAAAAAAAACAATTGAAGGCTTTTTGCAATCACTTTTTACCTAGTACACAAACGGCCCAATTTTCTTCTATATTACTAAGTTTGAAACAGTCCCTACTATTTTAGCAGTGCGATTTTTAAAAATAAAATTATTTTAAGCACTCACCTACTAAAGTACGTTGCAATGTAAGAATCGGAATTCCGTGGTCGGTGCTGTCATCAAAGCTTTTATTATCACTAGCAACAGTAACGGCAATACCATCCCTATTCTTACTTGTCTCAGTACAATCTAAAATTTACAAAAGATAACACCACTGGAATTACTCAGGAGACACATAACCTAAAATTTATGCAAACATGTTACATAATATCTAATTATTTAAATTACAAAGACAAAACAGAACTTACCTAATGCTACAGGATTTAAAACTGTATAACATGGCTGAGTTTCCTTATTTTCTTTGTTCTCTAGTGCAAGTTTAACCATATACTTGCTTCTCGAAGACATTTTAGCACTAAACAGTACCACTATTCCCTTAATACTGACCGATATTCTTATTCTAACCATATAAAATTCCTGTTCACACATGAAATATGAGGGTTAGGACCATTCACCTCTAATTTTATTTTAGTTAAAAAAAATATTTCTGAGGTGAAAAGTTCTATGTCACTTAAAACTATTCACAAATGAACATTGTGGCTTAGAGCTTTTAGCAAATTTTCTATAATATGCTCAAAAATGGTAAAGAGGGTTAAATTTATTCACTGTTGACATATTTAGACATATTATTAGTTGCCTATAGCGATAACTCAGAAAAAACTTTTTTGTGGATTAGAACCTTTCACCAATAGGGCGACGATATGTTAAAAATAAAAATTTTACTGAACCTTATATAATGGTTTCATTTGAATCAGCGGCACAAGCTGTTCTAAACCCTAAATAAATGAGATAGTTAATTTTGCTTGGAAGAAAATTAAATTTGACCATTAGAAAAATTAGTTTCTGTATATAGATCTTAAAAATATTTTATCTAAGAGTAAACTACCTTAATTTTTCGTTTTTAAAAAAATCCCATTGTTGAACATTTAAAGAGAATCAATTTTTTCCCCATTTTTTTTTTTCGAATATAAGGAAAGCAACGAAAATACCTGGAGCTTTCACAATGAATAAAAATTTTTTAAACAAAATGATGGTTTAATTATCAATACTATTTCGGAAAAAAAAACAAAAAAAATATATTGACCTTACTGTAATAGTAGGCAACAAAGAAATTTTCTATAAATCGTCAATTATGATTAAAAAGGTAATTCTAACAAAAAAATCAATTTTTTTTAGAACATTGATCTCCCTGTATACAGAAAATTAATTTTTCTAACGACAAATTTTAATTTCTTTACATACATTTTTTTTTTATAAAGAATATATTTTTTCTCGAGAAATTAAAGATTAGACAGAGGCAATGGATGTTGAAAGAAGTTTACAATAAAGTAGCTATGCAGTTATATAATAATAAAACCATTTTTTAGTTGAATAGTGAATCAGATTGTTAAATGAAATTTATAAAAAAATAAATACAATATTTTTTATTAAAAAATAATAGCCATTGATCTTTTTTTAATAAATATAATTTTATAATTGCACATTCAGATACACAGCCGGTGACATTATTTAAAGGTACATAGCTGATGAAATTAATCAGAAATAAAGCGGATATAAAGAATTTTTCTTAAAATCATCCGCCCGTTACGATCAGCATCGAATAAATGTAACTTAGTATATGTGACAATAAAAAACTACATTCAATATTTTATGTCTTGTCAAAGGCGAGTAGCCATGTTTCTAATCACGATCAATCAAATTGTAATACCGTTTTTATTATAAATTCAATATTACATACTACAGTTGAGGAGCTTTCCTCCTTTCTTCTTTGTGCGAGAATTCGGTGTTCTGTCAGAGTTAACGACGCCCGGTACTCCCGAATCACATCTTTCGCGTGGGTTCGATACTGCCGAAGTCGAATTTCTCGCGCCACTCTTTGAAATTTGAGATTGAAGTCTTGTTTCAATAAGAAATATTCTTGGCCTCGCCGTTAGCGTAAGCGACCAACTGTACATACTATCCCAAATTTTAATAGACCTATTTGTGTAAATCGATTGGTTGATTGATGACCGATTTACAATATAACAAGTATAGGGTATGCTGGTTTCATTTTTTTAGGATAGGTGACATGACAAGCATATTCCGACTAAAAAAGTTGAGCCCATATGTAATTTTTAGGATTTAGGTCAAAAAAAGGCCAATACGAGGCATTTTAGAAAATATTAATTCGAGAGTGCATATTTGTAAAGTCTGATTTTTATTCTTTGACGGAATTTATTCTGCATCAGAAAAAAATATTTATTATTTGGAATAAAATCATTGGTATCCAGTCATTTATGTGAATGCTAACAGCGTAGGGAAGTGTAACAATTAAAAATACTGAAAGACTGTAACTCCGGGATACGTTAACCGGATTTAACAAACTTTTAATAAATAATGAATTTCAAAACTCAAAAATAAATACCTACATACAGCCAAAGAAGCTCACATATATTCTCGAGATCTGATATCATTCAAGCGTGGAAATCATGTTATAGTGTTCTATTCAAATAATGGGAATTATTTATAAGCACTGAGATATTGCAAGTGACAAGGGTAAAGACAACCATTTTCGAAAATAAATAGGTAGAGATCAACTACCTGGTGTATTTATGGCTTCAGTGTAATCCCCATTTTATTTTTATTATATAAATTCATAAATTAAAAAACGTTGTTCTGTAAAAATACATCACCCACTCTATAAATGAAAATAATTGACGTTTTATTGTTATGGTAAAGAAATACATACAGTTAGGACGTAAAGTAAGGAATAAATTCATTATCTCGCAAACTACAATTTTTTTAAAAAATCGCTCGGACCCTTCGATTTTGTTTTTCGAACGCGCATATTCTGACATAAAATGTAGATATACAGGGTGTTGCAAATAAGAGTGACACAAAAAATATATTTTTTTAAAGAACCCACTGTATATTATTGCATGTACGGATTCTTCGGAAAATCTTAAACATTTTTCATGTAGCATGTGCTATACCTTAGTCCAAGCGTTTTGGAGTTATTCTCATTCAAAATTTGAAAAGTGGAAAAAGTCATGGAGAAAACAAAGAATAAAATTATTTTAAAAATGTCTTATTTATCGAAAAAACAGTTAGGTGAACTTAAAAATAATTTTTCTAAAGTAAATGTTCGAGGTGTGTTCCGTTGGTCAACTGACAATAGCCTAACCGATCTACAAATTCTTGCTGAACATTTCGAACCATTTGGGGTGTAATTTGCCGAATTTCTTGCCGGATGCGATCTTTTAAATCACCTAAATTTGCAGGCTGGCTTTTGAATACTTTTCCCTTAAGGTATCCCCATAAAAAAAAAAGTCGAGTGGTGTTAAATCGGGTGACCTTGGCGGCCACTCAATAAAACCACCTCTTCCAATCCACCTGTTTGGAAAAGTATCGCCCAAATATGTACGAACTCCCACAGCGAAATGTGGGGGAGCACCATCTTGTTGCAACCAGATATTATGATGTGGCAAATCGGGACGTTCTAACTCAGGAAAAAGGGTGGCCAGGGCTGGAACAAGTTCTTGTTCTAAAAAACTCAAGTATCTCTCGCCTGTTAAATTTCCGTCAAAAAGAAAGGCCCTATAACAATGTCATCGAGAAAGCCAGCCCACACATTGATCTTTTGATTAAATTGTGTGTATCCTTCCCTCATTCAGTGTGGATTTACATCGGACCAATATCGATAATTTTGGGTATTTACGTCACCATTCAAGCAAAATGTGGACTCATCGGAAAAAATTATATTTTTTACAAAATTTCTGTTTACGAAACACATATCCGGTAAACGCTCACAAAATTCAAGGCGCCTCTCAAAGTCCCTTTCCAAAAGTTCTTGGAGAACTTGCAGTTTATAAGGATGGTATTTATTTGTATGCAGTATTTTAAGAACTGTTGTTTTTTCAATATCCACGTCACTTGCTACCTGCACACACCACATGCTGGTTATCTTGAACTGCCAGTAGGACTTCTAATTGTTGATTTTCATCAACTTGAGGACGACCAAATCTAGGGACATCTCTTACATGACCGAATTGCCTAAACTTTTACTCAATTTTGCTTACTGTTGATTGTGATATTGGCGGACGATTGGGGTATTTTTGATTAAATAACTCACAAGTTTCTTGCTGTGTTCTAACCCTATCACCGTAGCCCATCATCATCAAAACTTCTATGCGCTGTTTCTCAGTGAGCCGCATTTTAATTTAATTTAGTTATGAAAAAACGAAATGAGTCTTTTGAAAACTAGTAAAACGTTAGGAAAATACACATAAAACTGACAATAACAGTAACTATTGACATTAATTCTTTTGGCTCTTGCATCATAACTCCAAAGCCTACTTGACTTTTCTTGCGCTTCACGCATGCTGACTACAGGTTTTCCTCAGCGTGCATGAATCAATGCAAGTCTTGATTGATTGCGAAATATCTGATTTTCAAATTTTGAATGAGAATAACTCCAAAACGCTTGGGCTAAGGTATAGCACATGCTACATGAAAAATGTTTAGCATCTTCCGAAGAATCCGTACATGCAATAATATACAGTGGGTTCTATTTAAGAAAAATAAGGTAAAATGATACTAAACATCGAATTAAGCAGTAAAATACACAATTAAAATACATAAACTTAAACTAACAAACCCAATAATATTTAAATACTTATACTAAACTATTAAAATATTCTAATTTATGCTTATATTTACACACATCGATTTTAGCAACACTACTCTGTAGTTCATTGATTTTTTTTTCAATTTCCATCACTATCAGTTAAGTAGCTTTTCCACATATCTCTTATTTGGAACACTCTCACGGCCGAGCCCCGCTCACTTCCCTGGCTCAGCTCCAGTGTCCATGTGTCATCAGAATCCGACGGTGGAATGTTTTCTGGAGTCGCGGTCGGGTCACGTTTTCATACATATTTTTTTTGGCGAAGCACTCGTGGACGGTTGCTCTGCGTACTTCTGTTTTTTTTTTTCATAGAATGCACGCTTATTCGTTTTATGTTCCGGCAATGTTAATAATTGTTTCAACTTTGGTGACGCGGAGGGATTTTGCACAGCAGGAACGACTATAACGTCCCTAATTACTTGGATTTTTTCGGGCTCTGGTTCCGGTTGTTAATATCCACCCAACCAAGCACACATTACTGCATCGTCCAAACCATTCCAATTGGCTCCCATACCTTCCATCACTTCCTCCTGGATTGCAGCACCCATTATAAGGTCTCCCTCTAATAATGATAAACTCATGATTTTAAGTTAAAAAAAAACAAAAAAAAAAAACAATGTTTGTGAAGAACTTAATGTTTTCAACTAAAAGAAAATAAAATCATTTCGGAAAACACCGAAAAAATTTTAACACCCTGTATCTTTTCAAACATACCAATGTTGGTAGGAACTATTTGTCTTTTTGGGTAAGGAATCACCATACTTGCGATGATATATGTATATCAAATATGTGAATATAAATATTTAAAAAAAATTGCTGTATATATTATATTACAACTAATAATAGGAGTGCAAATAAATAATATTTGTATAATATTTGGTTGTTTCCGTCATTTATTATACAACAATACATATATGTTAAAAATAAAAATTTTACAGAACCTTATAGGTATAATGTTTCATTTGAATCAGCGGCACAAGCTGTTCTAAACCCTAAATAAATGAGATAGTTAATTTTGCTTGGAAGAAAATTAAATTTGACCATTAGAAAAATTAGTTTCTGTATACAGATCTTAAAAATATTTTATCTAAGAGTAAACTACCTTAATTTTTCGTTTTTAAAAAAATCCCATTGTTGAACATTTAAAGAGAATCAATTTTTTCCCCATTTTTTTTTTTTTTTCGAATATAAGGAAAGCAACGAAAATACCTGGAGCTTTCACAATGAATAAACATTTTTTAAACAAAATGATAGTTTAATTATCAATACTATTTCGAAAAAAAAAACAAAAAAAATATATTGACCTTACTGTAATAGTAGGCAACAAAGAAATTTTCTATAAATCTTCAATTATGATTAAAAAGGTAATTCTAACAAACATTTCCCAATAACATTTTTTTTCCTTTGAAATGAAATATTACGGTAGTTTACTTTTAGGAAAAATCAATTTTTTTTAGAACATTGATCTCCCTGTATACAGAAAATTAATTTTTCTAACGACAAATTTTAATTTCTTTACATAAAATTTTTTTCTATAAAGAATATCTTTTTTCTCGAGCAATTAAAGATTAGACAGAGGCAATGGATGTTGAAAGAATTTTACAATAAAGTAGCTATGCAGTTATATAATAATAAAACCATTTTTTAGTTGAATAGTGTCAATCAGATTGTTAAATGAAATTTATAAAAAAATAAATACAATATTTTTTATTAAAAAATAATAGCCATTGATCTTTTTTTAATAAATATAATTTTATAATTGCACATTTAGATACACAGCTGGTGACATTATTGAAAGGTGCATAACTAATGAAATTAATCAGAAATAAAGCGGATATAAAGAATTTTTCTTAAAATCATCCGCCCGTTACGATCAGCATCGAATAAATGTAACTTAGTATATGTGACAATAAAAAACTACATTCAATATTTTATGTCTTGTCAAAGGCGAGTAGCCATGTTTCTAATCACGATCAATCAAATTGTAATACCGTTTTTATTATAAATTCAATATTACATACTACAGTTGAGGAGCTTTCCTCCTTTCTTCTTTGTGCGAGAATTCGGTGTTCTGTCAGAGTTAACGACGCCCGGTACTCCCGAAACACATCTTTCGCGTGGGTTCGATACTGCCGAAGTCGAATTTCTCGCGCCACTCTTTGAAATTTGAGATTGAAGTCTTGTTTCAATAAGAAATATTCTTGGCCTCGCCGTTAGCGTAAGCGACCAACTGTACATACTATCCCAAATTTTATTAGACCTATTTGTGTAAATCGATTGGTTGATTGATGACCGATTTACAATATAACAAGTATAGTGTATGCTGGTTTCATTTTTTTAGGATAGGTGACATGACAAGCATATTCCGACTAAAAAATGTTGAGCCCATATGTAATTTTTAGGATTTAGGTCAAAAAAGGCCAATACGAGGCATTTTAGAAAATATTAATTCGAGAGTGCATATTTGTAAAGTCTGATTTTTATTCTTTGACGGAATTTATTCTGCATCAGAAAAAAATATTTATTATTTGGAATAAAATCATTGGTGTCCAGTCATTTATGTGAATGCTAACAGCGTAGGGAAGTGTAACAATTAAAAATACTGAAAGACTGTAACTCCGGTATACGTTAACCGGATTTAACAAACTTTTAATAAATAATGAATTTCAAAACTCAAAAATAAATACCTACATACAGCCAAAGAAGCTCACATATATTCTCGAGATCTGATATCATTCAAGCGTGGAAATCATGTTATAGTGTTCTATTCAAATAATGGGAATTATGCAAGATTTTATAAGCACTGAGATATTGCAAGTGACAAGGGTAAAGACAACCATTTTCGAAAATAAATAGGTAGAGATCAACTACCTGGTGTATTTATGGCTTCAGTGTAATCCCCATTTTATTTTTATTATATAAATTCATAAATTAAAAAACGTTGTTCTGTAAAAATACATCACCCACTCTATAAATGAAAATAATTGACGTTTTATTGTTATGGTAAAGAAATACATACAGTTAGGACGTAAAGTAAGGAATAAATTCATTATCTCGCAAACTACAATTTTTTTAAAAAATCGCTCGGACCCTTCGATTTTGTTTTTCGAACGCGCATATTCTGACATAAAATGTAGATATACAGGGTGTTGCAAATAAGAGTGACACAAAAAATATTTTTTTTTTTTAAAGAACCCACTGTATATTATTGCATGTACGGATTCTTCGGAAAATCTTAAACATTTTTCATGTAGCATGTGCTATACCTTAGTCCAAGCGTTTGGAGTTATTCTCATTCAAAATTTGAAAAGTGGAAAAAGTCATGGAGAAAACAAAGAATAAAATTATTTTAAAAATGTCTTATTTATCGAAAAAACAGTTAGGTGAACTTAAAAATAATTTTTCTAAAGTAAATGTTCGAAGTGTCTTCCGTTGGTCAACTGACAATAGCCTAACCGATCTACAAATTCTTGCTGAACATTTCGAACCATTTGGGGTGTAATTTGCCGAATTTCTTGCCGGATGCGATCTTTTAAATCACCTAAATTTGCAGGCTGGCTTTTGAATACTTTTCCCTTAAGGTATCCCCATAAAAAAAAGTCGAGTGGTGTTAAATCGGGTGACCTTGGCGGCCACTCAATAAAACCACTTCTTCCAATCCACCTGTTTGGAAAAGTATCGCCCAAATATGTACGAACTCCCACAGCGAAATATGGGGGAGCACCATCTTGTTGCAACCAGATATTATGATGTGGCAAATCGGGACGTTCTAACTCAGGAAAAAGGGTGGCCAGGGCTGGAACAAGTTCTTGTTCTAAAAAACTCAAGTATTTCTCGCCTGTTAAATTTCCGTCAAAAAGAAAGGCCCTATAACAATGTCATCGAGAAAGCCAGCCCACACATTGATCTTTTGATTAAATTGTGTGTGTCCTTCCCTCAATCAGTGTGGATTTACATCGGACCAATATCGATAATTTTGGGTATTTACGTCACCATTCAAGCAAAATGTGGACTCATCGGAAAAAATTATATTTTTTACAAGATTTCTGTTTACGAAACACATATCCGGTAAACGCTCACAAAATTCAAGGCGCCTCTCAAAGTCCCTTTCCAAAAGTTCTTGGAGAACTTGCAGTTTATAAGGATGGTATTGCAGTATGCAGTATTTTAAGAACTGTTGTTTTTTCAATATCCACGTCACTTGCTACCTGCACACACCACATGCTGGTTATCTTGAACTGCCAGTAGGACTTCTAATTGTTGATTTTCATCAACTTGAGGACGACCAAATCTAGGGACATCTCTTACATGACCGAATTGCTTAAACTTTTACTCAATTTTGCTTACTGTTGATTGTGATATTGGTGGACGATTGGGGTATTTTTGATTAAATAACTCACAAGTTTCTTGCTGTGTTCTAACCCTATCACCGTAGCCCATCATCATCAAAACTTCTATGCGCTGTTTCTCAGTGAGCCGCATTTTAATTTAATTTAGTTATGAAAAAACGAAATGAGTCTTTTGAAAACTAGTAAAACGTTAGGAAAATACACATAAAACTGACAATAACAGTAACTATTGACATTAATTCTTTTGGTTCTTGCATCATAACTCCAAAGCCTACTTGACTTTTCTTGCGCTTCACGCATGCTGACTACAGGTTTTCCTCAGCGTGCATGAATCAATGCAAGTCTTGATTGATTGCGAAATATCTGATTTTCAAATTTTGAATGAGAATAACTCCAAAACTGACAGGCTGAAACTCGAAATCTATTGAGTTTTCGTCTTTCTGATATGTGTCTTCCTCGCTGACAGTAAATGCAGTCATTCAGTATAAAAATTATTAGAAAAAGTATCGTAATTTACCAGTTTTTAAATTTTCTTCATTTTCTATTTTGGTTTAAATCATATATATATATAGTTATATATACATGGATTGCCACCTTAGGACGCCAAAAATGCTATATTAGACCTGGTATGCGAAGCCCGACACCAACTTGCGAAGCCCGATCTCGGGCTTCGTAATTTTTCAATGCTTTTTCGTAAATTCTCGGAGTTAGCGCGATCTTACGGGATTCCAACTAAGTGCATTAGGTGTATATCGGCTAAGGCTTCCTACGACTGTTGACGGGTTTATAAAAAATACAATAGGTGGCCCTAAAAACTCATTTTTCAATACGAAGCCCGGGCTTCTTAGGATTGTGCCCTATCTAAAAAAACACACGTGTAGTTCATGGTAACTGCCACCAGTTGACGCTACGGAAAAATGTATAAACAGTTCTGGGATACTACGGAAGCTACGAAGCCAATGATGTTCTATCGTTTATCAGAAGCCCGGAAATTTGGCATCGTTTATTTTAATAAAAATAACTAATTCGAACCGTCTGGGTTTATGCTAAGGTTTTATACAGGGTATTTTACCTGTGAAGCAGAATCTGTTGAATTTGGTACCGTAAAATGGGGTGACTTTGACCGATTTTGTACTTTGACTCTATAAAAATCATATTTTAAATTATGCTACATTTTTGTATATGCAAGTATATTATGGGTATCGGTGTTCACTTTAAGTATGCTACATTAAAATTACAAAAAAAAAATTGTTATGACTTAAAAAAAAAAATAGTGACTTTGGTCAAGTTCACCCCATTTGGGGTGAACTTGACCGTATATGAGTTTAGCATGTTAAAATTATTTTCAGGGCAATATGGGTGAATTTGACCACATAAAACACTGTTGAGTTTATGTTAAAAATATATTTAAAATAAAATCATGAACACAAAACATAGAAATATTAAAAATCATCAAAATAAAACAAAAAAAGGAGTTTTTTTGTCCCGAAAGAACCTAAAAATTATGACTAAATATCTTCGGCTTATTGAAAATTAAAGCTTGTCATGTCAATATCAAATAATAGTTGCCCCCTACGACAAACTATGGGGTTACATATTTTTTTTTTTATATCAGAAAGCGAAATAACATCTATGTCGTCAACATTTGGCCAGACAAATCTGTCATTTTTCGATCGTTTGACAAACTTAACTGATGCTTCATCACTATTGATTGACGCAATTTGCCCGACAAAATGCTTTTTTGTTTTTTTTGTCTGATATTCTACAACTACCCACGAATCATTTTGTATTTGTTGATCGCCATTGTCGAACTCTTCTGGGATGTTGTCCTCGAAAATAAATTGATTCGGTTTGTCTATTTCGTCATCGGAGCCTGTTTCGTCACTTTCTTCGCAGATTTTTCTTTTAACATTTAAGATCCCACTGGCGCTAGGTAAGCTATTATAATCATCATCATCGATTTTCTCCGGAGAGTCTTCAAAAGCAACTGACCGCCCAGGCACAACATTTAATTTTTTTCTTTTTATTGTAGCATCGCGCTTGTTTGGGTTTCGTTGGTCTTTTAAATAATCAACTATTATTTTTCCGACCCCGCTTTCCTTAGGGGTGTCTGTCGTTTTAGGGATTTTGTCCAGAAGCTTGTCTCTGGACAAAGAAAAAATTCCACAGGCTTTAAACCCACTCTGAGCGTTTTTGGATGCCACGGGAGCTAATTCATCAAACAATTTTTTTAATAACCTGGGAAACACACTCTTTTCAACTGAAGAAGTTGTTGGGTTGCTCTTTTTCCAGTCATGTAATATATTGTTCCAGTAACCTTTCATCGGTCCAAAAAAACTTACATCGAGTGGCTGGCACAAGTGAGTGGCATTTGGTGGAAGGCATACAAAGTCTATATTATTTTCTTGGCACAATTTCAGGACATCTTTTGTAAAATGGGAAGAAAGATTGTCTCCTAGTAGAACCTTCTTTCCTTCTATAAGTTTAGCGTGAGGTAAAAAGGAAGACTTAAACCAGTCGCTAAAACAAATGGCGTCAAACCAACCATGGTTCGAGCGATTGTACCTGGTTCCCTTTGCACAGCATTTTTTAGCGCAACATGGAGCGCCTCTTGGGCCACCCTCACGCCAAGAATCCCACAAATTTGCCGCCTTGTACACAACATATGGTGGCAGCATATCACCGCTTGCAGAAACGCACAACATTAGGGTCACCGCACTTTTTGAAAAATTAATAACGTTGTCTGGATATTTAACACCCCTATTAAAAATGAGCTTTTTCTTGCCAGGGTCGTCACTCAAGTTGCTTTCATAATAATTGAAAATCGCCTCTGGTTTAACTCCCTCAAGTGTTCTAGAAAGTTCGTCGAAAAATGAGGATAGCACGTCAACATCTACAGCAGCACGGGATCGTTTAATATTGTTGGCCAATCTTTCAGCTAAAATGTGTCTGTGGCGTGATAAAAAAGATTTTGCCCAATCAGGTCCTGAAAAAACAAAAATAATAAATATAGAAAGCCAAGTGCTTATGGAAATACAAAACCTACCTGGTAAGTTATTTCTGAACCGTGTTTCTCTTCCTATGCGATCCAGATAAGACTTTGCACTTAAACGTAAATCGAGAGTGTTAAGGGGAAAACCCCAATTTGCACAAGTAACCAGTCCTTCCACAAAGTCAGCTTCTTCAGCAGCCATAAACACAGTTTGGCCTCCATGTTTCTTAATGTGTCGACCATGCATTTTGTTAATTAGTGTCCCTTTAGGAATTTTATATTTTTTCGCAGCCTTATTTGCACTTATTTGTCCATTTACAACTTCACTTAAACATTTTTCTAAAGTTTCCTGAGTGTAGTCTTTAAATCGCTTTGCACCCAATTTACGCCTATACACTCTCGGCATTTTAAAACTATGTTTATACTCGCACAGTTCGAAACAAACTAAAAAAGCCGCTGCGGAGTGCGGACTAGAAGCTGTTTATAGCAAAAGGAAACCAGATTTTACAAGTTGGTCAACTTCACCTCTGCGGTCAATTTCACCCCAAAATAGTAAAAAAATGGAATGACATGACCAAAAACAAATTTTTGGCAATATTAGCAGCTTTTATTTTTAAATTTTGACTTATATGGTATTGTTATATAATATATAATTAAAATAATGACACAATACCAAAAATTAAAATTTCCTTAATTGTCCAGATAGTAAAGTTTAACAATATTATTTTAAACAAATTTTCCATACTTGGCAATATCGCGTATTTAACCTCCTTTAAATATTGTTTAAATTTATTTCAATTTAATAGTTTATTTTAAGATATCCATACATTTTAATCATTAGCACTAATTCCAAAAAATGTACAGGGTGACAAGAAAACCGCAATGAATATTTTTTTATGTTTTTGGTCAAATTCACCCCAGCGGTCAAAGTCACCCCATTTTACGGTATTTGAATGTTTTTTGTTGGTTTTATAAAAAATAAAACACATTTTTCAGTTTAAATTGGCGTTTAATTTACTTGAAAACAAGAACAACAACAAAATTAACAAGTTCAGATTCAAAACCCGACATGTCCGTACTTCTTATTGATTTTTTTAGATTTTGGAAACTCCGATTTTCAAAATGACTTTAAATGTTTTTTAATATTAATATTAAACAATTTGAAAAACATATCGTTACTTAGTTCATTCAGGTACAGTGTGTACAAGTTTTTGTAATTATTTTCTATTTATGTGGACTTGTCGGGTTTTGAACCTAGGCGACTGATATGGAACTCAGAAAACGTTAGACAAACCGTAAAAAATGGGCTTGATTAATAAAATAAAATAATCTTTACTCTCAACGTAACATTAAAATCATCTGTTATACAGGGTTTCCTAAAACTAACAGTACACGGTAAAACTGTAGAAATGAACTTTAAACTTCGCTTAGTTCAAAAGTTGATAATACCCCGAGATACAGGGTGTCCAATTGAAAATTTTATTTTCTAATTAACTTACTTTTAACCAATATGTTTGCATAAAATTTGGTTATTGGTGGTTTTTTGGGGACGAGAAAATTGAATCTGTTAATAATTTTTATGTAGATTGTAGAGAACGTTCGCTGCGGCAGTCCGGGTACGTATAGGAACAAGTGCAACTTTTTGCGGTTTAGTGTATTTATGTTTTTATTAAAAGTATCAATTTTCTCATCATTTTTACCCAAAAATGGTTTACCTTGTCAATGTTGTTCCTAGCAACTATTTTCGTGACTTTGCATTTATAGTACCCAATGCACTTTTTAAAATATTGAAATAATGCAGGGTTAGGTAGGTTTATATATATTTTTTTTTATGTAAAAATACAATTTTTAATTAACTAATTAAAAATATTTTCATTACTGGTATTTTAATTTCTTAGTAGTCTTGACTTGACTTTACAATTTTTTTAAATATTAATAAATTCGTAATACTTTAACAATATAACTTAGAACTCATGTAAGTTGAAATCTGAATTATTTGTATCTAAACTACCTATAATGTAATAATTAATTTTTAACATAATAATGTGTTATTTCAATATTTTTACAAGCGCAATGAGCATTGTAAATGCAAAAATCTCAAAACAGTTGCTCGGAGCGACATTAACAAGGTACACCATTGATATTTTTAATTTAAACATAAATACACTAATGTGCAAAAAAGTTTAGCTTGTTTCTATATACCCGGATTGCCGCAGCGAGCGCCTTCTATAAACTACAACAAAATTATTAACAGATTCAGATTTCTGGCCGCAGAAAATCCCCAATCACAAAATTTGATTAAAAAATATTGGTAAGGTACAATAAGTTAATCAGGAAATTAGAAAATAAATTTTTCAGTTGGATAATCTGCATCTCGGTTATTATAACGAAGCAAAGTTTGACCAAATCGCAATATTTTTACCCCAAAGAATCCGCAGTTTTACTGGTACTATTATTTATGGGACACCCTGTATAATAACATAATGTTATATAATAAAACCATCTTTACTCTTAACGTAACCTTTAGTTTGCTCTAAAGGTGTTATAAACCAAAGTTTTTACCCTAACCCAATCCTTATTCGGAAGTTCCTTCCCATATTTAACAAGAAACTGGGCGCACTCATGTTTTTTAGGTGTAATTTATTTTTGATATGTTTTTCAAAGTACTTAGTTATAAGTGCTTTTTCCTTTTGCGTCCATCGAAGACTTTTAATGTTTTTCAATACTAATATTAAACAATTTGAAAAACATATCGTTACTTAGTTCATTCAGGTAGAGTGTGTACAAGTTTTTGTAATTATTTTCATTTCTATTTATGTGGACTTGTCGTGTTTCGAACCTAGGCGACTGATATGGAACTCATAAAACGTTAGACAAACCGTAAAAATGGGCTTGATTAATAAAATAAAATAATCTTTACTCTCAACGTAACCTTAAAATCATCTACAGGTGTTATACAGGGTTTCCTAAAACTAACAGTACACAGTAAAACTGCAGATTCTTTTGGTAAAAATATTGCGATTTTTTCCAAACTGCGCTTAGTTCAAAAGTTGATAATAAGTTAATCAGGAAATTAGAAAATAAAATTTTCAGTTGGATACTCTGCATCTCGGTTATTATAACGAAGCAAAGTTTGACCAAATCGGAATATTTTAACCCCAAAGAATATGCTGTTTTACTGGTGCTATTATTTATGGGACACCCTGTATAATAACATAATGTTATATAATAAAATAATCTGTACTCTTAACGTAACTTTTAGTTTGCTCTAAAGGTGTTATAAACCAAAGTTTTTACCCTAACCCAATCCTTATTCGGAAGTTCCTTCCCATATTTAACAAGAAACTGGTCGCACTAATGTTTTTTAGGTGTTACTTTATTTTTGATATGTTTTGCAAAGTACTTAGTTACAAGTGCTTTTTCCTTTTGCGTCCATCGAAGACGTCCCGAAATTTTATCCACTTTTGGAATTTTATTTTTGGCTGAATTTTTCTTCTTAATATTATTCATACTGCTGACGTGCCTTTTTTTTAATAGTGTTTCGTCTTCACTATTTGATTCAGTACTGTCCATCAGGCTTTCTTCGCATACCTCGATTGAGTCTGATTCCTTTCCGTTATCCTCTTGTCCTTTTTCCTCGCTTATAGGCGATTCTGTTGCGTTTTGTTCTGTCCTTTCCTTTGAGCTTCCTTCCATTCCTTTTAATAACTTTGTATTTGCCTTACTTGTAGGAAGTTTTTTTATAATCTTATTACCCACGTTCTCCTCCTCACCTTCAGAAGAGCTTGAACTATAGTATATATCTTTTTCCAATTGTATTTCGTTTATTGTTTTTCCTTGAAAAGATTTCCCTTTTCCTTTTTCGAGCAATAGTAGTACTTTTGCCACCTTTGCTGTCTGGTAAATATCTTGTGGGAGTCTACAATAAAAAAGTAAAGTATTTAAATATTTTTAAACTATAATGTTTATATTAAGCATTGATCTGTATTTATAGAACGAATTTACCTAGATATGCATCATGCATAAAAATAAATCTTATTATTTAACCGGAACAAATATGGCATTTACTGAAGTTGGGTTACAAAGGAAGTTAATTATTAAATAAAAGTAATTATGCTGAAATAATTTTGTTGAATTTTAAAAGTCAAAGAAAAAAAGTATATTATTTTCGGAGTACAACTGCTTCTTATGGTCGAATGCAGCTGCCGGATTTGCCTGCTTGGCCGTAACAATAAGAAAGTCCTTGTTGTTTTAGAATGTTTCAAGTTAAACAAAATAGCCTGTAAAATTTACCTGTAAAATTCGGCATGTGTTTTCTTTGTGTGCCCCATAAAGGTGGCTAATTGCTCCATTTCTTCAGGTTGCATAGTCATTAGTTGTAAGGTTGTTGCTATATGTTTTCGAAATTTAGTAGATGTGAGCAGCGTAGGTCGTTCAGCTCCACAATTCTTGGCCAATTGACCAATCACTTTTACTCCGACCATCCATTTTTTTTGTGATTTCGGATTTGCAAACAAGTACGGATTAGATTTTGGAACTATTGTATCCATGCTCCTTATTTGTAATATGCAGTCTACATACTTCTGCATTTTTTTACTAAATAAAATTGGAACGGGTTTGGATCCTTTTCCATCCGTAACCACTCGTTTAAATTGCTGGCTTAGTATTTTCTCGACTTCAGTTAGTGACTGAGTAAATGCTTCTTGTTCAGTATTATGATATTCCTTGGTATATGTTTCAATTGTCAAATACTGAACATCTCCCACTCTTTTCCTATTAAACATGATTGTGTGTGCCAAAATACACTCAGTAAGAATTTTATATTGCTTTGGAAGATTTGTGTCATGAATTAATTCTTCATAGGCTTTTTCAGCTTGCTGATAGATATGATTTTGAAAGAGAAGTATATCGCTTGCTAATGGTAATTCTACAGCTTTTTGCCAGTTTCTCTCCTTTAGTGTCTTAAGGGCTAAACTGGAAACTTCGTTGCACCAATGTCCCTCAATAAGTTTTTGAAGATCTTTAATTTCTTGCCGTTTCGTGTCGAACTCTGCCCAAGTTATTGTTGGAAGTTGTCTTCTCTCAAGTATCACTTTATAAGCTACACTGCATACAACTTTTAGATTTGTTCCCATATGCAACGCCAGAGAGGTAGCTCTGAAACTTTTTTTTGGGGGATCATATCCACTAATATTCTTTGCTGCTAATACAAAACAGCTGAAAAGGTCAGGTTTGAGAGCATCAAAAAGATTTGAAATACTGGGATTTAATGATCTTAACTCTATCAACATCCTGGCCATTTCTCTAATCTTATTAGATATTAATGATGAAATTTGCACTCTTTTATGTCTTGACAAAAGTACTTCTCCATATAAACATATCAAAACATCACTTTTTGCAACTAAGCTGATGTCATCGGCAAGCATAATCTTAAAAACTTCGTCTCTAATTCTTAATGATTTTAAAAGAGTGTCGTTTTTTATCGTTACAGAAGCCATAAATGTTTGAGAATCTGACAAACAATTTTGTCCCGGGTTACGAACATCAACTGGTTTACTTTTACATAGTTTTACATGTTATACAATAAAGCTTTTGAGTAATCTCCCAAGCAATATTGACAGACGACATAATTAGTATTGGGATTTTTTGAATTTCTTACTGGGTTATTGACATTTTTCTCTACTTTCAAATGAAAATATCCTTGTTTTCTTAGGGCTTGAATCAGAGCTATTCGTTCTTTGTTTTTTGGACCAAGCCCTTGAATTTTCTTTACTTCTTCACGATCGGTGTGATGCCTTAAGAGATGTCGGGGAAAGTGTGTAATAATATCATCAAAACAGAAAGGACAACAAGTTGGCCTTTCTCTTGCTGACGGCTTTTTTAAGTATTTGTTATGAATCTCCTGCAAAAAAACCATATGTTATGTTTTGTAAAGGGTTGAGAAAATAATTGATTTGGTTGTTTACACGATGTTTTGATAGTTCGCTGATCATTTTAAAGTAAATACAATTCTTTAAAACGAAGTGTAAAAATAAAGATATACCCGGGAAGAGTATATTATTGAAACATATATTAAGTCTTACACAAATACGAAAATTACGTTATTTTTTAGAAAATTAAAGACTAGTTTTACTTCACTTTCTAGGCATCAAATGTACTTTTGCTGCTTTTAGAATTCACAAAATTTATAAAACAAATAGAGACTTTAACGCTTTAAAAGATTATGCTCTACGTCAAATTGATCAAAATATTTTATACATGGTAATTATTTCTGCTGCCACCTAGTTTTTTTTTACCTAAGCAGTGAAGTGAAATGTCTTTGTTAAAAAAGTGTAAAATGCTAAATAAAGGTAATTCTCTGGTTCTATAACATTAAACTTACACGATATAACTGGGGTTGCGTCTCCATTTCGAAATTTACTGTAACTGCTCCAAAACCATTTTCTTCATCCTGGTTTGGTTCGTCCTAAAAGAAAATAATTTCATATATTATTTGCCTTGTATGATAATTGTTACATAGCTCTTTATGAATCTTATCCTAACTAAAAATAATAATTACCTTGCTGGTTGATGGCTGACTAGCGGTAGACGTATGTAACGGCACTGATTTTTCTGTCTCCCTTAAAGTTCCTAACATTTTGTTTTTTCTTGAATAATTTTTTTTTATTTCACCAACCTGGAAGTTATCTTGGAAATTTTCCTCGTCCTTGTTTAAATCCTTGTTTAAAATTGACCCAATGATATCCTGATAACCATTGGACGTATCGGATGACACCGATGTTGTTGATGGACAATATTCGGATCCCGAGGACCCAAAATCAGAGAAGTCTGAATAATTATCTAGATTACTGATTTTAGAAGTGCTATTTTTATCATTCTGTAAGTTATCAGAGGGAAAATTCTTTTTTGATCTGCTGGTCATTGGTGCAATGTAATCGTTGACAATACAAGGGTGTAAGTTTTCAACTGGAAAGTTTTGGTGCATCATTGTTGCAAAGTTATTATTTGAATTATCACAAGGTATGTTTTCGCCTTGAAGGTTTTGTCCAATATTAGGTGCCTTTTCGTCTTGAGGGTTATGGCTTACGCATTCGTTAATTTGACTGAGTATTGGTGCAATAGAGTAACTTCTGCTACATCCTGGAGTTGGATTTTCAGTTTGAAGGACCATTGGTGAAATGCAAACTTTGGTATTATCAGGGAGGAAATGTTTATCCTGTTTAGTCTTGCTGGTGATTGACGAAATATATTCGTTGACAATACAAGGATGTATGTTTTCACCTTGAATGTTTTGTTGCATCATTGTTGCAAAGTTATTGTTGGAATTATCAAAAGATGTGTTTTCGTCTTGAGGATTTTGTCCAGTATTAGGTGCATTCTCTTCTTGAGGGTTATGGCTTACGCCCTCGTTAATTTGACTGAGTATTGGTGCAATAGAGTAACTACTGCTACATCCTGTAGTTGGATTTTCAGTTTGAAGAACCATTGGTGAAATACAATCTTTGGTATTATCAGGGAAGAAATATTTATCCTGTTTAGTCTTGCTGGTTATTGGCGAAATATATTCGTTGACAATACAAGGATGTATGTTTTCACCTTGAATGTTTTGTTGCATCATTGTTGCAAAGTTATTGTTGGAATTATCACAAGATGTGTTTTCGTCTTGAGGATTTTGTCCAGTATTAGGTGCATTCCCTTCTTGAGGGTTAAGGCTTACGCCCTCGTTAATTTGACTGAGTATTGGTGCAATAGAGTAACTACTGCTACATCCTGTAGTTGGATTTTCAGTTTGAAAGATAATTGGTGAAATACAATCTTTGATATTATCAGGGAGGGGATATTTATCTTGTTTAGTCTTGCTGATCATTGGCGGAATATAATAGTTGACAATACAAGGATATATGTTATCACCTTGAAAGTGTTGGTGGATCATCGTTGAATTATCACAAGGTGTGTTTTCGTCTTGAAGGTTTTGTCCAATATTAGGTACATTCCCTTCTTGAGGGTTATGGCTTACGCCTTCATTAATTTGACTAAGTATTGGTACAACAGGGTAACTGATACATCCTGGAGATGGATTTTCAGTTTGAAGGACGCTCTTTGGTGTTATCAGGGAAGGCACTTTCATCTTGTTTCGCCATTGTGGACGGAAAATTATTATTGTTAATACCGTTAAAATCAAGATCATCTTCAGAGTGATATGAGTTTATAGATGGCCAGTGAACCTAAAATGGGTTTAAAATGAAAGTCTATTCAACAACGAAATTACTTTCAAAGCCATAAATAATTTATTTAGAAGTAAACCGGCTTTAACCTGCAGGAATCTTGTGTCGATTTTTTTTCTTAATATTTTAAATAGGGGAACAAATTCATCGATTGGCAGGTGATTGATGGGGTTCTTCTAAATATTCCCCAAAATTATTAGCAACTGTAAAAATCTATGAATCTTTAATATTTTCAATCCCTAAATTCGTACCGATCTTGCTACTAATTTAGGAGAAGCCAGGGAGAATTTATTAATCATTATGCCTATCTAATTTTGCCTTTAAAACGCATATTTTTAAAAAACGCTCTTTAATTTTTTTTTGCTTAGGTATAGCAAAAATTTGTGGCTGAAATCCTTCATAAACATTAAATCATTAATTTTTTGAACTAATAACTTACCTCTTCATCATTAGAATTAGGTGAGTCTATCATCAAACCAGCTTCACGAAGCGTGTCAGGCACAGAAATTACACTCAATTCTTCTGAAACAACCGCCAACTTATTTTCAACAGCCAATTTAACTAACATTTTGGTACGGCTTGATCTATTCATGTTAAGTTTATTTTAAATACGCTTTCCTAAAGAAACAGGTCTTTTACCAAGTTATTCGGTTATTTTAAATAAAAATAGGGCAAAAACGCTAATTATTATATCTAACCCACGAGGCTTCATGTTAATATAAGACTACAAATAATACAATTTAATACAATGCAGGGCTGTTTATCATCCGTAGGATGAAGTGACATGCGCTTATTGGTTTCGTATAATCGACATACTTACTACAGTTATATATTAATGGCTGCTTATAATCGGCAAGATATATGCATAATATGACATATACGCGTATGGGCTTCGTACAATCGGCGTACTTATATTCGATGGGATGCTTATAATCGGCAGGATAATGATCTGACTTATAAGCGTATGGGCTTCCTACAATCGGCGTAGTTGCTACAGTACAACAGAATAAATTAAATATTTTCTGCAAGACTGGCAACATTGTTAGGCTTCGTATAATATGAGAGCTGTAAACATCGCAAACTGATATATACTCCTGGGCTTCGTAATACTGTAGATTAACTACATCACCAAAATCCCCTTACCCCGCAAAAATCGGGCTGCCCTTCATCAGTGGGTTGTAGTGGGCTTCCTATCATGCGGTTGCCGTGGGCTTCCTATCATGCGGTTGCCGTGTATATATATATATATATATAACGATTTGGGTAATATTGGGCTTTGCAGCAAATGAAAGTGTACTCTTTAAAGTTGGTCCAAGCTTTCGGAAATCTTTATTTCCATCATCAGGGATACTACAATATAAGAAAATTGACTGAAATCAGAGTTAAGCTCTTAATTCAACAAAACAACTTTAGTTACTTACAACTTTGTTGAGGATGTTCATAAATTTGTAGTTAATTACTAATAGTAACACAGTAAAATTCGGAGGCACTGAAGCATAAACAAGCCAAAATCTCTTGTGGTTGGTATACCCATACAAAACACACCATAATTCATTAATTAAAAAGACAGCACAGATTAAAATAATTTAAAATTTTCAAATAAAATTATTGGTCTTTATCGACCATGATTACGGAAACGGCCATTTTGTACCGGTATTATTTGATGAAATCGGCGTAGAGAATTTATAGGAACAATAATGATCACATATTACTCTGTGGTATGCCACCATTCCACAAAGGACTTTTTAAGTGTATCTCTCGATACTGGACAACAAAAAGAGGAAAACCTTATCGATCTTAATTCTATTGGTTGAGGTGTTGATTCAAATGTGTGTATGCAACGCTTGAAACATATCCGGAAACAATCATGTGATTTATAAATATGAAGTTTATTTAATTTATAATTTTCATTATTTATTATTACTATTATTTATTATTTAATTGTCGCTATTTATTATTGATTAGTTATTTGTTATTAATATTTTAATTTATTATTATTCATTTATTATTGACTACCAATGTCTCTGTGGAGGGTGGGATTTTTATCTAACGCTAGTAAATAGGCATAAACGTCACTCAAATGGCTGATGTCAGTTCTTCTGTTCATGTTGTTGGGGATCTGAGAAATCCAGGCCATCTCCAGGAAGAGTCTTTTTGTGTATATCGACTGTGTTGACAAGATTTTAGTTGAGCCGTAGTTCATATTATGACCAAGTGTATTGGCATGTTCAGCCAACGCACATCTCTCAGGGTGTAATCTACAATCACTCCTATGTGACGCAATTCTTTTATTTAATGGTCTGGCAGTTTGACCAATATAGACTTTATTGCAATCCTCACATGGAATGATATAAACCACATCCGAGAGTTGGTCAATTGGGACCTTGTCTTTCAGACGTGAGTGTAAATTTTTAATAGTTAATACAGACTTATTGGCAATTTTAATGTTACAAAAATCATTGATTATTCTCATAATTGGTGGTGATATTTCTCTTATATATGGAAATGAGGTGAATTTAATTGTGACTGAGTTAACTGGGACTGCATTCAGTAATGTGTTATTATTAATGTTAGGTCTATTAAAGTTTGTATCATTCGTGGTTCTAAATAGGATTTTATTAATTAGTGAAGGAGGGTACGAGTTATCTATAAAGAGTTTTGAGAGGATATCTAGATTTTTTCTCAGGAAAGAAGCATCTGAAATTTTCGAAACTCTCGTTTTCATTTGTTTGATTAAATTCACCTTCATGGCTTGTTTGTGATAGGATAAATAATTGAGGTATCTACCAGAGCTACATGGTTTGCGGTACCAGTCTATAAGAATTTTATTATCTGGTGTACGTATGAAACGTGTATCCAAGAACGGCACTGATCGTTCTGGACATTCTGTCTCAATGGTGAATTGTATATGCTGATCAAAATCATTGAGAGTATCTACTATTTCATTTATGCCCTCCTCCGGAAGTGCTAAAATGATATCATCTACATATTTTTTTATGAACAATGGAGTAAAAGATAAAACCGGTATGACAATATCCAGGATATCATCCATGACGTAATTAGCCAAAATGGGTGATATTGAAGATCCCATCGGCGTTCCAAAAATTTGTTTATAAAATTTATTATCAAAAGTGAAATAAGTGTTATCGAATAGAAAAGAGATAATTTCTAAAAAGGTATTTTTTTCAATGTTACAATAATCTTTAATGCGGTACCAATTTTTATTAATCGCTCTATGAGCTATATCTAAGTAAACGTTACTGAAAAGAGAAATCACATCCAAACTGGCTAAAACGAAATTAATTGGGAGTTGCATCCCGTTAAACTGTTCAGAAATTTCGAATGAGTCTTTAATGTAATATGGGTTATCTATATTATAGGCTTTACTGAGAATATCTGTAACAAATGTGGCCAAGAACTCTGTAGGAGCGCCAATAGAGGCTACAATAGGTCTGACTGACAAAGTAGGTTTATGAATTTTAGGTAACGTATAGAATTTAGGTGCAACACCCTTATAATTTGTTAATTTTTTCTTTGTTTGTTCATCTATAAATTTTGAACTGTGCAAGTTTTTTACAAGGGTATTGCATTTCCTTTCTATTGAAGACGTAGGATCCCTCAGAAGTTCAACGTAAGTAGAATTGATTGATTTAGCCGATACTTGATGGAAATCCATTATAAATTTGAACAGAAACAAAAAGTTATAAAATTTCCACAATTTTTATTTTGAAAAAACCCGTAACATGTTTCGGCACACGGTGCCTTCTTCTGACGGAATAAATATAAATGTGGTAAAATTTGATTTAAATATCTTAGTAGGTACAAGATGGAGCGAACGATTTTATGGTATGGGGTTTACACTAATCTTATATCAAATTTTACCACATTTATATTTATTCCGTCAGAAGAAGGCACCGTGTGCCGAAACATGTTACGGGTTTTTTCAAAATAAAAATTGTGGAAATTTTATAACTTTTTGTTTCTGTTCAAATTCAACGTAAGTGTTATTGTCATTGATCAAAACATACGATAATCGTTTGTAATCATCTAAATTCATGACAACCGTCACATTGCCTTTGTCTGAATTCGTTAAGACAATCTGAGGGTTATCTTTCAAAAACTTTCTTGCTTTTCTAAACAAAACATGAAAAAAAAGAATTCTGCCATTTGTTAGAATGGATGTGGTTAGTGAGAATGTTAGTAATCCTTGCTGTTGCGATAGTTTTATGGATTGGTTCTTCAATGTAAGATGTAAGGTGATCTACGTCAGATAGTATCTGTTTTATGGACAAATCTTTGCCTACAATAGGTTCGATACTGAACTTAGGTCCTAGTGAAAAGAAACTTAAAATATCAGGTGGTATGTCTATGTTAGTGAGGTTTTTTATCCACTCTGGTTTTGTCCTAAGTGACTTTTGAGTTAATATTGTTTTAAGATTATCTAATTTATTAATGTTATTCAGTTTAGTGTTATGAAATATTCTATTGTAATGTCTACTTTGCCTGTAAGAAAAAGTGGCAAAATTAGCTTCTGACGTATGTTATATAATATCTGTCTTGATTGTGTTCAGAGATGTTTCAAGTTTATCGATTAGTTTGTGGTTAGTTGCAATCTCAATATTAATCAGTTTATCACCTAACCTATTGCAATAATGTACAGCATTGTGTGCGTCCTGACGAAGGAGGAGGTCCTCAATGGATCTGGTCGATGTTGTGATGTGTTGTGGTTTGATTCCTAATTGTCTACACTTCAAGAGGAAGGATCTGCGATTATATTCTTTAGCCAATTTCATTTTTATTTTGCTCCATGCTTTGAGTTCTTTTACTGCGTTAGCTCCATAGGTAGCCATGATGGTCTGGTAATAGCCCATACCTGAGATATATATAGGAAGGGTAGTCGTTGCTGACTAGTTAGGGATAACGATTTGGGTAATATTGGGCTTTGCAGCAAATGAAAGTGTACTCTTTAAAGTTGGTCCAAGCTTTCGGAAATCTTTATTTCCATCATCAGGGATACTACAATATAAGAAAATTGACTGAAATCAGAGTTAAGCTCTTAATTCAACAAAACAACTTTAGTTACTTACAACTTTGTTGAGGATGTTCATAAATTTGTAGTTAATTACTAATAGTAACACAGTAAAATTCGGAGGCACTGAAGCATAAACAAGCCAAAATCTCTTGTGGTTGGTATACCCATACAAAGCACACCATAATTCATTAATTAAAAAGACAGCTCAGATTAAAATAATTTAAAATTTTCAAATAAAATTACTGGTCTTTATCGACCATGATTACGGAAACGGCCATTTTGTACCGGTATTATTTGATGAAATCGGCGTAGAGAATTTATAGGAACAATAATGATCACATATTACTCTGTGGTATGCCACCATTCCACAAAGGACTTTTTAAGTGTATCTCTCGATACTGGACAACAAAAAGAGGAAAACCTTATCGATCTTAATTCTATTGGTTGAGGTGTTGATTCAAATGTGTGTATGCAATGCTTGAAACATATCCGGAAACAATCATGTGATTTATAAATATGAAGTTTATTTAATTTATAATTTTCATTATTTATTATTACTATTATTTATTATTTAATTGTCGCTATTTATTATTGATTAGTTATTTGTTATTAATATTTTAATTTATTATTATTCATTTATTATTGACTACCAATGTCTCTGTGGAGGGTGGGATTTTTATCTAACGCCAGTAAATAGGCATAAACGTCACTCAAATGGATGATGTTAGTTCTTCTGTTCATGTTGTTGGGAATCTTTGAAATCCAGGCCATCTCCAGGAAGAGTCTTTTTGTGTATATCGACTGTGTTGACAAGATTTTAGTTGAGCCGTAGTTCATATTATGACCAAGTGTATTGGCATGTTCAGCCAACGCACATCTCTCAGGGTGTAATCTACAATCACTCCTATGTGACGCAATTCTTTTATTTAATGGTCTGGCAGTTTGACCAATATAGACTTTATTGCAATCCTCACATGGAATGATATAAACCACATCCGAGAGTTGGTCAATTGGGACCTTGTCTTTCAGACGTGAGTGTAAATTTTTAATAGTTAATACAGACTTATTGGCAATTTTAATGTTACAAAAATCATTGATTATTCTCATAATTGGTGGTGATATTTCTCTTATATATGGAAATGAGGTGAATTTAATTGTGACTGAGTTAACTGGGACTGCATTCAGTAATGTGTTATTATTAATGTTAGGTCTATTAAAGTTTGTATCATTCGTGGTTCTAAATAGGATTTTATTAATTAGTGAAGGAGGGTACGAGTTATCTATAAAGAGTTTTGAGAGGATATCTAGATTTTTTCTCAGGAAAGAAGCATCTGAAATTTTCGAAACTCTCGTTTTCATTTGTTTGATTAAATTCACCTTCATGGCTTGTTTGTGGTAGGATAAATAATTGAGGTATCTACCAGAGCTACATGGTTTGCGGTACCAGTCTATAAGAATTTTATTATCTGGTGTACGTATGAAACGTGTATCCAAGAACGGCACTGATCGTTCTGGACATTCTGTCTCAATGGTGAATTGTATATGCTGATCAAAATCATTGAGAGTATCTACTATTTCATTTATGCCCTCCTCCGGAAGTGCTAGTAAAGTGGAGTAAAAGATAAAACCGGTATGACAATATCCAGGATATCATCCATGACGTAATTAGCCAAAATGGGTGATATTGAAGATCCCATCGGCGTTCCAAAAATTTGTTTATAAAATTTATTATCAAAAGTGAAATAAGTGTTATCGAATAGAAAAGAGATAATTTCTAAAAAGGTATTTTTTTCAATGTTACAATAATCTTTAATGCGGTACCAATTTTTATTAATCGCTCTATGAGCTATATCTAAGTAAACTTTACTGAAAAGAGAAATCACATCCAAACTGGCTAAAACGAAATTAATTGGGTGTTGCATCCCGTTAAACTGTTCAGAAATTTCGAATGAGTCTTTAATGTAATATGGGTTATCTATATTATAGGCTTTAGTGAGAATATCTGTAACAAATGTGGCCAAGAACTCTGTAGGAGCGCCAATAGAGGCTACAATAGGTCTGACTGACAAAGTAGGTTTATGAATTTTAGGTAACGTATAGAATTTAGGTGCAACACCCTTATAATTTGTTAATTTTTTCTTTGTTTGTTCATCTATAAATTTTGAACTGTGCAAGTTTTTTACAAGGGTATTGCATTTCCTTTCTATTGAAGACGTAGGATCCCTCAGAAGTTCAACGTAAGTGTTATTGTCATTGATCAAAACATACGATAATCGTTTGTAATCATCTAAATTCATGACAACCGTCACATTGCCTTTGTCTGAATTCGTTAAGACAATCTGAGGGTTATCTTTCAAAAACTTTCTTGCTTTTCTAAACAAAACATGAAAAAAAGAATTCTGCCATTTGTTAGAATGGATGTGGTTAGTGAGAATGTTAGTAATCCTTGCTGTTGCGATAGTTTTATGGATTGGTTCTTCAATGTAAGATGTAAGGTGATCTACGTCAGATAGTATCTGTTTTATGGACAAATCTTTGCCTACAATAGGTTCGATACTGAACTTAGGTCCTAGTGAAAAGAAACTTAAAATATCAGGTGGTATGTCTATGTTAGTGAGGTTTTTTATCCACTCTGGTTTTGTCCTAAGTGACTTTTGAGTTAATATTGTTTTAAGATTATCTAATTTATTAATGTTATTCAGTTTAGTGTTATGAAATATTCTATTGTAATGTCTACTTTGCCTGTAAGAAAAAGTGGCAAAATTAGCTTCTGACGTATGTTGTATAATATCTGTCTTGATTGTGTTCAGAGATGTTTCAAGTTTATCGATTATATTCTTTAGCCAATTTCATTTTTATTTTGCTCCATGCTTTGAGTTCTTTTACTGCGTTAGCTCCATAGGTAGCCATGATGGTCTGGTAATAGCCCATACCTGAGATATATATAGGAAGGGTAGTCGTTGCTGACTAGTTAGGGATAACGATTTGGGTAATATTGGGCTTTGCAGCAAATGAAAGTGTACTCTTTAAAGTTGGTCCAAGCTTTCGGAAATCTTTATTTCCATCATCAGGGATACTACAATATAAGAAAATTGACTGAAATCAGAGTTAAGCTCTTAATTCAACAAAACAACTTTAGTTACTTACAACTTTGTTGAGGATGTTCATAAATTTGTAGTTAATTACTAATAGTAACACAGTAAAATTCGGAGGCACTGAAGCATAAACAAGCCAAAATCTCTTGTGGTTGGTATACCCATACAAAACACACCATAATTCATTAATTATCTGAGAAATCCAGGCCATCTCCAGGAAGAGTCTTTTTGTGTATATTGACTGTGTTGACAAGATTTTAGTTGAGCCGTAGTTCATATTATGACCAAGTGTATTGGCATGTTCAGCCAACGCACATCTCTCAGGGCGTAATCTACAATCACTCCTATTACCCAAATCGTTATCCCTAACTAGTCAGCAACGACTACCCTTCCTATATATATCTCAGGTATGGGCTATTACCAGACCATCATGGCTACCTATGGAGCTAACGCAGTAAAAGAACTCAAAGCATGGAGCAAAATAAAAATGAAATTGGCTAAAGAATATAATCGCAGATCCTTCCTCTTGAAGTTGAAGTGAATTAGGAATCAAACCACAACACATCACAACATCGACCAGATCCATTGAGGACCTCCTCCTTCGTCAGGACGCACACAATGCTGTACATTATTGCAATAGGTTAGGTGATAAACTGATTAATATTGAGATTGCAACTAACCACAAACTAATCGATAAACTTGAAACATCTCTGAACACAATCAAGACAGATATTATACAACATACGTCAGAAGCTAATTTTGCCACTTTTTCTTACAGGCAAAGTAGACATTACAATAGAATATTTCATAACACTAAACTGAATAACATTAATAAATTAGATAATCTTAAAACAATATTAACTCAAAAGTCACTTAGGACAAAACCAGAGTGGATAAAAAACCTCACTAACATAGACATACCACCTGATATTTTAAGTTTCTTTTCACTAGGACCTAAGTTCAGTATCGAACCTATTGTAGGCAAAGATTTGTCCATAAAACAGATACTATCTGACGTAGATCACCTTACATCTTACATTGAAGAACCAATCCATAAAACTATCGCAACAGCAAGGATTACTAACATTCTCACTAACCACATCCATTCTAACAAATGGCAGAATTCTTTTTTTCATGTTTTGTTTAGAAAAGCAAGAAAGTTTTTGAAAGATAACCCTCAGATTGTCTTAACGAATTCAGACAAAGGCAATGTGACGGTTGTCATGAATTTAGATGATTACAAACGATTATCGTATGTTTTGATCAATGGCAATAACACTTACGTTGAACTTCTGAGGGATCCTACGTCTTCAATAGAAAGGAAATGCAATACCCTTGTAAAAAACTTGCACAGTTCAAAATTTATAGATGAACAAACAAAGAAAAAATTAACAAATTATAAGGGTGTTGCACCTAAATTCTATACGTTACCTAAAATTCATAAACCTACTTTGTCAGTCAGACCTATTGTAGCCTCTATTGGCGCTCCTACAGAGTTCTTGGCCACATTTGTTACAGATATTCTCACTAAAGCCTATAATATAGATAACCCATATTACATTAAAGACTCATTCGAAATTTCTGAACAGTTTAACGGGATGCAACTCCCAATTAATTTCGTTTTAGCCAGTTTGGATGTGATTTCTCTTTTCGGTAACGTTTACTTAGATATAGCTCATAGAGCGATTAATAAAAATTGTAACCGCATTAAAGATTATTGTAACATTGAAAAAAATACCTTTTTAGAAATTATCTCTTTTCTATTCGATAACACTTATTTCACTTTTGATAATAAATTTTATAAACAAATTTTTGGAACGCCGATGGGATCTTCAATATCACCCATTTTGGCTAATTACGTCATGGATGATATCCTGGATATTGTCATACCGGTTTTATCTTTTACTCCATTGTTCATAAAAAAATATGTAGATGATATCATTTTAGCACTTCCGGAGGATGGCATAAATGAAATAGTAGATACTCTCAATGATTTTGATCAGCATATACAATTCACCATTGAGACAGAATGTCCAGAACGATCAGTGCCGTTCTTGGATACACGTTTCATACGTACACCAGATAATAAAATTCTTATAGACTGGTACCGCAAACCATGTAGCTCTGGTAGATACCTCAATTATTTATCCTACCACAAACAAGCCATGAAGGTGAATTTAATCAAACAAATGAAAACGAGAGTTTCGAAAATTTCAGATGCTTCTTTCCTGAGAAAAAATCTAGATATCCTCTCAAAACTCTTTATAGATAACTCGTACCCTCCTTCACTAATTAATAAAATCCTATTTAGAACCACGAATGATACAAACTTTAATAGACCTAACATTAATAATAACACATTGCTGAATGCAGTCCCAGTTAACTCAGTCACAATTAAATTCACCTCATTTCCATATATAAGAGAAATATCACCACCAATTATGAGAATAATCAATGATTTTTGTAACATTAAAATTGCCAATAAGTCTGTATTAACTATTAAAAATTTACACTCACGTCTGAAAGACAAGGTCCCAATTGACCAACTCTCGGATGTGGTTTATATCATTCCATGTGAGGATTGCAATAAAGTCTATATTGGTCAAACTGCCAGACCATTAAATAAAAGAATTGCGTCACATAGGAGTGATTGTAGATTACACCCTGAGAGATGTGCGTTGGCTGAACATGCCAATACACTTGGTCATAATATGAACTACGGCTCAACTAAAATCTTGTCAACATAGTCGATATACACAAAAAGACTCTTCCTGGAGATGGCCTGGATTTCTCAGATCCCCAACAACATGAACAGAAGAACTGACATCAGCCATTTGAGTGACGTTTATGCCTATTTACTGGCGTTAGATAAAAATCCCACCCTCCACAGAGACATTGGTAGTCAATAATAAATGAATAATAATAAATTAAAATATTAATAACAAATAACTAATCAATAATAAATAGCGACAATTAAATAATAAATAATAGTAATAATAAATAATGAAAATTATAAATTAAATAAACTTCATATTTATAAATCACATGATTGTTTCCGGATATGTTTCAAGCGTTGCATACACACATTTGAATCAACACCTCAACCAATAGAATTAAGATCGATAAGGTTTTCCTCTTTTTGTTGTCCAGTATCGAGAGATACACTTAAAAAGTCCTTTGTGGAATGGTGGCATACCACAGAGTAATATGTGATCATTATTGTTCCTATAAATTCTCTACGCCGATTTCATCAAATAATACCGGTACAAAATGGCCGTTTCCGTAATCATGGTCGATAAAGACCAGTAATTTTATTTGAAAATTTTAAATTATTTTAATCTGTGCTGTCTTTTTAATTAATGAATTATGGTGTGTTTTGTATGGGTATACCAACCACAAGAGATTTTGGCTTGTTTATGCTTCAGTGCCTCCGAATTTTACTGTGTTACTATTAGTAATTAACTACAAATTTATGAACATCCTCAACAAAGTTGTAAGTAACTAAAGTTGTTTTGTTGAATTAAGAGCTTAACTCTGATTTCAGTCAATTTTCTTATATTGTAGTATCCCTGATGATGGAAATAAAGATTTCCGAAAGCTTGGACCAACTTTAAAGAGTACACTTTCATTTGCTGCAAAGCCCAATATTACCCAAATCGTTATCCCTAACTAGTCAGCAACGACTACCCTTCTTATATATATATATATATTGATAAAGGGTACCATGTCGCCTCCAAAGTATATACTGAAGAGCCGTTGTCACCTCATATATGACGTTGTCACCTCCGATTTCGGAGGCGACAACGTTTTTTCCATATTTTCAGTAGTTCTGACCTCAGATGACCTTTAACGTGCTAACAGCAAAATTTTTGTCGGAGGTCACAACGTACCCACCATACCCCCAAAAAAAGTTTTTAGTTCCGGTATAGATCACCGGCGCTAGTGCTGCATAAAAAGTTTACGGAAGGCACGATGACGCCTCCGATCATATAAATCGCATGTTTGCGTCACATACGGTTGACGTACGTAACTTTCCCGCCTCCGCTAAATGGCAACATCGGTGAGGAGGTGATAAAGACGCTTTCGTATCATTTCATACCATATTTGCAGTTCGCCAATTAAAGCCGTGGTAGTGTATAATGGAATGATCCCAAAAAAATATTTTTTTTTAATTTTGATTCGCTATAACGCGGAAAACGTGCCTTTCTCCTAAATAAGTAAAATAAAGCAAAGAAATATTAATATCATCATTATCATCCTCGAAAATACAAAAAAGCATTATCAAATTTCACATTTTTTCGTAATTAACAAAAAAATGTTGTCCATGTTAGTGAAACGTTACAAGTTTAGATAACTAATAAATAGCACAGAGGTGATAATTAAATTTAAAAACTATAACAATTGGGTTTAAAAACTAAATTATTAACCCTGTTTGTAACAACAAAGTTGAAAAATGTTAGAAACTATAACATTACGTCAATTGTTATAGTGTTTTACTAATTCTTTTTGGTACTACTTCTAAACTCCGATTTGTGCGGAAACCTTAGTATTCTATATAGATAAAAAGCGTTGTTCTAACTGACAACTTTTGTGACGCTTTTGACACCAACTGTTCACACATCGCTCTACTACTTGAGTATGACATGGACATCAATTCCATTCAGCTCCTATTCTTGACTTTATTAAAGATAAAATTCCTCCATCGCTTACTATTTGCAACATGGGCGGCGGAAGATTAAAGGTACTCCAATCTATCATTTCGGTGAAGTTAATGTCTACGTCTAATGTGTGTCTAATGAAGTTACTGTCTAAAATAAATTTTGTTTTGGTGTCACAAAGTTTCTAATTGGCCCATTCGTACGAGTTTTGTTTCGCGCCTTCATTATTCTTCTAATACTTAATTCTCTGATGTTTTTTCTTCCATCATCAAAAACATGCTCCAAATCAAATGAGATGAGCAAACATAAGACGCTCGATCACAGGATCTACTAGTTTAAGTATATTTTCAAGTAGGAATCTTGATGTTTCTATAACTTCAAATACATGCTTAGGGCCATTTGTAAAATATTTGCGTTTCTTGATATTAAATCAGACATTCAAATAGGACTTTAGGATGAAAGAAACTGATACATTATATTCATCTAAAGAATTTATCACAACTAAGTACAATCTGCGACCTCTGTTTGCCGCAGTTAACAATGTTAAAGTGTGAAAGTGGGCCTGGATCATGAACAGCCAATTCTTCTGGACAATTACCTGATTGTATTACAGTATTAAAGTCCAGGAGATATTGAACATCTTTAATTAACACTTTTAGATCAATTTCAGGAATCCCTCGCTGAACGTTATCAAAACTTACCACTGGAAGTTTTTCACAACAATTAAGATGAATTGGAGTACCTGCTATCTTTCGCTACCACCCATACTAAGCGATGAGGGAATTTATCTTTATTAAAATCAGGAACAGTCTGAATGAAATTTCGACAAGTTTTCATGTCATACTCAAGCAGTAGAGCGATTTGTGAAGTTGCATGGTGTCAGAAGAGTTGCTAGTGCCGAGTTTAGGAATGTGTTCATCAGAACAACGCTTCTTTCTCGATAACATTTTTCGCACAAATCGGAGTTTAAAAGTAGCACAAAAAAGAATGAGTAAGAGACTTAATTGACTAGTGACATAATGCTATATATAGTTTGTAACATTTATCATTTTGCAATTTTGATGTTACAGAGTTAATAATTTATTTTTTAAATCCAATGCACGACCAATACATACTTCTCTGTTATTTCTTACTTATCTAAACCATAGCATTTAACTAACATGGAAAAACTGTTTTTGTTAGTTACGCAAAAATGTTAAATTTGATTAATTTTTTTCGATTTTCGAGCATATGCGCGACCTGAAGATATTAACCGATTTCTTATTTCTTTCCTTTATTTCACTGTCTGTCTGTTGGGCGGTATACCAAACAAAATTTAATAAAACATTTTTACAGCCCACCCTAGTGAATAAGTTCAGTACAATCTGATAATGATGTCATCCAGTACTGAAAAACTGCTAAACCTTTAATTATTATGGGACCACAAATTGGACTTTTATTTGTCTACAGGGTATATATCCAAAAACTCAACCGTTTGATAATGGAAAAACTATAACTGGGAAAAATATGAAAATCTTACTTCTTACTTACTTCCCGCCCTTAATATATCGTTTCAAATAAATAATTAAAAGTGAGAAGACACGTGAATGTTATTGTAAAGGGAGACTATTTGCAGCTTTCGTGGTTTAACCCTCTGGGAAGCGTAGATGTCACCCTTAAAATCTTAAATGGGTAAGTGGTACATCATTTTAGAGGTCGTTTAAATCTCTCTCCAATTATTAGTATTTTTTGAGTAGTAGTTTCCAAGAAATCGAGTTCCAAAAATAGATTTATTTATGTAACGCTTTAGTCGAAGAGTTTGCTGGTAAAGAATTGGAAAGGGTGTAGTAACTACCTACGTATCCTCAAATCATCCTGCTAAAAGAGGAGTGAACATAATAATGTTTTTTAAATAATAACTTATAGCAATAAATCTTAGTGGAGGCCGTTCTACTTACGTCCAATTTTGTAACGCGATTTCTACGAAACTACTACTCAAAGAATAACAAATTATTGTTATTACTGGAAACAGATATAACTACCTTTAAAATGGTGTGGCACATGACCCTGCTTCCCATTTAAGAACATTAGGGTAACATCTACCCCGTCCCATAGAATTAAACCCCGAAAGCTGAAAATATTATTTAAAAGCGTACTCGTTCTTAAAGAAATTGACGTGTCTTTCCGATTTTTAATATTATTTACTGGAAACTAGATATTAAGGGTCGGAGTTTTCAATGTCCTATATTACCTAAAAATGTCGCTTGCAGTCCGGAAAATAAATATCAGTTTTTTTTTAGTACAGCCTTTGTTATTTAATTTGGGCTGATTTCTCTGTAGAAAGGGGTATACTTCCAGACTTCGTTTAATTATTAGATTTTAATACAGAACTCTCTAAAGGAAAAACTAAAAATGGAATTTTAAAAAGTGTCACAAGTAATTTTTTTCAAATAGTAAGCCAAATTTACCTAGTTAGTCAGGATGGCTTTACAAAGCTACAAATCATAATCGCAATATAGTTCACTTGTTCTTGATTTATTTAGCACTTGATTGTTTACTAACCCCCTAACCAACAGAAAAATGTTAAATTGTCAATATATGCTTGCCTTGCCCTCTTAATTCTGCCCAGAGCGACGAATTGCAGAAATACACGACGAACCACTGCCGCCCACCCATATGTGGTTAAGCTTAGTACTCCTCGAACTACACTATTTAAGAACTCTTTCATCTGGAGGACTTCATCCTTGTGGAACGACCTTCCCGAGGTCGTTTTTCCCAACGAATATAACCTCCAACGATTCAAAACCAACGTGAATCGCTTTTTGCGCACACGCACCACTCCCAGAGTGCCCTAAAGGATTTTTCCTATAGTTCTTGTGTTTGATCATTTAAAAAAAAAAAAAAAAAAAAAAATGTAGTTTGAAAACTACAAATTTTCGGAATATATGACTATAAGAAGTTAACCGTGTTTTAAATAAATTTAATCATAGTTACTATAAAATTATAAAAATACAATTGGAAAAAAAGTTACTTTTCACAGTTTTCTTAATTTAATTTTTATCTTCTATTTTGAGTGCCGTGAATAACAATGGTTAAAATTTATACGGTGTACTAACCTAGGTTCCTTTTTACAAATAAATTAGCTCAAATTAAATAATGAAGGAAAATTGATAATTATTTGCCGGCCTCCAAACGACGTTTTTACATAAAATTTGAAATATGTCAAAAACGGTTAAACTAAGTTATAGGTAGGATATTAAATTTATTTAGAATTGTAAAATAAGCAACTTGACATTTACTTGATTCTAAAAAAAATTTTTTGCCGCCCTATCGACCTTAGCATACGACGAAATATCCAAAATTGTACTAATTATAGTTTACCGATAATCGACCATCGGAATTCCTAGGGGGCACTATATATTATATCACACTATTTAAAATATTTAATTATACTGTCACACAGCGTCTGAATAATCTTCCATTCGTCTTGATATTCACTTGCATCTAGATATTAAATTATTAATTGTTAATGTTTAACAATGCAATTATTAATTTGTAATATCCTTGCCATTACAATCTAAACATCCTTTCATTCTACATTTTTTTATTGTTTTCATGTTTCAGATTTACATTCACATTTGACACCGAAATATAAAATGCGCCTTTCAGTCTGCCAAAAATATGGTAGAAACTGTCCGCCTATATAAATATTTATATTTAAAACCCAGCATGCGGATACAGAGGTGTCTATATGACCTCCGACAATGTGGCAACACTGTCGGAGGTAATAACGGCACCAGGATATATGCGCATATACAATCTTCGGAGGCCACATAGTACTTTCTGTGTTCCCCATATATGACCCGTTAAAAATTAAAAAATCTTTTCCCCTCTCAAGGAATCTGGATTGGTTGTCATTTCAACACCCCATATATACTTTTTTTTTCGATGTAAACCCCTGGGAACACCCGGAGGCCAGGTCGCCTCTTCTGTATACCGGAGGCGACAACATACCGTGCACCAATATATATATATATATATATATATTGATAAAGGGTACCATGTCGCCTCCAAAGTATATACTGAAGAGCCGTTGTCACCTCATATATGACGTTGTCACCTCCGATTTCGGAGGCGACAACGTTTTTTCCATATTTTCAGTAGTTCTGACCTCAGATGACCTTTAACGTGCTAATAGCAAAATTTTTGTCGGAGGTCACAACGTACCCACCATACCCCCAAAAAAATTTTTTAGTTCCGGTATAGATCACTGGCGCTAGTGCTGCATAAAAAGTTTACGGAAGGCACGATGACGCCTCCGATCATATAAATCGCATGTTTGCGTCACATACGGTTGACGTACGTAACTTTCCCGCCTCCGCTAAATGGCAACGTCGGTGAGGAGGTGATAAGGACGCTTTCGTATCATTTCATACCATATTTGCAGTTCGCCAATTAAAGACGTGGTAGTGTATAATGGAATGGTCCCAAAAAAATATTTTTTTTTAAATTTTGATTCGCTGTAACGCGAAAAACTTGTCTTTCTGCTAAATAAGTAAAATAAAGCAAAGAAATATTAATATCTTCATTATCATCCTCGAAAATACAAAAAACCATTATCAAATTTAACATTTTTTCGTAATTAACAAAAAAATGTTGTCCATGTTAGTGAAACGCTACAAGTTTAGATAACTAATAAATAGCACAGAGGTGATAATTAAATTTAAAAACTATAACAATGGGTTTAAACAAAATTGAAAAATGTTAGAAACTATAACATTACGTCAATTGTTATAGTGTTTTACTAATTCTTTTTGGTACTACTTCTAAACTCCGATTTGTGCGGAAACCTTGGTATTCTAGATAGAGAAAAAGCGTTGTTCTAATGACCCCATCCCTAAACTTCGTACTGACAACTTTTGTGACGCTTTTGACACCAACTGTTCACACATCGCTCTACTACTTGAGTATGACATGGACATCAATTCCATTCAGCTGCTATTCTTGACTTTATTAAAGATAAAATTCCTCCATCGCTTAGTATTTGCAACATGGGCGGCGGAAGATTAAAGGTACTCCAATCTATCATTTCGGTGAAGTTAATGTCTACGTCTAATGTGTGTCTAATAAAGTTACTGTCTAAAATAAATTTTGTTTTGGTGTCACAAAGTTTCTAATTGGCCCATTCTTACGAGTTTTGTTTCGCGCCTTCATTATTCTTCTAATACTTAATTCTTTGATGTTTTTTCTTCCATCATCAAAAACATGTTCCAAATCAAATTTTCGAGATGAGCAAACATAAGACGCTCGATCACAGGATCTACTACTTTAAGTATATTTTCAAGTAGGAATCTTGATGTTTCTATAACTTCAAATACATGCTTAGGGACATTTGTAAAATATTTGCGTTTCTTGATATTAAATCAGACAGGCAAATAGGACTTTAGGATGAAAGAAACTGATACATTATATTCATCTAAAGAATTTATCACAACTAAGTACAATCTGAGACCTCTATTTGCCGCAGTTAACCATGTTAAAGTGTGAAAGTGGGCCTGGATCATGAACAGCCAATTCTTCTGGACAATTACCTAGTTGTATTACAGTATTAAAGTCCAGGAGATATTGAACATCTTTAATTAACACTTTTAGATCTATTTCAGGAATCCCTCTCTGAACGCTATCAAAACTTACCACTGGAAGTTTTTCACAACCATTAAGATGAATTGGAGTACCGCCATCTTTCGCTACCACCCAGACTAAGCGATGAGGGAATTTATCTTTATTAAAATCAGGAACAGTCTGAATGAAATCTCGACAAGTTTTCATGTCATACTCAAGCAGTAGAGCGATTTGTGAAGTTGCATGGTGTCAGAAGAGTTGCTAGTGCCGGGTTTAGGAATGTGTCTTAACCACAAAAACGCTTCTTTCTCGATAACGTTTTTCGCACAAATCGGAGTTTAAAAGTAGCACCAAAAAGAATGAGTAAAATACTTAATTGACTATTGACATAATGCTATATATAGTTTGTAACATTTATCATTTTGAAATTTTGATGTTACAGAGTTAATAATTTATTTTTAAAATCCAATGCACGACCAATACATACTGAAATATCTTTTAATTTAATTCTCTGCTATTTCTTACTGATCTAAACCATAGCATTTAACTAACATGGAGAAACTGTTTTTGTTAGTTACGCAAAAATGTTAAATTTCATTAATTTTTTTAGATTTTCGAGGATATGCGCGACCTGAAGATATCAACCGATTTCTTGTTTCTTTCCTTTATTTCACTGTCTGTCTGTTGGGCCAATCGCCCTCGGTATACCGAACAAAATTTAATAAAACATTTTTACAGCCCACTCTAGTGAATAAGTTCAGTATAATCTGATAATTATGTCATCCAGTACTGAAAAACTGCTAAAACTTTAATTATTATGGGACCACAAATTGGACTTTTATTTGTCTACAGGGTGTATATCCAAAAACTCAACCGTTTGATAATGGAAAAACTATAACTGGGAAAAATATGAAAATCAAATTTAAATTGTTAATGTGAAAACTTCCCTCCCTTAATATATCGTTTCAAATAAATAATTAAAAGTGAGAAGACACGTGAATGTTATTGTAAAGGGAGACTATTTGCAGCTTTCGTGGTTTAACCCTCTGGGAAGCGTAGATGTCACCCTTAAAATCTTAAATGGGTAAGTGGTACACCATTTTAGAGGTCGTTTAAATCTCTCTAAAATTATTAGTATTTTTTCAGTAGTAGTTTCCAAGAAATCGAGTTCCAAAAATAGATTTATTTATGTAATGCTTTAGTCGATGAGTTTGCTGGTAAAGAATTGGAAAGGGTATAGTAACTACCTACGTACCCTCAAATCATCCTGCTAAAAGAGGAGTGAACATAATAATGTTTTTTAAATAATAACTTATACCCATAAATCTCTAAGTGGAGGCCGTTCTACTTACGTCCAATTTTGTAACGCGATTTCTAGGAAACTACTAGGTACTCAAAGAATAACAAATTATTGTTATTACTGGAAACAGATATAACTACCTTTAAAATGGTGTGCCACATGACCCTGCTTCCCATTTAAGAACATTAGGGTAACATCTACCCCGTCCCATAGACTTAAACCCCGAAAGCTGAAAATATTATTTAAAAGCGTACTCGTTCTTAAAGAAATTGACGTGTCTTTCCGATTTTTAATATTATTTACTGGAAACTAGATATTAAGGGTCGGAGTTCTCAATGTCCTATATTACCTAAAAATGTCGCGTGCAGTCCGGAAAATAAATATCAGTTTTTTTCAGTACAGCCCTTGTTATTTAATTTGGGCTGATTTCTCTGTAGAAAGTGGTATATTTGACCAGACTTCGTTTAATTATTAGATTTTAATACAGAACTCTCTAAAGGAAAAACTAAAATTGGAATTTAAAAAAGTGTCACAAGTAATTTTTTTCAAATATTAAGCCAAATTTATCTAGTTAGTCAGGATGGCTTTACAAAGCTACAAATCATAATCGCAATATAGTATCACTTGTTCTTGATTTATTTAGCACTTGATTGTTTACTAACCCCCTAACCAACAGAAAAATGTAAATTGTCAATATGTATTTTGCAAACTACAAATTTTCGGAATATATGACTATAAGAAGTTAACCGTGTTTTAAATAAATTAATCATAGTTACTATAAAATTATAAAAATTTAATGGAAAAAAAAAGTTACTTTTCACAGTTTTCTTAATTTAATTTTTATCTTCTATTTTGAGCGCCGTGTAATACCAATGGTTAAAATTTATATGATGTACTAACCTAGGTTCCTTGTTACAAATAAATTAGCTCAAATTAAATAATGAAGGAAAATTGATAATTATTTGCCGGCCTCCAAACGACATTTTTACATAAAATTTAAAATATGTCAAAAACGGTTAAACTTAGTTATAGGTAGGATACTAAATGTATTTAGAATTGTAAAATAAGCAACTTGACATTTACTTGATTCTTGAAAATATTTTAGCCGCCCTATCGACCTTAGCATACGACGAAATATCCAAAATTGTACTAATTATAGTTTACCGATAATCGACCATAGGAATTCCTAGGGGGCACTATATATTATATCAAACTATTTAAAATATTTCATTATACTGTCATACAGCGTCTGAATAATCTTCCATTCGTCTTGATATTCACCTGCATCTAGATATTAAATTATTAATTGTTAATGTTTAACAATTCAATTATTAATTTGTAATATCATTGCCATTACAATCTAAACATCCTTTCATTCTATATATTTTTTATTGTTTTCATGTTTCAGATTTACATTCACATTTGACACCGAAATAGAAAATGCGCCTTTCAGTCTGCCAAAAATATGGTAGAAACTGTCCGCCTATATAAATATTTATATTAAAAACCTAGCATGCGGATACAGAGGTGTCTATATGACCTCCGACAATATGGCAACACTGTCGGAGGTAATAACGGCACCAGGATATACGCGCATATACAATCTTCGGAGGCCACATAGTACTTTCTGTGTTCCCCATATATGACCCGTCAAAAATTAAAAAATCTTTTCCCCTCTCAAGGAATCTGGATTGGTTGACATTTCAACACCCCATATATAATTTTTTTTTCGATGTAAACCCCTGGGAACACCCGGAGGCCAGGTCGCCTCTTCTGTATACCGGAGGCGACAAGATACCGTGCACCAATATATATATATATATATATATATATATTTGTTCTTTGGGTTGTCGGTCAATTCTTAATAAAGCGAGTTATCAAATTTGTGACGTTTCGGTTTATTTCATTTTAAACCATCATCAGACTACAAATAAAGGAAAACATTTCTTTAGTTTTTAAGGACATGATTTGTGAAATATGATGGGAAAACATTTAGTTTATAGCAATCAAATTATAATGAAAACATACCTTATGTAATTGCACTATCACAATCACTTTAACATATTTACTTATTATAAAGATGTTGTATCACCCTAGGTATAATTGTAACTAATTTCTATTTTAAACTACTTTACTGTATTATTGGTTATTCTTAATCTATGGGTTTTCCAGGCGGTTTATGGCTTCCTTTTGATGGTAAAAATTTGCATTTTATTATTTAATTAAATTACTATAGTTACAACTTAGATTATCAGTGTCGGTACGGAAATTTAATGTGTTTGTATTATTTTTTTTTATATGAATCATTTCTTTAATGTTTCGTCTCATATAGTTTGATTCGTGGTCAAGAATTTGTGTCTCATTAAATTTGAAATTATGAAGATTGTCTATTGCATGTTTAGCTAGGGCTGTATTTATTTGATTTGTGTTTTTTATACTTTTTTTATGTTCATTTATTCTGTTATAAATATTAAATATTGTTTCGTTTGACCTATATATGTTTGAGTACAATCATTGCAATCTATTTTATATATGACATTTGTATTATTTAGTTTAGGTATTTCAGGTTTTAATTTAGTGAAGAGAGTTTTTGTACTGTTATTGGGTCTTTCCGCGATGTTTATATTATGGCTCAAGAATTTTTTTAATTTTGTTATTAATTTCCGGAATGTATGGCAGTGAGATATAGTTAGTGTTTTTGGGTTTATTTGTTATTTGTTTTGTGGAGTTATAGGTTCCTAACACGTGCAGAAACCTATTTTTCCGCACTTAAAGGAAAATAGCTATTTTGAGACAGCCCGGCCGCCCCCCCCTCGGCCCACAAAAGTCATGTGTTTCCAGAAAAAAATCCACGCTTCGCCACTGTCTTCAAGGTTCCTTCCTGGCTATGGTGTGGCGCACCTAACGTATAATAAACACAAAGACAAAACAATAATTTAGTACAATAAATATCAAACAATTTTATTTATGACATTTATTGAAACTTCCACGGTTGCCACTGCTTACACCTCATATTTCGGTGGGAAGAGTAGAAACGAAAAATACAGGGTGTTCCTAAAAGGTGCGGAAAAAAGCTACCAGAAGTTCCTGAGGCGTAAATATGACGATCTAATGTAAGAAATACTTTTTACCCAAAATAAAAAGGCGAAAAGCTATTGCCAACTTTTATTGGATCGTCGCGTCACGTCTCGACAAAAACTATAAGACTAACCAGCGATGCCAGATGTCAAATATAACATCATAGCGCAATGATGCCAGAATTATTGAATTTTAGGGAAAATTATGGTACAAATAACTAGCAAATATACGCCAGAGCCGATGCAAATAAAACACTAATTTGGATTTGTTTTATGTTAAAATGATATATTAGATATATTTATATGTAAATAATTAGCATAAAAGTTTGAAATAATGTGAACTAAGTGTCAAAAGAAACCTCTACATCTTCCTCATCATCGGATTTGTACAAATTTTTTGATTTCATTGCTTTCCCAGTCTGCTTTATATTTTTGAGGCCTACTGGCGCGTCTTTGAACATTTTGAAAGCGCTTTCTCTTGTGTTCTTGTTCCTCCGAGTCTGATCCAGACGAATCAAATACATTTTGCGATGAACTTGCCGCCATTACATCAACTAATAAATTATTGCTGAATATACAGCGAAAAAACAAACTTTAATAACCACCGGCACCCACACCGACGATAAAAAACGATAAAATAAATACACCGACTTTGTTAAAATGTTAAATTAATAATCAGAAGAATACCGGACCGGGGATTCCTCGAACTTTAACACGCTGATGACGGGGTTGCCAATATATTGAGTTGATCGAAATTATGGTACAATTATTTATTATGGTACGTTTTCTGACTGCTAATAATTTAGGGTAAAATATATGGTACAATTCCATAATTATGGTACGTCTGGCATCACTGAGACTAACTACCTTAAAAATACACTCATTCTTAGATTTCTCTAACTACGCAAAAACAATAATATTCCTTTGCTAAGCCGCTTTGCTGACACATACAAAAACAGCCAAGATCATTATTTATAAAACTTATCGACTATGCTGTATAAATATGGCTGTCCTTTTTTCTTTTTGGCTGTATCCTTTTTTCTTTTCTTTATTGGCTACCCCCGTCAATTTTGAATTGCGTTTTCTACAATAAACAATAAACCTAGTTAAGTTTAACGGAACTTGTAATTGAGTTGAAATAATTTAGTTTAATTATTAATATGAAATACTTGCATTTTAATAATGTCCCCTGCTCCGGAATGCCTCTGCTTCCTGGATCGCCTGGGCAGTTGCACCCATCCTCCTCCTCTTCGGGGGAGGTGGCGTTGGTGGTGACGGTGGTGACGGCGGCGGTAAGGGGGGTTCCTCTATTTGGCCTTGGACGATTTGGATTTCACGTAATGCCTTTACAATATTTTGGGCTTCGTTATTATAACTAAGCCCAAAATATTGTAAATGACTATACACAATGTTCCTATAATAATCGTCCAAGGCCCGCAGTTCTCTATAGCTTTTCTGGCTGCCCCCACTACCACCACATCCCCCTCAATGATTTGGATTGATCGCTGGATCTCTTCCAGCATCGGCACAAATATTCTGCGATGTGCAGATGCGTGCCGTTGCTGGACGAGTTCCAGCGAGGTGCAGGCATTCACACATTGTCTGGGCAGGGTTTTAATTTTTCGGGGGTAGCTCTATAAAAAATATGATTTATTTATTTATTTCAAATTATATTAATCTACACACAGGGCCGTCGAGACAAAATCCGGGGACGGGGGGTAGCGACTGACGCCCCCCCCCCCCCCCCCCCCCCCCGGCCCCCAAGTAAATAAATGTCTTATAAATATGATTTTTTTGTTAGGCAATTGAAGATTTAAAATATCGAGATAGTGATCAATTTTGTACGATGACAGGGCCCGGGACCGTCTTCGGAATGTCTAAACTCGAAGATGTTTCTCTGGTGAAGAAATATTTTTCATTAGCATTTTAATGTTTCGACATATTTCCAGTCTCGGAAATTTTGATAAAAATTCGGTCCCCCTCGAAAACTCCGGGCCCGGGAGGAGGAAGGATTCGAAATGAATGTTATAAATGTACATATTAAAAACTTACCATGTCGATGGTTAAAATGAAACGGTTTAAAAAAAATGTAAAATGTAAAATGTAAACTGACAATTTTGAAATGATAATAAATTCTGATGAACTGGTGCTGGTGGGAATATCTGATGGTACTTGCTGAAACAGTGGCGGAACTTCAAAATTTGTAAAATAAAACTAAGATATACTTTGTTAGTTGTCACGTGTTGTTACGGCCGTTTCGTAGTACAACTACATCGTCGAGACGCTGTCAAGTGAGACTATGCTAAAATCTAAGTTGTATAAATATAAAAATCTGCTAGGTATGAATAATAAGGTAACAAACTGGGGATTTCTTAAGGTGCAATAAACATTATTGTGTAGGTCTATTTAAATTAGGGTTCTTTATAATATTGTAAATAGGGTGGAATTTCCTAAATCTAATTGTGTGTTTAAAAGGTTGACCGTTTTATCTTTGTTGTGTTTATAGATTTCAATGTTTTCTAACATCCTAAAGCAGGCAAAAATAGGTAAATTTAATTACTAATTACCCCTGTTGTACCTACTTTAACCCTAATCCTAATTAACAATGGACAATTTTCTTATTAAACAAGGTAATTACTATTGGCAACGCCTATGGTTTACGGTTGTTTTATGGCTTCAACCCTCGATATGAGCTATCAACTGCAACGAAACGGACTATAATATATCTAATTTGCGACCTTTTTTTTCGGTATGTAATATTTTTAAATTTCCTATATCTGATGGGAATGTATGGTTTGTATCTAAAAAATGGTTTGCGAAATTGGAGGATCTTTTCTTTAATCTATAACATGCTTTGTGTTCCTTATATCTAGTTTCAAAATTCCTTCCTGTTTGTCCTATATAACAACTATTGCACTCGGTACACCTCAGTTTATAAACTCCTGATTTTTTGTATTTATTTTGTTTGTATTTGTTTATTATAACACAGTTTAGTGTGACCAATCGGAATTCGATGGAAAAAATCACGTATCTATGCCTTTTCTCATGGCCCCTGTGGCTACGCCACTGCTGAAATAAACTGCTTCTTAACGTTTTTCCCATCAGTTACTTATCTCAAAAATGTGCACATTCAAATTTATGTTATCTTGTAGCCAAAATAAATCGCCAACCGAATATGATTTTTTGTAATACATATAGAACTGACAAATTATCCGAAAAACTGAAAAATGATACAAAGTATATACTATCTTTTAATGATAATGGTGACATTGTTATAAACGAAAATCACAATTATTATCACCAAATTCAAGGGAACCTTCACATTACAAAACGTAAAAAATGTGTTTTGTGCATTTGGACCTTGCAGGAAACTATTGCTGTTGATGTTGAATATGACGCATCTTGGGCAGAAAATTTATTAGTTTTAGACGAATTTTTTTTTAATCAATATTTACCCCGATTGAGTGGGAACCAATAAAATTATAATTATACAATTTTTGTTTTATTTACTAATAAATTCTTTTTAAAAATTTTGTTTTAATATCTTTTATTATTATAAAATTAGTTCTGTGTATGTGGTTTACAAAAAAATCAGTTTTGGTTATTTAGCTAAAATTGTTTCTTATTTTCTTTAAACTCCAATTTTAATAAATTGGTTAAAAAGTTAAAATGCTTTTGCAATTTTTTTGCTATATAGTTTTATTCTCGAGGAAAGACATTTTGATATAATGAAATAAAATAAAGTATAAATATTTATTTAAAAAAATATAAAACAGATTTTTGATCTTGAAATTTGATAGCATACCTCAAACCTTATAAGGCAATATCAGAAAATATTGAAATATCCATCGGTTTCATGTGTAAATTTTAGCTTATTATTGAACGAGTTAAATTTTTCTAGAGTATATTGAATCTTATTTTGTGGGATGCAAAGTAAGCAGTCATCTACAAATCTTTTATAGAAATATGGTTTATAGTCTAAAGAGGCGAGAATTTTTGTTTCGGCATGTTCCATTACTAAATTAGCAATTGTTGCCGATATAGGGGATCCCATTGCAACACCATAAATTTGTGAAAAAAATTGATCGTTAAATTGAAAAAATGTAGATGTGAGGCATTATCGAAGGGCCTTAACTAATTTACAATATTAAATTACTTAAAATTAAAATGAACAATCGAAACGAACAGCAAGTAGCTTTGACACGGATTCAATGTTACCGTTTAATGTTTTACAATTGATTTTATATTAACTAATTGTCTACTCAGCACTTATAACTAGTCTAGGGATATTTCTCCTGCACCCTTAGATTTTTCAACGTCCTCGTTGATGATTTTTTGAAGCGTTTTAACAGGAATCACCTTTAGGTATTTGTGTTTTTTCCATTGATAAATTGCTATACTTAGACTACTAGATAAAGTAATGTACTTGTTGTTGAGGGATGAGATTTTCAAATCTAATGGGTTCAAGAAGGTCTTCCTGGATTTTTGTGGGATCTTCTAAATGTCTAATTTGTAGATTTAGGGTGAAATTTGTCGGCTGAAGAATTGCCGTCTCTGGATATATTGTTTATTGCAAGTGAGTATTTGCGTTACTTGACGATGACGTCACATTGACTTTGAATAAGGGAGCAGTTCTGAAGGGTTACTTTCTGAAATTGAAAGCAGTCTTCATAGGCTGTTTCTGGACTTTTTGTGCAAAACAATAAGGAATTTTTGTGCGTTAAGGTGTGTACCTGATAGCTGTTTTGGACAGTGGCGTACTGACAGTTTTGGGCCAAGGAGCAACTGTTGGCAAGTGGATCGGAACATATCCATCTTGAGCTGATTTCCTTGCAGGTTTTGTACCATAGGTCATTACAATAGTACTTGCTAGGGCTAATTAAAATTTTGGATTCGTTGTTTGGTATAGGATATACAATTTTTAGGTTACAAACATTTCGTTCAAAAATTGGTATCTTAATTGCGAGAATTGCCATTTCCTTTAAAATTAAAAAACCGGTTTTACAAATTAGGGGAAGTTCTGAGTTTAATAGGCCATAGGGTGTTTTTAGGGTAGTGCAAATTTAAGTATTGCCAAATTTCATTAATCTCGCTTAAAGTTAAGATTTCAAGATCTAAGGTTTCTAAATGTGCAAAAGAGAAAATTCTTAAAAGTTTTTCTAAATATTGACTTAAATTATTTATTTGAATATAATCCATGTATTGCCAGTATTAAATTTATTTCGTTACTTAAATTTGAAAGTTCTGTTCTAATAGTTTCAGAATTTTCGTTTATAATTTTTATATTTTCTTCGAATTTATTTATAATATTCCCTGCAAATGAACTAAGGTAATTGATTTTATGCATAGAGTTTAGTTGATTATGCTTGAGAAATTCCAAATTCTGAGTAATTGTGTCCAGGTCGTTATTGTCTAGATTGCCTGTGACGAACTTGATGCCACTTCCTATAAAGTTCATTAGCCCGCGCTTCTTGCGATTGTTTTCATATACGTTCAACTTTGCATATGTGTCGAAAGTGTTATTTAATGTTTTGAAAACATGAAAAATTTGTGTTTTGGTAAAATTATTGTTTTGCTTATTCACCATAGATTCTAAAATTAAAACGTTACTTAGTAAATGGGATAATGTAAACTTAATGCTAGATATATTAAATGGTATGATAATGATCGATAACTAAAGAGGGAGAGATTTCTTCTATATAGTACCCATTGTTAGGGAGTTTGTTGACCTGAAGGGCCTGGCAAGGGTTCACTTGAGCTTGCAGGATCAGGATCGGGAGGCTGAAAAAAAGTAGGATTTTGTCTCAGTCTTTTAATTTTTCTCATATGTGTAGTGATAGGTTTTTTCCTTGAAATGCCTATAATTTTATTTTTGCTTACTGTCGTAACTTTTGTAGGTATATACTGGGGGTTCATTTTATTCCGAAGGGTATTTTTCTTATATATGACTTGACCGGCTTGTACATTGGGAGGTTCTTCAGTATTTTTATTTTGTTTTTGGGTGTTTTGGGATTGCTTTTGATAGGCCGTTTTATAAATACTTTCGTAAAAGGGCATTAACTCATTTTTTCGTTTTTCATTGTATTGTTCGAAAATTGTTAGATCATTGTTTAGATTTGGTTCATTAAGATAGGGACCGTAAAGTATCGAAAAAGGGGAATGTCCAGTGGTAGAGTGTATACTCTGGTTATAGATAAGAATGGCCGAAATCATAAGATTTTGGGGTGTCTCGTCGGGGTTCTTTAATTTAAGTATTCTTAGTTTTTCAAGTAAGGTTGAATGTAACCTTTCTACGGGGCTATTAGAGGAAGAATTTCCGGGGGTTGTATAGTGAATTTCTATACCAAAGAGTTGACAAAATTCCTTGAGAAGGTTATTTTGAAATTCTTTTCCTTGGTCTGAGACGATTTTTTGGGGTGTATTATGATGAGAGAAATAGTGCCTTAATTGACTTAGAATCGTAACTGCGTTTTTGTCTGATATAAAATATGCTTGAGCATATTTGGAAAAGGAGTCTATTATTGTTAAAAATTGACAGTTAAAAAATTGAAAAACGTCTAAATGAAGTGTCTTAAAGGGTTTCTCTGAAAGGAGAGGACCTTCGTAGGCAATTTTATAGGGATGCCTTTCATATTTGCTTTGTAAGCATATTTCGCATTTATTTATAAGATTTGAAATTGAGTCTCTTAATTTGGGCCAGTAATATTTTTGTTTAATATTATTATAAGTTTCGGTTATGCCGTTGTGATTGGTTTGGTGATAATTTGAAATTATTTCTTGTTGTTGTTCCATATTGGTTACATCTATTAAGTAAATATTTGATAATACGAGCCTGGCGGTAGTATTTAAATTAGCTGAAATAAATTTTTGGAATTCAATTTTTAGTTCTTGATTTGGGACATAAATGGTAAAAAGGACGTCAGGTTTTATTATTTCTTTTAGTAATTTTAACATGTGTTGTTCTTGATTTTCTTTTTGGATTCGTACAAAATGATGATTTTTCTGAAAAGCTTTTGTGAATATATGTTTAAATTCTGTACCATAGTCGATTACTAAGCGGTTTGTGGCGTGGTTTAGGGGCAGTTCAGAAATGGGCAAAAATTTACCTTGGGTGTCGTTATTCGAGTGGACTGTTACCTCGGAGGAGTCGTCGTTTACTTCAGGATTGTTAAGTGGCGTAATTTTTTCTGGGAGTTGCTGGACCGATGATGTGTCTTTGTTGATCACGTCATTGTATCTTTCGTTGAGGACGAAGTCAGAGAGATCGAAGTCTGCTAGATTGGCGACTGTATGGTCAGCGTTAGGGGCATTAGATTGAGCGTCGATTTGATTAGTATTGTCAGTTTCGTTGGTGTTCAGTTCTATGCGTGATAGAGCGTCGGCTACGACATTTTCTTTGCCTTTTTTGTATTTGATATCAAAATTAAATTCTTCTAATTTTAACTTCCAGCGAATTAGTCGGGAGTTGGGTTCTTTGATTTTTGAAAGCCATACGAGGGGGTTATGATCGGTTTCTATGGAAAATTTTACTCCATAAAGGTAGCATCGAAAATGTTTTGTGGAATCTACTATAGAAAGAAGCTCTTTCTCTATAGTCGAGTAATTTAAAGTACGAGAATAGTAAGCTATGGGATGGTCATCTTGAGATAGTACACTTCCTATAGCGGTATTTGAAGCATCTGTGGTGAGTTTAAAGGGCTTACTAAATTCAGGATACTGTAAAATAGGGGAATTGCTAATAAGTTCTTTGCATTTTAAGAAAGCTTCTTTAAATTCCTGATTTCCGATATTTTTTTCACTTCCTTTTCGGAGGCATTTTGTTATAGGGAAGGTGACCTTGGAGAAGTTTTTAATAAACCGTCGATAATAACCTACTAGTCCCAAAAAGGCTTTTATCTCTTTTTGTGTTTTCGGTATGGGGTATCTTTGAATAGCTTCGATTTTTGATGGATTGGGTTTTATTCCCTCGGGAGTTATGATATGGCCTAGGAATGCTACTTCCTTGCACAAGAACTCTGATTTATCGGGTTGGATTTTTAGATTTACTTCTTTGAATTTTTTAAATATTTGACGAATGTGGTCAATGTGTTCAGATAGGGACTTAGAAAAGATGACAACGTCATCCATATAAACAAAGCAGAATTTGTCAAGATAATCACGCAGAATTTCGTCCATCATTCTTTGAAAGGTGGCCGGGGCATTCTTGAGACCAAAAGGCATGCGCAGGTATTCATAGTGGCCATTGTTAACGGAAAATGCTGTTTTTTCGATAGAAAAGGGGTTCATTTCGATTTGATGGAACCCTTGGGCTAGATCTAGGGTAGTGAAATAAGTACATTTTCCTAAATTATCCAGGATTTCCTCAATCCTGGGAAGAAGGTATTTTTCCTCGACCGTGGTATTATTCAGCGATCTGTAGTCAATCACCATTCTAAATTTACGTTTTCCAGAGGCATCTGGCTTCTTTGGAACTATCCAGACTGGTGCAGAGTAAGGAGAGATTGACGGACGGATAATTTTATTGTCGAGCAACTTTTGAATTTGGGACTGAATTTCTTGGTTCATACTAGGGGGGTGCCTGAAGGATTTGACATAAACGGGCCTGTCATCTGTCGTTCTGATAAAGTGTTTAGTCTGGCTTGTAAATGTCAAGTCACAGTCTTCGTGATACATAATGTCTTTGAATTGATGACACAGTGGCAAAATTTTTGATTTTTCTAAGGGAGTCAGATGGTCAAGTCGCAGTTGTTTCTCAGGATTAAATTTCGTGGGTGTATTAGGTGAGGGGTCAAGTAATTCAAATTGATCTTGAGGGATGACTTTAACCCTTTGATGAAAATTGATATTTACATGAGGAGTAGGATTCGGGATTTTACAAAAGCCGTTGTTCACGTCAATCAGGGAGTCAGGGATTATATGGTCGTTGATTGTTCATAGTTAACTGGTATTATAAGGAAGTTGTTGTTTAAATTTTCTATAGAGCGATTGAGGGGTTTATTATAGGCAAGAGAGAAGGGTATTTTAACATTTTCTAATGTTAGGGATTTGTTTTCATAATTTATAAGAGCAGTTAAATTTTTAAGATCTTTAGTGCCTATAAGTGCATCGAAATCGTTGTGCCAATTTAAAACTCGTAGTTTAAAATTTTGATTAATACCTAATTCTTCGAGTAATGGAATTTTTAGATTTTTATTTTCTTTATACGTTTGTTTGCAAGCAGTAACTTCGAAAGGTTCAAAAAATATATTCTTTGGGAATAATTCCGCAATTTTTGGGGTAATAATAGAATCGGAGGCGCCTGAGTCGATAAGTACAGTAATGTCCTTTTGAGGGAGATAAAAATAAGGTAGTTCAATACGCTGTGCTATGTTATTTAGGTTAATACTTGGCTCGAGGCTAGATTCGAAAAATTTTCATCGGAATTACTCTCGGTTTTTTCAGGGTCATTTTGATAATTTGGGACGGGTGGTTCGGTTTCCTGTAAATAGAATTGTTCCTCGGGGTAATTATGGTATTCAGAATCCTGTACATATTCGGAAGATTCATAGGGGTTGTTATATGGGGGTTGTGGCTGAACTTCTACGTTAAACAGTTCCTGGAAAATAAAATTTCTAGGTCCAGTACTTTGAAAATGATTTTGGAATCTAGCTGAGGGCTGTCTTTGCGGTTATATGCGGGAAGGTCCTGCAGTAGAAATGGACATGGGGACAGGCGGATCTTGACTGGGAGCTCTAGTTTGAGGATAATTAGGTTTTGGGGGATTACCAAAAACTTGGGCATTTGTCGGGTAATATCTTTGTATGGGCCGGGGTTGCATAAAAATGGGTTGGCTAGGGAATCGAGAAGGTGCCATTGCAGGTTGGGCGTTAAATGGTCTATTAATTGGTCGATTATTTTGACTGTTTTGAATACTATGGTTTTGTCTATTAGTGGGGTTATGGAAAGTTGAAGAATTGTTTGTAAAATTAACCTGTGATTCGATCATGTTGTAATTTACAACACACGTAAGGGCGTCATGAAGTGTGGCCGGGCATTTAATCATAAGCATCGTTTTTAAGGTTTGGGGCGAATTTGCTGTCAAAATTAACACTGAAATGTTTTGTATTTGATTAATAATAGTAAGTTTTGATTTTTGATCGTTGACTTCGCACTGTACCTTAGAAATGATTCTTTGCACAAAGGTTTTTAGTCTATCGACGAACTGTAAGATAGATTCGCTTCTATTTATTTTTATGTATTGTAGCTGTTGCATTAAAACTAAAAACGTGATAGGATCACCGAATTTTTGTCTTAATGCGTCTCTAATATCGGACCAACTAGTTAAATCTGGCCTAGAGAGTAGGAAATTTCTAGCATCATCAACTAACTTAGATTTAATTGCGGCTAAGACCATCATCTTTTGTTCATTACTTGCGGTATTACCATGATATAATGTATGAAATTCATCTATAGCTAAAATAAAACTTTCTAAATGTTCCTCCTTACCAGAGAATGTTGGTAAAAGGGAAGTATGGAATCTAAGATTTTCCATTGTAGGTATATTTGTTAAGCTTAAATTATCGAATAGATTGACTAACTCGTTTTGAATTTCAGGAGTTAAAGTTTGATTTAAAGAATCTGAATCACTGTCAGAATTATTTTCTATATCAATATTTTGGATATCTAAACCTAAAGCGACCCTATTTTGTAACAAAATATTTTTTAAGCGTTCGGCGGGGCTTGACATTAAATGGAAATTCAGCAATTACTTACAATATAATCAGGAATGAATCCATAAAATCGATATTGCAGCGGTACACAACCAAAGAATCACTATAAAGGTGTGGCTGAAGGGCACTAATGCCTGGGGTGTCGATCTGCGTCAAGGGAAGACAGGAACTGGATTCACAAAGTCACTAACAACACGGCAGCCGATTTGTTTCACCAGTTTATTCTTCAAACGCACAGTTTTTGGGACTCACAGGACACGTTTCACAGGACGAGTCTGGAAAGTCTTTTTAGTTCGGATAGTGCACAAAGATTTGAAAATCACTTTCGCACAACGGGAACCGATAAAGGGCGAAACTACACTATCCTGTTCGCAGCGCCAGTTAAGTAACTTGATCGACAAAGCTCCTTTTAAAAAATGTTTTATTTATTATCGAAGGGCCTTAACTAATTTACAATATTAAATTACTTAAAATTAAAATGAACAATCGAAACGAACAGCAAGTAGCTTTGACACGGATTCAATGTTACCGTTTAATGTTTTACAATTGATTTTATATTAACTAATTGTCTACTCAGCACTTATAACTAGTCTAGGGATATTTCTCGTGGTCTTACTAAAATAGCAAAATTTTGCAATTTGTATACCTGCTTTACTCTACCCGGATGTTAAAGCTGTTTGTGCCAGTAGCGTCGCCTTTCATTTTCTATGTCCGATTTTATTTACCTAAATACTAATTTCATTGTGGTGTGCAAATTAGGTTTAAATTGTATTAGTCCATCCACCAATAAAGAGCGTATTTTGTCTATATTCTTGTTTTGTTATCGAGGAAAGTTTTACATAATACTTGCCTTAAATGTTCAAGATATGTAATCTGACATAAAAATGTCTGCTACATTCCCCTCATTCTAAAACAATCCGTTCTTTTTTAGATTCACAAAATAGTTTATGGTAGATTTGAATCTTATTTTGTTTTATAAAACGGCTGATGAATTTTTAGAGAAAACACGTTTCTTAATTCATGAAATTCTATAACAAAAATAAATCGAGACTGCACTGAAACTATATATGCATCAGGTATCGTATCTCCACTTCCAATATTTTCCATGAAATTTTAGAAATGGAGCCGACCTACCTACCTACCTATCTATCTACCTGCAGAAATAGTTTTGTTTTGCTTGGCCATTGGGTTTGGAAGAAAGATTCTGAAAACTCATATATTAACTTTTTAGTTCGATTGTTTTAAAATTTATAAAAAAAAATTATTTTTAAATTTAGTTCCGTCCACAGAATAATGCAGCTAAATTTATTTAATTCACAAAAAATATGCAGATAAAATATAATCACAGTGTCCAAACATGACCGTTAAAGATAGTCTGTGTGCAATTGTGGCCGTCAATAAAAGTTGATTTTACAGAAAATCGCGTAAATTCAATAATTATGTTATTTTTTAAGCTATCTTTATGCGGCTTGTTGATAACTTCTTGTCGGGACAGTTTGGCATTATTATTCGATCAAGAGTGGCTAATAAACGTCTATTATAGCTTGCTTTAAATTCGATTTGTAGTTTAGTAAAATCTGTTGAGATTTCCTCATTGATTATATATCTGCTTTCGTACGTATGTATACTGGAATTAAAGTTTTAGTTAACAGTAAAAATTACTTTTTTGAAAATATATAGACACATCTGGAACTTTTAAATTTAGGTATACGTAATAGGTACATAATATCGAAAATTAATTTTGAAATTTTTTATTACTCACCTATTATAATTAAGTAATAACTGTGGATGTGAACAGTAGTAAACTAAAATTGTAACAACTAATCTGGATTAGTATAATCACCCTAGGTGAACGTAAATAAATGCATTACAAATTTATCCAATTAAACGGAAGTTTGTCGCAGTTTCTTTCGACTTAAATCCGACGGTCATGGAACCATACGAAAAAGGCATTTATTGAACGAATTTTTAATAAAAATTATTTGGAAAAGTTGCTTGTTTTGTAATTTTATACCCACATATCAAATTTGAATCATTTTTGATAATTCTTATTTTCTATTTTTGGCTGATATCTATTTTTATTGACAACGAAAGTCGACCCTACCACCGTAATTATAAACAACGGCGCTAGTATTCCACTATGTTAATTTTTTTTAAACTTATTTATTGTTTAAAAAACATCGTCGGTTAAATCGTTAAAGTCTACCCACAGATGGCAGCATTTTTAAACTGTAATTTAATTTTTTTAAGGAAAAATGAATATTTTGGTATAAAGAATGAATTTAGACGATGAGTATTGTATAAATAAATAGTTTTACAGTGGTGGGTCTCCTTCCGTTTTCAATGAAAATAGATATTGGCCCAAAATAGAAAACAAAAATTATCATAAGTTATCCAAATTTTGGCATAGCAAACAAATTTTCCAAATAATTTTTTTAAAATAAATGCCATTTTTCGACATTTTGTGGAGAAAATGTCAAATTTGACAAGCCGCATGGTCCCAGTTAATTACATCATTTTTGGTCTTTATTGAAGCAAAAACATGTGGTGAAATGAAGTTTGACCTAAATCGAGTTATACATTTTTCCCCAGAAAATCGCGTAAATTCAATAATTATGTTATTTTTGAAGTTATCGTTAAGCAGTTTTTTGATAACTTTTTGAAAATATATAGACACATCTGGAACTTTTAAATGTAGATATATGTACGTTAATTGTCTAATCAATTAACATTTTATTCCATACTCTCTTAAAATTAAAGACATCATTCTTTTCAATTTTGGTACACGCAACGTACGCATAAAAAAATCGCCCTGTATATGAATAACTTTATCTTATATAACAAAGGAAGTAGCACCCACATTCTTTTAAAAATAACGGTAGGTTTGTTTATCGGTATTTCGGCCCTCTCTTATTTATCTCTTTAATAGGACTATTGTTTGAGAACAAATTAAGGGAACCTTCCTTCCAAATTTAAATTGCCAGGTTTTGCCGTGAGAGATCTTTTACAGTTTAATATTGGATCTATTGAATTAAAACGAAAATTTTTTCATTCTTTTTAAATAAACCAGGTAAATCGATGATGCACGGAAAACGACGTCAAAATCTTCTAAACACACGAAGAATACTCTTTGCATTAAAGCGCACAATGTGTTTAGAAAACACCGCGGTTTTTGACGACGAGCGAGAGGCTCCAAGAAACGCGTGCATAAAAGTCTATATAAGAAACAAAATATTTTAATACTAAATTAAATGTTTGATATATCCTTTATTTAGATTTCACCTCGTAAGAGGGACGGTGTAGGTCACACCGCTTCTATACAATATCGTAAGCATAAGCGCCCTTGGTTGATACCGTTATAATTCCTTATTCTCACAATGCTATCGAATAAGTATCGAGTAAGTAACTACTCAATTTTTTTTAAATATCACCTACTTATATTAAATTAATTTTACATAGTGTTTTAGGGGGAATAAAACAATATGTAACTAAACATAATTTATTTATACTTTTTTTTTAGTCATTGTAATACATATAATTTACAATTTCAAATTTTTATACATAATACGCTCATCAATGTCATCATTGTAAGTAAATAATCTGCGATTAGTGTCTACATTCCCATGCTCACAACCACAATCTTCTTCATCACCATAATTGCTCGACGAAGTACTTGCATCATTGCCACCATCCTCATGGGGAATTAAACCATAATATTCCAATAAATTAATGTTTAAATGTGGAATTTCCACCAAAAAATGTCCCAGATTTTGTTCAACCATTTCAAAACAGAATTGATCCTGACATATGGTACCATATAGGAATCTTTCACAACAATGGGCTCCAGATAGAAAATCCATTGCTTCCATCATGTAGTTTCGACGCGAATCCACATCGCACCCAACATCTCTTTCAAAGTTTAAAATATCTTCAGCCATTTGTCGTAGGTTTAATATCAAATTAGGCACATAGGAATCATGGTTTTCTCTTTTAATAAATTCGTCACACATCTTAAATAACAGAGAATATTTTTATTGCTTATGCATATGCTCCTCACGTGTGCTATCAAAAACTATTCTATTACATATCCAACTAATACTTAAATAATAATATGATAAACAATAGAAGATTTCAATTTAAAAAAAATGTTTATTTTGAACAACCAAAATTTATTAACGTGCGCGTATTACCCCCTGGTGATGCATTTAAACTCTGTCAAAGTATATTTCTCACCTTACATATTCATATCATCGATGAAAATCTGAGTAAATGCATCAGATACACGTTTCGGCAGAAATGTTTGAAATGTTACGTCATTCCATTGATCATATAAGGTAGAAACAATAGTTTTCCCAAAGCGCGTTGTTGTCGGAGTCATTTTTTTAATAATATTACCCATTCCCACCCCCGAGGTTGATAACTTCGTGCGTTCAGGAAATTCGAAATCTTTATTTATCATATTATTAATTTCACTCAAGGTGTGCTGTGAAATGCTCATTGTTATTGTTGAAATATGCAATAAAACAATTATTTACCTTTAATAGACACTTTCAGGAAACACAACACAAGCACAAACAAAATATTTCTATTTACTTTTTTAATTTACTTTTTTTGAAAGCAGCAGATAATGTTAGCGTCAATACGTGTGATTTTAAATGTGGCAACAAATTTGTATCATATTTAGCCAATTACTCAAAGTCAATAAGTATCAATTATTGAACGTAGCACAAGTGAGCTAGTAAAGATTATTGAAAAAACACAGCTGCACTGGTTCAATGTCCCAAATCGGTGTATTTCTTAGAACGTTTCCCAAAATATAAGATATACTCAACTCAAAGGCGGTTCTTGGGATAGCGGCTCGCCATAGAAATAATTTGACGCCTGGCGATCGGCGTAAAAAATCTTCTAAACACACGCGAAGAATGCCATCATTACATACGACGAGATAATATCCTTTATTTATTTTAGATATACCATTTTAACGCCGGCGCTCGGTGTAAACGAATACCTGCACTATTTCAGGGTTATATAGAATATACATAAAAAACCAACGCAAGATAATGAATAAATTCAAGGCCCCCAAATAAAATAATAAGTCAAAAATAGCGATACGATAGCTCACAAAGTAACAAAACCCCTTTTTTACCTATCTTATTTTCTTACAGGTATCTCTACAATCACAAACAGAGACAATTAAAATAAAAAAACACGGCGCGTACGAGGTCAAATAACGTAGAGCACACGTATGCTTGAACACCTGGCCTGATTCACGGTCGTGTGGGCTACGGGGAAAGGGTTTGGGAGTCTGCGGTACACCTGTACCTGTACTGTTTGTACAGTACGAGTGGGTAGGGACAGTGGTTAATCTATTCATGCGCGTCACTAATTAGATGACGAGGCATTTGGCTATTTTTTTTTGAACATGTGGAAAAAGCTTTTAAAGCGGCCCCAAGATGGAATTAGGGGGACTGTGAGACTCATCAGCCTTCTTGATATTACTCACTAAAAAACCACATGAAGGATTGTCACTTTAGGAAAAGTGAGGGAAATTGTATGCATGAAAGCATAAAAAGGCGGCCCTTCGATTGTCAGGACTGCGCTAGCAGAAAGTGTGCACAGATCTACGTGCGTGGAGGTCTACGCCTCCAAACAGACGTGTCTTTGCTGAAGACGGAAAAAATGATGATACCACCCACAAGAACCCGCGTTGAAAGAACGGGTAAATCAGAAGCTGAAATTAATTTCCTAGAAAGGAGTTGCCGAATTGAAGTGTCGGAAAGGACACCCCGCCAATTAGCCGTCAGCGTGAGCACCGTAGCAGATGAGGCCGGTAGAGATGAAAGAAGATTTGCTTTAAATAGCTCTGAGTTATATTTCCTCTTTTTCGTGGCGAGCGAAAGCGAAATACCGTCGGTGACGACCTGCGCATCTATTACAAAGGCATGTCCATCCTTGCATGCAACCAGGTCTGGCTTTAAAAACGAATGCTGATACTTCACTCTCGGCTCAGTAATGACAGTAAATCCCCGACTCTGCAGACCACGATTCAGGTAGGCGCTTACCGCTTCGTGTCTGCGTATCCGCGCGCCATGCGTGCGAGGACATCTCTGCAACACATAATTTAGAGTCTCGGGGGTCCCACAGCCCGCCCGACATTGACGGTCCTTGTGGGACCTCCCCCGAGCGGTGCGAGACCTCGTTGGAAACGCATTAGCACGGAGAGCTACACACTTGATAAAATCACGGCCCGATAAGAACCGTGTCGGCTCAGAGAGCCACTTATGTGTGGAGGGGAGCTTGCCGGCATCGGCAAGTCCCGAGCCATCGATGGATGTCAGCCTTTGACTGCAATGGCGGAGCATCGATGAGAAGTCGCCGCTCAGTGACCTCGATCTCCCTTGAAATGTATTTGGTTAAAGAAAACGAGTTCTCCAAACTCGGTGTGTTCAAGTTCAATAGCCGGAAGCGCCTTAAAAGCGGAGCCGCATAACGAACGGCCTGGATCCCCAGACCGCCGTTAGCGACCGAACAGTGATAATATGCTACTGGAATATCAGCTGGCAGGTGTAGCCATCTGCGAACAGCCGCTCGAATTAGGATGTCTGTCTTCCTTAGAACGCCAATGGTAACGCCACCCAGTGTGAGCCTGTGAAACAACCTAGGAAGTAAGTAGCAGCGCAAAATGTGAAGGCGCTGCTGCGGTTTAAGTAGAGCCTTCGTGATGCGGTCTAGAAAAGGTGACACCGCCTGATCCGCATGAAAGCGGGTACGACCCCTTGAATCGAAGATAATCTCTCGATAAACGGAAACTGCCGACCGTCGATGTTGAAGTGACGGTGCTCGATGACAATGGTCTTCTGCTTTGGTTGACCTCTTAGTGGATTCAGAGACATCCCGCAAGATGCTAGGTATGAGGTGACTATATTCAAAAGTTCTTGCAACCCAGCAGGAGTTGTTGCCAACAGGACCATGTCGTCGGCAAACGCAATCGCGTTAAGAATTGTTTCGTCTATACGAACACCAAGATGCTCAGGAAGAGCGCGAAGTAACCTATCGATGATTAGGTTGAAGAGACAGGGTGACATTGGATCCCCTTGTTTGACGCCGCGAGCCGGACGGACGTTATGAACGAACCAGCCGTCACCCTTGAAAGAGGTTCTGGCTTCTCGATAGACGTTCGTTACGTATTGAACAAAACCCCTAGGAAATCCGTACGACTGCAAAGTATTCGCAATCGCCAGATGACTCACAGAGTCGAACGCCTTCGCTACATCAAGAATTGCGATGTGCGACTTAGAGAATGTTTGATACTGGTGTTTTATCACCAGATCGAGAAGGACGGTGTTGTCTGCGCAACCATCCGTCGGTAAGAACGCACGCTGCCGTGCGTCAAAGGAAGCAGCTTTTCGAATGCGTGTTGCTATGATTGAATGGAGGATTCTCACGATAACAGATGGAACGGTTATCGGCCTGAAGTCCTGGGGCTCTGAGGCACCCGACTTCTTTGGAATGAATGTTGTGCGAGACTCCCGAAGTGAAAGTGGGAGATTGAGGGCAATGACAAGAAGCTTGTCAGACATAGATCTGATTTGCCTTGCCGTGATTCCGTCTGGCCACGGTGAAGAGGACAGGGACGGTTTATGACTCAACAACTCGTCCACCGTGACGGGTACCCATACCGACCGCACATCCTGCCCAAGAGAAAAGTCGTGTGGTGGCGAACGCACATTTGGCGTCTCCATCACTTGGCGCCAGTATGGCTCCATGACCTCCCTGGGAGGAGTAGCGGCGTCGACGGGCCCATCTAAGATAGACTTGGCACAACGGCCTTGATGTTTACGCCAATTGTCCTGCACAATTGCGTACTCCATTCGACGCAACTTCCGTCGGCTCGCAGCAAGTACCCTCGGCGCTCTTGGCTTTGGGTCGGCCACAGACTGTGGCGGAAAAATAGAATAAAAATAAAGGGCCAGTTCTCGTAAAGTGAGATACTGGCCGTTGGAAACAGCTTTCCGAAGAATCGCAGCTAAAGTTTCGACACTATATTCGGTAACTCTGGACAAGTCGATCGAATTTGCATGCACCAGAAAAGGATCAAGCAGAGCATCCTCGTCAGATGTCCCGTTGTTGTCCGGGTCCGGATCTTCAGGATCCGGGTCCGGATTGGAGTCGTGAGAAGAAGAAGCAGGGCCGGCTAGCAGCTCGACGACAACCTCTCCATCCGATTTGGAATCAACTGAGGCAGGCGGTGTCGATGGAAGACCAACCGCCTGGCCTCTGAGCTCCTCCACAAAGGCGAGGACGTTTGCCTTGTGGGAAGCCTTCCTCCGCTGACCTTTGATAGACTCAAGCGTCCTACCTGAAAAGCACTCCAGTAGTTCAAGGTTCATGAACCGAGGTGGCCCATGAACAAAGAGTGTAGCCTCCCTTCTGGCAAGCATCTGCGATTCCTCCTCCGACCAACGTGGTCGGAGGTCGGGCCGCAGCTGCTCGCTTTCGAGTTCGGCTGGATGTTTGCGACGCTTATGCACACCAAGACCTGTTTTGGTGGTAAACAGCAAAGAACACACATTGCACTTAAAGGCTGTGCTCGCCTTGAATTGGATCCCCTCGACTGAGGTCGAAGGGGTAGAGGGTTGCGAGGCTTGTTTTTTAATATTTGGGCCAATTCAATACAGACCGAGAGGGCTGGCAACCCGCAAGGTCCGAAAAACCAGAGCTCCGTTAGTCACCCGCTGCGAAGACGGGCGTCCAGCGTTACCACGAGGAGGTGGAGTTGGTACATGCAATGGGAGGCTGGGGGCTCGGATACTAGACAATTGTCACGAAAAGCGGGCCAAGTCCGACATCTCAAGCGGCCCCAGTAATGCCTTGTATAAATTGTCGCGTCGTGGGAGCCTTCATCTCGGATACTAGTACCGCAAGCGGCCCGACATAACAGCGCATTGGTACCTATCTTTCGACATAACCTACTCCCGAGTCCATATCTACCAACTATCAAGCAAAGCCACTCTGAAGGGAACCCCTACTCCTCCGCTTATCCGTACCGCTCCCTCCGGTCACGAGGCGTGACCACCAGGCATTTTTAGCATTTTTGCAACTTTATTCCAAATATATACATTGAACTAATTCTAATTGACTTAAATTTCTAATACATTGACCTAAAATTATCTTAACCTAAGGTGTAACTGACCACGAGTCGTCATCCCCTTTCCTCTGTTTCGATTACCCCCGCCGCCCATTCATTCCAGATGGAAATTACCCCCTGTTTAATTCCCCCCTAATACCCCTGAACTGAATCCCCCCCCCCCAGTTGATCCCTCGCTCTTTCCCTCGATTCCCTTCTACTTAATAACCCACATTCCTGTGGTTTCCACCCCTAGCCCACACTCGCACTGACCATCCCCTTCCCTTAATCTAAATCTAAACAAATATCCCTTACAGTTCCCATGCCCCGTTGCCATCTGTGTTCCTTTGAATGATAGTGGTACCCTTCGATCCCCTACCGTTCTGCAAAGTGCATACACTTCCCTACCCTGTTCCCCCCTATCCCAACGTTCCTTCCATATATCCCTTTCCCTCCCCTTCCTTAGTGCATTATCCCTACCCTTTGTTGTTAATTTGATTCCCTCTATTATGCCCCCCCCCCCTTTGAAGTGCCCTTTCCGCATTGCGATCCGCCAGCCTACACTCGCCCGTCGCTCTTGGCACCCATTGGAGCCTCACGACCCTCCCCCGGCGAGCAAGGCTGTGGCCGTACTATTTCCTTATTCACTCTACCCTTATTCCGTCTCATTCCCATCATTCGCTGCATAAGCCTACTCACCTTCATTCTTACCTTCTTCGCTTGCTCAATGAAGTTCAGTTTCGTATCCAGGGTTAGCTAGTTAGATACTCGACTGACTCCTCCGGTTCCATTCTCCTCTCTCCCATTCGTACCACTGGCCTACGTATCCTTCCCCTGGCTTCCACAAACATGACTCCAGTCTTTGCGATGTTATACTGGAGCCTTGCTTCTCTACTCCACTCACTACAACTTTCCCACACTCTCTGCCAGAGTTGTTCAATGGCCTTGACAGAGTTCCCGCTTATCAATATTACCTGGTCATCAGCGAAGGCTTGCTCCTTCACCGATTCCCCTACAGTCTCTCTAAGTCTTTCAAACTTCCTGAACCACCCCTCCATGTTAGCTAGCCACAGGGTCGGGCCTAGGCTCGATCCCTGTGGGCAGCCCTTGTCCGTTGCACGTTGGACTTCGCCACTTCCGATCATCCTATCTTTCAGAAACGACCAGCAAATTTCGCGCAGCTTCGTAGGTACTCCGAGTCGTCCCATTTCCCTATCCACTGCCTCCGACCATGCTGTGTTGAAGGCATTCTGAAGGTCAAGAGTTATGACCAACGTATGCCTTCCCATGGTCTTTTCCTCCCTTATCTTATCAACCAGTTGCTCTATCGCATCCACCGTGCTAATTCCCGTGCGAAAACCATATTGTTCTTTATTCCATCCGTTGTGCGTTTCATACCAATTCCTGAGCCTTTCGTTGACCAACTTGTCGAGCACCTTACCCAGGGTCGGTAACAAGCTGATAGGCCTGTACCCGCCCCTGGCTTTTGGCACCCAAGTTAGGTCAGCCTTCTTCCACACCTTCGGGAAGGCACCCTGCATCCAGCACTGGTTATATAACCCAACGAGGTATTCTCCCTGTACCTCCCATATATGTGACATTGCCTCGTTTGGCACGCGGTCACTGGCTACCGCCTTCCTCTTCTTGAGAGAAGCTATAACATCCCCTATTTCGAAGGCAGTAAACTCCCTCGTTCTCTTAATTACCGATTTACACACCTGCATACAGTGATCCTGGAACCTTGCTACCTCTTTTTCGAGACATTCCCGGGTGGCCATATCTCCCGGCTGATACACTTCGATCCTATCCCGAAAGATCTTCCAATCAGTTCCCTCCAGATCCATTCTCCACTTATCCCTCCTCTCCCTCTCTGGTTCCAAGGCCACTCTGAAACATACATAGCGATGGTCACTCAGACTTTCCTCCTCAAGCACCGTCCATTCATCCAGTCCCACCCCCTTAACCAATGTGACGTCGATCCCACTCTCTCCCCTTGTACTACTAAATGTAGCAAGCTGCTCGGGGTCGTTGGCAACTACAAAGTTGTTTCCTACACCCCATTCTAACAGAGCTTCCCCTTTTGGATCGACCACATCCCCACCCGACACAACATTTTTCGCATTAAAATCCCCACCCATTATGATCCCTCCCCTTAATCCCTCAATGTGGTTTACAACTTCCCCCACCCTTCTACACTCCCTCCCGCCCGGTTCATCATACACACTGATGAGAGTCACCTTCCCCTTGTTCCCTTGTACTTCTATCCCCACCACATGATCTGTTTCAATACCCCCAATTGTTCTACTTTGAACTCCCTCCCTTACCCATATCTGTGACTTACTGTCCTCCCCCTTGCTGTGTCTAACAAACCCCTCCCATTCACGCACTCCCTCCCTTACCCATATCTGTGACTTACTGTCCTCCCCCTTGCTGTGTCTAACAAACCACTCCCATTCACGCATTCTCGCATACGGTTCTTGAACCATCACCACCTCCACACCCCATTCATTCACTTTTATTTTCATCTGCTCCATTGCCAGTCGTCCTCTCCCCGCATTCCACTGCAGCACTCTAAGCATTGTAGGTCACCCTACTCCGCTGTTGCTCCAGCTTCCGCTTGTAAACAGGACACTCTCTGTCACGAGCAGGGTGTGCCCTGTTCTCCGCCCGTATCCCCACCAGTTTACAGTTTATACAGTCGAACCTACCCCCCTCACAATTTTTCCCCTCATGGGGGTTGCTCCCTGCAATCCTTTTTGTGCCCATATTTACTACATTTGTAGCACTGGAGTACGTCGGAGTACTCTTCTACATGGAGCAACACGAGGTCCACGCTAACCTTGCCCTTTTTTACCATATATTTAAATATATCGATATCTACCCCGATCACCACGTTTTCCTTGTAGGGGTTCCTACAAGGTTTCCGGGTGATCACCTTTACCTCCCGTTCCCCTATCAAATTGCCCAATTCCTCATTCTCCACCCTTAAAATTTCCCTAATATCCGCGTCCGTGTACCCTTTTTCCATCCCCGTGATTACCGCAAGCGGTTTAATTTCCCCTCCCAACACTTTGACCCTGATTCCCTTTCTATTCCCTCTAATTAACTCTGCCTGTTCTTTCCCCGGTGTTTCAAGTATGACTTTCCCCTTGTTTGTTTTCCGCACCCCCCTGACATTCCCCACCCCTTGCATAAGGGGGCGTAGGTCCCTCATTAGGCCCACCGCCTCCTGCAGCGTGTGACCCCGCCCATCAGCCTCCACCTCCAAGTCGTACCTCCTACCCCCTTCCCCCTGTTTCCTCTCTGGCATTTTCCAAGGCTCCGGCGGTTCCCTGGGTGCCGAAGGCCGATCCGCTGCCCGCCTCTTGGCAGCCGCAGCGACCTGCCCGTAGGTCTTCCGCCTTCTACCCCCAGGTGCCGCTTGCCAACCCCCATCCGATGTTTCCCCCCCCCGTTATCCCTTGACTAGTCCCACTCTCCACCCCACTCCTGAGTGTGTGTACCCCGCTAATCATGTCTAGTGTCGCCGTTGATCCCACCCTATCACCCTTTTTAACCGCTCCCCCTCTTGCCGTTCGTACTCAGACATGAAGCTACCCTGCTGTGCTCCCCTTTTTTCCCTACTTTTTCTTCCTTCCTTTCTCTTTCCACCCTTACCCCCTCTTTCCCTTTTCATTTCCCTAACTTCCATTCGCAATTCCCCTATTTCCCTTACCATATCATCTATTTTTTTACCTAAAACACCCCCCTGAATCCCCTCATTCCCTTCCCATTTCCTCATCTCCTCTTTTAACCTAAACATCCGTATTTTCCCTTCCGCAGTACTTCGCTCCCGCCTATACTCCCCCATTTACTCTACCATACCTACCATCTGGCTGTAGATCACCCCCATGCTCTTCTTAACCGCCGCGACGTCTGCCAATGTAAATGACATTTTTCCCCCCGTCGAACGACCCGTGGCCAGCTCCACCGTCCTACAATTCCCTAGTACTAAGTCGATCATCCCCCGTATTCTCCCTTCCTCCAATTCTTCCCTTTCACGCTCCTCTTGTTGCTCCTTTTCCTCTCTCCGTCCCTGTTGCTCCCACATCTGTTGTTTTGTCCTCTTCTTCTTCTCCTGGTCCTCCTCCTTCATCTTCTCCCTTTCCTTTTCCGCCTGTTTGTCCCTGACTATCTTCTGAATTCCGTCTGCAATTTGCCTTTCTTCCTCGAACCTGTCCTCCTCCAAATTAGTGACTGCTTTGGCCAGGTCCTGCACCCTAAATGACCTGTTAAGGACCTGGGCTGCTTCTGGGTCCGTCTTCCCTATGAACTTAACCAGATTTCTAGCCCTCTCAGTAGGGGAAACCGTCGCCACTCCCTTGTCCCCCTCCCTTGGGGTGTAATAGAGCCCCGACTCCCTCCTCATCTTGCTCCTCCTGTCCCCTCCTCTCCTAGTTCTCTTCCCGGTCCCTGAAGTCTCCTGCTCCGACGTCGCACATTCCGCCTCTGAACTGCTCGTTTCCGCCATGTTCGTAATGTTTTTTTCCGTCCCGCACAATTGTTTGTTTCACGATCAGTCAATCAGCGCACTCGTATTACGAAATTATGTCCTTTACGCTCGATTTCCGACTCTTAAACCGATTAACAATTTTCGTTTTTACCTAGCCGACGGTAACGCTAACGGTAATTTTATACCACCCAGTACTACCCCTCACAGTTTTAAAGGTTCGTAGTGACTTTTAAATCACCGTTGACCACCGAACACTAAATCCATTTACACTCACCAAATTGTCTCCAGCCGACGGTAACGCTAACGTTAATATTTACGGTATATTTATTACCCCAAAAAGTCTTGGGGCTCGATTCACCCTTGAAACCACCCCCGATTTCAGATACCCAAATCACCCCACACCGTCAAAATTGTTCCACGCTAACCGTAACGTAAACGGTAAAATAACGTCTATTACCGTTACTTATTTAGCCGCCACTGACCATTACTTATTCTATCTGAAGAATAAGTATGGGTTTCTTACATACAATTCCTACATAAATAAAAAATAGCGTCAACGCTATTTTAACGGAGCCAAAAATCGTACGCTAACCCGTTTTAGAAGGTATCTCTCTTTACCTGCCCGTTAAATCCCCAAAAAACCTTTATATTTCCGCCCCAATTGTTCCTAACGCTCCCAAACTTCTATATAGGCTTCCTAGACCCCCCTTACACCCGTTCCCGCTGTCAAAAGTCCCAAAAAGTCACTAGCAAGAAAGTTCCAAAAAAGGGTAAAAACCCCTTTTTAGGCTTATTTCACCCCCGATTGACCACAAATTTTATTTTAAACACCCCATCACTCGCGCCCGTCGCCCCAATGTCTAAAAATTCCCGTAATTATCCCCGAAATGTCATTTTTATTCCCTCGAAAAATCCCTAATATACCATTGTAACCACGTGCTACTGTGTTGGCCCAAGAATGTCCAGCCGGCGAAAAAACCACAACAACAAGACTCTTATCAGTTAATCCCCGATAACATAAACAAGGATCACTGATAAGAGCTTGATTTCACCGATACTTTACACTAAATTAACTATTTCACTTCCGAAACCGAAATTCCCGGAAAAACTGCAGAGTTTTCCCGAAATTTTCCACAAATTCCTACAGTCCTACACACCACCTATGCTTCCTCCAAATTTTGGCGATTAATTCCTGTTAGTTCAGCGCTCACTAATTAAAAATAAGGAGCGATTTGAACACACGTCTGCTCTCTACCGAGACAAACTACCCAGTGCGGCCCGACACGTCACAGAATCTGGCTACAGGGAGATACTTCGCTAGAGCTCCCTGCCCCACTCGACGACGCAAAAGAGAGTCATAGTTACTCCCGCCGTTTACCCGCGCTTGATTGAATTTCTTCACTTTGACATTCAGAGCACTGGGCAGAAATCACATTGCGTCAACATCACGTTAAGACCATCGCAATGCTTTGTTTTAATTAGACAGTCGGATTCCCCCGGTCCGTGCCAGTTCTGAGCTGACCGTTAAATAGCGGCCGAAGAGGACACCGGAAAGCCGAAACTCTCCGGGCCTCGCAGCAAAGCGGTTCCGCGGGAGGCCAAGGCACGGGACCGAGCTCGGATCCAGCCGAAACCTTCACCTCGCCCTGGCCGTGGCAGTGGCACTTTACTTTTGTTATTATTCTCTTGATAGGACTACATGGCAGTTGTGTAAGAAGATTTACAACAAGGCAGCTTACAGAATCATTTTGCTGTATAATGTAAGTTCAATTGATATTTTTACAGCTATATATAGAAAAGTTTTTTAATTTGGTTATAAGAACGTTGTTACAGCGTAATATTTAATGTTTCTTTTGTATTTGAGTAAGTTACCGCTAGATGGCGTGGAGTGGCGGTGGCAGTGGCCGTGGCACTTTACTTTTGTTATTATTCTCTTGATAAGGCTTTGATAGGAGGATGAATGAAAAGAAGGGGCTTTAAATTGAATTAAATAAATAAGTAATATTCGTTATAGTATATATTATAAGAAAATAGAGATTGAAGCGTCAAGTTATTGAGAGAAACTTCAAGTTCTGGTGAAGCCAATGCCAAAAGTATTTCTTTTCGCTTACATATTTACACCTTATCTTACAAACCTGTCGCTACCTAATATAAAAATGTACCCTCACTGGCCTAATTACTAATAGCTATACCATATAATTAAACAAATAAAAATTATACATCATTATACTTTTCTTTTCGCAATATACATACTACATTGGGTAAGTACTAAAGAGAACAGAGAATATTTTTATTGCTTATGCATATGCTCCGCACGTGTGCTATCAAAAACTATTCTATTACATATCCAACTAATACTTAAATACTAATATGATAAACAATAGAAGATTTCAATTTAAAAAAAATGTTTATTTTCAACAACCAAAATTTATTAACGCGCGCGTATTACCCCCTGGTGATGCATTTAAACTCTGTCAAAGTATATTTCTCACCTTACATATTCATATCATCGATGAAAATCTGAGTAAATGCATCAGATACACGTTTCGGCAGAAATGTTTGAAATGTTACATCATTCCATTGATCATATAAGGGTTTTATAGTTAATAGTTAATAGTTTTCCCAAAGCGCGTTGTTGTCGGAGTAATTTTTTTAATAATATTACCCATTCCCACCCCCGAGGTTGATAACTTCCTGCGTTTAGGAAATTCGAAATCTTTATTTATCATATTATTAATTTCACTCAAGGTCTGCTGTGAAATGCTCATTGTTATTGTTGAAATATGCAATAAAACAATTATTTACCTTTAATAGACACTTTCAGGAAACACAACACAAGCCCAAACAAAATATTTCTATTTACTTTTTTTGAAAGCGGCAGATAATGTTAGCGTAAATACGTGTGATTTTAAATGTGGCAACAAATTTGTATCATATTTAGCCAATTATTCAAGGTCAATAAGTATCAATTGAACGTAGCACAAGTGAGCTAGTAAAGATTATTAGCGGCATTTAGACAGGTTTGGACGCTACCTACGTAAAAGTCGTTTGTTTTCTTATTCATGGCTCAAATTTCAATTAATTTTTACATACTTACATGTCGTATTTTTATAAAAATGCATTTCAAACCCTGTATAACTAAATGTTCATAAGTGTTCGTCTCACTTTAAACATATTTTTCCTTAAGAGGAACAGAATTACTTCTGATTAAAAAATTGCACAAACACAATAAAATAATTTGAAGTTACACTTAGAAGCAATATGATAACTCTTCTGTCTATTTTAAAACATCGAAACGCAGTAAAAGAAATTTTCTTAAACGTAATTTGATCTACAAAATCCTGTAGTTCTTGGTGCCCGTCAGAAAAAATATGCAACGGCTTTTGGAGGTTATGGCAAGTGGTTACTATTCTATTGGCTTCCCTCGTAGCATAATCGCAACACATCGTGGTCAATATTGGTATAAACTAAAATAGAAGCAATATTTAGAAAACATTTAAAAACAAAAGATCCTTCGTACGATTTGAATACCACAGCGTAGTAAATATCAGTACATATTATTGATAAGTTATACAACTTTAGGCCCGGTACTTTCATTTCATATTAATTTTCACTATCGGATAAATAACAAATTGTTAGATAAATAAACAAGCATTTGCAATCCGGAAAATAACTTATTTGAGTATTTTCAAGTCAAGTAATTAACACAATATTATGATCGGGCCTAAATTATGAAATATATAATAATAATTATAATGATGAATTTAATCTCCCAACACCTTTAAAATAGAAAATATAGCATTACGGCGTGAAATCTTTGGAAAAAGTACAATGCAAACAAAAGTTATTTATTATACAAAACATTATATTTTAGCTCGATGTTGTATTGATAAAAGTCCGAGGACTAAAATCTAATATTTTCCCGTGTATAATACATACAATCTTTTCTGTGACGGGAAAAAACGACGATTTTTAAAAACATATTATTACTATATACTAAAGTTAGAAAAGTATCGATGTAAAATTTGAATTTTTAAATTAGTAGGCTGTTTTACTTAGCGACAATTAGACCCTAAGGAAACCTTTAAAATAATCAAATATCTGTCAATTTAATTCTGTGATTTAATTTAAAAATTAAGAACTTTGTTGTTGTTTATTAGTTATGTTAAATAGGATGAAGTTAAAAAGCCCGATTCCGAGTTTTTTCTGACTCCACCGGAATTGGTAGAAGCTGCGAAAATAGCGTCACAAAAATTATTTTCAGCTAAATCGCGCAAAATTTACGAAACCGCGTTTTCAAGATTTATGGAATGGAAGATGAAAAAGACATGCAGTTCTTTGTCGGAGACGGTGTTATTGGCCTATTTTTCGAAATTGGCATAACAACAAAAGCCATCAACACTGTGGTCGAATTATTCATTGATTAAAAGTATTTTACAATCCAACAATAATGTAGACATTTCAAGATATTTCAAACTAATCCAATAAGGTTGTGGGTAAAAATTTTCAGTTTTATAAGGTATCTCAAACAGTAGCTAATTTTCTTTAACTTGAAAATATTAACTTATATATGGGTCATTAATTTCGAAGATCGTCTGCTACACTTTTAGTTGAATCTGGGGGAGACTTGATGACACTAAAAAACATGACGGTTCGAAGTCATCAACGGTCGCTGAAGGTATGTTGATGAATCGGTAGCACGCAGGACAGAAATAACCAATCAAGTGTTTAGAACGTGTGGCAGTACTGAAATAACACCCAATTTGCGACCAGTACGTCAACGGCAGTTGTGTCCATGACAGAAAAAAATATAATTTCAACACCAGAAAATTCGATTATTGTACCGAATAGTAAAAGGAACATGTCACTTCAGGCAATGCCCATTTAATAATTGTACTTTTGGTATAAAGAAAATGTAATGTTTTGTATAATAAAATATTCTAAAATTAAATATCTACCTTTATTTATGTGTATATTATCCGTGGAAAAGTAATTCGCATAATTTTTTTCTCTCTATACAGGATTATGATAAAGAAACGGATCAGGCTATAGAATACCGTCCACTTAATCCATAATCACTCTGCTCCGTCAAATTTATTCAGGGTGAATCATAAATATGCTACTTGTATCAACTTCAATTTTTTTAATGCAATTGCATTATATATTTTATATTCACATTTTCACATTATACAATAAATTCTACACATTTTCCATAAATCATGTTCTATACCTATCAATCGTGCACAAAATATTAATACTTTAATGCTGGTATGCACCATTGATATGTTTCTCGACTAGCAACGTTCTCAAATCACAATCTTGAAGGCATTGACAATGACAATTTGCCATTTAGTTAGAGACGTAAAAAAATGTTAGTGGTTGTTAATCAAATTTGTAAGATTGCTATGTCGAGAAACATATCAATTGTAGAATTAAAGAATTAAAGTACATATTAATATTTTGTAATAGGTTGAGGATAGGGCATTATTTCTGAAAAATGTCTAGAATGGATATAGAAGTCGATACAAGTAGCATATTTATGATCCACCCTGTATAATATCTTTTTTCTAAAAAAAATGTATTTCACAAAAATAAGTTTGACGGGTCCGAGCGATTCTTGATTAAGTGGGCGGTAGTTTATATAAAAGGCTGATTCGTTTCTTTATCATAACCCTGTATGTTTGGGAAGTACGCGGCTGTATCTCGGAATCTGTTTACCATGCGGCTTTCGAAAAAAAATATTTCTAGGAATAGATGTCAAGAGAAATGGTGGTATGTTAGTTGCAAGCTTGTAGGACGGCCGCTAGGGGGCGTAACACTAATATTAATTTGTTAACAGTATTCTCTACAATTTACTTAAATAAGTTATATTGAAAATACTTACAAATAAATCTCACATGTATTATGAACAACTTTGCTTACACACTTTTTTCTCTAACCCGCCAGATAAAGTGGTGGGGGTAACACAACAATTGATTTGGAAAAAATGCAATATCTCAGGAACGCCTTATCGGAAAATATTGAGATTAGTGTAATTTAAGATAGCTTTTCGTGCTATATAAGCTACACTACAAGCAATGTCTATGTAATTTTTAGTGTGGTCGCTAAAGGGCGCTTTATACAGAGTTAACCTATTTTAAGTTTTTTCTCGGGGAAAAAAGTAATTTCATAAAAAGTGACATTTTGTTATCTCTCAACAGAGATAAAATGTGAAACATTCTTCCCGTCACAGAAAAAAATACATAAATAAAAACTTGTGACACTTTATGACATTAGGTCTTTATCCGTCAAATAAATCCCTAATAGTAACATTATCAACGAATATATTATCTGGTGAATAACTGTAATTTATTTGAGGAATACGGACGTTAGAACAACTGATATTGATTGATACAAAACCGATAACAAATATTCAGGGTCATTCACGGTAAGTGGGCTATTAAAATCAAAGAAAAAGTCCATTTTCTCCAAGAGGCCTGTTTGGTAACTAACAAAGGGTGACCTTGGCTATTAAAAGATCACAGGAACTAAAAAACATGTTTGTTTAAAATATTGATACTTTCGATAAAAGATGCCGGAAGTTAGGGTTAGCATTGTTATTTTAAATAGAATGCCCTGTATATTTTGGCATTATATAAATTCATTTTTCATTGATATCTCCGGTTAGGAATAAGATAGAAAGTTGCGGTTTTTACCCTTTTCTTTAGCATTTATTTCTCTTTCCATCGGTCTATTTATATCTATACCATCGCGTTTAAGTTTTTCGAGAAAAAACTTAAAATATGTTAAATCTGTATAAAGCGCTCTTTAACGACCACAGCAAAAATTACATAGACATTGCTTGTAGTGTAGCTTATATAGCACGAAAAGCTATCTTAAATTACACTAATCTCAATATTTTCCGATAAGGCGTTCCTGAGATATTGCATTTTTTCCAAATCAATTGTTGTGTTACCCCCACCACTTTATCTGGCGGGTTAGAGAAAAAAGTGTGTAAGCAAAGTTGTTCATAATACATGTGAGATTTATTTGTAAGTATTTTCAATATAACTTATTTAAGTAAATTGTAGAGAATACGGTTAACAAATTAATATTAGTGTTACACCCCCTAGCGCCCATCCTACAAGCTTGCAACTAACATACAACCATTTCTCTTGACATCTATTCCTAGAAATATCTTTTTTCGAAAGCCGCATGGTAAACAGATTCCGAGATACAGCCGCGTACTTCCCAAACCAGGGTTATGATAAAGAAACGAACCAGCCTTTTATATAGACTACCGCCCACTTAATCAAGAATCGCTCGGACCCGTCAAACTTATTTTTGTGAAATACATTTTTTTTAGAAAACAGATATTATACAGGGTGGATCATAAATATGCTACTTGTATCGACTTCTATATCCATTCTAGACATTTTTCAGAAACAATGCCCTATCCTCGACCTATTACAAAATATTAATATACTTTAATTCTTTAATTCTAAAATTGATATGTTTCTCGACATAGCAATTTTACAAATTTGATTAACAACCACTAACATTTTTTACGTCTCTAACTAAATGGTAAATTGTCATTGTCAATGCCTTCAAGATTGTGATTTGAGAACGTTGCTAGTCGAGAAACATATCAATGGTGCATACCAGCATTAAAGTATTAATATTTTGTACACGATTGATAGGTATAGAACATGATTTATGGAAAATGTGTAGAATTTATTGTATAATGTGAAAATGTAAATATAAAATATATAATGCGATTGCATTAAAAAGTTGATACAAGTAGCATATTTATGATTCACCCTGAATACATTTGACGGAGCCGAGCGATTCTGGATTAAGTGGACGGTATTCTATAGTCTGATCCGTTTCTTTATCATAATCCTGTATAGAGTTTCAATTTAAACCTGTATTAGCTCTTTTTAAACGACGTACTTGCCGACTATGAATTTTGCTTTCCCTTCTATACTTTCACTCTACTGCGAGGACTATTTTCACAAAAGAAATAATTTAATTTGGGTCACATTAAATGCAACAAACACTATTTATGCTTACCAAGCTATGGGTCTCCATAAATAATAAACAACAAATAACTCTGCATTCTAAAAATTCTTGTGCCTCCTTTAGTGTCGCTATTAAATAGATCTGGAAGGAAACTAGAAGAACATGTACTGCATACACGAAATAAAAGAAGAATAAGGTAGGACCGAATATTTCATTCATAATACGAACAATGTTGCCCGTTTCTTCGTACATATATCTGCATTTTCTTACTAAATGCGAACCACCAGAATGAGCAATTTTACAAGCAGCCAATTTTTTGTTGATATGAAAAAATTTATTTTTAACTGCGGTAGATAAATTTATTATAATGTATCCTACTAAAAAGTTGTAGTAATACGAAATTCGACGAAACTTATCGATAACGAAATAAGAATGCTTAAGATTCCACATTGAAATATAAAAACTACAGGTAATTGAAATAAATATATGTCCTACAAAGAACTGAAATGCTGCATTTTTTAAAATATTTTTTTCTTTGCTATAGGCGGTATTTAGGAATAAGAAATTTTCAAGTAATGAAAATTTTCTAAACATTTGCTTCCAATGTTTCTTCTTGGAATATACATTTGTCATCGCAGCAAAGATGCTAAGGAATCCCATAATTTTTAACATTGCCGTAAAAATAAAGGGAATATTTCTGTGTATTCCAAATAAATCCATTTGGCCACATAAACTATTTATAAGGAGAAAAATCATCAATAATTTTAAAAACTGAACGTAGTAGTAGTGCCATTTTGACCGTTTCATTTTTCTTTTTTTTAAGTCATATCGAGGTGCAATACCACATAAGCTTGATAGGATCAAAAAAGGCCCAAAAAATAAAATAGAACTTCTACTATATTTAAGCATTTTGACCAAGAATAAAGACGAACATAAATATATTGCTGCTTTGTAACAGTGCTTGCCCTAATTAATCGATTGCTAGAAAGATATATCGATACTTTCTAATTAATTAAGCCTTTTTATTTGTTGGCCGAGTTTGCTGTTTGATAATTAATAATTTATAGGACTTGTTAGTGTTTGAATTTTCCTTTTGTTTTTACTACATACATACATACACAAATAAATTGTGTTTTTTAATATTTAAACAGTTTGGTCCTAATCAGCGTTTGCCACTGGGCTTACTTTATAAATGTCACCGCGAATTTTTTTTCGTTTAACATAATCGAAGTTATTTTTTGTTCCAGACACATGTGTGTTTTTTAAATTTAGTATATCATTTTTTTTAATGAATTGGATAATAGAGATAAAAATGGTTTTTAAAAATATTTTTCTTAATCATGTTTTATAACATTTTAAAATATATCTAGTTTTAGCACCCAAATATCTAACATTTTACCGTTAACTAGTAAACAGAGTTGAACATAAAAAATTTAAACAGACGGAAGACCATACCAGTGGTCAATTTTGTAAAGTTTCTGGGAGTCACACTTGATTCTACATTACATTGAGATCAGCATCCCCAGTGGCTTCAATCTAGATTGAATAGCCTTTGTGCTCTGACAAGGAGAATTACGACAATTTGCGCCAGTTTTGCTTAGCGGCCGTGCAATCGCTATAGCATAGTGTTCTGGGGCATTTCTTGTGGTGAAATATGTCTGACGCAGAAACGCATTATTAGGTGTATAGTGGGGCTTCACCCCAGAGAATAATGTCGACCCTATATTCAGTCTTTGGGTCTTTTACATGTTCATCACTGTATTTCTTAAATTTAGTAATGTTTCTAAAGAAGCATATTAATCCATATGAGCAGAATTTCCATCATTATGCCAACTCAATGACAACTCTAACACGAGCAAGAGGTCACCTTCATATACCAGCTCATAATTCGACTTATTTTGAAAACGGTCCATATTATTATATGGCAATTAAGGCCTATAATATGCTCCCCACAGATATTAGGGGTAGAGAGACATTGAGGTCGTTTAAAAGAACCACATTGGACTTTCTTTAGAGTAAATGTTTTTATGATTTTGATTTTAGGATTTAAATTTATTGTGTCTCTTTCTTTAAATGGAATATATTAAGATATTTATGGACGATTAATGTATTTTTGATTTTGCTGGCAAATAAATATATTATTATTATTATTATAAATATTACAAAAAGTTGTGGAAGGAATAATAAAATTGTTTTATTCATTATCATCGTTTGTCAGGAGTAGGACATCTTGGCATAAAAATTGTAGTAATCTCTTTTCATTGTCGGCGGGGTAGTAAAAAACAGTGACATCAAATCATCGTTTAGTTAGGTCTCTTTAAAAAGGCTGCAATAAATTGCTAGAAGACCACCCCTTGGGTAGTAGTAGTAGGATTTACTTCCAATTTTTTAATAAAACTACTTACAAGCTTATTTCTGAAGTTTAATTTTTCATTTGTAGTTATGTTACTAGTTCAATAAATGATATAAGTGTGTAAGGATTATTTCAAAGTGATATTTACAGCTTAAAACATGTCTGAATCCTAATATTTGATTTTCACTACTTAGTAAATCAAATAAAAGGGTTTGGAATGTTTTTTTTGTGTTGGTTAAATGTCACTTTAAAATATTGACAGTAATAAAAATTTGGACAAAAGTGACAATTGAAACGCACGTGCGTTTGTCAGCTGATGCCAGACGTAATGGATGCCAGGTTTGTTCATTTGTTCATACTTGCTTCGATTTGTTAACACGGCTGTTTGTCTTCATCCTGTTTATAAGTATTCGTTTGTGCCCAGTGCGCTTGTGATAAATACCGGTGTCGCAGTACCTATATAGGTACTTACATACCTGTTAGCCACACCCGTTAGATCATCACAACGGTCGGTGTACAAAATGAGAAGCCGAAAATGGATTAATTACTTCGCCAGACAAGAATATTTCAGGTAAGTTTTTGGAGTGTACGAAAGGCAAATTCGCGAAACAAGAAAACACCGTCTGACAGCTAGGAAAGCACGTTTTGCAAATGTTGATGAGCATGTAAAACTTTGCTCTTTGACGGCCAATTCTTACTTACTTTTTCTTCGATATAGAATTATACTAAATTTAATTTCTTTATACATAATTAATATAACGATCAAATATTACGGAATAACCAATTTGGTTTCAGCAAGATGGAGAGCAACCATATTTTTGTATACATGTTCGAAACTATTTCGATGAAAGCATTTCCTGAATAGGAAAGATAGCGGTTATTGAATGACTTTCTAGATCTGCAAATCTCAGACCTTCACATTTTTACCTTTGGGGTCATTTAAAGACTGTCGTATACTATATCGTACGAAACCTAACTCTTTGGAGGATCATGAAAATAAATTTTTAAATGCTGTTCACGCTATTTCTCATCAACATTAATGTGCAAAACGTCCTTTCCCAGTTTTAAGAGAGGCTTGGACACTGTCAGGTGGCTGAAGGACAAGATTTTGAACATTTAGTTTGAACAATACGTTTTGTTTAAATTATCGTCTATGTAAAATTGTTATTTAAGTTTTTTGATAAAATATTTTCTACATTTATTTGTCATTATTTCCGAAACAATTGAATTTAGACATAATATGGTATGTTATAGAAAAAATGTTTTAATTTAGAATAACTAATAATATAGAGGGTTGTATTTAAAAATTAAAAGTAACGTTACCCTTTGACGATTGTGGAAAACCCGGATCTGATCACTTTTAGTTCTCCTGTATTTAAGCCGTGCCGGAACATTTGCGCAACCCTGTATATCCCAAGGCCCCCAAAATTCTAGTTCTAATTCTAAACCCGCGATATATTACAATGATAGCTAACTAAAATCTAATGCCGCGTCCACACCAAACAAACAAAACGGCAACACAATGTTTTTCAACAATTTAGAAACAAATCGGCAACATTTTACCAACTTCTATGTTTTGTTTCGGTATTTAACAACTTATTGTCTTCCCGTCGCGGAGCGGTAAACATGAAACGTTTTCTGTTGTATTCTTATTTCCGGCAAAACTCCAGATCCGGGGTGTGTATAGTTGATATTCAATTCTGTGGTCGACTTACCACGGAAATAAATATTCTCTCATTTATTTAATAAATATTATTTTTTGCGAGCAGATATAACGAAGCCGACGGCGCCTCCTGAACTAATTGAGCGGATGTCGCCCTAGCGGTATCGGGTTTGAAACAAGCCGTCGCCAGCAAAAAATAATATTTAAAATAAATAATTTTAGAAAGAATTTTTATTTCTTTGGTAATTCGATCGGAGATTCAAATATCAACTATACGTACTGTAAAATAAATAACAACGACACAACGAGATACAGCAACACTGGTAGCGGTTGAGAACTATGGATAGTCGCACCATCGATAGTTTATCGATAGTGATCCACTATCAATATTTAATCGATAGTTTTTAATTCATAAAACTGTCAAAAAAGGTCATTACTAGCCCCCACACACACACCCTCAAAATTAAACGAACAAGTCTGGTTTGCTTATCAGGTTGTATTAATATCATATAATATAAAACAAAAATTATTCGTGGCTTACGGACTGGTATGATTAGGCTGCTCTTGCATGCGATGTGAAGTCCTTTTAGGGCGCCTATATTTTTAAATACAGATTTTGTCGTATTAAGTATCGTTTAGTATTTAAAAACCGGCATTTACAGATCGCCCCCTGTGGCTACGTCACTGTCAACAATGTAGTTTTGGTTTCGTGAAACATCAAAAGTTGATAAAATGTTTCCGATTTATTGCTGATTTGTTCGAAAACATTGATTTTGTTTTGCTTTTGTTTTATTGGTGCAACACGAAACAAAACCAAAACTACGTAGATAGTAAACAGACTTTTGCTGACATTTTGTCTTGCCAGTGTGGACACCAGTTTTTGTTTTGTTGCTAGTTTGATGTGTTTCTGTTTTGTTGGATGTTCTTGTTCTGTTGGTTTGATGTGGACGCGGCATAAAATTATACCTAGCTGTATAAAAGTATTGCTCTTATGTAAGAAAATATGGAGATACACATAATTCTTTATACTTTTAAGTGCTAGTCTAAATCAATTAAATATATTAACATAATTGTTAGTAGTTCTCTCTGCAGCGAATTAAATAGTATATTACGTACCGAGGTGAAAAGTGTTTCATTCCTTTTGAGAGAGTCGGTAGTTAACCGAGGCGCGAAGTAGCGAGGTTAACTACTATGAAACTTTTCGCCGAGGTTTGTATACTATTTTATTTACAACCACATCTAATATCCATTTCTTATTATTTTGAATTAAAATTATTAATAAAAGATAAATGTCATCTCGACTTTTCCATTGAAAAATTAGACAGACATTTCAAATAACCGCAGGTGTTAAAATAACGTAGGTAATAATACATATCAAGATGGCAAATATCATTTTTTGAATATGGTTTCCATGTTACTAAACAATATATTATTTTAACAACAGAAAAATGCTATCAGGTGAGGAATTTGATTTTGCTGCTACTCCACCAGAAATTCGAGAAGCAGCAAAAATAGTAGAAGAAGATCTTCTGCCAACTAAAAGCCGCCCGAGATATGACAAGGCATATAACTGTTTCAAAGAAAGGTGTACGGGAAACAAAGTTTAAAATCCCGGTTCTGAGTCGGTATTAGCTTATTTCAGTGAAAATGCAAAGACAAAAAAGATATCAACGATTTGATTACAATATTCAATGCTGAGGACCACTCTATCAATTAGGGAAAAAGTAGACATATCTAAACACGCAAAGGTATTAGCATTTTTAAAAAAGTGTATTCGTATATTATTTTGAGATATCAATTTTTTTAAAAATTACAAAAAAATTATTTACTTTCCACCCGGGTTTGTTCGGGTTCGCATGGTTGTAAGTAAACCTTTTTCAGGTTGTACTAGCTAATTCTGATAAATTTACACGTTCAAAGAATCGATAAACTTTAAAATTTATTCCTGCCCTAAAAATAAATTAATTTATTAAGTAATTCGCGGTAATAATATTAGATAAAATAAAGAATATAGAACAGTATTTAGAAACAATAATAATAGGTTGTTTGGTGTAATTGACGTCGGGTTCCCATTTAATTGGCTATCAGTGAGTAGAAGACTCTAAGGTAAATATAATACACTGTGATCGAAAATAATTCTTGATAAAGGGTTGACTTTAATGACTGACTTATAGAAATTAAGGTACCAGGGGTATTATAAGTTTTATCCTTATACCTTGGTGTCTTCAACAGTTAATATCCGACTTCTTTCCTAGCCGTTTCCGAATAATTTAAATGTGTTTACACTAAAAATTAATTAATTAGTGGGCTGGGTACCCCTAACATTGATTTGGACTCTCGAAGAAGATTATTACAACATGGAAATACTTTTTGCTAAGTAGAAAGTCCAAAGATATTGGTATTCTGGTCAAGAAGATACATAAAATCTGAAACGTGAAAAGTAAGCAAGACAAAATCTTTTGACCAGGTCGTAATATAAAGAGAACTAAGTTTGGATTAAATTCATCTCAATTATCCGACAATCTACGTCAGTAATAGCTTCGTTTGTTGCCCACGAATCAATCAAAATTTGCTTTGGAATATTTGTTGCGACAGTGTGGGTTGCCAGTTTGGCTTCAGAGTCTTCCGGCAACATTATTTTTACCCGGGAATTGAGGATGATCTCCGAGATTTCTAGCAGAGTAATATAAATAATCCTTTACATCCAAAAAAAAGTAGATGCAGAGTGTCCCCGGATAGGGTTACGTATACCACAAATGGACCTAATTTTTAATTTGTTGACAATTATTATTAAAAAATTTTACTGTAAAAAAATTTGTCATTAGAGAATTTAGTTTCTGTATACAGGGAGGTTAAAATCTTAAAAAATATTAACCTTAATTTTTCGTTTTTAAAATGCCATTAGGAAATATTCGTTAGAATTACCTTTTTCGTCATAATTCAAGTTTTAAAGAAAAATTTAGTTTAAATCATTGAATTGACATCTGTTTTGTATACGTCAATGTGACGCCTGTTATTACAAAAATAAACAGAACATAAAAGAGATGGTGATTCTATCTGTAGAATCCCCATCTGTTCCTATCTTCTGTCTGTTTCTGTCTTGGTTAGGAAAAACAAACAATCTAGAGACGTTACTCAAAAGTCTATAGTTTTAACCAGTTACTACCGACGTGGCACTGTCTTACCATATTTGAGTTAAGAATTACAATTTTTTCCACAAACAATACTTAAATTGAACACACTGAAAAATAACAAAGAATTTATTTTAACAATAACGATAAATATGACAGTTGTTAATTCGGTAGTGTCAAACGTGAAAGCAGGTATGAAAGATGTCCGTTCCAATAAGGGCTTTTTAAAAAATACGTTCCGAGAGCTCGAAGGCGACGTAATGTCTTTGTCTAATTACCAGAAAATGACAAAGAAAAATTATACTAATTCTCAGAGCTCTCCGATTGTTTTTCTGAGAAGTTGTTTCCAACCTACCTAAGAATGGGAATTGTTTATTCTTCAAAGACTGTGAACCAAAACCTTATCCTCCTTGATTTAAATGGATGTTCCCCATAACTAAACTGTTTTCCGAATGTAAGGAATCCAACCAAAATATATGGGGCCTTCCGTCGAATAAAAATTTTTAAAATAAAATGCTAAAAAGTGGCCTATTGGAAGTATCTCGAGAACTAAATGAGATTATATCTTGAAAATTTGGCTGTGGCTAGAACAGATGGTTTCTTACGTTCTACGAAAATCATATCTTTTTAGGGGTTGCAGCTAGAAAGTTGAAATTTTGACTATAGTTTCACAAGACCATCGAAATTTTATAATTTTGAACAGTATTTAATTAGTTTTATACAGGGAGTCTCCATAACAATATTTCTGAGGGAGATTAATTATTGCAAAATCTTCTTTTTTTAATGGGGCACCCTGTATTTGATATGTTTTGCTAATGGAGGATCGAATCTTCCCTCTAATGATATTAAGTAAGTGTACCTATCTTCAATATTTTCGAAATTTGGCGAAATTTAAAAATTATCTTATAAAAATATATTTCTTGGTAGTTGGCTGTGGAATGGATTCATAGGAACAAAATAATGAAAAATCCATAGTAGATAATTTAAGTGTTATTTTATATTCGTGGGAAGTGTGGTAGAGTTTTATCTAGAAATTCCAGACAATTTAATGAACTTCATCCTGATGCAGTTATGACACCCAAAAAGTTTAAAAGAGTAGAAGCAAACTTTTTGAATTTCAATAATGCACGAGCACCCAGAATGGTGAATAAATACGTTACAGGTAATGAAGAAAATGAGATAAACGTGTTGGCGTACTTTTATGCATTTTCACACGCTTCAATTTATTGCGCAGAAAACGATTTGGATCTATCATACATTTCAATTAATAGAATTTTGCATAAACATAATATGCATAATTACAAACTGATTACGCTTCAAACTCTTGAGCCTAATGATCCTCCGAAACGTCTTGAATTTTGTGAGATGATTTTGATTCGCACGCAAGTAAACCCAAACTTTTTAAAAAATATTATTTGGACAGACGAATGCAAGTTTTCAGAAGAAGGAATATTTAACAGAAGAAATTCTCATTTTTGGGCTAGCGAAAACACTCATTTCATGAGAGAAAGAAGTTTTCAACATAAGTTCAGTTTTAATGTATTCTGTTTGCTAATGCACAACAAAATTGCGTTCTGTCTGTATGACGACAACCTGACTGGTGCAAAATACTTGGACATATTAAGGTCAATAATGTCAGACTTTCTGGGTGATCTACCTTTAGAAATCCTTCGAAATTGCCTTTACCAATTAGATGGAGCACCAGCACACTGCTCACATGGAGTCTCTCCAGAGCTATTTAGTATGTTTGAAGACCGATGGATTGGCCGAGGCGGTCCATGAAAATGGCCCCCAAAGTCTCCGCACCTTACCCCCCTAGACTTTTTTATCTATGGGGTAGGATTAAAGAAATAGGATACAAGACACCCGTCGCAACAAGGGAAGATTTAGAAAATCGAGTAAGGAACAGCTCTGGGTCTCTAGAAGGGGAATAAATGAAAAAGGTGACAAATGAACATGTTATCACCACAATTCATGAATGTTTAAGAGCCAACGGAGAGCATTTTAAACAATTTAGTTAATAGTTATTTTATTTGTGTTGCGTAATTTTCATCTTGTATATTTATTTATAAATTGCTTATTTGTTAACCATTTTTTTTTACACCAACACAGACATGTCAAATTGATTTTTCAATATTTTGTTTATATGAATCCATTCCACAACCAACAACCAAAAAAAATTTTTATAAGATAATTTTTAAATTTCAAAAAAACTCTTAAAGATAGGTTTTTGATATTATACAGAAAACTGTTAGATTCCAAAAAATATATGATATATAGGGTAATTCATTTAAAATTCCGAAGTTGCTTCCACTTTCGGCACGATCCGGCAACACCGCATCACCCAAAATATTTTATAAACGTAGAAAACCATATCTTATAGCCACAGCCAAATTTTCAAAATAGAATCTCATTTAGTTCTCGAGATACTTCTAATAGGCCGCTTTACTTGGTGTACTCTGTATAATAGTGGAGTTTTATTTTAATTGAGTAGTAACTGTTTTTATAAGAGAGATATGCTGAATAATGGTTGAGTGATTCTCGAACAATTTCAATGTCTCAGATAATGCATGAACGCATTTTTCTTTAAACATTATTTATCACTTTCAATTAAGTTTGATTATTCAAATATAAACTTTATCAGATAAGAAATAAAATGACACATAACAGCTCACAGAATGACATACAGCCCGGAAATAAAAATGTATTTTAATACCTATATCAATTTTCAGATAGTAAATATCTAATGTGGAAAGCTTTTAAAAATATTACGATCCAGCAAACGGATCATTCTACTAGTGAAGTAAGAAACGATTCAAGTAGGGTAAGTAAACTTTATGATATTATATTTATTATATATATTATACCGAGTGTTTCAGGAGGAACGCTCACACCTATAACTGACATATCGAACTCCATCATGTCACTTCCGGTTAAACCTGAAATTACTTCAACTTTAGATTTTTAAATTAACCCAGCATATTTTTGACTATATCGATCGAGACGACACCCCATACGTCACTTTCTGACACTTTAAATAATTTTTCTTCTTATTTTTCATTTAGGTTGCTATGCACTCCTTTAAATGTTTTACTACTAAGCCAAATTCTTGATAAAAATGCAAGTTTCAAGTTATAGTTTTTACACACTTTTTAAGAAGTTTTTTTCCCAGAAAATTTAATTTTTTCAAATGGAAACATTATATATATATATATGTATATATATACATTATACACATATTAAGTTGTACACACTTCAACAACTTTTGACACTATACCAAGTCCAGATTCGACCATCACAACTGCTCCTCATGTCTGGAGCTCTGCATGCACCCAAACATACTCTTCGGCTACTGGATTCCATTGGAAGGAGGGCCATTCGTCTGATCGGAGACCACGAGCTGACGAAGGAACCTCGACAGCCTAGATCATCGAAGACAGGTTGGGGATTTGATGCTCTTTTACAGATATTTTCATGGAAAGAGCTCGGCTGATCCAGAGGGGCGAATAGCAGCAGTACACGACGAACCACTGCCGCCCATCCCTATGTGGTTAAGCTTAGTACTCCTCGAACTTCATTATTTAAGAATTCTTTCATCTGGAGGACTTCATCCTTATGGAACGACCTTCCGAGGTCGAACAAACCCAACGAATATAACCTCCAACGATTCAAAACCAACGTGAATCACTTTATTCGCACACCCACACTTCCCAGAGTACCCTAAAGGATTTTTCCTATAGTGCTTGTGTTTGATCATAAAAAAAAATATTGGCTCACTTAGGTAAAAAGATAGAGCACTTTTTTTCCGACAATTTGATATCACAAGTCAAGTTAAAAAAGGAGAACTAATTTATTATATATACTGGGTGTTCCATTTATTCGTCCATTCATATTCAATGCCACATTTCTTCCTCTATAAGATAATTTAATTAAATTTTTAATCCGACGTTACGTTTTTTCGCAATCATCATCAACTTTGCTTTTTTAAATAGCACCTATAGTCTGTTCATTTTCCGAATTCAGTAGATCAAGTATACGCGACGAGCACGTGAACAGCGCCCATGGTCGCATTAAGAACAATAGTAGTCTTGTAATGCCCGTGCTGAGTTCCCCCACCCCTTCCCCCCTCAACCCCTGACTCCCAACCCCTTTCCCCGCCACCTCCTGACTCCCACCCCCTTTCCCCGCATCCCTCGCGACCTTGAAACAGTGCAGGTGTTCAAGCACACGTGTGCTACGTTATTTGGCCTTGTTCGCGTACGTGGACGCAGGTGTTACTTTTGACCTTGCAGATGCACTTGTGCTACATTATTTTACTCCCCTTTCTTCATTCAATTGATACTTATTGACCTTGAATATTTGCATAAATGTGATGCGATTTTGTTGTCACCTTCAAAGTCACTCTAGCATTGACGCTAACATTATCTGCCGCCTTGAAAAAGTAAATAGAAATATTTTATTTGTGCTTGTGTTGTGTTTCCTGAAAGTGACTATTAAAGGTAAATAATTGTTTTATTACATATTTCAACAACAACAATGAGCATTTCACAGCAGACCTTGAGTGAAATTAATAATATGATAAATAAAGATTTCGAATTTCCTGAGCGCAGGAAACCGTGGGGGTGGGAATGGGTTATATTATTAAAAAATTGACTCCGACAACAACACGCTTTGGAAAAACTATTGTTGCTACCTTATATGATCAATGGAATGATGTAACATTTCAAACATTTCTGCCGAAACGTCTGATGCATTTACTCAGATTTTCATCGACGATATGAATATGTCAGGTGAGAAATATACTTAGACATATATGGGCCGTAGTTAAAATGCATCACCAGGGGGTAATACGTCACCAGGGGGTAATACGCGCGCGTTAATAAATTTTGGTTGTTCAGAATAATCATTTTTTTAAAATTAAAATCTTCTATTGTTTATCATATTATTATTTAAGTATTAGTTGGATATGTCATAGAAGAGTTTTTGATAGCACACGTGAGGAGCATATCGTGGGCTTACTGCGAAAAGTGACCAAGTGAAAATAGTAAGTTCTTAGGAAATTGCGTTTAAAGTTTAAGGCTCTTTGTAAAATCAAGAAATTTTGGCATGTGTATGAATTTTTCAATATAGATGTATGCGATACTGTAATTTTTCGTAAACCTACTAAAATATAAGTTTTCTTATAAGTTTTTGAAAAAATATGACTTGGGCATTTTATGATGTAAAAAAATAATTCAAAATTAAGTTGGTCATAAATAAAAAACCAAAATAATAAAAAATAATATATATTTTATGATTTTTTAGTTTCACTTAACTCTATTCAGAATCTTCGAAATCACTTATAGGTTCCGGTATGGTGACAGTCTTTTTCTTATCAACTGGGATAGACTTATACCAGGCATGATATTCCGGTGGTATAATGTTGTTTGAGCATAGCTTAAGCAGACTTTTTTTTTTCTTTTCGGGGATCGCTAAAAGTGACTTATATAATGGCAAAATATCTTTGGGAATTTCAGCCGGTCTTCCTTTGCCAAAAACCCTTAAGACACGAAATTCAGGATCGCTGTAGTTATACTTGAAAAGAACGCAACCGGGTTTCGTCTTTTCGTATCTCATCACTTTTAGCTTTAGCCACGAGACTTGATTTCCTAAATCGTCTTTATTGCGATTTTTCAAAAAGACTGACGCCAAAGATTTTAAGTCCAAAAAGTCACTGAATCGTAACTCCTCGACGTAGTATGGGTCGCTTGTCTTATTTCTTACTCTTCTTGAGCGCGCCAGCTTAAACACATTGAGTAAGTCATTCATTGTGTAGATTTTTTTTGCCTTTTCTATGGCACTATGCATAGAATCCACTTCCATGTAGGAATGGCCTTTTTCAAAAAAATTGTGTTGTATAACTTCGATATCGGTATGTTGTACGACAAATAACAGTAATGCAGCAATAAACTGATTACGATTTTGACCACTACATGTATCAGAATATAAACTAATCTCTTTTATGCCTTGTGGATTTTTTTTAATCCATCTTAACAGTGCTGTTCCAATTTCTGCGCTCCCTCTTTGACCGTTTATTTCGGTCCACGCAAAACAGAACGCCTTATTGGGGGGTGCCGCTTCGTAAATTGTGAAGTTGTATGCACATAATTTTAACGAGTAATACATTTGAGATACTCCAGATGCAGGTATCTGAAGTATACTTTGCAAGTCAAAAGTAGCGCTAAGAAAGGTACTATCCTCAGTGGCTCGAATTTTGTCCAAGTTTTTCGCATGGCTGGCCTCATCTTTTCGCCGCAGATGTTCATTGTAGTCCTCTTCTGTGATTGTTTTGTTTTTATGTTGCTCACAGATTTCACACTGGTCTTTTTTGGGGTGAAAAAATGCCATATTATAGTTGTTGCAAAATGTTCTCCGGTATGTTATTTCCGACACAAAATGTTCTTCATTCCTTTCTCTGCACCACTGCACGTAGAGGTCATACATTTTACTAATAGATAAACTCAGATCTAGGTACAACCTTTTACTACTTGTTCGACAATAATGCGATTCCATAGTCGGAAAGCTTTCAATGTGGGCTTTTACATTTTTTATTAGGTCATCAGGTGTTTTATTTTTGGGAATTCTTTTACCCCTCCTATCAGGCAACTCAAAAATGCCTGTTTGGTTTACCCCTTTTAATGCATGATCAACAGGTCCGTTGCTAATACATAGAGTCTTTAAAAAAAAACTTTTGCAGACTTGGACAGATTCATTGTCTTTCTTGAAATGGTACTTGCGGCTGGACTCCTTTCTAACACCTGCGCCGGTACGGACCCTATGCACTTTTGGTGCAAAGTTACTAACGCATGACAAAATTACATCTTTTTGCCGGCAGTAGTCTAGCTTCCAGTAATTCACGCAAATAATCTTTCTGTCCTCTTCACTGAAGTTCAAAGTACATTTAAATCTACAGTTGGTACAGTCGACTTGTTGTGGTGCTTTGGCTGGATGTGCTTTATTTTTATTAATATACGGCTTGCACATCTTTCTATTTTCTTTAGTAATGTTTTTTTTCCACTGATTTCCTCCAACGTGTTCTTTTCTTAGCTCATCATTATCTTCATCTTCACTTCTACTTTCTTCGTTTTCTGGAATATACTCGTCATCAATGTCTGTCATATTTTCAGCTTCCAAATGATTTACATTTATATCTGTGTCTTGCTGAATAACGTCTTTTTCGTAAATGTCAGGAAGGGTAGCTGAAATTAAAAAAAAAATTAGTTTAAATAATTCGCAAAACGACCCCGAATTGCCCCCTTTCGTATGTAGGTACATGACATTTAGGAACACCCTGTATAATGCTAAGTAATACTTACTTTCTGCGGTTACATGCCTAGAAAATATTTTCAAGGTTTGAAAATTGTCACTATTATCATTTTTCGAACAAGAGAAACTTGTTGCACCCGAGTATATTTTCTTTTCTTCATGGTGTAGCTCAACGTCCACCGAATCTAAATGTAAATTAAATATTTTTTATGATAGTTGATATGATACTGTTTTAATTAAATAAATAAATAAATAACCTCTCTTTCTACCAACTAAATTTAATACTTACTGCCTGATTTTTCTTGGTTGCCTTCATTTTTAAGACATAACGAAACACATAACTTTCCTCTGCCACTCATTTTTGTACAATATTTGGTATTTTTATTAACAAAATACCGATATTGTTTTTACTCAAACGCTACAGCAAAAAATGACCAAGTCTACTTGATCATTTTTATCCATCTGAAATTAGCATTTTCGCTGACATGATAAAATGCCCAACTCGATTCAGTCACTTTTAACTGATGTTAGAAGTACATTTTTTAACTTGGTCACTTTAGGTGGGTTTACTTGTGCAGCTTTAAGGCGTAATATAACTTGGTAAATTTTTTTTTGTAGTACATATGACTTTTACCTGTGACTTGGTCATATTAACTCAAAACATGCAAAATTTGACTTGGTCACTTTTCGCAGTAAGCCCACGATATACATAAGCAATAAAAACATTCTCTATTATTTAAGATGTGTGACGAATTTATTAAAAGAGAAAACCAAGATTCCTATGTGCATAATTTGATATTAAACCTACGACAAATGGCTGAAGATATTTTAAACTTTGAAAAAGATGATGGGTTCGATATGGATTCGCAACGAAAATACATGAGGGAAGCAATGGATTTTCTATCTGGAGCCCATTGTTGTGAAAGATTCCTATATGGTACCATATGTGAGAATCCATTCTGTTTTGAAATGGTTGAACAAAACATTTCTTGATGGAAATTCCACATTTGAACATTAATTTATTAGAATATTATGGTTTGATTCCCCATGAGGATGACGGCCATGATGCAAGTACTTCGTCGAGCAATTATGGTGATGAAGAAAATAGTGGTTGTGAGCATGGGAATGGAGACAATAATGGCAGATTATTTACTTCGAATGATGACATTGATGAGAGTATTATGTCTAAAAATTTGAAATTGTAAATTATATGTATTACAATGACTAAAAAAAAAATATAAATAAATTATGTTTAGCTACATATTGTTTTATTCCCCCTAATACACTATGTAAAATTAATTTAATATAAGTAGGTGAGATTTAAAAAAATTGATTAGTAGGAAATAAACATGGGTCGTGTTAACAGCAACAACACAATTGATAAATTTGGTCATCAGAGGGTAAATACATCAGTGCAATTATTACGGGGTTTACCTGGACTTGGTTGTAAACTCACATTTGACGGCCAATATGACATCGAAGGGAAATGTTTGTGTAATGTAGCAAAACCCACCAAAGATGATGATGCCGCCACTCGACTATATGTACTTGAAGAAATTTCCGACGTGCGAAAGCAGATATATAAAATAAGTGTGTCGAAGTGTCGACACATTTTACTAAACTACAAAACGAATTTCAAGAAAGCTATAATAAATGTTATTAGCTACTCTTGATCGCATAATCAATGAAGGTTTTGTGCCACATGTAAATAAAGTACAAAACCAGTTTGAAGAACGCTATAATAATCGCTTGGCCAAGTTTGATAGGCGACTTGTTGACCTTGAGAACCAACCTCAGCTATCAGATATTCCATTGTATTCTGGTGGTACAATTGCATCGTCTTAGATATCGAATTGTTGATCTTGAGAATCAACCTAAGCTACCAGATATTCCATTGTATTCTGGTGGTATAATTGCATCGTCTTAGATATCGAATTGTTGACCTTGAGAATCAACCTAAGCTATCAGATATCAATCAATCAATCAATAATGCTTTATTATCTTAAGAAACAAATTCTTATTGACAAAGCTGAAATAAAGTAACACCATTACACATTAAATAAAAGGGAATAAAAAAAAAATTTTCAATATAGGTACAATTCATTCACATCACACTGAACAACAATACAGAATAAAAACAATTAGCGGATGTTATCACTATAAAATTCATCCACAGTGTAATATACCCTTGCAACGAGGAGTTTTGTTAATTGTTTCTTAAATTTCACGTCACACTGGATACTTCTTATACCTAGTGGAAGAGAGTTAAAGAGTTTCCTCCCATTGTAGAAAAAGGAATTCCTCACTAGAGCCGAGTCTGGGATCGGCAAGGCCAAAGTGTGTGTCTTACGCAAGGGGTATGCTAGGGCAGTTCTAATTATAGATTTTTTTCTTATAAGGCAAACCGTTTCAAGAATCAGCAGACAAGCAGCAGTTAAAATTTTGTGCTTAATGAATAGCGGTCTGCATGAATCTCTAGACTTAGCCCGACACAAGAATCGGACAGCTCTTTTTTGTAAGATGAACACCCTGTTGAAAAGATAGTCAGAACAAGAACCCCAAAAGCAGATGCCATATCTCAGGTGAGACTCAATTAGCGCAAAATAGACATTACGAGCTATTGCAAATTCCAAATCACGAGACACTACTCGCAATGCATAGCATCCGCGAGCCAACTTTGCATTTAAACTCAATAAGTGACCATCGAATTTCAACTTAGAATCAATGAAAAGCCCCAAAAATTTATTCTCCCCCACATTATTAATAACCCGATCCTGTAAATGAATATCATTTATACAACATTTAAAATTTACAATGTTAGTCTTTGAGATGTTTAGTGACAATTTATTTGCATCACACCAATCCTTAACCTTAATAAGCAGCCCTTACAGTCTCCTCCAGGATTCTGTCATCTATATGATGCCACAGGATCGTTGTATCGTCTGCGAATATAATGAATTTTCCAGAGATATTCAGCATTGGTAAGTCGTTCACGTATATCAAAAAAAGTAAAGGCCCCAGCACAGATCCCTGTGGCACCCCCGACGCAACCTCCAGTGGGGTAGACAATTTGTTATTAATAGAAACCGCCTGGTGACGCCCAGATAAGTACGATTTAAACCATTCCAACGATATGCCTCTAAAGCCATAGATTTCGAGTTTGCGCAGCAGTATTCCATGATCGACACAGTCAAAGGCCTTAGAGAGGTCACAGAACACCGCCGAACACCATTCTATTGTATTCTGGTGGTACAATTGGATCGTCTTAGATATACATCATTCCAAGGCCAGAAATGTTTACATAAGGATGAATTGCGTAAATTTAATTTTCACCCTTAAATTGTATAATACAAGTATAAAATTTATATTGTATCTGTGTTTTATTTTAATTGCCTTGTATTTCACATATAAGAAAACGTGGCTTTATGATGTTACATGGCCTTGAATATGTGCAGATGGTCGTTAATGATGTATGACATTGGTCGCTCACGTGGGCAGGTGTTTTTATGACCTTAGCCATACACGATTGAGTGGGGTAGTTTTTATGACCCTGACATTGAATTGAGTTTGTTATACAAAGGTGGGAGGAGGACTTGGATATTTCAGTATTTACTTATCAATCGTCAGTGTAGAAGTTCCAATTTATCATCATCATAATGAATAAATACGTGTGTGAAAACTGTGGTATGTCATTTACAAAGAGTTACAATATGTTGCGACATAAAAGAGAATCGTGCAGATTTAGATTCGCAAATGTGGGTGGAGGTAAGCGGTATAGACTAGATAGTGATGCTTCACCACCACCAAGTGTGCAAACTTGTGCTGCATGTAACATTACTGTAGCAGCAAATCATATGGCGGTCCATCAAAGAACATTACAACACAGGAGTAATACTTGCAGACCATTGGCTCAAGGGGTTCAGATTGTTGACTGTGCATTTAAAAAAAGAATAATGACCTACCGCATAACTAGTGATAAGGAACACATAGACTTTACAATATTCTTTTATGGAATAAGAACGAAAGTGATAGACTTAATTAGTGAATTGTTGGCAATCCACCATTCATTAAAAATAAATGCGGTTGTGGTTGGACGTTATATTTTACCCTCCAAAGACACTATAAGTGACGAATCGTTTAATACGTCAAATGAGGTAGTTGTTGCTGGCAGCAACTTGAATATGGTGTACGGAATATTTACTGAAGCAATGAAAATCCCGTCAACTGAATTTCAAGAAAAAGATTTAGTTATGTTAAGCAAACGACACTGTAGTGTATTGTTGAAGAGAGAGCGAGTACTATTTTTGTGAATGTTTGACCGTATTGTTGATTTTGTATTGTCTTTATAGGATGGGCGTTAGAGAGAATTCTCTACCTAGACTTAAATGTTAACAAGTACAAACCGTTTGGAGGGTCATCTTACATCCCATTACCACGACCAATTCAGGCCAAGAGGGTTGTCATCAATGTCATCAATCAAGATTAGTGTTGTTTTGCGTGGGCAATAGTGTCAGCATTGTTTCCTGCTGCAAGATTGACATCAGAGATATCATCCTATCCTCATTATTCTAGTGTGCTTAATTTAACAGGTATGGATTTTCCAGTTAAGCTCCGTGATATAAAGAAATTTGAAGAAATTAATAATATTTCAGTGAATGTGTATGGTTTGGAATCCTTATTTGAGGTCAACAAATTAAAATATGAAGTTGTCGGTCCCCTATATTATTCGGAAAAAAAAGGCATAAATCATGTTAATTTGTTGCTCTTAACAAAGGATTGTAATGTAAAAGACGATAATAGACATTGTAATGCAAGTTGCTTTAAAAGTCATTATTGTTGGATTAAGGATTTATCACGTCTAGTTTCTGCAAAAATATCGCAAAATCATGATAAAATGTACTTTTGCGGTGGTTGTTTCACCTACTTTAGTTCGGAAGATAGGTTAGCAGCACATCAACAATATGACTGCATCCATACATATTCACTGACTCCCTCAGTCAATTTCAAAATAGATAAATTTGGAAAGAGTGTACCTGAAAACATTTTAAAGTTTGAAAATATTGAGAAACAAATGCGAGTTCCTTTTGTAGTGTATGCAGACTTTGAGTCTATTTTAAAACCAGTTATAAATGTGGAAACAAACCCCTAAAATTCTTATACAATGCAAAGCCTTAAACATGAGCCATATTCTTTTTCGTATTTAATTAAATGCTCTTTTGACGATTCAATTTCTAAGTTTGAATTATATCGGGGGGCTGATGCGGCCCAAGTTTTTGTTTCTCGAATTGAAAGCGATTTAAGGTTTTTATATAATACATATTTAAAGGATATAACAAAAATTAAACGCTTAACGGATCAGCAGAAGGAAGAGTTCCCAAATGCTAAGATTTGTGGCATATGTGAAGGTCCCATAACCGACACAGATGTAAAAGTAAGAGACCACTGTCACATAACGGGTGAAAAAAGATTTGGTGCCACACATTCTATTTGTAATTTAAATTATAAATTACCCAATTTTATTCCAATAATTTTTCACAATTTGAGTGGTTACGATAGTCACCTTTTCATAAAAGAATTGTGTAAACATGGGGTCGTACAAGTGTAACGATTCCTGGTATTTAATAATGACGGATTATTATTCGAGATTTTTTGAAATTTTCCGGCTGTCCAGAATGACGGAATCTGTCGTTATTGGAAAAGTAAAAGAGGTCTTTTCCAGGTATGGTATTTGTGAAATTGTGAGATCAGATAATGGTCCCCAATTCCGCAGTGAATTTCAGAAATTTGCCAAAGAATTCGATTTTAAAATGATAACAAGCAGCCTTACCTTTCCTCAATCTAACGGCTGTATTGAGGCAGCTGTCAAAATTGCAAAAAATTTAATAAAAAAAAACGATGATATCCATCAGGCTTTATTATCTTATAGAACTACCCCCCTTGAATGCGGGTTTTCCCCCGCTGAACTGCTGTACGCTAGAAAAATTAGATCGTTTCTTCTAATGTTACCAGATCAACTGAATGATAGGGTAGATTTAAGTTCACTTAAAGAAAAAGAGGGTTGATCTAAGAATAAAAGCAGGCAGCATTTTGACAACAGACACCGGGTAAAAAATTTGTCGGATTTAAAAATTGGAGATTATGTCTGGGTAACTGACCTCAGGATTTATGCTAAAATAATAGAGTTTCTCCATGAACCTCGGTCATATTTAATTGAGTCCAATTCTGGATACGTTTACCGCCGTAACAGGTGGCATTTAATTCCAGCTCCCTACTATACAAAACCTAATCAGTTTACTACGACATTAATCCCGTCCGAATCCTCGGATATCTCAGAAAGTGTTAAAAATAATTGTACGGACTGTGCTGATAATAATAAGGTGGATTCGTCACGTGACTCCGTGTCGTGTAAGATAATAATAAGGTGGATTCGTCACGTGACTCCGTGTCGTGTAAAACCTCCTCAGGATTGTCTAGTCCTAAAAGGTCAGAATCGCCGCATTTGAATATGCCTACGTCGCATGATCTTTCATCGGAGTCTGGCGAAACTTCAAGTACCTTAAGACCTAAGAGAAAAATAAAGAAACCCTACTTTTTGAAAGACTTTCTTATGTAAATAAGTATATTTAGCTTAAGGAAGGAGATGTTGTGTTAGCCTAAGTAAGGGATGGTCATCTTTGAACTGCTCTACGTGACAACGTCGCTGGAGCGGGAGTCTGTCTTGCACGGTGGTCGACTGAGGTCTCCTCGCATATGTCATGATTATTGAAAGGTTAATAAACGCTTATAAAAGAACTCGTATTCTTTCATTTAACGAACAATAACTAAACAGAAACAAAAGAAATCCCAATTTAAATAAAACGCCTCAAAGGGAAAGATAATAATTGATCGAGAATTCATTAAAATTTAGTCATAATAACTTAACTGGACTTGCTTCTAAAAAGGTGCTGGGACCACATGATCGGTCTCTTGCAAAAAGATTAACGAAAAAAAATCTTCTCAGCCACGTCTCCTCGTGGTCAACGGAAGAAGAACCCAAAATCGAAACGGAAAATAATTAATTCCTTATTTGACATATCTTAGTACTGCCAACCGGAAAGGTGTATTTCCTTTTCCTGTTCTACTCCGAGCAGGACCAGAGTAACAGCTGCACAAGGAAAGCAAGCACGACCCTGTCAACCCTTCCATACCGAGACCTAGACCACAGAGAATCGGCGAAGGACACCAAATCCGCCTTGCAGCACGAGGCGCTCGGATTCGTTGTCACAGACAATCCGGGCCAACAAGGTGAACCGGTATCCACTCACTCATACCTCGTAACTTCGAAAATGGACAGGTCGAAAATAAATATTTGGATAAAATGTTAACAAAAGTCAAGGTATTGAATAGTTAAGAAGGTTGAATAATTGCAAATTATAACAATTACGGGAGGAATGAAACTTATTCCAAATGAGGTACGTTACTTAATATAAAAAAATAGTGGCAAATTCCAAATTGCTACAAAGTAAAGAAAAGTATGTGTCGTTCACAAAGAGCATTTACGTGCATGATTATGTTGAGAAACAAAGTGGTATCACTAAACGTAAATATTTAAAGTTACGATTTATTGATAGCTTTAAATTCTTTCCATCATCATTGGAAAATTTTGGCAACGGGTTAGATATTACCGAATATAGAGAAACAAGAAAACATTTTCCCAATACTAATCAATTTAATATGATGCGCAGAAAAGGTGTTTTTCCCTATAGTTTCGTAGATTCCATTGAAAAAACGGATAATACAACACTTCCACTAAAAAGTGAGTTTTACGATAATTTGCGGGAAGAACATAATAGCGACGAGAGTTATGATCGTGCTAAAGAAGTATGGCATATGTTTGGGTGTAAGAATTTGGGTGAATACTCGGATTTGCACCTCAAATTAGACGTCTTATTATTAACAGATGTTTTTGAGCAGTTTCGAGATATGTGTTTGAATGTTTATAAGCTCGATCCTGATCAGTATTATACCCTTCCAAGTTTATCTTTCAACCGCATGTTGCACATGACCAAGTTAGAGTTACTGACTGACATAAACACAATTAATTTTTTTAAAAAAGGTATTCGTGGCGGTATAAGTCAGTGTACGGAAAGAAAGCATATTGCCAACAATAATTTATATCTACCAAATTACGATGCTACAAAACCATCATCATTTATCACTTATCTTGCTGCCACTAACCTATATGGTCATAGTATGTCGCAGGCATTACCATTTGGTGGTTTCAGGTGGCGTCAGAACGTGAAATAATCGATTTAAATATTATGGCGGTTGATGATGACAGTCCCCAGGGATATGCTCTAGAGGTGGATGTGCATTATCCTGAATATCTACATAATGTACATGTTGACCTACCATTCTTAGTGGAAAACATGGTCCCTCCTACGGTTTGTTCTGTTAACCTATTACTAATGTAATATACGTCAATTTGACAGCTGCCAAAAAAAAATTAAATTTTCGGATTGCCGATATTCGAATTAGACGAATAACCGAAATTAAAGAAATGTCAAAAATGGCAGCTGTCAAAAACAAAATTAATTAAATTTTCGAATTCCTTACCCTCGAATTTCAACATTTGCCTTGTCCGAGTTGGTTGGCTTACAGACTACCCTTATCGTATAGGTGGGTGCTTCATTGGTTGTTTTGTTGAAGATGCTATTGATCAACTGCCTATCGTACTGAGGTTACCTAACATGTATGATTGGTTGAACGCTTGCCTATGGTACCGCGGTACCTATCGATTGGTTGAACACTGACAGTTGTTGATCGATACATTAAAATATCGAAAAGTTGATTAGAATGAACCTAAACGATTTAACTAGACAGAGTGAACTTTAATGAATACTTCATAGAATAATCACAAATTCTACACGTGAAAATAATAGGTTTGAGCTATATAAGATAAAGGATAGTTAATAATTTATGTTTGCTTATAAAGAATTCAGATTTGAAAAACGAATAATTAGCTCTTTAATATAGGATGAATAAAAACACTATTGAACTAAAATATTGGTTTATTATTATTTAAAATTGTATAACATGAAATTTTATGACAAAAATAATTTTACATACAAAATACACTTTTCAAAATACAAATATTTTAAAAAATAAAAAAATGTTAGAAGTTAATAGGTTTAATAGACATAATATTTAAAAATTCATAGCTCCTTTATGCAGCAATGCAGTTCACTATTTTTTATAAAGTAAGGTAAAATGACTAAATATACAATTAAAATACATAAACCTAAACTAATGAACAAATAAAATATACAATTAAATTACATAAACTTAAACTAATAAACAAATATTTACACTAAACTGTTAAAAAATTGTAATAAACCCCTATATTTTATTATATCTTTATACATACACTTAAACTAATAAACAAATATTTACACTAAACTGTTAAAAAATTGTAATAAACCCCTATATTTTATTACATCTTTTTTTACCTCACTTAATCTTGTTTGTAGTTCAATTATTTCTTGTTCAATTTGTCCCGTTTTGGTTTTACTATAATCTAAATGGCTTCTCCATGTATTTCGTATTTCAAACGCCCTATTAACTGCATCCCGCTCACTTTCCTGGCTCCTTGGCCACTCCCAATCTACCAGTGGTATGTTTTCCGCGTCAGCAGGAATCGGACTTGGGACCGGAGTCACATTTTCATATGTAGCTTTCATTTGTGTTGATTTCTGACCCATTTTTTTGGTTGGCTTGATACATCGCTTTTTCTTGGGAGTTGATGGTTTTTCTACTTGTTTCCGTTTCTTTCCATAGAAAGTGGTCTTGCTTATTTTTGTTGATGATGTTAACAACTTTTTGAGCTTAGGATTTGGTGGGGCTCCGCCATAATGTCGCTAATGATATTAATTTTTTCTTCGGGCTCTGGTTGTCCATGCCCCGCCTCATGTCCCGCTTCATGTCCTTCCTGTCCCACTTGTTGTCCAACTTAAACCACTTGTTGTGGCTCTGGTTGTCCATGCCCCGCCACATGTCCCGCCTGTCCCGCCTCATCTCCTGCCTGTCTCACTTGTTGTTCAACTTGTCCCACTTGGGGTCCATCACCCGTTTGATCAAATCGATCGAACAAGGCACACATCGTCGCTTCCACATTTACCCATCCGGTGTTCTCCATTACTGCTTCCTGAGTTGTTAGTCCCATTAACAAATCTCCTTCCAACAAACTCTTTAAAAAAAATACTTAACAAGACACAATGTAAACTGGTGAAGGTAAAGTTTTCAACTAATGAAGATACTTGATACCCCATATTTTATGTCTTTCGCGGCGCTCTCCCACCATCAACCCTTTGTAATTTTTAAGACCACAAGATATAAGAAGGTCGATGCTTCAAGGTTTCAGTGTTCTTAAAAAACCTGTGTTTCAAAGTTATTTTCCACCCTAAATGATTTTAGAATACTATAATCCTTATAAAATGAAATAAGGGCGTTGTTGTTGACTTGTATTTTTCATTTTATTAATTAATGCCAATGATTTGATATTGCATATGATTTAAAAACTTTTAATAATGAACTTAAACAGGAGACAAATGTCACGGAGAAAACAAATGTGGTTGCCATTTTTTTTTATGATCAAACACAAACACTATAGGAAAAATCCTTTAGGGCACTCTGGGAGCGGTGCGTGTAAATCCGATTCACGTTGGTTTTGAATCGTTCCATGCAATGCAATCCTCACATTATTTTTAGACGAATATGTGGTATAAAAGTTTTTTCACATGTCACCACTTTATTTCAGATAATAAAGGAACCACATTCCAACTATGGGTTTATATACCTGTATTTCAGCCTTGTCGTATTTATCTTTTTAATAATGTTTGATAATAAATTAAGGGCTTGCTTTCAAATTTAAATTACCAGGTTTTTACTATGAATAAAGAACTAAACTCTTCTTCACCATTCTTCTTTGTGCGGAGATTCTCGTACGTTCGAGCGAACCGACGATACTGCCTTCGCGTGGGTTCGATAGAGCTTTTTTTCGCGCCACAATTTGAAATCTTAGATTATAGTCTTTTTACAAAAACAAGTTCTATAGGCACCGCCGTCATATCGTACTCGACCAAGTCTTTGGAAGTTACGTTCTGGCCGGGCGTAGTCCCGGTCGAGACTCGTCGCTGCGCTGGAGGGTGCTAATAACTTTTTTTATGTGTGTACATTTTGTTTCTTAAAAAATATAATTAAATAAAAATAGGACAAATATGTTAAAGAGGACTCTTATTTTACATAGTGTGATATTCGATGCTCAACCATTGGGATAACTGTAAAATTTCTGATACTGGGCAGCCTGTGTAAGCTGCCGGGTTGGACCTTGGCCTTGAGGAGGGTTCTGTGTAGAACCCCACCCTCTTCCGGCCCCCCTTCCCCGCCCTCTGGCAGAGGACGTTGAAGGGCCTGCACCACCGTAAGGTGGTGAGTTAGTCCTCCGTTGAATGGAGGACTGGATTGCTTCCGCTCGCCGAAGGTTGGCAGAAGCAACGTGCGAGACGGCGTCTCGCGCAGCTCTGGGTAGCGAATTGACGAAGTCAATTGCTCCACCAGGGGTGCCGGGAAATGTGGGCTGCAAAACAGCTCCCTTTCCCTTCATCGCATCCAGAACATCCGAAAGATGTTCAGGAGCGCACGTGAATTGCAGAATGTAATTCGCTTTGCTCATTGTCACTAAGTGGCACTCAGTCCGAAGGGCTGTAGCATTGAGCTTTTTTCAGTTGTTTTTTTGTGAGATTATTTATAAAAAATGTCTACATCGATTTAATTACATGCATTTAAAGATAGTTACTTTGAAAAAATGCATAATATTATAATAACAACACCCTGTATAATGTTAGGCGGTCCACAACTGCTTTATATCTGAGATATAGCTGTTACACGTGAGCATCGAATAAATGTCACTTATAATAGTGACAATAACGAACTAAACTACATTTTAATATTTTTTGCCTTGTTAAAGGCTGGTAGCTCTTAAAAGGGCTGTTTTTTTGTTGTTCTCTTTTCATAGTGCGATTATTGAGTACTGGAGTCAGCTGGCCCCCTAGATAAATTGTCCTCAAAATCCCACCAGCTTGTTGAGACGGCTGGACCGTTAAATTCGTCCTCAATATCTTGTAGGGGGTCAACTAACATATCTGAAGTTGAATCCGGGATTTCGCCGCTATTTTCATTCGCTGACCCCCCCCTTGATAAATAACCCGTTCAGCGTAGTATGGCATTGTATTGTCGCTATCAGAACAGCGGCTCTCATCTTCCAGGGCCGCTCGTGCATATGGTACTGTATCATCACTTAATATAGACGATCCGCGACTTTCAGGTCTCTCTTCAGCCATAGTCAAAATGAATATGAAGAAAATCTATGTGCATCACTCGAATAGCAACACCTGTCGCATTCCTTTAAAATAAGACGAAGGTTATAGATATATAGGGTGTCCCAAATTCGATGCTAACCATTGGAATAAGTTAAAATATATGTTGTTATTTTTTGTGATATTATTTATAAAAAATGTCTACAGTGACTTATTTACGATGTATTTAGATAACTATAATAAAATATATGTTGTTTTTTTTATGAGATTACTTATAAAAAATGTCTACAGCGATTTAATAACATGCTTTTAAAGATAGAATAAGACGATGTTTTTAGGTATACAACAGGGTGTCCCAAATTCGTTGCTCACCAAAAAAAAAATGGAATGCTGTTTCTACGTACAGTCACTTATATTATATACATTTAAAGATAGTTACTTTGAAAAATGCATAAGTCAAAATTTTTAATTAGATAGAGTCTTAAACTTAAAACGTTGATGAATTTAATTTCAACAATTACGTTAAAAGTAGAGTGGAGTAAGAGACAGGTTTCGTATGGTTGTCAAAGTCCAGCGACTTGTGCATTTTAATAATTCCTCGTTATTAAATATAATAAATAATTAGAATAAAAATTATTCCATTTTATTATACAACTTTGTCACAACTTAACCTTGCATAGTTTTCGGGACACCCTCTATATGAATACTTTTATCTCAGATAACAAGAGAAACAGAAAAATAACTGTGGATTTGTATACCTGTATTTCAGCGTTCACACCTGTCGTATTTATTTTTTTAATAGGGCTACACAACTACACAATCTCACGTTTCTAATGAATCCGTTAAAACCACATTCTTTAACAGCAGGTGGTGTTAAAAAAAATCTATCGTAGGTAGGTAAAAACGCCCTTGGAAATGCCGATCTTATATAACCTTTATTTCGTAGCCGTAGAATCCCTCTCTTCGATACGTAAAGCTATATCGGTAAGGTGCGCGCCCTCGGCCTATATCGCCAAGCTTAGATAACCTTTTTTTTTCGTGACCGTTTCGATACGTAAAGGGTAGGGTAGGATGCCTGTGATTTTATAGAATTCATTATATTCTAAGATGTCATCGAGCGAAGACGCTGGTTATTCGAGCGACGAAGAAGCGCTAGATGTGATACATTTAGCTGATTATCGGAATCGGCGCATTTTAAGACTGAGATATTGTCTTATTCAATCCTATGTTAAAGTCAATAATCAACCTCTATGCGCATATTGCTATCTGGCAATTTTTCAGAGAGGTCCTAGGATTGGTGTAGATTTTGTTAGAAGCCATTTCACAACTGGCGCTATAGGCAATTTTCAAAGTCACTCGAGGTGTAGATGGTGTCGAGAGAGACTATTTACAGTTTTTGCGAAAGATTTCAGCCTAATATGTAATAAAATGTAAGTTTTATTACAACAAGCCCCTTACAACAATCGGTTCTTTTCAGAACCACAAAAAGCCCCTTAAAACAATCGGTTCTTCTAAGAACCACAAAAACTTTATGGTAGATTTGTCACCTGTGTGGCAAAGAATAATTTTGAAACTAATTGGAAAGGTTGTCACCCGGAGTGACTATAGGCACCTACAATCTTATTTTCGCAATTTTATAATTAGAAATACACCCACATTTTATAATAACATTTAAGACCTTTTTATTATAAATTCGGGGTCATTTCTTATGTCGACATTCTTTTCGTTTCCTCTTTGTGTCGTATTCTTCTTTCGAAGCAAGCAGCAGCCCGGAAAGCTGAAATCATATAAAACACACAGCAAATATAAATTGTTTTTTATTACATGTTGCAATTTTTTTAACCATTTTTTCTCAATATAATTCAATTATAAATTGTTTTTTTATTACATATTATGTTACAATTTAAGGGCTATATCCAAATTGACGTAGTTCATTTTTTGTTAAACATATTGCCCGGAAACCTTTTTCTTTACGGTCACTATCACTCTCACTATAACTATTGTCGTTACCATTAAAAAATTCTTCGTCTGATGTGTCCAGAGGGGCATCTGATGGCGTATGTGAATTTGACTCTGTTGACATTGTTTCATCCCACGGCGGTTGAGCTTCTTGTTGACGCACTGGCTCAGATCTTGGCGTCCCATTTTGGCATAAAGTACATAACCCCATCTCTCCCGTTAAAATTTCCCATTGGTCACAATTACTACACATTTGACGTCCGTTTATAGAAAATGGAAGAACTAACGTTTTAGGTTTGAATTCCGTCTCGAAATACAATTCAGCAAAGAACGATAAAAACGTATATAGTTAACAGCTTTTTATTTCGAAATCTTGTCAAGGTATGACCACCTGTCCACTTACGCGATCAAGGACACATGTAACATCACATAGGGGGTCGGGTTGTGGGTTTCTTCGGGTTTCTAAAAACACCTGCCCACACGTCAAAGAAAAACCACACCTACACACGTGAGAGTTCAAGGTCACATATGACGTACCACGCATGAGTAGACCTGAACTAATAGCCTACAGTGAACTACGACCCTGTAGTAGCAGCGCGGCTTGCATCGTAAGTTTTATTGCTGATTGACCAATAGCAATAAGTGTATTGATCGAGCACGTGGCTATGCTGTATTAAATCTATTGGATTATGCTTTATTAAATTTACCTTATATTCTCAAGTCACTGATATACTACACCTTATTTATCACACATTTCGGACTAAAAATACTTATCTTCAATGCAAGTAAGCACCTTATTGAAAATATCTTGTTTTTTATTGTTGCATTTATACTCGAGTTGGCATTAGAAACTGTTTTTTATTTGACATTATTTACAATAATAATAAGGTAACATAAAATATTGTTCATTTTCAGAAACTCATGATTACCGAAGATCAAAATAATAATAAATAATAGGGGAAAGTCGGGTAAGTTGGCGATGTTAACAGTTATTTTTTATTTTTTAACGTTGGTTACATTTTTTTTAATGTGCGTTAATTTACATGCAATTAATGTCTAATGTACATAAAAATATAATATAAGTTATCAAAAACTAATCAGACTATTTAAACAAATAAGAATTCGGGTTGTATGAAAAATTCGTCATCTTACCCACTAGTAGGTTAAGATGACGAACCTACGCGGGTAAGATGAAGTATACATTAACATAAATCGCACTTGTACGTTCCCACTCCAGAATAGTCGGTACAGGAATCGTGCCACCATCTTTGACATTTGGAACATTGAATCCAGTCTTCTCTGGGTGGATCTTCAAAACATTCATTGCATCCTGGGCATATTGCTTCCTTATTTTCATCAGTGAGTTTCGGCTGACTCTTTCTATTTGTTTTGGATTTTTTTTCCTCCCTTTTCTGCTTTCTTAAAATTTTAGCCTCTTCTTTTTGCTTAACTGTCTTTTCATTGGAGTCCCGGTAATAATACTTGCATCAATTTTCCTTCCTTTTTTGTTTTCTGATCTTTCATATGTTGGAAAAGGACGTATTTTCCATAGCGACATCGTTTCTTCTATTTTACTTTTTTTAACGCAACACTGGGATAAGATATCTTTTTTTTGGATTCCACTGGAACTGGAACACTCGGCGTTTTCACTAAAAGATGATCCAAAAATGCATCTTTTAACACTTGATACATTTGGGCGTGCTAAGCTGGCGTCATTAGTATTATCTAGTTGGATAAAGTTATGATTTGCTTGAATATTATTCTCAGTGTGTAATTTTTCTCCTGGAACAGATAAAGAAGAATTTTTCTGTACAGTTTCTTGAGAAGAAATCTCTCTCTCTGACATTTTAGTTGCAGCAAAATCTTCTTCGCCAAAAATATGAGAATCAAATGGTTCAATTCCGCATCGCCTGAATCCTTGCACAGCATTTCCAACCGTGACAGCCTTTAGATATGCTTTATTAAAAATCTGGCAAATATTTTTATCAGTCACGGCTTCATTAGGTTTATTGACAACAAATGAATCGCATTCTTGTGAAAAAAATGTCTTAAGAGGTCCAAAAAATGACACATCTAAAGGCTGCAACCTGTGAGTGGTGTGGGGTGGAAATCCTACCATAACAATCCCGTTTTCCCTGCAAAAGTTTATTCCGTCTAAGGAAATGTGCGAAGAATGGTTATCGACAAGCAAAAGACTGGGTCTTTCAGGCGTAGAGTTAGTATATTTTTGGAAATGTTTTAAATATTGTAAAAATATCTCGGTGGACATCCAGCCATTCTGTTGAGCTCTTCCTGTTGACCCTGGAGGTGCTCCAAAAAGTAGTTCATCCTTCATACGCATCCGCTTAAAAATAAAAAAGGGGGGAACATAGTTACCCAGTGCATTGACGGCACAGACAATGGTGGTATTTTTCCCACGCTCTGCGCTAACGATTCTTGCAACGCGTCGAGACCCAGTAGGAGATAACATTTTTGGCAACTTTGTTGGCACAGATGAGAGCCCGCTTTCATCCGCATTATATATTTGGCTTGCATCAAAATTGTATTTTTCACGGACTTCTTTCAGAATTGTGAAGAACTTTTGAACAGCGACTTCGTTAAAACCAATAAGGCGTCCTACCGATGTAGCCTCAGGTGTTCGTAGACTTATCTTGTATTTATTTAAAAAAGATTTTATCCAATCTTTTCCTGCCATTTTTAAGTTTTTGTTGAATCTATGAGGTATGTCATTTTGTTCTGCATATTCAAATACCAGTCGTCCAAGTTGGGTTTTTGTAAGTCCAAATGCTCTCCTATCGATGTCTCTAATGTATGTAGCAAGACATTCACTTTGGGCTACACTAAAAGTGTTACGGTGTCTTCCACCATGTTCTGGCAGATCCTTCCCCTCGCGTCTTTTATTAATATAGCGGCGTAAGGTTGCTTCCGGAATTTCGTATCGTGCAGCAGCGCTATTGCAAGATTGGTCTTGATCTATAGCTAATAAGGCTGCTGTTAAATTTATCTGACTCCAAGATCGCCGATTGGTCTTTCTAATATATTTTTGTGGCATTCTGTAAAGAAAAGAAAATTATCAACGTTTAAAAAAATGCGGGTAAGATGACGATCTCGTCATCTTAACCGCGTCATCTTACCCATGAAGGTTATGTTTAAACTGCCTAACTATATTTTCACAGTACACGAACTATGAACAAAAATTATATTCACATGCAATTAACAACAGCTATCATCAATAATTAAACACAATTTTACATAAACATACCTTATAAATTTACAGGAAAATGTTAAAAATCACAACAATATTCTTATAACAGTTTGCCGGAAAACAAACACACGTGTTTTAAAGCAACGACGGCTTATGAAATCATGATTTGCCTTGGAAAATTTGTCTACTCCCGAGGAGATGGCACCACCATACAGGGCATTTATAATAATAGCGACGACAAAAAAAAATATCATTAGTTATCTTACCCGCTTCGTCATCTTACCCGACTTTCCCCTAGTGTGATATATCGTTGGATTTAGAAATAACCTGGCGTTTATAAGGTATAAAATTGTCACTACTATTTAAAAAAACAAAGGCGATTATGGTTGCGAAAAAAACGAAACGTCGGATTGAAATTATCTTATAGTGGGGAAAAACTGGCAAAAAATGTAAACTTTATTTTCACATATCTCTTGAAATAGAATCAGAAAACAAAAAGAACGAAATCGTAATATAGTGAAGTCGATCCGTTTAACGAAAATCCCTTGACGAAATCGAGTAATTTTTTTCCCAATCGATACCGTATTCCGACAACGAATTTTCCTAAATAACTCAGCCGGTTTTGATGCTACAAAAAAATGTGAAGAGCAAAATTGAATAGCTTGACAGAGCGCGTAAGCTCGAACAAACCTGCTCCTGATATCTCAATGGTTCGCGAATTATCGCGATTTTCAACTGCAAAAAACCATATAATTTAATTAATTATATCTCGAGAAGGAGTACTTTGATATGGCCGGAGGCTAGGGGTGGTGGGGACAATTAGAGGAGAGTTAGGGAAGAGAAAAAATATTACATAAATGCTAAGTAGTGCTAGTAGTTTATTAATCGAGCTACGGGGATCAGGCCGGCTTCAATTTGGGGGGGGGGATTGGCGGCATAAAAGAAGTGGCCACTTTTTAATATCTCCGAAAATACTTTATGTGTGTTTATAGGATATAGAACCACAAATTTTAGTTAGAAAAGTTATTCAATTGTTCCACCAGTGGCGTCCCTGCAAGCATGTTCTCTGATATTTTTTTTACAAAAAAGATGGTACGCCACTGACATTTCTCCATGTGGATATTTTTCTGATTAGCCTGGTCAATTCTACATGAAAACGGTCTCTTGAAATTTTCTAGTCAGACGCACCATTCTTGATTAAAACCACTAAATTCATATTGAAACTCATTATTATTAACATTGATAAAATAATTACTGATAAATTTTGTTTCATAAAAATTGTTGGAGTGGGCAATTCGATGCGAAGATGTGCCGAAGCATGCCTTTTAAGTGAAGGTGGCCATTTCCAACAATTTTTATGAAACAAAATTTATCATCAATTATTTTATCAATGTTAATAATAATGAGTTTCAATATGAATAGCGGTTTTAATCAAGACCGGTGTGGCTGACCAGAAAAACTCGAGACTATTTTCATGTAGAAATGACCAGGCTAATCAGAAAAAATATCTACATGGAAAAATGTCAGTGGCGTACCATCTTTTTTGTAAAAAATATCAGAGAACATGCTTGCAGGGACGCCCTGGTTTAACAATTGAATAACTTTTCTAACTAAAATTTGTGGTTCTATATCCTATTAACACATACCAAAATTGAAGATAATATCTAAAGTATTTTCGGAGATATTAAAAAGTGGCAATTTCTTGTATGTCGCGCCAAGCGCAAATTTGCGAAATTAAAAATTTTTCGCCAATCCCTCCTCGCAGCTAATAAAAAAAAATAACAAATTGAATCCGGCCTGATCCCCGTAGCTCGTATAATAAACTACTTATTAGCATTTATGTAATATTTTTTTCGGGTTTGTCCTACAAATCATGTCAGAATGTCGAGAGGATCCTACTGTATCGATTGGGGGAAAACATTACTCGATTTCGGCAAGGGATTTTCGAGCCGTCGATTTCGCCAGAACGACTCGATCTTCGGAAATATTCGGAATTTTTTAAATTTGAAACATGACGTTGCAGAACTTGCGTAACCCTTGTCTAACTTGACCATTTCTGTATGTTCTATTATTAACGAGATCCCTGTAGAGTGCATTCTTATCTGGGCCACCTTGTATAGGAAGCCCAGCGCGCGCTGACTAAACGGGGCCAGAACTAATTCATAAAAATCGGTAATATTAAATGAAATAGTGTCATTACTATACTACCTGTATTAGATTATTATTAGGTTAGTATTAATGTTGTTTAATGTGTTTTCGGCAAAATGTTCTTATGTTCGTAAATAAAGTATTAAATTTTGCCCCAGAAAACTATGCTATTTGACCCTTGCTAAAGTTAATATAAAATAAAACTTTGATAAAACAAATTGATTTACTTTGTACCTATCCTTATTCCTGCTATACTAATCTTAATCTAATTAAACGAAATAATTAATATTAGTTCGTGAGTACCTCTTCGTATGAATAAATTTAGGCCGGCCGCATACATTCATTGTCCTCGGAAAACGAAATTCCGTGAACGTGCCGTGCCGCACACATTTGAAAAATCAGCAGTATTGGCGTTACAATCGCGCTGTTTTCAGCAGAATGGATAACGAATTCTTGCGAACAAATGCAGAATTTTCCGTACTACTATATGACCATTCCGGAAGATTTTGCTATATTGGTCACAATGGCTGTGTACTACTGTGGCTAATGTGTACTAATTTTGTACGCAAAAGAGATTGTTATAGATTACTCTAACGCATTATTTTGAGAATATTGTCACGGGAACGTTTGATGATGACTGAAGATAAAACAGTCATCATTTCAATGCAACTTATTTAATTGTTCTTTAACCCTAATTACACTTAGGCCCGGTTGTACAAGTCTAGTTCAAGACCGAGTTCTAGTGAACCACGTTCAACGATGAACCTGTCGAAAACAACGGATTATGTTGTACATTTTAAACCCAGCTCTACTGATCGTGGCTCACGACAAGAGCGTAATGTTGGTAACGTTTGCGCCTGCGTAGAGGTATTCGTTCTGCCAAAAAATCATATGTTTTGATGGATGGTACGAAGAATGGAGTTCGTGGCATTTTGATTTTTGAAATCAGTGTTTTTTGATGCGTTTGATTTGTTAAAAATTTTACAAACATTCTCAGAATAAAAAACAAACCCGAACAAACCCTAAGGTAAGTGTAATAATTTATTTTGCTCTAACTATTGTGGAAAAGCCAAGGCAAACACTTTATTATATCAATTTTTCAGAAAATGAGTGAAAGTGGTCTGCCAATGTTAGTTCCAAAGAAGAATCAATACTCCTTTCGTTAGTAAAACAATACATGACAATATTGGAAAATAAAAAAACTGACAGCAACATTAATAACAAGAAATTAGAATGCTGGAAACAAATAGAAAATCAGTTTAACAGTGAAAGTGGTGAAGTTTATAGGGATTGGATGATACTGAAAAAGAAATATGGAAACCTTAAGAAACGAACAAAAAAGAAAATCGCTGATCAAAAATGCTACGCCTTAGGCACAGGGGGAGGACCAGCAAAAAAGCCATCAGAAATATCAGATGTTGATATAGAGATAAAAGAGATATTAGGTAATCAAATCAGTGGGCTACAAACTGAATTTGGTGGTGATGCAGGTAAATATATTTTTTAAATGCGTTATTTGTTTTATATGGTATTATGCCTGTTTTATGTAATTTTTAAATTCCATCACTCAAAATAGTACTTGTGTATTAAAAAAATAGTTTTATTTGGCAATATATTAAAGTCTTGCTGCATTCTTTAATAGTCGAATTTCTGTGTGTCGAAGTATAGAGGTAGTAGAAGTAGGTATACTTTAAGATATATTTTTCCTGATTCTTTACTGTATAATTTTTAGAGATAATAACAATAATTAATGATACTGATGAAGTTGTTATGCACAGTGCTGATAATATAGAGTTATTCCAAGTTTATGATATTGAAAAAGAGCCTTCAGAAATGCTTAATACTAAAAATAGTGGCGAGACCAGGGGTAAGTAAAAATATTATATTATGTAGATATTTAAATTACTAAATTTCATATATGTTTTTTTCCCATGTTTGCCTAGCTTTCGCTGTTAGCCAGAGCTACAGATAGGTATTTTTTTTTAAATAAAATTTTAGTGATAATTCAAAACAATACTATTTTTTAGGATCTTGCACTGAAAATTCTGAACCGAAACCAGACTGGTCCAAATATAGTGTTGAAAGTTTGAGGACACCCACATCCTAGTCACTAGCTGTAGGTAATTTAGCTTTATTACTTAAATTATTATTACTTTATTTCTTGCACTTGTACTCTTAAAACTAATAACTTTTGGTAACATTATAGTGCAAGTTTACTTTATGTCCACTAAAAACTTTTTAAAAATAATCCCTTTTTTTAAGGTGACCCTTCCAATAAAAGAAAACGAAACGAGTATGATGCACTGTGCAGCAAAGTGAGTCAATGGGCTGCATCCAAAGCTAGTTCGGAGTCTGTAAAAACTAGATTTGCAGAGGAAGAAAAAAATTACAGAATAAAGTTAATGCAAGATAAGTTTGAGAAAGAATGTGAGTTGATGAAGAATTAATCTGACGCAAAAATTAAAATAATTAACCGAGAAGCAGAGGTAACTGTTGAAGGTATTATTGAACAAAACCAATTAAAAAGGAAATTTTAGTATTAGAAAAACATCTAATACTACAAAAGCTGAAAAGCTCAAATGTTGATTAAATATTACGTTATTCTAGTTTTGGAGAGTTATTGCTACCAAAATAGTTATTTCTAAAAGTTGGAAAGTTTTTATGCTTCTGTTTCAGTTAAAAAAATGTCTGCTTTGGTTTTTTTCTGCTAGGTTTATTATAGATTTAAAAACTGACCCATAATTTGTTCTTATTTAATTACAATTAATAAATAATTTGTTGTTATTTAATAGAATAAAATAATTTTTATTTAAACAACACGTTCATTTTATTAACTTATGGGAAATTTGGAATATATAGTTTACAACTGATTATAATAATAGTTTACTAATTGGTGCCTTACAACATTATTAATATTATGAATATTAATTTCATATCATATAAGGTTCAACATTCACTTTATTAATATAGTTTATTGCTGCCTCTTCTTGTTCATTATTTCGAGGCTCTGGTTCATTGAACAGTTTTGCTATATTCTCCAATACTGCTGTCGCAATAACAACAGCCTCAACTTTTATCTCCTTCAATCGAATAACAAATACCAGCATCGGAAATCTTCTCTTCCACTGCCCAAATTTTCTGTCGATACAGTTTCTTGTCCTTATTTGCGCTTCATTAACCCTTAACTGGCGTCGTGAAATATTCTTGCGCTACTGGCATGGTGGGGTCTATCGGGCCCCTAGATTAAAAGTAATTTTTTTAAGGGAACTTTAATGTAATAATTTATTATTTACCTTAGTCTTCGTTGTTACATGTACTTTTACGAGTTAAAAATGTTTTTTGTAATATTTTTGTATTATTTAAAAATTTTTAAATAACATGAACCTATCTCGAAAAACAATTATTTTTCACCAGAAACTGAAAAATGAAATAAAGAACGCTGAAATAAATACTTAAAAAAAAACGATTTCTAGCTTTTGTTAAGGTACCAATTAACCTAAAATCATAAAAAAATTCAATTGAAAATAAAAAACTGCAAGCAGTAAACTTTGTAAAAAAAATTATATACATTCTTTACAGGTGTAAGATCTACAGTCCCCGCACATTGGTCTAAAACATTTTTCGCAGGACAGTCTTGTTTTTTTATCATTTCTTCGATCGCAGATACCACACCTTTTTCGTTTTTGGTCTGGAACATTCATCGCAGCAAGTGGAAATGGTTTTTTGCAATTGCAATTCTTGCAATGGTTAAACGGAGCTCTCTTGGTAACCGTGAGTTATTAAGTCTTAGAGTTAAGTACGGTTCCGCTAGCTGTCTTGCAAGAATTTTGTAAAATTTTTTTCTTTCCATGGTCTGATTGTCCTTATAACAACCGTGTAAAATATGGGAATTAATACCAGCAATATTTAATACAGTAAAAAAAATTGTCATAGGTTCGTCGGTTTGTCGCATATGTAGCGCCCTTTTGATCTAAGGCGTCCACGCCACCTTTGGTTTGATTATAAAAAGAAATGACTTCAGGTTTGCCGGTTTCTCTATCTTAACTTTCAGAATGATGCATTGAGGAAATCAATGTAACTGATTTTCCAGGCTTTGTAACATACGAAACGATGGTATTGTCATTGGTGAATCCATAAATAGAACTTCCTACTGACCTCACCCGGCTTGGAAGAAATTCCTTGGGAATTTCTCGTTTAATTCGCTTTAGTGTTCCGACATATGTAAGTCCTCGTTTTTTTAGTTCATTCATGACCTCTATTGAGGAGAACCAATTTTTAAGCCATATTTCCTAGGTTTATTGGGCATATACATTCTAAACCGACATTTGCCCCGAAAACCAATCTCATCAATGCATGCCAATTCCCCAAAAGAATAACATTTTTGACAATTCTTAACAAATGTCTCAAATAACCAAGAGATTGCTGCAGTGCGATCGTAGTTTTTGCGTTCTTCTCTGTCTTGGGCATTGTCAAATCTAAAATTAAAAAAAAGATATATTACCTACAACTTAAATACACATTTCGAGACTACAAATCTTAGGCATATAAGAAGAATATAAACCCTTTTTAGAGACTTTTTAGAGATTATGCATCTAAAGATATCCCGTCCTGTCCCATCGGTTGCAAACATTTCTTCTAAATCTTCATCGTTTGATTTGAATACTGCACTGTAGTACAAAATCCCAAGAAACGCTCAAAATTCTTCTTTTGTCAGCTCTCTAAATTCGGTTCTATCGGCATTCTTATAATTTAGTTGAAGTTCCAAAATTTTTTAATTTTTTCGTAAAATGATTTCATTCTCCATCTCCTCTGTAAAAAGTAGACACCATATTTGCAAAGGATCAGCAGTATCTCCACATTTTGATGGGCCGTTTAGCCCGGGCAAAAATGTTATTATATTATGTTTTTTTGTTCGTATAGCCATATTAGTGGTATAAAAAAAAAAACATTTACCCTCTATCGTCATGAATTGCTAATTCCAGATCACTTTTTTCCAATTCATCGTTATTCTCTAATTCATTCATTTCCGATTCTGTATCGTGTTCACTCGCTGGCTCAAAGTCACTATCTCTATGATCGTCATAATCACTAAGTTCACTGTCCGCATCATTATACCACTGACTTAAAGTTTCCTCATAATTAGGGTCGCCATAAACAACTTTCTTGGAAGAACTCGCCATGCCAAAAAAAAACACTAGTGGCGTTGTGGTGCCGCACGGACCCCAATAGATCTGTATTGACCGGTGGTCGGCTATCTACTAAACACTCCTAAGCGTGCAGCTAATATTTAGTTGCTAGTATCCTAACTCGAAGGTAGATGGCGCGACGAGTGAATCTTGTTACATATTCTTTTTATGTAGATGTCAAAATTCTTGTTGGTCCGTTAGACCCCAGAACGCCAGTTAAGGGTTAATAAACATCTCTGATCTTGTTTCTGGATTCTGTCACCAATTCTTATAGAACTTAGCTTGATGCGAGAGGTTCGTTTTGAATAATTGCTAATGTTTTTCAGTCGTCGCACTACCAAGTCTGAGAGGAAGTTCTTTGTAGAAGACGCCAATATGGAAGTGTCATATCGCGTCACCGGACGCTTCCCAGCCGGCCTCTCGCAGAATCATAGTACCGCGCGCAAGAGGGTTAATTGGTGACAATATGTCTTTCCAATGCTTACAGTAGTTACAGGTCTACCGTAGGTCTGACAGGATTGACACTGATTCCTGAATGAAAAATTACGGGCGTTTGCATCGATAAATGCATTCAATACAGGAATCTTGCATTCGGAAACACGATTTTTTTCCGAAGGTAACCAGAGGCTTTCGGAACGAACGTTAAGAAAATATTCCGTTCAGAAAGGAAACTACTTTAGTGTTGTCTGTGCATTCGGGTTGTCCGAATCGGAAAACGAATTCGGAAACCGAATAAGGAAAACGAATGTATTAGACCGTCGACCAATATAAAATCTGATTTAGACATTTTAGTAAAAAGTAGAAAAATTGTTTATTATATAAAACCGACAAAACATATTCGAGTCGAACTACTTTTAAAACTTTTTAAAATACCGTTTGTTTGCATGTTCATTATTCGGTTTCCGAATTCGGTCAACCAGAACGCACAGAAAACATTAAAGTGGTCTATCCCACACACACGTTCGCATTCTTTCCGTACGGAATATTTTCATAATATTCGTTCCGAAAGCCTCGAGTTGCGTCCGGCATTTCCGAAAAAAATTGAATTCGTCTTTCCGAATGCAAGATTACTGTATTGAATGTATTTATTCCGGAATTTTTAATTCAGAAATGCTGCCAGACCTGCCGTTTTACGGTAGATCTATGCTTTGAGCATTGGAAAGGCATATCTTCAAAATAATGCCCTAGAGCATCTTCAAATATATAACCATCTCTTTCGCGTACAAAATTAGTACACACGCTGCCTTTATGACTAATATATAGAGGTGAGACGGTATTAGCGTACCGCTACATTGTGGCGGTATGTTTTCATACCGTTGTGTCGCGTTCCATAGGTTCGACGGAGTGGGGTATTTTCTGAGGGTACGCCGCCGGCCGCTCCGAAGCGTATCGCATACCGTCGTGCTTTCGGAAGTTCGATGGAGTGGATATTTTCTAAGGGTACGCCGCCGGTAGCGCTCCGGAGCGAAACGAATCCCGTCGCGCTTTGCAGAGACGATATGAAACGGTATGTGGTGATATTTTTCAATGACGTCGCGTCGTGCTACCCGGTTCGAATTCGAAGTAGTGGAAATTCTCTTTGACGGTTGTCGCGATTTAGTGGGTGGTGAAGCAAGAAGGTATGTGATATATATGTGTGCGTGCGCACCGTTTTAATAGTGTAGCGGTCAGCTAGTTTTGTGTGTGTAAAACGAAGTATATAAAAAAACACATTTTCGTAACGCAAACGTCCTATATGAAACTAAGCGAAACTTGAACATAATAACATTTTAAAGAGAGTGGCCTACATATGAGTTTAAAAACAATATTTTGCGTACTTTTCCAGAACTAAGCCTTGTTCTTCTTTCGGATAAAATCTGTCCAGATTTGGAAAACAAGGCTTCGCATGGAACAGATGTAGCAACTGTTACCATGGATGCATGTACCGTTTCGGCCAAATGGGGTAAATTATAAGCATTACGCTTCCACCAATGGAGAGGATTTTTTCTCCATGTGGCAACATGGTTCTTCCAGGTACCGTTGACCTTCAATAATGGCTTTCGATTGGGCGGTCCCACTAGGTCGAAAGTACTTTTCCTTTCGTTGAAATTTTGCCATATTGAAAACTCATCTTTAGAATGTGTGGGTGTATCTTGTTGCTGACTGTGTGCGTTTTGGTTCTTATGTCTAATTAATTGGGTAATATGAGACATGACGTTCCTTTTGACTCTTTCGGCCACTTGGTCGTTAGAAAATCCAAAATGTTTGTATCTTGGATCTAAAAATGTTGCAAAGGTTAAAGAGTTGCTACTTTCCAGATCATCCATTCGATTTTTAATTCCTTCTAATAATAAATTTATCACATCTTTTGAAAGTGACATAAAATCCTGTTGAGTTAATTCCTCATAAACATTTAAGAGACCATCGGTAATAATTATCACGGAAGATGCTGTCAAATAATTTTGGCCGCTCATTATCGTTGTAACTGTTTCCATCGGTTTTAAAATATTAATGAGTTCATTCAGAAATGTCCATTCTTCTACAGTTAATATTGGAAGGAGTGCAATCAGAAGCGCTATAGTTGTTCTCAAGGGTTCTTCCAACGAAGTAAACCTTTCTAGCATGTAGTAAGTAGAATTCCATCTTGTGGACACATCTTTGATAAGCTTTTTAGGTCCTTCCGTGACATTTATATTTTTTTGTTGATCCATCAACTTTTTGGTGTGCTTCTTTTGAAATGAGCAACAACGGTTTTTACTTTTTCTAGTACTGCCGAGATGGATTTTAATGCATCTTGAACAACAAGGTTGATTGTATGGGCGTCACATAAATAATGTTTCATTACTAATTCATCTTTCACCGCCTTGCGTATATTCTCAGCATTATCGGACACTATCATTAAAATTTTGCCCTCAATTTGCCATTCCTGAAAAACTTTTTTAATTCTTGAGCGTAATTTTTATCTGTAGTCTCTCTCCAAATGATGTGCAATCTAGTAGGACGTTCTTTAAATCAAAATCTTTAACGATCAAATGTGCAGTTATGCCTAAAAAACTGTCAGTGTTGCAGTATGTCCACGAATCAGTTGTGATCGTGACGGTTTTAGTATCCTTGACCAAATCTTTTGTACTATTGTATGCCTCTTCGTAAGCACTTTGTAATAACGTGTTCGAGATTGTTGTTCTGCCAGGAAGTTTATATGGCGGATTCAATGAATTAACGAATTTTTTGAAGCCGTAGTCCTCTACAACCGAAAATGGTTGAAAATCCTTTACGAACAATAGCATTAAGTTATCGTCGAATGTTTTTTGTGAAGCAACGGTAAGTTTTCTTTTCAAAAAAACTACTAACACTAGGTTGTGTTGAAGGCGCCGGTGTTCTTTGTGAAACTATATGTAGGGCTATGTCTGATCTGCTTTCAGTTTCGCAAGCTTCATCCGTTAAACTAACACAACGTGTAGATGTAGATGTAACAGAAGATATTGAAACTGGAGATGAAGATCGCGAAGGACTTTCATTTCTCTTATCCCTTAAGAGTAAAGTAGGATGTCTTCTTCCTAAGTGGTTTTTTAAATTATTGGAACTCGATCAACTAAATTCTTGTTTACACAGGTTACAAATCGCTAAGATACTGGTTTTACTTTAAAAAAATTCCAAACAACTGAAATTTTCTCTCTTTTTTTGATAGGAGGCATACTGATATCTAAAATTAAAGAACAATATACATGCCATTTTGATACCAAACACCTTTGTTTAATTTGTAAGAAAATTACAAATAATTCTATATTTCAGCATAATAATTAACTGTAGTTTTTATGTACCTACTTACTAAAATAGTATTCTAGTAATCAATAACACAATAAGTTCTTTGAAACAATAAAATAGCAAAATCACAATCAAAAACCGCTAATCAATAATAAATCGATATAAATTTTCAACAGATAGGAACAAATTCGTCACTCGTGATGCAACAAAAGCATAGAAAAAGAGCTTATAACACTAACTAGTAGTAATAGTAATTATTAACTAACGCAAAAAGAAATTAAAATCACTGACGGTAAATCACAGAATATTAACCAACACCATTCTGCATCCTGCACCATCTATGTAATTATTTTATTATTAATAATTATGAACAGCAGTTTTCTATTCTGGTTTAGCAGAGCACATAATACAGATTTCGTCGTGTTATAACCTGATTCTTGCGGAGATAGATGGCGTCACTATTTCGCCATATCGAAGAGCGCAAATAATTTTTTTTAATTAGCGGGTAATTATACGATTTGCGTGCGTTTTCATTGCTGCATGTGATTTGAAATACTTAACACTCCTCTTTATTTTTTTACATTTATATTTAAATTACTTTTTTTCTTTAGCATCAGCTGATTTTGTAATTTCACAAATTCAGTGTTAACGGTATTTAGTAGCGGTATTTCGTAGTGGTATTTTTGGGTAGCGCGACTGTATGTACCGCGACATGGGGTTAACGGTATGTCCCATCTCTACTAATATATATATATGTGTGCGTCCGCCCTAAATATGTTGATGTAAAAAACCGAAAAGAAATACAAAGCTAATTCCAGACAACTTAGATTAACAATACACTCTTACCGAACTATAATAGAAAACTGATAATGCTAAATGATAACGTGTGTGAATTTATTATTAAGGTTTATTTGTGGATTTTATGAAACTAAGACGTTAAGCTATAGAAAATTGAGTGATAAGATAAATAAAGTAGATATCTCTAATGCAAGGAAGCAAGATAATTAATCATAAACTTTTAAATATTACATTACCCCTTTAAACTGTGTTGTCTGAACATTCAACTTGTTGAACACCTTAGCCAAAAATATAATTTAATATTAAATGTTAAACTAAAGGTTAAACGTGAACGAAGTGCTACTCGACGAAAATAACAGGTTTGCAAAAATTAAATTTGTAATGTGAATTTGATTGATGAATTACGTGGAGAAAGGAAGATTTAGCAAATAAATCATTTATTTCAAAAAGGATCGAATCTTTTCAATCGATCATTCAATTAATCTTTTATATTATAGGTACAGGCACACCAGTCTTAATATTTAGCGACCTGTTTACCGAACGATTGATTATTTATATAGTCTGACAATGTAGCGACTGGGATTCACATAATTTTTATCGGATCGGCTTTCCTTAATATTCCTTAATAATTTAGAACATTAAGGATTGAGTATGAGCATTGAATGTGAATTCGTTTTTTGAAGTGTAGTTCTGTAGTATTCCTGTAATTTACTTTTGATTCGAAAAACCTCAAGATTTTTGAATTATTATTGCTATTTCTATCTTTAATTGTTATTGTTATTACGTACGTACTACTACTGCTTTTTTGATATTTTAAACTAATAGTTATTGAAATTTCTACTTAGCGTAAGTACAAGGAGACATTGAGTTTCACATTTTCGAATTATACGGAATATAAAAAAAAGCAAATTACAGGAACGTACTAGGGGTATTTTAAAGAATATAGTCCAATTAAGGAACAAAGCGTCGGAAAACAGTAAGTGTTGTATACCACTGAACGTAGATTTCGGTCCTCCTAATCTAAACAAAAAGGCCCAGGCCCGTATTTAGAAAAATTAAGTTGATGATGTCGACCCAATCACGAAACGTGGCATGAAAGATCTGATGCCGCCATCTTGTGGAGAATAAAAAGTAGCAATGAGAAAGTTGATATTTTTAAATTCAATAATATACACGATGTAACACGATTATTGAAAAATAAGAATATAGTCGTCGTTACTTAATACACAAAAGTAGGCATTATATTTCGTTTCCATCGAGCGTTTCGACTGTTACTTTTAGCTTAGACGTTATTTTTTCTTTCGTTTCAATCGCTCCTATCCGTCGTTCTCCCTGCGGCGCATTCATCGAACATGCGAGAATCATTATCACGCACGTTCGACTCGCGTAGCTCGTCGGTGAGATCCGTTGTCGTCAATTCTTGCTCTTGCTCCCCGAACTACTGTGAGTTTTACTAGATTGATGTCCCGGTTTATTGGCTTCCTCCAGAGGGCTCATACCTCATCTAGAGACTTTTTACTAAAGTTCGATAATTCTTGAATTTCCAACGAGTTCGTATTTGGGGAACTCCCTAAAATATTACCATTTTCTATTTTACTAGGCCACGGTTTGCCACCGTGTGACACGCACTTGTCAGTCGGTCTTGTCTGGTCCCACCACCATTTACCCCGCTGGAAATTGCAGAGCGAGAAGATGATAAGGGCAAGATTTTGTCAATTAGAATTTAAAGGATGATTTTAATTTAGTATAGTTATTTGTGAACGTTGGACGAAGTCAAACTTTTGTTTCTATAACTATGATTATTATTATTCGCACGGGCGCGTCCAATGAAATATAACACCATGCAAATGTTATATTTGATCACGGAGGGCTGTTTTTAATGTCCTTGTTATGTGAACAGGGTTAATTTAAGGGTTAAGTCTAGTGTTGGGAAAAATCGATGGTTTTAATAATCGAGTACTTGATACTCGAGCGATTTTAATAATCGAGTGAATCGCTCGAGCGATTAATGACTTGAAATTTTTATGACCAAGAAGAATATGTTGATAAAACACCAGGGGTTGTTTTTCTAAGTTGTAGAAGTTTAGTCTAGAGTTTTTATTAAGGAAGAACAGTTGATTCTAATTTTTTTTAAAATTATATCCTTTAATTTTTTAAAAATTTACAATTGCCGCTGGCTACCCAATCAAAACAAAACCCGTCGCGATGAATCCACTAAGGGATTTGGCATACCTTTTTGTATGCTCTTTCTTCTTTATGTTCCTTTAATAAATACGTATGTCGTGTCAGCCTTCTGACCGCCAATCAGCAGATTTCGGATGGCGCGCGGCGTCGCGAAGATTGAGTATCAAGTGAAAGGCGATGATCTTCGGTTTTTCGCCTGAATTTATAACTAGAGTATTTCCTATCGAGCGAAAAACTGTTCGAATATACGAGCAGCTTTTTAATTCGATCACACTACAGCGGTATATTTCCGTCGGCGTCAAGCGAAGGTCGGGTATCGAGTGAAAGGTAATAAGTGACGGTTTTCGCCTGAATATATAACTCTAGCGGTTTTTTTAATAATCGAGCGATGTCGGTTATTTCAATAATCAAGCGGTTTCTCGCTCGAGCGATCACAACACTAGTAAAGTTGTTTCGTCTGTCGAGTCTCACGATCAGTGTTTTTTATTAATTATTTTTCTTACAATAAAAATCAAACCCAACTAAAGAGATCTGAACTGACCTGGTTTCTATAGAATACCTGAAGCACGGTTCCGTTGCAAACATTGACTTAAGGCATTTGATTTTTAAAGCTAATAATAATTTATTTTTGACGCAATTTGTGATATTTTAAGGGTAGTTTGATGATTCTAATGTCATTCCGGCCTCACACTGTCCTCCATTCAGGACTATTCTTCCTTCAAAAAAATGTCGAGGTATGGTCGCCTTGATTTCACCCGTTACAGATTTCGCTGACGTCGCAAACGGGATAACGTTTAATGTTATTTGTTTGTTCAGCCTTTTAAAAAATAAAATATAATGTTTCCAGTAAAAATATTTTCTTGAAAAATTTAATTTCACCACACGGTATTTGGTAGCCATCATTTTCGAAAACGGTTAGGATTAACGACATGAATGAAGAGTACTTAATTTTTAGTCAATAGTTAAAGTTATGTAAAAAACCTTGTCAAAAGTTATTAACATACAGCGTAACAAAAGGGGCCATGAATGTCACAGCTGGTCCGTCCCTGCAGCTGTCAGTCATTCGCAACACTTTCTTGGATAGTAATTTGAAGGATCTTACCTGGTATACATCATATTAAAAAATAATTTAAATATATCTGGTTTTGTTCGAGTATTAACAACTTTTCATCGGAACTTTTTGGGAGCCCATATCTCCGAAGAAGAGGCCTATACGAAAAAAGTTTATATGAACGTGTAGTACTCTTTTCACTTGTGGTCATATCCGGGAGATTTCCCACATTTTCCCGGACACCCTGTATATCGTTTTATTTATGACTATTAGTTTCTCGACACGCTGTATATTTTTTTTTATTAAATAGTGATTAATAACGTAACATTTTTAACACGAACTAATTTGCGTAATATTGTAATTGCAAATTGTAATTATTGTTAATTATTTTAGGTATCAGAAATGGGTCCGAATTTGGACCCCGAGAAGCAAAGTGAGGTAAGAGCTTTTTGCCATAAACATTTCCATTAAATATTTTGTATATACTATGTATATATATCATACTGGGTTTGTCATCGTCTATAAACCTAAATGTGAAATTTATTTGTTATGTTTATTACGACCTTGGAAGCCCATTACATAGACTATTAAAGTATATAACATAAATATGTATTTTAAAAAACATAAACTTCCCGACAATAAATTCTGGACAAAGAAAATGTTCGTCAGGTTTACAGCCCTGTAACTTTTTAAATTGTTGTCCGATTTTAGTGAAATGTTTAGCAAAGTATAGACTTGTGTCTCGGGCTATTAGCTGTATAGTGGTTGCAGCGAATCCTCGCGCCAGATATGTCAAGTGTGACGTAACATTAATGACTTGCCTGCTTATTTGTGGTTATTCATTTTGCCTAGGTTTATATGACATTCTAGGACCGTACTACAATAGTAGGTACGTTTATTTTAAAAATAAAACGAATCTTTTATTATTTATTATAGGGAATAAAACACAACACATTGCAGTTTTTTGTTATTTATTTATTCAAATATATAAAATGAAGTCATTATTTTATAATTACATGTCTAGTAGGTACCTCTATCTTCACAAAAAGATAGGAAGTACGCATCTACATGCATGTCCATCTTTACCTACTGTAAACTTTATACAGTGTGTCTACACATGGACTTAACTATACCTGTAAAAAATTGTATCTTCAATTTTTCGAAAAAGTCATTCTTGATCATTTCCTTTCCCTGTTATGTAAATACAAATCACTTGGAAAAATTTCCATGTTTTTGTACCGGATGTACAAAAAAACATTTTTGAAAATAACTATGGACCTTTTCTAAGGAAAGGTTATTGTATTAAAAAACTAAATATACGGTTTGCTTAAAGGTTGTTCACTCTTGTTACCTCTGTTTTAACATTAATGTTCAATAGTAACTTATAAGCGTATAGTATCATAACAAGCAAATTCTATATGCACCCTTCTTCTGCATATGTAGGCTATGTATAATCTTATTGTGCAACCACTCGTGCCAAGAACTGAAATTTCAACATCCACTTTAATAAACAATATATTTAGTATTCTCTGCAAAAAATGTGCAGATATTTTCTCTTTCCCAGCTAACCAAACTGTCTACATTCAAGTCGCCACACAAAAGTATTACCTGATATTTAACTGAAACAAATCTCAACTCGACCAGAAAGAAATGAAACATTCTAGAATTTTTTTTATTAATATTAAAATTCACCTTAGTTTCTCTAACGGTGGCATCAGCTGAGGTAGAAGGCAGACAATAATTATGCTCCATAATTAATATTTTCGCCTAAAAATTTTTCATAACGTGACAAGTACTTACTGTGGTTTACCAGATACACAAACAACTCAATATGTAATTAATCAAAGTTTTCAACACAAAATAAACACTTCTAAAATGACGGAAATACACTTTTAAACGTATTAGCACTAATCAAACTCGAAAAATATAAAAACAAAACACGCTCAATACGGTTCCTATAAAACTGGGCTATTTGGTTAAGTCCCCAAACAGCTGATCGATGACATATTAATGATGTCAACTGTCGAAAAAGCTTGAGGATTCGCTGCAAATAGGGGAAGGTCGCCTATGATGGCACCTTTTAGTTTAACACCTAATATATTTTTTATTTCAAAGGTTTTAGCCCATTTAATCATGTTAAAATATTCGTTACTACTTAAATATTCATTATAAAACTTTAAAAAATTTACAAAAACTATTTTTTTAATAAAAAATAGGAAAGAAAGAAATAAGAACATAAAACAAAATAAGAAAGAGCAAAAAACAGGTTTATACGATAAATCAAAAAAATATTTTAATTGCACAATTCGCATACAAACTGTTTCACTTTTCTTTCGATTCCAGCACAAGGCGTCTTCAAAATCATCCCATTGCTGATTTTCCACGTCATTGTTGTTGCTTTCTTCAGCCATAATTTTTTTCTTTGCCTTTCTTGCCAATTTCTGTCTTTCCAACATATCTTTTTCCTCCTTTTTTTCTTTCAATTCAATCAGATCTGGGGTGGAATTCAATAACCCAGTCTTTCCACGTTTCCTTTTTTTTTGAACGTCTGGTTTAAAAGAAGCCACAGGAACAGGCGACAAGTCATAGATGCTCTTTTTAATATTTTGAATCATAGAGCAGCTAGATACGTTACCATCTGTAATTTCATTTGGCTCTTTTGAATTAGAAATCCCTCGTTGTTCATTGTTTTCAGTTCTGTTTAATGGCAGATCTTCTTGCGATATCTGTTGGTCATTGTTTTCGTCTAACCGCTGACTTTCTTGCGCTAACGGTTCCTGTTCAGTAACTGCAGCATCTAGCGGTTTGTCTGTTGTCAGTGATGGAGCAAACAACCAGTCTTCGAAAACATCTCGATTGAACGGAACTATACCCGTTTTGGCAAAAGCATTTGCGGCATTAGCTGTATACTTGTAGGGGGCCAAAAAATCCTACATCGAGGGGTTGGACTCGATGCGTACAGTGCGCGGGAAAACAAAACATCACAATTCCATTGTCTTTTGCATACTTCAAAACCTCTAAAGTTTTGTGACTTCCGTGACCGTCCAGCAGCAAAAGAACTTTATCACCAATAGATGGCTTTACATGTTTTACAAAATGTTGAAGCCATTTGAGGAAAAGTTCGCCAGTCATCCATCCTTTTTCCTGGCACAACCCTACGCTTCCAGGTGGTGCATCATCTATGAGTTCATTCTTGAATCTCTTTCTGGAGAAAATAAAAAATGGTGGAATAAAGGTTCCAGTGGCATTCATGGCGCATACCACAGTCGAATGTCTACCCCTTTCTGCACTGCTAAGGGTGCCAACCTGTTTACGTCCCTTGGTTGCAAATATCTTTTGTGGTTTCTTTTGCACCGTGCTCAATCCAGACTCGTCGACGTTAAAAATGGTTTCAGGTGCAAACTTATTGTCACTTAAAGTGGCGTCTAGTGCAGTGAAATACGCAGCAATGTTATTTTTATTAAACGCCTGAGCTCGAGCATACGAGGTGTTTTCAGGGACTCTTAAAGAAATCCTTGAGTTTCTTTGCAAAAATCCTTTTACCCACTTTTTTCCAGCCATCTTTTTTTCTTTATTGAATTCATGTTTCAGGTTATTTCGTTCCGCAATTTCGAATACTAGTTTTCTTAAATCTTGTGTCGTAAAGCCAAAAAATCTTGTCTCCATATCGACAATATGTTTCACCAGATCTTCTTCAACTTCACGAGGCAGTATTGATCTACGACCTCCTAAGTCCCCTTTTGCAGCATCGTCTTTTGTAAACCTCCTACGTAAAGTTGTCGCAGGAACATTATAAGTTTGAGCAGCCATCTTCCAGCCCATTTTCTTTTCTTTAACAGCTTGTATAGCCTCCCGCATAGCGTTTTCATCCCATGTTTGCCTTTTCGAAGGAATTTCTTTTTTATTTGGTGACATATCTAAAAGAAATCAAAAAGAAAAGTAAATGTAGCGCCATTTTGAACATGACACCTATGATGGCATACCTATTTATTGGTATGCCATCATAGGAAACCAATGGATATGCCATCTTAGGAATATGTCATACTTCTAGTAAATAAATTATAAAAAAATAAAACCACAACTTAGATTTAAAATAAGCATAGCAAAATAACGTCAATATCCTATATTTATCGGAAAAAAATAGTGAATTCTAATTTAATGCACCTAACATAATAAACTTTTGGTTTAAAAACTGGCTAATATTACTTCGGCACTTACCCATTTCTGTTCTATTAAATAACTTTACATAGAAACGTCCGTCACGGCTGAAATTCGACTCGCAACTGAACGGCCGATATCGCGCGCCCGACTAACTATGCGGGTTGACGAAAAAACGGTTAATTCCAAAGATATCTGTGGTGTGCCATCAAGGGCGACCTTCCCCTACTATAGCATTCATGTGAACGCACCCCAACGTACGTCACCATGTTAGCACTACAAATGTGCATGTTAAAATAGACCAGTGTTCAACTAGGGACACTGTATCGAATGAAAAGTATTGATACCAGGTATCGAATAACTATTGTTTAGATAGTATCGATACCTACTAAGTATCAAAAAGAAAATATCGATACCTACAAAGTATCGATACCGTATACACAAAAAATAAAAGTAAAGCTTAAACAAATCGTGGTTTTATTTTTCTATTATTTTGTATAACACATGTTAATATGTACTATTCAAACCATTCCTTTTCGCCACAATCGGCCAAGAATAATAGTTTTTCCAGCAAATTATTGGAAAGACGATTTCTGGTTTGCGTGACAGTACTACCGACTTTTGAAAAAAGTCTTTCAGCAGGCACTTATGTTGTAACAATACAAAAATGTGAAATGGCTACGTTGTAAATACCAGGAAATACACGATTAAGTTCCTCCCAGTAAGTCATTGGATCGGAATTGAGTGGCATAACTGGATTTGATAAATATACCGTCAGCTCATCATTAGTTTTAGAAGTAGCCTGCTGACTTTTTTGATTTTCGGCATGTGCCAGTGTCTTATGGTGATTCCAAAAATCATATTTTTCTTGTTCTTGTGATGTGGATACTCGTATGGGTGGAGATGATGCGTCACTGAAGGTTTGTTGAGTAGCAATTGCCTTCGTTATATGGTCGATTGATGTAGAACAACCAACTGGGTCTTCAAAGTGAATTCTTTTAAATCGTGGATCTAATAAAGATGACACTGATAGAAAGTAATTATATTCCATTTTACCAAATCTTCTAGTTATTTCATCAAGTAACTTTTTTTTCAGTCGCATAACAATTTCCAATTCTGATGTCATATTTCGTAACTGGCTTCTTAAACAGTTATCCAATGGTATTACTTTAGATATTGTTATGTACAATTCTCCGGAAGCCTCTTTAGTCACAAATTCCAATGGTTCCAAAACAATTTGAATTTGTCTAGCCAAATCTAGCTCAGTGGCTGTTAACATTGGTGGGGCTGCAATGTCATTTATAATAACTTGGTTAACAATTGTGGCAAGTTCAGAAAATCTTATCATATAAAATGTAGAATTCCATCTCGTCTGTACTTCAAGAATGAGTTTTTTTTGTTGTGCCTTCAGAGACTTCATTATCACGTTGTACTTTTCTTAACTTGTCACTAATTGTCACACAAAGAACCTTTGTTATGTGAACATCTAAAACTAACCCCTTATTTTTTAAAGGAATGTGAATGAATTAGACCGCTACTTAGCATTTTAAATAACTTCTTTTGTTTACGAAATAACGGTATTTCTATATAGGGTTCCACATTCGATACCCGCCATTGAGATCATGGAAACTATGAAAGGTTAAATTGTTATAAAGATGCACAATCTTTCATTGTAAATAAGTGACTGTAGAAAGTGCCCTTCATTTTTCAATTTGTTGATAAAAAACCTGGCAAAATATATACAGGGTGTCCCAAAAGTAATGGGACACAGAGCAATAGCAGACTCCTTAAGGCGAAATAATGCGATTTATTCAAACTTGCCTTATCCCAAAATTGATAACAACCAAGATACAGGGTGTCAAAGTTTTAATTTTATTTTCGTTTTTTTGCGATTATTTCTTAACAAAACGACATAACAGCACAAAATTAGGGATTTTGGGTTTCTTTGAGATGAGGAATTCAAAATTATCCATATTTTTTGTGTAACCAGTAGAGGACGCTATCAATGGCATGCCCCACTTATTTTAGCTGGCATAACTTTTTTTAGGCTACGTATATCGATCCGGCTAATAAAAAATAAGGTTACTTTACTTCTTTTACATCAAAAACATATACCTTATTGAAGTCGCTAGGAGCAACCATTTTCGAGATAATGGCATTTCATATGTCCAATTAATCTAAATACGTGGTCCAAAAGCAACGGAAAGAAAATCGAGCTACGGTGAATTTCTGACTTAAAATGATTGTAAATCAGCTACATTTGCTAGGTGTCAAAGTTAGGTTAGGTAAATACTTAAGGTTAACTTTTTTTTCTAATAAAAAAGCTTTTTCATATGGAATTAGTAATTTTATTCCAATCAAAAATTTTATTTAATACTTATTAAAATCATTTAAAATTAACAAAATAGTTAGAAATAAAAATGGTAACGCCGTGATAGCAATTGTTCAAAATGGCCACCATTGACCTCAATACATTTTGCTATACGTTTTACAAAAGACTGTCGGATTTTAAACAGGAGATCTTCATCATTTCTGAGCAGATTAACAGAATTTATAATTTTTTCATTTAACTCATTACGGTGGTTTATTGAACTGTTATAAACAATGGTTTTCAAATAACCCCAAATGCAAAAGTCTATTGGATTAAAATCGGGACTTCGCGCCGGCCAAATCAACGGGCCACCACGGCCTATCCAACGTTCAGGGAACTGTTCAGTTAAATAATTTCGCACTTGTCTGGAGAAGTGTGCCGGCGCCCCGTCTTGCATGAAATACATATTTTGCCGGACGTTTAGTGGTACATCCTCTAAAAGCCCTTCAAGTTCATTTTGTAAAAAATTCAAATATGAATCTCCGTTTAGAGTTGGCGGTAATTCAAAGGGGCCTATAAAATGATCTCCAATAATTCCACACCAAATGTTGACCTTAAACTCGTGTTGGAAATGTCGTTCAACAACTAAATGCGGGTTTTCATTTTCCCACGCATGTCTGTTTCGATAATTGAATACACCCCGTCGAGTAAATGTCGCCTCGTCCGTGAACAACACACGATTTAGAAACATTGGATCTGTATTTTGCAAATTTTGGAAGAAATGAGAAAACTGAAGTCTGGCTGGAAGATCAGGCGGCAGTAAACACTGTACGGGTGTAAAGTGGTATGGGTACAGGCCTTCATCGTGAAATATTCTAACAATTGAAGATTTACTTACACCTGTAGCTGCCTTCAATCTCCTCGAACTCACTTCTGGATTTTCCGCTACACGAACTAAAATCTCTTCTTCCTGGTCTGGTGTTATATTTTTGGACGGCCCGAAACATCTTTTTTTTTGTCGAAATGAACCAGTCTCTCCTAGTCGGCCATAAATATTTTGAAATAATTTCCGGTTTGGTTGCCTTCTATTCGGGAACAGTGCTTGGTACCTGCGCCCTGCACTCCGACCATTAAAATTTTCTTGTGCGTAAATACAAAGCATATCACGCATTTCTGCATTGGAAAATAAATTATGTCGAGGCATTACTAAAAAATTGAATAATATCTGCGTATTGTACTTAGAAAATTAATAACTTTGACAGATGATACTTTGTGTAACATGTTGTTGCCTTAGAAACGTCGTTGTTTTTAATCAAGGCCAGCTGTGATAAATAATAATAATACGAATACACAAATATTTTAGTATTCTTGCATTAGAAATAAATATGAAATGCCATTATCTCGAAAATGGTTGCTCCTAGCGACTTCAATAAGGTATATGTTTTTGATGTAAAAGAAGTAAAGTAACCTTATTTTTTATTAGCCGGATCGATATACGTAGCCTAAAAAAACTTATGCCAGCTAAAATAAGTGGGGCATGCCATTGATAGCGCCCTCTACTGGTTACACAAAAAATATGGATAATTTTGAATTCCTCATCTCAAAAAAACCACAAAATCCCTAATTTTGTGCTGTTATGTCGTTTTGTTAAGAAATAATCGCAAAAAAACGAAAATAAAATTAAAACTTTGACACCCTGTATCTTGGTTGTTATCAATTTTGGGATAAGGCAAGTTTGAATAAATCGCATTATTTCGCCTTAAGGAGTCTGCTATTGCTCTGTGTCCCATTACTTTTGGGACACCCTGTATATATATATACAGGGTGGCCAATTAGTGCGACAAAGCTCAATATCTCTTTTACCGCTAGGGAGAGCGGAAAACTTTTTTCACGAAAGTTATTAAGCGTTAAGAGGTGCAGATTTTAAAATTATTTTCGACTATACAGGGTGCTCCAAAAGGGCGGTGTGATAAAAAATTTCATATTTTTTAAATGGGACACTATGTATATTTTTACATATTTGAATTCACCGTAAAATTCTGTACATAGCACCGTAATTATTTGTACACAGTTTTGCAACGTTGCCAAATAGATTGGAAAATTCCTAAAATTTGTGCAAAAACATGGTTCAATGAAATGTGTAATATTTCTTAACTTATAATAATTTGAAATAAAATATTTTTATGTCGGAAAGAGGAATGTTGACAGAAGTCCCCTATGATAACACATATCAATATTTCTATACAGGGTATTTTCTATGGATATGCCAACATTACGAACTTGAAACCTGAGTTTCGTAAGTTTTTTAAATGAAACACCCTGTATATGATTACTTTATCTTGTAGATATTATAATCCTCTCTAATTTTTGTTAAGGGCTTTCTATGCCTATCTCTACCAATTTTGGTGGTATTTCAATTTTTATTTAAACTCGAGCAAAAAAAAGTGGATGCATTTTACCATTGTATTTTTTCTAGTCACCTATGACAAAATAAATACAAAATGTTGTAATTTAAAAAAAAAATATTTTAACGATTCAAGCTGGTGGACAATTTCTAAAGTAAATTATTACCTAATTATTTGTTCATATAGTGACCCCCACTAACTTGAACACATAATTCAATACGTTTTTCAAAAGAATGATTCATGTTTCTACACATTTGGAACTGTTTTCAAAGTATTGCCTAATTATTTGTTCATAGTGACCTTATTAACTTTAACACATATTCAATACGTTTTTCAAAGGAATGTTTTTAGACATTTGCCGAGTAATACTTTAAAATCAGTTGAAAATGTGTAGAGACATGACTGATTCTTTTAAAAAACGTATTGAATTATGTGTTCAAAGTATTGGGGGTTACTATATGAACAAATAATTAGGTAATAATTTACTTTAGAAATTGTCCACAAGCTTGAATCGCTAAAATATTTTTGTGTCGTATCCTCCCGTATGAATAAATAATTTTTTTTTAAATTACAACATTTTGTTTTTATTTTGTCATAGGTGACTAGAAAAAGGACAATGGTAAAATACATCCACTTTACCAGTTTAAATAAAAATTGAAATACCACCACGATTGGTAGAGATAGGCATAGAAAGACCTTAATAAAAATTAGAGAGGATTAAAATATCTACAAGATAAAGTAATCGTATACAGGGTGTTTCATTTAAAAAACTTACGAAATTCAGGTTTCAAGTTCGTAATGTTGGCATATCCATAGAAAATACCCTGTATAATAATATTGATATGTGTTATCATAAGGGACTTCTGTCAACATTCCTCTTTCCGACATAAAAACATTTTATTTGAAATTATTATAAGTTCAGAAATATTACACATGTCACCATGTTTTTGCACAAATTTTAGGAATTTTACAATCTATTTGGCAACGTTGCAAAAATGTGTACAAAGAATTACGGTGCTATGTACAGAATTTTACGGTGAATTCAAATATGTAAAAATATACATAGTGTCCCATTTAAAAAATACGAAATTTTTATCACTGTCCTTTTGGAGCACCCTGTATGGTAGAAAATAATTTTAAAAGCTGCACTTCTTAAGGCTTAATAACTTTCGTGAAAAAAGTTTTTCGCTATCCCTAGCGGTAAAAGAGATATTGAGCTTTGTCGCACTAATTGGCCACCCTGTATATATTTTATAGTTTCCAAGATCCCAACGGTGAGCATGGAATTTGCACACTCCGTATACCTAAAACCATCATCATATTTTAAAGGGATGATACAGGTAGTCCTATTGTTAAATTATCAAACATTTAATTTAGTATTAAAAATGTTTTTTTTTTCATAAATGAAACACTATTTAAAAAAACATTTAAATTTATTATCGTTTAAGACGTCATACATTGTTATAAAAAAACACACAAGTATGAAACTAAACATTGTTATTTATCTATACTATACAAAAATACATTTAATTAGCTAATTTTTGGTAAACTTCATTCAACACCCATTTCCTCCGTAGTAAGTCCTGCTGGGTAACAGGACGACTTCTTTGGTACATGCCTACCCCACAGCTAATACAAGTCATGAGTTTAACTCGCAATAAATCTACATATAGGACTGAATTGCTATGGCTCTACTCTAATTGCACTGTTCCACATTTAAAACATTTACTGTGGATTCCTGCACCTCTTAATCCCTCAGTATTGATACAGAAATCAGGGTGTTGATCATCTGGTAACATAATGTTGATGTTATAACAGCACAGCTTATTTTTGATAAGGCCGAGATCAAGAAACCTTGACCAATGAATCGAGAATAAATTTTAACCATCTACCTTACTATACGGCTTAAAAAAATATAGCCGCAAGGTATGATTGTGGGAGTGGGGATGTGATACATAAAATACCTTAATATATACACAAACAATTTTGCTTATAAAATGGCTTATTTTCATTTTTTGTAATAACTGTAACTTGTAACATAGAGGATATTTATGCCAAAAGTTAAATTTGAATTTCAGATAAAGTGGCTTGTATCAGCTATTAGGAGAGGTTGTGTGATAATATTGACTACTTTATTTATGCATATTGAGAAGGAAATTAGAAAACTGTTTCTAAAGCTTATATTTTCAATATTACCTACTTTGTTTCGGTTTAACAGCATTTAAACATAATATATTCATAAAATTTTATATAAAGTTAATTTTTTTACATAATATTCACTGATGAGTTTTCCTTGAATTTTGGGACAGTTTAGGCTCTCAAGACACGATTCCCGCATGAACGCGTCGGAATAAAAAATATGTCATATATCATAAATTGCCTTTTGATGAATAGAAAGTGTATTACAAAGTTCACAAAAATATCTAGAGCAGTATCACAGATATTAATAAAAAAATGAAATTTTTTGATAATCTTAACCCCTTGTACCTCAATAGTTAAGACGTTTAGGACATATTTTGTTCATATGAAGTTTTTTTTGGAAAATGGACCCAATAATAACTTTCTTAAATATTAGCATGTTCTTAAGAATCACCCTGTATATATTTAAAAGAAGCTGTTAATAGAAAATATTAGCATGTTATTAAAAATCACCCTGTATAGAGTTAAAAGAAGCTGTTAACAGATATGATATATTTGTTAATGCAATAAGATGAAGCTCTCATAACTTACCCAAAAATTGCGAAAAACCAATATAATCAACATTATAAACAAAATCGATTAAACTCAGTATTATAAACATGAAGAATATAAATTTAAATTAAAATCCTTTGTATTTCACTCCGACGGTCAAGTTAATAAATATTTCTGCAGGTTTGTTCGGGTTTGTAGGGATATATAGGTGAAAACCATAGTATCTTGAGGGCTGACTTCTTGGATTTATAAACTATAGACGGGGTTAAGAGTGGCCCGTTTCATGGAAAATATTGGAAGTAGACCCACCTGATGCGTTTTTAGGTTCAGTGCAGTCCCAATTTATTTTTGTTATATAATTTGATGAATTAAGAAACGTTTTTCCTTAAAAATACATCAACCGTTTTATAAATTAAAATAAATCACGTTTTATGGCCCTATACCATCGTGGTATAGGAGAGGTACGATGCTAGCACGCATTGTTGTACGATACCGTATATATTAAGTAAACCTATACTATTCACTGTCATTTAACGCGGTGGCCATCATTTATGCTTAAATATTGACGATTTGCACCATGTACTAAATCAAAGGCTTAATCAGAGGTACTATTGTTTTTCAGATTTAATTCGTATACATTATTTCATTGTGAATATCATTAGAACACACACTGTTTGAAGACAATTATTCTACAAGTGGAACCTTTTTCTACTAAGCTAATGTTACGTATCGAAACTCAGCCACGAAAAAAAAGGTTATCTAAGCTGAACGGTATCGACTTTTTTTTCCAAGATCGCTTATACCTGACGGTGGTAGGGTTTTCAACCCACCTGTTATAATGGAATGTGGTTGTAACTATAGGTCCATTAAAACTTGGGTTTTATAAAATAGCCGAGAAATGGCTTAATAGTAGTCGGGTAATGCCCATGCTGAATTCCCCCACCCCTCCCCCTCAACCCCCTGACTCCCCCATCCCTCCTCCCCCCATCCCCCATGACGCCATATGTGACCTTGAACTCTCACGTGTGTAGATGTGTTTTTACCTTGACGTGTGGGCAGGTGTTTTTTGATCCCCCCCCCCCCCCCCCCCCCCCAAAGCTTAACTCTATACGTTTTTATCATTCTTTGCTGAATTGTATTTCGAGATGGAATTCAAACCTAAAACATTAGTTTTTCCATTTTCTATAAACGGACGTCAAATGTGTAGTAATTGTGACCAATGGGAAATTTTAACGGGAGAGATGGGGTTATGTACTTTATGCCAAAATGGGACGCCAAGATCTGAGCCAGACAAACAAGAACCTCGGGAAGATGAAACAATGTCAACAGAATCAAATTCACCTACGCCATCAGATGCCCCTCTGGACACATCAGACGAAGAATTTTTTAATGGTGACGACAATAGTGAAAGTGATAGTGACAGTAAAGAAAAAGGTTTCCGGGCAATATGTTTAACAAAAAATGAACTACGTCAATTTGGATATAGCCCTTAAATTGTAACATAATATGTAATAAAAAACAATTTATAATTGAATTATATTGAGAAAAAATGGTTAAAAAAATTGCAACATGTAATAAAAAACAATTTATATTTGCTGTGTGTTTTATTTGATTTCAACTTTCTGGGCTGCTGCTTGCTTCGAAAGAAGAATACGGCACAAAAGGGAAACGAAAAGAATGCCGAATTTAGAATAAAAAGGTCTTAAATGTTATTATAAAATGTGGGTGTATTTCTAATTAAAAAATTGCGAAAATAAAATTGTAGGTGCCTATAGTCACTCCGGGTGACAACCTTTCCAATTAGTTTCAAAATTATTCTTTGCCACACAGGTGACAAATCAACCATAACGTTTTTGTGGTTCTTAAAAGAACCGATTGTTGTAAGCGGCTTGTTGTAATAAAACTTACATTTTATTACATATTAGGCAGAAATCTTTCGCAAAAACTGTAAATAGTCTCTCTCGACATCATCTACACCTCGAGTGACTTTGAAAATTGCCTATAGCGCCAGTTGTGAAATGGCTTCTAACAAAATCCACGCCCATCCTGGGACCTCTCTGAAAAATTGTCAGATAGCAATATGCGCATAGAGGTTGATTATTGACTTTAACATAGGATTGAATAAGACAATATCTCGGTCTTAAAATGCACCGATTCCGATAATCCGCTAAATGTATCACATCTAGCGCTTCTTCGTCGCTCGAATAACCAGCGTCTTCGCTCGATGACATCTTAGAATATAATGAATTCTATAAAATCACAGGCATCCTACCCTACCCTTCACGTATCGAAACGGCCACGAGAAAAAGGTTATCTAAGCTTGGCGGTATCGGCCGAGGGCGCGCACCTTACCGATATAGCTTTACGTATCGAAGAGAGGGATTCTACGGCTACGAAATTAAAAAAAGTTATATAAGATCGGCATTTCCAAGGGCGTTTTTACCTACCTACCTACGATAGACGAACACCACATGCTGTTAAAGAATGTGGTTTAAGGGATTCATCAAAAAACGTGAGATTGTGTAGCCCTATTAAAAAGATAAATACGACAGGTGGGAACGCTGAAATACAGGTATACAAATCCACAGTTATTTTTCTGTTTCTCTTGTTATCTGAGATAAAAGTATTCATATAGAGTGTGTCCCGAAAGCTATGCAAGGTTAACTTGTGGCAAAGTTGTATAATAAAATGGAATAATTTTTATTCTAATTATTTATTATATTTAATAATGAGGAATTATTAAAATGTCATAAGTCCAGCTATTTTGACAACCATACGAAACCTGTCTCTTACTCCACTCTACTTTTAACGTAATTGTTGAAATTAAATTCATGAACAGTTTTAAGTTTAAGACTCTATTTAATTAATAATTCTGACTTATGCATTTTTCAAAGTAACTATCTTTAAATATATCGTCAAACAGCATTCCATTTTTTTTTGGTGAGCAATGAATTTGGGACACCCTATATATCTATAACCTTCGTCTTATTTTAAAGCAATGCGACAGGTGTTGCTATTCGAGTGATGCACATAGATTTTCTTCATATTCATTTTGACTATGGCTGAAGAGAGACCTGAAAGTCGCGGATCGTCTATATTAAGTGACGATACTGTCCCATATGATGCCCGGGCGGCCCTGGAAGATGAGAGTGGCTCTTCTGATAGCGACAATACAATGCCGTACTACGCTGAACGGGTTATATATCAAGGGGGGTCAGCGAATGCAAATAGCGGGGAAAGCCCGGATTCAACTTCAGATATCGATGGCCTCAAATCAATACCTCGTAAGTCCGGAATTCATCATTTTTGGATTTTGACTCCTTTACTTTCGTTAGAACTTAAGGCGCCATCTATTGAACGGTGAAGCATTTTTACAAAAATACGTTACCAAAGAAATGGCGCGAAATCAATACCATGTAAATCAAAGTCGATAAATGTCAAGTAAATACCTCGTAAATCAGCATATTTCAATACTTCAGAGTTGTGAATTAGGTGTGTGTTGCGTTTAAATTGATTATAGCTAGAATTTGTAATTAATTTTGTGTTTGGATGTTTTTAAAAGAGAAGTAAGTAGTTTATAATTATTTTTTGGATCAAAACATTGGTTATAGCTTATTTATATTGCTCTAGAGTCGTGTTTTCGTTGAATATTGAGTTACGAGTTATTGGATTATTATCTGAAATTGACTTACAAGGTATCGTTTTTTTTTTAGGTGTGAAAAATAGTGATTTAAAAATGAACTCACGTACGAAAAGAATTTTAAATCTGTGCAATGTAGAAGAACGAAGCCCAAAGAGATCCGCTAAACATATAAGTGAATGCTTATATATCACGACGAATGAACATCAAAATAATGATTCCCTATTCAATATAATGGACCTGCCAGTGGATATCGCAATTAATGAGAGTTTCTTGGAAATCATGGACCCCGAAACTGCAAACTCAAGCGCTCAGATTTCAAAATATATTTGTACTACTCCGACAGAACTTGCAGATAAGATGCTGGATAGTAATCGAAAGGATAATAATATAGTAGACAACAATTTGGAAGAAAACCCGGATGTTCATATCACGATTATGACTTTAGAGCAAGAACCCATGGAGTTGGTAGACAGTAATAATAGGGCAAATTATATAGGTTCAGATACTGACAGTGATTACCATCCTACTGAAAATGAGAATGAATCTGATAATGAAGGCTTATCTGACCAGTCTGCCATACAAGTAATTCGGCCCAATGAAGATAATATTATTGCTCACGATGATACGACTAATAGAGCAGTAAAGCGGGTCATTGGTATCAATACCAAAATTATTAATCAAGAACTAAGGGAAAAAGGCAAAAAATACCTGGGATATCGAAGACCAGCAAATCAGAGAAATACTTTCCATGATACACAGAGAAAGGAGCGCAAATTGGGAACAACATGTAACTCGACGTTTTGTGCTAAATCTAAAAAAAGAAAATGCAATTATTTGTCTGAAAATGTAAGGCAAGAGATATTTTCAAAATTTTGGGACAGCTTTACTTGGGATCAAAGAAAAACATTTGTGTGCAATACGGTTACCAAAGAAAGTCCAAAACAACGCAAAACAGAAAATAACGAATCACGACGTAGTGGAACACTCAGATATACTCTGAAAGCTGATAAAGAAAACATCCCCGTCTGCAAGAAAATGTTTTTATCCACACTTGGTCTTCATGAATGGCAAGTACATAATTGGGTTGACCACAGTAAATATGGAATAAATAATGAAGCTAAAAAAAAATCAGAAGGAATCTCAAGGTCTTTTCGGGTTCCCAATGAATTCATGAACACATTTATAGACAACCTGAATAAATTGCCTTCACACTATTGTAGAAAAGATACTAATAAAATGTATTTAGAGCAATCATTTACGACAATTACCGAGCTTTACAATGTGTATGTAAATGCCGCGAAGGAATCAAACCAAACTGCAATGAGCCCAAATTCCCTGACCAAATTGCTAAAAAAGAAGAATATATCACTCTATAAGCCAAAGAAAGATGAATGTGATACTTGTTGCCAATACAACGAAACAAATATTACCGAAGAAGAGTGGCAGAAACACCAAGACCAGAAAGATAGAGCTAGAGCGGAAAAGGTAAACGACAAGGAAGAAAGTTTGAGAGGAGTCCAGCATGTTGTGACCATGGATCTGCAGGCCGTAAAAGTGTGTCCCTCAATAATGGCAAGTGCTGTGTATTTCAAAACAAAGCTCTGTGTTCATAACTTTACGGTCTACAATCTTGCAACGAGACAGTGTACATGCTACTGGTTTGACGAGACCCAAGCTGACTTACAAGCATCCACATTTGCATCATTTGTTGTGGACTACATAAGAAGACATTTAAGTGATGGAAAACCCATTATAATTTACTCAGATGGTTGCACATACCAAAACCGGAATTGTGTCATGTCAAATGCTCTTTTTAATTTATCACAGGAACTTAACATTATCATTGAACAGAAATATCTCGTCAAAGGTCATACGCAGATGGAATGCGATAGTGTACATGCGACCATAGAAAGAAAACTACGCAATAAAAAAATTTATCTTCCTAGTGATTATGCCCGAATATCAGAAGAAGCAAGAAGATCAGAACCAGAGAAATATGAAGTCAAAATAGTAAAATATGATTTTTTTACCAATTTTAACGATAATCTAATATACTCGTCTATAAGACCCGGAAGAAAAGCCGGAGATCCAAATGTGGTGGATATAAGAGCCCTAAAATATACACCTGAAGGAATAATTTTTTACAAGCTTAATTTTGATGATAATTACACGCCATTGCCGCAAAGAATAAAACGAAAAAATGAGTCAACTATGCCTGAAAACGTTTTTAAGAAGCTCCATAAAGAAAGGCTGAAGATTAAAAAAACAAAATTTAATCATCTTCAAGAATTAAAACCCGTAATGCCTGAAGACTGTTGGATATTTTATAATAGTTTGCCACATTATGAATACTTTTATTGTTTTACTACATTTTTTCTAAGTATAAGTATAAAAATATAATAGGTATAGAAATTTTGTATAGTTGTATGGATATTAAAATTTTAAATTAATAAACTAACATGTTGTACAATAACTCGTAACTCCCATATTTTTTATGTCCAATACCTCTCAAGTCTAATTGAGCAAAATATCAGCAACTTTTTCTGAACATCCCATTTTAGACCTTCGTATAGGACATAGACGTTATTCATTTAGCTGTTTTCCTCTGTAAATTTATCATTTTCAGTATAACTACGAAGTTTTTTGTCTCTCCTGAAAAATTACAGTTTCTGACTTACGTGGTATTGATTTGAGGCCATCGATATGTTAGTTGACCCCTTACAAGATATTGAGGACGAATTTAACGGTACAGCCGCCTCAACAAGCTGGTGGGATTTTGAGGACAATTTATCTAGGGGGCCAGCTGACTCCAGTACTCAATAATCGCACTATGTAAAAAGAACAACAACAAAAAACAGCCCTTTTAAGAGCTACCAGCCTTTAACAAGGCAAAAAAATATTAAAATGTAGCTTAGTCCTGTCACTATAATAAGTGACATTTATTCGATGCTCACGTGTAACAGCTATATCTCAGATATAAAGCAGTTGTGGACCGCCTAACATTATACAGGGCGTTGTTATTCTAATATTATGCATTTTTTCAAAGTAACTATCTTTAAATGCATGTAATTAAATCGCTGTAGAAATTTTTTATAAATAATCTCACAAAAAAACAACATATATTTTATAGTTATCCCAATGGTTGAGCATCGAATACCACATTATGTAAAATAAGAGCCCTCTTTAACATATTTGTCCTATATTTTTATTTAATTATATTTAAAAAAAAAAAAAATGTAAAGACATAAAAAAAGTAATTAGCACCCTCCAGCGCAGCGACGAGTTTCGAACTCGACGCTGACCGGGAACACACCCGGTCAGAACGTAACTTCCAAAGACTCGGTCGCTTACGCTATGACGGCGGTGCCTATAGAACTTACATTTGTAAAAAGACTTTAATCTAAGATTTCAAATTGTGGCGCGAAAAAAGCTGGGAGCGAAGGGAGTATCGTTCTTCGAATCTTCGTAAGGATAGCCGCACAAAAGAGAACCGAAAAAAAAGTTTGTTTCATATTACATCATGACACCAGGTTCCCTTAATTTATTAAGAAGATAAATACACAAGGCTGAAATACAGGTAGATAAACCCATAGTTGGAATGTGGTTCCCCTTTGTTATCTGAAATAAAGGTATTCATATACAGAAAAGTTTCTCACAACTTCGTTTTCGAAATACAGGGTGTTAAAAACTTGTATTTTTCATTTTATTAATTAATACCAAACGATATTCTAATGATATTTGTTAAACATAAAAGATTAGAGCACTTTACTTTGGGTCAATTTTAAATTTTAAAATTAATTTATTTGCGGGGATCTGGGTAAAATAGTACTTTAATTTTTTAGTTATTGTTTTATTTCTATTAGAGTAGGCTTTGCTTCGTTCCGTCAGCCTAGAACATCGAAGACAGGTTGGGGATTTGACTCTTTTTTACAGATATTTTCATGAACCTTACCCACTTAATTCCACCCAGAGCGATGAATAGCAGAAATACAACCACTGCCGCCCATCCATATGTGGTTAAGCTTAGTACTCCTCGAACTTCATTATTTAAGAATTCTTTCATCCAGAGGACTTCATGCTTATGGAACGGCCTTCCCGAGGTCGTTTTTCCCAACGAATATAACCTCCAACGATTCAAAACCAACGTGAATCGCTACACACACACCTTAATTCCACCCAGAGCGATGAATAGCAGAAATACAACCACTGCCGCCCATCCATATGTGGTTAAGCTTAGTACTCCTCGAACTTCATTATTTAATAATTCTTTCATCTAGAGGACTTCATGCTTATGGAACGACCTTCCCGAGGTCGTTTTTCCCAACGAATATAACCTCAAACGGTTCAAAACCAACGTGAATCGCTACACACACACCTTAATTCCACCCAGAGCGATGACTAGCAGAAATACACGGTGAACCACCGCCGCCCATCCATATGTGGTTAAGCTTAGTACTCCTCGAACTTCATTATTTAAGAATTCTTTCATCTAGACGACTTCATGCTTATGGAACGACCTTCCCAAGGTCGTTTTTCCCAACGAATATAACCTCCAACGGTTCAAAACCAACGTAAATCGCATTTACACGCACCGCTCCCAGAGTGCCCTAAAGGATTTTTCCTATAGTGTTTGTGTTTGATCATAGAAAAAAATGGCAACCACAGTTGTTTCGTCTCCTGTTTAAATTATTCAAAGTTTTTAAATCATATGCAATATCAAATCATTGGCATTAATTAATAAAATGAAAAATACAAGTTTTTAACGCCCTGTATTTCATTTTATAAGGATTATAGTATTCTAAAATCATTTAGGGTGGAAAATAACTTTGAAACACAGGTTTTTTAAGGACACTGAAACCTTGAAGCATCGACTTCTTCTCTCATATCTTGTGGCCTTAAAAATTACAAAGGGTTGATGGTGGGAGAGCGCCGTGAAAGACATAAAATAGGGGGTATCCAGTATCATTAGTTGAGAACTTTACCTCTTTACCTTCACCAGTTTACATTGTGTCTTGTTTTTTGTTTCAAGTATTTTTTTTTAAATGAGTTTGTTGGAAGGAGATTTGCTTATGGGACCAGCAACTCAGGAAGCAGTAATGTAGAATACCGGATGGGAAAATGTGGAAGCGGCGATGTGTGCCTTGTTCGATCGATTTGAGGGTGTTGGAGAACAAGTCGCACAAGTTGAACAACAAGTTGGACAGGCAGGAGAGGAAGCGGGACATGAGGCGGGACATGAGGCGGGACATGAGGCGGGACGTGAGGCGGGACATGGACAACCAGAGCCACAACAAGTGGGACAGGCAGGACATGAAGCGGGACAGGCGGGGCATGGACAACCAGAGCCCGAGGAAAAAATTAATATCATTAGCGATATTACAGTAGCTCCACCAAACGCTAAACTCAAAAAGTTATTAACATCTCCAAAAAAAAATAAGCAAGACCACTTTCTATGGAAAGAAACGGAAACGAGTAGAAAAACTCTCCAGCAAAAAAAAAGCGATGTATCAAGCGAACCCAAAAAATGGGTCAGAAATCAAAACAAATTGAAGAAGCTACATATGAAAATGTGACTCCGGTCCCAAGTCCGATTCCTGCTGACGCACAAATACCACTGGTAGAATGGGAGTGGCCAAGGAGCCAGGAAAGTGACCGGACGCAGTTAACAGGGCGTTCGAAATAAGGAATTCATGGAGAAGCCATTTAAATTATAGTGAAACCCAAATGGGACAAATTGAACAAGAAATTATTGAACTACAAACAAGACTAAGTGAGGTAAAAAAAGAAGTGATAAAATATAGGGGTTTCTTACAATTTTTTGATAGTTTAGTGTAAATATTTGTTTATTAGTTTAAGTTTATGTATTTTAATTGTATATTTTATTTGTTTATTAGTTTAGGTTTATGTATTTTAATTATATATTTAGTCATTTTTTTATTTTTTTAAATATTTGTATTTTGAAAAGTGTATTTTGTATGTAAAATTATTTTTGCCATAAAATTTTAAAATTTCATGTTATCCAATTTTAAATAATAATAATAAACCAATATTTTAGGTCAATAGTGTTTTTATTCATCCTATATTTAAAGCTAATTATTCGTTTTTCAAGTCATTATTTTTGTCATAAAATTTCATGTTATCCAATTTTAAATAATAATAATAAACCAATATTTTAGTTCAATAGTGTTTTTATTCATCCCATATTTAAAGCTAATTATTATTTTTCTAGTCTGAATTCTTTATAAGCAAACATAAATTATTAACTATCCTTTATCTTATATAGCTCAAACCTATTATTTTCATGTGTAGAATTTGTCATTATTCTATGAAGTATTCATTACAGTTCACCCTGTCTAGTTAAATCGTTTAACTTCATTCTAATCAACTTTTCGATATTTTAATGTATCGATCAACAACTGTCAGTATTCAACCAATCGATAGGTACCTCGGTACCATAGGCAAGCGTTCAACCAATCATACATGTTAGGTAACCTCAGTACGATAGGCAGTTGATCAATAGAATCTTCAACAAAACAACCAATAAAACACCCACCTATACGATAAGGGTAGTACTCGAGGGCAAACCAACTACTGCCTAAAATAAAGCCCGCCTTGTTATGATGGCGCGATAAACCACACCTTCAACCAATACCCCGGTCGCTTGTAAGTCGACCAACCACCGCTTTACCAATGGAAGGTGGTATAAAGTACCCCCCGTACGTTAGACCGCCTTATTATAATGGCGCGCCTTCAACCAATACCACGGTCCCCTGTAAGCCAGCCAACTCGGACAAGGGCAAATGTTTAAATTCGTTGGATTTGAAATTCGAGGGTAAGGAATTCGAAAATTTAATTCATTTTCTTTTGACAGCTGTCATTTTTGACATTTCTTTAATTTCGGTTATTCGTCTAATTCGAATGTCGGCAATCCCAAAAATTTGATTTTTTTTTGGTAGCTGTCAAATTGACGTATACCTATTACATTAGTAATAGGTTAACAGAACAAATCTGACCAAACCCGAATAACCCGAACAAACCCGATCAAAAGCAAATAAGGTCGATATTAGTTTCAACCAAAATGATGTAAAAATATAATGGTTTTATTTTTAGCAGATGCGACATTTTCACGTTAGATAGACGTTCCAAAAATTAAACAGAACATACGGTTCACGTGTCTAATACTTCAACGCATTTACTGCAAATCTCGCAAGGAATGTGTCTCTAATACGTCGCCTCGAGGTCAAGAAAATCATAATAGAATTTCGGGATGCCATTGTCAAGAAAATAGTAACTTCATACACATTACATCGATAATATTAATACGTCACCTCGAGGTAAAGAAAATCATTTTTTGAATCTATTTTCAGAATTTCGGGTATGTTATATTTGTCAAGAAAATAGTACCTTTATACACATTACATCGATAATATTGAATACACAGGGTTATTTTTTAAAATTTCACATAGGCTAACTTTTTATTTGAGAAGATAGACCTATAGTTTCTAAAGCAAAGTTTTCGGAATTAGTCCAACTAATGAAAATGCGTGGAAAAAATAAATGCGTTGTTGCCAGATTGATTGATTGATACGCTTTAAGCGACAACAACATTTTCGTGTAGTTATCACGATCCATTTGTGGTGTCATAGCCCTCATGATTTTTTTGAAAGAAACGTCAAACACAAATGTCCACACCAAACTGTACCAAAAACTTGTTGACGATCGTATGTATAGAAAATTTTCTTCGATGCTTCAGAACCCTTTTGCAGATAATGTACCAATTCAATGGGTGGGGGTAAATCACCAAAACTATCATAATATGTCACATTCGATTTGTTTTTTCTATATGCTACCCAATGACCCACCCCATCATTAAATAATAATATCATATTGGATAGTGGACGATGAGGAAGGGATTTTAATAGTTTTTTGATTTTGCACTATTCAGAAATAGACCCATACCTGCACGGTATGGTTTAAGAAACAATCCATTTCCTTTTTTTGAGTGCAGATGTATGGTAGCACCTGTCTTCTCAGCATTCGCATTTTTTACCGTCTTTATAGCACGCACAATACTAGCTGCCCCGCCAGCTAAGGATCCCACCGCTGACAGGCCTGCAAATATTGGTATCAGTGGTAGTATGCCACCAGTTTTAGGGATCGGTATAATTCGAGGCAGTCGAATTTTACGTTTGCCACCGGCTGTTTTTAAAGATTTTCGGGCAGCGATAATGGCTATTTTTGAGGCTTTCATTACATTCTTTTCAAGACCCTTTTTTCCTCCAGCTTTTAATAATTGTAATCGAATTGGTTTTCTAATAGCTGAACCAAACGCTTTTTTCTGTTGACGCCGTCTATTAACCCGATTTCTTTTCGAAACTTTCCTTCCACGACGACGAGACCACTTGTTTTGCCCAGTCTGCATACCCATACCAAAACGTTGTTTTGTTTTCATAATGTTGGTTACTAACCAAGCTGCAGCTCTTTCTTTTGCACTAGCCTCCTTGGATTTTACTATTTTCCAAGCGCTTTGCTCAAGTTCGTAATCGGCTTCGTGTTCACTCAAATTTTCACTATTATGTAAATAAGCTAAATCGTGTTTTGTGCAAGCAGCCTCCAACGGATTTATTCCTGGATCGCCTCTTTTAACACGTTTTATTAGTTTGGTACCGGGCCCACAATACTGGTAACCGGGAATATGTACCTCAAACGGTAGTCTATTAATTAATGTATTAACAATACCAGTGCCAGTCTTACTCGATAAACCAGACCGTCCACTTCGTTTGACGTGTGACATCTGAATGACTACGATCAATGTAAAACAGCTATAAAATATAGATAAAATGAGAATTGTGGAGCTGAAACAAAAATTACCAGTCGATAATCTTGATGGGAAAGTTGGATCCGGACAAGATCAGAAAATATTAAGGAGACATGGTCCACTGCTTCCGTCATCTATTCGCGGGCTGTTAATTGGCCCCTCGAACTGCGGGAAAACCAACGTGATGATATCACTGCTTACACATCCGTTGGGAATGCGTTTTGACAATGTATACATTTACTCAAAGTCTATGGCTATATCAACCAAAATATGAATATTTAAGAAAAATTTTATTACCAATTAAAGGTCTTGGTTACTATACATTTAGTGATGGAAATAATATAGTGGAACCGTCAGATGCAAAACCAAATTCCGTGTTCATTTTTGATGATGTTATGTGTGAGAAACAGGATGTCATAAGATCATATTTTAGTATGGGACGCCATAAAAATGTGGATGTTTTTTACTTAGCCCAAACATATTCACGTGTTCCTAAACAACTTGTGCGAGATAATGCCAACTTCATTGTAATGTTTAAACAGGATGAGATGAATATGCGACACATATTTTCCGATCATGTTTCACCTGATCTGACGTTTCCGCAATTTCAACAAATGTGCTCTAAATGCTGGGACAGCAAGTATGGTTTTTTAGTTATCGATAAAGATAGTAATGTAAATTCGGGATGATATCGCAAGGGTTTCGATAGCTATATATATTTATAGAAGTAACCATAGCAGCTGATTTCATCATTGTCCGGTAATTGGAAAACATCATGAATGAAGAAATCGATTTAAAGCGTAAGCTGCTGGAAACGACCAGTGCTGTGAGAAAAAAATTTAAGCAAATTAAAGCAGCTGAAGCACAAAATAACATTGATTTGGAACAGTTTTACGAACCTATTACTAAACCATTAAAATCCCTATCCAATGTAGTAGTGAAGCAGCAAAATCAACCAATATTAACCAAAAATCAGTTACTAAAACTAAACCACAAAGTCGTAGTTCGAGCCCAAGTATGGAATTAACAACAGATGCAATGCCAATCGAACCGTCTGAATTAGCAGGGGAGTCATCTACACCGAAACATAGAATATACGATGAGTCATTGTTTGCAACACCACCCCCATCAAACAAATCTGACTTATCTAGCTCACCTTCTACACCATCTTTGAAAAACATTAATATCTATCTGAAGGGGTTACAAAAGCAACCATCGAAGAATGATACAGTTTATGGTGTCCATTATGATAAAGTAAATAAAAACAAAATATTTATTTTATAATGTAGAAGTTCGTTTTCTTAACGGACAGGTGTCATTATATAAAAACAACAGAAATATTGCTATATTCAATGCAACAAATGAACTCTATGACCTGATTTTCCTAAAAAATCCTCCAATCCTGAACGTGTTATAAGAACTTTAAAAAATAGTCTATATAAGCAATTCTCGGCTAGGGGCTCGTATAGATGGTTGCAAATATTATCATCTATAACGAAAGCCTATAATAACACTAACCACCGTACCATTGGGATGAAACCGAAAGATGTGAAAGAAGCACAAAAATTAATGCATACAACTATTTGAAAATTGTTCCGAAGAAAATAAAGTATCGTTTTGGTGATAATGTTCGCATCAGCAAGTATAAGAGCATATTTGACAAGGGATATACACCTTCATGGTCAACAGAGCTATTTAAAATATCAAAAGTTAATGTAACTAATCCACCTACATATCTATTGGAATCATTAGAAGGCCAACCGATTAAAGGATGTTTTTATGAACCCGAGCTACAAAAAACTAACAGTCCAGATGTATATTTAGTGGAAAAAATTCTCAAAAACGCAAGAAAAATCACATTGACCAATTATTTGTAAAATGGTTAGGATTTCCAATCAATTTTAACTCTTGGATAGATAAGTCCGATATTGTATAAATATCATTACAGATATATCAATTTTGTTAAATTAAGCATTTAATAAGTTATATCTATAATGTAAATAAATGTAACTAAACATGTAAAACAATTTTATTTGTATAGTAACCATGAAGAAAGTAAGATTTAATGAAGAGAAAAATACAATACAACAAACATGTGTTTGGAGTTTTGCATACAGAAAAGCGCGACAAAGTAACTTAAAACAGCTAATGGCCGATAGATATCGTTTCCAAAGAAGAATAAATGAACTGGAAACCCTTCTGGCAAGCGTTTTAGCATGGACCTATAGAAATAGAATGTATCAAGAAAGATTTGTTAATATTTGAAATAAAACACAAATATAATATAAATTTCATATAATGATCAATGTTTTATTTATCCTTATTTTTAAAAATATACATAAATCATCACAACCAAAAATATATATATATAAATTAAAACTATGATAAATGTGCGTTTGTTCGGGTTTGTTCAAAACACAAATATAATATAAATTTCATATAATGAACAATGTTTTGTTTATCCTTATTTTTAAAAATATACATAAATCATCAAAACCAACCAACTACGGTTAAATGCTTGTTTCATATGGGTTTAAATAAAACATTTTATTTTAATACTAAATTTAAACTATAATTAAATGTTATTTTGGTATGGATTTTCCGGTTATTTTTCTCAATTATCAATATTGGAATTAAAAGACTCGATGACTTGCAACAAAATTTTTAAACTTTCTTCAGGTCCGCGTTGGTAGAACTCAATATCTGGATGACCCCAAGGTAGAGTTTTCGTTGAGGATGGGATAATGAAACGTTTATCGTCTTTATGGGAAAGAGCTACTTTATTTATTACCTCCGTGTATATGTCATGTTTTAAACTTCGAAACGTTTTCATTTTTCGAAATATTAGACCACAATTTTTTGGTAATCTTCCAGGTGAAGATGGTTCTCGACAACACATTTTTTAATACCCTTGGCCTTTTTCAACTCCTTATGTAATGAATTGACATAGTAAGCCTTCGCCCCAGTACCGTAAAAACATGTTATCGGATCACCTGGAAATTCATCCTTCATTCTACCCAATACTGATGTACTTTTTTTAATATTGAATAAATTTTTTTCTGGATAATTTGATGTATCAAATTTATCTGGGTTCTCCAACATAACACGATAGAAATCCTCTGTAAAAATTTTTAGTATAAGAGAATCGGTGTCAGTGTATAGCAAGGAAGCATTATCACCAAACTTTGCCTTGATAAAGTTATAAAAAAAATCGTAAATAACTGTTTTCGACATGTCCAATATGGAAAATCCTATATAAATTGGTTTATTGTAAATTATTTTCGTTTTACCCATATGAATTGCTACTAAATCTTCTGAAAATATCGAGCAGCTTTTAAAATTAGGGCGGGCGATTAAAGCTCCAACTTTACCTATTGTGTTATCCCAGGAAGTTATTAACTTTATATCTTTACGATTTTCCACATTTTCCATTGTTTTGCCGAAATTAGCATTTACCATTAATTTAAATAAATCTTTACCAAATTTTGTTGTCGATTTATTTCGCAACTCAGTATTAAAATCTATGTATTTTTTTAACCATTTAGATTGATCAAATCTTAAAATTCTATGCGTCTGCATTACCATTAGGCCGTTACTGATGGCTTGTTTCAATGTTCTATAGTGCACGATGTATCGCTTTTTGTCATTCTGATTTGGTATTAATTTTGATAATTTTGCTGTTTCCGTAGGAGGAACAATGTTTTCCACTAAGAATGGAAGGTCAGCATGAGCATTATGTAGATATCCTGGATAATGTACATCCACCTCTAGAACATATCCCTGGGGACTGTTATCGTCAACCGCCATAATATTTAGATCGATAATTTCACGTCCTGACAGCCACCTGAAACAGCCAAATGGCAATGCCTGCGACATGCTATGACCATATAGGTTTGTGGCATCAAGATAGGTGATAAATGACGATGGTTTTGTGGTATCGTAATTTGGTAGATATGAATTATTGGCAATATGCTTCCTTTCCGTACACTGACTTATACCGCCACGAATACCTTTTTTAAAAAAATGAATTGTGTTTAGGCCAGTCAGTAGCTCTAACTCTACCTTGGTCATGCGCAACATACAATCGAAAGATAAACTTGGAAGGGTATAGTACTGCGCAGGATCGAGCCTATAAACATTCAAACACATATCTCGAAACTGCTCAAAAACATCTGTTAATAATAAGACGTCTGATTTGAGATACAAATCCGAGTATTCACCCAAATTCTTACACCCAAACATATGCCATACTTCTTTAGCACGATCATAACTCTCGTCGCTAATGTGTTCTTCCCGCAAATTATCGTAAAACTCACTTTTTAGTGGAAGTGTTGTATTATCCATTTTTTCAATGGAATCTACGAAACTATAGGGAAAAACACCTTTTCTGCGCATCATATTAAATTGATTAGTATTGGGAAAATGTTTTCTTGTTTCTCTAAATTCGGTAATATCTAAACCGTTGCCCAAATTTTCCAATGATGATGATAAGAATTTAAAGCTATCAATAAATCGTAACTTTAAATATTTACGTTTAGTGATACCACTTTGTTTCTCAACATAATCATGCACGTAAATGCTCTTTGTGAACGACACATACTTTTCTTTACTTTGGGCTATTACATCAATTTTATCCCCATGTTTACACAATTCTTTTATGAAAAGATGACTATCGTAACCACTCAAATTGTGAAAAATTATTGGAATGAAATTGGGTAATTTATAATTTAAATTACAAATAGAATGTGCGGCACCAAATCTTTTTTCGCCCGTTATGTAATCATAAAGCCACATTTAATAACATAATATAAAATAAAACACAGATACAATATGAATTGTTTTTTTATTTTATACTAGTATTATACAACTTAAGGGTTAAAATTAAATTTATGCAATTCATCTTTATGTAAACATTTCTGGCCTTGGAATGATGCATATATAAGACGATCCAATTGTACTACCAGAATACAATAGAATATCTGATAGCTTAGGTTGATTGTCAAGGTCAACAATTCGATATCTAAGACGATGCAATTGTACCACCAGAATACAATGGAATATCTGATAGCTGAGGTTGGTTCTCAAGGTCAACAAGTCGCCTATCAAACTTGGTCAAGCGATTATTATAGCGTTCTTCAAACTGGTTTTGTACTTTATTTACATGTGGCACAAAATCTTCATTGATTATGCGATCAAGAGTAGCTAATAAACGTTTATTATAGCCTTCTTCAAATTCGTTTTGTAGTTTAGTAAAATGTGTCGACACTTCGTCATTGATTATTTTATATATCTGCTTTCGCACGTCGGAAATTTCTTCAAGTACATATAGTCGAGTGGCGGCATCATCATCTTTGGTGGGTTTTGCTACATTACACAAACATTTCCCATCGATGTCATATTGGCCGTCAGATGTGAGTTTAAAACCAAGTCCAGGTAAACCCCGTAATAATTGCACTGATGTATTTACCCTCTGACGACCAAATTTATCAAATGTGTTGTTGCTGTTAACACGACCCATGTTTATTTCCAACTAATCTATTTTTTTAAATATCACCTACTTATATTAAATTAATTTTACATAGTGTATTGGGGGAATAAAACAATATGTAGCTAAACATAATTTATTTATACTCTTTTTTTTTTTTAGTCATTGTAATACATTTAATTTACAATTTCAAATTTTTAGACATAATACGCTCATCGATGTCATCATTCGAAGTAAATAATCTGCCATTATTGTCTCCATTCCATGCTCACAACCACTATCTTCTTCATCACCATAATTGCTCGCCCAAGTACTTGCATCATTGCCGTCATCCTCATGGGGAATCAAACCATAATATTCCAATAAATTAATGTTCAAATGTGGAATTTCCACCAAGAAATGTCCCAGATTTTGTTCAACCATTTCAAAACAGAATTGATCCTCGCATATGGTACCACATAGGAATCTTTCACAACAATGGGCTCCAGATAGAAAATCCATTGCTTCCCTCATGTATTTTCGTTGCGAATCCATATCGAACCCATCATCTTTTTCAAAGTTTAAAATATCTTCAGCCATTTGTCGTAGGTTTAATATAAAATTATGCACATAGGAATCTTGGTTTTCTCTTTTAATAAATTCGTCACACATCTTAAATAATAGAGAATATTTTTATTGCTTATGTATATGCTCCTCACGTGTGCTATCAAAAACTATTCTATTACATATCCAACTAATACTTAAATAATAATATGATAAACAATAGAAGATTTTAATTTAAAAAAATGATTTATTCTGAACAACCAAAATTTATTAACGCGCGCGTATTACCCCCTGGTAAACTATGATGCATTTAAACTCTGGCCCATATATGTCAAAGTATATTTCTCACCTGACATATTCATATCGTCGATGAAAATCTGAGTAAATGCATCAGATACACGTTTCGGAAGAAATGTTTGAAATGTTACATCATTCCATTGATCATATAAGGTAGCAACAATAGTTTTCCCAAAGCGCGTTGTTGTCGGAGTCATTTTTTTAATAATATAACCAATTCCCACCCCCAAGGTTGATAGCTTCCTGCGCTCAGGAAATTCAAAATCTTTATTTATCATATTATTAATTTCACTCAAGGTCTGCTGTGAAATGCTCATTGTTGTTGTTGAAATATGTAATAAAACAATTATTTACCTTTAATAGTCACTTTCAGGAAACACAACACAAGCACAAATAAAATATTTCTATTTACTTTTTAAAGGCGGCAGATAATGTTAGCGTCAATGCTAGTGTGACTTTGAAGGTGACAGCAAATTGGTATCACATTTATGCAAATATTCAAGGTCAATAAGTATCAATTGAATATGGAAAGGGGAGTAAAATAACGTAGCACAAGTGCATCTGCAAGATCAAAAGTAACACCTGCGTCCACGTACGCGAACAAGGCCAAATAACATAGCACACGTGTGCTTGAACACCTGCAATATTTCAAGGTCTCGGGCTGCGGGGAAAGGGGGCGGGAGTCAAGGGGTTGAGGGGGAGGGGTGGGGGAATTTAGCATGGGCATTACTCGACTACTCTTAATTCACTGTTATTTTTAGAGGAATGTGTTGGCTTCTTTTGTTACAAAATAAAGGTATTCTTTACAGGGTGCTCCACATTCAATACTCACCATTCAGAGCTCAGAAACTATGATGGCAAATTATGACAAAGTTGCATATAATTGTTGCATAATGAAATGGAATTGTTATTCTAATATTTTTTAATATTTATTATTTTAACTTCATCAACATTTTTAAGTTGAAAGCTCTATGCGGTGCGGTCCCTATTCTAAAATTGGATCCAATAAAGCAATAAAGTTTAAGTATACGAATTTCATGTTTGATACATTATTAGGACCTTTCAAAAATTAACCATCGGTGACTCCGTTTTTTGCGGGTATTAAACATTGTTACGTCCATGTGGTGTTGCCAAACTTCTGGACGCAATAAGAGCGCCAATTTCGATGGATGCAACATTTCATTTTGTAACACCTGTGAATCATTAAGAAATAAGTATGCTCTAAATTTCTAATACTGAGCGATTTTAACCTTTTATCAATTGAATGAGAACTGGAAGATGATACTCTTGATAGTTCTTATTCCTTCAAGGCTTACATCATCATCTTTATCTTGAATAACTGTTTAATTTAATAAAAAAGAAACAATCTTGAAGAAGAATTAAAATTGCATTATTTAATTTTCTCCTGCGAACACTTACTGATATTGAAAACTTGTAAAACTTGAAAGAATTGCAAAAAAGCAGATAAATCGGCACAAACTATTGTGGTAAATATCGTTTAGTATTTATTGAAAACTTCTTCTTCTTCAGGTGCCGTCTCCGTTGCGAAGGTTGGCAATCATCATAGCAATTCTTATTTTTGACACTGCTGATCTAAACAATTTGTTGGATGTACAGCCGAACCAGTCCCTTAAGTTCTTCAGCCAGGAGTGTCGTCTCTTTCCAACTCCTCTTCTTCCCTGTATTTTGCCCTGCATGATTATCTGCAGCAATTCGTATTTTTCTCCTCTCATTATGTGTCCTAGGTATTGTAGTTTTCTTTCCTTAATAGTTGGCAATATCTATTTTTCTTTCTGCATTCTTCCCAGTATTTCCACATTGGTAACTCGGTCAGTCCATGGTACTTTTAGTCCACAATTCGAATGCTTCCAATCTTCTGACATCTTTCTGCTTCAACGTCCACGTTTCCATCCCATAATATAGTACTGAGAACACATAGCATCTTGTTAATCTCATCTTAAGTTCTATGCTGATATCGTTGCTGTTTAATATTTTTTTCATTTTCACAAAGGTTGCTCTCGCTTTCTCAATTCTCGATCTTATTTCTACTGAGCAATGGTTATCTTTATTGATGATTGTGCCTAGATATTGATATCTCTCTACCTTTTCCAATGCTTCATTATGTACATATATGTCCCCGTTGATCTGTGTTGATTTCGTTATAATCATATATTTGGTTTTCTTTATATTCAAAGTCGATCCAGCTCTTTCGCTTGCTTCTATTACCTTGTTCAGTATCTCTTGCAATTCTTCTCGGCTAGTAGCTATTAATGTGGTGTCGTCTGCATATCTAATATTATTTATTGGTATTCCGTTCACTTTGATTCCTTTCGTTATACTATTTAACGCGTTTCTCATTATATTTTCAGAACTAACTGACGTTAATGTTGGGTTGCACGGCGATTTTAAACAATAATAATTATCTAATCAGACATCTTTGATTGTTATATTGGCAGAAATAATTTACACACAAAGTGACCCGGTAAATCAACAATTAAGCTTATCAGGTCACTTTGATTGCGAGAAAATTATGTTGCTAACGTCCTGAATGCCACATTCAAAATTTTCTGGTTAGCTAATTGTTGTTAACATTTTTGTGCAACCCGGCATAATTGGAATAGATAATGCATTTTAGGCCTTTAGTTATGTATTATGAAATAAAAATTTAGGTATGATAATACAAAATTTATTGTGCGTATTCCTTATTTTTCTAATTAAAAAAAAAATAAATAGAGTTATCCTTTTTGACAAATACAAAATAAACAATAAACTTAAAACATATTTCTTAAACATATTCTTACAGCTCATCTAGAACTTATCATTTAACTAATAATAAGTATATAATAAAACAAAAAAAAACAGTAATGTTTATTAAATAGTTCTTTTTAGCTAATATTTAAAGGGCACACGAATAAAAATTTTTTTATACAAAATTATGTTGAACATTTTATCCTCATTGAAAAATGGGGACGAAAGTACAACGAGACGTAAAACTATATCTTCCCCGTCTATAAAATTACTTACGCCTAGAAATTTGCGTGATCGTTATTCATTATCTACAATTAACTTTATAAGCATAAATGCATATTCTTTGTGCACCTTTCTTCTTACCTTAGCCAATAAATATCGTCTTGTACTACTGTTGGCAGGTTTGGAGAATATTTCTTGCACTTCGACTTCTGTTGAATGAAGTCGTCTAATATGTCTTACGAAGTTCTGCACTGCAGTTTCGCAGAAATAACAAAAGTCTGGCTTTCGTTTGAAAGGCGTCTTAGACATAGATTGTTGCATTTTGGGAGGTTTTATTTCAATTATGATATTTGTATTAATCTCTACTGGTTGAATCTCTAATTGGCCAGTATCTATTTCATAGACCGACTTAGAAGTCGAGGGTTGAATATCAGGCAGTTTCGTTTCAATGGTGATATTTTCATTAATCTCTTCCGACTGAGTCTCCAACTGGCCTGGATTACTTTCATAGATCGACTTAGAAGTAGAGGGTTGAATATCAGGCAGTTTTGTTTCAATTGTGATATTTTCAGTAATCTCTGCTGGCTGAATCTCTAACCGGCCTGAATTTATTTCGTAGAATGGCTTAGAGGTAGGGGATTGAATATTAGCCAGTTTTGTTTCAACAGTAATATTGTCATTAATTTCTGCTATGTACTTTTTGAAGCGGGTTCGTCGTAAAGTAGGAGCAGAAAGACAAGAATCCTGAAACAGTATATAAAAGGAAATTTATACCAGTATACCAGGTAATGATGAGAAGGGATCCTTTCAATACCTTTGTTTTTCAACATAAACAAATATATTGAAGGTTTTGGTGCAATAACCAGCTAAGTATGGCAGAATCTTAATTTTTCAGTTTGTATGTTGGTATGGTGTAATAAATTTTGACCACTACCCAACTTAGCACGAGCACTCGATACACCACTGCATGCAATACATTAAATTTGATATAAATTACCTCATCTGTATCAGGATCATATGATGAATCGCTATCTCTCTGGTACGGATAATCTGGTGTTTTTGGTCGTACCAATGAATCGTTTTGTTCGGGTTTGTGCCCTCTAGGGGTTTTGGAAAAGTGAAAGTATTTTTCATCAATTTTTCTTGGTAGATTTAGGCAATGAAATTTTTTCATAAATACGTAATATTTGTGGCTTCTATAATATACTGTATGAAAATGAAAAGCCAAATTTTAAAAAAGTAGAGTTTTTGTCAAATTATTTCTTTTTAACATGAGGAAACCATATTAATAATATCACAAATTGTTAAAAAGTTATATGGCCGTTTGAATTTTACATAAAAATTTAAAAATAAAAATAAATTTTTTGTTATCTACATTACAGTTTTCTCAATATCTTACCGTGTCTTCAGTTCCATCTGTAATTGTATTGCTGTTGGGCGAAAGCTTGGATGAAGGGTCAGGTGAAAACCCTCGGTTACAAAACAAATTTTTTGTTTTTCTTGTCCCCCAAGATACTCTTGGGTCGTTTAATTCTTAAATAATAGAATAATATTAAAAGTGGAAAAAAGACCAACAAAAAAAAATTAATAATTAAAACCAGAGAGGTAGCTTTTAAGCCTCACAGTTAAAAATATCACAGGTCATGTGTTGAGGTGTGGGGGAAACCAAAGTTTTAGGGGGGGAAAGACTTATTTTAATTTAGGTAATCGTTTAAACTATTTTTGAAATAAAATGATTGCACCAAAAGCGTAAGTGAGATACAACTAACAAACAGAAAAAGTTATGAGATTGTATAAAATAAACTTTTTTTTTTGTTGTTAAGGGGGAGGGGAAAAATCTTGCATAAGACACCCACAAGATAACTGTGGTGGGTAGTGTGAGATTCCTACTCACTAAAAAACCCCTCCTCCTATTCTGACCCTTCGTACCGGAAACCGCTTTCGCATTACTTCAATACGACGGCCTGCAGTCTTTGCTCTCTTCTAGATATTAGGTCCTACTTTCTTCCTCTTTGGTCTCAATTATATTTCATACTCTTCTGTAAATACCATTCCATGATTCTTCCGATTCTGTTAAACCTGTCCTAACACTGCCCACACTGAAAAGATTCCCCGTTTCCAGAGCATATTTCCTCCTAGCTTCCTCCCACCTGGCACATTTGAATAAGGTATGTTCCGAGTCATCTGTTTGCTGGCAATATATGCATTCGCTTGATTCTGACCTCCTACGGTTATATAGGTACTTTCTGAAGCAGCCATGGCCCGACACTGCTTGCGTCAAGAAATAGTCGACTTCTCCCTTAGGCCGTCCAACCCATTTCTGTATATCTGGTATCAGTTTGTGGGTCCATCGTCCATATGTTCCGTCATCCCACCTTTCCTGCAATTCACGCATCAAGTTCGCCCTGGCTACTTCTTTCGTTACTCCTAGATACCTTTCGCGTCTTTCTTTAATTAATAGGTCAATAAAATAAAATAAATAAAATAAACTGTAGTTCAGTAAACGAACATGGCAAATAAACCTAACCATTTTAATATAGTTGGAGTTGCTTGTTCTTTCTATTTTTAATTTTAGCATAGACATCGTTACAAGGGAATAAATGAGAATATAATTTTTGGTTATTTTATGCACCGATATTTTTACATAAAAAATGGTATATTTTTATGATGTAATATGTGCATTCCTCCACTCTGCATTCCACCCTCCCCCCTGACTAAGGACTTGTCAGGCACACAATTCGAAACCTCATTATAGGATGAATGCATGAAAATTTCCTTAACTCAATCCTTCTCTGAAACACATTAGTATGTTATAATACACTTACCTCTTTTGTCTGTTTGGTCAATCATACACAAATTCAACAATTTTTTACAACTGTACGACATATTAATTTAACCGATATGGATGAACTAATCACTGCAACCGCACTAATTCATATATAAAAATATAAGGAAATGGAAACCAAGTAGGTAATTCACTGGGTCTCAATATTATACTTAAACAGAAAATATACGTTAGATCTATAAAAAGATTGCGACATTGCCATATTTATGGATCTAATAATGTACGAAAATAATAATTAATATACTCAAGTTTTCAGTGCCTCTATCGGAATTTCGCTGAACTAAAATTGTATATCATTTTACATCCTGAGAACATTATTACGTCCACTTCAAATTAAACATCCTTGAATATCTCTGTAATCCTATTGGATAGCGGCTCAGCGTGGTCGGCATTTAAATTTTAAAGCGGGAATTGTCAATGACCAGATCACATTTGTAAAAAAAAATGGCGGGAAATATGTTTTACACGGGCTGACTTTATTGAGTCCGATATACGGTCTCAATAATGCCATGGACTCAACAATGAATGTAACGTGTCGATATACAGAATCAATAATGATAGAAAGATTTATATATAGTTTCCATTATCCTAATGGTGAGCATCGAATTTGGGACACCCTATATAATTAAAACCATCGTCTTATTGTAAGGGAATGCGACAGGTGTTTTGACTATGGCAGAAGAGAGACCTCAAAGTCGCGGTTGCTCTATATTAAGCGACCAGACAGTCCCATATGCTGAGGGGGTGGACCTGGAAGAGGAGAGGCCTCAAAGCCGCGACTCATCTGTGTCTAGCAACAATACAGTGTCATACGCTGAACGTATTGTATATCAAGAGGAGCTAGCGAATGATAATAGCGGCCCGGACTCAACATCAGATAAACTAGTTGACCCTCTGCAAGACATTGAGGACAAATTCAACGGTCCAGCTGACTCAACCAGCTGGTGGAATTTTGAGGATAATTTATGTGTCGGCTCAGCTGACTCCACCATTAAATAACCATATAAAGACAACAACAACAACAACAAAAAAACAGTCCTTTTAAGGACTAAAAAAATGTACATACATAAAAAATAGTTGTTGGGCTACGATGTTGCTTCCTATAGTCCAAACGGTGGGTCGTACTGTATAATATAGGGGATTCGCTAGTTCTTCTGTATAGTACAAATCAAACACAAGTTTTGGTGTAACACATAAACAATTCTATTCTCTTCGGGTAGTCATATGGCTAAATTACAAAACAGTTGGTTTATTGCTATCAAACCTGCCTGTTATGATGTATCTTTGCTGCCCTGTTAAGTATTCGGATATTACTTCCAGATCGGTAGTTATTTGTAGTCTACTTAGGTTGTTGTAGTACGTAGTTTGTAGCTAATTCCCGGTTCATTTGGCTTACCGAGGTAAAAAAATTTACTTAGGTTGTGGTTAAAACCCGGTTCATTTGGTTTACCGTGGTTTGTTTGGTAGATAAGAACAGCTAAATTGTAGCCGCAATGATTGCTGACCCTTTAAACTTGTGGGGTTTCGGTTACGCACGAAATTCACTTATTTCCGTTCACTTACGTAATCGACTATTACTATCACTTTTGGATTTCAACAGTACCCTGTCACAGGCGAACCAACAATACTAAAATATCACTAATTATCAAAGCGCCTTGTTGCCTAAAATGTAACTAGTGCCGGTGAGATCGGCAAAGCGCCTTAAATGACTTGTCAAATAATAATAATGTAATAACTCGTTAAGAATTGTCTAGAAGATAAACGAAACCCTACGTCCGTCAGCCGTACCAATCAGATACCCCGTACCTTAAAGCATGGGTCAGGGGGCTGAAGAGCAAGGTAAGGTCACCCAGTCCCGTAGACGGATCACGCGTGCCGCGGTTGTCTAGATAAAGTTTTGGTCGTTTCGAACGCTTATAATTTGAATGCAATAACTTGCATCGTACGGGTGTGACGAGAGGGGCTCATCTTGTCGCTTTTAAAGAATATTGGCGTATTTTTATAATTCGGCTGGAGACATGAATTTCCTAGAAATTTAATACAGTTTTCATATAAGATGCACAACTGACTTTATGTTAGTGTGAGAGTAATGGAGATATGTTCTGTTTCATGGGCATTATAGTCATTAAGTATATACAGGGTGTTTCAGAATAAGATGCTGATCCTTAACGTTGTGAATCCTTAGGTGATTTTAAGAAGAAAAGTTCAAATTAACATATATCCTTAACCTATCAACTTTCGAACTACAGGGCGTTAAAGTTTTAAGAAAAAATCGTTTTTCTATCATAACTTTAACAACTTTGTAGCTATTTTTATGAATTTTTCACACATGCCCTCTAAGCATCAATAGCCTTTTTTTTGATGTAGAAAATATTATGTACGCCACTTTTGTACTGCTTTTTCTCAAGATAAAAATTATTTTTAAAATACTCATTCATTTTAGGCCACATTTAATAGCTTGCCTTTTTATTGTCCGACAAACAGTTTCCGACAAAAAAATAAAAAGCATTAAATGCACATTCGCTATGTGCCTATGGTTTATTTTTAAAAATTAAATTAAAACAACAACATTAAATAACGTGTGAACAAGAACGAAAATAATTTAGATTAGCTGTTGAAAGTGGCCACCACCTGCAAGAATGCATGCTCCTCATTGAGTCTCGTACCCTTTTAAAAATTCCTGGAGTATTCCTGATAGTGTCGAAACAAACTATTATGCGGTTTCTCAACTCCTCTTCAGTATTTATTGAGATGCTGAAAACCAACGTTTTCAGATGTCCCCACAGGAAAAAATCTAGACTGTTTAGTACAGGGGATCTAGGTGGCCACGATTGTGTTCCTCTGCGCCCTATCCATCGATTACGATAAGGTTGATTTAAAAACTCTCGTGCTAAGAGACTGAAATGGGCAGGTGCACCACCGTGCATAAATCACATACGATGTCGAGTAAAAATAGGGACGTCGTCTAGAAAATTTGGTAAAGTGTGTTCAAGAAATTGGCGATAATTGATTCCGTTCAGTCGGGCTGGTAAAAAATAAGGCCCAATTAAATAATCACCAATAATTCCAGCCCAAACATTTACAGAAAATTGCTATTGGTGGTGGGATTCCGTAATGGCAGGTGGGTTTTCTTCTGCCCAGAAGTGATTGTTATGAAAATTTTGTATGGCGTTCCTGGAAAAATTAGCTTCGTCCGTGAACAAAATTTTGGCATCAAATTGTTGATTTTCGGTAACCATTTGAATAAACCATTGGCAGAAATTGATGCGTAATGGAGAATCCCTAGGAAGTAGGGCCTGGACCCTTTGAATATGATACGGATATTTCAAATAACTTTGAAGAATTTTCCAGACTAGGACATGAGTAATATTTAAAATATTCCCAATTTTTCTGGTACTTATATTAGGGTTTTGTTCCACTAAATTTAAAACAGCTTCTTTGGTTTCCGGTGTTCGTGTAGTTTGGTGTGACCCTTTTAAGTAGTTTTTTGTTTCAAAAGATCCCGTTTTACATAACGTTCTGTGAGTTCCTGAAATCGTTCGTGCATCCGGAACTATTCTATTTGGATAACGCTCTTGGTATAATCGTCTGGCTTCGAATGCATTGCCGTCAGCAAGCCCGTACAGATAATGCATATCCGCAAACTCGACATTTGTAAAATTTACCATGATACTTATACGTTTAAAAAGTATTGTTTTTAAAATTTAAGTTAGGTGGAAAGCCGTGTACATAAATAAATAGCTGTCAAACTATTATTAAATATTTCGTTATTGTCATTGTTTCCTTAACAAAGTTCATAGCCTACTAGTCAGAAACCATAGGCACATAGCGAATGTGCATTTAATGCTTTTTATTTTATTTTTTTTTGTCGGAAACTGTTTGTCGGACGATAAAAAGGCAAGATATTAAATGTAGCCTAAAATGAATGAGTATTTTAAAAATAATTTTTATCTTGCGAAAAAGCAGTGGCGTACATAATATTTTTCCAAAATGTCTAGTCCAAACCCTTTCAGGACGCCACTGGTTACATTTTTTAAAAAATTTTCTACACCAAAAAAGGCTATTGATGCTTAGAGGGCATGTGTGAAAAATTCATAAAAATAGCTAGAAAGTTGTTAATGTTATGATAGAAAAACGAATTTTTGCTTAAAGGATTCACAACGTTAAGGATCAGCCTCTTATTCTGAAACACCCTGTAGAATAGAATAGAATAGAAAAATATTTATTATGTAACAATAAAAATTTATTTAAATAAATTACATAAAAGGTAGCGATTCGCAATGCGTTCTTCCTTGCTACCATCACACAAAATTAATCCAAATAAAAATACATCATTTCACCAGAAGAAATCTACATTATTAATCAGTAATGCGCACTAATGCATACCCATGAGCAGATGAGTCCTATATTTACGTTTAAAAGTCACAAGAGAATTATTTGTTATAAGATTATAAACATCAGAATTTAGCAATTCAATGGCCAAGAACGCAAACGAACACCTGAACTTGGACGGTCGTTGCCGTGGGACATCAAATCTAACAACATTTCTAAGGTTCAAGTTATGTAGATCACGCCTAGCCACCATGTACTCCCAAAGATAACCTGGAAATCCAGATTTATATATTCTGTAAATTAACATCCCAAAATGAAGCATAGCACGAAATTTATATTTTAGGAGACTACACACATCACACGTGAATAACCCTGTATGTGTCCCCAGAATTTTTTTTGCCCGCATTCCTTTCGTAGCTACAGATAAACTTGTCGACATGTACTAGTCTACTGAACATCGCAATTTATCGACAACTACTGTGCTGACTTTCAAAGTATAGGTATTGGTGTAAACAAAGTAAGAGATCTTTAAAAAGATAGACTGCTTGACCCCTTCCTTCTAAAATTTTAAGGGTTTATTCACTTGAAAATAGCCAACGAAAGTGCCCCCTCGATAAAGATAACTCACGTGTCCGAGCCATATTTAGAGATCTCAAGGCCCAAAAATCTTATATCTTGCTCGAACATTCAGATCAAACTTAAATCCTGTAAGATTATGTCATAATATCAATTTCTATAAAAATTGAATTATGCCTCTGTATCCGTCTATATTAGGTAGATCCTTCTTCCATTTTCGGAAAAAAGTATTAAAATACCCACTGATGCATTTCATTTTTTAGCTGGATTCTTCTTTTGCTGTTGGCATTGATCTGGGCACTACATTTTCATGTGTTGCAGTTTATAGAAATGACCAAACTCAAGTAATTGGAAACCACCAATTCGGGAACCATTTAACTCCTTCTATCGTATTTTATGATCCCAACACTACTGACGTATGCGTTGGAAAATTAGCCGATCATTTTGGAATATATGAAAAAACTAATCTAATATATGGTAAATTTCATTTTACATTAATTTTATTATTGTTTTTAAATGATAACTTTTTGCACATAGTTGATTTCACGAGGGTTTGTACTTACGTCATCAATTCTCTTACCTTTTTAACAAATGAAAATCTACTGAGACAAATTAATGATGTAATTAACATAAGTCAATTCTAAAAACCAAGATAGAAGCCATTCTCAGCGGATTTTTTTAAAACAAAAACAATAACAACCTGAAATATGGGTTATGCAATTAACTTCTTTATGAAAATATTGTTTCTACGTCAGGTTTCATTTCATTTTTCCTATTGTTATTGTGGAAAATGCCTGGACGGTGTTCAGAAAGGTGAACAAAATATGATATCAAACCCCTGTTACCACTTACGGCAGTTTTAGAGGGAAGTAATTTTTTTTGATTAGTTACTTGTACTATCTAATCATATTAAAATACAGGGTTATTCAAGGTGAGTGACCTATTAAAAGATCTTGGGAACTAAGGAAGATATTTGTTTGAAATATTGTTCCTCGCTATAAAAGATGCCGATCTGTGACGTATCTATTCTCCGGTTATTCCGGAAGTCGGTGTCAACTTGTTTATTTGAAATGAAACACCCTATTATATTATTACATTTTTGGATTCTACGCAAGATTCTAGGCAGATTTCATATATTATGTCCTAACTAGGTATAAGCGTGTTGGACATATTAAGGTTTTATGTCTAAAATCACGTTTGCGGACCTTAAAATAATTAATAATTCTTCCTATAAGCCTTTTTTATTTATTTTGGGTTGGGTTCCTTGTTGAAAAGGACCTCCATTAATAGGTTTTTTATAATATATTTATAACTATTAATACAGGGTGTTCAAAAAATAAGATTAACAATACTTTTCAACAACGGATCCAGCCAAATTAAATAATAAAGGTTAATAAAGGTCCGCAAACGTCATTTTAGACATAAAACCTTAAATATGTGCAACACATTTAGATTTAGGTATAATGACATAAGTTATGAAATCTTACGTAAAATACCAAAAATGGAATTATATACGGTGTTTTATTTAAAATAAGCAAGTTGCCCCTGACTTCCGGTATAACCGGAAGTGATAGATACGTCAAATTATATTCACTAAGAAGATCAGCATCTTTTCTAGTGAATGCCATTATTTCAAAGAAATATATTTTTTAGTTCCCGAGATCTTTTAATAGGCCACTAAAAGTGAATGACCCTGTATAAGGATGACTCTATTTCGTTGACTTTTATAGAGAATATCAATGCTCAGCGTGTTGGTATTACCACCGTTGAAAATAATTAAAAAGTTTGTTAGAAAATAATTCCGAAGTTCTCTAAATAACGTTTTGGAACATACTTAATTCAATAAAGCCTAACTTCAATACACAATTTGGACGATATTGAATTAGCTGCGACAAACCCTCTTTCCTAAGTTATGACGTCATCGATGACGTAAGTACAAACCCGAACAAACCATCATGAAACGGACTTTCTCGTCGATTCTCTCGAACAGAATAAGGTTTTGTTTTTATAAAAATAGTTTTTTGTAAGACCTATTAAAATTGCAGGAAACGTAAACAACCGTTTTTTATGAAAATTACACGCCTTCAATGTTCACCCAATAAAATATAAGCATTTCTAAACGTTGCATGACAACCTGTGTATTTTTTTGGAAATTTTCTCTTGCTGGGCACCCTGGATGGAATTACAGTGGAAATTTGCCTTGTTCAAATTTAATGATTCTACCTTAATAGTTAATGTGTTTATTTCTTCTAGCTTCATTAAATAATAAACTCTTATATTATTAAATAATTATCCCATAATATTATTGTAGGTCCTATTTTTACGAGACATATAAATTAAGTTATTATTGTTTATACCTTACATTCGATGAAGCCGCTGTGACGGTGAAACACGTGTCATGTTGACAAAATATAGTGAAAATCAAAAACATCAAATAGTGTTTCCCTTAATAATTTTATTATGGGTTTTCATCAAGTTAAGGTTGAAAACATAAGATTTTTAAAATTAGATAAGTGTAACATGGTATTTGTTACAAGAACATAAACCAGAAAACATGCCAAGAATTAAATTCAGTATGTTTGAAAAGGAGAAAGAAAATACTGTATAAAAATATAATCAATGAAACAATTCACTACCGACCATAGTAAGCACGTATGTAAACTCTAGCTTCTACATTAAAAATTAATACCAGAGGCTTGTTAGAAATAAAAGATGAAATCACCCCATTAGCGCCACCTAGTTAAACTTAAACGAAGCATATTAGTTGGATAAAGAAGACATTTAAAAGAGAAATAAATGACAGATGCACAAAACATATTCCCGTCGGTGCTGCCATCTGCAATCTCATGGGAAAAATAAACAAGAGCTCTCTCTCACCCTATACGGATATAAAGCGAATTTTACCAGTGAAAAACTTTTATTCAATTCTAAAATTTCAAATAGTGCGTGAGTGCCGGGAAATCGAAAAGAAAACTTAAAGTGGACTTAGTGAAGTGACAGCGCATAACTCTTAATAAAAACAAAAAACAAAAAAAAAATTTAATAAGATGGAGTGGTGGAGGAGTAAGCTATTCCAGAATGATCGGACAAAATCATCCTTTGCGTAACCAGCTATTAAGACTAGTTCTATACCACACCCATGACCTGTATCGACCCCTTGGAGGAAATACGCCAATAAGCACAACTAACTTAACTTAAGAGCAACTATTGCTCTATGGATGTTGCTGCTTCTTAGAATATCAAGCTTTTAGAATTGGGCTAGGGCTTTTAACCAAAACTATAGGACCGACCACCTATGCGACTGTACAATTTGCCAACCCAGTGTCCTTATCAATGTGCAATCAACGAATACTACCATCAACTCCGGTTAGCCAAATTACAGATGAGACCAATGTGCAGCGGGAACAAGAAAGGGAAGACAGCAACAACAATCAACGTCCACCGGTATCACACCTCCAGCAGTCCGAAGCGTCAGACGAAGTCCAAAATCAACCTGGACCTAGCAGCCTGTACCCAGAGGACTCCTTAACAGTGAAAAAGACTATGCTTAAAAAAGGTTAGATAAGTAATTTAGAACTAAGTAAGGAATTTTAAGTAAGAAGTATAAGTTTAGGATAATTTTATTTAATGGAAACTATTATATAGAAATGAAGGTAAAATATTTTATAATTAGATTTCAATAGCGAAAGTAGAATTTAAAATAAAATTTGTAGATATATGGATGAAAGAATCTTTTGGATTAATAATTAGAGAGCCAGTATAAACTCAAAGGGGAAGTGAAATTTTAAAAAGAAAATTGTAATAATAGGAAATATTTCTTAATTAATAAAACAAGTGTATGTAAAAGTTGAAAGTATTTGCAATTAAATAAAACAGGTTTATGTCAAAACTGATTTAGTGTGATTGTTTTAATTGGAGCAGAAGTCTTGTCAAGAAAATATAGGAATTCAGGTGTGATTAAATTAAATTATCTGGGGGTATTCTTTTCAACCCCTATAAAAATAAAACACCTGTTAACAAAATTAAGGGTCATTCGATACTAACACAGGAATCTTCCGAACCCTGCGAAAAGTGTTTTATATAGCCCACCTTGTGTAATAAATCAAGCCGCTCGGATTTTATCAAGAAAATATACAAGGTGGTTCCTATAGAAAATTCTCTTGTTATTACTGAAGTAATAACATAATATAAGTAAAGAGATTTATAGTTAGTTTTATATTTAATAAGAACCATTTTATCTTATTCACTTCGTTTCTCCCAACCGCAGTACACACAGTATGACGAAATAATTGTGATAGTACAATAAATATTTAGTGAAGATTTCTACATATTATATTATGTAGAGTTCCAAATATTTGACAATTATTCTTGTTTTATTTTTAGATGTCAAACGGTTAATGGGAAGAAAATACGATGACATTTATATACAAAACCTTATAAAAAATGGTGATTACAGTTACAAAATTGTTCGTGGTGAAGACGACAATGCAGAAATCCAAATAAAACAGAATAACAAACTAGTAAATAAAACACCAGAAGAAGTAAGCTCCGAAATTCTAAAATATTTGAAGGTATCTGCTTCGCAGTTTCTAGGATCCGAAGTCACAGAAGCAGTAGTGTCCGTACCAGCTCATTTTAGTAATGCTCAGAGGAAAGCAACCAAGCGAGCAGCTGAACTGGCAGGTAATTATCATATTTTGGGTTATCAATGAGATTAGATTTTATGGGAGTCGTTTACATTCTTCCTGAACCTGAATAAATCTGAAGCTAGTACAGTACAGGTTAGAGTCAGAGACCTTCGACTCCTGCAAACGATTTCATGTAGTCCTTTAAGATCCGTTGTAATACCACACGTGTTTCACAGAACGCACCTTATCAGATATTTCTTTGATGGTTGTGCACCTAATTTATCGCAGAGGGATGTGGTTAAGTATTGAAATCAGCCACTGCAATTGATAAACTTAACGAGTTCTAACTGTTTCGTCACTCTATTTAAGGACATTTTGTTATGTCAATTCAGCTGCTATTAATTAATCTGCGAAATACAAGCTTTCAAAATTTGTAAACTTCTTTTAAATTAGTTAAGCCATTTCTCAAATTCGTATATTTAAAACTAATTAAAAACGTTTAACTTTAAATCCTAAAAAAATAATACTCCGAATAGGTTTCAAAATATTATTTAATTTCTGAAAAGAACCTCTGCTAGGTTAACAATGTCATTGATATGTAAGAAATGCAATATTTTTCTCAGCCCCAATGAAAGCGGAAGATTAACAAATAAATAATTCCAGAAACATAATATGTTGTGTATCAGCAACAGCTGATCGTGATAATAGGGTGGCAGTATTTTGATTCGACCTAGTCAATATGATTTAGGAGGAATTTAGACAGGGACACACGCTTCTCGCCTAGGGGTCGTTCAGAGTTTTTGTTCGATATACATTTCAGATGTTCTTGCAAAGTTTAAACCTACAGAATTAAAAATCAAAACCTATCATTTTTATTTCAAATTGATCTTCGGACTTCTCTCAATAACGATGAAAGATTGTTTTAACTATATATTTAAGATTAGAAAAAAATTTAAAATACCTTTTCTACTCCTATATCAGTAAGAACCTACTTACGCATTGCATTTATATACATATATTACGTAACAGTTCCACAAATCATATTACCCGTGATATGCCAAAACCGTCAATATTTCCAATAGATTTTATTATTGAAGCGACCTGTGCGCTGCATAACAATCAGAGAGGAAAGTTGGAGAAGCATTCCTGCGGAAGGAGTAGTCGAAATAACGACAACGTTGTCTTCTAACAACTATTCACGAAATGCGAAAGATCTGCGCGATAGATTTGCTGATTATTTTGTCGGACCTGTAAAAGTTCCATGTCAAGATAGAATGATTGTGTAAATGTTATACGTTTAATTATAAAAATGGCCCTGTTTACATGATACATATTATAAAACACAAAGAAGAATACTTATTTAATAAATAATAATAACACTTACCATGTTATCTTTACTGTTTCTTCCTTCTATCACTGGCTTTAAAAAGCGGTCAGCTACAGAAAACCAAATTAATTGAGGTCTGTATAGATCATCCGTGCCAGCACCACTCTTTTTTGACTTCGCTAACTTACTGGCCTCTCTATTATATGTGGTTCGTATATTTTTTATATTCAATTTAAGTTCTTCAACTGTTACGGTCAAATGCATTTCTTGAATGATAAATTTGAGAGCCGCTGAACGTACATTATTGTTCCTGTAATCTTGTTCTCTTGGGTTCCATAAGCATGGATGCCTTTCATAGCATTCTAAAAACTGTATGGTATTATTTCTATTCATGGTTGTTTAACCAAAAGATCTGTATGTAGAATCGCGGTAGTGGAACAATGTGAGAGAAACACTACCTGTAGTGGAACAGAACCACTCCCTCATGCGGCGGGCGATCGCCTGCACCTGATCGTTTACACGGTCGATGTTAGTTACCAGCCGCATGCGGCCGGTCGCCGCGCGGCCGAAGTCGGATGCTACCCAACTTTGGGGCTTGCGACTCTAGTCACTTGCGACCTAGCCGAATTGCTATTTAGACAGTCGATTTTAGCCGCGCGGCTTTAGTCACCCGCGACCCCACATAAGTTTCCAAATCGGGTGTAATAGGCGTCTTACCACTCTTGGTATGTAATATACTATTTCAATATTCTAAATTAATGTTTTGAAATTACTTCACGGAGACTTTACTGCTCATTATGATGTTTGTCTATAATAAATGCGGCTTTCTTTAGGGTTATCGGGCTAATTTTGAGTGCACGAGTGGTATTCGCTAAATTATTTCCCTCATTGTGAAATAGACCAATCAGACATCACCATTTTTTCAATAAATTTTGTTTAGATGAGTGATTAAATCCCAAGACCTGTTTAATCGCGAATAAATTCCAAAATGTCAAATTCCATTTTTATTTATAAAATTCATTGTTGTTTGCTTTAATTTAAGTTACAGGAAATAATCTAGCCCTATAAATTTAAATGTATTAAACGATCTAAATATTTTTTGCATGATTGTGCTTTTTGGCAAATAGTTTCATGCAAAATAATTTTAAAATAAGAACACTCGACCGCTTCGAGGTCTCGTGTTTCTATTAAATTATATTGCATTCAACTATTTTCCAAGCAAAATCATGCTCAAAATATTTTGGATAGTTTAATCGATTAAATTTATAGGTCATGTGATTTTTTTGGCAGAACTAAATATTTATTTAACAAACTCTTGATGATATAATTTTACTGCGCTTGACACGTAAATAACAAGCGTTATGTTAACAACGATTGGGCTTCTATGGATATGTGAATTAAATTATGGCCTAAATTATGTAGATAGTCGAATGGTATAATACTGCTTTCTTTTTTTTTGATCAAACACAAGCATATAGGAACAATCCTTTAGGGCACTCTGGGAGTGGTGCGTGTGCGCAAAAAGCGATTCACGTTGGTTTTGAATCGTTGGAGGTTATATTCGTTGGGAAAAACGACCTCGGGAAGGTCGTTCCACAAAGATGCAGTTTCCTGAAAATTACCTTGGTTACGTATCCCAACAAAGCGTTAAATAAGCTTGATAGCAAAGTTTGCACGTAAACATTTCAATTCGGACATAATTTTTTCGCCTATGTCAAAATATTTATATAAAAATTCTATCGAAAATGGAGATTTTATTGATAAAAATCGATATCATTCAAACGATTAAGAAATTAATGTATTTTTATAAACTGCTGCCAAGAATTGTAAGAATTAGTGATAAACGACAAAACGAAAACTAATATGGAGGACAAAAATTTATCCCAGGTTAAACGGGTCTTGGGAATTATAGCCGTTTGCACAGGTTACACTTAAATATTATTTGTAGGTAAGTAGAACCTAAACGTAAGGTCCACCTTCATGATCATTTTGTTTGCTGAGGTTGCACTTATCTAAAGTTTAGCTTTATAGGTACAAGTGGCAACGGGACAAAATATAGTAACTAAGAATGTATAATTCCATGGTAATTATTATGTCATGTCAAGATTGTCAAGTCAACAAACTAAAAATATAATTTTTTTTCTGTGACGGGAAAAATGTTTGACATTTTATCTCTGTGTTGACAGGTAACAAAATGTCACTTTTTTTTAAATTAATTTTTTCCCCGGGTTTGTTCGGGTTGAAATGATGAGAATTACTTTTTCCGTGTAATATATAAACACAAGTAAAGGTAGATATTTAATTTTAGAATATTTTATTATATATTTTATTATATAAAAAGTTACATTTTCTTTATATCAAAAGTACAATTATTAAATGTGCATTGCATGAATGACATGTTCCTCTAAGTATTCGGTACAATAGTCGAATTTTCTGGTGTTAAAATTATATTTTTTTCTGCTATGGACACAATTGCCGTTGATGTACCTGGTCGGAAATCGTGTGTTATTTCAGCATTGCCATACGTTCTAAACACTTTATTGGCTATTTCTGTCCTGTGTGCTACTGATTCATCAACATACCCTTCAGCGACCGTCGATGACTTCCAACCGAGATGTTTCTTTAGTGTCATCAAGTCTCGCCCAGATTCAACTAAAAGTGTAGCAGACGATCTTCGAAATGAATGACCCGTATATAAGTTAACATTTTCAAGTTGAAGAAAATTAGCTACTGTTTGAGGTACCTTATAAAACTGATTAATACATTTTCCATTGTGATATGCATAAAATAGGCGGCGATCCATTGCTGCTGTTGGGCGAAGGGCTATGTACATTCGGTAAAATTTAACACATTTTTCAGTAACTACAAATCTCCCGTTTATTATTCTTTGTTTGCTTAATTTTCACAATTAATAACGTTCCCGAATCTTCAATATCATCTAATGTTACCTGACTGATTTCACAAGTTCGACAAGCTCCTGTAATCGCAAATGAAACTTAACAATTGAATAATTCGACCACACTGCTGATTCCGAAAAATAAGCCAATAATATCGTCTCCGACAGAGAACTGTATGTCTTTTTCATCTTCCATTCCATAAATCTTGAATACGGGGCTTCGTAAATTTTGTGGGATTTAGCTGGCAATAATATTTATATTATTGCCATACTTTTTCCTTTGTATAATAAATAACTATTGTTGAAGGGTTTTATTATTGTTCCTAATTATTATTTTTAAAAAGGGAAGAAAACAGTGAGGTCATAAGAGTAAAAGAAAATTAATCATTGTAATTACATAATACGGAAACAAAGAAATGGATGCTGTAACTTGTCGTCAAAAATTATGCTTGGAACAAAATAACAATTCAATTCAATTACCAAAAAAAAAACAGAGAATTATCGTAGACAAAGGAATCTCTTAAGAAATTGTATGATAATATATTTCCCCTTAACTTTCATCTAAAATAAATAGTGCAGTTTTTGTAACACGAAATCTTTGAAAAAAAGTAAGTTCATCAAAGAATTGAAAATATTCACTCAGATTATATCCTTCTAGGAATTCCATATTATATCACTACATTTAGTTCATCAATCTATTAAAATATTCCTTGAAATACATCCATTTTCATCAGGAAAGTGTCAAAATGGCATTAGAATCGCTTAAGGTCCAGTTTAAGCCGTCAAAATCTTCGGCTTATATTATCTCTACTTAAGCCTGACTTATGCGCTGGTTCAACGACTGTGCAACGGATAATAACATTTTAAGTAAAACTTAAAGTTAAGGTCCACCTAAAACGTCTTAAGTGGAACCCGTGCAAATAGGCATTAATCACTTATCTAAACAAAATTTATTCAAAAAAAATTATCAGTGTATTTCTCTTGTGAGTATGAGCTCTTTTACAAAAAAGCAGTTTTAAATTAAATTATTCTTTGTGCAAATGCTACAAACTCAAAAATAAAACTTATTTACTAATTTTAAGTTTTCAATTCGATAAACCATTAACTTGTGTCTTAAGTCCTAAACCTTGCTAGAATTTTAGCTTCAATGGCTAAGGATAGATTGTCACTTTCCTAAGTTACAGGAACTTACAGTGGTAGTTACCATAAATAGATTAAGAATCGAGTCTGAAGCTTAACGGTTGCATTGAAAGTTTGAAAAGTTTATTTCAATTTTAAATGAGAAATCAAAATGCTATTTCACTATAAATATTTTTTCTTTTTTAATAAAGCGTATAGCACACTCGACGCTGTCACGAAATCGAAGTTTTTTTTTGTGTTTTTCATTGTTAACTGATTGAGAAGCCTGAAGCTGAAGCTCTGAAGCCTTTGCTTCAGAGTTTCGTACAAGAATAATAAAATTTCATTTAAAGTCAGATTTTCATCGAAAACTTTTAAAATGTCTGGTAGCTAAGAAGTATTCAATCAGCTCGCTCTAATGTTGCGTTTTTAAACACACATTAGACGGCACTAGTTATATATACTGGGTTTAATAAATCTATGATTTGTTTTCTTACCTGTTAATAAGAATTTTTAATCCAAGATTCTCAAAGAATGGCAAATTCTGAACTAAAAACTTACTTATCTCTATCTTAAATCTCTGTTTTCGAGATATTTCCATTTTTACATTGATTTGTTTGATGCATTGTCATAATGGAAATATCTCGAAAACAATTAGAGATATTAAGATCGATATTTTAGAAATTGCCCTTCTTTGAGAATCTTGGATTATAAATACTTAATAACAAGTAAGAAAAGATCATAGATTTATTAAACCCTGTCTATGTAACTAGCTCCCTCTAATGTGAAACTTAAAAAATTTCTACAAATTCTCATTTCTTACTCATGAAAACATCTTACCGAACTTTCAATCCGATACAGTGAATCGTTTTTAAATTATGGCTTATTTTCACTTTCAATTTCTAGAACGAGAAACATTTCGAAAAAAACTTATATGACTTAATCGGCCTAGTTTGACGTTTACCATCCACAGTTGCTCTATGGCCCATAAGTTATGGGACACCCTGTATATATCTAAGCTAGATTTGGACGTATTGGTATTTTTGGAAAATGGTACTTGGGATTCAACGGATTGTAGCTTTCTAACGGCAGCCACACACATTCCGGAAATCCTCAATTTTTTTTTCTCCCGTATTACAGTCGGCAAAAGCCGTATTAGAGTCGGCAATTTTTTGTCTCTTGTGCCTGTAATGGCAATTATAATTGCACGGAATCATGCGCAGTACACCGTTCCAGATCCGCTGTTTCTCATTGCCAGAAATGGGGCAAGCGCCATTTTAATTACCATTGCCGGTGGAATTCTAGGGGTACCAACTGCTAACGAACAAACCCGCACTGATCGCTAGGATTTGTTTTTGTTTAGTGATCAGTGAATAGTGAGAAAAATCAGCTTTGTTCGGATTTGTGTTGTAAAAGTCGCACTTTCCTATTCTCAGCAATGTGAATGACAGAGAGCGTAATTTAGTTTTAGAAGGTTGGCAATAACACGGCTTTTGACATAAATGACAGAACACACGGAAACGTCAGAGAGTTCTATCTCCTCCATTTTATTTTCCTTGTGGTCCTCGTGCTGACGTGTTGTCTTTTGTTTGTTCGATCGGCTTTCCTGCATATTCTTTTTGATACCTATATATCGATTATTTCAGAGGAAATGAGTTTTAGAAAAGGGTAAGCACTTACCTACGATGTTTAATAATAATAATAATAATAACAATTTATATTACGAAAAATCAATATATAATACAATAATGTATTTATTTTATTACAAGAGGCGGGTAGAGGCATATCTATATGTATTTTCAGCACCCATCAATTTACGTGTTCCCTAGAAGCGACTACTTCCCTAATTAATGCATACGAGAAGCATCCAGTATTATACATTCCAACCCTGCCAGAATACCACAACAAAAACAGAAGAAATTATGCCTTAAAAGCCATAACAGAGGAGTTCAATAAATCTACATTTGCCAATTTATCCATAAAAGATATACAGAAAAAAATTCATGGCATACGAACTCAATATCAGAATGAACTGCAGAAAGTGAGAAAGAGTGAAACATCAGGGGCTTCAACAGACGAACTTTACAAACCGCGACTGTGGTGTCGATCTCCTGCAGTTCCTCATGAAAGGCATGGTAATTGTTTCTCAAGGAGAATCGAACATGCCAGCTGAGTTGGCATGAAGGAGAAACAGTAATGCAGGAGATGGAAGAATGGCAGGTAAGTTTAGGGATAATGAATACAAATTGTTGTCCATAATTAAGCCAGAGTACTATAATGAAACTAGTGTACTGAACGAATTAAAGCAATATATATTTACATATTAAAAAAAATATACTGTGAGTGAATTTTAATTAAGTTAAGTGTGATTTTATTTTAGCTGAAAAGTGAAGAAGTAATCTTCGAGGGAAAAGTTGACGAAATCAGCAATATAGACACTTCGCTTTGCTGTCGCCATCAGCATCTACATGTAGTAGAACACAGTCACGAAGTGACATAGGGGGCCATGCACGGAAAAAGAGGAAAAGGATTCGTGGCGAGAAAACAGAGAAAAGTCAAGATATTCTTGAAAGAGCAATAGTAACATTGCAAGCATTTACCACCACCAGCAGTTAATGATGCAAATAAATTTTTTGCACGATGAGGATCCTTATATAACATTACTTACTAATTTTAGGACTTCCCTTAAGTTTTATGTTTACTTTTACCGTTAATATGTTATTATTCAATAGTAATAATAGTATAGTATATAATAATAATTGTTCTATTGCTGCAAAAATTTGTTATATTTGGTTACCATTTCTAATTATCAAAGTGGCTCAAATAATATGGAATTCTTCATCACACATAGGTTCAGTTCAGTTTGTAAAATAAAATGTTTTCTTGCAGGACAGTTGAAACCGAGCTCAATAAAATTAATGAATCCGCGATGATGTGAAACATACAATCATGGAGGCAATATTTCAAGGGAATCGTTTACTGCACCAGCTATCTCGCGCATCAGCGTTATGATTTATGTGTATATGTATATGTATATGTAATAAACAATGTTTTGGAGAAAAAAATCGTTTATTATATTATTATACCGTAATTCCCACGTTCATGTTAGTATTCATTTGTTTACAATCAATTTATGCAAATTATAAATGTCAGTCATAACAATGAAAAAAGTATGACTAGCCTTCTAGGTTTATTACAATAACATAGCTATTAATTATCAAGTAATAATTTATAACTATCGTGCATCCAGAAGAAGAGTACAGCTGAAGCTTCCAATTCTTTACATAAACGACTAAAAAATATTATTTCACTAAAAATTAGACATAATTTGTAGTTGACTTATGTAAAGAACATAAAAACTATAACGTGTAAGATGCAAATCTCTTCTTCCGGCTGCCCAATATAATATAATATTATCAGCAACTAAATAACTAATTTGCACTTCTTTTGCAGTCCTGAATAAAAAAATCAGAAAAAAACAATCCTAAACTATTTTTTTAACCTTGGTATTGGGTGAAATTTATGAAAGAGGTCTAGAGATGAATCTAATGGCGTTTATCTATTTTACACAGGGTGTTCATAATAATCTTTCAAAAACGCCACATTTTAAAATAATTTTTCTCAAGTTTTTCAAACGGAACACCCTGTATATTATTTGGCTATTTGACGTAGAAATCATACACAATTTTTTTTGTAATACAGCATATAAGTTATATCCAGCTGTTTTCGAAATACTTGTAAATATCATAAACTATGTTCTTTAAATAGAGTTTTTATTGGGAAATTTTGTTATATGCGACTAGACTAATAATTGTAAACTAAAGTAAATGTTCAAAATAGCTTCCTTTTACTCTTAGAGTTTACCGTATTTTAGTTATTTCGATATAAATTTTAAAGGCCTACAATTTTGCTACTCTTTGTTAAAATCCAGCGGTAACTTTTTAATGGTTTACATGAGTTCATTTTCTTAATACTATTTTAATAACCTAGCATTCAATGATATTCCTTATTTTTTATTTTAGTGATTTATTAAGACATTTGTAAGGGATTAAAAACTTAACAAAATAATGAAACACAATGCCTTCGACCAAAATTTGTCTGGACATCTTGAAGAGTGCCTATTCTAATATTCTGAATGCCTCTCGTATTTTCATATCTTCTCGATTCGTAGGAGCTATAGCATAGAGTTGTGTATGATACACATAAAGGGGTTTGATTGATGTTTTAGTAGAGTGGACTGTATAATTAATAGGAATAGCTGGATCCATGAATATATAGGCACTTTTTCTATATACACTATTTATTAATACTTCAAAGATTTGACTTCACACTTTACAGGTTACAAGTTATATTTACACTTTTTATATACAAGGGTGCAAGATGGCGATTGCCAGGGCTTACTTAGATGCTCCCAAAAGGGCAGTGCTAGATAATTAAAATATAAATTATAGAACAATAAATAGGATAATTGTGGTGAGCTCGTGTTCTTACCGATCCAACGCCGTCGCTGAACGGGAATGTTACTTTCTAAGATGGCGTCTCCAGTGCTACCAAACACAATATTGCACTAGCGTATAAAAATATGGTGGCAACTTTACAGTATTGCCAACCTAAAATAATATCAAGAAATGTGTTGGATGTTGTTTCCAAACATGCTGGGGGGCCTAGAGTTTCACATGAAACCTAGACAATAATAGCCGAGTATAAATAAAAAGAAAACATTTTCTGTTTTCTGGTTTACACAATATTTACAAATATAAACAATATACATATAAAAATATATACGTTAAAAAATTTTTAATTACAAAACATGTCATCTATTGGCAAGACAGCAACCTTAGTCACTGACCTTAAAGTCCTTTTTGAGTTTTTACTTCAACAACTCTTACTTTATTGTCTTTTCCTGGAATAACTTTAACAATACGAGCCATAGGCCACTTCTAAGACGGCACATTATCTTCCCTTAAAATTACTAGCATGCCTTCCTTAAGGTTAGGCAACACATTGCGCCTTTTAGGCCTCCTTTGAAGTTGCTAATTGGCTCTAGGGCGACAGCTCTATTCTCTAAATAGTTTAAAAATTCGTTTAAAGTCGGCAATTTGGAGCTATCTCTATCAATTTGATATGCCCTGTTGGTGATTTGTTCAATCTTTCTGCTTAAAATGCCTATTAAAATCATGTCCCAACTATCACTGGGTTGATTTAAATTTTTTAGAGCTCCAATTTGTCGCTTTACTGTTGTTTGAATAAACAAGTATAAACAGTAACATAAACATACAATCATGTCCATTAACTTAAATTAGGCTAGAATTATTTCTTAACCTGTATTGGTTTATTTTAGGACTAAAGGTACTAAAATTGATATGTGAACCGGTAGCAGCTGCCATCCATTATAGCATAGATAAATTAAAAACAAAAACGACGCTATTGGTATTTGATTTTGGAGGAGGCACATTAGACGTATCCGTAATCGAGGTGGAAAATGAAAAATTCAAAGTTAAAGGTATTGAAGGAGATTCTTTTCTAGGTGGAAGGGATTTTGACAAAAAGTTACTAGATCATTTTATTCAGGATGCAAAGAATAAATTTTCTAATAATGAAGACAAAAGACTTCATGAACATTTACGCAGACTTGGAAAAATGTGTATCAAATTAAAAATTAATCTTTCCGTTTTGAATGAAGCTTCCTTGGAAATTGATCATTTTGGAAGAAATGAACATGAAAGTATTCCCTTGAAAATAACACGAGAAGAATTTGAGACTATATGTAAAGATTTATTTACGAGGGCATTGAACTTAATAACACAATGTTTAAATGAGTTGGACTTAACAACACTTGACATTGATGAAGTCTTACTTGTTGGTGGTACCACGAGAATTCCCAAAATATGTAATATGTTAGAATTATATTTTAGTCCTTCAAAACTTAAAAAAGACTTAAACCCTGACGTGGCCGTAGCACTTGGAGCAGCCGTTCAAGCAGCCATGCTTAAACGATCTTGGAAAAAATTGGAGAAATATGAAGTTATTGATGTAACACCATTAACTTTGGGATTTCGTTTAGATGGCGGGTTAATGGAAGTTGCCATAAAAAAGAACACTACTCTTCCTGCCAGATCAAATGCTATTAAAACATGTACTTCAAGAAATAATCAAAAATCTTGCGCAAAGGCTATTTTTGAAGGTGAACGAAAAAATTGTAAATTTAATGTACTTCTAGCAACTGTTTCTGTTGACAATTTGCCTCTAAGGAAAGCCGGCGATGTTAGCTTTAACACAATTTTTAATTTAAATGAAGATGGCATATTGGAAGTGGAACTCAAGGAAATTTCAGAAGATAACAAAAGCAAAGTTGTTGTCACTACTCATGACCATCGGTTGAGCCAAAAGAAGATTAAAAGCACTTTAGAAGAAGCGGAACAGCATAAAAAAGAGGATGATGATTTTGAAAAGCTTATTGAATATCGTAGGAAAGTTAGAAAATATATCCATTATATTTTATATGATTTAGATAAAATATTGGACAGCCAGCAACGACTTGATGTGGAAAGAAATTGCAATGCATTTATTGAATACACCGAAGATGTTGATGACAAAAATATAGGAGATCTTCGGAAAAAATATGAGGCTGTGAGACAAACACTTGATCCGATAATTAGGAATAAAATAATAGTTAATTTAAAACTCTGTGACACTTTAAAATAAGAGAGCCCAATAATAATTAGTTTGTCCCCTGATCAAATATGAGTGACATAACTTTTGTTCAAAAAATTATTAGGCATAAAATAATAAGTAGTTTCTTAAATAATCAAATATCAACAAATACCTAGTCCTACAACTAACATTAGTATTAACCGTTAACATATTTAGTACATTACTAGCAACCCATTTAGTACATTATTAAGCTAAATATGAAAAAACTGAAACATAAAAAAGACTTAAGCCATTTTTTAGTATACAACTAAGAATAGTGTTAACCGTTAACATATTTAGTATATTTCTAAGCGACACATTTAGTACATTATTAAGCTAAATATGAAAAAACTAAAACAACATTATCTTCATGAAAAAGACTTAAGCCATTTTTTAGTATACAACTAAGAATAGTGTTAACCGTTAACATATTTAGTACATTTCTAAGCGGCATATTTAGTACATTATTAAGCTAAATATGAAAAAACAGAAACAACATTATATTCATAAAAAAAAGATTAAAGCCTTTTTTAGTACTTCAACGAATATTAGTGTTAACCGTTAACATATTTAGTACATTACTAAGTGACACATTTAGTACATTATTAAGCTAAATATGAAAAAACAGAAACAACATTATATTCATAAAAAAAAGATTAAAGCCTTTTTTAGTACTACAACTAACAATAGTGTTAACCGTACATATTTAGTACATTACTAAGCGATATATTTAGTACATTATTAAGCTAAATATGAAAAAAACAGAAATAACATTTTCTTCGTAAAAAAAATATTTAATCAATTATTTAGTACTACATCTAACAATAGTGTTAACCGTTAATATATTTAGTACATTACTAAGCGATACATTTAGTACATTAAAAAGCTAAATATGAGAAAACAGAAACAACATTATCTTCATAAAAAAAAGATTAAACCCTTTTTTAGTACTACGACTAACAATAGTGTTAACCGTACATATTTAGTATATTACTAAGCGACATATTTAGTACAGGGGTGTCCATTTTTGGGTAGTTTTACGGGGTATCTCCGTTATTAGTAAAGATAGAAGGATGCGGTTTTCGCAGCACTATGCTACTTTTTTGTCAAACAGAAGATGCCGTAATCAAAATTTTTCTAGGCTGCCTTGTTTTTGATATACGGGATGTTTTTCAGAATTGTGCATTTTGGGACACCCCCCATATCTCAGTTACCCCGTAACGTACCAAAAAGAAATAAAATGTTCTCTTTGTAGTTTTTACGTAGAATCCAGTGACGTACTCAGATTATTTCTACATTCAATAGTTTTCAAGGAAAATAAACAGATTTGCTTTTTTTAAATCGGCCACCCTATATATTTTGTAATAATATAATTTAGTTTGTAACAAGCTTCTCAAAAATATATAACACTTTATTTTTAGTCTTAGTATTAGGCCCGAAATATACGTTTTTCAAAAATATACCTTTTTTTTTAGTAGGCCATGACGGGTATTTAAAACAAACAAAAGAAAAAACCGTTATATGGTCTGATGAGGCTTATTTTACCAGTACTGGCATGTTTAATCGACAGAATACGAGGTTTTGGTCTCAGGAAATCAGCATGTGATATATCCAATCGAACGGCAAGGCAGATTTGGCGTTAGCGTTTCATGCTTTATACTGAATAGCAAAATAGTTTATAATATATTTGAAGGTAGCCTTAATGCGAATAAATATTTGGAAATTCTGGAAAACGTTGCGCCAGAAATAATAGATGTGCCCTTAGCTGGTCTCAATAACTTGCATCTTCAACCGGATGGAGCGCCCGCTGGCAATGCCCAAATTGTAAGGGCCTTCCTAGATAATAACTTCCCAGGTCGCTGGATTGGAACTAATGGACCTGTAAGATGGCCACCAAGGTCACCCGTCTTGTAGGGTTTTGGATTTCTTCTTATGGGGATACCTTCAAAATAAAATTTATTCCATTCAGTACCAAACAATTGCAGATTTAAGAATTGCCATTTTAGGGAGTTACAAACGCGGCCGTATATTATTTTTAATTCTTTAAGGCGAATAAGAACCATATGTGAAACATGTCTAAGGCATAATGGAGAACAATTTGAGCAATATTTATGAGGGAGTTCAATAAATTTTCAATTTTTGTGTCTAATATTTAATCACACCAGTATTTTTTTAATATCCGTCATGGCATACTAAAAAAAAATGGTATATTTTTGAAAAACGTATATTCCGGGCCTAATACTAAGACTAAAAATAAAGTGTTATACATTTTTGAGAAGCTTGTTACAGACTAAATTATATTATTAAAAAATATATACCCCCATTTAAAAAAGCAAATTTGTTTATTTTCCTTGAAAACTATTGAATGTATAAAAAAATTCGAGTACGTCACTGGATTCTACGTAAAAAACTACAAAAAGAACATTTTATTTCTTTTTGATACGTTACGGATTAACCGAGATATGGGGGGTGTCCCAAAATGCACAATTCTCAAAAACATCCCGTATATCAAAAACAAGGCGGCCTAGAAAAATTCTGATTACGGCATCTTCTGTTTGTCAAAAAAGTAGCACAGTGCTGAAAATCCAGATCATTCTATCTTTACTAATAACGGAGATACCCCGTAAAATTACACAAAAATGGACACCCTGTACATTATTAAGCTAAATATGAAAAAACAGAAATAACATTATCTCATTAAAAAAAAAAGATTAAAGCCTTTTTTAGTACTACAACTAACAATAGTGTTAACCGTACATATATAGTACATTACTAAGCGACACATTTAGTACATTATTAAGCTAAATATGAAAAAACAGAAACAACATTATCTTCATAAAAAACAGATTTAAGTCATTTTTTAACTATATTAAGGGATATGAAAAACCTCATGATAATACTGTTCTTGTTATAATTCTAAGTTTTGAAAAATCCATTTTATACACATTCTAAACTCTGTATAGGGTGTCCCACTAAGGTCGGCGAGGCACGAGTTTATGGAAGCCACAAATCTTACGTCGTTGGGAAAAAAAATTTCATTAATTCATCAACTGAATCGAACAAGACAAATTGATTAAAAATATTTTGACATTTCCAAAACAACCGCTAGTTCAACAACATTAGTTTGTTAGACTTTTTTTGTCTCGTCGACAAAAACGGTGGGGAAAGTTTAGAAGAAAATATTTTTAAAATTGCTCTAGTCTCATTTTAAACATAATTGTACACGTTTAAATATACAAGTGTGGTCGTGATCGCTAGTTCACTCTGCGTCTTCTAAGAGAGTGTTTTTTACCCGTGATTATGTTTTTGTTAATTTTCTTAATAAAATTAAATAACATGATAGATTATTTTATTATTGTGCTTCCACAACACAAAATAGCTACGTTTTGGCGTAAACCGTAATTCGATATCTTTATTCCTTCTCCAGTTATTTACAAATAACAATTATCTTAAAAAAAATGCTAGTTACCTACTTATCATGATATCCATGGAAACAAAATGTTGCCAACCCTGCTAGATGCTAGAGAACGCCGACCTTATTGGGACACTCTGTAGATACTTAATATATAACTACTTAGATATTACAAATTGGATTGCAAACTCTGGATGCAATGTTCAATCGATGACATATCGATGGTCCATTACCAACAGCAGCAAGTCGACAAAACATTTAAGATTATTCATTGGTTAGTGCCAAAGGTATTTAATGTCTTATTATGGATTTATGTTGATTTTTTGTAGGTAAATAATAATAGAGGATGTTGTAACAATATTAAACGAGAAAAATAGAACGATCTTCTTACTTTTAGTGATGTTTTTGTGACTTGTTGTCATGTGAAACTGATGATTACAATACTTTACTTTACAGGTTTATTTCCCGTTTTTGTATATAATTATAGTATTCATAAAATAAAACAAAATTTGTAACTATTCTATTTTTTTAATTATTTACAATTAAACACGAAAGGAAACCCTAAATGTAAGATTAACACTAACAGAACATTTTATTCATTATTATTATTCTTTCTAGTACATCGCTTGTTATACAGTACCAAAAAAGTGTGTCATCCGATGATATATTTTTTTAAATTACATGTTATATATTTTATTGCTTATTTGGGTGTATAGTAGAAATAATACATCGATACTAAAATTATACAAGATACTTAATAAATAACGTTTAATAGTCTTATTTTTTTATTTTATTTATTTGTTTACATATTACATTTTATTTTACAATACATATCAACTTAAATAACTTAGGATTAGTACATTACGTATCAAGGGCCGAAAAGCCTCCGACGGCCCGAGATATGTACCGTATTTTTTTTTATGTGCTCTGAACCCCTGATGCCAAATAAATAAAGAAATTCTTCAGACAGTTTTCCTGTCAAGATGACATGAAAACACTCGCTCATGGAGAATGTAAATATCTATTTATTGTTTTTGACAAATAGGCTCGGTGGCCTAGTGGTATAGCGTTCGCCTTGTGTTCTGGGGGTCGCAGGTTCAAATACGGCACCCGGCATCTCTGGTTTTATTTATTTTTTTAAAAGTGCCCGAGTCTTTGAGGCCATTATAAATAAAGAAATTCTTCAGACATCTTTCTAAAACATCTTTGAAAAATTAACTGCCAATTTAAATTATATATAATCCGCTATTTATTATCGCTTGTAGTATGGCTCGGTGGGTAGAGTGTCCGCCTGGCGATGTGAGGGCCCCGGGTTCAAATCCCGCAATTCTGATTTTATTTATTTATGAGCACATGGTGACTCGCAGCGGGCGGGAAAAATCTTTCCCGCCCGCTTCGATACTTTCCCGCCCGCTCTCTTGGAAAACGCCACTTTCGGTGAAGTGAATATGTATGAAAAGAGGCACTTTCGGGACACTTGTAAAAAAAAATAATATGCATCATTATATTGTAAATACAATGCACCTAGGTGTTGCCACCTGTATGTGCATATTAAAATAAACTGTATATTTTGCTCGTAAATATTAATTTCAAGCTGAAATTATATATATAACAATCCAAAAAAAAAAAAAAAAAAACCTGTGTAGTAAAACAATTACATCAAAGCTCATTGAAACTTTTTAATCTTTTAACATTTGTTATACTAGATGGAATTAAGTTAAATAATTTTGGTGCAAGATATGTCATGGAGTGTTGATTTATATCTGTCCATATTATCGGCACTGCGCCAATTAACGGCACATCTGACATATAATCTCAAAAAATAAGATTTGTATAGGTAGGAAGTTAAATAACATACTTTTAGGTAAATCGTACAAATTTTATCTATGTCGTTGCAAAGACGAACGGTCATTGGTTAAAATTGGCAATGACAGTTGTCGTTATTATATGGATGAGTTCGCGCTAAACCGTTGTGCAAGTAATTTCTTATCATGCGTCTTAAGAAACGGGCATGCTTCAACATCATATTTTTTTTCTTTATTGATTCCTATTAACATTTTATTGTTTTTTTTTATATTGAATATTCTTGTTTTCAATATTTGGTGCTTAAAAACTGTTTTATTAGCAGTTTTTCATTTATTTTGCTGGTGCCGATAGTAGGTATGTTGAAATTAGTTATTTCGCCTATCATCGGCGTCCATGCCGATAATTGGTTGTTGGTCAAGGGCTACATTTGGGTTGATTTTAGCATAAACATTCAACTTAGCTTTAAAATGCCTTGTCATTATATGAAATATAAAATAAAGATACAGTCGTATCCACTTGTCACCATTCCACCAGTTCATACATTGCATCTGTGGTACTGAAATTTTGAACAAAGCCAAACTGATTCTTAGATAACATATCATTACAAGTGAGATAATTTACTAAACGGACCTTAAGACATTTTTCAAATATTTTCGCCAGATTTGAAATCACACTTATCGGTCTATAATTGCTGATATCCTCCCTATCACCGGCTGTATAGATTGGAGTAACCAGGGACCTTTTGAATTGTCCAGGCACTCTGCCAGTCTTGAAAATAAGATTAATAATATGGACAAGACAGTCAGCAAGACAGAGATGCAGGTGTTTTATTACCCTGCCTGATATATTATCCATACCCGGAGAACAATTATTTTTCACACTGTTTATATGTTCTATGATTTCGTTATAGTTTGTGGATTTTATCTACATTGAATGAATTGAATACATGTTCGTACTATTCATTTTTAATGGAGTAGGAGGAATTGGGACCTCCTCCGACATTCTCCCCCCAACGGTTATAAAGAATCTGTTGGGAAAGTCTGCAATTTCTTTTAGGTTAGTAGTTGTTAAGCCATTTTCATTTTTTATTCTAGACAAAGGAACCACTTTGTAAACTTTCCTTATGTCATGAGAATGTTCATCAATTTTATTTTGATAAAAGTTATTCTTTGTGAAAACAATTATTTTATTAAGACGGTTTCTATAATCTTTGTATTCTGATATTTTCTAGAGAGAAGAATTTGCTTTAAGAAATCTTTTTAATTTATCGCGTTTTTTAACAGATGTAATAATAGCCTTAGTAATACAGGCCTTAAGTTTTTTACGCCTATTTGTTGAATTAGATACAGTTTCAGACTGTTCAATAATAATATTCAGGTTATAAATAAGACAGTCAGTAGCCTCGCCCGCTTGCGCAGAAGTCAAAATGTGATTCCAATCTGTCTCAGCTGCCATAGAACTAAGCTTGTCAAAATCAACTCTTTTATACCGCGCCCAATTTGAAAAAGGTCTGTCAAGAATTTTATTATGAGAAATACTGAGCAGTATAGGTAAATGATCGTTATATCCTGTTCAATAATTTATGTGCAGATTTTTCTAGAGATGGATTTAGTTTTTTCACGCATAAAGATATGATCAAGACAAGAGTTGCTCTCTGGCCTTATAACATCATGACATAGTGCCAGGAAACCATTTGAGTTCATCAGTGTCAAATACTGATTGACACTTAGGTCATTATTTTGCAACAAGTTGATATTAATGTCACCCAACGCCATCACCAGATGCTGCCTGGAAAAACATTTCTAGATCATTAAGAAAAACATCGATGCCTGAAAGGTAAAAGGTTATAAGCGACATTTATTACTTTTTACAGTAGACCAATTTAAAGTCAATTTTTTTTAAAAATAATTCACAACTTAGTTTTTAGTTAATAAATTCAAATGCTAAAACTGCTAAAGTTAATTTTAGAACGTGATTGTTCTTTTCCTTATAAATTATTGTTACTCGAATCATCTGATGTATAGGTAGTGTCGCTTAAGCAAATTCGCTCCTAAATTTAATTTCAGCAAAAAGGGCTTAAGGTACTTCATTAAGATGTATGTGTCATAGTAAAAGTTCCTAACAGCCAATATGCTCAAGTAGTAACAACAAGTAAAACAAACTAACGTTCAAAATTACTTCAATTTTTTTTCGGTAATAATGAATAACCATTATGAATCACAAAAAATAATTTAAAAACCTAACTTTTATTTTTAGGGCGAATTAATAATATAAGATTTTAGGATATGATTTACGATGAGGAATTAATATAACATTTTTGAATACAATTTTTTTATTAGAAACATACAAAAGATGTGTTGAAATTCCAAACAAGAAAGCAATAAGAATTTTTATATAAAATAACATTAAATTCTAAAAGTAAAGGTACATTTACTCAAAGTCTTCATCCTCCAAATCTGTCTCAGCTAGAGTATCTCTGATATTAGCAGCAACAGGGATATTGAGATATTCATGATGAAATAGGGGAGGTATCACATTGTTTGAACAAAGTTTATTTAGGTCGTCGTATTTTTGTTTTGATATGGGTATAAGTGCTTTGTAGCAGCTAGTTGGAGTTGCTCTCACTTTTGTTTGAACCTCGATTTCGTAGCTTGGTGCCTTATCATCCATAGAATTTTTTATTATTATTTTGTTGGGATCTCCTTTCTTAAGAGTACAGATGCGAATTTTACTTATTTTTCCGGTTAAGTTTCCCTTAAAATATTTTTCCCCAAGCACATCCCATTTGTTAAAATCTTTGAAAGTTAAATTTTCCACTTTATAGGGTCTAGGATCCTGTCTAGCCGTTTCGAAAACAGTGTACCATTGTGATGGACCCCATATAATTGAATGTTTAATGTTTCTTTCTATAACGGCATGAACAGAATCCACAGGCATGTATGTATGTCCTGAGAGCAAAAAGTTAACTTGAATAGTTTTAATACATGACGTACAGTTTTGTAGCGTTGCATGTATCATCGCTAACATTGTTCGGTTTCGATTCTGACCGGGACAGCAGTCACAATACAAAAGCAAATGAGTTACAGTTCCGCGGTTATCAACCATTGTAATATATTTGTTCAAAATGGTTGCCATTTCATTTGCTCCACGCTTCCCATTTTTCTCATCCCAATAATAGCAAAATACGTCGCGAGTGCCACTTTCATAAAACGTAAGATTGTATACTGAAAGCTTGCGTGAATAGTATAAAAGCATACTCTCACCATGAGGGGTATTTAAGACCTTTTGGAGGTCGAAACTTACACACAAGGTTCCAGCATTATTCTTGTGGATGTTTTGGTGTGCTTTAAAGCGATTATAGGAATGTTCTTTTTCGGCCAAATGTTCTAACTTTGCATGCTGCATAGCTTCATCGGGGGTATCTAATCGCTCAAACCGAAGACATTTTAGACATTTATCTTTTTTAGGGACATGAAATCCTATATTAAAGTTTTCATTAAAAATATTTCTAAACACTCTTTCACCAACTACGTCTACTCCCTTTTCAATATTAGCTTTTTTGTATATCTGGTATAAACAAGATAAGTTTTTAAACTCTTGGGGCAAGTATACACGGTTCGAGTCTTTGCGGGTATAATGAGATGGTATGGCTGGGAGTGACTTGATAAAGTTATTTACTACCATTTTAGAGCTGTCCGTAGTTTTATTCGGTGGAATACTTTTACCCCTCATATCCTCTTTGGCTGAACCAAATGATGCGTTGCTAATTGTATAATAAATGAACTTTTGAGAAACATTCAACGTATCGCTTAAGAATTGGAGGCAAACATTTCTTTTACCTTCACCCTCATTTATAAAGTATTTAAATGTAAATTGTCTTTTATCTGACTCTGAAGATCGTTTTCTTTTAACTGGCAATTTTTTTGTCATACCAACAATCCAATCTTTGCGACGATCTGGAGGAAGATTCCAAAAATGATCAAAAATTTGTTGTCTTCTTTCTTCTGATATGGCTTCACAGTTGTTACCACATTTTTTGCCTGCACATGGATTGGGTTTAATCTTTTTTGCAGGAACCACAGCGCCGTTGGATTTTGTATATTCCTGACCGGATCGTCTGGCTTCTTTTTTTATTTTTTCTTTATTTTTTTTCTTGGTTATATTTCCTAATTCCCCCACGATATTTTCCTGGTTACTATGTACAGTTTCTTGTTTTTTATTTTTATTTTTTTTCTTCTTTTGTCGTTTGATTTTCGAGCCATTGCTTGATAAAGAATCAGAATCAGACTGTCCTTCCCACAAGTCTGAATCATCATCGCCATAATACTCGGCTAAAAAAGCCTCATCTTCAGATAAATAATCCATATATGCGCCAGTTTTCGATTGTTTTGTTCTAAGTGACTTTTTGTTGATATGAGTTGTTGGGCCAGGGCTATTTGAATGAGCATTTTTTTCAGAGTATATTTGAGATTCATTATTTGTTAAATGCAGGAAAATATCAAATGACTTGCTTGTACCTGCTACGTTCAGATTTTCTGTTTCGTAATTTTCATTTAAAACATGTGATAAATTACCTAAGATCACTGATTCTTGCATATTTTCCGATTCAGCTGGAATACCATTTATTTCACCTTCATCGCAATGTCCTTGCAGGCAAACCATAATATGGTGAGGTTCTGCATTCTAAAAAAATAAAAATTTGCATTACGGTCGTAATTTAAATCATTACGAAACTATTTTTTTTGAAATTGTAATATTTAACTTACAAAATGAAAGTAGATACATTTCAAAATTTAACAATATACCTGTGAACTTTCTGCAATACCTTCTTGCTGCACATGATTGGTTATTTCATTTTTATGAATCTCGGAAATTTCCTGAAGCAAACACTCAAATTAGCAACTTCACTTAACTTCTAAATTTAACAGATGTAAAATTTCAAAATTTTTATAATTTTAAAATTACCTTCTTATTATTGTCGAGCACACTAAAAAGGTCCTTGCTCATTGTTTCTTTATCTTTCTCAGGTATTATTGATCGTTTTGCTAACTCCACAAGGTGTTTCCCTCTTAAGTTACTCATTGTTCTCTAAAATTTTTACACTATCACAGCTTTGATAAAAAAATAACATAATTTGTATAATAATAGTATTAACTTTTCTTAAAACTTTCTTTTCAACACATAGGACGTTTAATTTAGGAACTCTTACTTTTTTAATGTATTGAAGAGAGCCTAACCAAATATTACTTACTTCGATACCCCTTTTTCCACGGCACTGTTACACTTTACTGTTTGACAACGTGGCTCAACGGCGTGAAACTCACTCTTACAGTGCTGCGGGTGCACTAAACTAGAAACTACACACAACAAGCTTAGACAATCCAGTAAGCATCGATGTTTACCGAAGCGACAAGTCCGAATATGCACGAAGGTCATTATGTACAAGGACACGTAAATTAGGATACTGTAGTAACGTCTTAATAGCCCTATTAATTTTTAAATGCATTAAATAAACTAGCATAAATGAAATTACCATCATAAACTAGAAACAGGTAAAAAAGGATAAGCGCCATTTTCTCAAATTTATTCGCAGCGTAAAACAGTTTAAGTAACACTTAAGATTCTAAGGGCGCCAATGAAAAACAGTCTAAAGAATAAAGAGTTTACAAAGTTATTTAGAGTAAAACAGGATAAACGACAAAATATAAAAAGATTTGGAATTTCCAAATGGCGCAAGGTCGGTTTTCTTTTTTGCTATATAATCTAAGTAGCAATATTTTAAAATCCTCTTAAATAAGGTCGCTTAGTAAAGAAAAATGTACATAAATATCAAGTTTCACGATTGGCTTAAGCGACAAATAAATAATCGTAGCCAGCTCAAATATATACCATCCGACGCAGAATAAAAAACTACACTTAGTGGCGTTCAAACCACAATTTCTTGAAAAATGTCGCTTACACCCTTTTACCTTTCAGGCATCGACATGTATATTAGACGATGGAGTTGACATTGACGGTCAATATAATATTCGTTATGGTAAGTAGGGGAGACCGGGGCACGTTGTAACAAAAAATATTTACCTTTCTTTTTCTTGGAACTGTTTTCACTAATAAGATTTTTTTTTGCATAAATTGCTACTTACATATGTGGTAAACAAATTGATTAAATATATTTTAAAAAATCTTTAAAAATAAAACAGCCCGCTTTAATTTAAATAAATCGGAACCGTCGTTACAACGTGCCCCGCTTCGGGGTAAAAAGTAACAGTAAGCGGGGTAAGTTGTACCGTATATTTTTAAAATTATTTTAGTCATTTAAATATAAATAGGAACATAAACATTTTTTCAAAAGAATATAAATAAACATTATTTAGTATTTGAATACATTTGGGTATTACTTTTCGCCATCGGAATCGCAATGATGGCAGATATATGGAAAATTACTATCAGTGCAAGCCTCATGGGACCACATTTTACACTGCCGGCACCGAATCCACTGTTCGTTGGGTTTACTATTTCCATATGCTTCAGTGCAAACTAAACAAAAATACTCGTCTTCTGAAGAATCGTCTGATTCTACGAAAACCTTCTTCTTCACTTTCTTCACTTTTGATTTTATAATTTCTTTGGATTTTTTGGACTTTCGATTATTTTGTTCTTCTTCCAGTGCATTTTTCTCTGGCGTGTCAGTAAGTACCGCAGATTTTCTTTTTTTTCGACCCTTAAGTGTTGCCTTTCGTTGATCAGCTTTAGGAAGTGGGCGAACAAACTCGGGAGAGAATGTAGTCTTGTATTTTGAAGTTATGTAGGAAGTAGTTTCGTTTAATCCTGATGTTGAAGCAACGGGCTCCAGGTCAGCTATTTCAGAAGAGGAATGTGCTATTGTTGATGCATAATCTATTACACTAGCTTGTAAATTCGACGTGGATATATCAGGAGATTCCTGAGATAGATCAGCTAACGTCGTAACATCATGTTCTAATTCAACTGTTTGAGAAGATGAAGGAAGTGATGGTGGTGGTTGATCGGTCACACTTGATGGTAAAAATTCATCGTCGCCGAAAATATCGCGGTTAAAAGGTTCTATGCCAGAAACTTTAAAACCTTTCATTATGTTCACTGGAGTGGTTGCTAGTGGTAGCGCATCTCGAACCATTGACGGGACGTCGTAAATTGTCATTGACTTTCCCGGGTTGTTTCGCAGCCAACTGTCTTGAGCAGAAGATAAATATTTTTTGAAAGGACCATATACACTCCTGTCCAATGGCTGGAGACGGTGTGAACAATGAGGAGGAAATGACATCATTACCACTCCATTTTCTCTTGCGTAGTTTATAGTTTTTATTGCTAAATGGGACTCATGATTGTCCAACAATAAAAGGATTGGATGTTCTTTCGATGGCTTAACATGGGCTACGAAGTGTTCCATAAATTTGTAAAATTCTTCTACCATCATCCAGCCAGAACCATTCGCTGCACCAATTGACCCTGGAGGACCATCTCTAATGAAGTGGTCCTGGAATTTTTTCCGGGGGAAGAGAAACATGGGAGGTGTAGAATTCCCTATCGCGTTTACGGCAACACATACAGTGACCAGGACCCCTCTTTCACTTGAAGTAATGCCACCCACCTGCTTCGTCCCTTTTACAGCAATAACCTTGGATACTTTCTGCACAGTGGTTACCCCTGTCTCGTCAAGGTTCCATATTTTTGCAGCTGTGAAACTGTATCTATCTCTTACGTTAGCTAGTTTATCAAAGAAGAGAGCAACATTGGTTTTATTAAAATTCGTTGCTCTTTGTAAACTTGTAGGTTCTGGAGTCCTAATAGAGAGATCACTATTTCTTTTAAGAAAAATGGTTAGCCAATCTTCCCCGGCAGATTTATTTCGTTTCCAGGAATCAGGAACTTTAATATCATATTGCAACGCACACTCGTAAGCAAATTTTCGCACTTCTTTAGGCGTCAACCCAAAATAAATTTTTGAAGCGTGCTTTAAGTACTCAACTAAGCTGGATGACTGCTGATCATTAAAAACTGGACGTTGCCTATAGCCAACATTATCAAACGTGACACGTCCTTCGGAATTTTTTACTTTCTTCACATATCTATAGAGAGTCACGTGACAGATATTTAGAATATTTGCCACAGAACGTATAGACTCCTTATTATGTATCACTCGGTTTACTGCCTCTTCCATATCTTCTTTGGAAGTGGAACCTCTTGTTGTTTTTTTAGTATACGTCCTCATCCTAAATAATAAAACGTAGTTATTTAGGTATACATCGCACATAGGAACCTATATCGGGGTAAATTGTAACATGTTACATTTAGCCCCGATGAGATTGTTACAATTTGCCCCGGGCTTGATTTTTTTCATTTTGTAGAAGCTGATAAAAAAGTGAACATAAATTCATGGAAAACTTTCATCAATATAATAACCTAGACTGCAACGATTAATTTATGATATAGAAAGTCAATTTTACCCGGTCTATAATAATAATAATTTGGAATTAAATGACAATGTCGAAATTTACTTACGTGCTTAAAATATTAACAATCTTAGAAAAAACACCAACTAAAATGTCTGTTGCTCGACTGTCTACATGTAACTGACCTTCAGGGTGTTCTCTAGAAGCCTGCCTATAATGCAGGGTTGCCAGCTTTTAAATCCGGCAAATATTTGGTGTGTTACAACTGACCCCGTGTTACAACCTGCCCCGGTCTCCCCTACTGAGTTCAAAAGTTTGATTAATACAAATTATACACGTTGTCCAACATTTAGTGTCAAACTTTTCGAATTTCAAAGCACTTTCTTATTTTCAATGGAAGTCCAGATATATTTTTATGCGGAATTAAAAATCAAACATTTTCGTAATTACAGCCCTATCGAAATTCCTAACACAGAGTTATTTACAAAAAACTCAGTTTATCAACTATTCCTATTGCCATTTCAATGAATAAATTTTTCAAAGCCGCCTTCGATTTTTATTCATTACACCAGTATTCTGTAAACGTTTCAACTTATCCTACAAAAAAGGAATATTTCCATCTTGCTGGAAGACGGAGCGAGTCCAGCCTATTCCAAAGAAAGGTAAGAGAACCCTGCCTAACAATTATCGACCAGTCGCATTACTTTCAGTTATATCAAAAGTAATGGAGAAAGCTATTAACCAACATCTTCTAAAGTACCACATTATCAGCGACCATCAATATGGTTTTCGGAAGTCCAGATCAACTGGAGATCTTCTAGCCTATGTCACCCATATTTGGAACAACGCAATCGAACATCATGGGGAGTCTCGGGCTGTTGCACTGGATATTTCTAAAGCTTTTGATCGTGTTTGGCATGAGGGGCTTCTAAGTAAACTGCGATCCTATGGTATGCCCAGTCGATTCTGTGCATGGCTGTCTAGCTTTCTTAAGGACCGCTCTCTGCAAGTGGCGATTGACGGATTTCTCTCAGACACCTTCACCATCAATGCCGGTGTTCCTCAAGGGTCCATATTGTCTCCCACTCTCTTTCTTACTCTACATTAACGATCTTCTAGTGAAAACAAAAAATCCGATATTTAGTTTTGCTGACGATAGCACACTTATCTCATCCACGTTGTGGCAATCGCCAAGATAGCTTCTCAGAAGCTTTGGGTACTTTTCCGAACCAGAAAGTTGTACACACCTCAACAACTTTTGACACTATACAAAGCCCAGATTCGACCATCACTAGAATACTGCTCTCATCTCTGGAGCTCTGCACCCAAACATACTCTTCGGCTACTGGATTCCATCGAAAGGATGGCTATTCGTCTGATCGGAGCCCACGAGCTGACGAAGAACTTCGACAGCCTAGAACATCGAAGACAGGTTGGGGATTTGACTCTCTTTTACAATATATTTTCATGGAAGGTGCTCGGCTCACCTTGCCCTCTTAATTCCGCCCAGAGCGACAAATAGCAGAAATACACGACGAACCACTACCGCCCATCCATATGTGATTAAGCTTAGTACTACTCGAACTTCATTATTTAAGAATTCTTTTATCTGGAGGACTTCATCCTTGTGGAACGACCTTCCTGAGGTCGTTTTTCCCAACGAATGTAACCTCCAACGATTCAAAACCAACGTGAATCGCTTTTTGCGCACACGCACCACTCCCAGAGTGCCCTAAAGGATTTCTCCTATAGTGCTTGTGTTTGATCATAAAAAAAAACTACCATTGTAATAGCGGTTAAAATTAGTTTTCTGCAAATAACTCTTAATGGTTTATAAAGTTCGTGCAGATTGTTAGATCGTATTTATTAAGCATCTTGTATAATTTTATTAACGATGTAATATTTATATTTTTATTAGTTTTTAATGGTGCAAAACTGAGTTTTTTAGTTTTTATTTTTTTTTCTCTCATATTATCTAACCGATTGCAATAGGAATTTGTGACCATAAGAGACATCCAAAAAAGCAATAAAATATATGGCATATAATCTAAAAATATACCAAAATGACGTCACACTTTTTTGGAACTCCCTGTATATTCAAAAATATTTCCCTGAAATGCTCTCTAAGCTACAGATAAAGTGTGCAAATGAGACAAGGTAAGAAGCTAGCCGTTCCAATTTCGCCTGGTGCGCGCGGTGACACAGGGAGAGCCATTTTTATCTTATGGAGATATACATAGTGTCCGGGAAAATGTGGGAAATCTCCTAGATATGAAGGAAACAAGCGAAAAGAGTACTACTACAAGTTCATAATAAACTTTTTTCGTATATGCCTCCTCTTCGGAGATATGGGCTCCCAAAGAGCTCGAATGGAATAGTTTTTTACACATAATTATTGAACCACCAGGTATATTTAAATTTTCTTTTAATATGATGTATACCAGGTAAGACCCTTCAAATTACTATCCAAGAAAATGTTGTGTGTGTGACACTCATGGCCCTTTTTTTTTAAACTCCCTGTATGAAGAACTTTGGACAACGGTTTTTTACATACCTTTAACTATGACTAAAAATTAAGTACTCTTCGATCATGTCGCTAATCCTAACCGTTTTCGAGACAACGTATTTATACTGAGTCCCATTAACTTCTCGCTGGTTAAATATGAAAAAGCGGAATTTTGAGGTTCAGTATTTGATAGGAACAAAGATGTATCTCTTACCGAGATAAGCCACATACATGATGTCGATAATTAAAATCTCGTTTTTTCGAAAACTGTTAGGATTAGCGACATGCATGTAGAGTATTTCATTTTTAGTCAATAGTTAAAGGTATATAAGAAACGTTGTCCAAAGTTCTTATCATACAGGGAGTTAAAAAAATGTCACGAGTTCTACAGATAGTCCGTCTGTAATAACCTCCCTCTTTGGTATTACTAATCGTCTAGGATTTTCATTTAATAAAAGGACGGTTCTAGTTCAAACTCTTATTTTAATCTAAATCATTTTTAATTTACAATTACATCCAAATCTAAGTGTTACGAGCAATCACCTTTTGATGTCACAATAAGTCTACTAAGCATAACACTGACGAAATCGTTAATTGACAAAATTAACTATTTCATCCTCACCTAGTATCCGTTCGGAATCAGACTACTAGTGGTTATACTTATATTGCACGTCCCTGCAGCTGTGAGTAATTCACAACCATTTCTTGGATACTAATTTGAAGGGTCTTACCTGGTATACATCATATTAATAAAATAAAATTTAAATATACCTGGTGGTTCAATAATTATGTGTAACAAACTTGATTCCATTGGAGCTCGTTGGGAGCCCATATCTCCGAAGATGAGTCCTATACGAACATAGTTTACATGAATTTGTAGTACTCTTTTCACTTGTTTTCTTCATATCCGGGAGATTTCCCAGATTTTTCCGGACACCCTGTATATTGGCCTTAGCGATTTTAATTGTCGTTTGAAGGTATTAAAAGGTTTTACATTTAATAGTATGTGAAATGAAAGAATACTATCATGGTATTTAAGTATATTAATTTCATAAAAATATAATACACATTAAAGCTAAAATACCGCTAAAAAAAGACAAAATTCCGGAAAACTTTTAAAATGTTCGGCGAGACTTGTAATCCATCACATAAACTTTTTATTCGAAGAATTTTAAAGCGGCGCGGCGGGGTTTCTGCCAGAACGTTAAACTAAAATAAACAAAAATAAGATAAGTCTAGGAAGATAAACTATTGACCTCTTTCTGCACTGATGACTTATTTATTTATTCAAACTTTAAAATAAAACGATAAAGCCAGTGATGCTTCCACTCTGATGTTATTGTGAATGACGCGACACTACAAACGAGGTAAGCTTTAAGTATTTAGATAATAGTAAAATAATTAAATAATTGGTAACTAAAATTTCAAAATCAGATTTTGTTACTAAACGCTACTTGTCGACTATTCGGTGGGGCCAAAAAAATGACCGCATTTTTCTTTTTTGAATAACTTTAATGTTTAAAATCATTTTTGAATCAATTTTGCGGGACATATTTACCAAAGTATAAGTTCTCGTAAAACGAATGTAAAAGTAATAAAATCGTATTAGAATATCGTACAGAGAAGGTTAAAATTAGAAGTTACTTTAAACAAGTCGCAAAAATAAGTAAGAAATGTATTTCATCTTTAATTTGTTGACACATATGTGAAGAACATTAGTCACATCAATAAAAAGCTTACGGGTAATATTATCTGCCAAAAAAACATTATTTGAGAAATTGTTCAATATGATCTTCGGTTTGTTCAGTGCGTTTCTGTAAATATTTTTCCATTGATTAATTACACCATGGTTGGTAGATTATTATTAGAGGAAAGAAGGTGCTTATTATCGCATACTTTGCGTTTTGACCTATGAAAAAATAGTTTTCAGCTACCTATATCACGAGTATGTATTGGTATAGCGTCGCAAAACCTATATTTTTTAACGATATTTAAAAAAATATAATTATTCCATACATATTTCGAGGGCATAACTCTTCATCTTTAGTGGAAAGTTAACTGAGAAAACTTATGACATTGTCCTTATGACAAACCTTTGACGGCACTTAACCATAGCCTATTTTGGCTTGGTGGTCATTCTAAGTTTACTTATTCCTATGATTTTAAGTACCGAGATGCAGAACTAAGTTGAGATTATGTGCGTCTAGGATTATCATTTTATAATAAAAATTAACTATAATAGTTACTTTTCTAACAGCGCGCGGATATGATCAATTTTTCCCAATCATTTTCGTGTAGAAAGTTGAACTCTGCGGCACTAGTTCACCCATGCGTACTTTGAAAATATCGATATATTTTATGGAAACTAGTAGATATCAGTGTCATATGTATATACATGGTGTCGTACTATGGCCTGCGAGGTACGATATTATAAGCCAGAAACATTAGGTCGTTGAGAACAATAATTCATTGACTAAATCGACCAAGAAGAATTCATATAAAGTCCAAATTGACCGCTAGGGGATGCAATAACTATGATATATTTGATGTTATTTGTTCCTAAAACTTTTTTCGTATCGTCGATAATAAAGGTGGGGAACCTTGTAAAAAAACATATGTGTAAAATTGCTGTATCTTCTATACCCTTTATACAAATTTAATCAACATAAGCTCGTTTTAAAGATAATTTTACACTTAATAAAAATCCGACCGTGATCGTGATCGTTAGTTCACATTTCCTAGTTTAGAGGGCGCTGTCTTCCCATGATTCGTATTTTAAAATTCTATAATAATAAATAATAATTAAATAGCAATAGCTAGATTTCACTTAAACCGCTTTTTTATCAAACATAAGCATTATAGGAAAAGTCCTTCAAACAAACTCGAACAAATCCTTTAAGGTACCCTGGGAGTGGTGCGTGTGCGAATGAAGCGCTTTATTCGGGTTTGTCCGAAATTCGAGAACAAACGTGAAGCGCTTTATTCGCATACGCACCACGTTTGTTCTGAATCGTTGGAAGTTGGAAGTTATATTCATTGGGAAACATGACCTCAGGGAGGTCGTTTCGGGTTTAATTTTATTAAGAAAATTTCAGAAAACCGAATTATGGGTAAATACCGGCCTCTATAAGACGCAGTGTGAATTAGCCATCATGATCACAGTCGGATTTTTTTTTAATCTTTAAAACGAGCCTAAGTTGATTAGATTGGGAAAAAGGATATATAAGATAATACAGTAAGCTTCCCTCGCCCTTATTATAGACGACTGAAAAAGTGGAAATATTTTGCACAAATTATTCTTGATCAATTTATAGCCGTTTGCACGGGTTTGTTACATTAATTCATAGGTAAGTGCAACCTGAATATAAGGTTCAACCTCATGATCATTTCGTTTGCTGAGGTTCCAGTTATCTATAGCTTAGCTAAGTTGTAGGTAAAAGTGGCAAAGGTGCAAAATGTTGTAACTAACAATGGATATTTACATGGTCATCTATAGTGTTGTAACTATAGCGCCCTTATTATCAGAGTAGGATAAATATAGCGGAAATGAGGTCAGCCAAACAATTAATCAATTATAATTTCCCAAGGTTTCGTTTTTCTATTAGAACTTCTTCAGGGCAGTACATCCAGGCCACAATCTATTGTTTTGTTTTAAGAAAGACCATTTTTTGCGAATCACACACATTTAAATCCATAAAGAACGAACTGTCATTTTTTGTATCTTTTGACAGTTCGCTCTTTGTGTATATAAATGTGTGTGTTTCGCCAAAAATTATGGTCCTTAATAACAAAACAATAAATTGTTGCCTGGAAGACTCTGCCAATTGACCCCTGAAGAAGTTTTAATAATCAAAAAGAAACGTTGGGAAATATAATTGAGTAGGTAATTTGTTTGCCTGCCCTTATTCCCGTTATATTTATGGTAATTCTTATGTCATGTCAAGATTGTCAAGTCAAAAGAAAAAATATTGTTGATGGAAGATTTTATTATTATTTCTAATTATTATTGTTAAAAAGGCAAGAAATGAGTGAGGTGACAAAGAAAGAGCCCCTAATTCCTCGGCTAGAGAAAAATCAGTTTTATTACACATTATAATTATATATAAAGGCGTAATCGAAAACAAAAAAAGCAACTGTAATTTGGCGTCAAAAAGATTATGCTGGAACAAAATAACTTCTAAATTCAATTACCAAACACCTGAGAATCTCTCACGAAATTGTATGAAAATATAAAAAAAATATGCCAGAAAAGAAGTAAGCAGTGGAGGAGAGCAAGAAATTATTAAAACAGAGGGAGCCCAAATGAAAACCCCAATAGGGATGCTATCACAGGGTTGGGTATTTTAAATAAAAAACAGTTTTTGGACTGCCAGATCCTTACGATTGTGATGAGGAAGACGAAATTCGTCAGTCATCTGTTGGCACCTTAGCTGGCAGTGCGCACACAGGAAGTAGTGTTGTGATTGACGATGGACAATATGACCATGATCATTCATATTGAGACCAATCAATGGTGTGTGAGAACCAGACCACAATATAGCCCATGGCCACACCAACTTCAACGAAATTTTAGTGTACAGTAAGTTTTAGTTTTCACTCCGTAATGTCATTTACTAGGTGTTACATTTTTACAATTGTAAATTAACAAAATAATTTTTGAGATACTACTAAAAAATAATAAACTGGAATTTATTTCAAAAAACCAATTTATAAAAAATATGGGGAATATACAGGATGTCCCTGGATGGGGTTATCTATACCACAAATAGACCTAATTTTTAATTTCTCGTTCTTTATAAAAAAATTTTGCTTGTAAAAATATTAAGATAGAAAACTTAGTTTTTGTATACAGTCAAAATATTGAAAAGTAGAACGAGAAATTAATAATTAGGTCCATTTGTGGCATAGGTAACACCATCCAGGGACTGATGAATTATCTATTTTAGGTTAACTTTGAGACAGCTTACGCTAGAAGGAAAGGAAGTTGCAGATCAGCCAACATTTACTTTAACGAAGACCAAGAATAAAAAGGATCAGAATGTAAGTTCAAAATTTTCGAATGTAAATAAGTAGATATTACGTTTACAACCTACAGCTAACAAAATAATCTTATATGTAGTATGTGCTATTCTGCAATGATATAATACATAATGTATTCGAACCTTACGTTCGTTAACATAGGAAATCTGGCTGAATATTGGCTCCCCTGTACATTCTTTAGAAAAACTGCATTATAACTTCTTGCAGAGGCCGACATGGTAAACCCATATGCCGATTTGAATACATTTTGGTGAGCCAATCCAAAGCTGTGCAATTAAACGTAATGGCAAAACCACGAAACTCTCAGTTCCAGTATACAGCAAACATCAGCAAATTAAATTTTGATATTGACAAAATGAAAATTATCGTCTGACATTTTTTCATTATTCGTTATGTTCAGTTTTACGTGAATAATGTCGTGGCAATAACATAACGTCATTGGTGCTTGCTGTATAACCCGGACTATAAGTGTTTCGTGGTTTTGCTATCACATTTAATTGAACAGCTTATGATTGGCTCACCAAAATGTATTCAAACTTGGCACATGCGTTTTCCATGTCGGCCTATTCAAGAAGTTACTTAGAACTTTACTGGGGAGCCCGTATTCAGCCACCTCAAAAATTACATACGATTTCCTATGTTCAACACAACGTTGCATCACTCGGTGTAAATTTAAGCAAAGAAAAAACGTTATAATTTGAAGAGCTGATTGTACCTTGAGGAGGAAAGGAGGGGTTGGTGTATACGAAAACAACAAACCACTTCCTCTCTTCTTCCTCAAAATGGTATGGCTATGATATTAAATTAATTGTTTCATTTTATATTTTAGACTGCTTGGGGAGATTCTTCTGCTTCAAAATTAAGGACTGCGGTGACAACAGGACTAAATCGCTGTCGAATCAAAAGAAGGAGGCCGATCATAGAGCAGCTTGCTCCCAGTCAATTGTCAGAACAATATTTGAAACTAAACCGAAATAAAAATACTTTTTTGAGGCTTGAAAAGAAAATTCTGTGAGGCACCATCTCAAAGAGAAGAGGAACTTTTTCAGCTCCACCCAAAAAAAAACTAGAACCTGAAGTGGCAATACGAGAATAGGAACTGACAAATATTAAAAGGGACTAGAAACGTTATTAACATAGATTAGGTGTATTTTTACGATCAATAATTATGGGAAGATTTAAGTTTATGCTGGTTTGTATTTAGATTAGTTATAATTGTTTGATTAAATATTTTTTCTTGCATACACATAACCTATTCAAAAGGCACTTTAACTTAGTAAAGAGTTTTTTCTTAAAAATAAATATTTTGAAAATCTACTATTCTACTATTTGTTTATAAAGAAGTTATATATATACCTCTGGCAATACATTTAAATTGAGCACATATTAATCAAAAGACGCAAATTTAGGAGAGTAAAATGTGTAAACCCACACTTACTTTAGTACTTCTACAAAGTGTATAGCTACAGATCTAGAAAAAAAAGTGAAGTGTGGCCTTTTCTTAATACAACGTTTTTTAATTAACGCGATTATCTGCCTTTTAAAGAAGATACACATTTTTAATAACCTGCTGGCCATTTGCTTTCGAGCAAGAAAAATTTCGAATAAATTTAAAAGTTAATATTTTCTGAACCGGATATGACATCGATCTCCGGTTTTTAATGGTTGATAGATTTGTCCCTTAGGAAATAATTGCCACAGTTGGATAGTCTTAAACTGTCAGAAAATTTTATATACAGGACGATGATTTTTGCTCCAATTTCAATAGCATGTAACTTTCACAATAATATTTTTAAATTTTATCACTGTACGTCAATTGAATCACTGGTTCATAGCTAAGAAAGTAGTCTGTCAAATTTTTGATATCTGCTATATTTTAAGAGATACCGATTTTTTTGAAAAACTTTACTTTTTTTAAACTTCTTGTTAGCTAGATCCCACTGTGCATTGTATCGTGCAAACTTTGCAAGTGATTATTACAACAACAACAATTTTACCTAAATGTTGTGATGTGCAGTGGCGTATTTATAATCACTTATATGTCTAGGCTTTATGAGTATCTCACAATTTTTTTGTATTGGAAAGTACTCGCCCCTAGATTAGGCAAGTTTTTCCTTATTTTTTAGTTTTTCATATCGCGCTACAGGTATATTATACAGTGTCTACACAATTTTAAAAAAGATATTTTTTTTATTTAATTGTTTGAAAAAATTTATTTATTAATTTCTAACTTTCAAACACGACACTATTCCTAAAATTAAACTTACATTGAAAGGCACTTTAATATTAAATATCACTAGCTGCCGTCAAACCAAACCCCGTCCATCCGAGTGTATTAATTTGATTCGAGATTATCACGAAAAAAAAACAATATCAAGTCAGCCATGCTAATGCGTTTAGCAACAAAGCTAAATTAATTTTAGGAATAGTGTCGTGTTAGAAAGTTAGAAATAAATAAATTTATTCACTGTATAATATACCTGTAACGCGATATGAAAAACTAAAAAATAAGGAAAAACTTGCCTAATCTAGGGGCAAGTACTCTCCAATACAAAAAAATTGTGAGATACACATAAAGCACAGACATATAAGTGATTATAAGTACGCCACTGCACATCACAATATTTAGGTACAATTGTTGTTACTGAACATAAACAAGCTTTTCATAAGGTATAATAATCACTTGCAAAGTTTGCACGATACAACGCACAGTGGGATCTAGCTAACAAAAAGTTGAAAAAAAGCAAAGTTTTTCAAAAAAATCGGTATCTCTTAAAATATAGCAGATATCAAAAATTTGACTTTCTTTGCTATGAACCACTGATTCAATTGACGTACAGTGATACAATTTAAAAATATTATTGTGAAAGTTACATGCTATTGAAATTGGAGCAAAAATCATCGTCCTCTTAACACCCTGTATATAAAATTTTCTGACAGCTTAAGACAATCCAACTTTCGCAATTGTTTCCCAAGGGACAAATCTATCAACCATTAAAAACCGGAGATCGATGTCATATCTGGTTCAGAAAATATTAACTTTTACATTTAGGCGAAATTTTTCTTGCTCGAAAGCAAATGGCCAGAAGTTTAGTATATTAAGATACAAGTTTCATAAGACATTATCTTAGAGCACGCGTTTAATTTAGGAAACGACCCGCGAAGCGGGGAGTTTTCTAAAGTACAAGTGCTCTAATTGTCTTATAAACCGTGTATTTTACAATATTTTTTCTATTTGGGTCTTTAAAGTATTTTTAGTAGTAGCTTTAAAAAATAGATATATTTTTCCATTTCAATTAATATTCTCTTTTTGGGTTGGCAATACTTTTACAATTTAATAAAATGTTACAAATATCAAATATGTCATGATAAAAACAATTGAACACAACAAAGCTTCTTCCCATCTGTCATAATTAAAAATAAATATATTATTAAAGTTAATAAAAATGAGTCAAGAAGAAAGTTGTACTCCGCCAGAAATACGAGAAAATGGAAAAAAATAGAAACAAGAACAAAGTTCAAAATATTTCAAAAATTACTTTATTGAATAAAACTTTAGAAATAGAAGCATAAACTGGAAGATATTTTTATTATTTTTAGATTGTTTTATAGTTGTGACTAGAAATTAGTTGACGGACACCATCAGCATGTTATATATTTCCGAGTATAGATAAATATCTAGTAAAAATGATCTATTGCTGTGTTTTTGTAACATTAAATCTTTGAAAAAAAGTAAGTCATCAAAGGAATAAAAATATTTACTCTGGTTATACAGGATGGCAACTATTTAATTGCTCACTATGGGTATCTTTTGCACGGTAATTTCTCGAAGTTGGTTAAATTAGAGAAAGTGTGCAGCTTTTAAAGCTTTTTTAGCATCTAGTACAGGGCGATTTGTTAAGAAAGTCTAAAATTAATTTCTTTAATAAGTCGGAGGGTTTTGATTCTAGAAAAACGCCCTTCCAATAAAAACTTTATATTCTTTTGTTTTCTCTAAATCATGCTCAACTTAATTTTTTTAAATATGCACCTGGATTTTTTTAGGCTATTTTTTTACCCTAAATACAATGATGTCTCGCTCAATTCTATATGCCTTAGTTCGGCAAAATTATCATGATATTCTCAGAAAAATTTTGAGAATTTTTAAAATGTATACATAATATTTTCATTTGAGCTGTATTTGAGCTAAAATTAAAACTAGTAAAAATCTTTCATTTTTTAAAAATTAATTGAGCAGATTTCACCAAAGAACAACAGAACTAAAAATTGAACAAATTGAAACATTGACCCGCGTATAAAAAATTGCGTCTTCATCTGCTGAACTTTTTTTGTGGGGAAATCACCAGAACAAAGTATATTACACCCCATGTAATAATATCCACGAACTTCAGAGACGTATAAACTTTGCTATCCAAACAGTTACATCGAACATTGAACAATTGGAAAAAGGAACCAACCGTTGCATTGTATTGAAAATCAAGGAGGAGATTTCGAATAATTAACGGAAAGATATTACTGATTAAAATATTTAGTTATTTTTTATACGTGATTGAATGTTTAAATTTGTACTTATTATAAGTTTTGTTGTTCTTAGGTGGCTCACATTATTTTTGAAAATGAAAGATTTTTACTAGTCTTAATTTTAGCTCAATGACAGCTAAATTAAATGAAAATATTATATACATATGAATGGCTAATTGCAGAAAGGGGACATCTCCATTGTTTTGGTAAATTGACATTTTTGTATATTTCGCTTCTAGAATCTTAAAAACATCGTTTACTGCAAAAACCGGATATTTTGCATACCCACCCTTGTTACTGTTAAGCGATTAAATTCTCGTTTACAGCAGAAAGGAGACATATCCGGGTTTCCCGGTAAAGTACCGACATCGACATCCGATATGCAGCCAAGGACGCCAATATAACACACCGAAGTTATAGTTTTATATTTTAATGTGTGACAGTGATTCATTGGAGTGCTACAAAAATAATAAAAATATTTTCATTATAATTTCTATTGCCTTATGGTAAAGAGGTTAATATGAGTTCCAGTTCAGAAAGTGAAGTTGAAATGCCGAAAAAAAGGAAAAAAGGGGTTGTAAATAGTAATAGTTACAAGAGAAATGTTATTAAAAAGGCAAAACTGCAAGGAGTGCAACATGTAAATTATTCTGGAAAAGTTATTTCTGCAAGAGTGGTTGCTGGTGATGAATGGTAAAGTCTAACTATTTTTGTTATGTAGTTGCAAGTAGGTAATTTGAGTTTTTGTTTTAGTTGCCACAAGAAATGTTTAACTGGTTTTAGTATAGACGAAAAACAACACATGCTTCAATTATTTTGTAATTTAGAAACTAAAGACGAACAAGATTTGCATTTGCAAAGGATGTTAGAATTAGATTCAGTTTCACGAAAAAGGGGCAATAGGGACGCTAATACTAGTAAACCAAAGTCAATAAGTGTCAAATATTTTGTACTTAACGGAAACAGCAGATTACAGACATGCAAGAAAGCTTTTTTGTCAATTTACGGGGTGTCTAAGAAGCGTTGCGAACGTATTGTGTTTCTCTTAAAAAATAATAAGTCTCCACGAGATATGCGTGGCAAAAATATTAGTGGAAATGCGATAAAAGGGCATGTTATTGCAAATATCCGTAATCATATTGAGTCCTACCCTGTGAAAACGTCGCATTATACAAATCAAGAAATTCGATACCTAGATTGCAAATTAACTGTAAAAATGATGTTTGAAATGTTTAAACAGAAACATCCAGATGACAAAATTTCTTACAAATTTTTTTGGTCTTACTTTAACGATAACTATGACTTAAAATTTGGCAGACCGGCAAAAGATACCTGTAGTACTTGCGAAGAGCTAAATGCAAAAATTAAGAGTGTCACCCTAAACGAAAATGCCAAGAGAGTAGCAGTCGCTGAACTTATGGTGCATAAGAGACGTAGCAAAAAGTTCTATACATCGCTAGATTCGGTAAAAAAACTTTGTGAAGAAGATGATGAGAATTTAGGGATTTCTATTGATTATATGGCCAATCTTTCATTACCGCAAATTCCCGTACAGGATCTATATTACTTTCGCCAGCTCACCGTTTCTACGTTTGGAATACATAATTTACAATCAAAAAATATGACGTGTTACGTCTATCACGAAGGAGAAGCGGGTAAAGGAGCCAATGACGTGTGCTCCTTTGTCAAACATTATCTGGATCAAGAAAGCCTACAGAAGTATAAAAAACTGCATATTTTCTGCGATAACTGTTGTGGACAAAACAAAAACCACACCATGATCCGGTTTTTAATGAGCTTGGTTGAGCTTAAGAGATTTGAAGAGATTCAAATATACTTTCCCATGAGAGGACATTCATTTATGCCCTGTGACCGCGACTTTGGTCTCATTAAACGGCAGCTTAATAAAACTGAAAGATTTTACACTATCGAGGAGTATAGCGGAATAATCTCCAAAGCGTCCAAAAATAAACAGAAATTCTCAGTTGTTCGGGTTTCTACCGATTTAGTTTTTGACTATAAAAACTGGTGGCTAGGATTTTACAAGAAAACATGCCTGTCAAATGAATCTTACGGGAAAAATGTGCCACGCCTTCAAAAGAAATCTTTTGCTATTGCTTCCTTTCACCATTTCACTATTTCTTCGGGTAACGAAATAGTTTGCAGAGAATTTATAAATTGCCCTGTAGTTGACACTTACCGACTGAGGAATACAGAGAAACAAATAACTTACTGCACAAAAAGAGCTTACACCGACAAGCTGCCTATTAACAAAAAAAAAATGACAGACATATTAAACACAATAAAATTCATACCCGAGGAATATCTGGACTTTTGGAGGGAAATTACAATGTGGCCAACTGATGAAAAGGAAGGCGACATCGAATAGGCTCTTTTATGTTAACTTATTTTTTGTTTTTGCGGAAAAATTTCGATCGAAATAAAAAAAAATGTCAAAATTATCACTTTTAGTTTTCTTTTACTGCAGAAAGGGGATATGTCCATGCGTCAAATTTGACAGTCTTTCAGAGGTAATAAACAACAACAAACAATTTTCTCGTTTGTTAATTAAAAGGTATTCTAAATAATATACCAAGAAAAAAATGGATTTGAAATACTCTTTCTTTAAAAAAATATGAGGTTTTCTTCGTTTCCTGAACAATTTTAAAAATGTTACATGTCCCCTTTCTGCAATTAGCCATTCATATATATATATATATATATATATATATATATTATTTAAAAAAATCAGGACTGAGAAAATTCTCAAAAATTTCCTGACGATGCATAATTTGTGCCGAAACTAAGGGATTCAAAACCTTTCGAGTTATTAATAAAATTAATTTTAGAAGTTCTTAACAAATCGCCCTGTATCTCATGAATCAAAAACAACTCGGCAAAGTCCATGCTGGATTCTAAAAAAGTTTTAAAAATTGCACATTTTCTCTAATTTAACCAACTCGTAAATATTACTGTTCAGAGGATACACATAGTGATCAATTAAATAGTTGCCACCCTATACAGTGAGGACGTAAAGTAAGGAATAAATTTATTATCTCGCAAACTACAATTTTTTTTAAAAATCGCTCGGACCCTTCGATTTTGTTTTTCGAACGCGCATATTCTGACATAAAATGTAGATATATAGGGTGTTGTAAATAAGAGTGACACAAAATTTTTTTTTCTTAAATAGAACCCACTGTATATTATTGCATGTACGGATTCTTCGGAAAATCCTAAACATTTTTCATGTAGCATGTGCTATACCTTAGCCCAAGCGTTTTGGAGTTATTCTCATTCAAAATTTGAAAAGTGGAAAAAGTCATGGAGAAAACAAAGAATAAAATTATTTTTAAAATGTCTTATTTATCGAAAAAACAGTTAGGTGAACTTAAAAATAAGTTTTCTAAAGTAAATGTTCGAAGTGTCTTCCGTTGGTCAACTGACAATAGCCTAACCGATCTACAAATTCTCGCTGAACATTTCGAACCATTTGGGGTGTAATTTGCCGAATTTCTTGCCGGATGCGATCTTTTAAATCATCTAAATTTGCAGGCTGGCTTTTGAATACTTTTCCCTTAAGGTGTCCCCATAAAAAATGTCGAGTGGTGTTAAATCGGGTGACCTTGGCGGCCACTCAATAAAACCACCTCTTCCAATCCACCTGTTTGTCCAAATATGTACGAACTCCCACAGCGAAATGTGGGGAGCACCATCTTGTTGCAACCAGATATTATGATGTGGCAAATCGGGACGTTCTAACTCAGGAAAAAGGGTGGCCCGGGCTGGAACAAGTTCTAAAAAACTCAAGTATCTCTCGCCTGTTAAATTTCCGTCAAAAAAGAAAGGCCCTATAACAATGTCATCGACAACGCCAGCCCACACATTGATCTTTTGATTAAATTGTGTGTGTCCTTCCCTCATCCAGTGTGGATTTACATCGGACCAATATCGATAATTTTGGGTATTTACGTCACCATTCAAGCAAAATGTGGACTCATCGGAAAAAATTGTATTTTTTACAAAATTTCTGTTTACGAAACACATATCCTGTAAACGCTCACAAAATTCAAGGCGCCTCTCAAAGTCCCTTTCCAAAAGTTCTTGGAGAACTTGCATTTTATAAGGATGGTATTTATTTGTATGCAGTATTTTAAGAACTGTTGTTTTTCCAATATCCACGTCACTTGCTACCTGCCTAGACACCACATGCTGGTTATCTTGAACTGCCAGTAAGACTTCTAATTGTTGATTTTCATCAACTTGAGGACGACCAAATCTAGGGACATCTCTTACATGACCGAATTGCCTAAACTTGTACTCAATTTTGCTTACTGTTGATTTTAGTTATGAAAAAACGAAATGAGTCTTTTGAAAACTAGTAAATACACATAAAACTGACAATAACAGTAACTATTGACATTAATTCTTTTGGTTCTTGCATCATAACTCCAAAGCCTACTTGACTTTTCTTGCGCTTCACGCATGCTGACTACAGGTTTTCCTCAGCGTGCATGAATCAATGCAAGTCTTGATTGATTGCGAAATATCTGATTTTCAAATTTTGAATGAGAATAACTCCAAAAGGCTTGGGCTAAGGTATAGCACATGCTACATGAAAAATGTTTAGGATTTTCCGAAGAATCCGTACATGCAATAATATACAGTGGGTTCTATTTAAGAAAAAAAAAATTTGTGTCACTCTTATTGGCAACACCCTGTATATCTACATTTTATGTCAGAATATGCGCGTTCGAAAAACAAAATCGAAGGGTCCGAGCGATTTTTTAAAAAAATTGTAGTTTGCGAGATAATCAATTTATTCCTTACTTTACGTCCTCACTGTATGTCCTTCTAGGACTTCATATATCACTAAATTAACTTCATCGAGCTCATCATCTTCATCTATTAAAATATTCCTTTGAAATTAATTCATTTTTAACAGAAAACTGCCGAAATGAATCACTTAAGGTCCAGTTTCAGCTGTAAAAATCTTAGGCTTATACAGGGTGCACCAAGTAAAGTGGCCTATTAGAAGTATTTCGAGAACTGAATGAGATTTTATTTTGAAAATTTGGTTGTAGCTATAAGAGATTGTTTTTTATGCTTCCAAAATATTTTGGATGATGCGGTGTTGCCGGATTATACCGAAAGTGGTAGAAACTTCGGAATTTTAAATGAATTACCCTATATATTATATTTTTTTTGGAATCTAGGTAAAAATCTAGAACAGTTTTATGTATAATATCATATACCTATCTTTAAGAGTTTATGAATTATAAATAATCTTGTGATTTTTTAACGCCGTATCGGGACCTGAAAAGAAAACCATATCTTTTTAGCGGTTACAGCTAGGAAGCTGAAATTTTGACAATAGTTTCACAAGACCATCGAAATTTTATTGTTTTGAACAGTATTTAATTAGTTTTATACAGGGCGTCTCAAGAACAATATTTCTGAGGGAGATGAATTATTGCAAAAATCGTCTGTATTTGATATGTTTTGCTAATGGAGGATCGAATTTTTTATCTAACGATATTAAGTATTCCTATGCCTATCTTCAATATTTTCGGACTTTAAAACTTATCTTAAAAAAATATATTTTTGGTAGTAGGCTGTGGAATGGATTCATAGAAACAAAATAATGAAAAATCCACTTGCGTTTAGTGATAGAAAATTCGATCCTCCATTAGCAAAACATATAAAATATAAGGTGTCCCATTTAAAAAAAGAAGATTTTTGCAATAATTCATCTCCCTCAGAAATATTGTTATGGAGACACCCTGTATAAAACTAATTAAATACTATTCAAAACAATAAAATTTTGATGGTCTTTTGAAACTATTGTCAAAATTTCAGCTTTCAAGCTGTAACTGCTAAAAAGATTTGGCCACTTTACTTGGGGCACCCTGTATTATCTCTATTTAAGCCTGGCGGCCTCTAGGCCGGTTCAAGGGAAAATAACAGTTTAAGTCACACTTAAAGTTAAGGTTCACCTAAAACGACTTAAGTGGAACACGTGCAAATAGACATTAGTCGATGAATGTTTTTCCCAAAGACAAGGTTTATGGCTTACATAATATAGTACCTCGCGGACCATAGTGGCACGCCCTGTGTAGTGTGTCCAAAAAAGTATGCAAATGGGAAATTTCTATATTATTGGGTTCTCAGGGTATGATATTCTTAATAAAAGTTAGTGCTTGCCTTAAAACAATAAACAAGTATTTCATATTTTATGTAAGGCTTGCAGTGCGGATGCATGTCATACCTGAACTTATAAAGATACAGCAAAATCTTATAAGGAAAAGTTCTTACAAATTAAAAAATAATCTAAATAGGAAAGTATTAAGTAAGTAAAGTTTTATAATTTTATTAGTATTAACTTCATTTTTCTAATAATTTTTTTTCTCGATATTTTCCTTAATCGAGATGCCACTGGTAAGTGTTTTATTTTTGTGTTATTAGTATACAAGTATCTTGAAACTTCATTAAAGAGCTCATCGCCAAATCGTTAAATTTGACTTTTTCCTGAAAACACGCGTCCTTCTGAAATCAACTGGAAGATTACCATAAGAAATTAAGATTCCAGGTATGAAAAATTATAAGGATCATTGCTGGGAACTATAGTATATTTTTTTTAAATTACTTCGTAACATATACAGGGTTGTGATTTAATAACGGATAAATTCAATACAAATTAAATGGGGGCGTTTTCGGAACAATACTCGATCCCGTCGATTTTGTTTTTGGATTGCGCATATCTTGACATAAAATATAGTTATATAGGATGTCCCAGAAAAGTCTGACAGAAAAATATATTTTTTTTAATATATATATATTAAAGTCAGACCTGCCAATATTGAAGATTTAAAAAATCGAATAACAACAGAATGCAGGAACATTTCAGAAGAAACCATAAGAAAAGTCCAACAAGAATTTATTGATCGCTTGGGGTACTGTCAGACAGCAGAAGGAGGACAATTTAAACACTTAATTAAATAGCTTATTTAATTTTTTAAATTAAAAATATCTTAAATAAAATTATTTGTTTTACCCTGTAGTAACGAAACTATGAATTTTAGGCCCTAAGTGTGTTATGTTTTTGAAATCAGCTGTTCTTGGAGATCACAGATCTGAACTAAAATATAGGGGTTCCCATTTAAAAAAATCGTCGATAATGTCATATCTACTACATGAGCCACCTTGTATATTAAGTTTGTATGGGAAAAAATGCGCCATTAAAAATTATTATACACGTGTCCGAGGATTTTTCCGAAATATTTTTAGATTCCTAGATAATGAATTTGTTCCTTACTTTATGTACACACTGTATATATGCGGTATATGAAATTCCATTAAAATCAACCTCTCTTGGGCGGACTCTCCTGTGGGCGAACGCGGACAGGCTGTTTTCATACAAAGAGTGCGAAAACCCTCCTTTAAACGGACAAAAAAAATTTAAAAGTATTTGGGAGACGAATAAGTACGGTGCAAAAACTCTCTGAAGCCAGACCGGCAACTATGCGTGGTAGAGCGAAAGGACTTCGCCGAATGAAAGTATGTGTGATTCCCCGACATCAGTCCGCCGTTTATTTGTGAGTTGTAAGGTAAAAATCGTAAACAATGGAACAAAAATGTCGCGTTTTGAGTCTGAAAGAGAATATTGATGTTGTGGAAGTTTGTAATTTGATAACAATGTTTTGGGCGAGTTCATTAACATTGATAGCAATGTGCTATTAAAAGATGATAGTGACCCCATTCCTATCGATTATGTAGCCCAAACTGAAACCACATCACTATCTGACGACTCTGATGAAGAAGTTGAATGCAGTAATCAAACAAATATCACAAGCCCTCAGTATGGTAAAGGAGAGAGTTTGCAAAGAATAGAGGTGACTCTACAGCAATGGAATTGTTATCAGACTTGGAATTACATTTTCTAGATTGTAAGTTTAAAACGCAAACACGTCAAACTACGTTATTAGATTTTTTTAGTACTACATCCTAACTAAAACTAGTGTATTTTTGTTATGTTATGTTTATTTGTACATACATATACATAGTAATAATTTTGCATTTACATATTACCTAATAACAAATTTCCCATGGGCGGACACCTCTATTAGGCGGACACATTAAGATCGTCCCGTAGGTGTCCGCCCAAGAGAGGCACTTCGTTCCAGAATTAAGTAATACGAAATATAAAATCTAGAAAGTTATAAATTGAAAATACACTCGTGTGCAAAGAAACCGGCCATTACAAAATTTTGAATAAGCTTTAGACTTGATAACTTTTTTGTCCAATTTTAGTGATTTTTTTAAAGAACTGTAGGTTCAACTATCAGTTTTAATGTGTCTTTTATAAATTTTAAGCAAATGGACAATGTTGTTTGTTATCAATAATCAATAGAGAACGCAAAATTATTTTTAAAAATGTTACAATCTCCTTTCCTTATCGCATTTTGCATTCTTTTTATACATAATAAAATCATACTTTTTGAATAGTGAATGTGGGGTCGGAGACTTAAATAGTATGCAAATTTTACAAAACAAAATATTAACAATTTTATTTCAGTGTAATCGTTTGACCCACACTGATCAACTGGGGAGTTAGGAATTTGTAAGTTAGGAAAGCTTTTTGAATTTGAACAATGTAAATTGATCCATAGACTAACAAATAAGATACTCAAATCAAATGTTAAACTTATATTCCATAATAATATTCATGTACATAATACAAGGTTCTGTGATAATATATATCTAGATAATGTAAGAACTAATATAGGCCTGTGTAATCCAATTGCGAAAGCATCCGATATTTACAATCAGTTACCGGCTCACATTAAAAATATCTTTGAAAAAATATATTAAAACTAATTGGGAATATCGTGTGTCGTTGCCTTTTTTGACTTGAATTTTCAATTTTTGTAGGCAACGGCCATACCATGTTGATATTGTTAACTTATACAAACCTTAAGTTGCAGCAATTCTAACCTCAAATCATATATTAGGTATAGGTATATTTTGTAACGTTAGGTTGGTACTAGTGGTAGCAGTCCTTAGCAATAATAACTAAGAAACAATAATAACAAATAATAACAAGAAATAAGTTTGTAGTTGTTCATGTAATCTCAAGAAGTTAAAAAATAATGTTTCTTTAACAATTAACAAGTTGTTCTTTTACTACACTAAGTTACGCTGGAAGATCAACAGATATACCAGTTCCCGTCCAAGTGTCAATGTCTTTCACTGAGTGTTTTTTAATTATTACTGAAAAGTAGTGAAAAATAAGTCCAAATCGAGTGAAATTTGTGTGAAAAAATAAGAACAGTTCAAGGAACATTCGCACAAGTGCATAGGCACAAGCCCAACAGAAATAGTATATTACGTACCGAGGTGGAAAGTGTTTCATTCCTGTCGAGAGAGTCGGTAGTTAAACGAGGCGCGAAGCGGAATGAGAAATTCCAGAAGCAGCAAGAATTGTAAAGGAAGATCTTCTGCCAACTAAAAGCCGCCCGAGATATGACAAGGCATATAACTGTTTCAAAGAATGGTGTACGGGAAACAAAGTTCAAAATCCTGGTTCTGAGTCGGCGCTACTAGCTTATTTCAGTGAAAATGCCAAGGCAAAGAAGATATCAACGATTTGATCACAATATTCAATGCTGAGGACCACTCTATCAATTAGGGAAAAAGTAGACATATCTAAACACGCAAAGCTATTAACATTTTTTAAAAAGCAAAACAAAGGATACAAGCCGAAAAAATCGAACACACTGTCTATGGAGAATATTTATATATATTAACTTGTTATTTTATACATTTGTAGGTCGCATTGGTTATTGGTGTCTCAGGTGCCTGCCGATCAGATGAATTATACAAAATGAAAACAGCATACTTTTATGCAAATAAGATATGGAAAAATTACTAAACAATGTATTGGGCACAACACTTTAAGTCAGTTTCCCAAAAAAAATTGCAGCCTTTCTGAAGCTGAATATTGAAGGTTTTACTGGCCACTGTTTCAGAAGAACAGCGGCTACTTTGCTCGCAAATAACGGTGGCGACCTCATGTAAATTAAGCGGTTAGGAGGCTGGAAATCTAGTACAGTAGCTGCGGGATACATAGATAGTTCTGTCTCTACTCAAGTTAATACTCTAGTCAAGTTAATTTTCAGCAAGGTTTTAACATATCAGTGACTGCCTACAATAATGCCAATGTAATATTTAATGTAAATAAGTAAATAAGTAAAACATAAACCATGTTAATTTTTTATTTTTAATAAATATCATTAGGTTTATTTTAATAAATAAAAAAAATTCATTGTCGTTAAATTTGTGTAATGAGTTGTATGTTGGTGTGTTCGTATATTATTTTGAGATATCGATTTTTTTAAAAATTACAAAAAAATAATTTACTTTCCACCCGGGTAGAAAGTAAAAGTAAAAAAAACATCAACTTTCCACCTTTCAAAGATAGATGTGTTAAATATATTGCAATGGTAACACCTGTAATGTTTATTAAGGTATATTTTGTAGTTATACTAATATAAAATAATAGAAAAATAATATGTCAATAAAATAACAAATAAGTTTTGCTGTATTTATAAAGTTCCATATAAATAAATAAAATAAAACAGTTGTGTTTTTAAACAAATCCTACAAAAATTGTTAAAGGAAAACACAGAGAAATGACTTTTAGAGGGGGTGCCGAAGGCACCCCATAATCGCCATCATCAGGGAATGCTGGCAGTGACGATATACCCCAACGCACACAACCGGCAATTAATCAGAAGAATAAATCAGAAAAAATTATAAGCAGCAAGGATGCTAAATGCAAAAGAAGACATAGCCCACCGACAAATAATGAGAGTAAATATGCCCGGATCTTTGAAAGTAGAAACTATATACCATTACGAAATAGATTTGACCCATTATCAGATACCGAAGAAGAAGGAGAAATTGAAATAGATAACAAAATGGATTACCAAGCATCAGATGAAAACCGAAACAGAAATATACCGACAAAGATACTTACTAATCAGCAAATAACAATAAAACATCCAAAAAATAATAGACCTCCACCAATTATACTAAATGGCACAATTATGAACAAATAAAAGTTACAAAAAAAATTCAACGATGAATTAATACAAATAGTAACGAAAGGATTTAACTTGAAATTTACAAAGAAAAGTACAATACTTTATATCGAAGATATACAGGAGTATAAACTATATACAAGTAAAATGAAAGAGGAAACCCACATTGAGTGGCATACATATGCCACACACGAAGATAAAGTACACGCTTTTGTGGTAAAATGTCTCGATCATATGCCTGACGTAAAAGAAATACAGGAAGAATTGGAAAAAGAATACAAAATTGAAATAAACAATATGTATATAATGCAAACCAAATACAGGCCCATGTATTTAATAATAACAAGTACAAAATACAAACTAACGCAAATGAAAAATATAAAATATATCAACAATATCAGAGTTACATGGGAAAGAACGAGGAACAATAAGGACATAATCCAATGTAAAATATGTCAACAGTGGGGTCACGCAACATCAAACTTTTTCCGCGCACAAAAATGCGGAAATGCGCCGAAAATCATCAAACGACAACATGTGAAGGAACTAAATGTGCAAACTGTGGGAAAAATCACCCAGCTGCTTCCACAGATTGCGTAATATGTTAATGACATAAATAAAGAGAAAACAACACCTACAACTTACAAAGATGCGCCAATACCGAAGAGAAACCCATGGGAACAAGCCAAGGCAAGTGGCCCTATGGTTGCCACTGGAAAAGGCACGGAAAAGGCAATGTCAAGGAAAATACATTGCGGCGTACCACAAGGCACAGTACTTGCAGCAAATCTCTTTAATTTTTACACTTCAGATGTACCCTATATAAAATTAGCTATATATTGTGACGATATGCTCATTTATGCAACATCGTTCTTATACCTTGGTACACAAAATGGAAGATGGCAATAAACGAAAATAGTTTTCCAGTAATGACAAACCCAATAACGATACATACAACACTCATTGGTACCATAATATATATTCCCGACAGGGCTGAAATAGCGATTACCATCAGAGAGCACTTGCTTGTAAATGGCCAAAAACAAAAATTTAAATGTACACCACTCAAACCTTAGGATTAACACCAACCTGGCTGCGAGTCCCAATTGGGGAGCCAGGATACTCCCGAACTCGGATACAATGACATATCGATACCTTTTTGCCATAACATCGTAAGTCTCGTTTAGTAAATTTTACAGTAGAGTAGTTTTTTCAATAATCCTGTTTATAAATGCCCAATTGAAGTGAAAATTGGCATCCGGACGTATTATGATGAGCTTTTAAAGAAAAGTAATGTCTTTTCTTCAAAATAATTCCTGTATTTTTGTAGTTGGACTTACGATACTTTGGCGACATCAAAAATAATATCCCAATGTAGTTTTATCGTAAGTCTAGTACTTACGATAAGTTTGGTAAATTCAGAAATAATTTTATTTCTTGATCATTATCATAAGTTCAGCACTTACGATAAAAATTATTTTCAGATACAGTCCCCTAATGTAACAGAAACAACCAAAAATCTAATATTAGAACCCTTAATCGCTTCCGTCTTCCTCGTCGGATTCTGGTAGCCTATCTGGAATAGTCGACGTTTTCATTTGCCTATATTCATTTTGAAACCTTAGGGGAATTATATTCTTGTCGCAGAGATCAATTATGTCTCTCTTCTTTTGAACGGAAATACATAATTTTTGAGAATAGAGTCTTTTTGGTCTTTTCCCTTTTACATCCATCTTAAAATGTATGCAGTTTTGGCCATTGTATGAATAGTCAACAGCTATATTTGGATTACCTTTCTCAAATTGTATTTTTCAAATTTCGCTAATTTTTATAAGTTTTCCATTATTACATTTGAATTTACTCGCTTTTAGTACATCATCAGATATCTTTTTCCAATCTAAGAAGTCGCTAAAGTCCATTTTTATTGTTTCAAATGGTTTCGGCATGGTACGAGAGTTCCCTATCAATGTACACCATTCTGATGGGGCCCACACTATGCGTTTTTTAATAAACCGCTCAATTGTTGCGTGAACAGAGTCGACAGGCATATAAGTATGACCTGGTAGTAAGTATCGTACACTGATTGACGTTATATTAACCGAGTCCTTAAGAAAAGTCGAAATCATTATAAACATTGCTTTGTTTTTATTCTGACCATAACAACTATCACAATTTAGTGATAGGTGTTTGACGGTTGGTCTTCGATCAATTTCTTGCAAATATTTGTAAATTATCGTGCATATTTCGTTACTGCCACGTCCTCCGTCACATTCTCCCCACAAATAACAAAAGCCATTTTGAGTTCCACTTTCGTAAACAGTAAGGTTGTAATAAGCATACTTCCTGGCATAATACAATAGCAAATTGTCGCCATGGGGTGTGTTTAACACCTTCTGCAGGTCGAAACTGGCACATAAAAATTCTGAATCTGAAACAGCTTTCTTCTGATCACCTAGAAAAGAATCCTTGCAAATATTTTTGTTTTATAAATGTTTTTCATATAATTGCTTTTTTTCTACTGTCTCTTCAAAATCTTTGTCCTTTCTCACTTCACAAACTTTGCACTTATGTTTCTTCGGCAAGTGAAATCCGATATTAAATTCTGTCTTAAAAATCTTTCGGAAAACTTGTAAGGAAACGGTATTGTTCTTAGTTATGCCATTTTCTAACTGATTTTTCTTAAAAACTTCGTATAAGGACGATACGTTGCGAAATTCAGTGGGTAAGTATTTCCTTGATGTTTTATTTCTGCAATAGTGAGATGGGACGGCGGGGAGCATCGTGATAAAATTTAAAACATTCTGCTTCTCCTCCTTCCCAGTCTTGTTATGGGGGACATGCTTACCTCTCTGATCTATTTTGGAACATGCGCCCAACATAGAATTTTTTCTCGTATATCTCAAAATCATTTGTGATATATCCAAGGTTTTTAATAAGAATTGTTGGCATACCTAGTGTTCCCACATCATTCCACTTAATGATATATTTGAAGGAAGATTGTCTTCTGCTTTGTTCAGTCTCTTGTTTTCGACGTTTCATTTCAACATCTTTTATGCACGAAAGCAGCCAGTCTCGTTGCCTCTGTGCGCTTCCTAAGCCCCAATAAAATTCGAAAACATGTTCCCTTACTGTCTCTGGAAATTTTAAAATACACTGGTTTGGGCAATTATTACTGCAAGGATTTCCTCTAACAGACTTATTGGCACCGAAGTTGTTATAACTTTTTCTTAAAGCCTTTTTGCATGGGGTTTTTTGTTTTCTAAAACTAGTGTTTCCCATTGTATCTTCTTCAGTATCAGTCGAGCTATTGTAGTCACTATTAGCGATATTTTCTTCAAAAGAATAGTCTGATGAGTGGCGACGAAAACGTTTAGCTGTATTACAGGTACGAGTATTTTGATCATTCTCGCTACTGGAAGAGTCATAATCAACGAGTTTCACAAAGGGTCGTGTTGAATCTACTGGGTTATTTTGGCGAAGATCAGTATCAATTGAAGAACTTGGCACATTAAACTCGGAGACTATTTCTGTTTCATCGGCAGTGATATTATGATAATATAATATAGGTTCATCTAGATTCATTACAACCGTATCTGAAGATTGTAAATAATCGGTTAAGTTCGAAATTTTAACGACTTCTGAGGTAATACTGGTGCTAGTGGATGTGTTTGGGTCTATAATGGCGTTTACGGCTTCCTGTGATACTAGTGGAAGCTCCTCGCATGCGCATGATACATCCGAACATCCACTTTTGTAAAAAGCTGTGGAATCTTGTAAATAATACGGAACTGAAGACATTTCAGGGTATTCTATACCATTAACATCTAATGGGTGAGACTCAAATTCTTGTGGAGACTCAATCAAGGTTAATACTAGAGGCGGTATGGCATTGGGTTCTTCTGTTCCTTTAGAACTTAAAGCTAATGCCACCAGACGTTTTGATCTAGTAGGCATGGTGATAATCTGAAATAAAAACATAATTGTCGTCTTTTCAATAGAAACAAAGGTGGTTTCGGTTATATGGTACAATAAATTACAGTAAAATAAAATCATTATTTACCTAGAACCTCTTATAATTTATAGAAAACCACGTTGTGTTAAGATGGTTTTGAATTAGAACTACATTAACACAATTTTTCTACAAATCTCAACGGAAATACAAAAACAAACCGTAATTAATTACAGAGACAAACTGATTGAAGTACTTACGTTCAAACTGCTCAGCGAAACACAATGTACTAAAAGATCGTAACGCGCTTCACTGCGTCGTAAGTAGCATTTTTTGCACCACGTGACTTGCACCTTACGATGCTTTGGAGACCATACGATGTTTTAGCAAATACAAATGAGATTTATTTACATTTTTGTGCGACTTACGTTACACTTAATTGGTTTTTTTCTCAAGGACTATGCTATTCTACCTTACGATAATTGGCTGGAAGGTGTCTGACGGCTTGGTAGTTACGATAGTTCAATAATCCCTTTTTCCTAAATTTGTCACTTACGATGTTTTGGCAAAAAGGTATCGATATGCTCTTATACATATGCTTTAAAATTTTAAAATGTACATAAAATAAAAATTGTTACATTAAATGAATAAAAGATTTTGAGATTTGTCAAGCGACGTTGGGCACGGTTAGTACTTGGATGGGTGACCGCTTGGGAATACCGTGGTCGTTGCCTTTTTTGCCACAAATTCATTTTTTTACTGGGTTATCTCATTATATACAGTACGTTTCACGAAATTTGGATACGACTTAATGATTTCCTGGATCGGTCCCATTGTGTCGACAAGAGCTTGGCATTTTGATAAGTTCAAAACGTCATTCTGTCTGAAACAAAATCTTTTAACCTAATTTTCAAAAGGTAAAACAACTAGCCTTATAATCTTAAAAAGTCAAGATCAGGGCTGCCAAGCGCACCCAAAGTTCAATAGAATCAATAGAAACATCGACTGATGATGAGTGCAACGCGTCAATGGTCGCTTTAATGAAAAACAAACCGAAAAATGACAAAAAATCGAATAAAAATTTTACAAACCAACAAATGACCTGCCTTGAATGCAGAGTTTTTTTACACACAATCTAAGGATCCCAGCAACAACAAGAAATGACAAAAGGAAGCAAATATAGTAACAGAAAGCATAGCCCCACGCCTACGGAAAAATTAAATAAACAGCCTAAGCTGTTTCAGATAAGAAGCTTTAAAACCGGAATCAGACATGGAACTAGAATATAGATCTTAAGAAGACGGAAACGAAATATGTATATGCAAATAATCAGAATAAAAACGGAAAAGAAAAAATCATATTTAAATATCCATCAAACATTAGAAAAATAACAAACCGATAACGATAAAGAAATGTACAGCAAATTCTACAGTGGAAATAGAACAGATAATAAAAAATAAATTTACAATTAAATTTACAAAAAAATTTACGATAATTTATACTGAAAACAATAAGCTATAAAAATGAACTTGAAAGAAAGAATGAGATCCAATGGCACACGTCCAGTACAGAAGATGAGAAAACGCACGCACTCGTGGTAAAAGGTCTGGACCATCTGTCGAAATGTGAAGAAATCAAAAATGAAATAATAAATACGCACAAAATTCCAGTCAAACAAATCTATATCACGAAAACCAAGTTGCGATCTCTTTACCTTGTCATAAAAACATCTGAAAATAATCTCTCGAAAATTTCCGGAATTAAATACCTAAATTTCATACGAGTTTTATGGGAAAGAAGACGAACAAATAATGCAATAATACCATGTAAACGCTGCTGTCAATGGGGCCATGCGACAACGAACTGTCACAGGCAACAAACTTGTATTAATTGCTCAGAAAATCATAGTTCGGAAGCTTGTACCAAAATAAATACCAATAAATGTACAAACTGTAAAGGAGGGCACAAAGCAAACAACATAATGTGTCCCGAATACAAATTCAAATTAGCACTAGCACAAATAAACAACAATAAATTCCCAGCAGCAGCAGCACAGAGACAACAACAAAATAGATACATACTGTTGAATATTTGTTTGGCAGATTATTGGAGGCAGCAGTTCAATAAAAGGTTTAATTTATTTGTTACGGACTTTTATTTTTAGAGAGCATAACCATAAACACAACTATGAACATTCAACAACTACTTATTAGTAGTTACTACAGTTACATCTTTTGTCTTTCGACTAATAGATTATTATACATTAGTAATAGTACCAACTTTATACTACTAAAAACACTACATAATAGTGCAACTGTTAAATAGATACCTTTCTTGTATTGCACCTATTTCCTGTTGAAATTAGGAAATGAAACACTCTCGTTGAGTTCTCTGAAACGACTACTTTATTTAAAGCGTTTACATGTATCCAAATGAGTTTAAGTTAACCTACATCTTAATAGATGGCATTTCCAACACATACCAGCACATACTCCAAAATACAACGAGACAGGCAGACAAGGGCAAATGGCAGGGCAAATACAAATGTCGTAGATACCGTTAGAACGTCACAGCTATAGACAAAAAATACGAAAGAAGATTTTCCCCCACTCGGACATTTCAAGTCAAGTTATTGGGCAGATACTAATTTAATTGTTGTGCCACCAGTTAAATATAAATTTTCTGTTGATATTGTCACTGTTAGTTTTTTAAAAACTTCCAAGCTTTGGTGTTTTTATCGGTGTTTTTGATTGATATAAAAATAATTATTTTCGATGTACAAAGTTAAAAAACCAAGCGATTTCGAGCCGCTAATTTTACTTCAGAAGAGGTCCGTCTGCTTATTCGATTGGCCTTAAAAGAAAAACACATTCTTGAGAACAAGCAAATGGACTCTGAGGTGTGGAAGCAAAATACCAAAACCTGGCAAAAAATTGTGGAGGTTTTTAATGCATCTTCAGGTAAGTAGTGAATGTATATGGCATATTTATGTGTTTTTTTTTTGGTACAACGTGCTTTATCCAACGAGTTTGTTACTGAATTGTGTTCCATTTGAGCTGAGCTTTGCAATGAATCAAACATTTTTGTGATAATCGAGGGTCCCTTATACCTTACTAGAACCCAATATATTTTATCAAAGTTAAAATGGAATTTTAAGACAAGGCTACAGGTCAGTTGAAACTTTAAAATTGAAATACGACGGAAAAAGAAAATTGAAGTCACTAAAAATAAAGGAGAAACATTGAAAACTGGTGGAGGAAACCCCGAGTATATTTTAATAGATGGGCCTGAGAAACAATTGCTGGAAGTTCTCAGTCTTTCGGTACATGGTTTAACTTCTATAGGTGATTCAGATAGCGTTCTTCCCCAAACAAGTAAGTATAATGTACTGTTAGTGAGAAACTGTAGCATAATTAAACGTACAATTTATCAAAGAATTACTTCTTGCCTAATATTTTAATATATTTCTTTTTTTTAATTTTAAGCAGTCGCGATCAAAGCAAAAATGAGGCTTTAAATGATGTATCAACTATTACTGAAGATGAAATATATGATCTACCCACAACGATACCAGAGGTAGTTAAAATATAATAATTGTTACCTACGGATAATGCTCCAAACCGAGAAAGTAACCTCAAACATAAACTGAAAACAACAATTCCAACTACCTTTTATGATCTAACATTCAATATAGTTACAGCTGATGAAGACTTGACGGATAATCTTACCGAATTTATACCCGAGGCTCATTCATCTGTAGAAAATATTAAGGTAAGCGAACCAGAGTTACGTATTACACAAGAAGCGACTTTTAGTTTATTGTGATAATACAGCAGTGGAAGAAAACAATATTGTATCTTTTTGCTTTTTTAGGATAAAAAACCAAAAAGAAATACCAGTTCCAGTTTGGTCTGGAAAGACTGGAAGAACCTGTTGCCCTAAAATCCTAGAAACACCACTTATTAACCCCAAAAAGAAAGAAGGCCGCAGATAGAAGTAACAGCATTGACAATCTACTGGAGCTAAGGGAAGAATTAGTCAGACAACAAATTCATCATACCCAACAGGAAGAAAAACGGGCCCAAGAGAAACACGAAAAAGAAATGCTGCTATTAGATTTTAAAATAAATCAAAGAAAAAGTTTATTAAATAAAAAAATATAATATACAATGTCCACCGATAAAAAACATTTCTGAATTAAAATTTTTGGCAGCATGAGAATAAAATTGCTTAAAAGAAGAAATTGAATATCAAAATAAAGTTTTTCAAAAGTTATAGTTTCCTAAATATTTAATGTTATAAATAAAATCAATTTTTCTTTCCATTTATTATTATTTTTTCAGAACTAATGTAACGAAATTTTTAGTACCAAGTTTAGGTACAAAATTGTATGCTTCATATTTTACTTATTAGCTGCAGATGATTTTAAGAAGCGACAAATTAAAAAAATGACTCGAAAATATCGTTTGCATATTTTTTCTATCAAAAAGGTATCGTAGTTACTTTATAACTTCTATAAAAAGCTTCATTCGACTTTTAGATTTCTACTGCTAACTTGTTTTAATTGTATTATTCAAAAAAGATTAATTTTGAAAAAATTTACATTTCTCAATTTAAATTGTTTAAATATATAACAAGAAAATATAAAAAATAATTCCTCTTGCTGGCTTCATCTATTAATTTGCTGGGCGTCAATCTGGGAGGAAATATATCTTGGCATAACCACGTTGTGGCAATCGCCAAGATAGCTTCTCAGAAGCTCGGTGTACTCTTCCGAACCAGAAAGTTGTACACACCTCAACAACTTTTGCCACTATACAAAGCCCGACCATCACTAGAGTACTGCTCTCATTTCTGGAGTTCTGCACCCAAACATACACTTCGGTTGCTGGATTCCATCGAAAAGAGGGCCATTCGTTTGATTGAAGACCACGAGCTGACGAAGATCCTCGACAGCCAAGAACATCGAAGACAGGTTGGGGATTTGACTCTCTTTTACAGATATTTTCATGGAAAGTGCTCGGCTGACCTTGCCCTCTTAATTTCGCCCAGAGCGGCGAATAGCAGAAATACACGACGAACCACTGCCGCCCATCCATATGTGGTTAAGCTTAGTACTCCTCGAACTTCATTATTTAAGAATTATTTCATCTGGAGGACTTCATCCTTATGGAACTTTCCCGAGGTGATTTTTCCCAACGAATATAACCTCCAACGATTCAAAACCAACGTGAATCGCTTTTTGCGCACACGCACATTCCCAGAGTGCCCTAAAGGATTTTTTCTATAGTGCTTGTGTTTGATCATAAAAAAAAGAATGCCCACAAAGTCCCCCAGGGGCATATAAAAATCTCCAGTTGCAAGAAACCTCAGTGTCAATAGTAATTTATCCATTGGAGTAACAGCACGATTTACATTCCTAAAATTTAAATAATACTTTAAATATTTTTAAAAAATATGTGTATGCTTACCATTCGGTTCGATTTTGAAGGTCTCCTTCAATTTGCTGTAAAATCAATGTCACTGTAGCTTTTGAAAGACGAAACCTATTGTAGAATCCCTTATCATCCCAGTTATTAAAGTAATAGGTTTTTGGTCTGAAATCAAACCTTCGATCAGGAATTTCAATCTGCTCCATATCAAAATCCAGTGAAAATACAGTACAATATACATTATAATTTATTTTTTTTGCAAATTATTCGCAGGTAATTAACATAATATTATGAAATGGCATAAATTAGAAAATATATAATATAATGATGAGTTTAAATCTCTCTGTAAAATAAAAAATATAGTATTATGACGTGAAATCTTTTGGAAGAAGCAAGTAAAATATTTAAATAAAAACTTGTAACACTTTGTGACGTTTCTAGCTAAAGGCTACTCTATGCACTGCCTAGTCTTCAAAACGAAATATTTCATACATCTTTTTAGGACTTGGACTTATTTTATTCATCGAGTGCAAACGATAAAAAATTATTAGTTGTTTTACATGAAATGAAAATGAGTTCGTTCATGATTTAGATTAGAATAAGTTTTGGACCAAAAGTATTTAAATCTGTTTGCAATACGCTGACATCTAAACTGGTTCTTAGCTCTTGAAAAACTGAAACATGTTGCAATTATGTAATACATTTAAATTAACTTTCAAGTTACTTGGTACAATGGCGGTTTAAGAAAAAATAGAGAAAACTCAAATTTCACATTATTTTTTTAATTTGAATTTTGAAAATTTCACACCTAAAAAATCAATTTTTAAGTGACAATTCAAGTCAAAGTGCATTCCATGTGTCATTATTTTGACATACATATTTCCACTTATTAATATCGTCCAGGTACATACCCTGGAGGATGAATATTTCCGAAAATATTTTGGGTTTCCATGGCAACCAAACAAAAACCAATTTCTGATTGGCTTAAAAATGCCAGTATAAAATTTTCATGGAAACAAATTTTTGCTAGCCCTGCTGGTTGTAAAGTAACTTTGATATAACTTCGTTTTCTTGTTTAAAAAATAACATGTTATTGCCATTGATATTTTGAATTTAAACGGTGAAACGGTGTGTTAGTACTTAAGGAATATTACAGCATACCGGACCGAAATACCAATACTGAGCGTCTGAGGGGCGCGTTACATATGATAAATATTACTGACTGTTCGGTTAGAATATGATAGTACTAAAATAAGATATTAGAACTTTATAAGTAATTATGTTAGTAAATACTGATAACATTACTGTCAGCATACTGAAGGTAGACCTAATAATACAGTAATAGTACATGAGAACAAACTCGATCAATAAATCGTCAAGAATATTGTCATGTCTAGAAGGAATGTCCAAGGTAAAACAGAGCTGGCTATTATCTGCATTGTAGACCCTACTTAATAAGTTAAATAATGTTGTTTTTAATCAGACACCATTTTAGATGGATTCCTCATTCGCTGTTGGCATTGATTTGGGTACCACGTTTTCATCTATTGCAGTGTACAAAAATGGGACTCCCCAAGTAATTGGAAACCATCATTTTGGGGACCATTTAACTCCTTCTATTGTATTTTATGATCCTAACAGCACTGACGTATCTGTTAGTAAATTTTCTGATTATTATGGATTACATGAAAGAACAAATCTAATATATGGTAAGGGTCCTTATTACATCCGCCGTTATCCTATATAAACTCCTGGACAAAATTAACGCAACATCATAAATTTGCCATATTTTTTATGCTATTTATTTTCTGAATTTATAGGTCCGATTTGAATGATTTTTTTTTTTGCATTGTAGGTTGGTTCCTTGACAATGTCATAGTTTCCGCTGTTTATGATAAAAATTTTATTTTCGATTTATACTGGGTGTAATAAAAATTCTATGTTTTCTTCCGAAAATTCGTACCACCCCGTGGAGTATACTAGCAGCCGAAACATATAGCAGTTGACATTAAACGGTAGGTCCATCTTTCCCCAACATTTTCTTTTTTGGTTTACTTCATTATCTCTGTTATTAAAGGAGATACACCGTTTTATAGCGTAACATGTTTTTATAGACTTTATTATTCAACACATTCATTGTTAAATGTTTTCAAGTAGGCTATGGACCTTTTCTGACATTGCAAGCGATGTGTGAATATCGAATACATTATTTGTTATCTGTATAACTCTATAATTTCTGCTCGCTTTGATAAATGAAAACAAAATTAACGAGTTACTTTATTATTTAATAAAGTAATTACAATATTAAGATTACGTTTATTGAACAATTTTTTTGGAAACGAGTGAAACATGAAAAGAACAGAAATCAAAAACAATAAAATTAATGGATTTATAACGTTAATAGCGTGTATGCCCACCTCTACTTCGAATCATTGCATTCATACGCCTCGGCATACTGGAAATTAAATTTTTAATTGTATCTTGGGGAATATACTCTTATTCTGCAATTACTGCATCCACCAATTGATTGTGGTTAACCGGTACGGGATTGCGACTTCGAACCTTTCTTTTAAGAGCGTCCCATAAATGCTCTATGGGATTTAAATCGGGACTGTGAGGTGGCCATTCCATCAATGGAATAGCTACAGAGTTGATGTAGTCTATAACTCAATAAACTATTCGGTCCCAAAAAAGGAACAAATGGCATTATATGTTCAATTACTATGTTTTCTAGATAAAAAGCCGGCCTTCTGTTGCTTAAACTAGCCTCATTTAAACGTCTTCTGACTATTCGAGACGATATTGTATGATGGCGAGCAGTTCTAAGCTCACTTTTTAATCTAGTACTAGTGATCTTCCTGTTTCTTAGAGCAGTTTGCCTACTTAAAAACATTTAACAATGAATGTGTTGAATAATAAAGTCTATAAAAACATGTTACGCTATAAAACTGTGTATCTCCTTTAATAACAGAGCTAATGAAGTAAACCAAAAAAGAAAATGTTGGGGAAAGATGGACCTACCGTTTAATGTCAACTGCTATATGTTTCGGTTGCTAATATACTCCACAGGGTGATACGAATTTTCGGAAAAAAACATAGCATTTTTATTACACCCAGTATAAATCGAAAATTACATTTTTATCATAAACAGCGGAAACTAAGACATTGTCAAGGAACCAACCTACAATGCAAAAAAAAATCATTCAAATCGGATCATAAATTCAGAAAATAAATAGCATCAAAAACATGGAAAATTTATGATGTTGCGTTAGTTTTGTACAGGAGTTTATATATTATAGTCGATTATGGACTGTAATGCATTTTCAACATTTATAACATAGGTTTTGAGAATGACATATTTATCAAGTAGACACGTGTATCAAAATTTTAAGACGTTTGATTTAAAAAAACATATGAATTGTTTCTTTAGGACATCCAAGGAGTCACCAGTAGCATAGTCACACCTAACAAAAGGTAATCGAATCACAGAGCCTGTTAATGCTGGTTTTAAAATAATTTTAAATACTTATATGATGCGTATATAAAAATATATAATATAATAAGCAATCTACATAACACAACCCTACGTACTAACCGACTCTATTGAATAAAATCTCTGTCACTAGTGAAGAATCATACCAAAATATCATACTGTGGCTAACCCCCTAATGTATGATATAACTTAACTGGCTCAAATGAAATTATATTAAGAAAGTAAATTCCAAGTCACGCTCTCATGATTTACATATATTTAAAGTTTCAATTTTCTATGTTTCGCCCAACTAGGCTTCATCAATCTAATTTTTTTATTTATAAAGTTGGAAAAAGAAAAATATAAAATCTCGAAAAAACCGCTAAACCTCTAAATTACCTTAAATCAAAATAAATACCACAACTGCATATACAGAGGATAAATAGGTTCCGACCCGTCGATTATAATTTTTAGATTTGAATTTTTTTAATTTATTTTCATTCATACACTTTTTTAAATTGAACCCCCATTTTTTATTTTATTTTCGGATTCTACGGAAAATTTTGATGAAATATCACATATCTAACCTACGTCCAAATAACTTGTTTAAAAAAATATTTTGAAAAAATTTGATTGATAGAACCTCAAAATAATGTGCAATTTTTGCAAGAGTTTGAAAATCGCACATTCTGGTGATCAATTCCAACATTTTAAATTAATATTTCACAATTTTGTCATCGAAAAATTTATTACATTTATTTTTTTCAAAAATAAAATTATTTTTTTTTTAAATAATTTAATTTAGATATAGTTTTATGATACATGAGATGTGATCAAATTCTTCCGTAGAAACCGAGACTCAATTAAAAATTTGAATTTTAAATGAATTTATGCTAACCTATTTATCCTCACTTATAACACAAACAAATACATTAAAAAAATAAAATAATAGTTCATTAATACCCACTTTAAACAAAATAAATATTAATCTGTAAACATAACTATAAAAAACCGCTCATCTTAAAAATTTAACAGGAAGTGGTGAAGGGAATCGTCTGGGATTGATGAACAGTTTTTTTATAGTTATGTTGACACATTGATATTTCTTTTTTTTAAGTGGGTATTAATGAATCCATATTTAATTTTTTTTTGAAATATAGTGGTTGGTATTGTGGTGTTAATTTTGTTTTAAGGCAATTTTGTGTTTTTATCTTTTTCCAACATTTTAAATAAAAATGTTAGGTCTGATCATTGATCATGCCCAGTTGAGCGAAACCTTAACACTTTAAATATATTTAAATCATGATATCTTGACTTGTAGTTTTACTTCCTTGGTATTTATTAAACAGGTCTCTTGGAGAGAAGAATTATGTGAATTTTCCAGATATTGGACAGTTCTAATTTTATTTTTAGATGTCAAGAGGTTAATGGGAAGAAAATACGATGACGTTTATGTACAAAATCTTATAAAAAATGGCGATAATGGTTACAAAGTTGTTCGTGGTAAAGACGACAATGTAGAAATCGAGATAAAGCAGAATAATAAACTAGTAAATAAAACACCAGAAGAAGTAAGCTCAGAAATTTTAAAATATTTGAAGAACTCCGCTTCGGAATTTCTAGGATCGGAAGTTACACAAGCAGTGGTGTCCGTACCAGCTCATTTTAGTAATGCTCAGAGGAAAGCTACGAAGAAAGCAGCTGAACTGGCAGGTAATTATACTTAATCATAATTTATGCTTCCTAATGCTGCCATTCCCGATGTACTGCTGTGCTAAGCCTTATCGCGGTAACTACCATCGAACATATATATGTATAGTTATCGTTTGCTTGTAAATTCCCTCTCACGTTTACATTTCAACCGGCTACCGGCAGTACGCAAAGGATAGTCTCAAATATACTCTGACGAGATACTCTATATTACCCTCCCGGTTCCGTGAGAATCGGCAACCCCTTAATATAAAAAACTACCCTGCAAGGCGCAGCAGTGTGTTAGTGTTAGGTTCTCTACAGGACCAGTGGTGCTCACCTAGCAAGCAATACAATCAAAAAAAGGTTTTCTCTGTGTCACGTTGCCGCTGTATTTTGCTTTTCTATTTTATACTCTTTAAATTCACCCTCATAATATTATCTCCTCAACCGATAGTATACAGGGTTGTTCACGTTATTCGAGACGACATATTACAGCTAAGCTATTTGTTTATTTATTACATTTTAAAATTATTTTCATAATGTACAGGTTTTTTTTTTTTTTTTTTTTTTATGATCAAACACAAGCACTATAGGAAAAATCCTTTAGGGCACTCTGGGAGTGGTGCGTGTGCGCAAAAAGCGATTCACGTTGGTTTTGAATCGTTGGAGGTTATATTCGTTGGGAAAAACGACCTCGGGAAGGTCGTTCCACAAGGATGAAGTCATCCAGATGAAAGAGTTCTTAAATAGTGAAGTTCGAGGAGTACTAAGCTTAACCACATATGGATGGGCGGCAGTGGTTCGTCGTGTATTTCTGCTATTCGTCGCTCTGGGCGGAATTAAGAGGGCAAGGTCAGCCGAGCACCTTCCATGAAAATATCTGTAAAAGAGAGTCAAATCCCCAACCTGTCTTCGATGTTCTAGGCTGTCGAGGTTCTTCGTCAGCTCGTGGTCTCCGATCAGACGAATAGCCCTCCTTTCGATGGAATCCAGTAGCCGAAGAGTATGTTTGGGTGCAGAGCTCCAGACATGAGAGCAGTATTCTAGTGATGGTCGAATCTGGGCTTTGTATAGTGTCAAAAGTTGTTGAGGTGTGTACAACTTTCTGGTTCGGAAGAGTACGCCAAGCTTCTGAGAAGCTATCTTGGCGATTGCCACAACGTGGTTATGCCAAGACATATTTCCTCCCAGATTGACACCCAGCAAATTAATAGATGAAGCCAGTGGGATTGCGTGTCCGGCCATGACTATTTCCAGTTCTGTAATGTTAACCTTTTTAGAGAAAACTGCTGCCTGGGTTTTCTTAGTGTTAAATTCGACTTGGTTACTGTCACCCCAAGCCAAAATTTCTTCCAGGTCTTTGTTGAGGCGTGATACTTCATGCTGTCTGCGAAGATGTGCGTCGGCAGCCGATGTTAGCGCATTCAAAGAGAAAGATGAGATAAGTGTGCTATCGTCAGCAAAACTAAATATCGGATTTTTAGTTTTCACTAGAAGGTCGTTAATGTAGAGTAAGAAGAGAGTGGGAGACAATATGGACCCTTGAGGAACACCGGCATTGATGGTGAAGGTGTCTGAGAGAAATCCGTCAATCGCCACTTGCAGAGAGCGGTCCTTAAGGAAGCTAGACAACCATGCACAGAATCGACTGGGCATACCATAGGATCGCAGTTTACTTAGAAGCCCCTCATGCCAAACACGATCAAAAGCTTTAGAAATATCCAGCGCAACAACCCGAGACTCCCCATGATGTTCGATTGCGTTGTTCCAAATATGGGTGACATAGGCTAGAAGATCTCCAGTTGATCTGGACTTCCGAAAACCATATTGATGATCGCTGATGATGTTGAAGCCTTCCAGGTACTTTAGAAGATGTTGGTTGATAGCCTTCTCCATTACTTTTGATATAACTGAAAGCAATGCGACTGGTCGATAGTTGTTAGGCAGGGTTCTCTTACCTTTCTTTGGAATAGGCTGGACTCGCGCCGTCTTCCAGCAAGATGGAAATATTCCTTTTTTGTAGGATAAGTTGAAAAGTCTACAAAATACTGGTGTTAGTTCATCGGCGCATGTCTTGAGAACTATAATAGGAATTTCGTCTGGACCAGTAGCTTTTTTGACGTCGAGTCCTTTCAGGATTCGTTTGACGGGCCGCTGACGGAACACGATTTCGGTCATTTCGGATTCAACTGCAGGAATGTCGGGTGGTGTTCTTCCCTGGAAATCTACAGTGGAATGCGAGGAAAATAGTTCAGCAAGTAAGTTTGCTTTGTCTCCGGCTGTGGATGCTATTGTACCATCGGGACGTGTTAGAGGTGGAATAGTTGATTTGGTAACATTTTGGCTGACGGCCTTAGCGACTGACCAAAAGGACCTTGATCCGTTTGTTCAGGTTGTTCCAAAAACACAAAACGTATCACAGTTGCATTTTTTAAAATGGAATTCCCAGTATATTATTTCATTTTCGGTTCCTACGATCAAAATAAACATTACTTTAATTAAGGTTTACCGTACTTAAACCTTACGGTTTGTGAAATATTTCATATTTTGTCAAAATGTAGTAACAATTTTAATGATTAAATTCTCAACATGTATTTTGTTTTTTAAACCCAATTTCTCAGTGGACTCTACTAACTGATTAAGTTTTATCTATCAGTTATGAAAAATTCACTAACTTATACACGGTGTCAAAAAAAGTACTACTAAATAATTACAAGTTTGAAATGGTAATAACTTGCTTAATTTAAATATAACACCCTGTATTTTATGTCACTAGCAGATGTAGAATTTAATTGTCTATCAAAAAGTATTAACCTCTCACATAGCTAATTACTCACATTTTCATGAAAAATGCAAATATTCACAAAGCAGGCTAATTATAATCAATTTAATATTAATCAAGTCGCCTATGACATTTTGACAGATCAGATCTAGATTCTTGAGAAACAGAGGGCTTACAGTAAATGTCAGTTATTTCTAAAAGTATTTCGCTGCAAATCGTCATTTAGTTATAATAGTGGTAGTTCCTGTTTTTTATTTTATTAGTTACTTAAAATGATAAGTTATCCAAAACAAGAACGAATTGATATGATTTTTATTCTTGGAGAATGTCTGCAAAACTGCTTACTTGCTTCCCGAGTTTACGCTGAAAAATTTCACAGAAACAGAAATTATCCAAATAGAGAGGTTTTTGAAAGATTTTGACTTAATTTAAACAAACTGGGAGTGTACAGTATAAAACACCCACTAAAAGGAAACTTGTGACAGGAAACGAAGAAAATGAATTTGCTGTAATTGGTTCTGTAATCGAAAATCCCCATATCGGTCAAAACCAAATTGCGCAAAATATCAACATTAGCCAAGCAAGTGTCTCAAGGATTCTTCAGAAACATAGTTTCCATCCCTATAAAATTCAGCGTAACCAAGAACTTTCTGCAAACGATTTTGATAAACGAGTGGAATTTTGTATGTGGGTGTTAGACAAAGTGGCAGATAATGAAAACTTTTTTAATTTTGTTATATTTAGTGATGAATGTACATTTCATAATAATGGATCTGTGAATAGACATAATTTTCATTATTATTCTGATTCCAATCCACATCAATTTAGAATAGTAAATAATCAACACAGATGGTCAGTGAATGTTTAGGGCGGAATAATGGGTCGATATTTAATCGGTCCTTACTTTTCGAAAACAATTTAAATGGGGAATTGTTTTTAGATTTTCATTCCCATCGCCATCAGAGAAATGATGTGGCTTAGGGTCCGTGAATTTTTAAATTTCCAATTTCAAAATCGATGGATTGGAAGAAATGGACCTCAGAATTGGCCCCTAAGATCACCCGACTTGACTTCACCTGATTTCTTTTTATGGGGATATGTAAAGGAATCGTTTATAACGTAGCTCCAACAACACCGGATAATATGAAGGAGCGTATTAGAGAAGCTTTCCGAAACATCAGCCCAGAAATGCTGTCAAATGTTGCTGAAGGTTTTAAAAAGAGGATAGGTTTGTGTTTAGAGTCGGATGGTCGCCATTTTGAACACTTGTTATAAATATAAACAATTGTTTGTTGTAGGTATGTCCAGCAATATTTTCTGTCGTTACCTTTACTACCAAGTAATGCATTTTCCCTCTTCTTCTCTAGAATCTAGATCTGATCTCTCAAAATGTCATAGGCGACTTGATTAATATTATATTGATTATAATTAGCCTGCTTTGTGAATATTTGCATTATTCATGAAAATCCGAGTAATTAGTCCTATTGTTTGCCGAAAACCTGAATTTGACATCACTTTCCGATCTCGTGTAATTAAGCCATTTGCCCAACCCTGTATATTGTTTTATTTTAGGACTAACGGTACTAAAATTGATATGTGAACCTGTAGCAGCTGCTATCCATTATAGCATGGATAAATTAAAAACAAAAACGACCTTATTGGTATTTGATTTTGGAGGAGGCACTTTGGACGTTTCTGTAATTGTGGTGGAGAACGAAGAATTGAAAGTTAAAGGCATTGAAGGAGATTCATTTTTAGGTGGAAGTGATTTTGACAAAAAGTTAGCGGATTATTTTTTTCAGGATGTAAAAAATACAATTTTTAAACTGGAAGGCAGACGAATTCGTGAATATTTACGGAGACTGAAGAAAACATGCATCAAACTAAAAGTTCAACTTTCCGTCCGGGAAGAAGTTCCTATCGAATTTAATATTTTTAGAGGAGATGAGCAGAAAAGTATTCCCTTAACAATAACACGAAAAGCCTTTGAGACAATATGTCAGGATTTATTTACTAGGGCGACACACTTAATAACACAATGCTTAGATGACTTAGACTTAACAAAAAATCACATCGATACAGTGTTGCTTGTTGGCGGTACTACAAGAATTCCCAAAATATGCGAGTTATTAGAAACATATTTTGGTGCTTCGAAGCTTAAAAAAGACTTAAATCCTGACGTGGCCGTAGCACTTGGAGCAGCCGTTCAAGCAGCGATGCTTACACGAAGTTGTAAAAAATTAGAAAAATTTGAAGTGGTGAATATAACACCATTAACATTAGGATTTCGCATAGATGGAGGCTTAATGGAAGTTGCGATAAAAAAGCACACGGCACTTCCGGCTCGATCAAATGTTATTAAAACGTGTACATCCAAAAATAATCAAAATTATTGCATAAAAAGCATTTTTGAAGGAGAACGAAAAAATTGCAAATTTAATGTACTTCTAGCAACAGTTACTGCTGAAAATTTGCCCCCAGGAAAAGCTGGTGATGTTACCTTTGAAACAATTTTTAATTTAAATGAAGATGGTATATTAGAAGTAGAATTCAATGAAAGTTCAGAAAACAACAAAAATAAAGTCGTTCTCACTATGCATGACCATCGGTTGAAGCAAAAGAAGGTAAAGAGCAGTTTAGAAGAAGCCGAAAATAATAAAAAAGAGGACGATCTTTTTGAAAAACTTATTAAATATCGAAGAAAAATTAGAAAATATTGCTTTTATATCCTGCATGATTTAGATAACATCGCGGACAGTCAACATCGACTTACCGTCGAAGAAAATTGCAACGAATTTATTGAATACTCCGAAGATGTTGATGACAAAAATATAGATGACCTTCGGAAGCAATTCGAGATTTTAAAACAGAAAGTAGAGCCGATAATTCAAAATAAAATAATAATAAATTTTGATACTCTTTAATTCATTAATTTTATATTAATTCTTATTTTTAATTAGGTCTAGCCATCAAATACAATAGTTATACAAGTAAAAATTCTGACAAGTACTGTAACATTCACTTACTTAAGCTCCTTGAAACTGTAATTTCCGTTTTTTAATTTAAATGAATGACTGATTTGTTCTTATGCGCTTTGTGTAACTCGTGATGGAATACTTTTCGTAACTAGTTGTAGAAAGTTTGGTATCTAATGCCGGCCTGCACAACATTTAATAAAAACACTTTAAGGTTGCCTTAGAAGTAGGGAATATATTGCCACTTAAACACCATGTAAGTGTCTTCATACGTTAGTAGACAAATTTCTGTACTTAAAATGTTAAGTTATGATTTATATCCAAATTTTCAATTAAATCAAATATTATGAAGTTGTCAGTTTTTGTGTCAAAAAAACTTCTTTTTCATGGAGTTTCTCAATGACGATTTGGACGTTTCCGATATCATTGAACAGCCAAAAGAAGTTCTTTTTCTTTTGCCGTATAATTTGGAGCTCTTTTCCTGATATTTTTTCGTTCCATTTCGCAGAAAATGCTGCCACTGATGTTCGCTACTTTGTTAAGTTTCCAAAATTTGCAGCTGCTTTAAGGTAAACTGAAATTTACACTTTCCTTAGAAATTCCATACTTAAGCGATGAGTTGGGATAGCGGGCATAAATGCTTCAGTCAGTTTTGAAAAGTGTCACTTTAAATAGGAAAACAGAAAATAGTTAAGTATTCGATAGGTTTCAAAATAAAACTAATAATATATAATGAAACGGTATATTCCATATAAATTAATAAAATACTCATAGGGGAGGTCCGGGCAGCCCCGCCCAGCGGGTAACACTGCTCATCGCAATATTATTAAAATTATACAATGCACTGGTAGTGCAATCTATCGGTCGAGTGCATAATTATACCAATATGTGCCCCAAATATTATGATATATACAGGGTGGCCAATTAGTGCGACAAAGCTAAATATCTCTTTTACCGCTAGGGATAGCGGAAAACTTTTTTTCACGAAAGTTATTAAGCGTTAAGAGGTCTTCTAAAATTATTTTCGACCATACAGGGTGCTCCAAAAGGGCGGTGTGATAAAAAAATTTCCTATTTTTTAAATGGAACACCATGTATTATTTTACATATTTGAAATCACCGTAAAATTCTGTACATAGCACCGTAATTATTTGTACACATTTTTGCAACGTTGCTAAATAGATTGGAAAATTCCTAAAATTTGTGCAAAAACATGGTTCAATTAAATGTGTAATATTCTTAACTTATAATAATTTGAAACAAAATATTTTTATGTCGGAAAAGGGAATGTTTACATAAGTCCCCTATGATAACACATATCAATATTTTTGTACAGGGTATTTTCTATGGATATGCCAACATTACGAACTTGAAACCTGAGTTTCGTAAGTTTTTTAAATGAAACACCCTGTATATGATTACTTTATCTTGTAGATATTTTAATCCTCTAATTTTTATTAAGGTCTTTCTATGCCTATCTCTACCAATCTTGAAATTTCAATTTTTATTTAAACTCGAGCAAAAAAATTGGATGTATTTTACCATTGTCCTTTTCCTAGTCACCTATGACAAAATAAAAACAAAATGTTGTAATTTAAAAAAAAACGTCAGTTTGGTGGTAATTGGATAACAATTAAAGTGAGTTGGTGTACCTACTGTTTGTTAAAAAAATTATTAAAAATGAATTTCTCAAATGTCGAAATGGTGGATAATGGTTTTTGTACTAGGGGCTAGCGATAAAAATTGCTTATTAGCGACCACAATTTATCCAGAAAGATATCCAAACCGAAGGCAACCTAATAGAAGGGCGTTTGTTCGGGTTTGTTAGGTAATGGAGCGTTTTCAAATAACGGGAAGTATAGCCTATAAGAAAATTGAAAGAACAATACATGTTTTAACCGAAGAAAATCAATTAAATGTTCTTATAACAGTCACTGAGAATCCACATATTAGTCAAAGAAGTATTTCCATTCAACTGGATATTAGACGATCATCGATTTAAAATATACTGAAAGCAAACAAAATGCATCCTTATCATGTCCAGTTAATGCAAGAACTAAATGAAGAAGACTTTCAAAGCAGAATACATACATTTTTGTGAATCGGCGTAGGCAAAAATGAGACAACAACGCAATTTTGCTCATTTAGTTTTCTTCTGTGATGAAGAAACATTTCATAAAATAATGGAAAAGTGAATAGACATTATGACCAGCAATCCCCATTTCGTAAGAACACAAAACAGTTTGGGGTGGAGTTGTAGGAGGCTACGTTATTGGACCGCATTTTTGTGAGGGAAGAGTAACTGGACAATATATTTGGATTTCGTATAATATAATTTGCCGCAATTAATGATTAAGATACCAAATGAAGTTCGTCTTTGGTTTTTTACATGATGGAGCCCCCGTGCATTATACGGGTCCTATTACTAACTTTTTAAATCAAACGTATGGGCAGCAGTGGATTGGCAGAGGAGCACCGATACCATTGCCGGCTAGAGCAGCAGATTTAATAAAATTGGATTTCAGTATATGGGGATTTGAAAAAGATCAGGTATACAAAATACCCCCCGCTACAAGAGATGATATGAAAATTTGTATTAGGAACTATTTTCAAGGTATTACTCGGCAAATGTGTAGAAACATGATTCATTCTTTTCAAAAATGTATTGAATTATGTATTCAAGTTAGTGGGAGTCACTTTGAACACATAATTAGGTAATAATTTACTTTAGAAATTGTCCACAAGCTTGAATCGCTAAAATATTTTTGTGTCGTATCCTCCCGTATGATTAAAGAATTTTTTTTAAATTATTGTTTTTATTTTGTCATAGGTGACTAGAAAAAAGATAATGGTAAAATACATTCAATTTTTTTTGCTCGAGTTTTAATAAAAATGAAATACCACCAAGAGATAAAAATTAGAGAGGATTGAAATATCTACAAGATAAAGTAAACATATGCAGGGTATTTCATTTAAAAAACTTACGAAATTTAGGTTTCAAGTTCGTAATGTTGGCATATCCATAGAAAATACCCTGTACAAAAATATTGATATGTGTTATCATAGGGGACTTCTGTAAACATTCCTCTTTCCGACATAAAAATATTCTGTTTCAAATTATTATAAGTTAAGAATATTACACCATGTTTTTGCACAAATTTTAAGAATTTTCCAATCTATTTGGCAACGTTGCAAAAATGTGTACAAATAATTACGGTGCTATGTGCAGAATTTTACGGTGAAATACATGGTGTTCCATTTAAAAAATATGAAATTTTTATCACACCGCCCTTTTGGAGCACCCTGTATGGTCAAAAATAATTTTAGAAGATGCACCTCTTAACGCTTAATAACTTTCGTGAAAAAAGTTTTCCGGTATCCCTAGCGGTAAAAGAGATATTGAGCTTTGTCGCACTAATTGGCCACCCTCTACGCATTAATCTTAGTTTATGATGCATAATTGATATTTGTGATATTTAGTTTATTTTTTGTTTGTTTTGTAAATATTCTATATTGTAAAAAAAATCTGGCTCGCGTAGCACCGCCCATAGATCAAAGTTCCGATGATATGGAAGAAGATTGCAGTAAAGACGAACTTTGCACTATCTGTAATGAATTTGGCAAAACTGAGACGTGATTTCGATGCGGAGTATGGAAGAAATGGGCACAAAAAACTGCACTGGTTAATATGGTTCCAAACCCTATGCTTGTGATTTTTGTGTTTAAAATTAGTTTAAAAATAAATATTAGATAAGTCAAATGATTGATTTTAATTTATTTTCCTTTGTATGTCCATTAAAATTTTTTATGTCATATGGGTTGTGATAGCCGACATAGTGGGCGAGTTTATCCTGCATGTTGGACATCACCATCCATTATAAGATTAATAAAAATATGTTGTTTTTTTTTTAATTAAAAACATCGTGTTACACAAAATTAAGTAAGTAATAATAACAGTTTTCAGTATATCGAGAGTTATTAAATAATTCCAAATATTTATACTTGCTTAAGTGGGCTGGGCTGCCCGGACCTCCTCTATACCTAATCTTAATTAACTTTAGATCATAATAACCTCATTTATAAAATTCTTTAGTAAAATTCAAATTATTAGGACTTTTGAATAAATCGATATATCAAGATGCTATTTATTGCATCTTAGTTTATGAGACATGAAATGGGATCAAAATTTTCCATAGAATACGAAAATAAAAGTAAAAATTGAGGTTTCAATTACAAAAAAATTTAAATGGTACATTAAATCCTTTTTTTTGAGTCATCCTGTATAAATATAAATTAGTTTAAAAAGTGGCCATTAAAAAAATTTCTTCGAAAAATTAAAGTAATTTATTCCAACCTAGACGGTGTTACACAGTATGCTAATGTTGAGGGGGGGTCACTAGGCTCAAATATTTTCAATATGGCGGCACTTCCGGCTATGAAGTCGGTGTTAACCTCCTTTTTTAAAAGGAACACCCTATATATTATTGCATTTCTGGATTGTACACAAGATTTTAGGTAGGTTTCGTATACAGGGTGTCCTCTGATTAATGGCAAATGCAAAAGCAACAGACTCTGTACGTAAAAATATTAGGATTTAATAATTATACTTACCTATACCCGAAAGTTGATATTAACTGAGATACAGGCTGTTAAATTTAAAACTCCATCAAACAACGTTTTTTTTTATAAAATATGGCAACTATGGTTCTTTTAGGACGAGAAATTTTAATGTATAGTGTAGGGGGCTGTAGGCGGAATTTTTCGCATTTATTAGGTCATAATTTTTTTGTTCCTTAGTGTATTTAAGTTTTTAATGAAAATAATACTTTCTTATATTGATTACGTAAAAAATGTATACTAAGTTCAGATCGCCCAGAGTTACCGTTTCGGAGATATATGCATTTGAATTGTTTAGTGCACCCTGCCCAATTACTATTAATTTGCGAACAATTTTTTTCTTAAATTGAAATATTAAGAAAACAAATGAAATTTAGAGAAGCAGTTGCTATGAAACCTCCATGTTGTTATTTGTTTATTGATTATTGTAAGATAGCTGTGTGAGAAAATGTTTCATTTTTGAGTTTATCGTAAGTCAAATAACAATGCCGAGCCGCAATTTGTTTTCAAACTCAGAAATGCGGGATATGTTGTGTGTATACGCGCAGGAAAAGTTTTAATGTACGAGATGCTCAGAGACGATATTCGAAACTCTATCCTACAACCTGATTTTATGATCTTCAAAAATATTTACGACCATTACGATTAGGCTAAGCAGATACCTATCGTCCTAAACGGAATTCTAAATAACTCACACAACAATAATCAACAAACAAATAACAACATTTAGGTTTCATAGCAACTGCATCTCTAAATTTCATTTGTTTTCTCATAGGTTACATTAAGAAAAAAAATTTTGTTTGCAGTTTAATAGTAATTGGACAGGGTGCACTAAACAATTTAAATGCAAATATCTCCGAAACGATAAATCTGGGTGACCTCAAATTAGTATACCTTTTTCATGTAATAAATATGAAAAAAGTATTATTTTCATTAAAAACTTAAATACACTAAGGCATAAAAAAGTTATGACCTAATACATGTGCGAAAAATGCCGCAGACATTGAACATTAAAATTTCATAAAAAAATCAACATCTCGTCCTAAAAACCCATAATTGCCAAATTTTGTAAAAGAAACGTTGGTTTCCCTTAAAGTTATTAGAGAAAAACAAAAATGAAGTTTTAACTTTAACACCCTGTATCTCAGTTAATATTAACTTTCGGATACAGGTAAATATAATTAAATCCTAATATTTGTACGTAAGGAGTATGTGGTTTTTCCATGTACCATTAATTAGCGGACACCCTGTATTATGCCCGATACTTAATTCTAAACGTTGCCAGAACTTAAAATAATTATTAATTTTTCCTAGAAGGAAGCCTTTATTACTTAATTTGGGTTGGATTTCCTTTTGAAAAGGACCTGCTTTGTTAGATTTTTTATAATATTTTAGATAACTATTAATATTTCGGCTCTGGCGCCTTCAGATATTATTTGAGAAATATTCGTGCGTGCATTTAAAGTCAAATTTTGAGTGATCTGGTTGGAATAAAATTGTCAACTTGCTATGGAGGATGCACCAAGGCATCTTTTTGTGCGTATCCATGTTTTAGTGAATTTTTGCTGCATATCCATGTCTTTTAAACAGCCCTATTTTTTTTTTAATATTTTTTCTGACTCTGATCATTTTAAATCATTTTTAGGTATCAGTCATCACTGGTATAAGTTCAGTAGTTCTTAAATTCCTAAGTAATGAAAACATTTCTGGATCCATTTGATGTTTACTGGGTATGTTCGCTAAAAAAGTGTAAATAAACCAGCAAAAATACACGCTGATAAGAAGCCTGCGAGCATCAAGAGTAAAGATGATATACGAGGACCGGTTTATAAGGAAACGAATGTATATGGAAGAAGGTTTTAAACCAAAGAATCCGACAGTAGACCGTACCCCACCAAAATAAACAATTACCAATATCGAAACAAATATAAATAAGAAAAATGGAAACTGGAAAAGAACCAACCAGGTCAGATACCACTCCAGAGTCAGAGAAACTTACAAAAAGGCAGTGCGATAGAATTAGTGATAACAACAATACTGTAAAAAATAAAGTCGAGGCAAACGAAGTGTCGCAAATTGAAGACCGCGTTTCTACAGTAGCAATAATTTATGACGTATTTGCAGCATTGGAAAAAATTCAAAATTAAGACCATTAGTTCATAAGACAGGAAATCTCGAAAACAAAATATGGCCTTATGGTATAGAGCCAAAATAAAGACGCGGAGACTACTACAGACAACTTGGAAAATAGAGTATATCCGAAGACATACGAAACAATAAGCGCTATTAAAACTAATGAAGAGAACCAAACAAAATCTGAAATCGAAATGTGGACAACGCCAAAAATTATCGAAAAAATAGAAACAATTATCACCATAGGAGATATAACTGATGCCAAAAAAGCTAGCCAGCAACTTAAACAAGAAATATTGTCTAAACCAACTGACGGAGGGTTTGTTCGGGTTTTCTATCTACAGAATGGGGCATTTGTGCTCGAAAGTCACAACAAACAGCAACAAGAAAAACTTAAACTAGTACTTGTGGATAAAACATACATTAAAATAAAAGAAGCCCAAAATACTAACCTACGTTCATAGTTTCAGGAATAGGGAAATAAATAAGGAAATTATGAGACTAAACAAGGAAATTGAAGATGAACTAGGATACAGAGTAAACGAAAAAATTACTATTGAAGCAGAAATCCGAATAAAGAAAACTGGATTTTATATGCTCTCCCAGAAATTGCGAAACGGTTCCTAAAAAAAAATATTTTGACCTGCTTTAACATGGCAATATGTTTTCAATGCTCAGGTTTTGGACATGTAGATAAATACTGCAAAGAAAAACAATGTTGCCACAAATGTGGAAAAGATCATGCTAGTAGTAGTCCGAACTGTACAAAAATGAAATATAACCTTAGAAAGATTTAAACCACCATAGTGCCCGTGATCCACTATGTCCAGTTTATATGAAAAAAACTAAGAAAATATCAAAGCAACCGAACAAACCCGAACAAACTCCTGAACGTTTTTATAAAACACAGCATACAGAAAACAGATTCACCCAAATAACGTAAAAAAGTATTATTCATCAAAAGGTTCAATCAATGGGAAAATCGCTCAACAGAACATTGGAAATCGGAAGAACAATTAAAAAACCTATATATAAGAAACTTTAAATTAATGTCAATGTTTGGCAGGGAAGAACGAAAACATGGAGGCTTAACAATTTATACTCATAAGAGCATAACATGTAAAGTACGAACTAAATTAATTAAGCTATCGGTAAGTGGAACTTTTGAATGTTGGGCTGTAGAGTGTACTTTGAGTAAGGCACAAACAATAATTATATCAATATATAGGCCACCCTTTGGCGATTTAGATACTTTTATGAGTAGAATAGAAGAACTTCTTGTAAATATTTTTGACGAAAGGAAAAGCATTTTTATAGCAGGTGATTTTAATATAGAAATGATTAAGGCGAACAAGACAAAGACTGAATTGATCTCTGTAATGAACTATTTTAATTCTGTTCCGAGCATATGTGAAAATACCCGCATATATAATAACAGCGCCAGTTGTATAGATAATATATTCACCAACTCGAATACTTAGAAACGCTCACTTTTGAAAGTTATATCTCGGACCACACTGTACAGAAAATTACTTTTGAGGCCGAATCTAATGATATAAATGTTTTAAAATATAGACGCATCTATTCAGAGGAAAACAAAAGTAATTTTCTGGATAGTTTAAGAGAACAAAATTGGCTAGAGTTATATGAGAATGAAAAATGTAATGTTTTTATGGATAGCTTTAAGATATTATTTAATCATCATTTTCCGCTAAAAGTATGTGGTAAAAAACTATTGAAAATAAACTTTTCAGATAATGTTAAACTTCTAGATGTCCATATTAATGAATGCTTGGACTGGGCGGCTCATTAAAATAGTTTAACAAAAAGATTGAATTCCGTTTGTTATGGAATTAGGATTGTTGGCAGGTACAAATTTTCGGAATAGACAATCTTACACTTTACAAACTCACCTTTATTTTTAATGCCAAATAAATAATAATTGTGAAATTTGGGGGGGGGAAGGGGGGGGGGGGGGGGATTTGAAAATGTAGATTTCTTGCATTCTCTCAATTTAATTTCTAATCTTATTTTTTGAACACCCTGTATTAATGGACATCAAAATATTATAAAAAAACTAATGAAGCAGGTCCTTTTCAAAAGGAAATCCGAACCAAATTAAATAATAAAGGCTTCCATAGGAAAAATTAATAATTATTTTAAGGTCTGCAAACGTCATTTTTGACATAAAAACTTAAATATGTTAAATATGTTAAATATGTTAGACTTAGGTATAGGACACGATATATGAAATCTGCCTAGAATCTTGGGTCGAATTCAAAAATGTAATAATATGTAGGGTGTTTCATTTAAAATAAGCAAGTTGGCACCGACTTCCGGTATAACCGGAAATATTTGACAATATTTTAGCCGAGTTGACCCCATCAACATTGTCCAATTTTCAAAAATTTTCTATGTATAGTTTTCCATATATCGATTACGGCGGTTCCCGGTGGGACACCCTGTATTTGACCACACTCTATTAGGCCGGCCGCATATATTCCTGTTTCTTTATTCGGAAAACGAAAACAGAAATCCGCACACGTTTGATTTTTATTATTCAAAAAACCTGTAGTATTGGCGTTACAATCGCGCTGTTTCCAGCAGAATGGATGACGAATTCTTGGGAACAAATGCACAATTTTCCATACTGCTATATGACCATTCCGGAAGATTTTACCATATTAGTCACAAAGGCAGTGTGTGTAGGTACTAATTTTGTACGCGAAAGAGATGGTTATAGATTTGAAGATACTCTAAGGCATTATTTTGAAGATATGCCTTTCCGATGCCCACAGCATAGATCTACCGTAAAAACGGTAGGTCTGAACTGACACTCCATAAATCAAATAGGGATAGAGGTTCATTTCCTTTCGCTATGTCATAACTTGTAACTACGTGCGGACTAACCGAATATGCCCGAAATCACGATATAGACTAACCGAACGTAGTTGCAGGTTATGAAATAGCGGAAGGAAAGGAATCGCTATCAATATTTGATTTACGGACTGCCAGTCCTGGCAGCACCGACACTGATTCCACAATGAAAAATTCCGGACATTTGCGAACAAACCCGAAATTCCGAACGCAACCCGACGCTTTCGGAATAAATGTTAGGAAGAAAAATATTCCGTTCGGGTTTGTTCGAATTCTAAAACCGAATTAGGAAAACGAATGTGTGCCTAAAGCAGATAATATCAAAAATCGTTTTTACTTGCCAAACTATTTATCACATATTGAACAATTTTCGATATAGATTTTCGGTGTTTGTTGCTGGTAAATTTTTGGACCCCACGAATAGAATTTAGTACTAAACAAATAAAATTGGATAAAATGTTCTTTTTACCAACGAATTTCAAGGTCGCACCTTAATATACCAATTTATTAAACAGTTATAACAACTTAAATTTTAGTAAATAATTTTTAAACTGAAGTTATGATGAACAGTCGTTTATTTAGATGCATCAATTTTTCATTTCCTCAAAGACATCACCCTTAAATGTCGATTGTAGAACTGCATTTGGGTCATCCTTTTTCGTGATTCGTGCTTCTAAAAATAAGTAGCCAAACGATACTAGAAACACTGAAAAATATATCTCAGGAGACACAACTGATAGTTACCGGTTCTAACGTCATTAGTTGCAGAACACCAAAAGTTACTTCGAAATAAACAAAAAGAACATATTTACAACAAATCATATATCTTTCAGAAATTATTATACCGAAATATACAGAAAAATTAATTATTACAGAGTTAGATATTTTTTTCTTATTTCTTACGAACTTCTAATAATTTTGTAAGAAGTCAAAAATAAGTTGGTTAAGTAACCTTAATAGTGAAGTCGTTATGGCATTCGAAAATCCCTTGACGAAATCGAGTAATTTGTTTTTCCCAATCGATACAGTAGGATCCCCTCGACATTTTGAAATGATTTGTGCAGGGCGCCGCATGGGGGGTAGGGGGGCACGCCCCGTAAATCTAACCTATAACGGGAAATTGAAAATAACTCGGTTTTGATGCTACAAAAAAAAATGTGAGAAGCAAAATTGAAGAGCTTGACAGAGCGCGTAAGCTCGAACAAACCCGATCCCGATATCTTAATGAGTTCGCGAATTAACGCGATTTTCAACTACAAAAACAATAAAATTTAATTAATTATATCTCGAGAAAGGGCAGAGTTGGGGCATCATTTTCGTGATTCCGAGTACTTTCATGTGCCGGAGGCTGGGGTTGGTGGGGCAATTAGGAGGGGAGTAGGGGATTGGAAATTTTTTACATAAATGCTAATAAGTAGTTTATTAATCGAGCTACGGGGATCGGGCTGGATTTAATCTGTTCGTTTTTTTATCGGCTACGAGGTGGGATTGGCGAAAAATATAAAGATATTATGTTTAATTTTGGTATGTGTTAATAGGATATAGAACTTCAAATTTTAGTTAAAAAAGTTATTCAATTGTTCCACCAGTGGCGTCGCTGCAAACATGTCCTTATTTTTTACAAGAAAGATGGATATTTTTCCGTGTGGATATTTTTTCTGATTGGCCTGTTCAATTCGCCATGAAAACGGTATCTTGAGTTTTTCTCGTCAGTCACGTTCTTGATTAAAACCACTAAATTCATATTGAAACTCATTATTTTTAACATTGATAAAATAATTAATGATAATTTTTTTGCATTTCAATTCATTTGCGAAAATAAAAATTAAAAGGCATGTTTCCGCCCGTCTTCGCATCGAATTGCCCACTCCAACAATTTTTATAAAAAAAAATTATCATTAATTATTTTATCAATGTTAAAAATAATGAGTTTCAATATGAATTTAGTAGTTTTAATCAAAAAAGAAAAACTCAAGAGACCGTTTTCATGGAGATTTGACGAGGCGAATCAGAAAGATATCCACGTGGAAAAGAATCAGTGGCGTACCATCTTTTTTGTAAAAAATATCAAACGACATGTTTGCAGCGACGCCACTGGTGGAACAATTGAATAACTTTTCTAACTAAAATTTGAAGTTCTATATCCTATTAACACATACCAAAATTAAACATAATATCTAAAGTATTTTCGAAGATGGCCGTTTCTTGTATGCCGCGCCCAGCGCGTTTTTGGGAAAATAAAATTTTTTTGCCAATCCCACCTCGCAGCTGATAAAAAAACGAACAAATTGAATCCGGCCCGATCCCCGTAGCTCGATTAATAAACTACTTATTAGCATTTATGTAAAAAATTTCCAATCCCCCTTACTCCCCTCCTAATTGCCCCACCAACCCCAGCCCCCGGCCCATCAAAGTACTCGGTATCGTACTCGTGCCCCCTACCCCCCCCCCCCTATGCGGCGCCCTGCACAAATCATTTCAGAATGTCAAGGGGATCCTACTGTATCGATTGGGAAAAAAAAATTACTAGATTTCGTCAAGGAATTTTCGAGCCGTTTATTTCGCCAGGACGACTCCTATAAACTTTTACGAATTAATTTGTGATGGTTATCTGTAATAGTTAATTTTGCTTATAAGTCGAAAACTGTTCGATATAGATATAGTAATATTACACACAGAAAGATAGACAATTTCAAGACCTTTTAATACCACAGATAAAATACAGGGTGTTTCATTTAAGAAAAACATACTTTTTATCATTTTTCTAAACAATCAAAATATTTGTATTTGAAACACCCTGTATTATCACAATTAATATATGGAAACACAGTGAATGGCCTCTTGGTATTACCTGGCTCCCAACCAAATTTCAGTGCGCTAGTTCAAAAATATGACCCCTTCTTGTAGGACATGTTTAAAAAAAAAAAAAGTTAAATTAATTATTATCTCGAGAACGATAGCAGACAGATATAAGAAAATGTTAAGGAAAGATATTAAGAAATTAATAGAGATTCTAAAAAAATAATAATACATAGGATGTTTCATTTAAATTATCAAAGTTGCTAATACTTTCGAGTAGAAGCGGCAACACTGCACGGGTGAAAATATTTTTAGAAGAAAGATAATGTCCACTTATATCAGTCACCAAACTTTCAAAGTGATTCGTTGACTAGTTCTTTACAAACGTCTAATACGTCTAAAACGTCAACCACCTTGTATGTCAAAGGTAATTTGTCCTTACTTTGTAACTAATGCAGCAGTTAAAGTTTTAAAAATTTTATACAATTTAGAAAAGGTATGGTGGCCACTATATATTTTTTAATAATGTGATTCAAGCTTCTCATAAATATACAAGGTGTCCCAGAATATGTGGGCAATCTTCCGGGTTCAGATAGAACACTTAAAAATAACGGGAGAAGTACCTATACATTTTTCTTCCTACGGCCTCGCCTACGGAGATACGGGCCCATAACGGACGTCCCTGGAAATCGTTGTTTTTTAAATAATTTTACTACGTGTAATTTAATAATTTTTTAATATAATGGTTACTAGATGAGTCTCCTTAAAATTCACCCTTTTAAACACATTTGGCTTATTTAGTTTGCCAGGGACGGTCTAGGCGTAACACAAAAATGCTTTTTTTTTGTACACCTTGTATGATGAAGGAACGACAATAATATTTTTGGATACTCTAAATCTTAAGCTGAACAAAAGGTACTCTTGATCAATGTCGATAAAATGAACTGATTTCGAAAAGAAGACATTTTTGTTCAATATGATTTATATTCAGTATAAGTAAATTCCATTACTAAGTTAGTAACTAATAAGAAATAGGAGAAAAACCGCAAATTTCAAGACACTACCACAAACTAACACTGGCATAAATATTCTTATTTAAATTGGTACATGTGAAAAAAACCATAACAACAATGAGGGAATTTTATGAACATAAAACAACAACTAATGCAAAAAACCATATTGAACAAAAATATTTTTGTTTCGAAAACAGTTCACTTTATCGACATTGATCAAGAGTACCTTTTCTTTAGCTTAAGGTTTAGAGTATCCAAAAATATTATTGTCGTTCCTTCATCATACAAGGTGTACAAAAACATTTTTGTGTTACGTCTAGTCCGTCCCTGGCAAACTAAATAAGCCAAATGTGTTTAAAAGGGCGAATTTTCTCATCTCATCTACTAACCGTTATACTAAAAAATTATTAAATTACACCTAGTACTTAATAAATTATTCAAAAAACTACGATTTCCAGGGACGTCCGTTATGGGCCCGTATCTCCGTAGGGGAGGCCGTAGGAAGAAAAGTTTATAGAACTTCTCCTGTTATTTTTACTCGGCAGATTGCCCACATATTCTGGGACACCCTGTATAATATTTTATTTTTAGTCTTAATATATGCCCGAAATTTAATTTATTTCCGATAAGTTACAGGGTAACAGAAATATGGGGGGTGTCCCAAAATGTCAAATTCTCAAAAACATCCCGTCTATCAAAAACGAGGATGTTTAGAAAAAACTGTAATTTCGGCCTCTCTTGTTTCACAAAAAAGTAGTGCTGCGAAAACCGCATCCTTCAATCTTTACTAAAAACGGAGATACCTCGTAAAACCACCGAAAAATGTAGACCATGTACAAAGGCTTTAGAAATGTCAGTGGCAATAGCCCGATATCCATGATATTCGATTGGGTGGCTCCAAAGATGGGTGACATAGGCTAGAAGGTCTCCTGTTGATCTGTACTTACGGAAATCATATTAATGGTCGCCGATAATGTAAAGGCCTTCCAGGTACTTAGGAGTTTTTAATTTCCAGCACGATGGAAATATTCCTTTTTTGTAGGATAAGTTGGAAAGTCTCAAATTTCTAAACCATTAAACCTGATGCCGTACAGCAGGTGTGTGGTGGGTAAAGTGTGAAGGTTAATGGGTAGAGGGTGGATATACCCTGGCCGCACTGCTCGATGGGGAAGTAAACCCACAGTCCTCGTGATTTTCCGTCTGTACGTCTGTGACAGGACGTCATACCGAATCTAACACTGGCAGATATCCATCGATCCTGGTTGGAATTATCAAACACGATTGATTCCCGCATCGTGCTTGCTAGGCGGTTTCTCTAACCGGGTTAGTTAGGTGGTGGTGCAATGCGGCTGGCTTAACTAACCTCGCGGGTTACTGGTGGCTCGCTACTCGCTACCCTCGAGGTAAACAGTTTGCACTGTTTCCGCAGCTTTACTGCATTAGTTAGAATTCTTCTTCTTCTGGTGCATATCCACTAATGGATCCCTCTTTTGCCTTCAATCTTGCCCTCGATCATCAGCTGCAAGAATCAGTATTTTCACTCCTCACGATATGTCCTAGGTATGCTGTTTTCCTCCTTTTAATTGTCTCAAACAGTTCGCGTTCCCTGTTGAGTTGTTTAAGAACTTCCTCATTTGTCACTCTCGCCGTCCAGTATATCTTAAGTATTCTGGGATATAGCCACATCTTGAAAGCTTCTAATTTGTTAATTGTATTCGCTTTCAGCGTCCAACCCTCCATACCATAAAGAAGTACCGACCAAACGTAGCACTTGACGAACCTCAGTCTCAAGTCGAGGTCAAATTCGGAGCAGGTAAGCACGCTTCCAAACTTTAAAAATGCCAGTCGAACTTGTTCAATGCGACATTTCACTTCGTTGTCCGATGTCCAGTCTTCGACAGGTGCCAAGATACTTGAACTTGTCCACTCTTTCTATTGGCATTGCGTTAAAAGTCATGTTGGAGTTTTCAAATGTATTCAGGTTTCTGGAGATAATCATGAATTTTGTCTTCTTGATGTTCATACTTAAACCCATTGATTTACTCTGTTCTCCTACCATATTGGCCAGTTGTTATAGGTCGTGTATATTATCAGCAATTAAGACCTTAGTTATACAGTAAGGTCAAATTACCTTTGACATGTCATACATTTCAAACAAATATCGTGTTTAGTTCCCGAGATCTTTTAATAGACCACTCACCGTGAATGACCCTGGATAGTCCTGATGGATTGACGTAACGGCACGAGAACGCCCTTACAATCTCAAAAGTTTATAAAATACAGAAATTACACTGACAACATACAAAATATACTAAGGGTATAGAAAATTTTAAGAAACCTAAACGATCGTTTACACAAAAAATTCTTAAATCTATTTATATACATGATTTTAAACTTATAACTAGGTAAGTGGTTAGTTGCATTGTCATATTTACGTTTCTTTGCTCCCGCTGAAAGAAAAGAGAAATTTGACATTTTATTTTTTGTTGGGAATTATTTTTTTCCTTGAGACTTCTTACCGTCCTTTCCTTTTTTACCTAAAAGAGAAAACATATTTTAATTATAAAACTAACAAAATAATACCACAATATGTAGGAATCTGGTAACCCGGGGTGACTACCTACGAACCCCTAATTGTTTTACAGAATAATATTTTTTTAAATAATAACCTAAAAACCATAAATCTCGGTGCAAGTAAGTTCTAATTACATTTAACTATTTGGAAAGGGATTTCTTGGGAAATACTAGCCCTGTACTATAATTTATGCATAATATCTTAGTCGTGTTTACCCTTCTTTCCTCTTTTCTTCTTTTTTTCCCTGTAACTCTTCCAAGCTCGCTGAATTATCCTGGCAGATCTGTTTATTAATATGCGGAACGCCATTTCCTGATATACCTTCTCTTCCTCTTCGAGTTTAGCGTCCATAAGAGTGTTATATTCCTTTTCTTGTTCATTCATTCTATCTTCTAAGTCGTCTAATGCTTGTTTTTCATCATCATATCTAAAAATATTGTTGCGATAATACGTAGCGCAGTGTAATATTAAAGAACTTATCACTTTTTATCACATAAAGCAATATTTACTAGATAATATTAAATATAAAACAGTCCTATTAGATATTTAGGGGTATAAGGCAAGTGCGAGAATAATTTTTAATAACCGAAAGAAACAATAATTAACTAACCAGGCCACTTTCATTCGGACATTAATGACATTGGCACAAATGATTCACTCATAATCAAAGTTATTTGATCACTAAATAAATACCACTGGCCGACACGATTTTTGTAACATCAGCTAAAATCGTTCTAATAGACAAATATTCATATTCGATTCGAATTGGAACTAGTTTACTTGCAAAACCAAAACTGTCTTTATCTTCTGAATAAGAAACCGAGCGACAACGGGGATGGAATAGGATAGTTCGGATCTTGTTTCATTTTTAATACTGATATCTAATTTTTAATAATTTTTAATCGTAAGAAACGAAAAAGCAAAAAATTTAATAATAATAAGAATTTAAATATTCATAACATCAAACTTCTCTTGTGCAGTCTTCTTTTGAGTTTCGAATTGAGTGTTTCGGTGTATTTTAGAAAGTTTTTCAACGACTAACATGTCAAGTGAAACGCGCCGCAGTTTCAAAATTTCTCCTGATAGGTTTTCTTATATTTGTGGAGAATTTCCGATGAAGTCACATGCCAGACCATTTTAAGAGTATGTAAAAAAGCCATGTGTACTATTTCAGCTATAGCGTGTCATTCGTACAGTGGATAACGGGTAAGAGAAAAATTATACATTTTGAAGTTCCAGTAGCATAGCAAGAACCCACTTTGATGATTGCTAAACAAAAATTCAAACAGACTTGTTCTTTTTGCTAAAGCTGGCTGGTTCTAAAGGCTCTGACGGGTGTCTATTCAGATTGTATGGGACTTCTAAGAGATGGCTGTATTTTCTCGACTAAGGCTGATAATACAGCTTGAAGTCGTAGAGTATTCTCTGATAGACACTATTGGATACCTACTCTGTACCAACGAGAACAATAAGCTCCAAACCGGTCTGCACTTGGTGATATACTAACAATGGAAAGTATAATGTCCCTTCTTAGTGGGTATCTCATTAAAACGACTCTTCTGCTTATGACATTCTTTATTCATCGGGTACGATATGTACACGTGTTTACCGCCTAAACCGTACTGCCTTCTCTACCCGTCAGAAGTATCTTTCCGGCAACACACTTAGATTCTATAAAGGCGCATTTATTAACTGATCTTAAACAAAAAAGAGGCAATTTACTATTATCCCCTTCCGAAACTTGTTTAAAATCGGTGTGATCATTATCAGATTCGTCTAAATTCATATTTTCAAAATCAATAAAGTTAAACGACCTTCTGGGAATTTGCTTACACATTTTGCGTAAATGCCCCTTTTCCCCGCACACATCACAAATGTAGCCGCGATAAGAACAACGAGAAATATTGTGATTGTTTCCGCCACATACCTTGCATGTTGACGTACCTGCCTGGGAGGTTTCCCCTCTGCCCCCACTTACTCGTGGATGCCCAAGCGCACGTGCCTGACCATTGGACGAAGCGCGTTGGATCGGTGCCATGTCGGTGACTCTCGATGATGAAGCTCGTTGGACTAGGTTTTGCTGACCATACTGTTGAGGCTGTTGCGGCCTCATCCTGCTAACTCCTCGGCCACCCCAAAACTGCGATCCCGATGCACTTGCACTTCGCGGATTATATTGTAACTGATTTATCTCCGTTTTTATTTGTGTTATTGGTAAACCATAGCTGTTTTCTGCAGTATCTGTTGACAAAGCTAACTGAATAGCTTCTTGGAGGGTTAGTGTGTCCGATTTAGTAAAAAATACGTCCAATATTTTACCCCTATTAAAGCCTCAAATAAATTTATCGCGTAATACCGTTTCTAACATATTTCCAAAAGAGCAATGAGCAGCTAATTTCCGTAATCTGACGGCATATTCTTGTATTGTTTTGGAAAGTAACTTTTTAGCTGCGTAAAAAGAGTATCTTTCCGCAAAGACCGCTCTCTTAGGTTTGTAAAACCCTTCCAATAATGCTACAAGATCCTTATAAGGTATTTCTTCCAATGTTTTTGGTACTGCTAAGTTCTCTAGAAGAACAAATGCGCTTTCCGTTAATCCACTAAGGAAAATAGCGTGTTTTTTCTTATCATCCGTTACATCATTAGCCACAAAAAACGCCTCTAATCGCCTTTTGAATACCGTAAAGTCATCTATGTCTGTGTTGAATTCCATTTGGATACCCACAGCCGCCGCCATTTTACTTCTTTCACCTATTCACCTGATACTATATTTCTATACTAGATCACTGTAGACTTATTTAACACTATTATCCGGTTTCCTCGTCGCCAATTGTAATGTCCCTTCTTAGTGGGTATCTCATTAAAACGACTCTTCTGCTTATGACATTCTTTATTCATCGGGTACGATATGTACACGTGTTTACCGTCTAAACGGTACTGTCTTCTCTACCAGTAGGAAGTATCTTTCCGGCAACACACTTAGATTCTATAAAGTTGTAGAGGCGCAATACCCTAAACACTAATAAATACTATAAATACTACAGAAAGGTTTCCCTTTCTTGGTAGTACCATTCAATCCGAATTAGAAATTTGACTGCTACCGTATTAGACAAAATAGTATAATTATTTTTCCACACAGCATTTGATATTAATACCACCTGTTGTATTGATTGATTCTGAAGGCCCTGACGGGTGTCTACTTAGATTGTATGGGACTACTAAGAGATGGGACTACGTGTTGTATTTTCTCGACTAGGGTTGACAATACAGCTTGACTCTGATGTTACACCTACTCTGGACTAGTTCGTTCAGTGCATCGGTCAGCAGCGAAAATTCCGAAGTCAAACGAGCAGCGAAGCCGCCGGCAGTCGAAAATTATCAAATACTTGACAAACCAAAATGGAAGATCATGTTCCTATCACATAACATCGAGCGGCGGTCAAATTGCTGAAAGCTGCTCTAGAAGGGAAAGACAAAAAATCATTCTTACACAACAATTGGAAACCATTATCGAAGGAAACAAAAAACTACACCATGAAGTAACAAAATACAAAGGAGAACTAGAACAAGTCAGACAAGTAATCAAAGACAACCAACAACTCAGAGCAGCATTGCAACAACTGAAAGCAGAAATACAAAAATATCAAAGCAAACCTAAATTCAAAATAAACAAATGACATGGACACAGAACAATTTGAAGAAGTTACCCACAAAAAAACGAACAAGACACAAGAATCCTCACCAAACGCCCCCTCAAAATCAAAAACAAGCGAGAAACGAGAACACCCCACTCACTAACCAACAAAGCAACAGTCAGCAAACAGCAACACCTTCTATAAAGCCGGCGACCCGAATACCCCCGCCCCCAGCCATCTCAAAAATCCCGCCAATAGTACACAGTATCACATACTCTTAAGCCACCTATTTGAATCCCCCCCAACCAGAACAAACCTCTCCTAGGAGGAGACTTCAACGTAAAGAATACCTAATGGGGCAACCTCACCACAAACCAAACGGAAAAGCCATAAGAAGCCTTCAAGAAGACCTCCTCTTCAACATCATTACTCCAATAGAACCAACCTACTACAGAACACAAAACCCAGAGTTCCTAGATTTATTCATCACCAAAAACATAAACATAAACCACAGAATAACAGTACAACATGAACTAACATTGGACCACCTCCCGATAACCCTCGACCTGGGAAACCCAGAAGGCGAAAAAGAAGACACAATAACACATAAATTCACCAACTGAAAAAAATTTAAAGACACACTAACTAACAACACAGGACCTATTCTAAAAATAAGCATAGTTCAAGACGTCGGAAACGCAGTCATTAAGATTACCACTAGCATCCAAGCAGGACTAGATTCAGCCACAAAAACATCAGAAAAACCAACTTCCAAAACAACCACCTTCCCTCGAGCAATAAAAGAACTAACCAGAGATAAAAACAGAAAACTCTGAAGAGCCAGACAGACAGGAGACCCTCAACAAAAAATTATCGCAAACCAAGCCAATCAAAACATCAAAAACATCCTTCATGAACACCTAAACAAGCAATGGGAAACTAAACTAGAATCTTTACCAACCGAAGATGGTTCCTTATGGAAGATGACCAAAGCGCTAAAAAGGTCCCTGAACCCAAATCCCAACACTAATAAATAACAACAGCACAGCACAAACACCAACCGAAAATTTCAACATGTTCGCCAATATCTATGAAAAGCAATTCTCACTAAATGAAATGCATCAAACAGACCCAGACAGGCAAGCCAGAAACGGAAGAACAATTGAAATATTCCACCAACTCCCAACCCCACCATATGAACAGCAACAACACCAGCCCTAACAGAAAAGCGCCCGGCCACGACGGTATAACAAACACTGCAGCAAAGAACCTGCAGCAAAGAACCTCACCGAATTAACTAACATAATAAACGGAATTTTCAAAACATGCCACTTCCCATCAACCTGGAAACACGCTATCATCGTAGCAATACACAAACAAAAAACCTCCTCCAAAGAAGCAATAAACTACAGACCAACCAGCCTGTTACCATACTTAGAAAAAATAGCAGAAAAAATAAACACAACAACTGAAAACCTCAACATCATCCAGCCAGAACAATACGGGTTCAGAGACAAACTATCCACAACACTACAAACAACAAGATTAGAAGAAAAAAATCACACAAGCATTTAACAACATGACGGACTCCTCATCAAATTAATCAAAAACGGATATCCACCCCATCTCACAAAAATAATAGAATCATTTGTAAAAAATACGACATTCTAAACAAAAGTAGAAGATGTACACTGGTTCTGGTGGCTGAAACCATGAAAGCAGGAGTCTTGGAACAAACCCCATGGATCACCATGCGCCCCAGCCTTATTCAACATCTTCATATCCGACCTCCCCAAGGACCCCTACACAGACCTCTCACTCTTTGCAGTCGATACCGCATTCTTAACATCAGCTAAAAATACTTACTCTTTTTTCAAACATTCATATTCGTTCTGTTTATCCCCGATGTCCTGGTCATATTTAGCTAACCAATTCTGTAACTGCGTCTCTGTCTTTGTTCTTTTTGCGCGTAGCTGCTTTTCTATATCTAAATGGTCCTTCAATAGAATGTCATATTGCTTAGTAACTTCTTCGGCTTCGACGACGAGGACAGACTGCCTCTCTTCACTCTCCAGGCATTGGTGCATCATCTTCTTTTCCGATTCGTGACTATAAAGTAATAACAAACGTAAAATATTAATCAACGCTGGTTTTAGTATCGAGACCAAATAGCCAGATCTCAACAAAAAAATGAAGTTTGTTGATATGGCGTAATTGAAAGTGGGTTATAATACTCACATATTTTTTTCAATACTTATTTGAAATTCCTCTTTAATTCCCCCAATTTTGTTGTTATATTTCTCAAAAGTTGCAACTTTTTGGTTTAGCTCATTTCCTAGTTGTTCCCTTTGGTTTTCCAGCTGTTGCTCTAAATCTATTAAGACAATTAGGGGGAGTTATTCTATCCAAACTGGGATATTTACGATTAAAGTAGTACTTCATCTCACAGTGGTTAAAGGATTAAATGGAAAAATAAATGTCTGTCTAGACAAATATATAATTTTTGCCTTTCTCCTTTCGTCAGACTCATTCTTAGTTGTGTATCACGGCTCGTCAGTAAGGCTAGACGCAAGGAGGGCGGTCTTGGCAACGCTATCAAGTACCCAGAAAGAATGTCTACTGCAGTATAAAACTCGCCGCGACATCTTATGATCTTTTGGTGAACTTGCCATTCCGTTTAACTACTGTGAGATGGACTACAACTTGAATCTTAAATCAGTCAGTCTGGCATAATTGGTCCGTCAATTTAGGAATAGCTTCCCACTGCAACTGATCTTTTCTAAGATACTGCTTTGGGTGGCAAGTTCACCGTTAGATGTCGCGTAGACATTCTTTTTGGGTAATTGATAGCGTTCCTCTTCCGTTCTCCTTTTGTCGGACTCCAGCCTTACTGAGGAGCCGTGATAAGGCGTCTAAGGATGAGTCTGACGAAAGGAGAACGGTCAAAATTCTTTATTTGTGGTTTAGACAGACCTTTATTTTTCCATGGGAAATTCTAGGAAATATCTGTATTATTTGTTATTACAAAGGTTATTGAAAGTACAGGCGTCCCAAAAAAAAAGTTTCATCTAGCTCACAGCGTAAATTTTTATTTAGTGCCTTTTTATGTTAGTGTCAGGTAGCTTGCATGATACAATAACTAAGGGTAAGATATCTAACAGTTCCAATTTCGTCTGTCGCGCGAAGTGACGTCACAGGGAGAGTGATTTTTATTTCTTATGGAGATTTATACGGTGTTAACGTTTTTTATTCTATTTTAAAGGTATTAGAAGGTTTTACGCTTTTAATGGCATGTGAAATGAAAGAATAATATATAACAAGTATTTATATTAATTTCATAGAAATATAAAACACATTACAGCTAAAATACCACTAAAATAAAAAAAAAATTCCGACAAACTTTTAAAACAAACCGAAGCTGCTCGTTGCCAACAGCGTTGTTAGTGTTTTACAATTATTGTAATATATCCATTACTATTTTAACAATTTTTTAGATGTTCATTCTTGTTGTGGGGCTCCCCATATGAAATTTATGTGCAATCTGGAGGTGGCCCCATATCATAAGAAAGTAACGACCTTTTTTCGTACTCTTCCTACCCTGACACCATTTTTTTACTATTCTATTAGGTTTTGAACCGTCAACCTTAGTTTTGAGCAAAGATTTCTGGCAACACTGGTCGCCACATAGTGCAGTTTGTCGTAGTTTTCCATGAAAATTTTGAAAGTTCACCAGAATTTTTTCTTATCGAGTCGTGTGTGTGTTAAAATAAATATTTGAATTTTCATAAAATGAGGTGCGATGAATTCGGTTGTGACATGGATAATCAGGCAAAGAAATTTGACAAAAATATAAGGTGTTTCCGCTCTCCTAAAGATAAAAACAAAAAATTTAGAATGGATGTGGCTTTACTTATTTTGTTAACATTCTTATGAATTTTCCACTGAAGCTGATAAGGATATTATTATATTCCTTCCAAACATGTATGGAAATTAAAATATTATTTATTTAACTATTGAAACAGACTGTGAGTTTCCTTTACCTATTCATAATTTCACTTCACTGAGAGATAGACTATTTAAAAGATAGTTTAGTTTATAACTAGGTTGTATTTTTTTAGCTTTAATCTTTGATGTATGTTCATGCAATAAATATACCTAAATACCGTGATAATATTCTTTCAATTCACATACTATTAAATGCGTATAACCTTTTAATACCTTTAAAAGAGAGTTAAAACGGTGACAGCAATATAAATCTCAATAAGAGATTTAAAAATCACTCACCCGCTAACGTCACAAGCCACGCCTCCAGCGGCGTGGAATCATACGTTTTAGTAATTTATACCATGGGTAGTTTGTATCAAATGTAATTTTTGTTTTGAAGTAGTTCATCTCGAAGTGGAGTGAAGTTACAGGGAGGCAAAGCAGATTTTGAGTTTCTTGGCCTCAAATGTAATTTTGCCACAATTGTACTTAGGGTGAAAATATAGACTGTTTACCCATTTATTTTTTCTATTTACATAATTCAAAATTTTGTTCCTGGACTCTAGTATTTCTAATTTACGCCGCAGTGGGACTCTGTGTTATGTAAAATTCGTGGCATAGATTTCTACTGTCGATTTCCACTCCTGAAGTCGACAGTTGCATTTCTTGGCACTCCATCTCGCGATCGACTATGCTTTGGATGTTTTTAGATAATTTATTACTCGAACCAAAAATATTAGCTAGAATTTGGTGATTTCTAACCTTTCCTCCTCCTGCCAAGATAACAACAAATAAATTTCATAAAATTAGGCTAGATTTCTGTGTGGACGACACGTCTCGATAACTCGCCTAAAGTCGGTCGCTTTGGTCGACAAGAAGCAGAGCAAGTGGTTTTTTTTTATGATCAAACACAAGCACTATAGGAAAAATCATTTAGGGCACTCTGGGAGTGGTGCGTGTGCGCAAAAAGCGATTCACGTTGGTTTTGAATCGTTGGAGGTTATATTCGTTGTAAAAAACGACCTCGGGAAGGTCGTTCCACAAGGATGAAGTCCTCCAGATGAAAGAATTCTTAAATAATGAAGTTCGGGGAGTACTAAGCTTAACCACATATGGATGGGCGGCAGTGGTATAGAAAACAGTCGATTTATAGAATTCTATAGTCCCCCTGCTGATACCAATATTATGTAAACAAATTTAAATAAAAAATTGGCTTTAACTAGATGAAACATATTTATTATAAATATAATTTTTTCTTAATTGAGCAGTATTTGACCCACCTGCAATTGCAGCTGTAAGCATTACATTCGACTTGTATGCTTGTCTAAGGCGTTTATCTCGTATCTCTTCTTCCGTTCCAGTAACATATAACATCAGATTAGCCACTGACTGTAATTCTTCCATGTTTTGAATAAACTTCACAATGTATGGAACTGTTATAGGGTGGATTGCATCGTTAATTTCTTTTCGAATACATTTATTAGTGAAAATCATATGTATAACTTGTGACAAGTTTGAGTCAATTCCCAGGTCATGTTCGGAATTTTTATATTTCTGTAAAAGAGAACACATTTATCCCAAATCGTAGTCCCTTGAAACGTGCAAAATGTAACATTTACTCAATTTATATTTTTTTTTTAATTTTCATTTTTTCGAAATGCGTTATATTGTCGAAAAAACGTTTCGTAAACAATCCATGTGACATAAAATAAAAATAATTTTAACAAATAGAGTCTAATCCAGGAAATTATTTTATCGCTGAACTTTGTATCGTTATTTTCGAATTTGTAATGTTAAGTAAATGAATTAAATGAATAGCACTCTGTATTATAGACTGTATCTGTTGAAATTATTTTAATGGTGTTTGCCGTTTTTAGAGAAGATATACAGGGTCCGCAAACGAAGCGTGGACGGAAGATTAAATCGTTATCGAAGAACTTATCAACAATACTAAAACAGCTTGAGATATTGGATTAAAAGCGGCATGTTTTAAAAATATTTTACATTATACAGGGTGGCCCAAGAAAGTGTGACAGCATAAAGTTATATTTTTTTAAATGGGACACCCAGTATTTTATTGCTTATTTAGGTTCGTATTGCTATCGTTTATAAGTGCCTTAAATTTTATTTAATTTGGTTTTGTAGTTTCGGAGAAATAAATTAAAAACTAAAAAAAAAAGTTTTGCAGTCCTGAATAAAAAAATCAAAAAAAAAACAATCCAGAACTATTTTTTTAACCTCGGCATTGAGTGAAATTTATGACAAGAGGTCTAGAGATACTATGAATGTAATTGCGTTTATTTGTTTTATACAGGGTGTTCATAATAAGCTTTCAAAAACCCCACATTTTAAAATAATTTTTCTCAAGTTTTTCAAATGAAACACCCTGTATATTATTTGGCTAGAATTCATAGACAATTTTTTTTTGTAATACAAGCATATAAGTTATATCCAGTCGTTTTCGAAATAATTATAAATATCATTATGTTGTTTAAATAGAGTTTTTATTGGGAAATTTTGTTATAGGCGACTAGACTAATAATTGTAAACTATAAAGTAAATGTTCAAAATAGCTTTTTTTTTCCTCTTAAAGTTTACCGTATTTTAGTTATTTCGATATAAATTTTAAAAACCTAAATTTTTGCTACTTTTTTTTATTTAATTTTATTTTTATTCTTAATCGAGTTGCAATGATTTTTTTTTTTGTTTAGATTGTTACTATGACCAAGGCCAAATAAAATTATTTACATTTGTTCAGTCGTCGAAATTAAGTACTAACTTACACAAAATGTCGAATTTTACAACTTTAGAAATGGTAAATATTAATGAAGAAAATGAATTAAGAGTTCTGTTGGCAATAGAGGAAAATCATAACGTAAGCCAGACTTGCATTTCTCAGAAAACCGGTGTTAAGGAAACAAACGTGCGAAGTATTTTGAAAAAAGTATAAAAATATCATCCTTATCACATCGAATTACACCAGGAACTTTATCAAGATGATTTCTTAAGAAGAATTACATTCTGTAATTGGATGCTTAATAAAATTAGAGAAGGTCTCTTTAGTGACGAGTCTACATTTAAAAATAACGGAATCGTAAATAGACATCATATGCATTATTATGCTAGTGAAAATCCACATTGGGTTCGACATGTAGATAACCAAAATCGCTGGTCGGTTAATGTCTGGGGAGGAATATTAGGGCCTTATATTATTGGGCCATATTTCTTTGAAGAACGTTTAACGGGACAAGTTTACCTTAATTTTCTTCATCATGATCTGCCCATTTTACTGCAAACTTCAAATGTAGATGCCCACTCTCCAAAACTTCTGGTTTCAGCAAGATGGCGCTCCCCCTCATTACTATGAGCCGGTAAGACAATTTTTAAATCATTGGCGAGGTAACCAGTAGATCGGACGTGGTGGACCAATAGCTTGGTCTCCTAGATCCCCTGATTTAACACCCCTTGATTTCTACCTCTGGGGATATGTCAAAGAACAAGTCTATGCTATAGCTCCTACTAATCGAGAAGATATGGAAGATCGCATACGAGAGGCATTTAGAAATATTAGAATAAGAACTCTTCAAGATGTCCAGATAAATTTTGGTCGAAGGCTACATCTATGCCTTCAAGAGCAAGGAAGGACCTTTGAACATATAATTAGAGCCAGGCAATAAATTCCGATTTACCGCCTCATAAGGCATTATTAAGTGTCACCTTGTCAGAACCTTTGTTTTCTTAAAGTTTTATTTTGTTTCATTATTTTGTTAAGTTTAATCCATTACAAATGTCACCTAATAACTCAATTAAATTATACAGGGTGTTTAAGATGCTGATCCTTAACGTTGTGAATCCTTAGGTGATTTTAAGAAGAAAAGTTCAAATTAACATATATCCTTAACCTATCAACTTTCGAACTACAGGGCGTTAAAGTTTTAAAATCGTTTTTCTATTTTCTATCATAACTTTAACAACTTTCTAGCTATTTTTATGAATTTTTCACACATGCCCTCTAAGCATCAATAGCCTTTTTTAGTGTAGAAATTTTTAAAAAAATTTTAACAAGTAGCGTCCTGAAAGGGTTTGGACTAGACATTTTGGAAAAATATTATGTACGCCACTGCTTTTTCTCAAGATAAAAATTATTTTTAAAATACTCATTCATTTTATGGCACATTTAATATCTTGCCTTTTTATCGTCCGACAAACAGTTTCCGACAAAAAAAATAAAAAGCATTAAATGCACATTCGCTATGTGCCTATGGTTTATTTTTAAAAATTAAATTAAAACAACCAACATTAAATAACGTGTGAACAAAATCGAAAATAATTTAGATTAGCTGTTGAGCAACCACCTGCAAGAATGTATGCTTCAGCTCTTCTCCTCATTGAGTCTCGTACCCTTTGAAAAATTCCTGGAGTATTCCTGATAGTGTCGAAACAAATTATTATGCGGTTTCTCAACTCTTCGGGATTTATTGGGATGCTGTAAACCAACGTTTTCAGATGTCCCCACAGGAAAAAATCTAGACTGTTTAGATCAGGGGATCTAGGTGTCCACGATTGTGTTCCTCTGCGCCCTATCCATCGATTACGATAATGTTGATTTAAAAACTCTCGTGCTAAGAGACTGAAATGTACAGGTGCACCATCGTGCATAAACCACATACGATGTCGGGTCGCAAATTTGGTAAAGTGTGTTCAAGAAATTGGCGATAATTGATTCCGTTCAATCGGACTGGTAAAAATAAGGCCCAATTAAATCATCACCAATAATTCCAGCCCAAACATTTACAGAAAATTGCTCTTGGTGGTGGGATTCCGTAATGGCATGTGGGTTTTCTTCTGCCCAGAAGTGATTGTTATGAAAATTTTGTATGGCGATCCTGGAAAAATTAGCTTCGTCCGTTAACAAAATTTTAGCATCAAATTGTTGATTTTCGGTAACCATTTGAATAAACCATTGGCAGAAATTGATGCGTAATGAAAAATAGGACGTAGGGCCTGGACCCGTTGAATATAGGATATAACAAATAACTTTGAAGAATTCTCCAGATTAGGACATGAGTAATATTTAAAATATTCCCAATTTTTCTGGTACTTATATTAGGGTTTTGTTCCACTAAATTTAAAACAGCTTCTTCGGTTTCCGGTGTTCGTGTAGTTTGATGTGCCCATTTTAAGTAGTTTTTTGTTCCAAAAGATCCCGTTTCACATAACTTTCTGTGAGTTCCTGCAATCATTCGTGCATCCGGAACTATTCTATTTGGATAACGCTCTTGGTATAATCGTCTGGCTTCGAATGCATTGCCGTCAGCAAGCCCTACAGGTAATACATATCCGCAAACTCGACATTTGTAAAATTTACCATACTTATACGTTTAAAAAGTATTACGTTCTTAAAATTTAAGTTAAGTGGAAAGCTGTGTACATAAATAAATAGCTGTCAAAATATTATCAAATATTTCGTTATTGTCATTGTTTCCTTAACAAAGTTCATAGCCTACTAGTCAGAAACCATAGGCACATAGCGAATGTGCATTTAATGCTTTTTATTTTTTTTGTCGGAAACTGTTTGTCGGACGATAAAAAGGCAAGATATTAAATGTGGCCTAAAATGAATGAGTATTTTAAAAATAATTTTTATCTTGCGAAAAAGCGTACATAATATTTTTCCAAAATGTCTAGTCCAAACCCTTTCAGGACGCCACTGGTTAAATTTTTTTTTAAATTTTCTACACCAAAAGGCTATTGATGCTTAGAGGGCATGTGTGAAAAATTCATAAAAATAGCTAGAAAGTTGTTAAAGTTATGATAGAAAAACGATTTTTTTCTTAAAACTTTAACGCCCTGTAGTTCGAAAGTTGATAGGTTAAGGATATATGTAAATTTGAACTTTTCTTCTTAAAATCACCTAAGGACTCACAACGTTAAGGATCAGCATCTTATTCTGAAACACCCTGTATTTAGTTTATAGTAAAATAAAAAAAAGGAATATCACTGAATGCTAGGTTATTAAAATAGTATCAAGAAAATGAACTTATGCATAACAAATGTAAACCATTAAAAAGTTACCGCTAGATTTTAAGAAAAAGTAGCAAAAATGTAGGTTTTTAAAATTTATATCGAAATAACTAAAATACGGTAATCTCTGAGAGTAAAAGGAAGCTATTTTGAACATTTACTTTAGTTTACAATTATTAGTCTAGTCGCCTATAACAAAATTTCCCAATAAAAACTCTATTTAAACAACGTAATGATATTTACAATTATTTCGAAAACGGCTGGATATAACTTATATGCTTGTATTACAAAAAAAAATATCTATGAATTCTACGTCAATAGCCAAACCGAAACTACAAAACCAAATTAAATAAAATTTGAGGCACTTATAAACGATAGTAATACGAACCTAAGTATGCAATAAAATACTGGGTGTCCCATTAAAAAAAATATAACTTCATGCTGTCACACTTTTTTGGACCACCCTGTATAATGTAAAATATTTCTAAAACATGCCGCTTTTAATCCAATATCTCAAGCTGTTTTAGTATTGTTGATAAGTTCTTCGATAACGATTTAATCTTCCGTCCACGCTTCGTTTGCGGACCCTGTATTGGACAAATCTGGCAAATCAAACAATTGTGCCAAAAGTATCCTGAAGATAAAAACAACCGTCGATTTATCCAATGAAAATAAAAACTAAACAGTTCCATTAAAAAAAACAACAACTTACGTCGCAGTTATTCTGTTTTAAGCTAAGCCGCCTTTGAAATGACAATTTCATACTCTACAGAAAGACTTAAACAAGATTGCTGTATAGGCTTAAAAAAATATAGGAAAAAATACAGGAAAACTCAAAAATAGATCCCTGTTTAGTGTACGTTGGATAACCTTCTACCGGGTAGTTCATTAAGAGCGGACGCTGGCTGTATCTCGGAAACCGTTAATCGCACAGTTTAGGGAAAAATTTAATTTCAAGAAAAGTGGCCAAGAGAAATGGCTGGAAATAATTTTTAAGTTGCTAGGTTGCCCGCTAGAGCACACTAATAGTACTTGGTTAACAGTCGATTTCTCTACAATTTGCTTAGATGATGTATATTGAAAATACTTACAAATAAATCCCTCATGCATCGTGAACAACTTTGCTTACATACTAACCCTTCAAATAAAGTGGGGGTAAAGCTTCGGTTTCCTACAAAGCGGTACCGTAAAATAGCGGGCGTACTTTGACGGCGAGTGACGTTATTCAAAAATGTGTACATGCTTGCAATACACAGTGTTTTATAATAGAGCGTTAGGCTCTACCGCTTCATAAAAATACGGCCGCTCTGTACGATGGGATATTGCCAACACGTTTTTTCTCGCAGTACGTCGAGGATATTCTGGGGTTGTGTATGTCAAAGTCAAATATGCTTTATTGTTTAAACGAATATACTCTTCCTAAACATATGTGCATGCATTTTGAAAATGGCCCAACAAATTAATTGGTCCAGTGAACGGGACGAAATACTAATCGATTTTGTTAGTAGTCATGAATCCCTATACAATATAAAGTCTTCCGATTATAGAAAGATGCAACTGAAGCAAAGTTTATATGAAATTGATACAATTCTGTGTAGAACAGGTGGATATTAGTTATTACTTCCGTATTATATTATTATACTTTAAGAATTTAAAGTATAGATGATGCAAAGAAAATAAGTTATACTGGGTGTTAGAATATATACATACATAAAAAGTATATATATTTTTTATTAGGTATATAATACTAAACTAAACTGCAATCTATTTCAATGTTCCCTGCAGTAACGATTTTGCCATTCAATAGCACTGGGTCCGCTGAAATAAAACTTAAATTTGTCACGTATTTCAAGCGGTGTCTTTCAGGCACGTGCATTATTTTCTGCAAGATCAATTAAATTTTGCGTTGATAACGGCATAAGATAATCCAAAGTAACTTGATTTGGAGCGAGCATTTTTGCTTGACGCAAAATATTATACAGAACACGGGCACATATAATTAATTTATCTGTGGCTTTGGGAGCAACAGCTATAGGTTGGAAGAAAATGCAAAAATATGCACATAATATTCCGAACGCATTTTCGGTTTTGCACGTGATAATTGTACACAGCTTTAGTCTGATCATTCACATATTGGCTACAAGAATAACCTGTGGAAGAACAGTGTTTGTTCGAGGAAGTGTTTGTGGAGGTTTTTCAAAATTTTTCTTCCAAAATTGCTTTTGAGATATATTCCTGCATCTCCTTCCCGACCGTATGATCCAATGTCAATAGCAACAAATTTTCAATCCGCATCGACAATCGCAAGCATAACGATAGAATAAAATTCCTTGTAATTGCAGAACAGGGATCCACTGTTTTTGGGTGATTTTATTCGGATATGTTTGAGGTCTATCGCTACTACACCATTTGGAAAATTCCACTTTGATAAATATTAAAATAAATAATATATAAATACCACAATTTTGACATGTGTACTGTCACAGCGACCGTATTTTTACTGCACCGACCATTTCGTTACATTACTCTATTTTAACCTCAAAGCGGCCGTACTTTCACGCTGGCAAGAATGACCGTCAAAGTACGCTCGCTATTTTACGGTATCGTTTTGTAGGAAACCGAAGCTAATTTAGAAAGAATTCAATATCTCAGGAACGCCTTATCGGAAAATATTAAAATTTAGTGTTACTTAAAAGAGCTTGCTCTATCAGCAATACTACAAGCGATGTCTATGTCATTTTGACTGTAGTCGCTGGATGGCGCTTTCTATAGATTTAAGATATTTTATGTTTTTCTCGACAAACTTAAATGCAATGGTAAAGTTACGAAGAGGAATAGAGGCCAGAGGAAATGGTGAAAACCGCAACCGGCAAAATATCTAAAACATCGATTCTGTTCTACCAGTACGACGTTTCCGAAAAATAAGGGGACAAAATCTTCCAGTGGATCTCAAAATGAATAATTTGACGTTACTTTCCAGTATTATTTAATATATATCTTTTGTTTCCAAAGCCTTCTTATTTTTTACAATATATGTAGTTACCGGGACAATTAATAAGTAGTAATTATGTAAATTCATTTTTCATCGATATCTCCGCTTAGAAAAAAGATGGGAAGATAGGAACTTGTAATTTCCACCATTTTGTGTGGCCTTTATTCCTCTTTATAACGGTGTTATGAAGTCATTACCATCGTGTATGTTTTTCGTGAAAAACATAAAATATGTTAAACCTGTAGGAAGCGCCATCTAGCGAATACAGGAAAAATTACGTAGATGTCGCTTGTAGTGGAGCTAATATAGAGCAAGGAACCCTTTTTATTTATACTAACTTTATTATTTTCCGATAAGGCGATAATGAGATATTGAATTTTTTCTAAATCAATGTTTGCGTTACCCCCACATCTTAATTTGAAGGGTTAGAGAAAAAGTATTAAGCAAAGTTGTTCATGATGGAAATGGAAGATATTGGCCCACCCGGCATCGCCCGGAGAGATACCATTGCATCGGTTTAGGCGAGGCGAGGTGAAGTTTGCTCTTGAGTTAACGTTTGCTTATTAAGTTGAAATTCCGTCGCTGTGCCGATGTTTCCGGTTAAGCCCTGGTTTTTATTACATTTCGTAACGAAATATTTCGGTGGATTGGAACGGAAAAGTTGGTTATTTGGTCACATGTGTGGTTTTTACTGCAGTATAAGTGCGTGGTGAAAACTGGACGATATTAGTAGATTCATTTGTACAGGATGATCACGTATTATGTCCCCCCCCATTTTAACCTTTTTATTTTACGTACTTGAGAAAAATTAAAACGATTGGTATACGAGGTTTTTAAAGTAACATTTGCAGTGGGAACAAATATCATTTAGATCTGTTGATTTACAAGTAGGGTGGGTTTTACTCAACATGATGTTGGGCCCTTTGTTAGACACCGATTTTATAATATGCAACCAAGTAATTTACGAAATAACCTACAGAGTTATGTACATGATATATGTATAAGACGACACTAACTTGTGATCGTATGATATTAGTAAATCATAATAAATTACTTTTGCATAACTTATTAAGGAAAAACATATTTTGAAGTGATAAGGGACCCCGAATTGCGTAACGGGCCTAGGGCCCCCTATAACCAAAAATAGGCACATTGTATATTACGATTTATTAATAATAAGAAAGTCGGTAAAAATAATGAGCGCGTTTAGTTACGCCGATTCTTTATTCTATCGTAGGGATTCTTGCCCTGTTGCCAGTTTGAGGCACTGCACGCCTAATTTAATTTGTCAATTTAAAATCGTATTTTTTATTTTAAACTCTTTTATTTTTTGGTTCTTTTCGAGGCCCCTTTAAATACGATGCCGTAGGCTAGACGCTAGTATGTCTAGTGATATATCCGAAAAAAAAGAACCTATAACCCGTGTCACTTAATAATGACACACGTCAAGCGGAATGACTTTTCGTTGACGAAATTTCGTCGGTATCCAACCTTTTGGATTTGAACGGAGTTTTTCGGCTGCAGATTATTATTTTTGTGAACTTTTATTTTATTAACTATATATTATATGACAAAGGTCAGATCGTCAACAAACACCGTCACCTATTTATATCCTGGATACGATTTTCATTTCCGATTTTGACGCAACTTCGGGGTATGTCTTTTTATTCGAGATGATATCTGATGCCAACGAGAACCTACACTTGAACCGAAAGATTTTGAGGTAATGTGGTTTAAAATATCAACGCAGAAAATCGTCAAGTTTATCTGCTGCCTTTACCGTCCTCCAAGTGATGCCCATTACAGAGCCCTTTTCTCATCACTAGCCAATACAATCGACTTCTTGCAAACCAACCATCCAAATGCCGAGATTGCTATCTTTGGCGACTTTAACGTCCACAATGTCAACTGGCTATAATATATGCTTAAAAAAATGATACATGATAGATTTATTTGTAAGTATTTTCAATATATCTTATCTAAACAAATTGTAGCGAAATGGGCTGTTAATAAATTTCTATTAATGTTATGCCGCCTAGCGGCCGCCCTACCAGCTTGTAGATAATTTTCAGCAATTTCTCTTGGCAACTTACACACAATGTTGCGTGTTATGTTACTTACCGCTTTCGCAATTTTAGCTTTATTAATTATATCATACAGATCGCCACAATTTTGAAACTTATCCTCTTTTCTGGGCAAATCACAGATATCGTACGAGTTTATCACGTCAAGTATATAGTTTGTTTGTTCTATTGAAAAGTTTTGACGTATCAGGTTGGCATTGTTTTCCAATAGCATAGGAGCATGAGCCTAAAAATATAATAAATTAATTGAGATTACAAGGGACTTGAACGGTTCTGTGCAAATTAGAGTTCCCGTGTTCGAATTTCAGTGAAGAACACACACGCATTAGACTTTATGTTATAGTACTACTCCATACGAGTTTTAGATTGTACTTAATCTAAAACGATAAAAAAAAATTACTAAATCAAAATATTTAGATATTACAGATGGAAAAGCGCTGTAAAAGTTACAATAAGCCGCGCGTCAATATTGTAAAATTTTAAATTTCTCAAATAAATAATTTTAGCATGATGTTGTTGCAATACGAGCTGTTTCATGGATGATGCGACGCAGGAGCCGAGTCTGAACTTAAACGGATAGCATCGCATCGTAATTTTTAATAGGATACCCTATACAACGTGTCCACGAAAGGAGGGCCAGTACAGGGATTTCGGAAACCGTAAGAGATACGAAGTCGGTTAAATAGAGGTAAAGTTGCGCATTTACGTGCCTAATAATATGCCGTTTAGAAAGTTTTAAAATTCCGAGTAGTTCCGGAGATATCCGGAAAAAAACGATATTCTGAAAAATCGTTTTATTGTTTTACTGTTTTTTTTTTAGATCGGATTCTAAAGTAAATTGCACTTTTGCATTGCCACTTTTTCCGCTCTATCTAACAGCGTTAATTGTTTTGTAATCCGACGAGTCGTCTTCGAAGGGCCATAATCAACTTTCTTTTTTTAAATACCGTCCTGTTTTCCTGATATTGGAATTTGAGAGCCTTTTTCGCCCGAATGCAACGATGTATGACACATTGTAGTTTAATGACGTTTCAAGGGTTTTTTGAACAACATCAGGAAATTTTGGGATACGGTCCTGTATTTCTCCTAATTTTATAAATAATATCTCATAAGTAAGCTCTAAATTTTGTACTTATGTTGAACTAGTTTAATAAATAACAAAAAAATTAATAATAACCCACAAATAAGTGAAGAAAAATCATTCCAAAACAGTAATAAAACAAACAACGAGAAAAGTAAGGAACTACATAATCAGGTGTTTAAAATGATTTGCGATAGAATATCAAACTTTTCAGCATTTGTAAAATTATGTTCCATATTTTCTGGAAAATAGAAAACATCTTAAAACGCTCTCAAACGATCACAATGGCAAATTCCTACTTTTCTTTTAAATCTCGTATGAAAGTTTGAAATAATGTTTCTATATTTTGTTCACTTATTTGTGGTTTATTATTAAATTATTTGTTATTTATTGAACTAGTCCAACATAAGTAAAAATTTAGAGCTTACTTATGAAATATTATTTATAAAATTAGGAGAAATAAAGGACCGTATCCCAAAATTTCCTGATGTTGTTCAAAAAACAATGTGTCATGCATCATTGCATTCGGAAGAAGAAAAGCTATCGAATTGTAATATCAGAAAAACAGGACCCTATTTAAAAAAAAGAAAGTTGATAATGGTCCTTCGAAGACGACTCGTCGGATTACAAAACAATTAACGCTGTTAGATTGAGCGGAAAGGTGGCAATGCAAAGGTGCAATTTACTTTAGAATTCGATCTAAAAAAACCCAGGAAAAAAATAAAACGATTTTCCAGAATTTCAGTTTTTTTCCGGATATCTTCGGAACTACTCGGAATCAAAACTTTCTGAACGGCATATTATTAGGCACGTAAATGCGCAACTATACCTCCATTTAACCGACTTTGTATCTCTTACGGTTTCCGAGATCCCTGTACTGGCCTCCTTATCTTGGACACGTTGTATATTATTTTCTTAATCAATTAAGCATACTCTGGGCTTTACAAAAATGTTATATTCAAAAAATAACCTAAAAATGCGATATTTTTAATAATTTACGTTACTTATAACAGAGGCCATGGTCAGTTTATTACAAACAATGGCCAAATGGTCAAAACTTCACAGATCTCTCATATTTTTATTAGTTATGAAATACCTATTACGTAAGTATAATATGCTTTTAATTTAATTATTCTTATCCATGGCCGTTATGATAATAAGAAGTATGAAAAGTATGATATGTTGGCAGGTCAAAATTTTTTTACAGGCAACTTTCAGTCCTTAGGATATATCTTACTAAAATAAACTATTTGCCTATAGAAACGATTATAATTTGCGAAATATATGTTACTTCCTACATTAGAGAGGAATTTTGAAAGTTTTTTTTAGATTATAGCTGCAGTATTCAAATTTTAATTTAAAAATGTATCGCCGATCACGCAATAATTTCTTACTTTACATTTCACGTCATTTTACTAAAGTTACTTTTATATATGTATAAATAATTTACACTCCTACTACAATTTGTATTCTAACGCAATTATTAACCAGAAGTTCAGTCCCCTCAGCTGCGTGTATCGCCGGTCACGGCAGAAATAGTTTATAAATAACGCCACTACAGGTCGGCCTAATAGTTTTATAAATATGATGGTATGTGTTTGAATTTGTGTAAAGCGTGTTCCTGTTTATGTAAGTTCCTTATTATGTTTATTTAGGTATAAACTAGAACATTGCCTACTTTTTACCAGGCGTATGTTTTTATGTTGTATCGCCGGTCACGGATTAACTCAGACCTAGTAGTCTTCATTAAGGGAAAATACTACACGAAGTCATTCTCTTGAGTACAGATATTCATTTCAGTCTAAAAGAGTTAAGTGCCTGTTCTCACCAAAGCAACTGGCAACCGCAACGCAACTGCAATGCGACCGCACATTCAGTTGAGTTGCTCATGCGTTCCCACTGGAATCAAAGCAACCGCAACTTCAGTTGAGTTGCGCTTGCGTTCCTACTTGAATCAACTGGTTGGAAGTCTCTTTTGACACGAGCAAAATGTCGTCTTTGTCAGATAAAGATATAGCCGCAGCATACTTGCTCGTTAAAAAGCTTTAAAAAAAACTCAGCGACAATTTTGGGTTAACCCTTTTTATACCATAAATTTGAGACATAGTTCGTATATAGTGGCACAGGAATTTATTAATGATTCGGTTAAATTCCATACGTTTTACCGAATGAGCCACGAAAGTTAAATATTTTGCTGTCTCATCCGCCATGACACTTCGATTGGAAGCAACTGACGACGGCGACGCGGTAAGCCGGGCAACCCATAAGCAACTAAACTGCTGGCCATTTGCTTTCGAGCAAGAAAAATTTCGCCTAAATTTAAAAGTTAATATTTTCTGAACCAGATATGACATCGATCTCCGGTTATTAATTGTTGATAGATTTGTCCTTTAGGAAACAATTTCCAGAGTTGGATTGTCTTAAACTGTCAGAAAATTTTATATACAGGGTGTTAAAGAGGACGATGATTTTTGCTCCAATTTCAGTAGCATGTAACTTTCACAATAATATTTTTAAATTTTATCACTATATGTCAATTGAATCACTGGTTCATAGCAAAGAAAGTAATCTGTCAAAATTTTTTATATCTGCTATATTTTAAGAGATACCGATTTTTTTGAAAAACTTTGCTTTTTTCCAACGTTTTGTTAGCTAGATCCCACTGTGCATTGTATCGTGCAAACTTTGCAAGTGATTATTATACCTTATGAAAAGCTTGTTTATGTTCAGTAACAACAATTGTACCTAAATGTTGTGATGTGCAGTGGCGTACTTATAATCACTTATATGTCTATGCTTTATGAATATCTCACAATTTTTTTGTATTGGAAAGTACTCGCCCCTAGATTAGGCAACTATTCCTAAAATTAAACTTACATTGAAAGGCACTTTAATATTAAATAACGCTAGCTGCCGTCAAACCAAACAATTAAAAAAAAAATTATCTTTTTTAAAATTTTGTAGACACTGTATAATATACCTGTAGCGCGATATGAAAAACTAAAAAATAAGGAAAAACTTGCCTAATCTAGGGGCGAATACTTTCCAATACAAAAAAATTGTGAGATACTCACAAAGCATAGACATATAAGTGATTATAAGTACGCCACTGCACATCACAACATTTAGGTACAATTGTTGTTACTGAACATAAACAAGCTTTTCAGAAGGTATAATAACAACTAGCTAACAAAAAGTTGAAAAAAAGCAAAGTTTTTCAAAAAAATCGGTATCTCTTAAAATATACCAGATATAAAAAATTTGACAGATTACTTTCTTTGCTATGAACCAGTGATTCAATTGACGTACAGTGATAAAATTTAAAAATATTATTGTGACAGTTACATGCTATTGAATTTGGAGCAAAAATCATCGTCCTCTTTAACACCCTGTATATAAAATTTTCTGATACTTTAAGACAATCCAACATTGGCAATAATTGTTTCCTAAGGGACAAATCTATCAACCATTAAAAATCGGAGATCGATGTCATATCTGGTTCAGAAAATATTAACTTTTAAATTTTGGCGAAATTTTTCTTGCTCGAAAGCAAATGGCCAGCAGTTTAGTTGCGTTGCAGTTGAGTTGCCTTAAGTCAGTGGGAACACGCGTATTTAAACATTAGTGCTGTATTGCGTTGCGGTTGCTTTGGTGAGAACAGGCACTAAGAGATTGTATTAGCTGTTATCCACAAATTTGTGCATTTTTGTATCGCCGGTCACAGTAACACCGGTTACGCATGAAAATGTTAGGTACCTGAGATAAATTGATGTGATGGTGTGTTATCCGAAGCTATATACAATATTTTTTTATTAACCATTTATAAACCATTAAGGAAAAATATATTTTGATGTGCAAGTCTCGTTTACACCTTAGGTAGATTAAAAATATGACAAATTTTTTAGTATTTTCATTCTATAAGGAACATTCCAGAACTTTAAGCCAATATAAGACAGGGCTGTTATAAATAATAGAAAATGGTTATAGTGTTAGTTAAAATAACTCAGTTCCAGATATTGGCGTTATATGATTCAGAAGAGTACAATTAGTCATAGACCAAAATCTTTGTGACGATGCTCTTTTGCCCCGACATATATATTCATCTAATTAGATACTATAAGAATTACCTATTAAATAATTAACAGGTGTTTTTGAGTTTATTTATTTTTAAAATCCGATTTACTGAAAGTTGCCTGAAAAAAATTTTTGACCCTGGCATGGTTTATAAAATACAATTTAATATTTAGAATAGCTGTAACAACATTTTGAATCGGTTTCTAATAAAATTACCATGGCCTACTGTTATAATTAAGGTAAATTGTTAAAAATATCGAATTTTTTAGGTTATTTTTGAATATAAATATAAACAACTATACATTTTTAGTACAACTTAGTACAACTATACATTTAGCACAAAGTAGGCTAAATTAATTGGAAAAATTATATTTGGGATATTCCATTTAAAAAGTTTTACTTTCTCAAAAAATAAACTATTTAGAGAAAAACTGGTTACGCCACTGACCTTTACGTAAAAATCTCTAACAAGATCAGTTTTTACCTTCTTGATAAGTTAATGCATAACGGAGATACGGGGGTTGTCTAAAAAGCGAAGATTTTCTAAATCACACTGTAGATTAAATACTAAGAGAGCTAGGACAAATTTAACACCGGAATCTCTCGTTTCGTTAAAAAGTAGGACAGGAAAGTGAAAAGCACAACATCCCCAGAAAATGTCGAAAATGGCACGCCCTGTACCTATCAAAAATTTCAAATTCCGCAGTGCATAGCATCTACGAGCCATGTTTGTGTTTAAACTCATTAATTATCAATAATGACCCATTAGCTTCAGTTATTCATTAAAAACAGTTCTAACAAGCCCACACTTTTGCAGACCTGCAATTTATATGAAAAATATTCTAAATACGTTCAATTAAATCAAAAAATAGCTTATTATGCTTATAAAAACGTTTTATATGCAGGAACCATTTCCATAAAAATCCCATTATTGATAACACAAACTGGGGTAGTAGAACAATGCATATAATAAATTATTTCTATCTAATGCTTTTGACAAGGAATTCTGCATTTTTTTGCAGGGCTCCACAACATGTGATTATGTGACATGCAATCATCAGAGCACAGTAGGCACAAGTACATTGAGTTTAAGATTGTGACAGGAATCTAAATTTATCAAAAAATCTTATGTTCTCCTTTTTTATTGCTACGTAGGAAACTTTTTCAGTGATATTATTATACCATGTCCTCATATTTTCTACAAACAAAATTACGGAATTTAAAACATTCGCATTTAGTACACTTTTCATTATATTTCAATTTATTCGATTACCTACCTATTTTATTTATTTGTCTTCCTTCTCTTCCAAACACTGGCTTCAAATCAAAACAAAACAAGAAATTATGTTATGGAGTATTATGGATTGTGGCAAAATATTCCCAGTGAATGCGGTAAATATTTTAGTGGCCAAGGAGGTGAAAAAACTGGAAGACATTCGAATAGCAAATCTACATCTAAGACTATTGGAGACTTAAATGATCTCATCTCTATAGAAGATTTAATGATTTATTCAGATTGAATAAGGAGCTACGAAAAGAATGCGGACAAAAAATTTCTGGGGTTAACAATGTTGTCACATATATTAAATTTTAATTTAATAATATCTAACCGAGAAAACCCTAAAATTACATTTGCGCATTTAAAATAAATTGTGAAGGTATATAAGGAACCAATATTCTATTATAGTTCCAATATTATTAAGATTTTCTTATCAGGTTTGTTGTTGATATTTAAATGCAAAATAATATACTTTATTGATTAAAGTACTTTTAATCAAAAAATATGGCAACATCGTGCGGTGTCAATGGTTACAGGTAGCTAGAGGTAATTTGATAGGTTATATCCCAGACAGTTGATAGCGCATGTGTCTCGTCTTGTTCGGCGATGTCCGATATTTGATGGATGTACCCACCCAGTTGCGTGGTGACAGAAGGGAAATAGTTATTTTATTATGTTAAATTGTGTGCTCTAAATACGTGTTCATTGTGTCATGTTTTAGGGTGTTATTTTAAATTTTTTAACTTGATAATGAATGAGTATACTGCTGGTAAAAACCTTCTCAGTCAGATCCGTGAAGTGATTGCAAATGTTTATAAGGTATGTGAAGAGGAATCACAAGTTAATATATTTAAATTGCCTCTTAAGCGAAACCTATAGTGGTTGCAGTGAATCCTCGCGCCATATATGTCAAGTGTCACGTGACATTGCTTATTTGTGGTTATTTATTTTGCCTAGGTTTGTATGATATTCCAGGACCTTCCAGGCCCGTACTACAATAGTACGTACGTTTATTTTAAAAATGAAACGAGTCTATTTATATTTTTAAATACATCTTTTATTATTTATTATAGGGAATAAAACACAACACATTGTATTTTTTTTTATTTATTCATTCAAATATATAAAATAAAGTCATTATTTTATAATTACATGTCTAGTAGGTACCTCTATATTCACAAAAAGATAGGAAGTACGCATCTACATGCATGTCCATCTTTACCTACTGTAAACTGTATACAGTGTGTCTACACATGGACTTAACTATACCTGTAAAAAATTGTATCTTCAATTTTTCGAAAAAGTCATCCTTGATCATTTCTTTTCCCTGTTATGTAAATACAAATCACTTGGAAAAATTTCCATGTTTTTGTATCGGAAAATAACTATGGACCTTTTCTAAGGAAAGGTTATGTAGTAAAAACTAAATATACGGTTTGCTTAAAGGTTGTTCACTCTTGTTACCTCTGTTTTAACTTTAATGTTCAATAGTAACTTATAAGCGTATAGTATCATAAGCAAATTCTATATGCACCCTTCTTTTGTATACGTAGGCTACGTATTCAACATCCACTTTAATAAACAATATATTTAGTATTCTCTGCAAAAAAATGTGCAGATATTTTCTACTTTCCCAGCTAACCAAACTGTCTACATTCAAGTCGCCACACAAAAGTATTACCTGATATTTAACTGAAACAAATCTCAACTCGATCAGAAAGAAATGAAACATCTAGAAATTTTTTTATTAATATTAAAATTCTCCTTAGTTTCTCTAACGGTGGAATCAGCTGAGGTAGAAGGCAGACAATAATAATTATGCTCCATAATTATTATTTTCGCCTAAAAATAGATAAATGAAAATATTAACCTATAAATTTTTCATACGTGACAAGTACTTACTGTGGTTTACCAGCTACACAAACAACTCAATATGTAATTAATCAAAGTTTTCAACACAAAATAAACACTTCTAAAACGACATAAATACACTTTTAAACGTATTAGCACTAATCAAACTCGAAAAATATAAAAACAAAACACGCTCAATACGGTTCCTATAAAACTGGGGTATTTGGTTAAGTCCCCAAACAGCTGATCGATGACATATTAATGATGTCAACTGTCGAAAAAGCTTGAGGATTCGCTACAAATACTATAGAAAGGGACATTAATACGACCAAAACTGAAAAATCATCATTAATCAATTAATCATGTAGCTTTTTTTCCATATTGAAGTATTTACATCTTGTAAAAAGTATTTTTTTAAACCTTCATAAAAATCGTTATCTACCTTCACATATGAAATGCAATTACTGAAGAATTTCCTATTTTGATTACATTATTTAAAATAATTATAGCACGCCCATGACTAGACTATGTTTTAAACGATATTGATTCCTCCTTACCGATACGTCGGAGACACAGATCGGTTTCGTTACACTATTCGGACACACTAATTACTTGTATTTTTACCTTTTTTTTGTTTAATCTTGTAATATTAATACTTTTAAATAAAATTAGATGCGGAAAACACACATTAATTCATAAAATTTGAGTTTAAATGTAGAAATGGTCATAAAATTGTTGATTCTTAAAATTTACGCTGCGGACATGTCGAGGGCCGAAAACCATAGGGTTCCAAGCGACATTTAGTACAAAATTCGTTTTTTTACAGAAACCTGTTCTATAACAAATTCTGCATCTTTTGATCTAAAAATGTCCATAGATGGCGCCAGAATGAACACGGAAATATAGTTTCAAGTACACATCACGTTATTGTGTTTAAACCATATGGTTCCAAGTGACAACAGTTAAGTTTATTCGCGATGTCTTCTGGTTCTAAATTAGAAGCATATAGATTAGCCAAGATGGAGAAAAGGATAAATCAAGAAATGGAAGCGGCATATCAGTCCCACGTTTCGAAAAAAATAATAATGCGTCTAGAGCGCGAAAATGACAATAAAATTCAAAATCCTAATTGCGCTGTTATTTGTTTTGACCTTGAAAATGTCATTAACTTGCCTAAATCTGAAGTCTCAGTACTTTTTTATAAACAAAAGTTAAACGTTTATAATTTAACGGCTCACAGTTCAATTAATAAGGAAGTATACTGTGCAGTGTGGGCTGAAACGATGTGTGGAAGATCGGGTAATGATTTATCTAGTGCTTTAGTCAAAATTTTAGAGAGATTTGTTTCGAAACATCCGGAAATCAATAACATAATCACTTGGAGTGATAGCTGCGTTCCACAGAACAGGAACTCCCTTGTTTCAGTGGCAATCATTGACTTTCTAAATAGACATCCTAATATTCACATGATAACGATGAAGTATTCCATACCTGGTCATTCCTGTATACAAGTTGTAGATAACATCCATTCTCGTATAGAAAAGGCGATGAAAGTTACAGACATTTGGTCACCGCTATCATTTATAAGAATTTTGTTAAAGGTTGACAGAAGAAACCCCTTCTGTGTAATTAACATGAAGGCAACTGACTTTAAAAATTTTAAGAAAACTGCTTTGTTGTTTAAATATGATAAAGTACCCTTTACAAAAGTATGTCAGCTACGTTTTGTTCAAGGGGAACAATTTAAGGTGCAATACAAAATAAATGACCATTGTTCTCAATTTGTTACTGCAAACGTTAACACTAAACTTACCAGGCTAGGTAAACAAAGTATGGTTAACGATTCCTTCCGTATTGTGATTGCCCCGGCCGATAATTTGAAAACTAAATCGTTTACCGAGAAAAAAATCCAGCAAATCGATTTTGCATATAAATGGATGCCTCTTGAAGATCAACAATATACGAAATGTCTAATTTCTGAATTTAAAAATAAGTAAATTTAATAATTTTTGCTTTTCTTAATGTGTTTTCCATTATTATTTTATGTTATTTTCAAATCAAATTTTCTGAAAATGTTCTAAAATTAATACACGATTTTTCGTCCTATTATTGCTTGTTCTTGTTTAAATCAACTAAATAAATGTTCTCTAGAAAATAATACTTTTTCATTTGCAACAACTTAAAACCCCTGAAACTATAAAAAAAAAATGTTTTCCTTACTGATTACATTGCTTCAGAGCCACAAGGTTTCAAGTACATTGCTTACAGTGCCACAAGGTTCCAAGTACAAATGCAATGTTCGAAAAAAATCAATAAAATAGGCACTTACAATATAATTACAGTATATTTTTTGACCTTATTTTATTTGCTGATTCTTAGGCTAAAACATAAATCACATTTAGAAGTTATTATTTTAAAAGAAACTTTTTAATCGAATCTCAAAGTTAAAAATTTATCTCCTGAAAACTTTTATAATTGTCGCTTGGAACCCTATGGTTTTCAGCCCTCGATGTATGTTTGCAATATTCGGTATTTTAACAGTGTTGCCACATAGAAAAGCTTTCTGCAATAATATAGTCTGGTTGTTCTGGTTTATTTATATCGATATAAGATCGAAGTTTATTGCCAATGTAGTTATGTCACGACTAAGCAGCAATATTTTTAAAGAGGGTTAACTGAGATAGAAAGGCCGAAAAATATCCGTTATTGTGCAATATTTTTTTCCTATGTAGCTAATAAAATACAACTGGCAACTCTGTTGAAGATGTCACTTTTAAGTCAAGCACAAGTTTGACATTGCATTGCACAGTTGCCAAAAACAGTTCTATTTTGGCATTGAAGGCAAAAGAAAGAATAAATTAAATTAAAAATGGAAATAGCAAATCAAGATAATGTTTATGCACTCACAAGCAAGTCTGATTTGGATTTTGCAAAATATTTACAAGAAATAGGATTGATTAGAGATAATTTCAGATGCAAAAATAGAAATTGTCCATTGTGTAATCCGAGCAGGCGAATGTAAGCTTTAGAGTTCCTTATGTTGGTGATATTTTTAACAATACCACCATATGGGTTAATTCTTGCTTATACAAATTTTAGGTGGAGAGGGGCACTTTTGGTGCAAATTGATGAGTCGGTCATTACTAAAAGAAAATACAATCGAGGTAGAGTGATCAAGGAAAAATGGATAATCGGTATTTATGACGTTACATCAAAAAGAGGCTATATAAAGTACGTCGAGAATAGATCAGCAGATGTATTAATACCGATTATTCAAAATATAGTCATACCAGGTTCGGAAATATGGACTGATCAGTGGAGGGCCTATAATAATCTCAATAATTGAGGATACACACATAGAACTGTTAACCATAGTCGTTTTTTTCGTGACCCGCATACTGGAGTGTGTACCAATCAAGTAGAGGGGTACTGGTCTACATTAAAGCAATTTTTAAGGCGTTTAGGGGTAATGAGTTCTCCGTTTTTGAACGAGTATATCCACATGTTCATGTGGAAGGAATTGTACGGTAAAACTCCTAAGGAAACAATGAAGAATTTATTGCAACAAATAAATTAGCGCTACTAGCTTTAAATAAAACAATTACTGTAATTTGTTTTCCCCGGGGCACTGTCAATTTATGTAACTTTCTTGTGTTTTCCTTTGGCGAATACAGAAGGAAATCGGCTCCAAAAGGCGTAGCGGGGCGGGTTCTCACTTGTTTTCCCAGGACAATGTCAATTTATATAACTTTCTTGTTTCTCATTTGCCGAATACAGAAGGCAATTAGCTACATAAGGTGTAGCGGGGCGGGTTCTCACTTGTTTTCCCAGGGCACTGTCAATTTATGTAACTTTCTTGTGTTTTCCTTTGCCGAATACAGAAGGCAATTAACTACAAAAGGTGTAGCGGGGCGGGTTCTCACTTGGTTTCCCAGGGCACCGTCAATTTATGTAACTTTCTTGTGTTTTCCTTTGCCGAATACAGAAGGAAATCGGCTCCAAAAGGCGTAGCGGGGCGGGTTCTCACTTGGTTTCCCAAGGGCACTCTCAATTTATGTAACTTTCTTGTGTTTTCCTTTGCCGAATACAGAAGGCAATTAACTACAAAAGGTGTAGTGGGGCGGGTTTTCACGTGTTTTCCCAGGGTACTGTCAATTTATGTAACTTTCTTCTTCTCCAAAAGGTGTAGCGGGGCGGGTTCTCACTTGGTTTCCCAGGGCAATTTATGTAACTTTCTTGTGTTTTCCTTTGCCCAATACAGAATGCAATTAACTACAAAAGGTGTAGTGGGGCGGGTTTTCACGTGTTTTCCCAGGGTACTGTCAATTTATGTAACTTTCTTCTTCTCCAAAAGGTGTAGCGGGGCGGGTTCTCACTTGGTTTCCCAGGGCACTGTCAATTTATGTAACTTTCTTGTGTTTTCCTTTGCCGAATACAGAAGGCAATTAGCTACAAAAGGTGTAGCGGGGCGGGTTCTCACTTGGTTTCCCAGGGCACTGTCAATTTATGTAACTTTCTTGTGTTTTTCTTTGCCGAATACAGAAGGAAATCGGCTCCAAAAGGCGTAGCGGGGCGGGTTCTCACTTGGTTTCCCAGGGCACTGTCAATTTATGTAACTTTCTTGTGTTTTCCTTTGTCGAATACAGAAGGCAATTAACTACAAAAGGTGTAGTGGGGCGGGTTTTCACGTGTTTTCCCAGGGCACTGTCAATTTATGTAACTTTCTTCTTCTCCAAAAGGTGTAGCGGGGCGGGTTCTCACTTGGTTTCCCAGGGCACTGTCAATTTATGTAACTTTCTTGTGTTTTCCTTTGCCGAATACAGAAGGAAATCGGCTCCAAAAGGCGTAGCGGGGCGGGTTCTCACTTGTTTTCCCAGGACAATGTCAATTTATATATCTTTCTTGTTTTTCATTTGCCGAATACAGAAGGCAATTAGCTACAAAAGGTGTAGCGGTGCGGGTTTTCACTTGTTTTCCCAGAGCACTGTCAATTTATGTAACTTTCTTGTGTTTTCCTTTGCCGAATACAGAAGGCAATTAACTACAAAAGGTGTATCGGGGCGGGTTCTCACTTGGTTTCCCAGGACACTGTCAATTTATGTAACTTTCTTGTGTTTTCTTCTGCCGATACAAAGGGAAATCGGCTGCAACAGGTATAACGGGGCGGTTTTGTACTTGTTTATTAAATAATTATTTGTGCTCTTAAATAAAAATGTTTTAAATTGCTTTGTGTTTCCGTAACATTTTCTGATTCTGATTCTTAATTTAAGTGTGTTTCCTATAAATTGGTATATGATAGTAAAAGTGACACTATATTAAACGGGAGTTTCGCATAAAATTACTGTCAAATACCAACTTGTTAACCTTTTTTTTTTTTTAAAAAAACAGTATTATCCGCAAATTTCCGCGTTCTATACAACCAGATCTTTGCATTGCATTTTCCAAAATTGTTAAATTGCATTGGTGCTGAAGTGCACCATCATTTCAACGAGATATGCGTGCCGAGAGAGGGCCATACATATCACCACGTTCAATCATTACAAAACCTTTACTTTCTTTTTGTTATAAAATTAAAAATCCGGCAACATCGCTAACATTTTTGTTGTCAAAACACCCAAAAACCATAAAATCGGGATTTTTTATTAATTAATTTCTTAAAAAATACCGAGTATTCCCCAAATTTTTTTTATTGAACATTACTACTAAAAATGTATACTTTTAGAAAAAAATTGTAAAAACTTAAAATTCATGTGTCCGAATAGTGTAACGGACCCCACAGATCTACTTATCGATCTGCATTTATGCTGTATTTAACAGTTTTTTTGCCAAAACCAAGGCTGTATAATTTTTCGGCTACATTATACATATTGATTTTCCGTCCACGCAGTTAAATTTGTTGTTATTAATTCTGCAATAATGTCGCACCAATCTAACAATAATTGCGAATGGTAATTTGCCCTATGCGATCCCGCATGTTTTATTAAAATATGTGTTTTCAGAACAAAAACTAAGACAAATATTATACACACATAAATCACAAACTCTTGTCAAGATGACAATTAAATTTCATAAAATTAGGTTAGATTTTTCTGTAATCGTAGAGAAGGATAGGTATTTCGCCTAGTGTGGCTGGCGCCATGCTTGCAAGCGAATTGTCGCGAGACACAAATTGTGAACGACAAAGTAACGGGCGAAAAACGACACAGCTGGCCACTGTAAAAACGATAAATAATCAAGCGACATTAGTTTCCGCCATGCCTCTGTCACGAACGCGTCGAAATATTCTTCAGCAGAAGCAAGTCCAACTTCTGTCAACAGCTTGTCGGTTGGACTTTTATTTTTAAATTGTATATTAGCGTCCTGCCATAGGTCTACTTTGAACTTCTGATATCAAAATTTCCTTTTGGGAAGGCATCGTGACATGATGCTTTTAACAAAATATGTGGTACGGGTGGCAACACAAAACTAAATAAAAATCGCTCAAGACATCAAACAATACAAAACACGCTTAGCCGCTAAGCGATTTATTGCTAAGCGATTTTTTACTATAACCACAAATTGCTTGACGGCTAAGCGTGTCGCGAATTGATACCTGAAATTGGTCTGCTTTAAAATATAATAATATATGTGCTAGTAAAAATAATTCAATACCGAAGGCATTATCGAACCCTAATCATATTAATAATTTTTTTGGGACATTTGTTCAAAATAAACTGCTGGACAAAAATTAACGCAACATCATAAATTTCCCATATTTTTATGCTATTTTTTTTCTGAATTTATGATCCGATTTGAATGATTTTTTTTTTGTATTGTAGGTTGGTTCCTTGACAATGTCATAGTTTTCGCTATTTATGATAAAAATTTAATTTTCGATTTATACTGGGTTACTAAAAATGCTATGTTTTTTCCGAAAATTCACATGCATTCACCCTGTGGAGTATATTAGCAACCGAAACATATTGCAGTTGACATTAAACGGTTTTGTTTACTTCATTATCTATGTTATTAAAGGAGATTCACCGTTTTATAGCGTAACATATTTTTATTTTTATAGACTTTAATATTCAACACATTCATTGTTAAATGTTTTCAAGTAGGTTTCAAGATTAAAACACTCGTCGGGCAGTTGGGCATACGAAACGAACGTTTAATAAGCAGTTTGTGAACAGTTTTTATCAGTATGGCGAATTTTATTTGACCTTTGTAACTTTAAAACACAACATCTGCTGACACATCGCTCGCAATGTCAGAAAAAGTCCATAGTCTACTTGAAAACATTTAACAATGAATGTGTTGAATATTAAAGTCTATAAAAAAATGTTACGCTATAAAAGGGTGTATCTCCTTTAATAGCAGAAATAATGAAGTAAACCAAAAAAGAAAATGTTGGGGAAAGATGGACCTACCGTTTAATGTCAACTGCAATATGTTTCGGTTGCTAATATACTCCACAGGGTTTGTTCGCAACAGGGGTGGATGAAATCTCGCCCCTAATGCTGAAATATTGTAGCCCATATATTGATAAATATATTACCCACATAATCAATTGCTGTCTGGAGGTAAGTTATTTTCCAGACCAGTGGAAAATATCAATTGGGAAACCGTTATCAAAGGTAAGTAATCCAACTAGGTTCAATGATCCTCGGGTTTGTTCGGGTTATAAGTAATATAAGCATTCTTCAAGCAATCTCTAAAATTTTTGAGAAACTTTTGCAAAATCAAATGTGCCCTTACTTTACTGATAATAATATTATTCCTCCGACACAATGTGGATTTAGAAAAGAATATGGAACTACTGTAGCTTTAACTAACGTAATAGACGATATTTTACGTGCCAATGATAAGAAAATGAACAGTATACTAATACTTTTAGACTTTTCAAAAGCTTTCGATACGATTAATCATGGACTTCTTGTTTCTAAATGAAAATATTATGGCTTTAGTAGTGATTAATCTCTTCTTATAAAGTCATACTTATTTAAACGATTTCAAACAATATTTTCCAATGATAACTATTCTGATCAAGTCAGCATACTGTCTGGTGTGCCTTAAGGTTCAATTTAGGGGCCAATACTCTTCCTTATATATACTTCGGATATACTTAAGTCATTAAAATATTGTAAAGTGCAGGCTTTTGCTAATGATTTTTTTTTTATGGTCAAACACAAGCACTATAGGAAAAATCCTTTAGGGCAGTCTGGGAGTGGTGCATGTGCGCAACAACCCAAATATATTTTTGTTTTGATGCTGAATATTATATGGAGACTGAATTCTACATAAATCGCGATCTGGAAACATTAAGTGCATATTCTCAGAGCCAAAATTTACATTTAAACATTTCTAAATCCTGCATGCTAATTTTCGGTAATAAGAATAAGGTTGGCATCTTAAAAGACTTCGTTTATGGTTTCTGCCTGGATGCTAAAAGTAAATCTCGAATACAGAAAGTTCAGAATGCCTGTTTACGTTTTGGGTATGGTGTGCGAAAGTTTGACATTTACATAGGGTTATTAATTATTTTTGCATATTCCTAATCAAAATAATGAATAAGGCCAATTCTCCTGTCTCGATTCATAAACGTTTGCATTTTCGTAATAACATTCATGAGAGGGGGGTCAGGGGGAGGGGTAAGTTGACCATGCTTCATCACCAGAGTGCTATGTTTCAGCGTTCATTTTATTTTAATGCCGTCAAATGTTATAACTCACTGGTCACTAAAATGTTAACTTTGAATTCGGATTTATTTAGAGTAAAATTAAAAAAATATCTTTACAGTTACAAAATAACTAAAATTGTTTTTTTATTTGTTTTATATTTATTACATTTTCTTCTTCTTCGCGTGTCTTCTTTTGTTTTTATAGAGTGTATATTAGGATCGGCTTAATTTGAATTTAATTTCACTGTCATTTACTTACTGTTATGTGTTTTTTTCTCTTTTTTTTTGATATTGGTTATACCTCTGTTATTATTTAATTATAGATGACTGACAAGGTTGTGTTATGTAATATTTTTAGTAATTGGATACGAACTTTAAAATTATTATTTAATTATTAATAACTAACTAACTTATCTATTTAATGTAGCAATAATGCGTAACTGACTGGTTCAGTGCAGTAGCTATTGTAGCTAGACTGCGCCAGACTTTTATGCCCTCTTGTATTTTTCTTCTGGTACATATTATTTTTTTGGTACTATGTTTTTCTCTGGTAGATAATATTTTTATGTTATTCTACTGTAAATTCTTATGTAATCCTCAAATAAAAGACGTTTATTATTATTGTTAAATTCAAAGTAGACCTATGGCAGGATGCTAAAAATTATTTTAAAAATAAAAGTGTGACCGACAAGCTGTGGACAGAAGTTGGACTTAGTTGTGCTGGACGCGTTCGAGCTGGAGGTACGACGGAAACTAATATCGCTTGTTATATTTATCGCTTTTACAGTGGGCAGCTTGTTGCTTGCCGCCTTTCAAATCGCTTGCAAGCGTGGCGGCACCCTAAAGTCGATCGCTTAGATCGATAAGAAGCGATTTTAGTCGCGCACAGAGTACCAGTCGTATAGAAAACAGTCGATTTATAGAATTCCATATTGCACGTCCCACTAGTGGTGTTGATAATAATTTAGTGCGGTAAAAAGGGCTTGGATCGTATTTTACTTGTGGTAAACGAGTAAAGGCTGGCCGACTGGAATAATTTCTCATTTGACTTAAAAATATTGCATACAAATACAATGTCTTATCTAACAACTAAAACGTCAATTTTTGGTGCAATTCTAGTTTAAAAGTACTGTAAATAGTACCTTAAAACTATCATTGTCGTTGACTTTTATGAATTGTCAAGTAAGCTCTTTTGATTGCTATGGAACTCTAGTTACACAATTAGCCAACTAAACAACTCCTCAATTGGCAACCTTATCTTATCCTTAATTATTATAAATAAGATACTCAACAGGAGTTTAAAATGTCAGTTAGTCGATGGCCATAACGGCGCACCACCCCTCGCACATAGCCTTGTACCATAGTACCGCAGAGCCTCGCTTGAGCGTTGCACAATAGTCCTTCGATATCGAGATATAAACATGGACTGTGCGTTGTTATCTTCTTCCGATGAAGAAGATACTGTTTTAGACTCTAATATAACAAAGTGCTACTTATACAGGGTGATTCACGACGAGCGTGCATTAGAACTTTATGGAGAACTACTGAATATATGTTCCTGAAACTTTGGGGATTTGGGTTTATCGATATGCTCTCTTTAACTAAAATATTGACATGTTTCTGTCATTTCCGGTTATACCGGAAGTAGCTGCCAACTCTCGTTTTTTAAATACAACATGGTAATTTTTATTACATTTTTCGATTAAGCATTAAATATTACATTTTATAGAAAATGTTTTTGTCAGGCTCTATTAGTTTTTGAGATATCTGGACTTTTTGTAATTATTTGGGAAATGCATGACGATGAAATAATCCATCCATATAATTTTTTTACCTTAGCGCTTGGACTAAAATTTTTTTCTCACCGAATAGCTAGAAGATCATCAAGTCTCAAAAACATTTCAAATTCGGCATAAAATGTACAGGGTGGTCACAATTCAAGCCTCATTGTGAAAGAATTCAACCATTAAAAACTTTCTTATTTTAAATGGAACACCCTGTATATTTTTATTTAATTTGATGGCAAATTAGTTGTTCTTTATAAATATTATTTACTGTCCTATACCTATATCAAAGCGTTTTCTCAAAAAATCCAATTTTATTCCGAAAATACTATTTGTTCAAGTGTGCTATGAAAACAATTGTACTTAGGGGCTGTATACTGATGTCTATACGGAGGAAAAGTGATTGATTGCTTGAAAATACAATATTCTAAAGTGTTTCTAAATAATTTATAAATAAAATGCAGTTGATTGTTTTAAATTTAATGGTTTAAATATTATTTTTTTAAAAATAGCAAGGAAACAACGTTTATAAACTTTAAATTCTTTAATTAAAAATGTGTTTGAAAATTATACCTAATATCTTTTGATTATATTTTTAAAATATGTTCGAAATGATTGCCATTTACTTCCAAGCATTTATGTATTCTTTTCATCATGCTATTTCTTGTAGCATTCCTAATTTCTTGTGCAGTGAGAGATTGAAATACTGCCTTCACCCTTTCAATTAGATTTTCCTTTGTGGTGATGGGACGCGCGTAAACTTTATCTTTAATGGTTCCCCAGATGAAAAAGTCCAGTGGAGTTAAGTCTGGCGAACGAGCTGGCCAGTGGAAGGGACCTTGGTTTGCGATCCACTGGTCATGAAAAAGTCTGTTTAGGGCAGTCTTAACAACTTGGACGTTGTGTGCTGGGGCCCCATCGTTTTGATACCAATCACTTTTCCTCCGTATAGACATCAGTATACAGCCCCTAAGTAGGTACAATTGTTTTCATAGCACACTTGAACAAATAGTATTTTCGGAATAAAATTGGATTTTTTGAGAAAACGCTTTGATATAGGTATAGGACAGTAAATACTATTTATAAAGAACAACTAATTTGCCATCAAATTAAATAAAAATATACAGGGTGGACCATTTAAAATAAGAAAGTTTTTAATGGTTGAATTCTTTCACAATGAGGCTTGAATTGTGACCACCCTGTACATTTTATGCCGAATTTGAAATGTTTTTGAGACTTGATGATCTTCTAGCTATTCGGTGAGAAAAAATTTTTAGTCCAAGCGCTAAGGTAAAAAAATTATATGGATTATTTCATCGTCATGCATTTGCCAAATAATTACAAAAAGTCCAGATATCTCAAAAACTAATAGAGTCTGACAAAAACATTTTCTATAAAATGTGCTTAGTATTTAATGCTTAATCGAAAAATGTAATAAAAATTACCATGTTGTATTTAAAAAACGAAAGTTGGCAGCTACTTCCGGTATAACCGGAAATGACAGAAACATGTCAATATTTTAGATAAAGAGAGCATATCGATAAACCCAAATCCCCAAAGTTTCAGGAACATATATTCAGTAGTTCTCCATGAAGTTCTAATGCACGCTCGTCGTGAATCACCCTGTATGCTTAAACAAAAATCAAAATTACCAGGTCATCCCATTAACGTAAAGCGAATATTCTCTGGAGAATTTTATCAACTTTATAATGATCTAAGGAAATATTCTCAACGCTTTTTTGAACATATGAGAATGCATATAGATACTTTTGATTATATCGTTACTTGGATTTTTATGTAGATAACACTATTTAAAATAACAATTAAAATGTTAAAAATTATGCCAGTATACTTATTCTCCTTTCACTGCTGCTTAGACTATAATCAAAGGTATTTATATGCATTCTCATATATTCACAAAAGCGTTGGGGATCTTTCCTTAGATCTTTATAAAGGTGAAAAAATTCTCCATAGCATCTTCGCTTTGTGTGAATAGGATGCACTGGTAATCTTGAATTCTGTTTAAACATATACCACTTTGTTTTATTAGCGTTTAAAATAATATCTTCTTCATCGGAAGAAGATGACAACGCACAGTCCATGTTTATATCTCGATGTCGAGAGACAAACTGATACAGAGGCAAGGCAATGAGCAAGGGTCGGTGCGCCGTTATGACCACTACTGTGCGGTGCTATGATACCAGGCTATGGGCGAGGGCTCTGTGCGGTGCACCGTTGTGGCCATACACTTGACTTTTTTGATGCGTCTGTCTGTGCCCACTGTAAATTTACCGAACGATTTTGAAGTTATGAAAGAAATTAATATATAGTTTTTCCAAACACCCTAATTAAGCCTACCGACGTAAATAACTTCGAAACTACCATTAGTATATACAGGGTCTCACGGTGACCGTTCTTTAGAATATTTGGGAAAGTAATGCGAATCGTGTACAGCAATTTTAAATTTCGGGTTTTCGGAGACGCCCCTCTTCAAATGAAATAACGACCGTATGTGATTTCCGATTATACCGGAAGTAGATGTTAACTTGCTTATTTTAAATTGAACACTCTAAGTTTAAACGTGTTTGACCTATTTAAGGTTTTATGTTTAAAATGAAGTTAATTTTTGCTCTAATGAAGCCTGTATTATTTAGTTTGAGTTGGATTCCCTGAAAAGGACCTGATTTAATAGATTTTTTATAATATTTTGATAACTGTTGATACAAGGAAGAAATTTACTTTTAAATGTTTCAATATATTTAGAGGATTACTCTACATGTTTCGGCTCAATAGCCTAGGCTGCAATACAGTGGTGGTGAGTAGATGTAGTTTAGGATCTATGTTGGTGCACAATAAAGACAAAATAGGTAAACTTAACAAATCTGGGGTATATAAGATTAAGTGTAAAGATTGTGAAGCTGTCTATGTTGGGCAAACCGGTAGAAACATCAAGACAACATAAAAAAAACCGGCATCTCCACATATTGTATAGAAAACAACCTTTTATAGATATGGACAACATTAAACTATTACATAACGAAAGAAAGGGCCAACGTTTAGATATTCTAGAACAGTACGAAATTAAAAAGTCTATAAAAAATAATCCCCCACACAAGTAATGAGCAACAAAATTTCGTAAACACGCCCGTGATAGACAGCTTTCTCAAGTCTACCTACACTAATCAGGGGAAAAACCCTAATTCTGGGCAATAAAATAGTTTATTATTGACAGTATAAACCCCGTAACATTTTTTTTTAACTTTAGTATTCATCTGCAATGCTCTTGAAAAAGGCCTAAAAAGCCGAAACATGTAGAGTAATCCTCTAAATATATTGAAACATTTAAAAGCAAATTTCTTCCTTTTTTACAGTAAATTATTTTAAAAATGATTCATAAAGAACCAACCGCGGAATCAGTCGAGTATACTGTTAATACAGACTGTTCAAAAAATAAGATGAAAAATGAAATTGAGGAAACTGCAAAAAAATCTCCATTTTCAAATGGAAACCCCAAATTTTATAATTATTTTCTAGTTAGCAGTAAAAAATAAGATGTTTATAAGGTTGTCTGTTCCGAAAATTTGTAGATTTCAAAATATTGCCAATTTAATATATTTATAACATCTATTTTGCTGCTGATTTTAAATACAGTTATTCCTACTTGGCTATGACGGCGTTGAAAAATAGTCAAATGCTAAAGAAATCTATGACGCTGTCACTTACCATTTAAAAATTATTAATAATCATGCCGGGGTACTTAAATTATACAAACGAAGATTATTTAAACTTATTTATTACTTATGGAGAATGTGATAAATAATAACAAGGACATGTGACAAATTTATTTCTTTAGCATATGACTATCTTTCAACGCCGTCATAGCTAATTAGGAGTAACTGAATTTAAAATCTTGAAGCAAAATCGCCATAAAAATATTAAATTGGCAAATGTTGAGAAGAGATAACCTTATTCAAACTTAACCTTATTTTTAATGTTAAATAGAAACTAATTATACAATTTCAGATTTCTCAATTTCATTTTTAATCTTATCAAAATATTATAAAAATATAGTAAAGCATGACCTTTTCAATAGGATCTCCAACTTAAATTAACTAATAAAGGCTTCCATATAGGAAAAATTAATAATTATTTTAAGATCTGCAAAAGTCATTTTAGACGAAACCTTAAATATGTCAAAAACGCTTAAACTTAGGTATATGATATACGAAATCTGTCTGGAATCTTGCGTAGAATCCAAAAATGTAATAATATATAGGGGTTCCAAATAAGCAAGTTGACAATGCTTATGGGTGTTGTTGTCTCCAAAAACCCACGTACCCAAAATTACAGACATCAAATCGCATTACGTTCCGAAATATTCTAATGGATGTTAACCGTTAGACACCCTGTATAGTCCTCTATGATATTATTTAAAACTCATTATTGTGTTGACATCGTTTTAAGAGAATGATGAGATGAATTCCGGAGCACCTTTAAACGAGTTTTCTCGCCAACCGTTTATTTCTGTTTTAGGAAAAAATTGTTCAAGGAAAAAAAAATCGTATGCAACTAAAATTGGATATTTTTTTGTTTCGGAAGATTTTTAGATGTAATTTTATTTACTGTTCCATGTAGAAATAAATTGTAGACTTCCCTCCAAATATTTATAAAATTTAGACATCTTTTGTTCGGGCTTGTTTGGATTTGTTCGTCAGATCGTTTTCAAAAACTAGCGCCATTAGGTATATTTTCGAGTTTAAGGATATTTTATATGGTATCATACAGGGTGTCCCATAACTAATGGTACACAGGAAAACTGCAGATTCCTTGGGTAAAAATACTCCGATTTGGCCATACTTAGTTTAGTTCAATAGCTGGTAATAACCGAGATACAGGGTGTCCAAGTAAAAATTTAGTTTTCAATTTTCCTAAATAACTTATTTCTGAATCAATATTTTTGCACAAAATTTTGTGACTAGGGTTTTTTTGGGGAGAGGAATTTGAATTTGTTAATAATTTTGATGTAGATTGTAGGGGACGCTCTCTGCGGTACTCTGAATACATAAAAAGAAGTGTAACTTTTTTGGACCTTAGTACAATTGTTTTTATTAAAAATATCAGTTTTTTCGTAATTTTTAAGCAATAAAGGTATACTTTGTAAATGTCGCTTCGACTAACCGTTTTCGAGATATTTTCAATTACAATTTCTAATGCGCCCGTTTAAATTTTGATTTGTAAATGTAAAATTTGTCACAGTAGGCTTTGGTAAAAATAAATACAATGAATGCACTGTGAAACATCATTTCTGTCAAAGTTTATTTTCATTTGTCACAATTGTGGGTGTTTTTAAGGCATTTTTGAAGATTATGTTATCAAAAATTAAACTAAAAATGCCGTGACATAACTTGTTTTCTAACGGAGAAATGCGAGACATGGTATGTTTATACGCACAAGAAAATTTTTAAAAGAAGGCAGCCAGAGTTTAAAATTTTTAGAGGCCTATACGACAGGATAGGAAACAGGATCCTTGCGTCCAAAACGTAATAGTGGAGGACGTCCGAAGATTATTACACCCGAGCAGGAAGAAGAAATACTTGTTCGTCTGGCTGAAAACCCAGAAATTAGCACAAGACGTATGGCTGCAGCAGCTCCAGCAAGTAAATCCACTATTTCTAGAATTTTTAACCAAGAAGGGCTTTATCCATACTACTTTACGCCTGTTCAGAATTTGCTTCTTGTTGATGAAGTTGATCTTCCAGCTAGATTGGAATTTTCCCATTTCTGCCGTATCCAGCAAAACGCCAACCCAATGTTTTTGAATCGAGTTTTGTTCACCGATGAAACGACTTTCACACGAAGGGGTATCTTTAATTTTAGAAATAAACATGTGTGGGATTTAGAAAATCCTCACTTAGTTACCAAACGGCATTTTCAGCACGATTTTAAAATAAATGTTTGTTGTGGCTTCATTGATAACTCCATGTTGGGTCCGTTCGAGCTACCACCCAATTTAAACGGACAGATCTATCTTAATTTTTTGCAAAATCAGATGACCGACTGGATAATGTACCGTTAGAGCTAAGAAGAGATATGTTTTTCACGCAAGATAGTGCAACAGCACATTATTCCACGCTAGTCAGAGACTACTTAAATGCCGAACTCACTTGTTTATAATGAAACGATAAATAGTCGGGAGCAACTATGGCAAAAAATTCAAGATGCAGCGGTAATGTTTCAAGACGAACGCTTGTTATTTAAAATCAGGCGATCCTTTAATAAGCGTGTAGCCAAATGCATTGAAATTAACGGCAATCACTTTGAACAAGTATTGTCAAAAACAAATCATTTCTATTATTGATAGTTTTTTATTTATTTATGTAAAACTTGAATTCTTATTTATAAAATAATAAAATTATAAAATAATATTTATTTATATTAGTCACCGCTTAAAGTTTTATTTAAATATTTTAAGAAGCGCACTGAGCATTTTAAATGCAAAAATCTCGAAAACGGTTAGTCGGAGCGACATTTACAAAGTATACCTTTATTACTTAGATATGACGGAAAAACTGATATTTTTAATAAAAACATAATTATACTAAGGCCCAAGAAAGTTACACTACTTTTTATGTATCCAGAGTAACGCAGAGAGCCCCTACAATCTACATCAAAATTATTAACAAATTCAAATTCCTTTCCCAAAAAAACCCTAGTCACAACTTTTGTGCAAAAATATTGATTCAGGAATAAGTTATTTAGGAAAATTGAAAATTAAATTTTTACTTGGACACCCTGTATCTCGGTTATTACCAGCTATTGAACTGAACTAAGTATGGCCAAACCGCAGTATTTTTACCGAAGGAATCTGCAGTTTTCCTGTGTACCATTAGTTATGGGACACCCTGTATATGTATTACTGCTACCACCAAAAAAAAACTCGGGAATGAAAGAAAAATCTTTATTCTACACCACAACAAATAGAAAAATCATCTGTCAATAACATTAAAAATATTAACTTAAGTTATTAATTTAAATTAACCTAAACTAATAAATAAAAAACTTCCTTTTATAAGATTTTCTCGCGTGAGATTGAAAAGGACAGTCTCGTTGAATACTCCAGCAGTATTCGGTCATCATGTGAATGTCCCATCTAGCCTGATATGTCTCTTCCATAGTTTTTATATCCTGGTGGAATCGTTCCCCCTGTTCTTCACTAAGGTGATCAAGATTTTCTGGCTGTGGAGATAATGAATCTTAATGCTCATATCACACCCATGTTGGTTAAAGTTGTTGAGCATATCTGCCACTACTTTCGGTAATTTTCCGATTTATTGTTTCCGAGAAAATTTTGCACAACTTCAACGAAAGAGCACCCCATGTATTAAATTCGGTTTCGGTCATCGATTCTTTAACTGTGAATCTTTTATGAGGTCTTTGATCTGAGGTTCATGAAATATTCCGGCTTTCAATTTCTCCTAGCTGAGTGCAGGAAATTTACTGGACAAATATTCAAAACACGCATTATTCTGGTCTAAGGCCTTTACAAATTGTTTCATTAGTCCTAGTTTAATATGCAATGGAGGAAATATGATTTTTCCCGTTCATCCAACGTTTCATTAATTACGTTAGCTTCTCCTTGTACTAAAGCATCTCTACAAGGTCCCTCTCTTTTAATCCAGTGTTGATCCTTAGCCGTGCTGTACAAAAGACACAGGAAACAAGGATATTTTGAATAGCCACCTTGCTGTCTCAGAAGAAAGTTCACCATTTTTAAGTTAACACAGATAACCCACTGATGTTCGTCATATTTAATTCTTTTAAGCACTAACGATTTTGTTTTATATTCTTCTTTTAATTTTGTAGAATGCTCAATTAGAAAACTTCCATATATGTTACCGTTATGTAGAAGGACATACTTTGAACTTCGTTTGGAACTGTTGATACAGAGACGCCAATGGTTCTACTCTGTTATACCCATTTTCTCTAACAGACCTTTAATATCATACAAAAACCATATTATCCTTTTGAGAGAAAAATGGCAAAAGATCATTTTCTCTGTTACTTAATTACGTAATTTTGGTACCTTGATGAAGAAGATTTTTTTCATTTAATCTGGAGGCAAAAATTATTTCTTATCTGTAATAATTATATGGCCTTCTGCCAATATAAGCTTAGATATTTCCAGTGATTTATGAATAAATAGGTATAATTAAAAGGCATTAGTCTTGGAATTAGTTAAATTTTGGATAAAATTTATGACCATTATAATTGTCAAATATATTAATATTACAATTTATTATGAGTAAGCTCTATCTCAAAAACTAGAGCTGATACGAAGAAAAGCTTAGTGTTTTTGCAATCATCGCATACAAAATAAGTAAAATCAGTTGGTTTTTCTTCCAACCACCAAGAGAAAATTTTCTTTGTTGGACTGTATTATCGTTAGTTTGTTGTTTATAAAAATAATGTAGGAAAGCCTGGAAAGCAAATAAAAGGTCAAATTTTATGTCAAAAATTAAAAAAGAAAATAAAAATAATATTAATGCCAATATAAACTGATCTTAGTTCAGCTGAATTTATACTGAACAACGTCATATTGAATGAACGTAGTTCACAGATTCATCGGCGTTCCGTTGAAGCTAAGTTCATAATTGTTTTATACAACCGGCCCTAAGGGTGGGTTATGTGTAAAGTTTTGGAAAAATATATGTAGTGTGGTAAGTTACTATTTCTAGTTAATACTAACTATTGTTATCGTCAAGTATTCTTGACACTAATTTATGTGTTTTTCATTTACAACAAAAACAGTAATTTTAATTAAAACTTTTACGAGACTATTAACGATAACCTGAACAAAAATATATTATTCATATTAGTTTAATATATGATATTTTACCTATCTACATGAGTAATTATAACGCAGAAATTCATTATAGTTTTATGACATAAATTTGCTCATTATTCAAAAAGTAAAATAGATAGGGACGGTCGGAAACAATTATATCTTCAAATTTAACACCGTAAACAATAATTATTTTAAAAACATTTTAAATGTATCAATTCCGCCGGAAAAAAATAAATTGCGTGATAAAAATGAAAGTCAATTTAGTAATTTTGTCAAAAGGATTAGATAACCCCAGGTGGTCTATTTAAAAGGGACCAGAAAAAAACTATAATTCACTAGTTAGTTTGCTAATAAAATGAAAACTTTACCGGCTGCACTATTTTTATGTTACTGGATAACTCCGGTGTTTTTAAAGCCGAATATCGTGCGCATCAAACGGGCAACCCAGCAATCTAGCCAATCATGTGATAGTTTAGTGTATTGCCAGGGGAAACTATTAGATACCATTCAACGAGCCAGAATTTTTTCAGATTCCAAAACATTCGTAGATTTAAGTCAAAAAAACCCCGAAAAAGTCACACTTGAAAATTTTGATATCTTTATGAAAGAAAATGACGACAAACCGACGCGTGATCAAATTTTTGACTTTGTTAATAAAAATTTTCTTGGCAGCGCGGAGCTAGAGGACTGGATACCACCAGACTTTACTCCCGAACCGGCGTTCCTCGATAGAATTAATGACAAGGAAATAAGACAATTTGCCAAGGATCTTGTTGGAATATGGCCTTCATTGGGCCGAAAAATCAAACTTTCCGTATTTGAGAATCCTCAACAGCATTCACTGATTGGTGTTCCGAATGGTATTATTATTCCCGGAGGAAGATTTAAGGAATTCTATTATTGGGATTCATACTGGATAGTTGAAGGACTTCTTTTAAGCGAGATGGTTGATACTGCGAAAGGAATGATTGAGAACTTAGCCTCTATGGTAAAAAAATACGGTTTTGTCCCCAATGGTGGTAGAGTTTACTATTTAAACAGGTAATTTCATTTTATTCTCTTCTGATATTATTCCGATGATTTTCGTTTCTATCTTGATGTACAGGGAGTAGGTTTACTATTTCGGAGCGTGTCTTTCCGATTAAAATGTAAAGCTCTGCTTTTAAATAACCGTTATTTAGCTATCCATAATACGACGAAAACTGTATTTTAAATCACACAAGATCTCTATAGTCTCGGACTGGAAGAACAGCTAGTCGTTTCAAGAAACTAATCGGAATGTCGATTATGTACGACAGGGTCGGAAGTTGTGTTACCATTAACCCTGTATACCATATATCATATACCATTAACCCTGTATATCATGAATTTAAAGCCGCAAACACACTATTATCACGTCACGTGAGATCACCTGCTATCACGCAATATCACGGCACACCCGAAATATCTGCAAGACGGTTTATGCGTGCTTATAAATAGCTTTAGAAGTACACTGTAGTCACCTCATGCAGCTCACGGCGAGTCACGCGTGATAGCACGGTGTCAGAGTTTGACGCTAGAAGGCTACAAGATTCAATTGCCATCTTGACAAACACAAAATATATAATAAAAAGGGTCTGCAGTGTGCGTAGTCTGTTTCTAAGCCGTGACAGCATATGCTATTTTGCCGATATGACAACACGTGAATTCACGTGACGTGATAATAGTGTGTTTGCGGCTTAATCCTACCCCAAATATTAATTATTTATAATGATTTTGCAATAAAACAATTAATACGAATATAAAATATACATTATGATCATAGTCTTATAAGGTAATTTAAATTCAGGTTTTTTACCAATGAATACGAATGAAATTTTTTTAATAAATTTAATATAATAAAATAATTTAATAAACATTTTTATAAAAATAGGAATATAAACCACATGCAAGTATGTAAAAATCTAATCTTATTTGTGGTTTATTATTAAATTATTTGTTATTTATTGAACTAGTCCAACATAAGTAAAAATTTAGAGCTTACTTATGAGATATTATTTATAATATTAGGAGAAATACAGGACCGTATCCCAAAATTTCCTGATGTTGTTTAAAAAACCCGCGGAACGTCATTAAACCACAATATGTCATACATCGTTGCATTCGGAAAACAGGACCGTATTTAAAAAAATAAAGTTGATAATGGCCCTTCGAAGACGACTTGTCGGATTACAAAACAATTAACGCTATTAGATAGAGCGGAAAAAGTGGCAATGTAAAAGTGCAATTTACTTTAGAATTCAATCTAAAAAAAAACCCCAAAAAAAATATTTTTCAGAATTTCGGTTTTTTCCGGATATCTCCGGACCTACTCGGAATTTTAAAACTTTCAAAACGGCATATTATTAGGCACGTAAATGTGCAACTTTATCTCCATTTAACCGACTTCGTATCTCTTACTCTACTCTACTGGCCCTCCTTATCTTGGACACGGTGTATACAGGGTGTCCGGGAACATGTGGGAAATCTCCCGGATATGAAGAAAACACGTGAAAAGAATACTATAGGTTCATATAAACTTCTTTCGCATCGGCCTCCTCTTCGGAGATATGGGCTCCCAAAGAGCACCAATGGAATCAAGTTTTTTACACATAATTATTGAACCACCTGGTATATTTCAATTATTTTTTAATATGATGTATACCAGGTAAGACCCGTCAAATTACTACCCAAGAAACTGTTGTGAATTACTAACAGCTGCAGGGACGAACTAGCTGTAACACTCATGGGCCCATTTTTTTTACGCCCTGTATGATGAGAACTTTGGACAATGTTTTTTACATACCTTTAACTATTGGCTAAAAATTAAGTACTCTTCATTCATGTCGCTAATCCTAACCGTTTTCGGAAAAAGGTTGAACATTTGATCGGAACAAAGATGTATCTTTTACTGAAATACGCCAAATACATGATGTATATGAAATGCCGTTTATTCGAAAACGGTTAGGATTAGCGACATGAATGAAGAGTACTTAATTTTTAGCCAATAGTTAAAGGTATGTAAAAAACATTGTCCAAAGTTCTCATCATACAGGGCGTAAAAAAAATGGGCCCATGAGTGTTACAGCTAGTTCGTCCCTGCAGCTGTTAGTAATTCACAACAGTTTCTTGGGTAGTAATTTGACGGGTCTTACCTGGTATACATCATATTAAAAAATAATTGAAATATACCAGGTGGTTCAATAATTATGTGTAAAAAACTTGATGCCATTGGTGCTCTTTGGGAGCCCATATCTCCGAAGAGGAGGCCGATACGAAAGAAGTTTATATGAACCTATAGTATTCTTTCCGCGTGTTTTCTTCATATCCGGGAGATTTCCGACATGTTCCCGGACACCCTGTATAAATTTTGAGAAAAAAAAAATAACCATAAATGGAACTTTGAACTAGTAAGCGAGAAAAATCTCCTTCAATCAGAAATAAACTTATTCTTATCTTATCCGACTGAAAAGAAATTATTTGTTTTTTCCTATTATAATTTATTTCGTAGATCGCAACCACCACTGCTTACACTTATGGCTGGTTTGTATTACGACAAAACTGGCGACATTGAATGGATTAAAAAATATATTAACCTGTTAGATATAGAGTTAACTTACTGGATTCAGGAAAAATCTGTAGAAGTAGAAAAGGACGGTGTGACGTACAAAATGGCACGTTACATTTCTAAAAGTACAACCCCTAGGCCGGAATCCTATTACGAAGATATTAACACTTGTTCGTATTTTGCACAGCAAAGTGAGAAGGTAACTTACTAAATATTATTTATTTATATTATTAAGAGAAGATTCGATGGGACGATTAAGGGCCGGTTGTATACACACTTTGAACTGTAGTTCACTCATGAACTCTAGTTCAAAGTGCAAAAGCTTGTTGCACATCAGTATTTTACACTGATCTCAGTTCAAATCAGTAGTTCCCGTGAACGTCCACTTTTGGCGGTTCAGAAGTTGAACTGTCGGTCCAAGCCACTTTCTAACCTGAAATATTTTTTTGTGTCAGGTCAGCGTCATATTATACAATACAGTAAATTATCGTTTGTTTATAAAAATGTAGGAATTTAATGAAATTATAATTGATGATGAAGACTTTTGGGTCTTGTGAATACAACACACAATGAATATTTGCAAAAATTAAGCTTAACACAGCACAGCTGTTTGTTTTGATTTATTCTAACGTAATTACCAATGGAATGGAATCAATAAGCTCTATCCGCTTTAGAAATATATCACCAGTCTGCAAATAAAATTGAAATATTTTAGTTCTTATTTTTAACAACAACAAGTGCACCGAGCGGAAAGCCTCGAAAGCAGCCCGCCAAACGCCAAATCAAATAAAAGGTAATACTTGATGTCAAAAATCTAAAAAAAAAATAAAAGTAACTAAATAATAGTCATGCCAACATAAATTGATCTTAGACAGCTGAACTAAAGTTCAATTTATATTGAACAACGTAATATTGAATGAACGTTGGTTGATCGATGTTCCGTTGAACCTAAGTTCAGAATGGTTTTATACAACCGGCCCTAAATATTTTATTTAAACATGACTATAAAAACCGATTAGTACGCGATCTGGTAGGATCTTCGGTGCGATTTATTTCCAAATACTGCAGAACTTCTATGCTGGGTAAGTTTTTTAAATGTTACAAGGCGATATTTCAAGAACGGTTCAAAATATTTTCATGAAATTTTGGAGAAGTAATACGGAGATAGGGTGGGGGATGAGAGCACATTTTTGACATTTAACCCCTCTCTTTACTTTAAGGGGTGTACCCCTTTCCTTACGTTTACAGGTTAAATATAGATATGTAAGTATTCAGTAAGTGTACAAAGAAAGCTTGATTTGCTCTTTCGGTTACGGAATTATGATTAAATAAATTTTGATTGAATTTAGAACATAAATAAATTGTACTAAGAAAACAAGTGCACTTATTTCCGAATTATTATTACTTTCCATAGAAATGTATGCAGGATCATTCACGGTGAGTGGCCCATTAAAATATCTCGGGAACTAAAACAGACATTTGAAATATTGGCACTCGCTAGAAAAGGTGCTGGATCTTTTTAGTGAAGATACTTGGACGTATCTATCACTTCCTGTTATACCGGAAGTCGGGGTCCACTTACTTATTTTAATGGAACACCCTAGATATTAATCCATTGTTGGATTTTTTTAGATTCCAGACATATTTTGTATGTCATATATCTAAGTCCAAGTGTGTTTGACATATTCAAGGTTTTATGTCTAAATGAATTTTGCGGACATAAAATAATTATTAATTTTTCCTATACGGAAACTGATATTATTTACTTTAGCTTCTAGTCCTTGTCGAAACGGACCTCCTTTAATACATTTTTTTAGAATATTTTGATAATTATACAGGGCGTTCAAAAAATAAGATTAAAAATGAAATAAACCTGCATACCACTTTCGAACTTTTTGTTCTCATCAGTATACAGTGTGTCCGCGGATGAGGGTACCCAATAGGGGAAAAATCTTTATTAGTCATTTTACGACCAAAAGTCATAAAATCAATTGACGATAAAAATTTTTTAGATCCGATGTACAGGGTGTTAATAAATTACTAAAATATGAAAATGCTTCAAGAGAGAACTACCATTATTTATTATTTTTTACAAAAATTTTATGAAACAAAGTTGTTTATAAACTAACGTAAAGTCTAAATACAAATTTTGAAATAAAAATTCGAATTTTTAAAAATAAAATAATAACAGTGGTGTTTATGTAATTATTTGCATTTTACAAAAAAATCAAGATACGTTCATGTTACGTCAGCATCTTATTTACATCCGTCAGTATTCTGATTTCGTGAAGGCATTTTCCAAAAAATGTTAACCAAAGAAGAGCGTATTTCCAATTTCCAATACCGTAACATTGTATTAAATAAATACGCTCTTCTTTGGATAACATTTTTTGGAAAATGCCTTCACGAAATCAAAATACTGAAGGATGTAAATAAGATGCTGACGTAACATGAACATATCTTGATTTTTTTGTAAAGTGCAAATAATTACTGTTGTAAAAATGGCTTTTTTCAAATTAAGAAAATAAGGAGGATTTTTACGTTGGATTATTTTTTAATAATTTAACATATTTTCCTATATGTTACCAAAAAAGGATTATCTTTATAGCACGATTTATTTAACAAGGTTATAATATAATCTTTTAACATGCAAAATCAGAGGCTTTTTATATTTCTGCAACGTAAACAGCTGTGTGTGGTTCCCGCTGTCCGTTTATCAAAACGCTTCGTCGGCACGCGATTAGATGGAATGACGAAAACTATATGTAAAAAAAGTCGAATACGGCAGTTGAATTCTGGTTGCTTTGAGAGACCTATCTCCGCGAGATCGTTCGCTGGGAAAAAGTCCAGTACAGTCTTCACGAACACTCGTATTTTTGAATACAGAGTTTAAACTTTGAAGAAACCCGTACAACGAGGGATTTAACACTCTGTGTTTTTTAACGCGGAGTATAAACTTTCTAATTCAGCGTCCACCGTTGGAACAGCAGGCCAGTGCGTATACCCTGGCTCGGTCCCCCGCGATTTCAGTGTGAGCTTTATAGATTCTTCCTCGCAAGGTATCATCTATATACCGGCGGATTAATCTAGACGGTGTTGCACAGGCTCAATATTATTTCGATCGGGAGAATACCTCCTAATAAGTCGATCCCTCCTAACGAAGTGTATTGAGTCGCCCGCCTTGGCAAATATCGCTAATATTTGTCAAGTGAAAAGGCCAAAAAAGAAGACATCTTTGAAGCAAAGAAGAAGTAAATAAATTCGGTCGGAGTAGGACTAGTTTGTCTCTTAAGCGTTCGTTAAAATAGCGTCCTTTTTATAAGGTGGAAGCTAAGGTAGAGAGACAAACGGAATAGTCATTTCTGTTCGGTCATTAAGGCATCGTTGTCCCTGCACTGAGGGCGGCGTCGGCCAGCGTGGCGTTAAAAAAATTCGAAAAAACTTCTTAAAGATGCGACCCGCATAAGTTTCTCAAAAAACCGCAGGTTGAGAGAAATATTGCCTTAATCAATAAGTATTTCGTTATAGACATTAGCGCCCGAAATAACTTAATAAAAAAATATTCGTTTTTACCGATTTATTCCTTTATAGACGCCTTGCGCTAGGAATAATAAGTAACGGTTATTAGGATTTTTTCAAAGTCCGGCGCGTAGTAAGGGTTCTTAAAAAATCTTAAGTTGATATATTTAAGGCAAAACTAGGATTCGCGTGTAGGGTCTTAGAAGACAGTTAGGTTGGTTAATTCCCTCTTAGTAGAGGACCATTGCTAGCTCAGGTTAATTTTTTTATTGTAAAGAAAATAAAAGTAATTAATCGAAAATCGCCCCGGTCGTGAGACTCGACATACGTAAGACTAACCCATAAATAACCCTCAAGACAAAAGACTTAAAATTAAATAAGAAAAAAGCCCTCCGTGTTCAATATAACAAACTTGCCTTGTTATATTCAATTGGACGTGCCCGTGCCAATAAACTCAAAAGTATAGTTCGAACAATAGTTAGGCTTCGTCCTACGTTCCAACAACTATACTTGTAACAGTAAAATCAATCCTTTTAATTCTAAGACAAAATTCTTGCCCTCATCTTCATCTTAATTGGTGGACTGCTGACAGCTTCCAGTTGGCGGGGAAAGGTGGTGGGCCCCACTAAGACCGACAGACACCTGTCGTCGGCTGGCATCCCTGACTATTAACGAAAATCGAAACGTCGAAATATCGAAAAATGGCGGAAAACGATAATTTAAGTGATACCATATCTAGCGCTGACTTTAATGAACTTTATCGGACTGTCGACCTCACTGGTAGTGTCGACCAGTACCTTAATGTTCCATACAACGACCTAAATGTTAGGTCCGCTGCTCGCCAACGTATGTTGTTGGCTTTAAAAACAACTCTGGGTGGGGAATCACCGCCTTCGGGCCTAGAATTCCAGTGGGACAAAAATAGCGAAAAAAGCAGCGATCTGGCAATAAATAAGCAAGGGGAAAAATGGGTATACGAGGGACCCACGATAACGATTGATGAACAACGCGCCGCAGGCGAGACAACCGCGCTTCCAAAGATAACAAAAGCGGAAAGATATCGTTATAACGGCGACATTACATAAACACCACTGTTATTATTTTATTTTTAAAAATTCGAATTTTTATTTCAAAATTCAAATTCAAAAACTTTACGTTAGTTTATAAACAACTTTGTTTTATAAAATTTTTGTAAAAATAATAAATAATGGTAGTTCTCTCTTGAAGCATTTTCATATTTTATTAATTTATTAACACCCTGTACATCGGATCTAAAAAATCTTTATCGTCAATTCATTTTCTCAACAAGCAGAACTTTTTATAAAGAATGACTTTTGGTCGTAAAATGACTAATAAAGATTTTTTCCCTATTGGGTACCCTCATCCGCGGACACACTGTATGTGTTCATAACTTTGCCATCAAAACCTTAGAGCTTCAATTCACTAGTTGGTATAATATAGCTACCAACGCCATCTCGCAGTAGTTCCATACAATCTGAGCAGAAACCCGTATCGTACGAACACAGGAAGTCTGCTGGCTTGTCAGCTGGTAATAATATTTGCATTTTCTATTACATAATTGTAACGTGACAACCAAGCATACCTTCTGTATTCGAATTAAATATTTATCTTGCAAACGAACTAATATGCATGGATGTAAAATCCTAACTGGACTGTTGTTACAGAAATACAAATGTTTTATTAATAAAGTACTCCTCATCTTAGGAACACTGTTATCAAGGACTTAAAAGTGGAGCCGAAAGTGGTTGGGACTTTTCAAGCAGATGGTTCTTTGACCAAGAGGGTGGAGTTAAAACGAATTTAACGCATATAGATACCCAAAGGGTGATTCCTGTGGACCTAAATGCATTTTTATACGGAGCTTTCAAAAGACTATCTAGGTAATATGTTTATACATAAAACTTAAAATTGTTTGCGAAAACGTTTGTTCGGGTTGACTATTTAGGTAATATTTTTATACATAAAACTTAAAATTGTTTGCGAGAAAGGTTTAACTCATTAATTAGCTAAAATTATGATTGTGGCATAACTGGAAGAAAATTACACAGGATTTTAGGAAACCTTATTTCGCCATAAACTATTGGTGATGAACTACCTAAATGATGACAAATGTTTCATGACGAGGCATAACAGGTTGATTCAAGGATCTGAAAACAAGGAGGATACGGCTTTGGTTCATACTATCTAAGGAATAAACAATTGACATTATTAGCTAGGTTCTAAACAACTTTCCATAAAAACAAGAGGGGAACGCAGAAAATTAGTATAATTTTTCTTTGTCGTTTTGTGTTAAATAGACTGTTGTAGAAGTTGTCGTTACGTCGCTTTCGAGTGTTCGGAATGTACTTTTTATAAAGCCTTTATTGAAACAGTCGTCTTTCATACAGATCGACAACTTTATCTGTAGCTATAAAAGGAATGCGGGCAAGAAAATTTCTTGGGTTAACAATGTTGTCACATATATTAAATTTTAATTTAATAACATTTTACCGAGTAAACCCTAAAATTATATTTACCCATTTAAAGTAAATTGTCATAAGTATATAAGAAGCTAATATTCTATTATGGTTTCAATGTTCTTAAAACTTTCTTTTCATACTATTCATTGTAATATTTAAATGCAAAATAAAATATTTTTTTATTAAAGTACTTCTAATCTAACATGGTGTAATATCAATGGTAACCATGGGTAACCGGTGGCTAGAGCTAAGTTGATAGGTTATATCCCAGACAAAGGATGACGACACGCGTCTGGTGACACGCATATTGTGCCGGCGCGATTATTCGGCGATGACCAATATGTTTCATCCAGTTGCGTAGTGATAGGGTTTATTTTAAAACTGTGATAATAAATGAATATATCCTGGTAAAACCCTTCATAGTCAAACCCGTGAAGTGATTGACAATATGTACAGGGTGTGTGAAGAGGAATCACAAATTAATACATTTAAATTGCCACTTAAGCGAAATCTAGAAAGGGTCGCCATGTATGCGGGAGTAAGCGTGAGTGCACTAAAAAACATTCACAAAGAAGATACTGAATTGTTGTCATTTCCTCTCAAAAAAGGGCCCGTCTCTCTTCTGTCGGAAAAATCGCGAAGGCTTCGACTTTGGCATTGTTAGGAGAATTATACAAAAGTTTGATTTGGACTAAAAGTGGTTCCAACCTTAAAAAAGTTACTTCAACACCTGAGAAGTAAGCTCTCCGTTTTCCCGTGAAACTTTGAAGTGCATGTTGAAATCAAATGGATTTTATTGGCGAAAATGCTAAAATAAGCGAAAAATATTAATGGAAAGGCCTAATATATTGCACTGGTGATACAAATATATTCATGCCGTGAAAAAATATATATTATTATATTATTAAGATAATAATACCACGCCCATGACTCGGCCATGTTTTAAAAGATACTGCTTACCGATACCGCGTAGCAATAGACTCGCTTGTCGAGCTGTACCTGCTTTCATGTTTGACAATACGTGATTGTATAAAATTCTTTGTAGTTTTTCAATCTATGTGGATTAAATTTAAGCTTGTTTGTGGAAAAAATAGTAATTCTTAACTCAAGATGGTAAAACTGAGACAAGTCTGCCGTAAACGACATAAAAATATACACTTTTGAATCATGTCTGTCGATTGTTTGTTCTCCTACCCAAACTGATCAGCTGTTAGAATGAGAATAGAAACAGACTGAAAATAAAAAGGAACGGAGATTCTAGCTATAGAACTTTGTTGTGTTTATTTTCGAAAATAACAATCGTCACGTTGACGTGTGCAAAGCAGATAGAAATACCGGATTTATTTGTTTCAGGTGAATGGGTTGATTACAAAAAATTATAACAATTGTAACAGTATTTTCAGCTGACTCATTATTTTTCCATTTTTTTTAAATTCATTAAGCCTTCGAATCCAATCACGTGTTATTCTTGTAGGATATTTTTTTTAAATTAGGAACACATCCTTATTTAATTTAGCTCAAAGCATTTTTCAATGTACCGGGTGTCCCACTAAGAATGGCTCTCGGCAGTATCTCTGAAAGTGTTAGTCGTATGGCTTGCGGAAAAATTTTTTAATATGAAAAGTAATCATAAGAAATTGCTGGAAATTATTTTCAAGTTTCTCCGTAAAGCTTAGTTTTTTCAAAAGTTGCCGCGTTAAGGTATATTAAAAATAGCATTTTCGTATACTTTAAGGTTTTATGAAGAAAATTTACTTATGACATATTTTTGTCACTTCTAAAATAAAGTGGTGGGGGAAGGTTGAACATTATTTTAAATAAATGCCTACATCTTGCAAAATTAGTTGGCATGGAAAAGCTAATTTTCTATTATTTCTTTAAATGTATTTGTATGATTTGGTTAAAGAATATACACTCGCCGGCATAAAATTCCGCCACCCTGAAATTTTGGTCAAGTTTGATCTTTTATAACTTTTTTATTTTTTATGCGATTTTCATGATTTTGTTGCATTATGCTTTTCCTTAATTATTTTATAAAGTAACATTTTTCGATTAAGCTATATTATACAGGAGTAAATCAAACGTTTGTTTTTTGTCGTAATTTCAAAACACGCTGTAGAAAAATTGAGATTTTATTAATTTCGTTTTTTGATTCATTCCATCTCATTTCTCGTGCGAGCTGCAAAATTTTAAATGAAACGCTGATTTGAAGCCTATTTTTATTAAGAAAAACAAACATTAGGTATATCATAAAGTTAATTAACACAAAATTTTAATATCGTATATTTCCTCCTGTCGCAGCAATGACAGCTTGCCGTCTTCGTGGCATCAAATGATTAAGATTACTTATCCTTTCTTGAGGAATAGCCTGATACTCTTCGGTCAGCGCCAGTCGTAAGTCTTGCAAGGTTTGTGGTTGTACAGGACGACGATGAACGACACTTTTAAGTTGATCCTAAAGATGTTCGATTGAGTTGAGATAGGGGCCATTCCAATCTTAGATGTCCAACTTCATCTAGATATTCGCTCACTACATGTGCAACGTGAGGTTTAGAATTAGCATGCATTAATGTAAATTGGGTCCCAATGAAAGGAGCAAATGGCACAACAACTTCTTGGAGGAGTTCCTCAATGTAACAGTGGGCGGTAAGAGCTCCATTTTGCAACAAATACAAGATTGGTGTGTGCTTCGGTAGAGATACCCGCCCAACTCATGACTAGACCGCCATGATATGAGATTCGTTCTTATGGTGCCGTACGCATACGGTTCATTTCTACATCTGTATACCCGCTCACGACCATCCGGCGACCTTAAACAAATCCTGGATTCATCAGTGAATAGTACGTTTCCCCACTGTTCTCGAGACCAGTCAAAATGCTATCTTGCAAACCTCAGTCGGTGTTGTAGATGCCGAGGAAGTAATTGTGGACATATTGCTGGCCTTCGTGAATGAACCTCAGTTTCCGTAACTCTTCTACGTATTGTTCTTTCACTTTCATTTACTCGACGAATCATTTGCATCTAATTTTTTAGACACACAGCACTAGATCTTCGATCTCTTAAAGAACTAACGGTGACAGTCATTTAAAATTTTGCAGCTTGCAGCAGAAAAATGAGATAATGGAATGAATCAAAAAACGAAATGTTTAGAACACATCAAAGATTACAAGAAACAATATGTAAATAAAATTATCCACCTCAATTTTCCTACAGGGTGTTTTGAAATTACGACAATAAAATAGTTTGATTTACTGATTTACTCGAAAAATGTTACTTTATAATATAATTAAGGAAAAACACAATAAATGGATCTACAAAGTGATAATAAAATCATGAAAATCGCATAAAATATAAAAAGTTATAAAATATCAAACTTTTCAGGGTGGCAGAATTTTGTGCCGTCGAGTGTAGATGTTTTACAAAAATTCATTCACCTGAGCAGGGTTTCGACATTTTTAAATTTAAATTTGTTTACAGTAGATACTCCACTAGCCCTTTAAACAGAAATATATTTATTATTAAAATTACTATTTTTTAGCTTCTATTGTTTAGTAGGAGATGCACAGAAAGAAACAGAATGGCAAAAACATTCAGTTCATTTGCTAACTTCAATAGATCAAGTCCTTTACAATAAACAAGATGGAATTTGGTATGATTATGATACGGTTAGTATGAGCTTAGCTCAGGGTTAACTTGATATATAAATAAAACAAAACGTCTAACTTGTATTAAGCGTAATATAATTCTACCAAACGCCTAGCGCCTCTAAAAGGCCATCATCAGGGCTAAGGCTCTACAAGAAATAAAATAATAAAATAAAATAAAACACAGGCATGTATAAGACATGGAATTCAAATTTTAAAAATTTTGTCGTAAAAACAAGTTAAATTAAACAATTTAAAATTAATTCATTATACTCATTCGTCAAAGTCACCTCAAGGCACACAAGAACATACCAAAAAGATATTAAACACCTTTTTTTAATTTAACTGTGTGGTGGTCTCTTAAGTATAAATAAACAATAATGACATTTGGTACCTGACGTAGTATCGACGACGGGTATCTCAGGTCAAACAAAGGAAAGTTTTGTTTCGTTTTTTTGTTTTGTTTCTTTCTTTGTTTGACCTGAGATACCCGTCGTCGATACTACGTCAGGTACCAAATGTCATTATTGTTTATTTATACTTAAGAAACCACCACACAGTTAAATTAAAAAAGGGTGTTTAATATCTTTTTGGTATGTTTCTTGTGTGTCTGAGGTGACTTTGACGAGTGAGTATACTCAATTAATTTTAAATTGTTTAATTTAACTTGTTTTTAAGACAAAATTTTTAAAATTTGAATTCCATATGTCTTATACATGCTTGTGTTTTATTTTATTTTATTACTTTATTTCTTGTAGAGCCTTAGCCCTGATGATGGCCTTTTAGAGGCCGAAAGCGCTAGGCGTTTGGTAGAATTATATTACGCTGAATACAAGTTAGACGTTTTGTTTTATTTATATGACAAAATCAGCGTACAACCGAACCCCCCTCTTATGTTAACTTGATATAATTCTGACCATATCAATAATTATTACGTAACTGCACGTAAAGTTTTAGGGATAATAATATATTATGTACCTAGAGTGGTAAGAAGCACATTACACATGATTTTGAAACTTACGTACTTCGAAAGAGAACTTACAACGCGAGTTGTGTGCTATAGTTTTTCTACGACTTCATATTTATTTTTATTTTAAATTATCGATATGCCCATAAAAGATTTTCTGATTAGTTACTCACCAGTCAATAAATTCTTATACGCTTATTTTTCATACTTCTCTCTGGATTTTTTCTAGCAATAAATTATTTGCTGTAATTTCTGATGGCGTTTCCTCAATTGAATATCGTAGAATATACACAAAAGTGACATAAAAATTAATACTCTGGACGTTTAAAATTGCAACATTTGTCAAGGCAACGCGATGTTACACAGATAACTTTGAGCAAAATCTATTGTAAACATTCACGGTTCTGGCATATCGCGGATATTGTGATTTGTGTAACTGTTACGTATCAGCGCTTGGCTTCTAACATTACAACGTGTTATTAGACTCTTAGTGCCTGTTCTCACCAAAGCAACTGGGAGCCGCAACGCAACTGCAACGCGACCGCAACCTCAGTTGAGTTGCTCACGCGTTCCCACTGGAATCAAAGCAACCGCAACGCAAGTGCAACGCGACCGCAACTTCAGTTGAGTTGTTCTTGCGTTCCCACTAGAATCAACTGGTTTGAAGTCTCTTTTGACATGAGCAAAATGTGGTCTTCGTCAGATATAGCCGCAACATACTTGCTCGTTAAAAAGCTCAAAAAGAAACTGAGCGACAATTTTGGGTTAACCCTTTTTATACCATAAATTTGAGACATAGTTCGTATATAGTGGCACAGGAATAATATAATGATCCGGTTAAATTCCATAGGTTTTACCGAATGAGCCACAAAAGTTAAATATTTTGCTGTCGGGTCCGCCATGACACCGCGATTGGAAGCAACTGACGACGGCGACGCGGTATGCCGGGCAACTCATATGCAGCTAGTTGCGTTGAAGTTGAGTTGCCTAAAGTCAGTTTGAACACGCGTATTTAAACATTAGTGCTGTGTCGCGTTGATGTTGCGTTGCGGTTGCCAATTGCTTTGGTGAGAACAGGCACTTACTGATAAAGTAGACTGTATTAATATAGGAGTAGAAAAAAATCTTTTCAACAATCACAATTCTCGAATCAGGAATAAGCTTTTTTCAATGCAGACGGATTAGTTTTTGTAATGTGCCGTTTTTGAAGAAATTATTAATCTTATCCAACGTTAAAAATAAATATCGATAGGATCGATACGAAGTATTTCTATTTTCAAGCATCCATAAAATGAAGAAACCCTTCATAAAATTCTGCATGCCATAAATATTTTTTTAACTGTCACTAAAATTAGAATTAGTTTTAGTTTCCTAAAAGCATTAGTTTAACAAATTACCGAAACTTAAATATATTGTTTTATAGATTATGGCTCAACCTAGAAAAATGTTCTTTCCCAGCAACTTTGCCCCCCTTTGGACTGGCGCATATGAGTTGACATTACGACAACAATATGGTCAAAGAGCAGCAAAATATTTTACAGAGTTAAAAATAGGAGAATTTAAAGGAGGAATACCCACATCTTTAGACAACAATAACGAGCAATGGGACTTACCAAATGCTTGGCCCCCATTGCAAGAGATTATTATAATAGGTATGTTTCCTCAGGCGCAAAAATCTCGCATGTTATGGCTCGAAATAAGTTGTTCAGCTTTTATTTTATATTTTATAAATTATATTAATATAAAACTGTGGTTCCCTATTATCTAAAAAAATTAATTACTCACTGTAAAAATTGTCTTTTAACCTGACAAGAGTGCCAATTTTTAATTTAGGATTTATTAGAGCTACCTAATAGTGATCTATGTTATAATGCAACATTGTTGTATTCTCTAGGACTGTGGAACACAGGGAATGCCAACGCCAGAAAAATAGCTAGAAAGGAAGCGGAACGATGGATAGAAGCCAATCTTAGAGGTTACAAGGAGCAAAATGCTATGTTTGAGAAGTACGATGCAACCCGATCCGGACAATATGGGGGCGGGGGTGAATATGAAGTACAGCGAGGATTTGGATGGACAAACGGTGTCTGTCTAAATTTAATAAATAAATTCTACATAGGAAAACGCAAGGATCAGGGAAGGAAGGAAGACGAAAATAGTAGCAAAGAAGACGGAAGCAAGGAAAACTTAAGCAAGGAAGATGGAAGCAAGGAAGATGGAAGCAAGGAAGATGGAAGCAAGGAAGATGGAAGCAAGGAACATGGAAGCAAGGAACATGGAAGCAAGGAAGACAAAAATAGTAAAGAAAAATCTACTACATGAAAACAGTAAGAAAAAAAGATAGTAGGAAGAAATAAAAAGTTAGAGAATATTAGTTAGTTAGTTAATAAAATAAGAAAAAAGTTTAAGTGTTTTCTTTAACGCAACCTAATAAGTCCATTATTTTGCGAAGAACCCAAAATAATTTCTTCGGTTTTGTTAGAGTATGAGAAGCGCATTAGTGCGGATTCACCGGTCAGTACTCGGTGAGATTTGGACATGCGCATAATCATTTCACATTGTAAGTAAAAACTTAGTATTTGACCTAGCGACAAATAAACCCGTTTTTCTACAAGACCATATTTGAACATGGACATCGTCTGGTTACTCATGGAGTCAGAGCGCAATGTAAATAAGTAATTTTTAGCAATTTTTGCGATGAATGATACTACAAAATAAATGACGGGGAGGGAGAAAGCCGAAATTTATAGGTGGCGAAAAATCCAAAAACATCAACCTGAGAAACAAAAATAATAGAGAACTTCATCACATACCGTCGAAATACTGCTGGTTTTAGGTTCAAATCCAATTTGACAAGACATTTGACGACACGTTTTACTTAAATTTTTTTTTAAACTTATATTCACTTTCAGCACACATAATTTGATCGAGAGATTGTTACTGCGTTTTGGCAAACCGAAGGTGCAAGGAATCGATATGTCTACTAAAAAACCATAAAGCGCTCCTTTTGTCTTGAGAGGTACATTATTAAGGCTTAATTAGGCATACTTAATTCAGTAATAACTTGTTCACCCCTGTTATAACATTATTTTACAAATTGAAGATGTTGGCCCACCCGGCATCGCCCGGTGAGATACCATTACATCGGTTTAGGCGGCGTGAAGTTTGCTCCTTGAGTTAACGTTTCGTCGCTGTGACGATGTTTCTGGTTACCAGAGTGGGACCCCAAGAATAGCATGATGGAAACTCCAGGTTCAAAATAGTCCGGAGGTAAACTCGCGCCCCCCCCCCCCCCCCCCCCATATCGGATCTCCTGGTTTTGGGCCCTATCAAGCAAAGTTCATCAAACAACAACAATTTACTGGGTTCCTCCAACAACACAACGAAGACATGGTGTGGCACCTGCAGTTGTTAACCAACCCAGAATTAGCAACTCATCATCAATTCAGTCCACCAGCACTTACAATCTTCCAAGCCTCACGTGCTCGCACTGACCGAGTGAAAGGTTAGATTGTCAACAAACACCGTCGGCTATTTATACCCCGGATACGATTTTCATCTCCTGTCAACGTGAACTTACACTTGAACCGAAAGACTTTGATGTAATGTGGTTTAAAATATCAACGCAGAAAATCATCAAGTTTAGCTGCTGCCTTTACCGTCCTCCAAGTGATACCCATTATAGAGCCCTTTTCTCATCACTAGCGAACATAATCGACTTCTTGCAAACCAACCATCCGAATGCCGAGATTGCTATCTTTGGCGACTTTAACGTCCACAATGTCAACTGGCTTAAATACTCAACCACAGACGATGAGCAATGCCGTGAGGCCGAATTCTTTGCAATCAGTTCTGGCGTAACTCAACTCGTAGAAGAACCAATGCGGAGATGGAGATTTTGCTAGTCTTTTGGATCTTTTCTTGACGTCAAACCAAGATCTATATACAGTCACCGTACGGCCTTCGTTAGGATCTTCCGATCACAAACTTATTTCTACTCTAAGCGAATTACCAATTAATTCTGAAGAACCTAAACCTCGCAAGAATATGGCATTACACATCGGATAAGTGGGAAGTTATGAAAGACCATTTTCGCACTTCTCCTTGGATGAGCATATGCTTCTCTTCTGATAATCCATCCGTCTGTGCTAGGGAGGTCTCAGACGTCATTCTAACTCGCATGGAAGCATTTATTCCCTCCTCCAAAAAACGCCCTTCCAACGGTAAGCCCTGGTTTAGCAAGGATTGTGAGCTTGCTGTCAGATCAAAAAATGTGGCTTACCGCCTGTGGCGTAAAAATCCTACCGCTGAGAATCGTACCATCTTTCTTGCCGCTCGAAAGCTAACAATAGATCAAAGCAAAGAAGTTCATAGGGTGAGGATCAAAAACAAACTTCTGGACAGTCCAAACGGATCAAGGTCCTTTTGGTGAATCGCTAAGGATGTCAGCCAACATTTTAACAAATCAACTATTCCACCTCTAACACGTTCCGATGGTACAATAGGATCCACAGTCGGAGACAAAGCAAACTTACTTGCTGAACTATTTTCTTCGCATTCCACTGTAGATTTCCAGGGAAGAACACCACTCAACATTCCAGCAGTTCAATCCGAAATCGTGTTCCGTTAGCGTCCTGTCAAAGGAATCCTGACAGGGCTCGACGTCAAAAAAGCTTTTGGTCCAGACGAAATTCCTGTTATAGTTAAGAGATGCGCCGATGAACTAACACCATAATTTTGTATACTTTCCAACTTATCCTATAAAAAAGGAATATTTCCATCCTGCTTGAAGACGGTGCGAGTCCAATGAAAGGTAAGAGAACCCTGCCTACTATCGACCAGTCGAATTGCTTTCAGTTATATCAAAAGTAATGGAAACGCTATTAACCAACAACTTCTAAAGTACCTGGAAGTCTTCAACATTATCAGCGATCATTAGTATGGTTTTCGTCCAGATCAACGGGAGACCTTCTAGCCTACCTCACCCATCTTTGGAACAATGCAATCGAACATCATGGGGAGTCTCAGACTGTTACACCAAAACAAAATCTGCTTCTTGCCTACTAGATCCTTATTAATCTTTGCTAATATCTAATTTCATAACAAAGTGCAAATGAGTGAATTTCATTTTTTATACGAAAAATCAAGAGACGACATTGCTCATCAAGGAATGAGAATTTGAAAAATAATTTTTATTTAAAAAAAAAGAAGGGACATTCTTTTCTTCAAGAATAGCGAAGGCAATTATCGCACGAACGCAACCGGTCTGAATAAAAAACATGTTGTACATCATAAAATGCCTCTTTATGAATAGTGCGTAACAAAATTTCACAAAAATATCCAGAGCAGTATCACAGATATTAATAAAAAAGGAGATTTTTTGAAAATCTTTAACACCCTGTATCTCAAAAGTTAAGACGTTTAGGACATATTATGTTCATATGAAGTTTTTTTCTGAAAATAGAACCAAGAAATGACCTCCTTAAATATTAGCATTAATAACATGCTAAACACAAATAATATTTGAATTATGACTATAAATCTCCTTTGTTACCCAAAATATTGCTTATTAAATATCTTTCTGATTTGAGTAGCATAATTTTCAAACGTAATAATTATCAGGAAGGAAATTTTGGTAAAATGTTATTGGTTTGGGGGAACGAAATAATTCGAAAAGTAATATTTAAAATTTCAGGTCCGTATTTAACATTTTTGACCTGATGGTGATACTTGAAAACCGAAACGTAATTTTTTAATTAGGAACTATCTTTAAATGCATCGTAAACAGTCCCTTTCGTTTTTCAATATATTTATAAAAATAAGGTCACAAAAAGACAAAAATGGACAAAAAAATCGGTTTTTTCGGATATCTCCGGAAGTAGTCGGAATTTCTCACAGGCATTGCCTTAAGCTCCGAATTATGCAACTTTGCCACAATTTAAAGTGTCGTGTATATTTTATAGTTTCCGAGATCCCAATGGTAAGCATCGAATTCGAGACACCCAATTAACGCATTTAAGTAAAAAATATTGTGATTCTGAATTTATCGGGAAAAACCTAAAGGGAATTACTATTTGATATGTTGTATTCATAAAACATTCCTGATGTAAAAAAAAGTTAAAATTGCTGGCACTGTAAACTTGTCATAATGTAAATTGGTCTTAATAGATTTTGATATTTCAAAAGTTTATGGTTGACAAACTGTCACTGTCAAAATTCTTAAAATGCCTCGCCATTTAACAGAAATTGAATTACGGTAAAGGCTTGAACACAATTTTAAGAGTCCCGAGACTATCAGTTGTGGAACACGGCAGTGTTCACTGACGAAAAGGTTTTTTAGTCTAAATATAGGTAATAAATTAGGATATACCGTTCTAATTTATGTTACATTAAGTTAAAAAATGTGTGTTATTACAGAAATATTTTTATAGATTTAACTCATGTGTCACATTTAATCAGGTAATTTTGTATAACGACGCCAGTACCTTTTGCTCATAATCTTAAAAACAATAAAGCAATCAGAGAAGCCTAATTAACGCAAATATGGCAACTAGTCATAAGACTTGTACCCATTTTCAATGAATACAACTGTACTACGAACAAAATACTACTTACCATTACAGTAAGAACTGAAATTGCCTTTTTCAAAGAAAACATCACTCGGTCAGCTTGAATTCGAAGTTCCATTTCAATAGGCGTTAGACTTTCCGGCTTATCAATATTGAACACCTCAAAGTAATCGTCTTTATCGCCATTTTTAATTATAGAATTAAATGGCTTGGGTGGTCTTTTCAGATATCTCTTAAGTATTGCCGAGGAACTCATATTTTATAGATTAATTTAACAATAAAAAGCTATTGACGAAGTAAATTCCGTTTAAATGAAGTTGTCATCTGAAATAAAGGTAGGCTATCATTCACCTTTCCGTTAAATCAATGCTCCGCCGTTGCCAGGGTTTTATTTAGTTACTTTACCTCTTCAACGTGTATTTTAGGCACCGAGCAGTAAAAATAACACGAGGGGATGCATGCAATGTACTGATGTTCTGTATTATAAGAAAACTGCATAAACAATTAATTCAAATAATATAGTCGCTCAACATAGACATAAATAGGGCAGGATAAGATGATCGTCATGAAATGATCTACAGGAAGAATTATTTGGAATTAAGAGATCTTTTATTTTTGAAAAAAAATTTCACTTTCTAATTAATAAGATGTTATTTAATTAACAATGAACCAACTTCAATAATAAAATTGATTGATTTAGCCGATACTTGATGGAAATCCATTATAAATTTGAACAGGAACAAAAAGTTATAAAATTTCCACAATTTTTATTTAGAAAAAACCGTAACATGTTTCGGCACACGGTGCCTTCTTCTGACGGAATAAATATAAATGTGGTAAAAAAAACCCTTTGAGTCCGTTATTGGCCGAGATTTTTGTTGATAATTTAGAAAAACAAATTTTTAACCATCCATTAAGCAAAAGATTTCTTTACTGGCATCGATACGTCGATGATATCATAACATGTTTTTCAGGCACTAATAGACAGCTAGATCAGTTCCTCTCATTTATTAATAATTTACATCCTAAAATCAAGTTCACGGTCGAATTAGAAGATAATAAATCTATCAACTTCTTAGATCTAACCATCACCAATAAAAATGATAGTCATGAATTTTCAATTTTCCACAAACCTTCACATACAGACACAGTTATTCATAATAAATCTAAACACCCATATTCCCATAAAATGGCATCTTTCAATTCGTTTGTGCACAGACTTCTAAATGTCCCATTATCATCAGAAAATTACAAAAAAGAACTAAATATCATCAAACAGGTTGCGGTAAATAACGGATATAATGCGGGTATGGTGGATGATTTAGTTAAGAAAAAAGCATATAAGAAAGCAATAAACTTAGTATATCCAACAACCAATAATACACTCGACCAGAAATTTAAATCTATCACATACACAGGCAATATTACGAAAAAGATTTCCAAAACTCTCTCCAAAAACAAAATAAAAACCGCTTTTAGAACCAATAATAATCTAGGTAAACTAATTAAAAACAACAAATCGAAACCAAATAAACTAACAAAATCAGGAGTATATTTGCTAGAATGTGGTTCGTGTCCTAAAATGTACATTGGACAAACAGGCAGATCTTTCAAAACAAGAATCAAAGAACACGAATCTAGTTTCCTAAAAAACAATAATCTTTCACATTACGCCTTACATTTAAATTCAGAGAAGCACAATTTTTCCAAAGATTTTAAAATTTTACATACTGAGAAAAAATAACATTAGCATAAATATTACCCTTCTGTTGGGTATAATTATTAAGATTAGTGTAAACCCCATACCATAAAATCGTTCGTTCCATCTTGTACCTACTAAGATATTTAAATCAAATTTTACCACATTTATATTTATTCCGTCAGAAGAAGGCACCGTGTGCCGAAACATGTTATGGTTTTTTCTAAATAAAAATTGTGGAAATTTGATAACTTTTTGTTTCTGTTCAATTTCAATAATCTTGTTTAACTGATAAAAAATAGATTCTAGAGTTTAGGGCAGAGTAGTTTACGTCCTAATACGTCTAATTGTACGAGGTAGCGCATAAAATCTAGATGGATGGAAATTTTTTAAAATTTTCTAAAATTTATGAAAATGACCTACGTAAAAATTGAACAATTTATTTTTTAAACTTAACCAATTAGAGATATATCTGAGTTAGGCAATGGCTTGCCATGCTACTCGAGGTGGCAAAAAAACACGTTATATTGTCGATAAATCCACTCATGTAATAAAACGTCTATTTAAATATGTAGTTTTTATGTCAGTTTGACAGCGATAAAAATATCTTCCTAAAAATTAGGTCGTAAAAATGTTCCCAGCTCAAAATTAAATATTCTTTCGTTTCCGTTACCAAGCAACAACGTAACATATTGTTACAATCAAATTTGATGCTGTCAAGAGCTTTTGTGAGTGATAGAACCGTTGATTTGCGATTTAAGTGGCATTTATAAACTTTTTAGTTCAGTTCAGTTGAGTTGAGTTCAATTCTGCCGGCTGACGTTCGACTTGAAAAAATGAAAACATGCCAGATCATTTATAAACTCGGCGGCGGTGACTTGAACAAATGATAACATGCCAGATCATTTATAAACTCGTCGGCGGTTCGTTCGAGTCAGTTCAAATTTATAAATCAGAAATTGGTTCCCAGCGAAATGGAACTGCGAGCGCAGCGCAACTGAACTCAACTCAACTGAATTAAAACACGATTTCACCAAAAGTTTTCACGACCCTTCTGGAGTCCGTGTACAGACGGACCAACTGGGATTTGTCGGGTATCAATGTCGATGAAGAACAGTTGAATCATCTACGATTTGTGGACGACATAGTTTTAATTACCGAGAAAATAGACGATGCATGCAAAATGCTGGAGGAACTTAACAACGTGTCACGTCAGGTGGGATTGGAAATGAACCTGTCTAAAACTAAATACATGACAAACCTTGTAATGGGCGATTGCATTATGTTGAACGGTACCCCAATAGAGCAGGTTTCCTCTTATCAATACCTGGGTCATGAAATAAAAGTAAATACAGACAATCAAACACACGAACTTAGCAGGAGACGTGGTTTAACCTGGGCTGCTTATGGAAAACTGAAGCCAATCTTGATATCAACATTTCCATTTGCCTGAAAAGCAAGGTTTTCGACCAGTGTGTTATCACTAAACGATTTCGTAATAAAATCAATATAGCACAAATGAAGATGGAAAGAGCGATGTTAGGAGTATCATTGAGGGACCGGATTGCCAACTACATAATAAGGCAACGTTCTGGCGTGACCAACGCCGTGACGAGGATAAACCACTTAAAATGGAACTGGACCGGCCACGTGGCAAGAATGTCCAACGGGCGATGGAGACCAAGAGAGGAAGCGTACCGAAATCTGATGTATACAGGGTCCGCAAACGAAGCGTGGACGGACGATTAAATCGTTATCGAAGAACTTATCAACAATACTGACACAGCTTGAGATATTGGATTAAAAGCGGCATGTTTTAAAAATATTTTACATTATACAGGGTGGCCCAAAAAAGTGTGACAGCATAAAGTTATATTTTTTTAAATGGGACACCCAGTATTGTATTGCATATTTAGGTTCGTATTACTATCGTTTATAAGTGCCTCAAATTTTATTTAATTTGGTTTCGTAGTTTCGGAGAAATAAATTAAAAACTAAAAAAAAAGTTTTGCAGTCCTGAATAAAAAAATCAAAAAAAACAATCCAGAACTATTTTTTTAACCTCGGCATTAAGTGAAATTTATGACAAGAGGTCTAGAGATACTATAAATGTAATTGCGTTTATTTATTTTATACAGGGTGTTCATAATAAGCTTTCAAAAACCCCACATTTTAAAATAATTTTTCTCAAATTTTTCAAATGGAACACCCCTACATATTATTTGGCTATTTGACGTAGAATTCATAGGCAATTTTTTTTTGTAATACGAGCACATAAGTTATATCCAGCCGTTTTCGAAATAATTGTAAATATCATAAATTATGTTGTTTTAATAGAGTTTTTATTGGGAAATTTTGTTATAGGCGACTAGACTAATAATTGTAAACTAAAGTAAAAGTTCAAAATAGCTTCCTTTTACTCTTAGAGTTTACCGTATTTTAGTTATTTCGATATAAATTTTAAAATCATACATTTTTGCTACTTTTATTATTTAATATTATTTTTTATTCTTAATCGAGTTGCCATGATTTCTTTTTGTTTAGATTGTCACTATGACAGCCAAATAAAATTATTTACATTTGTTCAGTCGTCGAAATTAAGTACTAACTTACACAAAATGTCGAATTTTACAACTTTAGAAATGGTAAATATGATGTTTATACTGGGTGAATGTGCAAGAAATTGCCTCCTCGCAAGCCGAGTGTATGCTGAAAGATATCCAAATATTGAGAGAAAGCCGAGACCAAAAACCTTCGAGAAGTTGTTGCAAAGATTTGTAGCAACAGGAAGCACTGCGTACATAAAAAGGATGATAATCAATAAACCCGTTATTAATGAAGAAAATGAATTAAGAGTTATGTTGGCAGTAGAGGAAAATCATTAAATTAAGTAAAAGGAAGCTATTTTGAACATTTACTTTAGTTTACAATTATTAGTCTAGTCGCCTATAACAAAATTTCCCAATAAAAACTTTATTTAAACAACATAATTTATGATATTTACAATTATTTCGAAAACGGCTGGATATAACTTATATGCTTGTATTACAAAAAAAATTGTCTATGAATTCTACGTCAAATAGCTAAATAATATACAGGGTGTTCCATTTGAAAAACTTGAGAAAAATTATTTTAAAATGTGGGGTTTTTGAAAGCTCATTATGAACACCCCGTATAAAATAAATAAACGCAATTACATTCATAGTATCTCTAGACCTCTTGTCATAAGTTTCACTAAATGCCGAGATTAAAAAAATAGTTCTGGATTGTTTTTTTGATTTTTTTATTCAGGACTGCAAAACTTTTTTTGTTTAGTTTTTAATTTATTTCTCCGAAACTACAAAACCAAATTAAATAAAATTTGAGGCACTTATAAACGATAGTAATACGAACCTAAATATGCAATAAAATACTGGGTGTCCCATTTAAAAAAATATAACTTTATGCTGTCACACTTTTTTGGGCCACCCTGTATAATTTAAAATAGTTTTAAAACATGCCGCTTTTAATCCAATATCTCAAGCTGTTTTAGTATTGTTGATAAGTTCTTCGATAACGATTTAATCTTCCGTCCACGCTTCCTTTGCGGATCCTGTATATCTAAAATATTACGAATCGAACACCTGTTGCGCCATCTTATTGGTGTAGAACTAGCGTTCATTGTATCATGGACATGTATGTCTCGTTTTAACCTGAAATAAATCTTTTACTAAGTCACGCAGGAGAACATTGTGTTTGCTTTGTTCCATCAACTCTTCACTGAGTTTATGGGCCCAGGGCGTTTGTTGGTATGAATAAAGTATTCACGCTTACGGTTCCGCAGTTATAGTATAGAACAGACTCGTTATTCTATCCCAAAAATGTAAACTGTTTTCGCGTCGTATGAGCAGTGCAAAATGGCGTCCAACAATCTTGCCAGTGTTCCAAAGTTGCAAGGCCGTGATAATTATGAGGAATGGTCGTTTGCCATGGAAAATTTCCTAATACTGGAAGGCTTAAACAAATGCATAGATGGAACGGAAATCGATAGTGTCCAAGCAGCGAAAGCTAAAGCCAAAATTGTGTTGTCTCTCGATCCTTCGTTGTATGTTCACGTGAAGGAAGCTACAACGGCTAAGGAAGTTTGGGACACACTCAAGGATCTGTACGAAAACAAAGGAATTACAAGAAAAATTTCTCTTCTCCGTTACTTAATTTCATTAAGGTTAGAGAATTGTTCAACAGTGACAGAATATGTCAACCAAGTTTTCGAGACTTCCCAGAAACTCAGCCGGATGGGACTCAAGCTTGACAAGTCATTGGTCGGAAGTTTGCTTTTGGCTGGATTACCAGATCAATTTGTTCCGATGGTAATGGCACTGGGGCATAGTGGGATCGACATTAATGTAGACTCCATTAAGTCGAAGTTGTTGGACATGAAACTAGATGGCGGTCGTAGTTCGACAGGAAGGGCGTTTGCCGGTAAATTTGACAATCGGAAACGTCAAAGTTAAAATAACCGAAATGGAAATGACAGCAAAAACAATAACAAAACTGACAGGAAAGAAATTATTCGTTATAATTGTAGAAAGCCAGGTCATTATGTCAAAATGTCCGCAGTTAAATCAAATCAAAGCCGTCGATGGACATATTAAAGGCGTATTTAATGTTGCTTTTCTTAGCTCTAACTTCAACAACGAATGGTACTTGGATTCAGGGGCGAGTGTGCACTTAACCTGCAGACAGGATTGGTTATTGAACCAAAGAGAACCCATCGTGAAAGATATTGTAGTTGCGAATAATTGCAAGGTCTTTGTGCAATCAAGTGGTGAAATAGATATTCTTAATAGAGTTGGAAAAGAAAACCTTCAAGTAATAATCACAAATGGTCAGTATGTTCCTGAATTACCTACAAGTTTGTTATTAGTAAGTGAACTTTTAAAAAAGGAAAATTCTATTGAGTTTGACAATGACAGTTGTCAAGAAGAAGATGCAAATGAAAGTGAAACAGACGGAGATATAAGCTCAGAACCTCGCTCCGAGTACACAGAGCAAAGTTCAGAGGAGTTAATATTCTCTGGAGAGGAGCTCAGCGATGAAACCTATGTCCCTAAAGAACAGAAAATGTCATCGAATCGGAAAATGTGAGAAGATCTCAAAGAATAAGAAAAACTAAGAATCTTGAGAATTTTGTCACATATTTTACTTCAAAAGGGCAAGCAATTTCTGAAGACAATTCTGTTTCAGTGGGAGGAGACCCAAGCTCAGTGGAAGAAGCTCTTGAAGGACCAAACCGAAATAAAGGATAAGTGCCATGACAGATGAAATGAAAAGTTTTAATGAAATGGGACCTAGTGGACATTCCAGAAGGTCAGTCACCAGTGAAGTGCAAGTGGGTTTAAAAAAATAAGGGCAGTAGTGATGGCAGCATAACTTATAGGGCTAGGTTGGTTGCTAAGGACTTTAGTCAAAGGCCTGGTTAAACATTCAACATTAAGATTATAGTACTTTTAGCCTTGTCTGTAAAACTTAAATTAAATGTTTACCATCTAGACATTGTCACAGCTTTTTTAAATGGTAAATAGGAAGTTCAAGGAAATGCCAGAGGGTTTTAACACTAGAGTCGTTAGCAAAGTAAAGTTTTGAAATTGAATAGTGCTATTTATGGTTTAAAACAGTCTTTCCTGCCTGGTATAAGAAAGATGAAAATGTGTTAGTTAGTCTAAACTATAAGAAGAGTGAACATGAGTCTTGCATTTTTGTTAAGCATGAAGACAATTTTGTGATAATAATTGCTTTATACGTGGACGATTTCTTCATCTTTTCTAACTCTATGCAAGAATCAAATTCTTTAAAGCAGCAGCTAGCTGAAAGGTTTAAAATGAAAGATTTGGGCCAACTTAAACAGTGTTTGGGCATGAGAGTTAGGATAGACAAAGACAGAAATAAACTACAGTTAGATCAAGAACAATATACAGATCATGTTTTAGAAAAGTTTAACATGAGCGAGTGTAAGCCTGTAGGAACGCCCTTGGATAAAAACATATGGTTTGATGCGACAGATACTAATGTTTGTAGAAAGGATCTGCCTTATCAACAGCTATTAGGTAGTTTAATGTATTTATCGGTGTTAACAAGACCAGACATTACCTTTGCTGTGAATTTTCTTAGCCAATTTAACAATTGTTATAAAAAGTCACATTGGATGAGTGCTAAGAGAATTCTGAGGTATCTGAAGGTACAAAATCTTTGTGTCTGCAATACGAGACTAATAATGAGGATTTAATAGGTTCTAAGACCTAACGAAATATTATGACGTCATCAGCATCGACGGGTACTTTTCGAACCATACTGTTGTCTTTATATTACACTTTCCCATCCTTTATTCTTATATTTCAACCTATTTTTTGTTCCTGTACCAACATACAATCATACCACAATTATCCCACCAGCTCCATACCTAACTTCCAACAGTAAGCTCTACCAATACATGGACCTACCGTGGAAAAGATCCGGACCAACCTATTTATGCCCTGAAAAACTTATACACAAAGAGAGAGCATACACAAATCCAAGACTGCATCGAAGAAATCCTTCAACTCACTAACGAAGAAGGATCGTGTCAAAGGGTACCCATCTCTATCAATACAATCCTAATACAAGAAATGTTAGAAACCCACTATATAGCAGTCTTTCCTAAAGATACCAAAATATCAACCCATTGCACATCCTCAAAAATTATGGTTCTCAAATTTACATTCCTAATTGAATTACCATCAGGATGTGAATTTAAAACCAATGAAGAATCTTATATTTTCAGCCTTAACTTGATGAAAATCCATACTAAAATTATTAAAGAAAACACTATTTGATGTTTTTGATTTTCACTATATTTTGTCAACATGACACGTGTTTCACCGTCACAGCGGCTTCACCACATGAGTAACTTATATTTTAATATACCGGGTGATGCATCGTTAAGTTGAACATAGGAAATCCCATGTAATATTGGCTCCCTTGCACATTTTATATATAAATTGCATTGCAACTTTTTGAAGAGGCCGACATGGTAAACCCATGTATCGAGTTTGAATACATTTTGGTGAGCCGATCCTAAGCTATTCAATTAAACGTGATGGCAAAACCACCTCTCATAGTTCAGGTAATACAGCAAACACCAGCAAATAAAATTTTGACGTTCACAAAGGAAAATTAGTGTCCGTGACAATATTTTCATTATTCGTTATGTTCACCTTCATGTCTTTTAGCAATAGCGCGATATAAATTATTTGCTGGTGCTTGCTGTATTACCTGAGCTATGACAATTTCGTTGTTTTGCCATTACGTTTAATTGAATAGCTTAGGATTGGCCGACCAAAATGTATTCGATCTCGGCACATGGGTTTACCATGTCTGCCTCTTCAAGAAATTATAATTCAATTTTTCTATAAAACGTACAGTGGAGTCAATATTTAGCCACCTCAAAAATTACATGGGATTTCCTATGTTCAATTCAACGATGCATAACCCGATATATACTATTCTCCTGGGTAACCTTATTTATAGTTGTTATAAAACTGTAATTAGGTCGGCTATTTATAGTTGTTATAAAACTGTAATTAGGTCGGCTTTATATTGTAAATATTTTGAGGTATTCCAACCGACCAATAAAAAACTAATTAACTATCAAATATATTGTTAATAGCTTATAGAGATTTATCACATGAAGGTTCTTTATCAGAGCAAGTTAATCACAGTAGAAGGATTCCTTTAGAATAGATAAACTGGAGTCAACTGTAACCCTTACTTGACACCAAGATACCTACTATATCCTTCTATCTTGATGTTATCTTATAATTAATACGATCATCGTGATATCCAGACAGAAGATCTTTTCATATATTTGTTGCTGATTATGGGGCCTATGAAGGTGGATTGTTGCTATTCTCAATAATGCTAATATGACTATATTTTGATTTTTTTATCTTATAGAAAATCCTTGAGTATTTCAGAAATAACCAGAATATTCTATGTATTCTACATCCCCCCTTATAAGATACATTTTATGTTGAAAAGTTGAACACATAATGTGAACTTAGTATAAAGTAACTTTTAAATGAACTAGCTTCCTTAAACATCATGTTATTTAATTTTAACTAAACCTATATTGTATGCATTTATACAATTACATATACAAAAGAAAAAAATAAGTAAAATACGTGCATTATTGGCCTTCTAATATAGCAAGAATTAAAATTATTTATACATAATGCATTAGGGCATCGTTTATCAAACCGGGGTTCACGGACTCCTTGGGGGTCCGCCAGCAACTACTTAGAGGTTCTCGAACCACTAAGTGGAAATAAAAATCACATAAACAAAATATCGCAATCGACTTAATGCTAGATATGTGTGGAAGTAGAAAGCAGTATCTCATGTCCTCTTCTATGCACTCATTTTGTGTCGCACTATAAAAATACATTGTTCTTAATATCCGCTTTTATGCAATGATGTCGTTGAGCCGCTCGTCCAACATAAAAACACATTTAGAACAATGTCTTTAGAAAACGCTGCGATTTTTATTAATGCGTGCGCCTAAGAAGATTTGCTGCAGCCAGTGATATATTATTCAGCTCATTGCTTATTAATGCTTTTTGATTTTTTAAAAGCAATAACATTCGAATAAGAATTATTTGTAACTGAAGGTAATTAATTAGGCATTGCATCCTGTCTTAGAACTAATTTTGTGCTAATCTAGCTAGCGGCTGGGGGCCCACAACAAAATTCTAAAATCAAAAGGGGTCCGTGGTCAAAAAAGTTTGAAGAACGCTGCATAGGGCATCATCGTTTATAAACGTGAAGACAATGCCCAGAAACATTTATCAACTAAAAATGCAGGTGGTGATATGATACAGACTGCTTTGGAACCCTTTTGTAAGAAGTATTATCCACCCGAGCAAACCCAAGTAGGTAGCACCATCTATTAGTAGTCTGAAAGAATTTTTGCAGATCCTGAACAACCCAGAAGCACTATTCAATCTGAATAGGCTCCAAATATCATAAAATGTATTTTTCCTACAACCGAGCGCAAAGTACAAATTTGAGCTTTCAAAAGAAAGCGCAAAGTTGCACTTTTTCGAGGAGCGAGCGTATTTATAGTATGTCGCTCGCGCGAGCGACAAAGTAGCCAAAACGCTCGCTTGGTTTCCAAAGAAACCATAACAAAGAAAACGTCTAGTGTGCCTGGAACTTCTGACACAAAAGTAGGCGTTGATGGTATTTGACAGATGTCGACAATTTTGTGACCAACGCGTAATTTTCGATCATTCTCGTAAAATAAAAATGTCTTTCCGTGAAAATTCAATGGAAATCGATGAAATTAGTGAAGTTTCGTGCACACCGCCGGAAATTGCGCAAGCTGCAAAATCAGTTACTCTTAATTTACTACCAGAGAAGTCGAGAAGCAAATATGAAAAGCATTATGAAGTTTTTAGTAAATGGTGCGAATCAAAAGAAACCAACAAGATATCAGAAAATATTTTACTTGCATATTTTGCCGAAAAAGCGAAGGTAATGAAATCCTCTACACTTTGGTCAATGTACTCAATGCTAAGAGCTACGATATCAGCAAAATATGATATATACGAATACAAGAAACTCTTAGCTTTTTTAAAACGTCAAGCTGTTGGCCAAAAACCTCTTAAATTTTGATGAAGTGAAAACCTTTTTAAGATACTGATAAGATATATTTACTGAAAAAAGTGATCTTAATTGTGAGTATCGCCGGGGCATGTAGGAGGGACGAACTTGTCAAAATGGTAGTGGACGACATTGAGGATAAAGAGTCAATCCTTATTGTAAACATACCTGATTCTAAGACCTACAATAGCAGAACATTCACTGTGACAAATAACGCAACACTCGACTATTTATCAATCTATCGAAAATATATTAGCCTCAGGCCCAAAAATTGTACGAACCGTAGATTATTTTTAAAATATTCGAATGGTACATGCCATAATCAAGTAGTAGGAATGAATTCCATTGCAAAAGTACCAAAAGACATAGCACAGTACCTTGGACTTCCAGAACCATGCAAGTATACCGGTCATTGCTTTAGGAGAACTTCTGCTACTCTTTTAGTTAATGGAGGAGGCAACATCACTCAATTAAAAAAACATGGAGGATGAAGAGTACTAACGTAGCAGAAGGCTATATAGATGAATGTCTTGCTCAGAAAATTGCTACGTCTGAAAAAATTTTTGGGACCGGCACCAACGATAAATAAATCACCCATATTTGTGGAAGCGAGAAATTCTGAAAACATCCCGATACATTTACCATCAGAAACTTCCTCTGAAATCATCATTAAAAATTGCGAAAATTGTACATTTAACTTTAATATTGTAAATAATAGAAAAAATGATAGTTTATAGATATAGTGTTATTAAAAAAACCTATAACCTTAATTAATGTTAATTGTATTATTTAAATTTATTACAAAGCTTTTTATTATTAATTTTTACCAAACATTTTTATAAAAACACTGGTTGTAGAAAAAATCATGTGTGTAATTCGAGCGCAAAGTAACATTGCCGCTCTCTCGAGATAGCCGCGCTCCGCTACGCGTCGCTCAGAGCGGCAAAGTATCACTTTGCGCTCTTAATACACAAATAGCTATTAGTACATAATATTGGCATTCTTGGCCGGTTATAAATAAAAAATCCTTTAGAAAATGCGCATTTTAATCAATTATGAATTTCGAGTATTCAGTCCTATTAATCCTGATTAAGGAGCCACTTTTAATAGGGCAAAAGATCGCTGTTATTTATTATGGAAAAAAACAATTGATAGTCTACAATTTCCGATAAGCATACCGTTTATAGTTTCAATAAAAATGGAATGATGATTATCTGTGTAAAACATTCGGTTCATCAAATAATTATACCTATTTTGTATAAAGGGTTCCCCCAATTCAATAAGTAAATAAAAAATACCTACTTCATCTTGGCTTCACCTAAATCAATAAATTATGGCAAGAAATAAAGTCAAAAAGAATAATGAAAACAACAGAGATGGTAAGAATAATTTAATTTTAAAGGATTTATAGCTAATTTCGTTTTTCAATAACCATCCTTGTATTATACAGAGTGTTACAAATTGGGATTTCGGAAACGATAAGAGATACGAAGTCGGTTAAATTGGGACAAAGTTGTGTAATTATGGGCCCAATAATATGACGCAAAAGATCACAAATACATACAGGGGCTCTCAAAATATTTGGAAAAATCTAAAATTTTGCGTTTCGGTTCTTATTTTCTCCTGACTGTTCGAAGAGATGTCGAAAAATAAATTTCACTTTCTCATTGCTACTTTTTATTCTCCAGAGGATGGGATTATCAGATCTTTCATGCGACGTTTCGTCTTTGGGTCACCATTATCAACTTAATTGTTTTTAAATATGGGCCTGGATATTTTTGTTTAAATTATGAAAGACGTTGTTCCTTAAATTGACCATCTTCATTATTAAAATAACCTAAGTATGTTCCTCTAATTTACTTTTTTTTTAAATCGGTATAATTAGAAAATTTAAAATTCAATGCCACCTTTAAAAGTCTTAAGAAAATGCTAGCTTTAAGTGTCAGGTAGCGACAGGGGATAGCGGGGATATCGTGATTTTGAATGGAAAAGGCCCACGCTTTTGGAGTGCGCCTTCGCCTGTTGCACGTGTATATATGCAGTAATTCGAGGTGCGTTTGTTTGTACCAATGTTTTAATAAGTTATTTCGTTGATGAATATGAATAGTTTGATGATGAAATATTTAAAAAAAAAACATTTTCTGCAAATAAGACGAGAAGAATGAACTTTACATTTAAGCACTGTACACACTAAAAAACCTTTTTGATTTTAAAAAATAAATAAAAATGTTATACCTGACGCCTGTCTTATTACTTTTTTTCTTCCTATGTTTAGAACGAATAAGAAAGAAGGTCGTTACACCAAAATTTTTTTTTTAATAATTTCACGCTACTTCACTAGTACCTCCTCTAGCATAAGTCATGAGCCGCCACTGGCCATTACATAATATAGATGCAGTCAAAATAGTCGAAGTACAGGATGTCCCATTGGAAACCACCGCGATCGTTATATGGAAAACTATTCATAGGAAAAATTGATTGGACAGAATGCTAATATTATGGGGGCGCAACTAAGGTGAAATATTTTCAATATGGTGGCACTTCCAGTTATACCGGAAGTGGGTGTCAACTTGTATATTTTGAATAGAACATCCCATATATTATTACATTTTTGGATTCTGCGCAAGATTCTAGGCATAATTCGTATATCATTTTCTATACCTAAGTCTAAGTTTATGTGGCATTTTTAAGGTTTTATGTCCAAAATGATGTTTGCAGACTTAAAATAATTATTAATTTTTCCTATAAAGAATTCTTTATTATTTAATTTGGATCAGATTTTTTATTGGAAATAACCTCCTGATTTTTTAAAAATATTTTGATAACTATCAATAGATACAGGGTATTCAAACAATAAGATTAAACATGAAACTGAAAACTACAAAAAATCTACATTTTAAAATAGAAATCACCAAATTTTATAATTATTTTCTATTTAGCATTAAAAATAAAGATAAGTTTGTATAAGGTTGTCCATTCTGAAAATTAGTAGTTTTCGAAATGTTGCCAATTTAATATTTTTATATGGCGATTTTGTTGGGATATTGAATCCTCAATATTTCGAAAACTACCAATTTTTGAAATAGATAAACTTAGACAAACTTCATCAAAATATTATAACAAATCTATTAAAGCAGGACCTCTTCAACAGGGAATTCAGCACAAATGAAACAATAAAGGCTTTTCCTTATAGGAAAAATTAATAATTATTTTAAAGTCTGCAAACATCATTTTTGGCTAAACATTTAAATATTGTTGTAAAACTAGACTTTTCCAATTAAGGAATATTAATGCAGATTTCCCATTTTTTTTATTATTCAACATCTAAATAGGATTATTTTCATGTGTTCGCTGCCGCGGCATATATTATAATGAAGAGGATAACGATTTCGAAAACAATTTATGATTTTGTATTAATAGGTTTCCGGGATTTTTAAACATAATATTTTTTACACCACTAGATGCCCTGGTGCCCGAGTCTGGATCGAAACCTAAGTTCAAATCCGTTCCCAGATCTTGTCGCCGAAAATAGCGGTGATTCCCCACCCAGAGTTGTTTTTAAAGCCAACAACATACGTTGGCCATCAGCGCACCTAACATTTGGGTCGTTGTAAATAGCGTCAAGGTACTGGTCGACACTACCGGTGAGGTCAACAGTCCTATAACGGCTATTAAAGTCGGTGCTAGATGTGGTATCACTTAAATTATCGTTTTCCGCCATTTCGACGTTTCGATTTTTTGATTTGGTAGTATCGTCAGGGATGCCAGCCGACGACAGGTGTCTATCGGTCTTAGTGGGGCCCACCACCTTTCCCCGCTAACAGGAAGTCGTCAGCAGTCCACCAATTAAGATGAAGATGAGGGCAAGAATATTGTCTTAGAATTTAAAAAGGATTGATTTTACTGTTATAAGTATAGTTGTTGGAACGTAGGACGAAGCCTAACTATTGTTCGAACTATACTTTTGAGTTTATTGGCACGGGCACGTCCAATTGAATATAACAAGGCAAGTTTGTTATATTGAACACGGAGGGCTTCCTGTTTATTTAATTTTTTGTCTTTTGTCGATTGAGGGTTATTTATGGGTTAGTCTTACGTATGTCGAGTCTCACGACCGGGGCGATTTTCGATTAATCAATTTTATTTTCTTTACAATAAAAAAATTAACCTGAGCTAGCAATGGTCCTCTACTAAGAGGGAATTAACCAACTTAACTGTCCCTACACGCGAATCCTAGCTTTGCCTTAAATATATCAACTTTAGATTTTTTAAGAACCCTTACTTCGCGACGGAATCCTAATAACCGGTACTTATTATTCCTGGCGCAAGGCGTCTATAAAGGAATAAAACGGTAAAAAAGAATATTTTTAATTAAGTTATTTCGGGCGCAAATATCTATAACGAAACACTTATTGATTAACGCAATATTTCTCTCAACCTGCGGTTTTTTGAGAAACTTATGCGTGTCGCAAATTTAAGAAGTTTTTTCGAATTTTAACGCCACGCCAGCCGACGATGCCCTCAGTGCAGGGACAACGATGCCTTAATGGCCGAACAGAAATGACTATTCCGTTTGTCTCTCTACCTTAGCTTCCACCTTATAAAAAGGACGCTATTTTAACGAACGCTTAAGAGACAAACTAGTCCTACTCCGACCGAATTTATTTACTTCTTCTTTGCTTCAAAGATGTCTTCTTGTTTGGCCTTTTCACTTGACAAATAATAGCGATATTCTTCGTTAGAAGGGATCGACACGATGGAGGTATTCTCCCGATCGAAATAATATTGAGCCTGTGCAACACCGTCTAGAATAATCCGCCGGTATATTGGTGATACCTTGCAAAGAAAAATCTATAAAGTTTGCACTGAAATCGCGGGGGACCGTCCAGGTTACGCACTGGCCTGCTTTTCCAACGGTGGGCGCTGAATTAGAAAGTTTATACTCCGCGTTAAAAAACACAGAGTGTTAGATCCCTCGTTGTACGGGTCTCTTCAAAGTATAAACTCTGTATTCAAAAATACGAGTGTTCGTGAAGACTGTACTGGACTTTTTCCCAGCCAACGATCTCGCGGAGATTGGTCTCTCAAAGCAACCAGAAATCAACTGCCGTACTCGATTTTTTTTACATATAGTTTTCGTCATTCCATCTAATCTCGTGCCGACGAAGCGTCGATAACGGGCAGCAGGAACCACCGCTGTTGACGTTACAGAAATATAAAAAGCCTCTGATTTTGCATGTTGAAAGATTATATTATATGTTAAATAAATCGTGCTATAAAAATAATCCCTTTTTGGTTACATATAGGAAAATATGTTAAATTATTAAAAAATAATCTAACGTAAAAATCCTCTTTGCTTTTCCTAACAAAGACCTCTCAAACCGATTAACTGTTACAATGAAAACAGACAGACAGAATATAAAAAGATATGGGGATTATACAGATAGAATCGCCATCTCTGATTTCTTCTGTTTATTTTCATAATAACCGGCATCATATTGATGTGTACAGAACAGATAGAAATACCGGGTCCATATTTGTTTCATGTCAGTGGATTTAGGTATAGGACATGACGTATGAAATCTGCGTAGAATCCACACATGTAATATTATATAAGGTGTATCATTTAAACTAAGCAAGTTGACACCATATTGAAAATATTTTAGCCGAGTTGTCCCCATCAACATTAGCGTAGTACTGTACAATTTTCAAAAAACAATCTAAACATTACTACCTTATAGTGTAAGATGTATTTAGACCGTAATGAACCTGAACATTCTATTTTGTACTGCAAGGGTACAATGATAATTATAATTGTTTTAGGTTCGCTGATGAATTTCATCTACATGTATCTGCATAATTATAAATATCTAAGAAACATTTATATTACAGGTATTATCTATGGTTGTGTACTTGTCGTAATGCAGACGTATTACTTCTTTAAAATTTCTAACGTTAATTTTTTTAAACAGTACGGACCGTTCTATCTCATGACCGTCTTTGTAAGTATATTAACATTTTTTTGACAGATTATAGACAATAACATTTTGCCATTAGGTAGTTTGTTAAAACAGTATAGTTGGTGAAACCAAGCAATTAACATTTTTGGTAACCAACCAGTGGAACAGCTTCAATATCAGAAATGTCAGCATTTCATAATATAAAAATAGGAAGATTAGTAAAGATAGAAGCATCCGATTTCCGCAGCATTTTGCAACTTTTTTGTGAAACAAAACATGCCCCAATTGGAGTTTTTCGAGGCCTAGGAATTTGATACGCCCCATATTTCCGTTACCCTGTAAGTTCAATAGTTTTCAAGAAAAATAGAATAGAAATGGGTCACCCTATATATTTTTTAATAGCGTAATTAAGTTAGCAAACTTCTCAGAAATATATAATACTTTATTTTTACCAGGGTTGCACAAAATCATGTATTTTTAATTTCAAACAAAACAACTGTTTTTTTTTTGTTTTAAACGGTTTTTTTTGTTTTAAACACGTTTTTTTTTGCTTTTAAAGTTCATGTTTTAAACAAATAAAACCTTATTAAAAACATAGTTTAAAACATATTTTCAATGTTTTTAGTAGAATTTAAAAGATAACTTAAACTTCTTTCCAAGTGGACATCTCAGAATGTTTTCTATTCATAGAGTTTTACGACATTTAGGATTTTTACCGAGATCATCAAGATGCTTAGTTTGTTAGATGATAGAACGCTGTGGGGCTCTCGAAATCGTCTACTTCTACTGGTTCATTATCAAGTAGCAGCATGTCAAGTTTTATTATTCGAACGAGCGAATCAGACAAGAAAAAGATGGATATACAAATAGCCAGATATTTATTTATATGCGACGAACACACCATTTCGTGCAGTAGAATATTGTGAGTTTAAAGTATTGATTAATTTGCTATGTCTTGGATATTCACCACCAAACAGAAATGTGGTTTCCAACAATTTGCTCGATACGCCTTATAACTCAGTATAAACAACAATGAAAGATAGTTTGTGTCAGAAGAAAGTTAGTCTAGCCCTTGACGGTTGGAGTAACGTCCATAATAAACCTATAATAGGCATATGTGTCACATATATACAGTGAATCCCAGAAGAAATGTCTAAATTCATTTAAAATTCAGCGGTAAGTTTTTTCAAAAAACGCTCGTACCCGTCGATTTTGATTTTTTAATTTATTTTTTTTTTGTGGTAATTTCATGTATACAGGGTAGCTCAAAAATAAGTTACGACCATCAACTTCATTTTTTCAAATGAAAACATATACTTTTTATTTCATTTTTGAATTTTGCAATGAATTCTAAGCATGTTTCATGTACCATGTCCTATACATAAACTCAACAGTTATTGAAAAAATTAGGATTGAACATATCATTTAGGGAATCCAACGATCTATCAAATCTTCTGGCAATATGGCATTTTGGGCTCCATAATAAGTAAGAGTGTACTGTCTCACTGTCACCGTTTATTTCCATAGAAACTGTATGACAATTTTATTTCAAATAAGTATAATTATTGTCAAGCGTAGTTTCAAAGTTGCGGTTTTCACAATAATGGTGAAGTTAACGGAACGGGAAAAAAATTGAAATTCTATGCATGGTTGGGTTTGGTGATAAAACACGTACTCAAATAGAAACAGCCCAATTATTTAATGAAATCCATCCTGATCGTCCTCCAATATGTCAAAAGATGGTGAGTAGAATAGAGGCTAAGTTTAGAGAATTCGGTCATGTTAGAGATTTGCCTAAATCTGGTCGTCCTACTCGAGATGAAAATGAACAACTTGACGTTTTGCTTTCCTTGGAAGAAAATCCATGTACTCCCCTGTCGCACATTGGGGCCGATTTACACATGCCGAAATCTGTTGTTCACCGAGTAGTTCAAAAGCACAAATATCACCCATACAAAGTTATTCCAGTGCATGAGTTATTTGAAGATGATTTCGATAGGCGAAGTGAGTTTTGCGGACGCATGCAAAATATGTGCAATCTAGATAATAATTTAGTAAAAAATATTATTTTTTCGGATGAAGCTACGTTCTATTTGTGTCTACGTGTTTTATCACCAAACCCAACCATGCATAGAATTTCAATTTTTTCCCGTTCCGTTAACTTCACCATTATTGTGAAAACCGCAACTTTGAAACTACGCTTGACAATAATTATACTTATTTCAAATAAAATTGTCATACAGTTTCTATGGAAATAAACGGTGACAGTGAGACAGTACACTCTTACTTATTATGGAGCGCAAAATGCCATATTGCCAGAAGATTTGATAGATCGTTGGATTCCCTAAATGATATGTTCAATCCTAATTTTTTCAATAACTGTTGAGTTTATGTATAGGACATGGTACATGAAACATGCTTAGAATTCAATGCAAAATTCAAAAATGAAATAAAAAGTATATGTTTTCATTTGAAAAAATGAAGTTGATGGTCGTAACTTATTTTTGAGCTACCCTGTATACATGAAATTACCACAAAAAAAAAAAAATTAAAAAATCAAAATCGACGGGTACGAGCGTTTTTTGAAAAAACTTACCGCTGAATTTTAAATGAATTTAGACATTTCTTCTGGGACTCACTGTAGAAAGTAAACGGGTGCATCTAATAGAGTCCGTAGCCACACATCAGAGTATTTATTAGAACTACTGAAAAAAGCTATACAAAAATGCGAAGAAGAGTATGAATGTTAAGTTACCAGTGTAGTAACAGACAACGCTTCGAATATGACTAAAATGAGGAACAACATTTTTCTTGAATTAGACCGAAAGGATATAAGAACTTATGGTTGTTCAGCTCATATATTCAACTTACTTGCTCATGATTTAGAAGTGCTGGGAGTCAAGAGTAACGTAAAGAAAGTTTGTATATACTTTAGAAATGTGCATTTCGCTAGCGCAACATTTAAAGAAGCTGGTGGCTCCGCTCTCATATTACCTCAGGATATTCGCTAGAACACTTTATTAGACTGCTTGGAGAGTTATTTGAAAAACTAGCCAATATTATTTGATGTGTGTACTAACAGAATACTTATTGAGAACGACATCATAAAATTAGGTACTGACATTAATTTAAAAGTTAATGCACAGGAGTATCACAAAAAATTAAAATGCATTGCTGTGGCTCTAGATAAAGTTCAAAAAAACACTTTAGGAGAAGCGACAGAAATATGGCTCGAACTATTGGAGACGTTTGAAAACAAAAAATCAAATGGGGAATTTTCAAGAGTGACGTAAATAAGGTTATAGAATGTTTGGAGATGGCCCTGATCATCCTTTTAGGGGAGATAGACTAACTCAAAGGCAATTAGAAATTGCCATGGAATATGTAGAATCCTACCATTCAGAGGCAACGTCAATTTTTCAGGCTAGGTGTGCACCATTTATGCCATATATGTTTTCGCAACAGAGACTCGAAAATGTAAAACCATTAGCACGTTGGCGGCCTATTAAACATTTAAATACAAGAGCAATGAAACTTGTCCAACAGCTACATACAGCTATTGCTTCTTCCGCCAACACAGAAATACTTTTGTCGTCTTATTTTCTTAGTTGATTCCAAACTCCATAATAAGCTAGGCAATGTCAGAGCAGCTAAGTTGGTTACTATTTTTAAAGAACTAAATTCTAATGCACCCACTTACGGTGCTAACTGATGTCACTTCCGATCAGTGATTATTATACATTTTTACTTTATTCCTTTTTTTCTTACGGGTATAGGTACACTTATTCTGAACATAACAAAGTTATGTGCATGATGTTCATTAGGTACCTAACTTTTATTATTTTGTTAATTTGAATGGAAATTACTGTTTTAGTAAGTAGTTTTATTACTATTTATCAATAACAAAGACACCAAGTTGTCGCATAAATTAAGTATACTCCTGTTAAATAATCAATTTACTAAAAAAAAACATCGTATATTTAATTTACCTGTTTTAAACATTTTTAACAAAACATTGTTTTAGACTCAAACGATTGTTTAAAACATGTTTAAAACAATTATTTTATACAAAATGTTAAAACGAAACAACCCTGATTTTTACCCTTTATGCCCGAAATTTTCGTTTTTTAAAAACTATGTCTAAGGAATAAAATAGAGAACAATTTGAGAAATATTGAGAAAGTTCCATAAACGTCCAATTTTGGTTTCTTATTTTTAATCGCACCAGTAATTATTTGTTTTAATATTACTCAAAAAATTGTAAAATTTTTTAAAAAACGTAAATTTCGGAGATAATATTACGACTAAAAATAAAGTATTATAAATTTTGGAGAAGCTTGTTAAAAACTGAATTGCATTATTAAATAATATATAGGGTGACCCTTTTAAAAAAAGTAAATCTGTTTTTTTTTTGAAGTTATTGAACGTAAAGAAATCTGAGTACTTCACTGGATTTTACGTAAAAAATTAAAAAGAGAATAATTTTTTTTTAATAAGTTACAGGGTAATCGGAATGTGGAGGATGTCTTAAAAGCAAAATTCTCAAAAAGATTCCATATATCAACGAAGCTTAGAAAAATTCTAGCAGGGGCATAATTTATTTCACAAAAAGTAGAACAGTGCTGCGAAAACCGCATCCTTATATCTTTACTAATAACGGACAAACCCCGTAAAACAACCGTAAAATGGATATCCTGTGCCGATATTTTTATAATTGAGGTGGTGGAGAATCGAATTGTATTATAAACTAGGAATAATTCCAAAAGTTAATGTTTTGACGAATTATGGTTGCAAATGAAATGAAAAATTTATATCGGATTGCAGAAGATTTTAATTAATACCTAAACTTAAAAAAAATCGAATTTCATAACGAGAAGTCTACAGTCTTACTTCGACTTTGCATCTCGTTTTAATCAATAGATTATAATTATATTTGTATGAAAATTAAGTTTACTCTTTAAATAATATATTGTGCACCTCTTTTTCAGTTGGTGGTCTCAGCATCGATTACACCAAGGTGTTACAGTCAATTTCTGAAAAATTATAGTAAATTTCGAAGTTCTTTCAAGATAAATTTAAGCTTAGTTCAATCCAATACGAGAAGACATATTATGTCAGACGCTAGACTGGCAAATGTATTATGCATTTTACATTTAGGATTAGCCAATATAGTGGTGATTATAGATACCTACTCTTGGCATTACAATAAGAATATGTTTATGGTTTCTTGGTGGTTGGATCAACATGTTTCGGCAGATTCTAAGACATCAATAAGCCTGCACTGGCTACATTACGTGTTTGCTATTCTTGCCGTTATTCCTGCATCATCTATGCCTTTTTTTAATATCTATATATACGTGCATATAAAGATCCAAATTCATTTACTTGAAGATTATGCGATTCAGTTGACAAAACAGTATAAGGACATTCAGTTACAAACGCTATTAACTAATACAGATTACCAAAATAATATCTCAAGACATCTAAAAATTATGATTGTTAAACACCTTGAAATATTAAGGTAAGGAAAACATAGATAACATCCGTATTCACATAAGACTTTTAAATTTATAGCAATAATTCGATTATTATGGGTTTAAAACATTGACTTGAAACAAACATGAACCCGGTATTTCTATCTGCTTTATACACGTCAATGTGACGCCTGTTATTAGGAAAACAAAGACAACAAAAAGGAGATGGGGATTCTATCGATAGAATCACCATCTCATTTTATCTTCTGCCTGTTTCTGTTTTCATTGTGACAATTGATCGGTTTGATATGTGTTGGTTAGGAAAAACAAACGTTCGACGGACGTAACTCCAAGTCTATATTTTTATCCAGTTTACGGCAGACTTGGCACAGTCTTACCGTATAAGAAAAAGTATACTAATTTTCAGAGCTGCCCGATTGTTTTTCTGGAGGGTTGGTGTTGAACTACCTACCTAAGAATGTGAATTGTTTATTCTTCAAAGGCTGTGAACGAAAGCCTGATTTAAAATCCTTGGTTTAAAATAAAAGTGCAAATAATATAAGTCAATATTTTGTATGTGAAATGTAATTATGAAATTTTTACCAAGCTTATAAAAAAAATCATTAGGATATCATGTTGTTAGGAATAGAACGAACCCAATTTTCACAACAATATCCAGGTAAAAATATTCATTTGCAACACAAATTGTTCTCAGAAGAGCAAAATACATGAAATCTCTATATGGCACTGTATTTGTTATTCACAGTGAGTCCCCTATTAAATGATCTCGAGAAGTAAAAAGGAATATACTTTGACGTATCTGTCACTTCCGGTTATATCGAAAGTCGGGGTCAACTTGCTTGTTTTAAATGGAACACCCTATATGTTTTGGCCTTCAATGAAAGGAGTTAATTTGTTTCCTTCTTTATCAGGATTTGTTAAGAGAAGCCGATACAATTGCGAGTTTTTCTGTCACCCTTCTTCTGACTTACTGGTAGTCACAGTGTTCTCACTTAACATAATTTATTATTGCATCTTTGGATTTTATGGCAAGATCCTAGACAGATAATATACGAATCATGTCATATACTGTCTTTGACGTGTTTGAATTTGAGCCTTTGACTGTTTTTCAACGCCGTCATAGCCAACTACATGATATACTGATCTTAAAGTACGCAGCAAAGTCGCCATATAAAAATATTAACTTGGCAATATCTTGACACCTACAAATTTTCAGAATAGATAAGCTACACAAACTTACCCTTATTTTTAATGGAAAATTGAAAAAAATTATAAAATTTAGAGGATTTGAAAAATACTATTTTTATGGTTTTTCAAATTCATTTTTAAATTTATCTTTTGAATACCCTGTATCAACTGTTATCAATATATTATAAAAAATCTTTTAAAGCAGGTCCATTTCAACAAGGATCCAACCCGAACAAACTTGAACAAACCCAAGTTAAATAATAAAGGCGTCCTTTTAGGAAAAATTAATAGTTATTATACGGTCCGGAAATGTAATTTTAGACATAAAACCTTAAATATGTCAAACATGCTTATACTTATTTTTTTTATGATCAAACACAAGCACGACAGGAAAAATCCTTTAGGGCACTCTGGGAGTGGTGCGTGTGCGCAAAAAGCGATTAACGTTGGTTTTGAATCGTTGGAGGTTATATTCCTTGGGAAAAACGACCTCGGGAAGGTCGTTCCATAAGGAAGAAGTCCTCCAGATGAAAGAATTCTTAAATAATGAAGTTCGAGGAGTACTAAGCTTAACCACATATGGATAGGCGGCAGTGATTCGTCTCGTATTTCTGCTATTCGCCGCTCTGGGCGGAATTAAGAGGGCAAGGTCAGCCGAGCACTTTCTATGAAAATATATCTAAAAGAGAGTCAAAGCCCCAACCTGTCTTCGATGTTCTAGGCTGTCGAGGTTCTTCGTCAGCGAGTGGTATGCAATCAGACGAAGGGCCCTCCTTTCGATGGAATCCAGCAGCCGAAGAGTATGTTCGGGTGCAGAGCCCCAGACATGAGAGCAGTACTCTAGTGATGAAAAGTTGTTGAGGTGTGTACAACTTTTTGGTTCGGAAGAGTACACCAAGTTTCTGAGAAGCTGTCTTGGAGATTGCCACAACGTGGTTATGCCAAGACATATTTTCTCTCAGATTGACGCCCAGCAAATTGATAGATGAAGAGTGAGATTGCGTGTCCGTCCATATTTCCGGTTCTGTAATGTTAACCTTTTTAGAGAAAACTGCTGCCTGGGTTTTTTTAGAGTTAAATTCGACTTGGTTACTGTCACCCCAAGCCAAAATTTCTTCCAGGTCTTTGTTGAGGCGTGATACTTCATGCTACCTGCGAAGATGTGCATCGGCAGCCGATGTTTGTGCATTCAAAGAGAAAGATGAGAAAAGTGTGCTATCGTCAGCAAAACTAAATATAGGATTTTTCGTTTTCACTAGAGGGTCGTTAATGAAGAGTAAGAAGAGAGTGGGAAGCAATATGGACCCTTGAGGAACACCGGCATTGATGGTGAAGATGTCTGAGAGAAATCCGTCAATTGCCACTTGCAGAGATCGGTCCTTAAGAAAGCTAGACAACCATGCATATAATCGACTAGGCATACCATAGGATCGCAATTTACTTAGAAGTCCCTCATGCCAAACACGATCAAAGGCTTTAGAAATATCCAGCGGAACAGGCTAGAAAATCTTCAGTTAATCTGGACTTCCGAAAACCATACTGATGATCGCTGATAATGTTGAAGCCTTCCAGATACTTTAGAAGTTGTTGCTTAACACTTTGAGTGCGGAAAGCGCACATGTGCGTCCAATCCCCTCTTCGCCGGTGGCGTCGGACGCACATGAGCGCTTTCGTGTCGTGAGATTTCTATACGCCAGTACAAATCCCGCCGTTGAGTTAGAGCCACGTTTCTTGGTACGCCGGTAGAAAGGGAATCAAAATTACAAATTTTGTTTTTCGTTTTAAGTTTGCGGCTTTAATTTTTTTTCTGGAGATGGACGAAAATCAAGCCGGCCCATCAGGTGTAAAACGGCGTAAAATAGAAGTAAGGAATAAAAATAAGCTGACAGATGATGAATTACGTAAATTGCTATACAATTCAGATAGTGAAGAAGAAATTGAAAGTAGTGACGATGATATGGATAATTATTGTGAGTATATATTTACTCACCCTGTAAGGAGCATTTTCGCATGAATTATTTTTGTCTTCTCAAAAATTGCATTTGTAAAATAAATTATAATTTGTAAATTAGAGCTTTAGTACATAAATGATGAGAGCTTAGTTTAGTGCATAAATGAGAAGTAATTTACAGGAAAAAGTAGGGGAGAGAAGGGACATTTGATTAGAGGGGTACAAGGGTTTTTGAATAGGTACATACCTATAATTTTGCTGCTTGCTTTGCCAACTTGCTTTATTTAGTGAGGCATTTTTTTAGTATTTTAATGTTTTAGATAATTTATCGTCTGACGAAATTGAAGAAGATAATCAAGATAATAATCTTCCTGAAGAATTAGTTTTGGGAATGTTTGGGACCTGGCAGGAGATAGCATGCGAAATGACAAATTTGCCCTTTTTAAGGGAAAATAAGCTATTAGTAGACCTTCCCGAAAATGGAGATCCGTATTCGTATTTTAGCTTATTATTCGATGATGGACTTATGTCTGAGATAGTTGCCCAAACTAATATTTATGCTGTGGAAGTACTTTCTTACAGCGAGTCCACAAGATGCCGGATTGTAGATTGGAAAGAGTTGACTATCGAAGAGTTTCGAATATTTCTTGGACTAACTTTACATATGGGTACCATTAAATTAAACCATCTTCAGGATTATTGGAAGAAGCATAGACTTTTTAACCTAACCTGTTTTTCTAATTACATGAGCCGTGATCGCTATCAGTTAATACTTCGTTGCCTTCATTTTGCGACGAACCCTGGAGAACAAGAACAGCAAGTGGATCGCATATACAAGATACGACCTATAATTGAACATTTCAATAATAAAATGAACCAAATATATTATCCAGGAAAGAACTTGTCTTTAGACGAATCTATGATGCTCTGGAAAGGTCGACTTGTTTTTAGGCAATATATACAAAATAAGCGCCATAAGTATGGACTAAAGTTGTATATGTTAACCGAACCAAATGGTTTGATTTTGAATTTTGCTTTATATACAGGACAACTTGATGAAATTGGAGGCAAAAATCATGCAGAAAAAGTTGTATTGCATCTGATGCAGGACAAACTCAATCAAGGCCATGCAATTTATATGGATAATTACTACAATAGTAACCAGTTGGCAAAGAAACTCTTGGAGGAAAAAACATATTGCACAGGTACACTACGTGCAGATAGAAAGGGTGCTCCTAAAGATGTTGTGACTGCAAAATTAAAAAAAGGTATTATAATAATAAAAACAATAATAAATAATGTTAACAAAGTTATTACCATTTCAGGTGAATTTAAAGCAAATGAGTAGCAAAAGTGATGGCGTAATGATTGGCAAATGGAAAGATAAGAGGGACGTTGCATACATTTCCACTGAATTTAAAAATGAAATGATAATGACACAGAATCGTAGAGGACAACAAAAGGAAAAACCATTACCTATTGTTAAATATAACGAAAATATGGGTGGTGTTGATCGTCAAGACCAGTTCATGGCTTATTACCCCATTTTAAGAAAAACAGTGCGGTGGTATAAGAAACTTGGAGTGCATATATTTCAACTTCTTCTCTTGAACTCCTATATCTTATACACCAAATATGTCAAAAAAATTTCCTTGTATGATTTTCGCTTATCAGTACTAGAGCGACTTCTTCCTGAAGATGCGAATAAAAATATAACTAAACCCAAGTTGTTTGAGCATGTTATTACGAAAATTGATAAAACAAATGAAAATGGAAAAACACTTCGAAAAAAATGCAGAGTTTGTGGCAAAAATAAAATAAGAAGAGATACTATTTATGAATGTAAACTATGTCCCGAACAACCTGGTTTGTGCTTGGGAGCATGTTTTACAAAATTCCACAAATAAAAATATCAAAAGTAATACCAAATTTTTGTATCCACTTTTAAAAATATTTTAATAAGTTTTGGTTTATTGTGGGTGTGATTTTTTTCGTTTGTTCTATTTTTATATTGTTTTTATGCATTATATTGTTTATAATAAAGAGTTTAAGTAAAATAATGTAGTTTTTTGTTACAAAAAATTATGATAACAAAGGGATTCCATGTAAATAGGCGGGAAGCGCACATGTGCGTCTTAAAAAAAAACTAAGAGAAAACATAAAAACATGATTTTAGTTTAAAAAATAAATTTAAAAAAAAATAGATTTTTTCATAATATTTTTGTTTTTTGTTTTTTAATGTCTCCGCCCACAGGTAGTGCTTGCTTTTTTAGCCCGCAGCGAAAGTGTTAATAGCTTCCTCCATTACTTTTGATATAACTGAAAGCAATGCGACTGGTCGATAGTTGTTAGGCAAGGTTCTCTTACTTTCTTTGGTATAGGCTGGACTCGCGCCGTCTTCCAGCATGATGGAAATATTCCTTGTTTGTAGGATAAGTTAAAAAGTCTACAAAACACTGGTATTAGTTCATCGGCGAATCTCTTGAGAACTATAACAGGAATTTCGTTTGGACCAGAAGCTTTCTTGACGTCGAGCCCTTTCAGGATTCGTTTGACGGGACGCTGACGGAACACGATTTCGGTCATTTCGGATTGAACTGCAGGAATATTGGGTGGTGTTCTTCCCTGGAAATCTACAGTGGAATGTGAAGAAAATAGTTCAGCAAGTAAGTTCGCTTTGTCTCCGGCTGTGGATGCTATTGTACTATCGGAACGTGTTAGAGGTGGAATGGTTGATTTGGTAAAATTTTGGCTGACGGCCTTAGCGACTGACCAAAAGGACCTTGATCCGTTTGGACTGTCAAGAAGTTTGTATTTGAGCTTCTTGCTTTGATCTATTGTTAGCTTACATTGGTTTCGAGCGGTAACAAAGATGGTACGATTCTCAGTGGTTTATGGTCAGATTTTCTTAATCTGACAGCACGCTCACAATCCTTGCTAAACCAGGACTTGCCGTTGGAAGGGCGTTTTTTTGGAGGAGGGGATAAATGTGCTTCCATGCTAGTTAGAATGACGTCGAAGACCTCCCCAGCACAGATGGATGAATCATCAGAAGACAAGCATACGCTCATCTAAGGAAAAGTGCGAAAATGGTCTTTCAGGTCTTCCCACTGGGCCGATCTTGCGAGGTTTAGGAGGTTGTTCAGAATTAATTGGTAGTTCGCTTAAAGTTGAAATAAGTTTGTGATCGGAATATGTACGGTGGCTGTATATTGATCTGGATTTGATGTCAAGAAAAGATCCAAAAGACTAGCAAAATCAATATTATTAAAAATAAGAACTGAAATATTTCAATTTTATTTGAAGACTGGTGATACATTTCTAAAGCGGATAGAGCTTATTGATTCCATAAAAAATATATATACATATATATATTATTAGGTACGTAATAATAAATAAAAAGAAACAGTTGTGTTTTTTGTTAAGCGTAATTTTTGCAACTGTTCATTGTCTTTCCATTTAGTAAGTTGATCAGAATTTTTTCGGTATGTCCGTGTTCACAGCATTGACTGCAGTATCCACAAGACCCAAGAATCTTCATCATCAGTTATAATTTCATTAAATTCCTACATTTTTATAAAAAATAAAATAACGAGAATTTACTGTATTGTATAATATGACGCTGCCTGACACCTGAAATATTTAAGGTTAGAAAAAGGTTTGGATCGACAGTTCAACTTCTGAACCACCAAAAGTGGATCTTCACGTGAACTCCTGATTTGAACTGAGATCAGTGTAAATACTGTTTGTACAACAACGTTTTTACCTTGAACTAGAGTTCAAGAGTGAACTACTGTTTACTACTAAAGTGGTTAAACAACCGGCCCTAAGTGTGTTTCACATATTTAAGACTTTGTCCAAAATTACCTTAAAATAATAATTATTTTTTCCTATAAGAAAGATTTTATTAGTCAATTTGGATTGGATTTGTTGGTTGAAATAAAATGGACAAAAGTGTAAAAATCTACATTTTCAAATGGTAACTCACAAATTTTATAATTATTTTCTATTTAGCAGTGAAAATAAGGTAAGGTTGTCTATTCCGAAGATTTGTAGTTTTGGAAATATTGACAATTTAATATTTTTTTGGCGATTTTGCTGCGGATTTTAAGTTCAGGTACTCCTAGTTGGCTATGACTGGGTTGAAAAGCAGTTAACTACTGAAGAGAGAAATGTATGAAGCTGTCACCGTTTGAAAATCTTTAATAATGCCGGATTTGTTCGGGTTTTTAATTTTTAAAGCGCAAGTTATACAAACGAAGACTCTTTAAATATATTTATATTATTTATAGACAATGTGATAAAGTAATATCAAGAACACGTTTATTTTTAATGCTAAATAGAAAATAATAATAAAATTTAGGGTTCCCATTTGAAAATGTAGATTTTTTTGCAGGTTTCTCAATATTAATCTTATTGTTTGAACAGCCTGTATTAATAGTTAAAAACTATTATAAAAAATCACCAAGCAGGTCCTTTTCAACAGAGAATTCAACCCAAAATTAATTAATAGGAAGAATTAATAATTATTTTACGGTACCTGCAAACGTCATTTTAGATATAAAACATTAAACATGTCCCGAACAAACATGCTTAGACTTAGAGGTATAGGACATGATATACGAAGCTTGCGGAGAATCTTGCATAGAATCCGAGAATCTAATAATATATAGGATTTTCCAACTAAAATAAGCAAGTTGACACCTACTTCCGATATAACGGGAAGTATCACCATATTGAAAATAGTTTAGCCTAGTTGCACCCATAAACTTTAGCATACTGTACAAATTTCAAAAATTTTCGAGGTATTAATTTTGCAGTCCCGCTGAGACATCCTGTAAATGTCTTATTCTATAACCTGATTAACATGAAGAAAATTAATGCCTGCTAGTAATAATAATATTAATATTATACCCGCATCATTTTTCTATAAGTAAATTTGTTATAGGCATAACATATACACAGAAGAATCTTCTAGTTTCACGGATTTCATTTATTTTTGTGGCTCAATCCCTGTGGGACTATATGCGATAATGACTTTATATTCCGTAAGTACTAAGTTATGTAGCCACTTAATCCTGAATAGACATTTATTCTGCTTACGCTGCATTCATCTTTATATTATAATATTCATCATTGTTCTTTTTAAGTCAGTCAGCTGAAGATATTTCTATTGTAACGTAACGTTGAAATATATGTTTTAAATAATAAGTAAACCTTTTTTAAAAAGACATCATCAATATCGTAGTAGTTAACTGGCGCAGTCGTGACGGATATCGGAAATCAATAGTACGTATCGAACGTATTGATTTTTTCGTGGACATTCGAATTAACCGATATAAAGAACTTACCATCAAGTGTTTGCTGTGAGGTGTCAGAGTGGATTTCTGAAAATCGAAAACCCCAGTTCATCGTGAACCTGCTACCTTGGAGTGATCGGAGATTGGACCTACATTGCCAAATCTCGCAAGACAGGATATTTTGGGAGGACCACATTGCCAAGCGAAAACCTGATCTTATAAAAGATGTTGATGATCGTCGTTCTTAGTATGTAAGTGCAATTGAAACATATGTCAGAAGTCAATGATATAATTGATCAATTAAGCAACCTTAAATTAGAAATTTCTCCTTCAACTGACTCTGCTTTTCAATCAGAAAAAGTAATTAAACAAATAAATCAAATTTTTATACAATCCACATTAGGAAACAGTGCTGCAGGCACAGTACAAAATATCTTAGATACTTCGGTCGAAATGGATCACTTTAAACCAGAGTACCTAAACTGTGTGCCACAGTTCGACGGCAACCCTAATGATCTAAATAGATATTTGGCAGTATGTCAAAGTATTATTGATGCGTTTTACAAAAGAAACGAACCAAACAATTTTCAAAATATTTACTTGCTAAATTGTATCGTCGGTAAATTAACCGGGAACGCAAAACTAATTTTAGGTACCCAGAATGTACAAACCTGGGAAGAATTAAAGATTATCTTAAGTAGACACTTTGCTGATCAACGCGATGAGGCTTGTCTAAACAGAGACCTTGTCATGCTTAGACAACAAAATTCAGAAAAACCGTATCAATTTTATGAACGTATTTTACATATTCTAAATCTACTTTGTTCCTATGTAAATATTCATGAAGCGAACGAAGAAGCAAAGAATCTAAAAAGAAATCTTTATAATGATTTAGCTTTAAAAACATTTTTATCTGGCCTACGAGAACCATTAGGAACAACCATACGTTGTATGCGGCCTAAAGATTTACCTGAAGCTTTACAATTTGTTAATGTAGAATATAACACTCACTATTTTCAAAATTTGTCAAAAATTCCAAACCAAAAACAACCTACACAATATTTTATGCCTACAAATAATCAAAATTTTACGCATACACGACCCATACCACCATTTAACACACATATGCCACACAATTTATTTAGTAACCAATCAACTTTTCCATCTCAGCCTATATCAATTAAGCCGAATTATAATAAAATACCGCAAAGATTCCCTACTAACTCGCAAGTATTTAAAAATAGACCCAATCAAACAAATGTCTTTAAACCCAATCCGAATAAACAATTTCCACCACCAACACCAATGAGCACGAATACAAGACAGACAAATAATACCTTCAGATCAAATACTAATTATCAACCTCAATTAAAAAATCATTTCCAATCACGGGCTAATCAACCACAAAATATCATAGCAGAAGAGTTGTATAATACCAATATTACCAACACTGTCGATAATGACCAATATTATTATGATAATATTGAACAAAACAATTATTTTGATGAAGAAAATAATATTTACGAAACACAAGAACCTCAGTATTTCGACGAACCTGATATAAGTCAATACACTGAACCCGAACCTTCTCAACAAAGTTTATCTTACGCGTCTTGTAGTAATGATCAAAATTTTCGAGATGCTATACAAGAAAACCCCAAGACTTAACACCCGAAGTCATACACTTTAACAACAACAACACAAGTGAACTATCCTATATTGTCTTTCCAGAATATAATTTAAAATTTCTAATTGACTGTGGTTCAACAAAATCATTTATTGACCCTGACCTAGCCAATAAATATTACCCAAAAAATATAGTTCACGATCCTTTTATATTATCAACTGTTTTTCAGCAGTCTGCACATCGTTATAGTATGCAAATACCGGCTTCCTCTATTTTTAAATTACCTAATAATAAACATCTGAAGTTCTATTTATTCAAATTTCATAACATTTTTAATGGATTAATAGGTTTAGATAATCTAAAAGAATTACAGGCTAATATTGATTATGGTAAAGGATTTTTAATCACCCCGTACACTAAAATAAAAATGCAATTTCTTAAAACTAAACCAGAAGTAAATAATATAACTATATCTCCTCGTACTGAACAAGTCGTGAAAATTAAAACCAACATACAAGACGGTGAAATAATAGTACCTTATCAAAAACTGCATAATTGCGAAATACCAAACTGCCTAACAATAGCAAAAAATGGTTATGCCATAACCACTATATTAAATAATACTAGCCAACCTGTAACATTAGACATTTCAGAAAACTTTGAAGTTGAGCGATTTGATCCAAAAGATATTGAAAAAATTGATTTAAATAATTTTAACAATTTACCGGATTTACCCTATTTCGACCCTTCTAAAATTCGAACGGATCACCTTAACAAAGAAAAAACAAAAATACTTAAATTATGCAAAGAATTCTCTGATATATTTTATCAAGAAGGTATACCTTTAACATTTACCAATAAAATAAAACATTGCATTAAAACAACCGATGAACAACCCGTATACACAAAATCTTATAGATACCCCTTCGTACATAAAAAAGAAGTAGAAACACAAATAAGAAAGATGCTCGATCAAAAAATAATTAGACCTAGTAGTTCGCCTTGGTCCGCACCAATTTGGGTTGTCCCAAAAAAATTGGACGCCTCGGGAGAACAACGCTGGAGGGTAGTAATTGATTTTAGGGGTTGTAACCTCAAGACTATAGACGATAAATATCCCTTACCTAATATTACAGACTTATTGGACAAACTTGGCAAATGCCAATATTTTACAACGTTAGACCTCGCTAGTGGGTTCCATCAAATCGAGATGAACGAAAATGACATCCCCAAAACAGCCTTTAGTACCGAAAATGGTCATTATGAGTTTACTCGCATGCCATTCGGGCTAAAAAACGCCCCAGCGACCTTTCAGAGGGTCATGGATAGCATTTTACGCGGAATTCAAAACGAAAAATGCCTTGTTTACCTAGATGATATAATTATATTTTCAACGTCCTTGCAAGAGCATTTAGAACGCCTTAGGTCAGTCTTTCAAAGATTACGCGACTCAAATTTCAAAATACAATTAGATAAAAGTGAATTCTTACGTCACGAAGTCGCATACCTAGGTCATTAGTGACACCAGACGGCGTTAAACCTAACCCTGACAAGATATACGCGATTAAAAAATTCCCCATACCTAAAACGACTAAACAAATTAAAGGATTTTTAGGTTTGTTAGGTTATTACAGGCGATTCATTAACAACTTCGCAAAAATCACAAAACCGCTTACTAAGTGTTTGAAAAAAGGCGCAAAAATAATACATGATCAAGAATTTATAGAATGTTTCGAAATTTGTAAAAATTTATTGGTAAACGAGCCCATCCTGCAATATCCTGATTTCAGTAAATCGTTTAATTTAACATGTGACGCTAGCAATGTTTCCCTAGGAGCCATTCTGTCTCAAGGTAACATAGGTCAAGATTTGCCACTAGCCTACGCGTCCCGTACTCTTAATGATTCAGAGCGCAACTATTCGACTATCGAGAAGGAATGCCTTTGTTTAGTATGGGCCACCAAATATTTTAGGCCATATCTATTCGGTCGTAAATTCAATATAATAACCGATCACAAACCCCTTCAGTGGCTTTTTAACTTAAAAGACCCTAGTTCAAAACTTTTACGTTGGCGTATAAAATTAGAAGAATTCGACTATAAAATTATATATAAAAAAGGGAAATTAAATACAAACGCTGATGCTTTAAGTCGCATCGAATTACACACGAAGGAAACAGACGGTTTTCCTAATCTTGTTTCTTACATAAACGACTTTAATAAAAGCTTAGAAGCCCAAACGCAATTTGATAATAATACAGTTATAAACAACCCTAACTTAGACCAAATGTCTACTATGGCACAACCGGACCTTGAACTACAAACAGCTGATGCTGATGTCAACGAGAATGATGACCAAACCGTGCATACAAATAATGAACAAGATCCTATAGTAGGAGTCCCAATTATCGAATCAGCCGTAAACTATGGTGCCAACCAAATAATAATTTCAAAAGTTTTACATTCACCTGCAAAACCAAGACGTCTTATTTTATTCGAAAAAAAGAGACGACTTATCGTCCAAATTTCTGAAAACAATTTTGAAAATGATATTTTACAATTTATTAAAGAACATGTAGTTCCGGATAAGTTATATTCACTTTATTTCGAGAATCCCGAAGTTTATGAACCTTTCTGCGAAGTAGTAAGAAAGAACTTTAAATGGCAATCATTAAGATTTAAAAGATGCCTCATAAAATTAATCGATGTCGTAGACAAACCAGAAATTCCAGAAATTATTAAAAACTATCACGAAAGTAAAACCAACCATCGCGGTATCGAAGAAACGGAAACACGAATAAAAAATAAATATTACTGGCCTAACCTTAAAAGTTCAATTCAAGCGTATATAAACGAATGCGAAATTTGCCAAAAAAGCAAATATGAACGTCATCCAATTAAAACTGAAATGAATATAACCCCTACTGCGACTAAACCATTTGATATAATCCACCTTGATACATATACATTAGATAAAGTCAAATTTTTAACTATCATTGATAGCTTCTCTAAATATGCGCAAGCATATCCTTTAAAATCATTAGCAGCTTCGGAAATATCTGATAATCTTGTATCATTCTTTTCTCATCACGGTGTACCCGCAAAAATTATCTTAGATAACGGTACGGAGTTCAAGAATGCTGTAGTCACAGAATTACTACAACTTCATAAAATTAAAATACACTTTTGCTCACCCAATCACCCACAATCTAACGGTGTCATTGAGAGACTTCATTCCACCTTGACCGAACACATAAGATTATTAAATAATCAAGGGTTCAATAACACACCTATTATACAAAAAATGAAGTATGCAATTCTAGCTTACAACCACTCCATTCATTCCGTAACAAACTTTAAACCCATTGACGTAACAAGCGGACATATAAGTTCCAATGACCCATTTAATCTGAAATTAGACCAACTCTTATTAACAGACTACGTCACAGAACATAAAGAAAAAGCAAAACTTTTGTATTCTAAAATTAATGAAAACCTCATTAATCAAAAGGAAAAAATTATAACAAATATTAATAAAGACCGTGATAAACCTACACTATTTATACCTGAACAAAAAGTATATGTCAAAAAACACGTACGTCAAAAACTTGCCGATACATTTAATCCACCCACACAAATACAAGATGTTGACACAATACGTAAAACCGTGGCAACTACGTCACAACCTAAAGTCCACATGGATAACTTGAAACGGCCTTTAAGAAACAAATACAGTTTCGATAATTAGTTTCAACCACTTAATAATTTTATTATCTTATATTTTAATACAAATACATTTTGTAACACATGCTTACGCACTAAACCGCTTCGCTCACAATTACATTTAAATACTATTAGTAATTAAGAATATTATATTTCAGCACTATCGCATACGTGATAGGAACTCCTGAACAGATCAACATACGAAAACTAGACGATAACCCCGGAATTATTCCAGTTAAATTAGGGACGGCAAAATTTGAAAATTACGCCTACACACTCATACACTATTATGATTTAACTCCTGTAATACTAGAGATAAACAAGTTACATCTTAAATCTCAATACGTTATTAAAATAATAGACACACATAAAGAACATAATGATGACACCAGTAATTATATAGGACTATTAAAACTAACACAGGATAGAGTCGAAAATAAAATAAAAGAAATTATTCCTCATCCTGACAGAATTAAACGAGGACTAGTAAACGGTCTTGGATCCATATTTAAAGCTGTCACAGGAAATCTTGACGCATCCGATGGTGAACGGTACGAAAAGCTTATTCACGAATTAAGACAAAATCAAAATAATTTGCAATTTTGGAACAAAACTCACTTTCTTTAAATGTTATTGAAAAATTTAATTCTACAGTACAACAAATAAACTATAATGAAAAATTGTTAGAATCTAAAATAAAACAAATCTCTCTTATCATACAAAAATCTGCTTACAGAGAAAACTCTCTTTATATAAAATATGTTATTAATCAAATACTTAACGTATACGAAATAATCGATTCTATATTACAAGATGTAGAAAATTCTTTAACATTTTCAAGATTAAAAATAATGCATCCCAGTATAATAAGAACTGAAGACCTTTTCATTGAATTAACCAAGTTACAAAAACGCACAGATATTCAACAAATGCCTTTACCGGTGACGTTAGAAAACACCTTACTTTATGAAAAGATCATTAACCTCGAATCTTTCGTGCTTAATAATAAAATAACATATCTTTTACATGTACCAATAATGCACCCACATTCTTTTGATTACTTTCATATATATTCAGTTCCAATATACTATCAGAGTCTGTTTAAGGTTGTCTTGTCGTATAATAAATATTTATTGAAAAATCAGTTGCACTACGCATATTACAATCAAGAATGCCAAGAAGTACTCCCACAATTCTATATCTGTGAGAAAGAAAACTTTTACGAAATTGAAGATACCAGCCCTTGCGAAGTCAAACTATTAAACTCTGACAAAGACACCTCATCCTGTAAGCAAACCGAAGCAAAAATCACAGAAACTATAACCAATCGTTTGGACAAAACCAATCAATGGATATTGGTCGCACCTACCAAAGAAACCATCAAATTGAAATGTTTTGGTCAATCCGAAGTCCGGAATGTTATAGGAACTTATCTATGCTATATTCCGATTGGCTGCCAAATCAACACTCATTCAGAGTCAATAATCAATGACCGGAAACAAATCAAATCTAATAATCAACCAATATTGTTTCCAGATCTTCCTGAAACACCCAATCTGTTACCAGTATTGAATTTAAGCCTGCACCTGCACGACTTAAAACTAGATGACCTACATAGACTGAAAAATGAAATCAAACAAAACCAACCCCGTTTGATTTTCAGTGAAATGAAGAAAGCACCAAGCCTATGGACAATATTATTATACATTTTCATCGCCATTCTATGCCTGTTTATTGCCTATAAGAAAATAATGCCTAAAGTCCTGAAGAGAAAACAAGAAACATATTCCAAAGAAGAAATTCAACTACCCTGTCAAGCCTGATAGTTGAATCTTATGGGGGGAGGAGTTATGTAGCCACTTAATCCTGAATAGACATTTATTCTGCTTACGCTGCATTCATCTTTATATTATAATATTCATCATTGTTCTTTTTAAGTCAGTCAGCTGAAGATATTTCTATTGTAACGTAACGTTGAAATATATGTTTTAAATAATAAGTAAACCTTTTTTAAAAAGACATCATCAATATCGTAGTAGTTAACTACTACGAACATTTATATAGTACAGGGTGCCCGTGTTTCCAAATTTTAATAAAGTATTATTATTTAGGATGACTCATGTAAAAAAATGAAATTTGGTTTTTTCTTGAATACTATTGAACGTAGAAAAAATCTGAATTCTACGTAAAAAACTACAAAGAAAACAATTTATTTTTGATAGGTTACAGGGTAACCGAAATAAAGGGGGTGTAAAATTCTTAAAAACATCCCGTATATCAAAAACGAGGAGCCCTGAAAAATATTGCGTCATCTTTTGTTTCACAAAAAAGTAGTAGAGTGTTGCGAACACCGCATCCTTGTATCTTTAGTAATAACGGAGATACCCGGTAAAACCATCGACAAATATACACCGTGTACATGGTGTTCTATATGGTAAATGTTTGTGTCTATGTTAAGCCCTGTTGTGAGGTGGCAGTCTAGCGCAGTGTACACGTGTTCTCTTCGAATATCTCCGGTTTAATCCTGGATGGGTTTGACAAACCTATTTAGCTTGCTTAGTTGAAATGTGGCAACTATCAGCCATTCTCACAGAAAACAGTACTGATACAAAAGGATACCTGAATATGATACAAGACTCGGCTTTAGCAGCATCAGTAGCGGTTCGCGGTCAAGCCAAAGGGGGAGGGGTCATTATGAAAAACGCCACAGGGAATTGTTCTGGGGGCTTCGCCCTAATTTTGCTTTTTTTCTGGTTTTCTAAAGAACATACAAGATAACTTTTTTTAAACTTATTTTAAATTTTAAATCAACCCTTCGGTCTTTACATTTGACAAACGAGTTATAACACGTAGTTTGTAGACATAACATTCTTAACCTTTTGCACCACCATAATGTATACCTATAAGTTTAGTACAAAATAATGAAATTACACTCACTAAAAAGAAACAACAAAGAAATAACGAAATTGCTCTGAACTTCAGTTACACATTTAATATTGTATTATGTTAAATTTATACTAAAATAATACCTCCATTATCCTTCATCAATAATCCATATTATACAGCCAAAATTAAAATAGAATAAATGAAAATGTGCGACCTACGTCCAACCTGGAACCAGCCATCTCTTTTCCAAGCATTTAATATTTACGATAATGATGAAATGACATCTTTAAAGATTTTTATTAAAACCGGTTGTTGATCCGGTACCTGCTAACTTCGGGCTTCTCTTGCCCGCTTGCCGTAAATCGTCAGAGTTCGGATAAACCCGTATGCACTTAACGCATTGAAGATATTCACGGGTCCCAGCCCGATTTCCAATTGCACTGGACCCTTGATAAGGAAGTATAAGTTTACGGGGGGCGCTTAAAATATTATAGGTAAATTATTGTAGTAGGTACACATGTAAAATTTTTATTTTGATATTTTAGCCTGCCTTTCATTTGCATCACCAAATAATGGCTTTTGCCTTATTTTTTGGCTATACCTTCTTTCTAAATTTAGGAGGCCAGATGTATGAAAATGCTGTAAGTATTTTTTGCTTTTTCCATTTGTTTTAATGGTACATTTTAAACGTATCACCCTCGGACAATTTTCCTGAATTTTTTGTCCATGTATTTGTCAACATCCTATTTTTGTCTCCATTGGTTCCTAGTCTACACGATGCCGCTTTATAAAAATCAGTGTTTATATTTCTGTGAAATAAGCTAAATAAAATGATCTTTAAGGTTTGGAATTTAGATCACAAAAACAATAGTTTTATGTACTTTTCACTTAATGATGCGATATTGTTAATATATGCCCTTCCAGAGGCACTTATCTATAACGACGAAAAATCATTGCTGCTTGAAGAATACCTTTCGTGCCAGTTGAGCTCCTGGTATGATTTATTTTCATTCTATATATTTTGAAACGTTTAATTTTGTCACAATTGAGAGTATACCAGCTACAAACTAATTAATATTAGGAACTAATCGGAAAACTTTTGTCGGCATTTCTTTTCAATGATGCAACTTAAAAAAAAACAATACCAGTTGTTGTACACTTAATGGACAACAGTGTACAAATTTAATAGTAATGATAGATAGGGTAGTTTGCATGACCTGTATATGGCATTGGGATTACGTCACCAGACGAAAGTGTGTGTGGTTCTAGCTATATCTTAGTTAAATGGTTTTAATAGTTATTCAAATAATTTACCAGCTATAATGACAAGTGTTGTATCCACGATACACCCTGTATTTTCCTAAATTGATAATCATGTAACACAATTAAAAGCTTAAAACTTAAATCTCAGGAAGCTCACGTTTTCCAATAATTACCTTCTTTCAAATTACTATTTTTCTATCTTGAATAATTAATAAGATGAGGATCTCATTATTAATTCCATGATGCATTTTCCCCTAATAGTATACTTTCTAAAGTTTTGTTTTAATGACCATTATTCAAAATAAACAGTTTTTTTGTCACGTATGAATGTCCCATTCACACGTTCAAGCTTATTAATAAAACTGATTGGCCCAACCCAAGAAGCAGCATTATTTCTATTCACTTAGTTCACTCAAACGTCTCTTGTCTATTTATTGTTCGTATTTTTTGTTAATTATAAATAGACATGCAATAAACATCTTAACGACAATACGACTTACTAGTGACAGTTTTTTGCAAATAAACCAGTATCCCAACATAAAATTGGCGCAGTTCCGTAAGGGTGTGCAGAAATCCAAAATTCTGTAACAAGTCACGGTTTGTGTCGGGAAAGGCAACTGATAACCAAGCAAATCGGCGAGTCTCAACTTAGACTTCGGGACCAGTTCGCAACACGGGGAAGATCCTCAGCCAAGGCAAGCAGATCAATAATCCGAGAAGACGAACAATTTGCAAAGACCACTAGGGTAAGTCGTACTTTTCCTTTCTTTTTCCTATCCCATCATTTCAAATTTTTGCTGATAAGTTCTCTACATATTTTTATATCTTATTTTTTGTTTTTCTTTTTGATATTTTTTTCTTTTTGTTTCGACACTTGTACCTCTACTTTGTACTTTAATTTATATATAATATATACATAATTACATAAGAAAAATGGCAACTTCGTCAACCAGTACTGCAAATAGTACAACTCATGTATTAACTGATAATAATGACCGTACCCCTGCTACTCCTGCAGAAGTTATTTACAAACTATCATTTTTGAGTTCACTAATTTCAAAATCTTTTGATGGCACTCGCACCGAGTTACACGAATTCATTTCAAATTGTAATAATGCGTTTCGATTTGCAAATGATCAATAAAAAGATGCATTAATAGCATTTGTAATTTCTAAAATTACGGGTAGCGCTAAAGCTCAATTAAAAGGGTTGTTGTTACAATTATATTCAAACAAAAAACACTATACTCAATTAATGGAAGAACTTAATACCATTAGACAGAACAATAACGCGACAGTAAATTCTTTTTATAATAGAGTAGATAAACTTTGCACACGTTTATTGAATTGTCTAACATGTCAAAATGAAAACGAACGTGTAGGACGAGTCGAAACTATTAAAGAATTGTCATTACAAAGATTTATTTTGAATAGCAACCCGATATCTCTAGATTTTTATGAGACAAAGAACTAAAAACCTTATCCGATGCTTTTAATTCTGCTACTGAAGAAGAAAGAGCACTTCAAATTTCAAAATCTGGTTCTTCTTCTTCTTATACACACAAATATTGTAATCATTGCAAAACGAAAAGCCACTTTACTAAAGATTGTTTTAAGAGAATAAATGTACCAAGGGAAGTTCATTTTAATAAACCATTTTCGAATAACACCAAAGGTCATAAAATTTGTAATTATTAAACTAGGTAAATAATACAACAATGTGTAGAAATCTTCACTGAATTTTATTGTACCATGACAATTGTTTCGGCACACAGTGCCTTTATCAAATGGAGAAACCAAAGTGACTGAGGTATAAACATATCTTCCTAAATGTAAAAAATTCCACTTAAGCTAATTATCTAAATTATATTATATGGTGTTAAAATACCCAGAATATTAATGGATTAAATGCAAATAAAAAGGAGTACCTAATTATAGGCTTATGAAGGATGGGAAAACCACCCTTTACAGATTTAAATTTAACAATGGGGAACCATTTAAGTCCAACTGATCGTTTAATGAAATATTTAGTTTTTTGTGTTTGTTAATTTCCATACTTTCTAAAAAATTGAGTTTCAGAGATTTTTGTTCTAGGTGTAAAATTTCAAAATTATTGTTAAAACTATGCTGTTCCTCATTTAAATGTATTTTGTATTATTATGTATTGAAGATTTCTACACATTGTTGTATTATTTACCTAGTTTTATAATGGATCTTCATCAAGTAACGGCTACTAATTTTGTTCCGTTAAAAGAAAAGTTCCTTTTTAAAAACAGTTTTATTTCAATACAGAGAAGATGTTTACTGTAAGAGCTTAAAACAGAGAGTGATTTTAATATTTAATTAAATAAAGCATTACAATTCAAATATGCTGGTGTCATCACCAGATAAGGCTTCTAAGAAAGATGTCGTGAGAATCATCTAGGTCGGCAGGTTCCATGGATGTAACTCCTCCCTCCTTAAGCCGAAAAAATACTGGATGTATTTTGTGAGGAATTGGTTTCTTCGGTTTTGGCATCGATTGGGCCCTGGGATTGATTATTATTGGTTCTATTTGTCGTGTAGATTTTGAGTAGGGGTCTAAGTCGACTTCTGAATTTCCATACCATGTATATTGACAGAATGATAACTAGGATTCCTATCAGGTAATTCATAATATTTGAAGTTCGGTCCTGTTCTTCTATAGGAGATATTGGTGATAGCTGGTTAGCCATATCTTTTAATCTATAGATATCTTCAAAGTTTAGTTTCCCTAAGTCGGTTGTTTTGAACATTATCGATGAGGTAGAGTTTCCTATTTCTATATCCGGTAGGATTAATGGTTTTCCATGTTTAATTTTTATGTCGTTGACAAATTTCTTTGGTCCAACTTGAATTTGGCAATTTTCTTGAACTTTCGCCAGGGTAGGGAGATTGATTTTTATATACTGATCAATTTTGCATTTTGAAAAAAGACTTTCTTCTTTATTTGGAATTATAAGTACTTCTTCTTGCGTGATTTGTTCTGTTATTATTTCTTGTATATTAACTTCTAGAATAGGACAGTTGTCTAGCGTGAATCCATTAAGCAGTAGAAGGGCGCACTCGTCTTGGGGGTGGAAGTTTTCATTGCAATAGTAGTCCTCTTCAATTTGGGGGCAAGTATTTTCTTCAAATTGGGTTCTTTCTTTTGCTTGTGCCAAATAAGGATATTTTGGGACAAATATTTTGTGGTTTTGGATAATAGGATAAAGGTGGTAGAAGGTAAATCCTTCAGGACGGATTATAGGAACATGAATAGCGAACATCACCTTAGCTTTCGAAAAAGTAACCTGAGTTCCCAAAAATTGGTAATATGATAGTATATTTTCAAATTTTGGTATTTCCTCATTATTATAGATTGTTTTTAGATAATCTATCATTTGTTTTAATTCTAAACTTGAAACTATTGAATTATGCAGTGCATTTAATTTGGCAAACATAATAGCGTCCTCTAAGTTATCGATAAATGTAATTAAATTTTGACAATCTAAATTTATTTGGTGAATTAATCCCTGAAAACTTATGTAATCATTTAAATCATTAATTGATTTTTGAATGACGTCTTTAAATACTTTTATACCATATTGCAGTTGTTTTTGGTTTTCATTAAGAATCGATATTGTTTTATTGTAATTATTAATTAGGTTTTTTGATAAGGAAACCTGTAAATTTAATTCATGGATAATATTTTTCTGATTAGTTTCAAGGTTTTTTATATGTTCATCGTATCTTTTTCCATCCTCAGCGTCTAGTGTACCGAATAACCATTTATTAACGTTTCCTACAATATTAATTAGACCTCTTTTATTTCTTACGTGTGGGTAGAGATTCTCGAGTTTATCTTGTGTTGTTTGAATTAAAAATTCCGTTCTAAGAATTGCGCTTTCTGATAGTCCCTGATAAGAAATTGGATTTGTAGCGTTTTCTAACTTTATATGACTTTTTATTATGCGAAAGTATTTTTCTACGTTTGTAAGTTGTAACAAAATAGGTTCTAGATCTACATAGTGGAGAAATGTATGTTTTGTATATATAAGTTTAGCTTTTCCTACTTCTATGGGAAGAATAGGGTTTTTAAGGGTTGTCAGTTGTATGTCATTGGTGTTGCTGTACGTTTGAAGTACTTGGAGCGTCATGATCAATGTCAGGGTCGTCCTTTTCATTGTCTATCTGAAAATTCGGTGGTTGTTTAATTCGGGGTTTTCTAATGCTACTTTTATGATATGTACCCTTTTGAGTGATTAACTTGTTATCGGTTTGATTCTTAACCAAAAATTTTTTAAATTTCGGCAAGTCTTTGCCTCTGGCTTTTGTTTTAATATAGGCTTCATTTGAATGCGCGAAATCCGGCGGGTCGTCTCGGTTTTCGTTTCTTTTATTAATTAAGTTCTCTTTAGTTTCAGCGTTTTTTTGTTGAATCCTGCGATAAAGTTGTGCCGCGTTTTCTTTATGTTGTTGTACGTAATTGTTTGGACTATTAATGTGACCTTTTAATATTTCAAATGGTGTATATTTAGTTACACTGTGAATTGAATTATTGTATGCCATTATTACGCGTTTCATGAGTTGCGTGGGTGTAAAATTTTTATTTTCTTCTTTTAAACATCTATAATGCTCAATTAAGGTTGAATGAAACCGTTCAACAGGGGAATTTGAGTTGCTATTTTTTGGGGTAGTATAATGGAGTTCGATTTTGTAGAGTTTGCAAAAATCTTCCATTTCTTTATTTTTAAATTCTGTACCACAATCCGTTGTAATTTTGAGGGGTAAACCATGATGCGTAATAAAATTTAATAGGTTTTCTAGTATTTCTGGTCCCGTTAAGCTATTTATGTGATATGCTTGACCGTATCGAGAAAACGTATCTATTATTGTCAAAAATATCTCGTTCGATATTTTGAATGTGTCCATATGTACTAATTCGAGTGGTTTTGAACTCGTCGGGGTTAAATTAAATTTGATTACCGGTGGGTTTCTGTCATATTTATTGTTTAGACATGTTTCGCAATTGTTAATGTAATTTGTAATGTCTTCAGACATTTTTGGCCAGTAATATTTTCGCGTGAGTGCTAATTTTGTTTCATTGATACCCCGATGGCATGTTTTGGTTGTATGATACATTTCGAGTTTTTCTTTTTGGTCATTTAGTTTTTCTACGTCTTCTAAAAATTTCGAACATTGAATTAATTTGTATGAAGAATTTTGGAAAAGGTTCTGGACCGTAACGATGAATATTCTTGCTATTTCAGGTTCTCTGAAATACAAAGCAAATGTTTGTTTGGGGTCAATGAATTCTTTTAAAATCTTTATTATGTGTTCGCGTGGGTCTCTTTTTGATATTGTGACGTAAAGACGCGTATTTTCAAAGATTTTATTGTATTTACATTGAATTTTATTTATATCACCTACGGTAATAACAATTTGATTTTTAAAACTATTTAAGGACCGTTCTGATATAGGTATATTTATTATTGGGTGTTCTAATGAGGTATGTACCGTTTCTAAGTCGTCATCATTATTTTTTACAGGGGGTCGAATCTGTATATCAGATATTATATTGATTTTTTGTTTGTCTGTATTTGTTGGAATTTCGTTCCATGGTTCAAGGAAGTCATTTACAATTAATTGATCTAGTATTGGAATGTCTTGGTTCTGTAGATATTCGTTTATTATGCTGTCTACGTCACCGGGGTTATTGTCTGTAGACACTGTCTCTAAGGCGTTAATGTTATTGTTAGCGGGATATCTTGATTTGAATGAATCGACAAGAATAGGTTCAGTTAATGTCACGAAAATGGTTCTATCAGAATTATTCTGTATTTCTACGGGGGCGAATCCGTTTTTTGCATAAGATAATATTTGTGGTAGAAATAATATATCGATTTTACATGATCGTGTCAAAATTTCTCCCTCTGCTATGTTCACAGGAACATTTTTTATTATTTTTTCGTGTGGGTTTACCGAAAACGAAAAAGAAGATTCATGTACTTTTCTATAAAAGAAAGGTATTTCGATTTTAGGTCCGACCAATCTCGTATTACATAAATCTATATTAAGTTGCATATTAATTAGGTCAGTTAAACCTAATATTCCGTCAAAGTAATCGTGAAAGTCAAAAAGAATAAAGTTTATATTATAGTCTATACGGAATTCTGCGAAAGCCGGTATAGATGCTTGGAATTTAGTTACTTGACTTCCTAAGGCTGTTTTTATAGTATTGTTAGACTGATAAATACAGTGGGCATAAAAAGTTTCTGCAATTGATGGTTTTAGAATAGATCGTTGACTACCAGTGTCAATTAAAAGTTTTAAATTTGGATGTTTAATTTTGACATATGGAAGGGCGTTGCAGGAAGATATATTAATTTCTGTCATGTCGGTTCGTTTATTGGGCTCATTTCTGGAAAATTTTGGGTATGAACATTGTCTTCTTTGTCCATAATCTGTTTATTAAGTAATGGTTGTTCATGTGTCAATTCGGGTTGATTTTCATGCATTATATTATATTGATCGTAATCCGAATATTGCATTTCGTAGTACTGTTCATCAGGGGTCATTTGATAATACGGATAGTTAGCTGCATAACTACCGTGTGTTTCATATTCGTCGTAGTAAGTATTTTAGACATTTAAATCGCCTCTTTCTTCGTTAAAATAAAGTTCTTGAAAAGCAAAATTTGGTTTTTGATTAGGATATTGATTTCTAAAATGATTTTGAGGTGCATTATAGAAATTTTGTCGATTTGAATTTACCGTCGGGTTCCTAGAAGTAGTTGACATAGGTACCGGGCGTGGTAACTGATTTGGTGGAATTTGGTTAGGCCTGAAAACATTTTGGGGTTTGCCAAAAACTTGTTGGTTAGTGGGGTAGTTTCGCGGGGGCAAATACCGTGGTTGTATGTTTATAGGTCCGTGTGGAAATTTTGGTCTTTGAGGGAAGTTTTGTGGTACTATGTTTTGTGGCGTGTTAAAGTTATTATGCATTTGATGTCCATTCTGAAAATTTTGAAATTGTCTTGGTTTTTGAAACCAATTATCTTGTTTTTGCATTTTTGGCGTTTCGCCGAAACTGTTATACAATTTTTCAAAGTTTTCAAATTCGCTTACGTATGCCATTGCGTCTTCGAGAGTCGCTGGCTTTTTTATGTGCATGTTATTTTTTAATATGCCGGTGCATCCTGCAATGAAAGTATTTAAAGCCGTTTTTTCATAGTAACTTATATGACATAATTTTTCTTGGGCACTTAAATTATTATTATTGCTTATTCTTTGATTGACATTACTGCGTAATAATTGTATACGATTGCCAAAATTTAATATGTGTTCACTTTTATGAGGTTTAGTTCTAGTTAATTCTTGAACTAAACAGTCTGAGTCGGTTCTATCGGAAAAACCAGAAATTAATGCTGCGCGCAATTTCGACCATTCGTCTAGCTCAATGCGGTTGCCAAGCATTATTTCAGCTTTACCAGTTAGTTTTTCAATTATGCATTCCACAATATGGGTATTTAAGTCATTATCGTTAAAATGTTGATATTTGGCGACTAAGTCGTCACATCTTTTAACAAATTTGTTTAAATAGTCACTGTTGCCATCAAAAGGCTTGATATTTTCGATTTTTAGTTTAAATAAATCCCAATTCACAACAAGAGGTGTGGATTGCGTTTGGTTAGTCTGCTCCTGCGGAGTACTCATCTTTATTAATAAAATAAAGAACAAATGATAAACTAAATTAAACTGTAATTTATCAAATAATATTATAAATAATTATAATATTTTCTTAACTTTGAAATTTCAAAATACGAAAGATTCTTCTTTCTCTTTTTTTAAATTTCTTTGTTAAAAATTTAACTTTCCTAAAACTATATGTCTTCAATAGACGGGTCTTAAAAATAAAATGTCTACAATAGACTGATCCTAAAAAATAAATTGTCTACAATAGACTGAGCTAAGCTAGGTGATGTGCACAATGCACGAGCCTAAAATTATCCCTAAGAAACCTTATTCGGAGGATCAAGGGGCGAAAAGGAATTTGGCACTTACCGTATCTTCCTTTCCCGACTCTGCTGGCTGAGCTTCTCAGAAGTGGCTTCTCTGGATTGGTTGATTCTTTTGATAGTGCTGAAGGGTTGATACCACAATTCGACGAGTTTTTTCGATATGCGATCGGAAAACACGCTAAACGCACTATCCTACCGACTGCGCCAATTTTGTTCCGTTAAAAGAAAAGTTCCTTTTTAAAAACAGTTTTATTTCAATACAGAGAAGATGTTTACTGTAAGAGCTTAAAACAGAGAGTGATTTTAATATTTAATTAAATAAAGCATTACAATTCAAATATGCTGGTGTCATCACCAGATAAGGCTTCTAAGAAAGATGTCGTGAGAATCATCTAGGTCGGCAGGTTCCATGGATGTAACTTACTTCAATTGATTACTTTGTAATTATTGTAAGAAACAAGAGCATATTATTTCAGAATGTTTTAAAAGAAAAAGAGACAACGAAAATAAAAATAATTCTAATAATTCTAATAACACTTTACACGATGGTTTAAATCGCGTTAATTTAAACGAAGTAACGTCCGGGAACAGCGACGTTCAATCACAAAATATACCTTTACACTCCACAAGCGTGGCCTTAATAGTAAATATTGTCACGAAAATAGGGCATCACCCTAATTCCCTTGAACTGTTTTATAATAATTATTATTTTTACTTTGAATCTAGTCCAAGCTTGTTTTGCAAACTGCACATAAACATGGGTTTGTTTTATTTATACTGGTCTAATTAAACAAAGGACGACCAGTATAAATAGCAGATCGACAAGCTTGGACAGCACCCATCATCTTACGAGACCCATCCTCTTACGGTCTTAGTTGGGTCCGATAAGAGCTTCCCATACACATTTCGACCCCGCCACTGTGCAGACGCCAAGCCAGAAAGTTACGCCCCTATAGTTGGTTAAGTTCACATAATGTAAGTATGGTAATTTAGGACTGTGAAAGTGTCGTTTATTTATGTATCAGGTTTCCCGCTAATATTAATATACGTCTTGTTTTTGGAAGACTTGTCTACCATTCAATCCTTACAACCCCCCTCGTGACATTTGGTGGAGGCGCCGTGTTCGTTCTCGTTGGTAGGTTCTTCCTAACCTATCAAATAATTTATTTTGTTTTCAGGAGTGTTAGTGAATGTAAATATTTCCCTAAGGCCTGCTATAGTACTATCTTGTGCCAGTTTGCGCTGGCGAGATTAGCATTATTCAGACTTTTGCTGATAGTAATATTACCTTGTGCCTAGTTCACGCTGGCGAGGTTAATATTTCTATAGTCCTTACGGTTGGTATTAATTTCTACCTTGGGCCTAGTTAACGCTGGCGAGGTTTAGAGGTTTTTATCGATAGTATAGAGGTTTTTTTATTTTTACCAGTTACCCGCTGGCGAGCATAAGAATACTGATTTTTCACCCCCTATTATTTTCGTCATCTCCAGATATTATACGGTTCTTTTGAGATACGTACGATTGGTACTAATTCTACCTTGTGCCTAGTTAACGCTGGCGAGGATTTAGAATTTTTATCAGCGGTACATACGCTAGTTTTACTGTTTGTTGTGCCTAGTTACCAGCTGGCGACAAATAGTACACTAGTTGTTTATCTTGAATCAAAATATTTCATATTTTATTTCACCATATGAGTTCAATAGACACCAAAGAGAACGAAAAAGGCAAGAAAAGATAGGTCTTGTTGTTGCGGAAATAAAAATACGTAAGGAGACAAGTCTTCCAGTCACACCTACTTTTGAAAAATCTGAATTTTTTAGTTCCGCGGAAGATACGCGTGTAATCAAGTTAAAACAAAAATATTTGAGATTATTCGGAGACGACGAGCTCTGAATCATTAAATAATATTATTGTTTTTAAAGGGAAACTGCTGACCGTGCATAAGTAAATATAACTACACACATTTAATTATTATTCACAGTCAGGTCAAAATAAACAATTACAATGACTTCGTCATAATGCACAATATGAAACTATATGTTTACATTTCAGCCGGGATGGTAATTAACTAATAACTTACAAACGTTTGTTTATTTCAGACCTCACTTATTATACAGGGTATTAATTATATTTTATTTATTTTTTTTGGTTATTTGGGGAAATATATTTAATTCTTCTCCCTTTTCTTTATATTGGCGACCAATGCCTACTGACCCTGCGGAACGACCTGTAACTAGATCCACTAGTAACAAACATAATATATATAAGCTATCCATAGAGTCCGAAGACTCATTTCGACCCCGCCATCGAAGTACCGAAGTTCATCCAACTTCAACAAAGTTGGAATACAAAATATCTAAAAAACTACTCCAAATTACAAAAAAATATTAGGAAAAAACGTGCTCTAGACTTTCTGGGAGAAGGATTATCCTGGTATTGCGGCGTAGCAACCCAGCATAAACTAGACTCCCTAATAATGGACGAGAGTACACTTAAGGAACAAGTCTCTGAATTAAACAATGCCTTGTCTAAAAGTATATCTACCATTTCTCAAAGGTCTTCAAAATTTTTAGAATATGAAAACTCGGTGGCTATTGCTTTTAATACAACGGAAAAACATCTACACAAAGTAGAGACATATGACATTATATTATCGGTTCTATTGACACTACTATTATTTAGAAACCAACACCAATTAATGGTTTTGCCAAACCTAATCAACCCTGTGCATGGTAATAACGGCATTGACGAACATGACATTTTCTTAGGAATCCTCATTATAGCATTCATATTGTTTACCATGTATATTCTCACAAAATTTGTTTTAATTTTCCTCAAAGCCAGGAAGTCAAGGAAATACTACACATGTACAAAACGATTCTGATCAACAAGAATTTATTATAAAAATACCTAGTACGGAACTACAGATTCCAGTAGTTACAACGTTGTCATGCTCATTATCACAATTAAATAATATGTAATAAGTCTTTCTCGAATAACTACGGACATTTCTTAGATGCAAGAAAGTACTCGTCATTAACATCAAATTGTAGTTTCTATATATATTTTCTTATTATTTTTAAAATAAAATCATTCACCCGTGTTATCTAAGAGTGTATAAATATAATAAAACACATAACAACAAAATTAATTAATTCCATATCATCCAATACCTGACGAGGCACATAGCCAGAGGAGTAGTTGTTTTGATCTTTTACTTTTGGTTGTTTATCGTTTTATCTAAACAGACTCAATGAATAATTAAAATATAAATATTGTAAAGGAGTATAGGGGGACATGGAAGATGACTTTATCAAGTTGAATGTCTGCCTACACTCGGTGAATAATGAATAATGAATAATAAGAGGAATAATAAAAATTGTAGAAGGGTATAGGGGGACATGGAAGATGACTTTATCAAGTTGAATGTCTGCCTACACTCGGTGAATAATGAATAATAAGAGGAATAATAAAAATTGTAGAAGGGTATAGGGGGACATGGAAGATGACTTTATCAAGTTGAATGTCTGCCTACACTCGGTGAATAATGAATAATGAATAATAAGAGGAATAATAAAAATTGTAGAAGGGTATAGGGGGACATGGAAGATGACTTTATCAAGTTGAATGTCCGCCTAGATTCAAGAAGGGTCTGCTATAGAAAAATATAGCTAGTTTTTTAAAGTATAAGGGAGTAATACGATGTGAAAATACGATAATTTTCTAGAGTCTAAAAAAAATGTTTTAATAAAATATTGTAAAAAACAAGGGTGAATGTTGATAAAAACCAATCACATACTTTCTTGATCTAAGAATTCCCTCAAAATTTTATAGGAAAGTATCTTGTTTTTCGGGTTTCATTAAATTAATTACACTGTTAAGAAAAATATTGCTAATTAAATAGCTTTACTGGTCACATATTTTTTTTTTCTTTCATGTATGGATTCCACACGCTGCCAATACCTGAGCCAGACACACACCCACAAATGCAGCCAAAACTGATATATCATCATCCGCCATGCCCTGCAAACCATACAAGCCCATGGACCCAGCCACCTGAGCCATAGCGTCCACTTCTCCTGGAGGAGAAGGTGTAGTAGTCATCATATGGTCAGCTATGCTCAGCAGTTCGGCGGCCGAACTTCCAGGAGGGGGGGCCCCCACTTCAATAGGCCCCAGCTCCAAAACTATGACCTCCAACCAGGAACAATGGTTATGGGTTTCGTTCGGTACTACAGACATTTAATCAATGCGGTCCGGAACTACAAATGCAGTGACATGATGGACGGATTAAAGATAATAGTGATATAAGACAGTTCGTAACAGACAGACAGTGTCGGGTGTGTATGCGCTCAAAAACATTTCAAATTGGCGTGTATCGGAACTCCAATAAAAGATGTTATAGTGACCAGTAATTTAATAAAAGGAAATAGACGGTTTTACGGTTTATTTTTTCCATTTCAGTTTTGCTCTAAGTAGAGTTTATTTCATGCGAAGCATCAGCGTAACAAAAACCGTCTGTTTCTATTAATGTTGCTATTGTTTATGTATAAGTATTATGTATTAGTTTTATTTCTTTATAAGCTAGGGGCTAGCTTTCAGTGGTGCGGGGGATGTCACGAAAATAGGGCATCACCCTAATTCTCTTGAACTGTTTTATAATAATTATTATTTTTACTTTGAATCTAGTCCAAGCTTGTTTTGCAAACTGCACATAAACATGGGTTTGTTTTATTTATACTGGTCTAATTAAACAAAGGACGACCAGTATAAATAGCAGATCGACAAGCTTGGACAGCACCCATCATCTTACGAGACCCATCCTCTTACGGTCTTAGTTGGGTCCGATAAGAGCTTCCCATACACATTTCGACCCCGCCACTGTGCAGACGCCAAGCCAGAAAGTTACGCCCCTATAGTTGGTTAAGTTCACATAATGTAAGTATGGTAATTTAGGACTGTGAAAGTGTCGTTTATTTATGTATCAGGTTTCCCGCTAATATTAATATACGTCTTGTTTTTGGAAGACTTGTCTACCATTCAATCCTTACAACCCCCCTCGTGACAATATGACTCTCGCTCTGTTTATTCACCGCGTGGATCTAATGCAAAGGTTTCAAATAAACTTGTCTAAATTTTGCGAATATAAACTATTTAAAAGAATATAAAATATTTCTAAATAATAATGACAAAAATCCATATCTGGAATGTCATTGTTAAAATAATTCGTTTAAATTTCTAATTGATACTGGAGAATCAGTATCTCTCTTAAAAAATCACGAAAAATTAAATAATCTCGTTTATAATTTGAATACAAACGATAAAATTACTTTAACAGGCCCAAGTGCCAACGCACCTGTCGAGACATCAGGTAGCTGTGTTTTAAATTTAAATTTCTCCTCTCAAAAACTCTCCGCTAAATTTCATTTAGTAACCGAAAATCATAATTTGCCACACGATGGTATCTTAGGTAACGATTTTCTTTTATCAAACGGAGCCGTGATAAATTTAAATAAGTCACAATTGTTTTCTTGCATCTCTTGAAACACCCATTAAACTATTTTGTAAAAACGAAAATAGTTCTAAACCTTTTACGTTAGAGCCTCGATCAGAAACTGTCATTGAAGTTGATATTTTAAACCAAAATATAACCGAAGACATCTGTCAAATTTAGCAAAGTCTCTTGTAAAAGTAAATAATGGTAAAGCTTTAACGACCATCTTAAATACTGCAAATAGAAAATTAAGAATTAACAAAATACAATTAGAGCTCGAACCATTTCTAGAGAATACTTCTCGAATTTTAAATTATAATGAAAATAATTCATTTATAATTCAAGACAGGCTTAAACTATTAAACGAGAATTTACGCCTGACTCATTTAAATTGTGAGGAAAAACGGTCAGTCCTGTGACGAATATAATGATATATTTTTGTTACCAAATGATAAATTAACATGTACAGAAATCCTTAAACACGAAATTAGAGTAACTGATAACACACCGATCTCTTCTAAAATATATCGATTCCCAAAAGTTCATAAAAAAGAACTAGATAAGCAAATTAATAAAATGTTTAAACAGGGTATTATCAGAAACTCGTTTCCCCATCCAATAGCCCTCTCTGGATTGTTCCGAAGAAACGGGATGCCTCTGGAGAACAAAAATGGCGCATTGTAGTAGATTTTCGCAAATTAAATAACGTGACGGTGGGTGACTCATTCCCCCTTCCAAATATCGAGGATATCCTCGATCAACTACTCAAAATATTTCACCACCTTAGATTTAGCATCAGGTTTTCACCAACTCCAAATGCATAAGGATGATGTTTACAAAACGGCTTTCTCCACTCCTTCAGGGCATTACGAATATTTAAGAATGCCTTTCGGATTAAAGAATGCCTCTAGTACTTTCCAAAGGTTGATGATAATCGCCCTCTCTGGGCTTCAGGGTCTTCAATGCTTCACCTATCTGGACGATGTGGTTATTTCTGCTAGTTATTTGGAGGCACACTCCGATAAACTCCGTAATGTCTTTGATCGTTTGAGAACAAATTCTCTCCTCCTACAACGTGATAAGTGCGAATTTATGCATCAAGAAGTTGCTTACTTGGGTCATGTCATAAGCGATAAAGGCATATCGCCGAACCCTGATAAAATAAAGGCAATTAAAAATTACCCAACTCCTCAAAATTCAAAACAAGTCACACAATGTCTTGGCCTCATTTTAAAGACATCCTTACGAAGGAGCCCATCCTTCAATATCCTGTTTTTTCTGAAGATTTTCTGCTGACGACCGACGCATCTAACTATGCAATCGGCGCAATTCTTTCACAGGGAGAAATTGGCAAAGACCTCCCTATTGCATACGCAGCACGCACCCTGAATAAAGACGAATGTAATTACTCCACAATTGAACGAGAGCTACTAGCCATTGTGTGGGCTGTCCAACACTTCCGCCATACTTTTATGGTAGAAAATTCACTATTCTTACTGACCATCGACCGTTAACTTGGCTGTTTAATTGCAAAGATCCCAGTAGTCGTCTTATTCGTTGGAGACTAGAGCTCGAGGAATATTCCTATGAGATTCATTACAAACCGGGTAGAATAAATTCAAAGGTTGATGCTCTTTCTAGAAACCCAATACAATTAAACTCGTTAATAAAAAATGAAAAATATTCAGAACGATAAAGCGAATTTATTAAGTATCATTACAAGAATCAAAATATTCCCGACATAAAAATAATCAAAGATAACCTATTTTCTAAATTTCCTAACGCCTTAATTTATTCGAAAGATCTTGACGATAATAATACGTACTCTGAAAATCTATCAGTACTTTATGACTTTACTAGTCTACAAGGTGATCACCTCAAATAGAACAGTATGATTCTCTTCTATAAAACTAACATATAATGATTTATTTTATTCTTTGTTAAATCTAAGAAATTCTTTAAAACAAAATAAAATAACCGAGATATATCTAAAAAAAACCCAGTGGAAGAAATTCCGCATCTAAAACAAAACATGTTTAATGAAATGTTAGAATTTCTGTTCTCGAAAACAAATATAACAATTATATTAGTAAATAGAGCACGTTTTATGCCAAAAACTCGCGTGAAAAATAAAACAAATTTTTAGAGATATCCACGAATCTTCTCTAGCCGGTCATGCAGGCTTCTTACGAACTTATAAACGCATAAAAGAAAACTATAAATGGCCTAACATGAAAGGCGACATAAAATATTTTTTAAAACTATGTCAATCGTGTCAAAGAAATTAACACGAAAATAAAGCCGCACGCGCACCAATGGAGATCACTACTACCAGCGAACGCCCCTTCCAAAGGTTAGCATTAGATGGAGTAGGTCCTTTAGATCTAACAGAAAACGGTAATAAATTTATAATTACTATGCAAGACGATCTTACAAAATATTCTTATGCAGTTCCCGTCCCTAACCATGAAACGAAAACAATCGCAAATGAATTAGTGAAATTCATTACTATATTTGGAATTCCAGAAAACATCTTACCAGATAAGGGCACGGATTTTACATCAAACATAATAAAAGAAGTAAATAAACTTTTCAAAATAAAACATATCCTCTCGAGTCCTTATCATCCACAAACGAATTAAAAAGATCACATCTTACTTTAAAAGAATACCTAAAACACTAAATTAACGAAAAACATACCGATTGGGACGAATACGTTCCATTAGCCATGTTTACCTATAATACACATTTTCACAAATCTACAAATTTCAAACCTCATGGGCTCTTATTCGGACACAAAATTGTTATACCTAATACTTTAAACGCTAAACCAGAATTCAAATACACTTATAACGATTATCACTCCGATTTAAAACTAAAGTTCAAAGTAAATTTTTATGTAAAGAACGCATTGAATTATTTCAAAATTCACAGAACCCTTTAAACGAAAAATTTGATTCTTTAAGTCACTTAACGGGACACGGAATACAATTTGTTGCTAAGCGCTCCAAAAGAGGGTTATTCAACAGTCTCATATGCTTTTAAATGGCATTTTGGCACACCTGACGCAAAAGACGCGAAATATTATAATGATGCAATCGAATCTATTGCACAACAAAACCGATATGCAAATATTAGTTAAACAACAAATTCATATAATCTCCGATGCAATTTCAGACTACACAAAAGCGCACAAGCTCTTCGTTTAAACGAACAAAAGTTGAACGATAACATAATTTATTTTAATTTTAATTTACTATCTCATCTCATAAATGAAATAAATGAAGAATTCAACGTAATTATATCATCTATATTATTTTCAAAACAAAATGTTTTGCACCCATCTATTATTACACCTAGACATTTATTAAATGAACTTTCGAAAATTAGAATTAATGCCAATTTCGAATTTCCAATAAACAATAACAACATTGAAAATGCTTATAAATATTGTGAAATTTGTGAACTTTCAGTAATTTACGTGAACAGTAATTTATGCAATTTAAATTCCTTTAGTTACAAATAAACTTTATCAACTGTATAATCTTATTCCACTTCCTATACAGTCCTTTAACACTACCATATACTCATATATAAATCCTTCTTTTCCTTACCTCTTGTTAAGTACGACACGAACATTTTATGGGCACCTTAAAGACCTATCATCCTGTAAGAAGTCACCGCCCTCCGATTATATCTGCTCGCACATCACCATTCACCTAGTCAAGGAGAGACCTACCTGCGAAACCGATTTGAAATTACGACAACCGCAAAGTATACCTAAAAACTGTACGACGAAGACAATCAAATCCGAAATTGAAATATGGCACCCATTGTCACCAAATCAATGGTTGTATATCCTAACCGAACCAGTGGCGGGTACAGTTAGCTGCGATGATTCCACGCCTGTGCTGGATTTCGTACTACACGGCACCGGACTTTTCACCATAAAAGCAAAGTGCAAATGCTATACTCTGTCTACGTTATTGGTAGTCACATCAAATTTGTCTGCCAATTATAGCAATTTCATCCCATCAGTCGATATAACTAACGACGACTGTTGCGTCCAGGAACGAAAGTTTTTACAAAGTGAAAAAATGGACACAATCAAGCTTAACAATCTTAATTTAAATGAACTTCGTCATGCACAGCATAAATTACAACAATTCGACGACCAGCTTCGACAAAACATTAATCAACCCTTTATAGTTAAAGCGAAATGGTACAATGTATTCTTGGGAATAATAGCAACCGCTATCCTAATTATCTTATTCTGTTGCGGATGCTGTCGATGTTGTCACTGGAGACGTTTCCCATGGTTGAGACGACTCTTCAACTCTAATCGATGCCAATATATAGTTTGTATAAACAGTCATAACACCATAAGTAACAATGACGTACACTCCATGGATTGGGAGTCTCAACAAACGTTACGCAGACTCACCTCCAATGATGTATTATCCAACCTTCAAATGGACGTTGTATCGCTGAATGAAGCAGGACAGGCGCAAAGAACGGAAAATGTTCAAAATTTAAAAACTTCTATTTTATCCAATTTATTTTATTAATATAGATAACTTTGGTGAATTATTATTATTATCAATGCTTTTGCATTCTGTCATACATACTCTATACAGTGAGGACGTAAAGTAAGGAATAAATTCATTATTTCGCAAACTACAATTTTTTTAAAAAATGGGCTAAGGTATAGCACATGCTATATGAAAAATGTTTAGGATTTTCCGAAGAATCCGTACATGCAATAATATACAGTGGGTTCTATTTAAGAAAAAAAAATTTTGTGTCACTCTTATTTGCAACTCCCTGTATATCTACATTTTATGTCAGAATATGCGCGTTCGAAAAACAAAATCGAAGGGTCCAAGCGATTTTTTTAAAAAATTGTAGTTTGCGAGATAATGAATTTATTCCTTACTTTACGTCCTCACTGTATATATATTTACAGTATACTTTATAAAATATAATTTTATCATATTTTAATTAATATTGAATAATTAGGAACAAAATATTTTTTAGAATCTAGATATTTTCACTAACAACGATTATTACATCTATCTATATTTAAATACCTAGGATAAATATATCCAAATAATTAAGTTATTATTGTATTATATTATGCGAAACTGTATTAATTTTACAGATATAATATATCTTAAGGGTTAAATATTTAAGAAAAGAAAAGACAGAGACAATTTGCAAATTAATATTCATATGTCAACTTTTACTTTACTTATTGGAACAAACAGTTTTATGTTTTGATAGCGTGATTGCACCCTTATCAAAACAATTAACAAGGGAGGATTGTTGTATCGACCATACACCCTGTATTTTCCTAAATTAATAATCATGTAACACAACTAAAAGCTTAAAACTTAAATCTCAGGAAGCTCACGTTTTCCAATAATTACCTTCTTTCAAATTACTATTTTTCTATCTTGAATAATCAATAAGATGAGGATCTCAATATTAATTCCATGATGCATTTTTCCCTAATAGTATACTTTCTAAAGTTTTGTTTTAATGACTCTTATTCAAAATAAATAGTTTTTTGTCACGTATGAATGTCCCATTCACATGTTCAAGCTTCTTAATAAAACTGATTGGGCCAACCCAAGAAGCAGCATTATTTCTTTTCACTTAGTTCGATTCTATACTCAAACGTCTCTTGTCTATTTTTTGTTAATTATAAATAGACATGCAATACACATATTAACGACAATACGACTTACTAGTGACAGTTTTTTGCAAATAAACCAGTATCCCAACACAAGTCACAAGCCTCATATTTAATCTGATGCATGACATGTAAGCCCTAGGCCCTATGATGTCAGAAATATTGCGGGGTAGGATATTATCTATCACTAGTTGTACAGTAATAGATTATCCGTTCAGTCTGCCAGCCACTTTAATATCGTGGTTCAAATTATAAATTTATGGCAGTTAAATATAATTTAAAACAATTCCGTTGCTATGAACAAGTTTCTCCCAACTCAACAAACCAGAACAATCCATATATAATAATTTGTGATGTGATATACAACTGAACAACAATCCTTTATAATGAGGCAGTTTTGACCCTGGAGACCAGAGTCGTCAATTGATGCAAACTATAACAATATACAGTGAGTCCCAGAAGAAATGTCTAAATTCAGCGGTTACCCGTCGATTTTGATTTTTTAATTTTTTTTTGTGGTAATTTCATGTATACAGGGTAGCTTAAAAATAAGTTACGACCATCAACTTCATTTTTTCAAATGAAAACATATATTTTTTATTTCATTTTTGAATTTTGCATTGAATTCTAAGCATGTTTCATGTACCATGTCCTATACATAAACTCAACAGTTATTGAAAAAATTAGGATTGAACATATCATTTAGGGAATCCAACGATCTATCAATTCTTCTGGCAATATGGCATTTTGGGCTCCATAATAAGTAAGAGTGTACTGTCTCACTGTCACCGTTTATTTCCATAGAAACTGTATGACAATTTTATTTCAAATAAGTATAATTATTGTCAAGCGTAGTTTCAAAGTTGCGGTTTTCACAATAATGGTGAAGTTAACGGAACGGGAAAAAATTGAAATTCTATGCATGGTTGGGTTTGGTGATAAAACACGTACTCAAATAGAAACAGTCCAATTATTTAATGAAATCCATCCTGATCGTCCTCCCATATGTCAAAAGATGGTGAGTAGAATAGAGGCTAAGTTTAGAGAATTCGGTCATGTTAGAAATGTTGAAAATGAACAACTTGACGTTTTGCTTTCCTTGGAAGAAAATCCATGTACTCCCCTGTCGCACATTGGGGCCGATTTACACATGCCGAAATCTGTTGTTCACCGAGTAGTTCAAAAGCACAAATATCACCCATACAAAGTTATTCCAGTGCATGAGTTATTTGAAGATGATTTCGATAGGCGAAGTGAGTTTTGCGGACGCATGCAAAATATGTGCAATCTAGATAATAATTTAGTAAAAAATATTATTTTTTCGGATGAAGCTACGTTCTATTTGAATGGTAATGTGAACAGACAAAATTGTCGATATTGGGCAACAGAAAATACGCATTGGATGATAGAGGTTCACAGCCAGTACCCTAAGAAAATAAATGTTTGGTGTGGAATCGTACGAGAAAGAGTAATTGGTCCATTTTTCTTTGAACAGTCTTTAACTGGACAAGTATATCTCGAATTTCTCCAACTAGAATTAATTCCAGCATTAGTGGCTTTAGTTCCGAATCCATTGGATCCAGACTCCCCTGACGAAGAACTGATATTCCAACAAGATGGTGCTCCTCCGCACTATGCGGCCACTGTGCGCACATTTTTGGATGAAACCTTTCCCAATCGGTGGATTGGAAGGAGAGGACCTATCGAATGGCCTGCTAGGTCGTCAGACCTAACTCCGCTGGACTTTTTTTTGTGGGGTTATCTCAAATCAAAAGTATTTGTTAACAGGCCAAACAATATGCAGGAGTTGAAAGAAAGGATCCGAAGAGAAATGCGTGTCATAACTCCGGAAATGGTTGGAAACGTGCAAAGAGAGTTTATTGATCGTCTTGGATATTGTCAAGCCGTAAATGGCGCACATTTTCAACATTTAATTTGATTTTGTTGTGTTTTTTTTTAATAAACAGGTCTTACTTATAGATATGTTCAATCCTAATTTTTTCAATAACTGTTGAGTTTATGTATAGGACATGGTACATGAAACATGCTTAGAATTCAATGCAAAATTCAAAAATTAAATAAAAAATATATGTTTTCATTTGAAAAAATGAAGTTGATGGTCGTAACTTATTTTTGAGCTACCCTGTATACATGAAATTACCACAAAAAAAAAATTAAAAAATCAAAATCGACGGGTACGAGCGTTTTTTGAAAAAACTTACCGCTGAATTTTAAATGAATTTAGACATTTCTTCTGGGACTCACTGTATACAGTTGCGCAGCTGTTTCTATGAGCTTAATTCCTTACAACTGCACGGTAGGCAAAAAGTGCGCTTAACTCTTTATTGTGCAAATTTTCACTCATGAATTAGGTATCGTATTCTTAATTGGGGAAGGAGCGGTAGTGTAAGTAGAATCTTTAATTTGTAAAAACATGCTGTTGCTGGGCCAGCATATAGGGTCATGTCGAGAAGTTAAAACGGTAACTGGTATTTACATTTACGAAGTATGTCGTTTCGTTTATCGAGAAAAAGCCTATTTTCTGGACATCAGATCTGATCATCATCATGATACCAGACTGAAAACTCTCTTATTACCTGTAAGCCTTAGATCTGCCGAATACCAAAAATATATATTTTTTACAGGCTGTCAATTTTTCAAAAAATTAAGATGCCGTTAGCTTGAATATATATTGAGAAGGAGGTTAAAGGGTTATTTGTTAGAAGTCAATTGTTATTCCTTACAGGAGTTTTCTTAAGGCTTGTGACAAACATGATGAGCATCATATATCTTTTCTTTTATTGTATTTCGTTTTATATCACTTAGTCTGAATTGTACCCAGTTTTTAACTTTAATTTTGACGTTTTCTTCAATTATTACCATTTCTCTATGTTATGTACTGTTAAATTGAAGAATATGTTTAGCGATATCGCCATGTTTTGCATAAAATAATCGATCATAATACACTTTTTTTGTAATATTAAAAAATAAATAATACAAGTGTGTAACGGTCATATAAATCCAACTGCAAAGAATTCAATTGAATTTAGAGAACCGCCATTAGATTACATATACAAGGTAGGGACTTTAAATGGAACGTTGCTTATAGTGGCTCTAGGAATAAGATTTCTCCAAAATCCAAAAATACATGCTCAAAGATTTTTATGGGCCTTGCTTTTGTCATGTAAAAAAATGGGAGCCCAAATCTCTAACAAACTTTTCAAATTGGAAGGCACCATTTTTAACTTTTTGGAAAGCCTAGTGAAAAAGAATTTTGTCCCTATTTTATATTTTTACATCTGTCACACCATTTACACTCCCAAATATTGACAGCATTCCATTTAAAATCGCCACCCCATATATAAACATTTTGCAGAGTATGGAGATGTCAATGGCAATATATAATTTGAACTGGTATACTTGGAATGTAAAAAGTCAAAAAATGTATTTACTATTATATGCCTATACAACAAAAGGAATTAAGATTACATTCTTCTCGATATTCGACATTAACTTTGAACTATTTAAAAAGGTAATATGTATAAACTTATTATCCGAATGCGCCACTTAAATATCTTGGACACTAAATATAGTGTAGAAAAATTGTTTTTTTATATACAAATAACAACATACATTTAGCCTAATTGGTAAATCCGCATTGTGGTATTGGCTAGTGGGAATTAATACTATTTAATGAATAATAGAAAAGTTTTGGACTTGCATTGTCTTTATTTGTTATATATCACAACGTTTCAACTGGTGAGTATCTCCAGTTGAAACGTTGTGATATATAACAAATAAAGACAATGCAAGTCCAAAACTTTTCTATTATTCAAGAAACACCATTGTCTACAACGTTCAAACAGACAATACTATTTAAATCTAGTATGTACAGTACATACATTTATATTAATATAAAAATTTAAGAAAATGAATAAGACACAGAAGAAATGATTTTATATATCTTTTAAATCTACATAATTATAAACATATGGAACATTTTCATACCTAACGAAAGCTTCTTAAACTGTGAAATCTGACATTTAATACATTCTGTACCGTCACAGGAGATTTACTAAAAAATGGAATACCCATCGAAGCATCGGGTTTCGGATGCATGATGATTCACTTTTACGAGAGCTTAATTTGGGTAGAAATATTTCATTAGTTTTTTTTTTAGATCGTTCGAGCAACTTATTCCGGACTTAATCTTATGTATTCCATGAATGAGCGGTGGAATTAGTAAAATAAATTGTTTTGGTTATAAAATGACACTTTTGAATCTATGGTAATTAATATTAGGTATGGGTAACTTACGAGGTAACTTAGTATAGAGACACATGTTATAATTTATAATAAACTCCTGGACAAAATTAACGCAACATCATTAATTTCCCATATTTTTGATCCTATTTTTTTTCTGAATTTATGATCCGATTTGAATGATTTTTTTTTGCATTGTTGGTTGGTTCCTTGACGATGTCATAGTTTTCGCTGTTTATGATAAAAATTTGATTTTCGATTTATACTGGGTGTACTAGAAATGTTATGTTTTTTTCCGAAAATTCGTATCACCCTGTGGGGTATATTAGCAACCGAAACATATTTCATTTGATATTAAACGGTAGGTCCATCTTTCCCCAACACTTTCTTTTTTGGTTTACTTCATTATCTCTGTTATTAAAAGACACCGTTTTATAGCGTAATATGTTTTTATAGACTTTAATATTCAACACATTCATTGTTAAATGTTTTCAAGTAGGTTTCAAGATTAAAATACTCGTCGGGCAACTGGGCATACGAAACGAACGTTTAATAAGCAGTTTCCGAACAGTTTTTATCAGTATGGTGAATTTTATTTGACTTTTGTAACTTTGAAACACAACATCTGCTGATACATCGCTTGCAATGTCAGAAAAAGTCCATAGTGTACTTGAAAACATTTAACAATGAATGTATTGAATATTAAAGTCTATGAAAACATGTTACTCTATAAAACGGTGTATCTACTTTAATAACAGAGATTATGAAGTAAACCAAAAAAGAAATTGTTGGGGAAAGATGGACCTACCACTTAATGGCAATTTGTTTCGGTTGCTAATATACACCACAGGGTGATTCGAATTTTCGGAAAAAAACATATCATCATTTTTAGTACACCCAGTATAAATCGAAAATTAAATTTTTATCATAAACAGCGAAACCCATGACATTGTCAAGGAACCAACCTACAATGCAAAAAAAATCATTCAAATCGGATCATAAATTCAGAAAAAAAATAGCATAAAAAATATGGCAAATTTATGATGTTGCGTTAATTTTGTCCAGGAGTTAATATACCCCGCCTGCCAAAAAAAAAACAGATTAGGTGCATAATTTAAACGCATGGAGACCAATTCCCTATGCTACTTTCTGATTTTTACATTTAAAAAAGCTAATTTTTTTAAATTCGATAACTTTTGCCACAAGGCATTAAACAAAAAACTGCCAAGCTTGATTTGAGATATTTGCCTAGGATTTAAAAGGTTGTTTCACTTTTACGTCAATTTTTGTTTTAACAAAATGCACGCATAAAACCATGTTAAAAATCCGAAAATTTTATTCAAATCGGTTGAGCTTCATTCAAGCTATAGAGTTTCAAAAATGAGTGTAACAACACCGTTGGCCGATTTTTGTTAGCCAGTTTGCTTGGATAAAAATCTTATTGATATCATGTTCTATATACTTCTTCATGCCTGTCAATTCTGTCAAGTACAAAATTTAATAAAAACTCAATCGGTGAAGGAAAGTCTATAAGAAATAGAGATTATATTGAAAAAAGAATTATGAAATGAAAAATTTTATTTAGAGTTACTAAAAAAAGTAACTAAAGTTACTAAAAAAAGTAACTCTAAATAAAATTTTTCATTTCATAATTCTTTTTTCAATATAATAGTTTACTATATTTTTTTATAGTAACATTACTCAGATTTTTATTAAAAAATCTGGAAAATCACCTTTGTTTCAAATTCTAAATTGAACTTATTGCCCTAAATTGAAAAATTTGCAATCTTTCTAGTAACGATAGTACAGACACATAGTTAATAGAGGGACCGGGGTACAAAATTTTCATTAATTTATCACATGTCGAATTTCTAAAGTGAAATGTCTAAGCTAATGTCCCGTTAAGCGATGTTGGTTCCTTAAGACATATACAGGGTCCGAAAACGATGCGTGGACGGAAGATTAAATCGTTATCGAAGAACTTATCAACAATACTAAAACAGCTTGAGATATTGGATTAAAAGCGGCATGTTTTAAAAATATTTCACATTATACAGGGTGGCCCAAACAAGTGTGACAGCATAAAGTTATATTTTTTTCAATGGGACACCCAGTATTTTATTGCATATTTAGGTTCGTATTACTATTGTTTATAAGTGCCTCATATTTTATTTAATTGGGTTTTGCAGTTTCGGAGAAATAAATTAAAAACTAAAAAAAAAGTTTTGCAGTCCTGAATAAAAAAATTAAAAAAAAAACAATCCAGAACTATTTTTTTAACCTCGGTAGTGAGTGAAACTTATGACAAGAGGTCTAGAGATACTATGAATGTAATTGCGTGTATTTATTTTATACAGGGTGTTCATAATAAGCTTTCAGAAACCCCACATTTTAAAATAATTTTTCTCAAGTTTTTCAAATGGAACCCCTGTATATTATTTGGCTATTTAACGTAGAATTCATAGACAATTTTTTTTGTAATACAAGCATATAAGTTATATCCAGCCGTTTTCGAAATAATTATAAATATCATAAATTATGTTGTTTATATAGAGTTTTTATTGGGAAATTTTGTTATAGGCGACTAGACTAATAATTGTAAACTAAAGTAAATGTTCAAAATAGCTTCCTTTTACTCTTAGAGTTTACCGTATTTTAGTTATTTCGATATAAATTTTAAAAGCCTACATTTTTGTTACTTTTATTTATTTAATTTATTTTTTATTCTAAATCGAGTTGCAATGATTTTTTTTTGTTTAGATTGTTACTATGACAGCCAAATAAAATTATTTACATTTGTTCAGTCGTCGAAATTAAGTACTAACTTACACAAAATGTCGAATTTTACAACTTTAGAAATGGTAAATATGATTTTTATAGTGGGTGAATGTGCAAGAAATTGCCTCCTCGCGAGCCTAGTGTATGCTGAAAGATATCCAGATATTGAGAGAAAGCCGAGACCAGAAACCTTCGAGAAGTTGTTGCAAAGATTTGTAGCAACAGGAAGCGTTGCGTACACAAAAAGGATGATAATCAACAAACAAACCCGTTATTAATGAAGAAAATGAATTAAGAGTTCTGTTGGCAGTAGAGGAAAATCATAACGTAAGTCAGACTTGCATTTCTCAGAAAACCGGTGTTAAGGAAACAAGCGTGCGAAGTATTTTGAAAAAGTATAAATATCATCAGTAAAAATATAAATATCATTTTACTGCAAACTGCAAATGTAGATGCCGACACTCTCCAAAACTTCTGGTTTCAGCAAGACGGCGCTCCCCCTCATTACTATGAGCCGGTGAGACAATTTTTTAATCATTGGCGAGGTAACCAGTGGATCGGACGTGGTGGACCAAAAGCTTGGCCTCCTAGGTCCCCTGATTTAACATCCCTTGATTTCTACCTCTGGGGATATGTCAAAGAACAAGTCTATGCTATAGCTCCTACTAATCGAGAAGATATGAAAGATCGCATACGAGAGGCATTTAGAAATATTAGAATAAGAACTCTTCAAGATGTCCAGATAAATTTTGGTCGATGGCTACATCTATGCCTTTGAACATATAATTAGAGCAAGGCAATAAATTTCGATTTACCGCCTCATAAGGGATTATTTAGTTTCACCTTGTCAAAACCTTTGTTTTCTTAAACTTTTATTCTTTTCAATATTTTGTTAAGTTTAATCCATTACAAATGTTACGTAATAAATGAATTAAATTATATTTAGTTTATAGCAAAATAAAAAATGAGGAATATCATTTAATGCTAGGTTATTAAAATAGTATTAAGAAAATGAACTTATGCATAACAAATGTAAACCATTAAAAGTTACGGCTAGATTTTAAGAAAAAGTAGCAAAAATGTGGGCTTTTAAAATTTATATCGAAATAACTAAAATATGGTAAACTCTAAGAGTAAAAGGAAGCTATTTTGAATATTTACTTTAGTTTACAATTATTAGTCTAGTCGCATACAACAAAATTTCCCAATAAAAACTCTATTTAAACAACATAATTTATGATATTTATAATTATTTCGAAAACGGCTGGATATAACGTATATGCTTGTATTACAAAAAAAATTGTCTATGAATTCTACGTCAAATAGCCAAATAATATACAGGGTGTTCCATTTGAAAAACTTGAGAAAAATTATTTCAAAAGGTGGGGTTTTTGAAAGCTTATTATGAACACCCTGTATAAAATAAATAAACGCAATTACATTCATAGTATCTCTAGACCTCTTGTCATAAATTTTACTCAATGTCGAGGTTAAAAAAATAGTTCTGGATTGTTTTTTTTTTTGATATTTTTATTCAGGACTGCAAAATTTTTTTTAGTTTTTAATTTATTTCTCCGAAACTACAAAACCAAATTAATTAAAATTTGAGGCACTTATAAACGATAGTAATACGAACCTAAATATGCAATAAAATACTGGGTGTCCCATTTAAAAAAATATAACTTTATGCTGTCACACTTTTTTGGGCCACCCTGTATAATGTGAAATATTTTTAAAACATGCCGCGTTTAATCCAATATCTCAAGATGTTTTAGTATTGTTGATAAGTTCTTCGATAACGATTTAATCTTCCGTCCACGCTTCGTTTGCGGACCCTGTATAGCTTCATATTTTAACCCTTCTATCGCATCGCATTTACCACTATTAATAGATATCGGGACCAAAAAAAGATATTTGTTTGAAATGTTAGTAGTCGCTATAAAAGATGAACATCTTTTTAATGGAAATATCTTGACATAACTTCCAGTTTTACGGGAAGTTAGGCTTAACATTATTATTTTAAATAGAATAAACTGTATATTTTGCCATTTTTTCATTCTACGGTAAGAATCCAATTAACTTTTGTTAACAATTACCTATACCCATCTACAACCATTTCTGAGAAAAAATGCATTAAAGAATTTTTTATAAAAAAACATGCCAAAGATAGATTTATTTTTATTTCATAAAAAATACTACGTAATTTTTATACAGGTTATTTTAAAAATTGTGCCTTGTGGTTTAAAATAAATAATTTTTTAAATTTTATTTTATTTTATCATTACATGTCAAATTACATTCTTTAACTAATTGCTCACTACATCAATACATGTTCCTATCTTAAGCAGTTATGTTAAAAAGTTGACTGAAGAATTTATCATAGGTATTAACAGACCCAGTACCTTTGTAATATTTTTTTATAAAAAATTTCTTTGGACGGCTATAGGAAACTGTTAACAAGAAGTTAATTGGATTCTTACATAGAATCGAAAAATGCCAAAATATACAGGGTGTTCTATTTAAAATAACAATGTTAAGCCTAACTACAGGTTGAACCGAAGGCGTCAAAATATCTGTATTTAAAAAAATCGGCATCTTTTATAGCAATTACCAATATTTCAAACAAATATCTTTTTTTGGTCCCGGGATCTTTTAATAGACCACGCATATTGAATGACCTTGTATATTGCCTTAGTTATAAATATTCTTAGTGTGTGTAACAATATTATTCGACGTGTTCATTAATTCACGTATAAAATCTTCAAAAATTACAATTATTAGAGTTACAACTTTTTAACCGTCCTAATTTGACAGTAAGAGGTTTAAAATGACAAGTCAATTAAGTTTTGTAGAGTAATTCAGTTTTTAGGTTCTCTTTAAATTTGTAAAGAAGTAATTATTGTGTTTTTAAACAGAACTAAAACTATTTTCGCAACAACATCCCGGTTAAACAACTAAACTGAAAATATATGAAATTTACAACGTAATTCGTCGTTATTTATAAGATTTGTCTTGTTAATTTCTTCTATAGATATTAGTTATAAAGAAGATATATAAGTGGAAAGTAGTGCCCAAAGACTTAATTTAGCTAAAGAAATTATAATATTTATTCATTCAGCTGAGATTACAGTTTCACACTCGTTAAAAGGAATTTGAATTACTACGTTTTATTTCTGTTATAAAAATTCTGTATAATTGTCCAATATAAAATAAATTAACTTACATTTTTAATAGTTACAAAAAGGTAATTTTTATTGTCTGTTGAAAATATCACTGAACAATGTTGAGAGGTGTCGTGCAAACAGTTTTTAAAATCAAATTTTTTTATTATTGCCAGGAATCAAACCTGCACATAAAATAGCTAGGCTCTCAGGGCAGTGAGTAAAGGAGCACAGCAAGAAGATATTTTTAATTTCACACTGCACTGCACACTTGCCACAACAGGTCATAAAAAAAATTGAAAGGAAACTAGTAAAAGCATAAGTTGTTTGAATCCTTCCTTGAGATGTATCAACTAACTAATCTCTGTTAATAGTATGATGTGTATTTTGCCTGTTGTTTAATTTTCTGCAAAATAAAAAATTATGATTATTAAGCGAAATTTTATTTATACCTCTAGAGATCCACCTTCAAGTGTATTATAAAGTCATCCTTAAGAAAAATTACTGATAAGAAGGCTGTGAACTTGTTAACCATGCGGTAGATAAATCAGTTAGTTCTTGCAGTGGTTATCTGTTCAGCAAAAATTTTATAACGGCTAAACAGAGAGGTAATAAATTAAAAAAAAAAACTAACCTTTTGCAGGATTTTATTTGTATAAAAACAAATCCTGCGTAATATAACATTAGAAAAATCAATAAACAATAATAAATTAAAAATCGAAATAGGAAGCAAATAAATGAATTATTAATTGAAAAATTATTAATTTATGAATCGAGTTTTAGTGGTCGACACTATACAGGGTGTCCCATAAATTAACGGCCATAGAGCAACTGGAGATACATACTAATAATCATCAAACTAGACCAATTAAGTCATATAAGTTTTTTCAAATGTTTCTCGTTCTACAAATACAGGTTGTTGAAACTGAAAGGTCATTCGAAAATCGGCCACGCCAAATTTGAGCTATGATATTTTTATGAATAAGAAGTGAGAATTTCTAGAAACTTCACATTAGAGGACGCTAGTTACATGCACTGGGTTTAATAAATCTATGATTTCTTTCCAACCAGTTATTACGTATTTTTTATCCAAAATTCTCAAAGAAGGGTAATTGCTAAACTAAGAACGTATACTTGGCCCAATCTTAAAATCTCTAACCGTTTTCCAGATATTTCTATTTAAATATCACAGTGCATCAATAGAAATTAAGCAAAAAGTTCTACACACAAACTTCAGCAAAAATTAATGATCTTCCCATATCCGGTATTAAATGAAAACGACAGTGATAATTCGAAGAAATTTATATTTTTAGTTATATATTATATATTTTACGTCCACTCTCGTTTATAAGAACAAAATTATAAGAAAGAATTGAATATAATCTAATAAATAACAATAAATTAGTATCTAATAACACTAGACAACAAATTTTAGGTTATTGGTTGTATAATGTATCAAAATGCATTTTTCTTGTTAATTTTGAGAGGCTGAATACAAAAATGATAATGAAATTAAAAACTTAGTTGCAGTTTTCAAAAAAAAGTTTTTTATTTTATTTTTAATAAAATAATAAAACCTAGATAATTTCACACTTTTAGAGTCACTAAATACGCTATCGTTTGGCTATTCTTTTGTGAATTGTTTCTGGAGCATCTCTAACAACCATGGAAGCATTCCAGTTTCCCTGGTACCTGTTCTCCATTGTTAATATATCCTGATGGAAGCGTTCGCCGTGCTCATCACTTACAGCTCCACAGTTGTCAGGAAAAAGTTCAGTTAGGAGTGTAGGAAATGGATCTTTAGAGACATATTGCAACCCATTTTTTGATACGACGACAGCATATTTTTGACAAGAGTAACGTAAATTGTCAGCTTTTTTATTTCCCAAGAAATTAGTAATCACGAGACGAAACTCATTCCAAGCATTTTTTTCAATATCTGTTAGAGTGCTGTCAAAGTGACCGTCTTTCAGAATATTTCGATTGTGTGGCCTTATACCTTCTTTAATTTTTGGTTCACTTAGCCTCGGAAAATGCTGGCCAATGTCTATTCAGTGCCTTAACAAAGTTTTTCATTAGGCCCAATTTGATATGCAGAGGTGGTAACAAAATCTTTTTGGAGTGTACCAATGGCATATGTTGCACATTCTTTTGCCCTGGATCTAATGATTGTCGAACGGGCCAGTATTGGCTATTGTAATGAAGTGAGCTTGTCCGACTGTCCCAATTACATAAAAAACAACAAAACTTGGTGTAGCCTAGCTGCAACCCAAGTAACAGTGCAACAACCTTTAAGTCATCACACATCTGCCATTGGTGCTGGTGGTCATATTTTATGGTTGTCAATAGGATCTTCATATTGTCGTATGATGTCATGTGAACTACATATCCGAAAGGAATAGACGGAAGAATATTACCAATATGCAATAGTACTGCCTTTAAACTGAATGTTGAACTATCTGTAAGAAATATCCATTCCACTGGTTTATAGTTTATATTTAAAGCCGCCAAGAAACCGTCAATCTTATTGCAGAAACCAAGTTATTTTCCATGTCAAAAATGCTGCTAGGCCTTTATGGCGTTTACGAAAAACACTTACAGAGACATCGTCTTCTAATAGGGTCCACTGCTGCAAACTTGATCCTACTAACTCTACCTTACTTTTGGAAGTTCTAGATCTCTCACGAGAGGACACAATACCGACTGAGCAGGTACTACTGGTTTATTTGCCCTTATTATAGTACCGTCCTCAGGAAAACAATAAAAATGGTGATAAACAAGTGTCCTTTTATCCGCTTAGTCCTTTATTTATTTAACATAGGGTAGTAAAACACTATTTATTTGCCGCTTAATTAAAATTTCAATATTATCGCTTTTTAGGGCGGTTTCGGCTCAGTCGGAATTGTGTCAATATCCCGATTTAGGTAAATTTAATTAAAACTCATTACTTCGCGCTCTTATATTTGTGAATAGATTTTTATTATACGGGACTGTTCAGTACAAGGCGGACATGGAAGTGGATTTACATGGGTTTAAATGGATATCACTCTTATTTTAAGTTCCTTGTGGAACGACCTTCCCGAGGTCGTTTTTCCCAACGAATATAACCTCCAACGATTCAAAACCAACGTAAATCGTTTTTTGCGCACACGCACCACTCCCAGAGTGCCCTAAAGGATTTTTCCTAAAGTGCTTGTGTTTATTTTCGGTTTTAGCACACCTAAAATAGTAAGATTTAGTTGATTTTATTTTATATACATTTTCGTTGTTGTCGAGTATAATTGACAGACCAAGTAATCAATAAAAACAATTTACTAAAGCCATTAGTTCAGTAAATCCAATATGAGAAATAAAAGCTAACCTAAACGAAATGTGGGTTAAATAAAAGCTTAAATCTGGAAGCTATCCAAAAGTATACATATAATAAACAGGCAGAAGCTTTGAGAAAAGACTTAAGGAACACCAAACTAGTTATAATAAAAAATTTATAGATCAAACGAACTTACCTGAAGTGAAGTTCGATCTTAATTATATGTAGGCCTCATCGAAGTAAATAAACCACTGTAGTATCCCTTACTACGTGACATTCCACACACTTGCTTAAGCAGAAAATCAATATTTCTGGGTACTTCTTCCCTCTCCGCACCACCATATATGATTCAGTCTCTTTAAAGCCTATTGTTGCATCTATAGGGGTAGTGACCAGGGTTGGGCGGGAGTTATTTACTTCGATGAGGCCTACATATAATTAAGATCGAACTTCACTTCAGGTAAGTTCGTTTGATCTATAAATTATATTTTGGCCTCATCTCGTAAATAAACCACTGTAGATGTTTAAAGCTAATGCAACAATCATTTATATTGCACCCCATAAAAGGTAGTGAAACTAAAAAAGTGAGCACAAAATTTTAATATTAAAAAATTAGTTTTGTTTGATACTCTTACACCTACGCCCATAAGGGTAACATTTTGAATCAAGATATAGTTTTACAGAAACAAAAATGCTCAATATTTCGTTATGAATATAAAAATAGAACGCATTAACCTATATAACAAAATACTAGGAACTAAAAACGGAACACAAAAAATTGTTGTTAGTTATCAGTGGGCGATTATAAAATTGTGCAAAAACTTTTGACTTATCAGACCACCCCGCTGATAATCTTATTACGTCGACATTTACTCCCTTTCGAGCGGCTGCAGATGTTGCCGCATGCCTAGTGGTATGTGCGGTGAATACTGCGGTATCCACCCCACTTTTCGATATAATTGTCTTCAGCCATCTACTAATTGTCTGTGAGGTAGCATTACGTATTGGTTTTTTATACGTTAGTAGAAGGCTAGTAATTTCCTTGTTCCGAATGTCTTTTGTTCTATCTAGGTATACAAGAATAGCTTTGCAAACACAAATATTTGAATCCTCATGAAAAAACGGCAAAATGAGAGTGGGCTGTGACTTATTAAGGCCCGATGTTTTTAATCTTTTTGTTATATTAATTGTTATTTCTGTTGATGTTTGGACAATATTTTTTAATTCTATGCTAGCCAAGGTTTGTACGCTTTGCCCTGTGGCTAATGCTAAAAGAACTACTACTTTATGAGTTAAGTTTTCTAAAGTTATTGTGTTATTGGGCCACTGCCGAACGTAATTTAAGACTATTGCAGGGTCCCAGGTAGTCGAATATTTGGGAAGGTTTGGCCGTAATGCATATGCCCCCTTGAAAAAATGCTTTATTCTAAGATCGGCTGCCATATCAGGCTCAGCAATCTGTGCTATTGCCGATCTATAAGAATTCAGCGTGCCGTATGAAACGCCTCTTTCAAACTGTAAACCTAAAAATTCTAGCACAAGCGGTACACTAATAGCAAAAACACTTAGGCCACGAGATTTACAGAACTGCCACCACAGATTTAACCTATAGTTATACATGATTCTGGAACTTTCCTTTTCCTGAGAGCTTCCCTGATAAGGTAGCGACCACCAGGGAAAGATTCTTCCACAGTGGATGGGGAGTCCTGTCAAATGACAAAAGAAGGTATTTATGTGGTGGGAGTATGATGACATCTGAAGTTGATAATGTCATAAAGAGAGGGTACCAGGGCTGAGAGATCCAATAAGGCGCGACTACTATTCCGTCCGCTTGGTCTTCAATTGTCTTTTTCAATACCGCAGGGAGTAATGAAAAAGGCGGAAAAGCATAAAAGTAAAAGGCGTTCCAATTTAACGTAAATGCATCAACGGCATAGCTATCAGGATCTCTCAGCCATGAAACAAATTTTTTACACTTAGTGTTGTGTCGACTGGCAAAAAGATCAATTGTGGGATTCTTAAATATTCCTATAATTCGGTTAAAATGTATATCATTGAGCTCCCACTCTGTTTCTATGTTTAAATTTCGTGACTCTATGTCCGCTTCAATATTATTTTTTGAACTTATATACGAAGCAAATACAAAAATGTTTCTATTTTCACACCATTGCCAAAGTGTTCTGGTTAACCTGTTTAATCGTGGAAACTGTACACTGCCCATCCTGTTAATATATGCTATGGCTGTAGTATTATCAATCCTGAGAAGTACATAACAGTTGTATAAATTCTTTGTGAAATATTTTAATCCAAAATAGGCCGCTAAGAGCTCGAGATAGTTTATGTGTAGAGTTTTTTCCCTGTTATTCCAAAAACCGTGCGACCCTGTTCCCTTACAATAAATTCCCCACCCACTTTTAGAAGCATCCGAGAATATCTCTAAGGCAAAATTTTTTCCCGATATTAAGTTCTTAGAGCCAAGAATGTTATCTGACCACCAGTTAAAATCGGCAGTTAAAGAAAATGCTATATGCATAACGGCGTTATAATTTCCCTTTGATTTCTTAAGGGCTAGAAACTTCTCTCTTTCAAAGAATTTTGTGTAGATCCAACCATATCGAACAGCAGGGCATGCAGATGTAAGTATGCCAATAAACCTGGCAAATTGTTGTATTTTGCACCGTTTTTTCCGTAAAAATTCCTTACATAGTTTAACTATTTTGACTTTCTTCTCCAGCGGTAGAGATGTTGACATATCCCTGGAATTATAAACAAAACCAAAATATTTACAAATGCTTCTGGGTAGTAAGGAACTCTTTGAGTAGTTAATAATAAATCCTACCACAAGTGGGGCACAGTTAAGACCAAAAGGTAAACAGTTATATTGGTAAGTGTGATTGTTAAACTTAAACCTTAAATATTTTTTATGTGTTTTATCTATTGGAACCAAAAAATATGCGTCTTTCAAATCTAACGTAGCCATAAAACAATTTTGTGATATTAACCTCGACACTGTTCGGTAATCCTCTAACTTAAAGTGTTTAACTGGAATATACTTATTTAATGACTTTCGGTTAAGGATTAATCGTTTGGAGCCATCAGGCTTAGGTGTTAAAAAAATATTAGACAAGTATTGGCCCTTACTAGGCTTAACCTTGGAAATAACATTTTTTGATAGCAGTTTGACAATAGCTGACTCTATTTCTTTATGTTCCATAAGAGACCACGTTGGTCCCTTAGGCGCTGTGGCTTGCATGGGTCGTTTTACACAAGGTAGTTTATATCCTTTGATATATGACAAAACTTGAGGTTCCGCTGTAATAGTGCACCACTCGTTATAAAAGTATTTTAGTCTACCACCCACCTTCTCAGTTAACGACGATATTTCGCTTTGTTTCTTGGAGCATCCTGCTTCCAAGCTCTCCTTTCTTTCTCTCGTTGAACTGGGCGCTGGGGATAGGGAACTTTTCTTTGAGTCAGTTTTGTTCCGCCCTGCCTGCCTCCCTGAGTTGCTTGAGGGGGACCTCTCGAGTTTAAAGTTCGTGTTGAACTCGTCGAGGCCTTGCCGAACGTTGTAGGTTTTTGGGGTTTTAACTCTTGGCTAGAGCGCGCCAGTTCCTTCGAGGTCTTCCCCAAAAAGCCACGTATCCACTGGTGCTGTCTCTAGGGTGGTCCTAAGATTTTTATTTAGCGTTATAGCTGCCAGCTCTCTACGAGATGTTGTTTCGCTATGTACAATGTCCGCTAATAGCCTGCCAGCGTCACTCAGTCTTTGGATATGAGGCAGATTTGCCCCTCCCCCTCCTTCTCTTAACATTGCTGTCATGACCTGGCCAATAGCTGTAGTAGCCGAACAGACACGTGTCTGTAGTCCCGTTAGTCTAGCATCACGGCAGGCTACCGGTTCAGTTAATGCGGCTAGTACAACTGGATTTAATTTTGGGGGAGCAAGCATCTGGCAGTTTTCGGGCACTACGTACTTCTTAACAAGGTCTGAACGGCTCTTCCTCCTCCAGACCACTCTTAATAATGGCTTCCCATCTAGAAGCTAAATCCTTCTGGAGGGGGGGGCCAGATCGGGTTTTGATGGAAACATCCTTTCCTAGCAGCGACAGGACTTCACTGTCAAGTTCGACAGTGATACAAATATCCTCGGCGGAAATTTCCTCGCCCTCCCCTTCATCATCTAGAAAGGGAATAGAAGACAATAGTTAGAACTAAGAACGTTCTCAGCTTAAACTAAGTCAAGTACCACGATGGTCTTCTGTTATCACAAACAGGAATTTTGCTAAAGTGTTTTCTAGTAACGTTACCAGAAAATAGATAAGTACCTAAATTATGCCATGACGTCATGGTGTAATTAGGTGTACTTACTTTGTATGGGCACTATAGGAATTGACCTATCCTCACTGCGTGGCGTCCAGGGACTGCTAGGTAGCCGAAGAGAGCTACGACTACGGCTTCGACTACTGCTTTTTGCTTGTTCTAAGCTGTCAATTCTTTTTTGCAATTCTTGTAGCTGTCTATCCAAACTTTCATCCCTGTGTCTTTTCTTCCTATTCCTACTTCTACTCCGATTACGATCTCTAGGCATCGTAACACAGTCGTCAACACAAGTACGGAAAAAAGTTAAAAAGCAAGCGACGTGACGCGACCGTCCGAAATGCCACACACTAAAGAACTGAATCATATATGGTGGTGCGGAGAGGGAAGAAGTACCCAGAAATATTGATTTTCTGCTTAAGCAAGTGTGTGGAATGTCACGTAGTAAGGGATACTATACAATGGTTTATTTACAAGATGAGGCCAAAATATAATATACTAATTCTCATCACTACCTACATCGAAATAATGAATAATTTATGATTATATTCATATTCTGAAATTATACATTTAGCGCTGTATGAAACAACTATTTTTGGCTCGTTATTATGAGTATTTTCAAACAAGCATCACTAAAATATTTTTTAATTTCTGTTGCACAGTTTTTATTGTCTCTGTGTCGTTTCGTTCGCTCGGCCTATGTACGTCTTTGGACAGTCACTGTTTCTTAATTTATGACTTATTTGAATCAGCCGATACTCGATGGAATTCCACATACAAAAACAAAGGACAACAAGGAACGGGTATATCTCTAATTTAATTAACCTAATTTTAAGGGAAACAAATGGCATTGATTAGTCTAGTCTAATATAAAATACTCTAATATATAATATATCTAATAAATAAAGCATTACTACTTTTCTTGGCGGATCAATCAATTAATCAATGGCAATTTAAAAAAAAATATAACAATTAAGGTCGCCTACAAACCAACCAAATCTTCGGCCAATTTATTAAAAATAATGGAACCAATAAAAAATCAGACGTTTACAAATTATCATGTAATCACTGTCCAAGGACGTACCATCGCGCCGATAAAAATAAAAATGTGGGACATCAAAACCACACCGCACTGCGAAAGGAAATACATATCTCATTATCTATCGATGATACGAAAAGTTTTATGCATAACTGTCGCAAAAACGAATGATCTTTTTATATCCGTTGTTAAGTTCAGTCTTCATAGCGGTAATCCGAAAAAATTTGAATCTTTAGTTTTATCATAGTAATTGCGCCCCCTAGCGGTCAATTTGGAAACCTGAAAATTTCTTACATACATTTTTCTTTATCTATTTAGTCAATCAATGTTTTTTCTCAAAGACTTAAGGTTTATGGATTCCATAATATCGTACCTCGCCGACCTTAATGTATTAAGTATTGTATGCCCAGCCGTTTCTGAACATCAGAAGGAATGCGAGCAAGAAATTAGGCTATGCTACCGTTAGTTGTATTGTAAAAATCGTTAACAGAAAAAATTAGCAAATCAACCCAGACAAACGTGAAGATGTGTAAAAATAATCATTTTCGACAATATTTAAATGAATAAATTAAATCTCTTCAGATATATGGATGGCAACACTGTAGCCGCGCTCTGTTTTTTGCTAAGAGAGGCGAAACCATGCAAGATTTTTTCATAGCCTTTCATTAGGTTAAAATTAACTCCAATGTAAATAAATTCAAGATAATTTATTATTATAGGCTTGATAAAATATATATTATTTCCATCATTCTAAAGGTTTTACCAAAACTTTATATTAACATCCATATTGGATTATGCTTTAATTACCAAACTAACCAAAAAATACTAAATAACATCGATAACAAGAAACAATGCCATCATAGTTGCTAAGGTCTTCACTAATGGAGTAGGGGAATTAGGTTTTACCGCTATATTTAAACGATAACTAATAAGGTTGAATGCTAAATATAATATTAGGCATCGTTCATTATTAATTGTTAGTCCTGGTTAACAAAATAATTTTAAAATATTTATTAATGTACCAAGGAGGTAAAGTGGCAGAGTTTTTCCGAAACGGAAAAAAAAAATTCGCCTAAGGGTGAACAATACATTCTATATTCAAAAATTCCAATAATACTATTTCACGTACTAGAGCTTAATGTGGGGTTTTAGACCCCCAATTGAAGACTTAAATAGTTAATTTCTGTACTAGATTGCGGAATGTTTTCAGCGAGTTTCAACCAACATTTTTTCTTAAGAACTATGACGCAAAGTTAGTAACGCGAAGAGAAAATTTTTCTATTTACAGTAATTTTATGTCCAGTTTTTTTGTTTTTTTTTTTCAACCGAGGATTTTTTTTTGCGTCCAGTATATATAATATGTCCCGTATATATAATATTATTAAGTATGCTTTGGGTGTCCAGAGGTTTGTGGTCATAAATGATACGATATATATGTGTGTGTATATTCTGGAAACGACTTAATAGCTTTTGACCCGCTATTTAATTTTTTTTTTAAATTTGGGTGTGGCTGGCTTATAGGGGAAGGTAAACTACTTTTTGACGGAAGAATGACAGTACTAACTGCAAAATTGCGGATGAGCGCGATCTTGATAAAGAAAAATTGAATACTAAGTAGGGTCATGCGATACATCATTTTATAGGTCCTATAGAGTACTTTACGATTCCAGAATATTGTGTCCCTTTTCGCACCCAATACAAAATGACGGCTTTTAAAAAAATAATATATTTACTATGTTTTTCGTTCGTTATTTTAGTTATTATATATTCTACAACTTTGTAGGAAGTCAATTAATCAGCTAGCTGATATTAATTGCTTTATGCCAAGTTGTAAAATCTAAACTAAATAGCCAAAGAAACAAATAGTTAATATTATTTAAAAAAAAAAATTATCAAGATGTCGCCCATCCGCCATTCTGAATTTGAGCACTATGAAATATGCAAGAAAGTATAGTGTAGTGATTCCTACTACACTACGCCAAGTTGTATTTATTTTTCTAAGACGGTAAATGAAATAAACTATTATAAAAAATAATATCTATGCAATTGTAAAACATCGCTTTTCCGTTGCGAATACAAAAGTACTATTCTAGCATCGTAAATCGCTCGATAGTACCTTCAAAATGGTATCCTAAGACCTCTTCCTATTTATTTTTCTTTACCAACGCCCATTCGCCATTTTGACAGTTATTCCTGTCATTCTTCCGTCAAAAAGTAATTCACCACCAAACATCAAAATTCAAAAGGATAGAAACACGTAATAAATATTACAGATAAAAACAAGTAACTCCATATACTATACAGTAGTTATTTGTGTAAATAATTGAAAAAGTGTATGTAGCTTTTTGCACACAACATTTTTTCTACGATCGAATTAAATTTGTTTTATTTCAAATTCAATTGAAGAGTATTTTATAATATAAGAAATATTAGTAATTTTAACAATAACATCAACAGTTTAAAATAACATTATTTTTATAAAACTAGTTAATTACTTTTTTAAGTTAATTTCAATTTTAAAATCAGTTTTTTTTTTTTTTTTTTTTTTTTTTATGATCAAACACAAGCACTATAGGAAAAATCCTTTAAGGCACTCTGGGAGTGGTGCGTGTGCGCAAAAAGCGATTCACGTTGGATTTGAATCGTTGGAGGTTATATTCGTTGGGAAAAACGACCTCGGGAAGGTCGTTCCACAAGGATGAAGTCCTCCAGATGAAAGAATTTTTAAATAATGAAGTTCGAGGAGTACTAAGCTTAACCACATACGGATGGGCGGCAGTGGTTCGTCGTGTATTTCTGCCATTCGTCGCTCTGGGCGGAATCAAGAGGGCAAGGTCAGCCGAGCACCTTCCATGAAAATATCTGTAAAAGAGAGTCAAATCCCCAACCTGTCTTCGATGCTCTAGGCTGTCGAGGTTCTTCGTCAGCTCGTGGTCTCCGATCAGACGAATAGCCCTCCTTTCGATGGAATCCAGTAGCCGAAGAGTATGTTTGGGTGCAGAGCTCCAGACATGAGAGCAGTATTCTAATGATGGTCGAATCTGGGCTTTGTATAGTGTCAAAAGTTGTTGAGGTGTATACAACTTTCTGGTTCGGAAGAGTACGCCAAGCTTCTGAGAAGCTATCTTGGCGATTGCCACAACGTGGTTATGCCAAGACATATTTCCTCCCAGATTGACACCCAGCAAATTAATAGATCAAGCCAGTGGGATTGCGTGTCCGGCCATGACTATTTCCGGTTCTGTAATGTTAACCTTTTTAGAGAAAACTGCTGCCTGGATTTTTTTAGCGTTAAATTCGACTTGGTTACTGTCACCCCAAGCCAAAATTTCTTCCAGGTCTTTGTTGAGGCGTGATACTTCATGCTGTCTGCGAAGATGTGCGTCGGCAGCCGATGTTTGCGCATTCAAAGAGAAAGATGAGAAAAGTGTGCTATCGTCAGCAAAACTAAATATCGGATTTTTAGTTTTCACTAGAAGGTCGTTAATGTAGAGTAAGAAGAGAGTGGGAGACAATATGGACCCTTGAGGAACACCGGCATTGATGGTGAAGGTGTCTGAGAGAAATCCGTCAATCCCCACTTGCAGAGAGCGGTCCTTAAGAAAGCTAGATAACCATGCACAGAATCGACTGGGCATACCATAGGATCGCAGTTTACTTAGAAGCCCCTCATGCCAAACACGATCAAAAGCTTTAGAAATATCCAGCGCAATAACCCGAGACTCCCCATGATGTTCGATTGCGTTGTTCCAAATATGGGTGACATAGGCTAGAAGATCTCCAGTTGATCTGGACTTCCGAAAACCATATTGATGATCGCTGATGATGCTGAAGCCTTCCAGGTACTTTAGAAGATGTTGGTTAATAGCTTTCTCCATTACTTTTGATATAACTGAAAGCAATGCGACTGGTCGATAGTTGTTAGGCAGGGTTCTCTTACCTTTCTTTGGAATAGGCTGGACTCGCGCCGTCTTCCAGCAAGATGGAAATATTCCTTTTTTGTAGGATAAGTTGAAAAGTCTACAAAATACTGGTGTTAGTTCATCGGCGCATGTCTTGAGAACTATAATAGGAATTTCGTCTGGACCAGTAGCTTTTTTGACGTCGAGTCCTTTCAGGATTCGTTTGACGGGACGCTGACGGAACACGATTTCGGTCATTTCGGATTCAACTGCAGGAATGTCGGGTGGTGTTCTTCCCTGGAAATCTACAGTGGAATGCGAAGAAAATAGTTCAGCAAGTAAGTTTGCTTTGTCTCCGGCTGTGGATGCTATTGTACCATCGGGACGTATTAGAGGTGGAATAGTTGATTTGGTAAAATTTTGGCTGACGGCCTTAGCGACTGACCAAAAGGACCTTGATCCGTTTGGACAGTCAAGAAGTTTGTTTTTGATCCTCACGTTATGGGCTTCTTTGCTTTGATCTATTGTTAGCTTACATTGGTTTCGAGCGGTACTATGGTAACTGATGGACCAACTTCATTTCGAGTAATTTTTTGAATTTTCTCTTCGTTTCTAGTGGAGGTATTTCTGACTTTGGATAATAAATCTGCTGTAGCTTCATATGCTGTTTCAATTGTATCTGGAGGAGTACAAATAGTTTCTTCTTCACTATCTGATCACGATATTTTTAACAGTTTTACAACAAAATATTGAAAATTTTAACTGACAACTTGAAATTAATTATAGGAACAGTCACTGATAGCGCCATCGGTCATATGCAACTATGATTATGCTTTCGTTAACAACAAGATTTACTCTCACACGCCATCCATAGGTAACTATGATTATGTTTTCGTTAATAACAAGATTAGATTAATTAAAATTAGTGTAAAAATAACCAACCACTAAACGTGTTGAGGGATATTTAATGTAAATACAATGTTTATACGTATACTCGAATTATTAGAAAAAATGTTATCTTTAGATTAAACTAGAGTGTCAAATAATTTTCTTGCGCCAGTTATACTTTTAGCACATTAGTCAGTGCAAAAATTAGTAACTATTTTTACGATCGTAGTAAAAATACTTTGTTATTGTCAATGTTAATCAATAACTGCCAATTTAGGGCCGCCTAGAATTAAAAATGCTTTAGTGAATACGACTTCATGAAATTCGATAATTTAATCCTGATAAAACTTGTTTAATAACAGGGAATATAGAAAAGGTCGACTATGTTTAATAGTAAAAAAAATTGATAGGCTGTATTTTCCGAGACGCAAATGAAATTTCAGTTAGTATATGATTGTAAATGTAAGAGATTTTATCAACTAATTATACAAATTCAATAAGTACATAAGCTTAATACCTACTTCAGTTGATTTTAACTTAATCACTGTATTATCACAAGAACTAAAGTGAAAAAGAATACTGGAAACAACAAAGATGGTAAAAATAGGTTGGGTAAAATGGGGTGAGATGGCCAGTATGTATGTTTTCCACCAAGTTAAGGTGACAATAAGAGTACTTAGAAAATAAAAATACTATCGCGTATTGTAAAATTATATAATGTGAATGTGTGGAAGTAAATTTACCGGTGATTTTAATTTAATAGGCGAGTACGACGCTCATTCGATAATTTTTCTACCTCCAGTCCGTATCTGCCTATGTTACTGCAACAATTTCTTTATATTGGTTTAGAAACCACTTCATACCACGTATATGCGAAGGAAAGAACCTATTGATTCTTGACGTGCATGCATCTCATTGTTCTTGCGTTGAACTTCTAGAAACAGCTGAAGCTAATAATGTCGTTTTGTTGTATACCACTCTTCATTTGAAACCGCTCGATATACGTTTTTAACTCTCTTAAAACCTTCTACCATCAAGCTTGCAGAGAATGGATGCAGAGGTCATCCCAGCATAAATATAGAGCGATTTTAGTGAACTTCTAACAAGAAGGGAAGGGGGACCGCTGGAAATGCAATGTCGGGCTTCAGGGCCACTATAATATTTTCCTGGAACCTTGATTACGTACCGGATCATCCTTACACAGTTTTTGATCGAATAGTAAATAATGAAAGAAGAGGAAGTCAGGCAATACCCACACAAGTAATGAACATTAAACCTTCGAAGTCTCAAGTAAACAACGCTGAACCAAAACAAGAAGTAAGACGCCCGATCAATATGATGGATGATGATGCAGTGCCATCCTGGACCCATGCAAATATAAAATCTCGATGTACAACTCCAGTGAAAGAGTGGTGTTCCAGATTTAACACCTGGAAAACTTTTAGACCAGATTAATCCTACATCAAAACTAGTCGTTCCTGCAAACAAAGAGCAAAGTCCGTTGGTACCCTATTACATCTCCTGAACTCATTGCGATTGGGAGAGATAGATTCACAAGAAAGCAAATAATGGAGATGAAAGTAAAACAATTTCCGAAATGGATAAGCTCTTTCCAAGATGAATGAAACCGAATGTTCAGGATGTGAAGATAGATGACTCGTTGCAATTCATAATATGCCAGATATGGCTCTTCGTTTTTATCAAGATTGTGGTAAACTCGCGTTTAAAAAGAAGAAGAATTAATGTTAAGGAATAATATTTTATTTTGGTCTTACAAAAAGTTTGATATCTTAACGGTTGTTTATTTTATTTTCATTTTTATTTTGTGGCCATCTTTACCCTTATTGCCTTGGCCAACTAACACAATACGGACTGGGATAGATGACATAAATATAGAATCAAAAATTCTAAGAGTATTTTGATTCTATTTATTAACCTACTTGTTGGGATGATAGTTAAGCTGTTACAACAAAAATATGTCATACATGCCATTACAAAAGATTTCGTCATTTTCAAACAGGTTATGTTCCATAAATTGCTTTATTTACTTTTGATCTTCGATTATTTAAAATATCAATAAATTTGAATTTGAATTTAATTCTTTGGAATACTGCTCTGTTTTCCCTAATAATGTACGCAAACTTTTAGTTTTTGCATATCAAGGCGATTCTCTTCGGGTAAAGTGCCTTTTCCATTGAAAATGAAACAAAATATTATTAAAAAAAGTGGCTCTTCAAAGCCACATTGCTGAAGGCAAAAGAGTACTTACGTGTCAAATTTGTTATGATTTGCAAGAACCAACAATTTGGCTACAATTCTTCTTAGACAAAGAAGGGCAGTATTCCAAAAAATTAAATTCAGATTCAAAAATTTGTAACCAAAAATACTTGTTACACCTGGTACACCCTGTATATCCATACTTAACTAACTTATACCTAGTGCAAACAATTATTGGAAGGATCGTGCAAACAAGTACATTTATTGGGCATTAAGGGCCACTGTCATGACTTAAGGCGTTTGTTGTGTTTGAAGGAATATTTGCTGCTAAAGCTCTTTTCTTCCTTGGTCTTTTCATCATTACTCCTTCAATCTTGAAAGGTCGACCTGCTTGTTTAGCCCTTGCTCCTCCATGAAGATCTGCCCTTAGTCGTCGCGCAATTGAAGTAGTTTATACTTTAATTCGCCTAGACTTCTGTCTGTAAAAAGATTATTCATTATCAATACCATCTATTTTATGGTTGAAGTCTACTAGATTCTTTAGAGCTTTAAAGGATTCGTTAAAGCAAAATTTTAAATATAAATTTTTCTTAAATCTTATGAATTCTGTATTTAACTCACTGTATCGCTTTCCTGCGTGCTGTCATTTATAATACCTCCTACTTTTACAAATTTCATTTCATACATTAATTCCCACTAAACAATCATGATATAGCTCATCACTATACGACGAAAAAAATAACAATATTGGACACGGAACCTTTAATTTTATTGTTGAATTGGCGTAGTAAACATATCGGCATACCAACATTCCATTTGCTATGTGATTAACGCTACTTCGGTGGTGCGAATCAAACCTGGAAGCGATATTCATGCAGGGGTACCCCAAGGGGCGGTACTCTCTGTAAAATTGTTTAATTACAATAATTCCGATTTTCCCACATATCCGACTACCCTAAAAGCCCTATTTGCCGATGACGCGATGATATATGATCATTCGGTTTCCGCAAATGTGGCGGCCACCCACATTAAATATCACCTACTAACACTGCTGCCATGGCTACAAAAGTGAAAGGTTACACTAAATGTGCGAATGCATTGGTTACTAAAATATTCACTGATATTAAAATTAATATACCAATCAAAATTAACAACAAAATAGTAAAGCAAACTAAACATCGAAAATATCTCGGCGTCACAATTGTCCAGAGGCTCTCCTTTTCAGATGTATTGAAGATTATCTTCCTGGCAATGCAAACATTATACCCCCTACTCTCTCCCAAATCTAATCTTTCTCCACAAAATAAGTTATAAGCATTGCTCTATGCTGCACCGGTATGGTGCATATCAAACACAGAAATGGCTAGACTCCAGCGCATGCAGAAAAAATTACTAAGATTCGTAACATCTGCAGGACGCTACAGGACAATTGACGACTTAACAACTTAACAAATCTCCTCTAACTCGAATATAACATAAGTTGAAGCAGTTCTTGAACGAAAGCATAAGCAACTATATGCCAGGCTATCAATATTTTATGAACAACAAGACACACAGACGGACAAACATTTCCAAAACCCAAAAATCCATTCTAGAACTTGCTAAATTATCATCAATCACAAACTATAACACTTGGCAACGATTGACGGCAGTCTCTCTCTGACTCCATCCACTGTATAAATATTATGTTCCGAGTACAAAAACAAATCCGCACCAAATACAGATCTCGATCATATCATAACAACACTACACATAGGACAACCAATATCACGGTATGAATGAGATGAAATATGAATGAAAGGAAAACGAATGAGGAAGAATGAATGGAGAAAACTGTAAATATGTAAATAAAACTAAATAATGCAAATTATTGTAAATGCAAACAAGTGTACATAATATGTTTATATACTGGGTGATTCATTAAGGGGGTGACGAGCTACCGTATATCAGGAACTAATAGTCGTACGAGTTTAAAAAAAAGCCCTTAAATGAAATCGGCCAAGTGAAATTGCTGGAAATATTTTTTAAATTCATATATCCACCGCTAGGGGGCGTAATTGCTTCGATCGTATAAAAAATGCAGTTTTCCTGAAAAGTTTCCAAATAAGTTGAAAAAAAATACTACCACAGTAATACTTCTATAATTGTCCATCTTTGTGGTTTAACACTTTTTATTGTGGAACGTAAAATAAGGGCGGGAGGGGATGGTGAACTTTTCCTTACTAAAGTGCCTATAGATTTGGTTAAACTTAACGGAATTTTGCAAACTAGGTCTCGTTTAAGAAAGGAGGGTATATTGAACAAAATAAAAGACAACTACGTCATTCTGGTTCTTGCCGCCCTCGCTAGGGGGTGTGTTTTACAAGTTTAACCGTATTTTAAATTTTGCTCCGAAATCTTAAATGGAACAGTATGATTATTTTATTAGATTCGAAAAGTAAACTAAATTTGCAACAAAATATGTTTAAGCCGCATGTCGATATCTTCATTCGTTTAAACGTTATCACTTAAAGAATATTGCATTAACAAATTTATTAAAGAAACAAAATAGATAATTCATAATCGAGCATGCCATGGACAAATAAAAAAACAATTTACCCAAAATTAAATGCTCATCTTAGAAGGCCGTGAAAAGACTTGGAAGACAGTTTCCATGGAAACGGCGATTTTTAACAAATACCATTTAAATTTGTAAAGAGCCCAATTAAATTTTTAAAATATGCCGTATACGAACGAGGAGGCTTTTGATATGTTAGCAGTTTATTTTGAATGTTTGCAACATGACGGTATTGCCGAGAACGAATACGCATTTAGATATCCTGCACGACGTCATCATTCAAGAAATGTTTTCAAAAGATTAGCGAAACGATTGAAGGAGACCGGACATGTCCGGCCAGTCGCAGCTCCAAATAGAGTACGGAGAGCAAGAAACGAAGTTAATATAATAAATGTGTTAGCTTATATTACTGCCGACCCTCATTTAAGCATTCGAGATTTGGTAAGAGATCTAGGATTGACATATTCCTTAATTCAACGTATATTAAAAAAAACATATATTACATCCGTACCATGTAATGTTACAACAACAATTAAAGCCAGCCGATTTCGACCATCGACTGGACTTTTGTTATTGGCTATTGGGGATGGTGAACGGAAACAGAAATTTTTTATCCCAAATATTGTGGACTGACGAGGCAACTTTTTCCAGTTTAGGGAAAGTTAATAATCACAACATGCACTATTGGTCAGAAACAAATCCTCACTGGTTAAGGGAAGTTCAATTTCAAAATCGATGGAGTGTAAATGTGTGGTGCGGGATTTTGGGTGGAAGAATTATTGGGCCATATTTTTTTGATCAGCATTTAAATGGCGTAAATTATCTACAATTTTTGGGTGAGTTACCTATACTGTTAGAAGATGTTCCTTTGGAGGACAGAATGAACATGTGGTTCCAACAGGATGGATGTCCAGCCCATTATGCCCGAAACGTCCAAATTTTTTTAAATTTTCAGTTTAGGGATAAATGGATAGGTAGGAACAGCATTTTTCCTTGGCCAGCGAGGCTCCCGACCTTACGGTACGGATTTTTATTTATGGGGTAAGCTTAAAGACCTAGTTTATAAAGACCGTCCAACAACACCTCATGATATGAAAAACAGAATTCGGGAAGCCATTAGCAACATCTCCGCCGCCGAAACTGAAGTTAGTGTATTATCCACAACTGAAAGACTTAATTTATGCGTGGCCAATAACGGTGGACACTTTGAACATATAAAACGTTAAAAAAATGTCAATATTGTAATTGTTGTTTTCTTGCTTGTTATGTTATATCATTATTGTTGTGATTAAATTAAAATGAGAATGAAGTTTTAAATTGTTTTTTTATTTGTCCATGGCATGCTCGATTATGAATTATCTATTTTGTTTCTTTAATAAAGGACCCCGCAGTTTTTAAATGGAAATTAGGTTCCACTCAAATTTACTAAAAAGTATTGTATCATACGAATTGTATTATCCTGATAAAATGTCTCCATGGGCGCAATGAAAAATAATGACAGGATTTCGAGATACGAGCCATGCAAGGTGGTGATGTTTCAAGTCCAAAAGTCGTATCTGACCGGTACGTATTACGAATAATGATCAATATATTCACGTATATTCTCATTCTCGGGTGGCGTTGAATCCGAAAATCTCGTGTATGTGTGCATATACATGAAGAGGGTAGATATATATCTATATTTATATGTACGATGTTTATGAGAATATACGTGAATATATTGATCATTATTCGTAATACGTACCGGTCAGATACGACTTTTGGACTTGAAACATCACCACCTTGCATGGCTCGTATCTCGAAATCCTGTCATTATTTTTCATTGCGCCCATGGAGACATTTTATCAGGATAATACAATTCGTATGATGCAATACTATTTAGTAAATTTGAGTGAAACCCAATTTCCATTTAAAAACTGCGGGGTCCTTTGTTAATGCAATATTCTTTAAGTGATAACGTTTAAACCAGAGGTTCCCAAACTTTTTTGTGTCGTAGACCCCTTGCCATGTTTTTCGGTTTTTGGTAGACCCCCTACTTACCTGATATTGATTTTTTCTAACTGTAGGGAAGTTTAGTGTTAAAAACTTAAAGTAAAAACACATGTTAAGTTTTATACATTTATTAATTAAATTTAAATTAAAACTAAGTACTCAAAATAATATTTTGTATCTCTTATATAAAATAAACGTAACATAAAATAAAAATAAAATAAACTAAGCAATAAGTAAATGTTTTTAGTGAGAAGGATGAACCTGATGCTTTAATAATAAATTATCAACATTTGGCGTCAATTTTGTAAGGTTTAATCTTAAATCTCCTCGGCTAATCATGTCCAGTCTGTTTCTTTTTTTCGTTAGGAGATTGGTAACAGCGCTGAACCCCCTTTCCACTTGGTATGACGATGGAAAGGAAGTTAAAAATTTCCTCGCTATATTCCATAATACGGGAAAAGTAATTGGTATGTTTTTTTGCAGCCAGACGTGCTGATATCCGTGATTAAACTGAACCTTAAGTGCTTCGTTTGTACTTATTTCAGTCAGTTCCTCTTGTATAATGACATTCGTTTCTTCTATGTCCCCATATGGGTTAATTATCCACGGTGGTATTACCACAGTCAAAACATCCTCAAACCCAGTTTCAAAATCTGAATAGAGATTTGCTTTATTAGTTTAACTCCGGCAAGAAACGCTGATAAGATGGACTAATCAAATTTAGACTGTCGCCTTGTAACTGCAAATTAACCATCAAGTCAGAGGAAGTTCGCGAAGCTCTGAGACAAAAATTGCCAAGAATTTTTACTGCGCGTATGCTTGTATAACAAGATGATACTGGTACATCATTATTCAAAATGCATTACGACCACAAAGCGAATGCCTACATCCTACAACTTTATTTTATAAACATATATAAATTTTCTACTTCATAGGTACTTTTATAAATAATGTATATGTCTTTATATTATAAGATAGTATAATGTAAGTAGTTAGGTACTATCAGTGTATATTGAGATCCACTATCGTGGACCCACATTTTCATTTCATGGACCCCCAAACTTTTTTTTCGCTGACGTACACCCCTTGCAGGTTGTCATAGACCCCTGGGGGTCGATATAGACCACTTTGGGAATCACTGGTTTAAACGAATGAAGATATCGACATGCGGCTTAAACATATTTTGTTGCAAATTTAGTCTACTTTTCGAATCTAATAAAATAATCATACTGTTCCATTTAAGATTTCGGAGCAAAATTTAAAATACGGTTAAACTTGTAAAACACAGCCCATAGTGAGGGCGGCAAGAACCAGAATGACGTAGTTGTCTTTTATTTTGTTCAATATACCCTCCTTTCTTAAACGAGACCTAGTTTGCTAAATTCCGTTAAGTTTAACCAAATCTATAGACACTTTAGTAAGGAAAAGTTCACCATCCCCTCCCGCCCTTATTTTACGTTCCACAATAAAAAGTGTTAAACCAAAAAGATGGACAATTATAGAAGTATTACTTGGTAGTATTTTTTTTCAACTTATTTGGAAAATCTTCAAGAAAACTGTATTTTTTATACGATCGAAGCATTACGCCCCCTAGCGGTGGATATATGAATTTAATAAATATTTCCAGCAATTTCTCTTGGCCGATTTCATTTAAGGGCTTTTCTTTTAAACTCGTACGACTATTAGTTCCTGAGATACGGAAGCTCATCATCCTTAATGAATCACCCGGTACAACTAAATCCAAGATAATTACCATGATGCCACCACATGTTCCTCTTGTAAAAACTGTTTTTTTAAATACATTTTTTCAGTAAAAAACAAATTTAAATACTGCAATACTCTTAACCGCAGGGCTAGTAAATTTCCTGACAGAATTTTGGTTTCCAAAAGCCTCTAAGAGACTCGAAAAAGGGTAAAATAAAACAAACAAAAAATGTTCCAACTACACCAACCCCGGGCAGGTCTCCCCCTGGCTACTTGTCCTGAGCAGGAGACCGGCAAGGAATCCATCACAGAGTGTATATATATTTTTGTATTATACAGGGTCCTGTGTGTCAGGCTTCCATAGCTCCTATATGAAATAACTTAGGAATTTCATTCTTATGCCGATTTATACGTATTATAGGGTGCATTTCCGGAAAATATTTTTAAATATTGGCCCAAAAATGGGTGGTAACATAAGGCTGTCTTTTTTATATGGGACATCCAGTATTTTCTTACATAATTAGGTTCGTATTAGTATCCTTTATAATTGCCTAAAGTTTCATTTGGTTATGTAGTTTAAGAGTAATAAATTAAAAACCAAAAAAAAAGGTTTGGATTCTCAGAAAAAAATTCAAAAAAACAACCTAAAATAACTTTTTTAACCAAGGCCTTGGGTGAAATTTATGACAAGAGGTCTAGAGATACTGTGAATATAATAGCGTTTATCTATTTTATACAGGGTGTTCATAATTAGGTTTCCAACACAACACATTTCAAAATAATTTTTCTCTAGATTTTCAAATAGTATGTTTATTATTTGGCTATTGGATGTAGAATTAAGCATGGTAAACTACAGTAAATGTTCAAAATATCTACCATGTTGATCTGAGCACAGTTAATACGCCCTTCAAATGATCTATTTATCTATCTATTTTCATTCTTCGAAAAGTTATTCTGGTAGAATTATTGTCGGTTCGAACACTTGATGATAATAATTAAAGATAAAAGGAAGGATAATTGTGAACACACCCTGCAGTGGCACCACAGACAATCGACAATTTTTCCCTTACGTCCCTTCCCGTTTCGCCTTAACGCAAGGCTAATCTATAAAATTTCAACCAATGCTATATGGATATATTTTTCGGCGGGAACCAGTGATACCAGTAGTGCAATAGTACTAGATTTAGTATGTTTTGAAGACATTTAGTACCTTCGAACTCAAATCTAGTACTCGACTTCTCTTTATCGATCGATATAAAAGCGATTGTTCGTGGTTTCCCTGCAGGTATTTTTAAGTCTAGTGCATCATCTGGTAGATTATAATTGTATTTGTATAAAGGTTATTAAGTTTTCTCTTTGAAGAATATATTGTGCACCTCCTTTTTAGTTGGTGCTATCAGGATCAATTACACTAAGCTGCTACAGACAATTTCTGGAAAATTATAGTAAATTTGGGTTTGTTCGAGATAAATTTAACCTTTTTTCAGTCCAATACAAGAAGACGGACTATTCCCGAGTGTGTAATTATGTAACTAATACGTTTATCAACTTCAATTAGACTCGTGTGCATCACTTGCGTATTTTTTGCACCCTCATATAATTAAGAAACAATTATCTAATCTTAATAAAAACACACTTGTTCGCAGGTCGATGTTCACATTGCTAAAAACATAAATGCTTATCAAAACCAATAAGGAGACCCTGGTCGTCCCCGTTTTAAATGAAATGGAATTTTGATCTATAGCAAATTGAAACAAAAGCCATAATATGATGGTTGCCATAAGGAAGGGAAAGGTTAAAAAATTAAAGATATCTGACCCTCGATCATAGTATGTAAGATTTCAACTTCAGTATTCAATAAACGTCATATAAATAAATTAGGAATATTACGAATCAAGGAGGATACGGCTTTGGTTCACAGTCTTTGAAGAACAAAGAATTCACATTCTTAGGTAGGTTGTAAACAACTTCACAGAAAAACAATCAGGGATATCTGAAAATTTTCTCTTTGTCTGTTAACTTGACAAAGACATTACGTTGCCTTCGAGCTTTCGGAACGTACTTTTTATAAAGCTCTTATTGGAACGGCCGTCTAACATACCTGCTTTCACCTTGTCACTACCGAATTAACAACTGTCATATTTGTCATTATTGTTAAATACCATTCTTTGTTGTTTGGTGTGTTAAATTTAAGTATTGATTGTGGAAAAAAATAGTCAACTCAATATGGTAAGACTATGCCAAGTCTGCTCATGAAAATTGATAAAGCGCTATTTGAGTAATTTACTCTACAAGCAATTTTCATAGATTTAGTGGCAGAATAATTTGAAAATTGATGAACAAACCCGAACGAAAGGCTAACCCCATATACTAACGAGATTTAAATTTAGCCCATCAGGCCATATTTTCATATTCCATGTGATGGAAACTAAACATTTTTTGCATCTTTTTGATGACAAATATTTTATAACAGAAATCAGGGTTGGATAATTATCTTATAAACTTTGATATGGCCCTAATTTATTATTAAGAAGGGCTATGTTCCTGTGTTACACAGGGTGTTTTAGAAAGTATTTTAAAATAACGCCAATTTTAAAAACTTTAATGAAATTTCACATTTCAAACTCGGCATAACTAACTAAGGCATAACAGCTGTTAAACTGTATTTTTTCACCTAAAAATTAGTAAATTTCCGACTTTCCGACAGAATAAATCGATGATTCCAAAAAAGTTTCGGGAAGTACTTCCAAAAAGTACCCTAGAATTTTGTAGCATATACAATTTTTTTGAAATTTGCAATACTTTCAAAAATACCCTTGTATAACATAGAAATATAGTCCTGTTGAAGAATAAATTAGGGTCATGTCAAAGTCGACGAAATTCTCTATCCAACCCTCAACGAGGGATCCAACGGATTTCTGCGATAAAATAGTTATCCTCAAATGCAAAGAATTTTCTTTCGGAAAAATAGCGAATACCGAAGTTTAATTATTGAAATAAATTTGTTTCAGGCAGTATAAATTAAAAACAACAACAAACACGTACTTAAAAACCATTTATTAAAAATCATGAAGCACACGACTATCTCGTGAACAAACATACACGTAATCTCGTGACTGTTAAGTTAAGTTAAATCACTTAATGTTATTGATATTATTAATACAAATTTAATAATTTTAAAAAAGATTTATAAAAATCAACATACCCCTGCGGCACAACATGTAGATCCACCCCATTGGTGAATCCATGGGCAGCTACCATTGTTTCGACTAAATCTAGGTATAGAAAGACACGAAACAAAACCAAAACCACATAGTTGCTACATAGACTTTTGTTGACCTTTTATCTCGCCAGTGTGGCTGCAAGTTTCTGGTTTGTTTTGTTTCCAGAAAGTTGCTAGTTTGTTGTGCTTCTGTTTTGTTGGTTTGGTGTAGACCCGGTATTAGAGTTTTATAATTATTGATCAATTGTTGCTCGAAGCTGAATTACTACTTTTACTGGGTAAATGTGGGCTTTCCCAACTCATCGCTTAAGTATGGAATTACTAAAGCGGAAAATTTAAGTTTCCCTTAAAATTAATTTGTTTGCACCAGCCGCAAATTTTGAAAACTTAATAAAGTAGCGAATAGCAGTGGCAGCATTGCACCACCAGCTTTTTTCTGCAAAATGGAACAAAAATATATCAGGAAAATTATAGGACGACAAAAGAAAAAGAAGTTATTTTGGCTATTCGATGATATCGAAAACTTACAGATCGTCATTAAGAAACTCCATGAGAAAGAACTTATTTGACACAAAAACTGACTTCATATTAGAATTAATCATAAATTAAAAAATTTTAATTATTTATTTATTTATTTACACACTTGGTGTTTACGTATCGGTGCAATGCAAACAGACAAATTATTCCCTACTTAATATAAAGGCGTCCTTAATGTGGTGCAAGCCGACATTAGTAACCCAATAGTTGATAAATAGTATTATTTTGTTATTTTTTTGTAGGTTACTGGCACGGAGGGTGCGAACCCGAAATATTAACTATTTTTACTATACACGGTGAGCCAAAAAAGTGACCATTTATTCTTTTCTGAAAAACTTTATTGTTTACAATCATTATTATTAAACCTTGAAGGAAACATTTACAAAAGTATACATTTTCGTAAAATGAATTTAAAAGTAATAAGATTGAATTAGAATATCATACAGGACAGGTTAAAATAAGAAGTTATTTTAAACAAGTCGCAAAAATATGTTCGTTCTTTCTTGGGGGCCGAATCGGTTAACTAGTTTTCAAGTTATTCAGTGAACAAATTCGAATAAACGAATAACATATTATCCTCGTCAATTGATTGGAATTGAACCCTGGATACGTCTAGAAATATGTACCGGGTGTGTTCATAGAGCATATGGGTAATTTAATTTTAATAAAAGTGCCCAAGAGAATGTTGGAAATTATATTCAAGTTTGTAAACTATCCTCAAACGCGGGCGTAACAGACGTGACTAAGATTAAAATTAAGATTTTTCTTCAAAAACTTGAAGCATTTAGGGGTAGATGTATTCTTCGTCAATATATACCTAATAAGCCAAATAAATATGGAATCAAAATGTATGCCCGTTGCGACCCAAAAGTTTTCTATACTTGTAACTTGGAAGTATATGTGGGCAAACAGTCAGCTGGCCCTTGGGAGGTAAATAATTCCCCAGATGCTGTTGTGAAAAGTGTCAGAGGTACTGGAAGAAACGTTACAACTGATAATTGGTTTACTAGTTTTAAACTGATAGAAAACCTAAAGAAAGATTTTAGGATGACTGTCATAGGAACGGTTTAAAAAAGTAAAAGAGAACTTGCTATTGAATTTTATCGCCCAGTAAATCGTCCTGAGAAATCGTCAAGGTTTGCCTTTCACGACAATAATTGCACTCTCGTATCTTATATTCCAAAAAAGGGAAAAAATGTTTTGCTTATGTCGAGTTTACATCGTGATGATATTATTGATGATGAAACTGGCAAGCCGGACATAATAGTTACTTACAATCACATCAAAGGAGGAGTAGATACAGTGGACAAACTCTGCTCTACTTATAATTGTGGCCAATGGTAATTTTTTATTCCATGTTAAACGTTGCTGGAATTAATTCGCTATGCATTTATAAGGCGAATGATATCGATTCAAAAATGTTACGACGAGAATTCTTGCGTAAACTGTCATTTGAGTTAATAAATGATTACCTGAGAATCCGCTTTACAGTGTCGAATTTACCAGCTTCCATGAAACTACGAATCAGGGAGATTCTTACAATAGAACCTGTTGATCAGCCTCCAGAACCGCCACTAAGACAAAGGGGTCGATGTGCTATGTGTGACAGAAAAAAAATCGTCTCCTGCAAAAGGTGTCACACTTATGTATGTCTGGAACACGCTATAATAATTTGTCCGGAATGTTTTGAAACAGCGCATTGGGAGGAATAATTTTATAATGGTTGCATTTTTGATATATTTTTTTTTAATATTTTGGAAATCTGCTTACTTTTTTTTGCTTAGTATATGTACTAGCACTCTTGTTTATATTACAGAAAAAGCTGCATGTAATAACATTTCCGTTCATTTACAATTATGTAATATAGTCCTTTATATCTAGTTTGTGTTTAAATACTTTTTAACTGCTACCTAAATATCAAAATGGTGACGATTTTTAAATGCGGACTGGTAGTCCGCAGCGACTACTGACGTTATAAAATTAATAGCGACCGCTGAAAGGTTAAGGGCGCTATCACATTTTAACTACTCCAAAGGTAAATATTATATTACATGTTGCAGCTTGTACATTTGTTGACGAGTCACTGGTGTACTGGTGCGAAGTGTAATCTCACCGGCATCCCACTTGCTCGGTGCTGGAACGGCTATTAGTTAACCCGTAATACTGGTGGTAGCGGCCCGCCGCGCCGTCATTTTTCAAGAGATATAAGATTTAGAAAAAATAAGTAGTTTTAATGTACGGAATTTAACGGAATACAAGAAAAGAAAATGCAGTCCATTAGAAAAATATTGAAGGACCCCACATTACATTTGACTACCATAGTTTTATTATCAATTTTATTCTAAAATTTTGCATTGTTAACAATCAATCTTGATGATCTCTACACTCGTCTGGACAAACCGTTATTCAGCAAACGGACAAACTCAAAATAAAAAAGAATATTTATTTTTGGGCTGACCGGGTTTCAGTATGGTACCCTTTGGCTAGACGAATCAACTACTACATACGTACTTTTTTGTCTTTTTTTTGCATACTAATTGTTTGTTCCAATAAAATTAATTTATTATTATTATATAAATTTTTAAACAGTACTTATAGATATACTGATAATAAAAATTAAGTATAAAATAACCAGAAATTTCTTAAGATACAAGCATTCATCATGAACTGTTTCATCACGATTTTTGTGTGCATCTCGGCCTTTTGCTATTTTGATATAGTAAGTGGTCGACCATCAAGAGATGACACATTGGTTTTAGTCCATACGGTAAGTACTAACCATTCATTAAAATTTCGTTTGTATTTACCAGTCATCCATAAGCAGGAAACATACAATTGTATATTTCTTACCAATTTAATGTTTATATTATAGATCGGTGAAATTTTTTTAAAAATTTTTTATACGACAACATTACAAAAATTATATTTATGAACCAAGAACAAAATAAATTGTACATTTCGATTTTAGTTTTGTATTCTGAATTTAAAAATAATAACCTGAATATATAACACGTAGATAAATGAACAGACAGAACAAAAGTAAATATAGTACTGATGATAACGATGAATTGGCTGTAGATGCAGCACAGGAAGAAGAAGTCAAATTAGATAGTTCCTATTCAAAATTATTATTTTTCGTTCGGTTTTCTAAAATTTATGTAACGATGGCGAAGCGTATATTAACAAATTTTATAATCTCCTAACCTAAGCTAACATTTATCAATAATAATTAAAAAATATTTTAAAAACTTACTCCTTACGCCTTTGGAGTGCAATAATCATAGGTGATCGAGTAATGCTTCCTTGGAAAAGTACTTTAACTATTTCAAAAATTATATTTTAGGTGCGAGAAACTAACCAGATTTTGTAGAAGTATTCGGTACGCGCTAACAATATACAAAACAATTAAATTTGCTTTAAATAGAAAATCGTGTGGCGTAAATAAAAGGATACCCGACCATAGAAGAATGCTCTAAAAAATTGTTTAAAAATAGGTTCGTAATATAAAGCAGCAGCAAGTAACAATAATTGTTGAAAAATAAAGATTCAACCACTTACTTACACTCCTTTGCACTATCAAAGTTTTCAGCCAAACTTCTCGTTAGCCAGTTTTCCGATAAGTAATTGCATGCATCCTATAAATTGTCCGACTTACAATATCTTTATGTTGATATATTTACCTTCTACTGATTCACTTAATAATTATTATAAACACTATTATTGTCTTGATATTTTATTATAGATTTAGTTTCGAAAAAAATGAAAGAAGCAAATATGTCAGTCGCGCAATAGCTGGATATTGGTATACGTTAATGCTTGCGAGTTTCAATTCTACGCGATCGTATAACAAGGATGATCTGTCAACACGAGAATGATACGAAGTGAAAAATTTATCACAAATTACAATAAAAAATGTCTTCTTACTTAAAAAGATATTCTTTTTCCAAATCAAAAGGATCCATTCAACTGCGGATTTATTCCGAAACAGTTTTGATACCGAACTGGATCCAAACAAATACAGGAGCGGATTTGAAATTTATTATTGAGTTTTTCGGTTCGGTCAAAGATTTTTGAGTAGTAAGTTACTCAAGTAATGCTAATGATAGTAATAAAAATGCTTCCTTTGTGAACGTAGATGGCAGGAAGGCTGCACAATTAAATTAAATAATAATTTATCATAAATTACAATAAAAAATTTCTTCATGGTACAGAGGATACATATTTTTCAAATCAAACGGATCCAGTCAACTGCGGAGTTTATATAATTTATTATGGATGTTGTTAATTGTCACGAAACAGTTTTGATACCGAATTGGATCCAACCAAGTACAGGAGAGAATTTGAAATTGTGAACTTTCCGGTTCGGTCAAAGATTTTCGCATAGTAAGTTACTCAAGTAATATCAATGATTGTAACAAAAAATGCTTCCTTTATGAACGTAGATGGCGGAAAGGCTGTATAATTAAATAAAATAATAATTCATCGTAAATTTCTTCATGCTCAAAAAGATACACTTTTCCAAATCAAACTGATCCAGTCAACTGCGGAGTGTTTGTCATTTAATATGGTATTGTTAATTGTCACGAAACAGTTTTGATACCGAATTGAATCCAAATAAGTACAGGAGAGGATTTGAAATTTATTATTGACTTTTCCGGTTCGATCAAAGGTTTTTGATTAGTAAGTTACTCAAGTAATACTAACGATTGTAATAAAAATGCTTCCTTTGTGAAGCTTGTGACCATAGATGGCATAAAGACTGTATAATTAAATTAAAATAATAATTTTTTTAAATCCAAAAATTTTGTATGCGGATTATGTACAAATTACAAATTATTATAAATCTACTTAAAGTTATAGTAGTCTTTAACCTTTATTAATCTAATTTCAAACATTGTGTTCCAGCTCTTCCGTCACGGAAATCGCACCCCTGATTACAATGGCTACACAAACAATCCTATTGACGAGAGTTATTATCCAGAGGGCTATGGACAATTAACAAATGTAAGTGAACAATTTTAAGATTAATATTAAAGTTGAACAAATCTTTAACTAGTCATGTCTCTTTATTTATCATTTAATAATTTAAAATTCTGGCAAGGGAAAAAGAAAATAGGAATGGAATGTCTTCCTTCTACGTAAATTCAAACAAACATAGTGTATCTATAGCAATATACAAGGGGGCACCTCATTTTTATTGTTAAATGATAGATTAGTGAATGATCGAGCTCCACCATTCAAAATATAGATATTATTCTACAAATTATAATTACTTATTGTCTAATATCATTCTACTTTTATTCTTGCACCTGGGCAACTAAATGCCTGTTCTTCTTAATCTTTAATATATCATTACATTATAATTCATATGTTTTATCCACCTGTAAGTGAGTTACATAAGTGCTCTTTCAAATATTTGAGCATTCTCGAATATAAACATTCTGCATTTATTACTAAAACTCTTCACTCTTGTAGGTAAAATATTATACAATCTTGGAGCCAAATGATTAAAAGATTTTAGATTTAAAGTTTCATGACTAACTGGTATTATTAAGTGTCTATCTACATTTTTTCTTGTTTGATGAACATGATCTATTTCTTTTTTTCCATTTTTATACATATAAATACAAGTTGATAAGACATACAATTTTTGTACGTTAAAAATTTTCGCATTATACAATAGACTGGTAGTATATAGTTTTTTTTTGTGAATCACCTTCAGAATGTAGTTCTGTACAACCTGCAATGGCTGTAATATACCTTTATAGGTCCCTCCTTATATCTTTGTTAACTCCTTTTAGGAAGGAAAGAGAACTGAATATCGTATCGGAGAAACTTTGCGTCGACGGTATAATCGTTTCTTAGGCTCTACCTGGAATATTAACTACCTGGATGTAAGAACAACTAACACTAACAGAACCAAAATGTCAGCAGAGCTTATGGTAGGAGGCCTATGGCCACCAAGTGGCGCACAAAGATTTTATCCTTGGTTAAAATGGCAACCAATACCATACAATTACTTAACTAATGACAAGGTACGTTTTTTAAAGTTCTCTTACTTATTTGTAACTAATTTAAAAATTTATTTTCCATGCAGGAGACAATATTAATAATTCTTAATTTCTTAAATTCTGAATTCATTATCGTTCTAGAATTACAGCAGAAACTCTAAATTAAACTTATTGAATATAATGGCAAATACTTTGTACATTTGAATAGAAACAAAAAGTTATAAAATTTCCACAATTTTTATTTAGAAAAAACCGTAACATGTTTCGGCACACGGTGCCTTCTTCTGACGGAATAAATATAAATGTGGTAAAATTTGATTTAAATATCTTAGTAGGTACAAGATGGAATGAACGATTTTATGGTATGGGGTTTACACTAATCTTAATAATTATACCCACACAGAAGGGTAATATTTATGCTAATGTTACAAATAGGTGTAAATTCCTAATCTTATTGTGTAGATTTATATAAATTCAGTAAAGGTGAATAATTAGTGTCTAATTGTTCATTCAATAATAAACCCGACCTTTTCTTTTTGTTAATCTCCATACTTTCCAAATAGTTTAATTTCTTTGATTTTTTCTCAGTATGTAAAATTTTAAAATCTTTGGAAAAATTGTGCTTCTCTGAATTTAAATGTAAGGCGTAATGTGAAAGATTATTGTTTTTTAGGAAACTAGATTCGTGTTCTTTGATTCTTGTTTTGAAAGATCTGCCTGTTTGTCCAATGTACACTTTCGGACACGAACCACATTCTAGCAAATATACTCCTGATTTAGTTAGTTTATTTGGTTTCGATTTGTTGTTTTTAATTAGTTTACCTAGATTATTATTGGTTCTAAAAGCGGTTTTTATTTTGTTTTTGGAGAGAGTTTTGGAAATCTTTTTCGTAATATTGAATGTGTATGTGATAGATTTAAATTTCTGGTCGAGTGTATTATTGGTTGTTGGATATACTAAGTTAACACATCGACATCAGCACAACAAGGACCACGGTTTGGGTTGAAGAAGTGGCTCACATCAGACATGAAAATACAGTATAACAATAGAGACAGATTCAATGTTTACCTCAAAGTGATCCACGGTGAACTTTGCCCTCGGTTACATCCAATAGAATTCGACACTTACGACATACGACATACGATGTTAGAGAAAAAATTCAAAGAATAATAGACTGTAAGTACCATGTTCAAAAAAATAAACTTTCCGAACTTATTAATGTACAAACTAATAAAACAGTAATTACAACCAACTTTAGTGAACATAAGTTTTTCAACCGTTTTGTAAATTTAACAAATACAGAGTTCTCTAGAGAAGAAAGTCAACTTCTGAATAAAGGATATAAGCATAACTTAGTCCCCAACAGCTCAGAGAATATCTCGGGGTAGAATGTGAGCTCGTCCTGAACGAATTTGACAACTCTGAAAAACATTTGGTTTCACAAATTATTAAAAAACATCCATTTGAAAAGCCACATGGTCGTTTCTCTAGAGAAACTCATATTGTTAAACTAATCATAAATAAGTCCAAAGAAAATGATATCATCTTTACCAAAGCAGATAAGGGAAACTCTATTGTAGCCATTACCAAAAACCAATATGTCGATAAAACTTTAGATTTCTTTTACTCCAACAATGTACAAGAAATAAATTTTGATCCAACAAACCATTACCAAAAAATGATTAAAAATATTACTAAAGAACTTTCAATTTTCAATGAATTCGAAAAACAAAACTTAACAGTCATGAATCCTCAAGCACCTAATCTATATTCGTTAATAAAATTACATAAAGAAGACTATCCTATAAGACATGTGGTTTCTTTTATTAACGCTCCATCAACCAAACTTTCAAAAAAATTAATAAATATTATCTCACAATATAGTCAATTTTCTCCCAAATTTAGCATCAAAAATTCATATGAACTCATTAACAAAATTAAAAATATCAAAATACCAAAAAATGCTACATTATTATCTTTTGACATAAAAAATCTGTTCCCTAGCGTCCCACCTAATGAAGCAATAGATCTGATTAATTCACTATTAACAAAAAATAAAGTCAACATAATTATAAAACAAGACATATTAGATTCTCTCTCGGTTTGCCTGGATCAAAATTATTTCGAATTCGACAACAAATTTTACATCTCCGATGAAGGCCTAGCAATGGGTAACCCTTTGAGTCCGCTATTGGCCGAGATTTTTGTTGATGATTTAGAAAAACAAATTTTTAACCATCCATTAAGCAAAAGATTTCTTTACTGGCATCGATACGTCGACGCTATCATAACATGTTTTTCAGGTACTAATAGACAGCTAGATCAGTTCCTCTCATTTATTAATAATTTACATCCTAAAATCAAGTTCACGGTCGAATTAGAAGATAATAAATCTATCAATTTCTTAGATCTAACTATCACCAATAAAAATGGTAGTCATGAATTTTCAATTTTCCACAAACCTTCACATACAGATACAGTTATTCATAATAAATCTAACCACCCATATTCCCATAAAATGGCATCTTTCAATTCGTTTGTGCACAGATTTCTAAATGTCCCATTATCATCAGAAAATTACAAAAAAGAACTAAATATCATCAAACAGGTTGCGGTAAATAACGGATATAATGCGGGTATGGTGGATGATTTAGTTAAGAAAAAAGCATATAAGAAAGCAATAAACTTAGTATATCCAACAACCAATAATACACTCGACCAGAAATTTGGTAATGGTTTGTTGGATCAACATTTATTTCTTGTACATTGTTGGAGTTAAAGAAATCTAAAGTTTTATCGACATATTGGTTTTTGGTAATGGCTACAATAGAGTTTCCCTTATCTGCTTTGGTAAAGATGATGTCATTTTCTTTGGACTTATTTATGATTAGTTTAACAATATGAGTTTCTCTAGAGAAACGGCCATGGATGTTTTTTAATAATTTGTGGAACCAAATGTTTTTCAGAGTTGTCAAATTCGTTCAGGACGAGCTCACATTCTACCCCGAGATATTCTCTGAGCTGTTGGGGACTAAGTTATGCTTATATCCTTTATTCAGAAGTTGGCTTTCTTCTCTAGAGAACTCTGTATTTGTTAAATTTACAAAACGGTTGAAAAACTTATGTTCACTAAAGTTGGTTGTAATTACTGTTTTATTAGTTTGTACATTAATAAGTTTGGAAAGTTTATTTTTTTGAACATGGTACTTACAGTCTATTATTCTTTGAATTTTTTCTCTAAAATCGTATGTCGTATGTCGTAAGTGTCGAATTCTATTGGATGTAACCGAGGGCAAAGTTCACCGTGGATCACTTTGAGGTAAACATTGAATCTGTCTCTATTGTTATACTGTATTTTCATGTCTGATGTGAGCCACTTCTTCAACCCAAACCGTTGTCCTTGTTGTGCTGATGTCGATGTGTTAACTTAGTATATCCAACAACCAATAATACACTCGACCAGAAATTTAAATCTATCACATACACAGGCAATATTACGAAAAAGATTTCCAAAACTCCCTCCAAAAACAAAATAAAAACCGCTTTTAGAACCAATAATAATCTAGGTAAACTAATTAAAACAACAAATCGAAACCAAATAAACTAACTAAATCAGGAGTATATTTGCTAGAATGTGGTTCGTGTCCGAAAATGTACATTGGACAAACAGGCAGATCTTTCAAAACAAGAATCAAAGAACACGAATCTAGTTTCCTAAAAAACAATAATCTTTCACATTACGCCTTACATTTAAATTCAGAGAAGCACAATTTTTCCAAAGATTTTAAAATTTTACATACTGAGAAAAAATCAAAGAAATTAAACTATTTGGAAAGTATGGAGATTAACAAAAAGAAAAGGTCGGGTTTATTATTGAATGAACAATTAGACACTAATTACACTGGGAAACAAATTTCAACTTTTTTTTTGTTTCCTGAACAAAACCTATTTTTTTGGATTCAACTGTACCCAAGTAACTAAAAAATACCTATTAAAGATTTTAGTTGGCTCGCAAAAAAAAAAATCTCAATTATTTGTTACAAAATTTTAATTCATAGGCATATACAATGGACATACAAAATACAGATAACAATATATTGTTGGTTCAACAAAAGCAACTAAATAGCACATTTTTATCATTGAATCCAAAGTTTAGACACTCATTTTGCGCTTCTTAGCTTGCCTTTTGAAAGCAGCCTCTGGGGCATCTCTCGTAATAGTCCAGCAGTAGTCGGCTAACATCTCACAGTTCCATTTTCCCTGATATCTTCTTTCCATGTTCGAAATATCCTGGTGGAACCTCTCACCGTGTTCGTCACTTACAGCACCACAATTTTCCGGAAAGTAATCCAGATGAGAATCCAGGAAATGAATTTTCAACGACATATTACACCCTAGGTTTTGGTAACACAAAAGAAGTTGGGCAACCAGGTCTTTATAATTTTCTGCTTTTATGTTTCCCAAGAAATTTTTTGCAACCATTTTAAAGGCATCCCAAGCGTCTTTTTCCTTGCCTTCAAGTATGGAATCGAATTGCGCATCTCCGAAAAGTTTCCTAATCTGGGGACCCACAAATATTCCCTCTTTAATTTTAGCGTCACTGATTCTAGGGAACTTTTCTTTTAAATAACTAAAAGCACGGCCTTCTTTGTCCATTGCCTTCACAAAATTTTTCATAAGTCCCAATTTTATATGAAGTGGCGGTAGTAAAATCTTTTCTGGGGCAACTAATGGCGCGCTGGTCACATTTTTCTTTCCTGGCTCAAAAGACTCTCTCGGTGGCCAAATTTTCTTTCTGTAGTGATCCGATCGTGCTCGACTGTCCCATTCGCAGAGGAAGCAGCAGTATTTGGTATAACCTAGCTGCATTCCAAGCAAGATCGCCACAACTTTTAAATCCCCACAAATTTGCCATTTATATCTTTCATATTGTATGGTCTCAAGTAACAATTTCAAATTGCTATATGTTTCTTTCATATGGACTGCATGACCAATTGGGACTGAAGGCAATTTGTTTCCATTATGGAGTAACACAGCTTTAAGACTTACTTTTGAGGAATCAATGAAAAGTCTCCAGTCTTTTGGATCATAGTCCAGATTTAAAGCTGCCATTAATCCCTCAATGTCCCTACAGGCTACCAAATTGTTATCCATGTTAAAAAATGGTGTTAGGTTTTTCTGACGGCTTCGGTACACAGAAACTTTTACTTCATCTTCAAGTAAATTCCATTGTTGCAATCGAGAGGCCAATAGTTCTGCTTTTGTCTTGGGCAGTTCCAAATCCCTTATAAGGTCACTTAATTCACTTTGACTTATTTTGTGAGGCTTTTTACTTGGAAGTTCACAGACAAAATCGGAGTCTTGCGAGGTTGATGGGCCGGCGACATTTTCCGGTACACTACCGTTTGAATCCTCTTGATCATCATCAGAATGAAGGGTATATTCCTGAGGTGGATTAGGTATAGGCAACTCGTCACTATGAGGCACCGGGCGTATGGCGGATTGTAAATTTGGATACTGTATCGCAGACCTTTTTTTCTCTGAAAAGCCTTTTTTGATGGGAGGTGTCAAACAAAAGTAACAGTCAGTAACGTGGTCTTTCGGTTCTCGCCAGATCATAGGAACAGCGAAGGGCATCTTACGGTTTTTTCCACTTAGCCAGCCGCGAATGTTGGACGCACATTTGTAGCAGCAGATATGGGGAGCCCAATTTTTATCCTGGTCTCCAACTTTGCAGCCAAAATACAAGTGGTAAGCCTTTTTTATTAAAGGGCTAAGCGTACGTTTTTGTTTCACAAAAGTCATTTCACCACATATATAACAAAAATGATCCGGCTTATTTACACAAACTCGCGACATGTTGCTCAAAACTCTCTAATTTCTCAAATACGAACAGCTCTCGATCAACTGGTGGTTGAAATACAACTAACTAACAATTTAGGATTTATATTATATGTATTTAAACCCCTTATAAAGTACACCTGTTATAATAAATCCAGGTATTTCTCATTTAATGGTGAAATTTTCCCATATATTAAGGGCAGGTAGGTAAATTATCATAATTGGGATGGATCTATAAAACCGGAGCCAACTGAGCCTTTTGCAAGACAGATTGTTAATTAGTATAATAAAATAAGTAAGATTTTGCTATTTTGGTCTCGGAAACATTTTTGCTGTTCCCCAGTGTTATTCACCTTTACTGAATTTATATAAATCTACGCAATAAGATTAGGAATTTACACCTATTTGTAACATTAGCATAAATATTACCCTTCTGTTTGGGTATAATTATTAAGATTAGTGTAAACCCCATACCATAAAATCGTTCATTCCATCTTGTACCTACTAAGATATTTAAATCAAATTTTACCACATTTATATTTATTCCGTCAGAAGAAGGCACCGTGTGCCGAAACATGTTACGGTTTTTTCTAAATAAAAACTGTGGAAATTTTATAACTTTTTGTTTCTGTTCAAATTTATAATGGATTTCCATCAAGTATCGGCTAAATCAATCAATTTTACTCTGTACATTCTTCGATTCTTTCCAATTACCAGGAATGGAGTCGACCGGGCGAATCAACGGCTCGGTGTATCCTTGACGAAATCGAGTAATTCCCCAATCGATACAGTAGGATGCCCTCGGGATTCTGGTATGATCTGTAGGGCGCGCCGCATGCGGGGGGAGGGGGCACCCCCTTAAATCTAACCGACAACGGATTTTCCTGGAAAATGGAAAATAACTCAGCCGGTTTTGATGCTACAAAAAAAAATGTGAAGGGCAAAATTGAAGAGCTTGACAGAGCGCGTAAGCTCGTTCCAACCTGATCTCGATCTCAATGAGTTCGCGAATTATTGCGATTTTCATACGCAAAAAAACAATAAAATTTAATTAATTATATCTCGAGAAGGGGCGAGAATTTTAAATAAATACATTACATAATCTTATAAAACTACCCTTAAAGTTACATGACATAAATGTGTATAGTTTACCGCTAGATGAAGTCTAACGCTGTTTCGTCGTTGCTCTCGCATTAATGCCACTTGGTCATTTCTATATCTATATTATATATATATACAGGGTCCTGCATCTCACCTCCCGTCTTCTACAACTCAGTTATTAATTAAGTTAGAATTTTGATGACTTTATCTTAAGGTGCGTTTGATGAAAATATTTTGGTTCATACAGGGTGTGCCAAAAAGTGTGACGTCACGGTGATATATTTTTTTAGATTACATGCCATATATTTTGTTACTTCTTTGGATGCCCCTTGTGGTTACCAACATACCCCTAAAATTTTATTGACATCGGTGCAGTGATATCCGCGAAAAAAATTATAAACCAAGAAAAATCAGTTTTGCACCACTGGTTTAAAAAATTAATTAAGAATGGAAATAGTGCCTCATTAATAAAATTATACAGTGTGCATATTAACCCTTTGTGGACTAGTGGTGTCCTATTGGGACCACAATTCAAACGCTGTTGTAGGAGCGGCCTAGTAAGCGTTGGACGGAACCACATAATATGATGGCTTGCTTGGGCGTTCCCCCACTTTATTTACATTTCGCGCCGGCACGTTTATTGCGTTTGCCAGTAGTTGTCTGGATGTCTTGTAGGCTGAAATTTACACGTGTTTACTGTTGTTTATAAATGCTGTTTTTTTAGGGTAAAATCGTCATGTCTGGTAAGTTTATGGTTTTATTATTTTACATATGTATTCTAGTAAAGTTGCATGTCAAAATAGAGGCAGTTTTTAAGTTGTAAAAGGTTTATTTTTAAGAAATTTTGGTGTGGTCCCACTTGGAACCACTAGGCCATGCAGACTAGTTAGTTAATTTTTGTTAATTTCAGGAAAGAAATATTTGGATTTAGGAAGCATGACTTCTGACAATGCATTTTTTATGCTGGATGAGATACCCTCCGATACAGGCTCTATTACCTCTGAGGCACCTTCAGAAGATGAAATAGATGTAGATGGCCTTGTTATAGACTATAGTCAGGACGAATTAGCTGAAAACAGACCTGATTTGCCCTTACCAGCAGGTAACGACGTTTTGGACTATGACAGTGAGGATGATCTTCCTTTATCGACATTCGTACATAAGTGGACAACTGATTCAACCTTTGCCAATATCCCGCACTCCTTTGAAGAAGCTAGTGGACCAATCTTACCCGAAGATGCAGAATCGCCTACTGATATTTTTCTCTGTTTATTTACAAATGAGCTCATAGAAAGAATTGTGTTTGAAACAAATTTATATGCAATGCAACAAACTAATAACCGTTTTGTGCCCACAACATTTGGCGAAATTAAATGTTTTCTGGGAATAAATATGATGATGGGATTGACAAAGAAACCCAGTTACAAAGACTATTGGTCTTCAAAAATACAAATGAGGGATCCCTTTATATCATCTGCCATGTCACGTGATCGATTTAGTTGGCTTCTTGGACACCTCCATCTGAACAATAATATAATTCAACCTAAGAAAGGCGAATCTGGATATGACAAACTCTATAAAATAAGGCCTTTACTGGAGGTATTGTCGCACACATTCTTAAATTCTTTTAGGCCACAAGAAAATCAAACTGTAGATGAATCGATGGTAAAATTTAAAGGCCGAATTAGTTTTCGACAATACTTACCTATGAAACCTATAAAACGTGGATATAAAATTTGGATAAGAGCCGACCAATCCGCTTTTGTATCACAGTTTCAAGTTTACACAGGTAAAATTGAAAGCGTTGAACGAAATCTCGGATCAAGAGTTGTCAAAGATTTAACCCGTTCTTTGATTGGGAATAACCACAGGGTTTACTTTGACAATTATTTTAATGACGTCCAATTGCAAAAAGATTTACTAAAAGACAAGATTTACTCTTGTGGCACCACTAGAAAAGGAAGAAAGTTAGAGCCTAAGACTTTAAAAGAAGACAGGAGCATGAAAAGAGGGGATACAGATTGGAGAATTACAAAACTTGGCATACTCTTCCTCAAATGGATGGATAATAAAGCAGTTCGTTTTCTAAGTAATTTCCATAATCCTGACAATGTAACAACTATTTTAAGAAAACAAAAAGATGGGTCAACATTGGAATATCCCTGTCTCCAAGTAGTAAAAGACTATAACACGCATATGAATTATGTCGATAAATCAGATATGCATATTGCAACGTACCGAATTGACCGTAAGTCTCGAAAATGGTGGCATCGGCTTTTCTGGCACTTTTTAGACCTTGCTATTGTCAATGCATATATTATTTTTAAGAAACGTACTTCCGATTGCAAATCAATCAGTTTGAAAGAATTTCGTCTGGCTGTGGCTTGCGGCGTTATAGGAGCTGATCCAGATGCCGTACAAAGAGGACGCAAACGTTCGGGTTCGCCTATAAATAAATTTAAAGTGACAGTTCCCCCGGAAATAAAATTTGATAAAGTTGCTCATTTACCAGTCCACGGAGCGAAGGTTCGGTGTGCGCGATGCAGTACTCGATCAAAACCACATCGTACTAGATGGCATTGCAGTACCTGTAAAGTTGGACTTTGTTTAACTGATAAGTCTAATTGTTTTTACTCTTTTCATAAAATATAATATATGTACCTAAACTTACCTACCTTCCTAGTGGTTCCATGGCGGAACCACATCTTTTTGGGTTTTCTACCGTATCAAATTTTTTTTTTCTATAATGTATACCTTTTATTAATCCCTTGCAGTAGAAAAATAACCCTGAATTAAAAAAAAAAAACTTTTATTTTATTTTTAATAATTCAGTCCGCAAAGGGTTAAATAAGGTCCAACAATGTTGTTAACCAAGTGCCATTGATACAAATTTTACAGAGTGTCCAAAATTTCGTGGCAAATATTCCAAACTTTAAAGCACTTTATTTTTCTTATTTTCAGTTGGAGCCCCTGTATAGTTTTATGTTATTCGATGCGGAAAAATCAAACATTTTTCGTTATTACAACCTTATCGCAATTCATAACACATTCAGTGTTATTTGCAGAAAACTAATTTTATCAACTATTCTACAGCCATTTTAATGAATAAAAATCGAAGGTGGCGTTGAAAAACAATTTATTGACATATGTATCAAAGTGAGAACTTTAGTAATTTAGTCAAAAAAATTTAAAATAGTGGTGGCTTATTATTAATTATTTAAGTATAACTAACTCTTAACTGAGTTTACTGAGGATGATTCTATGTACGATGTAAATATATATAAATATTTATTATATTTTAAATACTCATATTCACTCCAAATTTACAAAAATGCGAAACGAAAACAACATTATAGTACAAGATAAACACGACATCACCAGGTCTATCGAAGCTTTCTACACTGACCTGTATTCATCTAAATTCCAAAAACCATTAAAAAAATTAACATCATGAATGTTGGATCCGAAGAGCTCCCAGAAATTATGACAAGCGAAAAAAAACACAACACTAAAACAGATGAAAAACAACAGATGTCCAGGAGAAGACCAAGTTATCACAGAAATGTTGAAATGGAGGAAAAACTGTAAGGGAAACAATAAGAATACTCCTAAATAAATGTCTTAAGCCGGTAAAATACCAACTGAATGGTGTAACTCTGAAGTAATACTACTATTCAAAAAAGGCGACAACACAAACATCGAAAATTATAGACCTATATCTCTTATGTCACACCTGTACACAAACTCTTTACAAAAATTATAACAAACCGCGTATCATCAAAGCTGGACTGTTACCAACCCGTGGAACAGGCAGATTTCAGAAAAGGATACAGTACGATAGACTACTTGTATACAGTATGCACCCTTATAGAAAAATGCACAGAATACAATGTACCTATACACCTGGCCTTCGTTGATTTTCAGCAGGCTTTCGATACCATTGAATCATTGTCGATTCTAACGGCTCTCCAAAACGCAAGAATAGACTGAAAAGGTACACCCAAATCATCGCAAATCTTTATAAAGAAGCAACAGTACATATAAAAATAGACGAAACAACTACGACGAACAAAATACCATTGAAGAGGGGCGTACGTCAGGGAGACACCATTTCATCTAAATTATTTACGCTGGTCCTTGACAAGTCTTTAAAAAATTAAAATGGGATACTAAAGGCATTAACATAGATGGTATCAGACTTAGCCAACTCAGATTTGCAGATGATATGGTCGTAATAAGTAACGACGTCACGGAACTACAAGAGATGTTAAATGAATTAAACCTAGCATCTATGAATGTCGGACTGAACATGAATTACAACAAAACAAAAATAATAAGCTCTGAAGATACCAACATATACATCCAATACAACATAGAATGCGTAACGGAATGCATATACTTGGGCCACAAAATTAAACTGGGGAAAGAAAACCAACACGCAGAAATCAAAAGGCGCATATGATTGACATGGGCAGCTTTCGGCAAACTGGGGCACATTTTAAGAAACAACAGGATCCATATAAATCTAAAACGAAAAGTATACAATACATGTGTACTGCCAGTGCAAACATATGGATTAGAAACAATTAGCCTAACAAAAACATTTGCAAACAAGCTTCTAACAACACAAAAAGCAATGGAAAGATGAATATTGGGCATATCACTTCGTGACAGCATTAGAAATGAACATATCAGAGCACAAACTAGAGTTACCGATATAATACAAGAGGTGGCAAATATGAAATGGCAGTGGGCCGGTCACATGGCCAGACTGGATGGGGACAGATGGGTCTATAGAGTGACAGTGTAAGACAGTGTGTAGACAGACTAAGCGTAGTATAGGACGTCCGCAGAAGCGATGGGTAGACGACATCAGGAAGGTGGCAGGCAAAAATTGGCTAAATGTAGCATAAGACAGGGAGACATGGAAACAGATGAGAGAGGCCTATATCCAGGAGTGGACAGCTGTGGGTTGACCGTGATCATAATGATGATGACTCATTGCATAATTTATTTATTTTAAAAATATTGCACTGCCACTGGCTGTGTATGCTTCGTTGCCTATATTACTCCTGGTCTTGAGTAGTGAGTTTACCATGACACTAGCTACTGTGAATAAATGAAGCGAGAACGCATTCTCTCTGCTATACTTTAACTTACTTTTGAATTTTGAATATCGCGGGTTTTTTTTTTTCCTTCCGTTAGTTGGTGGTCAGGTATTCATAGCGATTTTCATTATTAGACGTTCAACTGCAGTTCGATTCGTTGATCAAGAAAAGTTGATCAGTTGAAAATATGAGCACAAGAAAATCTGGCGATGTTGAGGAGAGCCTCAAGAAGGTCAAACCCACCAGTATTGTTGAAAGGCCCCCTTTAAAAGGGATTCATCTCAGCGAGGACGCCCTTATATTTCAAGACCTAGAGTTACGCTATTATACAGGGTGATTCACGACGAGCTTGCATTAGAGCTTTATGGAGAACTACTGAATATATGTTTCTGAAACTTTGGGAATTTGGGTTTATCGATATGCTCTCTTTAACTAAAATATTGACATGTTTCTGTCATTTCCGGTTATACCGGAAGTAGCTGCCTACTTTCGTTTTTTAAATACAACATGGTAATTTTTATTACACTTTTCGATTAAGCATTAAATACTAAGCACATTTTATAGAAAATGTTTTTGTCAGACTCTAATAGTTTTTGAGATATCTGGAATTTTTGTAATTATTTGGCAAATGCATGACGATGAAATAATCCATATAATTTTTTTACCTTAGCGCTTGGACTAAACATTTTTGCTCACCGAATAGCTAGAAGATCATCAAGTCTCAAAAACATTTCAAATTCGGCATAAAATGTACAGGGTGGTCACAATTCAAGCCTCATTGTGAAAAAATTCAACCATTAAAAACTTTCTTATTTTAAATGGAACACCCTGTATATTTTTATTTAATTTGATCGCAAATTAGTTGTTCTTTATAAATAGTATTTACTGTCCTATACCTATATCAAAGCGTTTTCTCAAAAAATCCAATTTTATTCCGAAAATACTATTTGTTCAAGTGTGCTATGAAAACAATTGAGGACTTTGCTGCAAGAAGGATGCAGCTCCAGTTTTGGGTCATTTTGAGTTGAAATATACGATATATGCAAAAATATTTGGCGGATCGATTGGTACAAAATCGATGCAGCTCCGATAAAAAATGAAGAAATAACACGCATTTATGTATCTGCCTCCTCCGTTGTTTGGTGCAAGAAAGGTGCAGCTCCGGAGCTGCATCCCTATTGCACCAAACGATCGTGTGTGTTCGTTGGGTGTCGTGGAATGCTAGGTCATGTTCTTCCGGCATTGCACCAGGGTTTGATTTGTTTCGACCCGTTGCTAGTCGTTAGTCGCATTAGTGCTTCCGTATGGTGTTATTGGTAACAGTTTTTACACGGTTTCGTTGTCCGTTGACGTTTTTTAATCATGAGCGAAACGGAGTCAGAGCCATTTAGTGCTAGTGATTCACCATATGAGCCTTCAAGCGCTGACGAAAGTTCTGATGTTGATGTGGCAGGACCTTCATCCAGGAAGAAGCGTCCAAAGAAAAAACGTATAACGTTGGAAGAACAGCCCACTGAACCTCTTGGCAACAATGAGCCCCCTGTAACGAAAAACAGAAAAAGTGCCAATCCTGCTACCTGGAGAAGAAATGTGAATAAAAAAGCTCTTGCAGAAGGAAAAATGTATACAAACTGGAAAGGAGTACAGAAGGGACCGAGATCAGCTGGGTCGAACTGCAACTGTAAGTACAAATGTTTTCAAAATGTGGATGAAGAAACAAGAAACGCTATCCTAGAAAAGTTTAACAAAATAGGCGACAGAAATTTGCAAAATACTTATCTAGGAGGGTTAATTCATACTATCGCAATTCAAAGAATTCGTAAAAAAACTAATCAACGACAAGGGCGTACTTGTTCTCACAAGTTTGTTGTAAGGCTGGGCCAGCTATCAGTACGAGTTTGTAGACATGCTTTTGGTTCAATTCATGGTATATCAAGGAAACGTGTAGACCTCATTGCCCAAACTTTTCGTGGCAGAGATATCTCAGCAGCAACTAGTAACAAGGGAAAACACGATAGTAGACCTAACCGAAAATCAAACGATATATTGCAAAATTTGAGCACGCATATCAAGAGCTTCCCAAGGCGTGAGTCGCATTACAGTAGAAATAAGTCTCGTCGATTCTATTTGTCTCCAGATCTAAATATAAGGAGAATGCACGAGCTCTATTTGGAGCTTTATGAACCCGAAAGTGTCAGTGTCCCTGAATATAAACCTAAAGTGCCCTATGACTTTTACTATCGCTATTTCAAGGAAAACTTCAACTACAGTTTTGGCTCACCTCGCTCAGATACGTGCAAAAACTGTGACATTTTTCAAAATAAACTTAAAGATGTGACCCTGGATGAAAATGAAAGAAATGAGTTAGAAGTGGAAAAGCAGCGTCATCAAATTAAGGCGGAATCCTTTTTCAAGGAGTTGAATGAGAAAAGTACCTTGTGCAAGGAGAACGATGAGGTTGAAGTTTTGACCTTTGACTTCCAGCAAAACCTTCCTCTTCCAAAAGTTCCTGCTGGGGAAGCTTTCTACAAACGCCAGTTATGGACATATAATTTCTGCGTTCATTCTGCTACTACAAATAAAGCACACTTTTATATGTACGACGAAACTACTGCTCGAAAGTCGCCAAACGAGGTGGTATCATTTTTATACCATTACATAAACAATATCCTTCCTAAAAATGTCAAAGTTGTATACCTCTTTTCTGATAATGCTGCTGCACAAAATAAAAACTCCGTGATGATTCAGTTTTTGTATTTACTTGTAAAAACTACGTCTATTGACAGGATTGAACATCGCTTTCCTGAGCCGGGACACAGCTTTCTCCCGTGCGATCGGTACTTCGGAGTTATTGAGAAGTTTTTGAGGAAGAAGGACTACGTTTTCAGTCCCAAACAATATGCTGATTTTATCAAGCAATCATCCAAACAGTTCGTTCCTATTCTGGTAAAACAAAATATAATCCTGAACTTCGGTGGTCACTATGAAGGACATTTTAAAAAAGTTATCTTACATGAGCAGCTCAAAAAGCAGAAGTTTCAGATTTCAAAATACCGCATTTTTCAATACAGCAAGGAACACTTGGAAGGTATCAAAGTTAGTGTATCTACTGGCCTTCCCATTTTTCAATTCTTTAAAATCTTGAAAGACCTTGGGGACGATCTTTCACTTTCCTCTGATATCCCAGTCTATAGCCGTCCTATACCTGTAAAAAAAGCCAAGTATCAGGATGTAATGCAGTTGGCAACACGATTCGTTCCAATGGACCAAATGGCTTTCTACAACAGCCTTATAGGTGAAGCAGTGGCAGAGACCCAGGGACCCGAAACGTCTGGAACGGATGATGATGACCAGGCAGATGAATGAAAGCGGGTGTGTTCATTATTTCGTTTTTTTTCCAATTCACTTTTAGTTTGTTGGTAAAAACCATTTAGTTTTAGGTTTTTTGTAGTTTATGTACTACTCTTTTGATTTTTGATACCTATTTTATATAAAAGCTTTCACTCTCAACTTTGTTTTTTTACACACATGACAATGACATGTGTAAGTACATATTTTTTAAGTGTTTGGTGGAAGAAAGATGCAGCTCCAAATTTTTTGATAACTTTCTTCTCATTTCTCAAAGAATTGTGAGGTTCAAAATAGTCTGAAATATTGAATAAACCCCTCTATTATCGATTGGCGTTTACTTTTTCAGTTTAAAATACAAACGTTAATTTCTAAACGGTTTTTTTCAATTTCCCAACAAGTACCAAAAATGGATCTGCATCCTTCTTGCAGCAAAGTCCTCAATTGTACTTAGGGTACTGATGTCTATACAGAGGAAAATTAATAATGGCGGCAATATTTTCTAGTGTGCTTTGACAAGAAAAACAATTGTCTCATATTTCTTGGCGTATTTTCAAACTGTCAATTATTCTGTTACTAAAAAATGTCACGCTCCGGATTTTCAAGTGAAGATTTTTTAAATTTATTTACGGTTTACATTGAATGTGGTAAAATTAAGCTAAGAGCTTGTCGAATATATCGGGATAAATATCCGAATAGGCCTATTCCCACAACTGATATTATTAGAAGACTAAATAATAATTGTTTAAAATTTGGATCATTTGAAGCCAAAGTACGAAGAATTAAACCAATACTGGACAATGAGGTATTTGAAGTTACCATTTTAGCCTATTTTTACGCTTTCCCAAAAGACTCAATTCGTGAAGCTGCAATGCAATTAAGAGTTTCGTATTCCAGTATACAAAGAATTTTAAAAAAATATGGCTGGAGGGCCATATTCATATGCCCAAGTTCAGCATCTAAAACCACAAGATTTGACAGCTCGAGTCGAACTTTGCGAGTTTTTTCTAATCAAAACCCAAGAAAATGAGCAATTTACTAATTCTGTAATATGGAGTGATGAAGCCAAATTTACTCGTAATGGTTTTCATAACAGACACAACAGCCATTATTGGGCTCACGAAAACCACCATATTGTCAGGATAGGACGTTACCAGGAATCATTTCAATTTAATGTTTATTGTGCTATTAAACATGACCGTATATTTTGCTTACACATTTACGACGAAAATTTAAATGGTCAGAATTATTTGACAATTCTTGAGGATCAGTTAGAAGAACGTCTGGATGATTTGCCGCTCCAAGAGCGAATAAATGCATGGTACCAAAACGATGGGGCTCCAGCACACAACGTCCAAGTTGTTAAGACTGCCCTAAACAGACTTTTTCATGACCAGTGGATCGCAAACCAAGGTCCCTTCCACTGGCCAGCTCGTTCGCCAGACTTAACTCCACTGGACTTTTTCATCTGGGGAACCATTAAAGATAAAGTTTACGCGCGTCCCATCACCACGAAGGAAAATCTAATTGAAAGGGTGAAGGCAGCATTTCAATCTCTCACTGCACAAGAAATTAGGAATGCTACAAGAAATAGCATGATGAAAAGAATACATAAATGCTTGGAAGTAAATGGCAATCATTTCGAACATATTTTAAAAATATAATCAAAAGATATTAGGTATAATTTTCAAACACATTTTTAATTAAAGAATTTAAAGTTTATTAACTTGTTTCCTTGCTATTTTTAAAAAAATAATATTTAAACCATTAAATTTAAAACAATTTAAAACAATAAACTGCATTTTATTTATAAATTATTAAGAAACACTTTAGAATGTTGTATTTTCAAGCAATCAATCACTATTCCTCCGTATAGACATCAGTATACAGCCCCTAAGTACAATTGTTTTCATAGCACACTTGAACAAATAGTATTTTCGGAATAAAATTGGATTTTTTGAGAAAACGCTTTGATATAGGTATAGGACAGTAAATACTATTTATAAAGAACAACTAATTTGCCATCAAATTAAATAAAAATATACAGGGTGTTCCATTTAAAATAAGAAAGTTTTTAATGGTTGAATTTTTTCACAATGAGGCTTGAATTGTGACCACCCTGTACATTTTATGCCGAATTTGAAATGTTTTTGAGACTTGATGATCTTCTAGCTATTCGGTGAGCAAAAATGTGTAGTCCAAGCGCTAAGGTAAAAAAATTATATGGATTATTTCATCGTCATGCATTTGCCAAATAATTACAAAAATTCCAGATATCTCAAAAACTATTAGAGTCTGACAAAAACATTTTCTATAAAATGTGCTTAGTATTAATGCTTAATCGAAAAGTGTAATAAAAATTACCATGTTGTATTTAAAAAACGAAAGTAGGCAGCTACTTCCGGTATAACCGGAAATGACAGAAACATGTCAATATTTTAGTTAAAGAGAGCATATCGATAAACCCAAATCCCCAAAGTTTCAGGAACATATATTCAGTAGTTCTCCATAAAGTTCTAATGCAAGCTCGTCGTGAATCACCCTGTATATGTGACGTTTACCCAGGAGTGCCTGGGCCCCAAAATACAGCATTATCCGGAACGACAACATCCAGACAAAAGGAGCCCACAAAATCTACTAGAGGGGTTTATAAAAACTATACAAAACCAGTGAGAAATAAACCTATTCAAACTGAAGAAAATTAATTGGATGTGTTATTATCTGTTACGAAAAAAAATCCTTCCGTTAGTCAATAAGCAGTCGCTAATGTCGTGGACGTAAGCGAAAAAACTGTTCAATAGATTTTAAAGGACAACCGTTTCCATGATTATCATTATCAATTTCATCAAGAACTCTTTGAACAACGCGTCGAATTTTGCAACTAGGCACAAGCTAAAATTAGGATACATTTTGACTTTCTGATAATGTTTTGTTTTCTGATGAGGCCACCTTCCATAAAAATGGATTTGTGAATCGTCATAACATACATTACTATTCCGACCATAATCCAAGGGTATTTAAACAGGTTAATCAACAAGACAGATGGTCAATTAATGTGTGGGGGGAATTTTGGTGAACATATTATTGACCCTAATTTTTTTTTAACGGACATTTGAATGGCCCTATGTATCTGGATTTTTGCAAAATCAATTGGCAAATTTATGTCAAAGTTTACCACTAGTTGTGAGGGATGCAATGTGGTTTCAACACGATGGATGTGCTGGGGGCACATTATTCATTTCAAGTCAGAGATCAATACAACCTTCCCAAATTGGTGAATTGGAAGAAAAGGACCAAACAAGTGGTCGTCCCGATCACCCGACATAACTACACACGACTAACAGCTTAAATAATTAATAAGAAGCCAACACTGTTTTAAATTTATTACTAAAGTCTAAAAGGGGCACTCCTCACTTTGATACACATGTCAATAAATTGTTTTTCAAAGCCACCTTCGATTTTTTTCATTAAAATGGCTTTATAATAGTTGATAAAATTAGTTTTCTGCAAATAACGCTGGATGTGTTACGAATTGCGATAGAGTTGAAGTAGGAAAAATATTTGATTTTTATTCCGCATCGAATGATATAAAAATATACAGGGGCTCCAGTTGAAAATAAGAAAAATATAGTGCCTTAAAGTTTGGAATATTTGACACGAAATTTTGGACACCCTGAAAAATTCGTATCAATCAAACTTGGTTAACAAGATTGTTGAACCTTATTTAATAAGCACCCTGTATAATGTTATTAATGAGGCACTATTTCAATTTTTAATTAATTTTTAAAACCAGTGGTGCAAAACTGATTTTTCTTGGGTTTTAATTTTTTTCGCGGATATCACTACACCGATCTCAATAAAATTTTAGGGCTATGTAAGTACCCACAACAGACATCCAAAGAAGTAACAAAATATATGGCATGTAATCTAAAAAGATATATCATCATGACGTCACACTTTTTTGGGACACCCTGTATAAACGAAAATAGTTTCCTGAAACGCATCCTAAGATACGAGTAAAATCTGCAAAATATCAAAATCCTAAGTTAATTAATAACTGAGTTGTAGAAGACGGAAGGTGAGATGCAGGACCCTGTATACATATTATACATATATATATATTGTATATATATGTATATACTAGCGATTGACTGTCTTTTTCACATGTAATGAGTCAATCGATTATTTTCAGAGGCCGCTCTTTATATTTTAATATTTTATTTGATGAAAATTGGTATTTGAAATAGAAAAAAGTCAAGAGTCATCTACGAAAATAAAATTTTTTCGCCAATCCCCCCTCGTAGCTGATAAAAAAAATGAACAAATTGAGCGCGGCTTGATCCTTGTAGCTCGATTAATAAACTACTTATTAGCATTTATGTAATATTTGTTCGGGTTTGTTCGAACAAATCCGTTGTCGGTTAGATTTACGATTAATTTCAATGAACTTATTTTTCGGGTTTGTTCGGAGGAATGAAAACTTTCATTCAAAATTGTTTCATTCCTCGTCAGGCTCATGATTCAAATGTTGTGGTTTTTTAAATTCGTAGTCACGCTGCAGACGGACAGATCAAATGTATGTGTTTCCACTTTGACGGAACTTAATTCAGTTAACCAACTTAAATTCTTATTAATTGTATTTCAAGGCAATTTCTTAATTTCACGGTTAGATGGTTAATGCCACTTAAAATACATCATACTGTAGGTGGTAAATTGCTGGTATCATCAATCAATCAAATCCAAAAGTCTGGGCACATGCAATATAATATAAAATATTTTAGGAACACTACCCACACCATGTTTCCGTCCCATTCAGACCTAGACACAAAAACAAGCTTTTGTCTAAGACATTGTAAAATAATCATTACCGAGCCATTTTTCAGTAATTAAAATAATCATTATTAACTGAGAGTTATTCATGAGTAATAATTCACTTTTCACGGGCTGTGACCAATCACATCAAACCTTTTTACTAATTACGGTTCCGTAAAGCTAATCAGATCAGATCAGTAATTATAATAAACTTTCTAAGCAACCATAACAGCTACTGAAAACGATTACCAAATCATTTTAACATATAGACGATTATGATATATATTAAAGTTTCTTGGCTTTACTAGTGGTAATGATTATTACTTAAACGGATAATTATTAACACTCGCTCACCCTCAAAAATGATTGTATAATCATGTTCCAAATAAAGAAAATAACAACGATATAACACTGTTAGCCACTGAATAGGATTTATGGCAAAAAATATTTACATATGAAGTATACATTTATAAACCCTTAGAATATTTTAATTGCTGAGGCAGATATCATCTTGATCAATCTTCGCCTATTCCTGACTCGTTGCCACCCTGCTTGAAACTACAGCTAGTACTGAACAGTCGTTACGTTTTCAACTATGAAAACAACTCATCATAAAGAACTAAAAATCTCGTTAGTGTCATTATTATATGCATTATTATTTTTGTTATATTGTACCTTTATAGTCAATACCGTTAACCTACAAATATAGCTTTATTTTTTAGGAACTTCAGAGTACCAATATTTGTACAAATTATGATACGTTATACAGCGAAGTACTAAACTCTGATAAGATCCAAGAAGCACTGTCTGTATATGAAGAATATTTTAAATACATTTCCGAAAAGACAGGTCAAGACTTTAGCACTCCAGCGTCTGTCTTCTCTCTGTATTTTACTTTAGTCACCCAGGTAAGTTATATATCGGCAAATTCGTAACTCAATAACAGTGTCATTACTTGAAGAAGATCCAATATAAAACTAAGTAGATAAAACATAACACGCACAATGTGCAGATATCTTGACTATATTTTATTGTACCATGACAATTGTTTCGACCACAATATTCCTCGGATTGAGGACTATATTAGAGTTAAATTCACTATTGTTTCACGCACTGCTAAGTGCTGAACGATCAAACTTTAATTTCCAATTCCTTATTGCAGTCTGAATATGGATACCCGCTGGAAGATTGGACAGCACCAGTATATCCAGACGTCATTGACAAAATAGCCAAAGATTATTATTATATTGGAACAAACACCACACAACTTAAAAAGATTGCAGCAGGTAAATATAAATTAAGCATCATTTTCCATTATTAAAATTAAGGGGCACACAGTGAACTAAATCTTTTATAGGACTATTACGAGACACTAATTGTGTTGAGTGGTATTTACCGAACTGCGCATGATTTATTTATAGTAGAATACATAGGGTCATGCATGGTAAGGATCTCAGGAACTAAAAAATATGTTTGTGTGAAATATCAGTACTCCCGATAAAAGATGCAGATCTTTTTAATGAAGATATTCTGACATACCTATCACTTCCGGTTATACAGGAAGTCGGTGCCATCTTGCTTAATTTAAATAGAACACCCTATATATTATTGCATTTTTGGATTCTACGCAAGATTCCAGACAGATTTCGTATATCATGTCATATATCTAAGTCTAATAATAATTAATGTTTCCTGTATAGCCTATATTACTTAATTTGGGTAGGATTCCTTATTGACAAGGACCTGCTTTGATATATTTCAACAAGGAATCTGACCCCAATTAAATAATAAATGCTTCCTTTTAGGAAAAATTAATAATTATTTTAAGGTCAGCAAACGTCATTTTAGCAATAAAACCTTAAATATGTCAAACATGCTTATACTTAGGTATATGACATGATATACGAAATCTATCTAGAATCTTGTGTAGAATCCAAAAATGTAATAATACGTAGGGTGCTCCATTTAAAATAAGCAAGTTGGCACCGACTTCCGGTATAACCGGGAGTGATAGATTGCTCAGAATATCTTCATTAAAAAGATCAGCATCTTTTATCGGGAGTACTGATATTTCATACAAATATTTTTTTTAGTTCCCGAGATCTTCTGATAGGCAACTCGCCATGAATGACGCTGTATACTAAAAATAGAAACTATAGCTCTAATCTAAATTTGAAAGTTTTTAATGAATGGGTTCACCTCTTCTTGTTCAAATATCAGGTTACTTGAGAAATAATTTATAAAAGGAATAGACGAGTTTATTCTGACAGATACAATATTACTTACCGAACTAGTGTGATAACCACACTTAAATCACAGATAAGTATCTACGTACCATTTGGTTGTAGATAAATATATTCTACTAGTTAGTTAGTATATTGTATAACATAACAAGTTTTGAAAATGACTCTTGAGATTTGTGGATGTAACTAAATAATTTTTGAGTTATGAAATACTATAATCGTATTGTGTTTTAAAGTTAGTATTAAATTGATGTAGATTAGTTTATGAATACGACATGCTAAATAATTTTCTATTCTTACAAATGCTATAATGAAGATGAAAACATTCCTATGTCGATCCGGATCTCTAAGGGATTCATCATGTACACACTTTACCTATACAGTGCGCGTCTAAAGTCACTTCCCCCCTGTTAACTTTTGATTAACAAATGTGAGAATAATGAGATTTTGGCACGTTCAATAATTACTGAAATACTACTTTTTTGGCATAAATTCTTTACTTATTCTTAAAAGATGGTTGCTGGGCGCCATTTTGAATAAGATTTTTAAATGGCAGGTGGGGTCGTGTGACACCTCATTCGAAAGGTATTTTCAATCTACAAACAGTCCCCAAGTGCGAGAAAATTTTATCGATTTCGGGGGTTGTGAGGATCAACAGAATGTTAAGCCTTTATTTTGTTAATCAACATCAAAACATTGCAAGAAGTCGAAACATACTTCTAACCGCCATTTATCTTGAGTACAATAGACCCCTTTTTTTATGTAAATGCAAAGTAGGCTTTGCCAAAAGTTTCAAACAACAGGAAGTGTTGGAAATGCTAAAAGAAGTGGACGGCCCTCATTATCTGAGGATAAACAGATTGAGATAGTGGCTGTGTGTAGTGTGTGCGTGTAGCTGCTGAATGCGAAGTAAGTCCTAAAAGTGTTCAGAGAGTTTTGAAACGTTCTAAATTTCATCCCTACAAATTGAAAATGTTACACGAGTTAACCGAAGATAACGAATTTGGTAATATGCCTATAGCATTTCAGCAAGACGGAGCTCCGCCGCATTATAGTAGAGATGTTAGGAACTACCTTGATGAACACTATCCCGGGCGCTGGATTGGTCGTCGTGGTGCTATCGAATGGCCAGCTCGCTCACCGGACCTAACTCCTATGTACTTTTTTTGTGGGGATTCGTTAAGTCTAAAGTGTTCATTACTCAACCGCAGTCATTACAGGATTTGCGCCAAAGAATAATCCAAGTGTGCGCATCAATTAGTCATGAAATGTTTCATAATGTTCGCGAAGAATTTCACGATAGGCTATACATCTGCCAAGAAGTGAATGGTGGACATTTTGAGCATCTGATTACGTAGTTGCCAACTTTTGAGCATTATAAAGTACTAAAATTAGCCATACTACTAAAAATGTAATTATATTAAGAAAAGTGGTCGCCATTTTGAAATGAATCGATAAAATTTTCTCAAACTTGGGGACTGTTTGTAGATTGAAAATACCTTTCGAATGAGGTGTCACACGACCCCACCTGCCATTTAAAAATCTTATTCAAAATGGCGCCCAGCAGCCATCTTTTAAGAATAAGTAAAGAATTTATGCCAAAAAAGTAGTATTTCAGTAATTATTGAACGTGCCAAAATCTCATTATTCTCACATTTGTTACTCAAAAGTTAACAGGGGGAAGTGACTTTAGACGCGCACTGTATACATAACAACTTAAAAGCTCTATGCCGTTTTAAATATTAAATTACGTCTTCTAAAAAGTTTGAAAATATGGATTTACTGCTTTCTTTTACTGTATACCCTTCATCTAATTCCTGATATTATGACAATTGAAGGGTTCGGTGCAAGAACCGGTCAACTCCACTTTTTACCCAAATTGAGTTAAAATACGCATCTTATAGAAAAAAAAAATACGCATCTTTTGGTGTAAGAATCGGCCATCTCCAATAAATACTCAGGTTAATAAATAGGCGAAGGAGTTGACTGCATGAATACTTGGGTGCAAGAATCAGTCAACTCCAGGAGATGACTGTTTCTTGCCACCAACAACACTGGCAACATCGGAACGCATCAGACGGCGACATGGTGGATTGGCGAGCGGAGCGGAATAGCTTTTTAGTTTATTTTCAACATTGCAGTTGTGCGGTCGTTTACGAATAAGGTGTAAAGAAGTACTGTTTCATTATGAGTAGTAGTTCAAGCAGTGAGTTAAGCGAGGAAGACCAATATGCAGATTCTGGAACGGACTACGTATTATCGGGTTCTTCTTCCTCTGATTGTGATGTTCCGGGTCCTAGTCGACGACGATCAAAGCATTCCCTTATTACTAAAAAAGGTATCCGTGAAAGTAATGAGCAACAAGAAAGATTGGTGCGTAATAATACAGGAACTTCAAACATTCAAACCGTTAAGAAAAAAGGCAAGAAACGGGTAAGGATTGAAAGCAAATGGAAACGAAACGTTATGAAAAGTAAGAAGACTAGAGGTGAAGAATATATAAATACGGCAAATAAACTAATTCAAAAGGTAACCATTGGACCAAATTGCCACTGCAGGAAAAAATGTTTCAATAAAATAGACGATATCCAAAAACAGAACATACTTGAGCAGTTTTATAATACGGGAGATAAAACTAAACAAGACATTTATCTAGGAGGGTTAATCAGTGTGGCAAATGTGCAGAGGAAACGCCCAACTACAGGAGAGGGGAAAGAAAAAAATAGTTCCTATGGTTATAAGGTAATACAGTTTGGTCGCAAATTATAGTAGTTGGCTTTAAATTTTTGTTTTTTTTTTTTAGGTGCGTGTAGGGAGCCAGGACACCATAGTGTGCAAAAAGGCGTTCGGTTCTTTGCATGGCGTATCAAAACATAGAGTATCTCAGATTGCTAAAAATTTGATGCAGGGTAGGATTATGTCACCTCCCGATAAGCGTGGGCAGCATTCCAATAGGCCGAATAAAATCAATGAAGAAATAATAACGCAAATAGACGAACACATTCGGAGTTTTCCCCGAAGAAAATCTCATTACAGTAGAGAAGATAACCAGAAAAGATATTTTTTATCTCCTGAATTAAATATTGCAGAAATGTATCGTTTGTACCTTGAAAAATATGAGCCGGAAAAGTACGCTCTCCTAGACGATGGGAAAAGTTTAAATGACATTAAACCAATAGTGTCATATGATTTTTATAACCGACACTTTAATTCTAATCATAATATTAGTTTTGGACATCCTAGGTCAGATACCTGCCAGAAATGTGATCGTCTGACCAACGCAATTACCGCAGAACAAGATGCAGAAACTAAAACTCTCTTGGAATCTGAAAAGCGTATACACTTACAGAAGGCCGAAATATTTTATACCAGATTACGGGAACATACAAAACTTGCATGCGAAGATGAATCGATTGAAGTGTTATGTTTCGATTATCAACAAAACTTGCCACTGCCGCACATTCCTTCAGGCGATGTATTCTATAAAAGACAGTTATGGGAATACAACTTCTGTATACATTCTGCCAAGAAAAAAGAGGCAACATATATATGTATGATGAGCTTACTGCCAAAAAGGGTTGTAACGAAGTGGTAAGTTTTTTACATCATTATTTAACAAACTTTGTCCCGGAAACTGTTACAACCCTCTATTTATATTCTGACAACTGTTTTTCCCAAAACAAAAATCAAACCATAGTGCAGTACTTTCACACATTCTTAAATGCTTTCAATAGTAATATTCAGCAAATTATACATCAGTTTCCAGAACCCGGTCACAGCTTTCTGCCGTGCGACCGTTGCTTCGGCCTGATTGAAAAAGAAAAACGAAAAAAAGAAATAGCATACTTACCTTCTGACTGGAGGAATTTGGTCAAGAAAACATCAAAAAAGTTCCGCGTAATAGACGTTACCCAGGATATGATTATTGATTTTTCGAATACTTTTAAACCTATTTTTAAAAAAGTCATAAGTAACCAACAAAAGGATAAATTTACTGTCTCCAAGTATCGTCTGATTAAATATCAAAGAAAAAACATAATAGAGTGTAGTATAACAGCAGGTCTTGTACTATATTCATCATTTGCCATTAAGAAACCGAACAAAACTTTAGTGTGGCCAAATACTAAACTCTACAATACATTTCCACTTAAAATAAACCCAAAAAAAGTAGCAAATGTGATGTCTTTGGCAGATCAATATGTACCACCAATACATAAGTGGTATTACGAGCAAATACGAATCGCAAATAATAATGAACATCAAGAAGAACAACGTCACAGTGACAGTGACGAAGTTGAAACTGAAGATTTCTAGTATTAATATGTTTATATTACGTTTTTTTACTAAAAATGTTTTTTTTTATATTTTTACCACATTATTTGTTTTCTTTTCTGTCATCTCTATTGTTTCTAGTGTTGCTTTAATTTAAAATATAGAGTTAAGTTTTTTATTTCACAATAAATAAATGTCGAACGAAATGTTGCTCTATTTGTGTACTTTTTAAAGGTTCGGTGCAAGAAACAGTCAACTCCAAGACTTATAAACAATTTTTATAAATTGTTTAAATAATAGTTTGTTATCAGTTTGATATTAAATCATTTTCCAATACCAATACTTATACTTTGTAATTTTTTTCGACAGAAAATTCCGATAAATGACCATGTTGGAAAGTTTTTATTGATTTCCCACAAATTATAAAAAATGGACTTGACCGGTTCTTGCACCGAGCCCTTCAATTCTTTACAGGTTTTCTTTTAAGAAAAATCATCAATGACTCAAAGGCTAAAATCGATGGACTTCTAACTCCACAATCCAGAAAAATGTTTATCTACTCGGCTCATGAGAGTAATGTGGCTAAATTTTGGCTAACTCTAGGTACATTTAATGACAAAGTACCAGCATATGGAGCTCACGTTTTAGTTGAACTACACTTAATTAATGGAGTATACGGTTTCCAGGTAATGATTTTCTATAACTATAAGTAAAATATTCATTATCAAGCAATTTTTGAGCAATCATAATCATTTTTCACTGGTGGCTCGTGCACGTAAATTTAATTATTATTATTATATCATAAATACTGTTCGCAATTTATTTTCTTTATTCTTTTAATATACGAAACAGACAAAATCCGCTTTTTAAATTACCAATGTAGATTTCTGTTCTATTTGCTTACTTTATTGTTCTTGTTTTCAGTAAACATTAATAATATCTACAATTTTTCTATGAATCGAACAATTTTTGTGGAACTGTCTGTAAAAATTAACATATTCGCCAGGACAAGGCATTAGTGTTTACACTCATATTTTGTTCTTTAGGTTTACTATCAAGACTGGAGTACAAGAGACCCCGTGCTTCTGACAATTCCTGGCTGCCGTTCTTTCTGCCCCTTCGATGAATTTGTGTCTCTGCTTGAAGAAGTTACTGCTACTGACGATGATTGTACTATATCGTAAAACCCCTTCCAAAAAAAATATATTATTATTTCATTTGAATATTTCAAATTTTATTGTACGAACAATATTGTGATAAATATACTTTTTTCTGTACACGACTTTAATTAACTGCTTCATGTTTTTAAGTTACTTCTTCCTACTGTTTTCATAAAAAGTTTTAGTCAGTGATTTAGACTAACAGATTTCTGTGTAGTTGTGTCATAGTATATTAAGTATAGTTGTTGCAGAATTATACCGTTGATTCTTACTGCCATAAATAAAATACCTGATTCAACCCTATTGTATACCTGTATATGCCTGAACTTCTTCAAAGCTCAATAAATGGGATCAGGGCCGGCTTGAAAATGTATACCACACCACATGATTTATTTTTATAATTTAAAATAAATAGATAGGTATTTTTAGTTTTAGGTACCTATAATAAATGTAAAATAATGATAACAATAATGATAATTGAAAATAATATAATTTAAAAGTATAACTATTAGGATAACAAGTACAATAAAAATTAATTAAATTCTAAGAAACTATTGATAATTTATTCAAAATTTAACTCTGTATCACTATCTTCATCTAAGCCTAAACTTATAATTAAGGGTTGAACATTTGTAATCATACAATTGTAAGAATTTTCCACCTTAAGTACATGCTGTACACAGTTTTTCCAGCTGTCTGCATAAATTTTTCTTACTTCGTTTTTAATTAATTCTACTACAGATGCATTGGATTTTAATTGGTGCCATATTAGCTCAATAGGATTGAATATATAATAGTACGGAGGAAGACGCAACACTATGTCCATTTTCTGCTGCAAGTTTGTCACACTCGTATTCCTTATTTATTTTAAAAGCTTTTAATACTTCTAGCAGTTCTCGTTTTTTGTAAGTTTCTTCAAAATATAAATCATTTTCAATCATAAAATTTTGAATTTCTGCTTTTTAGAATTGGGAATGATTTTTGCTTGCCGACTATGATAACTAGCATTGTCCATTACAATGACGCTATTTTCAGGTATATTTTTAAGGAGTTTATGTTTAAACCAATCTTTAAAAAGTTGTGCGTCGGTATCTTGATGGCAATCTAAAGAAGAATCTGCTATGTTTTTAGCTGAAAGCAACAGACAATTTGGAACAAACCCGTTCTCTGAACCAGAATGTAATATTGTGATTCTTTTGCCTTTATTTGATGGTGCCTTGGCTTGACATTTTTTGGAACAATCATCCCAACCTTTTCTTGGAGTGTCATGGGTATCGAACCATGTTTCGTCAAGGTAAATAATTGGACGATTTTCTGCTCTAAATTGTTCAACAGCTGTTAAATATTTAAGTCTCCATTTCCGACACTTGAAGATGCCCCCCTATCTAGTCTAGAGTTATTGGTTTCTTTTTTATTATTTTGAACTTGAAGTTAATAAAATTATAATTTAAATAAAACTGTATTTTTGTTTCAATTTGCAGCATTTGAGTGCCTCAAAATGTTAAAATATTGCTTTGAAATTTAAAAGGTAGGTTCCTACAACCTTAAGCAGCATACTAAAATGTATGTCATGATTTATGTCACAAAAATTGGTCAAGATACTAAAATTTCTTATTTTATTAAATATGGCCTCCCTTTGAGGAACGTCAAGATATAAAGACACCAGTTTCATTTTTCGTATACTTGATTTTAATAGTAAAAGTATATTTTTTTAGCTATGATACAACGCTATTTAATTTTTTTTTATTTTCGGTAATTTTCGTTCCACCCTAATCACCAGGTCGATCGAACCTTTCTACACTGACCTGTATTCATCTAAATTCCAAAAACCATTAAAAAAAAATAACATCATGAATGATGGATCCGAAGAGCTCCCAGAAATTACGACAAGCGAAATAAACACAACACTAAAACAGATGAAAAACAACAGATGTCCAGGAGAAGACCAAGTTATCACACAAAAATGCGCAGAATACAATGTACCTATACACCTGGCCTTCATTTCAGAAGGCTTTCGATACCGTTGAATCATTGTCAATTCTAACGCAATAATAGACTGAAGGTACACAAAAATCATCGAAAATATTTATAAAGAAGCAACAGTACATATAAAAATAGACGAAACAACTACGATCAACAGAATACCATTGAAGAGGGGTGTACGTCAGGGAGACACTATTTCACCTAAACTATTTACGCTGGTCCTTACGCAAGTCTTTAAAAAATTAAAATGGGATACTAAAGGCATTAACATAGATGGTATCAGACTTAGTCAACTCAGGTTTGCAGATGATATAGTCCTAATAAGTAACGACGTCACGGAACTACAAGAGATGTTAAATGAATTAAACCTAGCATCTATGAATGTCGAACTGAATATGAATTACAACATAACAAAAATAATGAGCTCCGAAGATACCAACATAATATACATCCAAAATAACAACATAGAATGCGTAACGGAATGCATATACTTGGGCCACAAAATTAAACCGGGGAAAGAAAACCAACACGCAGAAATCAAAAGGCGCATAAGATTGACATGGGCAGCTTTCGGCAAACTGGGGCACATTTCAAAAAACAACAGGATCCCTATAAATCTAAAACGAAAAGTATACAATACATGTGTACTGCCAGTGCAAACATATGGATTAGAAACAATTAGCCTAACAAAAACATTTGCAAACAAGCTTGTAACAACACAAAAAGCAATGGAAAGATGAATGTTGGGCATATGACTGCGTGATTAGAAATGAAAACATCAGAGCACAAACTAGAGTTACCGATATAATACAAGAGGTGGCAAATATGAAATGGCAGTGGGCCGGTCACATGGCCAGACTGGATGGGGGCAGATGGGCCTATAGAGCGACAGTGTGGAGGCCTAGACAGACTAAGCGTATTATAGGATGCCCGCAGAAACGATGGGTAGACGACATCAGGAAGGTGGCAGGCAAAAATTGGCTAAATGTAGCACAAGGCAGGGAGACATGGAAACAGATGAGAGATACCTATATCCAGGAGTGGACAGCTGTGGGTTGACCGTGATGATGATAATGACTCACTGCATAATTTATTTATTTTAAAAATATTGCACTGCCACTGGCTGTGTATGCTTCGTTGCCTATATTCCTTGTCTTGAGTAGTTAGTTTACCATGGCACTAGCTACTGTGAATAAATGAAGCGAGAACGCATGCTATGTGTTATACTTTAACTGACTTTCGAATATCGCGGGTTTTTTTTTCTTCCGTTAGTTGGTGGTTGGGTATTCTTAGCGATTTTCGTAATTAGACGTTCAACTGCAGTTCGATTCGTTGATCAAGGAAAGTTGATGTTGAAAATATGAGTAAAAGGAAATCTGGCGATGTTGAGGAGAGCCTCAAGAAGGTCAAGTAAGTTGACAAACCCAGCAGTATTGTTGAAAGGCCCCCTTTAAAAGGGATTCATCCCAACAAGGACGCCCTTATATTTCAAAACCTAGAGTTAGGGTGTGGTTACACTGGATGCGTATAAGTGCGATTTTTTTTATCGTACGGCATCGCATTTGGAAACAAACATACACATTAAGTGTGAGCGGTTATAGTACACGCGATATTGTCGGACCTATAAATCTAAAAATATGGATTAGAAACAATTAGCCTAGTATAGAGTTACAGTGTTGAGGCCTAGACAGACTAAGCGTAGTATAGGACGCCCGCAGAAACGATGGGTAGACGACATCAGGAAGGTGGCAGGCAAAAATTGGCTAAATGTAGCACAAGACAGGGAGGCATGGAAACAGATGAGAGAGACCTATATCCAGGAGTGGACAGATATTTCTTGTCTTGAGTAGTGAGTTTACCATGGCACTAGCTACTGTGAATAAATGAAGCGAGAAACGCATGCTCTGTGTTATACTTTAACTGACTTTCGAATATCGCGGTTTTTTTTTTTCTTCCGTTAGTTGGTGGTTGGGTATTCTTAGCGATTTTCGTTAGCCATGGAAGCATTAGAAATGAAAATATCAGAGCACAAACTAGAGTTACCGATATAATACAAGAGTTGGCAAATATGAAATGGCAGTGGGCCGGTCACATGGCCAGACTGGATGGGGGCAGATGGGCCTATAGAGTGACAATGTGGAGGCCTAGATAGACTAAGCGTAGTATAGGACGCCCGCAGAAACGGTGGGTAGACGACATCAGGAAGGTGGCAGGCAAAAATTGGCTAAATGTAGCACAAGACAGGGAGACATGGAAACAGATGAGAGAGACCTATATCCAGGATTGGACAGATATTTCTTGTCTTGAGTAGTGAGTTTACCATGGCACTAGCTACTGTGAATAAATGAAGCGAGAACGCATGCTCTGTGTTATACTTTAACTGACTTTCGAATATCGCGGGTTTTTTTTTTCTTCCGTTAGTTGGTGGTTGGGTATTCTTAGCGATTTTCGTTATTAGACGTTCAACTGCAGTTCGATTCGTTGATCAAGGAAAGTTGATGTTGAAAATATGAGTAAAAGAAAATCTGGCGATGTTAAGGAGGAGAGCCTCAAGAAGGTCAAGTAAGTTGACAAACCCAGCAGTATTGTTGAAAGGCCCCCTTTAAAAGGGATTCATCCCAACAAAGACGCCCTTATATTTCAAAACCTAGAGTTAGGGTGTGGTTACACTGGATGCGTATACGTGCGATTTTTTTATCGTACGACATCGCATTTGGAAACAAACATACACATTTAAGTGTGAGCGGTTATAGTACACGCGATATTGTCGGACCTATAAATCTAAAACGAAAAGTATACAATACATGTGTAGTGCCAGTGCAAACATATGGATTAGAAACAATTAGCCTAACAAAAACATTTGCAAACAAGCTTGTAACAACACAAAAAGCAATGGAAAGATGAATGTTGGGCATATGACTGCGTGACAGCATTAGAAATGAAAATATCAGAGCACAAACTAGAGTTACCGATATAATACAAGAGGTGGCAAATATGAAATGGCAGTGAGCCGGTCACATGGCCAGACTGGATGGGGGCAGATGGGCCTATAGAGTGACAGTGTGGAGGCCTAGACAGACTAAGCGTAGTATAGGACGCCCGCAGAAACGATGGGTAGACGACATCAGGAAGGGGGCAGGCAAAAATTGGCTAAATGTAGCACAAGACAGGGAGACATGGAAACAGATGAGAGAGACCTATATCCAGGAGTGGACAGCTGTGGGTTGACCGTGATGATGATGATGACTCACTGCATAATTTATTTATTTTAAAAATATTGCACTGATAAAAAAAACAAAACAAAACAAAATATTAACTGACTTTCGAATATCGCGGGTTTTTTTTTCTTCCGTTAGTTGGTGGTTGGGTATTCTTAGCGATTTTCGTTATTAGACGTTCAACTGCAGTTCGATTCGTTGATCAAGGAAAGTTGATGTTGAAAATATGAGTAAAAGAAAATCTGGCGATGTTGCGGAGACCCTCAAGAAGGTCAAGTAAGTTGACAAACCCAGCAGTATTGTTGAAAGGCCCCCTTTAAAACGGATTCATCCCAACAAGGACGCCCTTATATTTCAAAACCTAGAGTTAGGGTGTGGTTACACTGGATGCGTATACGTGCGATTTTTTTATCGTACGACGTCGTACGACATCGCATTTGGAAACAAACATACACATTTAAGTGTAAGCGGTTATAGTACACGCGATATTGTCGGACCTATAAATCTAAAACGAAAATAACTAATACATGTGTACTGCCAGTGCAAACATATGGATTAGAAACAATTAGCATAAAAAAAACATTTGCAAACAAGCTTGTAACAACACAAAAGCAATGGAAAGATGAATGTTGGGCATATGACTGCGTGACAGCAGTAGACATGAAAAAATCAGAGCACAAACTAGAGTTACCGATATAATACAAGAGGTGGCAAATATGAAATGGCAGTGGGCCGGTCACATGGCCAGACTGGATGGGGGCAGATGGGCCTATAGAGTTACAGTGTTGAGGCCTAGACAGACTAAGCGTAGTATAGGACGCCCGCAGAAACGATGGGTAGACGACATCAGGAAGGTGGCAGGCAAAAATTGGCTAAATGTAGCACAAGACAGGGAGGCATGGAAACAGATGAGAGAGACCTATATCCAGGAGTGGACAGATATTTCTTGTCTTGAGTAGTGAGTTTACCATGGCACTAGCTACTGTGAATAAATGAAGCGAGAAACGCATGCTCTGTGTTATACTTTAACTGACTTTCGAATATCGCGGGTTTTTTTTTTCTTCCGTTAGTTGGTGGTTGGGTATTCTTAGCGATTTTCGTTATTAGACGTTCAACTGCAGTTCGATTCGTTGATCAAGGAAAGTTGATGTTGAAATTATGAGTAGAAGAAAATCTGGCGATGTTGAGGAGGAGAGCCTCAAGAAGGTCAAGTAAGTTGACAAACCCAGCAGTATTGTTGAAAGGCCCCCTTTAAAAGGGATTCATCCCAACAAAGACGCCCTTATATTTCAAAACCTAGAGTTAGGGTGTGGTTACACTGGATGCGTATACGTGCGATTTTTTTTATCGTACAACATCGCATTTGGAAACAAACATACACATTAAGTGTGAGCGGTTATAGTACACGCGATATTGTCGGATCTATAAATCTAAAAATATGGATTAGAAACAATTAGCCTAACAAAAACATTTGCAAACAAGCTTGTAACAACACAAAAAGCAATGGAAAGATGAATGTTGGGCATATGACTGCGTGACAGCATTAGAAATGAAAATATCAGAACACAAACTAGAGTTACCGATATAATACAGGAGGTGGCAAATATGAAATGGCAGTGGGCCGGTCACATGGCCAGACTGGATGGGGGCAGATGGGCCTATAGAGTGACAGTGTGGAGGCCTAGACAGACTAAGCGTAGTATAGGACGCCCGCAGAAACGATGGGTAGACGACATCAGGAAGGGGGCAGGCAAAAATTGGCTAAATGTAGCACAAGACAGGGAGACATGGAAACAGATGAGAGAGACCTATATCCAGGAGTGGACAGCTGTGGGTTGACCGTGATGATGATGATGACTCACTGCATAATTTATTTATTTTAAAAATATTCAACTGCCACTGGCTGTGTATGCTTCGTTGCCTATATTCCTTGTCTTGAGTAGTGAGTTTACCATGGCACTAGCTACTGTGAATAAATGAAGCGAGAACGCATGCTCTGTGTTATACTTTAACTGACTTTCGAATATCGCGGGTTTTTTTTTCTTCCGTTAGTTGGTGGTTGGGTATTCTTAGCGATTTTCGTAATTAGACGTTCAACTGCAGTTCGATTCGTTGATCAAGGAAAGTTGATGTTGAAAATATGAGTAAAAGGAAATCTGGCGATGTTGAGGAGAGCCTCAAGAAGGTCAAGTAAGTTGACAAACCCAGCAGTATTGTTGAAAGGCCCCCTTTAAAAGGGATTCATCCCAACAAGGACGCCCTTATATTCAAAACCTAGAGTTAGGGTGTGGTTACACTGGATGCGTATACGTGCGATTTTTTTATCGTACGACGTCGTACGACATCGCATTTGGAAACAAACATACACATTTAAGTGTAAGCGGTTATAGTACACGCGATATTGTCGGACCTATAAATCTAAAACGAAAATAACTAATACATGTGTACTGCCAGTGCAAACATATGGATTAGAAACAATTAGCATAAAAAAAACATTTGCAAACAAGCTTGTAACAACACAAAAGCAATGGAAAGATGAATGTTGGGCATATGACTGCGTGACAGCAGTAGAAATGAAAATATCAGAGCACAAACTAGAGTTACCGATATAATACAAGAGGTGGCAAATATGAAATGGCAGTGGGCCGGTCACATGGCCAGACTGGATGGGGGCAGATGGGCCTATAGAGTTACAGTGTTGAGGCCTAGACAGACTAAGCGTAGTATAGGACGCCCGCAGAAACGATGGGTAGACGACATCAGGAAGGTGGCAGGCAAAAATTGGCTAAATGTAGCACAAGACAGGGAGGCATGGAAACAGATGAGAAAGACCTATATCCAGGAGTGGACAGATATTTCTTGTCTTGAGTAGTGAGTTTACCATGGCACTAGCTACTGTGAATAAATGAAGCGAGAAACGCATGCTCTGTGTTATACTTTAACTGACTTTCGAATATCGCGGGTTTTTTTTTTCTTCCGTTAGTTGGTGGTTGGGTATTCTTAGCGATTTTCGTTATTAGACGTTCAACTGCAGTTCGATTCGCTGATCAAGGAAAGTTGATGTTGAAATTATGAGTAAAAGAAAATCTGGCGATGTTGAGGAGGAGAGCCTCAAGAAGGTCAAGTAAGTTGACAAACCCAGCAGTATTGTTGAAAGGCCCCCTTTAAAAGGGATTCATCCCAACAAAGACGCCCTTATATTTCAAAACCTAGAGTTAGGGTGTGGTTACACTGGATGCGTATACGTGCGATTTTTTTTATCGTACGACATCGCATTTGGAAACAAACATACACATTAAGTGTGAGCGGTTATAGTACACGCGATATTGTCGGATCTATAAATCTAAAAATATGGATTAGAAACAATTAGCCTAACAAAAACATTTGCAAACAAGCTTGTAACAACACAAAAAGCAATGGAAAGATGAATGTTGGGCATATGACTGCGTGACAGCATTAGAAATGAAAATATCAGAGCACAAACTAGAGTTACCGATATAATACAGGAGGTGGCAAATATGAAATGGCAGTGGGCCGGTCACATGGCCAGACTGGATGGGGGCAGATGGGCCTATAGAGTGACAGTGTGGAGGCCTAGACAGACTAAGCGTAGTATAGGACGCCCGCAGAAACGATGGGTAGACGACATCAGGAAGGGGGCAGGCAAAAATTGGCTAAATGTAGCACAAGACAGGGAGACATGAAAACAGATGAGAGAGACCTATATCCAGGAGTGGACAGCTGTGGGTTGACCGTGATGATGATGATGACTCACTGCATAATTTATTTATTTTAAAAATATTGCACTGCCACTGGCTGTGTATGCTTCGTTGCCTATATTCCTTGTCTTGAGTAGTGAGTTTACCATGGCACTAGCTACTGTGAATAAATGAAGCGAGAACGCATGCTCTGTGTTATACTTTAACTGACTTTCGAATATCGCGTTTTTTTTTTCTTCCGTTAGTTGGTGGTTGGGTATTCTTAGCGATTCTCGTTATTAGACGTTCAACTGCAGTTCGATTCGTTGATCAAGGAAAGTTGATGTTGAAAATATGAGTAAAAGAAAATCTGGCGATGTTGAGGAGAGCCTCAAGAAGGTCAAGTAAGTTGACAAACCCAGCAGTATTGTTGAAAGGCCCCCTTTAAAAGGGATTCATCCCTACAAGGATGCCCTTATATTTAAAAACCTAGAGTTAGGGTGTGGTTACACTGGATGCGTATACGTGCGATTTTTTTATCGTACGACGTCGTACGACATCGCATTTGGAAACAAACATACACATTTAAGTGTGAGCGGTTATAGTACACGCGATATTGTCGGACCTATAAATCTAAAACGAAAAGTATACAATACATGTGTAGTGCCAGTGCAAACATATGGATTAGAAACAATTAGCCTAACAAAAACATTTGCAAACAAGCTTGTAACAACACAAAAAGCAATGGAAAGATGAATGTTGGGCATATGACTGCGTGACAGCATTAGAAATGAAAATATCAGAGCACAAACTAGAGTTACCGATATAATACAAGAGTTGGCAAATATGAAATGGCAGTGGGCCGGTCACATGGCCAGACTGGATGGGGGCAGATGGGCCTATAGAGTGACAATGTGGAGGCCTAGATAGACTAAGCGTAGTATAGGACGCCCGCAGAAACGGTGGGTAGACGACATCAGGAAGGTGGCAGGCAAAAATTGGCTAAATGTAGCACAAGACAGGGAGACATGGAAACAGATGAGAGAGACCTATATCAACGATTGGACAGATATTTCTTGTCTTGAGTAGTGAGTTTACCATGGCACTAGCTACTGTGAATAAATGAAGCGAGAACGCATGCTCTGTGTTATACTTTAACTGACTTTCGAATATCGCGGGTTTTTTTTTTCTTCCGTTAGTTGGTGGTTGGGTATTCTTAGCGATTTTCGTTATTAGACGTTCAACTGCAGTTCGATTCGTTGATCAAGGAAAGTTGATGTTGAAAATATGAGTAAAAGAAAATCTGGCGATGTTAAGGAGGAGAGCCTCAAGAAGGTCAAGTAAGTTGACAAACCCAGCAGTATTGTTGAAAGGCCCCCTTTAAAAGGGATTCATCCCAACAAAGACGCCATCATATTTCAAAACCTAGAGTTAGGGTGTGGTTACACTGGATGCGTATACGTGCGATTTTTTTATCGTACGACATCGCATTTGGAAACAAACATACACATTTAAGTGTGAGCGGTTATAGTACACGCGATATTGTCGGACCTATAAATCTAAAACGAAAAGTATACAATACATGTGTAGTGCCAGTGCAAACATATGGATTAGAAACAATTAGCCTAACAAAAACATTTGCAAACAAGCTTGTAACAACACAAAAAGCAATGGAAAGATGAATGTTGGGCATATGACTGCGTGACAGCATTAGAAATGAAAATATCAGAGCACAAACTAGAGTTACCGATATAATACAAGAGGTGGCAAATATGAAATGGCAGTGGGCCGGTTACATGGCCAGACTGGATGGGGGCAGATGGGTCTATAGAGTGACAGTGTGGAGGCCTAGACAGCCTAAGCGTAGTATAGGACGCCCGCAGAAACGATGGGTAGACGACATCAGGAAGGGGGCAGGCAAAAATTGGCTAAATGTAGCACAAGACAGGGAGACATGGAAACAGATGAGAGAGACCTATATCCAGGAGTGGACAGCTGTGGGTTGACCGTGATGATGATGATGACTCACTGCATAATTTATTTATTTTAAAAATATTGCACTGCCACTGGCTGTGTATGCTTCGTTGCCTATATTCCTTGTCTTGAGTAGTGAGTTTACCATGGCACTAGCTACTGTGAATAAATGAAGCGAGAACGCATGCTCTGTGTTATACTTTAACTGACTTTCGAATATCGCGGGTTTTTTTTCCTTCCGTTAGTTGGTGGTTGGGTATTCTTAGCGACTTTCGTTATTATACGTTCAACTGCAGTTCGATTCGTTGATCAAGGAAAGTTGATGTTGAAAATATGAGTAAAAGAAAATCTGGCGATGTTGAGGAGAGCCTCAAGAAGGTCAAGTAAGTTGACAAACCCAGCAGTATTGTTGAAAGGCCCCCTTTAAAAGGGATTCATCCCAACAAAGACGCCCTTATATTTCAAAACCTAGAGTTAGGGTGTGGTTACACTGGATGCGTATACGTGCGATTTTTTTTATCGTACGACATCGCATTTGGAAACAAACATACACATGAAGTGTGAGCGGTTATAGTACACGCGATATTGTCGGACCTATAAATCTAAAAATATGGATTAGAAACAATTAGCCTAACAAAAACATTTGCAAACAAGCTTGTAACAACACAAAAAGCAATGGAAAGATGAATGTTGGGCATATGACTGCGTGACAGCATTAGAAATGAAAATATCAGAGCACAAACTAGAGTTACCGATATAATACAAGAGGTGGCAAATATGAAATGGCAGTGAGCCGGTCACATGGCCAGACTGGATGGGGGCAGATGGGCCTATAGAGTGACAGTGTGGAGGCCTAGACAGACTAAGCGTAGTATAGGACGCCCGCAGAAACGATGGGTAGACGACATCAGGAAGGGGGCAGGCAAAAATTGGCTAAATGTAGCACAAGACAGGGAGACATGGAAACAGATGAGAGAGACCTATATCCAGGAGTGGACAGCTGTGGGTTGACCGTGATGATGATGATGACTCACTGCAAAATTTATTTATTTTAAAAATATTGCACTGATAAAAAAAACAAAACAAATCAAAATATTAACTGACTTTCGAATATCGCGGGTTTTTTTTTTTCTTCCGTTAGTTGGTGGTTGGGTATTCTTAGCGATTTTCGTTATTAGACGTTCAACTGCAGTTCGATTCGTTGATCAAGGAAAGTTGATGTTGAAAATATGAGTAAAAGAAAATCTGGCGATGTTGCGGAGACCCTCAAGAAGGTCAAGTAAGTTGACAAACCCAGCAGTATTGTTGAAAGGCCCCCTTTAAAACGGATTCATCCCAACAAGGACGCCCTTATATTTCAAAACCTAGAGTTAGGGTGTGGTTACACTGGATGCGTTATTACGGGTGACCTTATGGGGGTTCACCTATAATTGCCCAGGCTAGCTCTCAGGTTCGTAGATTCTCCTTCAGCCTCAAGTACTCTGTGCCTATCAATAGTAACTTTGGGCGCCACTGGTTTTTTGGAGAAACCAGAACCTTCTGAAGAAATTTATTGAAACAAAATTAAACATTTAATTACTGTGATTTTATTCTACACTTTATATAAACGAATTTAATGACATAAACTGGTTATTCGAAATCAAAATTAATATTTTACTTATTTCATTTTCTTAAAATTATGTAGGTACATTTATTGATACACTTTACGGAACCTGAAAGAGAGTGAATCTAAGACGGTGGTATGTTTAACCGGAGTATGTCGAAATTGTAATACGCTGTATACTTTAAATACCCAGGGAAAATTCATGAACTTTGTTACTGGTGCGTGTAGTCATATATATGTAAATTTAAACGAAACCATACCTTATTGTCTTTTACAATACCATTACTTTAACGTGAAATTATTATAGTTTCAAAAAAAATGTCTATGGTCAATAAATAATAATAAATGTCATGATACCCGATCGGATCCTTCCTCAGACGAGTCTCCACTCACAGACTGGCGTCCACGAGCCACCACCTACGAGTGTACTGCTTTTCCGAATGGGGATGTCACTGGTAGCTGACCGGTGAAAAATCTAGTTGAAGCTTGACGTTGACCATGATGTTGACTTGAAGTTTCCTATGGGAGCACTTCGTAGAGGAACACCGCCGTCTAAGGTAGAACGGACATTCCAGCAGTTGAAAGAACCATCCAGGCGTTGATAGCATCATCCAAAACTGGCAGAACCCTCCAGAAGTTGAGTGAACTAGGCAGACGTTGATAGAACTATCCAGATGTAGATCAAAATCCCAATAATGGAAGGAATCATCCATAAGTGGAACACCATCCAATAGTAGAACGAAACCCAGTGGTAGAAAGATACATCCACAAGTAGGAGAATGGACCATCCATAAGTAGGACCCTAAAATAATTTTCTACCTCAATAATTGTTCTCTAACAAAATCGTAACGACCAATCTCGTTACAACACGCTTTATCATTTATAATTCAACACCTACCTCTACCATGAGGGAATCAAACGGGATTCGGTCGTCACACGACACCCATAAACAAAATCGTCTGTAATCCTAGTCATCCTTCGTATTTCTGCACCCATAATAACTAAACGAACTTTAAAATATTAACCGCCATACAGCACCGTCCATCTTGCCGAAAACATATAGATCTTTACGAAGAATTATCGAATTTAGCACCTCATCTTCGGACTCCTTGACAGAAAGTGCCCTTGCTTTCTTTTACTCTTTCCCAGCAAGGTTCGGTCAAAAAAATCCCTTCCTCTCGTCCGACTAACCTATAAAAAACCCGTTTCCGCTGTCTCCAGCAACGAAAACCTAACTAATAACAAAAAAATGTCCTTAGCCACTACCCATTAGTGACAAAGGCCTGAAATAAAAAGAAGGAATTGCACCTGTTCCTCTTCTGTGCTCGCTGCTCTTCTCATCATTTGACAATCACCTGATATCGATTTTTACGAATCTTAAAGTCATCGACTGCTAGCTGTCAGACAAGAAACAAACCAAAACACGACAATCCTCGCTTTACAAGGAAATTTCTATAATACAAGGTAATAAAATAGTTATAAAATTCTTTCATAATATATATTGGAGGTCAAGTATTACTTTATATCACTTATATTGTTCTTTTAGGTTATTCGATGGAATCTCGACATGGCCCCCTGACATCCGCAACCATCTGGAATTAAGACTTTTATGGTTTGTTTTAATGAAAACCCTTCCAATGATTTGTCTGCTATCCTACAATGTTTGAAGAACTTTCGTCGAGCTGTTATGAACCCAAATGACATTGGCTCACACCGGAATCTGTTTGTTTTTATTTATTAAAGTTTAAAATTAAAGTGAACAAGTGAACTAAAGTGTTTTGTATCCTTTTTAAATTATAAAGCAGTAGCATTTACCTCAAGATAGGTATCTTGGGATTTTTAAATGCTACAGCGTATACGTGCGATTTTTTTTTATCGTACGACGTCGTACGACATCGCATTTGGAAACAAGCATACACATTTAAGTGTGAGCGGTTATAGTACACGCGATATTGTGGGACGTAGTCGCGCGACATCGTCCTACCGTCGGAGAGAAACAAACTGGTTTGTTTTTCTATGCGACGTCGTATGAATAAAATAGTGACTTTTAATTGATTTTAAACGATATTCCTCAGTAATTCTTTTAAAAATGAACTTGGAAAAATTAATAATGTGCGTTCAATCCAGAACACTGTTGTGGGATCAAAAAAGTAAAGGATATCATAACAGGTTACTGGTAAAAAAAAGCTTGGGACGATTAGGAAGAGAAATGGAAAACACAAGTAAGTAAATATTTTATTTATTTAAAGCAGAATACATTATATGTTATACGTAGAAACATAAATAAATAGGCAACGAAATTGTTAAACAGGATCTTCTTTAGTCAAACTCTATAATGTTTTTATTTATTTCATTGAAATGGAACCGAACCTACTGGGCTGTTAAAATAGTTTTTAAATGTGCGCGGACAGCATATGCCTCAGCAGGTGCCCGGTTGTTTCTTCGTAAGTTGACCGTATCCAAACCCCTTCTTGAAACGTTTGGTGAATCAGAATTTATTTTTAAATTGTTTGCATTACGTTTTTCCTTGTCAATAATTATATTATGAAGAAGACAATCACATTTGACAATGATATCTACCTTATCTTCGTAGCATTCTATTTCTTTTCTTAGAATTCTCCACTTAGAATATAGTATACCGAAAGCACATTCGACAATTCTACGTCCACGAGATAATCAATAGTTAAAAATATCTTCTTCCTGCGTGAGGTTTCGATCGGAATACGGCCTCATTAAATATGTTTTTAGGGGATATGCCTCATCGCCCAGTAGTATATATGGAGTATTTATGTTTGTATTTGCAATATGCCTTCGTACCTTCCGGTACGCAAAAAGGTTTATTTTGTAATCGTTCTTTTAAACTGCTGCCAGAGAAAATTCCTCCATCACTTTGTTTGCCATATGACCCAATGTCTATATATAGAAATCTTGAATCTGCATCAGCAACCGCCTGTAGAACAATAGAAAAATAATGCTTATAATTCCAATACATGGACCCCGAGTTGGATGGACAACGGATCCTAATGTGTTATCCATTAATGCATCCTATACAGTGGGGAAAATTCCATTTGTTAAAAAAGTTTTCAGCAACGCTTTCGTGCATTTCTGAGGTAGGGAATGGCATATGGTCCGTGTTGAATTCGTCCCATATTGCTTGGCATACTTCGTAAACAATCTGTCTTATTGTTGTATGGTGAATTCTAAATGAGAATCCGAGCGATCTGAAGGACATGCCTGTCGATAAAAACCTAAAAAGTGTAACAGTAATAAATACAACTAATAATCTAAAATAATAGTTAATAATTTGACAAAGTTATGTTCCTATTTATGTGCCCTATTCGGACATCTCCATAATTGTCTTTTCATATCATTATAGGTATAAATATATTGTTTCTAATATAATTCATGTTTTTTATAGGTGTTGAAGTGAAAGGCAAGTGGAGAAACTTGCGAGATTCCTTCCGCCGAGAGTTCACAAAACTACAGAGCAGTCGATCTGGATATGCAGGTGGAAGGTCAGACAAAACTAAATGGGTCTATTATGACTTAATGCTTTTCCTCAAGGACACTTTTACTGCTAGGCCAGGTACTGGCAATATTGCACGTAGTGAGGAAAGCACAGAAGAAAATGACGGAGGAAAAGATCAAGAATTTGGAAATAATCAGAACGAAGACCAATCTGATAAAGGCGAATCAGCAGAAACAGTTGAAATAGAAAGCGAGAACGTTTTTCGCCCTCCTTCAAGAGAGAGAAGGATAAGAGAACACCGGAGCAAATTACAAAGGAAAAAAAAACACCTCAAAATATATATGAACGTATGTTAGACAGAAAAAAAATTGGAAACATATGCAGCTAAGTCCGAACTTTCTCATGATAGTGATTATTACTTTTTAATGAGTATATTGCCACTAATGAAAGCTCTTCCACCAACAAGAAACCTGCAAATGCGACTTAATATTCAACAACTTTTTCTAAATGAGGAACTGAATAAGAATACGATGTCTAATAGTTTTGGTCAATTTCCACATTTACTACACACAAATAATATTTCCACTCCACAAACTTTACTATCTGATTCCTGTTCTTCCTCATCCCTAGTCTACAATCAACCATCTACTACACGGGCACAACATCCTATGGAACAGTTACCAACAACCATTGCGTGCGAAGACTCTTTGTTGGAGTGTAATGAAGACGAAACTGCAGCCCGATTTCTTCGCACTTTTCGCTAATGTACTTATTCAACAATAATGAATGTAGCAATGAGGCCTTATTAAGTACATTCACTTATTTGGTAGAGTTTAATATTAATGTAATACCGTAAAATGGGGTGACTTTGACCGCTGGGGTGAATTTGACCAAAAACATAAAAAAATATTCATTGCGGTTTTCTTGTGTCACCCTGTACATTTTTTGGAATTAGTGCTAATGATTAAAATGTATGGATATCTTAAAATAAACTATTAAATTGAAATAAATTTAAACAATATTTAAAGGAGGTTAAATACGCGATATTGCCAAGTATGGAAAATTTGTTTAAAATAATATTGTTAAACTTTACTATCTGGACAATTAAGGAAATTTTAATTTTTGGTATTGTGTCATTATTTTAATTATATATTATATAACAATACCATATAAGTCAAAATTTAAAAATAAAAGCTGCTAATATTGCCAAAAATTTGTTTTTGGTCATGTCATTCCATTTTTTTACTATTTTGGGGTGAAATTGACCGCAGAGGTGAAGTTGACCAACTTGTAAAATCTTGTTTCCTTTTGCTATAAACAGCTTCTAGTCCGCACTCCGCAGCGGCTTTTTTAGTTTGTTTCGAACTGTGCGAGTATAAACATAGTTTTAAAATGCCGAGAGTGTATAGGCGTAAATTGGGTGCAAAGCGATTTAAAGACTACACTCAGGAAACTTTAGAAAAATGTTTAAGTGAAGTTGTAAATGGACAAATAAGTGCAAATAAGGCTGCGAAAAAATATAAAATTCCTAAAGGGACACTAATTAACAAAATGCATGGTCGACACATTAAGAAACATGGAGGCCAAACTGTGTTTATGGCTGCTGAAGAAGCTGACTTTGTGGAAGGACTGGTTACTTGTGCAAATTGGGGTTTTCCCCTTAACACTCTCGATTTACGTTTAAGTGCAAAGTCTTATCTGGATCGCATAGGAAGAGAAACACGGTTCAGAAATAACTTACCAGGTAGGTTTTATATTTCCATAAGCACTTGGCTTTCTATATTTATTATTTTTGTTTTTTCAGGACCTGATTGGGCAAAATCTTTTTTATCACGCCACAGACACATTTTAGCTGAAAGATTGGCCAACAATATTAAACGATCCCGTGCTGCTGTAGATGTTGACGTGCTATCCTCATTTTTCGACGAACTTTCTAGAACACTTGAGGGAGTTAAACCAGAGGCGATTTTCAATTATGATGAAAGCAACTTGAGTGACGACCCTGGCAAGAAAAAGCTCATTTTTAATAGGGGTGTTAAATATCCAGACAACGTTATTAATTTTTCAAAAAGTGCGGTGACCCTAATGTTGTGCGTTTCTGCAAGCGATGATATGCTGCCACCATATGTTGTGTACAAGGCGGCAAATTTGTGGGATTCTTGGCGTGAGGGTGGCCCAAGAGGCGCTCCATGTTGCGCTAAAAAATGCTGTGCAAAGGGAACCAGGTACAATCGCTCGAACCATGGTTGGTTTGACGCCATTTGTTTTAGCGACTGGTTTAAGTCTTCCTTTTTACCTCACGCTAAACTTATAGAAGGAAAGAAGGCTCTACTAGGAGACAATCTTTCTTCCCATTTTACAAAAGATGTCCTGAAATTGTGCCAAGAAAATAATATAGACTTTGTATGCCTTCCACCAAATGCCACTCACTTGTGCCAGCCACTCGATGTAAGTTTTTTTGGACCGATGAAAGGTTACTGGAAAAATATATTACATGACTGGAAAAAGAGCAACCCAACAACTTCTTCAGTTGAAAAGAGTGTGGTTCCCAGGTTATTAAAAAAATTGTTTGATGAATTAGCTCCCGTGGCATCCAAAAACGCTCAGAGTGGGTTTAAAGCCTGTGGAATTTTTCCTTTGTCCAGAGACAAGCTTCTGGACAAAATCCCTAAAACGACAGACACCCCTAAGGAAAGCGGGGTCGGAAAAATAATAGTTGATTATTTAAAAGACCAACGAAACCCAAACAAGCGCGATGCTACAATAAAAAGAAAAAAATTAAATGTTGTGCCTGGGCGGTCAGTTGCTTTTGAAGACTCTCCGGAGAAAATCGATGATGATGATTATAATAGCTTACCTAGCGCCAGTGGGATCTTAAATGTTAAAAGAAAAATCTGCGAAGAAAGTGACGAAACAGGCTCCGATGACGAAATAGACAAACCGAATCAATTTATTTTCGAGGACAACATCCCAGAAGAGTTCGACAATGGCGATCAACAAATACAAAATGATTCGTGGGTAGTTGTAGAATATCAGACAAAAAAAACAAAAAAGCATTTTGTCGGGCAAATTGCGTCAATCAATAGTGATGAAGCATCAGTTAAGTTTGTCAAACGATCGAAAAATGACAGATTTGTCTGGCCAAATGTTGACGACATAGATGTTATTTCGCTTTCTGATATAAAAAAAAAAATATGTAACCCCATAGTTTGTCGTAGGGGGCAACTATTATTTGATATTGACATGACAAGCTTTAATTTTCAATAAGCCGAAGATATTTAGTCATAATTTTTAGGTTCTTTCGGGATAAAAAAACTCCTTTTTTTGTTTTATTTTGATGATTTTTAATATTTCTATGTTTTGTGTTCATGATTTTATTTTAAATATATTTTTAACATAAACTCAACAGTGTTTTATGTGGTAAAATTCACCCATATTGCCCTGAAAATAATTTTAACATGCTAAACTCATATACGGTCAAGTTCACCCCAAATGGGGTGAACTTGACCAAAGTCACTATTTTTTTTTTTAAGTCATAACAATTTTTTTTTTGTAATTTTAATGTAGCATACTTAAAGTGAACACCATAATATACTTGCATATACAAAAATGTAGCATAATTTAAAATATGATTTTTATAGAGTCAAAGTACAAAATCGGTCAAAGTCACCCCATTTTACGGTACCTACTTACCTAGTTACTGTTAATTTTTGTGTAGGTTCAATACACTTTCAAAAATTTGAATATCATGCGATTCTTTCATTGATCCCATTTAGTATATATTGAAATCTTGAAGGCGACATTCTAAAGTATTTGTTCCAAATCCTTGTCACATTGACTAAATTATCTACATTTCAATATCTGAATTAGCTGGACTATTATAACCCTAATGGCCGCCCTGTCAAATAGTGACTTGATAGTTCGCGACAGCAGGTGTACGGAGCTGTACGACAGGAAGAGGTCGCGGAGTAGCGCTCAGACATAGAACGTGGGTTAGGTGGGTTCAGCAACATGGCGGAATATCTATTCTGTGACGAGGAAATAGGTGAATACTTGTATTGTTACTGTTCCTTTATATGGTATGACTTAGTTGTGCGTGGATTCCACATTTGTAAGCAATAAAGATTACTCCCAAATAGCCAATGTCACCCGGCGTTTTACTGTGTTTTACCAACCAACAACAATTATGAAAACTACAACATTTACCAATAGTTGTGAGGGATGCAATGTGGTTTCAACACGATGGATGTGCTGGGAACACATTATTCATTTTAAGTTAGAGATCATCTCAATACAACCTTCCCAAATTGGTGAATTGGAAGAGAAGGACCAAACAAGTGGTCGTCCCGATCACCCGACTTAACTACACACGACTAACAGCTTAAATAATTAATAACAAGCCAACACTGTTTTAAATTTATTACTAAAGTTTAAAAGGGGCACCCCTCACTTTGATACACATGTCAATAAATTGTTTTTCAAAGCCACCTACGATTTTTTCATTAAAATGGCTTTATAATAGTTGATAAAATTAGTTTTCTGCAAATAACTCTGAATGTGTTATGAATTGCGATAAGGTTGAAATAGGAAAAATATTTGATTTTTATCGAATGATATAAAAATATACAGGGGCTCCAGTTGAAAATAAGAAAAATAAAGTGCTTTAAAGTTTGGAATATTTGACACGAAATTTTGGACACCCTGTAAAATTCGTATCAATCAAACTTGGTTAACAAGATTGTTGGACCTTATTTAATAAGCACTATAATGTTATTAACTAGGCACTAGTTCAATTTTTAATTAATTTTTAAAACCAGTGGTGCAAAACTGATTTTTCTTGGGTTTTAATTTTTTTCGCGGATATCACTACACCGATCTCAATAACATTTTAGGGCTATGTAAGTACCCACAACAGACATCCAAAGAAGTAACAAAATATATGACATGTAATCTAAAAAGATATATCATCATGACGTCACATTTTTTGGGACACCCTGTATAAACGAAAATAGTGTCCTGAAACGCATCCGAAGATACGAGTAAAATCTGCAAAATATCAAAATCCTAACTTAATTAATCACTGAACTGTAGAAGAAGGTGAGATGCAGGACCCTGTATACATATTATATATATATAATGTATATATATGTATATACTAGCGATTGACTGTCTTTTTCACATGCAATGAGTCAATCGATTATTTTCAGAGGCCGCTCTTTATATTTTAATATTTTATTTGATGAAAATTGGTATTTGAAATAGAAAAAAGTCAAGAGTCATTTACGAAAATAAAATTTTTTCGCCAATCCCCCCTCGTAGCTGATAAAAAAAAATGAACAAATTGAGCGCGGCTTGATTAATAAACTACTTATTAGCATTTATGTAATATTTGTTCGGGTTTGTTCGAACAAATCCGTTGTCGGTTAGATTTACGATTAATTTCAATGAACTCATTTTTCGGGTTTGTTCGGAGGAATGAAAACTTTCATTCAAAATTGCTTCATTCCTCGTCAGGCTCATGATTCAAATGTTGTGGTTTTTTAAATTCGTAGTCACGCTGCAGACGGACAGATCAAATGTATGTGTTTCCACTTTGACGGAACTTAATTCAGTAACCAACTTAAATTCTTATTAATTGTATTTCAAGGCATAATTGTATAACAAGTTCTTAATTTCACGGTTAGATGGTTAATGTCACTTAAAATACATCATACTGTAGGTGGTAAATTGCTGGTATCATCAATCAATCAAATCCAAAAGTCTGGGCACATGCAATATAATATAAAATATTTTAGGAACACTACCCACACCATGTTTCCGTCCCATTCAGACCTAGACACAAAAACAAGCTACGTCTTTTGTCTAAGACATTGTAAAATAATCATTACCGAGCCATTTTTCAGTAATTAAAATAATCATTATTAACTGGGAGTTATTCATGAGTAATGATTCACTTTTCACGGGCTGTGACCAATCACATCAAACCTTTTTACTAATTACGGTTCCGTAAAGCTAATCAGATCAGATCAGTAATTATAATAAACTTTCTAAGCAACCACAACAGCTACTGAAAACGATTACCAAATCAAACGGTGTCAAAATTACACGGATAATTATTAACCCTCGCTCACCCTCAAAAATGATTGTATAATCATGTTCCAAATAAAGAAAATAACAACGATATAACACTGTTATCCACTGAATAGGATTTATGGCAAAAAATATTTACATATGAAGTATACATTTATAAACTCTCGCAATATTTTAATTGCTGAGGCAGATATCATCTTGATCAATCTTCGCCTATTCCTGACTCGTTGTCACCCTGCTTGAAACTACAGTCGTTACGTTTTCAACCATGAAAACAACTCATCATAAAGAACTAAAAATCTCGTTAGTGTCATTATTATCTGCATTATTATTCTTGTTATATTGTACCTTTATAGTCAATACCGTTAACCTATAAATATAGCTTTATTTTTTAGGAACTTCAGAGTACCAATATTTGTACAAATTATAATACGTTATACAGTGAAGTACTAAACTCTGATAAAATCCAAGAAGCTCTGTCTGTATATGAAGAATATTTTAAATACATTTCCGAAAAGACAGGTGAAGACTTTAGCACTCCAGCGTCTGTCTTCTCTTTGTGTTTTACTTTAGTCACCCAGGTAAGTTATATATATGGGCAAATTCGTAACTCTACGCCGAAGTGTCATTACTTGAAGAAGATCCATTATAAAACTCAGTAAATAAATCACAACACGCACAATGTGCAAATATCTTGACTATATTTTTTTTGTACCATGACAATTGTTTCGACCACAATATTCCTCGGATTGAAGGCTATATTAGAAATTCACTATTGTGTCACGTACTGCTAAGTGCTGAACAATAAAACTTTAATTTCCAACTTCTTATTGCAGTCTGAATATGGATACCCGCTGGAAGATTGGACAGCACCAGTATATCCAGACGTCATTGACAAAATAGCCAAAGATTATTATTATATTGGAACAAACACCACACAACTTAAAAAGATTGCAGCAGGTAAATATAAATTAAGCATAATTTTTCATTACTAAAATTAAGGTGCACACAGTGAACTAAATCTTTTATAGGACTATTACGAGACACTAATTGTGTTAAGTGGTATTTACCGAACTGCGCATGATTTAATTATAGTAGAATACACAGGTTCATGCATGGTGAGTGGCCTATTAAAGGATCTCAGGAACTAAAAAATATGTTTGTGTGAAATATCGGTACTCCCGATCTTTTTAATGAAGATATTCTGGCATATCTATCACTTCCGGTTATAGAGGAAGTCGATGTCAACTTGCTTAATTTAAATAGAACACCCTATATATTATTGCATTTTTGGATTCTACGCAATATTCCAGCTTTATATATTTAAGGTTTAATGTATAAAATGACGTTTGCGTTACAATAATAATTAATTTTTCCTGTATAGCATATATTATTTAATTTGGATAGGATTCCTTGTTGAAAAGGACCTGCTTTGAAACATTTCAACAAGGATCTGACCCCAATTAAATAATAAAGGCTTCCTTTTAGGAAAAATTAATAATTATTTTAAGGTCAGCAAACGTAATTTTAGCAATAAAAGTATATTGTATAACAAGTTTTGAAAATGACTCTCGAGATTTGTGGATGAAACTAAATAATTTTTGAGTTATGAAATACTATAATCGTACTGTGTTTTGAAGTTAGTATTAAATTGAAGTGGATGTCTATTAGTTTATGAATACGGTATGCTAAATATATTGTATTCTTACAAATGCCATAATGAAGATGAAACATTCCTATGTCGATCCGGATCTCTAAGGGATTCATCATGTACACACTTTACCTATATACATAACAACTTAAAAGCTATGCCGTTTTAAATATGAAATTACGTCTTCTAAAAAGTTTGAAAATATGGATTTAATGCTTTCTTTCACTGTATACCCTTCATCTAATTCCTGATATTATGACAATTTTTTTACAGGATTTCTTTTAAGAAAAATCATCAATGACTCAAAGGCTAAAATCGATGGACTTCTAACTCCACAATCCAGAAAAATGTTTATCTACTCGGCTCATGAGAGTAACGTTGCTAAGTTTTTGCTAACTCTAGGTACATTTAATGACAAAGTACCAGCGTATGGAGCTCACGTTTTAGTTGAACTACACTTAATTAATGGAGTATACGGTTTCCAGGTAAATATTCATTATCAAGCAATTTTTGAGCAATCATTTTTCACTGGTGGCTCGTGCACGTAAATTTAATTATTATTATTATATCATAAATACTGTTCGTAATTTATTTTCTTTATTCTTTTAATATACGAAACAGACAAAAGCCGCTTTTTAAATTACCAATGTAGATTTCTGTTCTATTTGCTTACTTTATTGTTCTTGTTTTCAGTAAACATTAATAATATCTACAATTTTTCTATGAATCGAACAATTTTTGTGAAACTGTCTGTAAAAATTAACATATTCGCCAGGACAAGGCATTAGTGTTTACACTCATATTTTGTTCTTTAGGTTTACTATCAAGACTGGAGTACAAGAGACCCCGTGCTTCTGACAATTCCTGGCTGCCGTTCTTTCTGCCCCTTCGATGAATTTGTGTCTCTGCTTGAAGAAGTTACTACTACTGACGATGATTGTACTATATCGTAAAACCCCTTCCAAAAAAATACATTATTATTTCATTTGAATGCTTCCAATATTATTGTACGAACAATATTGTGATAAATATACTTTTTCTGTATACGATTTTAATTAACTGTTCATGTTTTTAACCTCCTCAGCCCTTTTGTCCAGCCCGCTGCACATTTTTCAAATATTTCCAGTACGGCGCCACTGCAACTAATCATCGCTTTCGACCCGGTGTGCAGCTCGCTGGACCGACTTCTATACGTGCTAAATTATCCCGCTTAAAATATTGGTCAATAGTAAATTGACGTTAGTTTTATCTTGTTGGTGCATGTTTTTGGAGGTTAGGTATGGCGTCTCCTCACAAATTAGGTAAGTTTGTCAATTTTAGTAAATATTTAGTGAAGTATTAGTGAAAAATTAATAAAATACACGTGTTTACTTGTGTTGACCAAAATTATAGTTAAAAAAAGTTAATAGTAGTAGGGCACCGGTTACTTACATGTTTTGTACAGTATTTTGGACATTGGATCTTAGTTAAGTTGACTGTATTTTTCCTTTGTAGATCGTAAAAAGCAACTTACCGATGCTGATCTTGAGGAAATTTTTAATGATAGCGATTTTTATCTAAGCGACGATGAAGAGGTGGTTGATGATCCAACGGAAGCTAATTTAGCTGCGTTTGAAGAAGTGGAACCACAGGAAAGTCAACAGCAAGACGAAATTTTTGAACCTACTGAGGGGGAATCAGATGACGAAGTCCCTTTGTCGGTACTAAGGGAACAAATAATTTTGGAGAAACAGCAACCTAAAAATAGTCCTCAAAATTGGGCAAGGGAAGTTTTTGATAATCAGGAATCCATATGTCTCGATTTAAAGTGGGAGTTAAAAGAAGATCACGAGCTTTGGACACCACTTGATTATTTTTCTCAATATTTTTCTGATGAGTTTTGGGAAAATCTCTCAATGCAAAGTAATGTTCGCGCTATGCAGGCAAATGAGAAAAGAAAAAACCACTAAAATCAACTGGTCAGGAGTACCGTGTGCTGACCGGAATTCACGTACTGATGGGAATTTTTGGACTACCCAGATTGAGATTATACTTTATGAAAGGTATTGAAATACCAATAATTACTCAAATTCCCAGAGATAGAATTTTCAAATTGAGGAATTTTCTACATGTTATTGATAACCTTATCATTTCAGATGAAGAAAAAAAATCAAACAAATTATGGAAAGTACAACCGATCATTGATTCCATGCGCAAAAAATGTGTTACTTTACAAAGAAGCAAAGAATTATCTATTGATGAACAGATGATACCGTTTACAGGCACTACAAATCTACGACAATATGTCAAAAATAAACCAAATCCCGTCGGTTTAAAAAATTTTGTTTTAGCCACACCTTCTGGATTAGTATTGGACTTCTTTATTTATCAGGGTGCTAAAACTTGGCCAGATGGTACTCCTGATATGTGTCTGGGAATTGGCGGAACTGTAGTAAAAAAACTGTCAGCCGATTTGTCTTCCGGGCATATAATTTTTTTTGACCGATACTTCACTTCTCTTAACTTGCTTGATTATTTACTTACTAAAGGAATACTAGGAGTAGGAACAATTATGAATAATCGGATTCCACAAGCTGTTAGAAACAATATCAAAAAAGATAAAGAACTTTTGTCGGAAGGTCGAGATTCTTATGATGAATGGGTACGATCAGACAAAAAAATGTCTTTGCTAAAATGGATGGACAGTAGATCCGTTACAATGGCATCGACATCTGCAGGTTCTGGACCCGTTACAGATGTTCGTAGGTGGGATCAAAAGAACGGAAAATATATTTTAGTTCCGTGTCCTAACTCAGTAGTTAGTTATAATCGGTCAATGGGAGGAGTCGACCTGTGCGATCGGCTTATTTCCTATTATCGAATTTGCATGAGAACCAAGAAGTGGCCAGTAAGAGTTTTTTGGCATTTTATCGATTTGGCAATTACTAATGCGTGGATTGAATACCGCCAAGACTGTCTCGCGCGTGGCGATAGAAAAATTCCATTATGGATTTGCTAGAATTTAAACTTTACATTGGCAAATCGCTTGCTCTTGGTGGTCGTGCCAAAATTGATTTAGAAAATGCAAATTTAAATGAGCAATCTGATGAGGAAGTTATTCTAGCAAAACGAAGCAAGACCACAGAAGTACCGCCAAAAGATGTGAGAAATTCTGGGAACGCACATTTACCGATATGCAGTGTGAATAATAAAAATTCATACATGCGGTGCCGCAACAAGGGCTATTGCCAAAAATTGACGTAAAGCTGAACATAACGAATAATGAAACTATTATCACGGACACTAATTTTCGTTCTGTAAACTCAAAATTGAATTTGCTGGTTTGACGGCAGTATTACCTGAACCATTAGAGTTTTGTGGTTTTGCCATAACGTTTAATTGAATAGCTTGGGCTTGGCTGACTAAAATGTATTCAAATTGGGCATATGGGTTTATTTATCGGCCTCAAGAAGCTATAAACGTTTTTCTATATAGTGTACAGGGGAGAACATATTCAGTCACCTCAAAAATTACTTATTTTTGTTTTCTCAACAAATTGTAAACCTTTACTGGCGTGCAAATAGAACTGGCGATACCACTGGCGCCACTAAATCCATGCATGTGTAAATGCACCTTAACTCAAAGGCAATTAGAAATTGCCATGGAATATGTAGAAACCTACCATTCAGAGGCAATGCCAACGATTGTTAATTTTCAGGCTAGATGTGTAACATCTTCTCAACAGATACTTGAAAATGTAAAACCATTAGCATGGTGGCGGTCTATTAAACATTTAAGACGTATTTAAATGTTTATCGCTTCTCTCCCCCCTCTTAGGATCGCCCTTAAAAATAATTAAACTTTTAATATTGTTTTCCTTGGATTATATTGCCAAATGTTAATTTAGAACTATATAATGGCATTCAGTGGAAACACCACATTCGTCTGTACCACGTCTCAGTTTAAAGTAACCATTATCTCCCCAATTTGCTGACCAAGAGTTCTTTATTATCCAATAGTCCTCTCCATTTTCAGTTCCATAACCGACAGCTAGTACGGCATGATTCAGTACAGTTTTTGAACAGTCGTCGCTGCTGAACACACCTTAAAAACAAAATATAATTATAATAGTATAAATGTTTATCAGTAGTTTGATTGTTCCTGAAAATTCAAAGCTATAGTTTTCTTTCCTCAAAATGTCCTTCTGACTGATATTATTCGGGTATTATTATAATGGTTCCCTCTTCTTTACATGCGTTATAAATATTTCGACGCTTTATTTTGCTTGACTCTTAAAATGTTTATTTCTAATTATTATGTGATCCATCACGTACATAATAAAAAAAAATATTGGCAGAACGCCAACGCTGGTATATAAATAAAGACAAAATTACCTCGTCAAGTTTCATGCCACTGTAGAGACAAATTTTGGTGCGTTTTAACGGCGCTACGAAGAGTGGAACTACATATGAAATAAAATTAATGCAATAAAGTTTTTTACCGAAGAATGTCAAAGATAAAACACATTCAATGATATAATTTATGAAACCTATAATGAGTGGGTATAACAAATTTTGACCTAATTATTACTTGTTAGCTTAACCCTTTAGCAGTTAGGGGCAACTATAAAAGCCACTTACAGTAAGGCCGTTAAACACGTGAAATGAATGCGATTTTGACCCATAATAGCTTGCTACACCGCGCGCAACGCTCACTGGATTCCATAGATGCCACTTCCTTATCCCCGCCAAAATAAAATATAAGTGGCTTGTATTTGTGCCCGGACCCTTTGCGAGCCGTTGTCTAATTTCAAAAACACGTGTAGTCTGTTTACATTTTATTGTGCTGTGTTAACCCTTTAACTCCCAGACTCAACAAAAAAAATGTAGCCCTTTAACTACCACCGGTACATGAGCGTACCGGCAGATTTGCGTGCTGTTAAAATTAAACCAATGCTATTTTAATCTACTTTTGCCAAAGGTACGTCTTTGTACCACTCATGACTACTTGCACAACACAATAAATCCGTTTGATCTGCACGCACTAGTGTGAACTAAGCATAATAATATTGACAGTCGCTGCGTTTAGAGGTTAACTTTTCTTGTTCCTTCTGAGACTGGTATCCCGCTGTTTTTTAAGTGTTTTTGATCCCGTTTTTGATAAAATTAAAGAGGTAAGTTAGTTTTCACAAGAAAATATATCTGATTGATTCTAATCTGTTATCTGGATTAAAAAAAAACTGTATTTAGGAAAGGTACCTACAAGTACCGTTGGGATTTTTTGCATATCATTTTATTTGATTTTACGTCACGTCTAAATAAAGTTTTTTTTTAAAGTTTATGCTATTAAATGTGTTTATTTAGATAAATTAGTATTTTTTTTTTAAATTTTAGTATGGCAAACCATAATAAGTGGAAAAATAAAATTCTGACAGATCAAGAACTACTTCAATTATTAGAAAATGATGACGATCTTGATGATTTCTTGCCGCCAATTGATAATAGTGAAGATACTGACCTAGAATCTGATGATGATGAACCATATATAGAAATACAAGTGACAGAACCTAACAGAATGCCTTTAAGTACAGCCCGTGAAACAGAAGAGCCAACTATTGAAATTGAGGAATCTGAAAATGCCGGACCAGTTCAAGAACAGAATGGTGGAGAATCAACAGGAGAACGTGAAAATCAAGAGATACCTGCCCAAACTGAAAAGCAGGAAAAAGTAGAGAGACGTTGGAGCAAGTGTGAAAAAATTACAGAGATACCTGATTATGTTGAACCAGATTGTGTTTGGGAGGAATCTCATTTTATGGATTGTGGAAGTTCAATCGATATATTTTTAAAGTTGTTGGGCAATATTTCCGAAGATATAACTTACCAGACAAATTTATACGCTACACAAAAAGGAAAAAACTTGGGTACGACAAAAGAAGAATTTCTTACTTTTATTGGCATTAATTTTTTGATGGGATACCACATTCTTCCTTCAGTTGCAAATTACTGGTCTACGCAAGATGATTTGTCAGTTCCTTTTGTGTCAGAAACCATGCCACGAAATAGATTTCAGGCAATTTTGTCGTTTTTACATATAAACGATAACACTCGTATACCCAAAAATAATACTGATCGTTTATATAAAGTAAGACCTTTATTAGATGCATTAAATAGTCAATTCATAAATTATTGTGGGGGACAAAATATGTCAGTTGATGAATCTATCATCAAGTTCAAAGGACGTTCTTCGCTAAAGCAATATAACCCTATGAAGCCTATCAAACGTGGGTTCAAGCTGTGGTGTTACAGTGATATGCATGGCTTTATTAAAAAGTTTGACATATATCAAGGTAAAAATGAGAAAATTGATGATAAATATAAGACATATGCTTTGGGAGAAAGAATTGTCTTATACCTGACAGAACAAGACTGGAATAAAAATAAAATAGTTTATTTTGACAATTTTTACACAACGGTGAACTTACTTGAAAAATTGAAAGCAGAAAATACTTTAGCTTGTGGGACAGTTAGGAGTAATAGAAAAAATTTACCGTTAAAAATGACAGATGACAAAAAACTTAGTAGGGGCGAATTTGATTATCGTGTTTCTAATACAGGAATATCTTTTTTCAAATGGAAAGATAATCGAGTTGTAAACATTGCATCAAATTTTCATGGAACCGAATCCACACAAGTGAAGCGAAAACAACGTGATGGCACATCTATTGAAATATCCGCACCCAAAATTATCAAAGATTACAATGAATCAATGGGTGGTGTAGACCATCACGACCAATTGCGCCAGTGCTATGGTTTAGACCGTAGGTCCAAAAAGTGGTGGCAGCGTATATTTTGGGGTTGCATAGAAATTACGTTAATAAATTCATTTGTAATTTCAAAAAAAGTGCTTGAGGAAACCCCTGATAACTTACTCAATTTTCGTAGAGATCTAACTAGAAGCCTTTGCTACCTCTCCCCCTTTAGAGTAAACAAAAGAAAATATACGCCAAGTCAAACTCCCCCAGGGAAAAAACGTCGATTTGATTATAGTGTCCCTTCAGGCATAAGGCTAACAAATTTAGGTAGCCATTGGCCACATTTTGTTGAAAGACGTGGAAGGTGCGAAGTATGCAGCTCAAAAGCCATTCAGTCAAAACCAGCATCAATCTGCTCACTTTGTAAAGTATTTTTATGTGTGAATGCCAACAAGAATTGTTTTTCAGAATATCATGGTATCGTTAACTAAAGCTAAGTCATATATATCAATATTTTGTACTTTTTTAGTAATAGTTAAATAAGTTAATAAATTTGAATTTGAATTTTTTAATCAAAACTAAATAAATTATAATTTTGGTAAAATATGCAGCTTTTTATTTTTATCAAACAATTTCATCCAACGGTACACCTAGGTACCGCCATTTTTTTTATATGAAAAAATATATATATATATTTTTCGGGGTTTTCCTGACAATTATGACAGTAAATTGATCCTAAAACCACAACAAAAATATTCAATTTCATGAGAAATGGTTTTATGGGATTTCAGTAGGGTACGGTATTCTGGTACCCTCATGTACCTGTGGTAGTGAAAGGGTTAAACTATTTTATATTAGAACAATTGTAAGTATTATTTTAATTGCTTTAATAGTATAATACTTAATTTCTGCTGCATTTCATTGAAGCAATATATGCGCTAAGGAAATACAACGATTTTCTTGGAGTATTTGTCCTATTTATTCGTTTTGTCAGAACCAGAACTTGATGCTATTTTATTTTTTGCAGAAAATGACTTCAAATCGAGACAAAATCAATATTGAGGAACTAGAACGGCTAGCTGCTGATAAAGTGTATGACTTTTTTGATTGTGTTACAGATGATATGGCTCAACAATCTGACGTTGGGGGCGATAGCGACGCCGAAGACACTGTTTTGGTATCAATACCTGGTAGTCCCGGTACACCTAACCCATCTATTTCTTCGACACCTGGCCCTTCCAGTTCCTCCAGACGGAGTATGAGGAATAGAAGTTTATTAGATTTTGAAAACCAACTAACAGATTTTGACTAGGATGACTCAATTGCGGACAAGAACTACGTTCCTGAAAAAAAACCTCGAAAAGGCGACTCTCTTCATCTTCTTCTAGCTCGGATGATGCCAGAAGTAGAGGTCCTACAGATGCAAAGCATATTTTCAGAATAATTTCAAATAGAAGATAAGATCTACCCGAAAATGAAGAAGACGTTGAAATTGTACCTGGCACTAATTATTTATCTACCAACTTCCCAATGAAATTTCAGGAAAAATTCAATAATTACAATTTTTCACAAAATTTTGCAAACATTTAAAAAATTTATTTCGGACGAGTTACTAATAAAAATTGTTGAAGAAACCAATCTGTATGCCAGTCAAAATAAACATAATTTTTCTATTGAAATAGACGAACTCCAAGCTTTTTTTGGAATCCTTGTATCATGGGATTTCATCAACTTCCTGGGATGAGGATGTATTGGTCATATGATCAAAATTTCCGAGTGGAAAGAATAGCAAGCATTATGAGCTTAAAACGCTTTTTAGCGATTCTACGTCACATTCACTTGAACGATAATGGAAAGTGTCCAAAAAAGGGTTCAAACGACTTTGACAGACTATATACGCTTATCGATCACCTAAATAAAGAATTTAAAGACTGGTTTTCACCATCCAGAGAGCTTCCAATAGATGAGAGCATGGTAGGCTTCAAGGGACTTCAAAATTTGGGTCATGACATGTGCACGAACAGGTTATATGCTATTATTCTAAGTCTATGAAGGAAAAGAAACCAGTCATATTGAGGGTACACTGTACATCAATACCTTTCTTCCTACTCCATCTCATGGAAAAGTGGTGGATGAAAAATTTTATGTACCTCCTAGACTCTGCGATTGTAAACGCATTTATAGCGTATAAAACATCAATGGCTGCTGGAAGAAAAAAAGCAATGTCCCATTTACAGTTTCGTTCAATACTGGCAAATGAACTGATAGTAGAAAACATAGAGGTGCACCAACTACTATAAGCAAAAATAAAATGATGCGTAAAATTGGTGGACGATCTATTTCTATCAATAATACAGGGTCCGCAAACGAAGCGTGGACGGAAGATTAAATCGTTATTGAAGAACTTATCAACAATACTGAAACAGCTTGAGATATTGGATTAAAAGCGGCATGTTTTAAAAATATTTTACATTATACAGGGTGGCCCAAAAAAGTGTGACAGCATAAAGTTATATTTTTTTAAATGGGACACCCAGTATTTTATATGGATGCGCCGAACCATCGATTCGGCTTCGGTATTCCGCCGCTTCGGCCTTCTTTCTTACTATTCGGTTTTGGCCGAAGCAATTTTCCGATTCGGCCGAAGCGACGCGCGGCAAAAATGTCTTGTCGAGACTCGCTCGGTTACCATAGTTACGCCGTCAAGTGCGTTAGAGACGTGAGACGTTGTTTATGCTATTATTTCCTGTTTAATGTGCAAGAGAGCAGTTGCTCAAGTAAATTAATTGAAAAATGTCTAAACAGTCAAGTGATATTTGGAAATATTATTTATTATGCGACGATAATAAAAAATACGCACGGTGCAATAAATGTATTTGTGAGATATCTAGGGGTGGCGTTGGTAAAAATGCTACTACAACATCGATGATAAATCACCTGAAGAGAAAGCACGTAGAGGAATATAAAGAGGTCCAAGGGGAAAGCTCAAACAAAAAGTTAAAACCCTACAGTCATGTTCAAAATGGGGGATCGACGATCATCACGCCAAGTCGATTCATTATGTCATAGGCGAAATGATAGTTCTGGATAATTTGCCATATTCCACTGTCACAAACAAGGGTTTTCAAAGATGAATGGCCAAAGTTGCACCTCAATATATGATACCCGGAAGAAAATATTTTACCGAGAGGATAGTTCCTGACATTTACGACCGCTTAGTGACAGTGATTAAAAAAAAGTTAGTAAGTGTACACCATATATCTTTAACATCTGATTTATGGACGTGTCCACATACCAATGAGAGTTTTATTAGTTTTACGGGCCATTGGTTTGATCATGACTTTAAGTATAACCATGTGGTGTTGAACTGTAGACATTTTCCAGGAAGTCATACTAGTGAGTTAATCAAAAATGTGTTAAATGATATGTTACATAATGTGGGATATAAAAATTCCCAACATTCATTTAATGGTACGAGATAATGGGGCTAATATTGTAAAGGGTTGTAACGAAGCGGGAATACCTAGTGTTTAATGTTTTATTCACACCCTCCAATTAGCCATAAACCAAAGTATTGGCAGCCAACGATCTATTTTAGATTTAATAGCAACCTGTAAAAAAATTGTAGGGCATTTCAACCATTCATCTGCAGCATGTTCTAAGTTAAAAGAAATTCAGACAGAGTTAAATGTAGCTCCAAATAAATTAATTCAAGATGTCTCAACTAGATGGAATTCTACCTTTTTAATGATCAGGAGGATACATGAGCAGAAAAGAGCTTTAACTGTCTATGGAGCAGATAATAATCTGGATAATTTAACAGCAAATCAATGGATGCTAATACAACCATTGATAAATTTATTACAACCCTTCGACGAGATTACAAATAAAATGAGCTCAAATGAAGCATTCATATCCGAAGTTCTACCAACAATTGTGACATTAAAAAATACTTGTTAGAAGACCTGACCACTGCATTTGTTGGTGTTGGGACAATGAAAGACATTCTTTGTGAGCAAATTTCAAAGAGATTCGATGCTTTATTTAAAAATAAATATTATATCATCTCAACCGTGTTAGATCCCAGATTTAAATTAGCATTTTTCCAAAAAGATAATCTTGAATATTTTAAACTGTGCGTAATAGAAGAGAATTCTCAATTAATGCCAGTACAAGGACAATTGAGTGACTCGGAAAATGAGGATATACCATTATCAGAAATAAAAAATTTAGAAAAGAATGAAGCTAGTGAAGAAGCAGAAAAATCACAAAGCAAATTATGGCAATGCTTTCACGAAATTGCATTTAGTTCTGCAACCACAATAACTAAGGAAAAAAATTATAAAAGTAACATTAAAGAAGAACTTGAAATGAAATGTACTTAAATTTATCTTTAATTAACAGAACCGACAATCCAACTATTTGGTGGAGAGAAAAAAGAGAAGTTTTTCCAATATTAAGTGAGATGTCTTTAAAATTTCTCTCAGCCCCTGCATCTATCGTTTATAGTGAAAGGTCCTTTTCAGAAGCAGGAAATATCTATGATGAAACAAGAAGCAGACTACTTCCAAGAAACACAGAAATGTTACTATTCATCCACCATACCTTTATTAAATTTCCAGTACTAAAAATAAAAAAACTCTTATTTCTTTTCTGTTTATTCTTGCACTTACTTTTGTTATATTCCAATATTATTTAGAAGTAGGAATCTTTCTTTTTATTAGAATTATTTTCCTTTTTGTTTTATGTGCAATGTTAAATTTTAGTTTTTCATTTATGTGTACCTATAAGTTGTTTAATATATGATATTTAGTAGTTACAAAATTTTGTAGTTCGTTTTTATTTTCTCGTATTCTTAAATAAATGATAATCAAAATAGTAGCTATTGAGCCGAAGATTCGGCCGAAGCTTTGGCCGAATTAGTATGATATTCGGTATTCGGCCGAATCGTAAAATATGCGCTTCGGCGCATCCCTAGTATTTTATTGCATATTTAGGTTCGTATTACTATCGTTTATAAGTGCCTCAAAATTTATTTAAATTGGTTTTGTAGTTTCGGAGAAATAAATTAAAAACTAAAAAAATTTTGCAGTCCTGAATAAAAAAATCAAAAAAAACAATCCAGAACTATTTTTTTAACCTTGGCATTGAGTGAAATTTATGACAAGAGGTCTAGAGATACTATGAATATAATTGCGTTTATTTATTTTATACAGGGTGTTCATAATAAGCTTTCAAAAACCCCACATTTTGAAATAATTTTTCTCGAGTTTTTCAAATGGAACACCCTGTATATTATTTGGCTATTTGACGTAGAATTCGTAGACAATTTTTTTTTTGTAATACAAGCATATAAGTTATATCCAGCCGTTTTCGAAATAATTGTAAATATCATAAATTATGTTGTTTAAATAGAGTTATTATTGGGAAATTTTGTTATAGGCGACTAGACTAATAATTGTAAACTAAAGAAAATGTTCAAAATAACTTCCTTTTACTTAATTTAATGATTTTCCTCTACTGCCAACAGAACTCTTAATTCATTTTCTTTTTTTGCAACAACTTCTCGAAGGTTTTTGGTCTCGGCTTTCTCTCAATATCTGGATATCTTTCAGCGTACACTCGGCTCGCGAGGAGGCAATTTCTTGCACATTCACCCAGTATAAAAATCATATTTACCATTTCTAAAGTTGTAAAATTCGACATTTTGTGTAAGTTAGTACTTAATTTCGACGACTGAACAAATGTAAATAATTTTATTTGGCTGTCATAGTGACAATCTAAACAAAAAAAAAACTCGGGTTTGTTTTTTGTAGCCAAAATGTACGCTTTTAAAATTTATATCGAAATAACTAAAATACGGTAAACTCTAAGAGTAAAAGAAAGCTATTTTGAACTTTTACTTTAGTTTACAATTATTAGTCTAGTCGCCTATAACAAAATTTCCCAATAAAAACTCTATTTAAACAACATAATTTATGATATTTATAATTATTTCGAAAACGGCTGGATATCACTTATATGCTTGTATTGCAAAAAAAAAATGATGATGAAAAATGAATTCTACGTCAAATAGTCAAATAATATACAGGGTGTTCCATTTGAAAAACTTGAGAAAAATTATTTTAAAATGTGGGGTTTTTGAAAGCTTATTATGAACACCCTGTATAAAATAAATAAACGCAATTACATTCATAGTATCTCTAGACCTCTTGTCATAAATTTCACTCAATGCCGAGGTTAAAAAAATAGTTTTGAATGTTTCTTTTGATTTTTTTATTCAGGACTGCAAAACTTTTTTTTTAGTTTTTAATTTATTTCTCCGAAACTACAACACCAATTTAAATAAAATTTGAGGCACTTATAAACGATAGTAATACGAACCTAAATATGCAATAAAATACTGGGTGTCCCATTTAAAAAAATATAACTTTATGCTGTCACACTTTTTTGGGCCACCCTGTATAATGTAAAATATTTTTTAAAAATGCCGCTTTTAATCCAATATATCAAGCTGTTTTAGTTTTGTTGATAAGTTCTTCGATAACGATTTAATCTTCCGTCCACGCTTCGTTTGCGGACCCTGTATAACTAGAAAAACAAATGTTGGGGTCCATTTACCCATAAAAGGGAAATATAGGCGATGCGCATGTTGCTCCACCAAAACAAATGTCAAGAGATCGAAAATATCATGTAGTGAGTGTAATGTTGGTCTATGTTTAGAATGTTTCGCAGTATTTCATAAGAATGAGTAGATTTTTATTGAACGGTCATTATTTCGCGTTTGTATTGTTTTTAAAATAAATATGCTTTGGTATCATTTTTGTGTTTTCTTTACACTAAAAATAAGTGGCTTTATTGCTAGCCACCAAACAATAAATGTAATTGGTTTATAAGAACGGTTAGTGGCATATACAGGGTGTAACATAAAGGTTGGGAATAAATTAAACGGTGGATTTCTTAGTCAAAAATAATAAAAAATTTTCATATTACAGGGTGTTGAATTTTTCTTAAAAATTTAGTTTTTGTTTAATATCTTTTGAACGCTGGCAGATAATAAAACGAAATGTTAGCAGTAACTTCACTTGATAATGCCCTAGGAGAAGTAAAACAATTGTCTTCCTGGGATACTCAGTGGCGTGCATACGGATATTGCCGTAGGGTTTTTTAATGAAAAATGTGGTACGCCACTGGTAGAATTATTTTTTGTTAAAATTTAAGAATTTTCCTTTTATTCTAAACAAAATTCCCCTCTTGCGTTTTCTTTGTATCTATTGCCATTTTCCCGTAATTAAACATTTTGCAAATATCAGTTTTTCCACAGGTTACAGAGGAAATTGAGGGTAATAGGAACAAAATCGAGCATGCATTGGACCACGATATTTTCTGATAATGTAATTGTCAGTTAAGTTATTTAATTTTGCTTAGGCTTTTTAATTTTAGTAATAAACCTATTAAAAATGGATTACTCAGTTGAAGAATTAGCATATATGCATTTTATTTATGGCCGTGCCAACGGGAATACTGTGTTAGCTGTACGTCTGTATGTTGCACGTTTTCCAAATCGACGTATTCCGAATAGGAAGACTTTTTCAAGGATTCACGCTCGCTTACGTGAAACCGGATCATTAAAGCCTTGCACCTCCAGTGGAAGACCACAATACGTAAGAACAGTACAGCGTGAGGAACGAATCCTTCAGATTGTCGAGGCGAATCCTGAATCTAGTACTAGAAGAATTGGAAGAATGGAAAGAGTAAGCCATATGACAGTCCAACGAATCATACATGATAATTTATTGTACCCATACCATGTACAACGTGCATGCTCTTTCTGTCGAGGATTATGCACCACGTCTTAGATTTTGTACATGGTTCTTAAATAAATGCAATTTAAACCATTCATTTCACTCATCCGTTTTATTTACCGACGAAGCTGGATTTACAAGGGATGGCATAATTAATTTTCATAATAACCATCTATGGGCTGATGAAAACCCTCATGGAATCATACAATCCCGGCATCAGCAACGATTTTCTATTAATGTTTGGGCAGGAATAATTGGCCAATATTTGATTGGTCCTGTAGTACTACCAAATAGATCAGACGGATTATCATATCTGGATTTCCTTCAAAATGGACCTTTATTAGAAGAAGTTCCGATTGAAACGCGACAGCAAATGTGGTTTATGCATGATGGCGCTCCAGCTCACTTTAGGCGAGAAGTTAGAGAATATTTCAACGAAACGTACCACAATAAATGGATAGGTCGTGGAGGGCCAAGAGCGTGGCCTCCTCGTTCACACCCGACCTTAATCCATTGGATTATTATTTATGGGGGCACTTAAAAAACATGGTTTATTCCGTTCCCATTTCTAACGTACAGATTCTTCGTCAAAGAGTTGAAATGGGTTGTCAGCAATTCGAGAGATGCCTGGAATTTTTGGACGAGTAAGACAATCCATGAGAAAACGCATTGAAAAATGTATTGAAGTTGAGGGGCAACATTTTCAGCACCTTTTGTAATTTTGTTTGTTGTGTTGGTTTACATGCTTTATTAAAATAATTGTTTTCAATTTTTAAGGGTTATTTTATTACTGTTATTTACTGAAATTGCTGAAAACGGATATTTGCAAAATGTTTAATTACGGGAAAATGGCAAGAGATACAAAGAAAACGCAAGAGGGGAATTTTGTTTAGAATAAATCTTCTGAGAGGGCATTCGGTGACGATGTGAGAGATGGTCTGCCTTGCAGCTCCGCAGTCACACTCCGGGGAAGGGGCCACATTCCACTTATGATGAGAGTCCCTACAGTTTCCATGGCCCGTTCTGATTCTATTAAGAGAAGTCCATGTTCCGCGAGGGAGGTCGAATCCCGGTGGTGTTTTGTCAATGCTTGGCATCAGTTGCATTGTGTTATATGGCGCGTTGTTTCGTTCTTCCTTCCATTTGTTTTCAAGTTTGAAATTGCTCATTCGCAGTTCGTTCGCTGCTCTAACAGGAGGATTTCTAGAGCGTAGTCTGTCGATGTTGGCGTCAGCAATATCCTCATGTATTGGCAGGTGAGGATTTTTGATTATTTTTTCAAACTCTCTAAGTAAGGCGGTTTGTCGGCGTAGTTCTGGGGGGGGGGGGGGGGGGGGAATAGGATTGGGCTTGAGTCTCCACTGTTTGAAGTAAGTGTTGATCTTAGCGTGGTCATCTGTGAGGATCTCTCCGGCGTGTTCGAATGAGGAATGCCTAGTCGCAATCCCCCAGTCATCTGCGTAACCAAATTTACGTGAGTTGGTTTCAGGCATGTCTGATATATACAGACTAAATAGGACTGGCGCAAGTACTGATCACTGGGGCAGCCCGTTAGTCAGTGTTCTTAAGTTACTCTGAAGGTTGCCCAAGGAGACTCGGAACTTTCTGTCACTGAGCATGTTGTTTAGTAATCGGGCGATCGTTCTACATGGGATGGTTGTTAAGACCTTATATAGCATGCCATCTTTCCACACGGTGTCATATGCAGCCGAAAGATCTATGAAGGCCACAGACGTCTTGAGCTTTCTTTGATAGCCTGCCTCTATATATGTTGCGAGAGACAAGACTTGATCGGTTGTGCTTCTTTTGGGCCTAAATCCTGCCTGTTCGATTGGGACTCTCTGGAGTATGTTAGGGCCTATTCTGTTAAGTAAGAGTCTTTCCAGAAGCTTGTAGGCTGCACTTAGTAAGGCAATGGGACGGTAATTTTCGGGCTTGTCGCTGGGCTTGCCTGGTTTTGGAATTGCTATTATCTTAGATTGTTTGAAGCTATTTGGTAGATGTCCAGTCTCGAGTATGCTTGTGTAGAACTTAGCTAGCCAAAGTTTCGCGTGCTTGCCGCTGTGTATCAGGAATTCAGCGTGTATGTTGTCGGGGCCAGGTGCCTTTCCTGCCTTAGTGTCACTAATTGCAGATTCGATCTCATTTAGGCTAAATGGTTGAGAAAATTGCGACACCTCTGGGCTAGTGTTTTTTAGCCTGTTTAATTCCTTCTTTATGCCAGTGGTAAACTCCTTATCCCTTGTGCCCCTGGAGGTGTTGACTATATGCGAGGCGATCTTATTGGGGTGAACTTCAAGGCTACGACGGCTCGCTGGCTTGTCGTCTCCCAGTTTTCTTAGGAGAGACCAGGCTTGACGGCTAGATGTCTTGAAATCCAGTGCTTCGACTGTGTTTATCCACTTATCCCTTCTTGCGTTATCTAACGTATGTAGGAGCTCGTCCGCAATTTCGCTGTCTCCGCTATCAATGAAGTCTTGGTGTTAAAGGGATAATGAAAGGGAAATGGAAAAATCTTGCACGATTTCGCCCCTTAGCAAAAAACAGACCTGGCTATAGCGTTGTCATATATCTGTAGACAATGAATAGAGACTTATTTTATTCGATTAAATATTGTGGAAAATGATCATTTAGTTCCGTTCGTCTAGGTCTAGGTGGATTTGATAACACTATACATATCATTATATTACTGGTAAGTTTAGTTGTTCTATTTTGAAATTACATGATTCTTTTCTGTTAACGATTTTTACAACCCAACTAATGGCGGCATAGCTTCATTTTTTGCTCGGATTCGTTCCGATGCTCAGTTAGACGAAAATTGGGATTGGAAAAAGGCTTACAATACATACCACTTTCGTAGAAAAATATTGGTATGGCGTCAATGGCGACACTAAGTGGTCCAACTGATCCTAATGCGTTAAGCAAATCGGCTTCGTGTTTCTCCTCGAGCATAACAACTTCGTTAATTTGCAAATTGGCAATTGCCCCTTGATTGTAACGGCATGTATTATCTACCGCTTCGTATGGGTAACTATCTTCAGTCTCAATACCTGGAAAATTAAATCAGTTTAATACGCCTACGTTCAAACATTTGTGCTCAATAAACTCTTATAATATAATATTTCTGCCGTGTAAACCTGCCTATTATCCATTTAGTTACCGTAGTGTCAATGCTAATAACAGAATAGTTAGATTCAGAACAAACACACAGATGAATGATACAGAAATTACACTTTAGCAACTGACGTATCAGGAATTTCCCTAATATTTTATAATGAGCTTCCTCTCATTTCAATTGCCCTAATGAGCATTCGCATCGCGTTCTCGATTTAATACAGGATTAGGTAATCTGAAATTAAATCTAAATCTTCAATTATTATTTTTTTATTCGCAACGCCACAAAAATTAGGAGAATTGACAAATTCTGGATTAGAGCTTTCGATGACATTCGTGCTGGGATTTTTTTAACAGCGTTTCTGTACTGTTATTATATAGGCAAAATAAGAGGACCGGTAGGACCCACAAAAATACGAGTACCAGTAGGACCAACCAATCCTTCCAGCCAGAAGTTTTTGTTAAAGAAAAGTGGTATTTCTTTTTAATTATAAACTATGAAGATTATAACTAAACTTCACGGCAGATATTTTGGTGGATTTTGGAGCTCAGAACTCAATAACCATAAACTTGTTAACGTATTTAGTCCTAATAACGTTGATAGGAATGAAAAATCGACAATATCTAGGACCTATCCAGGATGCTTTTTACCATCAGATTAAGATTCCAGGACTTGATTCCGGAATAATATCTTAATTTCTTAGGATTACAATATAATTTCGGATTAGGTGATAATCTATAACTACAAAAGCAGTGCAAACGAAATTTAATCCATAATCCAGTGTTAACCAGTAATCCTGGATTTTATAATGCGCAAATGACTATTTAAATATTTCAAAATTAAGTGACATACCATAATCTTTGACATAATATAGTGCAATTCCTTCATCACCACCATCGCAGGTTCCGTACGGTTCACAATCCACTAATTGTTGTTCGCTGAATAAGAGCATTTCGTTGTTTTTCAGATAGTAGTAACTTTCCAAAACTCCAGTCTAAAAAATATTTTTATATCAATTTCAAAAGGACAATAAAAATAAAAAGTTTGAAAGCAAATTATAATCCATGATAATAAAGAGTCCAAAAAATATTTCACAAATAAATTAAATACTCACAAACGCGTACCCATATAAAAGGAAGAAAGACTTTATTAATGTTCTTGACAAAACTGGGCATATTTGTTGGTTATATTAAAACTGTCTGAAACAGGGACGGAAGGAAAAGCATGATCAAAAAAGTCAATTTTTCTTCCATATTCCAAGCATAGGCGTATTAAAATCATCGTTCCCATCAAATACTAACCGCAAAATACAGTATTAAAACAATAAAATGTTTCCGCTCCGACGCTGGTGGTTATATCCGGCATCGGCGCACGCCTAATTATACTATGCACTTGATATCTTCAGGCGTTAACCAATCAGACCTGTGTCGTCCCTTTCGAGAGCGAACTGTCGCATACGAATGAAAATTTTAAAATAAATTTACCAAGACAACCCGACAATATCGCAATTAGGTTTTTATATTTTGTCCATATTCTTTTCACTGTTTCGGACTAATGCACACAATAAACTATTGACTTACAAACCAAAGAACAAGTGTATTTGGTTTTCAGGTGGTATTCATATCAAATACTAATGTTTGTGGAAAAATTATTTCTTAACCAGAAACCCTGCCGAATAACCTTATACTATAAGGGCGTATTTTTATCTAAGACTGTCATCAAAATACAAGACGTAGTGCCATCTCTTAGTAGTCCCGTACAATCTTAGCAGACACACATGACGGCCTTTAGAATTAATCAAAAGAACAAGTCTGTTTGCTTTTCAGCTGGTATTAATATCAATGATAGGTATAGACACCTGCCCTGTACTGACGAGAACAAAAGAGCACGAGACCGGTCTACAGGTGATGGCATCTTATCAATGGAGAGGGCTCCCCTTCCTTGGTAGTATTATGCAATTTCAATTAGTATTTTAAGTGCTACAGTGTTGGACAAAAATACGCCCTTATAGTATAAGGTTATTCGGGTGGTTAGGAAATAATTTAAAAAATAATTTTCATATATTTATGAAGTACGTTTCTTCATAACTGATAAACAAACCCAGGAGATATCTACAATTAATGAGAGATTGCAATTATATGATTATCATAAATGGTCAAGATAAAGCAAACTTTATTGTGTTGGTGATTAATTTTTTACAAAATTATCAACTGCACAACATAACACTTGTAAAAATATATATACACGGTGTCTAGAAAAAAAGAGGCCAATCAATTAACCATATATTTTTTAAGAAAAAATAATTTGATAATGCTGCCGTTAATAGTGTCACAGAGGCTAACTTGATTTAGCGTTTTGGAAAATAGGATTACCGTAAACCGCGTTATTAATATCTTTATAAATAATGAATTTATTTTAAAAAAATTGTTGTTGTTGTAAATTTCAAGCTTTGGCCGAACTTGAGGGTCTAAAATGAAAAAAGGAACAAATCCGAACGTGGGGGTCTAAAATGAAAAAAAGGGCATTACTAAAGTCATTTTGTTTTTGACCAAAGAATATAATAATATGATCAATGGATTGATCTCCTTTTTTCAGACACCCTATATATCTCTATACAGTCCTGTGTATTACATGACACGTCGTATTCGAGATATATTGAAAGTACTTAAAATTCGGTAATTCTTCTTTAGGCATTCGTTAGATCAACATTGAGATCAACATTGTTAGTATTTTGCTCCATCTGTATATTGTTAGTATAAATAATAATATAATACTGTAGTGGTAATACTGGCTCACCATTCATCATATCTGTTATGTGCAAAATGTCAAGTATAATTGATCATATGAGGGTCACTTTTGAAGCATATCCATCAATAATAATTTAAGGCTAATATCATTTAAAAAGTAATATTAAACATGGATAGCATTGAAATATTTCTTAGGCATTTTGAATCTTATCCAACTATTTTTTCATTAAATCGATGTTGGTTGGTTGGTTAAAGGCGGGGGTCGGTTTAAAGGCCTGAATTTCTATCACTCCAGCCTTTCGGCTTATTGTGAACCCCGATCTTGTTAGAAGATGTTTGTTCCTTCTATGAGGTCCAGTAACCTTCTACCAACTTTGTCATGTGGGAGGTGGGAGGTTGTCACCACGTTGTATGTTCCCGAAGATATTTTATCTTCTACCAGGCAGTGCTACGCAGCGATATTATATTATGTGTGAGGCGGTTTCAATGTCTGAATTCAATGGATCCGATGTTTATAACCCTTGCCATCGAGATAGGTGTTGTTTTTTCGACCATCTATCTAATGTTGTTTTTGTTGCCTGTTTTGATATTCCAAAGACCGGTTCGGGGCCTCTGAGACTTTGAGCGGATCCGGCTCTCGCTAGTTCATCCGCTTTTTCATTTCCTAATATCCCAGAGTGACCAGGGACCCACAAGAGCTCTACCTTGTTCCCCGTGCTTTTAGGTTGGTATGGCACTCCAGTGTAATTTTTGAAGTAAACCGATTGGAGTTCAGAGCCTTAAGAGCAGCTTGGCGGTCCGACAGGATGTCGGAAATCGATGTTACTTTCCATGGAAAATATAATACAAATGTCTAATATTTCCTCATGGTAATCCAGCATTGTAAGTAATCACTTACAATTAGTTAAATTAGTGAGTTAAATAAAGTAAGATAAGTAAATAATACCAAAATGTATGTAGATGTTCACTAAATGGCAAAACTAAATTTAGTGAAAATCTCTACATATTGTGGTATTAGTGACGCCTACGATTCATCGCTTGTCAAATTGACAAGACGTTAATATCGGTTTGTTTACAAGACTGAACCGTAGAAATAGAGCTCACGTATGTATTTATCGTCGTATTGTTGTAAATAATGAATTTTTTGATAATTTTTTAAACATTTTATTCACAAACCAACCGTGTCAACGCCTTGTAATTCTGAAAAGCGAATCACACAACCTCATTTGCTTTGAAACGACCTGTTATTCGTTCTTTGTCTACTCTTTGATACCTCAGAAATCTTGAAAATAGTTATCTATATTGAATGTATATCTTAAATACAGAGGACACTGTAGCAACACTGAGAATAATATTACTACGGTCCATGCCGATTCAGAAATTATTAGTAAAATTAGGACTGGTAACTATGTTACTGGTCAGGTGGAAAAAAAAACGGACATTAAAATAATGCAAATATTTAGTGCGCTTTTACGTTATATGGAAGAATGTGAAGTTCATAGTATATTATCCATCAAGATCTCGACCTTTCTACCAGACACTTTAGTACCAGCTGTGTAAAGCATTACTCTGAGAGCTGAATTACAAGAAACTATTTTTATACTTACAGTCGCGAAAGCCCAACAAGATCCACAATCTGCCTGATCTTTAACATTTGATACAGCTCCACGATCCCGCCAGTCAATTGAGTTTGGTATTTGAAGGTCAACAGGTCTTTTATAAATAGAGTCACTTTTTAGCTTTACTCCTCCAGCACTTTGACGTTTTAAAAATGCGAGAATTTCCTCCTTGGTAAGATCAGCAAATTGGTTAATCCCCATTGTGTATGTTGAGTTTCCTGCAGCAAATTGTTTATTGTGTTCCTCTATCATTCGTAGAGTTTGTTGAAATACGGAAAACCGCATATCTTCTTCTCGCAGATTATGATATAGTTTACCATGTTTGCTCTATAAAAATGTGTTATTTTTAAATATATTTAAAATATTATATTACACACCGAGGTGGATCATTCTTGCCGAGAGAAAAGGATGGTTTAGCGAGGAGCGTAGGGTAGTTTCAGATTTTTCGGGTTGTGATTTTTTTGTACAAAAATAATATTTTATTTCAATTATAAATTTGATGCTCTTCCATTTCACTATCACGATAAAATTTTAAATATTACGTATCCCCCCTTCCCGTCACGCTTCAATTTGTCATAGTTAAAATCCTTAAATAGGTAAAAATATTAATCATAAAGGAGTTTAACATCTTACCTTAAAATTTGCCCACTGTCCTTTGTCTTCTTCGAGTGAAGCAAATACAGTGTAGGCGAAGCACAATAATACTAAGAATTTCATTTCTTGCGCTGTCATAAAATACTGGATAGGATTAATAATAATAGTCTACATTTAAAACTATTTATATATAGAAAATTCAAAGTGGTCTCAATATTATTATCATCATTATAAGTACCTCTTTAACTTGAATATACAGGGTGGCCAATTAGTGCGACAAAGCTCAATATCTCTTTTACCGCTAGGGATAGCGGAAAACTTTTTTCACGAAAGTTATTAAGCGTTAAGAGGTGCAGCTTTTAAAATTATTCTCGACCATACAGGGTGCTCCAAAAGGGCGGTGTGATAAAAATTTCATATTTTTTAAATAGAACACTATGTATATTTTTACATATTTGAATTCACCGTAAAATTCTGTACATAGCATCGTAATTATTTGTACACATTTTTGCAACGTTGCCAAATAGATTGGAAAATTCCTAAAATTTGTGCAACAACATGGTTCAATGAAATGTGTAATATTTCTTAACTTATAATAAATTGAAAAAAAATATTTTTAAGTAGCAAAGAGGAATGTTGACAGAAGTCCCCTATGATAACACATATTAATATTATTATACAGGGTATTTTCTATGGATATGCCAACATTACGAACTTGAAACCTGAATTTCGTAAGTTTTTTAAATAAAACACCCTGTATATGATTACTTTATCTTGTAGATATTTTAATCCTCTCTAATTTTTACTAAGGTCTTTCTATGCCTATCTCTACCAATCGTGGTGGTATTTCAATTTTTATTTAAACTCGAGCAAAAAAAAGTGGATGTATTTTACCATTGTCCTTTTTCTAGTCACGTATGACAAAATAAAAACAAAATGTTGTAATTTAAAAAAAAGTATTTATTCATACGGGAGGATACGACACAAAAATATTTTAGCGATTCAAGCTTGTGGACAATTTCTAAAGTAAATTATAACCTAATTATTTGTTCATATAGTAACCCCCAACACCTTGAGTCGTGTCTCTACACATTTTCAACTGTTTTCAAAGTATTCCTCGGCAAATGTCTAGAAACATTCTTTTGAAAAACGTATTGAATATGTGTTCAAGTTAGTGGGGGTCACTATATGAACAAATAATTAGGTAATAATTTACTTTAGAAATTGTCCACAAGCTTGAATCGTTAAAATATTTTTGTGTCGTATCCTCCCATATGAATAAATATTTTTTTTTAAATTACAACATTTTGTTTTTATTTTGTCATAGGTGACTAGAAAAAGGACAATGGTAAAATGCATCCACTTTTTTTTGCTCGAGTTTAAATAAAAATTGAAATACCACCAAGATTGGTAGAGATAGGCATAGAAAGACCTTAATAAAAATTAGAGAGGATTAAAATATCTACAAGATAAAGTAATCATATACAGGGTGTTTCATTTAAAAAACTTACGAAACTCAGGTTTCAAGTTCGTAATGTTGGCATATCCATAAAAAATACCTTGTATAAAAATATTGATATGTGTTATCATATGGGACTTCTGTCAACATTCCTCTTTCCGACTTAAAAATATTTTATTTCAAATTATTATAAGTTAAGAAATATTACATATTTCATTGAACCATATTTTTGCACAAATTTTAGGAATTTTCCAATTTATTTGGCAACGTTGCAAAAATGTGTACAAATAATTACAGTGCTATGTACAGAATTTTACGGTAAATTCAAATATGTAAAAATATACATAGTGTCCCATTTAAAAAATATGAAATTTTTATCACACCGCCCTTTTGGAGCACCCTGTATAGTTGAAAATAATTTTAAAATCTGCATCTCTTAACGCTTAATAACTTTCGTGAAAAAAGTTTTCCGCTATCCCTAGCGGTAAAAGAGATATTGAGCTTTGTCGCACTAATTGGCCACCCTGTATACATTGCACGATATAGAAGGAAACATCTTAACAGCCCAAGCTCTTCTTGGACCCTATGATGAAAACCCTACGGCTTGTAGATGAAGAATCGGTAGCGGTATAAACTTTATACACGAAGTTGTCCACATCAAATTGTTAAATACAAATAGTACTAGTGAAAAAAGACGAACAACAATTTATGGAAAGATTTTGTTTTATAAGTTGAGCAAAATTTAAAACCTAGTAATCCAGAAGCATCCACTATTGTTGAAGTGGCTAAATATTTAGATGAATCTTTATTATTTACATTATATGATTTAAACGTTGATTAACCTACTATATCTTACTGGATATCATTCGTTATACAGGGTGAGTTTTTTAAAGTGTTACAAGGCGATATCTCGCAAACGGTTTAAAATATTTTCTTGAAATTTTAATGAGGTAATAGTGAGATGGGGGGACATATTTAAACATATTTTTGTTATCCCATTTTGAGGGGTGGGGGGTAACTTTGAAATTTTAAATGGGAATATGTACTTTTGTTTATTAAATTCGGATCTACGTAAAAAACTACGTATTTGTACAAAAAAAATTTTTGGTTAGCTCCACTGGTTACCGAATTATAATTAATTTATTATTAAATTTCTATTGGATTTAAAAAATAACTAAATTTAAAATAAATCAAGTTCACTTATTTCAAAATTATTATTCGTTTACATGGAAATGCGTAGTTTTGACTTCAGTCAGTTGAGAATTTTTACATATCAACGATTATTTCTCAGCTTGGTCAATTGAACATGGAAGCGAATTTTAGTGTGCAAGTTGATATGTTGTTAATGTTGGGGGAGTGCAGAAGAAACTACAGACAAGCTTCACTAAGGTGGGCGGAAAGGTTTCCTAACAACCTGAAATCTCACATGGCATTTAAAAGGCTGGAAACTAGATGTCGCACTACTGGCAGCCTGAAGTCGAACCCACGATTTCGGAAGCGAACTAAAACAGATGCAGATAGGGCAGTTGGAGTTTTGGGAATGGTAGCTATGAACCCGCATGTAGGTTCCAGACGGCTTGCTGCAGATGCTGGAATAAGCCAAAAATCGGTTGTGACCATATTGCATATGTACAAATTTCATCCATACCACATTACACTCCACCAAGAACTTTATGGGCAAGACTTTGAAAATCGCGTTACATTTTGCAATTGGGTAACAGGGCAAATGCAAGGAAATAACAGGTTTCTAAAGAATGTTGTTTTTTCTGATGAAGCTAGTTTCCAGAATTGTGGCCAGGTAGGATTTTAAGTTATCCCTTGTCGGTAGAAATTAATTTTTTTTATTGTTTGTTTTCTTAAAGGTAAATATACACAATATGCACTACTGGGCATCGGAAAATCCCCACTGGATGAGAACTGTGCCTAATCAACATCCTTGGTCAGTTAATGTCTGGTGTGGTATAATTGGAGATAGGGTTATTGGTCCGCATTTCTTTGAACGCCATTTAAATGGAGAAATGTATACAGATTTTTTAAGGAACGAACTACCACTATTATTAAACCAAAACATAAATCCTGACATGTGGTTTCAACAGGATGGAGCTCCACCGCATTATGCAATACAGGCCCGTAATCAGTTAAACGAATTGATTGAAAACAGGTGGATTGGTCGAGCTGGTCCGGTCAATTGGCCTGCTAGGTCTCCGGATTTGACCCCTCTTGACTTTTTCTTCTGGGGATTCATAAAAGACAAAGTGATGGCGACTGCACCTACAACTATAGACAATATGAAAGACCGAATCCGCTTTGCCTGCTTATTAGTGACACCTGAAATGTTAGAGCGGGTACGAAATTCGTTTAAAAAAAGAGTGAGAAAGTGTTTGGAAGTTGAAGGGAGACATTTCGAACATCTTCTGAAACATGACAGGCGATAAAGGGTAAATAATATTTTTTAAATTTGTTTATAACCTAATTAATTATAATTCGGTAACAAGTGGAGCTAACCAAAAATTTTTTTTGTACAAATACGTTGGTTTTTAAGTAGATCCGAATTTAATAAACAAAAGTACATATTCCCATTTAAAATTTCAAAGTTACCCCCCACCCCTCAAAATGGGGAAAGGGGGTAGATAACAAAAATATGTTTAAATATGTCCCCCCATCTCACTATTACCTCATTAAAATTTCAAGAAAATATTTTAAACCGTTTGCGAGATATCGCCTTGTAACACTTTAAAAAAACTCACCCTGTATAACGAATGATATCCAGTAAGATATAGTAGGTTAATCAACGTTTAAATCATATAATGTAAATAATAAAGGTTCATCTAAATATTTAGCCACTTCAACAATAGTGGATGCTTCTGGATTACTAGGTTTTACATTTTGCTCAACTTATAAACAAAATCTTTCCATAAATTGTTGTTCGTCTTTTTTCACTAGTACTATTTGTATTTAACAATTTGATGTGGACAACTTCGTGTATAAAGTTTATACCGCTACCGATTCTTCATCTACAAGCCGTAGGGTTTTCATCATAGGGTCCAAGAAGAGCTTGGGCTGTTAAGATGTTTCCTTCTATATCGTGCAAGCCTTGTTTTAGTTTCAGTTGAAGTGTTTTAATCATATTTGAGAAACTGATTCATAATCATCACCTTGATTTTTACGGGACGAAGTGCGCAAAATCGTTAACGTGGTGATATCATTTTTCATTCGCTTTTAAAATTCTTAAGCTTAGGTTACCTACAAAGCGGTACCGTAAAATAGCGGGCGTACTTGACGGTGAGTGACGTCATTAAAAAACGTGTGCAATACACAGTGTTTTCCAACCGAGCGTTAGGCTCTACCGCTTCATAAAAATATGGCACCGTATTTTAGGAAGCGGCCGCTCTGTACGATGGGATATTGCCAACAGGTTTTTCTCGCAGTACGTCGAGGAGATTCTGGGGTTGTGTATGTCAAAGTCAAAGATGCTTCATTGTTTAAAAGAATATTATGTCAAAGTCAAAGATGCTTCATTGTTTAAAAGAATATATTCCTATAAACAAAGCTGTGAGTCCTAAACGTATGTGCATGAATTTTGAAAATGGCCCAACAAATTAATTGGTCCAGTGAACAGGATGAAATACTAATTGATTTTGTAAGAAGTCATGAAGTCAATGTTCCCTGCAGTAACGATTTTACTATTCAATAGCACCGGGCCCGCTGAAATAAAGCTTAAATTTGTTACGTATTTCAAGCGGTGTGTTTCGGGCACGTGGTAACGGCATAAAATCATCCAAAGTAGCTTAACTTATCTGTGGTTTTAGGAGCAACAGCTATAGGTTGGAAGAAAATGCGAAAATATGCACATAATATTCCGAACGCATATTCGGTTGTACGCCTTGCACGAGATAAGCGATAATCGTACACAGCTTTAGTCTGATTACACTGACGAACATTTAAAAAAATTTTTTTCCTCCCTGGAATGATTTTGGCTGGATTTTATATATTTTGGCCTGCTGAATCCGGATCTGGCCTCAGATTTTCGATATCAGCCTCCAATGATAAGGGAGGGATATATGCTTTGAACAATTAAAAACCTATAATATATTTTATTAACAGTTAGCTTAGGTACATTATAAACATTTATAAATAATTTAAAATTTAATATTTACTTCCCTAACGTCTTTCTTTTATAAGAACTCCTGGATGTGTCTCGTATTAGGGTCCAGCAATAGTCGGTTAACATATTCGGGCTCCACTTTCCTGTATACCTTTTCTCTATGGAAGCAATATCTTGGTGAAATCGTTCTCCATGCTCATCTGATACTGCTCCTAAAATTTCAGGAAAAAAGTCCAAATGAGAATGGAGAAAGTGAAGTTTTAGTGACATGTTGCATTCTAAAATATGATAGGCCGTGAGTAGTTCTTCCACGAGTTCACGATAATTTTCTGATTTATTATTTTCAAGAAAATTGTTGCAAACACTTTCAAATGCCCGCCTTTCATTGTCACTTAAAATTTGCCTGAAGTTCGCATCTTTAAACAATTGCCTAATTTGGGGACCAACAAAAATTCCTTCTTTAATTTTGGCCTCAGTGATACGTGGAAATTTGTCTTTTAAATACTTGAAAGCATTTCCTTCTCTATCCAGTGCTTTAACAAAATTTTTGATCAGACCCAGCTTTATGTGAAGTGGAGGTAAATATATTTTTTCTTTCTGAACTAATGGTTCTCGGGTCAAATTTTTAACGCCAACTTGTATTGTGTCACGTGGAGGCCAAACCTTAATTTTATAATGTTTGTCTCTTGCACGGCTGTCCCATTCACACAAAAAGCAACAGTATTTTGTATAGCCTGCTTGCAGTCATGTCAGTAACGCTGCTCATATGTTCCATTTGTGATCTTCGTACTTTACACATCTTAGTAACATCTTAAGATTGTCATATGTTTCTTTCATATTTACCGAATGACCTATAGGAACCGATGGATGCTCGTTTCCATTAAAAAGTAAAACAGCTTTTAGACTTGTTTTAGACGAATCTATGAATAGTCTCCATTTATCGGGAGTATATGGTAAGTTTAGTTCGGTCATTAGGCCAGGTATGTCATGGCAAAATACTAAATCACCTGCCACTGCAAAAAAATTTGCCTTTTCCTGTAGATGGACACTTTCACTCCTTTTCCCAAGAGCTTCCACTGCTGCAGGCGGGATCCGAGAAGTTCAGCTTTTGTTTTTGGGAGGTCCAAGTCTCGAGCAAGGTCATTTAATTCACCTTGAGTGATTAAATGAGGTGTATCAGGCAAATCATGAGAACTAGGGATGTAGCTTGGTCCGGCTTCTGGTGAAATACTTCCGGAGTCTGATTCGGAATCAAGCGTGCAACTCTCAGGTGGCTGGGGAATGGGTAATGAGTTGTCATGGGGCATTGGTCGTATTGCAGAAGGAATATTGGGGTACTGAATGCTACGCTTGGTTTTGCTAGTAATTCCTTTAATATTCGTCATGCAAAAATAACAATCATCTACGACGTGATTACGAGGTTCCCTCCAAACCATTGGAACTGCGAATGGCATAGATTTATGAGTACCTTTCAGCCATCCAGTCAATGTTCTCGAGCACGAACTGCAACACATTTTTGGGGCCCAGGACCTATCTTCATCGCCAACTTTGCATCCAAAGTACAGTTCATAAGCCTTTTTTACTAATGAAGAAGTTTTTGGTACGCTTTCGCGGTAACTTCGCCACAAATATAACAGAAGGTATCGGCTTTATGAACGCAAATACGCATCGACATTTTTAGTACCGCTTTACCACGCACATAGATCTAAGCGAAAATATTAATAGATGTTTACTAACCAGCACAAAAGCCACACCGACCACCAGACCACAGCGCAAAGCCAGGACCACCAACAAACCACTACCACCCCTCCACGAGACACCTCTAATCCCTTCCTCAGTGGAGCCTCTCCAGGATTCAGGTGTTCACCTTGACGAAGCAAATCGTGCCAATGACCCTGATGACGAAGATGTCGAAATACAGTAATCTATTGACGCAGCCGAATCCGTTCGCACCACAACATCACCCGAGGTATTAGAGGTGCTGGCGGGGATAGACAATAAATTGGACAGAATTCTCAGTTGGATAGATCGCACAGAGGCGATTTTTCCCAAAAACGTGGTCGAAACCCTAACAACTCAACATTAAAATTCTGGGAAAAACACATTACTAATCGATTAACTAAACCCCAGCGTGTTATAAACTACCTGCTTTAAAAGTTTGGTACCATCGGGTACCAAGATATTTCAGTTGAAAGTAGAGATTTTTAGTGAGTGGTGTAAAGTCGGAGAGAAGTGCTTTTAAAATTTACTGTTTTCTATTGCGTTTTTCTGTTTACTTCTTGTGAATATTTGTAAAAACTGTTATGGAGCCTATTGCTGATGGCAAGTAAAAGAGTTAAATAATCAGGACTTTTGTAATATATTTTTTTTATTACATTTTTATATTTCACTTACATAATGTAAGACAAATATTGCATTTCATGAAGTTTGCTTAGACAAAAGGTAAATTGTTTAACATAGTTTAACCTTGATATCAAATTTTTCTTATGTCTTAAAGAGTCCTTTTTTCGATTTTTTTAAAAATTTTTGCGATATGTTGCGATCTTGTCGTAAATTTGTTTGTTAATTCCTCGATATTATGACAAATATCGATCACCCGATAAACGACGATTTTTGTTTTGTTACAGGATCTGGAGCGAGGCACGTTTCTGTGACCAGAACAAAACTTGTTGAGTGGGTAAAGGACTGTAATACAAATAACTTTAAAGAAAAATGTGATTATTTAGTGGGTAAGGTGGCATCGGCAATGCAAAGTGGAAATTTGTCAGAAGAATCACAAACAAAAATAAAAAAACTTTTTTGTGCAGTACAACAAGAAGTGGCTGGCATCCTCGAGAAATGTAAATGCGTTTGGTAACAAAAATATATCATGGTTAAATTCGGAAAAGAAGAAAAACGGAACCACTTCGTTCTGATTTTAGTCCAGAAGAACTTACTTATGCTGCACAAATGCAATTTCGTTCCGGGGGCCACTTAGAGAAGGTAGAGGTGATAATAAATGCTGTCTTTTCTACTCCAACTCGTGCGTCAAAATATAAAAAGGCAATGAGTGACGTAAAAGTACAACCATTTGTGCCAGATCAAGCTTTGTCAATTTTTGTTGAAGCCAAACTGACAAAATTTCAATATAATATAATAAGAGATGCAGCAAAACAAAATAAATCAAATCTTTATCCAAATTATGAATCTCTTACTTTGGCGAAAAAAAGATGCTACCGAAGTAACATATTTATCAGTGAAGATAAAGCCGAAGTATCCCTCCAAAATTTGCTTGATCATACAATCTCAAGATTATTTCAATCGCTAAAAGAAGTGTTGAACTTTCTAAAACCTGAACAATATAACAATCTTTATTTAATGTCAAAGCGGGGGTGCGACGGAAGTTCTGGGATGAGTGAATATAAACAAAAGTTTTCTAACCCCAATATATCAGACGCTAATATTTTTTTAACATCTATGGTTCCACTTCGATTAATAAATGGTGATCCAAGTTCTAAAGAAACCTTTGTTATTTGGCAAAATCCCAGACCTTCCTCTACTCGCTTTTGTAGACCAATACGCATTCAGTTTAAACATGAAACAGCAGAACTTGCAGTTATGGAAATGCAGCATGTTCAAAAAAAGCAAATAAGTGAATTAGAAGCGTCAAAAATGTATATTCAAAATAGTAACGTAATTGTTCAACATAAATTATATTTTACCATGATTGATGGAAAAATATGTAATGCTGTCACAGAAAATGCGTCTACACACAGGTGTTATATTTGTGGTTTAACGTCAAAAGACTTTAATAAAATTCTTGAAGCAAAAGTTATAGATGAATCGATGTATCAGTTTGGATTGTCATCACTGCATGCTTGGATTCGTTTTTTTGAGTGCTTACTTCACGTATCTTATAAACTGGTAATTCAGCAATGGCAAGCTCGTGGTAACGAAAATAAAGAATTAGTAGCACAAAATAAAAAACGAATTCAAGGGTTATTTCAAAAAGAAATGGGGCTCTTGGTTGATAAGCCCAAGCCTGGGTTTGGCAGCACGAATGATGGTAACACTGCTCGGGTTTTTTGAAGATGCAGCCATATCTTCAAAAATAACCAGTGTTGATGAAGAGCTGATAACTCGATTCAGGACAATTTTATTAGCTATATCTAGCGGGTATTCTATAAAAGCCGATCTATTTAAAAATTATTGTCTGGATACAGCTAAAAGATTTATAAATTTGTATCCTTGGTACAACATGCCAACATCTGTTCACAAGATTTTATTTCATAGTTCAGAAGTTATTTCATATTTTATGTTGCCAATTGAACAACTTGGCGAAGAGGCTCAAGAGTCTCGAAATAAAGATATCAAGCGGTATAGAGTTTCATTCTAGAAAATTTTCTAGAACGCAAAATATGGAAGATATCTTTTGCCACCTTCTTCTGTCATCAGATCCGCTTATTTCGAGTATGAAAAAATCAGACTCAAAGAAATTAAAAAAATATCCTTCAGAAGTTATCGCATTTTTTGATGAGCCATTTGTAATGGAGACAGTAGTTGGAAGTGAAAGCGATAGCGAATAATTATATTAATATAGTAAATGTTTGTAAATATTTGTATGTTTCTTTTTAGTATATTGTAAATAGTTTGTTTTTTAACTTTTGTATTCGTGGGAGTATCATAAAATAAATATTTTTTTAATAGTATGCTGTTTTTTTTTTTAATTTATTATTTTCTGGATTTCAGCCAGAGGAGAGGGGAGGGGGTGTGCAAAACTTACAACTTATTAACACTTTTTTGTCATTACTAGTATCTATTATTATTTTACCCATTTTTAATATCAAAAAAACGAACACTTAGTTTTGGCCAGGATATCGAGAAAATTCGCCTGTGTGCGATCGGCAGGAAGTTAGACATCACGCTATGACTATTAGAGTGAAAGCACTTGAGGAGGCGAAAAAGTTTGCCGTCCAAACTACCAGTAAGTTGTATCCTGTCTACCCGATATATCACCTGACCATCACTCCACTGTGGCCCAAAAGACAGGGATAGGGGTATCATCGGGGGAATTAGGGGGTTCTCTGGTAATGTTTTAAGTCATCACAGGCGTCGGAAGGCCACAATATCTTGTATGTAAATGATTATATAGTAACGACTAAAGGGATATTTCAAGCATAGATCCAAATAAGCTGCAAATAACAATGGGGCGACCGTTTATTACCTAATATAAACATTTGAGGGTCAGTTGTATATTAGTTTAAGTCCAAATGTTACAAAATACACGATATTTTTATAAAGAGTATTTTTTTGTTGATTAGTGTTATTCACAGATTGTCTGCTTGGAAAAGGTTTCGTTAGATTTTCATGTAAAGCAAATGCTTCGTCTCCAAGAATGACATGTGGAAGAACAGTGTTTGTTCGAGGAAGTGTTTGTGGAGGTCGGATGTTAAATTCGTTTTTTAAAATTTTTCTCTCAAAATTGTTTTTGAGAACAGGGGTCCACTGTTTTTGGGCGATTTTATTCGGATATATTTGCCGTCTATCGCTTATACACAATTTGGAAAATTCCACTGTGATAAATATTGTGAAAGTCTTCCACTGATGGTGGGGGTATGACGTCATTGAGCATGCTTGTGACCATGCTATTTGCAACCTGTCGTACTAGAACACTAATCAAAAAATGACATATTCGAAATTGAAACGCCAAAGATCTGAACATGGTCTGCGAACTTCAAATGGGGTTGTTGACCGGTATATTTGCTCAACATTAGTTCTGCCGTTTTCGTCATTGGCGCTCCGATCGCTCTTTTGTCTTTTTATAGCAGGAATCTATTATCATCATGTCATCTTCGCCTGACTGCGCTTCACTATTGGTCAATAGATAGAGCATCACTTTTTTCATTGTTGATCCACCATCCGGGCGGACATTCGAATTTTACCGCTGTCGCTACTTATGTCAGTTTGAGACGCGCATTAAATTCGTATTTTTTGCTAAAATATTCCACGGTTTACAGTCGCACATAGTCATTTTAACTTGTGTTTGTGTATATTAGTGTAATTTAGATTTGTATCCGATTTGAAATCGTTGTACACTGAGCCTTGACTCACTTCATTTTGACCAAAAACTTTCGTGAGTACTTTTATTTTAATTTAAAAGGTAAGTTGGAAATTATATTATAACATTTTTAATAAATTGGAAGAATACTATTAATTTCTCCCTTGGGAGTGTTTTGGTTGCGAAAAAGTTCACATTTTCACACTAATTTGCGTGTGAATAGTTCTAGCATTATGTTGTGCTTGGCGCTACGTGATGCTCTATCATCAGCTAGTATCATGCTAAAATAGTAGTTTGTACAACGAGAGTGGATATGATGTCCATATCGCACGATAACGTAAGTTGAGCACGACGCCAAAGGCGGAGTGCTCAATCGTTAGAGGGCGATATGGACATTCCACTCGAGTCGTACAGTATACTTTTTCTACGACCAATTAAAGCAACTTTACACTGGTAACATTTTAAAAATATGCAATAGTTTCTTTTTTTGAATGTGCAACATTGTTTTCTGTAACACTATTATATGTTGAGGTAGATGGTAAAATATTTGTGCTATTCTCCACTTGCGTATTGTGCACTGATCTTACAATAGCATTACCAATCTCCTTTTTTTTGCTTAAAGAATTTTCAATGTAGGTTTCCATCACTGGAGTTGATTTCCAGCCACCGTAGTTCTTAACGGTTAAGGTGTTACCACCTGCATCGGCCAGGATAGTGGCCCCCGAGCGACGCAAACAGTGCCCTGTATAAAGTTCTGAGTTGGGTAATTTTAAAAATTCAGCAATTATTTTCGGCTGATTACCAATTTTGTTGATGCCGACTACTTGTGTAGAGCATTTACCCTTTTGGTAATTCAAAAAAAATGCTCTGTGTCTGGTGGTCTAAGCAGAATGTATTTTATAGAAACCTCGTAAAACATGCCCGGGATTACAAATAAACGATCTATTCTTGTTTTTGTATCGATTAATCTAACTTGAATTTCATTTCGCAAGTCTCGAATATGATTGATTTTCAAATTTTTAAATTCTTGTCGACGGCACCCACCAGAAATTCCAAAAATCAATACCACCTAAAATTTAAATAATATACAGTGAGGACGTAAAGTAAGGAATAAATTCATTATATCGCAAACTACAATTTTTTTAAAAAATCGCTCGGACCCTTCGATTTTGTTTTTCGAACGCGCATATTCTGACATAAAATGTAGATATACACGGTGTTGCAAATAAGAGTGACACAAAGAATGTTTTTTTTTTTCTTAAATAGAACCCACTGTATATTATTGCATGTACGGATTCTTCGGAAAATCCTAAACATTTTTCATGTAGCATGTGTTATACCTTAGCCCAAGCGTTTTGGAGTTATTCTCATTCAAAATTTGAAAAGTGGAAAAAGTCATGGAGAAAACAAAGAATAAAATTATTTAAAAAATGTCTTATTTATCGAAAAAACAGTTAGGTGAACTTAAAAATAATTTTTCTAAAGTAAATGTTCGAAGTGTCTTCCGTTGGTCAACTGACAATAGCCTAACCGATCTACTAATTCTCGCTGAACATTTCGAACCATTTGGGGTGTAATTTGCCGAATTTCTTGCCGGATGCGATCTTTTAAATCATCTAAATTTGCAGGCTGGCTTTTGAATACTTTTCCCTTAAGGTATTCCCATAAAAAAAAGTCGAGTGGTGTTAAATCGGGTGACCTTGGCGGCCACTCAATAAAACCACCTCTTCCAATCCACCTGTTTGGAAAAGTATCGTCCAAATATGTACGAACTCCCACAGCGAAATGTGGGGGAGCACCATCTTGTTGCAACCAGATATTATGATGTGGCAAATCGGGACGTTCTAACTCAGGAAAAAGGGTGGCCAGGGCTGGAACAAGTTCTTGTTCTAAAAAACTCAAGTATCTCTCGCCTGTTAAATTTCCGTCAAAAAAGAAAGGCCCTATAACAATGTCATCGACAACGCCAGCCCACACATTGATCTTTTGATTAAATTGTGTGTGTCCTTCCCTCATCCAGTGTGGATTTACATCGGACCAATATCGATAATTTTGGGTATTTACGTCACCATTCAAGCAAAATGTGGACTCATCGGAAAAAATTATATTTTTTACAAAATTTCTGTTTACGAAACACATATCCTGTAAGCGCTCACAAAATTCAAGGCGCCTCTCAAAGTCCCTTTCCAAAAGTTCTTGGAGAACTTGCATTTTATAAGGATGGTATTTATTTGTATGCAGTATTTTAAGAACTGTTGTTTTTCCAATATCCACGTCACTTGCTACCTGCCTAGACACCACACGCTGGTTATCTTGAACTGCCAGTAAGACTTCTAATTGTTGATTTTCATCAACTTGAGGACGACCAAATCTAGGGACATCTCTAACATGACCGAATTGCCTAAACTTGTACTCAATTTTGCTTACTGTTGATTGTGATATTGGCGGACGATTGGGGTATTTTTGATTAAATAACTCACAAGTTTCTTGCTGTGTTCTAACCCTATCACCGTAGCCCATCATCATCAAAACCTCTATGCGCTGTTTCTCAGTGAGCCGCATTTTAATTTAATTTAGTTATGAAAAACGAAATGAGTCTTTTGAAAACTAGTAAAATGTTAGGAAAATACATATAAAACTGACAATAACAGTAACTATTGACATTAATTCTTCTGGTTCTTGCATCATAACTCCAAAGCCTACTTGACTTTTCTTGCGCTTCACGCATGCTGACTACAGGTTTTCCTCAGTGTGCATGAATCAATGCAAGTCTTGATTGATTGCGAAATATCTGATTTTCAAACGGTGCTTCTCAAAAACGGCAATAGGTAGCGTATAAGAACCTCTGTTTATTTAGATAGCCATGGTTTGCGCGTAAATGAGAGTTTCTAATTTATAATAAATAATAATAAAACTTACCTTTGTAAACAAATATTCATAATCTGGTGCTCCCAGAAGGAACATTTTAATTTGTTCAGGCGTTAAAATTCTAGCTTTCTTTGGTTTATAACCGGTACTCTGTAACTTCAAGAAAGCCCGCAATTTACAATATGTAGAAATATCAATGTTCTGTTTTATATTTAGCATTGTTCTTAACATTGAATATGTTGTCCATAAAGTGGACGGTTTCAGTTCTTTCGATACATGTTTAATATATGCAGTTAGAACGTTTCCTGATTTTATATTCCAGCGTCCAATCCATAAATCTTTTATAAGTAAATTCATATTTACTACTTGATTTTTCTGGTAACAATTCTGCGTACGTTTCATTTGCTGCTAAACGGATATTTGGCGGAGTGCCGTTTATTGATTCTTCATCAGAATCACTCATTTTTTATTACTTTTAGATTTAAATTACTCAATAATTTATGAAATAATGACAATAATTACGATCGACAGAATTATGCACTATTAATTGACATTTCAAAAACGAATAGTTACCTGGGTACGTAACTCGAACTGTGATTGGTCATCCGTTCAGTTAACCGGAATAGCCATCATATCAATTCTGTAAACTGTGAAGGAAACAGCAAATATACATGTGGGAGTAGAAAAAGTAACATTCCGCACTTTTTTCTTGTTACTGTTAGTGTATTGTACGTGTTCTATAGTTATTTTTTTTTTATATTTTAGGGTGTAAACTGACTGTTTCATCAGTTAACCGGAATAGCCATCATATCAATTCTGTAAACTGTGAAGGAAACAGCAAATATACATGTGGGAGTAGAAAAAGTAGCATTCCGCACTTTTTTCTTGTTACTGTTAGTGTATTGTACGTGTTCTATAGTTATTTTTTTTTTATATTTTAGGGTGTAAACTGACTGTTTCAGCTTCTATACATCCAATTTTCGAAAATATTACTGATTATCCAATAGCTAACGTGACCTTCCTACCTACTTCTGCTAGTGCTGAAGAGGTATTACCTGTTCTACCGGATCAAACGTTAATTGAATATACAAAACAGGAGGTGGATACCTGTACTACTAAGCAGGGGATCTCAATAGAGATGGATATTGTCCCATTAGATACTGAAGAACGTGAACATATCGGTACTTCCTCGAAAGTACATATTATGACAACCCCCAAAAGTAAGTTAAGTTGCATAAAATAATTTTAATTTATACGGTGGGTATCCCGCTCTGTGTTTAATACTAAAAGCAACTTTTTATGCTAAAAAAATTATTATAGATTATAGAGTAAGTATATGTACGTCGCTAATATAAATTAAAGAGCGTATAACAATAAAATATGAGAATATTGTTGAAGACAGAACAGACTGAAATCATTTTTGTTATTTGCATTTTAGAATATATATTTTTTTAGAACGTTCTTCACTCTTAGCAGAAGTGAATGTGGGCCAAATTAAAGACTTAAGTCTTAAGGCACGAAAACTCTATCAAAGGGCTATCCAGTTTAAGAGGCAGGCAGAAAGATTAAAGAAATGTGGTGTATTGACAAGAAGAAGACTTCGAATGACTGAAAAACTAACCAGTCCTGCAGTGCTTCAGAAAGTTCTCTCAAGCATGGAGAGAATTAAAGCTAGGTTCATTTAGACAATATCGAGAAGAAGCCGAAAGGACGACGATATACCCTTGAGGACAAGGTTATTGGTTAACGGTAATGAAACTGCTGAACAGAATCCCGATACGCCCAGGACTACATACCGAAGTGTTCACCATTTTGAAAGCGGAAGTCAAAAATTTTTCAAACGTTCTCGATAAACATTGTAGTTTAATGTTTGACGAAATTTATATTCAACCACAAGTTCAATCCAATTAAAAGAAGGAACTGTGGAGGGTTTTGATTTATTTATACCACTTAACTTTAAAGATATTTTAACTTAATCTAAGGGGTCAGTTTGTGACTCGGCCATACAAATATATTAATATTGGCAAATTTATGAACCATTAGATGCTTTTTTTTTTAAATCAAGCAAAGCATATTTCTATCCATATTTTGAAAGCAAGATATATAATATATTTGTAATTAACAGGTGAACTAGGAAATCCAAGATTTCGATTTTGTTTCCTGATTTCTCCTTTTTTTTTCTTGCTTTTAAAATGGGTTCATAAATAAGCTATTTGCTTGATTTTTGAATAAAATCAAGGGTGCATATTATTCCAAGAATCTGGTGAAGGCGCTAGTAAAATAGCCTCAAAACAGCGCCATCTCGTCGAGAGTTTCTTAAATTGAATTTGAACTACAGGTTTCTAATATGGAAATGGTGTAATATAACTGCAGTCGCCGATAGATTTCTTACCAATATTAACAGGTTTGTTAACATGGAAGTGTCCATTCTATTAACAAACCTAAATATTATTCTATGGATCTGAATGACTCGCTGGTAGCTAGAAATCTAGAAAAAAATAATTACTTTTAAGTTATATGCAAGGCGACATTGATAAAAATACAACTATAAAAGAGTCAGTGGAATATATAATTATTTTTTAACATTTTAGATACTGATTGCAGCAAACGTTGGGTCTATATTAGAGACTATTATGTTCGGAAACGAGGGAAACCCGGTACGGGATCGATAGGAGAAGCTGCTAAAAAAGAACGAACCAATTATCTTTTTAGACTGCCCAAGCGTAAAGCGAAGGTATGTTAGGACTTTCTGAATCAAGCCATGCATTAAAGTATTTTTTTAGTACTGTAAGTAACATTCCACATGTTGAAGAAGCTAGCTAAGGTTTGGAGGAAGATAGTCAGATCGACAAAGAAAATATATCCCAAACCGAGTCTCAAATAAATGCTGTTGATGAACAACGTCATGAAAGGAAAATAATGATAGTTTGTGAAGGGTCGTCTACTCGCCAGAGTTTTCTTCAGAAATATCCAACACCTTCCTTCCAGCATCGCCAGTACCATTACTCGTTTGGACACGTCACGTCCAGCTAAAAAACGCAAAGCAAATTCTATTTCCGAAGCCCGAATGCAACTGCTGCAAGAAATTGCTAATAGGCGGCCCCAAGTCCAAGAAACCCAAGACGAGACTGACCTATTTTTTACATCGATGGCTAAACTTATTAAGAACCTACCTCCGCAAGAGCAGGTTAGGCTTAAACTAGAGATTAGTACTATGATTGGCAATGTAGAATTAGCATTTTCTAATCAACCTAGTGCTAATGCCTATTTCTCCTCTGAACCATCTACATCTGAAGACAGTAATTCCCCTGGTTATATTTTGCACACATTATAGTGATTGGAATAATTGTTACGAATTAAACAATTGTTGCTTACCTTATGTAGCATAGTTTTTGCTCTGGAGATATCGGCGTTTTAATTCCATTGAATGGTCTTACAGTAAAACCCTCCTGTATGATGTTTAAAACGTAATGAAACAATCCTGGTGATAAGATAAAGAAGCTACCCTTTTCGGTTGAGACGATTGTTGGGCAGATGATAAAGTATCTTCAAGTAAATGTTCTGCTACTGTTTGTCTACTAATTGACTGCGTTTAGATGTCTATGGTTGATATGTCGATAAGGGTAGATATTGAGTTATTTTAATGGAAAGTATTTGCCTATAGTTTATACAATTACAAATATTTTATTTGGCCATCAGTCATGTGTGAGAAATGAGTCCAAATCTGAATTTTTCGGGGGCCATGTTTGTATGATATATTTAATCTGAAACAAATTTATATTGCAATACGTAATATGCTAGTCAAATATAATTACACAAATAGTGCGCAACTACACTACTAAACAAATTGACAAAGACAAAATCTAAACCAATCAATGTTAAAGAAGAAAATATTATAAACTAAAGTTTATTTCTTCTTCAAACTTTTATTAACCTAATACATGTCAAATTGTAACCAATTAAACAACACCTAATCTTTTTTTATTTTTTAGCACACTTAAAATTTTAATAATCGGATCACTATAATAAACTAAATATAAAAAAGGAATCTTAATACCTATAGAACAAAATAATTTCAATTTAAATAAAAACTAAACAATCAAAACAAAAAATAGAAAGAACAATGTCAATAAAACCCGTCAATAATTTTTTTAACAAAATAGGAAGATTTTTTGTCAAAAGAAGCCATAGAAATTATTGCTTGAAAATTAGGTTCCTTACCTCTGCAGCAATTTGTGGTTCATGGTTTGTGGGGCATGAAAGAGCCGCACTGTATAGAGCATAACATTACGCCTCTAACATTTAAAAAACAGACTATAAAAACATTAACCAAACCCCTTTATGTGTTTCGCACCACAAGACGACTACTTTATTTTAGCACGCCTATGCTTGGAAGAAAGTTTGATTGCATTTTGCCATTGCTTTCCCTTCCGTCCCTGTTTGGTACATTCCTGTGTCGTATAATACGGTCTCTTTTCTACCCGATAATCGTCTAGTCTGATTGTAATAGTTGTTGGCCAAACCTGTCAGGATATGTTTAGAAATTATATGACATTACTAAAACGTTTGTAGTTTCAGATGAAGATAATGACACCAAATTTTTGTAGCTGTATTCAGTATGTCTAAACTTCCGATCAAAAATACACCTAAGGAACGTTTTCAACTATGCAGGCAAATAATGTTTTGGTCACTTTGTAAATATCAATACGTTTAGTAAAATGTCATAGAATAAAGTGGAATTCATGCTTCCAGATCCAATAGGGTCAGTGTTATGATAAAAAAATTGCGACACGAAATGCATATTGGAGACAAACAAAATCGAAGAACTTGGACCGATAAGTACCTTCGGTGTAATAATCAAGATTGGTAGCATCAAGCGCAACAGTAAGTGGTCCAATTGATCCTACTGCGTTCAGTAAATCATTTTCGTATTTGTTTCTTGAAGCTGAAAACCTCGTTAATCTGTAGATCTGAAATTACATCGAGATTGTAATGACATGTACCATTCACACCTTCGTATCCATAACTATCTTCCGTCTCAAAATCAGTCTGTGCATGTAGACCTTATATAGAATTCATGTTTTAGGGTTCAAATTTATAAAATAATTGTCTAAACAGTTTCCGAAGATAAGAACCAGTTTAAGTCTCCACTTCAGTATAATATATCAAGTGTCTAACATCGACAATAGCCCGTGTAAGCTAAATCATGACAAGTCCAAGGTCGCTACACAGAGGTGTATAAATAAAAAAAACTTGTTCACAAGTTCTTGAAATTCAAGCATGGTTTACAGAAACACGTATATCCGCCTTTAGTGATTATCCCACATGATTATTCTACTCTACAGGTGATCCCTGATATAAGCTGAAATATCATACACATTTCTTACTAATAGAAGCATTGATAACAGCGTTTTTACTTCTTTCAGATTTTGTCGTCATCGCAGATTTAAAATCAACTTGAAACTAAATAACAAAATCGCCTTACCTAAATCCGATATAGTCTACAGCGCAACTTGTAAAAATATCAACTTTATATTGAAAATTTTTACAAATTATGTTTAAAGAATGTCAAGGATATAAAGGAAAAAACAATAGAAGCAAGAAGATCGATTCAGATAATACCCATAATTCAATAAATAAAACAACTGATATTGTCGATTTAATATTTTTGTATATTACTATAATATTGCTGCTATAATATTAATAATATATTACTATATTATTGTTTCTATTATTTCAAAGTAACGTAATTACATTCTGTGGAAATTCCACATTCGTCGGTACCACGTCTAATTTTAAAGAATCCAGCATCTCCCCAGTCAGATCCCCAGGAGTTCTTGACCAACCAGTAATCCAAACCAGTTGCATCGTCGTGTCCGTAGCCAACAGCTAATAATGCATGATTGAGTTCAGTTTTTGAGCAGTCGGTATCAGTAAACACACCTGACAACAAGGAAAACAATAACTTATTCACACATATTTATTTCGGACGTTACTATTTCATTAAAGAAAAACAAGAATTCCTTAAAACATATACAGGTAACTACAATGCTCCGTTGGTAATTTAAATACATAAAAAAGTTTATACAAAAACTAAAGATACCATACTTTTTCTGCTTCACATGTTTGGTATAAAATGTTAACGGTAAGGCCAAATTGTTGTATATAATTCTTACTATGATTCATTTAGAAATAGCCGAGAAAGTCTTCATAATGTTATAAGATGATATACCCTGTTAGTCTAAGCACAATCCATCTAATGAATATCTATACGGAAAACAAAAGTTCTGTGTCTTAACGAAAACATTTCCAGCAAAGCACCAGAAAAAGACAATCCCGAAAGGAAAATTTTCAAGATTTTAACCTACTAGTGTTAGGCTTTCTTGTAAAAAATGCTTATTTTACGTTAAGATTGCCGCTGAATTTGGACATGAGTAGCTGCTCAATATTTTAATAAGCGACGACCGATACGTACCTTCGGCGTAATAATCAAGATTAGTAGCATCGAGTGCAACAGTAAGTGGTCCAATTGATCCTACTGCGTTCAGCAAATCATTTTCGTGTTTTTCTTGAAGCTGGAAAACCTCGTCAATCTGTAGATCTGAAATGGCGTCAGCATTGTAACGACATGTACCATCCTCACCTTCGTATCCATAACTATCTTCCGTCTCAATACCTATAATTTTAAAAATCAGTCCAAGCATGTATACCTTATATAGTTATCAGTCAGATAGAATATAAAAAAGAAGGCATCCCCATGTGCTCTGTAAAATGTACTCGGTTGGAACTCGACGCAACAAGAACTAAGTAAAAGTTCAAATATTATTTTATAAAACACGATAAAACAAAAGGATGCACGTTTCTGTAAAAATATTCTAGATGTTAGATATTAATGCGCATATAAATAAGAACTAATAAATTTAGGTTGTAAATTGCAATTATGTTTCGTTATGATTGAAAATTTTCACAAAAAAAACTATGGTGTAAAATTTACCAATTATTTCAATAACGCATATTAAAATCAAACCGCATCGTCTCGATCACCATCATACCGCTGTAACATAAGTTGCTTACATGTGTGAAATACGTGTCCGTTTATGGTGACATTTTTTGTTGTCATCTGTAGGGAAATAGTGGAAGGAATTGTTGGGGTAAGGATTACAATTTTAGCAACCTTTTCTTATAGAGTTTGAATTTCCGAAAAAATTAGCAACATCGGTGACGACTTTAGACTAATCATATTGGTTTGTTTATAAAATATGAGTAATGCACGCGATAATGCTTATTAATTCGAAGCGTCATTTATGGTTATTTCTGCAATTTATTTTTGTCTCAAGTTTTGCTCAAATATAATAAGGAAATTCCATAACACACTGCATAATTAAGGCAGTTTGCATAGAATATACATTACCATATTCCTTAACGTAGTTAAGGGCAGCCCATTCATCACCACCACCGCAACCTCCGTTATTTTGATCACAGTCAACTATCTGTTGTTCACTGAACAATAGCATATTCTTGTTTTTAAGGTAGTAGTAACTTTCCAGGACACCAGTCTAAAAAAAATTTAGCTTAGCCATACGTTATCTAATGAATCATGTTTCTCATGCTTCTAGAAGCCTAGGAAGCATATCGAGTAATAAATACAGGCTTGATAAGTGTCTTAAGAATTTTTATTTTATTTTGAGCAGCGTCGTATTCAACTGCGTCATCTACAGCAAGAGGCACCGAATACATTAAAAGATAGTTTTGGTGAATTTTTCTAATTTTGATATATCGTTCAGAGCAAATATTGAAATGATATAAAGAATAATATCCAAGCTGAAAGCAACAGATACAAATAATATATTGCTTTCTATGCTGTCGGGCGGCATCGAAACATTCTACCCTCTGGAAGGAAATATAACCCCAACCAATCCACATTACATTATATTATAAAAATTATCAGAACAGAATGCTAAACGCTAAATGGAAGCGGTAAACAGACCGATAAGTATTAAGACTGATGGGCTAGGTATGCATAATACAAAATATCGATTGAATAATTCATTGACAAGATTCGATCATTTTTGAAATTGGTCAGTGACTGATTCGATTGTCTCTAAATGTTTGATTTACACACCACTAATATCATTCATCCGGAAGACGGTTACATCCAAAAAAATATCAATTTTTATCTCATTGTGCCTAAAATTCACTGTAGTTTTATGGAAAAGAAAGGTACAAGTAAGCTTGCACGTAAACACCACGAGATGGCAATTGTAACTCACTAACTGACAATGAACGCTTCAAGTTTAATCGCGAGGAAAGTTATATTTTGTGTTGCAACAAGACACGTAGCTTGTTTCATGAGAAAGGCAATTATATCTTTCAAATTCTCGTTAGCTTCCTATTTCTAGAAACATGTATTTATGTCACCTTAAAGTACTGGTGAAATCTTAGTTGCAAAATAAAAATGATAACTCGATACTCTTTCATTTTACTAAATTAAACATTATAAATTAAAATAAAACTTAAATGGGTTCTTCTGAAAAACATTATTTCGTCTAGATGTAACCCTCTTCTTCCGGATGAACGATATGCTGTTGGCCTTACCCAATATTAGAGCTTCAAGTTCAAAAATTTGCCAAAAAAAAATTGATTATGATGATCAGTGTCAAATTGTTTCATATAGCAGGTGGCCAACCCCTGGTGTGACGTTAGTTGCCACCCGAGCGATTTGGATTTCCATTGTCTTTATTTATTTATAACACAACGTTTCAACTGGTAAACATCTCCAATCGTCGTCAGGTGAATACTGTTATGTCAAATATTAGCAAATAAGATATTTTATTAATTTAACTACGATGACTACCGTAAATAGCAAAAAACATACTGTTTACTATAAAACTAAGTGAAACTTTACATACTGGAAAGTAAATTGCACGGTCGCCGTCTTGTTTATTATTAACAAAAGTATACATTGCGTAGCAATGGTCAATATCGGCTTTTTAAAGAATAGCAAGAGAGCCGTAGGTGGTTGCTATTACAAAGCCAAGGAAAAAAGACAAATGCACTAACTTTTTTCAAACGTCTCAAAACTACGACAACAATTTGACAGTTTGCTGAGAAATATTGTTGAAAGTAATATTAAAGCCTAATTGTTTTAAAATATGATCGTAGGCAAAGTAGGATCAGTAATTCGAGTTGTAACGCAATTAATTACGCACTCATGGAAAACGTTTTCATATACTATTTACAACTTTTATATAGTAATGTACTATTACTTACCACCTCTCATAACAGCCTCTAATAGGGATGTTTTAATATTTTACCGACAAATTGAAAATAATGAAAAATTTCTCATTAATAGAGGAAAACGTTTCGTTTCCAAGATTGTTAAATTTAAAATTTTTTTTCCTGTGTTTCTTATTTATTTTACACTGTTTAAAGTGTATTTATTCAAAATCTGTACTTTCTTTACATATTAAAGTATCTACGGAAGTAACCTAATATTCAAAACTCTCTTTAGGGTGTTATTGGAGTCACTGTCATCCTCAACCTTTTTTGTGATGTGACAAACCTTTCGTATAAAAACGTTTCTCATTTACGTTTTTATTTATTGCACTTTCTCATATCTTATACGGTTCGGCATATATTTGGCAAATATGATTTAAAGTAGATCTATATTTTTAATCTGACCAAATAAAAATATATACAGGGTGTCCCATTGTGGCCACAGAGCAACTGGACATACTAAACATCAAATTAGTTTTTTTGAAAGTTTTCTCGTTCTAGAAATACAGGGTGTGACTGTAAAAGTTTATTTTCGAAAATAAGACATAACTTGAAAATTTAAACATCACATGCACCAAGAAAATCAAAGAAAAAATGGAAATATCTAGAAAACGGTTTGAGAGTTAAGATCGAGCAAGTATACCGTTTTAGTTTAGAAATTGCCCTTCTTTGAGAATTTTGGATTAAAAATACTTACGAACAGTTAAGAAAAAGATCATAGATTTATTAAACCCAGTTTAAGTAACTAGCGCCCCCTAATGTGAAACTAAAAGTTCTACAAATTCTTATTTCTTACTCATAAAAACATCATACCGCCAACTTCCGATGCGATACATTGAACCGTTTTCAAATTATTTTCGAAAATACACTTTTACTTTCAACAATCTGTATTTCTAGAACGAGAAACATATCGCAAAAACCTATACGACTAAATCGGTCTAGTTTGATGTTTAGTATGCCCAGTTGCTCTATGACCCATAAGTTATGGGACACCCTGTATAAATTATAAATTTTAATTTCGTTATCACAAACATATAAACATGTTCACAAAAATTGTTTAAAATTATTTCCATCATGCTCCCTAAACCTTGTAAACGAAAAGTTTCCGGATCTCTTTAAATAGAAACTTTTTCATTATTTTGCTCAAGGAATCACCTATTTTAATTTCTCGGTAGAATATTGAAATACCATGTATACCGAAAGAGTTGTTATGCCGCCCGTCCTCTAGTATAAGGAATATTTAATTTAATATTTTTATTTTTGTACTTACAGCAGAAAAAGCCCAGCAGGATCCACAGTAGCCTTGATCTTTAACAGGTGATACAGCACCTTGATCTCTCCAATCGATCGAGTCTGGTATGCTAAGACCAGCGGTTTTTTCATAAACAGAGTGACGTTCAAACTGTGGACGACCAGCACTTTGTCGTTTTAACAAGGCAACAAATTCCTCCTTTGTTAGGTCGGCAAAATGGTTAACGGCTTTTGTGTAAGTCGTATTGCCAGCCTTAAATTGCCTATTGTGTTCTTCTATTGCCCGTAAATTGTTTTGGAATATAGAGAAGCGAGTATTTTCCTCTTGGGTCTTGTAGAGTTTACCATGTTTGCTCTAGTTAAATAAAGAAACTATAGATAATATACAGGGTGTTTCGAAAAACATATCCATCACTCGTCTGGTGATTCCTCACCCAAAAATAAGACAAATCAACTAAAATAGCACATATCTTAGCGATAAAAATGTGTGAATAGCATAATAGATTTTTTAAATTATTTATTTTAAGCTTGATATGTACAGTTGTATTCATTGAAAATGGGGACACTAAATTTGTTGTAATGTAAATCGGTCTTCATTGATTTTGACTTCCTCCAAAGTTTATGGTTGACAACGCTGTCACTGTCAGAATTCTCAAAATGCCTCGCCATTTAACAGAACTTTAAAAAGTTCAAATAGTAGCCAGAATTGAAGATGGGTGGTCAATACGGGCACTAGCAAAATTATACGGAAATGCAAGCATCCCGAACAAACACAATTTTAACAGTTAAGCAACTTTGGAGACAAGAGGGGTGTTTGGAAAGAAAAACTAATACTGGTTAGGCCCGAATTTCCGACCCAAAAGAATAGGAGCTAAAAAAAACTGGGTAGCTTCGTAAAAAAATAATGCTCACAGATGAACGTAGACAGTCTCGGATAGTTTTCACCTTAAATTATATATTCCACGGCTGTCAGTTGCGGAATGCGGAGTGTTCACTGATGAAAAGGGTTTTCAATCTAAATATAGGTAATAAAATCGGGTACATATACTTTATTAATTATGTTACATTGAGTAAAAAATATATGTTATTACAGAAATATTTTTATACATTTATCACATTTAATTAGATTATTTTATTTTGTTTAGCGACGGCAATGCTTATTGCTCATAACCTTAAAAACAATCAATCAGAAGAGCTTGATTTACGCAAATAGTGCAAAACTAGACATAAGACTTGTCCGCATTTTCAATTAACACAACTGTACCACAGTCTGGTAAACGAAGGTGACTTCAAATAAATATTAACAATTTTTTTAAAAATAATTTAAATATCTAACAAATTGTGATATCAAAATATGGACAAGTCTGTGTCGTACCTATTTTTTATTAAACATTAGTACAGCGCCTGATCTCCACATTGTTATTGCTAAAATATGTGCTATTTTAGGTACTTTCCATAACCCAAATTTAACTAAAATTACTAAAGCCGTTTTAGAAATATTTTGGAAATACCGATAAAATTTTGACACCCTGTATCCTTCAAACAAAGCATCTGCAGACCCATGTTAATAGAAACTATTTGTCTTACTTTTAGATAAGTAATCACCACAATGGTATATATTTATATAACAGAATTATTTGTCTGGGGTTTGTGGTAAATGGGCGGGTATTGACTGGGTATGTATCATGTAATCAATTTTAAATAAAACATAAATCGGCAAAATATTGTTTATAAAAAATAACGGCAGATCAAATAAACTGTGTGAACAATTAATAAGGCCGGGCTTTTATTTCACTAATAAAATGAATTTCAATGTAACATAAATGCGAATCATGTATTTGAATTTTTTTCAGAAATTCAATTAAGATTTTGAATAGAAAAAATTTGCAAAAATTTTCCCAACATAACTAAGGAAATAGTCAGTTAATCAATCATTCATTTCTGATTAATTATTTTGGTGCCGTATGACGGCTCAAATGATATGATACCCAACAACGATGTGCGTTGATGCTGAATAAACCTCAGGAGAATGTTATTACAATACATACAATTTTAAAAAGAGACACCAAAGGACAAGACAGAGGTTTTACATATAATTAATAATATTTTTTTTCTTTAAGGTATGTAAATTTGAATAATGTAAAATAATATTATGTATATGTGTGTGTTGTTCTGATTAATATTCATTAATTGATTTTAAAAATAAGTTGTTTAAGGTCAATTAAGATCAATACTATAAGTCAAATTGAAGGGATTTCTTCGGAAGTTATTTAAGGTGAAATAACTTCTGTCATTTTCTGCTTGTCCCCTATCTACCTTCTGTATAGCTTACCCAAATATTTCAAGGATAGAAGAATTTTGTTTTGGTGTCCCACTTCTAATGGAAGCACGCTTGTATTTCGGTATTTTTGAATTGATTGTTCTAAATTTTGGTATGGTTACGTATGATTCTGGGGTGCTAAATAGAGTTATATATACTTTACCTATATGTTAATACCATAAGGTAGGTCAAAGGTAAATAGAGTTATACCTCTATTTATCAAATACCATAAGAAGTCAAATTTAAGGGGCTTCTTCGGAAGCTTAAAGTCAAAAGTAAATAGAGCTTTTCTTGACCTATGGGATCTATCAGAAGAAGTTAAATTTAAGGGATTTCTCAGAAACTTGAAGATTATTTAAGGTTAAAAAGTTTGCACATATCTCGATCGATGGGCTCAAATGGCAGTCTAAACATTACATAAATTATAAGTTGAGAAAAGTTCCCTACATATTTCACAAGTACGAGGAACCATTTTCAAGTAAGGAACGCCCACAATGCATCAACTTCTTAGAAACCATCTTCAAGGTAGAATGTGTAAGTATAAATATGAAGTAAAATCGCTTAAAAAATATTATAAGCTACAGATTGGCTTGAATTCTAACTTGATGACTCTTGAATTACACTGGATATTCTAAATTTTATGGAAGAAGCCGGTTATAATAATTGTCAGATAAATATTTATTTGACCCAATAACCGCAAACCAATAAGATATTAATGAAATTGTGTACATCTACAGTTTTGTCAAGTTCCGCGATATCATATTTGAGATAAGATAATTATTAACCGAAGAACTACTTCAAACGATCTCGCAATTAAGAAAGTCTACGAATTGATGCATTAATTTCAAGTGGTGTTTTTCCTTTAATAATATTATTATAATCTACTACTTGAATAATTATTATTTTAAATGAAACACTTTTTATATATATTTATTGCTATTTTTAGGCTAGAAGATCAAATGATCAAACATTGCGACGCTTAAGTATTTTATCTGCGATAAGCAATAACTTGAATATGCGAAAACTTAATTAATCCTAAAAAATATTTCCGTTACATATCTCATCAAAAAAATTAAGTATTTTTTGCACTCCGTAGCTAATTTTTATTTTATTTTGCACACGCTCATAGTAAAAATATTTTTCCTATCTCTAGCGGAAAATGAACGAACTCCTCTTCACGGAAAAATATTATTTTCCACACTTGTTAATAACAAAATAATTATTTCTGGATTTAGCGTGCAATATGTGTGCTTGTTGCACATCGCGAATGTGCCATGAACACAAATTTTTTCTATCCTTGAAAAAATGAGAAAATGAGAGAATACAGAAAAAGTCCATTAAATATGAAATAATACACACCTAGGGACTAAAGTGGTATTTTAAATCCCGAGACAATAAGTTTATAGCCCGACCAACGGGAGGGCTATAATTTGTCAAGGGATTTAAAAACACTTTGGTCCTGAAGTGTATATACTATTTTATGTACTTTAGGAAAGGTAAAACGTTAAAAAAAATTAAATGCCATCATCGAAGCGGCTGATGTTACCATATCAACGACCAAATGACAAGTTATGACAAGTAACTAAGTAAAACAAAAGTCACTCGATAAATATTAGTCAAACAGGCACGAAAAGGCAGCTCAAGAGGCTGTAGGCCAATTATTACCAAGAAAATCTGGAGAACAATATAAAAAACAGTTATCTGAGTTTATCAAATGGTGCAAAGAACGGAACGTAGAAGAATTTACAGAAGAAAAGGTACTATTAGCATATTTCTTAGAAAAGTCAAAAAAGCTTAAAGCATCGTCACTGTGGAGTGTATATTCGATGATAAAGGACACAATTGCAATAGACATGGGCGTCGACATTAGCAAATTCTGCAAACTAACCGCTTTTTTGAAACGACAAAATGAGGGCTACAAACCAAAAAAGTCGAAGACACTCGAGGTTGACAATATTAAAGAGTTCCTGGAAAATGCACCCGACCATGAATTTTTGGGGCAAAACGTAAGATACACATTTTTTTTTCAACCGATATTTTGTCCCAGTCTATACCTATATCTATGTTATTCAGATGCTTTTTGGAAAATAAAGTAGGTACCTATTTATTTTATTTATACTTTGTTCCAGGTAGTTCTAGTCATGGGCGTGTCAGGAGCTTGTCGAAGCAAGGAGCTCTGCCAGCTTGACAAAACCGATGTCCTAGACTATGAAACGTTCATTTTGGTCAATTTACGAGATACCAAGACAGAAAAAGACCGATCTTTTGTTATAAAATGGTCAAATGAAAACTCCACAGATGTAGTACGATTGGTGAAGAAGTATATTGCTTTAAGATCTCCATCAATACAAGGCCATACAAGATTTTTCGTTGGGTACAGAAGTGGAAAATCCCTAGGGATTTAAAGTACCACTTTTTTCCCTGAAAATAGGGATTTAAAGGGTATTTTAAATACCTAAAGTACATAAAAGTTCATTGTACATTGCAAAATCTCCAAAACTTTTTTTTTTTTGCTTTCCATATGAAAAATCGCTCCTTGGCTAAATAAAGCCTTTTGAGTACCTGTCTTATAATGCGAAATAATACTAGGATTCTTCTTAATCTTCAGTTCTTACGTGTGTGAAACTGTAATTTTTGGAACAAAGCACGTTTTCCAGTATAGTACAAAAAACAATGCATTAAGAAACTCGAGGATTTGCATACAAAATAGAAAACACTGCAGTAAAACTAGATGATCTTTTTAACACCGCGGGTGCAGTAAATATAATAAAGATTGGCGAAGATAAAGAAAGAAAGGACACTAAGGGTTTATGCTTGGTCTAGATTCTACTCCCGGAGAAGGAATGCCGAGTGGAAACATGAAAAACAAGACAGGAAATGTTAAAAAAATATTATTAACTTTTTACCTCAATTTCCTCAGCAAATTCTGTTTTTCAGTTGTGTACAAGATTTAGTAAAAACTTTATGTTGTGATACAGCCTTCTATCAGGATATCTACATGCACTTTACCGAAATTTAAGAAAATAACTTCTATATTTTCGATGCAGTCATATATTTGAAATAATACTTAGGGGATGTTTTGATGCTAAAATGCTTCGATCATCTGAGTCAAGAGTCATGGTAAAAAATTGCAAAAAGTCAAAAAGTACAGATCTGCAATGGAATGGAGAAGTTGCCATTGTGGGTTTTATAAAGCTGACATTGCAGTAACAACAAATTGTCTCGAATTACTAGATTTATCTGAGATTTTTCTTGAACATCCAACTCGCCAAGTAACAGTTCGTGTACCTGGGGCCATTGCACCACGCAGGATGGCGAAAGTTATTTACTGCTTAAACTTTGTTTCGCTATTTTTGTATGTATTTTTATTGTTACCCCTTGTATTAGAGCATGGTTTACTGTCCCAATTGCCGTAAAAGCGCCATATCATGATTTGTTATTTCTTGAAGACAGAAGATTAATTACAAAAATATTTATATTGATATGGTAAAACAATCAATTTTAAAAAATCTTTATATGTTGGTGTTTTATTTTGTATATTAAAAAATCTAAATGTGGTAAATTATATCATTCACTCGACGCGATTTAATGTTGTCCGATTAAAATAACAGGGGATAGAAGAAACATAGATGGTGTCCCGAATTACAATCAATAGTTGAAAAAGATGGGACATCCTAATACATACATATACAAGGTGTTTGTTCGGGTTTGTCGGATAATGCATCAGGATACTTGGACAGTGAATTCTACGTGTTAAAATAAAGGTAGTAAGTAAGGTATATGACAAAATGTCGAAACTCAATACGCTTCGAGATACAGCCTGTCAAAGTAAATTTATTTTTTATTTTTAACAGGTTAGTTTTTAAACTATCAAATTGATATTTGCCACAAGGATTGTGGACGCTTAAAGAGCTTGATATCATTCTGTCATAAAAATGTAACAATATCAGGTTTGTTCGGGTTTTACCCCATTGATCATTCCACCTTATTGATTTGTTATTGGGGATGATGGTGCCAGGTGATCAAAGCTTAATCTGGATTACGATTATTTATAAAATACGAGCGCAGCCTTTTGGGTCTATACCTAAGCGACCGTTATTTGACAATGGGTTATAATATCTTACTTGTCAATATTTATACTTAATTGTATGTTTGGTAATATTACATATAGTGCGTCGATAAAGTTTTGCACAAATTGATTTAAATTTTTAAATGCTATGACACGCCAATTAGTATTTTTAAGGTAAAATTGGTATATATAGGGTCTGCCAACGAAGCGAGGATGGAAGATTAAATCATTATCGAAGAACTAATCAAAAATACAAAAACTGGTTGAGGTATGGGATTAACAGTGGCATGTATAAATCCTGTTGTTTAAATAGCATACAGGCCTATGCTACTCAAACAACAGGATTTATGAAATTTGGAATTGCTTCGAAAACGGCTGGAAATAATTATATGCTTGTATTACAAAAAAAGATTGCTTATGAAGTCTAGATCAAATAGCCAAATAGTATACAGGGTGTTCCATTTGGAAATCTGGAAAAAACTTATTTTGAAATGTTTCGTTTTTGAAAGCTTATTATGAACAGCCTATATAAAATAGATGGACGCTATTATATTCATAGTATCTCTATACTTTTTGTCATAAATCTCAATCAATGCCGAGGTTAAAAAATAATATTGGATTGTTTGTTTGATTTTTTTTTCAGGACTGCAAAACTTTTTTCTTCAGTTTTTAATCATTGTTGCTCCTCAACTACAGAACCAAATGAAATAAAATTGTAGGCAATTATAAAGAACACTAATACGAACCTAAATACGCAATAAAATACTGGATGAAAAATATTTTTAGCACATGCCGCTTTTAATCCCAGACCTCAAGCGGATTTAATATGTTTGATACATTTAAAGTTCGATGCTAATGATTTCATCTTCCTTCCCCGCTTCGTTGGCGGGCCCTGTATGATGTCCCAGGTGGGAGGTAGGATGTCATCTAAGATTTTTTAAATTGGAACACCCAGTATATTATATCAATTTGTAATTCTATGATAAAAACTTAGAACTTTTGGTATATCCAATTAAACCTCTTCAGATAGCGGTTTCGGAAATATCTTCTGTTCTGCCGAATTTCTGCTTCAATCTAGTTTTATCGACATTTTAATGTAATTGAAATAAATCAGCATCGTAGAAATAATTATTTTTTGCCTTACCTTTAAATTAAATTTTCAAATGTCAATATTTAGGAAATAACTATTTCTCGAAGTATGCTGGGTTATAGAAAAAGTTTTAAGTTTTTATCATAGAATTCGAAATTGACATTATGGATGTACCATTAAAAAAAATTTTAGATGAGGTCCTACCTCCCAACGTCTTACCTTAAAAAGTGAACAACTACAATTATTAATTGGCGGGTTCGAGCTTTTAAAAAAAACACACATCCCTAAAAATTAAAAATGAATGGTTTCATGCAAAACATATTATTAACGTATGTCCCATAAGTTTTGGCACACTTTTCAGATGCCATAAAATTGGTAATAAGAAGAAAATATCAAGTTCCCTGGTAACAAAAACTTGTTTGATACCTTCACTTAACGTTGACAGTTCAGTTTTTAAATTGATTAAGTTGATATGGCTTACAAATTTGGAAAAATATTTATAATTTAGTTAGACGGGTCCCGAAATCCGAAATAATACGCATTTTTGAAAATCAAAATATATCGCGTAGAACCATTTATCGGATAATTGCTGAATGTGAGCAAGGTATTCCTTGTATGAACCTTCCAAAAAGTGGAAGGCCTAGAATTTTTACCAGGGTAAGATCAGAAAGACTGGTAAGACAGGCGAAAAATACACTTGGTACATCAACAAGAAACTAGCACAATATCGAACATCTAAGAACACCATAGCGCGGGAACTATAGCGGAATGGTCAGAAATATCGAAAAAGAAGAACGGCTTCGAAATATACAGCCAACTAACTAGCCAGAATCCCCAGATGCTGCCGTGCATTAAGAAGAGTATATTTTGCTAACAACCGGGTGATAATTATGGATGACGAAAAGTATTTCACACTAAGCAACTCCGAAATGAAGGGAAATTATGGTTTTTATACTGATAATATTGCAGAGGTCCCTGATAATGTGCAATTTAAATAAAAGGCCAAATTCGACGATAAGGTGTTACTATGGTGCGCAATTTCCACCAAATTCGCTGATAAGGTGTTAACATGATCTATTTCCAGTAAGAGTGTATCGAGGCCTTATGTGGATAGATTAAGAGGTGAAGCCCTGGTTAGTCAACGGTATATCGATAATTGTCTTACGAAACTGGTTAATTTTATTCAAGAAGCTGGAGATGATATTATGTTCTGGACACACCTTGCGTCCTGTCACTATGCAAGGACAAACCCAAAATTGGTTAGCAGACTAAAATATACCATTTGTTCAGCGAAACGACAACCCTCCTAAACTTCCTCCGGCTCGGCACATAGGAGATTTTTGGGCTGTTTCATCTTGAAAAGTTTACGATGGAGGAGGGGAAGCACAAAATGAGGAGGAACTTCGACGCAGGATATATAGAAAAATCCGAAAAATCGATATAAATGCATTCCAAAACCTAATGCTAGGTGCCCGCAGAAAGTTGCGTTTAGTGGAAGACCATGGTCCTCCATATTTAATTTAAGTTCATAATTTTCTTGCTTATGAAACAATTAATTACTATGTATACAAAACTTTATTTAAATATATTTTATTATAAAAGCAGCTGGTTAAAATCTGTGCCAAAACTTATGGGACATACGTTTAAAAAAATGGAATAGCTGCATCAGAACTCAATTTGTTATTAAATATTCATAGATGTAAAAAATTAGCTACTAGCAACTAGAAATAGTAGAATAACTTATGAATTACTATTAATTATTATTCTTACCTTAAAAATAGCCCACTGCTCTATATCTTCCTCTAGGGAAGCAAAGACAGTGGCAGCCAAACATAGGAATACTACGCAGAATTTCATATTAATGGTTTCAGACGATACCGACTTACTCAGTACAGAACAAACCCTACAAACAACTATATATATAAAAAAATTATAAAATATTTATGTTAAGAACGCTTATCATTATAGAAGTGGGTCCTAAGTCCATTAATTCCGTGAACTGAAACATGTTCCTGCGTCTTAACCGGATCCGAATATTTGGCAACCATGTTCATGTTGTAGTACCGCGTATTTCCTTAAAATACATTTAAATGTGTATTTAATTTCGCCTTTTTCAGTTGCCCTTGTTATATTATTAATTTTATAAAAAAAATTATATTAAGGTTATAGTTGGAAAAATGTTTTCAAATATATGGTCTCGAAAACTTATCTACGATTTAATTATTCTACACTACGCCAATTAATTATCGAATATGGAAAAATTCACTTTCAAATTAATAAGCTGTTATTTCGTTAATAATGAAGAAATTTTAATAATTTTTTTTTAACTGATAGAAAACATATTCTCGAGTTTAGGGCAGATCAGTTTACATCCTAAGATGCCTAATTGTACAGGGTAACAGATAAAATTTAGATGCATGAAAATTTTCTAAAATTTAAATTTGACATAATTATATTACATAAAAATTGAATTTAATGTATTGTTTAAAAAAAACAAAATTAGAGATTTCTTTCGGTTAGACACTGGTCCAAAAGAATTGCCATATTACTCGAGGTAAGAAAAAATTACCATTTTTTCTAAACGTGTTATATTGTCGAAAAACCGTTTGGTCAACAATCAATGCGAAATTTTATCACTTTTAGCACTGATAAATTAAAAACATTTCAACAAATAAAATCTATAATACGGAGTGCTACGCAATTATCTATTCATTTACTTAAATAGAATTAAAATCTGGGTATGGCTTTTGTATCTAATGATTATACATATATACAGTGCGCGTCTAAAGTCACTTCCCCCCCTGTTAACTTTTGATTAACAAATGTGAGACTAATGAGATTTTGGCACGTTCAATAATTACTGAAATACTACTTTTTGGCATAAATTCTTTACATATTCTTAAAAGATGGCTGCTGGGCGCCATTTTGAATAAGATTTTTAAATGGCAGGTGGGGTCGTGTGACACCTCATTCGAAAGGTATTTTCAATCTACAAACAGTCCCCAAGTTTGAGAAAATTTTATCGATTCATTTCAAAATGGCGACCACTTTTCTTAATATAATTACATTTTTAGTAGTATGGCTAATTTTAGTACTTTATAATGCTCAAAAGTTGGCAACTACTTAATCAGATGCTCAAAATATCCACCATTCACTTCTTGGCAGATGTATAGCCTATCGTGAAATTCTTCGCGAACATTATGAAACATTTCATGACTAATTGATGCGCACACTTGGATTATTCTTTTGCGCAAATTCTCTAATGACTGCGGTTGAGTTATGAACACTTTAGACTTAACGAATCCTCACAAAAAAAGGTCAATAGGAGTTAGGTCCTGTGAGCGAGCTGGCCATGCGATAGCACCACGACGACCAATCCAGCGCCCGGGATAGTGTTCATCAAGGTAGTTCCTAACATCTCTACTATAATGCGGCGGAGCTCCGTCTTGCTGAAATGCTATAGGCATGTTACCAAATTCGTCAGGATTTTCCTCAATACACTCCAGAATCAAATGTTCTACGTCAAGTGGTCCTATATAATATGGTTTCCCAAAATACCTGCCCAAACGTTAAGTTTCTGAGGGAACTGAGTATTGCATTCCCTATAAACATGAGGATTTACATCGTTTCCAATATTACTCCCAATACCCTTTTAGATTCGCTACAAAATTTTGTTCACCGAATTCATTACTGCCAGGAGGTAAACGGTGAACACTTTGAGCACCTTATAAAATAGGATTTTAAATTGTTGTTTACTAAAACTCAGTTTGTCTTTTTTATTATTGTTATTAGATTTATTTGAAAACGAAATTCGAAACTCGATATCTCGAAAACGGTTAAGATTGGATATGTGGTGTGCTTAACATTTTTTTTTTAGAATCTTGTAAATATATGAAATATTGAATAATATACAGGGGGTTCCATTTAAAATAAAGTAACTTTGTTAAAAGTAAGATACACGAAATGTCTACATCTCGCGGTGTATTTGCGTACCACAAGGCTGGGTCAAAGCCCATAGCCAATGGTCTAAGTAAAAGTAACTTTGTTCTTCCATGGCTTTTTGACTGATCCTATATACTTAGTTTATGTGTAGTATAATAGATTTCTAAAAACCCTAAAAGTTTTGTATTTAACATTCTTCGCTAGCTATCTTACTCTAGCAAATAATCGACCGTTCCCATACATAAAAGCGACCCTGTATAATGTTGATTAAATTAATTAAATGGATAGTTGCATAGGACTCTGTATTATAGACTTTATTTGTTGAAATCATTTTTATTTTTATTTCGGTAAAAGTCAAAAGGGATAAAATGTCGCACTGATTGTGTATGAAACGTTTTTTCGACAATATGACGTATTTAAAAGGAATGGTAATTTCTTTGTTACCTTGAGTGTCATGACGGTACTTTGGGCCAGTGTCTAAACTAGACATATCTCTAATTGGTTTAGTTTAAAAAATGAATTAAATCTACTCTTATGTATGATATGTCAAATTTTTAAAGAAATTTACATGTCTCTGGATTTTATGCACTACCATGTACAATTATGAAGATCTCAAAAACTCAGAGAGGCAACGCGGTTTTAACAAGTAATGGCATCAACATCGAGCGAATCCAGACCTACGCATACCTAGGTACAACAATCAACTCTGCTGGTGCTGGACCTTGAATGCGAAGTTATGAGAAGAATGGGCAAAGGAAGGGAAATCACAGAGACTGTCAAAACCAGGAAACTGCAATACCTGGGACATGTCACACGAGGTGAGAGGTACGCCATGCGGCAGTTGATTATGCAGGGAAAGATCCTGGGAAGCAGAAATGTAGGAAAGAGAAGAATTTCATGGCTGCGCGACCTGAGAGAATGGTACGGATGCACATCAAATGAACTGTTCAGAGCAGCCGCCTCCAAAATCAGAATAGCCGTGATGATTGTCAACCTTCGTCGCGGAGATGGCACGTGAAGAAGAAGAAGAAGAAGAATGTACAATTAGACATAAACTACTCTGCTCTAAACTCTAGAATCTGTATTCTATTAGTTAAACAAAACTTATTGAAATTGGTTCATTTTAAACGAAATAATAGTCTATTAATTAGGACGTGCATTTTTAAATATTCGATAACAGTAACCAATTGAAGTGCACTTTATTTTTGATAGATACTTAAAAAAAAGATTTTGACGTTAAAAAACGTTATGTTATAGCAAAAAATATAATCCATTCACCATATCTATAATTAGTTACACTGTGAAAAAACTGAATTTCTTTAAAGTGCAATAAAAGATTGATTCTAAACATGATTAACGTAAACACATTTCATGAACGAAACAACATGATTCAAGTTCTAATATATTACTAAAATTACACAACAATACTTAATTACTTTAAACTAACGTAATGACATTCCGAGGCAATTCCACATTCATCAGTACCACGTTTAATTTTAAAGAATCCAGCTTCCCCCCAGTCCGTACCCCAGGAGTTCTTGACCAGCCAATAATCCAAACCGCTTACGTCGTCGTGTCCATAGCCAACAGCTAATACGGCATGATTAAGATTCGTTTTTGAGCATTGGTCATCAGTAAACACACCTAATGATAAAAGAAAATATTAGCAAAGTCGGATAATATGTTAATTTAGAAAATTCTTACAAAAATGATGCCCTCAAATTTTATTTGTCTTTCTACTATAAGAAATATACTATCAACCTGTTATTTAGAGATATACATAATTTTTAAAATTTTACATACTGAGAAAAAATCAAAGAAATTAAACTATTTGGAAAGTATGGAGATTAACAAAAAGAAAAGGTCGGACTTATTATTGAATGAATAATTAGACACTAATTATTCACCTTTACTGAATTTATATAAATCTACACAATAAGATTAGGAATTTACACCTATTTGTAACATTAGCATAAATATTACCCTTCTGTTGGGTATAATTATTAAGATTAGTGTAAACCCCATACCATAAAATCGTTCGTTCCATCTTGTACCTACTAAGATATTTAAATCAAATTTTACCACATTTATATTTATTCCGTCAGAAGAAGGCATCGTGTGCCGAAACATGTTACGGTTTTTTCTAAATAAAAATTGTGGAAATTTTATAACTTTTTGTTTCTGTTCAAATTTATAATGGATGTCCATCAAGTATCGGCTAAATCAATCAATTTTGTTATTAGGGTTATTAGAAATGCACTGTTCATTTATTTTTCTGTAAAAAATGCTTAACGCATCTTAAGTTTTTGCTCAAATAAATACTCGCCGGCACAAAATTCCGCCACCATAAAATTTTGGTCAAGTTTGATATTTTATAACTTAATTATTTATTTTTTTGCGATTTTCAAGATTTTATTATCGTTTGTAGATCCGTTTATTGTGTTTTTCCTTAATTATTTTATAAAGTAATATTTTTCGATTAGAATATATTATACTGTTTCGTAATTGCAAAACACCCTGTAGGAAAATTGAGGTGGATAATATTATTTCCTTACTATTTCCGGTCCATTATCTCATTTCTGCTACGGGCTGCTAAATTTTAAATGAAACGCTGATTTGAAGCCTATTTTTTTATTAAGGAAAACCAACTACTGAAAAACCACTAGTTCTTTAAGATTTTCGATAAGTTCTCGCTACGTCGATATCATCGATTTATATCGATAGCTCGCATAGCTGTCTGTCTGCTGTCAAACTCACCACGGTTATGACTGTTTACTTGTGCAAGTGGTGGTTTTTTATTGATACAAAAAAACCCAAACGCTGTTCGAATTTGTGATTCGTATGTGAAAAATAAGACAAACAGGTAAATATCTTTTGCATCACTTCGAAAAACCGCGATTTAATTCTACAATAAATTACAAGATTCGCAAGGACTTTCTAATGACGAGCATACTTTTTGATACACATTTAATTCTATTGCATATTTTCCTCACATGTTTCATATTTATAAAAGTTGATTTGCGGGGGCAAAAAATACTATCGTGTTATTTATTGTAAAAATGTTCGAATGCATTTATATATTACATCAGGTAAACAGAATACTGTCGCAAAATTTTTGATTAGATAAAACATGTCAAATCAAATAAAAAACATTATAAAATTTTTCGTGCAGTTATAATCTTGTAATAATTCACTAATTTGTTTAATACAATTCGTAATTTTTGTGTAATTGTATTTAATTAATTAAAAATAATTAATTAAACTTGTAGAATTAATACCTACCTTAATACCTATTAATACCTTAATTGTTACAATGTACAAATCATGGTTTTTGAATAGTAATAATTTTTTAATGTTTTAAAATTATTCAAAATTGAAATTAATATTAAAATCATAAGATAAAATTCTATAAACAATTAGTTCATATTCCAGAAAATAACATTTAGTTTTTTTTTTTTTTTTTTTTTGGGACACACGATGAGAAATCTGCATACAGACACCTGACCCTCGCGGGGGACAGATAGTGTCAGGTTAGCAACATTGCGGGGAAAGGCCAGACCAATGTCAACCTACAGAGTGTAGGTTTCGCCCACGAGGGTAGACGAGCCGACTGACTAAAACTCACCGTCTGAGTTAGGTATCATACCTATAACTCGATTTCGCTGATATGACTAGTTAACTGCATATTCTGATTTTGATCTAGCTATGCTATACATTTATGTTGGGTGCCAGCTCTAGAGATTTTTTCACTCGAGGTTAGTCGAGTGAACAAATTTCGAGAGCTCCGAACGTATATGGTAGATGGTAGTGGGTAGGCGTAGTTGTCGAGATACACCTGGTTTTTGCAGGTATTGCAAAGCAAGGCAATCTTTATTGTTTTTGTTTTTATGATTGTTTAGGACTCAAACGCGATTGCGGGTGAGCCAGTCTTTCGGTAATTTGTATGTGGCGTTAGGTCGAGAATGTATATGGGAAGCAGCGATCGTGCTATTGTTGGCAATGTTAGCCTTGGAGTGATATTTAGTAATGGTTTTGTCTAGAAACTCCGAAATTGTAGCAATTTCGAGGTCTCTATGTACGATGTCGTTTCGTGTGTATCGTGGAGTGTCTACTATTATCTTTAATACCTTGTTTTGCATCACCTGTATTTTCTGAAGGCTCGACTTACATAGGGTGCACCAGGCTGGGGCACCATACATCATCGCTGATCTGATGAACGTCGTGTAGAGGTTAACCTTCGTCCTTAGATGATTGAGTTCGCTCCTTCTGTTGAGCAAACAGTATATGGCGCCAAGTTGTTGATTGGCCTTCTTCATGATGTTGGCTGAGTTTACCCTCCAGGTCAGCCTTTTATCAAAGTGTAAACCAAGATACTTAACGCTCTGTTTCCAGTCGATATCCTGATTTCCCACCTTGAGTTTCCCCGTTGGGAGTTTTAGACGTGCCCTGGAAAAGTAAATTGCCTGTGTCTTATTCGGGTTGATTTTAATTTTCCATTTTGACAGCCACTCTTCGAAGAGGGCGATGTTCCTATTGAGCCTTAGGGTTAGCATTCTAGGGCTTTTTCCAGATACTGCAAACGCCGTGTCGTCTGCGTATATATAATTGTCGCTCATGGGAAACTTCGGCATGTCAGCAGTGTAGATGTTGTAAAGCAGGGGGGCTATTGCTGAGCCCTGAGGTACACCAGCTCGAATGTTCTTTGATGATGACAGTTCTTCGTCAATCCATGTTTGGAACGACCTGTCTTCTAGATAAGACACGATCTGTCTTATCAGGTAGTCAGGTACTCCCATCCTTATCATTTTTAGTATGAGCCCGTTGTGCCATACTTTATCGAACGCCTTGCTGACATCGAATAACACGGCAGCCGTGTGTCTCCTGGTGTTGAAACCCCTAAGTATATTAGAAGCGAACCTTGTCGCCTGTCTAACGGTGCACAAGTTTGCTCTAAAGCCGAACTGCTCCTCTGGTATACAGTGATTAATTTCGACAAAGGCTGATAGCCTACCCGAGATTAACCTTTCCGCTAGCTTGCCCAAGTTAGACAATAGACTGATTGGCCTATAACTACTCAGGAGTTTCTTATTTTGTCCAGACTTCCCTATCATTACGATCTTTGCCTTCTTCCAGGCGACAGGGAAGTGTCCGAGGGTCTGCATTGCCTCTGTTATACAGACTATGTCATTTATGATGTTATCCGGTAGATTTTTTAGGGCTTTGTTGGAGATGCCATCAATACCGGGTGCCTTCTTTATTTTGGTCTTGGCGATTAGACCTTTCACTTCTTCTGCTGTGATTCGTTGCAGGTTGGGATCGGGGTGGGGATCCATGCTTTTATAGATCTCTACAGTTCTGTTAATCCGGTTTTCTGATGCTTTATTGTCAGCTGGATTTTCGCTGAACTGTTCGTAAAGAACTTCAGCAAATTTCTCAGCTTTCTCTCGAGCGTCTGTCAGAATGACGTTTTCTGCGGTTGTTAGTGGGGGCATCTGTTGGCGTGAGCCCTTCGTTAGCGTTCTTGTCATTCTGTAGAGACTGTTATCTTCGATATTCAGGCTTTGGACCTTCCTATCCCACATATCAGACTCTACCTCTATCAGTTGTTTCTTGATACGCTGTGTTGCCAAGTTTGCTTGGATTTTGATCGCCGGATCACCAGTTCTGTAGGCTTGGTGTAAGAGTCTGTTCTTCTCTCTTATATCGTTCTTTATATCATGGCTTAGTTCGCCGTATTTGGAGTAGATTATAGTCACAGTGCTCGATGCTCTAGCAAGTGCTTGCTTTATGTTCTTGACTAGAACTTCCGCTGCCTCGTCAATGTCTGGTTTGTTCGCAATAGGAGGAATCGCATCGCAGCCCTTTAATTCGTTTTTGAATTTTTCCCAGCTCGTCTTGGTTAAGGCTACGGTGTTTTTCCCCCTCCTGCGAGGGTCACCGTATTCCATTATCACGGGCAAGTGATCTGACGTTAGATCGTGACATACTTTTGGCTGAGATACCCTATCAGTGTTCTTGATAACGAATAAGTCCAGAAGTTCCGGTAATCCGATAGGTCCTAGATGGGTGTGGTCCTCAGGAGGGAGCATATGGTAATCAAGAACACCTGAGTTGTTGTATAACAGCTGTCCTCGTTTATTTGTGGTTCTGCATCCCCAGATACGGTTCTTGGCATTCAGATCTCCCCCGATTATCGTGGTGTTATTGTTCTCGAAAATGTCTACGATACACTCCCTGTTAAAATCAAAGATTGCAGCAGGACCGCAGTACACGGAGCCGAGCACTACGCTCCTTCCGCTCACCCTGATCTTAACGTATGTCCCTTCTATTTTTCTGCAACTATCCGGATTAGGCATAGAGCTCGCCAAAATGTGTTTTTTAACAAGAACCATGGTTCCACCTAATTTAGTTACTCTATCATTTCTAAAAACGTTGTAATTTGGGAAAGAAAAACGCATTTTTTCCTTTAGCCATGTTTCTTGTATCAAAATCACATCAAGGCTATGCTCTTCTGAGAATTTTATTAGTTCGAGTTTTTTGCTCTTAACCCCATTTATGTTTATAGTGCAAATCTTTAGAAAGTCCACTGGGCGTGCAACCACTATGGATTTAACTTAGACATTTTCATTACTGGTGATAGAGCCTGCATGATTTTGGTGAACTCCGCCATCATCGTCTGCATGCTCTGAAGAGTCGCTTGGAGCGCGGTGACTTCCTTTGCAGGCTGCGCTTGAGCTATAAGGTTCTGACTCTGGTTAATGTTATGGTTATTAGACAATTTTTTGTTATTTTGGCTTCCCCATACGAACTTGCCTGGGCCTGCTGCTGTCTTTCGAGCAGCAGCAGCCTCCTGCAGGTTCCTGGGGTGCCGAGGACACTCCCTAGAATTCGATAGGTGAGCACCGTCGCAGTTGCTGCACCTAGTCTGTGATTTAGCTGGACAATCTCTCGAAAGATGACTTTCCGCGCATTTCATGCACTTTAATTGTGCAGTACACTTAACTTGAGTGTGTCCATAGAGTTGACACCTGTGACACTGCGTGTCTGAGTGTTTAGACCGGTGGGTATCCACACGAACCCTAAGATTGTCCAGATAGCACAGCTTGTAGATATCATTCTGTATTTTAGGGACTAAAACCGTGCAAAAAGGCATGGCGGTTCCGTCACGCCTTTTCCACGATCTCACACTGGAGGGTGTGAAGCCAAGCTCCTCCAGGTCGGCCTTTATCTTGTCCTCGGACCAGGTCTCGAGGACACCACGGATAACCACATGCAGCAGCTTCTCATCTGTGAAGCGAAATGAGTGCGACGGTATGTGATTGTCATTAAGATGTTTCAATATCTTATTATAGTCATTTGGGGTGGCTGGATGGATTTTTACACCCTCAGACACATTTATTGCGTTCCCAAAATCGATTTTTAGGGCCTTTAGGTGACGCGTTACCTCGTTATACACCGTTTTATCCCTGATGACGATAGGTGGCACTCTTATTCTGGGGGGTGCATCGGTCACAACTTTCCCTTTGCGTGTTAAATTTGTTGTTGACAGTTCTCTAGCTTTTTGACTGGGGGCTGCCACGGTCACAATTTGTTGTCTAGCGTCTGACACGGTCCCAAAATTTGGCCATGCCTTCGGCAGGATTTTATCTAAATTTTTATGCATGTGAATTAGTAAAGCGGGATTTGTTGTAGTAGGGAGACGGGGGGGCACATACAGCGGGGGAAACTCCGCATTTGAGCGTTTTTTGGAGTAATCCTCGCTGTCAGAGCGCGATTCCCTCTGTCTCGCCCTCTTTTGTTTACGATTCTGCACTTTTATGTAATCCTGAGAAGCAGGGATTATATCTACATTTTCGCTCTCGGACGAGGAGCTGGACTCTGTCTCAATCTCCATTACCTCGTCTTCACTGAGTACGTCTACAGTAGTGTCTATGATTACATTAATGTTGTCTAAAGGCGTAGCATGCGTTATAGCTGTATCTACTTTATTTTGGGTTTTACTGACCTTATTCTGTACTTTACCTTGCAACAGCGCTGCTGCTGTTGCTTCCCTTGCTGCTTGGAGCTCAGCCTTAAGCTCCGAGATCTCCTGGTCTTTGGCAGACAGGATAATCTGGAACTGCTGCTCCATGTCCTTCATTGCAAGCTCCATGTTTTTCACTGAATTGGAAACAGCTACGGTGGTGTATTGCTGCATGGTGGCTTCAGTTCTGTTAATTTGTTCCGCATGCTCGCGGGCTTGGAGTGCTAGCTGGGCCTCGTGGGCGTCCAGCTGCGCTGCATGCTGCTTGGATTGCAGCTCCAGTCTATTATGCATCTCAGTTTGTTTCTCAGCAAGCTGGGATACAAACAGTTCCATGGGGATGATGGTGGCGTTCGGATCAGCCTCCGACGGCATCCTGACGTTCTATTGCTGACTTGCCCTAGGTGGGGGAATCTAAAAGTATTGTGTTTTAGTATTATGCAGTAAAACAGGCTATTTTCGCTGAAGAAAACGCCAGTAGAATATGATGTTTCTGGTAGGTGTGCGAATTTCCGCCGCCGCTTGCCTTGAAAAAGGCAAAACGTGGCTAGGTTGGCAGCAAACTTCCTCTGCCCTGGCTCTAACGGTTTTCGCTCCGTAGTTCGACGTTCTTTCTCGGCGGCGCGATGTGAACTGATAACATTTAGTGTCTTATTTGCTACAACCGGAAAATCATAATTTACGGATAGTAATTATTTTTAAATGTTTTAAAATTATTTGAAAATTTGAATCAATATTAAAATTTTTTAAAATTATGATAAAAAATTTTATAAACAATTCATACGAATCCTAGGAAAAGTCTCTACTATTCAGTTATTACAATGTAAAAATAACGATTTATGGATAGTTATTATTTTCAAAAGTTCAAAAATTAATTCAAAATCGAAATCAATATCAAAATAATTGTAAAAATTTTTATAAAAAGTCAATTGAATTTCGAGAAACAATATTTGCTATTCAATTGTTGCAATGTAAAAAACATGAATCAAAGATTGTAATTACTTTCAAATGTTTGAAAATTTATATCAATATCAAAATTATTAATAAAAACAATCAAGCAATTCAAATTCAAAAGAAAAAAAATTAAATATTTTATTTGTTAAAATCTAAAAATATGATGATTAAGAATAAAACCTTATGACTAAGAATAAAAATCGTCCAGTTTCGTGCAAATTCTAGAAAAATCAATTTTTAACAGAGCATAACTTTAAAATCGAATTTTTTTTCAGAAAAATGTATCAACATAAGTCGGGTTCGGAAAAACGCAAAGAGCGAATAGAGCGCGAAAAAAATAAAGAAGAGCAGAGAAAACAGACGACTCTCAACCTTTACCTTAAGCTGCAATCAACATCAGATGATACTCTAGAGCAAAGTACATCACAAGAAAACAATGATAAACCACCAGACGGCAATGACGGCAAATCAATGGCAGCAAATCCATTATCAAAAGCTCAAGAAGATAGTGCTGATTTATCCAAAATGACTGAATGTGAGCAAATCCGAAACCTTCCAGAAAAAAATAATGAAGCATATGACTTCGAAGCCATTGACTCGTTTCCGAAATTTCAAAAACAGTCAAATCGAACAGAGCAACTGTATGATTTCGATATTGGTACACTGAAAGATAAGATTTTAAATCCACAACTGACTGAAGATGCAATTCGTCGCGGCCATGAGAAAATGCCAGTACAATTTCCTCGAGATCGATTGAATGAACCTTTCCCAATTTCATTGCTTTCGAAAAATTTACCTAATAAAGAAAAAATTTAACGGAATTGGTTGGTTTGGAGTCGTACTCTTGAAGCGTTTTTTTGTTTACCGTGTCGTCTATTTGGTTCGAGTACTGCAGCAAGTCGTTCTTATCTCCGCCATCCCGAAGGGTACTCCAAAAACCAAACGTGGAAAAAACTCTACGACCGACTACCAGCTCACGAAAATAATCAAGATCATATTCAATGTTATGTCAAGAGAGAGGAGATAGTGACCTTATTGGTAATCCGAACAACGGGAATTTTTTGGGAGTTTTAGAGTTGATAAGTCGCTACGATCCCGTGTTGCGTGATCATTTACAGAAAGTCGAGGATTCTCAACGAAGTCATCATCGATTACAAGTTCACTATCTGTCTCCCCAAATCCAAAATGAATTCATCGAACTGTGTGCACGACATGTAGTAGCAGAGATTTTGAAAGAACGAGAGAGTGCAAAATATTATGCTCTAATTGTCGACTCAACGCCTGATTCTTCGCATGTTGAGCAAACAACTTTTATTCTGCGCTATCTTTGTTTTGATGAAGAAAAGAAGACGTTTGCAATCAAAGAAAGATTTCTGACCTTTGCTGATTGTAATAAGAAAACTGGCCAGGATATCGCGAACCTGATTGGAGAAACGTTAGATGAATATAATATTCCCTTGATGGACTGCCGAGGACAAGGATATGACAACGCAAGGAACATGAGTGGCCAGTACAAAGGTGCGCAAAGCCGCATTTGTGAAGAAAATCCATATGCTGTCTATTCACCATGCGGGGTTCACAGCCTGAACCTTTGCGGCGTTGATTCAGCTGAATGTTGTCCAAACGCTATAACATTTTTTGGAGTTATCCAGAAATGTTATAACATATTCAGTGGAAGCCCTCAACGATGGGAACTTCTGAAAAAGAAAATTCCTTCTTCGCTTCACAGTTTGTCCGATACGCGGTGGTCTGCAAGAGTTGACGCCATTAGACCTTTCGCCAAACATCTTCCTGAAATACAAGAAGCACTTGAAGAACTAAAGGAACTTAATTTGACAGCAGAAACTCGCCGTGACATTAACGGCATTCAAAAATATATGAGTAGCTTTGAATGTATATTGATGTCTTCAATTTGGTTTAAAATTTTGAGTGCAATCAACGAGAGAAACGCCATTCTTCAGGAAAGAGAAGCTACTGTAGACGTCGAAGTTGACAATCTGGAAAGTCTTCTTTTGGACTTGCAGTTTATACGGGATCGATGGGGTCCGATTCTGAGTGAATGTAAACTCATCGCAAATGGATGGAGCATTTCATCAACATTGCCAACAAGTCGCAAGAGGAAACGTGCAAAAAGATATTCGGACGATGAAGATGAAGGTCCAGGAAATACTATCATTTCTGAAGAGGACAAATTTAATAGAAACACTTTTCTCGTCATTATTAATTCGGTCATCGCAGGAGTGACAAACAGATTCGAAGCAGCGAGAAATTTGAATGAGCTGTTTTCTTTTCTCTGGAGATTCACTACATTGGATGAAGATACTCTCGAGAAATCTGCGGAAAAATTCACAGAAAAGTACGAAGTTGATGTTTCAAAAGAGTTAAAGAATGAAATTGTTCACTTGAAACACATATACGAAGGTAATTTTGAAACAAATCTTTCTCCATTTCAATTGCTTAACACTATTTTGTGTTGTTGGAGCCCGTAATGTGTACCCCCCGGGCCCGGTATTTTCTCTATACGGGCCTGTGTGTATCATAAAGTTAATTAACAAAAACAATTTTAATATCGTGTATTTCCTCCTCTCACAGTAACAACAGCTTGCAGCCTTCGTGGCATCGAATGAATAAGGTTACTTATCATTTCTTGAGGGATAGCCTGATATTTTTCGGCAAGCGCCAGTTGTAAGTCCTGCAAGGTTTGTGGTTGTAAGGATGACGACGAATGGCCCTTTTAAGTTGATCCCAAAGACGTTCGATTCGGTTGAGATCCGGACTACATGCGGGCCTTTCCAATCTTGGAAGTCCAACTTCATCTAGATATTCGGTCACTACATGTGCAACGTGAGGTCTGGCATTAATGTAAATTGGTTCCAAATGAAAGAAGCAAATGGAACAACAACTTCTTGGAGGATTTCCTCAATGTAACGGTGGGCGGTTAGAGCTCCATTTTCGACAAATATAAGATTGGTGCGTGCTTAGGTAGAAATACCCGCCTAAATCAAGAACGGCCATGATATGAGGTTCGTTCTGATATGATGCATACAGCATATCTTTCATTTCTACGTATGTAGATCCGCTCACGACCATCCGGCAAATGTTCAATGTCAAATGTTCTGTCACAATAATCGCGTACTTAGCCAACGTCGATAATTATTAATTGAAAGGTTGACATACATTTTCTAAAAATAACATCTTTTCATTTCAAATTTTGCAGCTAGCAGCAGAAATGAGATAATGGAATGAATCGAGAAACGAAATGTTTAGAATAGATCAAAGAATATAAGAAACAGTATGTAAATAAAATTATCCACCTTAATTTTCCTACAGGGTGTTTTGAAATTAATACAAAAAACAACAGTTTGATTTACTCCTGTATAATATAGCCTAATCAAAAAATGTGACTCTAGAAAATAAATTAAGGAAAAACATAATAAATCGATCTACAAACTGATAATAAAATCATGAGAATGGCATAAAAAATAAAAAAGTTTTGGGTGACGGAATTTTGTGCCGGCGAGTGTATATACCTACTATTAATATCTCGCTTCCAGTAAATAATATTAAATAATAAGATCGGGGAAGACTAGTCAATTTGTATTGTGAAGGTGGATGCTGTTAAAGAATATTTGCAGCCCTCGTGGTTTAACCCGTGGTTATCCTTAAAATCGTAAATAGGAATGGGGGCGAAGTGGCACATCATTTTAAAGGTTTTTTGAATATCTTCCAAAAAAACCCAAACTTAATATTTTTTGAGTAATACTTTTCAAGGAATCGCGTTCCAAAAATGAAAGTAAAAAGAACTTTTTTAGGCGGTGACTTTGATGTTTTGAATTGGAAAGGGTGTCCTACCTATGGAACCGCAATCATCAGTAGTTCATACATCGCACGCATTGCACGTGTTTCGATACGCTCCCTATTTTTCCGTCAAGTTTGTGGTTTTACGTTGCCGAAATATCTCAAATTTCCTCGAGTGTTTAGCTGATGGAGTGCTTTATCTGTATACCCGTACTATATGTTCTGAGGAAAGCGGGAGGTGTGTTTTCTCGGTAAATTACCCTATTTACAATTGAAATACCAGTATGGACAAAAACTTAAAGTGATAAGGTTCAACCGATACGTACCGTCACAATAGTCCGTCTACCAATATGCCATTTTGCAACATTTGCACATCAACTCTAACGAATAAGACACCGGGACTAAGATGTGCTGGCTCTTGTTCAAATTTATATTACGGAAAGTGTGTTGGTCTGGGTAAGCAAAATGTGGCAGACTTTCAATTGCCTGGTGCCGTTTGGTATTGTATTCTTCTTCCCAAGAGGAATATCGAATGTTATACCGGGAAGTGCTATTGACGAAATCGAGGATGATCGAGCTATCCAGGCCCAGATGGCAGATATTAATAAAAATTATTCTAATATGCTGGAGTCTGTTAACTTTTGTTCTGATAAAACCACCGCCTTCGAAGCAATGATGGGGAAGGTCAAGATGAGAAATTGGATGTGATGAGAAAGCTGTCTCAGGAGAACGTTCAACTCAAAACAGATGTTAAAACTCTCAATAGCAGAGTCGACGTCCTGGAACACCACATAATTGCAAACAACCTAGATGTCCAGGGTGTGTCAGAAAAAATTGAGGAAAATCTTTTAAATGTTTTACAGAAGATCGGTGAACACATAAATTGTCCTATTTCTACCCAGGATGTTGACGTAATTTTCAGAGCAAAGTCACGCAATCCAGCTAACCCCAGACCCATAATCGTCAAACTACTTCATAAAAAGAAGAGAGACGATATCCTTGCGGCAGCCAAAGCCAAACGGCGGGGTGCTGGTTCACACACTCCCGGACCAATGGTCGAAATCATTTCGAACCGACTGTTTATCAATGAGCACCTGACAATTCTAACCAAAACACTTTTAAGACTCCCTAATGATGCAGCGAAAATAAAAAATTATAAATATGTTTGGGTTCGTGATGGCTGTGTTTCTGTCCGAAAGGATGACCAGTCTCGCATTATTAGTTTCATCATGATTTCATGACATTCTCTTTTCTATACCAAAATGTTCGTGGACTAAGGACAAAACTAAACAATATTTATAAAAACCCCTTAAATTGTGATAATGACATCATATGTTTAACTGAAACGTGGCTTAATAAATAAGGATATAGGGGTATACTTTGACTCTAAAATGTTGTTTGATCACCACATCCAATACATAACTGCAAGGGCAAGAAAGTCTCTGGGTTTTATTATCAGAACCTTTAAAGGTTTTAAGCATGTAGAATCGATACGTGCATTATATATGTCCTATGTTAATAGTACGCTTTGTTTTGGATTGGTCATCTGGAACCCTCAATACGACGTATATATTAATAAAATTGAAAGAGTACAGGATAAATTTATAAAATATTTAAACAATAAGTTCTTGGACCCTCTTCTTGACAACTCTGCTTTAATTAAAAAAAGATTAGCATTACTATCACTTCAAGATAGAAGACAAATGTATGACATAAAGTTTACACACAAAATCGTCAATAACATGATCGATTCAATAGCAATTATTCACTTAATAGGTAGTCCTACAATCCTACAATACAAGAAATAGCAATTTTTTCAGTATCAAACCAAGCACCACTAATTATCATTTAAACGCGCCTTTGCAGCGCTGCCTAAAATCTTATAATTCAATTTCAAATTTGATAGATCTGGATGTTTGTTTCTTTTCCCTGACGAGTCTTGGTAGTGCGCTAAGACTTTTGTACGTAAACCAGTCTAACATTATACATGCGCTTGTTTTGTTTATAATTTAAAATAAAAATAAATAAATAATAAATAGCATTCTTTGTTAAAACCGTACTTGGTAGGTAGCATTATACTTATGTTAAAATTTATTAGTGAATACTGTCTCTGGGTTAGTCCCGTTTTGTATTGTATGATAAATAAATTTAAAAAAATAAATAGTACTAAAGAGGAGTCAACGCAATAATTTTTTACGTCCACTTTCGAAACAGAACTTTTTAAATGACCTTTAAACGTATATAAAACTTGACCCCCTTCCAATTTAAGATTTTAAGGCTAACATCTACCCATCCCAGGGGGTTAATCCACGATGGCTGCTAATGTTTTTTAGAAGGGTCCCCCTTCAAAACAAAAGTTGGTGATTTCCAAATTTTAATGTAATAAAATCCGATTACCATTATTGTCAAAACAATGTACCGAAGTGGCTATTGCCGAGCTTGGCAGCTGTACATATTTAATAGTGCAGATAGTTCTGGAGCCGACCACCATTTTGTATTTATCGAGTAGAATCATAATTTCATTTGATATAACACCTAGTAACCTACTATGTATATTTATAACAGATGTCGACTCAAATTTAATAATTTCTTAATAGCTGACTCCTTTAATGTGGGTTTTGACTTTATTTTGTCCATCGTGTGACAATTTTTTATAGTTGCCCTTTCCTTATTAGTGTCCTCCTATTTTAACATTATTTCGACTTGTTTGGAATTGATACTCACCTCCTGCGTAATCACCAAGATCATTAGCATCAATTGCAACAGTAAGTGGTCCAACTGATCCTACTGCGGTCAGCAAATCATCTTCGCGGTTCTCTTTAAGCAGGACAACCTCGTTAATTTGTATATCTACACTGGCATTGTTATTGTAGCGACATGTGCCATCACTTTCTTCATATTCATACCTATCTTCGGTCTCAATACCTTGAATAGAAAAGTCAGTACAATCATTATTGTCTTAGGCAGGATATGTAAGATATAGTTGAATTTGATAAAAATAAATCTAAAGAATGCCAGCTAGACTGTTAACGTCTTGGTTAAGTCAATTTTACAGTATACTTTTATTTTTTTGGATGTAGTCCATCTCTCAGTGGAGTGAAATAATGAAGAGGCAAAGAAACTCGTAGTCTGTTCCACTAGTTTAAAAAATATTGTTTAAATTAATCCATGCATGTTTCGAAGGGACATACCTTCATCTTCAGTGGAAAAATATACATGAGAAAAAAACTGATGACATTGCGAAGTAAGTCATAAGTTTCCTTCTCAGTTTATTTTTTCACTGAAGATGAAGGTGCTTGCGAAACATGTATGGATTAATTTAAATAATATTTATAAAACCAGTGGAGCTAACTATGAGTTTCTCTACCTCTGTATACTTTTATTTTATTGAACCTGCGTCCTGATTGGTACCTTAACACAATCTTAGGTTTATCCCGCCCCGATACACCTGTTAAAGTCAATTAATATGATGTAAGATTTCGCGGGAGAATTAGTTAGATTGCTCAAATAAGGGGAATGCGGGTCGACTGGCATTTTAATACATGTACTATCATCTATTTATCCTTTAAGGATTGTAAAGAAATCTGTAGTGTACGATTTTAAATAGTCCTATGGATTTAAAAAAAAATGTACATTTTTAAAATGATTAGAAAAGCTGTTAACATATTATCTCCTAAATGAATATTTTGAAGATAATAGCCATAGTTTTTTATGTGAATGGTTTCTATTCTAATATTTAAGAATTTTATTTCATTATACTTTAAGATAATATTCTAAACTCTATCTATAATGACGTAATGATCTTACAAGCAGCATAGATTCAATGTTTAAAATTTTACACACAAATGCAGTGAAATTATTAAAAAATTCCAGTATGTTAAATTGTGAAACGTTTATGATTAGTTTTATTTTGTAATTTCATATTAAAAGTACTGGTATTTTCGATACATAATTTGCTGTCAATTTGGTTAATGCTGTGATTTGTATAACGATGGCTTAGGCGCAATAGGTCGTAACCCTCAAAAAATTCGGTTTTGCGTTTTTAGCGCAATTCGATAATAGACGTCAATACTAATGTACCTTCAATAGATCGTAACCCTTATTACTGTATAAAACGCTCTTTTTTTGTTATTTCAAAAGGTCGTATGCCCAGCGAATGTAAAACCTAAACGCAATAGGTCGGAAGCCACTAAAATTACTTCTGGTGCAATAAGTCGTAACCCGAACCACCTGTTTTCTGTGATTAGCGCTCTACCAGAAGTTGCTCCAAATAAGTAGCTATTTGGTGTTTTTTTTGCCTACTTGTTAATATAATCGGAGGTAAGTGTATATTTTTATCGTTGACATAATAGATATCACGAGGTATACTATCTAAATCAATATATTATTGATTTATCAGTTGTAAAAAACCGCGAAATCGTAACATAACCTCAGTTTTATTTTATGGGTTACGACCTATTGCACTACTGTTTAATAGGTCGTAACCCACTTTGACCAGTCAATTCTTATAGTGATAATGACAATAATTATTTAGGCAAAGATGTAATGATTTTCAAATTAATGGTTTAATTATTCTTAAATTATCATTCTCATTTAAGTCTTTGCGTTGCAGGATGTCCCAACGATGTGCCCGTATAGTTTCTATGGCAACAGAAAAAAAATCCATACAGACAGATACTAGTAACAATAGCCTATCTGTAGCGGATAATAATAACATTCAGCTTTTCGCTGATCTTCAACCAAATACCTCCTACGAATTTTTGGTTTCTGATACAGGCATTTTACATAATAATTGCCTTACACCACTGGAACCAGTTAAAGTTGATTATTTTAATAATTTATCACAAAGACAAGATGTAGTACCTTATATTAGCGTTCACACTGATGACAACCTCCCAGTAGATCAGCAAGTAGAAGTTATATGTATAAATAATGAAATTCCTCAGTATTCAGATTCCGTAAATTTAGAACCACTAAAACCAGTAGAGACAATTCATTTCGGCAACAAACCCCAAGAAGAAATACCCCCAAATCATGAATTGGTAAATTTGGAGCAGATTCAATTACAGAACGAATTCACAGATGATATTTATTTAACTCAAGAGTCAAATTTAACTGCCTTAAATACAGACAACGCCTCTAAACACAACGAATTCACAGGAGATATTTCTTTAAGTCAAGAGTTAAATTTAACTGAAATAAATATAGACAACGCTCTCAAAGTATGCTTGGCGATAATGGTATAGAAGAAGAAAAGCAACACAAAGCCAAAAGGAGGAAAATCGGGGATCCAAATAATTGGGATAGAAACAAAAATAAAAAATTCAGAATGAGTGGAGAGAAGTATATGGGCTACACCAGAACCAACACAGGAGTTATAGAACACGACATTGAAAGGCCTGCTCGCAAGATGGGTGATCCATGCATGTGTAACAGTAAATATAAATGTAAAAGTTTTTTGGACAACAATAGACAGGAAATTTTTGACAGATTTTGGACTTTAACATGGGAACAAAAGAAAATGTATGTAAGAAATTTAGCTCAATACATCGAGAAGAAAAGAAGCTATACTGCTGATATTTCTAGACGAACAGGGACCATTCTTTATAATCTGCAGCTTGATATAAACAAATTGCCAGTTTGCAAGCGTATGTTTATGTCTACTCTTGGAATTGGCGAAAGAATGATAAGGAATTGGCTCACTGAAACAGTACAGCATGGAATGCCGTTGCCAAAGAATAAAAAGGATAAAACCAAAAAACAAATAGATGATGCAGACAGAATTAAATTTGCAACAGATATTATTAACCGTTTGCCAAAGCTACCGTCTCATTACTGCCGAAAATATTCAAATAAACTTTACCTTGAAGAACGTTTTAATAACAAGACAGATATATATAACGTTTACACAGAGGAATGCATTAAAAATAATAAGTTACAATTGTCAATATTTACGTTTAATAAAATTCTACAAGATAATAACGTATCCATACATCAACCCAAAAAGGATCAATGCGATCTGTGTTGTTCAAATAAAGTCGGACAAGTTAATGATGAGATATACAAGAATCACTTAATTGATAAAGATAAAGCGCGAGCAGAGAAAGAAAGAGACAAGGCTGATGCGCTGGAAGAACGATGTTACACTATGACGATGGACGTTCAAGCGGTTCAGTTATGCCCTAAATTATTTGCTAGTAAGTTGTACTTTAAAAGGAAGCTTCAGGTTCATAATTTTACAATATATAATATTGCGACACACAAATCTGACAACTACTGCTGGAATGAAAGTGAGGGACAGCTAGTTTCATCAGTGTTTACAACATGTATTATGGATTATCTGAATCAACATTGCCTAGAAGAGCGAAGGCCAATAATTATTTATTCCGATAATTGCGGATACCAAAATAAAAATGTAACACTGGCAAATGCACTATTATCCTTTTCCGTACGAAACGGTATAATGATATATCAGAAGTACTTAGAGAAGGGTCACACTCAAATGGAGTGTGACTCTACTCATGCACTTATCGAGCGAAAGTTGAAGAACAAAGAAATTCACATACCCAGTCGATACTCCCTAGCAATAAAAGAAGCCAGACGGAAGCCATTTCCTCTCGATGTTCATTACGTCACACATGATTTTTTTATGAAATATGACGATAAAAATAAATATACTTACCAATCAATACGACCTGGACGAATCGTAAATGATGCAAAAGTATCTGAAGTAAAAACTTTTAAATATTCTCCAGAAGGAAAAATATTTTACAAATTAAACTATAATGATGATTACGTTGAATTGCCATGCCGCTCAAACACACAAAATATCAGCAATGATCCTCCATCTAGGTTATACAACGACAGAATTAAAATAACAAAGACAAAATTTAAGGACTTACTAGAACTTACTTCAGTATTGCCACAAGAAGTAAAGGCCTTTTACTCAAATTTACCATATAATTCGGAAGATGATTTTGATGAGATTCAGGAACATGAAGAAACACAAGAAACAAACGATGAAGCAACGACAACACAAAAAATAAATAGCGGAAATCCCAGTACAAAAAAGAAAACCACAAAGCCAAATTCTACAAATCGATCAAAAAAGTTTACACAAGAAACAAAAGATAAAGCCACGACAACACAAAAAATAAACAGCGAAAAAATCAGTACCAAAAAGAAAACTACGATGTCAAACTCTACAAAAGGAGAGAAAAAGCGGCAGTCGAAGGGGCGAAACAAATGATTTTACCTTACAGATAATAATCTCTTTTGACGTTATAACAAAATAACTTTCAAAGTATGTGTTCAGAGGCGTTTTATTTTGTTTAAAATAAGTTTTTTTTAAGTTTGATTTTTTCAAAATAATTTATGTTAAAATGTTGTTTTAAAAACATATTTTTCATGTTCTTTATAATGTTACAATAAATATCCTTTGACATTATAATGAAATAGCCTAAGAAATAAGTGTTCAGTTGTATTTAATTTTTTTAAATAAATATTTTTATAATGATTTTCTAAGATAAAATGTTTTATTCAACATTGTCTTAGTATACTAATTGGTCGTAAGCCATACATTTGTGCTAAATCCTTTAATTTAAATATGTAAATATGACGTAACTGACAAAAGGAGAGATTGCAATAGAGCGTATCCCACAAAAAACAATAATACGAAAGGTAATTCAAAAATACATCCATAAAATATTTTTCTGGTTGTTTTAGTTAAAATAATTGACCAATATATTATCAAACATTGTCATGAATAATCTATCTGTGAAGTTTTTTATGTCTCCTGTAAAATTTACTATTTTGGGCATACGACCTATTGCGCCTAAGCCATCGATAAGTAACATGACAAATATCATGTATCAAATCCAATAATCAAACGCGTCAATTAGGAGCAAAAGTACCAGCATAAAAGTTGTGCAAAACAACAGTCATAGAATATACATTACCATTATTATCCTTGACGTAGTGTAGAGCAACTCCTTCATCTCCACCATCGCAGCCGTCGTTATTTTTATCACAGTCAATTAACTGTTGTTCACTGAATGATAGCATTTCGTTGTTTTTAAGGTAGTAGTAACTCTCCAGGACACCAGTCTAAAAACATTTATTAACCAAAAACATACTATATTTAGTCTAGAATCTATCTAAGAATATATTTTTGTTCAATTTTTTCCTATTCGTTCGCTGCTCGAGAGGACTTAACGCTTAAGGTGGGATCTGAACCACGTCCTCGGTAATACATTGCGCACAAGGGCTATCAACCCTTGGTTTCTCGCATTGTGGTATGGCCTACTGATTGGAGAGCACGTACCGTCCCCCACGAGATATCCGATCTCATCGGGCATGGTTACCGGCGTGAATGATGTATGAATTGGGGATGATTTCACTCATCCCTATTTTTTGCAAGATGCCGGACAGCAACGCCCTGACTACCACTAAAATCCACCGAGTGCGAATCTGTTTCCCGGTCGCGGGTTCGGACCACCCTATTAATCATTACATTCTAAGCAAATTTTATAGAAGATCTTTGTCTGACAGTTTTTGAGATATTTGGCAAATGCATGGCGATGAAATAATCCATATAATTTTTTTACATTAGCTCTTGGACTAAAAAAAATTCTAACCGAAAAGCTAGAAGATAAGATCATCAGTCTCAAAAATATTTCAAACTCGGCATAACATTTACAGGATGGTCACAATTCAGCGTTCATTGTGAAAGAATTCAACCATTAAAAACGTTCTTATTTTAAATGGAAGACCCTGTATATTTTTATTTAATTTGACAACAAATTAGTTGTTCTCTATAAATAGTATTTACAGTTTCTATGCCCATATCGTTTCGTTCGTTTCTTTACCATAGCGTGTCCTCAAAAAATCCATTTTTTCCGAAAATAATATCTTTAATAATATTAACCCATTTACGCCTACGGTCCTTTTAAAAGGACTTTAAAAAGAAACCTATACTTTTCTAATTCAGCTGACGGTTTCAAGATGTCGCCAGTGTCATACTAGATTTAGATGACCTCTTAAACAAGATCAATCGCGATCGTTAGAAATTTGTTAAGTTTTGGATCGATAGTGACGGTTTAAAAACACTGTGTTTCTAGTGATTTTGCAATGAGTAAGTCAAGGTACGATATGTTAAAACTCGTTTATTTTTTACCTTTTTATATATTTGTGGTTATATTTTACACTTCTGGGTCAATCCAGGGTCGTTCAATTGAACGAGTCTTTTAAAAGGACGTAAAAGGACCGCTGTTTTTTCTAAAACTGGAAATTAAAAATTTTTTTAATGATTTTTTCTCGACTTATGAGACCTTCTATTAACCATTTTTAAGAAAAAAATATACAAAATCGGAAAAAAAAAGTTTCAGGGTCAAATGGGTTAAAAATATTAAGACATGCAAACCTTAAAAGGGGCCAGATCACCGTTTGTAAAAAATGTATATGGAACTTTTACGTAAAAATATGGTGAAACGCCATCGACATGGCAACAAACACTGTTGCCTTCTATTGTTATATCACAAATCTTAAAAGGGGCCAGGTCATCGTTTGTAAATGTATGTGAAACTTTTATGTAAAAATATGGTGGAACGCCATGAATGTGGCAACAAACACTGTTGCCTTCTCTTGTTATACCACAAACCTTAAAAGGGGCCAGATCATCGTTTGTAAATGTATGTCGAACTTTTACGTAAAAATATGGTGGAACGCCATGTACATGGCAACAAACACTGTTGCTTTCTCTTGTTATATCACAAATCTTAAAAGGGGCCAGGTCATCGTTTGTAAATGTATGTGAAACTTTTATGTAAAAATATGGTGGAACGCCGTGGACATGGCAACAAACCTGTTGCCTTCTCTTGTTATATCACAAACCTTAAAAGGGGTCAGATCATCGTTTGTAAATGTATGTGGAATTTTTACGTCAAAATTTGGTGCAACGCCAATAAGAGTGGGCAACAAACACTGTTGCCCACTCTTAATACCACAAACCTTAAAAGGGGCCAGATCATCGTTTGTAAATGTATGTGGAACTTTCACTGTTGCCTTCTCTTGTTAACTCTCATCTGGCGACAGGGAGTCATAGCGGGTGCACTGACAGTACGCTTATTCATGTGACGCAAGTAAGGACATACGTCTCAATTGTCTCGAGTGAGTTTGATTATCCCGCCGAAAAAAATAACCTTAGTTATTCGACTTGACTTTGTTCGTTGTTCTTTTATTTTGTCTGTTTGTTTAGTTAAAATTAGTTTCAATAATGGAACAACAAGTTGTAAAATGTGACAAATGAGACCTTTTCTAGACATTCAAGTTTAAAGAGATATTAAAAAGCATTCATTCTAGCAATGATGTGGTTCTGAAGACTTACAATTACAAATCCATAGAGTGCCACAAGTAGTTTTCGTACCTGAAACACTTAATATTTCATCAAAAAACCCATAATCCCCCGAATAGATCTGTGGAAATTAATCCAAATTTAGCTTTTAAGTGTTGTTTATGTCAATGCCAAAAGGCAACAAGAGCGCATTTGGGTTTGTAGGTAGTTTCGTTACTACGTCTACGTCGTCCTGTGTCATTCCTTACAACAAGGGAGTGGAACCACAGAGACGACTTTTTTCAACGAAAATTTAAAAAAAAAAATTCAAATTCACGGATGGTATTGTCTTATTTGTGGGTTTATGGAAAAAAATTATTCCTCATAAAAACTCCTGCTAATTGTGCCGAAACGACCCAAGAGCATATTATTTCCTCAAATTTATATACCGGGTGTTCAGAATTTAGAGAAATATGAACAATAACTGGGAACAAAGTACCCTTATTAGGTGTAAAGATACGATAAAAAGTAAATAGTAAAAGTTGTTGGGGTTGAAAAGCTACACCTCAAATCAATATTTTGACCTATTGCCTAAATGTACAGGGACTGACATTTTTCATTTTATTTTTTTTCCTTTGAAACGGCCGAATTCGAAAAACGTATACTACGAAGCTTTTAGAGAGTAATACTAATAGAGTAATCACTCGGTATATAAATTTGAGAATTAATATAATATGCGCTTTTTGTTCGATGAGCACAAGCAGGAGTATTTATAAAGAATACATTTTTTTCATAAACCCACAAATAAAAAATTTTTCTTCTCCGGTTGGTAGTCAATCGGTGGACACACTATATATATATTTATTTTCTACGTCTAAAAATATAAATTACTGGTTAAAAGTAACACTCGTATATTTCACTTGCTCTTCATAAGACTTTGTCTTAAATGGAAAATTTTGCAAGCACTTCTGCGCTTTGTAAATAACCTGTTTCTGATACTTTGATATATTTTTCAAACAAATAGAATTATTACTACTACACAAGTCTATTTCAATTGGAATTCCATTAAGCATGGATGTAAATTGGCGCATGGTGTGAGCATAATAGAATTGCTTTGAATGCTGGAAAGTGTCATGTTATGCGTTTTTATCGCCTCAGAAATTCTGTAAGATTTCCTTAATACCTCAATGGGGAATCCAAGGACACGGTTAGGGATTTGGGTGTCACTCTTGAGAGTTCTCTTTCCTTCATCCCACATGTTAGCAACATAGCAAAGCCTTGCATATGCTGGGTTTTATGAACAGAGCTACTCAAGATTTTCGTGGCACAAACTCTATTAAACTGTTATACTGTGCCCTGGTCAGGTCCTGTTTGGAGTACTGCTCTAGTGTATGGTCTCCTTATACAGTCCACATTCGTAGCCTTGAAAGTATACAGCACAAATTCTTACCTTATATTTCCTTTAAAAGCAATTTTGTATCCGATTACCAGATCTTACAATCCCAACTAAACTTGTTATCCCTTGAAACCAGACGTCAACATAGAGATGTATACAGTTAGGACGTAAAGTAAGGAATAAATTCATTATCTCGCAAACTACAATTTTTTTAAAAAATCGCTCGGACCCTTCGATTTTGTTTTTCGAACGCGCATATTCTGACATAAAATGTAGATATACAGGGTGTTGCAAATAAGAGTGACACAAAAAATCTTTTTTTTCTTAAATAGAACCCACTGTATATTATTGCATGTACGGATTCTTCGGAAAATCCTAAACATTTTTCATGTAGCATGTGCTATACCTTAGCCCAAGCGTTTTGGAGTTATTCTCATTCAAAATTTGAAAATCAGATATTTCGCAATCAATCAAGACTTGCATTGATTCATGCACGCTGAGGAAAACCTGTAGTCAGCATGCTTGAAGCGCAAGAAAAGTCAAGTAGGCTTTGGAGTTATGATGCAAGAACCAAAAGAATTAATGTCAATAGTTACTGTTATTGTCAGTTTTATGTGTATTTTCCTAACGTTTTACTAGTTTTCAAAAGACTCATTTCGTTTTTTCATAACTAAATTAAATTAAAATGCGGCTCACTGAGAAACAGCGCATAGAGGTTTTGATGATGATGAGCTATGGTGATAGGGTTAGAACACAGCAAGAAACTTGTGAGTTATTTAATCAACACAAACAACACGAACAAACCCCAATCGTCCGCCAATATCACAATCAACAGTAAGCAAAATTGAGTACAAGTTTAGGCAATTCGGTCATGTTGATGAAAATCAACAATTAGAAGTCTTACTGGCAGTTCAAGATAACCAGCATGTGGTGTCTAGGCAGGTAGCAAGTGACGTGGATATTGGAAAAACACCAGTTCTTAAAATACTGCATACAAATAAATACCATCCTTATAAAATGCAAGTTCTCCAAGAACTTTTGGAAAGGGACTTTGAGAGGCGCCTTGAATTTTGTGAGCGTTTACAAGATAAATGTGTTTCGTAAGCAGAAATTTTGTAAAAAATATAATTTTTTCCGATAAGTCCACATTTTGCTTGAATGGTGACGCAAATACCCAAAAATTATCGATATTGGTCCGAAATAAATCCACACTGGATGAGGGAAGGACACACACAATTTAATCAAAAGATCAATGTGTGGGCTGGCGTTGTCGATGACTTTGTTATAGGGCCTTTCTTTTTTGACGGAAATTTAACAGGCGAGAGATACTTGAGTTTTTTAGAACAAGAACTTGGCCACCCTTTTTCCTGAGTTAGAACGTCCCGATTTGCCACATCATAATATCCGGTTGCAACAAGATGGTGCTCCCCCACATTTCGCTGTGGGAGTTCGTACATATTTGGACGACACTTTTCCAAACAGGTGGATTGGAAGAGGTTGTTTTATTGAGTGGCCGCCAAGGTCACCCGATTTAACACCACTCGACTTTTTTATATGGGGATACCTTAAGGGAAAAGTATTCAAAAGCCAGCCTGCAAATTTAGATGATTTAAAAGATCGCATCCGCCAAGAAATTCGGCAAATTACACCCCAAATGGTTCGAAATGTTCAGCGAGAATTTGTAGATCGGTTAGGCTATTGTCAGTTGACCAACGGAAGACACTTCGAACATTTACTTTAGAAAAATTATTTTTAAGTTCACCTAACTGTTTTTTCGATAAATAAGACATTTTTAAAATAATTTTATTCTTTGTTTTCTCCATGACTTTTTCCACTTTTCAAATTTTGAATGAGAATAACTCCAAAACGCTCGGGCTAAGGTATATCACATGCTACATGAAAAATGTTTAGGATTTTCCGAAGAATCCGTACATGCAATAATAAACAGTGGGCTCTATTTAAGAAACATTTTTTTTTTGTGTCACTCTTATTTGCAATATCTACATTTTATGTCAGAATATGCGCGTTCGAAAAACAAAATCGAAGGGTCCGAGCGATTTTTTAAAAAAATTGTAGTTTGCGAGATAATGAATTTATTCCTTACTTTACGTCCTCACTGTAGATCATGTCACTTGAAGTAAAATAATTTAACGAGAATAAAGATTTTATTGATTTATTTTGGAGTTGATATTTTATTCTCTGATCCAATTCCAATACAAATAAAAATCCTCTCTTTATAATATATTATTTTTTGCGAGCAGATATAAAGACGCCGGTTTGTAAAATAACTAGAGCGATGCCGCCCTGGCGGTGTCGTACTTGATTGGACTGTAAAGAAGCCGGCTCGTCAAATAAATGGTTGACTGCAGCTCTGGCGGTAACTTCTTTATGTTTTCATATCTATCATAAGTGGTGTTAAACAGTTTAATAAATACTTTTACCAAGTAAAATTAAACTGTTTAATTTTGAACTTATATATCGGCCCGCGAATAACTAAATGCAAAACACCTTGTCGAGTGCAATTTACGAGATTCTTAATCATTTTTGAAACGGTTGGTTATCACTATAATGTATGTGAAACTTTTACGTAAAAATATGGTGAAACGCCATGGACATGGCAACAAACACTGTTGCCTTCTCTTGTTATACCATAAACCTTAAAAGGGGCAACATCATCGTTTGTAAATGTATGTTGAACTTTTACGTAAAAATTTGATGCAATGCCGTGGACATGGCAACAAACGCTGTTGCCTTCTCTTGTTATACCACAAATCTTAAAAGGGACAAGATCATCGCTTGTAAATGTATGTGGAACTTTTACGTAAAAATATGGTGGAACGCCATGGACATGGCAACAAACACTGTTGCCTTTTCTTGCTATACAAACAAACACTGTTGCTTTCTCTTGTTATACCACAAACCTTAAAAGGGGCCAGATCATCGTTTGTAAATGTATGTGGAACTTTCAAGTAAAAATATGGTGCAACGCCATGTACATGGCAACAAACACTGTTGCCTTCTCTTGTTATACCACAAACCTTAAAAGGGGCCAGATCATCGTTTGTAAATGTATGTGGAACTTTTACGTAAAAATATGGTGCAACGCCATGTACATGGCAACAAACACTGTTGCCTTCTCTTGTTATATCACAATCCTTAAAAGGGGCCAGATCATCGTTTGTAAATGTATGTGGAACTTTTACGTAAAAATATGGTGCAACGCCATGTACATGGCAACAAACACTGTTGCTTTCTCTTGTTATACCACAAACCTTAAAAGGGGTCAGATCATCGTTTGTAAATGTATGTGGAACTTTTACGTAAAAATATGGTGCAACGCCATGTACATGGCAACAAACACTGTTGCTTTCTCTTGTTATACCACAAACCTTAAAAGGGGCCAGATCATCGTTTGTAAATATGTGTGAAACTTTTACGTAAAAATATGGTGCAACGCCATGTACGTGGCAACAAACACTGTTGCTTTCTCTTGTTATAGCACAAACCTTAAAAGGGGCCAGATCATCGTTTGTAAATGTATGTGGAACTTTTACGTAAAAATATGGTGCAACGCCATGTACATGGCAACAAACACTGTTGCCTTCTCTTGTTATACCACAAACCTTAAAAGGGGCCAGATCATCGTTTGTAAATGTATGTGGAACTTTTACGTAAAAATATGGTGCGTTGCCATGTACATGGCAACAAACACTGTTGCCTTCTCTTGTTATACCACAAACCTTAAAAGGGGCCAGATCATCGTTTGTAAATGTATGTGGAACTTTTACGTAAAAATATGGTGCAACGCCATGTACATGGCAACAAACACTGTTGCTTTCTCTTGTTATACCACAAACCTTAAAAGGGGCCAGATCATCGTTTGTAAATATGTGTGAAACTTTTACGTAAAAATATGGTGGAACGCCGTGGACATGGCAACAAACACTGTTGCCTTCTCTCGTTATACCACAAACCTTAAAAGGGCCAGATCATCGTTTGTAAATGTATGTGGAACTTTTACGTAAAAATATGGTGGAACGCCGTGTACATGGCAACAAACACTGTTGCCCTCTCTTGTTATACCACAAACCTTAAAAGGGGCCAGATCATCGTTTGTAAATATATGTGGAACTATTACGTAAAAATATGGTGCAACGCCATGTACATGGCAACAAACACTGTAGCCTTCTCTTGTTATACCACAAACCTTAAAAGGGGCCAGATCATCGTTTGTAAATGTATGTGGAACTTTCACGTAAAAATATGGTGAAACGCCATCGACATGGCAACAAACACTGTTGCCTTCTATTGTTATATCACAAATCTTAAAAGGGGCCAGGTCATCGTTTGTAAATGTATGTGAAACTTTTATGTAAAAATATGGTGGAACGCCATAGACATGGCAACAAACACTGTTACCCACTCTTGTTATACCACAAACCTTAACCCTTTGCGCCCTAGTGGTTTCTCTATGAAACCACTTACTAAAATATTTATTTCTACTTTCCTGGTGGCATTCTCGCGAAACCATACGTAGGAAAGCTCCGCCTACTTTTCCCTTTCTTCAAATAGTGCATCGCTATTCAGCACATTTGGATATTTTTGACAGTTAGTAATATATTATTAATTGATCCGGCAGTAAGTGCACGTGCTTACATATTTGTTCAGTTTTTTGGCGTTTTTACAGTCATGACAGGTAAGTTTTTGTATTTTTTAGTATAGTATAATGTTACTTGAACTTGTTAATATGGTTTCATTACAGTTTTTTATAATTTAATAATTATTATTGGCGTAAACAAACGTCGGTTTCATGCCAAAACCAGTAGGAATCTGTGGTATATCATTTTATCAAGCTGTTATTTTGAGGATATTGACATATTTTATTAGTACATGCGAATTTTGTGTTTAGCTAGCCTTTTAAATATTAATTGTAAGCGGTGTTAATATTTGTGGATATAAAAATTTGATCTTTATAAAAAAATATTATTTTTGTTTTCAGAAAAAAAGATGTATCTTTTCAAAGATCTAGAAAAAATGGGATCTGAGGATGTTTTCACCTTGCTGGAAGATCTTCCTTCAGATAATGAATCAATTGTCAGTAATGATGATCAGGAGCAGCTGGAAAATATGACTATTGATGACAATTCTGATTTATTGGACCTAAATGACATTCCCATTATTTTCGCCGATGATATGGATCAAAACATCATCAACGTCGACGACGCCGACGATGATAGTGACATAGAGATGAATGAAACCCTGGCCGTAATAAGACGTAGAGAGCTGGCTAAGCATACTATTTGGACAAATTCGATAGAAAATTGCGTACAAAACAAAAAAACATTTTCCGAAACAAGTGGCCCGAGTATTCCAGATAACTTGGAATCACCTACAGATGTATTCTTTCATATATTTCCCCCGAACCTAATTGAAAAAATTGCATTTCAGACCAACCTTTATGCATTACAACAGAGTGGCGGAGACCCGAATACTTTTATGCCCACCAACTCAAATGAGATAAAAATATTTGTTGGGATAAATATTCTAATGGGTGTAAAGAAGCTGCCAAGTTACAGTGATTACTGGTCGTCAAGGCCAGAACTAAGGGATCATTTTATTAGCGCAGCTATGACAAGAGACAGATTTGCGTGGCTTTTGGGCCATATTCACTTAGCTGATAATTCTGTTATGCCGCCCAGAGGATCCGATAATTTTGACAAACTTTACAAAGTTCGATTATTGTTGAACACACTAACTGAAACGTTCGGAGCATCATATAAACCTTCTAAGAACCAAAGCATAGACGAATCCATGATCCGTTTCAAGGGGCGCAGTACTTTGAAACAATTTATGCCACTCAAACCAATAAAGCGTGGCTACAAAGTCTGGATAAGGGCAGATGAATCAGGCTACGTTTGCCAGTTTCAGATATATAGCGGAAAAGTTAATGATGTTGCTGAAAAGGAATTAGGAGCTCGCGTGGTCAAAGATTTAACCAGAGACTTGGCGGGAAAAGGACACAATGTTTATTTTGATAATTTTTTTAATTCTGTAAACCTACAAAAAGATCTGCAGGCTGTCCTTATTTATGCATGTGGTACAGTCAGAAATAACAGAAAAGGCCTTCCCGATGATATAAAACCAGATAAGGAACTAATTCAAAGAGGAGATTTAGACTGGCGTGTCAGCAGAGATGGTCTGATTTTCCTCAAGTGGAAGGATAGAAAAGTGGTATATTTTCTTGGTAACCATCAGAACCCTTTAGAAGGCAGCACCGTTCCAAGAAAAGAAAAAGATGGTACTTCAAAAGCTATTAATTGTCCAATCATGGTAAAAGATTATAACGCCCATATGGGCTATGTTGATAAAATGGACATGCTTAAATCTATTTACGAAATTGATCGCAAATCAAAAAAATGGTGGCATCGAATACTATGGTACTTTGTCGATGTCTGTGTTGTAAATTCGTTTATAATTTTCAAACAACGAACAAACTCCAATATACCAAGTCTAAAAATATTTAGACTGTCTGTAGCGACGGGCTTGATTGGAGTAGGGCAAACACTACGTTCTAGAGCACCACCCAAAGTTATAAACCATTTTAAACGTACAGTACCTTTTGAGATAAGATATAACCAATGTTCTCATATGCCAGTTTATTCAAAATCAAGACGATGCGCTTTTTGCAGCAGTACCCAGGAACCCCATAGGACAAGATGGACATGTAGCACTTGCGATGTAGGATTATGCCTAAATGATAGAAACAATTGTTTCCAAACGTACCACCAAATTTAGTACCTACTAGACATAAAAATAAGATTTGTGTAAGTTTTATAAATAAAGATTTTTGTATTTACCACCCATTTTATTCCCTAGTGGTTACGTTCCGAAACCATATCCTGGAATCAAAAGCATATTCCAGATGGAAAAAATTATCTTAAATATATTATATATTTAACTCTCTGCCACCATAATATTTAGAAAAAAAAAGTATTAAAAGAAAAAAATAATTTCGGGGGCAAAGGGTTAAAAGGGGCCAGATCATCGTTTGTAAATGTATGTGGAACTTTCACGTAAAAATATGGTGAAACGCCATCGACATGGCAACAAACACTGTTGCCTTCTCTTGTTATACCACAAACCTTAAAAGGAGTCGGATCATCGTTTGTAAATGTATGTGGAATTTTTAAGTCAAAATATGGTGGAACGCCATGTACATGGCAACAAACACTGTTGCCTTCTCTTGTTACACCACAAACCTTAAAAGGGGCCAGATCATCGTTTGGAAATGTATGTGGAACTTTTACGTAAAAATATGGTGAAACGCCATCGACATGGCAACAACCACTGTTGCCTTCTCTTGTTATACCACAAACCTTAAAAGGGGCCAGATCATCGTTTGTAAATGTATGTGGAACTTTTATGTCAAAATATGGTGGAACGCTATGTACATGGCAACAAACACTGTTGCCTTCAGTGCAGACAATTAAGATGTTTCTATGGACAGTTGTCTTCGTCACCTTCTGAAAGGCATTCTTTTCTGGGTGAAAAAATTGTTTTATTTCCTAGAGCCTGTTATTACCTATACTGCCCTGCTAAGACTAGTCGCCCAAATGCAAAATTAAGCTTCTTGAGATGTGTTTACATCTCTCTCTTGGATTGGGACCATTGAATGGGTCTATAGGCATGGCGCCTAGATTACTGCACGTTATTCAGTGAAATATAAGAAGCGCCAAAGAAAATTTCGATAAATTAATACTACTCATTGAACAGGATAAGCTAACATACTGTGACGTGTTTGTTTTGACAGAATATTTTAAATTGGATGCATGTAATCTTTACACTATTCCGGGCTATAATACATACTACAATCAATACTTTAATCGAAATGACGGGATTCTCATATTAAACCCCGAAGTTAATCATTCAAAATTGCAAAAATCAAAAAAATGTTGAGTAGAATCACCCTCGAGCTTTGTGGTTTCTCTTTTGGTATATCTGCAGTTTACAAATCACCTAAAGCAAATGATCGATTCTTTCTTGATGATCTGTGCGAACATTTTTCAGGCATCTCAAACAGTATGGTCGAAATTTTTACAGGCTACATTAACATAAACCTAAAAACAATAAACGATCCAATTGTACATGAATATCTTTGTTTCTTAGGAAGATTTGGTTATGTATCTTATATTCATAATACCACGAGATATGATACCGAAACTTGATCATTGTTTATTAAAAATAAAACCAAACAGCTTTCTCTTTTGTCATGCATTTTGGATACCTACATTACAGACCATTACCCAATAATGATTAATGCTACGGAACACAGTTCTTCCAAGCAAAAAGACCTATAAGAACCATTAATGAACATCCAACAAATAATTGATTATGAAATTTAAACAAAGCCTCTCCGCAGACAGCTGGGCTCAAGTTTTTGAATACACTGATCCTAATAATGCAACAGAAGTCTTTATATCACATTTGTTGAATTCTATCGAACAGTCTAAAAGTCTTGAAACTAACATAAAAACTAACAAAAAAATCCAACAGTGGATAAGAAATGGATTAATTTCCTCAATAAAACACAGAGATAACCTAAAGAGGAAATTGTTAAAAAATCCAAATCCATTACTTGAATCTGAATATAAAACTTATCGAAACAGCCTTAACAAATTAATAAAGAAAATGATTAGTATGAAAGAAATAACGGAAAATAGAAACAATATAATAAAATCTATAAAACAATTAACAAGTTAACAGGACATGAGAAGGTAAAAAGTAACAATCAGTTAAAAATTTTAAAAAATGATGATACAGAGTTTGAGAGTGAAATGGAAATGATATATTTTTGTAACAATTACTTTATAAATGTGGGGACAGGACTAGAAAAGATGATTACTGTACCAGACAGACCTTTTCAACTAACCAATGGTTTGGATTGTTCTATATTTTTGAGCCCTGTCTCAGAGGCAGAGATTATTACCCATATATAATTAAAAACTTCACTTAAGTATAACCCCTCCTCTAATACATTATTAACTTAATTTTTAAAACATCGATTATTACCCCAGTACACAAATCAGGACCAACAAATAAGATTCAGAATTACCGCCCTATCAGTCTTATAAGTAACCTTGCAAAAATTTTTGAGAAGGCATTAAAGTAGAGACTGGTTAATTTTTTCTGTAACGAAAACGTATTATCAGGAAACCAATTTGATTTCACTGAGGGTGTTAGTACCACCGATGCTATACAACTCCTTACATCTAAAATATCCACAAATATGGATGACAGTTGCAAGACAATTGTTGTCTTTATAGATCTCGCAAAGGCGTTCGACACTGTGCCTCATAAAAAGATATATATAATAAATAGATATCTTAGAACATTATGGGATCAGAGGTACTGCGCGGAGAGTTTTTGAAAATTATTTGTTGGTCTGATCTCAATAAACCAAAATTAATAATTTGACCAGTAGCCCAGAAACAATTAAAACCGGCATACCTCAAGGAACAATTCTGGGATCTATCCTCTTTATTACCTACATCAATTCATTGCTTAACATGCAACTTGAGGGTGAAACTACATATGCTGATGACACGGCCTTAATATTTAAAGGGGCAACGTGGGAGGAAACTAAACACCGTGTAAGATTAGGGTTCATCAAAGTGAAAAAATGGCTTGACCATTTTAAATTCTCCCTGAATATCCAAAAAACGCAGTATATAGCTTTTTCCCCAAAAATAACAAATAGATCATCTTTTGATTGTATAAGTATTAATGATAGAGATGTGATACGATCATGTAGTCAAACAAAATATCTTGGAGTGGTTGTAGATCAAAATCTTAAGTGGGCACATCACATCAATAATGTACCGTCAAAGGTTCGCAAGTTGGTGTATAAATTCTATATCCTGAGGGAAATATTGAATACCAAATTAGCTAGTTTGATCTACAAATCCTTGGTGGAATCTGTGCTGCGTTATGGTATCGTGGTTTGGGGAGGGACCTATAAGGTGATTCATAAAAAAAGTAAACTATATACTACCAGTCTATTATATAATGCGAAAATTTTTAACGTACAAAAATTGAATATCTTATCAACTTGTATTTATATGTATAAAAATGGAAAAAAAGAAATAGATCATGTTCATCAAACAAGAAAAAATGTAAATAGACACTTAAAAATACCAGTTAGTCATAAAACTTTAAATCTAAAATCTTTTAATCATTTGGCTCCAAGATTGTATATAATTTTACCTACGACTATTAGAAGTATAAATTGAGTTAAGAGTTTTAGTAATAAGTGCAGAATGTTTATATTCGAGAATGCTGAAGTATTTGAAAGAGCACATAACTCACTTACAGGGAGATATAACATATAAATTGTAATGTAATGATTTATTAAAGATTAAGAAGTATAGTATTTTGTTGCACAAACAGTCATTTAGTTGCCCAGGTGCAAAAATAAAAGTAGTGTTATATTAGACAATCAGTAACTATAATTTGTAAAATAATATCTATTAAAAGAAAGCAGTAATATATATCTATATCTATCTACCTTATATTTTTATAATACAGGGTGATTCACGACGAACTTGCATTAGAACTTTATGGAGAACTACGGAACATATGTTTCTGAAACTTCGAGGATTTAGGTTTATCGATACGCTCTCTTTAACTAAAATAGTCACATGTTCCTGTCATTTCCGGTTATACCGGAAGTAGCTCTCAACTTCTGTTTTTTAAATACAACATGGTATAGTATTTTTTCAAATGTGGAAGAAAATTGATTGCTTGAAAATACAACTTTCTAAAGCGGTTATTCATTGAATTAATAAATGAAATGCAGTTTATTATTTTAAATTGTTCTTAATTTAATGATTTAAATATTATTATTTTTTTTAAAGTAACACGGAAACAAATTTATAAAGTTGAGTGAAATTAAAATTGTGTTTGAAAATTATAATATTTTTTTAATAAATGTTCAATTTCAATCTCTCATACGAAATACAGAATGCTGGCAATCACTTCGAACATTTATTAAACAAATGTTTAATTTCACTTAAGTTTATAAACTTGTTTCCCTGTTACTTTTTAAAAAAATAATATTTAAACCATTAAATTTAAAAAAATTTAAAATAATCAACTTCATTTTAGTTACAAATTTATGAAGGAACGCTTTGGAAAGTTTTTTTGCCACATTCATGGCGGTCCACCATATTTTTACGTAAAAGTTCCACATACATTTGCAAACGATGATCTGGCCGCTTTTAAGTTTTGTGGTATAACAAGAGAAGGCAACAGTGTTTGTTGCCACGTTCATAGCGTTCCACCATATTTTTACGTAAAAGTTTCACACACATTTACAAACGATGATCTGGCCCCTTTTAAGGTTTGTGGTATAACAAGAGAAGGCAACAGTGTTTGTTGCCACATTCATGGCGTTCCACCATATTTTTACGTAAAAGATTCACACACATTTGCAAACGATGATCTGGCCGCTTTTAAGGTTTGTGGTATAACAAGAGAAGGCAACAGTGTTTGTTGCCACATTCATGGCGTTTCACCATATTTTCACGTAAAAGTTTCACATACATTTGCAAACGATGATCTGGCCGCTTTTAAGGTTTGTGGTATAACAAGAGAAGGCAACAGTGTTTGTTGCCACGTTCATGGCGTTCCACCATATTTTTACGTAAAAGTTTCACACACATTTACAAACGATGATCTGGCCCCTTTTCAGGTTTGTCGTATAACAAGAGAAGGCAACAGTGTTTGTTGCCACATTCATGGCGGTCCACCATATTTTTACGTAAAAGTTCCACATACATTTGCAAACGATGATCTGGCCGCTTTTAAGTTTTGTGGTATAACAAGAGAAGGCAACAGTGTTTGTTGCCATGTTCATGGCGTCCCACCATATTTTTACGTAAAAGTTTCACACACATTTACAAACGATGATCTGGCCCCTTTTAAGGTTTGTGGTATAACAAGAGAAGGCAACAGTGTTTGTTGCCACATTCATGGCGTTCCACCATATTTTTACGTAAAAGTTTCACACACATTTGCAAACGATGACCTGGCCGCTTTTAAGGTTTGTGGTATAACAAGAGAAGGCAACAGTGTTTGTTGCCACATTCATGGCGTTTCACCATATTTTCACGTAAAAGTTTCACATACATTTGCAAACGATGATCTGGCCGCTTTTAAGGTTTGTGGTATAACAAGAGAAGGCAACAGTGTTTGTTGCCACATTCATGGCGTTTCACCATATTTTCACGTAAAAGTTTCACATACATTTGCAAACGATGATCTGGCCGCTTTTAAGGTTTGTGGTATAACAAGAGAAGGCAACAGTGTTTGTTGCCACGTTCATGGCGTTCCACCATATTTTTACGTAAAAGTTTCACACACATTTACAAACGATGATCTGGCCCCTTTTCAGGTTTGTCGTATAACAAGAGAAGGCAACAGTGTTTGTTGCCACATTCATGGCGGTCCACCATATTTTTACGTAAAAGTTCCACATACATTTGCAAACGATGATCTGGCCGCTTTTAAGTTTTGTGGTATAACAAGAGAAGGCAACAGTGTTTGTTGCCATGTTCATGGCGTCCCACCATATTTTTACGTAAAAGTTTCACACACATTTACAAACGATGATCTGGCCCCTTTTAAGGTTTGTGGTATAACAAGAGAAGGCAACAGTGTTTGTTGCCACATTCATGGCGTTCCACCATATTTTTACGTGAAAGTTTCACACACATTTGCAAACGATGATCTGGCCGCTTTTAAGGTTTGTGGTATAACAAGAGAAGGCAACAGTGTTTGTTGCCACATTCATGGCGTTTCACCATATTTTCACGTAAAAGTTTCACACACATTTACAAATGATGATCTGGCCGCTTTTAAGGTTTGTGGTATAACAAGAGAAGGCAACAGTGTTTGTTGCCACGTTCATGGCGTTCCACCATATTTTTACGTAAAAGTTTCACACACATTTACAAACGATGATCTGGCCCCTTTTCAGGTTTGCCGTATAACAAGAGAAGGCAACAGTGTTTGTTGCCACATTCATGGCGGTCCACCATATTTTTACGTAAAAGTTCCACATACATTTGCAAACGATGATCTGGCCGCTTTTAAGGTTTGTGGTATAACAAGAGAAGGCAACAGTGTTTGTTGCCACGTTCATGGCGTTCCACCATATTTTTACGTAAAAGTTTCACATACATTTGCAAACGATGATCTGGCCGCTTTTAAGGTTTGTGGTATAACAAGAGAAGGCAACAGTGTTTGTTGCCACGTTCATGGCGTCCCACCATATTTTTACGTAATAGTTTCACACACATTTACAAACGATGATCTGGCCCCTTTTAAGGTTTGTGGTATAACAAGAGAAGGCAACAGTGTTTGTTGCCACATTCATGGCGTTCCACCATATTTTTACGTAAAAGTTTCACACACATTTGCAAACGATGATCTGGCCGCTTTTAAGGTTTGTGGTATAACAAGAGAAGGCAACAGTGTTTGTTGCCACATTCATGGCGTTCCACCATATTTTTACGTAAAAGTTTCACACACATTTGCAAACGATGATCTGGCCGCTTTTAAGGTTTGTGGTATAACAAGAGAAGGCAACAGTGTTTGTTGCCACGTTCATGGCGTTCCACCATATTTTTACGTAAAAGTTCCACATACATTTGCAAACGATGATCTGGCCGCTTTTAAGGTTTGTGGTATAACAAGAGAAGGCAACAGTGTTTGTTGCCACGTTCATGGCGTTCCACCATATTTTTACGTAAAAGTTTCACACACATTTGCAAACGATGATCTGGCCGCTTTTAAGGTTTGTGGTATAACAAGAGAAGGCAACAGTGTTTGTTGCCACGTTCATGGCGTTCCACCATATTTTTACGTAAAAGTTTCACACACATTTGCAAACGATGATCTGGCCGCTTTTAAGGTTTGTGGTATAACAAGAGAAGGCAACAGTGTTTGTTGCACATTCATGGCGTTCCACCATATTTTCACGTAAAAGTTTCACACACATTTACAAACGATGATCTGGCCCCTTTTAAGGTTTGTGGTATAACAAGAGAAGGCAACAGTGTTTGTTGCCACATTCATGGCGTTCCACCATATTTTTACGTAAAAGTTTCACACACATTTGCAAACGATGATCTGGCCGCTTTTAAGGTTTGTGGTATAACAAGAGAAGGCAACAGTGTTTGTTGCCACGTTCATGGCGTTCCACCATATTTTTACGTAAAAGTTCCACATACATTTGCAAACGATGATCTGGCCGCTTTCAAGGTTTGTGGTATAACAAGAGAAGGCAACAGTGTTTGTTGCCACGTTCATGGCGTTCCACCATATTTTTACGTAAAAGTTTCAAACACATTTACAAACGATGATCAGGCCCCTTTTCAGGTTTGTCGTATAACAAGAGAAGGCAACAGTGTTTGTTGCCACATTCATGGCGGTCCACCATATTTTTACGTAAAAGTTCCACATACATTTGCAAACGATGATCTGGCCGCTTTTAAGGTTTGTGGTATAACAAGAGAAGGCAACAGTGTTTGTTGCCACGTTCATGGCGTTCCACCATATTTTTACGTTAAAGTTTCACAAACATTTACAAACGATGATCTGGCCCCTTTTCAGGTTTGTAGTATAACAAGAGAAGACAACAGTGTTTGTTGCCACATTCATGGCGGTCCACCATATTTTTACGTAAAAGTTCCACATACATTTGCAAACGATGATCTGGCCGCTTTTAAGTTTTGTGGTATAACAAGAGAAGGCAACAGTGTTTGTTGCCACGTTCATGGCGTTCCACCATATTTTTACGTAAAAGTTTCACACACATTTACAAACGATGTTCTGGCCCCTTTTAAGGTTTGTGGTATAACAAGAGAAGGCAACAGTGTTTGTTGCCACATTCATGGCGTTCCACCATATTTTTACGTAGACGTTTCACACACATTTGCAACCGATGATCTGGCCGCTTTTAAGGTTTGTGGTATAACAAGAGAAGGCAACAGTGTTTGTTGCCACATTCATGGCGTTTCACCATATTTTCCCGTAAAAGTTTCACACACATTTACAAATGATGATCTGGCCGCTTTTAAGGTTTGTGGTATAACAAGAGAAGGCAACAGTGTTTGTTGCCACATTCATGGCGTTCCACCATATTTTTACGTAAAAGTTCCACATACATTTACAAACGATGATCTGGCCCCTTTTAAGGTTTGTCGTATAACAAGAGAAGGCAACAGTGTTTGTTGCCACATTCATGGCGTTCCACCATATTTTTACGTAAAAGTTTCACACACTTTTACAAACGATGATCTGGCCTCTTTTAAGGTTTGTCGTATAACAAGAGAAGGCAACAGTGTTTGTGACCATATTCATGGCGTTCCACCATATTTTTACGTAAAAGTTCCACATACATTTGCAAACGATGATCTGGCCGCTTTTAAGGTTTGTGTTATAACAAGAGAAGGCAACAGTGTTTGTTGCCAAATTCATGGCGTTCCACCATATTTTTACGCAAAAGTTCCACATACATTTGCAAACGATGATCTGGTCGCTTCTAAGGTGTGTGGTATAACAAGAGAAGGCAACAGTGTTTGTTGCCACATTCATGGCGTTCCACCATATTTTTACGTAAAAGTTCCACATACAGTTGGAAACGATGATCTGGCCGCTTTTATGGTTTGTGGTATAACGAGAGAAGGCAACAGTGTTTGTTGCCACGTTCATGGCGTTCCGCCATATTTTTACGTAAAAGTTTCACACACATTTACAAACGATGATCTGGCCCCTTTTAAGGTTTGTCGTATAACAAGAGAAGGCAACAGTGTTTGTTACCAAATTCATGGCGTTCCACCATATTTTTACGTAAAAGTTTCACACACATTTACAAACGATGATCTGGGCGCTTTTAAGGTTTGTGGTGTAACAAGAGAAGGCAACAGTGTTTGTTGCCACATTCATAGCGTTCCACCATATTTTTACGTAAAAGTTCCACATACGTTTGCAAACGATGATCTGGCCGCTTTTAAGGTTTGTGGTATAACAAGAGAACGCAACAGTGTTTGTTGCCATGTCCACGGCGTTCCACCATATTTTTACGTAAAAGTTTCACACATATTTACAAACGATGATCTGGCCCCTTTTAAGTTTTGTGGTATAACAAGAGAAAGCAACAGTGTTTGTTGCCATGTACATGGCGTTGCACCATATTTTTACGTAAAAGTTCCACATACATTTACAAACGATGATCTGGCCCCTTTTAAGGTTTGTGGTATAACAAGAGAAGGCAACAGTGTTTGTTGCCACATTCATGGCGTTCCACCATATTTTCACGTAAAAGTTTCACACACATTTACAAATGATGATCTGGCCGCTTTTAAGGTTTGTGGTATAACAAGAGAAGGCAACAGTGTTTGTTGCCATATTCATGGCTTTCCACCATATTTTTACGTAAAAGTTCCACATACATTTGCAAACGATGATCTGGCCGCTTTTAAGGTTTGTGGTATAAAAACAGAAGGCAACAGTGTTTGTTGCCACATTCATGGCGTTCCACCATATTTTTACGTAAAAGTTCCACATACATTTGCAAACGATGATCTGGCCGCTTTTAAGGTTTGTGGTATAACAAGAGAAGGCAACAGTGTTTGTTGCCACATTCATGGCGTTCCACCATATTTTTACGTAGAAGTTCCACACACATTTACAAACGATGATCTGGCCCCTTTTAAGGTTTGTGGTATAACAAGAGAAGGCAACAGTGTTTGTTGCCATGTCCATGGCGTTCCACCATGTTTTTACGTAAAACTGCCACACACATTTACAAACGATGATCTGGCCCCTTTTAAGGTTTGTGATATAACAAGAGAAGGCAACAGTCTTTGTTGCCATGTCCATGGCGTTTCACCATATTTTTACGTAAAAGTTTTACATACACATCTACAAACGATCATCTGACCCCTTTTAAGGTTTGTGGTATAACAGTGTTTCTTGCCATGTCCATGGCGTTTCACCAAATTTGTTACAAACGATGATCTGACCCCTTTTAATATTATTTAAAATATTATTTTTTTGTTTTAACAGTTTGCCAAGTTATATGAAGTGGCAACAAACATCAGGCTTATTCCATTGGAGTAATACAATAAACTTACAGGAACCATTAAGCAACGCTGTGATCGCCGGGGTCAACAGAAAAACATGCGTCAGGTGTGTGCAAAAAAAGGCGCGAATCTTCGGATAAACTGTGAAGTGTGTTTACAATTCACGTGATTATTACTGTCATGTGTGGGTAATGAAATGTGCTTTTAACCTTATAGTAAAATTATGATCACTCCGAAGTCCTAACAAGTGTTTATCAGTTGTTTTATTTTGTTTGCCAATTATCAACCCTATGGAAATACAACATTCAACTAAGAATAGCTATGGTCGTCAGTAACTAAGATAGCTGTGGTCCGTCGAAAAATTTATAACAACATAAACACCTGCTATTTCGTTAAAAACTTATTTTATAATATTAAAGTAAAGTTTAGTTAGTTTTATCAGTGGAGTGTTATCTCTATAGTTTATTCATTTTCCCAAATCAGTAGATCAAAACAAATACACGCGACACCCACGTGAACAGTACACAGGATCGCATTAAGAACAATATAATGGTACAATCTCGAACCACGCATGAATATACCTGAAATAATAGCATACACTAAACTACGACCCTATAGAAATGCTGCACGGTGCGCATCGGAAGATTTATTGCCGATTGACCAATAGCAATAAGTTTATGTATCGAGCACGTGGCTATCATGCGCTGGTGTTTGTTTATGCTCCTGAATTGGTAAAATGAATAGAGAATAAGTCAAAGTTGGCGTAACCAGTGAAAGTGTTTATGTTGAGATTCTGTTATGATTTGTTTTGTAAAGTTCTTTTTGTTGGAATCAGCTGTTGTGTAATGTAGACCAATTAACTCATAGGTCAGTTGTCATACGTCTAGTAGTTCAAACGCAACAGTTGCTTTTGTTTTTGATAGGTGAGAAGTAGTTGTATTGTCGTTGGTCGACCAAATTCCATATTGTAATATTTTGTCTTCACACTAATTAAAAATGTTTGTATTAAAACCGCTGTTTTACTTTAAGTGCTTCAGTAAGATTCACAAAAGTTTATCCAGGTGTTTTTAATATATTTAATTTTTTTGTCAAGTTATTGTCGCAATTTATTCGAACACTATCTAACATTTCAGGTTAGGACTGTCAGGAACCGACTAACCCAAACTTTAACACTTACCTTGGTATAACACGGACATGGATAACAGTTTAACTCAGAGTTACAATTTAGCTCTAAAACTACTTTAACACTCCACTGATAAACCCGTTCTTAGCCGTTCATTTAAATATGTATATTAATTCGTTTTAAGGAAGGCATACTTTCCTCTATGCCCTAATGGGAATAATTATCGGTACTTCATGCTCCCTATGCACTATACTTACAGTAGCAAAAGCCCAGCAAGCACCACATTCACCTTGGCTTTTAACCGGTGATACAGCACCATAATCTCTCCAATCAATTGAGTCTGGTATCGTAAGACCAATAGGTTTTTCATAAAGAGAATGACCTCCTAGTTTTGAATGACTAGCACTTTGTCGTTGTAAAAAGGAAACAAATTCCTCTTTGGTTTGGTCAGCAAAACGGCTAATGCCTTTTGTGTAAGTTTTGTTGCCTGCTTTAAATTGTCTATTGTGCTCTTCTATTGCCCGTAAATTCTCCTGGAATATGGAGAAACGCATTTTTTCTTCTTGCAAGTTCTTGTAGAGTTTGTAATGTTTACTCTAAGGAAAAAATATCTATATTTATTAGTTACAAGTACAAGTATAACTTGTATTCAGCGTAATATAATTCTACCAAACGCCTAGCACTTTCGGCCTCTAAAAGGCAATCATTAGGGCTAAGGCTCTACAAGAAATAAAATAATAAAATAAAATAAAACACAGACATGCATAAGACATATGGAATTCAAATTTTAAAAATGTTGTCGTAAAAACAAGTTAAATTAAACAATTCAAAATTAATTGAGCTCACTGGTCAAAGTAACCTCAGGCACACAAGAAACATACCAAAAAGATATTAAACACCCTGTTTTAATTTAACTGTGTGGTGGTTTCTTAAGCATAAATAAACAATAATGACATTTGGTACCTGACGTAGTATCGACGACGGGTATCTCAGGTCAAACAAAGAAACAAAAGATAAAATATATATTAAATTTTTAAAAAAAACTAAAAGGTTCTATCAAAGAAAGATATTTAATTGTCGGCGACTCCTCAATTTTGAAAAGAAAAGAAGAAAATAATTTATCAAAATGCTGATTTCCAGAATACAGTATTTGCATACCGAAAACCGAATTATAAGTACTAAAATGGGAGGTAACTAAAATCCATGGGCGTAGATAGGATAATTTGAAGGGAAAGGTCTCAATGTTGAAAAAGTTTAAAAATGGGATTTCTATTGTTAGTCAAGTTTAATCTTAAATTAAGACAAGAGTCAGGGTCGTTGATTAAATGTCTGTGTATTTCGAGGTCCTCAAGATAGTCAAGTTGTCTGAAGTTACTATGATCAAAATGGTGCAGAATTTTGGAATGTTGGTGAGAAACTGTGATTATTGAATCTAAGATGTTGACCAAATACAGAAGTCCCCGGTCTATTGATGTGTTCTTTAATTCTGGTATCAAGCCTCCTGAATACAAGTTAGACGTTTTGTTTATATTCAGATATTTTAGCTAGAGTTGCAGGGGATATTCCATTGTTGAGTTGAAGATAGAAAATCCCATGTAATTTTTGAGGTGGCTGGATACTGGTTCCCCGAACAAACCCATGTTTCCAGTTTGAATATATTTTGGTGATCCAATCCTAAGCTATTCAATTAAATGTGATGGCAAAACCACTCATAGTTGAGGTAATACAGAAAACACCAGCAAATTAAAATTTGACATTGACAAAACGAACATTAGGGTCAGTGACAATATTTTCATTATTCGTTATGTTCAGCTTCACGTCAATTTTTTGCAATAGCGTCATAGAAATTATTTCCCATACCCCCGGAACTATGAGAGTGTCGGGGTATTGCCATCACGTTTAATTGAATAGCTTAGGATTGACTTATAAAAATGTATTCAAACAAAATATGTTATTTTGAACTTCCTCAATATGATAGCATATTGGCAACCAGTAATCCTTAAATCTAATACAACGTAAATTACTGTGTCATTATTGAATAAACATTAGGTAAGGCAGAATTCACACCGAAGCAATTGGCAACAAGCGATAGGTGCGATGCGATCTGGGTCTTCTTCCCGCTCTGCTTCTAAACGCATTGTATTGGTTGCAACTTATTTACACTGGAACGATACTGATATCGTCATAAATAATATCGCCTGAAAACGGCGTTCTGTATCGCAAGCAATATGTGGGTTGTGTTACTACTAATTGTGTTACTAAATTATAGTTTCGGATTACTTCAAAATGACCGATAAAAAACAGAATATTCTTCTGCTACACTACACACGATGTCTATTAAATATTTTAGCATGTCAATGTGAATACAAACGCGATGCGACATTGCTGCCTTACTTGTTGCGAGTCTCCTATTGCTCCTCACCAATTGCTTTGATGTGTGAATTCCGCCATAAGCTTCGCCATGTATCCAATTATTTTGTATTTACAATATGTTTATTGTATACTACTAATGTATAATTTGAACTTCTAAAAAAGTGGTGAACAAAAAATACACACGAAATTTTAGCAGCATTTGCAGAGTAAATTAAATGCTGCTTGACGGTTCAGCAATCACGTTTAATGGAATATAATGATGGAATTTTAGAAATAAAAATAAATAATAAACACAAACGTTTTGACACAGATATTAGCATACACAAAGCTCCGATCATCCATTTTCTCAAAATGTTGTAACATATAATAGTTCTATTTATAGACTAATACAATGTATTTTTTCGTAATATACAATGCAGAAAAAATTGTAAATATTGTAGTCGTTTTTGTAAACGCTAATGCAAGTAGCTGTGATTGTTTAATGCGCCTTATATGTAATTATTGAATACTTATGTTGAAAGTATAAATTAATTAGTATTTTTACTGCAAAAATATTAGAATGTTTATAAAACAGTTGTGAGGAATTTTAAAACATAGCCAGACTTTTTTTTTGAACAATTGTCAATATTTTATTATAAATATTTAGGCGCTCTTTTTTATTACACAAAATTATGCATATTAGGGTACTTTATAATAAAATAAATATATTACTGTTCAGTTTTTATGCACAATTGTTTATTTAAAAAATTTTATCCTACTTTCCATAGCGACCAGAACTAACTTATACTTGATTTAATATTTGATTACATTGGGATTATCTATTATTATAATAATTTATGCATATTTTCATACTACATTATATATATTTACATCTAACCTACAAATAATATTGCCGCCAAATTCTGAATTGTCCTTGTTGCTGCTTTTGTCGTGTCGTAGATTGCTACAATAATTATTAAAAGTGAAGCCGATCTCCCTTGTCTCAGTCTGCAGACAAATGTATTATAAGTAAAGCTGTAACAAACCGCCTGAGTAAACCTAACCGTGCAAGGCCCGCCCGTGTAAACCTAACCCGTGCAGGGCGTTGGCCAACGCACAGCGAGACCAGCTGACCAAACTACCATCTCGATCATCCATCGACGAAGGGTAGCCCAGACAGTCGAAGAAAAGCCATAGAGAACCGTGCCGGTTCGTCAACCAGGCCGTCCCGCCCGACTATTATTTCATCAGTTCTTTGTTCCTTTTATGTAATTAATACTAGATTCTGTGTATTTTCACAATAAATGTCGCATAAAGTCAATTGTTTTCTGGCAACCCCATTGCCCTACAAATCGTAGTCTCACACTGATGCCCACGTTGAGGCCAGAAATGATCGATTTTTGCAAAGTTTCACGTGATTAGTGTTAAAAGTACTGTTCTAATCGGTCATTTGTTCACCGGATTTCTTAATTTCGGACTGAATTTCCAATTGCATCGTTAGACAACGTCATAATAAAAGTGAACTGTATACTGTTAAAGCATTTCAACTTTAATTCAGCAAGAGTGACTCTAAAATTTGGTAGACATTTTACTTCAGTGGCTCCAAAAAGTTAGACTTCAGACATTGTTGCTGGTAGTGACGGATTTTGTCATTGAGTTGTACGATTAAGTTGCCAAATACATCGTTATTGCATCAAACTGTAAGTAGAGAACTTCGTATTTTAACCACGGAGGCTAATCAGCATAATTTACGTTCTCGTCGAGTTAATAAGGACCGAAAAGACTCTCAAACAAAAATGGCCGTTACTCTGAGCGATGAACAATTTAAAGTTCTTCTAGAAAAACTAAACGTGACACCACAGAACCCTGTGCAAGTGCCAGTCACGCCGCGCCGGTTTTAAACGGGAATTGTGTTAATTGTACTTCTAGATTTGACTAACTGTCCAAATTGTAAAAGAACAGGGACGGCTGCCCTCGAATTCTTCAGCCTGGATTCATTAGTTTGCCCTCGTGATAGGCCCGTCCTAAAAGTTAGTATATTTGACCATGTGGGTCAAGGCCTTATCGACACTACCGCAAAACAAAGTGTCGCAAGCCAGATGCTTTATAAAGTTTTACAAGCCGAAGGTTGTGACTTTAACAACGAAAGAATAACCGTTAAACTTGCTGATGGCCAATCTCAAATAAAATATGTTCTTACTACGCTAGTAGAAGTTAGCCTTGAAAACAGGGTAATCCCTACAAAATTTATTATTCTTGCTGATACTGACACTCGTACACTATTTGGTATAGATTTTATACAAGATGCAAAGATTATTCTGGATTCTGCTAACAAAAAGTGGAAGTTCTCCGATTTTCCTTCTCAGGAATATCAGTTGTCATATGAGAATTCCCAAAACGTTCGCAGTGATGCTCAAGACAAAGGAGATGCCGACATTTCTTATACTGAGATTCTAAAACCCGACGAAGGTACCGTGCTTTCAGAAGAAGAACGACTAAAATTATGCAAATTTTTGGAAAAACGAAAAGATACCTTTAAACTGGGGGGAGAACCGACTCCTTATGCGGTTCATTATATAAACACTGGGAATCACCCACCTTTAGCGTCGCCTCCATACCGTATGGCGCCTCAGAAAAAGCATCTTCTGAAGGAAGAACTTGATAGACTTCTTAGTGAAAATATAATAGAAGAATGCGGAAGCCCCTGGACCGCGCCAGTGGTACTTATTCCAAAGAAGCAAGACAAGCTGACCAAACTACCATCCCGATCATCCATCAACGTAGGGTAGCCCAGACAGTCGAAGAAAAGCCATAGAGAACCGCGCCGGTTCGTCAACCAGGCCGTCCCGCCCGACTATTATTTCATCAATTCTTTGTTCCTTTTATGTAATTAATACTAGATTCTGTGTATTTTCACAATAAATGTCGCATAAAGCCAATTGTTTTCTGGTAACCCCATTGCCCTACAAATCGTAGTCTCACAAAGCCTATTTTTTGGTGTGAGGTATTGTTATTTCCGAAGAGCAATGGATAGTTTTGTTGAAAATATATTGAAGGAGTGGGATTTGGGAGATTTAGTTCCAAAATTTAAAGGTAGGCATTAATTTCTTATTAATTAAATCATCAGATGATATTAAGGAACTAATTCCTATTCTGGGATTAAGAAAGAGATTCAACCTCAAATATGAGGATCATTATAACGTGTTACAAAAGGTAAAATATTTATTTAACCTGTGTAATTTCATTAAATTTATACAGAAAATAACCTGTTCAGATAACAGGGGAATAAATTTTAAAAAAGTTATCGCATTCTATTGCCTTATAATTTCTAAGAACTATTTTTAACTTTTATTTTTTAACATGCAGGCCCTTACGCAACCGATTATAATAGAAGAAGAAGAAAATAATGTGTCAGAAAGCTATAGTACAGACGATCGTGAAAGGCATGATGTTCAATCTATGTACTGTTATAGTCAAAAGGCGACAATAGGCCTTCCATATGTAATTTAACCCGCTCCAGACACCACAAATGTATGTAGCTTGTCAACGGTTCTTTTTTTGCTTGACATAATTGATACCTTACCTTAAAATTATAAAAACAATTTTTTTTATACTCACTGTTTCATGAGCTTATTCTAAACAGCAGATATTAAATAATCTGGAAATTAATGTAATAAAAAATTATTTGCAATTTTAGAGTGTAAAGGAGTTATTGGATGCCTCAGAAGAAGGGCATCTAATTTATAATTCGTATGGGCCTACAATAAGGTTTTTACGGGGAGAATTAGCTAGGCTTATAGTAAAAAATTAACTGCAAAAAGTTGCAGATAAAACGTAAGTATAAGAGGCACTAATTGTAAGCCTATTTTTTTATCATTACCTATATTGTGGGTAGTCCATTACTGGGATAAAGTTCAGTATTCAACTTTTGATCAAAATTATAATTTTTTATACAGAACTTACTCAAACACCCACAATGGATTTTTTTTTAAATTTGTACCAAGCTATTCAGGAAAGTTGCGGTAACTCAGATATTACATTTTTTATTTCAAACTCTTGCATATTATTAAACATCTGGTGGATAATAAAATATAGGCAGATGTAATATTTTTAAATTAAAAATTTAATCAAATACCAATGTATGGAAAAATTATTATTTTCCAGACCACCCGATGATACCTTATACAATAAGGGCGTATTTTATCTACACAGTAGCACATTAAAATATTGTTTCAGATTGAATGGTACTACCAAGAAAAGGAAGCCTTTTCCATTGAAAGGATGTAACCACCTGCAGACCGGTTTCGAACTCTTTTGTTCTCGTCAGTACAGGGTAGGTGTACATACCTATCATCAGAGACGACTTTGTACTTCACGATGTATTATCGACGGTAGTCGAGAAAATACAACGCGTTAGCAGTGAGACTGCGATAAAAAAAACTAAGTGTATATAATATTGGTAGCACTAAAAATAAAAAAATAAAAAAATTAATTTGGTATAATAAATAATGTTTGTCACAATAGTGTACTGAACCAAACGGGTCAATATTCAGAGAATCTAAGAATGCACATGCCAGATGGGATTTTTACAATAATTCTAGTAGCGGGGAGTTGCCGAGATCTAATTGTGTGTGTTAAAAGGTTAATATTACTGTCGTTTCTTTCACACTCTCGTGTGAGCGTCTTGAAGATGTAGTTGTACTACGAAACGGCCGTAACGCCAAATCTCTTTTAATATAGTGACAAATAACAAAGTAAACTTTAGTTTCATTTTATATACTTAAATTATTAATAAACTAGCTTCCTAATATGCACACGTTCGTTGATATACTATGTATATCAGTCAGTTTTAACAAATATACTATAAATGTAATTTTTTTTTAGAATGCAGCAGATGTCGGCCCTGCATTGGAGAGAAGAGCTACGAAATATCTTCCGCTTAAACTGACAGCGCACCCGATACCAGTCTTTGTGGGTGATAACTACACCAATCTGACTGCTTATGTGTCGGTCAACCAGGTATTGTACAAAGTTGTCGATTTATGTTTTAAACTTTATCATAGCTTGAACGCACAGTACCCTTATAAAGCAGAGCCGGATTGGTTTTTATACAGAAAGGTATTTTTAATATAAAAACAGCTCATGATAAATCGTTTACGTCAATAAATATGCTAATTTCAAACATTTTATATAATTAGCATATTTATTTATTGATAAGTATTTTGTTCCTTTAGTGCTTGTTTAAGTTTAAGAAATGACTTATTTTTATTATTGTTTTAAATGTGACACCAATACGCAATCTGTGGAAGATTTAATAAGCCATTTAAAACAAGATCATTTATTAAAAGGGACTTCAACTTATTATTGTAAACAAAAGATGTGTTTTCGTATTTTCAATAATATAAGAACGTTTCAGAGACATTTAATTTACATCAAGCACCGAATGATTTCACAAACACATCCAACTATATAGACGAATTTCCCGAAAACAGAGATTGTCATAATACAAAAAAACCAATAGACCATCCTTCCGTAGTACCTGAAGCTACTAATATTTTAGATAAAGACTATATTGATCTAATAAAATCGAATTTATATACAGATATTCCATTGCTGGTATTAAATATGTATGACAATTCACTTGTTCCTCGAAAATTTGTCAACTTCGTTGTAATTTCCTTAAAGAACATTTTAACCAATGTATTAGCTGTATTAAAAAAAATGCAACTTCCAAAAACATAAATTTTCAGTTGCTGTTAGAGCTATTGGATATGTATTTATCATGTTTTAATGAGTTTGATACAGAACACAAAAGTTTTGAATATTTTAAAGAAAACTATACTTTTGTTGACCCTATTAGTTACGTAGTTGATTATCGTAATGTTGAGACAAATACTGTAGACGGTGTTCAATTAGATATTGTTCCAGTTACAGCTAAAATGATATCTCTTAGACAGGTATTTCAATCGTTGTTTTCTAAAACTGATTTATTAGATATTATGAAAGAATATTTAAAAACATTGAATAATGAAAATAACCATGTAAATTTTCTTCAAGGAGCGTTGTGGAGACAAAATGAAAAATTACGTCAACAAAACAATTTTTCCACTTTTTCTCTATTTTGATGATTTTGAAACAGGAAATCCCTTAGGGTCACATGCAGGTGCTGCGGCCGTTTGCCTTACGCTTCGGTCTATGCCTCCACATATGACTTCAAAATTATGCAATATTTTCTTGTTTGCTTTATTCTATTCTGATGATAGAAAAGAATTTGGCAACAAAGCTCTTGTTTCTAAATTAAAAGAAGAATTTTTTTGCAACAACATGGGCTTACAGTATCCACCCTTGGTAAATTTGAAATTATTTATTTTCAGTTAGGGTTAATAAATGACTAGCGGCTAGACCTAGGAATACGATCTTTCTGCGTTTCCATACGCACGCGCGGGTAGTGAGAAAGGGTCAGATGAATTTGAGGTTATATCGAATAGATTCTGCGACCGATACTTTGTTCTTTGCTAAATTTATTATTTAATAATAAATTACAAACCCGATTATAGATCGTTGAAGAAAATTCAGTGATGGGTGTTTTTTGCTTTGAATGCGACAAAGTATTTTCACATCAACATAATTATAACCGACATCGTCGAAAAGTTCATGGACATAATGATAAAGTTATCATTGAATATGCATACGAAGTAGCAATGTTTAAATGTGAGGAGTGTCGTTTGTCATTTAAGAAAAATGAATCTTTACGACATCATTTATCACAGAACCATAATTTTGATGTTGATCATTGTGAAGAACTGTCCTTTAATTCTTATGAAGGTAAGTCTACAATGTGTTTAAATAACTCACTATAGTTAGAAGTTTTTGACCTGTAGTTAGGTTTTTGCTTATTTTATTTTTTTGAATTTAAGAATTGGCTTTCGTTTGAAGAAAAGACAAACAATGTGGAATTTCAAACATTAACGGGTATTAAAAGAACCAGAAGCAAAGAAATTAGCAAGATATATTGGAATTGTGTAAGGTCTGGTAAGTCGGTATTGCTTATTAATATGGTATAGTTAATTCTCTAAACTTTCTTACTTAATACTTATCTATTTTGAATTTTTCAGGGAAGACTCCACAACCGTAGAAGAGTTTTTAAGAGTCAAGGCAGTAAAAAATTAAATCGTTACTGTACTAGCCAGATTATAGTTGAAAAATATAAATGTGGAAAATGTGAAGTAAAATACTTCAAAACTCATTATCGCCACGAAAATGGCATAGAACACCTTAAAATTTCCACAAGCGAAAAGGACATTATTGCTTCTAAATTAATTTTAGGAGTATCTACTGAAAGGTAAGACAGCCAAAATATTTTTAGTAGTAAAACTAATTTCATATAGCTAATAACAATATAAAATAATTTATTTTAAAAACTAATTGCAATTGAGAGTAAAAGATTCCTACACATAGATAGTCTATTTTTATTTTTGATATGTTTTTTTATATCACCTAAAACAACAAAGTACATGAACAATTTCTTTTTTAGAATTTTGGATGATTTCCGAGAAAATGTAATTAGCCAAGAAATCCATCGCAGTGACATTATAACCAAAAAAGATATTAATAACATTAAACAGGCATATAATATTGATATACGAAATGGTTGTAGACATACTGAGGATGCAGTAAGTGTGGATAGATGGATAAAGGAAGTCGAAAAAGAAGAGAGTAACCCTGTGTTGTTTTGTAAAAAGCAGGGCGAGTTATCAGGATTAGGGGAGTGCTTGAAAGAGTCTGATTGTTGCTTGATCCTAATGAACAACTTTCAAGATTATATGTTAAGAAAATTTGGGTCCAATATTGTTTGCATAGACAGTACACAGGGATTGAATCCATATGATTTCGAGCTGACTAGCTTATTAGTAATTGACGAGTTTGGAGAAGGATTCCCTGTGGCATGTATGTTTAGTAACAGAAAAGATACATACATCAATGAATTATTTTTCATTAATATCAAAAGTAAAGTAGGAATAATCCAGCCAAAGACTTTTATGAGTGACATAACAAACACCTATTATAACGCTTGGTTTTCAGTCTTGCTTTCAACACCTGAAAACAGGTTACTTTGTTGATCGGGCTGGGCAAAGTAATCTTGCAAAAGTTAAGGATGGCGAGAAAAGAACTTGGGTTTACAAAACCTTAAATATCTTCAAAGAATATTAGTAGATAGTTAATGAGAGGACCATGTGGTGGTGGTGGTTGCGCGCGCAGAAAATACCTATGAGAGCAGCAAGTGGATATGGTCTGACAAACACGGTATGGGTGGGGTGGGGGGGAGAGAAATTCAAGATGGCGTCAACTGACAAAACGTGTATCAATGCATAGTGAGAGCGCGAGTGAGAGAGAGGGTTTGCGCTATGGTGGGTAGGGAATATGACAAATTCAAGATGGCCGCAACTGACAAAACGCATATCAATGTATGGTGGGGAGAGATAAATTCAAGATGGCCGCAACTGACAAAACGCATATCAATGTATAGTGGGAGAGATAAATTCATTATGGTTGCAAATGACAAAACGCATATCAATGTATAGTGGGAGAGATAAATTCATTATGGTTGCAAATAACAAAACACATATCAATGTATATGGCCTGACCCTGTATAAACCTAACATTAAAACTTCTGATATAAATTCTTAAAGCTTTGGCAACATCCAAAACAGCTTTTGTAGAACAAGTAACTTTCGTTCGACGCTCGAAGTCGTACGCGGTTTCGGGGTCAAGCTTCCACCGTCCGTCTTCTCGATACTGGGCTTCATACTTTCAAACGACAGCGACCTCGTGGAATATATTTGATTGAAATATTCGGTAATCGTGACGTTTAATACTAGAATTGTCGGAATGTACATATTGTGAATAGTTCTTGTTGTTTACTTCAAGATGCGTTATTTGTGGCAGTGCATTGTGAAGTTTATAATAGTTCAGATTTAGGATTAACACATAAAACAAGGTATGTGCAATTAGTTTTTTATTAAAATGTTGAAAATTAATAGCATTTGCTATGAAAATACCGTGAAATATCACTTAAAGTAAACTGAAATTTGGTTGTAGTATTTTATTAAAAGTAAAGGTGTATATTACTTTCCCCAATTAAAGGGTGTTGTAGAAGACATATCTTCGACAAGTTTGATAAAAAGACAAATATTCGACAACTTTTGTAAAAAGGCAGGTGTAAATGCAGTTCGTTAATTAAAGTAGGGGCTATGTGAGACAAATTGATACAGATATTACTATGTCCCTTTGTGTTATAAGTGGTGATGCATAGACCCAATAACTAAAAAATATTAAAATTATGTATATTTAAAAATTAATAGTTGTCAATATAAGCATATCAATAGATCATAATATGCTAGATATAGGGATAATTCTCATTAGTTTTGATGTGCTCCACCTTCCCCTATGAACATATGTTTAATTCGTTATATAATATTATCTTGATCGTAACGCACCCTTTCGAAAAAGCAAACGACATTCGTTATCTTGATTGGGACAAAACTTCGAAAAAGCAAACGAAATCTAGAACATAGAACATCCAACAAAGAACACAACAAACTTTATTAAATAATGTAATGGTAATCCTATAACAGAAAAAACACATGAAAATAATTAACAAATGCCATGCATTTGTAATAGAAAAAAGACACGGAAATAATTGACAAAAAAATAAATGCTATAACCCATGCGACCCCTTATTTTGTCACGACCCCAATATCAAAAAAAACCCGGTAATAGAAAAAACACAGCAAAAAAATATACCAAAGAACACATTTACATTTAATTGACAAAAAACGTTATCTGTAATAGAAAAAAGACAAAAAATAAATGCTATAACCCATGCGATCCCTTATTTTGTCACGACCCCCATTATCAAAAAAAACCCGGTAATAGAAAAAACACAGCAAAAAAAATACCAAAGAACACATTTACATTTAATTGACAAAAAACATTATCTGTAATAGAAAAAAGACACGGAAATAATTGACAAAAAATAAATGCTCTAACCCAATGCACACTATTTTTGTCAAGACGGATAGACAGCAGGCGTGAATTTGACAACCCCTATATCAAAAAAAAACCTGTAATAGAAAAAACACCAAAGACAAAAAACTTTATGCTCTAACCCAATGCAAACCATTTTTTGTCACGACAGATAGACAATATGGGTGAATTTGGCGACCTACGACGCCTGACAGTAGGCGTGAATTTGACCATACATTTTTAGCTATATCTACTGCTATGAATTAAATAAAATATAGGCAATAAACCTATAATAGAAAAAACATTGCGAAAATACCAAACTATAATTACATTTAATTGACAAAAAAAATACTCTAACCATATTACCTCATTTACACTTAGGACAGGTGCAACCAGACTATAAAAGAAACTTTGCGAAAATATGAAACTAAGTTACACTGCTTCATACGTAGTCATCCCAGTGAAGAGTTACAAACAGTTTATAGTGAACAATAGTGTTACAGGTACCAAATTTTTTTTATAGTTTTAATGGATTGGCTAAATGATTTTGAGTTAGAAGATGGTTCATCACAAAATATATTTGACATAACGAGACAATCTAGGAATTTTTACTACAATAGACGAAAATTTAATAAATTATGAATCGAATGAAATTAATTATTGAAACATTTCTGGCAGTTTAAATTGTTGTTTCAAATGCTATCAAAAGTAGTGAAAAAATTACAGTGTTGCAAGATGTCAGCATATTTCCTGTTAATTTAATTAAGCAAAACTTAAGTGAATATTTAAAGTTTAACAAACCTGATAATATAAATCAAAATAATTTAACAAACGAAAGCATTTTTTCTAACGAATTAGAACCATTTATTTGTGAACAAACAAGCATTTTTTCTAACGATTTTGATAACATTTGAAACAACAATTTAAACTGTAATAAGCATACGGCGAATTTACATCAAAATTTACCAATTTATGAAAATTTATCTGATGAATCCATCCAACAAAACTTTTCTAACGATTTATATCAAAATTTAGCAATTTCTGAATCGAATGATGAAATTGAACAAACTAATAATTCAGTAGCTACTCAAACAGAATGTAATAAAACCATATTCTCATTTAAAGTCGATGATATAATATTTAACCCGAAAAAGGTGTCAAAATTAAGTAAAGCGAGATTAAGGTCGCTAGCTTTTTATCTAGAAATGCTGTCGAATTCAGAAAATCCTATTACAGATCAGAGTTTTGCTAGGCTAAAAGAGATTTTTGATGGTTTGGTAAATTCATTTACATAAATTATCATTACAACAGTTTAGAAATAATTAATTCATTTACAATATCAGCACATATCAGTTTAATTCATTCACTGACCTAATAAAACTATAAATTAACTTATTTAATCGTCATTACGTATCGAGCAGTTCAGGAAGAGATAGAATGTTTAGTTGTAAGCAATGCAAAAGGAGTTTTACACGGAGAGACAGTTTAAACCGGCACATAAAACACAGTTGTGCAAAATTAATACCCCAGGATTTACAGGGTGATTTAAGTGACAAAAAAGGTAAGTGAATAAAATTTTAATATTTCAGCTATACCACTTAAAAAATGTCCTCAAACTAATTTCGTTTAAAATTTGAAAAAAGTAGTGTCCTAATCTTGTTTCATTGATTTCAAAATATATTTTTATGTGTAATTACATTTAATTTCAAAAAATATATTTACGCGATACACAAATTACATTTTTTTTGATTTTATGCATAATAACTTGAGTGTTAAAATATTTCAAAATTTACACAAACATACATTATTCTAAAAATATTACAATATCTTGTTTCTAACCTTGGGATATTCTAAAATTAAAAAAATAAAAAAAATTTCAAAAATTATAGAAATTGAGTGGGAAAGACAAAAACAATTAATATTTAAAACATTTTATTCCATATCATCCAATATACAATGCATAAAGTTGAACAATAATTTAACATTATTAGATGCACAATGCCAACTATTCAAATCTTTATGATTATAACATTCCACATTCTTTAGATATTTACTTAGTTTCGGTTCCATCTTTAAAGGAATTCGATATATTAAACTTGAATCAAAAAATTTCTTTAAACAAGCAACTTTTAAATCACCCTTTACCATAAATCTTGCATTATTGTATAGTAATCGTATTTGATTCATAATATCTTCAAATTGATTTAAATCAATACATCCAGAACTCCATAGTAAACCATGATATTCATTTTCCAAATGTTCCACAATCTTCAGATCTTCTTCCTTCAACATTTTTCTACCATATGGAGGTTTAAAGAGAAATGAACAAAATCGTATTCCGTCGAATACAGCAACCTCCTTTACAATATATCCACTAGCTAAAGGATATCCTTGAATATCCAGAAAAACTCCTTCTTGTTCTTTTGTAAACTTAACTTGATCACCACATAACTTTGCCCGCTTGTTCATTTCTAGCTTGTTGAAGTGCAACTAACATTAAAAAAACACTTATCAATATATAAACCTTTGTTTTCTTATTTTTAAAACACTTTACAAACACTTAACATTTTAAAACACTTAAACACTTGACAAATATTTTTTAAAACACTTAAACAAAAACACTTAACAACACTAGAACAATATTTTTTAAAACACTAGAACAATATTTTTTAAAAAACTTAAACAAAAAAAACTAAATTTCTTTAAAACACTAGAACAAAAAAAAAACACTTAACATTTTTAAAACACTTAACAAAAAAAAACACTTAACAAAAAAAAAACACTTAACAAAAACACTAAACAAAAAAAACACTTAACAACACTTAACAAAAAACACTAAACAAAAAAAAACACTAAACTTTTTTAAAACACTTTTTAGCTCATCAAAAATTTTGCCATGAATGTAAAAAAAATATCAAGAAAAATAATTGGTGGTGTCATATTAGAACAAACGAACATAAAAATAATACAATAAGGACAACATTAGACGATCAAGTAAAAATAATTAATTCAGCATTTCAAGAAAGAATAATATCATACAAAGTTATCCCCCTATCATTTCACATAAATGTTGTGGAGTTTTTTGTAGAAATTAAAACTAAAATATTAAACAGTATAATGGGACAACTTCAAAAACATACATGCTTGAAATTAAACATAGAATTATTTGGATTATATTTAAATCCAAACGATGAAAGTCAACATATTAAATCATTCAACACACCATTCAGAGTAGTCTGTCCAAGTTCGGATGTTGCCAATGATTTGGAACATATGATTGGAATAATTGATAGAAAAACAGATGAATTGGCTGAAAAAGATTCAGGTAATTTTCTATTATATTTTTTTAGAATCTGGAAATTTAAAACATTTAAATAACATATATTTACAAAGTGATCATATTTTAGGATGGATTTTATTGAAACTTTTACATGTAGAAATTAATATAAACAAGTTCAATCCACTAAGAGCTTCAAAACACATTAATTTACCGAAAGAAATAGAGGACAAAAGGGCTGTGGTCAATATTCAGAACAACGATGACTTTTGTTTTGCTTGGGCAGTAGTAGCAGGGCTCATACCACCTACAGGATTGGCATATCAAACATCATCATATCCACATTATTCAACAGTTTTAGATTTGGCAGGTATTGAATTTCCTTTAGCAATTAAAGATATTGCAAAATTTGAAAAACAAAATCAAATATCAATTAATGTTTATACTTTAGAAAAAGTAAAAATCGATTTCAAATATGAATATGAAATAATAGGACCCTTACATTATTCAAAAACAAAATTAGTTCGTCATATTAATTTGCTATTGATTAGTGATGAAGATGGAAATTTTCATTATTGCTATATTTCAAATTTATCTAGACTAATGTTTAAGCAGTTATCTAAACATTATGGAAAAAAATTTCTTTGTGATGGTTGTTTACAATATTTTTCTACAAATGAGTTACTAAATAGACACAACATGTGCGATTGTGATCATGTTCGAATTACTTTACCAACTGAAGAGTCAAAAATAGACAAATTTGGAAATATAGTTCCAGGAAATATTCTTAAATTTGAAAACATTCAAAAACAAATGGAAGTTCCATTTGTAGTATATGCAGATTTTGAGTGTATACTTAAACCATTAAATACTGAAACTAATTTAGATCCTCAGAATTCTTACACTATAAGAAAATGTGAACATATTCCATATTCTTTTGCATATTATATTAAATGTTCTTTTGATGATAGGTTTTCAAAATTTGAATTTTATAGGGGTGTTAATTGTGCCCAAATGTTCATAAATTTTTTAGAAAGAGATGTACACAATATTTACAATAACCATATGAAAAATATAAAACCCCTGAAATTAAATAGTATTGAAAAATTGCATCACGACTATACAAATGATTGTCATATTTGTAATAAACCAATTTTAGATTCAAAAGTTGCTGATCATTCTCACGTCAGTGGAAAATATCGAGGGCCTAGTCATTCTGTGTGTAACTTAAATTATAAAGAACCAAATTTTATTCCTGTAATATTTCACAATTTAAAAAATTATGATTCACATTTATTTATAAAAAATTTATGTCATGACAAAGAAAGCCTGCATGTTATAGCACAAAACAAAGAAAAATATATTTCTTTTGAAAAAAGTATCCAGGTAGATACCTACACTGATAAAAAGTCCGAAAAGATAAAAAGAAGATTTATATCTCTTAGGTTTATAGATTCATTTCAATTTTTACCATATTCTTTGGCAAAATTAGCAGAAACATTAAATGACAATCAATGTGTTGAAGTACAAAAATATTTTCAAGAAAATGAACAGTTTAAATATATTCGTCAGAAAGGAGTTTTTCCATATAGTTATGTTACTGATTTTGCAAAATTATTGGAACCAAGATTACCAGAAAAAGAACAATTTTATAGCGATTTAACAGACGAACATATTAGTAATGAAGATTATGAAAGGGCAAAAAATGTTTGGAAATTATTCAAATGCACTTCATTAGGTGATTATTCAGACATATATCTTAAATCTGATGTATTATTGTTGGCAGATATTTTCCAAAATTTTAGACAAACATGTATCAACACTTATGGATTAGACCCTGGACATTATTATACATTTCCAGGATTAAGTTTTGACGCCTGTTTGCGCTATACTGGTGTAAATTTAGAATTATTAACTGATACAGATATGTTACATTTTTTTAAAGGTAGTGTACGTGGCGGAGTCAGTACTTGTATAAGTAGAAAATCGATTGCAAACAACAAATTTATTTCAGGCTATGATAACTCACAACCAAACAAATATATCATGTACTTTGATGCCACCAACCTATATGGATTTGCCATGTCACAATATTTACCACAAAAAGATTTTGTTTGGCTCACAAACACACAAATTGATAATTTGAACATAATGAACATATCTAACACGTCTGAAAAGGGTTATGTTCTGGAGGTTGATTTAGAGTATCCTCAAAATTTACACAACTTTCATAATGAATATCCCTTTTGTCCTGAAAATTTTCAACCACAAAATTCTAAAACTGCTAAATTAATTCCAAATTTAAAAGATAAACAAAGGTATGTAATTCACTACACTGCCTTAAAACAATGTCTTGAACATGGAATGAAATTAACTAAAATACACAGAGTAATTCAATTCACTCAATCAGCATGGTTAAAAAAATATATCGATTTAAACACAAAACTAAGAAATGAATCTAAAAACGAATTTGATAGAAATACATATAAATTAGCAAATAATAGTATTTACGGGAAGACAATGGAAAATATTGATAAAAGAAGTGATATTAGGTTGGTGACTCAATGGGCTAAAAATCAAAGAAGAGATGGTGCTGAAAATCTTATAGCAAAACCATATTTTAAAGATCACACAATATTTTCTGAAAATCTTGTTGCAATTCAAATGCAGAAAGTTTTAATTAAATATGACAAACCGGTATATGTTGGATTTTCTATCTTAGACATATCTAAAACGGTTATGTACGATTTCTTTTATGGATTTATGAAACCATTGTATGATGAAAAAGTAAAGTTATTATATACAGATACTGACTCGTTTATTTTAGAAATTGAAACAGATAATGTGTATGAAGATATGAAAAATCATATTGATAGGTTTGACACATCAAATTATCATTTTGATAATATTCATAAGATGTTTATAACTAATTCTGTTGTTGGTAAATTTAAGGATGAATATGCTGGTGAACCCATACATTCATTTTATGGCACTGGAGCAAAAGCCTATTGTGTCAAAACAGAAAATAATTTGCTTAAAAAAGCTAAAGGAATTCAAAAGAATAGTATTAAAAAACAATTAGATCTTACTCATTATAAAGATGTTGTTGAAAATAATTCAAAAACTTTTTGTTCAATGTACATATTTAAATCACATTTACATAATATTTATACCGAAATAGTCAATAAATTAGCATTAACCTCGGTTGATGATAAAAGATTTAGAATTCCAAATAGCTTTGATACATTAGCGTGGGGACACCAGGATATTCCATTTTATTTATGGCTTATACAACATGACAATTAATTATCCCCTCCATAAAAATTGGTATAAATAATGAACAAATTCATCCAAATTATTTCAATCATGTGTTTAGAATCGTACGAAAAAGAAATTGATAACTGCTTATTCAAAACTTATCAAAAAAGAATATCATCTTTCAAGAAATGGAGGGGAAAATTAAATCCTGAAATTTTAGCCAGTTTCGGATTCTATTATACAACCATTGAAGATGTGTGTAAATGTTTTTACTGTGGGGTAGAAATATTTGAATGGACTGAGGATGACTGTCCTATCAGGGAACATTATAGACTATCGAAAAATTGTGATTTTATCGAATGTTTATGGCATGCAAAATATAAAACAAAAATTAAAACAATATCAACTAATAATCTAATTATAATCATATTTATATATTTTATGGTAAAAATATTTTTGTATTTAATTTATTGTATTCGTTTATAATTGTCATTCATTGTAAAAACTCCATCTCTTCCTGTTTAATATAGTGTTATAGTTAAATTAACTGACTTTTAATTATGATCCTTAGCCAATATATTTTATTATATTATATAGGTAATAGTATGCTATATGTATACGCTCCATATAAAGTGACTCATACTATGGTATGCTTTCAAAATAATTCAGATATAACTTTAGATAAAAATTGCCACATTATGAAATATGAACGAATTAATAACAATACTTTTACATTTTCTAATATTATGAAACCAAACAACAAATAATACTATTTTTGATACTAATTGGATTCAAATTATGGAACAAAATGAACCAAAAAATGAGTTAAAAAACCAAAATTTCAATTTATATTATATAATTTTTCAAATATTAAATTTATTATGTTTATTTGTAATCACAACATTTATAATAATAATTTATACCTCCTCCCACCACTGTTGAGATTTTTTTTTTTGGAGAGGGGGTAGTGATATATAAACAGCAATCCACTCAGACTTGTTCAGTTCTTCAAGATGATGAATTATACAAGTTCTTGTAAAATCATTAAAGAAAAGCTTTTGAATAGAAAGTTGTATTCTTTAACTAATTCAGGTTCAAAGTTTTTATGTGTTGGATTAAGTTTGGATGACTTTCGTCCTAAAATTCAAATCAGCAGTCAAAAAGGATTTACAATTATTATAACCGAAGAGGAGTGGAAAAGTATTTTAAAGTATCAAGGAGTCATAGTTAACTATTTTTATTCGTCTAACAGCAATCCTACGCCAATCAAGATTGGTGATCTTACATTACATTTTGAATCAATTAATGATCTTCCTACTATTAAACTTAAAAGTCTTGGTGATTATATCTACTTTTCGAGAGATACAACAGATAAATTGTGGGAAATACAAGAGTTGATTGAATATAGAATTCAAATCCTGAAGAAACAAGAATTTGAAAAATATTTTAATATATTTCAAACAACTCTGGATAATTCAGTGGACTTGATTACAAATATTTATAATGTGTTGTGTCCGAGTCAAAATGTGAATAGTGAAAATGTTAGTACAATGATGGAACTGTTGGTGACATATCCGAGTGATTTGGAAACAAAATTAAGAAGAATTGCCCCAAAGAGAAAGTATTATGAAGAAAACTGTCCTTTTTAATGAAGACTTAAACAAAGTGCATTTATTAATTGTATGGAACTATGCCTCTAGACAAGCAAGAAAAAGTGAATATTATATATATTATTTGGATAGACTTCGATTTGAAAGAAGAATTCAGAAATGTGAAAATATTCTTTGTAAAATTTTAAATGTAAATCATAGAAACCTTATTTATAACCATAGATTTAATAATAAAACAAAAATTTAAAAATTTTTTTTTTTTTTTTTTTTTTTTTTTTTTTTTACAGAATTATAATACATTATTTTTTAATATCCATGAGTTATGAGTGTCATCAAATCCTAACCATTTAACAAATACCATATTTCCCTTTTTTCTTAATACTTTTTCAACCAAATATCCATCGGGATGCTTCACTCTTTGCAACTCCTCTTCATAAAAACCACCCTCAATATTTTCATTTTCGTTATCTTTCAAAAGATATGTTGTTGGATTTGTCAGCTTCACTTTTTTTATTTGAAAAATTTCAGTAGACCAATTGGGCGTGTATCCTTTGGTAAAAGCTTCCCTATGCTTTGAAATTCTAACAAAATCATTTACTTTAAACTTTGTATGATTTAAATCAATAGTTTTTTTAAAAGTAAATGCGTTTAGCAATATTGATTTTTCATTTATAGGTTTAACATCAACAGGTTTATATCCTGTCGTGCTATGAGATGTGTTATTATATTTTTCTATAATAATTGGCAAGATATTATACCATTTATAACTACCTTGATTGCTAAAATATTTCCACATTTTGTTTTTTAGGGTTCGATTAACACGCTCAACTATACTTGCTTTTAGATTCGAAAATGTGCTATAATGGTTTATGTTCAAGTCCTTCATAAGCTGCTGAAAACCCTTGTTATAAAATTCCTTCCCCAAATCAGTCTGTAAGTTTGTCGGTTTGTTTGCTTTGTCTAAAATTATTTTCATTGCTAGAGTCACTTCATTTCCTTTTTTAGATTTAAGAGGTTGAGCCCAAACATATTTTGAAAATGTATTAATTACCACCAAAATGTATCTATATCCTCTATTTATTTTAGCATATGGTTGCATTTCCACCAAGTCAGCTTGCCATAAATCGTTTATTCCTTTAACAACCACCCTTCTTCTTTTATAATTTCTTCTAGCCGGTTTGTGTAATTCATCAACTATCGTTTCCTTGATGACGGACATTATGATCTAATATAATAATTGTCCCAACTACTTTTATATGCATCATTCCATTCTTGAAGCTTTTGTGTTAAAATAACTTTATCCTCTTCTTTTAAATATTCATTAACCTTATCAATGTTTTTGCGCATGTCATCAAGCATATCTTTTATTTTAGTGTTTAAATACTTCAATGATGTGGGATTAAGCAAGGTGTCTAACTCGCCCATTCCATTATCTATTTTATTTACTTCTTCAGTTAATTTTTTAATAATATTATTAAACAAAGAAGAAATGTTAATAACAATTTTCCTCTCTGATAGAGTTAACTCATTAATTTGTCTACCTTTAAGAACGGTGATTTGGATATTATTTGCATTTAACTCTTCAATATCTTTTCTAAACTCTTTAATACTTTCTTTTGCATTAAAAAATACCACTTCCTTAATTTTTGTTCTCATTATTTCATTTATTTCTTGAATATTTTCTTTTAAAAGTTTATTTTCATTTTTAACAAATTCTTCCAATAAGTTAATATCACTACTAATTTTATTAATATTTGATTTAATATTGAATTTTAATGAAATATTATTTGTTACTTCATTTACAATATCTTTAATATCTACAGCATTTATTTTGTATCGTTTTGTTATATGACGACCGAATTTATCTAACGTCATTTTGAAAATGTACTAAAACGTTTGGTGTATTCTTTTATATTATGATATTGGCTTCTCGCAATTCCTCAATTATAGAATTAATTTCATTATTATGACCGGTATGTCCAGCCATTTTTGAAGCCATTAATAATTTTAACCTTTCAACCAATTCATTCGGATCATCGAAATAAACGAAATCAATTTTATTATTAGACAAGTCCATCAGACCCTTTCCTCTTTTATTCCTTAGTCGTGTGAAATAAGTTTTTACAAGAGATGATGATGGAGTAGTAGATGCTCTAGCTCGTGTAACAGGTGGAAGTGGTGTTGAAAAAGTTCTTTCTCTACCTCTAAGCGATTCTTTTAAATCTCCCTTTTCAAGCAAATATGGATGAATAATAGTAACATATTTTTCTGAAGCAGTTCCATGAATTTGTTCATTTTCCTTATAATTCTTGCGATATCCATTAGTTCTCTTTAATATATCCATATATTCTGTTAAATCTTTGGTTTTATAGCCCAAGGGTTTCTTTTTAAATAATAGTTCAAATAATCCTGCAGTACCCTTGTATGTAATCCCTTTTACAACTATATCACTTCCTTTGAATTCTACTGGTGAATCCCCAATAACAAATTTTTCTTCTCTTATATTATGTCTTATACCATATTTGTAATCAAATACACCTTTCGTGTCTCTTATTGATTGATCTATGTATGTTCTAGGCAGTGGATCAAATTGTCCAATATATTCCTTATATGGATTTGTTGTTGCAACATTTTCTATATATGATTTGCTTTCTTCTAGGAGTTGTCTAACTTCTTCATCAGAGTCATTGCTCAGATTAGTTGATGTTGCTTCAAAAACATCTTCATCTTCCAAGAATGGAACTTCTGCTGGTAATAAATATCGATCATATAAAGACATCTTTTTTTTTGCTTTAGGTGTTGAATAAAATTCTGGTTTCTTTGCTGTTGATGATGATAGAAAACTAAATTCTTGTGGTTCTGTTTTTATTTCTTCTTTTTCATATTTTATCCTATCCGTTAATAATTCTTTTAAAGGTTTTATAATTGGTTCTAATTCCCTTTCCCTCTGGGTTTGAGATTGATGTATGTCAGCTTTAAGAGATTGAAATTTTTTTTTTACAGCTTTTCTAGCTTTAACCAGTTCTTTTGCAATTTTTTCATCCATCTTACATCAGTTTTTGCCATAGACTAGTAAATATATGTGGTATAAGCTATTTATAAATAAATAAATGAATCGAATCCTACACGATATCTACCAGAATTTATGTTTGAATCCTTATCCACAACTAAAAATCCATATTTATCTTTCCAACATAACAAACATAAATTTCTAAACTGTTGAAATGACATGTCAACATTAACATGATCGTCATATATATGTTTTAGATTTGTTAAGTCTTGTTTGAATATTATTAACAAATTTGCATTGTCTCGGACTAGTTGTTTTGGAATAGAGGAATATGTTTGACTTAAATAAAATAAATCCGTATTTTTATGTCTTCCAAAACAGAAATAATCCTTAACGATATTCTGATTACAACAAACTATATCATCAAATATTAATATGGAGTTTGGTTTGACAGTTTGTGGTGAAATTATATTTTCTTCATCCTCTGATTCGAAAAACCCAATTTCCTTCATAGGTTGGAACAGCATTCTCAAGTACTTATATTTTGGCTGATACAATGATTTTGAATAAATATAAATATTTTCAAATCTTAAACCATTTGGATCTTCTATCAGACTTACTATTAAATTGGTTTTACCACACCCTGAGGGCCCCACAACTAACCCCCTCTTACTATTTCCAATAAATAATTTTCCATGTTTTTGAAAGTTATTTGTTTGAGAATCATGATCTTTAATTTTTATTGAATAAGACTGTTTTTCGATCCGCATCTTGTAATAACCACAATCTTACTACAATTAATCAATATAACTTTTCATATATAAACAAAATCGTGGAATAAATTCATCAGTCCATTGCAATATAATGGCCATATCTTATTCAACTCAATTCAATCACAAAAGAACAGTCAAGAAAGGAAGTGGTGTTCTAAACACACTAATTAATAAATTGCCTTTTGAGTTACATCTTCCAGGTTATAACTTTTGTGGTCCTGGAACGAAATTAGATAAAAGACTTGCTCGTGGTGATAAGGGTATTAATCAGTTAGACGAAGCGTGCAAAGAACATGATATTGCATATTCAAATCTAAAAGATATAAAGGGTAGACACGAGGCTGATCGAGTATTAGCTAAAAGAGCGTTTGAACGATTCAAATCGAAAGACGCAAGTTTTGGTGAAAAAACAGCTGCTTTAGGAATTAGTGGTGCAATGAAAGTTAAGACAAAATTAGGAATGGGATTGAAGAGAAAAAGGCGGGGAATTTCGTTGCTTAAAGCTATATCATTGGCAAAAAAGGGAATTCAAGGGAAAAAAATTAAGAGTTTGAAGGTTGGTGCTAAACTTGCATTATCATCAATAAAAAAGCATGGTAAGGTGCTACAACCAAAGAGTAGAATAATACAAATTCCAAAGACGGGTGGCTTTTTACCCCTTATACCATTATTTGCAGCTTTATCGGCTTTAGGGGCCCTTGGTGGAGGCGCTGCAGGAATTGCTAAAGCTGTAAATGATGCAAAAGCTGCTAGTCAGAAACTACAAGAAGATACAAGACATAATAAAACAATGGAGAGTATAGCTTTAGGTAAGCAGGGTAGTGGGCTTTATTTAAAACCATATAAATCAGGTTGTGGTTTATATCTTAAACCATATTCAAAAAACTGTTAAGGGAAATACCTCGAAAACCGCTTACAAATATTGAATTATTAAAATATGTCAAAATATTGCAAATACCAAATTTTCGAGGTATTTTCATGCGAAATGAACTACCAACTAAAATTAAAAAAACAGAATGTGCTATAATTAATTTAGATGATTCCAGAGGAGAAGGAAGTCATTGGACTGCTTATGTTAAAAAAGGAACAAATATAATATATTTTGATAGTTATGGAAATTTACGTCCCCCTCTTGAATTAATTTTATATTTTTATAGTGATGGAAAAGACAATAAAATTCAATATAATCATACTATATATCAAACCTACAATATGACCAATTGTGGAAAATTATCACTTCAATTTCTTTATAAAAATATGTAACATCAGATTTAACCATTTCCTAATAGTATTTTCAAGCGAAATGTCATACAGTTTTGTTCTCAGTGGTAATTCTGCCACATTATCTGTCAAGTATCATCCACCAATATACTTGGATGAAAATTTCGAATATGCAATTGGTCTTATAAACTTTGAAACCTTTAATGCTATTCCTAATATTGATGAAACAAATAATTCGTTTATTTATAATTATGATAAGGAAATAAAAATTCCACCTGGAAGTTATGAAATCGATGATATAAATAATTTAATACAAAAAGAGCTTGAGAAGGAACAAATTAGTTTTCATCTTTATCCAAATAATAATACATTGCGAACTCATATTAAAACAACCGCACCAATAACATTTAAAAAGGGAACTATTGGTAAAATATTAGGCTTTGAAAACAGTGAATTGGTTGCAAATAAAGAACACATATCAGACTATCCTGCAGAAATTATTAGAATAAACTCCTTAAATATAGATTGTAGTATTGCTGAAGGATCTTATTTAAATGAAACTCCAGTTCACATAATACATCAGTTTTTTCCCAGTGTAGCCCCAGGCTTTAAAATTATAGAATCACCTCAACACATTATTTACTTTCCTGTGACAGTTAAAGTCATCGATAAAATAATCCTTAAAATAATAGATCAAGACGGTGAACTCATCAATTTCAGAGGAGAAACCGTCACGGTTAGACTGCATCTTAAGCGTTTAGAAGAATAATGGTGTTTCTTTACAACACTAAAAACTTTAATATAAAAAGATTTAAACCATATTCTGTTAGTAATAGAGTAAACTCTACAGGGTTAACACCTTCGAATCGTAAATTTCTAAAATCCTTAGGTTTCAAAATTAAATCTTAACATGGAACATCTTAATGTAAGACAAAACGTTCTTGTTGATGAATCCATAATGAGTTATGAAATTCTTTCTTTTGATCCTTTTAATCCAACTAAACTAGGACCTAATGATGAAATAAACATTTCTTTACAACAGACTGGAAAATATCCTTTGCCATGTAAGAGTGAATTATATATGGAATTGAAAGTTGAAAATGAAGATGGTACACCATTAAAAAATACAGTCTTAATTAATAATGCACCAGCTTTTTTATTTAAGGAATTTAGATATGTTCTAAACGGAGTTACTCTTGACTCTGTTCGGGATAATGGTGTCACTTCTACGTTAAAGGGATATGCATCGTTTAATGAAAATGAAAGTCTAAAACTACAAAATGGCGGATGGTATCCAAAATCAACCACCTCACAAAAGATTATGACTGATGATAATGGAAATGTTTCTTTGTGTATTCCTCTTAAAATGTATTCTGGATTCTTTGAAGATTACACCAAAATTATTTTAAATTCAAAACAAGAAATAATACTAATTAGAAGTAATGACGATTCCAATGCGCTAGTGTCAACAAACGAAGGTGACAAACCAAAAATTACAATAACAAAACTTTGTTGGCGAGTTCCTCACCTTACTGTTGGTATTCCGCAAGAATTAGCACTTACTAAAATAATTGACAAAAATAGTGATATTTTAATAACTTTTCGAAGTTGGGAGTTGATTGAATATCCTGAATTATTAGAAACTACGCGACACAATTGGACTGTCAAAACTTCTACGAAAATTGAGACCCCGCGCCATGTTTTAATTGCCTTTCAAAAAGATAGACGTAACAATCTAAAAATGGATATGAGTAAGTTTGATCATTGTGATCTTAGAAATTTAAATGTTTATTTAAATTCTGACAGATATCCTTACAATGATCTTCAACTTGATTTTACAAATAATAAATTTGCTACATTATATGAAATGTTTTCCGAGTTTCGTCAAAAATATTATAACCAACCCATAGAACCAATATTCAATCCAAGTGATTTTGTAAAAAACGCACCAATAGTTTATATTGATTGTTCTCATCAAAGAGATTTACTTCAAACTGGACCAATAACAATGAGAATTGAATTTGAGACCAAAGAGAAAGTTCCACCAAAGACATCTGCATATTGTCTAATTATTCATGATAAAGTATTTGCTTATAATCCATTAACTAAGATAGTCAAACAACTTTAACTACTCTATATCGTCGTCAATTGATGATTCAGTTATTGTTCTGCATTCGCAGTGTCATGTTGCAATATAAAATACAACTATTCTTAAAAAAGTTGCAAATTTTAAAAAATCAAATTAAAAACTACACAAATAAAAAAATTGTCTTCAAGAAATTCACATCATTAAAACTATGCGATTAGTATTGGATATGCAAGGATTTAAGGATGAACATAACAAGTTTATTCCTAAAGAATTAGCTACCTATGATGGAATTAGAATTAGTCATTATATCTTTAAACAGCCCTTCCCGCTTAGCTTTCTTCCTCCAGATGCCCACAATCAAGTTGTATGGTTAATGAAGAATCATCACCACATTAATTGGAACAGTGGACATACACCCATACATCATTTCTCCACTCTTATAAAAGAGTTGACAAAGGATGCTCATTTTGTTTATGTTAAAGGAAATGAAAAAGCCAACTATATTAGAAAATATTGTGTCAAACCTGTTGTAGAAGTCGAGGAACAACCAACTCTACCTAAATCGACACCTAAATGCTTTTTTCATTCAAAGTCACCTTCTATGTGTGCACTATCTAATGTATTTTATTTGTATAATAATTTTTTTATGAATGAATAAAAAAACATATTAATATATTTATTGTTTTATTTCATTATATTTTAATCTAAGTGTATTTACATTTTCAAATAATTCTAACTTTACAAATTCTGTCACTAACAATAAGAATTTTTTATTCTTTAAAAAGTCACAACAAATTTTAGCACCCTTTTTACATAATTTTGCATGGTCACTATAGTTTATAAACATTAACACATCTTGGGCATCACTATTTGATTCAGTTCCAAGAGAATAATATCGCGAACAAGCTTCCATTATAAGAAAGTTCTCATACATCTCGCGAACTACTAACTCCATATTTCAATCCGAAACTTCACCACAACTTTCAATATCACTTTCTGCCTGCAGTATCAATTTCATCGCATCACTATCTGTCACAAATTCTTTTAACGATATCGCCTCTGTGAAAAATCCATTTTCCAACAAACCTTCTAATAACTTGATTAAATCTCTTCCTTCAATGTATTCATCACACAACTTGACACCTGTTTCGATATATAGAACCATATTATTATAAAAATTACACCACTCAGGTCTACTACTCATAGAATAGTTTACATTTTTGTTAAGTTCAATAATCAATGTATTACGTATAACTTCAATGGCTTCAAGCAGAGACATGGTGTATAATGTCTTGGTTGATAACCTGCGCTTTTATAACAACTCTTGATATTGGAGAAAGGGAAGCCAACTTACATACCCTCTCTCTCGCTCGCGCTCTCACTATACATTGATACACGTTTTGTCAGTTGACGCCATCTTGAATTTCACTCCCCCCACCCCACCCGTGTTTGTCAGACCATATCCACTTGCTGCTCTCATAGGTATTTTCTGCGCGCGCAACCACCACCACCACATGGTCCTCTCATTAACTATCTACTAATATTAGATTGTGGAAAGTTTGAAGAGGAGTATGCGGCATTTACAAGGCTGCCATTAGAAGAAGATAGCACAAAATAAATGGGGTCTTATTTGGTAAACCATTACAGCAATTCTGGGCCTACTGGTATAGGAAACAATGTGGCATTTCAACGAATATGCATATTGAAAATATGCATAAAAATCTAAAATATGCCTATCTTGAAGGAAAAAAAGTAAAAGTCTTGATAAATCTCTACATTGTCTTAAAAAATTTATAAGAGATAAAATTATAGATAGGCTAATTAAGCTAACGAAGGGTAAGACAACGAAGCATTCTCAGCAAATAAATGCTCAACACCGTCTTTCTTTGACATTAAAACCTGATATAAAATCAGAAGATATAAATCAGTACATTATTGCAATACCGAATAATAAAGATCACTAAGTGACAAAAATATATACCAATTCTTGTTGCAATTTGAAGTGTGTTTATTGCAACGTATGTATACACACATTTGAATGTACTTATATAGATTTTAATATTAAAAACATCATATGCAAGCATATACATTGTGTTTGTCTTTATAATTCTGCAGGTTTCCATGAAGTTAAAAATAAAATTGAGGATGAAAATGATCTGAAACACTTTGTCGATTCCAATATACATTTGCCTTCAAATAAACTATCCAAAGAAAAAATTATAAGTGAAATAGAATCACATTTATTGGAAGCCATTTCAAACATAAAAAGTGGAAATTACTCTGAAGAACATCTGTCCTTTATTTTCAAAAAAATCAAAAAATTTGAAAGGTGTAATAAGCATTAAAGACCACAATGCTTTTAATATTAAAGATCTGAATATTGAAAAGGAACCCTCTAATAAAAAGATACAAAAACAATCGTTTTATTCTACAAAACGTAAGTACACATCCGATAACAACAAAAAACCAAACGAGGAAGAAGAGAAAATTTTAAGGAAACACAACAAACATAATTTCAAATGATTTTAGCTATGATCATAGTTATTTGTAAATAACAGTTTTGTTTTCTTGGCCGTTTTTTCAAATTATAGGTAGTTTCTTTTTGGACACTTTGAAATTAAATTCCAATATTTGGTTAACGTTTCGGTTTATTATATTAAACCATCGTCAGAACTATTTGATATAAAGAAGGCGTATAAATAAAATAGAAAGAAGCAATATTTTTGAAGGTGTTAGTGACAAATTTCCTATTTTATGTTAGTGTTAGTTATGTTTAGAATGAAATGAAAAAATATATAAATGAACATACCTTGTACACTTCTCACCCACTTACACTAAATAACATTAAACTAGTAATATTTTGTCTCCTTAAATGGAGGTGAACTAACTATTGAGCAGTAAGGTAGGTTATTATTTAAATACAATAAAATAAAAGGTATGTATATTTAACAGAATTTACATTTTGGCTATTTGGCCTGACAATGGTGATTAGAGAATGGGTTTGGGAAATCCTATATTACAACTATTTGGTGTTATTAATGTTTATTTTTATGATGGTAAAGATTTGCATTTAGTTTGATGTAATTATATTATTGTAAACATTACTAAGGTTGTCTGTATCATTTCTAAAATTAATCTTATTATTGTTTGTAAATCATTTCTTTAATGTTGCGTTTTTTGTAATTTGTTTCGTAATCTAATACTTGAACTTCTATCAAACAATCTATTTTATATATAAAAGATTTGTTTCATTTAATTTTGGTTCTATGAGTTTTAATTTATTAAAAAGTTTTTTTTGTTTGGTTATACGGTTTTTCTGCTATTGTTATGTTATGTGGTTTAAGTACCTTTTTGATTTTATTAGTTATTTCAGGAATATGCGTAAGGCAAGAATAGGCCTTCACTCAATTTTGGGCTTTACTGAGCTTTTCAGCCAAATACTGTTGTTGGTTTTGTATGGTACACATCTAGCTTAAAGAAAGATGTTTTAGAAAAACCGGATATATTAAGAAACTTGCATAATTATAATCTTCATATAAATATTGGTAATTGAACTGAAACTGGAATCAAAGAGACTTGTGTATGGAATTTGCTTCCCGGTTTTCATGTTACGACTAACTACAGTGTAGTAGTATATTTTCTTATAAATTATTTAGTTTAGAAACTTTAAATTCTCGAATACAGTGTTTGCTGAAAGACTGAAATCTAAATTTAAAATGTCTGCAAGTGAAATGTTATGCTTATGTAAATATTTGGGATTATTAATTGGTGATTTAGTACCTTATAGATTACCCTTATAGAATCTATGGATGAAGCAATTATAGGATTCAAGTTTTAGTTGAAGAACATAACTCTATATCGTCAGTGCAATGCCACCCTACGAATGTGCAATATTTTCATTTTTCACCTAAATACACTACTAATATAGCCCAGTCATTGCTTTACTCTGCCACGACCACGAATGTGATTGAAGACTAAGAGATGGTGGGGAGGAGATGTGCCCTTTCACGGAAGTCAGTCTGCATTGTTCACTTGCAACGCGTGCATCGCGAATGTACCAATTCATGTTTGTGGCAGTGTAGTGATTGAGTTTAAGTTTCGCGATATGCACGTCGCAGTGCATATCGCGAAAGTGACACTTTCGTGTTTGTGGCGGTGCGGCTTTTCCATTTGTTTTACATTCGTTGTGTTGTTTCTAAATATTTCTCAGTTTCGTGTGTAAAATTGAGACTGTCACGTCTGGATTCACCAAAACACCATGAACAGGAGGTAGGTAGATGTTAATATGCCATTATAGAAATTACATTTTAGTGATTGGCTGATAGGAATAAGCATTATTTAGCAACTTGTTTAACTATAAAATAATTAATGTTCGATATTTTTTCAGTATTTGAAAGGCCAGATTGGTTTTACTAATGTAGATTTTTTTTCTATTAGATCCCAAAGAAAATTAATGACGAATGCGACCCAAAACAAAAAAATGAACCCGGAACATCAAATGTTTCTGCTTCTATAGCAAATAATGAAGGAATACTATGTCCAACGGTTTCAGAGAACCAACTAGAAGGTACTGCTTTTTTGTCATGAAATTTTACATTACTGATAAATACAACAAAGAATTTCTTTTAGCACAATCTTTAGCAGAGATTTCGGGAACCTCCAGTAGGGTAGGACAAAGAGTAACTTTTCTGACTCTTCTATAACTATAATCCAGAAGAGGACTCAGCTAGTAGCAGTTCTTCCTGCTCTACTTGTTCGAGCTCTAGCGATACAACATCAGAATCAGAGGATCAAAATGAATTGAAAGAAAATAAATTAAGTAAGTTATTTAGAAAGGTATGACGCAAACATACAATTATTCTAAAGTTATTTTTCTTCCTTTTAAGGCGAGGGCCCTAAGAGGAAGAAGAAAAACATAAACGCTTGGAAGAAAAACATAAGGAAACAGAAAAGATTAAAAGGAGAGTCTTATGTTTGTTCCAGAAATAAAGAGAGACCAGCACGTCCCATGTTACCATCCCCGTGTTCTGGTAAAGCAAACCACAAATGTGACACTTTTATCAACGAGGAAAAGCGACGCAAAATTTACAGTGAATTTCATGAAATGATTTCGGTAGATGATCAGCGAATTTTCTTAAATACTTATATTGATAAACCAAAGAAAAAGAGAGTGACTAGAAACATTGAAAATTCACGAAGGACGTTCACCATGAGTTACTCGTTTACCGTCAACGGCGAAAAAAGACAAGTATGCCGGGCCTTTTTTATGGCTACACTCAATATGACGGATGCATTTATGCGCGGAGCTGTGGAAAAACTTTCTTCTAGTGGCATAGATCAAAAAGAAAAACGTGGAAAACATGTCCCACACAACAAATTGAAAGATAATGATGAACTGCTGATTCGTGAGCACATTCTTTCATTTCCAGCCGTGGAGTCCCATTATTGTAGGGCCTCTGGCACCAAAAGGTACTTGGATTCTTCACTAAACGTCTCTATTATGCAGAAATTGTACAAATCAAAGGACTCAGAATTAAATGTCCGTCCGGTTTCTCTCGAGAAGTATCGACGAGTGTTTAGAATTTATAACTCGGGGTTCCATAGACCCAAAAAGGACCAGTGCAATAAGTGCTTAAAATATAAGAATATGACAGAAGAGGAAAAAAACACACGAACATATGCTAAGGAAAGAATTAGCTCGTGAGGCTCAAGACGAAGACAAAGAAATTGCAAAGAATAATTCAGAGGTAGGTACTGTCATTTAACTTTGACCTCGAAGCAGTGCTTACGACTCCACAGGGTCCAATAGGACAAATATTTTACCTACGAAAATTGGCTATTTACAACTTGACTATCTACAACTTAGGAAATCAGGATGGAATCTGTTACCTTTGGGATGAAACCCAAGGAAAAAGAGGGTCAAACGAAATATCCTCGTGTATTTATAATTACATTATCAATCAATCAAACATTACTGGTTTGAATGATGTCGGACGGGTGTGGCGGGCCACAAAAAAATTCGCATTTTGCTGCTATGTGCTTGAAACTTCTTACGGATCACACTAATTCAAAAATTATTCATCACAAGTTTTTTGAATCGGGACATACCGAGATGGAGTGTGATTCACTCCACTCGAAAATCGAACAGAAATCAAAATATGTTCCGGTTTATTCACGCGAAGGTTGGGCTCAGATAATAAGAAGTGCTCGAATACACCCACGCCCTTTTGAAGTCAGATTCATAATGTTTGATAACATCTTTGATTTCAAGTCCTTTGGAACACAAAACTATAAATTGAACCAAATTCCCTGCCAACAAGTTTGCTGGTTACGATATGCCAATGTCCTATAAAAAAAATTTTGGACATAAATTTCAACAAGTTGACAGCATGAAAAGTCGTGGAAGACCCAAAAACGTTGACTTGAAAAAAGCCTATGATAAGCAGTTGCCAATTGCGATTGCTAAATATAAAGATCTGCAAAAAAATGTGCAAAGATTTAACAATTCCAAAGAACTATCATAACTATAGAACTATAATTCTATAAATATAAAAATATAAGAGACAATTTGCCGGAGCCAAATGAAAGCGAAATTTCTGACGAAAACTAAATTATTCTAACATATGATTTAAGTGTTTTATTATATTATTATTTCTATTTTTATAGTTTTCAATATTAGAAAGTTCTTTTTGTTCCACTTTTACCGTAATAAAGGTTGTATAATTTCACGTATATGGATTTTATTAAAAAAATTACAATGCCACAATCACGAATGTAACTTTTTTCGAAAATTGATGGATATTTTCGTAAATCACTGATAACATTTCTAAAATATAACTCTAACATCTGTTAATAAAAGTACAAAAGAAATGTCGCGTTAAATCCTGATTTTAGCCACTCATTGAAAGTTTAAAAGTCGAATATCTGCTAACGCTCATTTTGCACATTCGTGGGTGTGGCATTGCACCGACGATATATAAAACGTTTCTTGGTGATTTAAAATTGCATTTACAAAAGTTGTGTCGTATAAGGAAGGTTCAAATAGGTTTAAGATTTGCTCATTATATATTCGTTTTAATTGTAAAAATATTTACATGTTAATAAATTTGAAGATTAACAAGAAGTTTTTTCTTTTCTTATAAACACCAATTTGTGGGCATAATTTAAGCTGAATAAAGTACATACAATACAACAGTTGATGAACTCATTACTCGCCTGCACGTCGCATAGAAGCGTATACCATTACAGAATTTAGTATTAGTATTTAAAGTTGGTGTTAAATTAACAACTAAGCTAAATAGTTTTTGTAGAAATGTTTTTGTTTAACGGGGTAACTTTGATCAAGCCGTGGGGTATCATTGATCAATACTATTTTGTTGCTTTATGTACTTTTTTACTTTTTCATATACAATTATATATACTAATATATATTTTATTTAGGTTTATAGCACCTTACAAGGTGCCTTATTTATGACTTGCTACAATTTGTAATTTACAGAAATGTGGTCAAATAAAGTATGTCTATGTCTACAGGGAGATATCATATAATTTTACCTCAATTCTCGTTTATTCTTTACAGAAATGCTTCGTGTACACAAAAGACTACTGGGGAGTAGACAATACATTAACTATACCCCTGACAAGTTAGAGGACGCAGTGCATGCAGTGGTGGAAGGTGTGTGCACAATTCGTGAAGCTTCAAGTCGATTTGGCGTCCCTTTTGGAATGCTTTACAATAAATATAAGGGAATACACATAGGGAGACCAGGTCGCCCAACAATTTTTACCAAAAACCAGGAAATAGCAATCCTAAGATCAGCTGCAAAATGTGCAGACTGGGGTTTCCCCTTAAGTCTCATGGACATAAGGATGATGGGAAAATATTATTTTGACAGGAAAGGGGAAACTGTCAATGCATTCAAGAATAATATTCCTGGTGTTGATTGGACCTATAGCTTTCTGAAGAGACACCAAGACTCTTTCGGACAAAGATTAGCTACTAACATAAAAAGAGCGAGGGCAGCGGTGTCTAAACAAACTCTGAATGCGTTCAACGATAATTTGGAAGTCGTTATCAAAGATATTCCAAGCTCAAACATATTCAACAATGACGAGTCGAACCTTTCCGCCGACCCAGGAAAGGAACGAGGGGTGTACAGACGTGGGGTGAAATATCCAGAGAAAGTTATGAACCACTCTAAAAGCTGCACTACTGTGATGATATGCGGGTCTGCAGATGGCACATATGTGATTTTCAAGAGTCTACATCTATATGACTCCTGGAAAGAGAATGGTCCACAAGGACTTCCGTGCTGTAACAAGCCTTGTTGCAACCTGGGTATCAGGTTCAATCGAACAGCCAGCGGATGGCTAGATGGAGCGATATTCCGCGATTGGTTCCTAAGCTGTTTCCTTCCTCATGCCAAACGTTTAGAAGGCCGAAAAGCTATTATAGGCGATAACCTATCCTCTCATAAGGACGTCGACGTTTTGCACTTGTGCGCCGAAAATAATATTGAATTCATCTGTTTGGTTCCGAACTCCGAAACCCATCTCTGCCAACCGCTTGATGTCGGTTTTTTCAGATCGATGAAGGAAGCTTGGCGTGCTACACTTTCAGCATGGAAGTTGCAGAATTTAAGACTATACACGGTTCCCAAAGACACATTCGCCAAGTTCCTGAAGAAGAATCAAAACTGCATGGACGCTAAACCTCCACGACAAAAATCTGATAATGTCATAAAATCAGCAATCAAACGAAACTTGATTAAGTCATTTAGTGCTTCCGGTATTCACCCGTTGGATCGCGAACAAGTTTTAAAAAGATTGCCACGCGAATTCGATGGGGAAGATTCTACAGCAGAGGTGGAAAGTGCACTTAGCTACATCAACAGATGCATAGGAGCAATTTTCCCTCAGAAGCACCTAGTAAAGTCTTTGAAGTTGGTCAGTATGGTTTAGCGAAATTTTCTTCGCAGCGGGGAAAAAACATACAAATATTTGTGTAAGATAACAGAAACTCATTCAGACATTGTTGTAACCGGCATGAAATCCATTGGTAAAAATAAAACACATTTTAAACTTGTGGCCGATGATGTTTCAGTACTCAGAAGCGAAGACATTATTGGAGTTCAAGATGCTCCCACAGAGAAGTTGGACCAAGATCTGAACGTGTATTACGAATTTTCCGCTAGTATTCCAGTTGTTGAAGTTTAGAATTTTTCCGTTGTTTCCTTTTTAAATTACTGTATACCCAAGATTTTTTTTGGTTCGTATTATTCCAAGCCATATTATTAGTCTTGCTTAGTTGTGTTCTGATTTAACTGTTCCTTGAATATATATTTCTTTAATAAAGGGATGCTTCTATTAAAATTATTATCTGATCAATCTTGCCCCATTTTATCAGTTTTTTTGTCGAACCTCAATTACAAAACTTTAAAATGGGGAAAAAAATTCATTCACTATTTTAATGGGGTTACTTTAATATTCTGTACAAAACAAATTGATGATCAAAGTATCTCCAAAATCAGTAGATCTTTGATCACGTTATTATTTTTTTTTCGAAAATATATGATTTTTCGGATTCTATTTTTTCAGGATATATTCGTAAGATATAACCGATATACGAAGCTTTTTCTAATCACTTTAATCGCAAAGGATAATAGATATATTACCAAATAAAAAAAAAATTATCAAAGTATCCCCATGTCACGGTACAGATTTATTCACAATTTGTTTTAAACTTAAGAATAATTGTTTATATTTTCTGAATATATTTCTCTCTGTGTTTCCGTAGTGTAATTAATGATTACAGTATTTTAAACTCTGCAGTGCTAGATCTGTTGATCTCGCGCACGATATCCTTGAGGGTATAGCTCAATTCTAAATAAAAATATTTCTTAAGGATCTTATCGCTAACAAAATATTAACGCTGTCACAAATAAATGAACGTATAAAATCATTTAATTACCAAGTTCTTAACCGTTCAAACAAACCTAGTTTTATAATTTTAGATAAGCCAAGTAATTTAATAGGATAAAGAGCTGTTCAAATGAGAATTTTACTGCAGTATTTTCCTTTATTAATAGGTGATATTATACCTGATGAATATGAAGAAAAGTGGAATGTAATTTTACTTTTAATTCAAATCACAAATATAGTTTTTGCATATAGAGTATCTAATAATATGATTGATTTACTTAAATGTACCATAGAAAAACACCATATCCTTTGAAAAGAAGAATTTAAAACTTCTTTACTTCCAAAGCATAACATATTAATACTCTATCCAGAAACTATTACAATGTTTGGCCCTTTATTACATATGTGGGCAATGCGGTATAAAGCCAAACATAATACTTTCAAAGAAATAATCCACAGATGTCCAAATTTTGTCAATGTTGCTAAAACTCTTACCAACAAACATCAATTATTAACGTCATTTTATTGGTCAAATAATATATTAGTTGTAAGATGTGAAAATGGTCCATCAAAATTATTAAATGTTAGTGAATCAGAACATAACACAGTAATTATGCAAGAGTTGCACTATCTGAGGACAACAAAATAATAGAATTTAAATGGATTAAAAAATATTTCTTATATAGACCACATTTTTTCGTTGTCACCGACTTAGACGTTAATAATAAATTGCCAATTTTTGAACAAATTTAAAAATTTTTATTAGTTGATGATATGTATTTTTTAATAACTAGAAAATATGCCACCCTAGAATTTAATAAAAAATTATTTTCTTATAAGGTCCTTCAACAAAATGATGTAAATATTTTTTGTTTAGACTTATAAATACTGTTATGAGATAAGCCAATCGACGTAAACGATACAGACAACTATATTGTATCGAAATACCTGTATGCCGAGTTTATGTACAATATAAATAACACATTTCATTCAAAAAACTTTTATAAAGTTTTTTCGTTAATACTAATTTAAGTTACAATTATTGTATTGTATTGTAATTGTATTTACTACTAAGCGCTGTTCTTATAACACATAATAATATTTAGATTTGGAAAGTTATTTGTTATTATTTGTTCTATAAGGGAAAGAATTAATTTAAGTTTTTGAAAATTTTTATTCAAAGAATCTGTGAATAGAAAGTACTTCAGACGTATTTGATTTTATTTCATTCAAGCACTTACCTCATTATTCAAGAAACCTTTATTAGAGTTACATCGTTAAATTTGTCTTTTAAGAGAATATTTAATTCTTCAATTATATACAGGATGTTGCATTTAAATAAAAAAATTTGGATTTTTTTGATTAAAACTGTACAGTTACAAAAACGGTTATCGTTTTAACTACATTAATGTATCAATGTTCAAAAATTTATATTCAATAGTTTTTAAATATTTGTAATATTCGATTCTTCTCTCACACCTTGAAATTAACAATTTTTGGTGTTAAGATTAACTCTATTAATAGTTATAATCTAACTACCGTACTTGTTGTTGTACTAGTTGACAAAACAAAAGTTTCCTGTAAATTCTACCTAATAAAATGTTAAATTTAACCAACGGTTTCGGTTAACAACAAAATACTTGTTAAAGTCACCAATAGATGTGGTTAAATTTTAACTTAATTACATGTTATTATTACACCTACAAATGGTAAATTTTGACTGAACCGCTGTTACCATTGAACAACTAAAAAATTGTAACTTTAACACCGCGTTTATAAATATCTATTCTGGTGTGTACCGTTTTAAACTATTTTTCGTGTTAAAACGGAGTTAAAATTTTTGTGTGTGTATATTCAGTTGTACCTAATACAATTAGAAGTTTTTTTATATACGTAAAAAATAGAAAATCGATTTTCATATAGAATTAGATAATTTATGTATAAACACAATTTGTTTTTTTAGGCCTTTAGATAAAAAAAAATATTAAAGGTTTCACCTATTCTGGTTCCACCAATTTTTTTTTATCGTTGTCGATCAATTTAAATATTAATGCGGGCCTTTAATATTTTAAATTTCATCCAATTTATGGTTTATTTATTTCTAATAAAAAATTTTTAGGGGTGGTTTAAAAAGTATTTAGGTTGATTATACAATCCAATTTTTATTTTGTTACAGACTGAAGATTCTGAAACTGAGTTTCCTACAAAAGGACAAATCATAGAGAAATAAAGAAATATAGAAGAGTCCTTGGAATGTGACGGTTCACAAAATATTAGCTTATATTATTATTATACTAATATTAAATTATTAACCTAATAATAACTCACTTTTATTTAAATAAATATTTATATGCATTAACAAGTTATTGATTCGTTTAAACATATTCAATAGTTGAATGAAATAATTCGGTAAATATCGGTAATATTTAATGCGATATGTGCGATGAAAACAAATATTTATGTATCACATATCTAGGATAAAATTAAGTCAAACATCATTTATATATTATGAATATTTTATGGATTTCCATCAATTGTGAAATATTTTACCCAAACAAATAGAAATCATGCATTAAGTATGTACATACTTAATTAAAAAATTAGAAAGTTGCTATAAAAATGTATATATTCTCGTTAAACAAATCCTTTTAAATGTAACAAATACATCGTAAAATTAACTTAAATACACATGTAGTCCGTCTATAGCAAACACATATTCACTTGATGGAACGGAATAATAATTTGACTTAATAGATTTTTTTCTGTGTACATTTGACGAACCCACAGTGTTGGCGGAACAAATGTTGTGTTACTAAATAAATAAGTGGAAATTTAACAAATCATTGTTTTTAATAGTTCAGTCCATCCAGTACCGCTAATTTAATTATGTAAAATAATTTATTATTGAATGTGTTAAAGTTTTATATCTCTTACCAATAACGAAGAAACCTTGTCAATCACTTTTAACTATTCTTACCTTAAAATTAGTCCACTGTGCTCTATCTATTTCTAGGGAAGCAAATACAGTAGCACCCAAACATAGAAGTACTACCAAGAATTTCATATTGTAGGTTAGAAACAATACTGATTGATCTAGTTATCGATAACTATTAACAAACTACTAACAAAATAGTCCCAAGTGGTATTTATAGTAAATCTCATGAATATAAAAGTGACCCTTGAGTTAAAAAATAAATAATTGTTATGTTCCGTTACAAGATAATATTACCCACGGTCTAAAATACGGTGTATAAAATAATACATGTGTTCAATTAAAATGTTAAAAAATTTAACATTTGTGAATGTCGTATGGAGTTAAATTTTGCAGCGGGTTAACAGGTTAACACAAGTATCTAGTGGACCAGTTCATGCTACATGTAATTTTTTAAAAATTGATAAAACAGTAAAAACAGTCAAAGAATTGATTTTAATAAAAGAAAAGTAAGCGCTGCTTTATTAAAATTACAAATCGTAATTGAAACCTTTGAATATAAAAAAAGATTGAAACAAATTCCGATGGAAAGGCGTAATAGCGTATTATCTCTGGCGAAAAGCTAAACGCTCCAAAAATACAGACGAAAACCAGAGAAGAACAAATAAAAGGAGGTAAGATTTCCTAAAATTATTTAGGACTATGTATTATGATAATTTTTAAACATCTACAGATTTTGGGTTCATCCGATGTTAGAAAGGAGACGGGAACTAGGTGCTGGAACCTGAAAACTTGCATTACAACTTTTTCCGCATGAATGCAGATCTGTTCGATATATTAATACCACTAATTGGTCGGCATATATCTAAATCTGATTTGGGACGAAAGCCAATAAGTCCACAAACAAGAGTGGCAATAACTTTAAGGTAGGTATAAATTAATAAACAAGAACAGGTTTCAACAGTGATGAGGGGGCCATCCTTAGAAGACAAAGAGTGGTATTACTATTTTGTAGAATTTGTTGGAGTCGCATATTTTCCATGTGTTGTTCCTGATATTGTGTGTAAGTTGAACTGAGGAAATGTCACTCTTCTGTGTTCTGAGGATTGCTTACTTTAAGTTAAAAAAGCATGGTATGAAAATAACATTAAATTTCAACAACAAAATTTAAATGCAAAAGCAAAGAGTTATTAATTAACATTACAACATTTTCAGATATCTTGCATCTGGCGACAGCATGATGGGCCTAAATTAAGTGGGTAAATCAACAATATCCAACATAATATCAGAAACTTTAGATATTATTTGGACCATACTTCAGCCACAGGTACTTAAGACTCCTGATGAATATTACTTTCGTCAAGTCGCTGATGGCTTTAAGAAATTCTGGCAATATCCAAATTGTACAGGAGCTATTGGATGGAAAACATGTTGTAATTCAGGTAATATTTAATTTCACAAAGTAAGTCAACAATAATTATTGTCATCTATAACTTCTTTAAGGCACCCCCTCATGCAGGCAGCTCAAGTTACAATTACAAAGGAAGCCATTCAACAATTCTAATGGCAGTTGTAAATCACCAGTATGAATTTATTATGGTAGATATAGAAGCAGAAGGAAGACAAAGTGATGATGGCGTTTTTCGAAACTCCTTGATTGGTAGAAAATTCTTTGATGGAACATTGGATATTCCACCACCTGAAGTTATTTGTGAAGATATACCTCCATTACCATTTGTCATCGTAGCATGAAGCATTTTCTCTGTTGGAAAACCTAATGAGACCCTACCCAGGAAAAGTAAGAGTAAATGAAAATGCATTTGGTATATTGGTTGCTCGTTGGCGAATATTTTCTCGACCAATCATTGCCAAAACTGAGAATGTCAACAATATTATAAAAGCAACTGTCTGCCTGCATAATTTTGTAATAGAACATAATAAACAAAATTACATAATATTCACACTGGCAGATCGTGAAAGAAATGGCACATTATTGCATGGACCAGGTAGAAGTGCTGCTGTACAACTAATTTCAGTCGGACAAACAAGGGCAAATACTTTTACAAGAAATGCTAAAAATATTCCGGATGAATTTAAAAGTTATTTCAATGAAGAAGGCGCAATTCCTTGGCAATGGAACAGTGTATATAATGTTTAAAAATTATGGCTAAGCACATTATCCATAGGTGCGATGTGAGTTTGTGACTTAAGTGCATCAAGACTGTCATTCTCCACATAGTTTTTTTTTTATGAAAAATCACATTGTCCAAGAAAAAAACATTAAGAATGTAAATCCAGGTAGCTTTATTTGATTGATTGATTGATTTATATGCAAAACTTTTTATGAAGAATAACTTTTGTTCTTAATTAATATCATAATAAAAAAGTGTTCCATACGATTCCACTGTATAATTTGTAATTTAAGTAAAGCGTAGGAGATCCCAGTAAGTAATATAATGCTGAATGATCACATGGTACATGGTACATTTTATTTGTAGCAGTTGAAATTTAAGTGTTAAGAATATTTGATGGAAAATAAAACATTGGTAAGAGATTAAATAATGGCTTTATTCTTTATAAACATATAAATTCTCCATCTCGGCCAGCCTGTATTGAAATTCAGCTTGTAGTTGGTTTCATATTCTAGATGGGAGAACTGGGGTCTTGCGATACAGCATTTTAAGCATGGGGTTTTGATATTAAAGAACCGCAATGTACAAAGATAAAATATCAACTTCTCTTTGACCCATGTAAAAATAAATATACCATTTTACTGAAATTTTTAAGAAAAGACGCAAAATATGTAGGGATTTTAGCTAATCTTATTATTTGTATTATAAGTTAAAGATTGTTTCAAGAAAAATGGATATAACTTAATGACTGCCGTAAAAGTACCTGGGCCATCCCATTATTTATGACCGTTTGTTATTATTATGTAGAAAGGACCGGATTGTAATAATTATAATTAAATATAGGCACATCAGGTAGGCTAGGTTGCTTAATTTATATTTAAATATCTTTTTGCGGCAAAATTTGTTAGTTTTTGAGAAATGGTTCAAGAATTGTCTTTTACCAAACATTCCTCAGAATAGCGTGATAGTAATGGACAATGCGAGCTATCACAGTCACCAATTACATAAAGCTCCAAGCTCAAATAATACAAAATTGAAGATTCAGAACTACATGGCGGCGAATGATATATATTTTGAGGAAAGTTATACAAAAAGTGATCTTTAAGAAGTTTTAAAGACATTTTGTATAAAAAAAGTATATGTTTGTGACACATTGGCAGAAGAAATTGGACATACAGTGCTACGGCTCCCACCCTATTATTGCATTTTAACCCCATAGAGCATATGTGGCACCAGTTAAAATCACTGGTTAGGTCTGAAAATATTTCTCCGACTTTAAGTTCTAGTGTTGTAGAATTAATACGAAAATGCTTTAATGATATTCCCCCAGGTAGTTGGAAAAATTCAGTCCGTCACGTAATAACTGTAGAAAATTCATATAATAGTCTGGATCGTATAATTAATCCAATTATAATTAATTTTTATGAGGATAGCGATAGCGAAACAGAACTATCTATAGAATGACATTATAAATGTAAATAGATATGACTAGTAATATTTTAAAAAAATGTTATTTCATTCGATTACATTAATATAATCATATCATTACTTGTTTTCCTTAGTCCGTCCCTTCATACTTCACTTGTTTATTGCCAAGCGCTTGTCGATACAATGGGACCGACCCAGGAAATCATTATTAAGTCGTATCCAATTTTCGTGAAACGTACTGTACGTCGTTTGAGCTTTTACATTGGAAGGTAGGGAGACACTAAATTCGATTAATTTTATTAACCCAGACCGGAGTTTTTTCGAATCAATATGCAAAAAAAAGTTTTTTTCCAAGTTATACCATGAAGGTATGATGCAACTGTAAAATTTGAAATTCTCATTTTTCAAATGCTAATATCTAAAAACAGATAATAATAATGTAAATGTAAAAAACTTCGTTTTAAGTTTAATGTTAGGGAAATAGATTATAGTGGAGTTAAAGTATAGAAGGGAAAGTACAACTGATAGCCTGCTCAACTCGTTTAATAAAAATCTAACGCAGCGCCGGTTTAAGTCGAATTGTAGATCTTTCAGAGTTAAACAACTCCATCTTCAGCAGTCAATACTAAACGAACGATATTGTCAAAAAATATTATCTAATTAAAACACCAATCCGAACCATGTAGAGCTTCGATTTAAACCTACGTTGGATCTGTATTGAACCAGTGAAGTAGCCTGCGAGTTTAAATTTAAATATAAATTTGCCGTCAATCCTAATTTTATCCACTATGTATATTTTACATATATGAGCTCACAGCGGGTCCAGTGCAATTTATCCATTTTTTTGATATAACCCTAGAGCACCCGGTAGGTGTCAGCTTGTATCGAAATTACGCAATATTCTTTGTAAACATTTGATCCTATAACTTTCATGTACCTAAAACATATTATTACATTAGTTATTATTAAAGTACCTTTGTACTATTGTGTAACTTAACATGCCATATATAGACTTCTCGAGATGTTGGTTTGTCGAAAGTTGGCCCCGTATTTTGGAGATTACAAAAAAACAAGGTTAAGGTAACGCACTCAATGACACATCACTGATGGAATAGATCTCAGTCCGACTTGTACTCAAGTCGCTAGGTTCACGCGGCAACACAAAGCACGTTTCCTTAGATAAATCTGACCGAATAACTAGATCTCGGGTACTAAAAAAGATGTTTCTTTGAAATATTGGCACTCGCTAAAAAGATGCTTCTTACTGAAGATACTTTAATGTCTCTATCACTTCCGGTTATACCGGAAGTCGGCGTGAACTTATTTTAAATGAAACACTATATATTATTACATTTTTAGATTTTACGTAAGGTTCTAGGCAGGTATATAGAGTGTATCACATCCTATACCTACGTATAAAAGCGTGTTTGGCATATTGAAGGTTTTATGTATGAAATGATAATTATTAATTTTTCCTATAAGGAAAAGGATCTGCTTTAAGGGATTCTTTATACTATTTTGGTAACTATTAATACAAGTACCAAGTTCAACCAATAAAATTAAAAATTACATTGAAAAAACTGTAAAAAATCTACATTTTCAAATGGAAACCCCAACTTTTATAACTGTTTTCTGTTTAGCATTAAAAATAAGGGTAACTTTGTATAAGGTTGTTGTAGCCGACATACACACAAAATATCAAGTTTAACAAGTATTTTGTGGGTATCTTAATCAATGCAGCGTACGTGACGTACATAGACGACAAGTAGGTACTTGGAAGAAGTCGAGGAAATTGTGGGAAACCATCCCGAAGCAAATAAGTACGAAACAATACAAAAAGCGCTAATCAAAAGGTTGACAGATTCCGACGCAACGCGGACGCGAAAATTGCTAGAAGCAGAAGATATCGGCACACCCTCGCAGTATTGGCGACACCTCAAACAACTGGCGGTTGAACAAATAGTATTTTCGGAATAAAATTGGATTTTTTGAGAAAAGAAAGAATAGGTATAGGACAGTAAATACTATTTATAAAGAACAACTAATTTGCCATCAAATTAAATAAAAATATACAGGGTGTTCCATTTAAAATAAGAAAGTTTTTAATGGTTGAATTCTTTCACAATGAGGCTTGAATTGTGACCACCCTGTACATTTTATGCCGAATTTGAAATGTTTTTGAGACTTGATGATCTTCTAGCTATTCGGTGAGAAAAAAATTTCAGTCCAAGCGCTAAGGTAAAAAAATTATGTGGATTATTTCATCGTCATGCATTTGCCAAATAATTATAAAAAGTCCAGATATCTCAAAAACTAATATAGTCTGACAAAAACATTTTCTATAAAATGTGCTTAGTATTTAATGCTTAATCGAAAAATGTAATATAAATTACCATGTTGTATTTAAAAAACGAAAGTTGGCAGCTACTTATGGTATAACCGGAAATGACAGAAACACGTCAATATTTTAGTTAAAGAGAGCATATCGATAAACCCAAATCCCCAAAGTTTCAGGAACATATATTCAGTAGTTTTCCATAAAGTTCTAATGCACGCTCGTCGTGAATCACCCTGTATAGTTCAATATTTTAAATTGGAAGTTTCTGGCATCCTACTTTACTATTTTTATACAAAAAAAAACCCATAATTTTTCGAAACAGAAAGCTAGCAAATTACTTTACTACATATTTCCACTTCATTACTGTGCCTAATTAAGTGACCGTTTAACTTGTTGTTTTTCCAATTTAAAACCGCACCATAGCATTTAGCGGAACCAATATGTTTCATTTGAAAGTCACCATGATGCATATATTAATTGAATCGGTGAGTGGAAGAACAATACAAGTGACAAATATGGCGTTTTAAACTAAGATAGCCAAATCGCTTAAAATCCAAAGGCCTATCATATATTGAAACAACAGTACATTGGCCATCCTCCGACCACAACGGTAAACTATTAAATTTTCGGCTGAGTGAAAGAACAGTACAAGTGCGGCGCATGTACTGTTCTTCCACTCAGATGCCCTCTCGTGGCTATAATATTAAACTTGACAAGATGAACGTAATGAATCATTTTTCTTAGTCGACAAGCGCACGTGTTGCATCTTTTGTTATACGGAAAGTGGTTTTTATTAAACAATATTGCAAAATGTCTGATACGAGTAGTGAAAATGATCGTTCTGCAGACAGATCCCTAAAAAGACGAAAAAAACTGCCTGCAACATGGAAGCAAAACAAACGAAAATGTTCTCGCCTTAAAGGTGAAGCCTATGTTACTAAATCAGGGAAAATCATACCCAAGAAAACAGTTGGAGAGACAGAGTAAGTTGTTTAATGATTTTGGCACAAATTATTATTATGAACAGAGTTATTTTATTTTTTTAGTTGTAAGGATAAGTGCACCGAACATATCACGCAGGATTACAAACAGGCTATACTGTCCAAATTACTAGAAATTAAAAGCGGGATGAGAATGAGCAGGATACGCACTTAATCGGACTCATGGAAGCTAGGCCTGTAGCAAGGCGACGAAAAAGTAGCAGAAACTCTATAAAAGCAGCATCATTTTCGTACTGTATACGCCAAAATGGTATAAGAGTACCTTTATGCAAAAAAGCCTTTATTCAAGTGCATGCTATTTCTAATTCTCGTGTGCAAAGATTAAACAAGCTCTTAAGAGAAGGAAACATGCCAGTAGATTTAAGAGGTAAACATAACACGCGCCCACATGTATTACACTTGGAAGTTCTTGCTCAAATAAAAGACCATATTGAGTCATTTCCTTGTAAAATCTCACATTACAGTAGTAAGAAGACAGTGAAATATCTCGATGCCAGACTAAATGTAAAAACTATGTATGAACTCTTTATAAAAAAATACTCGGACATTAATAAACAAGTAAAATACGAGTATTATCTCAAATATTTTAACGAAAATTATTCGTTAAGATTTGGAAGGCCTCAAGTAGATGTTTGTAGTGAATGTGAACGTTTGGGAACATTATTGAAAAAACCCAACCTTAGTGATAATGTAAAGAGAGTTCATGCCGGTAAACTTGTAGTCCATAAGCGTAGGGCCAATAAGTTTTATACACAACTTGCCAACATAACGAACTTGTGCAAAGAAAGAAACGATATTTGTGGCTTATCGTTTGATTTTATGCAAAACCTACCTCTATACCTAATATACCCGTGCAGGAAATTTTCTACTATCGACAGCTGTGGGTGTATTCTTTTCAAATTCACAACATTAAAACCAATACCGGGCATTTTTATAACTACCACGAGGGACAATCTTATAAAGGCCCAGACGAGGTGTGCAGTTTTCTTTTGCATTACATAAAAAACAATATACCACAAGAAATCAAGGAACTTCACCTATTTTGCGACGGGTGTCCAGGACAAAATCGCAATCACACAATGGTACGCTTTTTAATGACTCTTGCCGCAACAAAGCGTTTTACGAAAATTGTTCATGACCTTCCTGTTCGTGGCCTTCATTTTTGCCCTGCGATAGGGATTTTGGGACAGTAAAACGGGTAATAAGAAGAGCTGATCGGATCTATCTTCCAGAACAATATGAACAAATGATATTGAGTTCCAGAAAGGTGTTGCCATTTACTCTTACTACTATAAGTAACGAAGATGTTATTGATTTCAAGAACTGGTGGCCTCAATTTTATAAAAAAACTTCCAAGTCAACTGAACAACAGAAAGCTAATTTTACCATTTCACAATATGGCCAGTTTACATACACTAGTGATACTCCAGGGTATGTTGTTACTAGTGAGTTTATAGGTGGACTTCTGACGCGCACTTTTAACCTAAGAAGCCAAATGTCAAACCCCAATTACCCTCAAAAAGGGCATACACAGAAGCTGTCCCTATTAATGAAAAGAAGATGCTGATCTTAAAAAAATTATTCCGTATGTCTCCGACGAAACCCTTGAATTTTATTACCATATCACTTCTTGGAAAATAAAAAATGATGATTCTGAATAAAAATTACCAATAAGTTTGTTAAATGATTTCAATAAAGCCATAAAACAAGACTTTTTTTAAATATTCTTTTCATTGAGTGAAAAAACAGTACAAGTTTTCTTTTGTATATATCTGCTTTTTGCATTTTTTTTCTTAAAGTTTATCTATGTAATATTATCAGTTAATATAAATGCTATAACTTTACAATGCATGAATATCCGGTAAAACTGACAGTTCTCCCTTAAAACGGTTTTATTTAATTTCTGAAAAACTAACGATTTGTACTTATACTGTTCTTCCACTCACCGATTCAATTATAGAAAAGCTTATGACTATGATAGGAACAAAGGTTATCCTAATTAATTTAGAGTTTATTGTGCTGCAAAACTTAGGATGCAGCAAGACTTGCAAAAAGTCTTGCTGCATCCTAAGTTTTCATTAAAATCTTCAGTCTTCGTAAGCAAATTAGTTGTTTTTAACGAAACTTTTGCGTTCTTTAACCTCCTCGTGGATCCGCGCAACAAAAGAATCGTCGAAGTTATGACATAACTCAGTGCCAGTAGACGTCCAGTGAACGACTATGTATCATCAATAAAAACCAATTTCCCATGTTTTCCATTCAGGCTTTGGTAACATCCGGAGGTCGTCCTTCGGTGAATTTTTAGAAAGTAGTAAACGGTTCAAGCGCCGGAAAACTGAAAAAATTCATTCAACAATGTCTTGTGCTGAACTAATATACGCAGCTCAAATGAGCCTTCATGCAGAAGGACACTTTGATGCAGCAGTAGTTGTAAAAGAACAATTTTCTACTCCAATGAGAGCTAAAAAAATACAGGACAGCTTTAAAGAGAGAGAGAGACGAAAAAGTAGTAGAACTTCCTGCTGAAAGAGCTATATCAGTGTTAGTTGAGGCAAAACTAACTAAACACCAGTATGAAGTTATTAGAACCGAGGATAAAAGACGGTTTCCATCCTACAAAAAAATCCAAGAAGCCAAGTTAAGTTGTTATCCAAACCCTGGAGCGGTTACAGTTACAGAGACCACTGCAGAAGTAAAACTACAAACATTACGGAATGCATTGTGAGAGTACAAAGTGATGTGTTGCAAACCTTAACACAAGAAGAACTAAAGTCCTTGACTCTAATATGCTATATTCACTCACTACAAGCAAACATTTACTAGTAAAGATGATTCCGATGCCAGTATATTTCTTACATCTCTTATGCCACTCCAGCTTATTTCGGGAGATCCAAATGTTATTGACCCGATCCGGGTCATCACGCTTTTGCCGTCCTACTGATATTATTCTTCAAGAGAAAAAGTATATAGAAGATCAAATTCGGGATTTAAATCCAACACCTGTCACATTAGAATCCAATGTAATCTATATTCTCATATCTTATTGTTTGATTGATGGCAAGGTGTGCAATGCCGCAATACCTCATCAACTCAAAAATGTTATGTTTATGGGGAAACGTCGAAGACATTTAATAATATTGATTTAATGTTAGAACAAAAAGTTAACACCGGCACCGGTACGGTTTCCTTTGGGCTGTCCACTCTTCAATCATGGATCCGTTTCTTCGAGTATCTGCTACACATGGTATACAAGCTACCTGTTAAACAGTGGCAAGCTAGAGGAAAGGAAAATAAAGGAATTGTGAGAGAAACTAAAAATAAAATTCAGGAAGATTTTAAAAATAAAATGGGATTAATTGTAGATCGTCCGAAACCTGGATTTGGAAGCAGCAACGATGGCAATACGGCTCGGTGGTTTTTTGAAAATGTATCACTATTATGTAGAAAAGAAATAAACTGCTTGTAGTGTTTCACAATTTTTATTCAGTTTCCTGACACGTGTGTCGACCTTTTCAGGTCATTTTCGAAGCAGTACAAAGACTAGATTAAAATGGGATTTTACAGGGTTATTTCTGTTATGGCAGGTTTAACGACAAATTTTATTTACAAAAAGAGGGACTACTAATGGGCTCCCCTTCATCACCCATGTGAACCGAATTATTCATGACGAATTTCGAACACAATTGAAGAGTGGAAGTAACAAAGGTGGTCAGTGCCATATTTTCTGAATTTGAGTTATTGCTGTAGAACGATGTTAAAAGACATGCTTTGTGACCCCACAAAGGAAGTAAGTGCCATGAGTCAGATTACGCTTTTTATAATAAAAATAAGATGGCGCCACCGGTAAGCGACCACGGGTATTTCTTATCAAGAGGGACAAGTGACAGAGTTAATTAGCTGTCTCAGCTGTCTGTGCGTCGTAGCCGTCAAAACTCGTTTATTTGTTGAAAATAGTTAAATAAGTAGCCAATTTGTTGAAGTTCTTGTCAAATATGAGTGAATTGGACGAAAAGAAACGTAGAGAAAGTGGCAGTGGTCGTTTTGGCTGCGAACAAAAGCATCTGAAGGAGGCTGGCAAGACCTATAAAACACGAAAACTTAAGAATGTAACAGAGAAAGCATTGCCGACTGAACAGGTTTGTTATTGTGTAATCTACTTAAAAATATATTATTAACGTATTATTTTACATTTTAGATCACCTGTAAATGCAAATTTTATTGCAAGGATCTGCAATACGCATGGCGTAAAGTTTTGTTTGAAAAATTTTATAATCAAAAGTCAGCAGCTCAAGGTTCGTATCTAATGAATCTTATTCATCTAAGACATATAAAGAGACGTAGACACGGCACTTATGAGGATCCAGTGAGTAGCAAACGCCAAGTAACAATAGCCTACACCATTCCAACACAAAGTGGAAATTTTGTTCAAGTTTGTAAGGCAACTATGGTGAATATCTTTGCAGTGACAAGGAGAAAGTTGGATATTCTTGTTGCTAAAAAGAAAGCGGGCGAAACGTTTTACTCTGATAAAAGAACATGTCATAAAAAGTCGAAATTTTCCGAGAATGATCGAGAAGCCATAAGAGCTCATATAAATTTACTACCAAGAGACGTTGGTCATTATACAAGAACAAAATCTGATAAAGAATATCTAAGCCCAGATTTAAACGTTAACAGATTATTTAGGGCTTTTCAACAACGTAATCCTGAAACTCCAGTAACATACAAGTTCTACCGGTCTGTATTTATTAAGGACTTTCCCAAACTATCATTTCGGCGACCAAGAATGGACACTTGCCATACTTGTGATCGACTAGATTGTGAAGTTCGTGCAAATATTGGATCTCGAACTTCACCAAAGAAGAGCGGAAAGAGCTAGGGATATTATGAAAGAGGATACATGCGAGTCTTTACTTCCAGGAAGTCACATCTGTTCCTTATCTATGGACCTTGAACAGGTAATGTTTGTTCCCACGCTGGTGCATTCTGATATGTTTTACTTGTCGCAACTTTCCTGTTATAATTTTGGAATCCATGTAGGTGACACAAATAAAGCTTACATGTTTTTATGGCATGAAGGTATGGCAGGACGTGGTGCAAATGAGATTGCCTCCTGTCTGCTCCGCTTTCTAAATAGTGGATTCACTGATAAAAGATCTATAACCCTCTGGTGTGACAACTGCGGGGGACAGAATAAAAACAAATATATTTTGTTTGTTCTAATATTCTTGGTAGCTAATGGCCTTTATGATTTAATAGATATCAAGTTTCTTACCAGCGGGCACAGCTTTATGTCCTGTGACAGGGATTTTGCGTTGATAGAAAAACGCAAAAGAGTTATGAAATCCTTTATACCAGACGATCTGATAAACGTTATTCAGTCAGCAAGATACAACCCTCCATTTGAAGTGATCAAAATGACTGATTTTGGATTTTGGGACATAAAAGGGCCTGCGGACCTACTTCTGAATACTTCAAAGCTTCAAATCAGCAAAGCAGTCAGAATACGGATTGAAAGAGATAATCCCATCAACGTGAAAACAAAAACAGTATTTTCTGAAACACAACAATGGACTGAAACCAATATCTTGAAGAAAGGTAAAACTATAAGAGATTTAATGAAGACTGAACTTCTTGGACTCCCATCAGAAAACAAAATATCTGAAAACAAAAAGAAAAGTCTTCACTCTATGTTGCCCTATCTGAGTAATCCTTTGCACCAAGATTTTTACAAGGAACTGCTAGGCATTTAAATGTATTAGCAATGGCTGGTGATGTTTATAATAAATATGTATTGCGAGAGTTACAAAGTTAATTATTGTGGCACTTACCTCGTTTCTATTTTTTTTATGAAGTTAACTATATTTTCAGCTTTGTTCCATAATATATATCAATGTATGTTTGAATTATTGGTTTTCCGATAGCCTTTAACATGATTTTTAATGCTAATAAACAGAAAAAACTAATGTTGACGTTTTTCTTGAATATCTCGAAACTTTGTTTTTGGCACTTACCACCATTGTTACTTCCACTCTTCAATTGTAGTGTAGCCGAGTTGCTAGACGTATGCAGGTAAAATAAATTGAGATAGCCGAATTCCTAGACCGACATACACTAATTGCTAGACGGGGGGATGGTCGAGTTCCTAGACGCGACCTTCATTACAGAGAGGTAATAAAAATCATTAGAGCCTGGAAAATTATATTTATGCTATTAAAATTTAGTTAAACAGCCCATTGACCCATTCCAATAATGATACAATAGGGTAATTCCAATAATTTATTATTATTATATTAAGGGTTTATTGTTGCACCTAAATGATCATTCAGTTTTGTTATAAATTTGGTAATTCAGTCCTTCCTTAGCTTAAATCAAGTGAACCTGCATGCTGCAATGGAGTTACAATTCATTTTAAGTGAAAAGTGTAAAACTTTGCTAGTAGTCAACAGTTACAAGTTCAATCGTAATCACGTTTCTAAAAATAATACAATAACTTGGTGTTGTACTAATAAAAAGTGTAAAGCTAAAATTTATACCGAAGGCGAAACACTGGACATTACCAACTTAGAAAAAGTTAATTTAACGCATAACCACGACACAGATGTTAACCTGAAAAGACAGGAAGTAAATAATGCTTGTTAAAGGAAGGCAGAAAATCACCCTCATGAAAAACCATCTAAGATCATTCGAAAGGAACTTGCCACTTTCGACCAAGAAAATGGGCTAACTACGTTGGACATTTCGCGCATTCGAAAGAATTTGAATTACAAATAAGTCAGCAAATACTCTAAATTACCAAAATCACGAGTAGAGCTACATGATTCTGTGCTGCGTCAAGAGGTAAAAACCAACAGAAACGAGCCATTTCTTTATGAAAATGACGTAGAAAATGGAATAATAATATTCACCTGTGAAAGCAATATACAGTGTTTAAGGAAAGCAACTTGTGTTTATATGGACGGGACGTTTCAGTATTGCCCTAAATATTTTTATCAGTTATACACTCTACATGGTTTGGTTAATAATATATACATACCTTTGATATTTGCGCTCCTTCCTAATAAATCATACGACATCTACGTACTCCTGCTGGAAAAAGTAAAACTGAAAATGAACATTAATCCTGCAAAATTTCTTCTTGACTTCGAACAATCTGTGCATAAAGCTATTTCCATCGTTTATCCTGAAGCAATCATTCGAGGCTGTAACTTTCACCTAGGACAGTCCTGGTACCGAAAAATACAGCAGTTAGGACTGTCTGTTTTTTATAATAAGGCAGAAGAAGAAGTTGGAAAGTGGCTGGTATATGTATTCGGCCTTTGCTTTTTACCACCAGATGAGGTGAGTGAATGTTTTGTAGAAGATTTAATGGCAATCCAACCAAAAAATAGTAAACTGGAAAAATTTTCCGATTATTTGGTCGAAAACTATATTTCTGAAGATTGTTTATATCCACCGTCTGTATGGGCACAGGCCACCTCGGATTTGCATAGAACAACGAATGCATGTGAGTCGTACCATTCAGACTTAAATGCCAACTTTTATCATCACCACCCAAATATATTCAATTTTATTGAGGTTTTGATTCAAATTCAGACAAATACCTATATCAAAATTAGAAGCGCCGAGTTAAACATTGTTCAAAGACATAACCCAAAATCAGTAATAAAAAAACAGTTTATACATTCTAAAATACAAGCTTTTTCCAATGGGGAAATTGGCAGATTAGAATTTGTAAAAAGTGTGGCATATAGAAATAAGATAGTAAAAAGTTAATACAAATTATATAATGTTATGTAACTCAAAATATATAATTTTAATGTAAGCGATAGCTTATAATGTTTTCTTTATAATTATAATATAGTATACTACTAACATAGTCTCTTTTGTTTTTGTAACGAATTTTCTAATAAAATGTAAATATTGATTGTGTTATTTCATTGAAGTTATTTCAAAAAATAATTTTTAATGGCTACGATATTTGGTCAATAACAGGACGATGTAATTTTTGCCGTCTAGGAACTCGACAATGTTTTTCTAGCAATTCGTACATCTTCGTCTCGTGTTATATCCAGTATTAGAAAACTTACTAAGAAGAGGTTGAAAACATTTACTAAGAAGTTTTAAATTTACTGTTACCTCCTGAAATACATACCCCTTCTCAGTCGGAACCAGATTCTTCTAGTGAAAGATGATTCGGATTCTGATGTATAATTGTTTAACTTTTTTAGTATCACTACAGTTAGCAAAATAATTGGACATTTTTACAAGTTTAATATAAGTTTTGTAAACCACATATACAGGGTGATCCAAGATGGGTGGCGAGCGGCCGTATCTCCAGAACCATACATGCTACAACTTTGGGGTAAAAAATTTATTAAGAAATATGACCAAAAAAATTAGCTGGAAAATATTTTTAAGTTCGTAATTTTACCGCTAGGGGGCGTAATCGCTATGCTACGATACAAAATCCTTACTTTCTGCTAATATCTTCAAAACAATGTAGGTCGAAAATTTACTTTTTATAATTTCTGTAATATCCTCTATAAAATTTGTGATAACAATTTTTTTGTAGTTACTATGGTAACGGAGGGGGGAAAGGTAACAACTAAAAATACTAAAAGGGCCGTAACTTCGGTTTGCGTTACCCAAATTTAACAAACTATGGCTTGTTTTAAAGAACTTTTCGTCCTGATTAAACGTTATTATTAATAATTTAAAAATTAGTTCGTGCGGATGATAAAAGAGGGCGTTATTTTTTTTAAATATTTCTTCTTTCGATTTCTTGAAAAATTTAAATGCAAACAGTCATTCATTTTCACTCTATTTTATAGCTCATTATCTTTTGTCTTTTAAAAGTTATCGCAAAAATAGTGGGAAACTGTAATTTCAGTTTAGCTTTTACCAATATTTTGCTATTTTCTTATATGAAAACGTTTAAATCATAGAAAAAAGCCCTATTGGCCTAATTATTCATATTAGTTATTCATATTAAGTTATTTTTTTAATTAAATTATGTTATTTTGGTTTTTATTTTAGTTGTTTATCTAAAAAATACAATTATAATCCAAGTGTTCTATTTATTGCCATGGCGGCCATGGACACTTGCGAAAAAAAAAGAATATCCTTGTTATTCCGTGCTAACTTATATCTGACAGTCTCTATTACTGTAGTGACAATTAAGTATATTTTTATGAGACAAGTGATAGTGATAGTTTTTAAAGAAAAATGCCTTTTACAAATGAAGAAGCCTACGATATGTTAGCGACTTATTTTCAAATGTTTGAAAACCCAGTTTTGGCTTCGAGAGAATACGCTGTGCGTTATCCTCATAAAATTCACCATTCTAGAAAAGTTTTCCAGCGTTTAGCTTGCCGCTTGAGGCAACATGGTCGTGTTCAGCCAATTCTCTCTTTAAGAAAACGTCGCCCTGCAAGATCGGAGGACATACTTATTAACGTATTGGCATATATTCACGCAGAACCACATATTAGTATTAGAGAAATTGTCAGAGATTTAGGAGTTTCTTACGGTACAGTTCAAAGAATCCTTGTCGACAAAAAATTTCAACCTTACCATATAGTACTACATCAAGCCCTAAGTGTTGCCGATTTTGACAATAGATTGAACCATTGCTATTGGCTAAAAAATATGATTAGAGATAACCCTCAATTTTTATCTGAAGTATTATGGACAGATGAGGCGTCATTTACTAATACTGGAAGAGTAAACCTGCACAATATGCACTATTGGTCAGAGACCAATCCGCATTGGATGCCTGAAGTTGATAATCAACATCGATGGTCAGTCAATGTTTGGTGTGGGGTTATAAACGGAATGATTATCGGTCCGCATATTGTAGCATTTAAAAATCCCAAGATACCTATCTTGAGGTAAATGCTACTGTTTTATGATTTAAAAAGGATACAAAACACTTTAGTTCACTTGTTCACTTGATTTTGAACTTTAATAAATAAAAACAAATAGATTCCGATGGGAACCAACGTCATTTGGGTTTATAACGGCTAGACAACAGTTCTTCAAATGTTGTAGGATAGAAGATAAATCACTTGAAGGGTTTTCATTAGTACGAAACATAAAGGTCTTATTTCCAAATGATTGCAGGTGTCAGGGGGCCATATCGAGATTCCATCGAATAACCTAAAAGAACGGAATAAATGATAAAAAAAAACAATACTTAACCTCCATTGTATATTATTTCTAAATTTCAGGATTATTTAATTACCTTGTATTATAGATTTTTCCTTATAAAACGACGATTGTAGCGGTTTTGTTTATTTTTCGATTGACAGCCAAGAGTCAACGACTTTTCAGGATTTGTAAAAATCAATAACAGCTGACTGGTAGTGGTCGAGCAAGGCAGCGAGCACAGAAGAGGGTTAGGTGCAAATCCTCCTTTTTATTTCAGGCCTTTGTCACTAATAGGGAGTGACTCAGGATATTTTTGGTTATTAATTAGGTTTTCGCTGATGGAGCCAGCGGCGGACCGGAAACGGGGTTTTCGTAAGTTAGGCGGACGAGAGGAAGTGACGTATATGGCACCGAGTTTTGCTGAAAAAGAAAAAAGAAGGGCGGAACCACTTTCTGTCTAGAAGTCCGGAGATGAAGTGCTAAATTTAAATTCTTCGTATAAGTTTTATTTTCCTTCGACAATATGGTCGGTATTTTAAGTTAAATAGTTTTTTAAAGTTCATCCGACATGTGTGACCACAATAACCTATAGGATGCCATGGATTTTGGAGGATTTATGGGGAATGGATGTCGTTCATGACGATTTTGTTCCATGCGGTTCCCTCGTGATAGAGGTATGTCATCAGCCATCGTTTGGTTAATTGTTCATGTTAAGCGATGCCTGCTATTACTATCTTTATGTGTTAGTTGCTGTGAATGAAAATTTATTTTAGGGTTCCAGTGCAAGTTGGGAAGTTCCAGTGCAAGTTGGGAAGTTCCAGTGCAAGTTGGGAAGTTCCAGTGCAAGTTGGGAAGTTCCAGTGCAAGTTGGGAAGTTCCAGCGCAAGTTGGGAAGTTCCAGTGCAAGTTGGGAAGTTCCAGTGCAAGTTGGGAAGTTCCAGTGCAAGTTGGGAAGTTCCAGGACAGAGGATTCCAGTACAGAGTTCATTATAAGTTCAAGCTGTGAAATTCCAGTTCCATATCCAAATATTGATGTCTGGAGTTCCGTAAGCTACAAGACGTTCAGTTAGGGGTCAATGTAGAGGTCAATCATTTTTCATTCAGAGGCTAGATGTCAATTCCGAAAAGGGGTAACCTTCGTCGTAGAAGCTATCGTTCAACAGTCAATGCAGAGGGTGTCGATTCTACTCACCGTGGAAGCCACCATTGTAGCAAGACAACAGAGCACATTCAAGGAACCGTGCATATCAGTTTGGCTTCAAAACAGGTATGAGTTATGATCAACCTCGGAGGGGCAGTTCATACCCGGACCAGTGGCTCGTGAAGAACAGTCTGAAGGAATCACCTACGATAGGGGAGGATACAAACTGGTATCGTGACTTTTTTAATTATCCATACATTGATATTTTTACCTCATTTGAAATTATAAATTTTTCCATTTAATAATATATTTGTAAAGGACACCACGGTATGATCTCGCTTCAGTATATATATATATATTTATCACGCCATTGCGCCAGAACATAAAATTCATGAATTTTCCCTGGGAATTTGCGCTAGATAATTTTTCAGTAAAATCACGTTTTTCGGTTAAACATACCAACGTCTTATAACTTATTCCTTTCAGGTCCCATAAAATTGTATCTATAACTGTACCTACATAATTTAGAAAAATGAAATAAGTAAGAATCTAATTTTTATTTTTGAATAACAGGTAGATGTCATTTAAATTAACATATTTGAAGAGTGAAATAAAATCACAGTAATTAAATGATTATTTTTGTTTCAATATATTTCTTCGGAAGGTTCTGGTTTCCCCATAAAACCAGTGGCGCCCAAAGTTATTATTGGTAGACACAGAGTACTTAAGGCTGTAGGAGAATCTACGATCCTGATAGCTAGCCTGGGCAAAAATAGGTGAATCTCGTAAGTGCCACCGTAACAACGTTGGCATCCCAAGTTCACCCGTTTTAATATTTTTGAAGGTATTTTAACAGGTGAAATGTACCTACATTTTTTACTGTTTGATTGCATTATTCACTTGTGGTACGGAATTTTATTGACGAACATTTTCCAAATAGATGGATTGGCAGGGGAAGTGTATTTCCCTGGCCGACCAGGTCCCCCGACTTGACAAGATATTGTTTACAAAGTCCGACCAACCACAAGAGATGATATGATTGTTCGAATTAGAAATGTTTTAAATAACTTACCTCGGGTTGAAGTACAAGCAGCCGTAATTTCAACAAGAGAACGACTAAATCGTTGCATTGCAAATGACGGAAAACAATTTGAACAGTTAAAATAAATTGTTTTTATTACATAAATTATTTATTCTTCTGTTTTATTTCACAATTGTCCATTTTCTAGGATTTCAACGTTTTTATAAAGGAAAATAGCAAAATATTGGTAAAAGCCAAACTGAAATTACAGTTTCCCACTATTTTTGCGATAACTTTTAAAAGACAAAAGATAATGACCTCCGGTTTTCGCCGCAATTTTTAGTAACAAATGAGCTATAAAATAGAGTGTGATAGAGAATGAATGACTGTTTGCATTTAAATTTTTCAAGAAATCGAAAGAAGAAATATTTAAAAAAAATAACGCCCTCTTTTATCATCCTCACGAACTAATTTTTAAATTATTAATAATAACGTTTAATCAGGACGAAAACTTCTTTACAACAAGCCATAGTTTGTTAAATTTGGGTACCGCAAACCGAAGTTACAGCCCTTTTAGTATTTTTAGTTGTTACCTTTCCCCCCTCCGTTACCATAGTAACTACAAAAAAATTGTTATCACAAATTTTATAGAGGATATTACAGAAATTATAAAAAGTAAATTTTCGACCTACATTGTTTTGAAGATATTAGCAGAAAGTAAGGATTTTGTATCGTAGCATAGCGATTACGCCCCCTAGCGGTAAAATTACGAACTTAAAAATATTTTCCAGCTAATTTTTTTGGTCATATTTCTTAATAAATTTTTTACCCCAAAGTTGTAGCATGTATGGTTCTGGAGATACGGCCGCTCGCCACCCATCTTGGATCACCCTGTATATATGTGGCTTTCAAAACTAATAACTCTTTAAGCAATTTATCAAAAATAATAAAACCAAAAACGACACAAACCAAAAATCTGGCATCTATAAACATAGCCCAAACCGGTAGACATTTTAACAAAATAATTCAGGAACATTAAACATACGTATGCCCAGTTGTATAAAAAAATTCTGAACTTAAGTTCAATTGAACGGCGAACAACCTGTGAACTACGTTCATTTGATATTACGTTGTTCAATATAAATTTAACCTTAGTTCAGCTGAACCGCGATCAGTTTATGTTGGCATTACTAATTACCTTAGTTACCTAGGTGTTTTTCAATTTTTTACATAAAAGTGATTTGACGTTTGGCGGGCTTGCTTGGCAGTAAAACCGGTTTTATTTCTTAAGAAGGGTGTTTTTATCCTATTCGGGTTAAAAATTTTCATTTTATTTACGGACTGGTGATACAACCCAATACTAACAAGTAGGTAGGTACAAACTTTTACTTTAGCTAGGTGCAATATGAACATTACCTTTGAATTTATGTAATTTTATTTAAATAGGATTTTTGTATTCATTGATATGGAAAACAGAAGAAATATTAATTTCAGTGCAAAATAATTCAAATCAAATGAATTTAATAGCATTTGTGGGGAGCCATTTAGAGATGCAAACGTTCTTCATGCCAAATATGAAAACCAAAAAAAGAGGTCCAAACGAAAGTTTGCAGATGAAAAGAGCTACTTACGAGGAACAGGAGGGGGACCTGTAAAACCGAAGATATTTGATGACATTGATGAAACAGTCAAAGACATTATCGGTATACAGATGACAGGATTAAATTCAGAATTTGGTGGACACGTTTTTATTAAAATTAAGTTAAACAATGTAATTATTGTAAAAGTTGCATTTATTTTAGAAGATGACAATATGCAGATAGGAAGTGGCCATAATATTTTTTCTGAGTCAGGTAAGTCCTCATAGTTGATTTTTATTTATAGGATGTAACTACTATATAATGATTTCTTTTAATTGTAGAGCTACTACTGGAGGAAGATGCGAAAGATTCTAAGGAGGATAGTTCATTGTCAGGTATGTAGGTACAAGATTTCTTCTGACATCAATTTAACAAATTATGTGTTTTTACGAGTGACTTTTAAACAAAAGAAGACTGTGTTTTTCAGGATACATGTAAGTACATATTTTTCAGGATTCAATATTAGAGTGAGTAGCGGGATCTTTATTTAGAGATATGTCCAGAGAATATTAAAAATGCTTATCAGATTTCTTTTTAAGCTGCTATACTAACCGATTGGAGCAAAATAACCCTAGACAAGCTCAAGACTCCAAAATCCAAGTCATTAAAAACTATTTTGAAGGCGGCCTCTGGTAAAGATAGATTTTATACGTGTCACAAAATATTTAAGTGCTACAACTTGTTTTTATTTTTAGTAAAAGAAAAGGTTTTATCAAACAAAGTTACTTTGTGTGCTACAAATAAAGCTGAATTAGCCTCTCAGCAGAAATAATTTTTAGAAAAAGAACATCTTCTAAGAATTGAATTGATGAGAGAAAGGCACAAACATCAAATGACACTGGACACGAAGGAAAGTGACCAGAGACTACTCATTCAAAATAAAAAAAGCAGAACTAGAACTGGAGATCCTTCAGCTGCAGAAAGAGCAGCTAAACAAAATTTAGTAATATTAATAGTATTATATTACGTTTTAGACATAGGTTGAAAGTACTCATTTATCAAAGTTTGCCGTACAATATTATTTAAGGCTATATTATCAACACCTGGCTGTATAGCAATATTACCCAATTCAATAGCCGGCTTTACTTCTTCATTTACAAGAGGAACATCATATCTTAACATGCAAGCGATATTATGAAGCACTGCACATGGAATAACAATTGATTCTACTTTTTGCACATTTAATTTGATTCCTAATGCTAATATTGGAAATCGACGTTTTAATACACGATGTTTAATTACATCTTAAACTGTATTAAGGTTAAGGCCTATCTCTTGTAGTTTCTTAGAAAATTTATATTTTATCATTATACGGGAAATAAAAATGATAACTTTCTTGTTAAATTTCACGGCTTTTTATTTCAGTTTGCCTGACCCGACACCAAGCATGTAACTAAACCCAAATAAGTTATATACTAAACGCTAGTGACGCGAAATTGGTTACATTATACAAGACAACTTTACGCAAATTCAAAATGTGTAGTCAACACATCTGGTTCAACACAACATGCCTCAAAAACCAAATATCACCAACCTACATGAAGATTAGATGCAACCACAAATCTATCCAAGCAAAGAGAGCCGTAATGACAGCAATAACACCTGGATTCAACTCGAAAACAGAAAATGGTATACCAGAAGATTTAACTTGGGTGAGCACTTGAAGGTTACTCATATAGAACTCGAAATACCTTCAGGTGTCAATCTCATTCTAAACAGCACATTAATTTAAGATACTTTTACATCCAACTGTACCTTAGGATTAAGGAAAAACCCACAACTACCGGAATTTAATTTTATGACATGTTTACATCTTAAGATATAAATACCATTGCAACAATACGTAGAATTAGTATCATCTTGTACTCCTTCGATAATGACCTGAGAAGGTCGAAACACGTGTCAGGCAACTGAAATAAAAAGCTGTGAAATTTAACAAGAAAATTATCATTTTTATTTCCCGTATAAAGGAAAATATGTCATTTCACCAAGCATGTAACCCAACTCAAATAAGTTTTATATTTTATGTTTGAATTGATTTGATCCAACGACTGTCTAAATCTAGGTGTCAATGCCAGAGTTGCTGCTATTTTTAATAGGGGAAACTACTTGTCAGTTTATCAATTATATTATTGTACAAGATTGTTTAAGAAGCTCTGTAATTATTTATAAAACTTACCATGTACAGGGGAGTGATCACATATAATGCCCCCCCCCCCATCTTAAATTTTTTTATTTTATACTTTAGATAAATTTGAAAAATGTATATGCGTGATCTTCCAAGTAGTATTTGCAAGGGTGTCAAATATAATTTTAGGTCTGTTGATTGATTTACAGGGGGAATCAAAACTTTTTTTTTTTAAGGCGACATCCTGTATATTAACTGATTTTCCAATTCTAATTGAAACTCTGAACGTAATTTATGTAATATGCGCTGTACCCAAATTCAACTGTTTTCGATAATATTGACATTGAAGATTGGCAAAATCTAATATTCCAAATATCTAAAAATGCAGGAATGAAAGAAAATCGAGATAGCTATGGAAAACAAAGAACCAATACCCTTGCCACTTATTAATTGAATTTGTCCGAGCTTTTAGAACATGCTCCACTAAATATTTAACGAATGTGGCTACAACTACACGGTGCTCCTGCGCACTTTCAATTCAACATGCGAAATTAATTAAATATGCGATATCCAAATAACTGGATAGGACGAGAAGTTCCACAGAATTGGCCAACTAGGTCACCTGACAACGAGCCCCGTTTTTTTTTGTGGGATACATGAAATATCGTATATTATATGACACCATCCACACCCGACAACATGAAAGTCATTTCAAAAGAGTTCTTTTATGTATCAAGAATAATGGACATCATTTTGAGCATTTGATAAAACGCCGCCTTGATTTAAAAAAGTGTATCGAATGGATAGCAACTCTGGCATTGTCAACTAGATTTAGACAGTGGTTTGATCAAAAATGAACAATTCAATCATAAAATGTAGAGTGGCGGGGCTAATTAATCTAAGTGTTAATCCCGGAATTACAGATTTTTCCACCAAAGGTATCTATGAACCAAGGCCAATGCAGGGATATATGATTTAAGTGCCGATGCGCTATACTTTTCGTTCTGTTAGCCGTCAAAGTTGGTTAAGCTGCTAAGTGCCTGATGTTGTTGCACGGCTAATAGATCTAAGTGCGAATGATAAACAAAAACGTGTCGAATCTCGTCAGACTGTAATAGTCTGTATACCGATACTGTTCGTGGTTGTTAACATCAGTTTGTGTGGTTATAAAAAATATTTATTTTGCTAATATGGATGAGAGGGCTTTTGGAAGAGAAAATACACAAAAAAAATGTAAAAGAAAAGTGGAGAGTGAGGCCAGGGTGAGCGGAAGTGAATACGTGACTAGCAAAAGTAAGAAAAACAAACCTGCTAGACGACTACCAACGAATGTGGTAAGTGTGAACTCAATTATTATATTTTTTAAATTCATTCCTTTTTTTATGAATTATAATAATATTATTAGAATCTTGCTGCGTTAATGAATAGAATTGCCTGAGAATTGTCTGAATGTTTTGATTTTGTTTGAAAATTAATTGTTGGGAAACATTGAGTTGCTGTTTTGTTTTTGTTTTGTTGGTTTGGTGTGGACCCGGTATTAGGATACAAATTCTTTTTGTTTTAGGTCACATGCAAGTGTAAATATGGGTGCAGAGATGTGGCGGGCATGAAGCAGGCTTTGTTTGAATCATACCACAAACTGGGGATGAACGAACAAGGATCTTATCTCATGGGTCTAATGCAAATTCTACCTATACAGAGACGTCGCCACGGCAACTACGAAGGTGCGGCACAGAGCCGGAGGCAGTGCACCGTGAGTTTTACCGTCCCCGATGGGCAGGGAAATATAACGAGGGTATCTTCGACATCACGCCGCAGAAGACTACCACGCTTGTCAAAAAGAAGAAAGAAGGCTACGTTACCTATAAAGATAATCGCGGTGGTCTGAGAAATTTCAAATATACCTTGCACAATAGGCAAACAGTAAGGGATCATATTAACACCTTTCCGCGACAGGAAAGCCACTACAACAGGACTAAATCAGAGAAGGAGTACTTGAGCCCAGACCTTAATGTAAACAGGTTGTTGGAAGCCTACAAAATAAAACACCCTGGCACCACTGTTACATACAAGTTTTACCGATCCGTTTTCCTAAAGGATTTTCCTAAGTTATCTTTTAGAAAACCAAGAGTTGACACGTGCAAGACATGTGACTCCCTCAACATAAAAGTAAAAGACACAGACGTCACTGTTGGAAAACAAGCCAAAACTCAACTTGAGTTGCACCACAGACAGGTAGAAAATGTTTTCAAGGCTATAAAGTACGATGCTACGAGTAGTACTTTACCAGAAAGCGACACTTGTACCATGACTATAGGCTTACAAAAAGTTTTTGCGCTCCCAAAACTTACACATTCTAGCATGTATTATAGTCGCCAGTTGTCTGGCTACAACTTTGGCATCCATGTAAGTGACACTGCTGATGGGATCATGTGCATCTGGCACGAAGGGCAGTCTGGTCGAGGTGGGAACCAGATGGCTACCTGCTTATTACAAGCCCTGAACACTGGACTCCTTACCACCTATAAACGTAAGTTGTGTGTGTGGAGCGATAACTGCGCTGGGCAGTTGAAGAATAGGATGTTACTGTTTTTGTACATTTTCCTCGTGGCCTCTGGCAGGTTCGACACGATTGATCACAAATTTTTAATTTCGGGACATAGTTTCTCCGCTTCAGATCGTGACTTTGCCATCATCGAGAAACGTGCGAGAGTTTCAAAATTGAACAATATTGAAGACGTGAAGAAATGTATTGTTACTGCAAGACCGACACACCCCTTCAAGGTTCTGGATATGGCAGAAAAAGCTTTTTTTGATTTTGACAATGCCTCTTTCAAATACATTGACACCTCAAAACTTGGTATTAGCCAGGCTTCATGGTTGAGAATCACCAAAGATGATCCGGGAGTGGTGTCTTACAAAAAGAGTTTTAGTGTTTTGTTGCCATGGCAGAGATGTCCTGTACTGAAGAAGGCATACCACGTTAACCACATCAGATCAGCTGAACTGTCAAGTTTACCTGATGTAGTTCCCCTGAAGCCTTCGAAAAAAAAAAGACATTGAAGCTATGCTAGACTATTTGTCTGAGGAGAACCGCGAGTTTTTTAGAAAAATTCTAAGTGCCTAATAAAACTGCCATATTGAGTTACATCATTTCTATGACCTTATATTAGGCACTTAAAACTTTTCCATTTGAATGATATTTTTTTGCAAAAATACCTTATTTTTCTAGTTAAAATTCATGTTTACTTTGAATGTTTGTGTTAAACGTTTTTATTTACCGTCTTAAAAATAAAAATTTATGTTTGCTTTCACTAATATGCAGTTTTTTTCATTTTCCTGGTAATTATGTTTTTGGCATTTAGATTAATTAGCCCCGCCACTCTACAAATGTACATTTTCTAAGAAACTACAAGAAATAGATATAGGTAGTCCTAATACAGTTTAAAAGGTGATTAAAATTCGAATAAAAGAATGGTATAAACTACAGGTTGTTCCATTTTAAAATAAACAAATTATTTGGTTTTATTGATAACCTGTATCAAAGGTAAGTTGTTTCCTACCCCGTATATTTTAAGAAAATGCCTTTATTTACCATTGAACCTAATGCTTTTGCTAAATAACCAATACAATTTTAAATATTTAGTTTAAATACATAAAGCAAACAATTCATTTAAATTTGGGTTGACATTTTCAAAAATAGTTAAATATCTGGAAAAGGCCTTGTCTTAACTATAGGAATCATAACAGTAACTTGCCTTTATTTAGTCCATATAATCGAAATATGCAATAATACACAGGACATTTCATTTAGATTTTTGCAACCTTGGTATGTAACTTTTTTTGAGAACCGCTCTGTTTCAAAATAATTTTAAAACGTGCTCTTAGTCGACCTAAATTCTACAAAGAACAATTTAAAGTAATATTATGATTGTCAATTCTTCATATAATCTGTAAAAATTGATTTTTAATAAACGTTTGCTTGTTAATGGTATGGCCTAATATTATTTTTTTTGATTAATTTTTTTCTTTGAACTTCAAGAGCAACTACACATACCAGCCGTGTGAACGCAATTTTCAAAATGATGGGAGGTGGCAACAATCGCCAGACATGTCAATCGACCGATCATTTAGTTGCTAAAGTCAACGCGGAATAGCGATTGCACAACTAAATAATCGCCTGATTAAAAATTGCATATCGGCGTCAGGCCGATAGTCCTGGGCATACAAAGATTCAGCCTAAGTTTATGAAAAGTGTGCAAAAATCCATAATAATTAGATATTTCTCGTGATTAGACGTGAAAATTTTTAAGTTCAATATTTGAGAGAGTTAATCGTAATTAACGTTAATACAAGTTTTAATTTTAATATTGCTTTTATTGACTACATAAACAGATTAACCTAATTCTGGGTAAATATTTTCACTGGCAATGCCGCATTGGTTATCACCTCGTTTGATTTTAAAGTATCCACTGTCGCCAAACTGATCTGACCAGGAGTTCTTGATTAACCAGTAATCCAAACCGGTTGTGTCATCATGACCATAGCCAACAGCTAATACGGCATGATTTAGGGCATCTTGTGAACAAGTAGAGCTTGTAAATACTCCTAAAAACGAATAGTAAACATTTTTCAGAACTTGTTAGTTTCGGGCAATCTGGAAGTACCCATTTTTGTCATATATATTTGTCAATCATCAATAAGCCGCATTGTTATTATTCGTCAAATACAGAATTTACCTTATAACGTTCAGTTGTGACAAAGGCCAATACTATATAAAATGCTTACCTCCAGAGTAAGCACTCAGCTCTGTAGCGTCAAGTGCAACGGAAATTGGTCCCAATGATCCTACCGCTTGGAGCAATTCCCATTCGTTTTTCGACTCAAGTTCTACAACTTGATTAATTTGCAAAGGAACGCGGTTGTCTTGATTGTAGCGACACGTATTATCTATTGCTTCATATGGATAAGAATCCTCGCTTTGAATTCCTGTAAAATATAATAATTTAAATATATACAAATGTGAATTATCAGCTATCGAATTTCAAGTAGAATTCAAAGGATTGGGATTAGATATATTGAGGATACTAAGAAGTCCATGTAGGTTTTTAAACAAATGTTGTTGGCATATAATGCAACAAAAATGCATAAAGCCAAAAATAACTTAAATCAATGAGAACGCTGTAGTCTGTATTTTATTAGGCAAAGTGTAACCAAATATATATCCATAAATATGTTAAATCAAGTATCAATAACTTAGTCATATAGGGAAGTATTGGGATTATACCTTTCTTTTAGAACGATTTTATATGGTAGTGTTATATTGGCGTGCTTTCCGAGTGGTCTTAAAAGACAAATAGACGGTTTAAAACTTGAATCTTTCTTTCATTTTCCATAGCCAATTTTTCTATAAATATTAATATAAAAATGGTGTGAAAGTATCAAAAGTGGTAAATTTATTTTTTCCTTTATAATTTTATTGGGTTCATTTTCCATATAAGAATCGGTCAGACAAATGTACAATTGTACAAAGTTACCCTTCTCCTGTTGTTTTATATTTTATTATTTTTTTTGTTTTGTATTCCTATTTTTCATATATTATGCTCTGACTGCTTGTTGTATTCTGCATTATTTTGCGTATAGCGAGCAGGTAGAGTATAGCGTTTTTATTAAACTTTATATCTAGGTTAAGCTAGGAGGCTCTGCCTCAACTTAGCCGTTTGTAATCTTTTACAATAGTCAATTATTATTTTAAAAAAGATCGGATTTCTAAGAAAATTATACTAATATAATATTAAGTAAGTATAGTATACGGACCGTCAAAATGAATAGACTATATTTTTAGATCATGAATATCAAAAAGACGAGAAATTCAAATGAATCTAGTAATGGTTTGGTAGAGTACGAATTGGAGAAATAAATAATTTTGACAATAGGTATCTGAGAGTATAATAAATAATAATAAAATGGAACGTTAGTCTTTAAGGCAGCGCACTCGTTGGTTCGAGATTTTTAAAATTTAACTCGTCAATTAAAGTTCAACGTCATTTTTTTCGATAACATTTTCAATGCGCGCAATGTCATTGCAAGGTGGGTTAAAACGTAGAGATATAATGACAGTATTTTAGAAGAAAAATCTTGTAGGATATCCCAGTGGCTGTTCTTAATAATAATAAATGTATTTTATTTGCCTCAAAAATATTTCATTCAAAATTTCAAAATGGGGGCGAAATCTATCCCGGATACTCAATCTAACTCCCACCAAATATAAATAGTATTCTAACATAACCTAACCTTTGATTACAACCTAATCATAATTAATTATTATATTTCTACAACCAGACGTAAGTTTGACAAACAATGACGAAACTAGGCTTGCACTTATGGTTTAGAAAAAATGTAAGTCTATCGCACAGTACAAATGTTTGTTAATGCTATGTTAGTGAAATGTTTCTTATGCTATGTTAGTGAATCAGTGGATGAACAGGATGTTGTCGTGATATCCGATTCGTCTTTTAAGTCTGCTGATAGTCAACATAACCATGTGTTGTCAGATATTAATAGTGATAATGAAGTGTTCGAATCTAATACTTTAGAATCTGTAAGTAATAGGGATGATATTCCAAAGAAGGACTCTTTTTTTCTAGTGCCACCGGAGAGGAGAATTTAAATAACCCGATTATTATTTGCCATCAGAATGTTCGTTGCTTAACCAATAAAATAATATTAACTGATGTAGCCTTTGATACTAGTTTTTGTGATTTTCTGTTGATTAGTGAGCATTGGTTAACCACTAAGCAGATTTCTGAATTTAGGCTTAAGAATTTTACTATTTGTACATGTTTTTGTCATGCAACCTTTCGTCATGGGGGTGTGGCTATTTTAAGGAATGATTGTACAGTTTTCGATTTCTCTGTCTATGACATCAGTGAATTTTGCATTGAGGGAATGCTTGAATGTGCTTGCATCAGACTGAACACTTTGAATACTTTTTAATTGTTGTATACCGCTCAGTTTGTTGTTGTCAGTTTAAATCTTTGTTCTCATCGTCTTTTGTAAACTTTTGTAAACCCTTCAGGTAATTATTTCGTTTGGCTTTATAATAAATCTTTGTTTTATAAATCGTATCGTTTTCTATTTAGTAACTAAGATCTCGTCGATACCTTTACACCCCTAGTCACACCCTAAAACCTGGACGTGACAACTTGGTGGAGGTGCCGTGTTTTTTTCTTTTAGTCCGCGATTATTCAGTTATTCAGAAACGTTTTTTTTTTCAAATTTAGCGTAGTTTTTTTTTAAATTCAAAATTACTAGCCTTAAGTAGGGACAAAGATTTAAACCTTTTACAATATTTATTTATAATTAATGTGTGAATAATTTATTTTTGAGTAATAGAGTATTGTATGGAACATTTATTTTGCGTATAAAGTGATAATTTTTTATGAACCGAATAGTCGCATAATAATGAAATAATTTGACAAATGAGCGGTGATGATAGAGTAACGAGAAGCAAGACTAAAACCAAATTAAATTCAGCAACAACAAATTTACAGGCAAATTTTCAACCAAGCCATAGAAGTACCGAAATTCATCCATTTAAACCTAACAGCTCCCTGCAAAGAAGCCCACCTCGTACGGCACCACTCTCGGAAGGGAACGTATTTACATTCGAATTACCGTATAAAATAGTAGCTACTAAAGAAGTGGAACTTGACTCAAGTAACTTACGAACAAAACAGGACAAGGAACACTACCCTTTATTATCACCCATTAGTCCAACCAACCTACCATTTCCATTAATATATATTAATAATAACGAAATATCCCCTGAAACCAACTCGGAAAAACCTACACCCACTATGACAAACAACGCAAAAACACAGACAGAAACTGTCAAATCGAGTCATAAACAGGTTCAGACTGTAATAAACGCATCTAAGGTAATAATTTCTCTTCGACAAGGTAATCCAAATATAAATACAATGGCCAATACTACTATCGAAAACGCTTTTGCGGAAGCAAAAAACCCCGCAACCCCTAAATTTATTTCGCCACCTGCTTTCGATCCTAGCTTGGACTCTGCAGTGACTTTCCTATCAAAATACGAAAGAATCGCTAATTGTAATGGCTGGAGTGATTCATATAAAATCGCGTATTTAGGAAACTTTCTGGAGGGATCCGCAAACTATTGGTTTTCAAAATATACGGGAAAACAACAAAATAAAGATAATACCTGGGTCAAATTAAACAAGATCTGATTAAAGAATTTAGCGGCGAACAGCCGATGCGCAAACTAAAATTTAGATTCAACACACGTAAACAAAATGACGAGGATATAAAAAATATTACTACGACCTTTTAACTCTAGCTCGAGAAATAGACCCCAATATCAGTTTTGAAACATTTAGGGACCATTTCGAAAACGGCTTACATTCTTCATTTTACGAGGCATATTATTTGATGAGTACGGCAAATACGGGATTCGAACATCTAAAAACATTGGTACTAAAAGTAAGTGAAATTCGAGAACGGGCACTAGTCGACAGAATGACAGCACAAACGTCATTGCTGTCAATAACGGAATCATCTATATCACAAACAGCAAGGGAACCTAATTTTAGACCAAGTCGGCAACGTGGTAGAGGGGGAACAGAACCTCAATCTTTGATTTTATTGTAAAGAATCACAGTGAACATCGAGCTGACCTGACCAATGGCACCCAACTTCAACCAACGAGGCAATAGAACTACTCGAACAGGACCGTACCCAGACATAAACTTCATTGAGTAGTGAAAAGGTGTTACATACTTTGAAATTGTTAACATGTTTTTTAATAAATTTCCTTTTTTTTCCATTTCATACTTCAGTTTATAAATTAATTTTTTTTTTCAATTAATTTTGTTAATTCTGTATAAGTATAAATAATGATTGTAATATTGTAAAAATGTAATGTATTCTCTAATTATTTTTTTTAAAAGCTGGGGGCCAGCTTTTTTAAGACCGGGGAATGTGTCACAAAAGGAACCATACTGTTTTATAAATTCGATATTCAGATTTTTAATGAGTTCCTATAGTTAATGCTAAAACACAGGTCATTCCTATGTAGCATTAAACCTGTATTAGATTTATTAAAGAAACTGGGGAAGTTGTAGTTATAAAATAGTATACGTACATCCTGATGAATCAATAATTTGTCAACTCATCATGTCAGCAGAATTACAGTTGGACGACCTGAGTTCGTCGATTCCCAATAAGAGGGAAAACTGCTGACCTGGGGAGAAGGCACATTATTGGTAATAGGTAAATTTTAAGACCACTAGTGCTCGAGATTCCATTGAATATCTTTGTGTAAAACTTTGCTGGTCGCCCGGTTCCCGATGTACCATCTAACCCTATTGTAAGTAAGAATTAATTTTGTCAGTTTAAATCTGTGTTCTCATCGTCTTTTGTAAACCATTCAGGTAATTATTTCGTTTGGCTTTATAATAAATCTTTGTTTTATAAATCGTATCGTTTTCTATTTAGTAACTAAGATCTCGTCGATACCTTTACACCCCTAGTCACACCCTAAAACCTGGACGTGACATTATTACACTTACAAAACTCTTCGCCTAACTGTTCATTTATAGTGGAAGGGGACTTTAATGTTGATTTTATGACCTCAGGCTTGAATGTATTTCTTCTTCTGGATTTGATTACAATATATAATCTTAATTTTCAAGTAAAACAGCCTACAAGAGTAACCGATACTTCATCAACACGCATTGATAACTTTTTAGTTGATGATATAAAATATAAATGTAAAACATCTGTTATCAACCTAAATATCCGATCATTTTGCTCAATTTATATCTATCGACACTCTTATGGAGCGCGAATCGATGAAGAAGAATACGTTTTTCGACGAAGTATGAGTAGTGAAAATATTTTAACCTTTATAAACTTTCTTAGTGGCGAAGATTGGTCTAATATCTATCAATCTAAAACACCAAATGATGCTTTTGATCAGTTCAGCGATCTCTTATTTTATTATTTTGATGTATCATTTCCAATAAAACGTTTTTATATCGTAAAAAAAGACCAAGAAATACAGATTGAACCCTGAATTATGCCGATTGAGACAGAGAGTTACTATATTTGCGGACCTGGCAAGGTCTCATAGAAAGTATCTTGCCTTGAATAAGCACTTATAACAATATAATATACAGGGAAAAATTGAACATGTTTATTCAGCAGAAAAATGATCTAAAAATTCAAAACAGTGATAATAAGTCCAAGGCCATGTGACAACTCATTAAGGATGTGCAGAAAAAGATTTACAAATGAGGAATATAGATATTAATATTGCTGGACATAGACATACTGATAGGGAGGTGGCCGAGATGTTTAATGATTATTTTCTGAGTATGGGTACTGATGATAGTGTGGATGTTTCTTTTCTCGACAATAATATTCCGCTATACAGCGGATATTAGAAAAGCTAGAATATCAGCCAAAACAAATCTACTCCTCTTCAACAAGTTGTTAGATATGCCATCTACCCCGCAGGCATTAGAATTCTTTAAAGTCATAATTAGAGCTATTACGTCATCATGAGAACATATCGGAGCCAAGAAAAGTGTATTTCTCCTAATATAAAGAAATTCCCCTAATATAAATATTTTTAAGAATAGATTCAAGCATTTATTAATACAGAAAACTTGCTATACCATTCAAGAATTCTATCAATGATTGTCGTCGTATTGTATCGTTGACAGCTTCAATTTTAATTATAAATTATTACCTTTGTTCGTTTATATTATTAGCTTTATTATCCTACAATTATTTTATTGTTTAGACTTTAGATATAGAAAACTTCTGACGTTCTCTTCAATTATTGTATATATCTTCTGTTTTTTACAGTTAAATTGAAGAAATAAATGATTTATTATTATTATTATTATTATATGGAAATATTCCATTTTCTCTAAGTGAAGTTGTAGAGATTATGATAAACGAAACTCATATACATGTGTCAAGAATATTGAGTTTCCTTTAAAACCTAAACACATTTCTGTTGGTTAGAAATAAATAATTCGGACAAGATATAAGTATATAAGAAAATTATTTACATACCATTGTCCTTAATGTAATGTAAGGCAATCCCTTCATCACCACCAGCGCAACCTCCTTGATTCTGATCACAGTCAACCAATTGTTGTTCACTAAACAAGACCATTTGATTGTATTTTAGATAATAAAAACTTTCCAGCACTCCAGTCTAAAATATATTTGTACGATTAGACCGGCAAATAATGCTTCAGGAACTGTGAAAAGACAGAAGAACCTATTCAAGGATAATAAATTGTGCCTCTTGTCCCATTATTAAATTTGGAATTTACAAGTTAAACCAGCAACTTGTTTTCTTAGTTAAAAATAATAATTTTGGTTAGAAAATCGTTGCATGAAAATAAAACCTTAAGTGCTGCAATTTTAACAATACATTTATGCATATGATAATATATTCTTTTATGCATTCTTTATTATGTACACCAGAATGAAACTAAAAATATTTTTAAGATTGGACATTCTCTAAGATTAATTAACACTAAGAAAATACGTATTAATTGTTAAGTTAGTTCAGCAAAAAAAACATTATTTCTAGAATCGGGTTTAAATTCAGGGCATTGTACGCCTGTGACTTAATGAAAGCGCATCTATTTAGTTGTTCCAAACAAATTTAAAGATTACAACTTGAAACACATTGATGCCTGCATTTTAAATTACTTCGCAAGGAAACCAAAAAATACAATTTCAGAATGAACAGGTTTAATTTATTTTACTTCTTTGCCTTAAAATTTGTATAGTGCAGTAATAATTAGTTAATTTTAACTACATATTAAAATATGAAAGCAAGACGACTTATGTATCGAAACATTTTGTTGGTACAAATATGTTTCAGAAAATAGCTCGACTTCGAAAGGTAGACAACAACAATAACAATATGTTTTTGGAATCTTCGCCAGGTATTATGTTTAAAAACTACACATTCCTTACCGCAGAAAAAGCCCAGCATGACCCACAAGAACCTTGGTTCTTAACCGGCGACACTGCTCCACTCTGCCTCCAGTCAATTGAATCCGGTATCGCAACTGCTTCAGGTTTTTTGTAAACAGTATCCATTTTTGGACGACCAGCACTTTGGCGGGTCAAGAATGCAACAAACTCTTCCCTTGTTAGATCAGCAAACTGGTTTATCCCTTTCGTGTAGGTGGCATTTCCTGCCAGATATTGCCTGTTATGTTCCTCTATTGACCGCAAGTTTTGTTGAAAAATGGAAAAACGTATTTGTTCTTCTTGTGAGTATTTGTATAGTTTTCCATGTTTACTCTAATATAAGAAAAATTAATTTATTAATGAAACAACCAGAATATGATACCAATAACAATATCATATTTGGAAGTGGTAAAACGTATACAGTATTATGGATGGGGCAATGATGATTGGACTGCAATACAAAGCTTCTAGAATATTTTATTAATAGTCGAAAATAAAGGAAAAGATAACAACTTATTGTAGCATAGAATAGTTCAAAGTAATAACTAAAGTAACCGTTTTTTGTACGACTTTTAGTTCGTGCCAAACTACAGAGCGAGTGCTGTCAATGCATTTTTTGGAATCTGGGACAAATTGCTATTAAGTTTCCCCTAGATATACTATTAAGTGTTAGAAGTAGGTGCGCAAGAAATTGTAACCCTTTGATATGTGTAACATCTTCACATTCCCATTTAGTTTATGATTTATTTATAAAGTTTGATTTTTAACAATAATCACGTTATCGAATCCCGTGGGTTCGATTACCGAGCAGGTTGACATTTTAAATTAAATTTCATGAATAATTTTACAAACTGTTAACTCGCATTAAAATGTTAGGCAAAGTTGCTGTGTGAAAAATAATACATTATGTAATGAGTGTTGTAAATGAAGGGGTTAGAAGCAAATGGGTACAAGTGCACTTTTTTCTGAAATCGAGTTAAGTGCATTTTTACTTAATATAATAGATCAACTTTTAAGTGGCAAAAGGATATAAGTGAAATTCGATATATTAGGCGCCATCTGTTACGAGTAGAATAGGCTTGTTAAGAAAATAGAAAATTTCATGGACGCAAATGGATACAAGCGCACCTGTACCCTTTTGCCACCAAAGTTTAAGAAGTAGTGACAGCAGTTGTGTTATTCATAAATACCTACTATCGACAGAATATAGAGGTTTTTTCGTGTTAAAAACTATGAATAGTCAAGAAAAGTACGATGGGAAGGCTGCAAAAGGTACGTGTAACTTAATTTAATAAAATCACAAGATTAATGTTCGAAAATATAGTAAAATCGAAACCTAACCTCACATTGCGATTTAATCATAGCAGGTCCTAGTTATAAAAACGATACTGGGAGTGAGTCAGACCCTTTCAGCACTGATGAGGACAGTGATTACGTTCCCGATGACCCACTACAGGTTACAGGTGTCCCTAATGTTGATAATCAAGAAAATGACGAAACACCTCAGGAAATCCCAAATAAAGAAACGGCAGATAATCACGGTATGTACCAGTAAAAAACTTCTATGTTTTCTATATAGAATTAATGTTTCAGTTTATTGTAACTGAAAAAATATTTATATCTATTTTAGGCAAGCGTAAGAGAACGAGGAAAAGACAGAAAAATATGAAAGAGTGGAAAAGACTAAAGGCCAAAGCTGCAAGACTTAGTGGCGAAACTTACAAAACCGCTAAAGGTCAGAAAATTGAAAAAAAAGAGTTGAAAGCTTTCGAACACACATGTAGATACTATTGCAACAAAATTTCTGAGCAAGAGAGGCAGGCCATTTTTACAAAATTCTATCAATTGGGTAATTATGATTTACAATCAAATTTTATTGCATCCTGCATTAAAAAAAACAATCCAAGCCGAGTAAAAATGAATGCTTTGTCAAAAAAGAACTACGTTACAATAATAACACTATTAAATCTCAGGGTTTGTAAGCAGTATTTTTTAAATACCCTAGCAATATCAAACAAAAGATTTACCACAGTATGTGAAAAAATATCTGCTGAAGGCTTTGTACAGACTGATCAAAGAGGAAAACATACCCCATCTAACAAGGTTAATGATTCTAGACGAAGTGACGTGATTCGGCACATAAAACAATTTCCACGTTATCGCAGCCATTACTCCAGATCTCAAAACAATAATACCAAGTACCTGTCACACTGTTTAAACATTAAAAAGATGTACGAACTTTACTGCGAATGGTGTAATGAGAATGAAAAAGTTGCCGTAAAAGAGTCATATTACAGATTCATTTTCTGCACTGAATTTAATCTCAAATTCCATAAACCTCATTCAGACACCTGTAATACGTGCGATCGTTTAAACAATTTAATTAAGAATACCACAGATGACCAAGTAAGAAATAGTTCCACGTTGGAGCTGGACCTGCATCACAGAAAAGTGCAAGGTGCAACCACTGCCAAGAACAGAGATTTAGAGTTCTGCAAACAAAATTCAGAAACAGCAAGACTCATTTGCTTTGACTTACAAAAAACCCTTGCAACGCCGCTTCTTACAACTAATAAAGTGTACTACCTAAGACAGCTTTGGACCTACAATCTATGTATACACGATATTGTTTCTGGGAAATCCTTCATGTACGTATGGGATGAAAGTGAAGCTTCCAGGGGATCTCAGGAGATTGGTTCCTGCTTGCTGAAGGTAATACTCAATAAAAAATTCACTTACTTGGGTTTGTTCTTACTGTCTCATAATGTTGTTTATGTTTTAGTACATTCAAGAACTGCCAGAACAAATTACTCAGCTTATCTGTTATTCAGATTCATGCGGTGGTCAAAACAAAAATAAGAATATAACCAAACTCCTTATGTTTCTTGTTGAGTCTACTAATCTTCAAACCATTAACCACAAGTTTTTTGAGTCTGGTCATTCGTACATGGAATGTGACAGGTCTTTTGGTTTAATTGAAAGGAATGCTAAGAAAAACCCTCAAGTATTCATTCCTGAACACTGGATTAACCTTATACAAAAGACAACAAAAAATTTTGTAGTAAAAAGGATGAATAAAAGTGATTTTGTTTCCTTTAGATATTTACATGACATTTTAAAAGACCCAAAAAAGATAACCTAGGCTACCCCTTAAAATGGCGTGAAATTGTTTGGTTTAGTTACAACAAAGGATCTAGTATGAGTTTTTATTTTAAAAAGACCAGAAACATTGAATATCCTTTTCAAATTTCTGAAAACGTGCCATTTTCAATACTGACTGTCTAAATACTGCTTTGTACCAATCCCCTAAAAAAATACCGTTCCTAAAGTGGGAAAACCTAATGACAATATTGGAGTTTATACCACCTATATACCACACTTTTTATAACAATTTGCCACATGAAGAAAAAGCAACAACAAAAAATAAAAAGTCAAATAACAAAACTACGAAAGTAATGACCGAAGTCGAAACTGAAACTGAGATAATCATACCGGAGTCAAATGAAAATGGAGAAGAATACTATGAAGACAACAATATTCTTGAATCAGATTACGAAGACGATTGAGTTAAGCTGATATTTTGAATGAAACATAAGTAAACTTGTTGTAAACTAACGTTTATTAATAAAAAGTAGTGATACAACTGCATTTTGTCAAATTTTTATTTAGAAGCAAAAGGGTACAAGTGACATTTTTTCCAAAAATAGGAGCTCTTTACTTTTTCTCTGATTGCCTTCCTAAAAGTAAGGTAGCGTTTTATTAATATTTTTGTTTGTTTAAAACAGAAAGTAATGTTTAGCTTTATCAAAAGGTCATGAAATCTGGCATATTTTTTAAACGTTATTTTCTCTAAATTTTAAAAATTGCACTTGTACCCATTTGCTTCTAACCCCTTCAAATAACATATTATGCACGGATGGAAACGTTACGCACGGAGCCGCGTAACAGTGATTGCATCATCCCATGAATGCGTAACTGCAGTACAACTCGAAACACGTCTCAATTATTTGAAATCGGAAAGAACTTATTTTTGCGACTTGTTTTATATAACTTCTTATTTTAACCTCCCTGTATAATATTCTAATTCGATCTTATTACTCTTAAACTCGTTTTACAAGAACTTATCCTTCTGTAAATATTTCCTGCAAAAATATTTAAAAAAAATTAGATTACGCTCGTTCATTCTTACCTTAAAGTTAGCCCACTGTTCTTTGTCTTCCACAAGGGAAGCTGCAACTGTATAGGCGAACCCTAACAATATTATCAACTTCATTTTCTTAGAGATTTCACGGGATAAGGTCTGATTATAACCAATATTCTATGCTGCTTATATATCCTTACAGATATATTTTAAGTGCTAAAAGGATTATCATCAGTGACGTGATGTATAAAACAATAAGATTAATATTTTGCATATCTCTGCCTTCTTTAACAATAATATCGTTCATCATAATTTGTGACGGGTATCCTGGTTTATTTTTTGCTATATTGTTACTTCACATATTGTGTCAGTTATAAATCTAGCTGAACAATAGTTTAATTTACATATTTTTAAGAACCACGACAGAAATTAACTAATATGTGAATTATTTTGCGACCTATGAATGCAGAATTAGGAAAATGCAATTTTACAGGAAATAATATGCCAAGCTTCAAGTAAAAAAATTATAAACGATGATTCTCAATTGTCACCTTCACTAAATAGTATTTATCTTGTAAGTATAAAAGCTAATTTCAATAAATGACCGACCAATGACCCAAATTTCAATAAAATACAATATTTTTGATCATTGATGATAATCTCCAGGGTATATTACTCTTGCATGAAAAATGAACCAGATAATTCTGGAAAAAAAATGGGGGTTGCCACAAGGAACTGCTTTCGCACGATTTCATTAATCCTGGGAAGACGAACCATCCTCCTAAGTTTACAACAATAAATAGATTGAACTCATCAAACCACTGCCGCCCATCCATATGTGGTTAAGCTTAGTACTCGAACTTCATTTTTGCGCACACGCACCACTCCCAGAGTGCCCTAAAGAATTTTTACTATAGTGCTTGTGTTTGATCATAAAAAAAAATTGAATTTTTAGACAAAAAGTGTAATATATAGGAGTTTAAGAATAGTTCTGCTACTGTTGAATTTCTTCGTACGATGAATAGGGTGTTCCATATGCTTAACTCTAGAAACCCATATGAGAAAGGTTTTAAGGCTCCTAACTCAATTAGTTATTTTGAAGAGGGTTTTGAAAACACTATAAAATACCTTAGGGCGTTAAAAGCTGATGATGTAAATTTGCTTTACCACAACCGTAAGACATTTGGGCTAGGTTTCATTTTGACGATGAAAAGCACTATTAACCAAGCAAAATATGTTTGTTGTTCGTTAAAATACTTCCTAACATATAAGATTTCTCAGAATCATTTGGAATTATATTTCTAGGGGAAATTGTTGCGAGTTTGGAGAATATTATACTCCCGCATTCGAATTTCGTTCAGTTGAAAGAACTGAAATTAAAAGAGCTGATGATAGCCAACAAATGGGAAGAAATTGAGAATATTATTAAAAATTAGAATAAAAATTATCTGAATTTCAAGATAATATTATTTATTATATTTCGGGATATGTAGTACATAGTTTAATAAAAGGCTCAACATGCAGTCACTGTTGACCACTCTGAACCAAATTTCAAAAAAATTTACATCTTTTGTACCTCGGGGTGGTTATCTCAAACATTGTCTACGATATTGTAAACTTTTTTGAAAAGGCCAGATCATTGGTGCATGAAGGAGATTTATTGAAAAATAAATTGAAAGTAAAAAAATATTAGTTAATAGAGCAATAAAATACTTTGCAGAACGAATTAACCTTTTTGTTCTAGTGCACCCCATAAACCACGAATTCCTTGCAGAGGAACTACATGAATTTCAAATTATAAGGAAAGTTGCGAATATTTTTTTAAAATGTAGAATACATCTCTATTCTAAATTATTAAACAATGAAATTCATGGAAGGTCTGATTCCATAAGACAAAAAATTATAAAACTAATTGTATTTAAAAATTGTTAGAACTTGTTCTGATACTGTACATATACAGGGTGACAATTTAAAAACTTGAAATGGCCATATATTAGAAACGAAAAACTGAAGAAAAAAACGCAAAAAACAGTTTCTATAAAACGAAGGGGGAGTAAAAACAAGCGTATTAGCCCACCCCTATCTGCAACCCCTTGGACAGGGTGAGATAAACCCTTAAAATCTTAAATAGAAAGAGGGTCGAGTGATACATCATTTTGAAGCTCTTGAAAAATGCTTTCCAATGGTACCATAGAAAGGTACATTTCAGGAAATTCTTCTCTGTTTATTAAGGAAAACAATAAATGAAGACAATTTTCAAATTTTTTATTATTAGTTAATTAAATGTTCAAAATGATTGCTACCAATATCCTGGCATATTAAGAGACATCTCTTAAGAATTCTAAACAGTTTAAGCCTCGGTATTTCGTTTTGGTTTATTTGCTATTTTTTTTTTGTCGAAAAAAAAAATTTGTTTATAAATATTCGCATTTTATTATCACAGAATTTACCTTAAAGGTAACTTCTACTAGTATTATTATTTTAAGAACAGTTAACTTTCTGTTCAGTTTAAACGAAAAGCAGCACTTCTTATCTTTAACAATGGTGTACAGCACAGCTGAACGGGTAGAAATTATTTTCATTTATGGTTCCCAGGATCAATGTTTTTTAAGAACAGCTCAACGTTTTAACGAAAGGCATCCAGGTCAAAATGTAAGCCCGGAGTATGTTCGCCAACTAGTAGCCAAATTTAAAGAAACTGGTTCTGTCGCGAATATAAAGAGAAATCGACCGAGACTAGCCGACGAAGCAGCGCAAATTGAAATTCTGGGGCAGTTTGCAATGAATTGAACTTTATCAACTCGTCAAGCAGCTGTAGCAACTGGATTATCTCGTGAATCAATAAGAAAGGTACTTAAAATTCATAAGTTTTATCCCTATAAACTGCACATACTGCAAGAACTTGGTGATGACGACCCTGACAGAAGAATACAGTTTTGTGAAATAATGACAGATAGAATTACGGCAGAACCTCGACTAGTTAAAAATATTTGCTTCAGTGATGAGTGTACCTTTTATTTAAATGGGCATATTAATAAGCAAAACTGTCGTTACTGGAATGGCGAGAACCCCCACGTATTTAGAGAAGGGCATACCCAGTACCCCCAGAAATTTAATGTTTGGGCTGGTATATTGGGAGATGGTATTATCGGCCCAATATTTATACAAGGAAATTTAAATGGCGACAGGTATGCTGAAATGCTACAGAGGTCTATCGAACCACTAATAGTGCGAGAATTAGAAAATCAGAGGGACATACTCGGAAATTTATCTTTAGAAGAACGCTTACTACATTTCCAACAGGATGGAGCACCTCCGCATTATGTAGTTCCCGTTAGGCAGTGGTTGGATGATAATTATCCCAACCAGTGGATTGGAGGAAGAGGTCCTGTTGAATGGCCAGCTAGATCCCCGGACCTAACACCTCTTGACTTCTTTTTGTGGGGTCACCTAAAATCTGTGGTTTTTAAAACGCAACCTGAGTCACTAGAGCAACTTCAGCATAGAATAGTTCAGGAATGCCGTGCTATATCCAGAGGAACCTTTGCAAATGTACGTGAAGAATTTGAAAGTAGGCTTTATTATTGTCTTCAAAACAACGGAAATCATTTTTAACATTTAATTAACTAATAATAAAAAATTTCAAAATTGTCTTTTCATTTATTGTTTTCCTTAATAAACAGAGAAGAATTTCCTGAAATGTACCTTTCTATGGTACGATTGGAAAGCATTTTTCAAGAGCTTCAAAATGATGTATCACTCGACCCCCTTTCTATTTAAGATTTTAAGGGTTTATCTCACCCTGTCCAAGGGGTTGCAGATAGGGGTGGGCTAATACGCTTGTTGTTGTTCCCCCTTCGTTTTATAGAAACTGTTTTTTGCGTTTTTTTCTTCAGTTTTTCGTTTCTAATATATGGCCATTTCAAGTTTTTAAATTGTCACCCTGTATATATGAGGCGCCCAATTCCAAAACTGCTTTAATCCATATAATAAAATAAATGAGTTAGCGGTGGCACTGCGTTTATTTAAATGACGTCTGTCCATGTACAAAATATATGGAACAAAAATAAGAAAAAGTGTGAAAGGTAAGGACTGTATTTTGGTTAGGTTAGGTTAAGTAAGCTAATACTGTTTTCTTTTATAGGCATAGACCTAAAACACTCCCTACGCATCCTAATTGTAGGCATGCAAAACAAACCTTGTTTTGTGCAAATCTGACTATGCAAGATATACGGAAGTTTCATAGTGCATTTTACGCAAACAGTTTCAAAATAGACCAGGATAAATTTATTTTAAAACATACTTCACAAGCTAATCCTAAAAGACGACGCCCGACAAAGGGGACGCGACCTAATGCAGTTGTTGTTTCTTATTTTATTAAAACTAATCGTGGATTACAGGCTATTTGTAGCAAAGCATTTTTGTCTATTCTTGGCATATCAAGATTCAGAGTGCAAAATATAAGCAGGCAATATCTGGCTAATAATACACAACCCAAAGAGAACAGAGGTGGTACACGAAGCAGGCATTATCTTAGGCAGAAAGAAAATGTAGAACAGTTCATCTTAAAGTTAAATTGTGTTATGTCGCACTATAGTAGAGAAAAATCCGAGCGGCAGTATATGCCTAGTGACTGCAGCATCAGGCGTCTATGGAGAATGTATTGTGGTGAGAATCCAGATCTATTAGTTAAGTATGAGTATTTTCGGCATATCTTTACAACTGAGTTTAATATAAGTTTTAAAAGTCCTGCCACAGATGCTTGTTCCGAATGTATCAGACTTAAGAGTCTCATAGCAGCTGAAAAAAATGCAGAATCCAAGAGTGAGCTAATATGCAAATTACGAGTGCATAAACTTAAATCAAAAGCCTTTTATGAAATGCTAAAATACCCAGAAGAAAACGTAATTAAATTAAGTTTTGATTGCCAAAAAAATATGGCACTTCCTCGTGTTCCTGACCAGGCGGCATATTACTCAAGGCAGTTATACTTATACAACTTCACAATTTGCGAGGGACATTCTACTTCTAAACATCAAATAAAGAGTGCCATTACCAGCTATACGTGGACAGAAAATCAAAGATTGAAAGGATCTAATGAAATTTCATCAATGGTATATGCGAAACTAACTTCTTTAAATCTTCAAAATATTACAAACCTAAAACTTTTTTGCGACGGATGCCCTGGGCAAAACAAAAATACCACCATGATGGGTATGCTCATGGGGTGGCTATATTCAACCAACTCTACCGTTAGGGAGATTCATGTAACTTTCCCTATAGTGGGTCATTCATATTTACCTCCTGACAGAATTTTTGGAAGGATTGAAAAGATAGTACGAAAAAAAGAAGTAATAGTTGATCCCAATGAATATAGAGCTATTTTTTCTGAATTTGCAACAGTGTTAGATATGGAAAAGGACTTTGACATTTTTGATTGGAAAAAGGCGGTAGAAGCAACTATCAAACCTCCTGCTCAATGGCATTTTCAATTCTCATTAGCCAAACGAATCTCAATTAAGAAAATCGAGAAGCCAGGGACAAAAACTATAATGGTAAAAGGTGAGCTCAATTATCGAAGTGATTTGGGACAATACAAGTCAGTACTCAAAAAGGGAAAATGCTTTGCATCCATCAGTCCGGACCCTCTTCCCAAGAAAGTTCCAGTTAAACAGGCAAAGCTAAATGATGTAGATAAACTTTTAACAACCCACTTTGGATCGGATTGGAGACATCTTGGTGACGTGGATTTATCATTCTATGAAAATGCTATTGATAATAATACAGGAGATATGGATGACCATACTGAAACTTTGGATGACGGTTTCGATGCCATGGAAGTAGAAGACGATGGACTTCGAATTTAATTTTATAACAACACATTAACAAAATGTCTAAGAGTTGCTTTTCTTTAGATTTATGTTATAACTAACAGTTTATAATAAAAAACTTTTCATTCCTATTTCAAAACTTTTTAAATCCCATTGTCTCATATTCAAAACTTTTTTAATCCACTGTTTGTTTACAAAACTGCTTTAATCCATCTTTGTTTTCTAAAAATATTAAATTACCGCTGATGCAGTTTTTTTCTATGAGATGGGAATCAGTGTTCATAGATGTCACGATAATATATACAAATTTGGAAGCCCACCGGTCAGCTGGGAACCGTTTAAAACGTTTTTGTGATTTTTTGGCAATTCACTTATGGTGGATTAAACTAGTTTTGGAATTGGACGCCTCATATATATATATACATATATAATTTAGTAATACGTAAGAACTAGTGTAGATTGTAATATATACTTAAATAAATAAAAATTCAACAACCTGGTTGTGTTTCAGTAGACGTGTACCCACTGTAATTATCTATTTCCCATTTTAAATACTGTTTTTAATTAAAATATGATATAATTTAATTGTTTTACCAATCTCATTTGAAACTAAAACACATAATCGTTTTTAAATTCGAATTTTCATCTATTCCCAAGGTGTTTGGTCACCAAATAAATTTTCTATAGCTTTAATATTGCTTTTCTCATCAATATATCATCAAAGAAATATTTATTATTTGAAAATAAAAAAATCTCTACGCAAAAATCAAAAGAATAGCCGGATATCCCCTTTTGCGTAATGTAAAATAGTGCGATGGAAATACTACACTTTTTCAGTCGGCGTCACTATGAACCCGTTCCATTTGTATATTGAGTTCACTGTTCAAGTATACCCAGAAATAAAAATCAAGAGTATTTAATTTAGGAGATCTTGGCAAATGTCTTTCGGTAACAGCGTGTAGGCTTCCTGGAGTCGTGGATGTGTCCAAACGGTGGCCTGAGCCTCCAGAAACATGCGAGGGACCTTCAAGGGTGTTTCCATGTACTGTTTTTGTTACTAACTAATTTGCTTTTACATTATAGGCATTACTTGTTTTAAAGTTTAGAGAAGCATATAGCAGCAACTGAAATTTTGCTGCAAAAAAGATAAAGTCCCTCTAGTAAATTTAATGGTACAAAGTTAAATAAAGTGCAATTACGAAATATGCAATATGAAATTTTAAGGGAGCATATTTCGATTTGGGCAATGACCCTGCTGAAAAATGTAAGCACAAATGGAGAATCTGCAGACGAAATATTTTGAACATACATAATAAGCATATGAGAACTGCTTAGAAAAAAAAATTTCTCCACCCGTTTTTGAACATTCCATATTATGTATAAATATTCAATTCTACGAAGTTGTTTAAATTAGAGAAAATTTGCAGTAGTAATGCTTTTCTGATGAAATTGTAGAGTGTATACGAGGGAGATTATTTTTAAAACTTGCTTAAGAGAAAAGCACGCTTAGTTCTTGTTCTAGATAAAATTTTCATTTCATTTTTAGAATTAAAAAGTTATGTCCGAATACCATGTCACGGATTTCTATTCAAATAACGAAAAAAACTTATTTTATTTTTTTGTCTTACCCTGTGCAGAGACTAGTTTGAGGAGATTAAACTATTTTTAAAAGTTCTTTTTAATGTTTACTCTAACCCTTAACCGGTTATGTGGCGTCTGAGAGACGCAATATATAAATTAGCCCATATTTCTATAGCGGTACCGAGTACAAATCGGCCAAGTCTTCTGATCCTCCGACTATTGATGCACTATTTGTTGCCCCACTTAGTTGACGGTATGACCATTGGATAATAAAATACGGGAACAATTCAGTTTGTCGTAGTCTGTCAGATGATACATGTCGGTTTCTGTTAGTAATTTTAAATAATGTGATATGGCCGGTCCGTCGAGAAGAATTCGTTTTTCGTATAAAAATTTCGAAGAAACTACTATTAAATGAACTCAATGATGATGGAACTGATGTAGGAAGTGAGTCAGATACTGAACACATTGAATCGGAACACGATACTGTGTCCGAGTTTTCCGACGATGATAATAGTAATAGCTCTGACGAGAATGAAGCAAACAGTGCTAATCTTATACACAAAAAATATCTATGAAAAAAATCGCTTCATGTGGTGTACAATTGAAGTAGTCCCTTCATTGTTTGTAAGAAAACACAATATAGTCAAGAACGTTCCCGTTGTGAAAGGAAGAGCTTGTGAGCTTGGCGAAAATGCAGATCCACTTTCTATCTGGAATTTACTGTTCTCTGAGGACATTTTACTTCAGATTATTGAATGGACAAACCATAAACTTTCTCCAATGCGTTCAGAATATAGAGACAAAAATAGCATGTCACGTAAGAGAAGTAGACATGATCGAATTGAAGGCTCTTCTAGGACTCTTGGTTTTCACATCGATATTCAATTCAAACCATGAAAACATCAACACAATTTTCGCTACTGACGGGTCAGGCAGAAATATATTTAGAGCGGTAATGAGCCAAAAACGCTTTTCAGTGCTGCTGTCTGCTCTACGATTTGATAATCCCGAGACAAGAATGGAACGTAAAAAACAAGACCACCAGCAGCAATTTCCCAAATTTGTAACAAGTTTATAGATAATTGCCAAAACTGTTATGGAATGGGTGAATCAATGACAATTGACAAAATGCTGGTTAGTTTTAGGGGGCGAACTCACTTTAAAATGTACATACCTAACAAGCCATGTGAATACGGCATAAAAATTATGTGTTTAACGGACGCTAGGACGAGCTACCTGTACAATGCCTATATTTACAGCGGTAAAGGTTCCGATGGACTTGGGTTGAGTGAAGAAAACGTAAAATTTCTATACCGACCCAGGCAGTAATTCGCCTTGCGAAGCCTTTTTTTGGTAGTAACCGCAATGCAATAGAGAAATTAACCGGACGAGCCTGCGAGTAATAAATTTTAAAAGTGCGTCAATATTTTAAAGTGCTGAGGAAAAATCGTTAGTAACTTATTTCCATAAAAAAAACTGACTTTAATTAATAAAGCTATCGTGAGACATTTCCGAGTGCGACAAAATAAACATTATTGTTTCTAGTATAGGTGATGGCAATATTCGCCAACTAGTGTTTACAAATAATTACAAAACGTTAGATGATCTCTTAACATTTTTGCGAAGCTCTGATTTTTAACCGACGCGAGAAAAAATATGATAGACAGAGTGCGAAACATAATTTTAAAATTTTGTGTTATAACTGCAATGAACCTGGACACAGAAAAATAAACTGTCCTAAATTTCGTTTTCAAGACTTTAAGTTAAATAAGAACAGAAACCACAATAATAACAATTCTAGTAATCAGAGCCCAAATACCAGTAATGTGTGTAATATTTATAACAAGAGGGGCTATATTGAAAAAAAATATTGGTCCAAAAAACCGTTAATTTTATAGAGAAGCAGCCACAAATTTATTTTCTAAACTGGTGTTTTTTAACGAAACTAAATTGTCAGCACTAATTGATACTGGTAGCGAGTGTTCCTTAATTCGAAAATCAATTGTTGATAAGTTTGGTTTTAATTTTCGACGCTGGAAAGCTCATTTTATTAAGACACTATCGGGGCCGATTAAAATTGATGAAAGTGTATTTGGTAACGTACTTTTGATGAAATAGACAATGGTGAAGAATTTTTGGTAGTTCCGGACACGTGTTGTTCTTCAGACCTATTAATTGGAAATACGTTAATAGGGCGTAAAAGTAGGTTCCGAAATAAAATTTTATTCAACATCATTAAACGTCTTCGACAGCTACAGCTATCAAACAGGGAGCAACGGGTAAAATTCAATGACACACTAAGCGAACCCAAAATCATAAAAATCGGTGTTCCTCAGGGAACTGTCCTCGGTCCGATACTTTTTTTAACATATATTAACTCACTTTTATCTCTAGAAACCCGGTCAAAAATTGTATCATATGCCGACGATACTGTGGCTATATTCTGTGAAAATTCCTGGAATGAAACAAAAATAGCTTGCCAGCAGGGTATGGAAAAGGTAAAAAATTGGCTAGATATGTATCAACTCTCCTTGAATGCAACTAAAACACATTATATAGCATTTAGCTTAAATGGACGTAATAAACCTGATTTTACTAGCATTAAGATACCGAATATTACAGACGAAATTAAAGAAACAAACGAAATAAAATACCTCGGAATAATTATTGATGAAAACTTAAAATGGAGAAATCACATAGATTATTTAACAAAAAAAGCAAGAAAACTTATCTATAAATTTTACCAACTACGGGAAATACTTTCCCAAAAACTATTAATAATAATTTACAAATCTCTCGCCGAATCACTCTTCCGTTATGGTATTTTAATCTGGGGTGGCATGTATAAGAAGTCGCTACAAAAATTAAATGTTACACAAAATTATATATTAAAAATAATATTTAAGAAAAACAGTCTCCTACTGATCTGTTGTATACTGAAGAAATTTGTAACATAAGAACTTTGTACTTTCATAGCGTATGCATATACTTCAAAAACAAAACCATTCAAAATTATACATCTTCCGTATACAACACACGTAGTAATAATCTTAGGCTTCTATCCGCTCCCAGATTTTACAGAAACATCAGCCACAGATTTATAACCTATACCTCTCATAAAACCTGCAATCTATTACCCTTATACATTAAACAAATAAAGAATTTAAAACTATTCTCCAAAATGTCAAAACAATTTATCGTTCAAAACTACGTAGATTTCAAAAATATATTAGAAAATTAAGTTTCGTTAGTCGCTATTAGATATGTTTGTATAATATCTTAAATATTTTAGTTATATTTTCTTAGGTTTAAATTTTATTTTTAGTTAGGATAGTGCATATTTTATTACAAGCACAATACAAGTGTTAAATCACTTAGGTGCTCATACATACATGCCTATAGAACTAGGACCATCTGGAATTTTACATATACATTAGTCTTAATAAAAATAAAAAAAAAAAAACATCTATCCAATGTGTGTTAATCATATAAGCCGAAACAGCGACATCGAAAATGAAATTATACATTGTGGTGGACAAAAAGAAGCGTTATTGGAAGTTCTTCGTCAATTTCGAGATTGCTTTAAATTTTTTGGAAATGGGGAAGACAAACTGCACAGAGATGCAAATTAAATTAAATCAAAAACTGATGAACCTGTGGTTTACAACACAAATAGGCTTGCTGAGGATAGGAGACAAAAAGTACAGGACATGTTGGATGAACTTTTAAAACATAATATAATAAGGGAATCAAATTCTTCTTTTGCCAGTCCCGTGGTTTTAGTAACAAAACCAGATGGTGCACTGCAGGGTACTTTAGAAAGTTTATCAAAGATTATGCCAAACAAATCCATTAAAAAAACTTTTAAGAAATAATGTGACTTGGCATTGGAATAGAGAACAAACAGATGTAGTAAATCAGATAAAGAAAATATTAGTATCTAGACCAGTTTTAAAAATCTATGATCCTGATTTAGAAATAGAACTACACACGGCAGGGTAGCTATGGCTGCTATTTTGATTCAAATCCCATTGCCTAGTACAGCAAATAGTGTTTATATGAATAAAGCCGTTACCACTCATACGAACTGGAAACGATGGCAGTTGTCTTCGCATTAAGACATTTCCGGATTTATGTGCTGGCAAATTTTTTAAAAAATTTTTACCGATTGCTCAGCTATCAGGGCATGTTGCACAAAGCGGAATATTATTCCTCGTATAGCTAGATGGTGGTTAGAATTGCAAGAATATACTTTTGAAGTTAATTATCGTCCCGGGCAACAAATGAAACTGTCTAAGCAGAGCCATTGGAGAATAAAATTTTACTGTTAACTGTTTAATAAATTTAACTGAAGCTGAATGGGTCAAGGCTGTCCAAAGCCAAGATGATGAGATAAATCGCATAAGTGGCATATTACATTCAAAAAGTACTGCGGCAAACAAAAATTATTTCGACAATTATGCTCTGAAAAATGAAATAGTATACAGGAAAGATAATGGTACACTTAAATGGGTGGTACCACGAGCGTCACGGTGGCTATTCTGCAGACTAAATCACGACGATTCTGGCCATATGGACACTGAAAAAATATAAGAGCGGATTCGCAGAAATTATTGGTTTGCGCAGATGAATAGATTTGTAACAAAGTATATAGAAAGCTGCTTAAACTGTTTATATATGAAAGGTGGGAAAGGCCCACAGACTGGTTATTTACATCCTATTTCGAAAGCAATTATTTCGTTTGAAACTATACACATAGACCACGTTAGACCTTTCGTCAAAACAAGAAAGGAAATGCTTATAGGGTCAAACTTAAAATGGTAAAATCAAAATTTGAAAATTTTCGGTCGCTTAAGAGATACGGGGGAAAATCAAAAAATTGTCAATTTCAAAATTACCCTATATTTTCTTAGTTAAAAGAGATACAGAAAAATGTTTTATACAGAAGTTTCTTTATGATGATTGTTGAATAATCTTCCGCTTTCAGAATATGTATACGGGGTCAGGTAAAAAAGTTATCGGACCTAACCTCAATTTTTTAAATGGAACACCTTGTATATTTTAATCTAAAATGATAGCATTTTAAATTATGTTTCCTAGCCGATTTATTTAAATATTATGACTTTAAACCACAGTAGACTATGAAACAAAAGCTAATATCATAGGAACAACTATGTTGACATTCTAGTTGTTATTAACATCTAACGTCAATTTCATTTTTACATACTCATTTGTGAAGACTTATCAACATTTTGAAAAATTTGATATGATATCAGTTTAAATTGAAAGTGGAAAAAACGAAGAAATGCCGCAAAATTTATATTTTCTTCGCTATCCGTAAAGACGGCAACGATTTAAGGACATAACCTGATTATTTGCCATGATTCCCATTATTTTTTACCTTTTTCTGAATCTTTTATTTCGTTTCAAAGTAATAAAGATTAAATAAATCGCCTAGGAAACCAATATGTGTTATATATTTGAAAAGACAATTTAAAATGCTATCCTTTTAGATTAAAACATACAGGGTGTTACATTTAAAAAAATGAGGTTAGGTCCTATAACTTTTTTAACTGAACCCGTATACTTACTATGAAAACGGCAGATTATTCAACAATTATTATAAAGAAACTTCTGTATAGAACATTTTTCTGTATTTCTTTTAACTAAGAAAATATAGGGTAATTTTGAAATTGTCAATTTTTTGATTTTCCCCCGTATCTCTTAAGCCAGCGATTTTTTTTAAATTTTTATTTTATCATTTTAAGTTTGACCTAAAAAGAGTACATGGCGCCTACATTACTTTTTTGATAGCACCAACAATTACGGAGGACACCCTGTACATGTTTTTATAAAAACTCATGTTGTCAAATGCGGATTATGTAGTTTATATAAAGCGAAAAAATCTCTAATAGAAAATAATGAGTGGCTTAGGATTGATATAATATTACTATTTACAAAATGTAGTGTGACTTCAACCTTTGAAGGAACCACACGCAAATCGCGTCAGCGCCTTCGCCATCCAACCAAAATATCTAAAATCCGTCCATCAGAGTGACTAAAGGACCGACGAGAAAAAAGGAAAAAAAGAACCGATGTCCAAACCACGTGTTCTGTCGTAAACACGTGAAATTCCAAAATTTGAGCCGAATACGCATTTCTCCAGCCCCTGAACGGGCACAAAGTTTACTGGCAGCTTTTTTCAAAGCTGCTCAGTGTCTTTGAGAGTGATTTGCGGAAAAATCAAATAAAGCCGTTGTAGTTTTGTGCTCTGTGGGACAAGTTCGATTTGCAAAAATCGAGCTTTGAACACAGAGGTGAAAGCTCAACGGTTTTGACCAGACAGCGCCCCCTGCCGCCCCCACGCCCCATCAGCCGCCCCAATCGCCCCCCCCCCCCGCCTCCACCGGACGTCAATGTCACGGAATAATTTGGAAAAAATTATTTTCGTGGCTTTTCCTGGAAAGACGGAAAAAAGCAACTGCTGCGCGCCCTCCACCAAAAAATTTTTTTTATTTGCGTTAAAAAGCTTTAAATTTCAGATTCCGCCGAGATTTCGAACGTCAGAACGTCGTACATCGAAGCAGCGATCACAGAAGCTCCACATCAAAAGCCAAACAATCAACAGGCCCGGAACGCGTCCGGACCCGCCCCCTTGTGCATCTAGCATCACTTTCAGGTAAATACGCTGGAAAGGTAGTGTAAGATTATCTCACAACACCTATTACAAGTTACAAAGCTAAGACACAATGTCCTCCACAACCCCACCAGGATTCGTTCTCATTCAGAAGAAAACAAGCCCAAAAACCGCCCCCTCCTCTCCTCCTCACGCTTTCACAAAGAAAGGTGAAGGAAAACAAAGTACCCCTAGAACCACCGCCCCTCTAGCAAAAAGAGAACGTTCCCCGTTGAGAAGCAACAAGACTGACAATGACTTGCCTGAAAGGGAAAGGGCTTACCTTATCAGCCAACACGCTTCGGCGCTCAAAGCGTCCGAAGCCAAAAACAAGATCCTGGAGCAACAGGTAGACACTCTCAACAAAAAAATAGATAACCTAACCACCTCTCTTCAAGAAATGGCAGCTTCACTGAAAAAGCTCAATCAGCAGCTGGAAGAGAAATCAGAAGTAAAAAAACCTACTACCCCTCGCGTATCAGGGAAAAAACAAAAGCGCTCCCCCTCCCCTCAGGAGGAGGACGTAGTCATATCGGAGACAGACTCCGACAGCGAAATGGAAATCGACACGTTCGCTGATAAGGAATTCCCTTCCCTTACCCCCAAAAATCAGAGCACACTCACTAGTGCCCTCCCTTCTCTGGCAATATCAACCAAGATGCCAAAGACTACAAACACGGCTCTTCAAGTCAAACTCCATCTCGATAAAATATCGCCCAAAAATGCCCCGATCTACAAAGATCAGGCATTTAAACCAACAAAAATACCCTCCTTGACCGACATGAACATCCCAAAGCCAGACCTGAAGACCCAAAAACCCACCCAAACCCAAAGCCCTCCATCGGGGGATTCAACCCCGATGGACCAAACAGCAACTATAGCCCCCCCAAAAGATACTGTTCCGATCATTATCCGGTCGGAAAGTATGCACAAATGGGTCTCCCTCACCGCCGACATGAAAGCTCAAAATCTGAGCTTCCACAAGGTAACCTCCACGGGTGCAGGGACCCAAATCACTCCTCTCACTCCAAAAGATCACAGAGGAATCACAAAGCTCTTCGAGGGACTAGGTGTAAAATACCACACCTACTTCCTAGAAGAAGAGAGACAGCTTAACGTTATCATAAGGGGCCTCGACAGGCATATCCCCATTGAGGACGTTAAGAAAGACCTCATAAGCCAGGGCTTCACCCCCACCCAAATCTACCGGATCAAGTTGGGCTTCCAAAAAAGGGAATGCCCCTTGATCAAGGTTCTGATCCCCAAGGATCAATCCAAAATCTATGATGTGCAATACATCACCTCCATGAGGGTTCAGGTCGAAACCCAAAACCCGACGAACAAAAAACACATCAACCAATGCCACAAGTGTCAGAGGTTTGGTCATTCGGCGGTGAAGTGCTTCGCCAGTCCGGTGTGCCATAAGTGCGCAGGCGCTCACTTCTACACCGAGTGCACGAAGCCTCGCGACACTCCAGCGAAGTGCGCAAACTGCGGCGGGCCTCATCCAGCCAGCAATGGCAACTGCCCGCGAAATCCACGCAACAAACCCCACAACCAACAGGAAAGGCAGGAGATCCGATCCAGAACAAACCCCCCCCCCCCAGACAAGACCTCTCAGGCTACAGGCAGGTAGCTACAGGGGTATCATACGCCAAAGCGGCGGCGCCCGCTCCTCAAAAACCCCAAGCCCCCCAAGCCACTGCGGCACAGACGCCCCAAAAAGCCCCCCCCCACCCCCCCCAAATGCAGTCAAAGATATTTGAACTGCTAACGCTCACTCCCGCTGAACTGCAAGCAAGGATTTCAGCCCTTGCAAAAGCAGTTCAGAATAACCCCATCCTCTCCCAATTATTCATTCAATGAATAATAAGACCAAACCGAGCTCCCTGTTCATAATCTCTTGGAATGCAAATTCCATCTTTCCCAAGAAGTTTGAGTTCGCCGATTTTCTCTATGAGAACAAGGTGGACGTGGCTCTGGTCCAGGAAACGTTTCTTAGACCCGGCACAAACTTCAATCTCAGAAACTACACCGTTCATCGTACTGACAGAGCTGGCAGAGGCGGTGGCACCGCTATCATCATAAAAGCCAACATCAAACATCACCGCCTACTCACGGAAGCATTTGACGAGCTGGAAGGCACCTCGATTCAGATTGAGATGCAAAAAGGCCCTCTCATAGTCAAATCGCTTTACAAACCTCCTCAGCTGCCCTTGACACCAAATGACCTAAACCTCATTTTCACAAATTCCCTCCATCCTCAGTTCTGTGCTGGCGACCTCAACGCTAAACATCAGACCTGGGGAATGCGTGGCACAAACAACTCGGGTAGGAAGCTACTCGAGTATGTTAACGCAAACCTCATCACCCCCATAATCCCAACAGAGCCCACCCATTTCGCCAGCGTCTCAGCTGACATACTGGACTATGCACTCACGAAGAATTTTCACTACGACGTAGTGACTACAGTTCTCCATGAGCTTAGTTCTGACCACACCCCAGTGGCCTTCGCCCTGGGCGAAGGTCACATCAACAATCTAGACGGTTACGCCACAAAGACAGACTGGATCAAATTCAAAACTGATCTGTCTGCAAAGACTTCAGAAATCCCTGACATAAATGACATTAACCAACTGAACGCAGAGATAGCAAAACTCACGAGGGACATCCAGTCCTCCGTCGAGTCTGCTAGCTCCTCTACTCCCCGCAGACACTACAACCCCTTCACCTTCCCTCCTTATCTAAAGAGGATGATAAGAGAGAGGAACAGACTCCGCCGTAGCGCTAAAATCACTCTCAACCCTGCTTTCAACAGGGAAGCCACGAGACTCACAAAAGCAATAAGATCCCTAACCCTGGAGTACAGAAATCACAAGTGGGAACACTTTCTTAATTCCTTAAGCCCAGAAGGAAATCAACTCTGGCGCCTCAACAAACATTTTCTTAACAAATCCGCGCATAAAGTTCCCCCTCTACATGGACTAAATGGGATTGTCTACACGGATGAGGAGAAGGCGGAAGTCTTCGCCGATTCCCTGGAGACTCAATTCTCACCCAACACTGATGTCGATGATGACATCAACTGGGAAGCCAGAGTAGAGAGGATGGCCTCAGAGATTCCAAATATAATCCCCGACCCAGCCCTCCCTGAAATTCCCCCAACGAACTCTGAGGAAGTCAGAACCATTATAAAATATTCCAGACCCAAAAAAGCCCCGGGCCTAGATAACATCAGTAATCTAGCTCTAAAAAGTCTCCCCGACAACGTGATTGTTAACATAGTAAAAATCATCAACTTCATGTTCGCAAACCAAGTATATCCCGATGCTTGGAAAACAGCAGTTGTCATTCTCATCCCCAAACAAAAACAGAATCTCTCGTTTCCTCAAAACTGGAGACCAATCAGTCTAATCTCGTCCATAGCAAAAATCTCGGAGAAAATCTTCCTTACAAGACTATGGGACGTAGTCAATGATCTCAACATTGTCCAAAATGAGCAATTTGGCTTCAGAGCAAGCCACTCAACAGAACATCAACTTGCCAGACTTGTCGATGGAGTCACCCAGGGTATTCAGGGTAAAAAGTCCACGGGGATGGTTGCACTGGATATCGAAAAGGCCTTCGACAAAGTCTGGCATGAGGGTGTGGCCTACAAACTTCATTATGTCTTCAACATAAACATCCATTATACAAAGTTCCTTATCTCCTATCTTAAGGACAGGAAATTCAAAACTCGCGTGAACGGAGTATATTCCACAACCAGGAATATATTGTCCGGAGTTCCTCAAGGTTCCCCTCTCGCCCCCCCCCCCCCCCCCCCCCCATGTATGTAGTGTATGTGGCGGATACGCCAAAAGTGCCTGGCGTCGAACAGTTCGCCTTCGCTGACGACTGGGCGATGACATGCACCAACAAAAATCTCCCACACATAAAAAGGTCGCTCCAACGTCAACTTGACGCACTGGCCAAATATTACCAGAAATGGAAAATAAAGGTCAACGTTGTCAAAACACAAGCAATGCTCATATCAAGCAAAAGAATACCGATAATTCAAAACGTAACACTTGACGACAGACCAATCCCTTGGTCTGACACCATCAAGTATCTAGGCATCACCATTGACAAAAAGTTGACGTGGAGTGCCCACATCCAAAACAAAATCACGCAGGCAAATTGCGCATTCGGCGCAATGTACCCTCTCCTCGGAAGAAAAAGCAAACTTTCACTCAAAAACAAAGTTCTGCTTTACAAACAGGTCATCCGCCCAAAAATACTATATGGAAATATAGCATGGTGTCAAGCTGCAAAATCCTCCAAAAAACGTCTTCAAACGGTTCAAAACAAAATCCTCAGGTCTGTCACAAAAGCCCCATGGTACATCAGGACAGCGGCAATCCAGCGCGACCTAGATGTGCAACCCATGCACGAATATCTCAGTGCCAGACATACGGAGTTTCTGAGAAAACTGCGGTTCCACCCAAACACCCTGATTCGGGATAACTTCCCAATAAATCCAAACCCCGACCCCAACAGGAAACGTCATAGGAGCCTCAACGCTCCCCCGACATAAAAAGAAGCTCGAAGAAGATCATCAACCCTGCATTTCACCCACACACACCTACTTCCTGAGCATCAGAGACTCAGAAATGTTTTTCTGATGCTCACTTAACACACACAAACAAAATCGCGCTTGTTGCCAAGTAAAGAGACTTTATTTACACTCCAAGTCCAGCGATGCATTGTTCTCGCCCTGAAATAGTAGGACAACCGTCTCATAAAGGGCCAATGGGAAATGTGAGAGGCTACAATTGTAACTACTCTTGGAGTACAAAAACACTAAACACAGTAAAACACACTCACACATACAAGCACACTACACCCAAAATGGAGTCTCTAAACTAGCTAGTAAAATTCGTACTAAAATCACACACACTTCTCCTGAGCATCAGAAACTCAGAAATGACTTTCTGATGCTCACAACACTCAATCTTAAGCGTGCAAGGACACCTACCGGTGTCAAGCACAATATCATGGTGAGTTTTAGTCGGTAGGCGGCAGTCCATTCGGACTGTCATTAGCCAGCCCGACACTACTTTTGCACTCTGCAATCGTGTCTGTCAACAGATTTCTCATCATATGTCCAAAAAAAAAAAAAAAAAAAAAAAAAATTTACAAAATGTTTTTAGTCAGCTAAAGTGTGTCATCACTGGTGAATTTTACTAGTACTACCTTTAAAGTAAAGTTGCAATGGCAATAAATATATTTTATTTTAGTCTGCTTTATGCTTCTTACAATAGTTTTGTACAACATTAGTTTTAAATATAAATATTGATAAGATGGACCCAGCACAAGCGCCAAGCCAGTAGACGACAACGTGTTCCATAAACGAATTTCCAGAACAACCAAGCTTTAATGATGTTGCTAAGGCTGGATTGAAGTAACCCCCAGAGAAGTTGAAAGCTAAAAAAAATATTTCTTCTCAGTATATCTTAACTTTTTCATTTCATTATAGACTCGTCACTAGAATTTTGGTAAAAGTTGAGAATTAGTCATTTGTATTGATGATTAGTCATTGAATTCGTTTTGGGATGTAATCGGATATTATTACATACACTGCGCAACCTATTTAACGTATTATGTTATGTATTTTCGAAGTTTGTTGGTCGTTTAAATAATTTTTTTTTAATTGTAGGTTTTTTCCCTTAAGAATATCACTGTCGTAATTGTTTTGGTTAAAAAAGTAACTTTATTATTATACCGGTTGTTATAAAATTGTTTTTTTTTACCCACCTATAAACTCTGCAAAATACAAAATTCGCCTTCAAGGCCTATGAACTACCACCAACACTAGCTGAAAAAATTCAACCACATACAGAACAAATACAGACAATAAACGAAAAACAACAGCCAGAAAATCCGAAAAACCTAAAGTCACGAAACCACAAAAAAAAAGTAGTAAAAAAAAGTGAAACGTAAGCTCCGCCAACTAACACACAATATGAACAATCACAAAAGCACAAACACCAAGACAAACAAGGAATAACAAACCACCACATATTCTATTAAACGGGAGAATCACGAATATCAAGAATTATCACACATTTGAAGAAGAATTAAACGAGACTATTAAAGGAAAATACACAATAAAATTTACAAAAACTCAACAATCATATAATATACAGAATACCTACATAAATGAATATAAAATAACACAAACAAAAATAGAAAAGAATAGGAAAAGGACCTACACCGGCATACTTAGAGGACTAACGAAGAAAAGACACATGCATTTGTGGTTAAAGGACTAGACCATCTACCACCTACAGAAGAAACATACATATATACAAAGTAAAAGTTAAACAAATCCATATCTGAAGACTAACTACAGGCTCCTCTGCCTGATAATCACAAACTTGGAACACACATTTACCCAGGTAAAGGAAATCAAATTTCTAAACCACATCAGAGTGATCTGGGAGCACAAGAAAACAACAATTAATTATCCAATACAAAAAATGGTGTCAGTGGGGTCATGCGACGACCAACTGCTATAGATGACCAAGATGTATGAACTGTGCGGGACTACATGCCACTGCAAATTACGACCAAAATGTAATTAAATGTACAAATTGTAATGGTAATAATAAGGTCAACACCATATTACGCAATGTACACCAATATAAAGTAAGTCAACAGAAGATAAGGGAAACAAATTCACAGCAACCAAAACCAAACTATATACAAGCTCCAGCCGCAACATATAATCCTTGGATACAACAACAGGCCAGGGCAAGTGGCGTCGATACCATCCCCCAGAGAGCCCCACTACCACCACGTGAAGCCTTCCCGCACCCCGAAGTCGCAGCCAGCTTGAGCACGTCCGCCACACGACTAGCAATACCAACGAAAATGTAATAGTAGTAAGAAATAGTAATAGTAATGAGAAAGTTAGTCGAGTATGACCGAGGTGGGTGCAGTCATGCGTTAATACTAGAGGACGTACCTAAACTAAGATTACATTTGCTTAACAGGGGTTTCCAAATGTTCCTTATATCTAAAGAGGGTTTGCTAAAGCAACCAGGATTCTGAGTGATAACAGCTGCTTCTTTGAATTTCCTCTTTCGCCAATGTTCTTCCTTAAGTAATATACTTGATTGTCCCCATTGTAAGTGGTGGCCGTGGGTCCAAGCGTGATCTGCTGCTCCGGATCTGTTTGTTTCTCCCTTTCGTGTGTGGCTCTGATGTTCCTTGATCCTTGTTTCCAATGGCCGTAGGGTTTCACCAACATAGGATTGTCCGCACTCGCAGGGTATTCTATATACACAATTCTTTGTGTCTTTGTGGTATACAGGAAACAAACTCACACAGGACAATACCTAAATTATGCCTCGAACCATTCGAATAATACCAAACATGGGATAGCTAAAACATTGGTTGACAGAGCATTCACGCTTTGCAACTCACAAGAGGCTATCACACAAGAACTTAACAACATCACCAAGGACCTAGGAATGAATGGTTATCCCCAACGACTGGTAGACCAAGCCATCAAAAAGCGTCAAAATCACAAACAAAGAACGAGGGATGACACCGAAGTTGGACCGACCATAAACATACCCTATGTCAAGGGGGTTTCTGAAAAGATTCGACGAATAGGACAACAATACAATATTCGAACAGTATTCAGCTCCAAAGACTCTTTAAGAAGCCACCTGACAAAGACAAAACCAACCAACCACAAAGACACAAAGAATTGTGTATATAGAATACCCTGCGAGTGCGGACAATCCTATGTTGGTGAAACCCTACGGCCATTGGAAACAAGGATCAAGGAACATCAGAGCCACACACGAAAGGGAGAAACAAACAGATCCGGAGCAACAGATCACGCTTGGACCCACGGCCACCACTTACAATGGGGACAATCAAGTATATTACTTAAGGAAGAACATTGGCGAAAGAGGAAATTCAAAGAAGCAGCTGTTATCACTCAGAATCCTGGTTGCTTTAGCAAACCCTCTTTAGATATAAGGAACATTTGGAAACCCCTGTTAAGCAAATGTAATCTTAGTTTAGGTACGTCCTCTAGTATTAACGCATGACTGCACCCACCTCGGTCATACTCGACTAACTTTCTCACCCCCCCTTACTTGTATAAATACTCTCGTAGTTTAGTAACTTGCTCAGTATTCACCTGAAGACGACTGGAGATACTTACCAGTTGAAACGTTGTGATTTAAACGAAATAAAGACAATGGAAGTCCAAAACACGTCTATCACTCATTATAATGGTATATTAACTTAAAAGCGCGTTAACTCACCCAAAACTACCATTGCAGTACTAAATATGGCATCTATAACAAAGCCATGTTTAAATTCTTTTTCACTTAAAATTCTTGACACAAGTCTGCACAGACATGTTAAAGTACATTCGATTACAGCGCCTTTAATCATGTCCACCTGTAAGTCTGCTGTACAGTCCTCAAAAGCTTTGCCTTTATGGGTTTCTACAAGTTCTAATGACCATAAAATTTGTACATATCTAAAAATTCCATCCAATATAATATACTTAGATAGATTAGTAGCAGCATTATCAAGTTATACACCAAAGAATATTATAGTAATAGGGGATAAATAACCGTTTAACGTAAATATGATAGTTCCAACTGGCGAGTGGGCGCCATCTTGGTAGAAAAAATAGAAAATGGGGTCTTAGGATACTTCATTTGGAAGTAATAAGTTGTTAGGGAGTACTTTACGATCCGAGAATATTGCGTCCTTACTCGCATCCAAAATAAAGCGGTCTGGAGGGTTTGTTTGGGTGATAATCAGTGGTTTATGCCAAGTTGGAAAATCTAAACTAAAACGGCAAAAGAAAAAATAGTAGGTAAGCATTTTTTAAAAAGCCGCCATTTTGTTTTGGGCACGAATATAGGGACACAATATTCTGGGATCGTAAAGTACTCCCTAACACTTCTTACACATATTCGTGGATATTGAGGAACCTTAAATATTTATTTCGAATTAATTTTTTGGTACTAACCGAAAAGTACACAAACCAGCCACCACCTGGGCGCAGATTATGTACGAAGCAGTTTTAAGTGACTTTGTTCCATCAACTATATCTTCCATAGGACAGTACGGACATGCAGTAGCATCTTCCCATGTCAAAGTCCACCATAGGGTTAAAATAAAAAGAGAAATAGCGTACGCAGTGACACCCCAGTTATCTGCAACTTAATGGGAAAAAAATAGTTCATATGGGTTAGGCCTTCTGCACACGGAGCTTATCATCATAGACTTGTATTAGATGGGACATACTGAACGTACAGCGACGCCAGTCGCTTTCAGTATACTAAGCGGAGAGGAACACGTTTTTTTTGTAGAATGACCCCGATGAAACTGTAAAATGTTTGGAATTTAGTCATCTTCTGATAACTCTTTGGCTGCAATAAATAATCTTTACTACCATTTTTATAGATATAGGGATGCACCCAAAATTTCCTACGTTTCTTCTTAACATTATGAAGATAATTTAACAGAAGTAGGTCCTCTTCATCACTTGACATCTTCACAGTGTAAACATCGAGGTCACACTACTAATAAAATAAAAGAAAATCTGTTTATGGATTTTCCTCACTGAAGGACAAGTCTTTTACGCGACTATGACGATAAGGTCCGTGCACAGAAGTTAAGGCGTAGACGAATCTTTCACGCGTCTATGACGATAAGCTCCGAATGCAGAAGGCCTTAGTCACCGCATACTGTAAATAAATTATACAGGGTGTTTCAAAAACATGTGCGCTCGTGTGTTCTTTCCTAATCCAAAAATAATATAAATAGTTCCTATCAGCATGGGTCGGTCCACTTTATTCTAAATATTTATATTCATTTATAAAGTAATAAAAGAACATACATATAATATTCAATTTTTGTTCTAGGCTAATAGAGAAAAGCGTGCCCCAAAAACAAGGGATTTAACTGAGGGAACAAAAACTCAAATAAGAAACACGTAGTTTACAATAGGATTGCCGCTCATAAGTATGTCACACTGCAAAAGCTAAAAGAAGAATTACATGCCACACAAATTATTGACCTAAGCAACTACACATTAGGTCATTTGTTAAAAGATTTCTGATTTTAATTTAAAAGGGCGAGTGGCCGGCGCTACATTACTGAGAAATCGGATATTGTTTCAAAACGTATAACATTTTTGAGGGAATATACAGAAAATTTGTTATCAGAAACTCCGTTAGATGTGGTTTTTATAGACGAAACATGAAAAATGGTAGCAACATTAGAACATGGCATGATGACAACATTAAATCAGTTTTAAATAAAAAACAATTAGAAGGCAAAAGATATATAGTTTTGCATGCTGACACCAAAGATGGCTTTATAGATGGGACAGTCTTAGTTTTTTCTACAAAAAATAAAAGCGCTGACTATCATGACAACATGAACGAAAATATCAATGTTATGGAAAACGCAATCAAACCCGAATTACTACAAATAGTAAAACGATACAAAATAAAATTAGGATATGCCGAGGATGAAGTAATTTGTACTATGGGGCACGAAGTTTTGAGATTGCCATCCTACCATTGCATTTTTAACGCTATTGAATTCATTTGGGCCCAATGCAAAACATTTTTTAATAAACAAATTATTGGTAAAGATAGGAATGATGCAAATGCCGTGTTCGATGTTTAGAAGGAGGCATTACAAACCATTACCCCCGAAAATTGGTCTGATTGTGTTTGCCATACATATAATATTATAAGGGATTATTGGCAAAAAGAACACATTCGGGATGTTCAGGTTTGTTATCAAATCTTATTTATGCATTTTTGTATGTATGGCATCAAAGGCGGTACATATAGAAGTCGTTTCAGACTTAACCACGGACGCTTTTTTAAACACATTAAAGAGATTTTTTTCGCACCGAGGTAAAAGTACACATTTGTTTTCCAATAATGGAAGCAATTTCGTCGAAGCCTATAGGGAATCACACGTCTTAACCAATTTCTTGAAATCAAAAAAAAACATGTTTTCCAATACATTGTCTCAAGACGGAATTACTTGGCATTTTATTCCACTCCGCTCAGTTCATTTTGGGGGACTCTGGGAGTCATGTGTCAAGTCCGCTAAATCTAAATATCATTTGGGTTAATTTGTGATATAAATTTAACATTTGAGGAACTTTCTACAATTGTAGCACAAGTGGAAGGATGTATGAATTCTAGACCTATTTGTCCTTTATCCGACGATCCTACGGACCTAAAGCCTTTAACCACAGGTCACCTAATTGGTGGCTCAATAGTTGCATTACATCAACACGACTTAAAGGATACTTCAGTCAATCGTTTAACCAGATATCAACATTTGACCAAGATAATTCAACACTGAGTATAAGATAATTCAACACTGAGTATCTACCAACACTCAACGTCAGATCCAAATGGTGGCAGGACAATACCTCAGCATTCAAGGAGGGTACCATGGTCTTGATTAAAGATGAATCCCTTCCCCCATTGAAGTAATCTCTGGGAAAGGTTACGCAGCTGTATCCAGGCTCGGACGGAGTCATCAGGGTAGTTGATGTGCGTAAGTCCTCTGGTATTTTAAGGCATAAAGTTCACAAACTTTCCGTTTTACCTTTCAGTTAAATGTAAACGAGCTCATTGACTTTGTTTCGTTTTGAAAGTTAGTACTTTCAAGGGGGCCGGCAGGTACGAAATCATCATTCAATAATAGCATTTCAGTGCATTCAAATATTTTTTACTTTCAACCGACCATCCCTCAAAACATTAAAAATGGAATTGACCCATCGGTCTGGCCTGACCTGATGCCTTTCCTCGAAGAACAGGGCTAAGAGACATTCTCGAGAGAGTTCAAGAAAGGCACCCGTACGTACAACCACAACGCGTGGGTGTATTCCCGGTCAGCACGGTATAATCGATATAACAAAGCAAATGGACACTTTTTGTATTTTAATTAGTTACTATTTTATGTGTATTGATTGTTCTAATAAAAAAGCTGTCAAAATCAAGTGTGGGTTTTTCGGTGACAACAGAAAGGAGACGCAAATTCATACAGTGAGTTTGTTCTCTCCTATGTGCATTGTTCTCTTCTATGTGCGTTTGTTCTATGTTTAGTGATTTTGTGTTCAAAGTTCAAGTTCAAAGAAAACCCAATTTGAGCTCGTGGGTGTATGTGCGTTTATCTAAATGATTTAGTATAATTTGTTCTGTTTAACTATATGTTTTTTTTTCTCTCGACGATATGCCGGTCATGCTCCGAGTTTGGAAAGAAGAGGCCGAAGGGGTTTTAGTGGGTATAAGCGTATTAGCCAGTCCCACACTAGCACAAGAGCACGTGATGAGCATAAAGCTGAAGATGACTGTGCCCTGGATTCCTGGCAAATCAGTGTCCTGGATTGACTTTTTATTTGGATACTAAGGTAAGCCAAATATTTATTTTTAAAAAAAAACTAAATTTTTACATTTTTATACATGATACAGTGCCGCAGAGTGACCGGTGAGTTTATGGGTTTGTTTGTAAACTTTTAAAACGGTAGATTAAAAAAAAGATGTAGCGCTTCTCTAGAACACCATTTAAATATAATAAGTGATTTCCATAACACATTGTATAACACCCTGTATTTTATTGCTTGCTGCTAATAAAGTTCCTACCTTGCCTGTTCTATTAAAATTGTTAAGAGTTTTGAAAGCGGTCCTGTGTAATTTCTTTTCTTTAAAAAAAAAATGTATAAAATTTATGGCTCCGAGCGATTTCTGGGTAATCAGTTCCTTTTAATAACATGTAACATGTTTAATAGTATGTTGCTAGTCAGTATCATTCAAAAAATATATATAAATACATAACTTACATTATAAAATATTTTTATGATTCGGGACATTTGATTTAACCCTTTCTAGCCCAATGATGCCATATGGAGACATTGTTTAAATGGTTATCTAAAATAGTTTTCTAGTTTTGATTTTAGGCCGCTCTCATGTTACAGTACCAGGAGGTGTTAATAGAGTGCCCTAGTAGTGTAAAAGTGTGTGTTGGGACAAATTCCGATATTTTATGTTTGTTTAAATCGGGGCTAATCAACACGTGGCAAAGACAGGGTCATTTTATTCTGTAATATTTGACAAGGTAAGTGTCCGTTTTTTTTTTTATTAAAAAAAAATATAGGTGCGTTATTAGGCCACAAGGATTGTTGTTTGTACAAAACCTTTTAAGTTAACATATCTTTTTGTTATTATTTACGATGAAACAAAAATTACTCCATTTGGAGTCACTGGACGTTTAAACCGGCATTTTATTTTTACTGTTTTGATAAAAAAATATTTGTACCATGCCTCTTCACAACCACTTTTTTGTGGAATTTGGTACAGATGGTATATTTTTTTTAAAATTATTATAGCAGCTTGTGTTTCTTAGATGACAACGGGTTTGGCCGAAGAAGAGAAAAAACGCCTAATTATTCTAATGGAAGGTGATGTGTCAGATGTAGATATAGAAAGTGAAGATGAAAATAATGATGAAAATGAAGAAGAGTTAATTATATCTTGGACCCTGATATAAAAGAAAACGTGGAGTTAAATATATCAAACATTCAAATAGAAGAAAAAATATCTAGAAGGAAAGAAAATATGGAGGAAGAAGAAGATATTCCAGATGATGTCCCGTTGGCTACAATATTTGGAATAAAAACAATAAGCAAAGCCACCCGGAATCGTCAACCTATATGGAACAAAAAGGATATTGATGAAGTGGAAAGAACCTGCAACATAAACCATTCTCCCAACGAAATTTTGACACCTTTGAGCTATTTTAAAATATTTTTTGACAATGATATTATCAATAACATAGCCTTTCAAACTAACTTGTATGCTTGTCAAAAAGGTCATTTAATAAATACAACGTATTCTGAAGTTTGTCAGTTTCTTGGTATAAACATTCTAAGTGGTATAGTAAGAATGCCAAGTTACCGAATGTACTGGGCTGAAGAAACTAGATTTTTACCTATTGCTGACGTAATGTCTCGTAATCGATTTGATAAGCTACGTAGTTATATACACCTAAATGATAATACGGATATAAAAGAACGAGGTGATGATAATTACGATATACTTTTCAAAGTGCGACCTTATATTGATGCAATAAAAGAAAATTTTGCTAAGATCGAACCAGAAGAATACAATTCAGTGGATGAAATAATGATCCCTTTCAAAGGCAAAAATTCTTTAAAACAATTTGTTCGAAATAAGCCTCATAAATGGGGCATCAAGGTGTTTGCGAGAGCAGGTGTAAGTGGAATTATATATGATTTTGACACTTTATATATGATTTTGAAGTGTATGTAGGGAAGAATACTGTAAAGAATTCTACATCACTCGGCATAAGTGGTGATATTGTTTTACGATTGGTGGAAAATCTACCCAAGAATAAAAATTTTAAGGTATTTACTAACAACTGGTTTACATAATTTAACCTTTTACGCCACCTACAAGAAATTGGTATTTTGACAACTGGTACAGTCAGGATTGCTAGAATGCCTGGTTGTAAACTGGAATCTGATGAAAATTTAAAAATATCTGGACGGGATCCTACGACTTTGGAACTGAACCGAGAAATAACATTGCTGTATGTAAGTGGTATGATAATAAATCGGTTCACCTATCAAGGAATCAATCCTATCAAGGAATTGAGACTGTGCAATCAGTAAGAAGGTGGTCTGGTACAGAAAAGAAATACATAGAGATCTCCCGTCCCGCAATAATCAAGGAGTATAATCTGTATAAGGGTGGAGTGGGTCTTAGCGATAGCATCATACCGAACAAAGATAGGGGTACCACGATATTATCTACGCATTTTTTATCACCTACTTGACGTTTGCATACCAAATGCATGGCTGTTATATAGACGGCAATTTAACAAGACTGGAATAAAATTTAAAAGATAACTTTCCGTTCTGAAATTGGCCATGCCCTTATTCGGCAAAATCAAACATTCTCGCGAAAGAGAGGAAGGCCATTATCTACTCCAAATTCTCCTTGCTCAACTCCTGAACCTCCAAGTAAAAGAAAAGTATTGGTGAATAATATTGAAGATGTTAGGTACGACAACGTTGCCCACTGGCCTGTTCATATAGAGCCTAAACGAAGATGCAAGAACTGCGTGAAAGCTTATTCACGAGTATCATGTATAAAATGTGGTACTGCATTATGTTTAACAAAAGACAAAAATTGTTTTCTTACTTACCATACTCGATAATATATTCTAGTTATTTTGTATTTATGTAAATATATAAATAAAAACATGTTAAAATCTGTCTTTTAAAGTTTTGTGCCGAATTGTTCCCACATATTCCATATGGCGTCGTAGGTGTTCTCTGTTAACTTTGCAAAAAAAAATTATACATCTCTAGTGATCGGATATCATTTGCACACGGAAAACATCAAAAAATATTTTTTTTTGAAAGAAAAAATAAATCGGGCTGGACAGGATTAAGGATAAAATGCCCGGTCAAAAAATACTTATTGTAGTTTATGTCCGATTACCGCGACGTATTTTTCGAGGTAGTCCTTTAAACACTTTTCAAGCTGTGTTATTGTAATACATACCTATTATTAACTCGAAACAACAAGCACACAACTCCAAAGTTGCTAGAAATTCGAGTAGTAAATGTTTAATTATAGAATCGCTATTGAGGAATTTTTTTATAGCTCTCCTTAACAAAGATACTAATACTACTGTCAATGCCACATATGATATCGATATAAAAATAGGATTTATTCCGTAAATATTGTGCTTCTTCCTGAAATAACAATAATAAATAAATGTATAAAACCCAAATAATCAGCTGAAGTTATACATTATCTTTGGAATATTGACCAAGGGTATTGCCAATTTAATTTTGTGTATAAAAATAGTATTGTTGTATAACGAATATGGAATTTCAAGCAATTATACGTCGATCGTGTAAGAACTTTAGAAATGTGAACGCTTTAAAAACTTTGAATTTAGAACTTAAGATCTGTAAAAAGCTTATATTTTCAGCCTTAACTTGATGAAAATCCATAATAAAATTATTAAAGAAAACACCATTTGATGTTTTTTGATTTTCACTATATTTTGTCAACATGACACGTATTTCACCGTCACAGCGGCTTCATCAGATGTAAGGTATACAAATGATAACTTAATTTATATGTCTCGTAAAAATAGGACCTACAATAATATTATGGGATAATTATTTAATAATTTAAGAGTTTATTATTTAATGAAGATAGAAGAAATAAACACATTAACTAACACCTTAAATTTAACAAAGGCTACTTACCAGAGTCTATGGAGATTAACAAAATGAAAAATTTCCCTAATTTACTTAATGACAAGCTTGATATATGTTCTTCGCCTTTGTTAAATTTAAGGTGTTAAAACTCTTATATTATTAAATAATTATCCTACAATATTATTGTAGGTCCTATTTTTACGAGACATATAAATTAAGTTATGATTGTTTATACCTTACATCTGATGAAGCCGCTGTGACGGTGAAACACGTGTCATGTTGACAAAATATAGTGAAAATCAAAAACATCAAATAGTGTTTTCTTTAATAATCTTAAGATCTGTGTTAGAGTCTTCAAAATACTTTGGTCGCCATACTATCACAATCACATAAATAGACTGAAGTGTCCGAAGTTTATTCAGCATATAGCTTAAGTCAGGGAATAATGTTACAAACGACCCGGTTATGACCTATCTAAACTTGTTTCCGCTTGCCTGAAAATAATATTACAATTATTAAGATGTCTACCTTGATTTTGAAATACACTCACAGTCAAATAATCGATACACGCAATATTTAGACAGATTTTGATCGTGAATAATTGTCTTATTTTAAGTCCGATTTTCATTATTCTTTTTTTATATTGTAGGTAAATTTATTGAAAATCTCGTGATATTTTAAGAAAGTTACGAATATTTCCATACTATACAGGTTGAAACAAGAACGGTTTTTTGATTAAAACTTTAAAACACTCTGTAGAGTGACGGAGATGTCAAACTTTTTATTTTCTTATTTAATTATCATCAATAAATACAGACATAAGGTCAAATGTATTTTTCAGTATTTTGTTTCCATGAATCCATTCCACAACCAACTATCAAAAAACATATTTTGTTAAGATCATTTTTAATTTCGCTATAAGTACCGAAAATATTGAAAATAGGCATAGGAATCATTAGATAGAAAATTCCATCCTCCAGTTGGAAAAATATCATTTTATTTAAAAAAATAATTCATATCCCTCAGAAATATTGTTTTAGAGACGCCCCAATCCCCCATATAAAACTATTTAAATACTTTTTGTTGGAAAACTAGTTCTAACATGAGAATTATATTTTTATTTTTGATCTAATTATCTATTGGTAAAAACACCCTACTTTTAAACATAAATTCCCCCATAAAACATATTTAATTATATCTAAATCGCAATAAACGTATTACAGAAATGTTAATTTTAATCAGGTCGCATTTGACAAATTACTGCCATGACGTAAACATGGTAACGCCTGGCTGAAACGTATAGTGAAAAACTTTAACAAGAGAGAACAAGTAAAAATGAAATTGTCACTACTCCCCCGCGTTAGAAAGAAGTCTAATCTTTGGCTCTTTCTACATTTTACTCTATAGCTCTTTTTTTAGTCACATTTCAGTAGAATTTACTCACGAAAACTGCGTTTTTAAGAAGTTAATACCCAGCCCAATGACTTGTATTGATAAAATTGATTATGTCTCTAAGAAAGTTTCTATGAATCCACTGTTCAATCCTTATGACCAAATGATTCAACGTTCCCACCCAGCAAAATAAGGTAGGATCTAATCTAAAAACCCCAAGACAAGCAGTTTAACATAGAGATATTAAAGCTAATATACTTTAATGTTTAGTATCTATATCCCAAAGTATATAATTCGATGTATTGGATATCTGAATCAATAACACTTTAAGTCGTCAAATTGACAATTTATGTAAACTTTTGTGGTCTTGCAGTCACCCGTCTTTGATTGTGCGAGAGGCTCCTCAGTTTCTCTACACTTTTCAAAATTGTAAAATCTCTATTGTCTTGTGAAACTAGAGTCAAAATTTCAGCTTTCTAGCTGTAGCTGTTCTAGATTTTTACCTAGATTCCAAAAAAATATATATAATAATTAGAGTAATCCATTTAAAAAGTTGCTGCCACTTTCGGTATGATACAGCAATACCGCAATCCAAAATATTTTATAAACGTAAGTAACGTTCTCTTATAGCCACAGCTAAATTTTCAAAATAAAAATTCTTTTCGTTCTCGAGATACTTCTAATAGGCCACTTTACTTGGTGTACCGTTGTCATATTAAAACTTAATCAATTTTATGATACAGTACAGTACGTTATATGCAAAGAAAACGCTGCTGCGACTTCCAAGTATAACTTTAGGTTCTTGGTGAATTCTTTAATTTTGCATAAAGACATCGCTATAAAGCTTATTTGAATTAACCAAATAATTCCTTCTTCCTTAAAAGAAGAAATTCCCTTATATTTAGTTAAAACAAGAACAAAACTCCGGAAATAGTTAACAAAAAAAAAAACTAAACATAGAATGCTAAAATTAAAATCTAAAAAATAGCTTACCGATATCCTAGAATGCCCAAATTTCTGAGCGATCTTAAAACATTTTTGTGATAACTTACACCCATGCTTGAAATGATCAATAAAAAATATACTAAATTATAAAATCGCAGGTACTATATGCTTTACAATGTCTCCCGACACTGACACCTAAATTATTATTAGATCTCGATCTAAGTAGTGGTTATTTTTAAATAATATAGTGAATACAATCAGCTTCCTTTAAAAATAACGCTGGCGGTATTTTTAAAATTTAATAAGTTTCTATAATTACATAAGAAATCAAGAGCAACAGCTGCTGTTTACCAGTCAAGGTATTAAGGTATAGGTATGTAAATTATACAATTTTATTTCCGGACAACCATTAAAAGGGGTTGTCTACTGTAAGGTGGAGCGACGCTATAGGAGTGATTTTTTTTTAAAATTTAGATCGCCTGTACCCAGAAAAGTTGTGTTTAGGTGACCCAATTATGCTCCATTTTTTTCTATTTTTTTTGCTTACCCCTTCCACCTGTAAATGTAAATCTTCATGCAATTATGGTGCCAAGCACGTATTTGAAACTATCCAGTTGTGCAAATATTTACCACATGAATTAAAAACTGTTGTGCATCCTGTGATTCAGATAAATGGATATTTTGGGCATCCAGAAAATCTGCTAATAAGTATGTTGTGGGACGACAAAAATTTCATAAGAAAACTTGCCGTTCTGAGGATTTTGAAAACGCGAAGAAATGAAAATGTCATTGATATTCGGAGGTTTTCCATTCCAAAGTTTAATTTGGATGCGACAGCTAACTACGAGCTGTTTGACTGGCACAATTTGAGCTACAGTGAGCCTCCCATTACTAACATCCCCAGTCGTATGCAATTTCACATGTTAAAGACTATCCCTGTCACACACAGGCAGTTGAAAAAGCCATTAAGCTTGTAACACAAGCTTCCAGCACAGTGTGTGATAGGAATCGTAGGGATGGTGTAATTAGAAGTACACTAGAATCAAGAAAAATCATGCCAAAATTCGGAAGCAAAAAGGATTTTAATATCTAATTTTCTTTTATGTTACCTATGTTTTATTTTAATTTAAATTTTTTTTTGTTAATCTAGAGTTGTTGTTATGTTTTTATAATGAAATTATTCTGAGTGAACATTAAATAAAATTAAAATATTAATAATTTTAATAATCATTTTATTCATCACACAAGATACAAGCACCTGCATATTTATTGTTAAAAAAAATTATATACAGGGTGTCCCAAAAGTAATGGGACACAGAGCAATAGCAGACTCCTTAAGGCGAAATAATACGATTTATTCAAACTTGCCTTATCCCAAAATTGATAACAACCAAGATACAGGGTGTCAAAGTTTTAATTTTATTTTCGTTTTTTTGCGATTATTTCTTAACAAAACGACATAACAGCACAAAATTAGGGATTTTGGGGTTTTTTGAGATGAGGAATTCAAAATTATCCATATTTTTTGTGTAACCAGTAGAGGGCGCTATCAATGGCATGCCCCACTTATTTTAGCTGGCATAACTTTTTTTAGGCTACGTATATCGATCCGGCTAATAAAAAATAAGTTTACTTTACTTCTTTTACATCAGAAACATATACCTTATTGAAGTCGCTAGGAGCAGCCATTTTCGAGATAATGGCATTTCATATTTATTTCTAATGCAAGAATACTAAAATATTTGTGTATTCGTATTATTATTATTTATCACAGCTGGCCTTGATTAAAAACAACGACGTTTCTAAGGCAACAACATGTTACACAAAGTATCATCTGTCAAAGTTATTAATTTTCTAAGTACAATACGCAGATATTATTCAATTTTTTAGTAATGCCTCGACATAATTTATTTTCCAATGCAGAAATGCGTGATATGCTTTGTATTTACGCACAAGAAAATTTTAATGGTCGGAGTGCAGGGCGCAGGTACCAAGCACTGTTCCCGAATAGAAGGCAACCAAACCGGAAATTATTTCAAAATATTTATGGCCGACTAGGAGAGATTAGTTCGTTTCGACAAAAAAAAGATGTTTCGGGCCGTCCAAAAAATATAACACCAGAACAGGAAGAAGAGATTTTAGTTCGTGTAGCGGAAAATCCAGAAGTGAGTTTGAGGAGATTGAAGGCAGCTACAGGCTACAGGTGTAAGTAAATCTTCAATTGTTAGAATATTTCACGATGAAGGCCTGTACCCATACCACTTTACACCCGTACAGTGTTTACTGCCGCCTGATCTTCCAGCCAGACTTCAGTTTTCTCATTTCTTCCAAAATTTGCAAAATACAGATCCAATGTTTCTAAATCGTGTGTTGTTCACGGACGAGGCGACATTTGTTCGACGGGGTGTATTCAATTATCGAAACAGACATGCGTGGGAAAATGAAAACCCGCATTTAGTTGTTGAACGACATTTCCAACACGAGTTTAAGGTCAACATTTGGTGTGGAATTATTGGAGATCATCTTATAGGCCCCTTTGAATTACCGCCAACTCTAAACGGAGATTCATGAATTTTTTACAAAATGAACTTGGGAGGGCTTTTAGAAGATGTACCACTAAACGTCCGGCAAATTATGTATTTCATACAAGACGGGGGCGCTGGCACACTTCTCCAGACAAGTGCGAAATTATTTAACTGAACAGTTCCCTGAACGTTGGATAGGCCGTGGTGGCCCGTTGATTTGGCCGGCGCGAAGTCCCGATTTTAATCCAATGGACTTTTGCATTTCGGGTTATTTGAAAACCATTGTTTATAACAGTTCAATAAACCACCGTAATGAGTTAAATGAAAAAATTATAAATTCTGTTAATCTGCTCAGAAATGATGAAGATCTCCTGTTTAAAATCCGACAGTCTTTTGTAAAACGTATAGCAAAATGTATCGAGGTCAATGGTGGCCATTTTGAACAACTGCTATCACGGCGTTACCATTTTTATTTCTAACTATTTTGTTAATTTTAAATGATTTTAATAAGTATTAAATAAAATTTTTGATTGGAATAAAATTACTAATTCCATATGAAAAAGCTTTTTTATTAGAAAAAAAAGTTAACCTTAAGTATTTACCTAACCTAACTTTAACACCTAGCAAATGTAGCTGATTTACAATCATTTTAAGTCAGAAATTCACCGTAGCTCGATTTTCTTTCCATTGCTTTTGGACCACGTATTTAGATTAATTGAATCGCTTATTTCAGAAACAACCCAAGTCACTTTTTGACATTATTGAGTTAGTGCAATATTTACTTTATTAAATATTTTACGCATCGTTTGGTGCTGAAAGAACTCAAGTATGCATTTTGCATATGTGTTTTCAAGCGCCATGTAATGTATTGTTTATTACAGACAGAACCCAAGTCGCCGACTTGGGTGGTTTCTCAAATAAACGATATAGATAACATAACCTTAAAATTTAGTGTTGTGTTTAAAATGGAGGGTCTAGATGAACCACCTCAAAAACGACGAAAAGGCCAAAAAAATCCTAAAAAATATAAGAGAAATGTAATAAAAAGTGCAAGAGTTAAAGGAGAAGAATATGTTAATTATAAAGGCAATACGGTACAAAGAAAAGTTGTGGGCAATCCTTGCAAGTAAGTTTTTCGCTACGAAATATGTGCTGTATAATTTTAACACGAAATTTTGTTTTAGATGTCATATGAAGTGCTTCGAAAAAATAAATTGCGAAGACAGAACAAAGATTTTTACCACATTTTATTCTATTCCAAGCAAGGACATGCAAGATATATTTCTACAGGGGTTACTAAAGGTAACTGATGTTCATTCTAAACGAAAGCGCACGGGAACTGGTCGTGAAAAGTTGAAGTCCTTCCGTCATTTTGTATTACATAATGGAAAGAAAATTAAAGTCTGTTTAGGTGCTTTTCTACAAATTCACGGAGCTACTAAACAAAGAATCAAGAGATTGAAAGGGCTATTGGTTCATGGCAATGTGCCAAGTGATAAAAGAGGCCAGAATACCAAAGGAAACGCAGTAGATGAAATTTATCGAGAAGAAGTCAGGAGTCATATCCTTTCTTTTCCGGTTAAAGAATCCCACTATTCCGGAAGAGAATTTAAATATCTTGACTCTAAACTTAATGTAAAAATAATGTTTGAGCTATTTAAGAAAAAGTTTCCTAACTCGCCCGTTAAATACAGTTTGTTACTCATAAAATTTTTTAACGAAAACTTTCAACTTCATTTTGGAAGACCACAAGTCGATACTTGTGTGACTTGTGAAGATATCGCTCTTAAACTTAGAAGTCCTATTTTAGGAGACGAAGCAAAACGGGTAGCTGCTGCCGAAAAAATGGTACATGAAAGAAGGGCCAAAAAATTTTATAATGCATTAAAATCAACTAAGGAAGAATGTAAGCAACGCAACGATTTAGCGGCCTTGGCGTTTGATTATATGCAGAATTTACAACTTCCAGAAGTCCCTGTGCAGGATTTATTTTATTTGTCGCAATTAAGTGTCAGTGTATTTTGTATAACTGACTTAAAAACAGAAAAATCTTTTTTTATGTGTATCATGAAGGAACTGCTCGTTTTTGCTGGATTATATTACAAACCATATTCCGAGTAGTTCAACTGAGTTGCGCTTATTTTGTGATAACTGTCCAGGACAAAATAAGAACCACACCCTAATAAGAATGTGCATGGGACTTCAAGAATCGAAACGTTTTAATAAAATCGAACAGTTTTATCCCGTTGGAGGCCACTCGTTCTTGCCCTGTGATCGCGTCTTTGGGGTTATAAAAAGGAAACTAAAAAAATATGACAGGATTTATAATATTCACCAATACACCGAAATAATAATATTGTCTAGTGCCAAAAATTCCTTTACTGTGCAAGAAGTAATGAATGGAAATATTTTGAATTTTAAGGACTGGTGGCCAAAACACTACAAAATGTCATGTATCTCATTAGAAACTGCAAACAGTCCAAGAAATAAAAAAGTGGCATTTACAGTGTCTAAATTCCATCATTTCGTACATGAAAAGTCTGGAGTGGTCAAAGCATGTGAGTATTTTATTGGTTTCACATGGCAAACATTCTCGAACCTTAAGCTTCCAAGCAAATCTTGTAACAATTTTACACTTCCGGTGAACGAGAAAGCCTACAAAGAAAATCTTCCCATATTGGCTTCCAAAATAGGACACCTGAAACTTCTGGTACGATGGGTTGATGAAGAAAACAAGATGTTTTATACTGATATTATTGAAAATTATAAAGTTAAGCAACCTAAGAAAACAAAATAATTTAAATGCAGTTCAGTATTTTAGTTAATTAACAATAAAGGATTTTTCCACCATAAAATATTTTTTATTTAGTACAGAAAGAACCCAAGTCACAATTTTCAAAATCCATTTCAGACAGGAAAACCAAGTGAATGTGGTTAATTTTTCATAAACTTATGACGAACTTATGCACAGTTATCATTTTGAAATGAAATAACATTAAAGTTTTATTTTATAAACCACTGAGACGTTTTTTTCATTTCCTGAAAAGTAGCAAAAAGCGACTTGGGTTGTTTCTGAAATAAGCGATTCATGGACATATGAAATGCCATTATCTCGAAAATGGTTGCTCCTAGCGACTTCAATAAGGTATATGTTTTTGATGTAAAAGAAGTAAAGTAACCTTATTTTTTATTAGCCGGATCGATATACGTAGCCTAAAAAAAGTTATGCCAGCTAAAATAAGTGGGGCATGCCATTGATAGCGCCCTCTACTGGTTACACAAAAAATATGGATAATTTTGAATTCCTCATCTCAAAAAACCCCAAAATCCCTAATTTTGTGCTGTTATGTCGTTTTGTTAAGAAATAATCGCAAAAAAACGAAAATAAAATTAAAACTTTGACACCCTGTATCTTGGTTGTTATCAATTTTGGGATAAGGCAAGTTTGAATAAATCGCATTATTTCGCCTTAAGGAGTCTGCTATTGCTCTGTGTCCCATTACTTTTGGTACACCCTGTATATTTGAGGGTTTGACCTAAAATTCTAAAAAAAATTCCGCAGATATCTTTCTTTATAGGTGACTTTCCACCTTCAGGAATTCTCAATTTAAAAAAAAATAAAAAAAAAAACGTTTAGGGGTGTGGGAGGTGGAAGGAGTTATATAAAATTTTTTTTTAAAAAGTACTAATATTTTTTTAACAAAACACAACTTTCCCTAACACAGGCATTTTAGATTTCCAATATCAAGAATGTCGCTCCACCCTATTGTCTAGGTCCATAAAGGTACTCAAATATGTTTAAGCATATGAGCCATTCTTTTACAAACCGTACACTTTTTCACCTAGACATTTTAGAATCGTCCGAATTTTTTTACAACTTATACATACATACAATTAGTTGACAAGTATTCCAGGATATTCCTGAAAAAAATTTATTTTCGAAAATATCCACAAGTGAATTTATGATATTTGCTGGATTTTCTCCACTCTTCTCATACTTGAAATTTAATATCTCCAGTTGTACTAATCGTATCAATGTCGGTCTCTTTAAATTTAACTCTTTATTATGTTAGCTTTCGAAGTGCATTACAAAAAAATTGTCATTGTGAACCAATGCAAAATAATAACAATTCAATTGTTTAAATAGTTTTAATTCGCCCCCTAGCGTAGATTAATTTTAAAAAATACCGTTTTGTTCCTTATCCTCTTATCTGCAAAACCCATTTTACGAAAAAGTGGCACCTCTATTAGATCGGTAGTTATTAAATATTTGACCAAACTGTTTAAACAATTAAATTGTTATTTGCATTTGTTCACAATGACAATTTTTTAAATACTTTGCAAAAGCTAACATAAAAAGTGTTAAATAAAAAAGACCTACATTGATACGATGAGTACAACTGGAGATATTAATTTCAAGTATGAGAAGATTGCAGAAAATCCAGAACATTAACAAAAAATCATGTGTGAATATTTTGGAAAATAAACTTTTTTCAGCAAAATCTTGACATACGTGTCAACTAATTATACAGGGTGTCCCATAACTAATGGTACACAGGAAAAATGCAGATTCCTTGGGTAAAAATACTGTAATTTGGCCATACTTAGTTTAGTCCAATAGCTGGTAATAACCGAGATACAGAGTGTCCAAGTAAAAATTTTATTTTCAATTTTCCTAAATAAATTATTTCTGAATCAATATTTTTGCACAAAATTTTGTGACTAGGGTTTTTTTAGGGAAAGGAATTTGAATTTGTTAATAATTTTGATGTAGATTATAGGGCGCGCTCTGCGGTACTCTGGAAACATGAAAAGAAATGTAACTTTTTTGTGCCTTAGTATAATTATATTTTTATTAAAAATATCAGTTTTTCCGTCATTTTTAAGCAATAAAGGTATACTTTGTAAATGTCGCTCCGACTAACCGTTTTCGAGATATTTTCAATTACAATTTCTAATGCGCCCGTTTAAATTTTGATTTGTAAATGTGAAATTTGTCACAGTAGGCTTTGGTAAAAACAAATACAATGAAAGCACTTTGAAACCTCATTTCTGTAAAAGATTATTTTCATTTGTCAGCATTGTGGGTGTGTGTTGTGTGTGTTTTTGAAGGTACTGTTGCGACATAACTGTTTTCTAACGGAGAAATGCGAGACATTGTATGTTTATAGGCACAAGATTTTAACAGACGCAGGGCACATCGGTGGTATTTGGAAATGTATCCAAATAGAAGGCAGCCAGATTTTAAAATTCCTATCCTATTAACAATGTATACAGTATGTCCGTGAATGCAGTTAACAAGAGGACAAATGGATCAAAAATGGAAAGAAAAAGTCATTCATTAAAAAGTCTGCTTGTCAAAAAAATAGGAATTACGATGAGAAAATTGATTCATATTGTTTCAAAAATGCAAAAACGTAAAATATAACAAGATTAAACAGTGATTTTTGACCCTTTAACGTGAAATGATAAATAAAAAACTTACTGAAGGAAATTGGAATTTATGAAATAAAAAAAAATGAAACATTTTTGCAAGTCCGCATTTTACTACTTTAATATTATTATGACTTATACCTGTACATTATTACCTGTTTTTGTAGTTGTTAGTGTCAGTGTTAAAATAAACATTCTTGAAAATGCTGACCGTCGAACAAAGAGTTTTTAATAGTGTAATGTTATGGAAATGGTCAGTGCTCTTATCGCTACGTAGTGGAAGAATTCCAACGCAAATGTCCTGGCGTGTACGTTTCGAAAGTTGGTGTACACAAACTGGTGAAAAAAATTTAAAGAACAGGATCAGTTAATGATATTAAAAAAGAGAAGAAGCAATAATAGTAAACATAAAGTATGACGGAAATTTATATTTTTTGAATATTATATGGGAAGAGTACCTTTTTACAAGCACTTTGAGAAAAAAAAATTTTGTATCACGCAATTCTTCATTAAAAAATTTCTAAAATAAGAAAAATATTACCCGATATTTATACACTTTAAATACTATACACATATTAATATTTTTAGATATACTTAGATTTCAACTTTACATTGAATTGCAATTTATCGTATTAGAATTATTATTCAATTAGAAAAAGATTATAAATTATAAGCTGTTTTTAAATTTACTGTAGCTTCTACCTCGTAACTCGTTGATTCAGCTGTCAGGGAGTTTTACGAATGTCAAATTTTTTGACAAATAGACGTTGCCAAGTGGTTTTTAATAAATATTTATGATTTTGTCATTTCAAATTGTTCAGTCAGGTTTTATTTAGTTTTTTTCAAATGGAAGTCTCCAATTATTTTATTTTAATGCGAATTTTCTCGTACAATAATGAACGCCTTAACAATGTCAGTTAATTCGCAAAAAAATGTAGATGTCCTGTAGGCCGTTGTAGGAAAAATTGTAGTATGCAGCGTAGGAATGTTACTCAATTGGGATTTTTGTTTTACTGTTGTAAATGTAAGACTTTTTATAGTATATTGAAAGGTTAATTTTTTGAACACTCAAAGCTTCCAATACGTGTAATTCTGTATAGATGCAATACAGTATAGATATTTTAGAGACATTTGTTCTTGGACACTTTGACAAGATTATAATTTATTTATATTCGGTAATTTTTTTTTGATTTTCTTTTTGTGACGATTTGAAGATATTTTATTGTTATGGGTGGCCTAGGACATGTAGTTCAAATTGATGAGTCTGTGGTCACAAAGCGAAAGTACAACGTGGGAAGGGTTGTTCCACAACAGTGGATACTTGGTATTTATGACGTTACAGAATGCGAATTTTCTCGTACAATAATGAACGCCTTAACAATGTCAGTTAATTCGCAAAAAAATGTAGATGTCCTGTAGGCCGTTGTAGGAAAAACTGTAGTATGCAGCGTAGGAATGTTACTCAATTGTTGTTTTACTGTTGTAAATGTAAGACTTTTTATAGTATATTGAAAGGTTCATTTTTTGAACACTCAAAGCTTCCAATACGTGTAATTCTGTATAGATGCAATACACTATAGATATTTTAGAGACATTTGTTCTTGGACACTTTGACAAGATTATAATTTATTTATATTCGGTAATTTTTTTTTGATTTTCTTTTTGTGACGATTTGAAGATATTTTATTGTTATGGGTGGCCTAGGACATGTAGTTCAAATTGATGAGTCTGTGGTCACAAAGCGAAAGTACAACGTGGGAAGGGTTGTTCCACAACAGTGGATACTTGGTATTTATGACGTTACAGAATGCGAATTTTCTCGTACAATAATGAACGCCTTAACAATGTCAGTTAATTCGCAAAAAAATGTAGATGTCCTGTAGGCCGTTGTAGGAAAAACTGTAGTATGCAGCGTAGGAATGTTACTCAATTGTTGTTTTACTGTTGTAAATGTAAGACTTTTTATAGTATATTGAAAGGTTCATTTTTTGAACACTCAAAGCTTCCAATACGTGTAATTCTGTATAGATGCAATACACTATAGATATTTTAGAGACATTTGTTCTTGGACACTTTGACAAGATGATAATTTATTTATATTCGGTAATTTTTTTTTTGATTTTCTTTTTGTGACGATTTGAAGATATTTTATTGTTATGGGTGGCCTAGGACATGTAGTTCAAATTGATGAGTCTGTGGTCACAAAGCGAAAGTACAACGTGGGAAGGGTTGTTCCACAACAGTGGATACTTGGTATTTATGACGTTACAGAAAACGAGGCTATGTTGTCTTCAAACCAGACAGATCCTCAGAAACTCTTGAAAATGTCATCAAAGAGCACGTATTACCCGGGTCAGAAATATGGACAGACTGCTGGCGAGGATATTCGAAGTTAGGAGTTTTAAATGGTGTCTCACCTTATATTCATAAAACGGTTAATCATTCCCAAAACTTTGTAGATCCTCAAACAGGGGTCTGTACCAATCACATTGAAGGACATTGGTCATGTCTAAAACGTTACTTACGAAAATTGGGCGTAACGAATTCTGCATTTATTGCAGAATATGTTGATCAATTTATGTAGAGGGAAATTTATGGGCAAACTTTAGCCGATCGATTTCGAAACATTACTATACAAATTGGTCAACGTTACTTGTTTCATTGAGTTCCATTTTATTTAATTGATGTTCATTTTTTGATAAATACCTAGTTATGATTTTGTTATTTCAAATTGTTTAGACAGGTTTTAGTTACATTTTTTTTTGTCTCTGAGAATGAGTCCTTCAACAGTTGTTTTACCAATGGTCTAAGGGATGAAAGATGAAAAGTTTCACGTTGTGCGCAAAGCATTAAAGGATTGTTGTAATTATTTTTTTATAAATATTTGGAATTTAATAAGGAAATCGGCTCTAAAAGGAGTACCGGGGCGGGTATGCGCCTGTTGGTTTCACCAGGGCACTGTCAATTTATATATATTCTTATGTTTTCTTTTGCCGAATACAATTTATAAATCACCGATATACCAGTGAAAAATCACTGGGGTGAAGGTACTGTTTATTCATTGTTATTTCAGTCATTTTATTTATTTGTTATGTGATTATTTTTTGTAACATTATTAGCTATTGCCAATAAATTATTATTATTTTTCAGTTAGTTACTTTAATAAATTTGGTTTAAACTACTTTGATTTTCTTACGTTAAGTTAAGTTTCTCTTTCAACTTTATTAATATTATTTGTTTTGTTTTGACAGGTAAGTGGATCAAAATATGTCCCGAAATAGTTTGGAAACTTTTTAACTTTGGCAACACTGTTCGCCCTTTAAGACAAAATTAGAGTTTTTGCATTGAATATAGACTCGTTTCCTAATAATTTTTCGGTTTTTTTGATGAAAATAATGGTTCATCCAATAGTTTTTTCTTGCAAACTGTTCTATTGAAAAACTAGTAAAATATTAGAAATCTTTAAATTCCGTCACACCTATAATTTACTAGACCCGAAGCAATATAATGAGGAAGATGCCTATGCAGTTCTGTAAATGAAAATCCATTGCTTCGCTTGAGAAACAGAGCTAAGCATTTAGAGGTGCTTCAAAAAACTACCATTCAAACAGTTTTAAAAAATAATAAAATTTACCCTTACAAGCCTCATTTCGACCAAACCTTGGGATGAAGCTTAAATGTTAGATTTTTGTTTATGGTTTGGAAATGAGATTTTAAACGTCAATGGAAATTTTCACAAGCTTGACCATGAACCATGACTATTGTGTATGATACCTAGTCAATTGTAAATTTATTATTATTATTATTATTTATTTTTAATAATGTTTAGTAATGTAAAGGTAATAACCAAGTAGAGGAGAATGAACAATTATGGGCTACCGATATTATTTCTGTATAAGTAGTGTCATATGTCGCTAAGCGTGCGAACTATACAGTGAGGACGTAAAGTAAGGAATAAATTCATTATTTCGCAAACTACAATTTTTTAAAAAAATCGCTCGGACCCTTCGATTTTGTTTTTCGAACGCGCATATTCTGACATAAAATGTAGATATACAGGGTGTTGCAAATAAGAGTGACACAAAATTTTTTTTTTTTTAATATAACCCACTGTATATTATTGCATGTACGGATTCTTCGGAAAATCCTAAACATTTTTCATGTAGCATGTGCTATACCTTAGCCCAAGCGTTTTGGAGTTATTCTCATTCAAAATTTGAAAATCAGATATTTCGCAATCAATCAAGACGCTGACGAAAACCTGTAGTCAGCATGCGTGAAGCGCAAGTAAAGTCAAGTAGGCTTTGGAGTTATGATGCAAGAACCAAAAGAATTAATGTCAATAGTTACTGTTATTGTCAGTTTTATGTGTATTTTCCTAACGTTTTACTAGTTTTCAAAAGACTCATTTCGTTTTTTCATAACTAAATTAAATTAAAATGCGGCTCACTGAGAAACAGCGCATAGAGGTTTTGATGATGATGGGCTACGGTGATAGAAGAACTTGTTCCAGCCCTGGCCACCCTTTTTCCCGAGTTAGAACGTCCCGATTTGCCACATCATAATATCTGGTTGCAACAAGATGGTGCTCCCCCACATTTCGCTGTGGGAGTTCGTACATATTTGGACGATACTTTTCCAAACAGGTGGATTGGAAGAGGTGGTTTTATTGAGTGGCCGCCAAGGTCACCCGATTTAACACCACTCGACTTTTTTTTATGGGATACCTTAAGGGAAAAGTATTCAAAAGCCAGCCTGCAAATTTAGATGATTTAAAAGATCGCATCCGGCAAGAAATTCGGCAAATTACACCCCAAATGGTTCGAAATGTTCAGCGAGAATTTGTAGATCGGTTAGGCTATTGTCAGTTGACCAACGGAAGACACTTCGGGTTTGTTACTTTAGAAAAATTATTTTTAAGTTCACCTAACTGTTTTTTCGATAAATAAGATATTTTTTAAATAATTTTATTCTTTGTTTTCTCCATGACTTTTTCCACTTTTCGAATTTTGAATGAGAATAACTCCAAAACGCTTGGGCTAAGGTATAGCACATGCTACATAAAAAATGTTTAGGATTTTCCGAAGAATCCGTACATGCAATAATATACAGTGGGTTCTATTTAAGAAAAAAAATTTTTGTGTCACTCTTATTTGCAACACCCTGTATATCTACATTTTATGTCAGAATATGCGCGTTCGAAAAACAAAATCGAAGGGTCCGAGCGATTTTTTTAAAAAATTGTAGTTTGCGAGATAATGAATTTATTCCTTACTTTACGTCCTCACTGTATGTGTTTCAACATGACTTACCGATTATTGAATACAGGAATCTGCGTTGCACAGGCGCAGTTTTGTTAAAAATAACTTCTTTATTTTATAGTGTTTTGACATTTTACAGTGGTGATTATAAAACGAGATAGTTTAGTAGTTATTGATCGTAAAATTGTGTTCTATTGACCAATATTGAGCATAAGGTTCGTACTTTCATATTATGTTTTTAAATTTGCACGAACATCTAATATAAAATATCTATCAAATAGTTAACTTTTTTTAAGGTTATTTATAATATGGGCTACTCTTAAGCTTGTAATATGGGCTACTCTTAAGCTTGTAATATGGGCTAGCCCATATTGTAACAACATCGAAAACTTTGTGTTTTGTTTTAGAATGCCACGCAAAAAAATTATGGTAACCTCTAGTCCAAAAAAACGAAAAGCGTGGGATACAGAGCATATGAAAATAGCTGTACTTGCCGTAAGAGAAAAAAGGATGGGTACATTAAAAGCAGCCAAAACTTTTGGTGTTCCACGGACTACAGTGCAGCGATTAGCTAAAATGGAGCATCTTAGCATAGACCAGGCCGTTCAAATTAAGCTTGGCCGAGGTACAATTCTAGATCCAGAATTGGAACAAACATTAGTTCGCTATATCCTTGAAATGGAAGCCAAATTTTATGGATTAACCCGCAAAGACATTCAACGTATGGCATTTCAATTAGCGGAAGGAAAGGTAGAAATCATCCTCTTGGAAATACCCAGGTGGCAGGAAGGGGCTGGCTGGATCTGTTTCTGCAAAGACATAAAAATACGTTGTCAATTAGAAAACCCACAGGGACGTCTATCGCTCGCGCTAGAGGGTTTAACAAAGAAAGTGTTAACAACTTTTTTACGCTTTTACAGGAAGTGTATGAAAAACATAATTTCCCAGCTAATCGCGTCTTTAATGTGGATGAGACTGGTTTAACTGTTGTGCAAAATAAGATCGTAGAAGTATTGGTCGCAAAGGTAAAAGGCAAATTGCTTCTTTAACATCCATGGAGAGGGGCTCTTTAATCACTTTGATAGCCTACATGAGTGCTGGAGGAGATTTTGTACCGCCAATGTTGATTTTTCCACGGAAAAACATGAATATTCAACTAATGAAGGGCACCCCTCCAGGATCTATTGCCGCGGTTCACCCTAGTGGATGGGTGCAGACCACGTTATACACCCAGTGGTTTAGACATTTTATAGACACGGTTAAACCATGTGAAACTTCGCCTGTTCTTCTAGTATTAGATGGGCATTATAGTCATACGCGCAATTTAGACGTTGTCAATATGGCAAGAGAGAATAATGTGTCGATAATCTCCTTACCTCCACATTCAACCCACAAATTGCAACCCCTTGACAAAACTTTTATGGGCGTTTTAGAACCCTACTATAGCGAGAACATTAGACAATGGATTCGGCACAATCATCGGGCTTGATATGATCGAATATGATATTGGCGAACTTTTTGGAAAAGCCTATCTTAAAACTCAGACTGGTGAAATTGCAGTAAATGGATTCCGCGCAACAGGAATTTTTCTGCTGAATAAGAATATTTTTTCAGAACAAACCCGACAAACCCGAACCGAGTCGGGCTACACCAAGCCCATCTCAGTCAAATGTAGAGCCAGCTAGTAAGAACAACGCTCAACCTGGACCATCCGGAATGAAAAATATGATATCACCCTTTGACCTTTCACTTGCACCAAGCATATCTCAATTAAATGTGAAGCCAATTAGTGAAGATAAAGCTCAACCTGGACCATCCGGAATGCAAGTAGCGATGTCACCCTTTGACATTTCACCAGTTCCGATATCCAAAAAGAAAAACACTAATAGGGGTAGAAAGGCATCGGAAGCGGTGGTAATTACTTCTTCCCCTTACAAAGAACAACTGTTAAACACTCCTAGTAGAAACAAACAAAATGTTAAAGTTGCTAAAAAGAAATTTTTTTCTCAATCAATTGACAAATTCTCATTGATCAAACCAGCTAAGAAGAGAATTAAGCAGCAATCAAAAGAAGAATCCGACAGTGAAGAGGAAACACATTTTATTCCAGACGATGATGACCTAGATCTGGATGATATTCCTGGAAAGAGAAAACCTGACGATTTAGATGCTGAATGCATATTTTGCGAAGGTAAATTTTCTGAAGACCACACAGGTGAACTATGGGTCCAATGTTTGATGTGTAATTTGTGGAGCCATGTTGAATGTGCAGGTGCAGATAAGGACGAGTATGTTTGTGACTTTTGCCATTCGGCTTAATAATGTATTACGTAACTATTTTTGTTTGTTAATTTCATAATTAAACGTTTATCTTAAAATTTTTTAGTGTTTTTACTAGTAGCCCATATTTGTGTCACTTTCTAAATAAGTGATCTTATGACATGCCTAATTAAAAATATAAAAATAAACAAAAATACTTATAAAAAATTGGTTAGCATAATGTTAATAAGGTCCTGCTAATGCGGTAAAAAAAAAACTTTAATTATACCAAAAATACGAAAAATATAACAATTAAACAAAATGGTAGCCCATAATTGTACCTTCTCCTCTAAATGTAGTAAAATCACTGTTTACTCTTGTTATAATTTATGTCTTTGCATTTTTGAGAATCAATTTTCTCATCGTAATTCTTATTTTTTCGACAAGCAGACTTTTTAATGAAGAATGACTTTATTTCGTATCTTTCAATTTTTGGTCCATTTGTCCTCTTGTTAACTGCATCGGCGGACATACTGTATATTGAAGACAAATAAAGCTATAACATACAATATATGCAGCCAATAAAAGTATTAAGAAATCAATATATATATATATATCAATAAATAAATAAATATAGCAAAATAAAAAGTCTGCTTTTCAGGTGGTATTAATATTAAATACCAATGTATGGACAAATTATTATTTCCCAAACCACCAGATGATACCTTATACAATAAGGGCGTATTTTTGTCTACACAGTACTAATGTAAAAACATCCCGTACCGTAAAACGGGGTTACTTTGCCAACGGAGGTAACTTTGCCCGTTTTGCAAAAATGATATCTACAGTCGACATGACAACCTTCTATAACTCGACAGTCGTTATTGTGGGGCAACAGGTGCCGGCATGTTGGTTAGCTGCGCTGTGTAGAGTATATTAGTTTTTAAAGAAAAATACTTTTTTAAGATCACTGAGAATAATTAAACCATTAGAAAGTTTGTAAATCCTTAATTCGCACCGGCAGCAAAATTTTCGCTTAACACTATTAGAGTAATCATAATCATTATAAAAATATTTTCTATCGGTAACAATCTCGCTTATTTAAACATTTCTTATATTCGGAATTGACCATGTTTAGACATTTAGCATGTGGGTTCCCCGCGCTTATAATACAGGCATATTTATAATTCAGCATAATATTCGCAGCGCTCTGTCGATTATTAGGTGTTATTATAAATCTTATATTGCCAAATAAGTCGAATAACATTCCTTCTCCGAGCTAGTCCGAATCACGCCCACCTGTTCATTTCATTTTAATTTCGTAGACTCCGTACCGTGGTTGCAAGTGTTTTTGTTGATGTGTGTTGAAATAGTTATAAATAAAGACAGTCAAGGCTCAAATATAATACTGTATTATTTTAAAGCATTTTAGTAGATCTCTGGGTTTCATATTCCGGATATTGACAGTGTTGTCACATAGTGTGCTGCAATAATACATTCCGCAAGTTTTCATTTTTTAATATTGATATATTTTACGTTTATTACTTGTATCTGGATTAAGTGATGATTGCTTTATTCGATTAACTGAGATAGAAACGCAGAAAAAATCGGAGTGTTCTTGTGCAGTCTTTTCCTATGTATCCAATAAATGACAAGTGGCAACTCTGTTGAAGATGTCAATTTCAATGGAAAATGGAAGCAGAAGATACAAGATCACTTCTATTTTGTCTTTTAAACTTTTAAGTAGTAAGCATAGAGGCCAGACCGCAGACGTACTCTTTTTAAAAATATTAAGCTATTTTGAGATAACTTACTTTTTGTAATATCTCCGAAAGTAGGTGTACTTTTAGATATTATTTTCAATTTTGGTATGTGTTAATACAATTTTCGCTAAAAAAGTTATTATGTCGATCTACCAGTGGCGCCCCGCAATCCACATGACAAAATTTCAGAGGCGTACGAATTTTTCTGTAGAAAATATCAGAAGACACGTTGCAGCGACACTGCTGGTGGATCGATAGAAAAGCCGTTCTAAATAAAATATGTTATATATCCTATTGACTCATATGGAAAAAATAATATCTAAAGTATTAACGATTAAAAAAAATTGAACAATTCAAAAATTTTTATGTGTGGACAATGGACACTTATTATGTATATTTTATGAGAGGAATTATTTTATTTTTTTGATTTAAGAAAACTATGGTTATATAAATGTTCAAAGCGGTAATTTTATGTTTATAGAATTTAATAGAACTAATAATACGGTTTTTTATCGTTTCGTTTTAATAAAAATACGTTCGTAATATATACAATATATAGTTTCTCTCATCAAGAAGTATCCGAATCAATCAGTCAGGGGATAATACCATAGTCTGTGAGGGGAACAATTTTTGATCAATTTGGCTCTTCAAGCACTATTAACGGAAGTGTTCAACCTACCTCCACCTGGTTAGAGGCGGTAACGCTTGTTGGCAATTAGTCGAGGAATAGGGCCCCACAATAAGCTCCAACAACGGCTAAAGGTCGTGGGATCGCGCATGTTCCTTTATCCCTTCCCACCTTCCCTTAGGCCTCAGCCTACTCCATCTCTTTCATTCCCTAAACCTTATTCTTTTATAAGTCGTTTAATTTGAGCAGTCCAGGATTTTTGGAGCAACCAGAACCTGACCGGATCTCGCTCCCGGTTCGACTACGAGAAGTTACGTGTTTTACTATTTCTTGTGATTAAAGTTCCGACGGGCCTCTTCGGCCGCTGGGAATCGCTTCTCGTCCATTTTCTATTTGTCAGACTCTTCAGGTCTCATCTTAAAAACTTTCTGACCCTTCAGGTCTTGTATATAAATATCTGCCTCATCATCATGGTTCGCTGTGCTAATTGTGGCACTAATGGCGATGGCGATAATTGGTCCATTAGACTTTTCAGATGGAGAGGTGAAAGAAAGAAGGGATGTCATTAATAAAACGCGTTCTACTAACGTAGCTAGAACTACTTTAACTTCTTTAGAAATTTTAGTGGGAGATTTTGTCATTATTGTTTATCAAGGGCAACATTTTTCTGGAGAGGTTAAAGAGATAAACAAGCAAGGAACAGTAATAAATTTCATGCAGAAGACACTTTTAAATTGGATAGAGTTGATTCTATTTTTTATACGTGGAATGATATTGCACAAAAAATTAATCCACCTGTTAAACTTCATTCTAAACGAGGCATTTACCAAGTTAAAGAAATAGTCAAATATTAAATAAATAAAATAAGAGTTTTGTATTTCCGTATAAATAATTTCAATAAAATGTTTAACTTTGCCTATTAACTAATTAATTAAGATATACTATATGTTCAAGGTACAACATCTCTAGGTTCGAGGTACATCGTAGTGTTGTACCTAAGACCTATTGAAGTGTTTTAATTTTAAAATAGTATTTGTCCAATAATATTTAATTTGTATTTATGCAAATAACTCAGTTGGTGCCTGAAGTAAGCTCTAAACGGTTAAATGTTATTTGGTAATAAATACTCTGATTAATTTTTTATAAATTAAAAACTAGAATTATGTCTGAGGTACAACAGGTTCCACTAACTGATAGCAGTTCAAGCACTGTTTATAAGACGATCATTGACGATGAAATAAGCTGTTTAAAAAATTTAAATGTAACCGGTGATCAAGGCAAGATTTCTAATGCAATATGTCAACCAGTCGGCGAGCAAATTAGAGTAAGTCTATTTTTTAAAACCAATTTTTCATATCGATTTTTTTATTATAGGCAAAAAAGTTGAAGATGTGTATATCCGGTGACACGCGTCTCTTCAGGAAATCTAACAAAGAAACGGAAAAACTCCAGTACTACCCTTGCATTTATTGCCAAGGTTTATTTCGAACATCATATTTGAAGAGGCATACGAAAAGATGTATCTCTAAGCCAAATAGCTCTCAACCAAAACATAGTAGAATTGACTATGTAGCAAATTCACAAACAGTCGTCGCTTGTGCCATGGATTCTACGAATACTATATCTAAACTAGATGTTAAATGCCAGGTGAGTGTAATTTTAATATCTGTTATGAGAAAATTGACCCTTAACCAAAAACTTGACAATACATTTTGATTAGGTATTTTATCTAACAGTATAATTATGTTCTTGTGAAAAGTGAAATGGGATTTGAGTTTTACCAGAAGTGCGCGAACGCCGAGACGAGCACAGTAATCTATCGGACATACGGATCTTTTTCCGCTAGTTTTTTTTTTTAAAGTTTGTTGAGGTATGTTTGGATGTATTATTCTGTAGATGTTTTTAATTTCTCCTTAATTATTTTTATTATTTCTATTTTTAATTGGCTATAAGTTCGAAAAACGATATTTAAACCTAAGTATATATACTGTTTTCAGATAGCTTCCTAATCTTTAAAAGTCGGAATAGAGTTAGGCAGTGAGTCGATGAGTCAAGACAATGTTTCGAAAGATTTCAATGATCCAATGAATCGGAACATCAAAACGGAGTCATTGAGACAAACCGAATGAACACAAAATTCGTAACACACAAGACGAACTAATGATGATGATGACGAAGACGAACGAACCCGATCCGAGCCGACCAGAGTAAGGACGCATGGCTGCTCGGATCGTTCGACACCTCGTCGTGACACGCGTTGAAGGTTTATATTTTTATTATTCTTCGATTTGAGTATTAAAGTGTTAATCAAGTTCAGATTTAATTGTTTGATTTTAAAAATTAACGTGTCACGCAATAAAACAAGCTTTGTGTGGGATTATTTTGTGAAAGATTCTAAAGACGATAGTAAAGTAAAATGCAATTTATATGGCCAATTCTTAACTGTAAAAAATAGTGCAACTTCTAATATGACAAGACATTTCAAATTAAAACATCCCCTTATGAACCTTGGTTTAAGCCGGAACCGTTTATATGAAGAAACTGAACCTGACATTGATATAACCGTTGAAAAAGTTGTATTAAGATCAGAAAATTCTAGAGCGGCCAGTATCATAGAAATGGACAAATACTTGCAGATGCCCCTTCTTCCACGAACAGATTATTCATTGTTACGGTGGAAAGAACATAGAGGACTTTTTCCCAGTCTATTTAAAATTATGATTAGGGTGCTTTGTATCCCAGCCACATCATTTCCTTGCGAACGAACATTCTCAAAAAAAGGAGTAATTATAACCGATAGACGAAACCGCTTAAGTTCACAAAAAATTTCAAAACTCATATTTAAATTGTAACAGTGAATCAATGGAATAATGAATTAATTTACAATTAATTAGGATTAGGTACTTTATATTTTTATTTTCTGTTTTTCGCTAACAACTTTATTTTTAGGAAAATTTAATTACTATTCTTGTGTTTTTCATAAAGTTGAGAATCTTGTTTATGTTTAATCAATAAATGTTCATTTCAACGACTATCGATTACAGTGAGAAACCAATCAAACCGAAAATCAAATAAAACAAAATCCTGTCGCAAGTCGTCATCAATCGTCACTTATAGTCACAATGCAATATAATATACAAATATTTAAATCATAAATTTGCCACTCGATACTGGATTCATAATTTTTCGCCCGTCGTCCATATTTATAATTCATCAAAACAAACAAAACTGAAATGAGTTAATGAGCCACTGTTTCGAAACACGGAGCCGATACATTTTAGTGAGTCGAATTGATTGTTTCGCTACATTAAAATGAGTCGATTTGCGTATCTCTAGAATGGAGTTGATAATAAACGCGGCGGAGACGTATTGTTGTCAGTTAAAAAATATTTTAAATTCATGCTAGTGAAATTAGATTATAGCTCACCAGAGATAGACATATTGTGTAATAAAATGTATACAAATGAAGGGCACATGAATAAAACGAGAAATGTCCATTTTTACCCAAATCGAGAACATAAGCGCAATCTCTCGGTAAATTATATAACTTTTATTGGACAAAATATGATTCGAATAAAACCAGCAGCGTCCTCAGAATTAAGCGACAAAGTTTTACCGTACTTAGATATAACAAGAGATGTCCATGCGCGACGCGAATAAAACTGGGAATGTCCCTGGTTGATACGATCGGTCGGTCGCTTCCATTTTGGTTGTTTTGTTCATTTAGTCTTAACTTGTCAGTGCTTGCACTTGTTTGATTCTGGCAACGTATATCAGTAAGTTTATAATGAGTGAGAACATTGAAATTAAGCCAAAAAAAAGGCCAAAAACTGGTAGAATGCAAGATGTTATGAAAAAAATACGAATGTCTGCTCACGAACAAGGAAGTCCATGCTATTGTAAGCGGCTTAAGTGTTTCGAGGTGCTAAGTGATTTAGAGAGGAGCGATGTTTTAACAAAATTTAACAATATGGACTCCATTGATGCACAAAATAGCTACCTTTGCGGATTAATATCGGTGATACCAGTACAAAGACGCAGAAGCCGAAAACCCGAACCAGAAGCTTCTTATCACCAGAGTAGTTTTGCGTACAAACTAAGATTTCAAAGAGGTGAGAATGTGGAGGAAGTATCTGTTTGCAGCAAGGCATTTATTAGCATTCATGGTATTACAAAAGGAAAATTGGAGCATTTACAAATATCTTTAAAAAATACAGGATTTGCACCAAAGGACATACGTGGGAAGCATTGTGCTGTAAGTAACAAGTTGCCTAATGATTTGTACGATAAAGTCTACGACCATATTAAATCGTTTAAAGGAAGGCTATCACATTACAGCTTAAAAGATTCAAAAAAGTTATACCTACCTGAAAGTTTAAATATAAAAAAGATGTTTTTAATGTTTAGAGAGTTATACGCCAGGGAAAAAGTTAGTTACGAGACATATAGAATGATATTTAACACAAAATTTAATATAAGCTTTGGATACCCTCGTACCGACACGTGTAGTGCATGCGACACCTTTACTGCAGAGATAAACAAAATTAAAAAACAAGCTACTGGTAGTTCGGAACTAGATATTCGACGGCTGGAAATAAAGAATGAGCTTCATAAAAGACAAGCGCAGTGGTTTTATGACAGAAAAAGGGACGCTAAGAAACGAAGCATGACTGATCCAGAATTTGTAGCCATCGCTATGGATTTCCAAAAAAATATTTCGTTGCCCAATGTGCCAACTAATGACGTATATTACTGCAGACAATTGTCAATGTATTAATTTAATATTCACTGCTTATCTTCTGGGATGTCTTTTTTCTATGCTTACCCTGAACATTTTGCTAAAAAAGGGGCCGATGAAGTATGCTCTTTTCTTTTTGACTTCATAATGAATCACCTCGATGCTGGTGTTAAAAATTTGCACATATTTTGCGATTCTGCTGGAGGCCAGAATAAAAATTTTATTGTGTTCAGATTATGCATTTTATTGTACATGATGCTAAACGACTTGACTCCATTCAAATCACATTTCCCATTCGAGGTCACTCATATTTAGAATGTGATAAAAATATGGGTTTGATAAACTTCAAAACAAGAATGGAGCTACCTGGTGACTGGTACGAATTACTTCGTAATTCAAGGAAAAATCCTTGCCCATTTACCGTAATAGAGACAGAACAGAATAAAGTGAGAAAATGGAGCGAATTTTTTAAAGACTAGTTTGTTCAAAAATGTCCATTCGCCATTCAGCCAGTAAGAGAGATAATCTGCAAAAATGATCATCAGCGTCTAATTTCATACCGCACGACATATACTGGTCACTGGCTCCAAAGTCCGATACGGAATATAATAAGGGCGACTCTAGCACATGAAGCACATCGTCATTTACCTGATAAAGAATTTAGGCTACCCGATTTGAGTTATTCTGGTAAGAATATCTACTGGTATTTGTCAGGGTCAGACCTAACCTTTTTTTTATTGTTTCAGATTATATTCCTATCAATGAGGCCAAGTATTTAGACCTTATGAAATTAAAACGCTTTTGTGAAAACCCCGATGCAGCCAACTTTTTTGAGAAGATTCCTCACGAGGTCAAGAAAGTTAAGATTGTTAAAAATGTTAGGAATGTTAAGAATGTTAGGAATGTTAAGAATGTTAAGAATGTTAGGAATTTTCTTGAAGTAGTCCATCTCAAAGTGGAGTGAATTTATAGGGAGGTAAAGAAACTCACAGTCTGCTCCACTAGTTTAATAGCAATTAATTAGAAATAAAAATAAAAGACATACATGTTTCGAAGGCTTAAGCCTTCATCCTCAGTGAAAGGAAAAACATCAAAAACATCAAAAGGAGGGTACCCATGACATTGTTATAACTGTAAATGAGAGAGAAAAAAAAGGAAATTAAGTAAGTTTAAGTGTAAATTTAAGCAAACAGATTGAAGAAAATGAATTGACTCTATGGAATAATAGCTATAATTATAGGGGAGTAAAGAAAATTATATAAATTGTATAAATATATATGAAAACTCTTTCTTACCTAGGAAGCAGGAAAAGAAAAACTTTTTCATTATGTAAAAAATTTGAAAAATATGAAATAAAAAGTAAAACTAAGGTATATTTTTGGAAAAACTTAATAAAAAATTTTCTTGAATTATTCTCAGGAAAGACACGATAAAAAATAAAAAATTAATTCATATTTTAATTTTAATAAAATCTTTTTAAAGATATTTAATTTTGAATTTGATATAAAACTCGTTCATTTTGTAGCGAATGTTCATCTTGCACGAGGTTCTAAGATGAAAGAAAAACTTTTTTAACACGTTAACGACCATGTGACCCTATTTGGTGCACACTCTAGTTTCTGCACAGACCGCGTGACCCTATTTGGGCACAGTTGATAGTCATGTTTCAATTCATGTGGGTCTCCCAGGAACGCAGCTACATGGTTTTTAAATGTACCAATTAATAGGTCTGGTCCATGGGAAACAAAAAGTGAACTTGGGTTGGAATTTTTTTTTTAAATTATTTAAGTTATGGACCTTATAAAAAAATTATTTTTTTTTACCTTTTCAATGAACGCTATACTATCATATAGCTTTTTTTAGAATTTTTATCTTCAAGTTTTGAAAGTGGACTTTTAAATATACTCTAAAACAACGGTGGCTAAACTTTAGCCACCGCAATGTAAATTTTTAATTTTAGGTTATAATTTATATTGTGTCATTTTGTCGGCTATAAATACTGTTTTATCATATCTGTCTGAGTTTATGTGGTTTAGGGGTTGTGTACAATTTATTTCGTAGTATAATATAATAAAAATATGTCAAGTAAAAAACTATCTGATGAACAACTTCGAAAAATTTTGGAGGAGAGCGATTTTGAATGTAGCGAGATCGAAAGTACATTTGACGATTCAGACGCAGATCCTATATTTGATGCCGATGAAGGTGAGCTCAGTACAAGTAGTGACGAAATTATTTTGCAACATAAGAAAAGAAGAGTAGAATCTACACCTGGGCCTAGTAGCAGGTCTGATTTACCTAACCAAGCTGAAAGTGACGATTCTGAAAATTATGTTTTTCCTCCACAAAATAATTGTGTAGTCTGGAGTGAGGTTTCTATATCGGATAAACTTAATAAGTTTGTATATTCCGCAAGGCCAGGATTTCGACAAGAAGTAATAAATAGCCTCAAAGACCACAAACCGATCGATTTTTTCCTATTATTTTTTGACGACGCAATTCAAAATTTACTGGTTACAGAAACAAACAGATACGCCGAGCAACAAATAATAACGGGTATATGTGAAGGATTAGTCGGTGAACACTCTATTTTGTCTAAGTGGTATTGTACTGATGCAAATGAACTTATGCGATTTTTTGGCGTTATAATTTGGATGGGGCTTGATCAAAAGCCTTCCCTAAGAGATTATTACAGTAAAAAGGTCCTTTATAAGAGCGAAGTTCCAAAGTTAAGTGGAATAAGCAGAAATCGGTTTGAGGCATTGCTGCATTTTTTACATATTTCTGATAATGAAGATTGCCCAGCAGGTGACAGATTGTATAAGATTTCTCCACTTGTAAAAATGTTAAATCAAAAATTTCAACATATTTGCAATCCTAAAGAAAAAGTATGTATTGATGAAACAATGGTTCCATTTCGGGGAAGGTTAAGTTTTCTTCAGTACATTCCAGGCAAAAGACACAAATACGGTATTAAATTATTCAAACTTTGTGTTGATGAAGGCTATACTTATTCGATTAAAATATATGGTGGTCGTGGTGAAATCTCTGATAAGCCCTTAGCTACAAGAGTTGTCATGGAACTGATGGAACCTCTTCCCAATACCGGTAGAACCCTTTTTACCGACAACTTCTATACAAGTGTTGGTCTAGCACATGAGTTGAATAATAGCCAGACACATTTAGTTGGGACCCTTCGTCAAAACCGGAAACTTAATCCAAAGGTAGTAATAAATTCAAAATTGAAAAGGGGCGAAATGGTGATGCAAAAAAGCAACACGAAAGTTGTAGTAGGAAAATGGAAAGATAAACGCGATGTTTTATTTCTGACAACGAAAGATGTCCCAGAAATGATTGAAGTTCCAACAAAAAGAGGTAATGTTTTGAAACCATCAACCATAGTGGATTACAATACAGCCAAAGGGTTTATTGACATTTCCGATCAAAAAGCGTCCTATAGCTCTCCAGTACGCCGCGGGATCAAATGGTACCGGAAAATTATTGTTGAACTGTTGACAAACACTGTTCTAGTCAATGCCTTGGTGGTGTTCAAAGAAGTAACTGGAAAAAACATGAGTATCACAGAGTTTCGCGAAAATATCGTGTGTGCTTTGTTGAATGTGGACAACCAACCCAAAAATACTAATAATAATGTGCAACATTCTATAGTCGAGAAGCAAACCCGAGGCCGATGTTCCACTTGCTATAGAAAGTACGCAGAAAGAGAAGGGCGCCAATCAGCTATGAAGAATGCAAAAAAAGTATATTCTTTCTGCCCTGCGTGCTCTGAAAATGTCACATATATGTGTGTACCTTGTTTTTTTGATAGCCATGATTGTTCCGTTAGTAGTGTTGTTTATATTATTGTTTATATTTTCTTGAAATAAAAAGCAAAAAAAATTTTTTGGTGTGACCCAATACGGTACACATGGTCTGTGGCATATTTCACTACTTTTTTTGCTGAGACCGCGTGTACCTATCTGGTGCACATGTTTTTTTCTATTTAAAAACTCTTTTCCGACAACTAAATTACAAAATTATTTATTGTAGAACTTCATTCTACCAAGATTTAACAAAAAAGTACCCTGGTCCAGGAGTAAAAATTAAAGATTTAGTGCTGGTCGTTAACGTGTTAAAAAACCCATTATGTTAAAAAATCAGATATGAAGGCCAATGTCATAGGCTAACAGATTTAAGTGAAAATACCAAAATGTAACAAAGAAGGAAAACAATTGTAATGTTCTTAATAAGGAAAGGTAATATCGAACAAACCCGAACAAACCAGATCGCAAAATTACAAACAAATGAATAAGCAAAACCTCGAACGTACTGCCACACAGTGTCAAATGTCGTAAGTATAAAAATCAAAATGTGAATAAATATAGTAGGGAACTTATAGGTTTTAGAGACCATGGATATATCCAAGGATACACATACCCCCCTACCACACACCTATGAATATCCCCCACTCTCACCCCCACCACATCCCCCCACTCTCACCCCCACCACATCCCCCCACTTTCATCCCCACTACATCCTCCCACTCCTCTTCCCACTCTCACTCCTTTCACATCATATCCTCCTACCACAATTCTTAAACAATATTTAAAGACAATTAACTTGCAGATAGTTATGTATCCCAAATCAACTTTAGTTCGTTAGACGTTGCATAGTAAAGAGTTAGTAGTTATTCAAGTGTAAATTGTTGAAAATATTGTTCAGTCAACTAAGAAATCATCCTAAGAAAATGTGTGAATTCTAATAGAAGATGTTAAAACATAGACATAGAACAAAAGTGTTGGATATTAAAAAAGCATTCGTGAACTCACATTATCGGCTCTTACAATTAAAGCGTCGTGATAATAATCTAATTAGGTGGATTGAAGAAGGTATAAATTTATGTGATGAAGTTCTTATAGGATCCGTTAAAGCAAAATATTTTAATGATCATATATGGTTAATAAGTTTAGCACTGGAATCATATGTTTGGTTAGATGTAATTAGAGAAAGAAATCTAATTGTAGAAGAATAAGTAAGATCGTCTAATTTTATTATTCAATATGTATCAGTGCAGTGATTGTAAATAATTTTTTAAACATCAATCAAACGTTTATAGACATAAAAAGGAATCGTGTCCTTCTAGACCATCTGGTGTAAAAAGAAAAGCTAAATCCCAACTATGTGATGCACCTACAAAAATAGTTAAAACAGAAGAACCCCAAAAACAAAGTGTAAACACTGTACCTAAAATTACTTTATCACGATGTAAAGACTGTGATACGTGGTATTTTAAAAATAAAATCAGTGCCCATTTACGTTCAAACCTACATAAAAGCAAACTTAAAAGTGATGATAATGTGAAAATTATAACATCTGCGTTCAAAAACAGAATTATATCATACATTGTAACAATTTAAATTTTAAATTGGGAAAAACAGAACTTTACATGGTAGGAACTTGAAAATCACTTTACTTACTTTATATCTCAGTAATTCCGGGAATACTTATAAAAAAAAAATGATTCATCGATTACCATATTTTTACAGAATCCCAGATGACCATTGCTAATTAATTAACAAAAATTATAACTAATTCAGTATATAAAACCAAGTCGTTTATTATGATTGAAAATAGAACGAGGTTATTGGCTTAAATCGTTTTCAAATTTTGGCATTGGCTGAACATCTGTTAGGAGCAACCAGGATTAGTGATGCCAAGCCAAAATAAGAAGCCATGCCACGCTTTTGTTTCTCAGTGACGCAGGGAAGGCGCAACATCATTCGAGTACATATTGTTCCGTTGTCGAATTCCGAATGAAAAGGTACTAAACTTCCGCTGCTGAAATTCCCTAGATGTTATTTTTTCGTCTAGTAATCATATTTCTCGACTGTGTGTATTATTTTCAGGTTGGATTTTCGAAAATAAAGTAAGGTTCGATGCAGGTTTGTGTTCCAGCAGGAATTTTTCAGTCTCTCCTGTCTAACTTCAATTTCCTTAACAAAGTTCCAGCTCGCGTACGCCTTGACAGAGCCGTGACAGCTGACTATATAAACAGGTGATTTGAGATCTTTATCTCCCTTTTTGCTGTTAAGTTTTATAGAGTTAATACCATATAAAAAATACCAGTATTATCGTACCGTTATCAGCAACTAAGAAACCATGAGGCCACCCAAAAACCAAGGTAATAGAAAATTGATATTTTCTTTTATTACTTCCTGTTGTGAAGCTTTCTGTCCCAAGTTTTGTGAACGTTAAAGAGTACAGGCACTCAGAATCGTTTTTTTTCTCCATTGCAGGCCTCACCTCTTCAACTCACCTCTTCAACTCGACTTTTCAATCTCGCCCTTCAGCTTAACCTCTCCAACTTCGCCTTTTAAGTTAAACATGTGCTACGTCCCATCGGCCCCAAGCACCAAGGCGTACATTTAGAGTAGCTGTGTAAATGTCCTAGTGTGATGTTCGTCTCCTACGATGCTAATTTTAATTCTACATAGAAGCCCAGGACTGTAACCTGCCAGTTTGGATGCAGCTAGATGCGTTTTAAGCACCATATTTGGCTTGAGACAAGGAAGTCTCAGCGGTAACTAAAAGGAATTCTTTTTTCATTGATCTATTTTTCTCATTTATTATAGTAAACGTATAAAATCCATAATATTGATTAGTATTGCATAAATTTTTCTTTTTAATTTAAACTTTGATATATATAACCATGTTAAGGCACATCATGGCTCGTGTAACAACTTTCCTTTTCAGAAATAGGTAAACCCCGAATAAATGCATTTATCCCAAGGTACCCCTATAGTCTGTTATATTTCTTTTGCATATACAGTGCGAAATTTAAGGCTATTTATGTGACCCCCAACATATTGTAATTTTTTCATAACCTTTTTTAAACAATTTTAAATAATTTAATCAAACCGTAAACCAATGAAATCCATCAACAAAGGAGATTTTTGTTAGTTAAGTAATATGTGTTTATAATATATAATATAAATTCCTTTTTTGAGTTTTGAAATAAAAAAAAAAAGTCTAGCTCAAAGTATTGTGTTACATTTTATTCCGTTCAGTTTATCAAGTCTGCTGAAGACGACCGTACAACTTTTCAATAAATAAACAGGAAGACTTGATTGGCGCCCAAACCTCTATATAGGTAAGAGAAAGTTAAACTCACGACCCAAAGTCACCCTTTGTCTAGCCTGGCATAACAACACGTATAACCTACGCGAATTTAGGTTATACAAAAGTAGCACTCAACGTGAGGGCTAACTGGTTCGTTTAGTTTGGGTTATACGTAAGTAACGCCCAACGTTAGTGGCGAACCAGTTTTCTTTTCAGTTTTCTTTTCATTTTTCTCTTACCTATATAATAATTTTTTTTAAGTAACACAAATTGAGTTGAGACAGTTTTCTTTGAAGAATAGACACTTTCATAGTGACTAATATTTTTTAAATTTCTTTTAATATTCAATTTTGAAAGTAGAAAGAGGGAGGACAAACATTTTTACATTTTGAGATGATGAGGAGAGTAATATTTTAGATTTATCGTATATTTACCCATTTAGGTAAATTATTATCGTATCGTATTATAGTGTTTTGAAAGTAAATTATATTTTCAAAACATATTATAAATTTTAGTACAGAACTTGTACTTTATTTTACAAATCACTACCAATTACCGATATCATTTTTTGTGTTTGCAGAACATTTGTTATTCTTATCTTTATCGCATTCCTACGATTTTTTTTTGGACTCGTTTGCTTTGGGCTTGCATTTAAATGAAGATATTTGAATTTATTTGTAAAAATATTTCGCCTTAACTTAAAATATTTTATTAAAATATTATAGCAGCAAATTTTTTTTTGTGTTGTAGAAACATAACCCTTTTCGTAATTCATATAAACAATTAAGATTAAATTAAAGTGCTTTCACCATTCAGTCAAGATACAATCTTTTGAATAAAAATTTTTTTTTGAAAACCTTTGATAAATTTTCCGCGAACCATGGATATTTCCGACATGAAACCAATTCACCTTAGATCAGAAGAACTAACATATGAACTACGTTTAAGAGGTATAGTTACTTCAAAAAAGATGCACCCCTTAGGCGAAAGATGTTATCTCGCAGAATTGAGACTGATAAAGGCCGCGATCTAGATTATGTTGACCCGCTATATAATATAGATACGGAAAAACCGATTATAGAAAATACTTTAACGGAAATAAAAAATTTAATAGACGATTTTGAAGGTCCCGAGACTGATTCGACTTTTTTACGAATAAAAACTAGAATCATTCATATTACAAAAAGAATTTTAAGAATTACTATCCCTATACCAGACAACGATCAAGAAATACAAACTTTTCGAGACGAAAGCCACGCTACCGCGGTGGAATTAGAAACTTTACTTTTTGAAAAAGCATCAATCTTTATTAATGCAATAACAATAAATTCTCCAATTAATAATACCCCAATCAATAACCATAATTTAAATACTAGTGCGAGAGGATCTCAAATGTTTAATTTCAATACCGGCTATAATTCAAATAAATCAGTGCCTGTGTATAAGTGGAATTTAAAATTTTCCGGGGAGAGTAACTGCAGTTTGCTAACATTTTTAGATAAAGTTGAGGAACTTAGTAAAGCAAGGCATGTCTCAAAAAATGACCTTTTTGATTCAGCCGTAGATTTATTTTCAGATAGGGCCTATATTTGGTTTAAATCAATACAAAGTAAAGTAACCGATTGGGAATCATTAGTTAACTTATTGAAGAAAACTTTCCTTCCGCCTGATCTGGAAGATCATATTTGGGAAGAGATTAGGTCTCGTACTCAAGGAAAGAATGAATCAATTCACATTTATATTGCTATTATGGAATCATTATTCAATAGATTAGAAAGACCTGTCGCAGAAGTCACTAAAATAAAATATTTAAGAAAAAATATATTACCTAATTATACTATGCAATTAGCACTTTTAGATATCAACTCAATAGAAGAACTTATAAATTTTTGTAAGAAAATTGATAGAGCACAAGTAAATAAAAATAGTCATAAACCGCCCCCTAAAATATCAATTTTAGATCCCGAGCTAGTATATCAGACAGATGATTCAAACACCTATCCTATTAACGCACACTCAGTACAGGCAATAGATAATACTACTGATGTAGTAGAACCTAAAAATAATAATAATGATCGGTTTAAAACGACTACGAAGGGCAAATTTAACAAAAATACCATTCCCAAAGGTTCCAATAATAATTTCCGTAAATTTAAAAGTAATAATGACGAGAGAGCTCAAATAAAAACTCTAAAATGTTGGAATTGTCAACAACCTAACCATGTTTATACTTCATGTAAAGCAAAGAGAAATAAATTTTGTTTTCGATGTGGAAAAGCTAATGAAACCGCAAAAACTTGTCTATGTGCAAAAAACGAATAAGGAGGACGCCTCTAGATGCCCGACATGCGTCCATCCGTAATAATAGGGCCAAATTTATTTCAAAAAATATTTCCGTACATTCTGTAGAATGGAAAACATGGCTTAATAATGTTAAAAACTTTTATAAAAATTATCGAGAATTATCTTTAGCTCCCTTATTTACTTCTAAGCCATTAGATAATAGACCTTATGTAGAAGTTTTTATTTTTGATTCACCAATTACTGCACTAGTAGATAGTGGTGCAACACAATCAGTATTAGGAGCAAAGGCTGTTGACATTCTAAACAAATTTAATTTAAAAATTAGCAAGTGTTCTGAAAACTTTATTATGACTGCCGATGGTAAGCCTCAAAAGGTTACTGGTTCCGTAGACTTACCTATTAGGGCAGATAATATTTGCCGTGTTATGAAAGTTTTAATAGTACCTTCACTTACGCATACTTTCATTCTCGGTAGTGATTTTTGTAAAAATTTTAAAGTCAAATTAGATTTTTTAAATGACTCATGGCATATTCGTAGTGAAGAAAGTGATTATGAATTTTTAGTAAAAAGTTCAGAAGTGAGTGATCAAGTACCTATGGTTGTTTATAGTATTAGTGATTTGAGTAGTGAACAAATTCAAAGAGTTGAACAAGTGAAAAGTGATTATGAAAAAATAAGTTGTGAAGATCGTCTAGGACGAACTGATAAAATGAAGTTTCATATCGATACAGGAGATGCCAAACCGTTCAGAGAACGTCAATATCCGCTATCACCATATATTATGAAGTTGTTAAATAAAGAGCTGGATGAGATGCTAAAATTAAATGTAGTCGAACCTTCACATAGTGCATGGAATTCCCCAGTGCTATTAGTGAAAAAGAGCTCAGGAGAACAAAGATTTTGCTACGATGGTAGGGCATTAAATAAAGTAACTAAGCCTGATGCATATCCATTACCTAGGGTAGACAGAATATTATCCTTGCTGAAAAATGCAAAATTTATATCTTCAATAGATTTACGAAAAGCTTTCTGGCAAATTCCCTTAGAAGAAGACAGCAAAGAAAAAACTGCATTTTCTATTCCGGGTCGAGGACTATTTCATTTCAATGTAGTACTCAGCCCAATGTCAACAGAGACTTATGGATCTTGTTTTAACCCCAAAGCTCGAAAATAATGTTTTTTGCTATCTTGACGACATTATCATCATCTCAGAAACCTTTGAAGAGCATATATCTATTTTGGAAGAAGTGTTAGCAAGGCTAAAAGATGCTAAACTTACCATTAACCTGAGTAAGTGCCAGTTTTTTAAAGATTCTTTAAAATACTTAGGATTTGTTGTCGACTCACAAGGACTGCGCACTGATGGTGATAAGGTTGCTTCGTTGGTAAATTTTGCACGACCGACTACTACTACTGAAATAAAAAGATTTATAGGCACAGCTTCCTGGTATAGACGATTCATTCAGCATTTTTCAACTCTAGTTTCCCCTATCAATGACTTACTAAAAGGCAAGAAAAAAGGACAAGCCATAAAGTGGAACTCTGCAGCAGAAGATTCCTTTCTGAAGCTTAAACAAGCACTTGTGTCAGCACCTATCTTGAGAAGTCCTGACTTCACCAAAGATTTTATCGTACAGTGCGATGCTTCAAATACAGGTTTAGGCAGCGTTTTGCTACAACAAGGCGAGTCAGGAGAAGTAGTCATTGCTTTCGCCAGCAGATCATTATCGAAAGCTGAAAGAAACTATACGGTAACAGAGAGAGAATGTCTTGCCGTGATTTTCAGCATTGAAAAATTTAGACCATATATAGAAGGCACTCATTTTACTATTATTACCGATCATTACTCATTACTGTGGCTAAATAATATGAAGGAACCAACCGGTAAACTAGCACGTTGGAGTGTGAAACTTCAACAGTTTGATTTTACTTTAGTTCACAGAAAAGGAACCCTTAATGTTGTTCCTGATTTTTTATCGAGGATACCATCCCAGGAAAATCCTAATGAGCAAGTGGAAATAGCTGTAATGGACAATGAAACTAGTCAAACTCTGGATATAGTATTGGAAAATTTAGACCCATCTTATATAAAGATGCAAAACAATATCTTAAAAAATCCAGACAAATACCCTCAGTGGACTGTTAGAGACCAGTTTGTCTACAAGAATTTCCCAATTAAAGTTTCAGTAAAGACAAATCTGACTCCATGGAAACTATTAGTGCCGAAAGGACAAGTACAAAAAATAATAAGGAAGTTTCACGAACCCTGTACAGCAGGCCATTTTGGTTTTTTTAAAACTTTAGCTCGAATCCGTGAATATTACTTCTGGAATAATATGAGGAAAGATGTCTACAAGTATATCCAAAAGTGTGAAGTCTGTGGCGCACAGAAACTCTCTGGAACTTCACGTCTAGGACTCATGGGAGCCGAAAAAACAGTAAACTTCCCTTTCCAGATTTTAGCAGTTGACTTGATGGGACCATTTCCCAGAAGCCGTTCTGGAAATACACATTTATTAGTGGTCGCGGATTGGTTTTCCAAATATTCATTTTTACATCCCTTAAGAAAAGCTGAAGCCAATAAAATCTGCAGTTATATGGAAAAAGAAATTTTCCTCAAGTTTGGTGTTCCTCAGATTATTATTTGTGACAATGGTTCACAATTTGCCGGAAAGATATTCCAAAGACTCATGAAGAAGTATGAAGTTCCAAAAATATGGTTTAATGCTAGATACCATCCCCAAACAAATTTTGTAGAAAGGACCAATAAGACAATAGGTACCTTAATCAGGAGCTATATTGGTGAAAGTCACCAAGATTGGGATAAAAACCTAGCAGAAATCAACTTTGCCTTAAACTCTGCTTGTCACGAAGTCACAGGATTTCCCCCTTCATTTTTAGTTTATGGACGCCATGTTCCCGTTACAGGAAAATATTATGGAGATATAAAAAATACAGAAAATATCGAATTATTGCCAAGGAGTCGAATAGAATTTAGCGACAACCAAAAAGGATTGTCCGAAGTATTTGAGAATGTCCAAAGTAAGCTACACAAAGCTTACGAAAGAAATTCCCGTACCTACAATTTAAGAAGACGCGACATTTCGTTTGACGTCGGAGACAAAGTATGGAAAAGGAATAAGGTGCTCTCGAATGCTGCGAACTTCTTTACAGCTAAATTATCGAAAAAATATATTCTCTGCAAGATTACGAGGAAAGTATCTCGTTTAGTTTACCGACTAGAGAATATAGATGGCACTGATGCAGGTCAGTGGCATGTCAAGGATTTGAAGCCATATCTAGGATCAAATTCAGATGTTTCCGTGGGCTAGAAAAACCCTTAAGAAGCAATTTACCGTGTAGCCATACAGTATCGTGTGGTTATTATATATTTTCCATTAGTTGCAGTTTCGCAGTGAAAATATTACCGAATATATATTGTACCGAAAAGCCATACCGTGCCGTGTGGTTTTGTTTATTTTCCATTGTGCAGTGTTGCCGGAAAATATTACCGAATATGTATTGTACCGAAAGGCCATGCCAAATTGTGTGGTTTTGTTATTTCTCATAGTGCAGTGTTGCCGAGAAATATTACCGAATAGATATCATACCGAAAGTGCATGCCAGTGTAAATATAATTAAGTGAATTTAGTTTAAAAATTTTCGTAAATAAGGAAACTTAATTTTTTTTTGAAATTCTAATTATTAGAGTATATACATATATTAATCCCGAAGCTGATCAGCTTCCCAAAAATTAAACAGTCCCCCAAAAACATAAAGTTTTTTTTTTCGTTTAGTTTCACCAAAAACAAAAGGTTTTTCCGAAACATTTTTTTGAAAATAGTATTTTTAAAAAAAAAGATTTCCGTGATTCAATTCATAGAATTGATATTCCCTTGTTCTTATAAATGCCGGTGTTAAAATTGTTGTTTGTAAATTAGACTTCCCTATTATGACTTACCAATTTGTGACAAGTTATCTTACCTACCTAAAGCGACCTTACCGAATAGTGTCTCCAAATAAAATTTTGGCGTGTGATACGCGAAGATATCTTCAATGCAAACAATAATATAGATAATTGCCGGATACCATTATAATAATAATAAAGTAGTATATTTCATTTAAGTTAAATATCTGTTAATTAGAAATAGATAGTAGTTGCTATCATTTTTTTTCTTTTAGGAGAGGGGTAGTGTAACAATTTAAATTTTAAATTGGGAAAAACAGAACTTTACATGGTAGGAACTTGAAAATCACTTTACTTACTTTATATCTCAGTAATTCCGGGAATACTTATAAAAAAAAAATGATTCATCGATTACCATATTTTTACAGAATCCCAGATGACCATTGCTAATTAATTAACAAAAATTATAACTAATTCAGTATATAAAACCAAGTCGTTTATTATGATTGAAAATAGAACGAGGTTATTGGCTTAAATCGTTTTCAAATTTTGGCATTGGCTGAACATCTGTTAGGAGCAACCAGGATTAGTGATGCCAAGCCAAAATAAGAAGCCATGCCACGCTTTTGTTTCTCAGTGACGCAGGGAAGGCGCAACATCATTCGAGTACATATTGTTCCGTTGTCGAATTCCGAATGAAAAGGTACTAAACTTCCGCTGCTGAAATTCCCTAGATGTTATTTTTTCGTCTAGTAATCATATTTCTCGACTGTGTGTATTATTTTCAGGTTGGATTTTCGAAAATAAAGTAAGGTTCGATGCAGGTTTGTGTTCCAGCAGGAATTTTTCAGTCTCTCCTGTCTAACTTCAATTTCCTTAACAAAGTTCCAGCTCGCGTACGCCTTGACAGAGCCGTGACAGCTGACTATATAAACAGGTGATTTGAGATCTTTATCTCCCTTTTTGCTGTTAAGTTTTATAGAGTTAATACCATATAAAAAATACCAGTATTATCGTACCGTTATCAGCAACTAAGAAACCATGAGGCCACCCAAAAACCAAGGTAATAGAAAATTGATATTTTCTTTTATTACTTCCTGTTGTGAAGCTTTCTGTCCCAAGTTTTGTGAACGTTAAAGAGTACAGGCACTCAGAATCGTTTTTTTTCTCCATTGCAGGCCTCACCTCTTCAACTCACCTCTTCAACTCGACTTTTCAATCTCGCCCTTCAGCTTAACCTCTCCAACTTCGCCTTTTAAGTTAAACATGTGCTACGTCCCATCGGCCCCAAGCACCAAGGCGTACATTTAGAGTAGCTGTGTAAATGTCCTAGTGTGATGTTCGTCTCCTACGATGCTAATTTTAATTCTACATAGAAGCCCAGGACTGTAACCTGCCAGTTTGGATGCAGCTAGATGCGTTTTAAGCACCATATTTGGCTTGAGACAAGGAAGTCTCAGCGGTAACTAAAAGGAATTCTTTTTTCATTGATCTATTTTTCTCATTTATTATAGTAAACGTATAAAATCCATAATATTGATTAGTATTGCATAAATTTTTCTTTTTAATTTAAACTTTGATATATATAACCATGTTAAGGCACATCATGGCTCGTGTAACAACTTTCCTTTTCAGAAATAGGTAAACCCCGAATAAATGCATTTATCCCAAGGTACCCCTATAGTCTGTTATATTTCTTTTGCATATACAGTGCGAAATTTAAGGCTATTTATGTGACCCCAACATATTGTAATTTTTTCATAACCTTTTTTAAACAATTTTAAATAATTTAATCAAACCGTAAACCAATGAAATCCATCAACAAAGGAGATTTTTGTTAGTTAAGTAATATGTGTTTATAATATATAATATAAATTCCTTTTTTGAGTTTTGAAATAAAAAAAAAAGTCTAGCTCAAAGTATTGTGTTACATTTTATTCCGTTCAGTTTATCAAGTCTGCTGAAGACGACCGTACAACTTTTCAATAAATAAACAGGAAGACTTGATTGGCGCCCAAACCTCTATATAGGTAAGAGAAAGTTAAACTCACGACCCAAAGTCACCCTTTGTCTAGCCTGGCATAACAACACGTATAACCTACGCGAATTTAGGTTATAACATGCTTCTTCCAGACAAAAAGTATGTAGATATTGATGACTTTTTTGAGGAAATTAAACAGAAATTCGTAAGTTTAATTTCAGACCAATTAGTTAAACATAGATGTCTAAAGATTAATGTTGAGTTATTTGGAGATTATTTGTTACAAACAAAGGAGACAATAGAAACTAAATCATTTAATACTAGAAATAAGGTAATCACGTCAACAACAAATTTAAACGATATTTATAAGAAGTTTTTGTTGGAAATAAAAGAAAAAGTTTCAATATTTGCTGAAAATGGTTCAGGTTGGGCTTTGGAAAAAATATTACATTTAGAGATTAACATAAATAAATATAATCCAATCAGAGCATCATCATATATTCCTTTACCAAAAGAAATTGCAAATAAACAAGCAATAATTAATGTAAAGAATAATGATTCATATTGTTTTGGTTGGAGTGTGATAAGTGCCTTATATCCTGCAGAGACACATTCTGATAGAACAAGCTCATATCCAAACTTTCTCAACTTTTTAAATTTTGATGGAATAGAGTTTCCTGTAAAGTTAAAAGATATACCCAAATTTGAGATCCTTAATCAAATATCTATAAATGTTTATGGTTTGGAGAGACAGGAAAGTAAAAGTAAACGAAAATATGAAGTAGTTGGCCCTCTTCATTATACTACTAAGAAACTTCCAACACATGTAAATTTGTTGTTGATTAATGAAGGTGAAAATAATCATTACTGTTGGATTAAGAATATGTCAAGATTATTAGCAACTCAAATTAATAAAAGTCATTTTAAAAAATACTTTTGTGATGGATGTTTAATTTATTTTACATCATTACAAATACTAGAGATTCATCAAAAAAATGATTGTAATCATTTGTATACAAGAGTTCCAACGAATGAAATCAGAACTAATAAGTATGGACAAAATATACCGGAAAATATTCTACAATTTGAAAATTTCCAAAGACAGCTAAAAGTTCCTTTTGTAATTTATGCAGATTTTGAGTGCTTTTTAAAACCATTAGAATTTGAACAACCCGAAAACGATTTAAATTCATATACTCGAAATACGTTTAAACATGAACCATACGCTTTCTCATATTTCATTAAATGTTCATACGACGATTCTTTATCAGTATTGGATTCCTATTTCGGATTAGATGCCGCTGATGAATTTTGTAAACGAATTGAAGGTCATGTACATAGAATTTATAATAATCATCTTAAACCAATTGTGAAAATGATTCCCTTATCAAACGAACAGAAATTAACTTATAAAAATTGCAATAAATGTCATATATGTAATGAAAAAGTTGACGAAAGTGAAAAAGTGAGAGATCATGATCATTTAACCGGTCAATTTCGGGGTGTAGCTCACAGTATATGTAACTTAAATTTCAAAATTCCATATTTCATACCTATATTTTTTCATAATTTAACTGGTTACGATAGTCATCTATTTGTTAAACAACTCTGTTGTAAAGATGATAATATTGATGTACTTGCACAAAACAAAGAGAAGTACATTTCATTTTCAAAATCAATTTTAGTTGATAAATATAAAGACAAAGATAATAAAGAAAAAAATCTGTTTATTAAAATGAGATTTTTAGATTCTTTTCGATTTGTTGCAAGTTCATTAGAGTCACTTGGTGAAAGTTTAGAATCAAATCAATGTGTAGAAATTAAAAAACATTTTCAAGACATTAACCAGTTTAATGAAATTCGCAAAAAAGGTGTTTACCCCTATTCTTATGTTGATTCATTTAAAAAACTGTATGATAATCAACTTCCAAGTATAGAACATTTTTATGATAAACTAAAAGATGAACCTATAGATCCTTCAGAGTACAACAGAGCTATTAATATTTGGAATTTATTTGATTGTAAAACTTTATTGGATTATACAAAAATTTATTTACTCTCTGATGTTCTCATATTAACTGATTTTTTTGAAGCATTTCGAAATATATCGATGGCTTAGGCGCAATAGGTCGTAACCCTCAAAAAATTCGGTTTTGCGTTTTTAGCGCAATTCGATAATAGACGTCAATACTAATGTACCTTCAATAGATCGTAACCCTTATTACTGTATAAAACGCTCTTTTTTTGTTATTTCAAAAGGTCGTATGCCCAGCGAATGTAAAACCTAAACGCAATAGGTCGGAAGCCACTAAAATTACTTCTGGTGCAATAAGTCGTAACCCGAACCACCTGTTTTCTGTGATTAGCGCTCTACCAGAAGTTGCTCCAAATAAGTAGCTATTTGGTGTTTTTTTGGCCTACTTGTTAATATAATCGGAGGTAAGTGTATATTTTTATCGTTGACATAATAGATATCACGAGGTATACTATCTAAATCAATATATTATTGATTTATCTGTTGTAAAAAACCGCGAAATCGTAACATAACCTCAGTTTTATTTTATGGGTTACGACCTATTGCACTACTGTTTAATAGGTCGTAACCCACTTTGACCAGTCAATTCTTATAGTGATAATGACAATAATTATTTAGGCAAAGATGTAATGATTTTCAAATCAATGGTTTAATTATTCTTAAATTATCATTCTCATTTAAGTCTTTGCGTTGCAGGATGTCCCAACGATGTGCCCGTATAGTTTCTATGGCAACAGAAAAAAAATCCATACAGACAGATACTAGTAACAATAGCCTATCTGTAGCGGATAATAATAACATTCAGCTTTTCGCTGATCTTCAACCAAATACCTCCTACGAATTTTTGGTTTCTGATACAGGCATTTTACATAATAATTGCCTTACACCACTGGAACCAGTTAAAGTTGATTATTTTAATAATTTATCACAAAGACAAGATGTAGTACCTTATATTTGCGTTCACACTGATGACAACCTCCCAGTAGATCAGCAAGTAGAAGTTATATGTATAAATAATGAAATTCCTCAGTATTCAGATTCCGTAAATTTAGAACCACTAAAACCAGTAGAGACAATTCATTTCGGCAACAAACCCCAAGAAGAAATACCCCCAAATCATGAATTGGTAAATTTGGAGCAGATTCAATTACAGAACGAATTCACAGATGATATTTATTTAACTCAAGAGTCAAATTTAACTGCCTTAAATACAGACAACGCCTCTAAACACAACGAATTCACAGGAGATATTTCTTTAAGTCAAGAGTTAAATTTAACTGAAATAAATATAGACAACGCTTCTCAAAGTATGCTTGGCGATAATGGTATAGAAGAAGAAAAGCAACACAAAGCCAAAAGGAGGAAAATCGGGGATCCAAATAATTGGGATAGAAACAAAAATAAAAAATTCAGAATGAGTGGAGAGAAGTATATGGGCTACACCAGAACCAACACAGGAGTTATAGAACACGACATTGAAAGGCCTGCTCGCAAGATGGGTGATCCATGCATGTGTAACAGTAAATATAAATGTAAAAGTTTTTTGGACAACAATAGACAGGAAATTTTTGACAGATTTTGGACTTTAACATGGGAACAAAAGAAAATGTATGTAAGAAATTTAGCTCAATACATCGAGAAGAAAAGAAGCTATACTGCTGATATTTCTAGACGAACAGGGACCATTCTTTATAATCTGCAGCTTGATATAAACAAATTGCCAGTTTGCAAGCGTATGTTTATGTCTACTCTTGGAATTGGCGAAAGAATGATAAGGAATTGGCTCACTGAAACAGTACAGCATGGAATGCCGTTGCCAAAGAATAAAAAGGATAAAACCAAAAAACAAATAGATGATGCAGACAGAATTAAATTTGCAACAGATATTATTAACCGTTTGCCAAAGCTACCGTCTCATTACTGCCGAAAATATTCAAATAAACTTTACCTTGAAGAACGTTTTAATAACAAGACAGATATATATAACGTTTACACAGAGGAATGCATTAAAAATAATAAGTTACAATTGTCAATATTTACGTTTAATAAAATTCTACAAGATAATAACGTATCCATACATCAACCCAAAAAGGATCAATGCGATCTGTGTTGTTCAAATAAAGTCGGACAAGTTAATGATGAGATATACAAGAATCACTTAATTGATAAAGATAAAGCGCGAGCAGAGAAAGAAAGAGACAAGGCTGATGCGCTGGAAGAACGATGTTACACTATGACGATGGACGTTCAAGCGGTTCAGTTATGCCCTAAATTATTTGCTAGTAAGTTGTACTTTAAAAGGAAGCTTCAGGTTCATAATTTTACAATATATAATATTGCGACACACAAATCTGACAACTACTGCTGGAATGAAAGTGAGGGACAGCTAGTTTCATCAGTGTTTACAACATGTATTATGGATTATCTGAATCAACATTGCCTAGAAGAGCGAAGGCCAATAATTATTTATTCCGATAATTGCGGATACCAAAATAAAAATGTAACACTTTCAAATGCACTATTATCCTTTTCCGTACGAAACGGTATAATGATATATCAGAAGTACTTAGAGAAGGGTCACACTCAAATGGAGTGTGACTCTACTCATGCACTTATCGAGCGAAAGTTGAAGAACAAAGAAATTCACATACCCAGTCAATACTCCCTAGCAATAAAAGAAGCCAGACGGAAGCCATTTCCTCTCGATGTTCATTACGTCACACATGATTTTTTTATGAAATATGACGATAAAAATAAATATACTTACCAATCAATACGACCTGGACGAATCGTAAATGATGCAAAAGTATCTGAAGTAAAAACTTTTAAATATTCTCCAGAAGGAAAAATATTTTACAAATTAAACTATAATGATGATTACGTTGAATTGCCATGCCGCTCAAACACACAAAATATCAGCAATGATCCTCCATCTAGGTTATACAACGACAGAATTAAAATAACAAAGACAAAATTTAAGGACTTACTAGAACTTACTTCAGTATTGCCACAAGAAGTAAAGGCCTTTTACTCAAATTTACCATATAATTCGGAAGATGATTTTGATGAGATTCAGGAACATGCGTCTACGCTAGAGTGTACACAAGAAACAAACGATGAAGCAACGACAACACAAAAAATAAATAGCGGAAATCCCAGTACAAAAAAGAAAACCACAAAGCCAAATTCTACAAATCGATCAAAAAAGTTTACACAAGAAACAAAAGATAAAGCCACGACAACACAAAAATAAACAGCGAAAAAATCAGTACCAAAAAGAAAACTACGATGTCAAACTCTACAAAAGGAGAGAAAAAGCGGCAGTCGAAGGGGCGAAACAAATGATTTTACCTTACAGATAATAATCTCTTTTGACGTTATAACAAAATAACTTTCAAAGTATGTGTTCAGAGGCGTTTTATTTTGTTTAAAATAAGTTTTTTTTAAGTTTGATTTTTTCAAAATAATTTATGTTAAAATGTTGTTTTAAAAACATATTTTTCATGTTCTTTATAATGTTACAATAAATATCCTTTGACATTATAATGAAATAGCCTAAGAAATAAGTGTTCAGTTGTATTTAATTTTTTTAAATAAATATTTTTATAATGATTTTCTAAGATAAAATGTTTTATTCAACATTGTCTTAGTATACTAATTGGTCGTAAGCCATACATTTGTGCTAAATCCTTTAATTTAAATATGTAAATATGACGTAACTGACAAAAGGAGAGATTGCAATAGAGCGTATCCCACAAAAAACAATAATACGAAAGGTAATTCAAAAATACATCCATAAAATATTTTTCTGGTTGTTTTAGTTAAAATAATTGACCAATATATTATCAAACATTGTCATGAATAATCTATCTGTGAAGTTTTTTATGTCTCCTGTAAAATTTACTATTTTGGGCATACGACCTATTGCGCCTAAGCCATCGATATCTTTAACTAATTTTAACCTGGATGCTGCACAGTATTATACACTACCTGGTTTAAGTTGGGATGCTATGTTACGTAAAACATGTATCAAATTAGAATTATTAACTGACATCGATATGCTTCATTTTTTTAAAAATAGTATAAGAGGTGGTATTTGTCATTGTAGTGTTCGAAAAGCTGAAGCCAATAATCCAAGTTTTGAAAATTATGATTCCAACAAACCAAAGACCCATATAATGTATTTAGATGCGACCAACTTGTACGGACATAGCATGAGTCAACATTTACCAGTAAGTGATTTTACGTGGTTGAATAGGGAAGAAATTAACAGCATTGATCTGATGTCTATACCTGATGATTCTGAATATGGGTATGTTTTGGAAGTTGATGTAAAATATCCTAAGAACTTACATGAAAAACATAACGAATTACCATTTTTGACAGAAAATATTTGCGCTCCAGGTTCCAAACAAAAAAAGTTAATTTGTAATTTAAACAATAAGGAAAAGTATGTAATTCATTATCGAAATCTTCAACAAGCAATTCAAAATGGATTAAAGTTAACAAAAATTCATAGAGTAATTAAATTCAAACAATCAGCTTTTTTAAAACCATACATTGATTTAAATACTGAAATGAGAAACAAATCTAAGTTAGAAAAGGATTGTTACAAGTTATATAATAATGCTATATATGGTAAATCTTTAGAGAATATTGATAAACGCGTTGATATTAAATTAATCACACATTGGGAAAATATTGGTAAGAAGCAGGGTGCTCAAACATTGATTGCAAAACCTAATTTCAAAAATCGCTTAGTTTTTAATGAAAATTTTGTAGCAATACAAATGGAAAGAGTTAAAGTGACATATAATAAACCAGTTTATATCGGATTCTCAGTCTTGGAATTATCAAAAACTGTAATTTACAATTTTTATTATGATTATATTAAAAGTAAATATGGAGACAAAGCAATGCTATTGTACACTGATACAGATAGTTTAATATTACAAGTGGAAACAGAAAATTTTTATAAAGATATTCAAGAAAATTTGGTTAAATTTGATACTTCTAACTATTATGAAAATAATATACATAAGATAACAAAGAATAAATCTGTTTTGGGACGTATGAAAGATGAATTTGCAGGTCAACCTATATTAAGTTTTTATGGTACAGGTGCGAAAGCATATTGTGTTAATTTAGAAAATAAGTCGGAAAAAAAGGCAAAGGGAGTAAAAAAGTATGTTATTAAAAATTCCATTACAAAACAAGATTATAAAGATGTCGTTGAAAATTCTGAAACAAAACTTAGAAAAATGAATGTATTCCGTTCAATATTGCATGATATGTTTACACAATTAAAAAATAAGGTTGCTTTGTCTCCAAAAGACGATAAACGATATATAATTAAAGATTCCTTTAGAACCCTTGCTTGGGGGCATAAACATATAGATATTTTAGAAGATAACTCAAAGAGTGATGATGAAGATGTTAACAATGTACTAAATATTCTTAAAATTTTAGTTCAAAATCAATATAAAACCTGAAAAATTTATAAAACATATTTATTTTAAAGATGGTGTTTCTACCAGCAGGTGTACTATTTCTCTCGGCATTCATTAACAATACTTTGTATATCCAAGTAGATTCTAAAGTTCGAGAAGTATTTATTTGTTCATCGATTAATAATGAAAATAATGATACTTGGCCAACATCTTGGAAGAGAATGAATCTGAATAATGGATTGCATTCTTATCAATTTGATAATGTAAATAATTATTCCTTTGTAAAATATAAGCTACGACTATATCATTTTGATAGTTCCTCTGTAACAACCGAAGAATGGATAGAGTTGTATAGAGAATCGGAAGAATGTAATTTGAAGACATGTATAATATTTTTAATTATAGTGTTTATATTATTTTTATGTTAAAAGCATATTTGTATTATAAATAAAATAATAAAAAATATATATATTTTGTTTCATTGAAGTTTATTCATAACAAATTTTTATAATCATACAATAATTTTACATTTGCTAATGCACAATGCCAAGGATTAACATTTTTGTGAAAATAACACTCTGGAATTTTCTTAAATCTACTTAATTTTGGCTCTCGACCAATAGGAATCGAATAAATACACTCTTCATTCAAAAACTTTTTTATGAAGTTTGTTTTTTCATTTCCTTTCATATAAATTCTGGGTGATTCATAAAACTTTAAGCATTCTTTACAATATCCTCAAATTCATTAAGTTCTATGTTTCCAAATTCCCATTCCAATCCATGATATTCCTCAGCCCAGTTTACCACTTTAAGATCATCAGCAGATAACATGTTTCTTTTAAATGGTGATTTAAAGAAATAATTTGAACAACGAATCCCATCATAAATTGCTAATTCTTTTGGAATGTATCCAAAACTGCATTTATAACCTTGGATGTCTAGAAACAATTCCATATTACGCTCATTCATGATTAAATGTTTCATAAATACAAATCTCATATATTTAACTTCTCCAACATTTCATCCTCCCCACCACTGCAATTTAATTATTATATAAACCAACATCTAAAGTTCTACATTCATTAATTGTTTACTCTCTTGAAAATGTACCAATCAACCAATCACCAATCGATGAATCAGTTTAGTAAGAAGCGAGCTAATGCGCTCATTAATACATCTATGTACTACGTTAATAAATCAAAATCCAAATGGATTAGCATTGGATTTTCCTTAGAGAGAAAATATACACCTGTCATTAAGCTTAGTGGAAGCAAGTACAATCAAAATGTTATTTTTAACGAAGACCAGTGGATTTCATTTTTAAATAATCAAGGAATAATGTTAAGCTTTATATATTCTACGGATCTTGGATGGCAACCCATGCAGGAAAATGGATATACAATTCATTTTGTATTTATTAATGAATCCAGAATAATCAAGATCACTCAAGATGGATGCAGTGAGATATTCTTAGCTGGTGATACGATAAACGAAATAGTAGGGTTGTCAAACTTTGTGAAATATCGTTTTAATATTCTAAAATCACAAGAATTTTCAAATTATTATAATGTTCTGGTTAGTGGAATTTCAACTAAGAATGGAGATTTTAAAAAAAATGTTTATGATATTGTTTCAACTAATATTAACAGTTCAAATGTTTGTTGTGTATTAGAGTTATTAAATTTTTATCCTGACTGTATAATAGAGGATGTGGAAGCTTATGCTTGCAATGAATTTGTAAAAAGTTGTATTGAAAAATAAATTTCTTAAAATATATTTTCTATTTTATTCCCCCACCTTTTTAAATTTGGTACTTAATACCTTAATTTCACTCAAATTTCACAAGATGTGGTTAGCATACACAGAACAAAGAGTAGCATATAACTTAACATCAGCTGTACAAATTCTATCACAACATTTCAGCAACTTAGAATTCGATGCAGAACATGAAGCTGAGTATGGATTTGACAGGTTTCATACATATGATGAATGTATGGAAATCGCTAGAAGATATCAAAAAGGTTCTATAGCATGCAGCATATACCTACATACATCTGATTTAAGAACTTTCCTATCTACAATCAAAGAAATGGGATTTGAGAAATATTTAGATGAAGTTAAAAGATTTCTTTCATCCGAAATTATTCAAGAAATCTTTGAGATAAATTGGTAATTTTTTAAATAAAAAAACTTAAATATATTTATTTTGTTTTTATTCAACCATTATTGTATCATCAAATAATTTATATACATTAGTAAGTGCACAAATACTTGGTGTTTTGGAATGATAGAAACATGATGGATTTTTTGCAATTAATGGTGGATATTCATCAAGTTCAATCACTGGGTTTAAGGAGAATTTTCTTATATATTCAGACTTCTCTCTACCTTTCACGTAAACACGATCCACATTTTCTGTTAAATCTTTTATAATTTCAGAAAATTTGTGTATCGGTGTATATCCTACATTCCATGGAATACAATGATGATTTTTCATTAACCAAACAGCTTGTTTATGTAATTCAGGTGAAAGATACTTCATGTTAAATGGAGATTTAAAGATATAGTGACATATTTTGGAACCATCAAAAGCAGCTAATTCCTTTGCAAAAAATTTATTTTTTTCTATTTTGAATCCTTGAATGTCAATAATCAGAAACTTCATATTTTCAGCTGTGAAAATTGTTTAATCATGGATTTTCGATCTGAATACTGTTGAATTTGTTGTTTAAGCTTTTTCAATTCTTCTAAAAAGTAGAATACTCGCAGTTCTAGTGAATCCTTCATAATGACGGGCACAAGCAGCAAGCATACAATTTTATAAAATTTCCTAGAGTTGTCTTACATTTTTGGTCAATGGATTGTATGTAAATATTTTATCATGCATAATAAGACAATAAGCAGATACTTTATCAGTAAGATCCTCTTGTAATTCAAATTCTACTCTCATAACAACTGGTCCGGTTTCAATGGATTCTTTTTGATGTGAACAATCGATATATGTGATAGGAGCCTTATCGTTAAATTCCTTTGGAGAAAAAATTGGTTCAGGTGTTAATCCATAATAAGATTTTTGGAATTGTGAAAACATTTCATATAATGTAGCAAATTTATTTTTATCAAAATCTAAGTAGAGATCATTATAAGGATATCTTTCAGAATTTAGAAATATTTTAATGTTTCGCAATTTAATATTGGAAAATATGGACATGTCAGATATTGGCTTATCCCTGAAATCTTTCTGGAAACAAATGGCTACATGCCTAGGGGTGTTGATCCTTGTTGAAGTCTTGACAGGCCAATTATGACGTCCTGTTTTAAGTAACTCAGGATATTCTATTAATTCCCAACTTCTAAAAGCAATTGTTATGTTACTATTTCTATCAATTATTTTAGTTAACGCTAGTTCTTGAGGAATCGCCACTGATATGTGCGGTATATTCCAAGTTAACTTAGTAAGTTGAATTTTCGGATTTTGGTCTACAGTATTAAAAGAGGCATTTTTGTCAGAATTATCTCTCACTAAAATAAGTTCTTGTTTACCATTTAAAATTATTTTTTTATAGTCTTCGAAGAAACCCATTAAAAATTTAAGGGGGATGCAAACATTAAATAATCCAGTGGTAGCATCAACCACTTGCGAGTTTTCTAAAGGAAACCAACCAGCGTTTTTTAGTCTATTGCATTGATTTTGATTATATGACAAATAACCCTTTATTGTTGATGTTAATCCAACATCCCTAACTGAATCCATGGTAACACCATTTAAAGTATAACGTAACTCTTTAAAAAGAAACGCTATTCCGTTGTTGATCAACCTTAGTGTATTGGAAACAGTATCATCATCCTTTGTTAGTTTACCCTCAATATAAAGAAAGCTTTCGGATGGTAGTGTATATTTTTCAACTTCATGTATAGGTATTACAATTTCATCATTGTTTCCTAATTTTGTTGGTAAATAAGGTTCATAGGCATGAAACTCTGAATGTACAATAGAGTTATCAATAAACAGATCTTGTGTTATATTAAGAACATCCATTATACTAAAACTTTTAGACCTAGTGATTTTAAAAAGTTTTTATTCTTAGGTGTTATCCTTTGAATGATTGTCTTTCTACTAATCTTTGGTTTATGTTGTCTATTCTTCTTATAGTTTTTAATAATATTCTTGGTTGTAGGTGTGCTTCTATTGTAAATAATAACCATTATACTTCCTTGATATGTAATCTAATAGTTACAGTCTCGTTTCGAAAGTCAACAATATTCAAGTCTTGATCAACTATTTTTATTGTTATTTTATCAATCACATTCACGGTGACAGGGAAATAAATAATATTTTGTGGGCTTTCTATTATTTTGTATCCTGGACTAACATTGGGGAAAAACTGATGAATAATATGAACAGGCTTTCCGTTCAGATAAGAACCCTCAGCAATACTGCAGTCTATACATAAAGAATTGACTTTTATAATCTCAGCAGGATTTTCCGATATCCTTGGAACCTTGTTACCAGGTATAACTCCATTATTAAAACCTAATATTTTTCCTATTGTCCCTTTTTTTAAAAATAATATCAGTAGAAGTTACAATTGTGGATTTTAATGTATTATTATTTGCATATAGATTAAATGAAATATTTCTTTTTTGAAACTCTGCTTGTAAATATTTATTGATATCAATCATTTCATAACTTCCTGTTGGAATTGTTAAAAATTCACCCTTTCCAAAATAAATCTTATTATTCCTATCATCTATATTTGGAATAGCATTAAAAGTTTCAAAATTTGTCAGACCAACAACATAGGAGGTGTTGGTATCTAAGTAAATAGGTGGATGAAAATCTGCTTGAAGTATGGCAGAATTAGCAGAAAGCGCAATAGTAAACGACATGGTGGTTGGAATAAGAATAAAAATTTATTGAACTTACGTATTATTATAAATAAATTGTAAGGATAAATGTCCGCAAGTCATTGTATTAAAAGATTGATATTTATCATAGTTGTACTTAATATTATTTTTGCTACCATCACTAAAAAAATAATTTATTAGTTCTGTTGGAGGTCTTAAATTACCAAAACTATCAAAATAATTTATATTTTTATTGTTCTTGACATATGCTGTCCAATGAGTACCTTCACCAACATCATCATCCAAATTAATGATTCCTGATTCGTGTTTTTTAATTTTCTTTGGTAACTTATTTCTCATGAAGACACCCCTAAAATTTGGTAATTTTAAAGTTTTAGCATACTTTAACAAATCAATATTTCTTAAGGGTTTGTTAGGTAGCAATTTTAACAGTTTTTTGAATATGGTTTCAAATATAATCCACAACCCTTTTTATAAGGATGAAGATAAAGGCCTTTTCCGATCGATATTTTTTCAATAGCTTTGTTATGTCTCTTTTGTTCTCCTAATTTATTTTTCGCGTTTTTAGCAGCGTTTACTGCTGAAGCAATGCCAGCAGCTCCACCACTTAGGGCTCCCAAAGCTGATAAACCAGCGAAAATCGGTATTAAAGGTAAAATTCCTCCTGTTTTTGGAATTGGAATAATTCTTTGTTTTGGAATTTTTATTTTTAATTTTGACTTTTTAATTGATGATAATGCAGCAGCTGCTGCGTTTCTTATATTACTAAACTTTTTTCCAACTAACTCTTTACGTGCTTTGTTTACAACACTGTTAAATGCTATTTGACCCCCTCTTTTTCTATGTATACGCTTTCTTTTTTTTCTAATTCCCATACCAAGCTTTGTTTTTGTCTTCATTATTCCACTTACAACCAAAGATGATATTTTTTCACCGAAGTTTGAGTCTGACGCTTTAAATCTATCAAATGCTTTTTTCGATAATACTTTATCAGCCTTGCGTCTATTTTCTATATCCGTATATTTCGAATATGCAATATCGTGTTCTTTACAAGCTTCGTCTAATTGATTGATTCCTTTATCTCCTCGCGCAAGTCTTTTGTTTAATTTCGTACCAGGTCCGCAAAAATTATATGAGGGAATATGCAACTCTACAGGTAATTTATTAATTAATGAATTTATTAATCCACTTCCTTTCCTTTTAAGCTTCTTAGAGCGAATGTTATTATTGCTAATGTGTTTAATCATTATATATAAATGACTAGAAATATAAATTATCTTACTTAAATAGAGAACTCCAAACAATGAAGATTTTAAAACAAGATTTTTCTCTGCCGATAAAAAATTTTGATTTAGATCAAGAAAATTTTCACAAACATGGACAATTATTCGGTGGAAATTGCAAACGTTGTTTAATAGTGGGAAGTTCTGGTTGTGGGAAAACTAACGTACTTATTTCCCTTATCACACACGCTAATGGTTTAAGATTTGAAAATGTATATGTCTATTCGAAGTCCTTATATCAATCAAAATATGAATATTTAAAAACGCTACTTAAACCACTTAAATTTATTGGTTATTTTGAATCTTCTCATGCTGATGAGATCGTTTCACCTAATGAAATAAAACCAAACTCGATCATTATTTTTGATGACATTGTTTGTAGTAATCAAGCTCTAATGAGAGATTATTTTTGTTTTGGACGTCACAAAAATATTGATTGTTTTTACTTGGCGCAGACGTATAGTAGCGTCCCGAAACAACTGATCAGAGATAACTCCAATCTCTTGGTAATTTTTCAGCAAGACGCTACAAACTTAAAACGTATATATGATGATCATGTAAATAGCGATATGTCACTTCAAAAATTTAAGGATCTGTGTTCAATGTGTTGGCAAAATAAATATGATTTTGTGGTTATTGACAAAGACTGCTCATTAAATGAGGGTCGTTACAGAAAAGGATTTGATAATTTTATCTCTATTTAAAGTATATAACTTTTTGATTAAGGTTTAGTACATAACGTAACTCGCTTAAAGATGGATGAAAAAACAGCACGAGAATTGGTGAAAACAAGAAAAGCTGTTAAACAAAAATACAATGCTTTAAAATCAGATCTGTCCGATAAAGAAATTCGTATGGAAAAAGAGTTAAAACCAATTACTCAACCTTTACAGGAATTAATTAGAACCATTAAAACCGAACCATTTATTAAGAATGAAAAATATTCTCCACAAATGGTTTCAACCCCCAAAAAAAATTTTTTATTTCCCACACCTCCAGAAGTCAATCAAAGAAAATCAAGTGCACATAATAAATATCTCCCTTTCAACATGCCTTCATTTTTACAAAATGATGATGATGATGAAGTCTTTTCGAACAATATGCAACAATCTCGAACATCAAGTCCTGACACAACAATTGAACCCTCGACACAAGAGATTCGACAAGATGTATTAGAACTAACAAGAACAGCAGGGTATAAGGATTACTTGGAATCTTATCACCCACTAGTAAGAACATTTGTGGATGAGTTGATAAAGGATACAGAAGATAAATTTGATAACAGATATGGTTTGACTCATGATATAGATAGTGAGAAGTATCAGATTGCAAATTCTGCAGTAGATTTCATTGGAAAAGATTTTAAAGTTGAAGGTGTGAGATATGAGGGAACAACTGGTTTGTATGAACTTCTCTTTAAAAAACAACCTATCGGTTACACAGTCAATGACCTCGAAAACTATATGGATGTGTTGAAAAGAACAAACGCTTATAGACGAAATTTTGATCCTAATAATCAAATCCAAGGAACTACAGACATTAAATATTTAACAATCATTAAACCATATTTAATGCAAAAGGGTATATTAAAAACAACATCTTCAGAATCAGGTTATCGTTCTATAATACCAAGTACATCACGACTGTTGCCGACACAAAGACCACGTTCAACCAGAGCACAGTCTACCAGATCTACTACAGGAAAGGGTGTTATGTTAAATTTATCAAAGAAGAAAATGGATTATGTTTATTATGATGATTTAAATGAGATAATTGATAGATTACGATTGTTGATTGGATCAAAAATGAGTGGTCATACTGGACATCAAAATGAAATATTATCAATATTCGAGGAACTAAGAGAAGCAAAAATAATTCAATAAATACACAATGTAATTCAATTTTCATTTATTCTTCTTTGAACATGTCGATTGATAAGTTTGGTTCCCATATATTCGGGAAAGATAACCAATTTATTTCATCAAGTGATGAAAATAACCTCATAAAAATTATCGATCTTAGTCCATTAACATTACATTATAATTTGGTATTACCATTTCTGGGTAAATATAATCAATATAATCATGCAGATAGGGCTTATCAATTACTTCAAGATCGACGGATAAGTTATACTTTTCCTATAACGAATGCTACTATAATTAATGCAGAGTATCCAAAAAAATATATTTTATTAAAGTTAATGGAGAAAAAGTTCTGAATCCTGAAGGTTTTCAGTTAAATAAGGGTGATATTATTTCTTTTCATCAAACTGACGACGATTACCTTGAGGTATTTTATGGGGAACTGTTAATAAAATGTCCTGTTGAGGTAACAAAATAAACATTTTAAAATTATGTGTGCACAACCTAACATCAAGGAAGATGTGGTGAATGAATTACACAAACCTGCAAGAAAAAATTTTAGACGTCGTCATGTTATTATTAAAGGTTTAAACGACTTATGGCAAGCTGATTTAGTTGAGATGATTCCTTATGCAAAATTTAACAAAAGCAATCGATATCTATTAGTCGTAATAAACACATTTTCCAAGTATGTTTGGATTCAGCCTGTTAAAAGAAAAACTGCTGCAGAAGTAACTTTAGCGATGGAAAATATTTTAAAACTTGCGAAAACTCCCCCAAAAAATATACAAACAGACCAAGGGAAGGAGTTCTTAAATTCCAGCTTTTCTAAATTAATGAAAAAATTTGAAATTAATCATTATCATACGTTCTCTAATTTAAAAGCAAGTATTGTTGAAAGAGTCAATAGAACTTTAAAAAATTTAATGTGGAAACAATTTAGTTTACAAGGAAACTATAATTGGTTAAATATCGTAGATCATATTGTTTTCAAGTATAATACAACAAAACATAGAACAACAGGATTAAAACCAATTGATATTAATAAAAAAAATGAGAGGAATGTTTTAAAGTCAACCTATGTGAGAATTAAAACCATTGATCCATCAAAATCAAAATTTAAGAAAGGAGATTTCGTCAGAATCAGCAAATTTAGAGAAGCTTTCCAGAAAGGATATACACCTAATTGGTCTAATGAAATTTTTAAAATTATGGAAATTAAACTAACCAATCCAAAAACTTATTTGTTAAAAGATGAAAGAAATGAAGATATACTAGGGTCTTTTTATGGAGAAGAATTGCAGAAGGTCAAATATCCAGACGTATATCTTGTTGAGAAAGTGTTAAGAAAAAAGGGTAATCAACTTTTCATCAAATATCTTGGTCTGGATAGTACGCATAATAGTTGGGTTTTAAAAAGCGATTTACTTTAATTATTGTATTTATTTAAAAAATAAAAATTACATAAAACGTACATTATATATTTTATTTCTATGGTCTTGCTTCAACACATAACTTAAATTATTTTCTGCATATTTCAGTCTATTTTGGAATCGGTATCTATCCAACATATGCTGCTCGTAATCACTCTCTCTTGCTTTCCTATACGCATAACTCCAAACAAATAACTGAAGAATATTGTTCTTTTCTTCATTAAAAGTAACCGTCTTCTTTATTTTTTCCATCACTTAATTACTATCAATTCCAATAGATTCATATTCAACAATTATTTTCATAGCTTCTGTCTGTTCCTCTGATATATATTTTTTTAATGATATCAGCTCCCGCGTAAAACAATTTTCTTTGAAACCTTTTATTAATTTTAGAATATCATTATTTTCATAATAATTTTCACACAATTTAACACCTTCTTCGAAATAATATATTCTATCAAGATAAAAGTGACTCCAAGTTGGACTACTGTTCATCGCATACTCCACATTTGAATTAATTTCTAGAATAAACCGACTCCTCTATTTCTTTTATGGCTTGAAATAATACTTTAGCTTCCATTACTAACAATGATGAAAATTGATATCTGTCAACTTTTAAATAATATTTGATTTGGGTGGGGGATGTTGCATTTAATGATGATACTCACTCTACAAGATTTGGATGGAGCAGAATATGTATATCCACACTACTAGTTTCATAAAATTGTTGGGGGGGTTGTGAGGAATCCTGATACATGCACACTACTACTATCTTAAATATTTTTATATGAACATTTGTATCCTAAATAAATAAAAATATTGGAATGTATGTGTAATGAAATATTATAGTTTAAATAAATGGATACTAATTAAATAAAAGTAATAGAATGTATAAAAAAATTATTTATTCTTAAAAAAAAAATACAAATACAAATATATATACAAACTATACAAAAAAATATTAGTTTCGATGCAACACGTGTTGAAGTCTTCGTTGATCAATCATCGCTTGACAGTGGTTACGAACTGCCTGCTCTCTTCGATGTAAAACATCGAGGAAATCATTAGCGTTCGTAACCATCGTCAAGAAATATTCGAGCGTTTGCTCTACTTCTCCCCGTGTCACCCTAATCTCGTCTAAGGAAACCTCTCTCTCTATAATTAACATTGCTTCTTCCTGGAGTTGTTCACCATCCAACATTTCCACATCATTTAAGATTAATTGTTCCTCATTGGCTTCGTTGTTTGGCACGTTGACTGCTTGGACGTCAGCGTTGACATCATCGTTGATCTGGTAAGCTTCGTTGACTGCCTGGACTGCGTTGTGCACGTTCACCTGGTAAGCTTCATTAGCGTTGATATCGTCATTGATCTGGTAAGCTTCGTTGACTACCTGGACGTCAGCGTTGATATCGTCGTTGACCTGGTAAGCTTCGTTGACTCCTGGGACTGCGTTGATATCATCGTTGATCTGGTAAGCTTCGTTGACTGCCTGGACTGCGTTGTGTACGTTCACCTGGTAAGCTTCATTAGCGTTGATATCGTCATTGATCTGGTAAGCTTCGTTGACTGCCTGGACTGCGTTGACTGCCTGGACTGCGTTGACCTGGTAAGCTTCATTAGCGTTGATATCGTCATTGATCTGGTAAGCTTCGTCAGCGTTGGGCTCGTTGAAAGGCAAGCCTTCATTGAGCAGGTTTTCCAACGCTTCCTCCAACTCATCCCTTGCCGGCACAACCACTATATTATCAATAACATTGACTCGTGTCAATCTAGCCATCTCGTTTACACTTGGTTTGGAATACATTTTGTTCTAATTTGTTACTATATATGACTTTGATAAGAATAGAATGTGAATGAATATCTTCGAAAAAGGTTGGGATTATATACTAAACAAAATCGCATTAAAAATGCAAATTACCCAGTTTTGCCGTTTGATTTATTATCGGGATTTTTTCTTAAGAGAGATGCTGCCAAAAAGCTATTCGGTACCAAAAATGGTTCTGTTTTTGCTAAAATTCGACTGACTTTGATGTTTAATAACTTTTAAACGGTACAACCTGTATACTTCATATTTTCATATAAAATGCATATATTACTCGAAATTATTTTCAGAAAGTTTCATCGCTTCGACTCCAACAGTTTTTTCACAAAAAATTCAAGACCTCCAAAATGTATGACTTTTTTTTGCTAAAAATTGACTGACTTTGATGTTTAATAACTTTTAAACGGTACAACCTGTATACTTCATATTCTCATATGAAATGCATATATTACTCGAAATTATTTTCAGAAAGTTTCATCGCTTCGACTCCAACAGTTTTTTCACAAAAAATTCAAGACCTCCAAAATGCATGACTTTTTTGCTAAAAATCGACTGACTTTGATGTTTAATAACTTTTAAACGACACAACCTATATACGTCAAATTTTCATATAAAATGCATATATTACTCGAAATTATTTTCAGAAAGTTTTATCGCTTCGACTCCAACAGTTTTTTCACAAAAAATTCAAGACCTCCAAAATGCATGACTTTTTTGCTAAAAATCGACTGACTGATGTTTAATAACTTTTAAACGACACAACCTATATACGTCAAATTTTCATATAAAATGCATATATTACTCGAAATTATTTTCAGAAAGTTTCATCGCTTCGACTCCAACAGTTTTTTCACAAAAAATTCACAAGTTGAAACGGGTGATAATGCTTACTGCATATGATTATGTATGAGGTTAATAACATATCGCTGTGAACAAGCGATGATATACACAGAATGTAAATATTCAAAAATATACCTAGCTTTTCATTTAAAAAAATCAAAAGATTGAGTGACTTCCGAAGTTTTTAATGGATGCATTTTTTCACAATGAACAGGGAAACTGTGACCACCCTATACATTTTCTGTCAAGTTTGAAAATTATTTTAGATTTCCTAATGCACTGACTATTCGATAAGAAAAAAATTTTAAGTCCAAGAGCAAAGGTAAAAAAGTTATATTTATTATTTCAACATCATGCATTTGTCAAAAATAATTACAAAAAGTTCAGATATCTCAAAAACTGACAGAGTTAGGAAAAAAACATAGCCTATGAAATTTGTTTGGAATTTAACGGTTAATCGAAAAACATAATAAAAATCATCATGTTTAATTTAAAAAACGAAAGTTTTCATCTACTTCCGGTATAACCGGATATGTTAGGTGCATGATATTATCTTATATTAAACTAAAATATTGATAAACCTAAATATGCAAAATTTCAGGAAAATATCTTGAGTAGTTTTCGTTAAATTAATTATTTACTTTAAGGTAGAATATACACCCTGTATACCCTTCTATGCACAAAAACTTTTAAAAAGTTTATGCATTATGCGTGAAATGTTGTTTTGAATGCAAACAGTCAAAAATATACATAGCTTTTCATTTAAAATCATACTTTTTGGACCACTTCCGGTCGAAACCGGAAGTTAATTGAAGTCTAATTTATGTTAAAAAATGTAGATTTATATTACATACGTATTCACCAAATTTTATTCCTCCCTTGCAAAAAAAAACAGAATCTCTTTTAAGTACATTTCATAAAAACCCTGTAACGTTAGTAAAAGCTAGTTCACCGGCTAACCTAGAATCTATCGAGAATTGATACAACGTGAAAGGAAGATTATTCGGTCACTCGGTTAACTTGTTGACATTCTAATAATGTTGACGCGTAAATACGTTTCACTAAAAATGTTAGGTTGTAAAAGAAATGTGAATTGTTGTTAATATTATGTAGGTGGAAATAAATGTAAGTAATATTGTTTATATATTATCATAATAGTGTGATGTAATAATTTTTATTTATCAAAGCTTAAAGACAGAACGAATTAACGGGATTTAGCGTTTTAATAAGCACAAGCTCGTTCGTTGTGATCTCAAAAAATCCACTTCCTATATGTAATGTACTATTTAGTTATTAACTGAAGTGTTTTTAAAAAAACTGTATGATAGAAATAATTTAGGTGTATCAATTTTTTTTGATTTAATTCGTCTGCTTATCAAATGTTACAAACAAACCGTTATTGTCCCTATAGTATTTTTTTTTGATAACTTTCAAAACAGTTAATCTATGTCAATCGTATTTTGTCTCTTTTTTAAACAAGTCTTTAATGACCTATGATATTTTTTGTAACTTTCAAAAACGGTTTAATAATCTATGATACAAAAATAGATAGCTTCTTAAGTGTTACAAACAAGCCATTATTGACCCTATAATATATTTTTTTTGTTACTTTCAAAACATTCTATGCCAATCGTATTTTATCTCTATTTTAAGTGTTACAAAAATAAGTAAAAAATAAAACCGCTATTGACCTATGATAAATTTTTTTTGTGGTTTAATTAAGTAATATATGTCAATCCTTTTTTAATTTGTCTGCTTTTTAAGTGATACAAAAACGATAGTTGTTAACTAAATCCATTTTTTATATAATAAACAATTTTGACAATAAAACACATATGTACGTTAAAAAAATATTTTATTTTGCATTACACTTGAGTTGATAAGTTACATATATGACATCTATTCTGACTATTTGGCATCCCGTCAAAATGTGTATTTTGGGTTGGAGTATTGAAATGTATAAAACATGGTAATCGAGTCTGCAGGTCAAAGTTTATTTTATAAGATGTTGGCAATCTGCTCTAGATTTCTAAAAGTTCAATTGAGTCGGCATACTTCGTCAGATAGTCCAAAGGAAGCATTTTCAGTTCTTCTTTCGTAAAATCGATTAGCTGTTCCTTATTAGTCATATGGGATAGCATTACATTTGCAGAAGACATTTTTTGGTTTTCTTCTAATTTTTGAATTCTAGCTCTCTCTTGTTGTCTAAATTTTTTTTTTATCTGATTTTGATAAATTACTAGGTGTTTTCCTTATAATTAAATTTTTTAGAACGTACTCTGCTGGATTGTAACTTTCACAGGCTTCTTCTGATTCCCAGCTTAAGTCGATTGGTACTGTAGCCATTATTTCCTTTTTCAAATTTAAATATGTCTTAAATAGGGTTTAAGGGTGTAGTAGGGGGATATATTGTGTTTGTATTGAAGGGGGATGTGGTTGGGGTGAGAGTGGGGGGATATTCATAGGTGGGTTGGTAGGGGGGTATGTATATCCTTGGATATATCCATGGTCTCTAAAACCTATAAGTTCCCTACTAAATATATAGGTATATTTTGCAAAATAAAACGAACAGTTGGGAGACAAGTTTGTCCCTCAAACGGTAGGTGGTGATACGAACTGGAGCTGTTTTATATGAATAGTGGCGACAGATAAAATTTGATGAAGTTGTAATATGACGTTAGCAAATTAGGTTCAGTTGAGTATTGGAAAACAGAATTATGAGAGTTAAGTAATCATTTGGTCAAAAAATTTAAGGAATTGAAGAAATTCAAACAAGAAAAGTTAATTTGGTCATTAATACAATTCAGATCTGGGTCCTTTAAAGCCTTGTGTATTTCAACGATCTCAAGTAAGTTCAGGGTGATGCCCTTATCACAAATATGCAGCACCTTAGTACCAGATCGAGATTGGTTTGGATCAGGGAGGAGATCAAGAAGCATTACTTCACCCTTAACTTGGAATCTCGATCTGGTACTAAGGTGCTGCATATTTGTGATAAGGGCATCACCCTGAACTTACTTGAGATCGTTGAAATACACAAGGCTTTAAAGGACCCAGATCTGAATTGTATTAATGACCAAATTAACTTTTCTTGTTTGAATTTCTTCAATTCCTTAAATTTTTTGACCAAATGATTACTTAACTCTCATAATTCTGTTTTCCAATACTCAACTGAACCTAATTTGCTAACGTCATATTACAACTTCATCAAATTTTATCTGTCGCCACTATTCATATAAAACAGCTCCAGTTCGTATCACCACCTACCGTTTGAGGGACAAACTTGTCTCCCAACTGTTCGTTTTATTTTGCAAAATATACCTATATATTTATTCACATTTTGATTTTTATACTTACGACATTTGACACTGTGTGGCAGTACGTTCGAGGTTTTGCTTATTCATTTGTTTGTAATTTTGCGATCTGGCACTACTCCAATATTACCTTTCCTTATTAAGAACATTACAATTGTTTCCCTTCTTTGTTACATTTTGGTATTTTCACTTAAATATGTTAGCCTATGACATTGGCCTTCATATCTGATTTTTTAACATAATGGGTTTTTTAAAAAAGTTTTTCTTTCATCTTAGAACCTCGTGCAAGATGAACATTCGCTACAAAATGAACGAGTTTTATATCAAATTCAAAATTAAATATCTTTAAAAAGATTTTATTAAAATTAAAATATGAATTAATTTTTTATTTTTTATCGTGTCTTTCCTGAGAATAATTCAAGAAAAAAATTTTTATTAAGTTTTTCCAAAAATATACCTTAGTTTTTACTTTTTATTTCATATTTTTCAAATTTTTTACATAATGAAAAAGTTTTTCTTTTCCTGCTTCCTAGGTAAGAAAGAGTTTTCATATATATTTATACAATTTATATAATTTTCTTTACTCCCCTATAATTATAGCTATTATTCCATAGAGTCAATTCATTTTCTTCAATCTGTTTGCTTAAATTTACACTTAAACTTACTTAATTTCCTTTTTTTCTCTCTCATTTACAGTTATAACAATGTCATGGGTACCCTCCTTTTGATGTTTTTCCTTTCACTGAGGATGAAGGCTTAAAGCCTTCGAAACATGTATGGCTTTTATTTTTATTTCTAATTAATTGCTATTAAACTAGTGGAGCAGACTGTGAGTTTCTTTACCTCCCTATAAATTCACTCCACTTTGAGATGGACTACTTCAAGAAAATTGATATCGCTGGTCGAGCATTTTTGGTCCAACAATTTAAGCATCTTACATTAAGAAGGAAACAGATTCGTCTGGACATATGGTTCAACACCGAATGCCTACGACGTCAAGTCACCCCCAATTATGTTACATTGAGAACTAGGACTTCCACTATTTCCTCGTCCAAGGCCTTGAGGGTCGCGAGATTGGTTTGGATCAGGGAGGAGATCAAGAAGCATTACTTCACCCTTAACTTGCTGGATTTGAAGCTGAAGACAATCTACCTTAGACTTTCTTCACTACTACATCCATTGGAATGGGACACTTTTCACTCATCGCTACTTGACTATGTGGAGTATATGGGTAAGCTTAAGTTCGAACGTCTGCTAAACAAAATAAATAATTTATCTTTTAAACAAACCAATATTCTTAACAAATCTTCTTCCTTTACTCACAATCACTCTTGTTCTTTTCTAAACTCTACAAGCAACAATCATAGTTTCTATAATGAAGTTTTTTGTAACGAACTGGACATTTCCAACATTTCTAATGGTCATTTTTCTAATTTTAAATTTCATGACAGGGTCCTCAACATTTCTTCCTCTGTCCTTAGCACGGATGAAAAAGAATTATTGAGCCTGGGTTTAAATTTCAACTTTAACTTCACACCTAACGTCAAAGACTTGCAGCTTCTGGCCGTTGAGTCCGAGAGAATCTTGGAGTGCGCTAACCTCTCGGAAGGGGGGAATGATCTCAGATCTCAAATCTCTGTGGCCCTTAATAAATTTCACAAGTCTCCACATTTTGTTTCTCCTACCAACAGCAAGATTAACAGAGACTTGTCTCGATTTCGTAAGAAAATCGCAGACAGTGATCTAGTTCCTTCTAAAGCTGACAAAGTTAACTGCCTAGTCATCATGGATAGACAGATGTATATACAAAAGGTGGAAGAGTTTTTGACCCCAGAGGATTTTCCTTTAATTCCAACTAATTTAACTCCAAATTTTTTCTCTTATCTTAAAAAAAATCTTTCTCTTACTAATAAGACTCTTAATTTCTTAAATTCTGATAAAAATAGGTTATATCCGATGAACCCTCAAACACCACTTTTATATGGGTTGCCCAAGATTCATAAGGATGGTATTCCTATACGTCCTGTTGTTAGTTATACGAATTCTCCATGTCATAAACTTGCTTCTTGGCTTAACACTGTTTTACTTTCCTTGACCAATTTTAGCAGCACTTATTCTATCAAAAATTTTTTAGAACTGTCTAATAAACTTAAGGATTTTGTCATTCATGATGCCTCCATTCTTGTTTCGTTTGATATAAAAAACTTATTTCCAAGTGTTCCTCCTGAGGAGTGCATTGAACTTGTTAGAAACCTTTTGTTCACTAAGTCGGATTTATCCACTCACCATATTCTCAACATTTGTTTACTGATTGATACTGTTCTTAAACAACACTTTTTCCAATTTAATAATAAATTTTATTCTCAAAAATCAGGCTTATCCATGGGCTCTCCGCTTAGCCCTCTGTTGGCGGAAATTTTTCTAGCTTTTATTGAATCTAAGATCGAATTACACCCCTTGTTTCACAAAGTTTCCTGTTTGTTCAGATATGTTGATGACACTTTTGTTATTTTCAAGGGTGACAACGACGAGCTTAACCTTTTTCTTTCTTTTCTCAACTCTTTGCACCCTTCTATTGTGTTCACTATGGAAACGGAGATTAATGGGTCTCTTCCTTTCCTTGATCTTTTAATTGAGAGAAGTTCAAATTCATTACTTTTTGGCATCTTCCATAAACCTACAAGTACAGATCGGGTAATTCCCTATTTTTCTAATCACCCTTGTAGCCACAAGGTTGCTGCTTTTAATAGTTACTTTCATAGACTTTATAACATCCCTCTTTCAGAACCCAATTTTAATACAGAACTTAACATTATCAAACAAATAGCTTTTAACAATAATTACCCTTCTAACTTCATCAATAAGCTTTATTACAGACATTTATCAAACTTCCTTAACAAAAGTCTAAAGGGTCCTAGCACGGTCCTTGATGACAAGAGATATTTTTCTCTACCTTTTCATAGTCAAATTTCTTACAAAATACAGGGTATTTTCAGGAAGCTTAACTTTAACATCAGTTTCGGGGTTAAATCAAAATTGAAAAACTTTGTCGTTCGGTCAAAGGATAGGACACACACACTGGATAGGTCAGGTGTGTATTCTGTCTCTTGCGGTCATCCTCTTTGCAACACCTGTTATATCGGCCAGAGCGGCCGGAAGATTTTGACTCGTGTTAACGAGCATAAGAGGATTATAGATAAAAATCTCGACAAGGTCGATCTCGTTTCCAATTCTACTTTTGCCAACCATGTCGTTAACTCCGGGCACTCTTTTGATCTCGAAACTGGTACTAAGGTGCTGCATATTTGTGATAAGGGCATCACCCTGAACTTACTTGAGATCGTTGAAATACACAAGGCTTTAAAGGACCCAGATCTGAATTGTATTAATGACCAAATTAACTTTTCTTGTTTGAATTTCTTCAATTCCTTAAATTTTTTGACCAAATGATTACTTAACTCTCATAATTCTGTTTTCCAATACTCAACTGAACCTAATTTGCTAACGTCATATTACAACTTCATCAAATTTTATCTGTCGCCACTATTCATATAAAACAGCTCCAGTTCGTATCACCACCTACCGTTTGAGGGACAAACTTGTCTCCCAACTGTTCGTTTTATTTTGCAAAATATACCTATATATTTATTCACATTTTGATTTTTATACTTACGACATTTGACACTGTGTGGCAGTACGTTCGAGGTTTTGCTTATTCATTTGTTTGTAATTTTGCGATCTGGTACTACTCCAATATTACCTTTCCTTATTAAGAACATTACAATTGTTTTCCTTCTTTGTTACATTTTGGTATTTTCACTTAAATCTGTTAGCCTATGACATTGGCCTTCATATCTGATTTTTTAACATAATGGGTTTTTTAAAAAAGTTTTTCTTTCATCTTAGAACCTCGTGCAAGATGAACATTCGCTACAAAATGAACGAGTTTTATATCAAATTCAAAATTAAATATCTTTAAAAAGATTTTATTAAAATTAAAATATGAATTAATTTTTTATTTTTTATCGTGTCTTTCCTGAGAATAATTCAAGAAAATTTTTTATTAAGTTTTTCCAAAAATATACCTTAGTTTTTACTTTTTATTTCATATTTTTCAAATTTTTTACATAATGAAAAAGTTTTTCTTTACCTGCTTCCTAGGTAAGAAAGAGTTTTCATATATATTTATACAATTTATATAATTTTCTTTACTCCCCTATAATTATAGCTATTATTCCATAGAGTCAATTCATTTTCTTCAATCTGTTTGCTTAAATTTACACTTAAACTTACTTAATTTCCTCTTTTTTCTCTCATTTACAGTTATAACAATGTCATGGGTACCCTCCTTTGGATGTTTTTGATGTTTTTCCTTTCACTGAGGATGAAGGCTTAAGCCTTCGAAACATGTATGGCTTTTATTTTTATTTCTAATTAATTGCTATTAAACTAGTGGAGCAGACTGTGAGTTTCTTTACCTCCCAATGTTAGGAATGTTAAGAATGTTACAAATGCTAAAAATGTCAAGAGAGTTAAGACAGTTTAAGAAAGTTTTCTTATAAGGTTTATGGACAATTCTTGTTTTATTCGAAAAAAACTAGGTATTACGTCACCATTTTTTTTCTGTGTTTTTTATAAAATAGTAATAGCGTTTGGTTACATATTTTCAATTAGAAATATATTTTTGTATTAGTATTTTAATGTCAATTATGTAATAATATATTTTGTCTGTTCAGTATAAAAGAATTAAAGTTAAAAATCGCATTATCTCGAAACTCTGTTATTGTGACAAATCTTGTTTTATTCTTGTACCCTTCAAATAAGGTTAGTTTCATGTACATGTTAGTTATTTATATTACACCTAGATGTTCACTTGCTACTAGGGAGAGTTATTTTCCTATCTAGAAACCTTAGAATTTCTATATCAAAATAATTTTATAATATTTGGAGATTTTAATATTGCACGATTGAGTGACTTCTACCTAGGAAACTATAGGGATCATCATATAAAAATTTTATTGATTTTTTGGATTGCCAACAGTTGAATAGGGTTCCAAATTGTAATAATCGTATACTTGACCTCGTATTGACTAAATTCGATGGCACTGTTGGCGAAAGCTCTGTTGGTTTTGTTGGAGTGGATCAACATCATCCACCATTAATTATTTAAATCTATCTTGAAGACTTAAAGCAAAAATGTCTTGACATCAATAGTGAGAACAGTAACTTTAATTTTAGAAAGGCTGATTTTGATGCTATGTACCAATTATTCCAGGGCACCAAATGGAGAGATCTGGAGCATTGTGGGGATGTCGATATGGCTGTTGAACGTTTTTATGATAGGGTCAATGCCATTTTTGAAATTTGTGTACCAAAGAGTAGGAGTAAAAAAAAAGTATCCTGTGAATACTCTGAAGGCAAGGCTATTTCCAATGCATTTGCGCGGTACTTTGGTTCGGTTTATGCAGAGGACCACCCTGGCGTGGCTGATGGCATCGATATGACTGAGGCTACTGATGTACTTTGTATTAAACAAATCAGTTATGAGGATGTATGTGACGCTGTCAAGCAACTTACAATTAACAAGGCAATTGGACCAGACAACATACCATCATATACAGGGTGCTGATAAAGTCTGGAATAATCGATTTTTCTTGAAAACGCAAAACTTTTTCGAAAAACGCTCGTACCCATCGATTTTATTTTATTCTTTGAAATTTTTTGGCGTTCTTCAATATTATACCGGATGCGCCAAAAACGCTAGGCAAGTGTCAACTTCACTTTTTCAAATAGAACACCCCTTTTTTTCTCCAATATTCAGATTCCTCTCTAAACTCTAGACAAGTTTCATATAACATATTGTATGGCTAAAGTCAACAGTAATTGAAATACAGGGCCCACAATAAAAATCAAGGTATAATTTTAAGGTCTAGGTATTTACCTTCTTACCGGTTTCTACATAATAACTTAGTTACGTAAATGTCAAAACATTTAATATTTACTCCAAAGTTGTCACTTTTACCCATAAAAATGTTTCTAACGGAAGCTGAGAGAATCGAAATATTAATAATAGTAGGATGTGGAGATCGAAAGAGAACACAAATAGAAGTTTGTGAGTATTTTAATGATAAATATCCAAATAGAGAACACATAAATCAGGCAACTGTTTCCAAAATTGTTAAGAAGTATAATGAAGTTGGTCACGTTAAGGATAAACCTAGAAGTGGACGACCTAAAATTTCCGACGATGTCAAACTTGATATTCTAGTTTCGTTGGAAGAGAGACCACATTCGAGCACAAGAAGCATTTCTCAAAATGTTCAAAATATCCACGATTCAACGGTGGCAAAGTTCCTGAAAAAGGAAAAATGGCATGCATATAAATGTCAAGGAGTACAGGAACTTTTGGAAGGCGACCCTGACAGAAGGAATGAGTTCTGCGAAATTCTCATGGATAATTACTTGATTAACGATGCATTATTTCCGAGTAACATAATTTTTTCCGATGAGGCTACTTTTTTCTTGGATGGCATGGTAAATCGTCAAAATTGCCGGTATTGGTCCAGCGAAAATCCCCATTGGTTCCGAGAATTTCATACCCAGCGGCCGAGAAAAATTAATGTATGGGCAGGAATAATTCGGGATACTGTTATAGGACCCTATTTTTTTGAGGAAAATTTGACTGGCCAAAGATATTTGCAGTTTCTTGAAGAAGACCTCGCTCCAGCGTTGATTGCCCTATTTCCCGATCGGAACATTCCTGACTCACATGATACAACTATGTGGTTTCAGCAAGATGGTGCACCAGCCCACTATTCGGTCGAAGTCCGTAGATACCTGAATGAGTTATTTCATCATCATTGGATAGGTCGACGGGGTGAAATAGAGTGGCCTGCGAGGTCCCCCGACTTAACGCCATTGGACTTCTTTCTGTGGGGCTATATTAAGGAAAGGGTTTACAAAAATAAACCAGAAGATATTGATGTTCTCAAAACGCGTATAACAACAACCATAAGACAAATTACCCCAGAAATTGTACATAATGTACAGTTAGAATTTGTTGAGAGATTGGGACATTGTAGAGCCGTAAATGGACACCATTTTCAACACTTACTCAAATAATTTTTTAGATTGTTCACTGTATTACCAATTTCCTGTTAGAATTTTTTTTCTAGCCTAAGTATTTGTCATGGAAAACAAGCTTTAAAATTATACCTTGATTTTTATTGTGGGCCCTGTATTTCAATTCCTGTTGACTTTAGCCATACAATATGTTATATGAAACTTGTCTAGAGTTTAGAGAGGAATCTGAATATTGGAGAAAAAAAGGGGTGTTCTATTTGAAAAAGTGAAGTTGACACTTGCCTAGCGTTTTTGGGGCATCCGGTATAATATTGAAGAACGCCAAAAAATTTCAAAGAATAAAATAAAATCGACGGGTACGAGCGTTTTTCGAAAAAGTTTTGCGTTTTCAAGAAAAATCGATTATTCCAGACTTTATCAGCACCCTGTATATACAAAGGTATGATTGGCTTAATAAAAATAAGCTTTACCTTAATGTTGACAAATGTTGTGTTCTTCATTTTACCAGAAAAAAAGACTTGTTAATTATGAATACAGGATTAACGGAGAGGTGTTGCCCGGGGTTGCAGAGATGCGGGATTTTGGAGTGACTTTTGATGCTCAACTATCTCTAACTCATATAGATGAAATAACAAACAAAGCTCATAAAATGTTTGGTTTTGTAGTCCGAAACTGTAAACTATTTAGGGACACTAACTGTATCAGGATGTTGTATGTTTCTTATGTTAGGAGTATTTTAGAATACTGTTCAATAATATGGAATCCGTACTACAGACATAATAAATATAGTATCGAAAAGGTGCAAAATAAATTCTTAAGGTACATCTATTATAAGGAAATTGGACGTTATGGAAACATACCATCTCCGATCTTTTGAACATCGTAGAAATACCGCATCCATATTGTTTTTATAATAAACTAATAATAATTTAATAAGTGATCCAGATCTATTGGCCTATTTAAAATTCTGTGTACCTGTACATCGGACGAGAAATCCTTTGCTAATGTATGTTGATAACACTCGTACCAATTATTATGGTAACTCACCTATGATAGTAATAAGTTATATAATCGGATTCGAAGCGATTGTGATATTTTAAGTATGAGCCTGAATGATTTTAAGAAAAAACTACTGAACTGATTTAATTAAGAGAGCCTAAGCAGGTGGCGCATAAGAACCTTTTGCCGCAGGCAAGCTAGCCGGCTTCTGCGCACCACAGTCCATCCTCTCTGCGCGGAATAACTGTAGCCCATTATTGTTTTTATTCTTTTTCAGTATTTCAATAATTTTTACCATCAGCGGTATGCTCTAGGGGTATTCTCCATAATACCCCTAGCTCTCAATAAACTCTAGCGCCTTAACCTAAAGTCGTATCAATCTGTCACAAGGGGATGGAAATCTATATGAATCATTGCTTGATGATTCTCAGGCATTCCAAGAAGAACTAGTAACCGATGATGCGACTTACAACGCTGACTTTGATTACTCCTATAGTACACCGTCAAATTATAAGTGTTCTAAAATGGCAATATTATCAAAAGCCGGCTTAAGTAAGGAAGATCTAACTCCTCAAGAATTCGATATGTACAATTTTAATAGAAATATTATTTCCAAGCTTTCTAAATCAAAAACTTTAGTCAAAAATAAAAATGATGACCTTTGTGCTATTAGAAATCTTTATGAGGATGGTCGTTTTGAATACATAAAGAAAAACTTTGAACAGGCTAACCAAGACTTTATAAATTGTCATTTGCGAAATGCTAATACACACCCTAATGCTCGCCGATGGACTATAAAAGTTAAAGCCTTAGCCGTGTCAATCTATAAAAGAAGTCCTAGGCTGTACAGATTTCTGCAATATTTTTTCACCTTCGATGTATACGAATCTTAAAGTAATTTTATCCAGTTTTCCTGTAGAATCTGGCAGCTGGTTTAGAACATTTAAAGAAATAGGTTGATAAATTGGATGATTTAGATAGATGCTGCACTGTAAGATATGGGCACCTTTGATCGATCTAAAGAACGTGCCAATCACGTTTTAGAGTTTATGATAAGAGGATCCAGCGATCCTACAAAATGCCGAATGCATTTTATTTTACCAAAGCCACTGTGTCAAAGCAAATATATTAAAATAATTTACACGCATTACTCAGCTACAAGGGATAGGACTAAATATTGTAGCTAATTTGTAACCAAGGTCCTACTAATCAAAACGCTATTAGACTTTTAACAGGGAAGAATACTAATGATAAACCAAGCCCCTATAATTTTGTAGCTCGTCATTTAACATGTGATATAGAATTGTAACCTAATAAAATTGCTAAATTTAGTTATATTTTAAATGCATATAATATGGACAAAACTCAACGAACATGCATATGTTTAAACAAATTAGAAGATATTCATTTTAATACTATATAAAAATATAGCAGCATGTAAGTCTATTGTGGCAGCAGTAGACGAAAGTTTTTATTCAGGTGGTCATATAACAAGCCGAATTCTTACATACTGCTGAATTTGTTCACAGTTCGATTCTTTAAATAGTAAGTTCTATCTTTTGTAAGGAAAAAATTTTAGATGCGCCATATCTGATGAGTCTCCCAACCTAGGGGCTTGTTGTGATATGCTATCAAAATTATATGGTGGAAAATTAGGGATAAAGAGCGTGGAAAAATTAGGAACGATTCTCATTTCGTTCAAGGTTAGCAAGTTTTTATAAGGGCTGTAATGCTTCTTCCAATTTAAAGTAGCTCTAAAAACTTAGTTATTACTAATATATATGTATATATTAATTCTAATGGGACCGAAAGGTCAGAACAACTGGGAACTAACTTGAATGAATACCTTGACCCTAGTTTGGAGGATGCATCATTTATTGAAACCAATCTCGTTAATGCACATGTTGACGGTAATCTTCTTAAGGCCGTATTAGACTAGGCAATTTTTGTCTCTTGCGCCAGCAATGGCAATTATAATTGCAAGGATTCATGCGCAGTACACCGTCCTCGATCAGCTGACCCAATTACTGCTCGAATTGCGGGCGCAATACGAGAATGGGCTCCGTATTACAGTCGGCAATTCTACTCTACGCGCCATTAAAATGGCACGGATTCATGCGCAGTACACCGTTCCCGATCAGCTGTCTCGCATTGTCAGAAATGGGACAAGCGCCATTTTCATTGCCATTGCCGGCGCAATTCTGGGGGTACCAACTGCTGGGTCTGACTTTTGACCAGTGTTGCCAATCGGATAGTGATCGCTGGGATTTGTTTTTGTTTAGTGAATAAGTGAGATACAATAAGATTTGTTCGGATTTATGTTTTAAAAGTCGCACTTTCCTACTCTCAGCAATGTGAACGACAGAGAGCGTAATTTAGTTCTAGGAGGTTGGCAACAACACTGCTTTTGACAGAACAGCTGGAAACGTCAGAGACTTTATTCTCCTCCATTTTAGTTTCCTTGTGGTCTTCGTGTTGACGTATTTTCTTGTGTTTGATCGATCGGCTTTCTTATATTCTTTTTGATACCGACTAAACGATTATTTCAGAAGAAATGAGTTGTACAAAAGGGTAAGCACTTACCTACGATTAATAACAATTTATGTTACGAAAGATCAATATATAATTCAATAATGTAATTTTATTATAATACAATATGCATATCTATGTGTACTTTCAGCACCCATCAATTTACGTGGTCCCGAGAAGCGACTACTGCCCTAATTAATGCTTACGAGAAGCATCCCGTTTTATATGTTCCGACCCTGCCAGAATACCATAACAAAAATAGAAGAAATGATGCCTTAAAGGCCGTAACAGAGGAGTTCAATACATCTACATTTACCAATTTAGCCATAAAAGATATTCAAAAAAAAAATGATGGCATACGAACACAATATTTGAACGAACTGCAGAAAATGAAGAAGAGTGAAGCTTCAGGGGCTTCAACAGACGAACTGTACCAACCACGACTGTGGTGTTTCGATCTCCTGCAGTTTCTCAGGCAAGGCTTAGTGATTGTTTCTCCAGGAACATCGAACATGCCAGCTGAGTTGGCATCAGAAGGAGAAGCAGTAATGCAGGAGATGGAAGAACAGCAGGTAAGTTTAGGGATCATGAATACAAATTGTTGTCCATAATAAAGCCACAGTACTACAATGAAAGTAGTGTACTAAACCAATTAAAACCATGTAATATATATATTTACATATTACAAGAAATATGCGAGTATGAATTTTAATGAAGTTGAGTGCTGAATGATGTGATTTTATTTTAGCTGGAAAGTGAAGTAATCTTTGAGGGAGAAGTTGATGACATCAGTAATGTAGACTTTGCTGTCGCCATCAGCATCTACATCTAGTAGATCAGAGTCTCGAGGTGACATAGGAGGCCCTGCACGCAAAAAGAGGAAGAGGAAGGGTGGCGAGAAAGCAGATAAAAGTCACGAGCTCCTTGAAAGGGCAATAGTAACATTGCAGTACAGTAAGGATCCTTACATAATATTACTTACTAATTTTAGGACTTCACTTAAGTTATATGTTTACTTTTACTTGGATACATCCGTTAATATATTATTATTCAATAGTAATAATAGTAGTAAATTGTTCTATTGCTATAAAAATTTGTTATATTTCGCTACCATTTCTAATTATCAGATGGAATTCTTCATCAAACACAGGTTCAGTTCAGTTTGTAATATAAAATGTATTCTTGCAGGACAGTTGAAGCCGAGCTCAATAAGATTCCTGATGAGGAGATCCTCGATACTGTGAAACAGAAAATCATGGAGGCAATACTTGAAGGGAAACGCTTACTGCGCCAGCGATCTCGCGCCTCAGCGTTATGATTTATGTATGTAGTCAACATAATAAACAATGTTTTTGAGAAAAAATTAATTTATTATATTATTATACCCTAATTCCTAATTGTTTACAATCAATTTATGCCAATTATAAATGTCAGTCATAACAATTGAACGAAATATGACTAGCCTTGTTACAATGACATGGATATTAATTATCAAGTAATAATTGTAGAGTGGCGGGGCTAATTAATCAATCTAAGTGCCAAAATCCCGGAATTACAGATTTTTCCACCAAAGGTATCTATGAACCAAGGCCAATGCAGCGATATATGATTTAAGTGCCGATGCGCTATACTTTTCGTTCTGTTAGCCGTCAAAGTTGGTTAAGCTGCTAAGTGCCTGATGTTGTTGCACGGCTAATAGATCTAAGTGCGAATGATAAACAAAAACGTGTCGAATCTCGTCAGACTGTAATAGTCTGTATACCGATACTGTTCGTGGTTGTTAACATCAGTTTGTGTGGTTATAAAAAATATTTATTTTGCTAATATGGATGAGAGGGCTTTTGGAAGAGAAAATACACAAAAAAAAATGTAAAAGAAAAGTGGAGAGTGAGGCCAGGGTGAGCGGAAGTGAATACGTGACTAGCAAAAGTAAGAAAAACAAACCTGCTAGACGACTACCAACGAATGTGGTAAGTGTGAACTCAATTATTATATTTTTTCAATTCATTCCTTTTTTTATGAATTATAATAATATTATTAGAATCTTGCTGCGTTAATGAATAGAATTGCCTGAGAATTGTCTGAATGTTTTGATTTTGTTTGAAAATTAATTGTTGGGAAACATGCAAGCAGGGCCGGACTGGGCCGCCGGGCGATCGGGCTGTCGCCCCGTTGGCCTGGTTCATTTTTGGCCCGCTGGCCTGAGCCAGTGAGCCTGGTTGAATTAGTTTTTTGAATTATTTTCATATATTTTTTATTTATCTTCGATTTGAAAATTACATTTTGTGTCGTTTTTATAACTGATTTTAGGTTAGGCGTAAACGCAGATTATTTTTTCTTAGTTGTTACGAATATTTTTTTAACTGTGATTTATTTTGTTTAAATTGTTTACTTAGCTTATGAATGAATGTGTGTTTTTATATGTTCCGTCTGCCGGTAATATATGCAAATTTTTTAACAAAAAAGGACCCAAAGTCATATTTACCTTTATTACTTTAAATAGATGTTAAAATTAGTATTGTAAGTAATGAATCTACAGTTTTATTATTTGTAATAATCGTAAGTACTTACCGACTCAGACACCCTGTAGAATATGATATATTAAAATAAATAATTTTTTTAATTATATTGAAATACATTTTTTTCTTTATTAGGGTTTAAATACAAAATGGACAATTGCAAAGACATAGATGTAAAAAACAAAACTAAAAGAAAAGGTGGAGCAGAAAGGGAAAGAGAAAAGCAAAAAAGACTTTTAGAAAAAAGTGCTGAAACTTGTCATAAAATATCAGACTTATTTTCTAATAAAAAAAAGAAATTGGAGTTGGAAAACATTCAAGAAAATGAAAATCAAGCCCAAACTAAACAAACTGATTTCGCTATTATTCCGGTTGAAACAGGATTAGCAGTAGAAGTTCAAGTGAATACAGAAAATGAAAATATAAGTACAGTAGCTCCTGTACATGTGATAGTAGCTTCTGTCGAGCAAGTTGCAAGTATGAACGAGAGACAAGATACTGAGGGAACAACTATTGACAAGGAGTTTTTCTTCAGAAAACCATCCAACAACGACGAGTTAGAATTATTTTTAAATGGTCATCCATTGCAACCTATTGACAGCGTAAAAACTAGTTACAACATAAAATCCATGTATTTCCGAAAATCTGGCTCGAAGAGAACGTGGTTAAGTTTTAATACATCGAAAAATATGTTTCATTGTTGGGTATGCTTGGGATTCTGTAATGAAACCGTAAATAATACATTCGTTAATGGAATTAATTCTTCTGTAACAGTAAAACACATTTACACTAGGCTAGAAGAGCATGAATCAACTAAGGCACATGTACTCAGCACTGAAGCTTACTTATTACACAAAAATAATAAAAACGTGCATAGTTTGTTGTTTTCAAGTGCTGTTGCAGAAAAAAAGGCTAAAATAGAAAACAACAAACAAGTACTTAAACGATTGATTGAAACAATTAAATTAATTGGAAAACGTGGTTTAAGTTATAGAGGTGGCAGTCAAAACGAAGCAGCTTAGTAGATGAGGCCTTACTTGAGCGTGGGAACTTTTTTTTGGGGTGTGAACATAGGTACAGATTGGCGCGTGCCATGTCAAATGTTGTGGCACTAACTATCAGGGGCACCAACTACATGGGTTGTACACTAGGCCCTATCTACATATGATCTACCGGTGCCTAACGCTCCTCTGTGACAGGGGCGAAGCCCTACCTCTAGGGCCGGGGGCCCCATGACTGTCCTACCTCTAGAACCGGGTCCCCAAATGATGACGTCACTGCTAGTCACGTGATCCATGATGTCGTCGGCGTCAATTTCCTGAAAAAAAGTTTGTGCCGTGTCTACAAGGCTCGAACTGCCGTCCTCTAGATTACTAATCATAGAAACTACCTCTGGAACCACCAGAGATTGTGGGAAAAACTGCAGACTAGTTATATGGATGATTAATATAAAAACGATAAATGACGATAGAATGGTGACCGTTAATATAAAATAATGATGCTGCTAGATAAGTATTTGCTTTACTCCTTATCAGTAGGCAACCACATATATATTGTAATAGTGTCAAGAACACATTAAATATTAATGGTGAGTAGAGATAGATAGGGTGTTCTGCATCAATTTACTCACACCTACTGCGCATGCCTGTCATGTGTCATCTGTCATGTGTCATCTGTCATGTGTCATCTATCATGGCTCTAACTACCAGTGGTCCTAACTACCAGTGGCCCTAACTACCAGCGGCCCTAACTACCAGTGGTCATAACTATCAGTGGCCCTAAATACCATGGGATACTAACTACATAGGCACTAAATACTATGGGCGCTACTTGGGCGCGAGCTTCCGGGATTCGCGTCTAGCGCGCGTGACACACGACCCGCCAGGTACCCCCTTTGAGGGGCCCAAAGTCGCGGGGGTGCCCCACCTGATCTCGAGGGGGCCCACTAGGCTACCCCATCTGATGACGTCGATGGTCCCAGTGTAATATTAATCCTGAAAAAAAGTTTTCCATCTGCCAGGCTCGAACCACAGACCTCTAGATTACTAATCATAGAAATTATCTCTGAGCTATCAGGGATTGTTCAGAAAACCCGCAAACTAATGATAGATATGGACACGTGGGGACAAGCATTAAAACTACTAAGTTACAAGACGGCATTTATTTCACAATATTACACATTAAATAGTAATGGGGCCTGTTAATAATATTAAATGGATATAAAAACTACTAAAAATAATAAACTATTACTAATAAGTGCCAACAATATACAGTTATTAACAAACGCCCTCAGTACATGAGCGCAATAATATATAGAAAACACCTGTTAAAGGTAAATAAAATATATGATACAATGTATAGAATATCGTATTATCGTAGGGGCGCTAAAGCAGTACCGTATAAAATAAAATTTGTAAACAGTTTCATACAGAAATAGCTAAAAAGTATAATAAATGGTCATAAACCCTTATTAGGTAAATCAACAGCAACGTCTTATTAGGAAAAAACCAGACAAGGCACAAAATATATACAAAACTATAACAAAAAAAGTGGTTGATATGCAGTCATATAATTTATTAATATACTATTAAGGTAGCGAGCCGTAGGTGAGATAGGGCATGCAATAAAGCGCAAATGGAACAGCTACCTATGTTACGCGGTAACTGTTTCACATACACATAGCGCAGGGCCTATAAATTCTATTTACTACTCCTGGATATGTATTATGTAATTAAAGTTAACAATAGGACTATTGTCGAGGTGAGAATTGACGATGTAATACATCACACACGAGATAACGAGCTCTTAAACACGGTAGATACTTCATGTGCGATATAATAGACACCTCTACTGCTAAGTACGGGCCTGCAACTAAAATAGATTTAAAAATACATCGATTGGTGGGGACAATATAATACACACTCTTTCTGCTAAGTACGGACCTGTAACTAAAATAGAATTGTGAAAAAATATAAACATATGCACCGTTAATAAATCGGCAAGCCAGGAAGCGCCATAGTAAATATTCAACGGTGTCAATACTCATAGGAAAGATAACTGCAGCGACCTTGCAACTAGTTTTTAAATTGCTGAATAATATTAAAAAGCAAACGACTTAACGCCGTTTAAAAACGCAAAAACATTAGATACATAAATTATAAAAAATATGCAGTCATTGTTACAACGTACATCATTAAAAGAATTTAAATATTAAAAACATATTTTATGAATAATACCCTTAGATATTATATAATTACCCGCCAGCGAACAAAAGGTGCTGCTAAATCAGAACACAATAACAAAAAAACCCTCGAGGATGTACAGACCATATACTGCAGTAATCATATAAAGTAATACACCCCAAATTTCTTCTCACTCCTTACCGACTTGAAACAAGCGGGCATATGGGTTCTTTTTTTACATCATATTCTTATTTTTGGCATTTTTTATACAGCACAACAGCTGTAGTATTTTGAATTATTTTGTATAATGTTTTGGCTCTTTTGCGCTTTAGCAGATGATATTCTTGGCATCTTTTATATAGTATACAACAGGTCTTTTACAGGATTAAAATATATATACAGAGCGCGGTAGAAGTAAAAGGAATCAAAAAATCAAAAAAATCCGCAAAATCGCGGCTTAAAAATAATGGGTAGATATGATGTGGGCATGCACGAGGTGGTGTGGGTTTCTATGAACCAACAGAACGCCCCCCACCCAACCCAATGTTATAAATATGCGGTCAGAGCTACGGCTTGCCTATTGTTGTGTGTATTTGCCAAAGTTACAGGTATGTTACATATATTGTTTATAATATTCACCAACCCCGCATCATGCACATAGTATACCGAGGTTCTATAATAGTCCAATAGGTCTATGTATTAAATTCATAAAATCAAGGATGATGTGGATACAACGAGCCACAGGCGAATAAGATATAATAATCACAACTAAAATATATACAGGTTTCTATTTTACTACTACAGGGTATGTATTATGTAATTAAAACTAAAATAGGACGATGTGACTATTAACGAACAGCATGCGAGAACTGGCGATGGTATGTAATACATCAAACATGATATATTAAACACGATCAATACTTCATGTGCAATATAATCACGCCTTCACACATTCCGCTAAAGTGCGGATCTGTAACTGAAATAGACTTAATCATGAAATAACAAATAAACATATACACCTTTAATAAGGAACCGGTATCAATAAATCACGAGCCGGTGCATTAACATATTAAACAGTGGATTATATAGAGGCAGCCATGTGGAGTTCTTATTAATTTTTCCGATATTGTTTTCTCTGTAAAGGTTCAGGTATCGGGGCACAAAAACTGCAAATTAATATGTAGCCATTTTCTATGAACCGACAGAACGGTCAAAGCCAAGGACACGGTTTGCTAAATAAACATATCAAGAGGCGTGTTTATGGTAATTCAGAACACCAGTATTTAACTTAACAGTAGTTTTGCAAGTTCAACAATAACAAGGTTTTCATTAATGATTGTAGTACTTTAAACTTGGGATATTAGAGCTTCTGTGACCATCCCAGTTCATTAAACGCTGGAATATGTTCTAATGTTTTCCATGGTCTCCCATAGACACAGTTATTAAATAATTTCCATAAATTCTTCTCAAAATCGTTTTTAGCGGCCTGGCGTAAGCCCGTATTTAAATCAATGTACGATTTTAACCAGGGAGATTGATTAAACGACAACACCCGGTGTATTTTCACCAGTTTAACACCCATCGCCAATACCTGCTTCAAGTTCCGGCAGTGGATTACGTATTCTGACTTATTATACAACTTTGCCAATAGTTTAACATTTTTTACATAGGGTGATATATCGCGATTTAGACTAACATAATAATATATAAAAATGATAGCAAGCAGAGGTATTATACAACAAACCCACCACACATAATACCTATTAAACATATTTAAATCTATAAGGCAATAATATTATGTAGAACCACATTAATATATTCAATATTATAGGTATTAAAGATAGGCAACTAATTAAACTGTAAACTAATATACATTAAAACAAGGCTAGCACAAACATTACGCAGACGAACTGGATATTCATACTTGCAATAATCACAGATACGAAAAAGTCTCTCTAGAAATCTGAAATCTACATAACAAATACCCCATAAAACCAGATACAATCGAACAAAAACCAAGCAAAAATAACGATGTAAGGATCAAGACGATTTAGCGAATAAAAAGGCGTTATACAAAAACATGAAAAAATAATATCACTACTATAACAAGATTATATTACACAGATCATTAAGGTGAACAAACCCGAGCATGCTATGTCAGGGTACCATTCCACATCACAAGGTATGTAGTAAATCCATAAATAAAATCAAGGATGAGGCGGGATACAACCGAGCCACAGGTGAGCAAGATATAATAACCAAAAAATACAACTAAAATATGCAGGATTCTATTTACTACTACTGGGATTGTATTTAAACCAGAATTAGATTATCTGTTAGTTTCTTTAGAAATATCCTGATAATACATTAAAGGCAAAACTGGGTAATTTACATGTTTTTAATGTTATTTTTGTTTTATTTAGTATAAATCCTGTGGTGGAAGATAGATGGTTGGAGAATTTAAATATTATTATTTTTAATTATAAGCTGTTTTTGATAAAACATATTTTAAAAATCATTTATTTAAAAATCATTTATTTTTTTATAATATAAATATGCTTTAAACAATACATATCCTAATATAGATATAAATAATATAAAAAATATAATTAATAAAACTATACATGTATTCAAATTACATTCTTCTCGATTTTCTATACAGCTCTATCCATTTTTCTCTAATGTTACAGTGCTGCTATTGAAATAATATAATCTCAGCTTATATTTTACAAAGGATTACTTATTTATGTTATCAAAAATGATAAGATGTAAGCCTTTGATTATATTTATTCTCTTCCATGATGAAGGCCAAGTGTCATTATTTTCATTATTAAACGATGAATATATAAATGCTTTTTTGAACTCTTGGTGTGAACAAAGCAAGTATAAAGTATTGTTAAAACTCCAACAGGTAGTGAAGTCATTTTTAAAAATAAAAATATTTTATATTTTTTCAGGTGTGTAAATCAAAAAACAGAATTATAACAGAATTTCATACATCTCAAAACAGAATTATTCTTTTGCAAATTCATCTTTCATACATCTCAAAACAGAATTATTCTTAGTTATTGTTATATATATTATTTTCACTATAAGTTGATGTAACAAATTTTTATAAGTTTTGGTAAATTTTTTGTTTCATCTCGTTACATTAAACTATCTGTGTTAGTGTATAATAATAAAATTGTTTTTATCATCATATTTACTACAAACATAGTAAAAATTTAAAAATTGCAGCCAAAAAATACAACTAAAATATGCAGGATTCTATTTACTACTACTGGGATTGTATTTAAACCAGAATTAGATTATCTGTTAGTTTCTTTAGAAATATCCTGATAATACATTAAAGGCAAAACTGGGTAATTTACATGTTTTTAATGTTATTTTTGTTTTATTTAGTATAAATCCTGTGGTGGAAGATAGATGGTTGGAGAATTTAAATATTATTATTTTTAATTATAAGCTGTTTTTGATAAAACATATTTTAAAAATCATTTATTTAAAAATCATTTATTTTTTTATAATATAAATATGCTTTAAACAATACATATCCTAATATAGATATAAATAATATAAAAAATATAATTAATAAAACTATACATGTATTCAAATTACATTCTTCTCGATTTTCTATACAGCTCTATCCATTTTTCTCTAATGCTACAGTGCTGCTATTGAAATAATATAATCTCAGCTTATATTTTACAAAGGATTACTTATTTATGTTATCAAAAATGATAAGATGTAAGCCTTTGATTATATTTATTCTCTTCCATGATGAAGGCCAAGTGTCATTATTTTCATTATTAAACGATGAATATATAAATGCTTTTTTGAACTCTAGGTGTGAACAAAGCAAGTATAAAGTATTGTTAAAACTACAACAGGTAGTGAAGTCATTTTTAAAAATAAAAATATTTTATATTTTTTCAGTGTGTAAATCAAAAAACAGAATTATAACAGAATTTCATACATCTCAAAACAGAATTATTCTTTTGCAAATTCATCTTTCATACATCTCAAAACAGAATTATTCTTAGTTATTGTTATATATATTATTTTCACTATAAGTTGATGTAACAAATTTTTCTAAGTTTTGGTAAATTTTTTGTTTCATCTCGTTACATTAAACTATCTGTGTTAGTGTATAATAATAAAATTGTTTTTATCATCATATTTACTACAAACATAGTAAAAATTTAAAAATTGCAGCTGTGGATACTTCCAAGACAAAAAAACCAACATAAACAGGGCTATTATAAGGCACTTTCCCTTTTCCATTTGTATTGCAACAAAATTTTCATTAAGCACTGTACGTTTTTAAATTTGGGGTTTTGCATTCAATGTTCTTTATTTAGATTATATTTGTTTTATGATAATCTCTAAATGTAATATTTTTCCAAAGCCCAACCTGAGCCGGGGTCAGCAAATTTTGACATTTTCTCTTTTATTTTGAATAAAACTTCTTATAAATTCCACGTAAATCTGTTGATGACATAGGCTTATTTCTAGTATTACTTGATTTTGCCTCTATTTTTCTTTTGTTTGTAAACTATATTAACCAAATAATTCCACATTAATCTTTAGACATCTATGTTTAACTATTTGTTCAGAAATTAAACGTACAAACTTTTGGTTCAACTTTATCCAAAACTTTATCAGTGTATACATACTTCTTTGATTATAGGAGTATATAAGACACAATTTTGGTTTTAAACGAAGTTAAGTTTCACGTTATCATCACTTTTAAGAATGTTTGTTTCGGGTTCTTCTGTTTCTAAGTTTTAGGCACATCACATAGTTGAGACTCTTTTATGGATTAGAATAGTGAATTCCCATATGTGTTTCTTTCTGTGCATTCCTAGGATCTTTTTTTATGTTTGAAATATGAATTCTTTGGTAAAAATAGGCGTATTTGTATATATTTAGATGAACTAAGACGTCCTTTTGATCGTTTTCCTATTGTATGTGCAATAGTTGGCAATAATATTTGTTTATTGGTATTTAAATCCTTTGCAGTATTTTTATAGGATGACTCATGAATAGTAAATGCCCTTTAGTTAACTGAAATTCTTCCCCAACAACACCAAGTATGATGTTGATAACAGTATTGGCTGAGAAGAAACAAATCATTATCACTTCTAAATCCGTACAATACAGGGTGTTCAAGAGACCGTTCAAAGTATATCATGACACAAGGCAACACAACTCAAAACGGGTATTTTTATTCAACAAATCCGGTTTATTACCCTATTTTGTTAGTACCAAAACACTATAACGAAATATATAGGATTAAAATCAAATTCGCAGAGAATAACCATACAATTGAAATACATTGCTTTATGAGAGATACTTAAACATGTTAAATTAAAAAGCCAGATTATTTAAAACTGTCGTGGGAGATGTGGAGAATTCTAAGGCCCTGAACTCTAACGTTTCGAAACAGTAGACATGTAATAGGTGTTCTAGTTATCGTATAGAGTTTCTTCAGCATTATGTCATGACCTTTACAGTCTTAATAACTTGATGCTTAACATCGAATCTGTATAAGTTAGGATCTTAATAACAGCTAAACAGGGTTTAATAACCCTGTTTTTAACCCAATAACAGCTAAACAGGGCTAATAACCCTGGTTTTTAACCCAATAACAGCTAAACAGGGTTTAATAACCCTGTTTTTAACCCAATAACAGCTAAACAGGGTTTAATAACCCTGTTTTTAACCCAATAACAGCTAAACAGGGTTTAATAACCCTGTTTTTAACCCAATAACAGCTAAACAGGGTTTAATAACCCTGTTTTTAACCCAATAACAGCTAAACAGGGTTAAAAACTTAAACTTAAACTTAAGTTAATAACAGCTAAACAGGGTTAAAAACTTAAACTTAAGTTTTTAACCCTGTTTAGCTGTTATTGGGTTAAAAACAGGGTTATTAAACCCTGTTTAGCTGTTATTGGGTTAAAAACAGGGTTATTAAACCCTGTTTAGCTGTTATTGGGTTAAAAACAGGGTTATTAAACCCTGTTTAGCTGTTATTGGGTTAAAAACCAGGGTTATTAGCCCTGTTTAGCTGTTATTGGGTTAAAAACAGGGTTATTAAACCCTGTTTAGCTGTTATTAAGATCCTAACTTATACAGATTCGATGTTAAGCATCAAGTTATTAAGACTGTAAAGGTCATGACATAATGCTGAAGAAACTCTATACGATAACTAGAACACCTATTACATGTCTACTGTTTCGAAACGTTAGAGTTCAGGGCCTTAGAATTCTCCACATCTCCCACGAAAGTTTTAAATAATCTGGCTTTTTAATTTAACATGTTTAAGTATCTCTCATAAAGCAATGTATTTCAATTGTATGGTTATTCTCTGCGAATTTGATTTTAATCCTATATATTTCGTTATAGTGTTTTGGTACTAACAAAATAGGGTAATAAACCGGATTTGTTGAATAAAAATACCCGTTTTGAGTTGTGTTGCCTTGTGTCATGATATACTTTGAACGGTCTCTTGAACACCCTGTATTGTACGGATTTAGAAGTGATAATGATTTGTTTCTTCTCAGCCAATACTGTTATCAACATCATACTTGGTGTTGTTGGGGAAGAATTTCAGTTAACTAAAGGGCATTTACTATTCATGAGTCATCCTATAAAAATACTGCAAAGGATTTAAATACCAATAAACAAATATTATTGCCAACTATTGCACATACAATAGGAAAACGATCAAAAGGACGTCTTAGTTCATCTAAATATATACAAATACGCCTATTTTTACCAAAGAATTCATATTTCAAACATAAAAAAAGATCCTAGGAATGCACAGAAAGAAACACATATGGGAATTCACTATTCTAATCCATAAAAGAGTCTCAACTATGTGATGTGCCTAAAACTTAGAAACAGAAGAACCCGAAACAAACATACTTAAAAGTGATGATAACGTGAAACTTAACTTCGTTTAAAACCAAAATTGTGTCTTATATACTCCTATAATCAAAGAAGTATGTATACACTGATAAAGTTTTGGATAAAGTTGAACCAAAAGTTTGTACGTTTAATTTCTGAACAAATAGTTAAACATAGATGTCTAAAGATTAATGTGGAATTATTTGGTTAATATAGTTTACAAACAAAAGAAAAATAGAGGCAAAATCAAGTAATACTAGAAATAAGCCTATGTCATCAACAGATTTACGTGGAATTTATAAGAAGTTTTATTCAAAATAAAAGAGAAAATGTCAAAATTTGCTGACCCCGGCTCAGGTTGGGCTTTGGAAAAATATTACATTTAGAGATTATCATAAAACAAATATAATCTAAATAAAGAACATTGAATGCAAAACCCCAAATTTAAAAACGTACAGTGCTTAATGAAAATTTTGTTGCAATACAAATGGAAAAGGGAAAGTGCCTTATAATAGCCCTGTTTATGTTGGTTTTTTTGTCTTGGAAGTATCCACAGCTGCAATTTTTAAATTTTTACTATGTTTGTAGTAAATATGATGATAAAAACAATTTTATTATTATACACTAACACAGATAGTTTAATGTAACGAGATGAAACAAAAAATTTACCAAAACTTAGAAAAATTTGTTACATCAACTTATAGTGAAAATAATATATATAACAATAACTAAGAATAATTCTGTTTTGAGATGTATGAAAGATGAATTTGCAAAAGAATAATTCTGTTTTGAGATGTATGAAATTCTGTTATAATTCTGTTTTTTGATTTACACACTGAAAAAATATAAAATATTTTTATTTTTAAAAATGACTTCACTACCTGTTGGAGTTTTAACAATACTTTATACTTGCTTTGTTCACACCTAGAGTTCAAAAAAGCATTTATATATTCATCGTTTAATAATGAAAATAATGACACTTGGCCTTCATCATGGAAGAGAATAAATATAATCAAAGGCTTACATCTTATCATTTTTGATAACATAAATAAGTAATCCTTTGTAAAATATAAGCTGAGATTATATTATTTCAATAGCAGCACTGTAGCATTAGAGAAAAATGGATAGAGCTGTATAGAAAATCGAGAAGAATGTAATTTGAATACATGTATAGTTTTATTAATTATATTTTTTATATTATTTATATCTATATTAGGATATGTATTGTTTAAAGCATATTTATATTATAAAAAAATAAATGATTTTTAAATAAATGATTTTTAAAATATGTTTTATCAAAAACAGCTTATAATTAAAAATAATAATATTTAAATTCTCCAACCATCTATCTTCCACCACAGGATTTATACTAAATAAAACAAAAATAACATTAAAAACATGTAAATTACCCAGTTTTGCCTTTAATGTATTATCAGGATATTTCTAAAGAAACTAACAGATAATCTAATTCTGGTTTAAATACAATCCCAGTAGTAGTAAATAGAATCCTGCATATTTTAGTTGTATTTTTTGGCTGCAATTTTTAAATTTTTACTATGTTTGTAGTAAATATGATGATAAAAACAATTTTATTATTATACACTAACACAGATAGTTTAATGTAACGAGATGAAACAAAAAATTTACCAAAACTTAGAAAAAATTGTTACATCAACTTATAGTGAAAATAATATATATAACAATAACTAAGAATAATTCTGTTTTGAGATGTATGAAAGATGAATTTGCAAAAGAATAATTCTGTTTTGAGATGTATGAAATTCTGTTATAATTCTGTTTTTTGATTTACACACCTGAAAAAATATAAAATATTTTTATTTTTAAAAATGACTTCACTACCTGTTGGAGTTTTAACAATACTTTATACTTGCTTTGTTCACACCAAGAGTTCAAAAAAGCATTTATATATTCATCGTTTAATAATGAAAATAATGACACTTGGCCTTCATCATGGAAGAGAATAAATATAATCAAAGGCTTACATCTTATCATTTTTGATAACATAAATAAGTAATCCTTTGTAAAATATAAGCTGAGATTATATTATTTCAATAGCAGCACTGTAACATTAGAGAAAAATGGATAGAGCTGTATAGAAAATCGAGAAGAATGTAATTTGAATACATGTATAGTTTTATTAATTATATTTTTTATATTATTTATATCTATATTAGGATATGTATTGTTTAAAGCATATTTATATTATAAAAAAATAAATGATTTTTAAATAAATGATTTTTAAAATATGTTTTATCAAAAACAGCTTATAATTAAAAATAATAATATTTAAATTCTCCAACCATCTATCTTCCACCACAGGATTTATACTAAATAAAACAAAAATAACATTAAAAACATGTAAATTACCCAGTTTTGCCTTTAATGTATTATCAGGATATTTCTAAAGAAACTAACAGATAATCTAATTCTGGTTTAAATACAATCCCAGTAGTAGTAAATAGAATCCTGCATATTTTAGTTGTATTTTTTGGTTATTATATCTTGCTCACCTGTGGCTCGGTTGTATCCCGCCTCATCCTTGATTTTATTTATGGATTTACTACATACCTTGTGATGTGGAATGGTACCCTGACATAGCATGCTCGGGTTTGTTCACCTTAATGATCTGTGTAATATAATCTTGTTATAGTAGTGATATTATTTTTTCATGTTTTTGTATAACGCCTTTTTATTCGCTAAATCGTCTTGATCCTTACATCGTTATTTTTGCTTGGTTTTTGTTCGATTGTATCTGGTTTTATGGGGTATTTGTTATGTAGATTTCAGATTTCTAGAGAGACTTTTTCGTATCTGTGATTATTGCAAGTATGAATATCCAGTTCGTCTGCGTAATGTTTGTGCTAGCCTTGTTTTAATGTATATTAGTTTACAGTTTAATTAGTTGCCTATCTTTAATACCTATAATATTGAATATATTAATGTGGTTCTACATAATATTATTGCCTTATAGATTTAAATATGTTTAATAGGTATTATGTGTGGTGGGTTTGTTGTATAATACCTCTGCTTGCTATCATTTTTATATATTATTATGTTAGTCTAAATCGCGATATATCACCCTATGTAAAAAATGTTAAACTATTGGCAAAGTTGTATAATAAGTCAGAATACGTAATCCACTGCCGGAACTTGAAGCAGGTATTGGCGATGGGTGTTAAACTGGTGAAAATACACCGGGTGTTGTCGTTTAATCAATCTCCCTGGTTAAAATCGTACATTGATTTAAATACGGGCTTACGCCAGGCCGCTAAAAACGATTTTGAGAAGAATTTATGGAAATTATTTAATAACTGTGTCTATGGGAGACCATGGAAAACATTAGAACATATTCCAGCGTTTAATGAACTGGGATGGTCACAGAAGCTCTAATATCCCAAGTTTAAAGTACTACAATCATTAATGAAAACCTTGTTATTGTTGAACTTGCAAAACTACTGTTAAGTTAAATACTGGTGTTCTGAATTACCATAAACACGCCTCTTGATATGTTTATTTAGCAAACCGTGTCCTTGGCTTTGACCGTTCTGTCGGTTCATAGAAAATGGCTACATATTAATTTGCAGTTTTTGTGCCCCGATACCTGAACCTTTACAGAGAAAACAATATCGGAAAAATTAATAAGAACTCCACATGGCTGCCTCTATATAATCCACTGTTTAATATGTTAATGCACCGGCTCGTGATTTATTGATACCGGTTCCTTATTAAAGGTGTATATGTTTATTTGTTATTTCATGATTAAGTCTATTTCAGTTACAGATCCGCACTTTAGCGGAATGTGTGAAGGCGTGATTATATTGCACATGAAGTATTGATCGTGTTTAATATATCATGTTTGATGTATTACATACCATCGCCAGTTCTCGCATGCTGTTCGTTAATAGTCACATCGTCCTATTTTAGTTTTAATTACATAATACATACCCTGTAGTAGTAAAATAGAAACCTGTATATATTTTAGTTGTGATTATTATATCTTATTCGCCTGTGGCTCGTTGTATCCACATCATCCTTGATTTTATGAATTTAATACATAGACCTATTGGACTATTATAGAACCTCGGTATACTATGTGCATGATGCGGGGTTGGTGAATATTATAAACAATATATGTAACATACCTGTAACTTTGGCAAATACACACAACAATAGGCAAGCCGTAGCTCTGACCGCATATTTATAACATTGGGTTGGGTGGGGGGCGTTCTGTTGGTTCATAGAAACCCACACCACCTCGTGCATGCCCACATCATATCTACCCATTATTTTTAAGCCGCGATTTTGCGGATTTTTTTGATTTTTTGATTCCTTTTACTTCTACCGCGCTCTGTATATATATTTTAATCCTGTAAAAGACCTGTTGTATACTATATAAAAGATGCCAAGAATATCATCTGCTAAAGCGCAAAAGAGCCAAAACATTATACAAAATAATTCAAAATACTACAGCTGTTGTGCTGTATAAAAAATGCCAAAAATAAGAATATGATGTAAAAAAAGAACCCATATGCCCGCTTGTTTCAAGTCGGTAAGGAGTGAGAAGAAATTTGGGGTGTATTACTTTATATGATTACTGCAGTATATGGTCTGTACATCCTCGAGGGTTTTTTTGTTATTGTGTTCTGATTTAGCAGCACCTTTTGTTCGCTGGCGGGTAATTATATAATATCTAAGGGTATTATTCATAAAATATGTTTTTAATATTTAAATTCTTTTAATGATGTACGTTGTAACAATGACTGCATATTTTTTATAATTTATGTATCTAATGTTTTTGCGTTTTTAAACGGCGTTAAGTCGTTTGCTTTTTAATATTATTCAGCAATTTAAAAACTAGTTGCAAGGTCGCTGCAGTTATCTTTCCTATGAGTATTGACACCGTTGAATATTTACTATGGCGCTTCCTGGCTTGCCGATTTATTAACGGTGCATATGTTTATATTTTTTCACAATTCTATTTTAGTTACAGGTCCGTACTTAGCAGAAAGAGTGTGTATTATATTGTCCCCACCAATCGATGTATTTTTAAATCTATTTTAGTTGCAGGCCCGTACTTAGCAGTAGAGGTGTCTATTATATCGCACATGAAGTATCTACCGTGTTTAAGAGCTCGTTATCTCGTGTGTGATGTATTACATCGTCAATTCTCACCTCGACAATAGTCCTATTGTTAACTTTAATTACATAATACATATCCAGGAGTAGTAAATAGAATTTATAGGCCCTGCGCTATGTGTATGTGAAACAGTTACCGCGTAACATAGGTAGCTGTTCCATTTGCGCTTTATTGCATGCCCTATCTCACCTACGGCTCGCTACCTTAATAGTATATTAATAAATTATATGACTGCATATCAACCACTTTTTTTGTTATAGTTTTGTATATATTTTGTGCCTTGTCTGGTTTTTTCCTAATAAGACGTTGCTGTTGATTTACCTAATAAGGGTTTATGACCATTTATTATACTTTTTAGCTATTTCTGTATGAAACTGTTTACAAATTTTATTTTATACGGTACTGCTTTAGCGCCCCTACGATAATACGATATTCTATACATTGTATCATATATTTTATTTACCTTTAACAGGTGTTTTCTATATATTATTGCGCTCATGTACTGAGGGCGTTTGTTAATAACTGTATATTGTTGGCACTTATTAGTAATAGTTTATTATTTTTAGTAGTTTTTATATCCATTTAATATTATTAACAGGCCCCATTACTATTTAATGTGTAATATTGTGAAATAAATGCCGTCTTGTAACTTAGTAGTTTTAATGCTTGTCCCCACGTGTCCATATCTATCATTAGTTTGCGGGTTTTCTGAACAATCCCTGATAGCTCAGAGATAATTTCTATGATTAGTAATCTAGAGGTCTGTGGTTCGAGCCTGGCAGATGGAAAACTTTTTTTCAGGATTAATATTACACTGGGACCATCGACGTCATCAGATGGGGTAGCCTAGTGGGCCCCCTCGAGATCAGGTGGGGCACCCCCGCGACTTTGGGCCCCTCAAAGGGGGTACCTGGCGGGTCGTGTGTCACGCGCGCTAGACGCGAATCCCGGAAGCTCGCGCCCAAGTAGCGCCCATAGTATTTAGTGCCTATGTAGTTAGTATCCCATGGTATTTAGGGCCACTGATAGTTATGACCACTGGTAGTTAGGGCCGCTGGTAGTTAGGGCCACTGGTAGTTAGGACCACTGGTAGTTAGAGCCATGATAGATGACACATGACAGATGACACATGACAGATGACACATGACAGATGACACATGACAGGCATGCGCAGTAGGTGTGAGTAAATTGATGCAGAACACCCTATCTATCTCTACTATGGTGAACGTTAATATAAAATACCGATGTTGTTAGATAACTTCACTGTATTTGCTTTAAGGCTTTACTCTTTAACAGTAGGCAACCATATATACAGGGTGTTATGGAAATGACGTATTATATTTAAATGGGTGACTCCTGGGGTGTCCTAGAGAAGCGCTACATATTTTTTTTTTTTTAAATCGAACGTTTAAAAAGTGGGGTAATTCACCCATAAACCCACCCGGTTACTCCTCAGCACATTCATATACGATCATATTACATTGCCAAGCTGTGTAATCAACAGATGTTCAAGCCCAATGTTGCCAACTGTGTAGAAAATAACTATAGATTCTTATAAAAATAATATTTAGTTTACCTAGTATCCAAATAGAAGTGAATCCAGGTGCCAGTACACTAGCAAATAATCCAGGGCACAGACATCTTCAGATTTTTGTTTTTTTTTCTATGGGAAAAGCTTCATGCTCATCACGTACCCTGATGAAAATGTGGAACTGCATAATAAGCTTATATCCACTAAACCCCATTCGGCCTCTTATTTCCAATCTCTCGGAACATTTGCACTAAATCACTTAAAGAAACACACAAACACGCACGAGTTTCCAATTATTTTTTTGAAGAGATACACTTATTATTAGATTACACAAAAGCAATAAATACTAACGCATAATTACACTTTACAATAACCTACCGTACACATAAAACAACAGCACTATAGGATACAAATTATTTCGCAATAGAAATTCAGAAATAATAAAAACGCTAATTTATTAATCCTTTACTGAAGAAGAATGACGACATAATTATGTTGATAGCCCTTGAGTCTAAGCTAGCTACTACCCCTTTAAAATAAATATGGACTCGTCCAGACAAATATGCAATAGTGCTGGGCTGGGACATCGAAACGGAACATCGATGTTGACCATCGATGGCGTAGAAACATCGGTTGTAAAACATCGACATTTAAAAAAGAAATGGGGCACGCGCCACTTTCATTGCCATTGCCGGTGCAAGTCTGGGTAGAGATGGATTATTCTGTTACTTTTAAATGTTTATTAATTGGACGAAGCACCTATGAACAGCTAATGGCTACTGCCATTTGTAAGTAGCAGTAGCTGCTTTAACTGCCAGTCAAAACGACTGTTAGCAAGGCGCCAGTTGATGGAAAACGGTTTACTGCGCATGAATTCGTTCAATTATAATTGCCATTGCACCGGAAATTTTTATTGTCGACTCTAATAAGGCTTTTAGCAAATGAAATCAAAAGTTTTCGCTCTTATTTTCTTGTGCTGGGAAAATTGAGTTTAAGATTACAACCTAGTTTTCTTGTTTTGTTATAACATTGAACATCGAAAGGTAAACATCGATGTCGACATCGATGTTTGACCTCTAACATCGATGTCGAAAACATCGAACATCGGTACCAGAACATCGATGTTTCAAAAACATCGATGAACATCGCCCAGCACTAATATGCAATCGTTTTGCAGATGAGGTTAATAATACGTCATTCCCATGTTCTTCCAAAATTAGACCGCCATTTTCATACTGAACGACGGAACCAACGTGTTATGTAGACAATAAGGGCGTACTTTTGTCTACACAGTAGCACTTTAAAATATTAATTCAGATTGAACGGTACTTAGATGTGTTGTGACGCGAAAACTATGTGATTTTGTATTGTGAGTACTTGGTGTTTTTTATAAATTAAGTTGGTTTTAAATAAGTCCGAAAAGGTAAATAAAATTGCATTTTTTTTCTAAAGGGTAAGTGGCATTTATAAACTCAGTCAGTTCAAGTTTATAAATCAGAGATTGTTTCCCAGCGAACTGAACTGAACGTAAAAGTTTATAATAATGTACCCTGAAAAATAAACAACTTGCAATCTGTCAAACGGTTATTGACTTTCTAAAGAGTTTACCCTGAAGATGTGACAACACTGTTGACATATGTTGCTTTGTTTACCTTCCTGACAGGGGCACAATGTGCTTATTTTTGGTTTGACATAAGGTCATGTACAGGGCATATTAAATTAAAGCGCCATTTTTGGATATTTTTCTTCAATTTGTTTTCATCTCAGGAATTGCCGATTTAAATATAATACGTCATTTCCATAACACCCTGTATATTGTAATAGTGTCAAGAACACATTAAATATTAATGGTGAACGTTAATATAAAATACCGATGTTGTTAGATAACTTCACTGTATTTGCTTTACTCTTTAACAGTAGGCAACCATATATTGTATGATACGGTAGTAAAATCGTGTATTATTGATCATTGTTCGTGATATATGCTTGTTTCAATGTGGAAATGGTATTATAGGGTAAGTAACTGTAATCAATACTTATATTTAACAGTATGGATATCATACAAAGCGCTCATTCAGGTATCATAGGTAAGAAAAGATAATATAAGGGTATGCATTTATTAATAACGAAGTAAACGAACAAAGCTAAAGATTTAATCATCCTCTTCGCAGGTGGGGCAAGATTTTTTACATCCGGCACATTTTACATCGAAACAAGAAATTCTATCCTGTCATTTGTAACATAACCAAAAATAGGGTTTAAAAGGTTATCCCATCTTAAAAACTGTGGCCATCCCCAATTTGTTTTAAATGATTTCCTTGTAAATTGAGGAGCTTTAAATGAACTTAAAGTCATTGTAGCAATTACTTTGCACGGCGTCACGTTATTTTCATATTCTTCTTGATATAAATATACACTTAAATATTCTGTAAGATTTTCTTCAGTTCTTTCTACGCCCAACTTCCAAATTCTATCACCCACCCAATAATTACAAGAAAAGTACATTTTATTTTCTTCAAATGTACTTACTTTATCAAATGTACATTTCAAAAGTGCTTTATTTGCAGATTTATCTAAAATCGGTGGTAAATCACTTTGGATTTCGATATGTCTCTTATTATATCGGTACTTTTCCAACAAAATTGCCGAATTCCATACTCTAAACTTACAAACGATTATATTTTTTGGGTACTTATGCCTCGTTAGGTCAATTTTACCGCCTTCAGTGTCTTCAAATCCAATATCCGAACTTTGTTTATTGCCTGCAGGAAAAAAATTGCGGTAAATAATAATTTCTCACTGCCGCTGAACAGGATTTACCCTCTTCTATCTTAATACAGGGTGGCCGTTTATTGTGGCAAAGTACACGGTGTCCCATTTCCGACACTTTTATAGGGTATCTCCGTCATTGTTAGTGCTATCAAAAAAGTAATGTAGGTGTCATGTGCTCTTTTTGGGTCAAACTTAAAATGGTAAAATCAAAATTTTCAGTTTCAAAATTACCATATATTTTCTTAGTAAAAAGAGATATAGAAAAATGTTTTATACAGAAGTTTCTTTATATTAATTGTTGAATAATCTGCCGTTTTCAGAATAAGTATACGGGGTCAGGTAAATAAGTTATCGGACCTAACCTCATTTTTTTAAATGGAACACCCTGTATATTTTAATCTAAAAAGATACTATTTTAGATTCTCCTTGCAAATATATAACATACCATGGATGATATTGGTTTCCTAGGTGATTTATTAATCTTTATTTTAAACCACACATTAGACCATGAAACAAAAGCTAATATCCTAGAAACAACTATGTTGACTATTAACATTTAACGATAATTTTATTTTTACATATTCATTTGCTAAAATGACCTATCAACATATTGAAAAATTTCATATGATGATATGAGTTTATATTGAGAGTGGAAAAAACGAATAAATGGCGCAAAATGTATATTTTGTTCGCTATCCGGAAAGACGGTAACGATTTAAAGACATATTCCGAACATTTGCGATGATTCCCGTTATTTTTTATCTTAATCTGAATCTTTTATTTCGTTTCAAAGTAATAAAGTTTAAATAAATCGCCTAGGAAACCAATATCATGCATGGTGTGTGTATATACTTGTAAAGAGAATTTAAAATAGTATCTTATTAGATTAAAATTTACAGGGTGTTCCATTTAAAAAAATTAGGTTTGTTCCCGATAACTTTTTTACCTGGCCCCGTATACTTATTCTGAAAACGGCAGATTATTCAACAATCAATATAAAGAAACTTCTGTATAAGAAATTTTTCTGTATCTCTTTTAACTAAGATACTATAGGGTAATTTTGAAACTGTGAATTTTTTGATTTTCCCCCGTATCTCTTAAGCGAGCGAAACTTTTCAAATTTTGATTTTACCATTTTAAGTTTGACCCAAAAAGAGCACATGACACCTACATTACTTTTTTGATAGCACTAACAATGACGGAGATACCCTATAACAGTGTCGGAAATGGGACACCGTGTACTTTGCCACAATAAACGGCCACCCTGTATTAAGATAGAAGAGGGTAAATCCTGTTCAGCGGCAGTGAGAAATTATTATTTACCGCAATTTTTTTCCTGCAGGCAATAAACAAAGTTCGGATATTGGATTTGAAGACACTGAAGGCGGTAAAATTGACCTAACGAGGCATAAGTACCCAAAAAATATAATCGTTTGTAAGTTTAGAGTATGGAATTCGGCAATTTTGTTGGAAAAGTACCGATATAATAAGAGACATATCGAAATCCAAAGTGATTTACCACCGATTTTAGATAAATCTGCAAATAAAGCACTTTTGAAATGTACATTTGATAAAGTAAGTACATTTGAAGAAAATAAAATGTACTTTTCTTGTAATTATTGGGTGGGTGATAGAATTTGGAAGTTAGGCGTAGAAAGAACTGAAGAAAATCTTACAGAATATTTAAGTGTATATTTATATCAAGAAGAATATGAAAATAACGTGACGCCGTGCAAAGTAATTGCTACAATGACTTTAAGTTCATTTAAAGCTCCTCAATTTACAAGGAAATCATTTAAAACAAATTGGGGATGGCCACAGTTTTTAAGATGGGATAACCTTTTAAACCCTATTTTTGGTTATGTTACAAATGACAGGATAGAATTTCTTGTTTCGATAGAAGTTCTTCCACAAGAAGTGCCGCAGTGTGCCGGATGTAAAAAATCTTGCCCCACCTGCGAAGAGGATGATTAAATCTTTAGCTTTGTTCGTTTACTTCGTTATTAATAAATGCATACCCTTATATTATCTTTTCTTACCTATGATACCTGAATGAGCGCTTTGTATGATATCCATACTGTTAAATATAAGTATTGATTACAGTTACTTACCCTATAATACCATTTCCACATTGAAACAAGCATATATCACGAACAATGATCAATAATACACGATTTTACTACCGTATCATACAATATATGGTTGCCTACTGTTAAAGAGTAAAGCAAATACAGTGAAGTTATCTAACAACATCGGTATTTTATATTAACGTTCACCATTAATATTTAATGTGTTCTTGACACTATTACAATATATATATGGTTGCCTACTGTTAAAGAGTAAAGCCTTAAAGCAAATACAGTGAAGTTATCTAACAACATCGGTATTTTATATTAACGTTCACCATTAATATTTAATGTGTTCTTGACACTATTACAATATATATGTGGTTGCCTACTGATAAGGAGTAAAGCAAATACTTATCTAGCAGCATCATTATTTTATATTAACGGTCACCATTCTATCGTCATTTATCGTTTTTATATTAATCATCCATATAACTAGTCTGCAGTTTTTCCCACAATCTCTGGTGGTTCCAGAGGTAGTTTCTATGATTAGTAATCTAGAGGACGGCAGTTCGAGCCTTGTAGACGGCACAAACTTTTTTTCAGGAAATTGACGCCGACGACATCATGGATCACGTGACTAGCAGTGACGTCATCATTTGGGGACCCGGTTCTAGAGGTAGGACAGTCATGGGGCCCCCGGCCCTAGAGGTAGGGCTTCGCCCCTGTCACAGAGGAGCGTTAGGCACCGGTAGTTCATATGTAGATAGGGCCTAGTGTACAACCCATGTAGTTGGTGCCCCTGATAGTTAGTGCCTATGTAGTTAGAGCCCATGGTAGTTAGTGCCACAACATTTGACATGGCACGCGCCAATCTGTACCCCAACCCCAAAAAAAAGTTCCCACGCTCAAGTAAGGCCTCATCTACTTATACACTATACATAATATTTACATTAATAAAATATTAAAATCAATAATTATGAACATAATCATGCCTAGAAATTATTATAGGATAAAAATGCTAATTTCGAAGCAGAACAAAGTAAAATTAACGTAATTGTATTGTGTATGGAACGTCTATGAAAAATATTAACATAGGGTATCAGAGAAAAGTAGATTAATGTGACGCGGAACTTTAGCATATTAAATTAACCATTTATTTTAAAATAGAAATATATTTAAAATAGGTATCAAGAAAAGCATTTAATAAAGTGTTAACATTTTGAACTGAAATATTATTATATTCATAAACAGCCGATTTAAATAAAGTATCAAAGAATAATAATCAAGTACGTTCCTGAAATAAATATATAACAAGGTGGTGCATTCCGGATGTGACAGCAATTAATTATTGAGTTACTTTGTTGCAAGCTATTTACATAACAATTAATTATAAAAATTCCAGCGCACCTAGAAATTCTCTGTATACAGAGTAATCACATAAAAGGGCTAAATTTCTTCTCCCTCTTTCACCCCAGCTTGAAATGGGGCCCAAATTATAAATTACGAACATTTAATCTATTTATAATTTAGGGCGAGGTTAAAAATTTTGCCCATCTATTTAATTAAATACATAGGTCATACATGTTTTTTTTTGTAGGCGTATTATGGCTGAAAACAAAAACAAGGGGTACAACAGGTACTAATAAACAGTGGTAATATATAGGAAAAATACATAAAAATATCAAGATCGTAATGAAGTAACACACACAGAAGGGATGTACATATACTTACCGCTAAAATTTCATCACATCGAATAAGTCAATATATAACTGTCGAACAGTACATACACAGGTGTGTTTATGAAAAGCTTCAGGGGTGTAACAGGGTCTAAAACAGTTTCGACGCGTAAAATGGGCTCTATAGTGTTGTCTATAGTTTAAAGGTAAAAACACTTTGCAACACAAAGGACACACTATTACTCTTGTAGACCGTTTTAAAATCAAAGGCATGATTAAAAAGAAATAAAATGTACACAGAATTTATAGGCTGAAAACAACTATTAAATTATGATAATTAGAATCACAGTACATGGGTATAAATATAAATTAAAATACGTGTAAACATCAGAAGAAAAGTGTCGAGTGTAACAGAATGTAAGTTTTAACATAGAGGTAACAGTGTTTGGGCGGGGTTTTTAGCTGAGCAACGGATGGTAGTTTGGGCTCGTCAGGTTGATATATGGGTGATTACATATGTACATTATTTTTAAATAAAGAAACACTGATTTTAAAAGTACAATATAATTATCAAAACACTATACGTAAATAAATTTAACAGAGATTAAGAAGGTAATACTAGAAGCTAATATTGGTCTGGTCCCATCTGAAAGAAAGAAAATTTATTTACCTATGGTGTTTGATTAGTTATTAATTTTGATAGACCAGGAACAAAAGCAAAAGATGTTCTTGTGGTACATACACGGGAGTGTTCCATCTTTTTTATTCCTGGAGAAAAAAACACTATAAAGGGGAAATATTTAAATGAAATGTTCTTACCAAAAGTCTTCGATAATTTCCAGTAAGGGGGTTGTTGCATCGTGCTGTTGAACGTAATGCTCACCCTTCTTCACAAGGGCAATATGTTTGTTGGATAAGCTCTCAACGCGCTCATCTGTCATTGTCATCCTCTTGGGGAGGTACACGATACGACCATCCATCAGGGTAACCCTTGTTTGGAGACCAAATGGGCCATAAATGTTCTCTATTGTATTTATGCTATAGTGTACACCCAATTTAAGGGTGTTGCCGGAGATAACAAGAGATTCACTACCGGAAGGATTCATTTTAAAACTTCTACTTCCACTGGCAATTTTTACGCTTTTATACTAAAAACGGTGCCACCTCTCCTTTACTCAAATAATGGGTATAAATGCTAGGTTGAAACAGAGTACAAGTGTATTTTTTGCCTCAAATTATTTCGCTTCAATAATTTAAGTCTGTTGGAGTGTTTAACTTTTTACGACTGGTTTGCATTATATGGAATCGAATATATATACAATGACTCTCTAGTGCAAGGTCTAAATAAAAGAGCGATGGGGTTAGCTAGCGACAATATGGAGCTTTGTACACCCGTTTTAACAGCGTTAAATATATCCTTTGATGGGGTGGTTGCCGCTGGCATTAAACCGTTTCAAGCGGAAAAGTTAAGCTGTGTATGTTTGGTCTGTATTTTAGTGTTACTAGGTTAGTGCTTATTATAAGGGTACGTCTATGTGTTAAATTAAAACAAGTATTTAATATATTTATTTACATTACACTCAATCTGTAATATGATTTATGTTTCTGTCGGGAAGCGGTTCACCAACTATGTTGGGTTCTTCTCTCAAAACTGATGCTTTTGCGTAGGGGAGTGTTATAAATAAAACGAGGGATATTTTTAAATTATTTATTATACAATTTTACATTATTGTCAATAATGTTACTTAATAAATATTTAAGTTGATCTAACAACCCGATGTTTGGGCATTTAATATCAAAAAAATTAAGATCCATTTTTCCAGTGGAAATGAGGTTGTTTCTAAATTCATCGTACTCGAAATATACTCCATTTTGAATAAAATATAAACGTCCATTGGTATAACGAAATACGCCATCAATCTGGGCAGGGATACCATTAAAGAGCTCTGTTATAAGATGGGTTTGTTTGACTCTAAATCCACATTCATCAATTTCCAATACTGTAAATCGATCTGTAAACACATAAGTTCTCCCCTTGTTCGTATTAACTATCCCCTGTATTTTTCCTGATGGAAGCACCATATCGACGTTTTCAACATGAACTAATCTAAATGTTCCATACTCAAAAGTGTAAATTATGCCGTTAGCTATTAACACTACCATTCCGTTAGGTCGTTCATATATAGCAGAAATATTTTTAAAATCTTTTGGTAAAAATGTTAAGTAATCAGTTATCAGAAATGGTTCCTTATTAATTTCATTGTTATTAAGATTTAGCATCCATACAAGGTGTTCATAAAATATAAACAGCTTATTTTTTATAACTAAAAAAGTATTAAGAGTGTATGAATTTAACTCACACAAATCTGTAATATTTTTAAATACCGAGGTAGAAGGGGTCGTTGTAGGCTGAGTTGGTGGAGTCGTTGTAGGTTGCACAGAAGGTGTTTGTGGCCTCTGCGGTCTCTGGGTATATGTAGGGCGCGGTATCTTTGCGGTTTTGTTTTTGATTCCATAAAGCCACTGAACGGCTAAAATATCGTCAGATGTTAATTCTGTTGCGTTGTGATAATATGCGTACATAATGCTTTCAGGAACTGACGAGTGGTCTATCCCGAGTGCGTGGCCGATCTCGTGTAATACAACAATAAACAGGTCGTGTTCTCCGGTTTTGACGTCAGAGCCAGTCGTCCAGTTTAAAGCTTTATCAATATGGATCTCTACATTGGTAATTCCGGGGCCGGGAAAGTATGCGTGCGCTGATGCGCCATTGGAAAACCCATAATGTGCAGGTTATTTTTGTCCCGTACCACGAATACGTGTGATCTTCTTCGTTAAATGAGATTGTTATATTGGGGTTATTTCTTGAATATCTAAACGTGAGATTAGCATGTTCCTGCCATTTCTCAAAAGCCTTTCGGGTTGCCTCATAATAGAACATATGTGACTTGGCGGTAGGGGGTGGATATATATCCCATGCTATAACCGACCCGGCCCATTTACCCGATCGTACAGTAAATGCGGCTGCTAAGTCGTAAGCACAGAACATCTAGGTTGTTTCATCAACGTAATAGTCTCAGTATTTAGCGTTCCATCCGGTACTAAACCATATCTAACCTGGAATTCCTGAAGCCCCGGGGTTATTGATGTTAGAGAACCATCCTCGCTGGTTTCGTTTATATACCCATATTGGCGTAAATAGCGGGTTGCTAGCATTTCGGGTGATTCCTCATTGCTCGGGAGCTCTGTAGGCTCGCCTTGACTTGCGATATTGCATAATACGAGCACACTTACGATAAACATTGTTCAACAAGCGTTAAGGCTACACTAAATGTCTTTGAGTGTTACTCTTAATTTATAGGACTCCTTAACGAATTATATTCTTGGAGAATAACTCATGCTAACGGTTTCGTTGGTATTCACATCAATGATATAATGAATGAAATCTGTACTCCGGAGGCATACGACACTATGTCCAATTTTTACAAAAATCAGGTAACTATGTAATTTTATTCAAAAAGTTAAACTATTTTGTGGGGCATACAAAACCAAGTCCAATTAATTAAGGTAGCTGAGAAACAGCATAGACTTTTAACACTATATGCATTTTTATTCAGAGGCATAAAACACCAAGGTAATAATATCTGTAGGCATCGGATCTTTAGTAATATCTTTAGCAACACATTTAGCGGCATAGAACACTATAAGCACTTGATGTCATATGCCTCTAACTAATCTATGAAATAGTAGGTGGGGATTACAAATTGTTAAACGCCAGTATGATTATCGGCGTTTAAGGCGCCAATAAGTGCTATTTGCTGTGTTTATTCTTGTTAAAAATAGTTTAGTGAAAATAATCAGCTCCTAAAAATGGAATCAAGAGGAAAACGAATCCTGTCGCTTCTAAATAAGCAAGACAAACAAAAAGGTAAGATTACTTTTTTATACCAATTCCAGAAATATAATTAATGTCGTAAATAGATTCCTAGAAATGTAAGGTTATAATAAACGTGTTCGTTGAGGTAAGGTTAAGCACACACTAGCGTTTTCGCGCGATTGTCGCCAAAATAAAATATTAATATTTTATTGAATTTAAATGCGATTATTTTGGGAATAATATAGATCAATATAAAATATTAATATTTTATTTGGAGATTTGTTTAATGGAATATTAATAAATAATAAAAAGTTATCTTAAAGCTGTTAAGCAGTTTATTCGCGTTTTATTATCCTATGTTAAATTTTAGAATTGGTACCATTAATCAGTGCTAGTAGCTTATTAGCCATGACCGTCAATACAACAGATGATGGAATGTTCATAGAGACTCCCTCATCATCAGTTCTGGAAAATACGGGCATTATCTATGATACAGGTAAGTAACTTTAAAATTATACAAGTACATCATATAGGTACAGGTTGTCCTAAATAGCTTGTGCCATTCTCCCAAAACGTAAGTTACAAGCTCACTAACATGCTACAGATTGGCCAAATTAGGCGTAGTTTTTGAAACATAGGTTAATTATTTATCAAGAAAACGCCTAAAACTATTTTTTCAATTTGCTGGAAAAGTATCAATATTAATAACTTTTTAGACATAATCATCCCAGGTCCCTCAAGTAACTTAGATGCTACTTTTAAAGGTGAAGAACTAATAACAGACTATACAGCGCCAAGTGCTAATAGTGAAAGCTTGAAGTATGATATTTCGGATGGTGAGAACATAAAACCCTGTACGCTAGCAGCCAAGCAGCACAAAAGTCTTTCTGATGCCTTAAAATATTATAGTGCCAAATTGGCCCCGACTTATGTAGGACCGTTTACGATCAAGCGCAAAACTGGTACCTGTACCTACGAACTTCAAGATCAGTTAGGACAAAGCAAAGGTGTTTGGCATGTTCAAGACCTCAAGTTGTATAATCCGTCCATAGCAAGTGAGAGTTCGGATAATGAAGAAATATAGTGCACTACCTCTACCTTTACTCTACCCTTATGTTATTATTATCATTCTTCTTGTTGTTTATTTTCATTAGTTAGTGATTTTCTTCCTTGCCTTCCTTTACTTTTATCTTTTGGTTTGATTTAACTTATATTTTGTCACAACCCCTGCAGAGGTGGGGTTCCAGCAAAGTCCGACTCCGTCTTGGCGCGTAACTTGATGGATTCGGATTGAGTTGGTTAGAAAAGCCCTGCACTGAGAACCAGTGGTAGTAGAACTCTACCGAGTGCTGAAATAGATCAAAGCCTTCAGCTAATCTATTTCTTGCCGTAGGAGACTAAACCTTCAGTTGTCTGCTACGTTGCGAGCGTAAGGTGAACCTTCAGTTACCTTACCCTCACTTCAGTGGAGTAACCTTCAGTTACTACACTGTTTTAATTGCTTCTGTCCTTGTTTTGTCATCACTCTTGCTGTAGAAGGGTTTGATGATGTTCGGTTCCATCTCGGCGCGTAACTTGGTGGATCCGAACAGGAAGGGACTTTACTATTTTACTTGCGTTTATCTTTGTAGTTTTTCTTTTATTTTTGGCCTTCAGCAGTCTTAACTTGTTGAATTTTAATATTTTGCTTTAAGGAAGGAAGAAAATTCTTGTTTGGCTTTACTTTTCTTTATTATGATTCACTTTATTTTTTTTTGTGTACCTTCCTCTTACTCTAATATCTTTTCCTTTCCCTTTTCCTTCTTTCCTTTTTCCTTTGATATAACTACGGTTCTCGTTACTTTACTGGATTGTGACTTCTGATTTACTTGATTTTGACTTTTTGCGTTAGTATTTTTGCGTGGAACTTAGTGGAGACTAAGTTTCCTATTACTCTTACCTTGATTTGTCTTACTTTACTTGGCTCACGCCTGTATTGTGTATTTGGTCAAGACTTTGCCTGTTGGTAGTCTTGCACCATTTTGGATTTTTGACTCACGTCGATTATCCCTTATTGATTTCGTTACTTTCTCTTGGTGTTAGTGGTATTTTCTGTGTAACCTTTTTAATCCGATTGTCGGGATGTTTGCATAGAGAATTACTTGTCTTCCTTTGTTTATTTGATTTGCTTGATTTTGTTGGTTTTGATTAAAGGATGATATACACCTTCGGGGATTTAATTCCACTATATCGATCCAATTGTTTAAGTGACGAAATAACGTTACTTTTGATTTTGACTTACTTGATTTTGTCTTTTAGACGTTTTCTAGTTTACCGATTGTGTCTTAGTACGGGATTTGCCCGCTACTACTTATTTACCCTACCGATTGTGACCTCTTGCTTTACTGTATTTTGTCTCCTTTTGCGTTTATTTTTAGTTTCCTACCTTCTAGAAGTTGTCGTGGGCTCGGTTTCTTTCGTTGGAGATTGTTTGTATCTTGAGTTGTTTTGTGTGAAGTTAATATACGAGGTTCGCCAAGCCACATTTGGAGTGAACGCAATTTTAACTACAGTTCATTTTAACATCATACTTTTCATTCGTAGAATCTGTTACCATACAAACAGCTCATGACTGCTTCCATCTCTCTCGAGGTTTCCATTGACTGCAGGGCAATGACTGGAATTTTTTTTTGTTTCTTTACTTTTAGCGTTACTTTCTTAAGTGATTACTTGATTGCTGTAGTATACTACTTGTAGACTACTTCAGTAGTGGTTAGTTTTGTTTTGGTAGTAATTATGTATCTGATTACTTGAATAGTTTAGTATGTATAGTTGGCTTATCGTCGTAAAACTTCTATGGGAAGTTTTCCTCCTTCCGAAGTAGAGGGGAGTTGTAACAATTTAATTTCGTCATTAAAGACTTAATAGTTTATATTGGGCTATCAATATTATTGCTAATATACCTTCACCATTCTGAGCAGAATTTCATTTATTTTGTTTATACCGTGGTGATTATTGTAATGCATATTTGGTTGTATAAATAATTTTTCCGTTCCTATAACCTTCGCTCGGGTCCGCGAATTGTTTACTAACCAGAAATTAATTTATCGTTCTCCTGATTTGTTTAATGAAAGTCAAGTATGTATTATTTACCTGTGAAGGGTTTATTCCTTGTAATTTTCCTGGTAATCGGTGCAATTTCCCTATGCATCGGAACATTTTAACAGGTTGTTTTGTCGCTGTCAAGCGAACTCTGTCACTAACTCCGCCTCCCTTGGGAAGTGTGGGCCAAGTTTTAGTTCCTGCGGCCGCTTTGGTTTCAGCGATTGACAGTGCTTCAATATTTTGGTCTCCGATTATGTTACGTTATAGGTTTTGATTGTTACATCTCTTTCTGCTCCTTAACTGTCACACACGTTATGGATTTCGGTTTTAGAAATTACGATGTTATGCTTTGCTGGTTGCATATGGTTGGAATGCATTTAGGACCTTTATTTGTTGCTATCTGAACTGATGGAACATTGGCTGATTTTTTGTGAGGTTGGTTAACGTTTTTTTCCCTTGCTGCTTCGGCAGTGGAAACGCAGTTCGGGTCACTTTTCTTCGAGATTTCCGACGGGGAAGCCACATGAGTTTAATTTCCATTAACAAAGTGCACAGACCGTGGATCTGGAAATTAACTCTTCCATCTTACTCCATTCATTTTCTTGTATTGGCAATTTTATTGTGTGTAGTTAATGTAGTAAGATATACGGCAGCAGCCGGAATTTGCAGTTGGTCTCCGTCAAGATCTTTGTTGGCCCCAAATAACAACGGGTAAGCTTTGTTCCCAAATTGCATTGTATTAAGTTGGATAACTTTTAATTAGACTTGATTTTATGGCAAAATGCATTCCATATTTTTATTAAAGTCAGCTATATCTTTTAGTAAAATTTTACTTTGTTAAAGCAATTTCTCTCATGTTCTATTTCTACCTTTTTTTTTATTATATATAGGACACGTGTATGGTTTCTTTTACTTTTGGCGTTTGTAGGCCCTTTTAGGACTTAATATTTGCGTAATTTACTATAGATTCGTGATTTATGGTGTCGTTTTACTGCCGTAGCTCGTGCAGCGTTGCTCTGGCTGGTAAAGATTGGCCTTTCCGGCGTTGTTTTTCTTTATGAATAAAATACGTTATGTTGAATTAATTAATTAGTTAATCAAGCCCTTCAGGACTGGCTTATGGTCTGATTTGCTATAAATTCATGCGTTGTAGTTTTTTTTATAATTAAAATACGTTACGTTAAAGTGATTAATTGGTTAATTTGCAATTATCCCTAGTAGTGCCACCTAGCGTCTGGTTCAGCAGTTTTATACAGTGCGCGTCTAAAGTCACTTCCCCCCCTGTTAACTTTTGATTAACAAATGTGAGAATAATGAGATTTTGGCAAGTTCAATAATTACTGAAATACTACTTTTTTGGCATAAATTCTTTACATATTCTTAAAAGATGGCTGCTGGGCGCCATTTTGAATAAGATTTTTAAATGGCAGGTGGGGTCGTGTGACACCTCATTCGAAAGGTATTTTCAATCTACAAACAGTTCCCAAGTTTGAGAAAATTTTATCGATTTCGGGGGTTGTGAGGATCAACAGAATGTTTAGCCTTTAGTTTGTTAATCAACATCAAAACATTGCAAGAAGTCGAAACATACTTCTAGCCGCCATTTATCTTGAGTACAATAGACCACATTTTTTTATGTAAATGCAAAGTAGGCTTTGCCAAAAATTAATTTGTTTCGGCCTGTCAAATAAATAAGTATTTGTCATTAAGTTATATCGCTCATTCTGTCACCTGTGGTCTTAAAATACAAAGATTTGATTAATAATTAATTTAAAATGTTTCGTCCTATGGAAGAAAAAACAGGCAGTTTTAATTTTTGGGGAAGCGCAACGTTGTTACCATGCTGCTGAGCGCATTTTTAATGAACGTTATCCCGATCGCCCAATTTCAAGGCAATATTTGCGGCAATTAATTCAAAAGTTTCAAACAACAGGAAATGCTAAAAGTAGTGGACGGCCCTCATTACCAGAGGATAAACAGATTGAGATAGTGGCTCAATTGATTATCAACCCGATGCAGCCGACATCCCGCGTAGCTGCTGAATGCGAAGTAAGTCCTAAAAGAGTTTTGAAACGTTCTAAATTTCATCCCTACAAATTGAAAATGTTACACGAGTTAACCGAAGATGATCCGGATCGTAGACTAGAATTTTGTGAATTAATGGCTGTAAGGTTAAACCGGAACCGAAATTACCATAAATGGATATGTTTTAGTGATGAGTGTACTTTCTTTCTAAACGGTAAAGTTAACCGTCAAAATGTTCGGTATTGGAGCGATGTAAATCCTCATGTTTATAGGGAATGCAATACTCAGTTCCCTCAGAAACTTAACGTTTGGGCAGGTATTTTGGGAAACCATATTATAGGACCACTTTTTATACAGGGAAATTTAACTGGACCGCTGTCTCTTGATATGCTAGAAAATACCGTAGAACATTTGATTCTGGAGTGTATTGAGGAAAATCCTGACGAATTTGGTAATATGCCTATAGCATTTCAGCAAGAGGGAGCTCCGCCGCATTATAGTAGAGATGTTAGGAACTACCTTGATGAACACTATCCCGGGCGCTGGATTGGTCGTCGTGGTGCTATCGAATGACCAGCTCGCTCACCGGACCTAACTCCTATGGACTTTTTTTTGTGGGGATTCGTTAAGTCTAAAGTGTTCATAACTCAACCGCAGTCATTAGAGGATTTGCGCCAAAGAATAATCCAAGTGTGCGCATCAATTAGTCATGAAATGTTTCATAATGTTCGCGAAGAATTTCACGATAGGCTATACATCTGCCAAGAAGTGAATGGTGGACATTTTGAGCATCTGATTAAGTAGTTGCCAACTTTTGAGCATTATAAAGTACTAAAATTAGCCATACTACTAAAAATGTAATTATATTAAGAAGAGTGGTCGCCATTTTGAAATGAATCGATAAAATTTTCTCAAACTTGGGGACTGTTTGTAGATTGAAAATACCTTTCGAATGAGGTGTCACACGACCCCTCCTGCCATTTAAAAATCTTATTCAAAATGGCGCCCAGCAGCCATCTTTTAAGAATAAGTAAAGAATTTATGCCAAAAAAGTAGTATTTCAGTAATTATTGAATTGGATTGGATTGGATTGGTGAATTAATTAAACATATTATTTTATATTTTTGGGGGTCACTCAGGGGCTATTCCTCTTACTTGCTGTCACATTTTTTTGTATGCGTGCCGCACATGCGCAATAACTTTTTTTTTGTACTTTTTAATTATTTTGGTTTACTGATTTTTGTGATGAATTTTAGTGATAATTTTGAACATGCGCAGTACATTGATATTTTCCCAAAGTTAATTTGTTTGCTATATTTTATTTTCCATCACGTTTTAGAGGCCTATAAATTTATGTATAATTATTGACCATGCGTGTGGCGCATGCGCAGTAACGATTTTGGGACTTTGAACTGAGAATCGATTGTAGTCATGAATACTTTCATTCGCTATCGCGGCAATGTGTTTATTTTGTTTGTTCCGGTGGCAATACTAAGTTACTTAAGCCCTCAGCCATTTGTTTAGGTAGAACATGAGAGAGAGTTTTAGTTGTTTTTTTTTTGTCGTTAATGCGCACTGTTTCTTTCTCAGGGTCTTTTCACTGGGTAGGAAGGGGTCTTTGCAGAAGTTCTTTCCTTGGGCGAGAAGAAGTCTTTTCGCAAGTCTTTTTATTGGGCAAGAAGTTCTTTCAGAAGTCTTTTTATTGGGCGAGAAGAAATCGTCTCATTGGGCGAGAAAGTTTTTACTATTGGGCGAGAAAGTCTTAGTGTTGGGTGAGACAAGCCAGTCAGTACTATCGAGTAAGAAATGTCATTCCTGTTTATTGAGTAAGACAGCCGTCTTATTATTCGTTGATCTTATATCACGTTAATTTTACTATACTAATTGTAGACCAGCGCCATGTAAAACTTGCGTGTACACGACGGTTGCGCCTGTAAAGGTTAGTTTTATAAGCTTAGTTGTAACTTTGGGTATTAACCTTATTTGCTCATTTACTTTATTTGATCATTCATTTTTTTTTTGTTTTGGTAATTATTACTTTACTTGCGTTTATCATATTTTATTCATAACTCGCTATCGCTCATGACATAGGAAAGAAACTGGTGCCGTATATATATTATTTTTTTTTATCGTTAATTAATGCCCACATCAGTCATGAAGTTAATAAATTTAAATGTTGGTTGTTAAATACAATTTTGGGTTTTATTTGAGTTACCCCACAGCACGCACTAATGATAGATATATTTTGTTTTGTTTATTGCTTTGCGTAAATTTCAAGTATATGAACTAGCAAAGCTGGGAGCGAGTTCCCAAATCCAACGAGGAGGGTTCTGTTTTACCCGGCTAAAAACAGTGGCGCCCTGTTACCTTTAACCCCCCCTACTCTCCGGCAATTGAGCTAGGGCATTTTGCTCGTGCTCCATTGTGCCATTCACCCCCAGCTCTGCTAGCTAGCTTTGTTTCATTCACTTTTTCTTATTGAGGTTAATCAATTATATTTTTCTTTTATCGCACCTTTTTGGCGCAACTTCAAAAAAAAGCACGTGGCAGACTGATCATCGGAAGGGTTTCCATTAGTATGATCCAAAGTTGTCCTATTTCCAGATGATTGCGAGAGTAAAGGGGCCATATCGAGATTCCCTTAATTAACCTAAAAGAATAACCTCCGGTGTATATTATAATTAAATTTCTAGATTATGTCCTTACTGTGTATTATAGATTTTTCCTTATTGATCGAGGATTGCCGTGTTTTGATTTATTTTTCAGCTGACAGGCAGCGGTGTTGATTTGTTAGGCTATATAAAAATCGATACCAGCTGATTGCCAATATTTAAGTAGGGTAACGAGCACAGAAGAAAAGTAGGTGCGAGTCCTCTCTTTTATTTTAGGCTTTTGTCGCTAATGGGTAGTGACTAAAGATAATTTTGGTTAATGGTTAGTTTTTCGTTGCCGGAGACAGCGGAGAACAGGAAACTAATTTTTTTGGCAGGTTAGTCCCGACCATATAGGAAGTGATTTTTTTATAAACAGAGTTTTGCTGGTGAAGGAAGAGAAAATTAACGGGCACTTTCTGTCAAGGAGTCCAAAGATGAGGTGCTGAAATAACAGTCTTCGTTAAAACATTAAATTTTGCGACAATATGGTCGGTGTGGTGTAGTTGATAAACTTTTACAGTTCTTTTAATACGTGTGGCTGCAGAAACGTGAAGGATGTCATGGATTCTTGGAGATTTTGTTGAATGGGTGTCGTGAAGACCACCGAGTTCCATTCGGTTCCCTCGTGGCAGAGGTATGTGTTAAACTATGGCTAATAAATGATTCATGGTAACGATGTGTGTTGTTACTATTCTGTTGGATATCAGTTGTTGAGAAAGAAAATTATTTTAGGGTTCAATTTCTATTTCCACGTTCCACTCGAAGTTGAAAGTAAGTTCGAGGTTCAAGTCCAAGGTTAAGTCCAAGGCAATGCTCGAAGTTCAGGATCAAGTTCATGTTCCACTACAAGTTGGAGGCAAATGTAAGTCCAAGGTTAGGTCCAAGGCAATGTTCCACTTCGAGTTGAAGGCAAATTTCAAGGCGAGTTCAGTTCCAGGATTCCAGTTCATCTTCCAGCCCATGTAGAAAATTTCAAGTTCAAGATTATGTTCAATTTCAACTTCAAGTTTCAGTCAGGTCAATAGCAGCTCAGGTACGAGTGACGTCCCAACTTGGAGGAGCAGTACACTCACGGATGGTGGCTCGTGAACACTAGTCTGTGAGTGGTGTCTACACTAAGGAAGGATCAGATCTGGTATCGTGATATTTTTATTTTTATTAACATTGACATTTCTTTTTTTCAACCGAAACTATAAATTTTTCACCTTAAGATGTTTTTATTGTAAAAGACAATACGGTATGGTTTCGTTTTAATATATATATATATATATTCATCAAACAATACCGTTACAAAATGGCCGTTTTTCCGTAAGCATGGTCGATAAAGACCAGTAATTTTATTTGAAAATTTTAAATTATTTTAATCTGTGCTGTCTTTTTAATTAATGAATTATGGTGTGTTTTGTATGGGTATACCAACCACAAGAGATTTTGGCTTGTTGATGCTTCATTGCTTCCTAATTTTACTGTGTTACTATTAGTAATTAACTACAAATATATGAACATCCTCAACAAAGTTTATCCCTGATGATGGAAATAAAGATTTCCGAAAGCTTGGACCAACTTTAAAGAGTACACTTTCATTTGCTGCAAAGCCCAATATTACCCAAATCGTTATCCCTAACTAGTCAGCAACGACTACCCTTCCTATATATATACAGTGTGTCCACTGATTGACTATCGAAGAGGGAAAACTTTTTTATTTGTGGGTTTATGAAAAAAAGTTATTTTTCATAAAAACTCCTGCTTGTTCTCCAACGACCAAAAAGTATATTATTTTTTCAAATTTATATACCGGGTGTTCAGAATTTAGAAAAATATGAAAAACGCTAAGAACAAAGTACCCTTATGTGTAAAGATAGGATAAAAACTAATTAGTAAAAGTTGTTGTGGTTGAGAACCTACGTCTCATTACCAAGTTTTGACTTATTAGCTAAATGTACAGAGACAGGCAAAAAATTCCAACTCATAAAATATGATTTGCTTTAAATTAACGCATTCCTCGTATAAAGATAAATATTATACAAAGAAATACGTTCTAAAGATTAACTAATTTGCAAAATGCGTTAATTTAAAGCAAATCATATTTTATGAGTTGGAATTTTTTGCCTGTCTCTGTACATTTAGCTAATAAGTCAAAACTTGGTAATGAGACGTAGGTTCTCAACCACAACAACTTTTACTAATTAGTTTTTATCCTATCTTTACACATAAGGGTACTTTGTTCTTAGCTTTTTTCATATTTTTCTAAATTCTGAACACCCCGTATATAAATTTGAAAAAATAATATACTTTTTGGTCGTTGGAGAACAAGCAGGAGTTTTTATGAAAAATAACTTTTTTTCATAAACCCACAAATAAAAAAGTTTTCCCTCTTCGATAGTCAATCAGTGGACACACTGTATATATACAGTGTGTACATAAAGTAAGGAACAAATTCATTATCTAGGAATCTAAAAATATTTCGGAAAAATCCTCGGACACGTGTATAATAATTTTTAATGGCGCATTTTTTCCCATACAAACTTAATATACAAGGTGGCTCATGTAGTAGATATGACATTATAGAAGATTTTTTTAAATGGGAACCCCTATATTTTAGTTCAGATCTGTAATCTCCAAGAACAGCTGATTTCAAAAACATAACACACTTAGGGCCTAAAATTCATAGTTTCGTTACTACAGGGTAAAACAAATAATTTTATTTGAGATATTTTTAATTTAAAAAAATGTAAAAAAATTAAATAAGCTATTTAATTAAGTGTTGAAATTGTCCTCCTTCTGCTGCCTGACACAATGTTCTATAACTTCAGGTTACTCTGGTCAAACATACCACCGTCTTAGAAATCATTCTCTTTCAGGTTTAGTAAAAGGTATCGATAAATGTACATACATAAAAATAAGAAAAAATGAAATAAGTGAAACTTTATTTGAATAACCAGTTAATATCAATTAATTCATTCATTAATAGTGTAGAATAAATTTACATTTGTTGCATAAATATTTTCGTTTCAATAATTCTCTTTCAGAAGGTTCTGGTTTCTCCTAAAAACCAGTGGCGCCCCATATTAATACTAGTAAACACAGAGTACCCGAGGCTGTTGGAGAATCTACGATCCTGAGAGCTAGCCAGGGCAATTATACGTAAACCCCTCAGGTTTACGCTATAGTGTATGACTTAAACTCTCGAGATGTCATGTGCTTTTGGTTCTCCGAAAATGACAATAATCTATTAAAGGCTTCTCCATTCACTTCGTGTTTTATAAACTATCTGGAAGAAAACTGCGTAACTCTACCAAACACTCCTATTGTCATGTACTCTGATGGCTGCGGTTACCAAAACCGCAACAATGTAATGGCTAATGCGTTGCTAAATTTCGCAATTAACCATAAAATTACAATCTTCCAAAAGTACCTCGAACCGGGCCATACTCAAATGAAGTGTGACTCGGTTCACAGTGTTATTGAAAGACAACTGAGATACAGAGAAATTCATTTGCCTAGTGATTATGTATCGGTAACAAAAGAAGCTCGAAAAACTCCGGCTCCATATGGAACTAAAATATTGGAATACTCATTTTTCAAGGATTACTCCGGGGGTGCAAGGGGTGCATGGCACCCGGGCGGCACTAACACGGGGCGGCAAAATAAAAAAATAACAAACAGAACCCCATCAAAAATATTTAGTCGCAAAGTGCCTTTCTTTGATAGCGGCATTACTCCGAAATATTGTTTTCTTATTATTACAACGATACCAAAATAGTGCGTTGACGTTGAGCGTTCGGGCGGCGTAAAAAAGATAATAAATAGGTAATAATAAAGAATAGACGCTTGCCGCAAAAACGACAGAATATATTAATAGATTACTTGAATAAAGGGATCGCGGCTCGCGGCTTTTCTTTTGGCTTTTGACTCTTTACCGACTTTGAGAATGTGGGATTTTTTTATTTTTAAAATGCCGTGTTTTCGTGTTTATCTAAGTTTGCGTTTGCGTAGCCTTTTTCAAACTTTTTTAATTTAAGTTGATTAGTTGAAAACCAAAGAGCAAAGAGTAAAGATTACGTACGATATTACGATTTAGGGAACGAGCCGAACGAGATCAGTGTCTATTTGATTTATTTTTATTTAGTGATTGTGAACGGTAGGTTTTAATTATTTTATAAGGGGTGTTTTTTATTGAGGTATAGAACTTTAAGTTGGCATCACTTTTTTAACTGGCGGCCATTTTGTCAGCTGTCAAGTGATTAATATTTAGTTTGGTTTGCCATTTCATCATGAACAGGTTGACAAAAGAACAACGCTTGCAAATCGTGCAAATTTATTTCGAAAATAATGGTTCAGTTCGCGAAGTGTACCGCAAGCTCCGTCCATTTTATGGTCGACATAATCGTCCATCAGAGCAATTAATTCGGTTAACCATGGATCGTTTTCGCACTACGTTTACTCTATGTGATAATACGCATCCGAAGAGACGTCGAACAGTGCGCACCGAAGAAACAATTGCCGCTGTAGAGCAAAGTGTTGAAGAGGACCCGAATGAATCGATTCGCCACCGTGCACAGCAATTGGAGCTTTGTCCATCAACTTTATGGAAGATTTTGCGCAAAGATCTTGGCTTGCGACCGTACAAGATCCAGCTTGTGCAAGAATTAAAGCCGCGAGACCATGCAATGCGTCGTGATTTTGGTGTATGGGCCGAAAATGAGATTGATCTCGATGCTGATTTTCATCGCAAAATTTTGTTCAGTGATGAGGCTCATTTTTGGTTGAATGGCTACGTCAACAAGCAAAATTGCCGCATTTGGAGTGAAGAGAATCCACATGAGACCCTTGAGACGCCATTACATCCACAAAAACTGACTGTTTGGTGTGCTCTATGGGCTGGTGGAGTCATTGGGCCATACTTCTTCCGAAATAATGCTGGAGAGTCAGTTACCGTTAATGGAGACCGGTATAGAGCCATGATAACCGACTATTTTGTTCCCCAATTGGATGGCATGAATGTGGATGAGTTGTGGTTCCAACAAGACGGCGCTACATGCCACACAGCGCACGTCACAATCGATTTATTGAAGGAAACATTCTATGAGCGCATAATTTCGCGGAATGGACCTGTCAATTGGCCACCAAGATCGTGCGATTTGACACCATTGGATTATTTTCTTTGGGGATATGTCAAGTCGCTCGTCTACGCCAACAAACCAGAAACGTTAGGGGACTTGGAAGCCAACATTCGTGGCGTTATTGCCAACATACGGCCCCATATGCTCGAAAAAGTGGTTGAAAATTGGACCTGTAGAATTGGCTTTATTCGAGCCAGCCGCGGCGGCCACATGCCCGAAATCATATTTAAACATTAATGGCATAAAATTATCCTTCCAATAAAGCCAAATTGATGGACATTAAAACGATTTTCTTGTGTTTTATTTCAATTCGAAGTTCTATACCTCTAAAAAAAACACCCTTTATTAGTTCAATTCTCATGCATTTTTTTAATGAAAAAAATAATGTTTTAAATTTTTGCCAAAATTTTTAATCATAGTTTAAATATTTAGATGTCTGTGTCTGATGGTCGAAAGAGACTTTCTGGTTCACAATACCGAAAAAGAAAGTTAGAAAAAGAGGAAGACAAAAAAACGATTAGCTGGATCATTAAAAAAGTTTTTTGTGTCCACGAGCAATAAAGAACCACAACCTTCATGTAGCCAAGACCCACATGTTCAATATTTTGAGTCAAACGAGGACAAAGAAGAACGACTGGAAAAATTGCAAGAAAATAAATCGTACGCCGAAGCGCCCGAAGTAGGGGAAAAGGACACGCCGGATCAGGCTACAACGAACACGCCAGCAAATACACAAACTGAAGTTAGTGAAGATATTCTTCAGCTCCGTATGTTCGTTATCTCGTGAAAAAAGTGAAAGAAACTGGCATCCTCATCGATGAACCAAAGCGTCAAAAGCCAAAAACAGTGCGTACACCCGAGAATATTGCTGGTGTGGCAGAAAGTGTGCGTGAAGCGCCATCAACATCAATTCACCGTCGTTCTCAACAATTGAACATTTCGGAGACATCATTGAGACGAATTTTGCATAAAGACCTTGGTATGACGCCATACAAAGTCCATTTGGTTCAGGAGTTGAAGCCAACTGACCATCCAATGCGTTTTGGCTTCGCTAAGTGGGCCTGCGATCGACTTACAGAAGATGCCGATTTTGCCAAAAAAATCATATTTTCAGATGAAGCTCATTTTGATCTTGGCGGGTATGTAAACAAACAAAATTGTGGCATTTGGTGCACAGAAAACCCGCACGCATACATTGAAAAGCCGACGCACCCAAAACGAGTCACTGTTTGGTGCGGATTTTGGTCCAGAGGCATAATTGGGCCATTTTTCTTCGAAAATGAGCAAGGAGTGGCCGTTACAGTCAATGACGATCGTTATCGGGCCATGTTGAACGAAATTTTGTTCGCAAAAATTGAAGAGGAGGATATTGGCAATATTTTGTTTCAACAGGACGGCGCTACGTGCCACACAGCCGAAGCTACACTCGATGTTTTGCGCCCTGCCCTGTTTTTGAAGATCGCATTATCAGCCGCAGAGCTGATGTCGTTTGGCCACCTCGGAGCTGCGATTTGACACCGTTGGACTATTATTTGTGGGGTGCCGTCAAAGATAAGTGTTAAGGTCGATTCTCACCTAAGCTTCACGACACGGCGACGCACGACACGGCGCCGCGATGTAAAATCTGTTTACAAGTCTTTTGCATGGAATCAAATGAGACCGTTCCCACCTAAGTCGCGCGACGCGACACGGCGCCTCACTTCAGCGGGCAGCAAAATTTTAATTCTACTGTGAGCATTGCCACGCGGCATTTTCGGTATTTTGACGCTTGTTGGATTGTGTTTGTTTCGTATTGTTGTTTGGTTATTCATTATATATGATGGACGGGGAGAAGGCAGAAAATTTAATTTTGGTAGTAAGTGAGTACCCAGAAATATATGATATGAGCAATAAAAATTATTCTAATCAAATTAGAAGAAACAATATTTGGATAGAAGTCGGAAAAAAATATTGATGAGAATGGTAAGCGAGTTAAAATTGAAAGGAATAATTCCTTGAACGTATTATTATATATTAAACTAAGTAATTCTCAGGACCGGCTCCAGTAGCTAGGTAGCCTGTGCCCTCCCCCGGGGATACAAATACACTGCAGGCTGCAAACGCTAAGCGTTCATTGCTATATTTGACTGTAGACAGATTAAAATAACTTGCTATAATTACCATTGAACACGATGTAGGTTCCAAATAAGATATCGTTCAATTAAATTAGTATGTTTGCTGAAGTGAAAACTAGAAATCTAATTTAAATCGTTAATATTTTTCAATTGCTTTGGAATTTTTATTTTTGTTTACCATTTGAAGAGTCGAGTGGATAAAGGAGGTAACTTACATTTGTTAGAAAATCGACTTTTTGTAATGAATGAAGGTAATAAGTAACATTGTTACAGTTGGCACCAACTTTGGAGTAAAAATATCAAAAATAAAGGAAATGCGCAATTTATAAAGGAGGTATCTGACACAAATTTAATGTATATAATACATAAAGGAGACAACTAACAGTACTTGTCTCCTTTATTCACAAGAATATGCTGTTACCTCCTTTATCGAATAGATGTCACTACTAAATTAACATTTGCCTCCTTTATTCACTTATTTAATTTAAATTATTCGTTTTCTAACCGACGTGTTAAGACGAGTGCCGTTTGTTAGTGAATGTTTGCTAAGCGAGTTATTGTTGTTATTGTCTTAGAAATATCGAAATACATAGTATGTCGTCAAGAAGTAAATTAATCCTGCAGAAGGCTCTACAAATAAGTGACTCGGCAACAAATTCTGATTTTTGCAATAAAGATAACCTTAAAAAAAGTGATCAGTTTGAAAACACATCTAAGTCCCATACAAATAATGATCTAAAGCTGACAGATCGAATACAGCGTGAATTAGAAGGTATGTATTTTAATAATAAAATTGTTAATATGATATTTTTTGACACATTGCCTTTTCCTTATATCCGTTTGGCTAAATTCTGCCGTTTTCGCTGTTTTTTAAACTCAGTATTTATTTTTCGTGTGTATAGGTGGTTTTAAATGAAACGTAGGGAAATTAATTATGGCGGAAATTAATACAGAAAATTGTTCTAATTTATATCCACCCTGCAATTTTTTTGTGTAACGTAACTTTTTATATTACAATATTTTAAGGTTGATGCTCAAAAATTTCGTGAAACTAAGTAGCTTTGGTGATCTACGTGATATTATATAGCCAACCAATAAACTATTTCGCGTTGGTTTACACAGTTTAGAGGTTAACATTTAAATATAGTGAATTCTCCTACCTTCATGTACCATGTAAGTTTTAATTTATGTATATTTTTTAGCTGTCCCTTTAAATAATGGTTTTAAAGGTGATTCAACTAGTCCTTCACCTTCTTATTCAGGAATTTGCAGAGCTGAAAATTTACGTTTTGCCAGAAAGAAATACAATGGTTAGTATATTTTTGTCTATTTAAAGATGTTTATTTAAAAGCAATTTTTTGTTGCAGATTTAGATTCTCATTCTGAGGACGAACCCTTTCAGCCAGATGATGATAGTGATGAATATCTACCTAGCTCAGATATATCAGATTTGGAAGAATCACTAATACGTAAAAAACAAAAAAAATTGGTGCTTAAAGCGGAAAAGGTTGGGGATACTGCTACTTTATTAATTCAAAAAAAAAAACGATGAAGTATTTATAAATAATGACGATATTCACATTAAGCAAAAGACAACAAAAAAGAAAAAATGTGAAATTGTGGAAAAAACGGCAAAAAAAGACCTAGGAATCCGAAGACATGGAAAAATAACGCTGCGGCAATAGCGAGAGAAAAAGGTGAACCTTACGTAAATCAAAAAGGGAAAGAAATAGTAGGAAAAAATGTAATATTGGTCCACTCTGCATGGATAGTTGCAAAAAAAAGTGTAGTGAAAAATTTAGCGCTGAGCAACGAACACAAATTTTTTCCGGATACTACAAGTTAAATGTGGATATGAAAAACATGTTGCTTTTTAAAAGCATGGTATCACAAGCTCCCAAAAGGCCACAAAAAAATGCCGTTCGTCATAAGTCTGCTTCTTTTATTTACAAAGTAACCATTGATAACAGTGAGGTGCCAGTGTGCAAAAAAGCATTTTGCTCTTTGTATCAGATTGGAAAAAAGAAGGTAGAATATATTCAGAAAGGTATAAAAGATGGACTGCATACACCCAACATACATAAAAGAGGAAAACATGAAAATAGACCTCATAAGTTAGGTGATTATGTAAAAAATTTCATTATGGAACATATAAAGTCATTTCCTGCATCAGCGTCTAACTACTCAAGAAATAAAAATCCAAATAAATTATATCTTTCTCCATTGTTAAATGTATCAAAAATGTACAACCTATACTGTGAAAAATGTTTAGAGGAAAATAAGCCAGCATGCTTCAAAGTTAAATATTGCACATATAACAAGATTTTTTCCACCGAATTTAACCTTTCTTTTGGGGAACCACGCAGCGATACTTGTAGTACTTGCGACAGCGGAAATAGTAACGAAGAGCATAGAGAAAACTATGCGGCGGCTTTTGCACTTCAACGTGCGGACCGCGAATATGCACGAAACAGTGACAATATTTGCTATCTTACGATGGATCTACAACAAACGCTTCCTCTTCCTAGACTAACTACTAATAAGGCTTTCTACTTACGCCAGATGTGGATGTATAATCTAGGTATACATTCTATTACTAAAGGTATAGAAAAAGCAAACTTCTTTACTTGGACCGAGGATGAAGCCCATCGTGGAAGCTCTGAAGTGCGCAGCTCGTTATTAACCATGTTGGAATGCAATGATATTTTTCAAGATAATGCTATATCCCATCTCATATTGTGGACTGACTCTTGTGCCGGTCAGAACAAAAACTTTTTGATCGTATGCCTGTATCAGTACTTATTGCTTAAAGGTATAGTAAAGACCATTGATCATAAATTTCCCGAGGTGGGACATAGTTACTTAGACTCTGATAGAGACTTCGGGCGTATTGAAAAAATTTTGCGACGTCACGAAAACATATTCTTACCAGAAGATTATCGAACCATAATAAGCCAATCTAGTAAAATGAATCATGTGACAGATATGTTGCTTCATTTCAGGAATTTTGAAGATTTGGCATCCAAGCTAAATTTAATTAATCGAAAAAAGAATACCCTAAATGAGAATGTTCCTTTCAGAGATGGAATTAAATGGATCAGAGTGTGTAGTTACGGGTCTTACTTATATAAGGAAAATTACGATCCACACACTCCTTTTAAAGAAGTGAATATCATTAGAAATGCACGTATTTCTCGACCAGAAAATATTCAAATTGAAAGAATTAGCAAAAAAACTGGTCAGTTATCATCTGAGAAAATTGCCAATCTTAAAACTCAACTACAGTTTATCAGGGAACCTTTCAAATGGTTCTACAATATGATTATAGATCAATACGAAAGTGAATTATTATTGTAATACTTTTAAAATCTTAATAATAAAAGAATAAACTTATATTTTTTGTCTAAGACCTCTTTTAATCATTAAATACTTGTTTGTTTTATGCGAAAATGATAAATGGATAAAGGAGGTAACTGTAGTTTTTTTCAAATTTTGACTTTTTGTAAAGAGATATCCTTTCAACGTTATTATTGAAATCAAGGTATGGTCATAACCTAACGATTTGATAATTTTTAACCAAATAGAGAAGTAGTTAAAGAAGAACAAACAAAATAACTTTTTTTAAATTAAAATCACGTTTTTACCGTGTTTAAAGTTTGTCAGTTACCTTCTTTATCCACTCGACTCTTCATTTGTAGTGTGATTTCTGGCAGTTGAATAGCAAAATAAATTATTTCATCAATGTGATTACATTATTATTGGATACAGTTTCTTTTATATACAGGGTGTTATTTAAGTATGTGGCCAAACTCCAAGGAGTGCTTTTATAAATGATTTTAAGAAGAAAAGTTCAAATAAACATGGATCCGAAAATGCATAGTTTTTACGATACAGGGTGTCAAACTTTAGAAAATGAATCGGATGTTCGTAAATATCTCAATAATCTTTTATTCGCTTATAGTTTGGTAAGTAGTTTAAATTTTTTGCCCCCAGGACATGCAATAACGGTTGTTTATTTTTTTTTCTCGAAAACAAAGTAAGATATGAAAAAACTCAACAGATAAAAAAGTTGTATTTGTGGTTGCTTAATTCGAAAAACTACATAATTTTAAAAAAAGTTAGTGGCTCGCAATTTTTTTGTCAAAAATATTAGTTAGATTGTCTTTTGGGACACCAGTGGACTTAATAATTTTAATCTAATTGGGGCTAAATACATCGACCGAGTGCATGTAAACATTGCCGATCTGCTGCCGCTTAAAAATGCCGCTCAGGTGGGAATACCTATGTAAAATGCATCGTCGCGTCGTGAGGCGCCGGGTCGTGCATCGCCGTGTCGTGAAGCTTAAGTGAGAATCGACCTTAACGCCGACAAGCCAGAGACAATTGACGCTTTAAAGGACAATATTCGTGAAGCCATTGGTGAAATACAGCTGCACACAATCGATAATGTGCTTAAAAATTGGACCGATCGTGTAGGCTACTGCATGGCCAGCCGAGGCAGCCATTTGAATGAAATTATTTTTCATTATTAACCGGAAGGATTTTACTTTCAAATAAAAAAAGAAATTTGAGAAAATATTCAGTAGTTTTTTTTTTATAGCATTTTCAAAAAAAAAAAAAGTTATCTGGCGGACCCTTTATTTCATTAAAGTCTTAATTAATTCATGGCTTCTTTCTAGGACATCTACCAAGGAAATGTACAGCAAACCAGCCGAAAGTAGGGCTTCATCATCAGCGTCTACGTGGAGTAGCATGACGTCAATTATGTCACCCAAAACAATGACAGAGTCGCAGACAGATGATAAACCTCAAAAAGGGTCGACTTCTTAAGCCCATATGGAAGAAAGTCACCAAGTGTGATGCGAACCCCCACTACATCCTCTGGTAATACTAAAAAGAAAATTTGGTTTAGCTTTTCGAGTATCATCATATTTTGGAAGTTGTAAATGTAAACTACTCATGAATATATCTATTTTTTAACACTTTAATAAATTTGAGGTAAAACAACGATAGGGACTTGCAATTATGATTTGTTAATTATTTTTGCATTTTATTTACTTAGATTTAGTTACTTATCTACAATACCTCCCATAAGAATATCTACTATAATGTGATTGTTTTTGTAGGCAGCAGTAAAAGGAAAAGGGTAGTGCAGGCAAAAGAAGAGGATGTTAAGGGAATTTTGAGTATTGCAACAACCATTGCAACACAGTTTTTAACAAAACCAGAAAAAATCCAAACATTACCTTTACAGACTACATATTTCAGGAACTATATCGAAATTGAACAAGTCGATGCGAAGAAAAAACGCACTATATAAGTACTATTTGATGACAGGGATTAATTTGTTAAAATAATTCATTTATTAGAATAATAATATAAATTAATTAAATTAGTATTCTTTTATTTTTTACAGTTGAAACATAGTTGATTAAATAAAAATATTCATTCAAATAAAATATTTTATTTGTGAAAATCTTTTACATTTAATTCTGCACCTAAGGTAATTTAAATAAAACGCTTACTTAATCTAATTTGAACATAAAATGATCAGATGAATCCGAGGCTGAATCAGAAGGTTCCTAGATTATGAGATAGATTAAATAATATTATTACAGGAGTCACCTAGAATAGAAAAATATTAATTAGAACTAGAAATAGAGTAACATAGAGTGTGTTACAGCAATGAAAATGATTGAAATTGAACAATGGAGATATACCAGAATAATGGTAACTAATGCTATGATGCAAGTATTGGATGCCAATTTGATTGCATACGATTGTAGAAACGCGTCTACGAATATAACGGCGATTTCATTAAAATATGTTAGTAATTGTCCAGATCCGGACTCAGGATATTACGTAGAGGATACCCATATTCAAATTATAGAACGAAAGAAGTTCGCATATGTTTACGTCTTCTCATGTTTAATAGAAATAAAGAGGCTTATTTCGCACTGTGGGGTGTTTTCGCATCAATCAATTATTGTTGATCGAGGATTATCAAGCTATTTATAGGAAATTAGTGCAGAAGAATGCCGAAAAACGCATATTTAACCATTGACCTACAGAGCTTTTTTATTATAATATTCAATACATTTAGTCAAAATTATCACCTTGCATGGAAAACATGAAGATTTATTATTGGTATGCACTTATTTCTTTATAAAACAGCCTCGATGAAGTCAGATTTTATTATCTTGACAACTATTGCCTTTTTTGACTAGTGATGCATCAAGTACCTTCTATTCAGAAACAAACACTTCTCGGTGCATATCTATTCTTGACCTATTTTGAAATAACTATTTTGTGTCTTATAGAAGAACATCCTTTCGATACAGAATGAGGCTCATCTGAAAAGTGAACCAATAAACCTCATGGGGAAAATGGACGGAATTGTTTATGAAAAATGAAGACCTGTACATCGAAGACGAAGATCTGAAGGAGAAGACGAAGATCTGAAGGAAAAAACTAGGTAAGAATGAACATATTCAATTTATTTAACTTGCCGAATATGCCGACACGCAAGTGGAGTTTATTCGGAAAAGAAAGAGATTAGACATTATAACAGAAAATCGATAAACGACTCGCTACCGACATCTAGGATAAGGAACATTAAAATATGTATTAGTCATAGAGAAAACAAGAAGATAAGAGGAGATAAAGATAGGATAAATAAATAGAGGACACCACCTTATATGAATACGAAAATTTAAAGAGGACAAGTCATTGGTTCCGCCTAAACGGATTTCCGTTTTAACGGGAAAATAAGGTAAAAGAGGTATTAAGAAAAATATATATAGCAGATCTTATAAGGGATGATGAAGAAATATTAATGACACCTAAATTTTAATTAATGGATTTTTGGAAAAGGAAAACAAAACTAAGTGGACGATAAAAACCACAAAAATACTTCAAAAAGGGGATAAAGAAACAATTATGGACTTAAAATTCACCCTAACTATAAGAAGAACAAAAAAAAAAGAGACTGGACCAGTTTAAAATTTACCAGCGTGAGTGTCGAGATAATAAGCGAAAATTCGGAAAAACCAGTGTCAAACTAAAGAAAAATATTTTTAAAGTACATCGGACTTATTAGCAAGGTTAAGAAGTGTTAGTGCCATTAAAAATATAAAAACTTTTATACTTAAACAGAGTGATGGGGACAATTAAATTCAATAATAATATTGCTAAAAATAAATGATTTGGCTAACATTATTCATTTCTTATGCGCGTATGTCTATGGGAAATAGGCCACATTCGACATTCCTGCAGTTGAATCCGAAATGACCGAAATCGTATTCCGTCAGCGTCCCGTCAAACGAATCCTGAAAGGACTCGACGTCAAAAAAGCTACTGGTCCAGACGAAATTCCTATTATATTTCTCAAGAGATGCGCCGATGAACTAACACCAGTATTTTGTAGACTTTTCAACTTATCCTATAAAAAAGGAATATTTCCATCTTGCTGGAAGACGGCGCGAGTCCAGCCTATTCCAAAGAAAGGTAAGAGAACCCTGCCTAACAACTATCGACCAGTCGCATTGCTTTCAGTTATATCAAAAGTAATGGAGGAAGCTATTAACCAACATCTTCTAAAGTACCTGGAAGGCTTCAACATTATCAGCGATCATGAAGATGGTTTTCGGAAGTCCAGATCAACTGGAGATCTTCTAGCCTATGTCACCCATATTTGGAACAACGCAATCGAACATCATGGGGAGTCTTGGGTTGTGGCACTGGATATTTCTAAAGCTTTTGATCGTGTTTGGCATGAGGGGCTTCTAAGTAAACTGCGATGCTATGGTATGCCTAGTCGATTCTGTGGAATATTATTGAGTACAATAATGAGATGATATAGAAATATTAAAATCAAAAAATTCACGTTTAAATAAATCCAAGAAAATAATCCAGTAAAAATTGCACAACACTTTAATTTCCACTCTATCATTGCACACTCATGCCGCTGGAAGACTGGGGAACTAGATTAGTCGCCACCGCGGGTGTAAAACAACTGAATCGGGATGATGCGCCGATGACCAATGAAACGTAGGAAAATGCACCCTCTTCTTAAAAGAAGGGATTTTCACTTATAATCTCCCTAGTACTTGAATTATTATCGAACATTTTTCGACCATACGATTTTTTGAATTTTCTCAAAAAAAATCGTGTAGAAGGAAAATTTCCGTATATTAACTCAAGAACGAGGGAGATTCGGTAAGAAAATTTCGCATTAAATTATTAATTTGAAGGTAGAAAAAATTAGGATTGCGTGATATTTTATGTTAATGGTTTTAAAATATGAAAAGAAGGCTTTGCTTGTCAATGAAAAAGATTGACTTGTAAGTCATGTCGTTTGCTGTTTATATTTATGTATGTGTAGTGTTTTGAAGGGCATAGCATTTTTCGAGATGTCTCGTTTTGGGGAAGAAAACCAAGAAATAATTAGAAAATAAATTCAGCGTCTGATTCCGGATAACACGAAAAGATCAAAGGACAGTGTTTGGATACAATGTGTTTGAAGAGTCAACATCTGTTGAAGAATTGGCCAGTGTTTTAGAGGATTATGCGTTCAATATGAAGAAGAAAAATTCAGATGAATACAAAGAAAGAGTTGTAAAAGTGATATGGAATTCTACTGCCAAATAGCTCCAGGAAATGTTTTACGAAAAGTTCAAGGTTAAATGTGATCCGTTTTCTGATGTGGAGTTTGGAACTGCACGAGCAGCACGGGACGCCAAACGTAGAAAACTACAACAAGATCCATCGAAACGAAAGCTTAGTGCATCGGTCTTAAGTGACGCAGAATATATGAAAATTATAGAAATTTGGAATGAAGATTGTCCAGATGGTCTTCAGCGCAAGTGGTTTCATATTGCTCCTCATGATTTAGCGCGTACGGAAGGGTGCAGCGTATGCTTATGCAATGGGAATGAATTTTATGTACTTATTTTTCTGAAAATATTATTTTTAATAAAAGTTTGTCCAAACCTCGGATCAATTACAATAGAAAAAAAGGTTACTTAGATTTTTCAAAGTACTATAGTATAAAATATCTGAAACTTGAAATCCAGTGGGCCATAAAGGACATAAACAGATTAAGTATTTTTCAAGTATATTTTTCTCAAGAACTAAACATCACATGAAAACCTTAAAATTTCTTTCTACTGGCATTTTAGGAGTCTCAGTTTTTAAAAGTTTTGCTTGATCCCAGAATTTTTAATTTTGCAAACTTTAACTTGTATATTATATTTTTTGAGTACCTTGTAATATTTTTTGCAAGGGCACAAATATTCATTATGCTTTTATCAAGGATAAATATTCCTAAAAATTTAGTAATAACATTTTTTCCAAATGCGTTGCATTATTCTTTTGGACACATGTTGATATTTTCTTTGATTGATACAATAATTCTTATTTAAAAGCATATGTTTTTTTAATGAATCCTAGCTGAAGCTAAGGAATACGCAAAGGGCGATAAACAAACCCGATTGGTAGAGGCTGCAGAGTTGCTAAGCCCACCGATTACTTTTCTCCTGTAGAGGAGGAGGAGAAGGCGAAAAAAAGATTTTTTTAAAAAGTTAGTTAAAGTGAACTTTTTAGGAAAGCTTATTTGTTGCTTATAAGTTTGCGTCTTATGCGTAAATACAAATTTCAACTATCTTGATTTATTTTATTTATAAGGAAGCAAAGTATAAACAATGCGGTTTAAAAGCTGTTTCATACACATAATTAGTTAACTAATATGCATGAAGTTTTATTCCTGAAGCAACACTTTTTTATGTATGGCTATATTATAGTTCCTACAGAGTTTCCAAAATTTTTTAGAGGCTGCATTAGCTGTACCTGCCAATCCTATTTCATTCCTAAGTTTGATGAATTCAGATGAAAATATCCTATAGAAAAAGGAACAGATGTGGTTGAATCTACTATTATTAATGACGAAGCAGGTAGTAAAGGTAGTATATTTTTATTATAACTGGATTTAGAAATTTGTTTCAAATAAGCTATTTACTTTTGTGCTCTGTTAATCTACTTTTTCGCTTCGGATCACACTCCCTTGTACTGGGTATATGTGCATGTTATATTTAAAAACTCATAATATAGTTGAATTTAAAAGAATGAAATGAATGAATCCTGACGACGATCTAGAGGATCTTGTACAAGAAAATCAGGAGCTTATGCAAACGACGTAATAACAAACCCCACCTCACCAGGAGAGATTAAAACCATAATCAGGAGGATAAAAATCAGGAAAGCTCAAGGCAGATATGGCATCACCAACCAAATGATAAATAACCTACCTAGAAAAGGAATAGCGTCACTAACAAACATAGTAAATGGTATAATGAGAACAGAACACTACCCTCAAAAATGGAAACATGCGCTGATCATAGTGTTCAATAAACCTGGAAAGGAACGAAGTACCCCCAAAACTATAGACTCATCAGCCTGCTAGCAGGACTCGGGAATATAGCAGAAACGGTATTAGCCAAACGTCTAAACGATGGAACCGAAGCGCTGAACATCATCCCAAATGAACAGTTTCCATGAGAACGGAAGTAAACCTAGAAATAGACGATACAGACATACCATGGAAAGAGGAAATCAAATATCTGGGAGTAATCCTAGATAGGAGACTTACTTGGAAAGAGCACATAGACTATGCCATAGGAGAAACTAAAGCAGCAACGAGTCGACTATCCGATCATAGGGAGGAAAAGTCACATGAGAAGACAAACAAAGCTGACACTAATAAAAACCATTGCCAGACCTCAACTAACCTATGGATCTGTCGCTTGGGGCTATGCAGCGAAAACTCATATCAAGAAAGTAGAATCTACTGAAAATCGATTCTTACGCATGGCTATAGATGCTCCATGGTTTGTCAGAAACAGAGACATTCACAGAGATCTACACTGGGAACCAGTCACAGATTTAATGATAAGGAAAGCTGAAAGAGTCTTCCAAAAAACAGAGGAGCACCCAAACCAAGAACTTAGGGAACTCATCAACTACGACCCAGTATAAGATGCAGCCAGGCTCCAAAGACCACACAAGAGAACACCAAGAAACCAAATAGTGCCAATAATACCGATGTAACAACCAACCCGATATGACAATTAACATTAAGTTGACATATTTAAGTTAGTATAGGACAAAACTGTAATAACTTATGTATTCGCATGACTAACATAAACCAACCAAATGGCGACACGAGTCACGAAATTTGAATCAGCACTCGTGCTCATTCAAAAGTCAAAAGTCAATATTTTCTTTCAGAGACAACCCCCATATTTGTATGCGATAATATGGGAGGGTTTTAAAACCAACTGAGCATGGAATCGTGCCATGCGAGCATTTAAAACCAAAGAGATACGTCATTTATAGACTCATAGTCCGAAATTACAGATCAAACCTTTTTAACGGGGAGTTTAGTCGGTCGGCTCGCTTTCCTTCAGAGAGCGGTTCTTTTCTTTCAGAAAAGTTCGTATTCTGATATGCTATCCGCAGAATATTGCTACGCCTGACACTACTTTGCACCTTCAGTGCCTGATGTCTGTTAGCAGATTCTCCTCGTAAACCCGGAAAAAAAGTAGAATTTAGTATCATCTTGTACTCCTTCGATAATGACCTGAGAAGGTCCAAACACGTGTGAGGCAACTGAAATAAAAAGCTGTGAAATTTAACAAGAAAATTATCATTTTTATTTCCCCTATAATGGAAAGTGGATCTTTATTTATTTTTTCGTTTAACGCATGTCTAATGTTTTATTTTAGATAAAATTTGTGAAATCAGTAGGAGGAAATGACGGAAAAGATTTTACCTCGTGTCTTAAAAAAGTTGTTAACTGACGCACTGGCCGAGACCTGCTTTGGACCGGCCGAAAAAACAATTTTGAAATTGGACAACGGCAACTTTTTAAAATAATCTTTCGTAAGTACCTAATATGTATCTTTTACCTATTGCAGAGTAATAAAATATGAATAAAATTCACTTAGTGGTATTTCATGTGAAGGACGTTAACCGCTACACTAAATTTTTAGGATCAATCAATCAGAAGACTCTTCTCTCACAAAAAGAATATGAAAATTATATAGCGGAGTGGCTGAGACATGCAAAACAATGAAAGGAACGACTTTAAAAAGAAAGTAATATAGTTTTTAAGAATGAAGTTTTGTACCTAATTAAAATGTCAATTTAAGAAAAAGTAATGTACTTTTAACGTTTTAACCTTTTAAGAGTTAAGTTATTCTATCAAAATCTGTAAATTAAAAAGCTACTATAAAAAAGAAGTAATGTACTTCTTAAGAGTTAAGTTTAATTTAAATATACAGGGTGACAATTTAAAAACTTGAAATGGCCATATATTAGAAACGAAAAACTGAAAAAAAAAACGCAACAAACAGTTTCTATAAAACGAAGGGGGAACAAAAACAAGCGTATTAGCCCACCCCTATCTGCAACCCCTTGGACAGGGTGAGATAAACCCTTAAAATCTTAAATAGAAAGGGGGTCGAGTGATACAACATTTTGAAGCTCTTGAAAAATGCTTTCCAATGGTACCATAGAAAGGTACATTTCAGGAAATTCTTCTCTGTTTATTAAGGAAAACAATAAATGAAAAGACAATTTTGAAATTTTTTATTATTAGTTAATTAAATGTTCAAAATGATTGCTACCAATATCCTGGCATATTAAAAGATATCTCTTAAGAATTCTAAACAGTTTAAGCCTCGGTATTTCGTTTTGGTTTATTTGCTATTTTTTTTTTGTCGAAAAAAAAAATTTGTTTATAAATATTCGCATTTTATTATCACAGAATTTACCTTAAAGGTAACTTCTACTAGTATTATTATTTTAAGAACAGTTAACTTTCGGTTCAGTTTAAACGAAAAGCAGCACTTCTTATCTTTAACAATGGTGTACAGCACAGCTGAACGGGTAGAAATTATTTTCATTTATGGTTCCCAGGATCAATGTTTTTTAAGAACAGCTCAACGTTTTAACGAAAGGCATCCAGGTCAAAATGTAAGCCCGGAGTATGTTCGCCAACTAGTAGCCAAATTTAAAGAAACTCGTTCTGTCGCGAATATAAAGAGAAATCAACCGAGACTAGCCGACGAAGCAGCGCAAATTGAAATTCTGGGGCAGTTTGCAATGAATTCAACTTTATCAACTCGTCAAGCAGCTGTAGCAACTGGATTATCTCGTGAATCAATAGGAAAGGTACTTAAAATTCATAAGTTTTATCCCTATAAACTGCACATACTGCAAGAACTTGGTGACGACGACCCTGACAGAAGAATACAGTTTTGTGAAATAATGACAGATAGAATTACGGCAGAACCTCGACTAGTTAAAAATATTTGCTTCAGTGATGAGTGTACCTTTTATTTAAATGGGCATATTAATAAGCACCTCCGCATTATGTAGTTCCCGTTAGGCAGTGGTTGGATGATAATTATCCCAACCAGTGGATTGGAAGAAGAGGTCCTGTTGAATGGCCACCTAGATCCCAGGACCTAACACATCTTGACTTCTTTTTGTGGGGTCACCTAAAATCTGTGGTTTTTAAAACGCAACCTGAGTCATTAGAGCAACTTCAGCATAGAATAGTTCAGGAATGCCGTGCTATATCCAGAGAAACGTTTGCAAATGTACGTGAAGAATTTGAAAGGCTTTATTATTGTCTTCAAAACAACGGAATTCATTTTGAACATTTAATTAACTAATAATAAAACATTTCAAAATTGTCTTTTCATTTATTGTTTTCCTTAATAAACAGAGAAGAATTTCCTGAAATGTACCTTTCTATGGTACCATTGGAAAGCATTTTTCAAGAGCTTCAAAATTATGTATCACTCGACCCCCCTTTCTATTTAAGATTTTAAGGGTTTATCTCACCCTGTCCAAGGGGTTGCAGATAGGGGTGGGCTAATACGCTTGTTTTTGTTCCCCCTTCGTTTCATAGAAACTGTTTTTTGCGTTTTTTTCTTCAGTTTTTCGTTTCTAATATATGGCCATTTCAAGTTTTTAAATTGTCACCCTGTATATACAACAGTTATTTAAAAATATTTGATTGTTTTATTTTTGATAAAAATTGCTACAAAATAGTTTACCTTCTTACCTAATCTAAATATTTATGGTGAATGATAATTAAATTTATTGAAAAATATATTTTACAGTTTATTTTACTTCCAGTTTTACCAAAGGTTGCCATCAACTTTTAAATTTCAAAAGCAAATCTATATATTTAATCGTATTTTATTACATGTGGAATATTTTAATAATAATAAATAATTGCATTTTGATAACGTGTAACGTTTTAAAGGTATATCGCGGGCGACCTGGCAAAAGCTCCTATCTGCAGGTTTTACCGAAAATGAGTTATTGTCATTTTTGCGTTTTACTGGTTCGTGCGCATAATTAGTAAAATTATCATATACTTCAAAAAATCGGAACACCTTGAAATTATGGTATTTCAAATACTCCCATCAGAAATGCAAGTTGACGCGTCATGCAAAACCTCCTATTCTTAGTCAGTTAAGCGATGTAGTTTGAGGCGTTCGCACGTGCTTGTGGCTTTTATGTGAAATACGGTAAGTTTTATTTAATATTTTTGGTCAAATACATGATTTTAATTTGTATAAATATTTTTATAAGTTTAATTATATCTATAATTGGATTGTACATCTACTTAAACCGACTTTTTAATTTTATTTCAGATAGGAGGTTTTGCAACAACATAGAAAAGTTGTATAGGAGATTTTCGCACATGGGTTCCAGAACCAAAAGGATTTTCGCCTTGTTGGAATCATCTAAAAAGAGTGATTCTCATTCTAATGGAGACTTTTCCATGGAACAGCAAGGTGCAGACATAGACCATTTTGATATACTTAATTTAGATGTAATCACCGAAGAAGAATATTTACAAACGCAAACGCCCGAAGGCCTACTTATTACTGATACAAACGTAGCTACTAATTTAGAATGTGATAATTTGAGAGACTATATACCTGACCTAGAAGACTGCCTCATTGCCGAAAGTACTACTGAAAATTCGGAAAGGGATTTTAAAGACTGCTTAAACATTATAAATATAGATGATACTAGTCATACACATCAAACACAAAATTTATTAAACTTTTCGACTGCTTTAGAAGAAGAGTCTACGTGGGACAACTCTATTTTATTAAATAATAATAGAGCCTTAATTGAGTTTGTGCCTACTACAAATGAAGTTTTAGTGGAACAAACTTTTTCACATTTTAATAGCGTTATTAATGATTCCTCACAGTGCAATGTTCCAAAAAATACCTATGCAACCAATATTATTCAACCTTTAGTACCCTATGAAGCATCAAGTGACGAAGAAAATGAAAATAATACTGATTCTTCGTATAAACCGTCAGCAAACAGTGAGGTGGATACAGAAAGCGAAACAGATGTGACAATTACAAAAGAGAAGCAATGCATCGATGAAGAAAATGTTAATGAAGGAAGAAAGAGAAAGAAAAAAGCTGATGAAAAAGACTGGACTCGTATTAAAAACAAAAAATTACGAATGGAAGGCAAAGCATACGTGGGGTTTAAAAAGGATGGCGAAAGAATTAAACAAAACTGTCAACGCTTTGGACGATCGCTAAAACCAGCATGTAATTCATCACTTTGCAAAAGTTCTAAAAAAAGATTTTGTTCCGAATTTAGTGATCAATGCAGGCAAAACATTTTCAATAAATTTTGGAACGAAACAAATTGGGAACAAAGAAAAACTTTTGTTTCTTCACACGTGTTAAAAAATAACGTTACAAGGACGTCCAGTGAAAGTTCTAGAAGACAGGGAACTTTTGTTTATTTTTTAAATAACGGAGAAGAAAAACTTCAAGTATGCCGCACTACGTTTATCAACACGCTTAATATAGGCTACAAAACTGTACAAGAATGGGTAAATAAAAGTTCGTACGGTATGGCAGCAAAACCTTGTGTACAAAAATCCGTAAAAGATCGTTTTGTGGAAGGGTATCAACACCTCAATACTTTTTTTCAACAACTGCCAAAATTACCCGCACATTACTGCCGTAAGGATACATTGAAATTATATTTGGAGTCTTCTTTTCAAACGCTAAGTGATTTGTATAAAGTTTATCAAGACTATTGCAAAGAACAGGGACATTCGTCATTAAGCCGAAATGTATTTAATAAAGTCTTCCACGAAAAGAATCTCTCACTTTTCCGGCAAAAGAAAGATCAGTGTAATACATGTTTTGCTTATAAATATAAAAATGAAACGGAAGAGAAGTGGACAATTCATGTCGCGAATAAGGAAAAGGCTAGGAAGGCAAAGACAACAGATAAAGAATTAGCCGAAAGGGGGGAAGTTGTGGCATTAACCATGGATTTGCAGGCAGTCAAACTAGCGCCATTTTTGCCTGCCGGAAAAATTTACTTTAAAACAAAATTGTGTTGTCACAATTTTACTGTATACAACCTTGTCACTCGCGATGTTACTTGCTATTGGTTTTCCGAGGACCAAAATAATGAGCTACAAGCATCCACGTTTACTTCTTGCATAATAGACTTCTTAGAGAAAAACTGTTTGACCCCTGAGAAATTGCCTATTATTATCTATTCTGATGGGTGTGGCTATCAGAATAGAAATAATATTTTGTCCAATGCTATATTAAACTTTTCAATCAAACATCAAACATGCGTATACCAGAAGTATTTGGAGCCGGGTCACACTCAAATGGAGTGTGACTCGGTTCATAGTACAATAGAAAGAAAATTGCGTAATCGCGAAATACATTTACCAAGCGATTACGCTGCGGTTACTAAAGAATCAAGAATAAATCCAAAACCTTATACGGTACAAATTTTGGACTACACTTTTTTTAAAAATTTTTCTGATTCCCAATATCTTCGATATTCTTCAATACGCCCTGGTAGAAAGAGCAATGATCCTGTCGTTAATAATATCAAATGTATTAAGTACACAGGCGATGGAAAAATTCAAGTAAAGTTAGATTACGATAGTGACTATGTTGATTTACCTGTAAGACCAAAAAATTTAAATGTAATAAATGACTATCCACAACTTTTAAAAAGTCGATGTAAAATAAAAAAACAAAAGTGGCAGCACCTTCAGGACCTTAAGTCGGTTTTGCCACAAGATACCCATTTATTTTACGACAATTTGGTTTTTGAATAGTTGAATTTTAATGGGAATTTAATAGGCTTATTTTAATACCATTTTTTTAAATCCTAGCATGCTATTTTTTGTTCTATAATTATTCAATTAAGCAAAAATTGGATAAATTTTTTGTTTAGATGCTTTTGAAATAAAGCAGAAATGTAATAGAAATTTAAAATTTTTATTTTTTATTTATGTCAGTAAAATTTAAAAAGCGCAAGTGGCAGTCGATATTCTTTAGGTTTAGTCGTTTCAAGAAACGTACTTTGTTTAATATTTTTGTATCGTTTTCAGTGATGTTCTTGGGTACCTACCTGTTTAAATAAAATTATTTTCTAATAATTTTAGTCTTTATTTTCCTTATATCAATTTATCCTATCTTAATAAAAACCAAGGCAAAATCTCCTATTAACTATTACAATAATGGCAATATCTCCTATCTGACATAGATTTTTCATATAAAAGTTTTATTGTATCAACACCTTTGTAACAAATAAAATACTCTGCATGTGCAATTAAAGAATAAAGTAACAACATTGTCTTCTAAGAGCCGCAATAAAGTTTTTTGTATGTACTGTAAAGTTTGTCAATTGTTAGATAGGAGGTAATGCCAGGTCGCCCGCGATATCAAGAAAAACTTCCGAGATCTAATGACGTAAATCATCCTATATTATAAAAATAATAATCAGCGATTTCGTTTTCTGATCGATATTTCGTTGTTCTTTGTTTTATACAAAAATCAGTCGAATAGTAGTCCTTTAAGTTTATAGTAACCTATAATTTAAAAATCTTTATCTTATAAATTTATCTTCTACGCTGATTGATCACGTCATTACCAACGACTTTAATGCCCGAGAGATTTCCAGAAATTTTCCAATAATTAGTGACCATGAGATTATTGGTGTAGAGTTACTATTTGATGGTATCATGCACAAAGAACAGAATATTTGCCGCAGATACTTGAGTGATGAAGTAGTCTCGGACATTATTCCAAAAATGATAGAAAAAAACTGGAACTATACCTCTGTAGAGGTAGATAGGCTGTATTCCGAGTTCGTGCAAAATATTCAAGATGCTATCGATGAGATTGCTCCGGTAAAAGTATATATTCCAAAAAAATACCCCTGGATGAACCACAGAATATATGCTGCACAGCATGGAAGAGATAAGGCATATAAAAAATTTTGTCTCACAAGACATCACGTTGATTGGGAGGAATATAGAGTGCAGAGAAATAGGGTGATATCTATGATTCGCAGTGAAAAAACCAAATATTACAATGAGAATATTGATAAGTGTAAGGGTAACGGAAGACGAATGTGGAGAACAATAAAGGATTTAACAGGAAACAAAAAACAACAGATTAATTTTGGAGCTATTGACTATGGCAAGTATAATGATACTGCGGAAGAAAACTTTAATAAGTATTACGCAGATAGTTTAAACGAAATTGCAGAAACAATAGAGAATCGAACCTGGAAATTTAAAAATGATGAACTTCACGAATTAAGTTTAACTAAGTTTGCCCCTGTAACACTTTCAGGGCTAAAAAAGATCGTTATTACACTAAAAAATAAAAGTACCGGAGATGAGTTACTAAATATTAAATTAGTAAAACAATTATTTTGCGTTATAGGATATCCTCTATTGTATTTAATTAACACGTCTTTGGCTGAAGGAAAAGTGCCAAGTGAATTGAAGACTAGCATCATAGTTCCAGTACCGAAAGTTACAAAGCCTGAAATTCCTGCGGAATTTAGGCCAATCAACTTATTGCCCGTTGTCGATAAAATTCTTGAAACTATTGTATGTGATCAATTAAGACACTATTTTGAAAATAATAATTTATTGTATGTCGGACAATCGGGATTCAGAAGTAAACATTCGTGTGAGTCAGCTCTTCAGTACGTGTGTGCAACATGGAGGAAAGATATAAACGATGACAAGGTGGTACTCAGTGTGTTCGTTGACTTGAAGCGGGCGTTCGAGACCATAGATCGGGAAATCCTTGTGAAAAAATTAAAATCATATGGTGTTGGTGATAGTGCACTACTTTGGATTCAGGATTATTTAAAGGACAGGTATCATAGAACTAAGATAAATAACAGAGTATCAGGAAAAATAGAAAGTAAATTGGGTGTCCCACAGGGTAGTGTGTTGGGTCCCCTATTATTTATAATTTATGTTAATGATATTTACAGTTCTTTGAAACATTGTTTTGTTAATTTATTCGCTGATGATACACTGATTTCTATTTCTGGGAAGAATTTTCGTGAATTAATCATTAAATTGAATGCCCAACTGGCTATATTATATGACTGGTTATGTCAGAATAAATTAAAACTTAACTCATCAAAAACCAAATGTATGGTAATAGGGTCAAAAACAAACTGTAAAAAATTTCTAGCTTTGGATGAATTTCTAAACATAAATGGATCACCTATTGATTTTGTAACTGAAATTAAATACTTAGGAGTATATTTGGATCCACAACTAAATTTTAATAATCATGTAGATTTTTTATGTAAAAAATTAGGTAAAAAAATAGGTTTTTTTCGTCGAGTGTCTCCTTGCCTGTCTCAGTGGACAAAAATGCTTGTATTTAACACAATTGTCTTGCCACATTTTAATTACTGCTCTTCTTTGATGATTTCATGTACCAAAGAAAATTTAGAAAGGCTACAAGTGCAACAAAATAAAGCAATGAGAATTGTGTTAAACTGTGATAGGTATACTCCAATAAGAGGCATGTTAGCAGCATTAAATTGGCTATCCGTTGAGCAATGCATTAGACAGGCAAATTTAATATTAATATACAAAATAGAGCATAATCAGTTACCTGCATATTTGAATCTTTTTTTGGAAAGGAGATCAGGGTTTCATGGACATAATATTCGTTCCAGACAGAACTATCATATACCTTCCGTTAAAACAACGAGCTTACAAAAAACACTTTTTTATGAGGGCATTTGCCTGTACAATGCTTTGCCTGGCGAAATCAAGGGTGCACCTAGTTTAAATATTTTTAAGCGAAGACTGTTTGGTTATTTAACTGATGGTTAATAATATGTATTGTGAATACTGTGTATATGTATATGATTAGCCAAGTGCTAAATAAAGAAATATATTATTATTATTATTATTATTATAAATCTGATTTTTAAATTTAGGTATTTGGGATCAACATACTGTTATTGGCCGCTGTTTAGATAAAGCAAAAAGTAATCAAATATGGATTATAAAACGAAATGACGAAAGAAGCGAATCGAACTCTGACCTCGTAGTTGGGCATCTCTGGTATGTTTAATTGCAAGGTGATTATTCTATATATACTTCCCAGGAATTAATTGCAGGTATTTCTCTGTTTTTGTATTTAGTGTACGTTACAAACTGTCTTTAATTTCAGTCATATTGCATTCTTCTGTCCAGGTTTTATAAGACATTACATTAGAACTTCCATGGGAAGTATTATTAAAAGCGCCCAGAAGCGGACATTCGGAAGTACCTGTAACCTTATGTGTGAATTAAAAGAACATTGCCGAGGATGTTTAAACTCGCAATATTACTCTTATTTACTTCACTGCAATGTTGCTGTGCTGGCTGGGATACATGTTCAAAATTTTTCAGGCTAAATACCCTACAACACAGTTTTCTTACGAATTTTATAGGAAAATTGTATCCGACGATTTGAAATTCAGAAGAAATCCACTTCACATGAAGTTACCACGGACAATGTTCCTGAATGTGGTGTTTGTAAAAAATGGATAATTCATAAACTCAAGTATTCTGATGCTGGAAATGAATATCAACAGGATGCAGGAAAAATTAAATCCGAAAGAGCTCTCTTATCGGCTGGCCTTCAAATGGTAAACATATTTTAAAATTGCCTAAATATATATAAAAAAAACCTTTGTTCCACTTGGAAAAAATATCCATATTCTGCTTTATGGCATGAGGAGTAGCTGGCCGGCCCAAAGATGATATATCCACATTTGACGCTTTTTGCAAATAGGGACATCAAACATATAACAATATGGTTAAACAATGATCTCTGTTTACTTTTCTTATTTATATTGTCAATAGTTCAGAAGTTGCCTTTGATGACATAACATTAAAATTTTTCGAACCAAGCCATACCTTTATGGCTGCTGATCATTTCCATCACGTTGAACTAGGTCTTAAGAGACTGAAAAAGCCTATGATTTTGAAAACTTTTGTAGAGTTGTACGTCAAGCTAATTCTTCGAGAGTTAATGTCATAAATATGCAACTATCCCAGTTTTTAAACTATATTGATCCAATTTTTGTAAATAATCCGGATTTAATTGAATTTCAGGGTACCTTACCCACTGATGATATATCAGATCACAATCTTGTTTACGTCAATATGAATTTAAGATCATTTAAGCCTAAGCCTATATTTATAAAGTATGTTACAATGATTTTATCCACCAACATTTTTTAGAAGACTTATATAGCCTTGATTGGAGTGTGATTTTTACAAACCCTATTGTTGACTCCAAAATCAGTGTATTCAATGAAATTATATTGGGTTTGTTTAACAGGCATGCTCCAATCGGGGTAATCCGAATCACAAAGCGCCGTGGCTAACTGATGAATTAAAACGTATTAAAAAATTAAGATCAAAGCTAAAAATGAAAAAATCGTATTGACGAAAATAGAAATAGATATAAACAATTGCGTAATCAAACTGTATCACTCGTAAGAAGAGCTATCTTGAAAACATCTGTGCTGAGAACAATAGTTTTAGGACTTGGATATACTGAGAGATCTTAATATACGAACTTGCAAAGATTATAGTTTACCCCCTAATAAATCTAACCCAGCTCATATAAATATTTTTTTTGGCTCCTTTTTGAAAAGCAAATCTAACAAAGAAAACGGTAAGATAGACTATTACAATAATAAGTGTAAGGAACATTTCGTTTTTAATTTCAGACTTACTACCCTAGATGATATTAACAAGACTATTCACTTTATTATAACAAATTGTTGCGGTACTGATAATATTGCAATTAATATGATAAAACTCTGCAGTCCTTTTATTAACATTTATATTCTACATATTATTAATAGTTGTATAGAGCAAAACTATTTTCCAGATGACTGGAAAATCGCTATAGATAAGCCCCTTGCTAAAATTAATAACCCCAAAACTTTTTCAGATTCAGAAAAAATGTTGCATGATCTAATTACTCCATTTTAATAGACAATCAACTCCTTCCGACAATCAATGTGGTTTGCGTAGCAATTTCAATACAGCCACAGCGCTGACTTCAGTCATAGAAGATATCATGACAGCCTATGATAAAGGTCAGGCTATTGTCTTCTAAATTACATTATTATGACTTTAATGAAGATTCAGGTAACTTAATTTCGTTCAGTGAGAACCATAGTGGCGAAACTGCAAAAATTCCAAAAATGAGAAAATACCACTAAAATATTCTAAATTACGCCTTTATTTAAGTACAATATCGACGAAACGATAACTCTTTAAGTGGTCACCAGTGGGCGCCATCCGTCGTTATCGCAGTGTAGAGAATGCTCAAACAATTGCGCGCATTAGCGGCGAATCCAGTGTTGTGCCAAGTGTTAGAGTGAAACGTTAGCCGGTTTTTATGGTGAAGTGGCGAAACGCATGATTCGTCGTTGTTGCATAAAATTTGAATGCATAATAACGAAAACTACTGACGAAAGGTAAGTTACTACGAATTGATATGATTTTTTTCTATTCATATTTTGTACAGTGGTGGCGAAGGTGAATTTTTCGTCATTATTGCTTTAAACTACTTTAACAAAACGTATTTCAATTTTAGTGAATATACTGTTTCGTCCTTATTATTCTAAGTTTCTTCTTCACAAGTGTTGCATTAATGACGGTAAATATTATTCGCCATTATTGCTCTAAAATCGAATTTCACATTACATTAAAGCGTCACTATTGACCATCAAATGCACCAAGTAAAATTTCAATTATAGTCAACTTTACTCTGATAAAAACTAAAATACGATTTAATTTCCAATCAAGTTAACAGAAACCGTGATACCTAAGAAAGATGAGTGCTTTAGTTAATTCAAAATGACGACGAGTTTCTTTTTCGAGAAAATTAGTTCAAATCTTTACAACAATAATTAAATACTATAATTACTTACGAATTTAGTTTTTATTACAGTAAGTTGACTATAATTTGTTCTGCTCTATTCCAAGTAATAGTATAGACGCAAACTATGATAGCTCAATTCTAGTAACATTCGGTGAAATATTTGTTTAAGATATAAAGCGTAGCAGGAACATGAATGAACGCTCAAAGAAAATCTTTGCTGCATTAGGCATTAGACCACCCGTACCTGGGCAAAACGAAATTCAACAATTCCGTAACAAAAATCCAGAACTGGGGTCACAAGCTACTCAACCCAGTCACAATGAAGTGGGTATTAGTGAAAGCAGCAGCTCCGAGGTGGCAAAATTCCAAGATGTCCAAGAAGATTTTGACGTGATTACCACAATTGCCAAATCATCTACCTATGTTGCTCCACTAGCCACCTTTCCCCAGCTGGAAATTGATAGTGCCCATGTAAGGAATCTTTACAAACCTAACCAGAGTAAAGAAGAAGAAAAGAATTCTGAAACTGAACAAAACCCAACCGAAGGAAGCACAATTAGCTTTACTATTAGCAAATTTTATGACGAAGAAAAACCCGATGAAGAAACAACCAAACCTATTAATAATTACCCTGGAGCAAATGGTTAGTATGTCTCAAATCTTATAAGCCTGGCTCATTGAGTTCATGTTTGACATTCTATTTCAATATTTCATTTTTTCAGAGGTCAAAACTTATGAAGATGATCGACAGCCGGTTTCTCATTATTCATTATCATCATCAAGCAGTTCATCTTGTAGCACATGCTCTGAAAGCAGTTCCTCTGCTTCAAACAGGAACAGCACGGAGGATCCCACAGACGACGATGATGCTGATCCCACGTTTAACGTGACTGAGGATTGTCCTTCTGCTGAGAGCTCCGCAAGCGATGAATCTACCGTACCTGATGACGAAACATTAAACTCAAAGAAAAGGAAGAGAAATCCAATTAAATGGAAAAAGTCTTTGGCTAAGAAACTTCGAAATTCAGGTAAAGAATACTGTTCTCTAAAAACTGGGAAATTGCAGGCGGCTAAAAAAATGCTTGAAGCATGCAACGAAGAAACATGTCGGTTCAAATGCCTTGCTAAATTTTCTGAAGAGAACAGACAAATTTTCTTTGAAAGATTTTGGGCGTTGGGGGATTTGCAAGATCAGAGAAACTACGTTTTAGGACACATGCAGAGTATACAGCCATTATCTCGCCGCTTGGTGTTAAATCGAAAAAAAAACCGCACCTTGAATTACTCATATTTTTTCCAAAAAAATGATAAACAGGTTCCCGTTTGCTTCAAATTTTTTAGAAGTACTTTGGGCGTGTCTGAAAGGTTTGTAAGAACTGTAAAATTTAAAAATGCCAACGGATTTCTAGATGGGGAGAAACGTGGGCTGAAACCCAGTAATAAGCTTCCACAAGAAATAACAAATGGCATGAGAAAGCATCTGGCTTTAATTCCAGCAGTCGAAAGCCATTATGTTAGGGCAAACACACAGAGAAAATTTATTGATGGAGGAAAAAATCTTTCTGATCTGTACAGAGATTACGTGCAAATGTGCACTGCAAGTAACACTCCTACTGGAAAATATTCCATGTACCGCCATATTTTTCTCTTTGAGTTTAACATGTCTTTTCACTCACCCAAAAAAGACCAATGTCAAACTTGCGAAACATTCAAAAATTCAAACCCGGACGAAAAAAGAGCCTTAGATGACAGTTATAAAACCCATATAAAAGAGAAAGAACTTTCCAGAGAAGAAAAAACCTTAGATAAAACATTGATCAGCGATGATTATAAAGTTGTTTGCTTTGACTTGCAAGCTGCTTTACCAACTCCAAAAGGTGACGTCAATTCTTTTTACTACAAATCACGTTTGAATTCGTATAACTTTACGGTTTGCCAACTTGAAAAAAAAGGATTGGGACCAGTTCAATGCTACTTTTGGCACGAAGGGGAAGGAAAACGTGGTTCTAATGAAATTGGCTCCTGCCTTTTGGATTTTTTGCGAAACATTTCGGAGGCTGCTGATTCTCAAAAACTGGATATCGTATTATATTCTGATAATTGCGGAGGACAAGGAAAAAACAAATTCATAATTTCCGCTTTCTTGTATGCTGTTGCCAATTTAAGCATCAGCAGCATTACTCACAAATTTCTTGTGGTGGGGCATGGACAGAATGAAGGGGATGCAAGTCATTCCGTCATAGAAAAGGCAGTCAAGAAAACCCTTAAAAATGGTCCTATTTACTTGCCCGCCCAATATGCAACCGTTATTAACAATGCAAAAAAAAAGGGTGCAAGGTTTGTTGTTAATGAATTGGCACACGGTGATTTTTATGACCTCAAAGCATCAAGGAACCGTGAACAACGAATTTAACCGGGACTCAAATGGTGACAAATTTAACTTCAACAACATTTCTATTATTCGTTTTGAAAAGGACCACCTGGATCGCTTCTTCTTTAAAACTTCCTACAGCGACACACAGTTTCGATGTGTGATTGTCAGTAATGAGACGAAGACTAGGAAATCGGCTCTAAAAATCGTCAAGGGTTTTGAATTATTGCCCGCTTATTCTCAAAGCATACCCATTGGAAAAAAAAAATTCGATGACCTCCAATCTCTTGTCAAAAATAGATCCATCCCCCGCGTTCATGCACCTTTCTACGAAAATCTGAATCACGAGAAAAACTAAAATGCTGGGCATGTACCTACTACTCTATTTCTTAGACCCGACAATCCGACAAGACGCGATGTGTTATTGACAACTTTGTTCATTATTTTTATAAGAGACTGAATATTATTTAAATAAATATTTTCTAGTGTTTATTAAACAATAATTTTGTTTTTATTCCCTACTTAAGTCACTGTTGAACTAACATTTGAGACGAAAAATATGCTATCTTTGTGCCACAATGGCGAAAAAACATACTCAAAATTTGTCCCATCCACTTTTGTACTTTCATATTGATGAATAAAACTCAGAGCACAAAGATACAGTTTTAAGAAACAATTTTCCTTTTATAAAGTCCAATTTAATACCTAGTTTTCTACTTCCAATTTTGATCAAAACTTCGTTGGCGATTATCTCGAAAGCACTTATTTCCACTTTCGCCACTATGGTTCTCAGCAAGCGATTTCATCTTTTTTAAACAACCGACCGCAAAAAGTCATGATTGAGAATATACACTCAAATACGATAAATATTATTTCTATCTCTATTTAACCACCATTACTGTTTATCATTTACACAGCCGATATCATAACGTATACACAATTCTGTCAGTCTGCTGCATATGCGGACGATTTTCAACTTTACTTCAGTTTTATTACATCTAATCATTTACAAGCTGCTCAACACGTTAATACAGATTTAGAAACGATTATGTTCTTATCTGAAATCCATAATCTTAAATTAAACTCGAAAAAATCCGAACTATTGTGCATTGCCAATCTAATAGGAACATTATTAAAAACAATGCAAGTATTTCTATAAGCAACGCTCATCTTCCCTATGTAAATTCAGCAAAAAACCTAGGTATATTGTTAGATGAGGAGCTACGCTTTAAAGAATACGTAAAAAATATCAACAGAAAAGCTTTTTATTCTTTAAAGTTAATATACCGGGTGCCCCGCTAAGGTCGACGAGCGGCTGTATCTCGATAACTGTTTGTCCTACGGCTTCCGGGAAAAAAAATTTATTACAAAAGTGACTCCTAGAAGTATACTAAAATTATTTTTAGCTTTGAAATTTTCCCGCTAGATGGCGTATTTTGAATTCAAAATCAAGAAATGATAATATCTCTTAAAATCGATAGTGAAGGTATGTCATGTGGACCTGTTTTCGACTCTCCAATTCACACTGTGCAAATAATTTATTTGACATTTTGGTCTATCTCCTAAAATAAGGGGTGGGGGGGAGGTTTGAATCGTGTTGCAGAAAAAGTTCGATAACTCCCGAATACGTTAACCAATTTCATGGAACTTGGTCTTGTTTTAAAGCACCTTGACAGTCGAATTATAGTCTATTATAATACTTAAGTTTTAGTTTAAGCAAGAATCACCAGATGGCGTTTTTTGACCGCCTTAGTAATTTACTCAATTTTCCATGAAAAGTTAAATGGAAGGCTAACATTTTAATTTATTAGTTGTATTACTCGTAAAATTATTTAAAAAGTGGCACAAACCGGAAGTCGATACCATTTTTCTAACTTAAGTTATCAGCAAACATATATATTTTTTTAATATTTAAATTAAAACATGAAATGTTCATTAATAACAAGTAAGCCATGACAATCGAAACAATAAAATTAACACTTAATACTAATTACTTATCACCTTGCAAAGATCAATACTTTTTACATTTTTTTCAGTAAACAATTTGAAAGTTATGTTTTATTCTATTGCTGAAGCATATGACATGCTGGCAGTATATTTTCAATGTTTTGAAAATACAGTTATTGCCTTGCGGGAATACGCTGTAAGACAGCCATGTCAAACATGCGGCCCACTGAGCATTTTCCTGCGGCCCCGAATCAATTTTGAAAACAGCCATGTAATGCGGCCCGCGAGCCTGTTAAAATAGTGCCATCTATGTTTAGGAGGATGAACTAAGATGCGCGCTCAACCTAGAAGCCTGGCTTGTTCCGGAAAGTTCTATCGCGCGAGAATACAGATGACGCTACCTGAACATTCTGGAAAGAACTGTCGAGAAATCACAATCCGTATATAAGCCAATACCGCTCGATTGAGTTCAGTTGTTCAGTCAGTTATGAGTCAGTTGCGATAGAATTGCGAGTTTAGTTGCGTACTTATTGTTACAACACGTAACAGTACTTATTGTTATTTATTTCGGATAAAGTTTTTAACATGTCTGTTTCAAAACCAAGTGGAAGTAAGAGGAAACTTGGAGATGAGCATCGTATCTTTCAAGAAAAGTGGGAATTAGAGTTTTTTTGCTGTGAAGTGAAAGACAAAATTATTTGCTTGATTTGTAACAGTACAGTCGGTGTCCCAAAATTATATAATATAAAACGTCACTATGATAGTCATAAAACTAAGTTTGACAAGTATACAGGCATGATTAGAAACGAAAAGTTAAAAGAGTTAAAATCACGGTTAAAAGATCAACAGCTTATGTTTACACGTCCAAAGCAAGAAAATGAATCTGCCGTTCAAGCGAGCTACGTACTGTCGGAGTTGATCGCAAAACACTCAAAACCATTTGTTGAAGGTGAATTTATAAAAGAGTGCCTTGTAAAGGTCGCGGAAATTGTAAGTCCCGGGAGCGTGAAGGCTTTTCAAAATATATCCTTGTCCCGGAATACTGTCGCTGAAAGAGTTACCGAGTTGGCTGCCAATATAAGCGAACAGATAAAAACAAAATCAGACTCTTTCATTGCATTTTCTATTGCCTGTGACGAAAGTACAGATGTGTGTGGTGTGGCGCAACTCGCTATTTTTCTTCGTGCTGTTGATAGAGATATCAACGTTTATGAAGAATTACTGGAATTAGTACCATTGCATGATACAACAACTGGGGAGGATATTTTCAATGCTGTTTATGGACTTCTGCAAAAGTACAATTTAGATTTGTCAAAACTGTGTTCCGTTGCAACAGACGGAGCTCCTTCAATGACTGGAGTAAATAATGGCTTCATTAAAATATTACAAACAAAGATCAGAGAAACGGGCAGTGACAAACCAGATTTTCATCATGTTCATTGCATAATCCACCAAGAAGTTTTATGCTCAAAAGTGATCAAGTTGGAAAGCGTTTTAAAGTCAGTGAAAAAAATGATAAACTTCATAAGGTCGCGTGGCTTGAATCAGCGACAGTTTTCTGCGTTTTCACGTGATTTAGAAAGTGAGTACACTGGTTTACCTTATTATGCAGAAGTGCGATGGCTTTCGTGCTCTATGGTTCTCGATCGGTTTTGGAAACTCAAAGAAGAAATACGCCTTTTCATGGAAGTGAAAGAACAAGATGTCAGCTTATTATCCGACGTACCTTTTGTACAAGATCTTTCATTTATGGTAGACATCACAAAACACTTGTCGGACTTAAATACGAAATTGCAAGAACCACGTCAAGTTATAACAGATATGCATGATCATGTTAAAGCTTTCAAGTGTAAGATGATGCTGTGGAAAAACCAGTTAGCGGTGGATAATCTGTCACATTTTCCAACTTGCAAGGCGTATCAGGAAAGTACAAGTGGCCCAATATCATACAAAATGTATACAGAGAAAATGGGAAGCCTTCTGTCAGAATTTGAAAAGCGTTTTCAGGATTTTAAGTCCCAAGAAAACAATTTTTCTTTATTTACTGGTCTTTTCACTATCGATATTGATAAAGTTCCCCCTCACTTGCAGATGGAAGTGATTGAGATTCAGTGTCAAACCCATTTAAAAGAAACATTTGATAGTGTTAGTACATTCGAATTTTATAAGTACTTGCCTTTTCAATACCAAGAAATGAGAAAATTTGCCTGTAAAATCCTGTCAATGTTTGGAAGTACCTATAAGTGTGAACAATTATTTTCTTTGATGAAAGGAAACAAATCTCCCGCAAGATCGCGATTGACGGACGCACACTTGGACGCAGTTTTAAAAGTTATTTCGGCCGATAAATTCACGCCACAAATAGACAACTTAATTAAAGACAAAAGATGTCAAATATCTGGCAAAAGAAGTTAATGTTTGTAAGTTTTTGTAATGTCCTTTTTATTGGAAATTTAATAAATATACTTCTAATCTAACATAATAGTACTTTTTTTCGTTAAGATTTTCAGTAGTTTGTCTTCTTTAAGATTAGGTTTTGCGGCCCACCTAGTCTATGGTCTTCATGCTTTTGGCCAACCAGTGATTTTGAGTTTGACATAGCTGCTGTAAGATATCCTGAGCGACAAAATTGTTCGCGGATGGCATTTAAGCGATTAGCAAGATGCTTGCGAGAGTCTGGACAAGTGTTACCAATACAAGCTCAATTCAGGATTCGCAGAACTCGAAATGAAAACAATATTATAAATGTTCTTGCATATATTGAATGGACAGATGAGGCTACCTTTACTAGTCGAGGTAAAGTAAATTTACATAATAGCCATTACTGGGCTTCAAATAATCCTCATTGGATGATAGAAATTGATCATCAAAATCAATTCAGCGTGAATGTTTGGTGCGGCTTTATTGGAGGTAAAATTATTGTTTTTATATTTGAAGAGACTCTTAATGGAGCAAGATATTTAAAATTTTTAAGGAACCATTTGCCACCTCTTTTCGATTAAATGCCTTTAGAAACCTGTTTAAACATGTAGTTTCAACAGAACGGTTGCCCTGCGCATTATGCTCTCAACGTGAGAGAATATTTAGATACCGAGTTCCTCAACAAATGGATAGGAAGGGGTAGTTTATTTCCCTGGCCACCCAGATCCCCTGATTTGACAGTTTTGGACTTTTATTTATGGGGAAGACTTAAAGAAATTGTCTATCAGACCCGGCCAACCACACGATAAGACATGATTCTTAGAATCCGAAATGCGATATCGTCTATTTCTGTGGCAGAGATCGAAACTGCTGTTGATGTCACACGTCAAAGAGTTCAAAGTTGCATCGACAATAACGGCGGTTATTTTGAGCATTTACTGAAAAAAATGTTAAAAGTATTGATCTTTGCAAGGTGATTAGTAATTAGTAATTAATTAGTGTTAGTATTAAGTGTGAATTTTATTGTTTCGATTTTCATGGCTTACTTGTTATTAATGAACATTTCATGTTATAATTTAAATATTAAAAAAATATATATTTTTGCTCATAACTTAAGTTAGAAAAATGGTATCGACTACCGGTTTGTGCCACTTTTTAAATAATTTTACGAGTAATACAACTAATGAATTAAAATGTTAGCCTTCCATTTAACTTTCCATGGAAAATTGAGTAAATTACTAAGGCGGTCAAAAAAACGCCATCTGGTGATTCTTGCTTAAACTAAAACTTAAGTATTATAATAGACTATAATTCGACTGTCAAGGGGCTTTAAAACAAGACCAAGGTCGATGAAATCGGTTAACGTATTCGGGAGTTATCGAACTTTTTCTGCAGCACGATTCAAATCTCCCCCCCACCCCTTATTTTAGGAGATAAATGAAAATGTCAAATAAATTATTTGCACAGTGTGAATTGGAGAGTCGAAAACAGATCCAAATGACATACCTTCACTATCGATTTTAAAAGTTCCTGGACTCTCTTCAAAGCGAATAAATCTTTCGCCTCTAAAGATTTCTAATAAACTGGCAATATTTTGGATTTTGATTCGCGATCGTGATATCGCGAGGCCTACACTGTTGCCGAAAACTGGGGAACCATTAAATTGGGATACCAGGGAATAGGAGCACTCGTTTCGACAGTGAAACTCCGACCTGACCACACGGCATAACCCGCAAGTCGGGTGAGCCGGTCTTGATTGGAGGGAAGCTGGAATCGTGGCTGTATAGCCAATCAATGCTTAACCCAACATCTATTCAATTTTGTTCAGTCTTCAACAACAAAGATTAAGGTGTCCGGAACGGGTCTTCATCCTGTTACTAGAGTGGTAAACTTGTAGACTTGCGGGAGGCTTAATTTGTACCGCCGATGCAAGTACAGTTAAACTGAACACGCCTGAGGTGGTTAGTAGGTTTCTCTGTACACACTGCGCGGTGGGGGGAGTAGACGCCCCTCCTTAATGGTGCAGCTTATTGAACGCGAGCCCGAGGGAATTACTCTAAGTAGCAAGGAACGAATAGCCTCCTTCAGAGGCTACGGCTGGGAAGTAGAATCAGTCAGGGGATAATACCATCGTCTGTTAGGGGATACATGTAACACCGACTTGGCTCTTCAAGCACCCTTTAACGGAAATCGTCGACCTACCTCCACGTGGTTAGAGGCGGTAACGATTGTTGGCAATCAGTCGAGGGTTGGCCTCGCAATAAGCTCCAGCAACGGCTAAAGGTCGTCTACCCCCTTCCCTTCCCTCTTCCCTTCCCTTCATTCGTTTGAACTCCCATCCCGAGGCTCAGCCTTATCCTTACCTTAATCTTTTTAATCGCTTTTTTGACTAAGTCGAGGATTTCTTGGCGCAGCCAGAACCTGACCGGGTTGTTCGCTCCCGGCATCTACAGCGAGAAGTATCGTGCTATAATTTTGACTTAAATTCTGACGGGCCTCTTCGGCCGCTCAGAATAGCTTCTCGTATATATAAACTTCATTGTCTGACCCTTCAGGTCTATCTCTCTCTCTTTACTACCCTTCAGGTATCTCTTTTGACCCTTCAGGTCCTATAAATTAGTGTCCAGCCTTAAGTTCTTGATTTTGAATTCAAAATACGCCATCTAGCGGGAAAATTTCAAAGCTAAAAATAATTTTAGTATACTTCTAGGAGCCACTTTTGTAGTACATTTTTTTTCCCGGAAACCGTAGGACAAACAGTTATCGAGATACAGCCGCTCGTCGACCTTAGCGGGACACCCGGTACAATAACAAACATTGACCTTAGACTTAAGAGAATGCTATGTGATAACTTGGTACTCTCACGTTACTCCTATTGTGATTTTGTTTACATGCCATGCCGTCTTCACGAAACCGACCAAATAGGATTCAAAAAATGCAAAACACCTGCTCTAGGTTAATATATGGAAAAAGGAAGCATGGTCAAATATCTCGCAAAATAAATTAGTGTAAATGGCTTAATAGGAGAAACAGATGTAGCCACCACTTGGGAAATTTTGTTCATAAACTTCTCACTTTGCCAAATAGTTCTAAAAAGCAAAAAAAATTGTTTCCAGGGTTGATATTCATCATAGAAATATTAGATACAAGAACAGGTTTACTTTGCCTCAATAGTTATAAAACGTCATTAATTCAAAGAAGTTTTACGTATTGTGCTATATGGGTAAATATTTGATAAATGGGAACAAACCAGTCTTCGGCGTTTAAAACAAAAGAAACACCAGTAAAGTGTTTATTTTTGCATTAATCCTGAAGAAACCTAATTGTGTTTTTAGCAAATTATGTTTTGCTTCTAGAAATAAATCCAATTTTCAAAAATTTATGTCACCGAAATGTAATTACTCTGTTGTGTAACAGCACCCTTGTGTAAATTGGAGTTTAATATTTGATACGGCAAACAAACTCTCACCAACACCACTAGTGCATGCAAAAGATAGGGCTCCAAGAGAAAATCGTATTATAAGGAAACGATGGAAGCAAAATGTAGCTGCGTTTCGAAGATCGAAGAAGGCAAGCCGCTCAAAAAGCAGACATATTAAGGTTCATAAAAGAGAACACCCCTAACAGTTCTGCTGACGAGCGTCCATTAACATACAAGATGGCGAACAATTCATCGAACAAAATAATGACCCAGAGAGTCAGATAATATATTGCTTGCTCAAAAGAGATCAAGGATGTTTAGAAGAAACCGAAATAAACTGCTTGAGGAAAAAGATAAAGAAATAAAAATGTTAAAAATGAAAGCCAATAAGTATAAAAACTGTTGCAACGGTCCAAAGAAAAACAAAAACTAATGAACCCTTGACTCTTAATACAAAAATTAACCAGCTTCTATCCAACCCCACTCCAGAATGAAAGCAGCAAGTAACTAGAAATTTGTTGTTTGGAGAAGTAATGAAACAACAATTAAATCCAAACCATTTATCACTAGCTAGCTTGAAAGAAAAATATATATTTACCAAAGTTATAACTGGAAGAATAGTTAAAAAATATAAAATTTGGAAAAATATGGAAAATATTTCAGCTAAGAAAATAAAAAAGCCTTCTGAATTATTACTTCAGTATTTATACTCTGGCGCCATCTAGAGTTCCGAAACCAACTAAATTCGTTTTGTAGCCTATTATTTGATTTAGGCGGGAATCGTTCGCTTTACATGTAGACTTTGCCAGTGTTTCCGTCCAAAGCACCACCAAAGACATGTGCTACTCTGCCATGACGGCCCTGCTCGGATCCGCTCCTGCTGGCTCTTTCTCCGGGGCAATTAAGGGGGCTGACATTGATGATCATGTGAACAGAGATCCTTCCTCCAATTTATTGCTTAAAATTTAAAACAAAGGAAGTTTAAAGTGACGCCATTTTTAAATAAATTCATTCGAGTGATTTGAGCAAACAGAAAAAAATTTATTAAGAAGTGAAATGGCCGAAAGTAGTGGTAAGTCACGTTAATATTTATTTATTATTATTGAAACTAAAGTGTATATAACAATCGAGTACAAGCTGCGATTATTAATATATAAACATTACTTTTACCTACCTATTAATCATTTCTATATTTGAACTTCTGGCATAACAATTTTCTTTCATATTTCATTACACTTAAGTTATTATACAGGGTGCTGATAAAGTCTGGAATAATCGATTTTTCTTGAAAACGCAAAACTTTTTCGAAAAACGCTCGTACCCGTCGATTTTATTTTATTCTTTGAAATTTTTTGGCGTTCTTCAATATTATACCGGATGCGCCAAAAACGCTAGGCAAGTGTCAACTTCACTTTTTCAAATAGAACACCCCTTTTTTTCTCAAATATTCAGATTCCTCTCTAAACTCTAGACAAGTTTCATATAACATATTGTATGGCTAAAGTCAACAGGAATTGAAATACAGGGCCCACAATAAAAATCAAAGTATAATTTTAAGGTCTAGGTATTTACCTTCTTACCGGTTTCTACATAATAACTTAGTTACGTAAATGTCAAAACATTTAATATTTACTCCAAAGTTGTCACTTTTACCCATAAAAATGTTTCTAACGGAAGCTGAGAGAATCGAAATATTAATAATAGTAGGATGTGGAGATCGAAAGAGAACACAAATAGAAGTTTGTGAGTATTTTAATGATAAATATCCAAATAGAGAACACATAAATCAGGCAACTGTTTCCAAAATTGTTAAGAAGTATAATGAAGTTGGTCACGTTAAGGATAAACCTAGAAGTGGACGACCTAAAATTTCCGACGATGTCAAACTTGATATTCTTGTTTCGTTGGAAGAGAGACCACATTCGAGCACAAGAAGCATTTCTCAAAATGTTCAAAATATCCACGATTCAACGGTGGCAAAGTTCCTGAAAAAGGAAAAATGGCATGCATATAAATGTCAAGGAGTACAGGAACTTTTGGAAGGCGACCCTGACAGAAGGAATGAGTTCTGCGAAATTCTCATGGATAATTACTTGATTAACGATGCATTATTTCCGAGTAACATAATTTTTTCCGATGAGGCTACTTTTTTCTTGGATGGCATGGTAAATCGTCAAAATTGCCGGTATTGGTCCAGCGAAAATCCCCATTGGTTCCGAGAAATTCATACCCAGCGGCCGAGAAAAATTAATGTATGGGCAGGAATAATTCGGGATACTGTTATAGGACCCTATTTTTTTGAGGAAAATTTGACTGGCCAAAGATATTTGCAGTTTCTTGAAGAAGACCTCGCTCCAGCGTTGATTGCCCTATTTCCCGATCGGAACATTCCTGACTCACATGATACAACTATGTGGTTTCAGCAGGATGGTGCACCAGCCCACTATTCGGTCGAAGTCCGTAGATACCTGAATGAGTTATTTCATCATCATTGGATAGGTCGACGGGGTGAAATAGAGTGGCCTGCGAGGTCCCCCGACTTAACGCCATTGGACTTCTTTCTGTGGGGCTATATTAAGGAAAGGGTTTACAAAAATAAACCAGAAGATATTGATGTTCTCAAAACGCGTCTAACAACAACCATAAGACAAATTACCCCAGAAATTGTACATAATGTACAGTTAGAATTTGTTGAGAGATTGGGACATTGTAGAGCCGTAAATGGACACCATTTTCAACACTTACTCAAATAATTTTTTAGATTGTTCACTGTATTACCAATTTCCTGTTAGAATTTTTTTTCTAGCCTAAGTATTTGTCATGGAAAACAAGCTTTAAAATTATACCTTGATTTTTATTGTGGGCCCTGTATTTCAATTCCTGTTGACTTGTACAAGAATTCTTGTACTCCTTTGATAATGCCCTGAAAAGGTCGAAATACGCGTATCAGGCAACTGAAATAAAAACTGTGAAACATAACAAGTAGTTCTTCTTTTTTACCTTCCGCACAATGGAAATTACGTTTCACCAAGAATGCAGCCCAGCTCAAATAAGTTAAATAATTTGTATTTTAGTGAGTTATTGGATAAAATGAATTCCCTTGTGGAGGAACAAGCTAAAATAATAATAGAAAATAAGACGAAGGAAGAGTTAATGGATAGGATAAAAAAATTAGAAGAACTATTGAAGGTTGAGAAAATGTTGTAATATAAGTATAACCACTAGTAGTCTGATTCCGAACGGACACTAGGTGAGGATGAAATAGTTAATTTTGTCAATTAACGGTTTCATCAGTGTTATGCTTGGTAGACTTATAATATTGTGACAACAAAAGGTGATTGCTCGTAACACTTAGATTTGGATGTAATAGGAAAATAAAAATGATTTAGATTAAAGAAAGAGTTTGAACTAGAAACGTCATTTTATTAAATCAAGATCCAGACCCTAAAATGAAGACAAATTAGTATGAGTAAAGAGAGAAAGTTATTACATGGCGATCCTGCCAACGGCCTGATCTAAGGAAAATACTATAGAACAGAATAGCAAAGAAGAGATTATTATTAGAGATTATGGTTTTCTTGGCTATAACTGTTTTATTATGGATTGGATACAGAAGATGCGCAAACAAGAATGTGAGAGGAAAATTAGAAGAGCTGTGCTAGCAGCGCAGAGTACTGACAAAATTTAAATAGTTATGGTATATATGGTATTATGGTTAAGGTATTATGGGAAATAATTAAAAAGTGATATGGAATGCCGAAAGAAGTAGATGAATTTAGGTAATTATTGGAAAAATTAAGAGTATTCAATAGAAATGTTGGAAAAGATAATCAAGAGCGAAGAAATAGTTCTAAGGTACTAGATTATTATGCAAAGAAATTAGAAAAATTGTAATTACAATTTAGTGAAATTAGGGATAAATTTAAGAGTAAGCTGTATGTAGGAGAATTGGTAGATAAGGCTAAATTGTATGTAAACGGTATAAATACTTATCTAGAGCGTCTAGACAAAAGTTTACAAGAGAGGCTTACAGAAATCATATTGCTGAAGTTACCATCTGCGATAGAGCTTGATTCTAATTCTTCAGATAGTGAAACGGAAGATAAAATGTCTGAAAAATTCGAACTGAAGACCGCAGCGGGGTTAATTCCGGTAATGGATGGCTCTGAGGCTTACACCAAAAACCTTATTGATGCTAGAGTTGCACAATTCTTTATTGAATACTGAGGGCAAAAAGCTTTTAACAACTTATGTTTTAAAAACTAGACTAACTGAAAGCGCAAAAAATAGACTTAAACAATCCTATTTAACAATTGCACTTTTAGTTACCGATTTAAAATCTTATTTTATTTCAAAAAAATCAGTTTCTGCATTGTCATTTAAATTAAATAACTCTAAACGAAACTCTAAATCAATCGAAGATTTTGGGAGGTCGCTGGAAAAATTATTAATTGATCTTACTTTGAAACAAGCGGACGGAAATGAGCAAAATGTGACGATTTTGAGACCAATTAATGAAAAAATCGGGGTGAATTAATTTGCAAACGGACTTAATAATCATGACCTAAGAATGATTATAAAAGCACGAAATTATTTAAATCTCAATGACGCGATTAGGGGTGCTAAGGGCGAGGAGTTGTTCCTAAACAACTCGAGACCAATTTTTTCTATGCGTTCGAATTTCCATTACGCGAATAGTACAGGCACGAACCATAGACGAAGTTTTAATAACAACACCACGTTTTCAAAACCCATCAACATTTAGTAACAGAGGGAACAGTTTTAGTAACAGGGGGAACAGTAATCGATACGGACAGGATATTTTATGCAAAATAAAAACCAGAGGAATCTAAGTACGAAAACGAACAATTTATTCTAATACTGAATCACACCCAAATAGAATGTTTTTTCGAGGCTTCTAGCCACAAATTTTATTAAATTCAAATGGTTTAAATTTTATTACCGTACAGTATAAAGAAAATTATATTAATCTTTTATTAGATACAGGCGCATCTGTAAGCGTAACTTTCAAAAAATATGTAAGTAAGTTTTCAGATAATATAACAATTAACGGGATATCTGGGTCAATAGTTTCATAAGGTTCAGCAAACTTTAATTTAAAGGTAAACAATATAAACATAACTCATAAATTTTTGCTGATTGACAGTTTTGAAGATAGTTGTCACGGTGTAATAGGATCGGATTTTTGCTACAAATATTTAGCAACGATAGACTACAAGAAGTTTTGTTTTTCATTTAATTTTAACAGCAACAAAATAACAACACCTCTGCATTTCAAACGCGAATTGTTTGCGTTCATTCCTAAACGCAGCGAAATAATTAAATATTTTCATGTAGAAAAAGATAAAGATTGTGTTATTTTAGCTGACGAAGTACGTGAAGGTATTTTCACTGCCGGAGCGGTAGTCCGACCTACCTCAAATATGATACCTATAAAGTTTTTTAATGTAGGTGATCAGGATGTTAGTTTAAAAATTGAATTATTCGAAAATTACGAATTCGGTCATTTCGACGTTACTGACAAATTCACAGATATGAATGATAAAGAGACATTTTCTATACAGAAAATATGTGCAAAATATTCTAATATTTTCCTTTTGGAAAATAATCCTTTAACAACAACTAACAATTATAAACAAAAAATTCACTTAAAACACAATGTATCATTAGTTTACGTCAAACAATATCGATTACGTCATTCTCAAAAGGAAGAAATAAACAAACAGATTGATAAAATGCTACAAAACGGAATAATTGAAGAAGCTAGATCTGAATCGTCTTCTCCACTTTTAATTGTTCCAAGGAGAGTTGATAATAATGGTAATAGAGTTTAGGGTAGTACTAGATTATAGGCTTCTGAATCAATGTTGCCAGGTCTACTGATTTATCAGTAGATCTACTGATTTGCCTTCCCATCTACTGATCTACTAATATCATTAGCAAATCTACTGATTATTCTGCATACTGTACTAATTGCGTAAATAGGAGAGCAAGCAAAATAAACCTTGGTCGTCGCGATCGAAACCGACAGAACGCAACCAGCAGTCAGGCCAGTTCTCAACCGCTTTAAGTTCCGCACCCGGCCCACCCCAGGTCCAGCGGTCAAGCAGACTAGTCGACGCACGCAGCAGCAAGTGAACGTCAGATAATAGGTTGGGATTCCCCGAATTTATGCACATTTAGTCTTTAGTATTTTTAGTTCTATTGGCTCATTGAACTTGCTGTTAAGGTCAAATTTGTTTGATACTTTTTTTTTATAGTTTTATAGTGTTGGATGATCCAAAGATGAGGTAATGTTGCTGTTTTTTAGTATATGATTTCTTTTGTTTATGTTGCTTATTGTTTACAGTTCGTCAAACGAATCGGATAGTGATTCTGGCTCTGGCGGAGAAGGGCCTTCAAAACAAAAAAAAAATTAAATATGGGCAAAAATTTAAACTTAGTTGGCTTAATGAAGAACAATTTAAGAAATGGCTCAAAGAAGGCAAAAATGAAAACTACACAATGTGTCAAATAAGGAGATTTCTATCAAATCGACTGGACGATTAGCACTGATTCGACATCAAGATAGAAATATGCATATTAAGTTAGCAAAATCCATAAAACACCAAACCACTCTGACAATATGCCTGCTTTTAAAAAATGCAATAGCCAACAAGCTGCAATAAAAAACGCCGACTTGCATCTTGCCGCTTTTATTTCGGAGCATAACTTGTCCTACTCTGAAATTGCCAAAAAAATCCAATGTAGTCGCACTAAATGTTCATGCATTGTAAAAAACGTTATTGGGAAACCAAATGAAAGTGAAATTTTGAAAAATACGAAATTTTCACTCATCATCGATGAATCTACAGACAGCGCCTGCACCAAACATTTGTGCCTCGTTGTCAGATACTGTCATAATCAAAAGTAAGTTTAAAATAATTTTATCATGTACCTACCTACTTAAATGGAAATTTTCGTTTTTTATCTTGCTCTACTACCTCTTAAAGATGCTACTGCTCAGGTTCTGTATGATGAAATTAGAACGTATTTTGTGAAAAAAAAATTCCCAGAAAATGTAATAGGTTTGCTTCTGATGGGGCAAACGTTATGGTGGGTATGCACAATTCTGTCGTTTCCAGGCTAAAGTCAGAAATACCTTACGTATATGTAGTAAAATGCATTTGCCATAGTTTTCATCTGTCTGCGTCATATGCGTGCCAAACATTACCAAATGGCATTGAAGATTTTTCCAACAGTCCGAAGAGAATCGAAACTTTGAAACAGTTTCAACATTTCACCAACACCAAAATACATAAAATACTACATCCGGCGCAAACCAGATGGCTCTCTTTGGAAGCGGTATGTTTCAGACGACAATCAAAATGCATCCCCTCGGATTACTCGTAACAACACTCGTAATAGGACTAACCTTAGGATTAGAAATAAGAGAAATTAAAAATCCTATCGTACCAGTACACATTGGACAAACAAAGATCATTATCTCAAAACACACATTCCTATATCACATAAACTTAACCAATCCAAGAATATCATTATTACAAATTAATGAGTCTTTAGCAAAATTACAAAATACGATTAACCAACAACAAAGTCTTAATCAGTTTTCCATACTAATCATGAATAAAATTCAAAATGCCTAACGGACATAATTTTCAATAAAATCGCAATTTTCTATGAGAACGCTAGAATAAAAAGAGGATTAATAGTAGGGGAGACCGGGGCAGGTTGTAACACGGGGTCAGTTGTAACACACCAAATATTTGCCGGATTTAAAAGCTGGCAACCCTGCATTATAGGCAGGCTTCTAGAGAACACCCTGAAGGTCAGTTACATGTAGACAGTCGAGCAACAGACATTTTAGTTGGTGTTTTTTCTAAGATTGTTAATATTTTAAGCACGTAAGTAAATTTCGACATTGTCATTTAATTCCAAATTATTATTATTATAGACCGGGTAAAATTGACTTTCTATATCATAAATGAATCGTTGCAGTCTAGGTTATTATATTGATGAAAGTTTTCCATGAATTTATGTTCAATTTTTTATCAGCTTCTACAAAATGAAAAAAATCAAGCCCGGGGCAAATTGTAACAATCTCATCGGGGCTAAATGTAACATGTTACAATTTACCCCGATATAGGTTCCTATGTGCGATGTATACCTAAATAACTACGTTTTATTATTTAGGATGAGGACGTATACTAAAAAAACAACAAGAGGTTCCACTTCCAAAGAAGATATGGAAGAGGCAGTAAACCGAGTGATACATAATAAGGAGTCTATACGTTCTGTGGCAAATATTCTAAATATCTGTCACGTGACTCTCTATAGATATGTGAAGAAAGTAAAAAATTCCGAAGGACGTGTCACGTTTGATAATGTTGGCTATAGGCAACGTCCAGTTTTTAATGATCAGCAGTCATCCAGCTTAGTTGAGTACTTAAAGCACGCTTCAAAAATTTATTTTGGGTTGACGCCTAAAGAAGTGCGAAAATTTGCTTACGAGTGTGCGTTGCAATATGATATTAAAGTTCCTGATTCCTGGAAACGAAATAAATCTGCCGGGGAAGATTGGCTAACCATTTTTCTTAAAAGAAATAGTGATCTCTCTATTAGGACTCCAGAACCTACAAGTTTACAAAGAGCAACGAATTTTAATAAAACCAATGTTGCTCTCTTCTTTGATAAACTAGCTAACGTAAGAGATAGATACAGTTTCACAGCTGCAAAAATATGGAACCTTGACGAGACAGGGGTAACCACTGTGCAGAAAGTATCCAAGGTTATTGCTGTAAAAGGGACGAAGCAGGTGGGTGGCATTACTTCAAGTGAAAGAGGGGTCCTGGTCACTGTATGTGTTGCCATAAACGCGATAGGGAATTCTACACCTCCCATGTTTCTCTTCCCCCGGAAAAAATTCCAGGACCACTTCATTAGAGATGGTCCTCCAGGGTCAATTGGTGCAGCGAATGGTTCTGGCTGGATGATGGTAGAAGAATTTTACAAATTTATGGAACACTTCGTAGCCCATGTTAAGCCATCGAAAGAACATCCAATCCTTTTATTGTTGGACAATCATGAGTCCCATTTAGCAATAAAAACTATAAACTACGCAAGAGAAAATGGAGTGGTAATGATGTCATTTCCTCCTCATTGTTCACACCGTCTCCAGCCATTGGACAGGAGTGTATATGGTCCTTTCAAAAAATATTTATCTTCTGCTCAAGACAGTTGGCTGCGAAACAACCCGGGAAAGTCAATGACAATTTATGACGTCCCGTCAATGGTTCGAGATGCGCTACCACTAGCAACCACTCCAGTGAACATAATGAAAGGTTTTAAAGTTTCTGGCATAGAACCTTTTAACCGCGATATTTTCGGCGACGATGAATTTTTACCATCAAGTGTGACCGATCAACCACCACCATCACTTCCTTCATCTTCTCAAACAGTTGAATTAGAACATGATGTTACGACGTTAGCTGATCTATCTCAGGAATCTCCTGATATATCCACGTCGAATTTACAAGCTAGTGTAATAGATTATGCATCAACAATAGCACATTCCTCTTCTGAAATAGCTGACCTGGAGCCCGTTGCTTCAACATCAGGATTAAACGAAACTACTTCCTACATAACTTCAAAATACAAGACTACATTCTCTCCCGAGTTTGTTCGCCCACTTCCTAAAGCTGATCAACGAAAGGCAACACTTAAGGGTCGAAAAAAAAGAAAATCTGCGGTACTTACTGACACGCCAGAGAAAAATGCACTGGAAGAAGAACAAAATAATCGAAAGTCCAAAAAATCCAAAGAAATTATAAAATCAAAAGTGAAGAAAGTGAAGAAGAAGGTTTTCGTAGAATCAGACGATTCTTCAGAAGACGAGTATTTTTGTTTAGTTTGCACTGAAGCATATGGAAATAGTAAACCCAACGAACAGTGGATTCGGTGCCGGCAGTGTAAAATGTGGTCCCATGAGGCTTGCACTGATAGTAATTTTCCATATATCTGCCATCATTGCGATTCCGATGGCGAAAAGTAATACCCAAATGTATTCAAATACTAAATAATGTTTATTTATATTCTTTTGAAAAAATGTTTATGTTCCTATTTATATTTAAATGACTAAAATAATTTTAAAAATATACGGTACAACTTACCCCGCTTACTGTTACTTTTTACCCCGAAGCGGGGCACGTTGTAACGACGGTTCCGATTTATTTAAATTAAAGCGGGCTGTTTTATTTTTAAAGATTTTTTAAAATATATTTAATCAATTTGTTTACCACATATGTAAGTAGCAATTTATGCAAAAAAAAATCTTATTAGTGAAAACAGTTCCAAGAAAAAGAAAGGTAAATATTTTTTGTTACAACGTGCCCCGGTCTCCCCTATAGGTAAAATACAAAAATGGTTATTCGGAACCTTAGATTCGGACGATGAAAAATATATAAATTCTTATCTTGAGAACGTACAATCCAATGAAACAAGTTAAATAATAATCTAAAAGTTCAGCAAAGTATACTTAAACAAATCACGGAAAAATACAGTGACAACTTCCAACAACTTACGGACAACCAGATTATCGTAGAAGGACAGATAAAATACCTGTCCAAGGAAGTCAATGAATTTATAAATATGGAACAAGCATTCTCCTTTTCAAATATAATCGATAACTATTTGATACAACTTCATTCCATTCGATACTTGCTCGACAAATTACAAGATGCAATTTCATTTGCAAAACTGAATATTTTGCATAGTTCAATTATCGAACCAGACCAACTAAAACAAATTATTGATACTCTAAATAACATATACGGTATAGAACAAGTACCTAAACTCAAAAATCTAATAAACTACTATTCATTATTTTCAACGCAGGTAGTAATTCAAAATAAAATATTATTATTTAAAATTCACACACCTGTAATATCGTCCCCGTTCAATTATATCCTATTCAAATCATTAACCAAACAATAATCCCTGAACAACCCTACCTTTTACTCAACAACAACGACCACTGGACAATATCCGAGAGATGCCCGGAGATAGAGAATTTATACTTCTGCAAACAAGAAAATTTACATAAGCATCAACCATGTTTAGCCAACCTCATGCGAACAGGACGCAAAAACAATATTGCACTTTGCTGAAACAAGCACAACACAAATTAATGCCAAAGAAGTTTTAGTTATACCAGCTTCCCCAACGAGCATCAAATCTTTATGAAACGTTGAAGGCATATACGAAATAAATAAACCATGTGTAATATATATGGCAAAATGCAAAATTTCAATCACTGGCAAATATTTCCAATTCGATCAAACGACACATGAAGCATTCATCTTCGAACTCCCAACAATCGAAGTTTCCAAGGACCCTAAAAATAATGAAGGAAAATTATTTCACCTGAAAAGGATCTACAATGAAAATATTAACCAACTTTATACAATTGCAAATAATTTGCAAGCAGCCGATTTGCATATTATTCACAGTTCCAGCCATCCATGGGCCAACACAACCGTAATGGTAGTCGCAACTCTCTGTATATTAGTTGCTTGGTATTACTTGAAAATCCACCCTCCCCGACGCCCAGGACGCCATCAGTCACCCAACGACGCCGACGCTCCAGACGTCCAGAAAATTCAGGAACCCTTATTTTCTACTCTCGGAAGGGAGGAGTTATGTCACACATAATTTGTCTTATCACCTTTTAATGTATATTCCATGTTTTACTTTCTAATGTATACTTAAGATAATATTAATAGGTTATTGTGGTATAAATACCTTTTTTCTCTTTTCTAGTTAGTTAGTCTTGCTTAAGATTTTGTAACGTATACAAGTCATTGTAAAGCTATCTCAATAAATTTGTTTTTAAAAACCGTTTTCCACGACAAGAAAACATAACTCGGGTTACTGGAAGTCGACGATGCATTCCAAATCAACGGGTTACTGGAAGCTGACGGTTCCCTTCCAGATGTTGCGTTCCAAGTCAACGGGTTATCGGAAGCCGACGATGCCTTTCCAGATGATGATGCGTTCCAAATCAACAGGTTACAGGAAGCCGACGATGTCAATGGGTTCCTAGTTGATGTAATCCATGTCCGTGGAATGTCAGAAGACGGTGGTTTACCAGAAGTCGATGTTGCCAATGGAATTCCAGACGATGTAATTCAAGTCGGTGGAATGCCAGAAGATGGTGGCTTACCAGAAGTCGATGTTGCCAATGGGATTCCTGACGATGTAATCCAAGTAGATGGAATGCCAGAAGATGGTGGTTTACCGGAAGTCGATGTTGGCAATGGGATTCCAGATGATGTGATCCAAGTCGAAGAACTAATAATGAATGATGTTGAAATGTTAGATGATGCAGAACAAATACGCCTAGAAGAACAAGCGATACTAGTAGCGGATAGGGATTTAACTTTGAATGAGATTATGGTAACACGTAGAGAAGTTGAGGAAAAGTTGAAGTATTTTTTGCCAATGGTTACTGACTGTAACGATCTCCTCGATGTTTTAAATCGGAGAGAGCGATCAGTTAGGGATCAGTACCAAGCTTTATTACAACAACGACAGCTTCTCCATGTGTTACATAGACGTTAATGTATATTATTTATGTATTTTCTTTTTGTATTTTTTGTGTATTTGTATATTTGAAAATTTGTATATATCCGTTTATTGAAAATTTGTATATATTTACCAAAATAAATCATTCTTATAGATTCTTATGCTTTTATTCAACGATCTGTATTTAGACTTTGATAACAATAAATTTGCGTCATTATATGAAATGTTTCCACAATTCCAAAAATCATATTACGGGTTAACATATATATCGATTGTTCAGAATCCATTGAAACCGGTACGGTTGTTATGAGAATTAAATTTGAATTACAAGAGGATCTTACTGATAAAGTGTCTGCATATTGTCTTATTATGCATGACAAATTGTTTAGCTACAATCCATTAACCAAAAATGTTCGTCAACTGTAATGCGCATGTCTAATAATCCACATATAATTTATGGTTTATGTATCAGCTCTTTCAGTATGGATGAAGAATTACAACTTCGTTTACACTAATTCCTAAAAGAATTGAAGAAACTTAAACAACAAATTCATTAATATTCCATTCAGAAATCCATAATTAAACAATTTGCACACCCGAAAATATGAAGTTTCTAGTTATTGACATTCAAAATAGAAAAAAAATTAATTTTTTACAAAAGAATTAGCTGCTTTTGATGGAAAAAAAAATTACCACTATGTCTTCAAATCCCCATGTCATATGAAATTTCTACCAATATACATTATACAACTTATTTCTGAATCAATATTTTTGCACATTTTGTGACTAGGGTTTTTTTTGGGGAATGGAATTTGAATTTGTTAATAATTTTGATGTAGATTATAGGGGGCGCTCTCTGCGGTACCGTAAAATGGGGTGACTTTGACCGCTGGGGTGAATTTGACCAAAAACATAAAAAAATATTCATTGCGGTTTTCTTGTGTCACCCTGTACATTTTTTGGAATTAGTGCTAATGATTAAAATGTATGGATATCTTAAAATAAACTATTAAATTGAAATAAATTTAAATAATATTTAAAGGAGGTTAAATACGCGATATTGCCAAGTATGGAAAATTTGTTTAAAATAATATTGTTAAACTTTACTATCTGGACAATTAAGGAAATTTTAATTTTTTTTATTGTGTCATTATTTTAATTATATATTATATAACAATACCATATAAGTCAAAATTTAAAAATAAAAGCTGCTAATATTGCCAAAAATTTGTTTTTGGTCATGTCATTCCATTTTTTTACTATTTTGGGGTGAAATTGACCGCAGAGGTGAAGTTGACCAACTTGTAAAATCTTGTTTCCTTTTGCTATAAACAGCTTCTAGTCCGCACTCCGCAGCGGCTTTTTTAGTTTGTTTCGAACTGTGCGAGTATAAACATAGTTTTAAAATGCCGAGAGTGTATAGGCGTAAATTGGGTGCAAAGCGATTTAAAGACTACACTCAGGAAACTTTAGAAAAATGTTTAAGTGAAGTTGTAAATGGACAAATAAGTGCAAATAAGGCTGCGAAAAAATATAAAATTCCTAAAGGGACACTAATTAACAAAATGCATGGTCGACACATTAAGAAACATGGAGGCCAAACTGTGTTTATGGCTGCTGAAGAAGCTGACTTTGTGGAAGGACTGGTTACTTGTGCAAATTGGGGTTTTCCCCTTAACACTCTCGATTTACGTTTAAGTGCAAAGTCTTATCTGGATCGCATAGGAAGAGAAACACGGTTCAGAAATAACTTACCAGGTAGGTTTTGTATTTCCATAAGCACTTGGCTTTCTATATTTATTATTTTTGTTTTTTCAGGACCTGATTGGGCAAAATCTTTTTTATCACGCCACAGACACATTTTAGCTGAAAGATTGGCCAACAATATTAAACGATCCCGTGCTGCTGTAGATGTTGACGTGCTATCCTCATTTTTCGACGAACTTTCTAGAACACTTGAGGGAGTTAAACCAGAGGCGATTTTCAATTATGATGAAAGCAACTTGAGTGACGACCCTGGCAAGAAAAAGCTCATTTTTAATAGGGGTGTTAAATATCCAGACAACGTTATTAATTTTTCAAAAAGTGCGGTGACCCTAATGTTGTGCGTTTCTGCAAGCGGTGATATGCTGCCACCATATGTTGTGTACAAGGCGGCAAATTTGTGGGATTCTTGGCGTGAGGGTGGCCCAAGAGGCGCTCCATGTTGCGCTAAAAAATGCTGTGCAAAGGGAACCAGGTACAATCGCTCGAACCATGGTTGGTTTGACGCCATTTGTTTTAGCGACTGGTTTAAGTCTTCCTTTTTACCTCACGCTAAACTTATAGAAGGAAAGAAGGTTCTACTAGGAGACAATCTTTCTTCCCATTTTACAAAAGATGTCCTGAAATTGTGCCAAGAAAATAATATAGACTTTGTATGCCTTCCACCAAATGCCACTCACTTGTGCCAGCCACTCGATGTAAGTTTTTTTGGACCGATGAAAGGTTACTGGAAAAATATATTACATGACTGGAAAAAGAGCAACCCAACAACTTCTTCAGTTGAAAAGAGTGTTTCCCAGGTTATTAAAAAAATTGTTTGATGAATTAGCTCCCGTGGCATCCAAAAAACGCTCAGAGTGGGTTTAAAGCCTGTGGAATTTTTCCTTTGTCCAGAGACAAGCTTCTGGACAAAATCCCTAAAACGACAGACACCCCTAAGGAAAGCGGGGTCGGAAAAATAATAGTTGATTATTTAAAAGACCAACGAAACCCAAACAAGCGCGATGCTACAATAAAAAGAAAAAAATTAAATGTTGTGCCTGGGCGGTCAGTTGCTTTTGAAGACTCTCCGGAGAAAATCGATGATGATGATTATAATAGCTTACCTAGCGCCAGTGGGATCTTAAATGTTAAAAGAAAAATCTACGAAGAAAGTGACGAAACAGGCTCCGATGACGAAATAGACAAACCGAATCAATTTATTTTCGAGTCCTCCTCCATCCCAGAAGAGTTCGACAATGGCGATCAACAAATACAAAATGATTCGTGGGTAGTTGTAGAATATCAGACAAAAAAAACAAAAAAGCATTTTGTCGGGCAAATTGCGTCAATCAATAGTGATGAAGCATCAGTTAAGTTTGTCAAACGATCGAAAAATGACAGATTTGTCTGGCCAAATGTTGACGACATAGATGTTATTTCGCTTTCTGATATAAAAAAAAAAATATGTAACCCCATTTGATATTGACATGACAAGCTTTAATTTTCAATAAGCCGAAGATATTTAGTCATAATTTTTAGGTTCTTTCGGGATAAAAAAAACTCCTTTTCTTGTTTTATTTTGATGATTTTTAATATTTCTATGTTTTGTGTTCATGATTTTATTTTAAATATATTTTTAACATAAACTCAACAGTGTTTTATGTGGTCAAATTCACCCATATTGCCCTGAAAATAATTTTAACATGCTAAACTCATATACGGTCAAGTTCACCCCAAATGGGGTGAACTTGACCAAAGTCACTATTTTTTTTTTTAAGTCATAACAATTTTTTTTTTGTAATTTTAATGTAGCATACTTAAAGTGAACACCGATACCCATAATATACTTGCATATACAAAAATGTAGCATAATTTAAAATATGATTTTTATAGAGTCAAAGTACAAAATCGGTCAAAGTCACCCCATTTTACGGTACTCTGGATGCATAAAAATAAATGTAACTTTTTTGTGCCTTAGTATAATTATATTTTTATTGAAAGTATCAGTTTTTCCGTCATTTTTAAACAATAAAGGTATACTTTGTAAATGTCGCTCCGACTAACCGTTTTCGAGATATTTTCAATTACAATTTCTAATGCGCCCGTTTAAATTTTAAAATTTGGCGAAGAAATACAAGCATTTCATTTTGGCGGCTTAAGCTAAATTAGCCTTCATACTGTTGTGGTTTATATGCGCAATCCTGATTAGTCTTTAGCTCACGGCCCCGCTGCTATCTGGGCACACCTTAAACCTATTTTTCATTTTATCGTCCCGAAAATTACAGACATATATTTTATTAGTGACGGTCCAGTCACTCAATATAGAAACAAGACTTTCCTTATAGCAACTGGAGAATGTAAGTCGAATATCCGGTCCATTATCATATAAGATTTTGGCACAAGAACCAGTCCAGAATATCTGCCAAGCATTTGACATTCTTTTTAAAACAATATTTGTTTTTAATTTGGAGTATTCGTACAAGTTTTCTTTTTAGAAGATAAATGTCGTGGAAGTGCAATTTACTCCTACTATGAGAGAATTGGGGTCAATACTAATGTTGTAAATTGTATGTTTACATTTACAAGCAATTAAGAGATACATCTGGTAAGTTTTGTTCTATTTTGACTTGAATTTTTTTACACTTTTTACTTATAATAATATAGAACTGCATTCGATATTCTGTGTGGTTTTTACGAATAAGTAATTATGGTTAAATTATACAAGTGTAATAATGACTTTCAATGAGACTCTTTAGTTAAGCATTTAAAACAGAATCATGGTTTGTTTGAAAATCTTAGTAACTTTACCTTGGCATGTCCAAATTGTAAAAAAAAAAGTTATACATTTTGCCAGGACCTCGTATTGGCCAAAGAGCTGCTCAGATTTGGTGTCTTTTGCGGTTCAGACCATTGATATTAAGTGATGTTATTTCATCCTCTCCAATAATTGAACCCCCATTTAAAGTATTATCATCTTTATTAATCTTGATGCAGTTTGTATTTTCAACTCGTTTAAATGACGAATCAATGCTAATTATGGAAAATCTAATTGAAAGTCATTTAATACTATAATACTATTTGATAAAATGTATAAAAACAGTAGAATCCTCAAACATCATATTATTTATTAGACATTATCTTTATGTTATGAGAGGTATGAGCCCTGTTGTTAACTTATGGACAATGCGCGTAGAGGCAAAACATGCATATTTTAAAAATTTAGTACCAAAAATAAGAAATTTTAAAAATGTTTGTTACAGACTTGCTTACAGACATCAATTAAATATGTTTCATCACTGGCAAAACAGGAATGTATTTAAGAAAATAGATCAGGAGCCAACACGAAATGTAAATTTTGACAGTTACCCCCATGTAAACCTACATTCATTTGGTACTAAAAATATTTATCAAGTGAAATGGCTAAGGGATTCATACTATTATGAACCAGGACTTTTTATTTGTACAGAATTTTGCAATTTAAATGGAAATCCCGTATTTTCTATAATTTTATATAGCTTAATAGTTAATGGAGAGAACTATCTTATCTTAGAGCCGTGGGCAACAATTTGTTACGAAACAGACCTTTTTATATTATTAATAAAAGCGGCCATAGTAACAGCGCCATAATAGTTAACACTTTGGTGTATAAAGAACCATTTGAAAAATATCAAGTATCTACTCTTACATTAGGAACATAATGGTGTATCGTTCCAAAATACACATTTTTGTAAATATTTATATTTTTTATGGTTATATAATATTAAGTACAGTTATTTATAGTATTTTCAAAATAAACTATGTCAGGTTTAACAGTTGTTTTTTACAAATCTAAGATTAGTACCACTGTTGCTTATTAGAAAAAAGTTTGAGGTTCGAAAAAATAAAATGCGGAAAAATCGAATTTGAAAGCATTTTACTTTATTAACTTAATGAAAAAAAAAACTTGTAGTTATAAACTATCAATTTTTTTTTTCAAGCGTAAAATATATTTCAAAAATAAAATAAACACTATTTTATAAACACATTTAAATCGCCTTTGTTGTAGAATTACTTTTTTATGGAATAAAGTTGAGTCCTGCTAAATTAAATTTAACACCGAAAGAATCTCTAATGCTACATCAAATGGAGTAAAACCTGGTACTACAGTTTGATGTATAAATACTTTTTTATGGTGTAATGTTGACACCCCATCAATAATTTACAATAACACTATATCGTGTATGTGTATGAGTTTAACACCAATTTGGTTTGTATCGATATAGACCAATTTTGGCGTTCATTTGGTGTTAAAATGGTCACGATAATTTAAACAGTGTACCGTGGCTACTAAACTACTACCAAACTAATGAAACTTTTGCCAAATATAAATCATTTTTCTTGGAACCATAAACTAAAAAATAAGTGTGTTATTTCTTGGCTAAAAATATACAGGGTGTCCCATTTAAAAAAAGTAAGTTAGATATAACTTTTTGACGTGACCCAGTAGATGCGATTTTTAGGTGGGATCATATGTTTCATATGAAACTTTTATACGAAATTTTTCTTCTATTTAGTAATAAAAAATGTAGAGGACAATTTTAAAATGGGCAATTTTTCAATTTACCCTCGTATCTTTTAAACCAGCGAATGTTTTTAAGTTTTGCTTCTATCATTTTTAGTTTCTCCCAAATACATCTCATGATATGCACATAAGTTTTTTTTATAAGTTAAATAATTACCGAGATACCAAAAGTGTCAAAAATGGGTAACCCTGTACAATCTCCTAATTCTACAAGTATTGCAAAACGTACAATGTCCAATGCGTATTAATACATTATTATGCCCTAACTTGCAAGTGAACAATATTTCTTTTGCGCTAAAATCAACAGTTTAAGTGTTGTTTTGACAGGTTATAACTCGGAATAATTTTAATACTCTTATTCTTCTGAATTACATTCAACAGGAAGGTGGCTTATAATTGAGGCGTTGAGAACCAGACCGGACCATCCACTGAATTACTTAATGGAGATAATAAGGATTAAAAAATATGCATTTTTTATTATCCTTTTATATCCTTCTAAAAAAATTTATTTAATTTTTATTTTTTGTTAGGATACTAAAAATAATATATTTTTTAAAGTAGCTAAGAAATTAATACTATATTTTCAATAGAACAAAAAATAATGTGGGTTGGTCCGCTTTGGTTTTATAGAAGTTTTATTATTTTCCATAATGGACTATAACCAAATAATGCGAAATATACATTTTTATATATTTTTATTCCAAAATAAACAATTAACTAAATAATATTTACAATAATAAAGCAAAAAAGAATTAAATTTTTTTTTCCAACAAAAAAAGTGTGATACGTACTTTCAAAAAATACTTTTAGAAAGACTATTAATCATTCTTATCAACTAAGGAAATTGCATCTTCTGCTGCTGACGAACACTTTAAAGAGTGAAAGAAATTGTGATAAATTGGCGGAATAAACTCAATTAATTCTAGAAGATCTTTCTTTTTTGCAACAGTTACACGGTTTCCAGTAGGGTATAATAAAGGCAGAGGTCCCCGGATGCTGTCCTTTGAAACGTTTCTTTTTTGAATATCAAATTTCTGCAAGGCTTGAATTTGGCTTATTCCATACTTAAAATAAATAATAAATGGATCCTCTTTTTTTATTATAATACAGTGCATTTTAAACCATTCAACTTTTGTAGAATCTAAACTTTTTTTTCTGTTTGTAATTACTTTTTCTAAGTCGACTGTAGAATAAAAGTTTTCTTTTTCCATCAGAACAACTTTAAAAGGATTTTTTTTCTTTGCACTTGTAATGACATTCACCCAATCATTAGGGACATAAATATTGGGAAAGAATTTTTTATTTTTTTCAATTACACCAAAGTCTCTGTCGCATACTAAAAACGAATGGCCGCTAACCAAAAAGTTATGCTGGATTTCTTCCACCGTAAATTCCTGAGATTGAACAACATAATGGCAAATTAAAGCCATTTTAATGTTCCTGTTCTGACCTCCGCAACCGTCAGAATACATTATAACTTTCTTGGTCTTTACAATATTTTTAAAATAATACATCAGGCATGATCCAATTTCTTGGGCTCCACGAGATGCTAAAGATTCATCCCATACAAACATCGTGGCTTCATTACTCTGCAAATTGTGGACCCCAAGACAGTATGTCCATAATTGTCTTTTATAATAGGTGATACCGGTAGAGATGACAGGCGTAGGCAATGTTTTCATGAGATCAAAGGCTATAACTGTAACTTCGTCCTGTGAAATTTTTGCATCTTGACTCATTGCATCGCGTAGTTGTTGGGCTTTGCGTTGGTGACGTTCTAATTCAACATTTAGTTCTTTCTTTTTTCCTTCATCTACTTCATATTTTAATTTATTTTGTAAAGAGTCACATGTCTTGCAGGAGTCTACAATGGGTGGGTGAAAATGAAGATCAAACTTAGTGTTAAATATATCACGAAACTTAAATTCTGACACAGGATTCGCTGTTTTTTTCTTATACTCTGTATAAAGGATTTTGATATTCATGTCGGGGCCAAGGTAATTTCTGTCCGTCTTATGCAGTGCGTAATGGGATTTATAGGTTGGAAAGGTTCTAATAAAGTTACAAACATCATCAATTTTTTCTACGGGGGTTTTATTTGCAGGAGGGTGTCGGCCTCGTTGATCCTGTGGTACCATTAATTTCGTTTTTTTCTTAAGGGTTCTATCAAGTTTACCGTCTGATACCATTAGAATTTTTTTAAACAGATTTTTACATATTTTAACGTCACTTCCTTGACTATTAGGTAAATAATATTCTCTCGTCATATGTTTCGATTTGTTAGTAGGAGTAGCATTAATTGTGGCATAATGACGAGCAACTGGCTTAACTTTGACTTGCGAGAATATGTATCCGGTCTGTAAGTCGAAATTGGCTAATCCATAAAATTTATTATGGATTTCCGCTTGAATTTCAGGATTTATTAACTTATAACATTCTAAATTACAGCAATTGTCGGCAGGTAAAAACGTTTTAGCGTGGACAATTTGGCCTTTTACATTGGTATAACTCTGACCACTAGCTCGAAAATATTTGCGTTTGTTTTTTTTCCATTCCGTCTCGTTTCTCATCCGCTTTCTTGATTTTTGTTTCACGTTTTCCTCATCTTCACTATCGGATTCTGACGGCAAATTTGACGGTTGGTAATCATCAGAGCTTCCATTGTCTTCAAATTCTGAGGGTTCACTTCTATGACCGTCTGAATTTGTTTCTAAAAGTTAGGTTAGGATTAGTAAAACTATTAAATTACCAAATTTTAAAAGAAAAAAAACTAACCTTCTATTTCCTGGGATGTGTCTGCACCTGACCAACTAGTTGAAGCCATATTTTTCAAACTAAACTTAAATAAATAAGTACTATAAGCTTTTTAAAGTATTAAACGTTAGCATACGTATCGATTAGGGACTGGACTAACCCAGGGTAAACAATCTTTATCAAAGATACCAAAGCGGACCAAGCCACATAGTTCACTATGGCACCGATTTATCATTCGGATCGACTGGCTGGACCATCCTGTTTAGTGTCGCCATCTGTTATAGGATGCTTGAAACTCAGATGGTCCACTGTGGCTTTGAAATATGTAATATATAGTATCGGAATCACGCCTTGGTCCAATATTTGGGATTTTGTGGGATGGTCCGCTCTGGTTCTCAGCGCCTCAATTGTGCAGTGGTTTTTATACCTAAATATTTTTAAAAGGTCGTTAATTAAAATAAAATAATCGATTTGGAAATGGATGTTAAAGTAACAGCTGTAAGTAGCGATAAAAAGGCTCGAAAAAGGAGAAAAAATTGTACAGAATGGAAGAAACATAAAGTAAAACAGATTAGGTAAAGGTCATTAGGTGCACGTTCAAGTATGGTTCAGATTTCTAAGATACGTTTATTGTTATAGGGTAAATCGTACCTGCTCCTAAAACGTACCACATTCAAATTTGGTGGTCGTTAAGTTTGGCAACGCAGCTATTAGTAGCAATCACCAACTAACACGTCGGCCATGTCATATACTCATATTCCGCACGGTGTACGTTCGCTCCGCCGGTAAATTTACACACATTTATTTTATACCGAAATTATTGTTATATACAGGGTGTTCGGATAATGCGTTAGGAAATTTTAAGGGGTGATTCTACATGCAAAAATAATGTTAGTAGATTATTTGGCAAAATGTCGAAATCTCCATGGTTACCATGATACAGGGGATTGAATTTGATCTTTTAGTTTTAGTTTCTCGTCATACTACATTTATTTTCGAACCAAATGATTTGATATTCGGCACACACATTAAACTCCAGCAACTATACAATTTGAAGATAAGAATGCTTTTTTTTTAAACCGCTAGAGGGCACCCGCAAACCCGAACAAACCCGAACAAACCTGAAACATAAATATTATTTCCGTCATAACTTTTTTCTTTTGGTAGCTGGAGCAAAACCGAAGTTGCCATTTTAATGGCAATTAAGAACACAAAAAATAAGTTACTCTTTATCAAGGTCGATAAACCTAGCCGTTTAGCCACTAATCGACATCAAAGCTTTCATTGCTCTCAACCAAATGCCTACGTACATAAATGAAATCGCGTCAAATTAAGTGGCCTGGTTTCAAATTATGCGAAATATGACAACTCAATAATTTTATTACTGTTAAGTTTAGATAGCCAGAGTTGTTTGTCATAAAAAGACGAAGTTAAAATGGAACGAGAATATTCAAATGTTGAGTACCGTGATATCCATTTCTGTTATGGGCAAGCAAATGGGAATGCGGAAGAGGCTAGACGGCTTTATATCGCAGCTTATCCTGATAGAAATGCTCCATGTGCCCGAACTTTTATCAGTATTCATAGGCGGCTTGGCGAGATAGGTTCGTTCAAAAATAGTTTGGGTGATAGAGGCAGACCAAGGCATGTGAGAACTGTCGATAGGGAAGAAAGAATTCTCGAAAGAGTAGAGGAAAATCCAGGTACAAGTACAAGAAAAATGGCGTTGCAAGAAGGGATTGCTAATTCTACAATTTGGGAAACACTTCACGAAGAGCTACTGTATCCCTTTCATGTACAGAAAGTGCAAGCGCTATATGAGGGTGATTCACAATTACGAGTAGACATGTGCAATTCTATTTTAGAAAAATATGAAGAAAACAACCAAATTATCGAAACCATATTGTTTACCGACGAGGCAGGATTCACGCGAGAAGGGATTATAAATTTTCATAACACTCATCAATGGGCTTATGACAACCCACACGCCATCGTAGAAACCCGACATCAACGCCGGTTTTCTTTAAACGTCTGGGCCGGAATCGTAGGAGATCACCTGATAGGTCCCCATTTCTTTGACGGGCACCTAAACGGAGAGGTTTATTTAAATTTTCTTCAAAATATACTACCCACTTTGTTGGAAAATGTTGACATGCAAACCAGACTGAACATGTGGCTTCTTCAGGATGGCGCTCCACCCCATTTTAGTTTAGTAGTACGAAGATACCTAAATGAAACATTTCGTAATAGGTGGATCGGACGAAACGGGCCTTTACCTTGGGCGCCCCGGCCAGATATTAATCCTATGGATTTCTTTTTCTGGGGCCACTTAAAGGCTTTGGTGTATGCGACGCCAGTAAATGACATTATTGATTTGCGTCAAAGAATAATAAATGGTTGCGAGGTTATTCAAAACAGAGTTGGTATCTTCTTTCGCGTTAGAAGGCATTTTTTAAAGAGTATAAGAAAATGTATAGAAATGAATGGAGAACATTTTGAAAATTTACTATAATTTATTTTATTAATTACTGTCATACATTCTAGATTTTAAAGTAGTACCTATTAAGTTTTGCTTGTTGAAAAATGTATTAATTAACCTATAAAATAAATTATTGAGTTGTCATATTTCGCATAATTTGAAACCAGGCCACTTGATTTGACGCGATTCCATTTATGTACGTAGGCATTTGGTTGAGAGCAATGAAAGCTTTGATGTCGATTAGTGGCTAAACGGCTAGGTTTATCGACCTTGATAAAGAGTAACTTATTTTTTGTGTTCTTAATTGCTCCAGCTACCAAAAGAAAAAAGTTATGACGGAAATAATATTTATGTTTCAGGTAAAGTGCCCTCTAGCGGTTTAAAAAAAAAGCATTCTTATCTTCAAATTGTATAGTTGCTGGAGTTTAATGTGTGTGCCGAATATCAAATCATTTGGTTAGAAAATAAATGTAGTATGACGAGAAACTAAAACTAAAAGATCAAATTCAATCCCCTGTATCATGGTAACCATGGAGATTTCGACATTTTGCCAAATGATCTACTAACATTATTTTTGCATGTAGAATCACCCCTTAAAATTTCCTAACGCATTATCCGAACACCCTGTATATCTTTATTTAGAAGATAATACAGGGTGAGTCGGGAGGAACGGACCAAATTTCAGGAGTGTATTATACACGCGAATCTGAAAAACTTCATCATTGTAGGTGTCAAATACCAATATGGAAAATTATTATTTCCAGACCACCCGATGATCCTTATACAATAAGGGCGTATTTTTGTGTATACACAGTAGCATTTTAAAATACTATTTCAGATAGAATGGCACTACCAAAAAAAGGAAGCCCTCTCCATTGATAGGATGCAACCACCTGTAGACCGGTTTCGAACTTATTTGTTCTCGTCAGTACAGGGTAGGTGTACATACCAATCATCAGAGAGGACTTTAACTTAACGCCGTACTATCGACGACAAGCATAGACTTTTTATTTCTTAGATGGATTGTAGGTGTATTTCTTAGACATTGTGTTATTGTAGGTCGAGTTTTCTGATAGCGACACATTTGAAAAATTAAAACTACCCATATGCCTAAAACGTACCCAAACGTGTGTCCCTAAATCGTACTGGTTCATTTTCACTTTAGTTATCTGATAGGTAGGTAACGGTATTTTTTTTTTCTTGCTGCTATTTATGTACCTAATTACAAGATGAACATATTTTTGAAGTATACGTATACTATAGACAACTAAAACTAATGGACAAACACACATCGTGTACAAGCAATAAGTCTTTTAATAATGTGGTTGTCAATAGATTTGTTGTTTTTCAGTGAATGTTGTGAGAGAAATAGAAAGACAAAAAAATTCTTTTTTTTTCAGATAACAATGTCGAGATGGTCATATAATACTACATACCAAACAAACCCGGCAAACATGAATGAGGCTTTAGACAAATTCCAAAGCAAAACCATGGGCTTTAATGAAGCTTGTCGTTCATATAACATTCCTAAGCCTACGTCCAGACGAAATTTAAAAAATCTAAATAAACACTGTTTGTAGTATTGGAAGACCAAAGGACCTAACGACTGCTATGGAATATGAATTACTGCAACATATTCTGGAACTGGAGTCATGTTTATTTGGATTGACAACTAAAGATTTGCGTCGCTTAGCTTTTCAATTAGCTGAAAAACATAATCTCAATCATCGTTTTAATAAGCAAAAACACGCCTGCATCTTCGGATATTAGCGGGTCCCCGGTATCTCTTGGTCTTGGCTTCCTCATCTAGTATAAATTTATAGAATTTTAATCTAGGGTCACTTTTCCACTCTTCTCCATAATGTGAAATAAGAAGATTAGGGGAAAGTAAGGCAAGATGGCATACTTTATATTGTGTGTTAAAAGAGGTTATTTTACCACCAAATAATTATGAAGTGAGCGAAAATGATTCAGATGCTGATCCCGCATTTGGCTCGTGTGAAGTAAAGTTTTGCCAACAAGAAGTATTTGCTGCCTGCCATCGGTGTGAAATCCTAGTTTGTTTTGAACACCTTAATGAAGATATAACAAATTGTCGCTTTCATGGAAAAACAAAAGGAATATTAGCAATGGCTACTGATGAAGACGAAATATTACCACAACTACTACCAGAATTTAACAGTTCTAGAACAAACAATAAGGACACTTTACAACTGCAGAAAAATTTAGGTTAGAAAATATCTTATATAAATACTTAATTTAAATTTATATGTTGGTTGCTTTGACATCTTCATTGATTAATTTTCACAAATAGCAAAATATTTTTAAAATTTTTAATTAATGCGATGGGTAAATGCAGTGGTGGCACATCTCGTTTAAAATATGAAGGGGGCAAGTTCAAGAAATTGTAGAAACTAAAAAATACCTTACGTTGATGCTATAGTAAAAGAAAAAATGGTAAAGGTACTTTTAATTTATTGTGCCTCATGTTTTAGGACATGATCATGTAAGCAGTTCACAGATACTACCAGAATTTTTTCAGTTAGATGGCGCAGATAGAGAGGAAAATGTAGTAAAGGGAAGTAGAACCAACAAAAAGAAAATTTTAAAGCTTCAGCGGAATTCGGGTAAGGATATCCTTTATCAAAACTTTATTGAAACATCTGTTGGTTTTGTTTTTTTACAATTTCTAAAGTATATACCTAGTTTAATATGTTCAATAAGTAATTTTCACAAATGGCAAAATACTCAAAAATTGTAAATTATTTTTTAGATTTTCAAATGAGGTACCTAGTGCTTTATTTTGTTTATTTTTTTAGGACAGGAGTATGTAAGCTCATATTCCAAAAAGGTCATTCCGGCTAGATGCATAAAAGCTCGTTGCACGTCAACAATATGTCAAAAAAATCTTATGTGCTTCCAACAGACGAAGAAAGGAAAGAAATCTTTGAAAAATTTAATGGTATTGCCGATTTACATACCCAGCGAGAATTTCTGGCAAGGCACGTAAAAGTTGAAAAAACACGAAGAAAGACGACAGATAAAGAACATTCTCGTAGAGGACATACTTTTAGTTATACCCTTACAGTAGGAAATAAGTCTAATAGAGTATGCAAATTATTTTTTTTGAATACTCTAGGTATTTCGGAAAGGATGTGTCGCACTGCTTTATCGAAAATAAATGAGGTAGGCGTTTTAGAAAAAGAACGAAGACGAGAAAGACGCAGAAGTGAAGCCATTAAAGAGCAAGAAAAAAAGATGAATTCCGAAATAGAAGGTCATATTAATAGGTTTCCGCGTGTCGAATCGCACTATTGTCGTGCTAAAACAACAACAATTTATCTTCATCCAGATCTTTCCTTAAGAAAAATGTTTGACATGTTCCTTTATGAACTTAAACTCAAAGGAGAAAACAAAATTCCAAGCTATTCCTTACATAGAAAGGTTTTTAAGAAGCAAAAATTTTCTTTTTTTAGTCCAAAGATAGACCAGTGCTCCCTATGTGTCACGTATCTGCAAGGTGATGAAAAAACCAAAACCGAATTAGAACAAAGATATAATGCTCATATTTCAGAAAAGACAATTATGCGAGAGAAAAAAAGAAGTTGTAAAGAGCAAACTAAACAAAATAGTAGCAATCTTTGTGGTGTTTTTGATATGCAACAGGTAATTTACGTCCCTATATCAAAAGAAAGCTCAATTTTTTACAAGAGTCGACTTTCCAATTTTAATTTGACATTTTACAACTTGGCTAACAAGGAGTGTTACTGTTTCGTCTGGAATGAATCGGTCAGTAAGCGCGGTTCCTCAGAAATCGCAACCTGCATTTTTAAGGTTCTAGAAGAGTACAGCCAAAAATCGAACGTAACAGCCGTTGATTTATTTGCTGATGGGTGCTATGCACAAAATAAAAATTCAATTATAGCTACCATGTTATTATACTCACTTCATAAATTTTCCTCTATAGAAAAGATTTCTCTAAAGTATTTTGAAACCAACCATGGCCAAAGCGAGGGTGATTCTGCACATAGCGCCATTTCATCCGCATTGTCCAGTGCTGGAGATATCTTTATACCATCACAATTACAACCAGTTATAAATTTAGCACGCAGAAAACAACCGTATAAGGTTATTAGTATGAAGTATGATGACTTCAAAGACTTCAAGACCTTGTCTAAAGATCTACGCGTGTTAAGTATGAGAGAAACCGAAAACGGCAGCAAGATAAATTGGACTAATGTAATGGAATTCATGGTTAAAAAATCGTCTCCAATGAATATATTTTTTAAAAACAGTCATCTCCAGTTAGAGTTTGATTCAATTAGCCTCAAGCGAATAAAAGCCGGGATAAATAGTTTTAAACTTTGCAATTTAAACGAAGAACCTAATAAAATTACTCTTCAAAAATACAATGATCTCGTGGCATTGTGTAGTGGAACTACCCCTGTAGTTAAAGAACCAGAATTTAAAGCATATTATAGAAACTTACATCACCATTCCTCTGATAAATAAAACACTTTGTTTTTTTCTATCCAATAATTAGTTAAGCATAATTATATAATATAATGGTGCAAAATAAATCTTTTTTTATTATTTTTATATACCTTCAAAAAAGTTTGAGTTTTTCTTGATTTTGTTTGTCGATTGCAGTTTGTTCTACTTAAAAAATAAAATATTTTGCAAGCAATGTTGTATCCTTATGTAAATTGTAAACCTGAAATTTTTCCCTCCATCGACGCTCATGATTTTCCCACATTAAGTCGTATTTTATTCAAATATCATCTTCTTAAACCAAAGACGTATCTAATAATTGTATGTAAAAGTAGATGACAAAACGACGTATCTGATATTTTTTTCAAAAAACACAAAACTGGAAAGGTGTTTCATCAATTCAACTATTTTATTTAAACTCTTAAGTTCTGAAATTATTACGTCAAAATTGTGAGCATATCAATATTTTTATTGCAACGCTATGGCAAAATCAACTTTGGTCAATTTCGTTTTTTCGCTCTCCTGTAAAATTTACAAATAGTCATAAAGGGGACGACTTGCTTCCGCTGCATGCCATCCACCCAGGCAGTTGTAAACTCTGTAACAGTCAATGACCTATAAACCGTGACCCAGTAACCGAGTTCAAAAGAGGTTACGAAATTAGTTTTAGTCTAAAATACCTTAATTAAGAAGATGATTTTAGTGTTAAGGAGGGAGAGGTGTGGTGATCACGAAAAAATACTATACGCAATTTTATTAAAGTTAAAATAAATATGGAATAAATTTCAGAATAAAATTAGAATAAAACTTTTTATTAAATATGAAATAAAAAATTAGCAGATTACGAAAAATTTGGAAACTTCTATAAAAAATTTATGAAGTAAAATATTTAAAATAAAATTAAAAATAAATAAAAATTATTTAAATAAATTTCAAATTATTTAAATATTTAAATAGATTAAAAATTTTTTATTAAAATTTAAATAAATAAAATCGGAATTATTTGAAAATATCAAGAAATTTTCCAGAAATCGGGAAAAATCTCAATAAAAATTGGAAAAAAATCGGGAAAAATCAAATTAACGCGGAAATAATTTATAGAAATTTTTAGGAAAATTTTAAAATAAAAACTTGCGTTTATTTTCCAAAAGAAAATAATCCAGAAATTGCACAACACTTCAATTTCCACTTTATCATTGCACTTGGTCGGATGAACGGATTAGAGACGCGAACGCGGACACGACATAACTAAACCGGGAAAAATGCGCGATGACCGATGAAGCCTACCCCCTCTCCTTAAAAGAAAGGATTTTCACCCCATTTTTTTTAACACGTAGACACGGAATTAACCGGTTGAATCTGGAAACGGTCGACCTAAAAACGCAGGTGTTCGATAGGGGGTCTGATGATGCAACCCTATGACTCATTGCCACCCAGGGAGGACGCGTGGGTCGGTTCCTAGAAATAAAGGGGAAAATGAACACCTGTGACCTAAAAAGGGTAAAATTAAGCGACTTTCGCTCTTAAAGACCAATAAATAACCGGAAAATGACACTTATTCCCGGAAATAAGATGAATCATAGGTAATAAAACTGTCACGGAGGGATCTTGGGATGGAAAAGTGGGCGGAAAACTGAGTACTTAAGCGCGAAAAATTCAACGCTAGAGTTAGTCAATTGGCGGAAGTGGAATCTATGTTTAACGCGGAACGGAGTAAAGTGATAAGTGACAAGTGATTTAATTGGCATAAGAAAATAATGCCAGAAAGCTTATTGTGAATTAAGTGACGGAAAATCGTGATTTTGGTAGAAAAGTATTTTAAATTGGAAATAAGTGTTTGTGGCCAATAAGTTAGAAAAATCCGCTGTAAGAAAAGTTTTAAGAATAAGTTGACTCCGTAATAGTATAAGTATTGTGATGTCAAAAGGTATTAATGTTTTACCGAGATAGTTTGTCGAGAGTGTCGTCTCGTATCCGGTAATCATAAATTGGGCCCTGTTATGCAAAAAGCAACCAACCCACACATTCTTAAAAAACGAGATAATATCATATTCTGGTCTAGAAATGTCCATACTACATTCTGCATAAATCTACCAAGCCATCCCATATATTTTAACCTTGAAAAATGCGTCCCCACTTATCTCCTGTTCGTTAACAGAACTTCTCAGATTTCGCATAAAACAACCATACCACTTGGATTGTTGTGTGATCAATATTTGTTAATTTAATTCTCAAAGATTACCAACCAAGTGGGTTCGTATTATTGTGCTGAATAAGGGTTTTTAAATTACCACTATTGTTTACCAACCAAGTGGATTGGTATTGTTATGCAGAAAATGGCCCCTTATTAGTGGCATTGCATCATTTTAACACCGTCTATGAAACAACGTGGTTTGGTGCTTAAACTAGTGTTTATTTTTGAACGAAAGTGTTGAACTTATTAACGTGCTAATATGTATAAATCTAGAACTATAAAAATGATGAGTGAGGTTCAAAAACTTGCCGAAAAAGGTAAGTTTAAGTATTGAGGTTATGTTTGGTTTAAGTAACAACATTATACATCGTATTTATATTTTTATGTTTAGCAGTAGAAATTCAATGTTATAGTTTTAGCAACTTTCAGTCAATTTTGTTTGCTTTAGAAATAAAGCTATGGAATAAGTTTGTGGGTTGGTTGGTTTTTGCAGATCGCATTTATTTATTTTTTAGATCAAGACTCCACGGGTACTGATGCACTAGAAATGGAATTATCATGTCCAGTCTCTGCAAATAATAATTTTGCAATAATAGATACTTGTGTGAATATCCCAGACTTAGATAATCAACTTGAAGAATGTATAGATGAATTTCCGGAAACACAAACAGGCTTTTTGAATTCTCAAGACATTAGCAATATTGCCATACAAGAAGTTCAGTTATTAGGTACTTAATATTACTTTCTCACATTTTCCCGAACAAATTTATGAGTGGCACTTTTTTCCACTTATCACATTTCTAAATTTGCTGGGTATTTCAGAACAAAACACAGTTGATTATGAAACATCGGCATCTCCGGCTATGGTGTTAGACAGTGCATCACACTTTCAATCGGACCACCCAATTATTGCAGGACGGGAAGATGGTAAGTAACTCCAAAATAAAATTGTATACAGCTTGTATTTTTATTTATTTTTTCAGAATCAAATATCGAATATCCCAATGTTTTAGTATCAGAATCAAAACCTGGTTGCAAATATGAAGTTTGTAGTAAGTTAATGATCAGAAGTCGACCAAAAAGGGATTATGGTTCTTCAAGCTCTTCTGAAACAGAAGACCATGATGATTCTATTGCAGATCCGACGTATATGAATAGCGATGATGGTCTACCACGTCACATAGTTGCTGATTCAAATACTGAAAGCGATAACTCCAGTGAAGCCTTCAATAACGAGCCCACTGAATCTACGGGAAGGCCTAAGAAAGGCCGTAAACGTAAACATAAAGAACAGAATAGATCCCAAAAAAAGAAAAATAGGGATAGTAATAAAGCCTATTTCAACTACAAAGGCAGAAAAATGGAACCAAAACAGTTCAACGATTATAGTTGCAACTGTCCAAAAAAATGCTCAGAAACTGTATGTAGTGAAAAAAGGAAGGAAGAGTTTACCAGATTTTGGTTACTGGAATCTTACAATGCGCAAACAAACTTTATTGCAGCAGCAGTAACCGAATACTCAAAGCAAAGAATAATGGCCGAAATGCCACCAAAAGAACCTTTTCTAGAAAATACAAGCTTGGTGAAGTAATAGTTTGTCGCAATACTTTCGTTAAAACACTGGGAGTATCAACGTTCAGAGTTAATACTGCTTTAAAAAAGTTCCATGTGCGATCTGCTTTAACTGATCAGAGAGGAAATATGGGGGGCAAAAATAAGCTGCCGGATGCAAGTGTACAAAAAGTAGTAGACCAGATCAATAAAATACCACGTTATATTTCACATTATTGTCGAGAGTCTACTGAAGCTAACTTTCTACCACCAGAAATGACTATACAAAAAATGTATAATATGTATTGCTCTGAAGAAATTGCCCCAGTTAGCATTGCCTCCTACAAAATAATTTTCTACAACAAGTTTAATCTACGCATGAAACCAATCAAGAAGGACACTTGGACGTAGTTATGCAGAAACCTACCAACCCACAACATGATCAAATCTGAGCTAACCCCATAGACAACGTCTAAATGTCATATATTTTGTATTGCATAAACCTACCAACTAAAAATTATAACCGTTATCGTGTTAACCAACCAATTTTTCTGACTTTGAAACGTTTGGTTTTTTGCAGAAAAATACCACCCCACTTGGTTGACCACAAGAATAATTTAATGCGACCAAGTGGGTTGGTTGCTTTTTACGTTAATAAAATTTCTGCAAATAAACTAACGCTTCATGCCGCTATGTTAATTGGTAGTTTTCTGCGTTATATGGAATCTTCACATAACCTTGAAATATTTGTCTAGTGCCGTATGTTCGCAGCGCAATTTAAAGTATTTTAATAGTTTTTAATAAGTAAAAAGTGTTTTTGTGTGTCACTGTAAGAAGACATCATGTTTAATTCACGAACTAATAAGATTTTCGATCTACTACATAAAACAAAAAAATAAATAGGTAAGTTTAACCCTTTCGGTACGGGTAACGTGTTAACACGAATTGAATTCTACTTCCCATGGGACGGGCGTCGCCTTAACACGCGGGCAATTTCGAAGCATTTCGGACGGCAACCAATCGTTCACGGGCTGATACAATGTTGCTCAATGCTTCTTTTATTGGTGCAAATTTTTAAATTTGTAGGGGGCAGCCATGCAGGTGCATATTCCCGTTAGAACAGGTTAGTCATTTATGTATTTATGCGTAGTGAAGAGTACGTTTTCGGATCGACATGGCGCGTAAATTTTTGAATGATAAAGAGTTAGAAAAATATTTATACGAGAGTGATAATGAAGATATTAATTTACAGTCGTCAGGTAGTGATGATGAGTACAGTCAGCCAGAAAATTCGTCGGATTCGGAGGAGAGCCACTACGAAGGTAAAATATATATTTTTTAAAAAGTAATAAATGTTTAAAATATTAGTAAACAAACGTTCAGTTCTATTTCGACTGTATAACGGCTCATCATTAATTAATTACTAATTACTAATTTTTTTAATTTTAGATGGTGTACAAGAACCTATGGAGGTTACTCAGGTGCAGATGGATTGGCAGCAAAGCCTGGTTTGCCTTCCATACAAATCGATGTAGCCAAGATCTTGTCTGGGAAAAAAAGCATCTCAAGCCAAAAATGTATGCCTTTGATTCGCAAGAAGCCAGCTGTCAAGCAGAGATTTTAGAGGACGATGCGACACCACTCCAATGTTTTGAACTATTTTTGTCCGATGATATCATAGACTTGATTGTGGAACAAACGAATTTGTTTCATGGCCAGAATCGCGCCGAAAACCGAGGTGGTGCAAAAAAATCGAAAATGGTGCAACGTTGATAAGGGTGAAATGTACCGTTTTATTGCTACTTCGTTTCTGATGGCTCAAGTAAAAAAACTAAATGTAAAAGACTATTGGACTAATGATGTTATGTAGTGGCCACGAAAAAAACTATACGAAAACGCGAAAGAAAAATATTTAAAATAGAGAAAAACTTTATAAAAATTTTATTGAAAATTGGGATAAACCGATCAGCTGATATTGTCAAAATATTTTATAAAAATTTAAAAAAAAATATAAAGAACTAAAAATAAATAAATTAATTATTTAATTTAATTAAAATTTAATTTTTACCAAAAATTTGCCAAGTCCTCAATCAGAAAAAAATAAATAAATAATTTAATAAAAATAAAATTTAATATTAAAAAATTGTAGAAAATTAAATTAATGACAAATAAGGAATTAAATTTTTTTTATCTATTTACAAGAATTTTCTAAGTCCGTAAGAGCCAAAATTAAATAAAATAAAATTGTAGAAAATTATTAAAAACTTACGTTTTTATAGATAATCCAAAGAGTAATTTCACAGAAGAAAATAAAATTACTATAATTTTATTTTATTTTACAAAAATAACTTAGAAAAATCCACTCTACACGTATAATTCCCTTCTTTCTCAACTCGGGAAAACAATTGAAATTCGCACCGACCGCGACGGAAATTTTAATATCACTAAACACGCGGGAAAAGATACGGCTATCAGGTAACCCTACCCCTACTACCTCTGAGAAACATGTCTAAACAAATAAAAGGGGTGCCCTCAATAAAAGGATTTACGACGTGGCCATATTGGGGAGGCAGGGATTTCGGGGACTAATGCGCGATTTTGAATCTTATTAGCCGATAAATCGTGAATTCTGTCACGATTCCAAGAAAAAGCAATAGAACTGTCGAAGGGGAACCCTTCTTTTGGCCACCCAGAGGGCGGAAAAGCCTTATTTAAGCGGAAATTTCGCACGTTTGAGGCAGTCGATCCAACGAACTGGTCGCGAAATCTACAGAAAACTCTGCCCGTTTTTCCGGAAAATAAGTAAAAGTATTTGATCCAGAACGAATCTCTGTCCGACAAAAAAAAAGTGGAACGCGAATATGTCATCGGGTCTTCCTAAATCGATTAGGGCGTGGAAGGTTAGCGCTCAAGAAACCGATTAATTTACGCTATCCAGAACAGAGTTATTTTGTGAGTTATTGTGACTGAAAGATATTACACGGAAATACGTGAGTTTTATGACCTTTTGAGAGTTTTGTAGATTCAGTTCGTAACAACTTGGGTGACTCCACAATTTTAGTAAATTGTGTTAAATTTAGTAGTTTTGTCAACAGTTATATTGTCTATTAAACTAGAAAGCCAGTATAAATAAAATGGGAAGTGAAATTTGTAATAGCAAGTAAATATTTCTTAATTAATGAAACAAAATTATGTAAGAAGCTGAAAGAAGATTTTTTAACTGAATAAAACAAGTGTATGTCAAAGCTAATTCGTGTCTAATTGCCTAACTTTGGAGCAGACATATAGTTAAAACTACAGGAATTCAGGTGTGATATCAATTAAAACTATTCGAGGGTGTATTTTCAACCCCTCCGAATTAATAACATCAGATAACAAAAATAAGGGTCATTCGATACTAACACAGGAATCTTCCGAACCCTGCGAAAGTGTTTTTATAGCCCACCTTGTAAAATAAATCAAGCCGCTCGGATTTTACCAACAGAATATACAGGGTGGTTGCTATAACTGGTGTCCGGACTGTGGGGTTTTGTTTTGGCTAGTTTTTTTTTTAACTTTCGGGAAAGAATAGAAGATTCTTACTTGTGGATACCCCCATATAAAGTGTTAGCATCAAAATTCCACCAAAGAAGAATATCACGCCTACGACAGCCGGAACGACAACAACAAGCCCTGGAATTCCGACAAGTTATGGGAACATCGTAATAGGATTGGATTCCTTGCCAACATATGATGGAACGACACCAATTGACGACTTCCTAACGATTGTAGAAGGAACAGGAATACTCGCAGCCTGGACAGAAACGCAACTGGTAGCTATAACATTATTAAAATTAAGAAATAAAGCTAAACAATTCATAGATTCTGAGCCAGCATTAAGAAATACAAAAAGCTGGGTAATTTTAAAAGAAGGCTTGAAAGACCATTTTAAAAGACAATATGTAAAAGGAGCCGCAGTTAAAAATTTCATAGAATGTAAACAGCGAACAGGCGAGACTTTCAGAATATTTTTAACTAGGTTAAAGTTATTAGGAAATAGGACAATTAATTTGACAGGAGACCCAGCGAAAGACGATCCTATAAAGAAAAAATTGGAAGAGGACATTACTACACAGTTTACGCTAGGATTTGGATAGGATTAGGATATGCCAATAAAACAACGAGTATTGTCAGGAGATCCAAAAACCCTGGATGACGCTTTATCAACAGCTGAACGGAAGGAAAGTATCGAGAATTTAATTCACCCACTGAGAAGTAGAGAATGCAGATTAGTAACAAGCACGTCAACTACCGACTCAAGAAGATATCACGATAGAAAAAATAGCGAATTGAAATGTACGAAATGTCTAAAAATGGGTCACACAGCGAATTATTGTTGGGGAAGAGATTTAAATTACCCTGCAGGAAATTATACTGGTCAAACAAGTAGAGCACAAGGTCAAGCAAGTAGGACACGTCAAGGAAACATTTTCATGAGGAAAATGCCGGATAGGAGATGTTATTCGTACAACGAGATTGGACACTTTGCAAGAAATTGTCTAAGAAATGAAGAGAATACAGGTCAGCAGAGAACAGGGTTAAACGACAAAGCGGTCGAGTTTCAACCTCTGACTTCGTCCGCTGTAATCCAAGCAAACTGGGAGTAAAAGGAACATCAAATAGGGATATTTACGTGCACAAAAGAGAAAAATATAAAACCATGCAGCGTCATCAAGGTAAAAATCGATGGTAAGCCACGCCTTGCTTTGATTGATTGTGGAGCAGTTATATCCCTAATAAAACCTGAGATTGCCGAAGGGGTCGTAGAAAATAATTTAAATATTAATTTAGTTGATATACAAGGAAATAGCATATCTACCTTAGGAGTAACAAAGGTATCAATGGAGTTTCCTAGAAATATAAAAATTCAGCAGGAATTTATGGTTATAGAAACTTATAGTTTTGAGGCAGATATCCTTTTAGGAATGGATTTTTTAAGAAAATTTGGAGTGAAATTAGACTGGAGCTGTAACTGCATGTATTTGTTTGGAAAAGAGTTAACTTTACAAGAGGAAAAAGCAGTGTAGTGTCATTAAAGCTGGACTTGATGGTAAGCCATACCTAGTTTTAGCAGCTAACTGAGGAGAAGAAAATTTGGAGAAATAATTGCACGTATGTATTGGAAAGTGTAGTCCAATGTTATAGGAGAAATATACAGAGAAGTATATTGATGAGAGGCTTGCCTACAATGGAAGCGGAGATAAGTATGCAATGAAGAGTTTGTGAATTCATCTAGGAAGGATGAAGAAGGGTACCCAAAAGGACAAAATAATTGGTTGAGGAATGTTTTTTTAAAAAGGACCAAAGAATTGGTTGAAGAAGTTTTTTGAAGATATTTTCATTAAGTGGGTAAAAAATGGTGCAATTACCTCCAATGACAGTTTTTTCAACTTAAAAGGAATAATGAAAGTTTCCACACCATTTATTGTTTACGAACAAAACGAGAATACACCGACAGGGTCCTATTTTCTAAAGGGTTGTGCAAAACAGAAAATTGTTCCTGTAAAAGTTGCGAAAATAACAGAAATCGAAATAAAAATAAGAATACGTATGAGATTTGGAAGGTTACGAGAGAGCTCACAGGAAAAGGAAAATTTTTAAGGAAAATCTGCCTATTAACAAAATAAGTGGAAAAGAGGTAGATAACATTTTAAGAATATAATAATTAGAAAAAAAATATGTCGTCAGAAAATTAGATTGAGAGAATTGATTACGGAATATATTGACATATTTAAAAGTAGACAGGTCCGTACTGAATTTTAAAAGGTCCTGTTACGTTTAAAATAAAAGCACCCAGAGAAAAGAAAGAATTAATGGTCCATGCTGACAGATTAAAAATATGTAAAGAAAATTACATATTTGAAGAAAATGTGAAGTTAAATAAAAAGAAAAAGTTAGAAAGCATAGAAGAAGAAAATATGGAAGAAGTAAATAGTCTAGCAGAGAATGAGCTAATTCAGGATAATATCGAAGAATTCATAAATTTTGGAGGCAGACAAGAGCCTATAAATATAGCAGAAGCCGAGGATGAGTTAGAATTAAGTGATGAAAACGCTGAATCAGAAAATTCAGACAGTGAACCAGAAGTCGAAGTGCCAGTGTTTCATCGCACGCGCACAAGAGAGATTCGACCACCAAGAAGGTTCCTAGATTAGGATATGGATTAGATAAGATTAATTGGAGTCACCTAAAAATCGAATATAAGTAGTAAAATTTAGATAAGTGTAACATGGTGTTTGTTACAAGAAAATAAACCGACAGCACCAGAGATGAGAGTCAATACGCCACCTGCGGTAAGAAATAAGAAGCCTACCAAAAATTAACTTCAGCCTATTTGGAAAGAGAAAGAAGATAGGGTATAAAGATAAAATCAATAAAAAAACTACTCACTACCGACATAAAATCAATAAAAAACTACTCACTACCGACACCTAGGTTAGAAAAATAAGACAGTATATAAATTTCAGCTTCTACACTAAAAAAATCAATACCAGAGGCATGTTAGAAAAGAATAAAACATACCATTAGCGCCACCTAGTTAAACTTAACCGAAGCATATTAGTAAGATAAAGAAGGAAATAAAATGGCAGATGTATAGAACAAATGTTCCAGTAAGTGCTGCCCTCTCTGAAATCAATAAAGTTCGGAGAATTTGAACCATGAAGAAAATTTAGACCACATGTTACGGAAGGTATGGACCTTTCTAATTAGACACCCTATGTAAACCACAGAAAAGGGGATTACAGGAAAATAATGAAGCGTAAAACATAAGTAGTTACTATTTAGGGAATAAAAATAGATTAAGATAAGACTTTTTAAAATAATGGAAGCTTTTAAAAACAATTAAGAATAAATACGGGAATTTAACAGTTCCAGGTGTATGACTAAAACTTTTAAAACAAGGGAATTCTCATGGAAAAAATAAAAGTAGCTCGCACCCTATAAGGATACAAAAGCAAATTGAACCAGTAAAAAACTTTTAATCCATTATAAAATTTCAAACAGTGCGTGATAGCCGCGAGAAGACTGCGTGAGTGCCGCGAAAAGACTTCGGAAAGAAAACTTAAAGTGGACGTGGACTGAGTGACGTGAAGTGACGGAGCATAACTTTTAATAAAAATAAAAACTTTCTTTAACGATGGAGTGGATGATCCTGTTTTTAACCTATTCGAGAATGATCGGACAAAATCATCCTCTACGTAATCAACTACTAAGGCTAGCTCTATATCATATCTACGACTTGTACTGGCAAATTGGAGGAAATACGCCAATAAGCGAAGAGTATATTCCTTTAAGGGCAACGGTTGCTTTATGGATGTCTTTGCTCCATCTAGAGTATCAAGCTTTTAGGACGGACTGGGCTAGAGCGTATAATCAACACTATAGGGCCGACTTATGTGACTGTCCCATTTGTCAACAAGTTCCCATGGACAGGAACCTTTTCCAACTCTCAGGATTCTGGCATCTACTCAGACAGCATGACCCAGTGCCCTTGTCAGGAGTGCAATCAGCAGATACTGCCAACAACTCCAGTCAGCCAAATTACAGATGAGGCCAGTGCGCAGACAGAACGAGAAAGCGGCCATAACCAAAGTCCCCCAGTATCCGATCTCCAGAAATCGGAAACATCCGATGACGTCCAACACCCGCCAGAACCTAGCAGCATGTACCCGGAGGACAATTTAAGAGATCGCTACGCCGCCGCTACGGAAGCGTGGGTCCAATCCACAACGGAACCACAGCCGTCTACGTCTACGACAAGAAATCCAGAACACGAGGATCAGGAACCGGAATACGACATCTTACACCTGGAGAACCTCAGAATGACTTTAAAGCGAAAGCACCCTGAACCCATAAAAAGTGAGAAAGACTATGAATAAAAGGTTAAATAAGTAAATAGAACTAAGTGAGGAATTTTTTTTAAGTATAAAATTTAAGGTAAATTTTATTTAAGGAATTTATTAAATGGAAACGTAGCTAAAAATTTTTTGAACTAAAGTAGGATGGGAAATAAAATTTGTAGATATATGGATAAAAGATTCTTTTGTATTGATAATGAAATAAATTTCACAGCTCTAAATCCATATATCTATAAAGATAACGTAAGCTATTAATTATAGAATGTATTACGAATTAATAATAATAATAATAATAATAATAATAATAATCTTTATTTAGCACTTGGCTAGTTATTACTAAAAAATACAAGTTACAAAACAGTGTTTATATGTCAGTTACAAAAATGATAAATCCTACTCTACTCTACATATCCTTCAAATAAAGAAACAATCTTCTTTTAAAAACATTTAGAATTAAGTGTTAGGGGTTGAACCCTCTTTTAAAAGAAGGTTAATAATCAAAAGGCCATAAAATTTAAACGACACGTGTTCCGATAACGTTCACCTTATTGAACTCGAGGTATAAAACTTGACCTATTAACTTAATTTCGACTACCGATTTATAAAATATTTGTTAAAATACCTTTTGTAAATTTTAAGGTATTTTAAAGTAGAGGAGGAAGGGATGTAGTGGACACGAAAAAACTATACGAAAACGCGAAAGAAAAATATTTAAAATAGAGAAAAACTTTATAAAAATTTTATTGAAAATTGGGATAAACCGATCAGCTGATATTGTCAAAATATTTTATAAAAATTTAAAAAAAAATATAAAGAACTAAAAATAAATAAATTAATAATTTATTTGGAAAATTTAGCAATTATAAATATTATCTGGGTCAAAATAATATTTCAAAAAAAAATTTAATTAAAATAGTTTTTATCAAAAATTAATCAGAAAAAAATAAATAAATAATTTAATATTCAAAAATTGTAGAAAATTAAATTAATGACAAATAATATTGGAAAAACTTTTAAAAACGAATAAAACAAGTGTATGTCAAAGCTAATTCGTGTCTAATTGCCTAACTTTGGAGCAGACATATACAGTGATGGGCTAAAATATGGAACAAATTCATTTAAAAATCAGGTATTAATTTTTTGTAAAAACGCTCGGACACGTCGATTATAATTTTTTCTTCCGGATTTTTTGCCTCAAAAAGAAATTATACTGGGTGTGTCAAAAAGTAGATGTAGGTATAATTTTGAAAAATTATTTTATTAAGTGTTGAAAATGCAAACCATTAACTTCTTGACAATATGCCAATCTACTTAAAAACCCTTCTAAAACATTATTTACAGTATTTTCATTAATTTGCCTAATTTCATATCTAATTTTAAATTTTAAGTCTTCCAAATTTTGTGGTTTATCCTTATACACTTTTGATTTCAAACAACCCCAAAGAAAGAAATCCATTGGTGTAAGATCGGGAGATCTTGAAGGCCATTCTATGGGTCCTCTTCTACCTATCCATCGTCCGGGAAAAATAGTATTCAAATACTCTCGTACTTGTCGAGCAAAATGAGGCGGAGCACCATCCTGCTGAAACCAAATAGACGCTTCTGGTAGATTAGGCTGATTCGGATTTGGAAAATCCGCTGCTAGTGTGGGAATTAATTCATTTTGAAGAAATTGTAAATACCGGTCTCCTGTAAGATTTCCATCGAAGAAGAAAGGTCCATTAATTCTATCATTTAATATCCCTGCCCAAACATTTACTTTTTGTGAGTATTGCGTATGCTGTTCTCTCATCCAACGGGGATTATTTGTACTCCAATACCGAAAATTTTGTCTGTTTACCGAACCATTCAAACAAAACGTGGCTTCATCGCTAAAAAGTACGCTGCGATGGAAAAATAGATTTAAGTTGCAAATTTCCATCATAGTTTCACAAAACTGTAGTCGGCGGTCGGGATCATCTTCGTTTAGCTCATGCAGCAACCTAATTTTATACGGATGGTACTTTTCTTGTTTCAATACCCGCAAAACAGATCGTCGGCTAACATCATTATTAAGGGCTACTTCAGTGGATGCACTATGGGGATTATCTTCAACTTCTAACAAAATGTTCAATTTTGTGTTTTCACTAATTTTTGGACGACCTGGCCGTAGACGATCCTTTACATTCCCTGTTTCCCTGAATTTTTTCTCAATTGTACTCACTGTAGATCTTGTAATCCGTCGTTCTGGATACTTAGCGCTAAACAAGTTACAAACTTCTTCTTGACTTCTTGTTTTGTCTCCACATCCAATTAAAATTAAAATTTCGATTCTTTAAGTTTCATTTAAATGCACCATGATCGCCGTTTTTTCAAAATTATACTTAAAATTCTTTTTGATTGACACATGACTTGCTATCGTAGTAACAATTAATTTAAACTTACCTGTTTACCTTTAAGTAGGTACATGTACCTTTTTTTAAAGAAATTTCTTTTTTAAGATGTAATTTTTCTCTAAAACCGTTAGAGATAAGGATAGAGTATGCTACATGAATTATGCTCAGAATTTGACGTAGAATTTATGTGATAAGGAAAAATAGGGTGGTTCTATTTAAAATACAAAAAAATTTTACAACATCTACTTTTTGACACAAAAAATTCAATTGAGGCAAAAAATCCGGAAGAAAAAATTATAATCGACGTGTCCGAGCGTTTTTACAAAAAAATAAAACCTGATTTTTAAATGAATTTGTTCCATATTTTAGCCCATCACTGTAGTTAAAACTACACGAATTCAGGTGTGATATCAATTAAAACTATTCGAGGGTGTCTTTTCAACCCCTCTGAATTAATAACATCAGATAACAAAAATAAGGGTCATTCGATAATAACACAGGAATCTTCCGAACCCTGCGAAAGTGTTTTTATAGCCCACCTTGTAAAATAAATTAAGCCGCTCGGATTTTACCAACAGAATATACAGGGTGGTTGCTATAGTTACAATCGCCACACCTTTTTTTAAAAAAATATTTTGTAGAGATAGATATTTGTCCATATTATCATCACTTCATTTTTCGGATAATACTTTGGAAAATGATGACAAATTAAGAAAAATTAAAGCCATTTTGACACACCTAAGAAAAGTTTATAAAGAAATTTTCTACCCGTTTGAAAATGTATGCATCGACGAAAGTTTGATGTTATTCAAAGGACGGCTATCATTCAAGCAATATATTCCATCTAAGCGGCATAGATTTGGTGTAAAATTTTTTGTTCTGTGCGATTGTGAAACGGGTTATATTTTAGATTTCATTATATACACTGGAGCGGAAACCGATATAGATGAAATAGATAAAGAAATTGGCAAGTCTGGAAATATTGTTATGACATTGATGGAACCATATTTAGATAAAGGTCACACATTGTATACAGATAATTGGTATACAAGTCCAGTTTTGTATAGTCTTTCTTTTGCACTCAAAAATGACCGCCCTTTCCGGTAACCGTGGACGGGAGACGGGTGCTCAAGCGAGCACGAAATATGCCCGTCCTTACTGCAAATCTGTGAAAAATATGCCCGTCCTGAAAGGGTTAAAGTAAATATTTCTCAATAATTTAGGTTAGTGTGTTTGGCTATAATGCCCGCAGTTTTGTTTTTAGTTTAAGCTAGGGTATTTTATTAGATTTTGGATGCTTACATTTGCTTTAAAAATAGTAAGTTACATGTAAAGGCCCCCACAGACTACGTTTTTACACGACTGATTTGTTCGACGTACAAGTCAGTTCGAACAAAAACGTCGCAAAACTGAAGTGTGTGGCTCGAAGTCTGTCGTTTATGTTGGCGTACAAAGACAATGCAAAAAATCAGGTTCAGCCTGATTAAGTCCGTCGAACACGTTCGATAACTTGTCGGTTGGTTACAAATCCGAAATGTGTGTGGTAAACAGTTTTGAAAACCGACGATTTGTGCAGTAGCGACAGTAGCGTAGACAAGCGCTAACATATTTCTGTGAATGTATTTTATATCGTTTTAATATGTCGGATCTTCGCCAGTTTAACAAAACATTTTTATTACAATTTATTGAACTGTACCGCAGTCTTCCATGTTTATGGAAAATAAAATCTCGCGAGTATAGTGATCGTATTAAGAAAGATAAAGCATATGACCAGCTATTGGAAAAGTTAAAAGAAGTGGATGTTGGTGCAACAAAAGAAGTAGTAAAGAGAAAGATTGATTCGTTAAGGGCGGGCTACAGAAGGGAATTAAAAAAAAGTTAATATATCAAAAAGAAGCGGGACTGGAAGTGACGACATATATATTCCCAACTTGTGGTATTTTGATGATCTGTCATTCTTGACTGACCAAGAAATTACACGGCCTAGTGTATCCAACCTAGAAGAGGATGATGAGCTTTCTGAAGTAACTGACAATGACAGTAAGAGCCAGGAAGACGCCAGGGAATTCCATAAGGTTAGTATCTTACTATTATAACACTTTATGTTTGGATTTATACAGAAAAAAATCAATAAGTGTTTATATAAAGACCAATAACATTACATAAAATAATAAATAACCTTGAAGTTTTAGCTATCCTTTAACTTTTATTTAAGTCTTATGGAAAAATGAACTGCACATGCCCGATGCAGTCATCTAATATGATTGTCAGTTTTCCATTTGACGTCTTTATTTTAATTTTATTTTCGTTGCTGTATACATAGGAACTTAACTCGCTTCCTTATTTTTACTTTATGTTATTTGTCTGTATAAACCACTATAATATCTCAAACATTACTCTAGAATAAAAAAGTACTTGTGTATGTACAAGCTTTTAGTTAACTTAATGTAGGTATGCGGTTTACAGTAACAGCGCTGTAATATGACTGACTGCTTCTTGTCTTTATGGTACGTATGTTGGGAAGGTTATAATATGCTTTAAAGAATAGACAGGCCTGCATGGGAAAGAAGGGGGCTTACGATTGTCACTGGACTAATCGGACTTATATCTGAAAATTACGAGGATCCTACTTTGACAGTTTTGTGTTTACTATAGATATTATCGTTTTTTGGAACTGTTAGTTGATTAAATAAAGCACGTTTATTATCAGTATTCTTTATTATTTTGCTTAAAATGCATACGTAGAACAATTATGTGATGACAGTATGTAATTAGATAAAGTTTTCTTGCCACGGCACCGACCCTTCAGTAGTAAAATAAGTCATGAATTGTTCACGAACTCTGTTTGCTTGTGCTGATGCATGTCTGCGTGAACCATTTTGCAAATCAACCAATGTGTTTGGTCTGGGTCTTAAACCAAGCTGTATATTACCGGTTTCTATATCTTCAACATCAAAGCATGTTGTAGGTGTATAGTAATCTCGACGATTTCTTCTAAGAAAGTTGTGTAAAGTACAACATGCCATGACCACTTTATCAATATTCGCCAATTTCATATTAATAGCTGTATGAAATATACGGAATCTTGCAGCTAAAATGCCAAAAACATTTTCTATCATACGACGACTACGAGATAGTCTGTAGTTAAATATTCTCTTGTCATTATTTAGTTGCTTCCGGTTAAAAGGTTTTAAAAAATCACTTCTTAGAGCGAAAGCTTCATCGCCAACAAAGACAAATGGCAATAGTGTGTCCGCGTTGTTTATTTTCGAAGGTACCGGTAACTTTAGAGAGCTATTTTTTAGTTTTGTATAAAGTGTCGTCAATTACTCCGCCGTCAGATACACGGCCATTTGTTCCAAAGTCACATAATATAAATTCGTAATTGGCGTTGCAAATCGCCATCAGAACAAGACTGTGTTGTCCTTTATAATTATAATAATAGGATCCACTATTTACTGGTGGAATAATTTGTATATGCTTTCCATCCACCGCGCCTAAACAATGTGGAAAATTCCATTTGTCTTCAAAATCTTTTGCGATACGTTTCCATTCTTCTGCTGTTGAGGGAAACTGTAAATAAATAAAAAACTAAATGAAATAAAAACTTCTTTTTTAGGATGAAGAAACCGAGTTGTTATCGCCACAGTCAGATTTGTCTTTACATGAAAGTATTACGCCAACTCACGTTAGCAGATCACAATCAGCAACTTCAACGTCATGCTCAATTACTCCAAGGTCCAGAACAAAAAAAGCAAACATTTCTTCTGATGATATCTTAAGTACAGTGAGCCAAAGATTAAAGGACGAAAGAGTAGAAGACGAATTTGACGTTATCGGCAAAAACGTAGCTAATAAATTAAGAAAATTATCTGCGATACAGCCACAATTACGGAAAAATTTATTATGGATCTACTTTTTGAGGCTCAATTAGGAAATATAACCACACATTCGAAACTCGACATTTCCCAAACAGCGCAGCAGCAGTCACCCACTTTTACCACACTAAGACCGGTACAAAGGAATGTTCCTGAAGGACAACAACTCTTAGATACAGCAGATTTTAATACCCGAGCTACAGCAGATTTTAATACAGGATCTTTCTTTTCCGACTTCAACCCTGATAATTCATTCATATCATAAAATTAATTATATACCTATATAATTACTAATTCTATACTTGCTTGTACAGAATAAAAACAATTCAATCTGAATAATAATTTTTGTCCTTACCTTTAAATACTCCCTCTTCAAAACAGAATAAATGGCTTCACAGGTCTCTGGTATTATCTGACCCAAAGCTTGAGGCGATATAATAACTGAAAATTTTAAATCTTCGTAACTTCTGCCTGTAGCAAGGAATCTTAAAGTTGCTGTAAGTCGCTCATGCGGTGTAATAGCTTGCCTTAACTGCGTGTCTTGTTTAATGATCAGAGGGGTGACTAATTTTAAAAGGACGCAATAAGTCTCATAATCCATCCTTAAATAATTAAACCAATCTAATGGTTCCAGCTGAAGTTCTTTTAACAGGTTAATATGAGAAAACTGGCTTCTCTTCAAAAGCCATTTTTTTGCCCACTTTGTTCGTTTCTTTTTCTTTTTTAATTTTATGGCTAATGCCACCGCCACTGCACACAAATTTATTATCTTCATAAAGCCTGCCGTATGCTTCAAACTGCCGAACAAAACTGAAGTCTGTGTGGGAATCGCTTCGCCGTTTTTGTTCGAGCTGACTTGTACGTCGAACAAATCAGTCGTGTAAAAACGTAGTCTGTGGGGGCCTTTACATGACAAGATACAATTTGTTTTTCAGTAGTTTCAGTTCAAAATTATATATTATAAATTAATATAAAATTATATTGTGTATAAAAATGGTTTTTGGTAGAAAATACGGAGACATAGTTTCAGGCTGGTGTAATGACCTCAAAATACGGTACGGAAAAGGACGACATAAGAATGATTTTTATTAAAATAAAATTTTAAAGAATCCGAGTAAAACACTAGTCTAAATGAATAAAAGTTAATTGAGGGTTGAAGTAATTACTTAAAATAAAACCTAAGTATTAAAATTAAATTCCAGGGGAAAACGCGAAACAAAATCATTTATAGAAAAACTTACGTGGAATTAATCCGATTAATTAACAAACTAAATTCTTCAGAAGGGGAACTTCGAAGAAAACAAAATATTTTATTTTATTTCACCACCACAATTGCACCTCGGGACGCGACAAACACTAATGAATAAATCCCCGGGAAGATGCCGCGTTCATCTCCCCCACTTACAACATCAGGACACTGACCCAACACACGTGTGACCTAAAACAAAAGGGGTCGAGTGAACACCTGGGAGGTTGCATCATCGCGAGACATTCATGACCTTATAAGGAAAAAACGCGGGAGCGATCGTAGAAATATTACGTAATAAAACACCTGCGTGTCCTAGATTTCTCCGGAATACGCGACTTTGGACCTTATATAACCATGAAGCATGACCAAATAAGGTAGTAAAACTGTCACAGAGAGGTTTTGGAAGGGAAATAGAGTGGATTTTTCGGCTATTTAAGGCGGAACTGAAATTCTGCAAATTAGTCACCGACGTGTTATCAAAGTGTTACATATCCGCGAAGTTATAGGCCGAAGTAAAGTGTAGTGAATTAAACGTGATTAAAGTGAAATAAGTGGAAAGTGGCATTAAGGCGAATTAATGCCCAAAAGTCTCTTGAATTAAATAATTAATGATCGAAATCGGTCGGGATTAAGATTGTATTAAAAGTATTTTATTAAAGCGGAAGTAAGTGTTACATATAGCCCAATAAGTTGTTGGTGACTCCTTAATACTAGTAATAGTGTGTAAAAGTCTGTAAAAGTTTTATAAACCAGATTTAAGCTAATAACTGTGTAACTGTAGTAACTAAAGAATTGAGTTTACTAACAAATTTAAAATAAAATTGTGTACGTTAAACCTGAATATTGTGTTGTTTATTGATACGACTGATAGAGATAGATACTTGACAGCTATAGGCGAGACCTTAGGGAAAGTATATGCAGGGTCGCGCGTCTATCAGGGAAGAGAGAGTTAAGTAGTAAAGTAGTCCGCCACTAACACGGGAATCTTCCGAACCCGGCAAAAGTATAATTTGTCGCCAACCCTCTTGTGTTGAAATTTAGACCGCTCGGATTTCCAGAATAGAGATAACACGAGGTGGGTTGTATGTCCAGCTCCAGCCGCTATAACAATTATCAGGCGGAGCGCTACAACAGGAGTGTGGCGCTAAGTTGGGTGTGGGTGCGACAACTGGTGTAAGGTGTGTGGGGTTTTTGTTTCTGGAACAAAAGAAGATTTTACTTGTGGATACCACCCCATAACGTGTTAGTGTGCAAAATTTCATCGCCATGACTACTACTACAACGACAGCTACAACCACGGGAACCGCTACGACATCAAGCCCTGGAATGCCAGCAAGCTATGGAAATATTGTAATAGGACTGGATTCATTGCCAGTATATAATGGAACAACGCCAGTCGACGATTTTTTGACGATAGTGGAAGGTACAGGTACACTTGCAAATTGGACAGACACACAATTAATAGCTATTACGCTTTTAAAATTGAGAGATAAGGCAAAGCAGTTCATAGATTCAGAACCAATACTAAGAGATACAAAAAGTTGGGTAACACTAAAAAAGGGATTAAAGGATCAATTCAAGAGACAGTATGTCAAGGGAGCAGCAATGAAAAATTTTATCGAATGTCGACAAAGGTCGGGAGAGACGTGTCGTGAATATTTGACTAGGTTAAAATTATTGGGTAACAGGACAATAACTTTAACAGGAGACCCCGTGCAAGACGACCCCATAAAGAAAAAGTTAGAAGAAGATATTACGATGCAGTTTACGTTAGGACTGATGATGCCAATTAAGCAAAGGGTTTTATCAGGAAATCCCCAAGCATTGGAGGAAGCATTAAAAATAGCTGAACGAGAGGAAAGCATAGAGAACTTAATACATCCATCGAGAGGTGAACATTGTAGATTAGTGACCAGTACAACGACAACAGATTCTAGAAAATATAACAACGCTAAAAATAATAAATGGAAATGTACAAAATGTCAAAAAACGGGTCATACAGCAAACTACTGCTGGGCGAAAAATTTACAAAACAACAACCCAGGTAATTATACAAATCAAACAAACCGGGTATATCAAAACAACAATGTTATAAAGAAAGCACCTGACAGGAGATGTTTCACGTGCAATGAAATTGGACACTTAGCCCGGACCTGTCCAAGGAAAAAGAATTATGCTGTTCAGCAACACAAAGATTTAAACTCCAAAGCAGCCGGATTTCAGCCCCTGAGTTCGTCTGCCATAACTCAGGCAAATTGGGAATAAGTAGAAAGTCAAAGGTTGGGATATATACGTGCTCAGAAGAACAGAACCCAAAACCATGTAGTGTGATTAAAGTTAGACTTGATGGTAAGCCATACCTAGCTTTAATTGATTGTGGAGCAGTTATATCCCTAATAAAACCTGATATTGTCAAGGGGTTCATACAAAAGTCAAATATTAATTTAGTGGATATCCAAGGAAACAAGATACCTACCTCAGGAGTAGTACAGGTACCACTTGAATTTCCCGGAGATATCATATTGCAGCAGGATTTAATTGTGATAGAATCGCACAGTTTTCAGGCTGATATCCTGCTGGGAATAGATTTTTTGAGAAAATACAGTGTTAAATTGGATTGGAGTAATAACTCCATGTATTTATTCGAGAGTGTCATTCCTATGATGGAGGAACAGGGCACAGACGAATTGGAGGCAAGACTTGCCTGTTTGGAAGCCGAAATAATGGAAATAAAGGGGAGATATTTGGAAAGGAAAAATGGAGAAAAAGAAAAAAGGATGTTAACACAAGCTACTTCGATGGATTGTCCCGCGTTACCACCAATAATGCAGGGACATAGTTTTCAGATGATTGGTGGTCATCTGGACTCTAGTAATAATCAACGGAAGCCAGAAAAGGAGCTAGTGATATCGTCTCGGAAGGCTGCAGCTTCCAAAGAAATTTTAGATGGGAAAGTTTCCAAGGTGAAATTGGATGGACAGGTTTCCCAGGATTTTGGAGAGAAGGAATTTTCCAAAGGAGTTTTAAGTGAAAAAGTTTCCAAATATTTCGAAAATAATATAGCTTCCAGGGATGTTTCGGAGAGGGGAATGTCCCGAAATTTTGAAGAGAGTATAGCTTCAAAAGATTTTTTAGAAAAGAGAGTTTCTAAAGTTTTTAAAAATGTGAGTACTCAAACCCAAGGGTGGGTTGAGAAAGAGTTTCACAAGGACAATTTGGAGGAGTTATCTTCTGGAGTAGAAGAGAATGGAGTAATTGTGTCCGTATTAGAAGAATTAGTCATACCTCCAATGACTCGAGCAGTTTTTCCAGCCAACTTAAGAGGATTAGCGAAAGTTTCTACACCATTCGTGGTTTTAGAACCAAGCGACGATACGCCGACAGGACTACTCGTCGCCGGAGTGCTCTGTAGAACAAGTAAAACTATTCCTATGAGAGTTGTGAATGTTACGGGGAAAGAAATAAAGCTAAAGAAAAGGATGGTTATCGCCAGAGCGTACGAGACGGAACTCAGTGAAAATTTGAAGGAAAATGGGAAATTTTCCATAAGGAAAATAAGTGAACAGGAGACAGCAGAAGTTTTAAGAATCCTCGACTTAGATAAAAATATGTCAGAAGAGAAAAATAAATTAAGGGAATTAATTATTGAATACATGGACATCTTTAAAACACCTGATCAGAAACTTAGCTGTACGTCACACGTGACGCACAGGATTATTACCGAGGACGTACCTCCTATTCTAAAACGACCATACAGAGTGCCATATCACCGACAAGAAATTTTGAAGGAGGAAATTCAAAAACTACTTGATGATGGAGTTATAGTGGAGAGTCAGTCTCCGTGGAGTTTTCCCGCCATATTGGTAGAAAAGAAAAGACACCCGCATGAAAATGGGGTACAATGGAGACTAGTGATAGATTTTCGTCTGCTTAATGATATTACGAGGACAGATTTTATACCTCTCCCCAATATTAATGAATCATTGAATAAATTAGCAGATGCCAGCGTATTTTCCACAATGGATTTGGCATCAGGATACTTTCAAGTTCCTATGCATGTTGATGACCAAGAGAAGACTGCATTTTCCACTCCAGATAACCATTACCACTTTTTGCGCATGCCCATGGGACTTAAAAATAGTCCAGCAACATGGACTAGGATGATGAATCACATCCTAGGAAAGTTGACATATACTGAGTGCCTAGTATATCTAGATGATATTATTGTATTTTCAAAAGACGGTGAATCACATTTAGAACGTTTGAGACATGTGTTCGATAAGCAAAGAGAAAGTAATTTAAAATTGAAACCAACAAAATGTAATTTTATGAAGAAAGAAATCGAATACCTGGGACATCTTGTTAAAGATGGAGGTTTTACTACAAGTCCTAGTAAAACTGAACTTATTGAAAGTTATCCGATACCAAGAAACGTAAGAGAAGTCAGAGCATTTATTGGCCTGTGCGGTTTTTATAGAAAATTCGTTAAAAACTTTGCAAAAATAAGCCAACCATTAACAATGCTTACAAGGAAAAACACAAAATATAATTGGGGACTAGAACAACAAGAAGCTTTCGTCAGCTTGAAAGGAGCCCTCGTCAGTCCTCCTGTATTACGTTACCCCGATTTTGGAAAGCCTTTCATCGTAAACACAGATGCAAGTGCTACAACTGTAGCAGCCATTTTAGCACAAGTTCATGAAGGAGTGGAGCTACCTATTTGTTATTCCAGTCGCACATTAAACTCAGCAGAAAGAAATTATAGCGCCACCGAACGAGAATGCCTCGCCGTAGTTTTCGCAGTAAAAACCTACCGCAATTATCTGACAGGTACACACTTTACTATAACAACAGACCATCAACCGTTGAAGTACCTGCTAACCATTAAAGACCCAAGCTCGAGGCTTGCGAAATGGGCGATGTTCCTAATGGAGTATAGTTTCACGATAATTTATCGCCCAGGAGCGCAAAATAACAATGTGGATTCCTTGACGAGATTGGAAAAGAAAAATGGCATAATCGACCATAAAATAGCTAAAATAAATACAGTAGACAAAACAGAAATCAACGATATTATTCCAGTAACTAGTGTAATATGGAGCAAAAAAGAACTGCAGGAAATGCAACAACAAGACGCCCATATAACAAAAATTTTACAGGCTTTAAAACCAGAGGACGAGCAATATTATGTAAATAATGACGGAATATTATATCGGAAAAGAAGAGAGGATCAGAGACATGACGTGGTAATGGCACCAGAAAAGATAGTCCCTGATATTTTACAGTTGTATCATAGTTCGATATTTGGAGCACATCCAGGTCAGAAGAAAACACAGCAGCTAATAAAACAAGATTTTTATTGGCCTACCCTAAGAAAGGATGTCATAAGTTATGTGGAGCAGTGTAGATCATGTAACCTTAGAAAAACCAATTATCAACCCCCTCCAGCTCTCCAAGAAAACCCCATTCCATCGTTACCTTGGGGAAGGATCTCATTGGATCTGGTGGGCCCGTTAAATAGAACTGTCAATAACAATAAGTACATTTTGACATGTGTGGACTATTTAACCAGATACCCCGAATGCATACCACTGCCCGACATAAAAGCAGACACAGTAGCTAGAGCGTTTGTAGAACATATCATATGCCGTTTTGGAACACCGAGAGAGTTAATTACGGATTGTGGAACTCAGTTTTTGAGTCAGTTATTTTGTCAAATATGTTCTTTACTTGGAATTCGAAAATTGAAAACAACACCCTATCATCCTAGTGGAAATGCTGTGGTCGAGAGATTTCATAAAACGATAAAAACAATGATCGGACATTTCGTTAGCGATTATAATGACAGTTGGGATTTAATATTACCCTATTGTTTAATGGCATATAGAAATTTGCCACATGAAGGAACGGGTGAAACCCCCTTCTATTTAGTATTCGGAAGAGACATGGAACTACCTATCCATCTGACAATAAGAGAACAACACGTAAAGTATGATGTTGATGAGAATTATGTAACAGAATTTATTGCTAGAATGTCCAGTGCGCATGAGCTAGCCAAGAAAAATTTGGAGAAGAATATTAAAACAAGATGCGAAAAACATAACAAAAAGAAAATTAGAAAAGAATTTATGTTAGGAGATCTAGTATATTTATATACCCCTGCTATTCCAGGAAAGAAATTAGCGTCAAAATTTTACAATAAATGAACCGGCCCTTATAGAAATATTGAGAAAAAGGGACCAGTTACTTTCAAAATTAAGGCACCCAGAGGAATAAAGGAACAGATGGTACATGCAGACAGATTGAAGCCATGTAAGGAGATAGATATCTCTAAGGAAAAAGTGAGGTTAGATAACCATGGAAGAAAAGAAAAAGAATCCGAAAAAGGAAAAGAACTATTAGATTCAGAGGAGAACGAGATGGTTCAAGATGACATTGATTTTTATATAAATCATGGGAAGGAAGAGACACCTTTAATTGAAGAACAAAATGAAGAAGAAGTTAGTTACGAGGAAAGCGAAGACTCAGCAAGTGATTCAAATGAATCAGAATATGAATCGATGGAATCGGATCAAGAGTTACCGGTAATCGAAAGGCGCACGCGCACAAGAGAGGTTAGATTACCAAGAAGATATGAAGATTATCAAATGAATTAATTTAGTATAAGGAGTCACCTTAGATTAGGAGTATAGTTAAGATACTATTTGAGTAACACAGTTATTTGTTACAGTGAAGAAAAATATTGCGATAGCACAAATGAAGTACGCATGGATGTTTTTATGGATCACAGTAGTGCAACAAACGGATGCAAGTTTAATTGCATATGATTGCAGGAATCCGGCGACTAATATAACGGCTATTGTAACGTTTCAATTTGGTCACTAAAGTACTTTGCTATTTATTCATAGAACTTTTGAGTTTTATAGTTATACAAGGACAAGCTTGCAGTACTAACCTTGCATCCTGACGTTACCGCCTGATATGCATTGACTTTATGGGGTTTTGTCTCCAATATGTCTCGTAAAACCCGATAGATATTTCTCACATGCTGTGTCTAGCGTAACACTTTTTGGGAAGAGTCTGCACTAGTTGTAGGACTTCATTCTGAGTTCATCTTGGGTTCTCAGGACTGATTTCCCCAGTTATAGGCATCTAAAGGCTTTAAAACCATCTCTGAAAATTGACCGTTAGTTCTGTATGCATTCTTTCTCTAATTTAACGACCATTTATCTCTGTAGGCCTTTGCACTACTATAATCCAGACTCACCTGTATCTTTTCCGTGGGATTCCGGCCTTCGGTATGTGTCGCTTGCGTTGGTTTTTATGAGTTTCCTTTCTCAAGAGTTCATTGTTTATTTTGTCAGCCTGTAGCGGTCAGAGGTTAGATATTCTAGCTGCATTCCTTTTACCGCTGTGAAATGACTTGCACGGCCTAGGGTGGTTTTTGTTGTAATGTACACGAGAGAAGGTTTTTGGCGAGATGCATGGTACTGTTACAATTTCATTCTCTTTCGATGTTATTCTCTTTTATGGATAGAGTATCGATAATTTGTTATAGCTGCGACTATAGTTTATCCGCAACATCGGGTGTCTATGAACACGGTTGCTTTCTATTTCTTTAGTTTGGTATGTGCCCTGTACTGGTTTACTTTCTGCTTTGTGTCTCCGGATCGGCATTAGAGAAACCGATGTTACCTGCAGGCAGGAAGCATAGAGATATTAAAAAAAAAATGGTCGTTTTGTCATTTTTTGTTCGGATTAGCCAGTATATTAGTCGGAAAAATTCGATAAGTCGTCCCTTTGTAAAGTCAAGTGTCAACGAGATCACAAGCTGTTAATTTTTTTTTTCTTCGAAGAACATCTGGGAGATATTCCCTGCCTGAGAGGCGATTTAGTGTTTCAATGAAGTGTTAAAAATTTTCCCCTTAACTGGGATTTGCTTGGTAAGTTGTGAGCTTTTCACGTGTTTTGAAGGATCGGTTATTGATACCTTGCTTTCTCCATTGTAGTTTTTGGTTTGACGTTGAAAGCACCATTTCTTGACGGAGGCCATTTTGGGCACCTATAAAGAACCCTTGACCATCTGATAAGGGTCTTCCGACCGGGGTCATCGTAACCTATTCTTTCCACCGGGTTACCATCCACCCGTATTTGTACAACACCGTCAACATCACCCATTCTTTCTACCGAGTAACCAGACAACAGTTCTAGAGTAGTCCTTTCAACAGGATAGCTCATACTCAGAGTAGCTTGACAACACCATCACAATCATCCACACATACGGTATCGTTTTAGTCAATAAGTTCATTTATTTTTTTTTAACCATAATGTTTAAAGTGTAACACTGGGTTTTCGTAAATTAATATTCATTTCTATCTTTATTTTTCTAAATAAATGCCAAGTCAATTAATTTATCTTATGTGTTTCATTTAGTTCGCTGCATTTTTAATATTATACAGTGGTGTCGACCAGTGAGTTCAAGTTAAGGGGATCCCCGTAACATCTGGGAGATTTCCAGCTTAAATCTAGCTTAAGCTGGTGGCGCAAAAGGGACCTTCTGTCGCGGGTAGTTAGCCGGCTGCTACGCACCTCAAGCTCTCCCCTTAGCTTGGAACGACTGTCGTCCATTGTCAGTTTCTCTTATTTTAATTTTGATATTTCAGTAATTTTACCAACAGCGGTTGCCCTAGGGGTATTCGTCAAAATACCCCTAGCTCTTAAAAGAATTATTGCGCCAAAGCAACTCCAAGTCGTATCACTATATCGTTAAAAGACGTTAGTAACTGCCCAGATCCGGAATCAGGATATTATGTCGAAGAAACCTATATTCAAGTAATGGAGAGACGAAAATTTGAATATGTACATGTATTTTCTTGTTTAGTAGAGATAAATAGACTTATCACTTATTGTGGAGCATTTTCTCACCAATCAGCGGTAGATGGTGGGTTATCAAGTTATCTATACGATATCAGCACGGAAGAATGCCGTAAGACCCATGCTTATAGGCAATTCAATGGAATTAATGGACATATTATAAATAAGTTAAAGCCGAATGCGACTACTGCCATATCACTCACGCTAGCGGGAAAAATAGACAGCAAACACAATTGCGAAGGAACTCAATACATAGGGGAGGATAGACAATGGAGCAATGTGGTAGTGCAAGCTGATCTAAAAATTTCTTTAAGGGATTATTATACCAAGGTTACATTAGACACTAATGAGATTCATTTACAAAATGGAGTTAAATGTCCCTATTTACCGGGAGAATGTACAGACTATGTTAATGGACAAACACTATGGGAGCAAATCAGGCCAGAATCGTGTAGTGAATATAATTTAATTTATGAAGGTATTTCCACCTTCGTACAAGAGAAGGGAGAAAACCCTAACATGTATGTAGTGGTGGAAGATAAGGACAAGGTATTCGCTATACAAGTGCTAGAGATAGGTCAAATCTGCGGAAGAAAGGTATGGCACAGCGAACATCCGAGACTATTCATGTACAGAAAAATGAGCGCTACAGAAGAAACACCGTTCAATAAGATAACGGATAATAAGGATGCAGACCTTCTTACTTATGTAAACACTAAATTTCTTTACATAGAACAGTCCTTTAAACGAACGATAAATGAAATGTTTACACAAACTATACATCGGAGATGTTTACTACATCGGGAAATATTGAAGAATCGACTGACAATGGCTACTAATAATCCGAATGCAGTAGCCAGCTTAGTAAAAAATCAATTAGGATACGCAGCTAAGGTTAGCGGAGAAGCCCTTTACATATTAAAATGCGTACCCATTTCAGTACAAGTGAGAAGGACGGAGAGATGCTATTCGGAATTGCCAGTCAGCGCAAATAACCAAAGCATGTTTATGTCACCAGTAACCAGGATATTGCAAGAATACGGAGTAGAAATAGAATGTAACGCAATCATACCACCTCTATTTCAAATAGAAGGAAGGTGGACAGGTTTTAATCCATATCCAAGTCACGGTATAGAGCCTATGGAGCTTAAAGCAGATTACGAGTTTCCGCATCGATTCCAAACGATAAAAAATCTTGGTGCGGGTGGACTATATACTTACGAAGAAGTGAGAAGGGCACAAGATTCTGTAATGTTTGACCCCGAACGGAATGCGGTGACCAATTTATTAATTCGCCGTATAGCGGGACAACAGGTCCAAAATCAAGGGTTTTCAACCCTAAGCTTATTTAATAAAGAAGAACTGGAAAACTTAGCAAATACAACAATTCGCAAGTTGTATGGGTATTTTACTATATTAGGTGATCTCATAAGCGGCTTTATAGGAATTTACTTTCTATTTAAAATCTGTAAATTCATAGTGGAAGTCTTTATAAATGCAGTGGCTATTCACCGAGTTACAGGGTGTACCCCTCATATTATAGCCTCTTCTTGGGACACGCTTACTTTATTCGTATTACATGACCGCCAAGAAAAACAAAGAAAAACTGAGGATCAACAGTTAACCACATTTTGGCAAGGAGAAGACCCCGCGTGTCATCTGCCGGCAGAAGTGAAACCAAACTCCGATGCACCAACCCGGCATGTCACATTTCATATAGAAAATGAACAGAAAGAAATAACCCAAAAGGCAACGACGTCTGAAATGAACAAACAAACAGATTACGCCCTCTTAAGGAAAGAAATGAAGAATATGCCCCGAATCAAATGGAGCTTGTTCGGAAACGAAGGAAACGACAAACCGTAATGCTGATTTTCGAAACTTACCTCCTAGCGCCCTCTAGTTAAGCCAAATTAAAGTATAACTTATTTACTATAGGAAGAAAAAGGATACCGGTATACGGAGATTAGTATCCAGTAGGTGCTGTCACCTGGATACTGTTAAAAGAAATTGCCGTGGGAGAGCATAGACTGAAGACCCTTTTATTTACAAGGGACTCAAGTGGTATAGGGATTGCTGATAAATTTCTCGTAGGATGTAAGAATAAAATCTTGAACCTTAAGATAAGGAATTAACGAGACTGTTAAATAGGCCCATAAAGTTAATCAAAGTTTAGGAAAATAAACTAGGTAACTAAAAGGAACTTAGCCCTAATTAAGTAACATAGTAAATTAAAAACCACTTTAAAACCTTGGGAAGAAAGTGATAAAAATACAATTTTTAGGTTCCCCCTACTAAAAGAGAAGATTGAAAGAGACTTGTAATAAACAAAAAAATTTTACAGTTTATGGGAACGGAGAAAACAACCCGTGGGATAAAAAAGTTTTCCCACCCTGCCTAGTTATATAAACCCCCCTAAAAACAGAAGGAAGGTTTAAAAATATTCCAGTTAAAAGCCAAGCTTCGCGAGTGTTGCGTGAAAAAAAAAACATTGAAATAATCGAAATTTTCCGTGAATAGACAATTTCCGATAATTGAATTTTAAGAGACAGATTAGTGAGGATTAAATTGGACAATCGGGACGTGAACGGAATCAAAAGGAAAAGACATTCATATATATATTAACCACATTAAAACGGGACAATAATGGAGTGGATAGTGCTATTCATCACCTATACGCGAATGATGAAGGGAAAATGGAAGATAATCGACAGAATTTTGCGAGTGGCGCTATACCATCTCAAGGACTCGTATGAACAGTTGGGTGGAGATGGACCATCGGACAGCAACTTTCTACCATATAGGGCTACCGTAGTCCTATGGTTAGGTATGGTCCATATGGAATACCAGGTGTTCCGGACAGACTGGGCGATCGCATTCGGGCAAAGTTACCTGTCGGAATTGTGCGATTGCCCCAATTGCCGCCCCCTGCCCCTGAACAAAGATCTGTTCAACCTGGAGGAATTCTGGCAATTAGCGCAAGGCCATGGAATGCCGGAGTGTCCATGCCAACAATGCCGGGATCAGAGACGTCCTCCAGCTACCGAAAGAGCAGGCCGTAGCAGACAGCCGGAACCCCAACCAGGCCCCAGCAGGACGTTTGAAGCCCAGCCAGACCCCAGCAGGACGTTTGAAGCCCAGCCAGGCCCCAGCAGGACGTTTGAACCCCAACCAGGTCCGAGCAGACGGCCCGATCCACCAAGTCCCGACACAACAATACCACCTAGTGCCGTGGAAAGCGCGCTGGATCAGCTAGCCGCCACAGCTGAATGGGTCCACCACGCCGTCGCCCAGGAAGCGACGACAACCCAAAGACCTATTCAACCCGACGAGGACGTATACGAAGTCTCAAAACTGGAGGGATTAAGAATGACCCTCAAACGGAAACAACCGGACAACGAGGACTCCGACTAAGCACGATCAGATAGGTGCTCATACATAAAAATTTATTAAGCTAAGTAACCATTTAGAAATAGTAAAATTAGTTTCTAGGAATTTTTAAAAGCTAGGGAAATTAATAAGCATAAAATTTTGGGGTGCTACCAAAAATTTAATTAGGATTACAACTAAGTAATTAAACAAAACAAAATTTCTTATCTTGGATATAACATACCAAGAATTTTCCGTAGAGTATTGATACTTCTAGAGTAGTAAGTAAAAATATTGTATTTCCACACTCATTCCATTTTAAAATTTTAAGAAACACATTTAGATTCTCTATTTAGATTTATTTGATAAACTAAAATAAGATACTTACAAACCAAAATTTTATAGTTCAATAAACTATTGATTGGTCGCGGTACGCGCAATAATGAAAAAAAAAATAAAATTTTTTTTTAAGAAATTATTAGTGGAATCATAAAATTTTGAGTCTCATAACAAAGACTGTTAGTATTAAGGTACCTAAGTATGACAAGGAAGTAGAATAATATTGTAAAATTAGGCAACCGATGGGTGAAATTAGTCGCTTAAAAATTAAGATTCAATATTAGGTAATTAAAATTGAATTTTTTAAAAATACAGTATAAAATAACTAGAAATGTAAGGTCCCACAGAATAATAGGTACATGGAAAGGAATTTATAACGGGTCAAAATTTTGAAAACCTAAACACAGAATTAAAGAACTAAAGTCCATGTACCTATATCTGACTAATTATTTATCTAACTATTTTAATGCATTAACATTATAATGTTCTCTAGTAGCACCCCTAAGATTGTAAATCATAAGGGCCATAAGTGTAAACACTTGCTTCCAACCGAACCACTCTCTTTCCCAAAACAGTGACAGATGTTTAAGTCAACGACCGGAGGCTGTGACCTGTTAACCGACTGACAGTAAGACACGTGCGGAATTGAAATTCTTTTAAAATACTTTCATTAAGAAAGGTATTTTAAAAATTTAAGGGGGAAGTGGTGTAATTACCTCAAAATACGGTACGGAAAAGGACGACATAAGAATGATTTTTATTAAAATAAAATTTTAAAGAATCCGAGTAAAACACTAGTCTAAATGAATAAAAGTTAATTGAGGGTTGAAGTAATTACTTAAAATAAAACCTAAGTATTAAAATTAAATTCCAGGGGAAAACGCGAAACAAAATCATTTATAGAAAAACTTACGTGGAATTAATCCGATTAATTAACAAACTAAATTCTTCAGAAGGGGAACTTCGAAGAAAACAAAATATTTTATTTTATTTCACCACCACAATTGCACCTCGGGACGCGACAAACACTAATGAATAAATCCCCGGGAAGATGCCGCGTTCATCTCCCCCACTTACAACATCAGGACACTGACCCAACACACGTGTGACCTAAAACAAAAGGGGTCGAGTGAACACCTGGGAGGTTGCATCATCGCGAGACATTCATGACCTTATAAGGAAAAAACGCGGGAGCGATCGTAGAAATATTGCGTAATAAAACACCTGCGTGTCCTAGATTTCTCCGGAATACGCGACTTTGGACCTTATATAACCATGAAGCATGACCAAATAAGGTAGTAAAACTGTCACAGAGAGGTTTTGGAAGGGAAATAGAGTGGATTTTTCGGCTATTTAAGGCGGAACTGAAATTCTGCAAATTAGTCACCGACGTGTTATCAAAGTGTTACATATCCGCGAAGTTATAGGCCGAAGTAAAGTGTAGTGAATTAAACTTGATTAAAGTGAAATAAGTGGAAAGTGGCATTAAGGCGAATTAATGCCCAAAAGTCTCTTGAATTAAATAATTAATGATCGAAATCGGTCGGGATTAAGATTGTATTAAAAGTATTTTATTAAAGCGGAAGTAAGTGTTACATATGGCCCAATAAGTTGTTGGTGACTCCTTAATACTAGTAATAGTGTGTGAAAGTCTGTAAAAGTTTTATAAACCAGATTTAAGCTAATAACTGTGTAACTGTAGTAACTAAAGAATTGAGTTTACTAACAAATTTAAAATAAAATTGTGTACGTTAAACCTGAATATTGTGTTGTTTATTGATACGACTGATAGAGATAGAAACTTGACAGCTATAGGCGAGACCTTAGGGAAAGTATATGCAGGGTCGCGCGTCTATCAGGGAAGAGAAAGTTAAGTAGTAAAGTAGTCCGCCACTAACACGGGAATCTTCCGAACCCGGCAAAAGTATAATTTGTCGCCAACCGTCTTACAGCAATTCAACAAAAAACGACTTTATGGAAGAAACCCAGACAAGAGAAAATTTTCTAGAAGCTATAAAATACAAGATATAGTGGTATGTCGAGAAATGTATGTCAGAACGTTCAACATCACAACATGCCCCTTTAACCGATCAAAGAGGGATTAAACAAGGAGGCCAAAATAAACTTGCGGAAGACAAAATTCAGCAAGTAGTTAACCAAATTTTAAAAATTCCAAAATATAAATCCCACTATCGTCGGGAACAAACAGGCGCTGAATTTTTGCCGCCCGAATTAACCATACAGAAAATGTACGAATTGTATTCCCAAGAAACTGACAACTCTGTAAGCATGCCATCTTATAAGAAAATATTTTATGAACGATTTAATTTGAAATTTAAGCCCCTGAAAAAAGACACGTGTAATACATGTGACAGATTGAAGATACAAGTCGATAATGAAATAGATCAGGAAAAGAAAGAGGGCCTTCAAAGTGAATATAACAAACACCTACAAGAAGCAGAAGATGCGCAGTCTAAGAAGGCGTGACTTTCAGTTGGCTAAAGAAAATGAAGAATACGAGTGTCTTACGTTTGATCTGGAAAAAACATTACCTCTACCCAGAATACCCACGAACATCGTATTCTATAAAAGGCAGCTCTGGGTATATAACTGCGGGATTCATAATGGAAAGCAAGATCAGGGATACTGTTACGTTTGGGCGGAAGGCGTTGCAGGAAGATGTGCGCAAGAAGTAGGTTCCTGCCTACTTAAACACATAAGTGGTAAGGTAGCAAAAAGTGTTCGTCATCTCATCCTCTGGAGTGATTCATGTGGCGGGCAAAACCGAAATATCAAACTCACCCTTATGTTAAAAGCCATTTTACATTCGTCCCCTACTCTGACTGATATAACTTTAAAATTTTTATGTTCGGGCCACAGTTTTCTACCCAATGATTCTAATTTCGCACAAATTGAATCCGCATTAAAAAAACAGCAAAGACTGTATTTGCCTTCCGAATACATGGAGGTGATTTGGAAAAAACTCTACCCTTAACTCGCATTCCAATGAACATAGTATTTTATAAACGTCAGCTTTGGATTTATAATGCTGGAGTTCATAAACAAATAATGGTAAGAAGGATCAAGGATACTGTTACGTATGGGTTGAAGGTATGGCTGGACGCGGTTCCCAAGAAGTGGGGTCGTGCTTACTTAAATATGTAAAGTGTCACGTGCCGGCAACGGTAAAACATCTACTCCTTTGGAGTGATGCATGTGGAGGGCAAAATAGGAATATTAAGATTACCCTGTTACTTAAATCTATTTTGCACACAACTCCAAATCTTCAAACTATCACTATGAACTTTTTAATGTCAGGTCACAGTTTTCTTCCCAACGACTCAGATTTCAGCGACATCGAGTCTGAACTAAAAAGACATCAGCGGCTTTATACACCAGATGATTACATACATATAATGAAAACTTGTCGCAAGAAGAAGCCTTTTATCGTTACAAAAATGGAATCTAAAGACTTTTTTAGCGTTGAAGAAATAGAAAAAAATATAGTTAACAGAAAGATGTCAGAAAATAAAGAGAAAATAAACTGGTTACACATTAGAAGCATCAGATTAGATAAAGACGAGCCTTTTAATCTTTTTATAAAACAAAATTCATTTGAAAATTCCTTTCAGAAGGTAAACATTAAAAAAAATGTTTGTGGAAGGCCATTTTCTACTGGAACACCTTATGAAGCTTTGGTACCACTATGGCCACAAGGCAAACCAATAGCCCTACCAAAACTACAAAACCTCAATCTTAAAGGCAACAAAAGAATCATCGAGGATGTAGATGGTTTTGACATGGAATTGCTAGATTTTGATATCGAAGAAGATGAAAATCAATAACAGAATCGATGTGTTCCCCTATTTATCTAGGTTTCTTAATGATGACTTTGTAAATCTATATAAACAATTTAATTCAGGATTAAACATAATTTAAAAAAAAGCGTATTTTTTTGTAATTTGTTGAACAGCGAAAAAAAACCAACCCTCAATATATCTAATTTTTTTGGGTAAAAATGGATATGATTTTTTTAATGTTACGATAATAAAACTACATTAAAATTCAACTACTGGATAGTTAAGTTATAGTTTTGAAAAAATGTATCGAAAATTAAATAGTTAGGAAATGATTAAATGCTAATTTACTCCAAATTTACATATTGAGGGTTGGTTGCTTTTTGCATAACAGGGCCCAATTGAGATTATTGTGAAAATTAATAATGAAATAAAACAAGTGTATGTTAAAACTGAATACTTAGTTGTGTTTTTGATTGATAACGAGATCAGGATTAAATAATCTCGAGTTGATAACAATTAAATAGGCAAGTTAAGTTATAATTCCATTTTTAAAGAATAAAAATAAGAAACGTAGTCATGTTTGCTAGCACAGGAATGTTCCGAATCCCGCAAAAGTTTTCTATTATAGCCACCACCCTGTATTAAGAAATTAGACCGCTCGGATTTCAACGACAACCTGCGATACCGGACGTTGCAACAGGCGCACCGCTGATATCGTTTCCCTTTTAAAAATGCAGAGTGCGTCCAATAACAAGGGCTGGGCACGCTTTCGGTGGGCTGGGTGCTATATCATCGATACTTACTTATCTACAATAATGGTGCGTAACAGAAAACTGCCAGAGTGCTTTTTAAAAAACTGGAATTTGGCCCCCGAATCAAAATGTTTTAAAGAAACCAGCGTCTACGACAGATATGCCTTTACACTATGAAAGCAATGCTAACGTTTCCACTCAAACTAAGCAACGAATGAACAGCAACCATTAGGAGAAAACACTCACCAGACACCAGAAAAAAATACGATTCATAAAAATAAAGAAGAAACAACTCCACCTGTGCCCAACATCAACAATAGTTCTTCGTCCTTACCACAATGTGGGAAAACCGTACTATTAACATTCACTCCTTATAAAATGGAATTTGAAACTTCTGTTAAAAATAAAAATGTGAAAGTTAATACGGTTAAAAGAAAGATAGGAAAACTCTTATAACAAAAAAAAAACTAAAAAAATTAGGATTACGTACCGTAAAACGGGGTGGCTTGAAAATCACGGGGCCACTTGAAAATGCGTGCATCCTTAATTAAAATATTGTGCTGCCATCTTGGTGTTAAAGTTGGAACCCCGTAAGTTCCCACGCGGTTTCTGCATGTCATGAGTGACAGACTGGCGCATTTTAGATCATTTTTGGGCGTTCGTGTTGCCGGACCACAGTGGCTGAATTTTAAGTGAAAAAAAGTGTTATTTTTAAGGCTGAACACTTGTATGTGGTGGAGGTAAGTGGAATATTTCTAGGGGACGTCAAATTAATTTTGATATGCCTACTTATTAGGCTAAAAGGGTATGGCAGTAGATCAACAATAGTAACCATTGTTTACAAAATGGCGGCCTCATTATTTTTTTTTGTCATTTTAGGGGCGACTTGAAAAATGGTTCGGAACTATGTTCGAAAGGTTGGGAGTAGGAAGTACAAAGACTATTCAGATGAAAACTTGCTCGAGGCCGTAGAAAGGTGTAGGAGGGGCGAAAACTTAACGGAAATAAGTAGTTTGTACCAAATTCCTTACATCACATTGTACAGAAAAATTAGGGGCCTCCACCCTAGAAAAGCAGGGGGACAGACTGCACTATCAGACGTCGAGGAACAAACGATTGCTCAGTGTATTGCTACGGCTGCAGACTGGGGATTTCCTATGGATACATTCGACATAAAATTGTTAGTTGAAAATTATTTGAACCAAAAGGGTATTGTCCAGCCGCAATTTGACAATAATAAACCTGGCGAAGGGTGGATGGCTCGATTTCTAGAGCGCCATTCTGGACAGTTATCAGCAAGACTTTTGCAAGCAATCAAAGAAAGCAGAGCAAAGGTAAGCCATGAATCCATAAACAAGTATTTTGATAACCTCTCTGAATCATTAAATGGTATTCCTCCTGAGGCAGTCGTAAATTATGATGAAACAAATTTTACGGACGACCCGGGACGTAAAAAAGTGGTTGTTCGAAGAACTAGCAAAAGAGCTGAACATATTATGGATACATCGAAGGCTGCTACATCTGTCATGTTTTCATGTTCTGCCTCAGGAAATTTACTTCCTTTGTACATCGTTTATAAGGCGGATCATCTGTGGAGTACGTGGACCGAAAACGGTCCACCAAGAGCAAGATTCAACCGTAGCAAATCTGGATGGTTTGACGGGAGCCTCTTTGAGGATTGGTTTCTTCATGTCATAGTACCATATTTCCAAAATTTGCCAGAGGGTCCAAAGGCACTAATTGGGGATAATTTGGCCAGTCACATCTCCTTTAGTGTAATCGCCAAATGTGAAGAACTTAATATAAAATTTATTCTACTGCCCCCTAACAGTACTCACATGACTCAACCACTTGACGTTTGCGTGTTTCGGCCTGTAAAAGGCGCCTGGAGAAAAATTCTGCAAAATTTTAAAAAGCATAACAAAGGTGTCATTAGAAAAGATGTATTTCCTCGCCTCCTTAAACAGGCCTTGAACAGCATTGAAGGAAAATCAGAAGAAAATATAAGAGCCGGTTTTGAAGCAACAGGTATACATCCTGTTAACAGGGAAAAAATTTTAAAAAAGCTTCCCAAAGAAGTTACCAATGAAACCGTAACTAATTTAATGTCACAATCACTGACAGAGTTATTCAAAAAATCCCGATTTGGAGATGCAGACGCTACGAGGGGGAGAAAGAAGAAATTAAATATTGAGCCAGGTAAAAGTGTTTCTCAAGAAGATCTACAACAGAATGAACCATCTTGTTCTAACATCAAACCGAAAAAGACAAAAACAGACAAAAAACTAACAAGCCAACACAAGAAAAAAAGCAATAATATACATTATGGAAGCTCATCGGAGAGTGGCCATGATTGCATTCCATATGCCGATAGTGATAATGACCCTGAGACCTTTTCTGATCTAGAAAATATAAATGACGATTTACCCGAAAACCTGTTAGAGCAAATTGACGATTTAGAAAATAATAATAATAATGATTCTGCTGTGACTGATTTTGAACCGGAAGATTTTATCTTAGTGACTTTAAAGACTGAAAGTGGAAACTCCAAAAGATACGTTGCCAAAATGTTGAATTTGGAAGGGAATACTTTCCATTGCAAATTTTTAAGAAAAAGTCTTAAGCTAAAAAATGCATTTATTTATCCCGCAGTAGAAGACATAGGCATTATTCAAAGAGACGAGATATTAGAAAAACTTTCCCAGTTTAAAATTCTTCGAAGAGGACAAATTTCCTTTGAAGATTTTGAAGAGCGTCATAAAGGAATCAGTGTCGCTTAATTTTTTAAAAAATTTGGACCCACCTATGTGCCTTTTAGTTTTTTGTGTCAGAAATTATTAGTTTTTTGTATTTTTGAGAATATTTTTTTTTCCTGACGTTTTACTGTCACCAAAGAATCTTTTTCGTGTTATTTTTATTTTTGCGAGAATTTATGTTTAGTTTAATGTATTTTTCATTATGAGATTTTTATTTTTATGTATCGTTTGAAAATAAACGTTTTTCTGATAAAAAAATGTATGTTTTCCTAGCCAAAAAAAAATGTATACAAAATATTGTTTTATTCTCTTTTTCAAGAAGCCCCAATTAGGCTCCTATTTGCAATTTTAACGCTAGAAAACGGAGATTTTCAAGTGACCCCCATCTCGGGGCGACTTGAGAAATACCCTTTAAAATTTTTTTACAGAAAAGGGGTGGGAGATGGATAAATCATTTTCACGGGAATCAATAGCCAAGGGTCCAAAGTAATCTAAAGTAATTTTTGTTTGGCTGAAAACGCACCACTCTGGTGTGTGCAATTGGTTAAATTCCAAAAGTGCTATCAAGTCACCCCGTTTTACGGTACTCAAATGATGCTACTTTTATTGTGATGAATTGAATTGAATATAGTTTTTCCATTGCAGGATGGATTTCATGTTGTCTTTGCCACAAAGAAGGTGTATATTATCAAACATATGTTGATATTATTCAACAAGTTCAAAACAATTTCTTAAGGGCCTTTCGGATGGGGATCGATTTGCTGGATTAGAGAATAATTTACTTGGACGTATGTTTTGTATTTAAGGTATTCACGAGTTTGTGTAACTATGAAAGTTTGCTCTCCAGAATTGGCTTGAATGTTCCTAATCGAAATTATATCCCTTTCATCTTGGTTTTCATAGAACTGCCTATGAACATGACTTTGACTAGAACTCTTCGTATTCTTAATTATATAAGCGGACCTATGGAGTTCTTCAAATATATATCGCTGCCATCGCTGGGAGTCTTTATGTATAACAGTACGATGTATGTCAAGGGACTGTAAATCTGAATTTTGTACTTCTTGTATGATGTGCCCAGTTAAAATTGTTTTTCTTCTGTTTCTTTGATAGGTAAGTTACAATTAATTGTAAATGGGGTATCGTTTATATTTCATAAATAAATTATGTCGAGTTTATCACACTTTCCAGCTGGTCAATATGGAAGCTAGCGCTAAGCTACTCAATCCACCTAGCAAAGCTCCATACGACCAACAATTTGAGCTTCTTCTTCAACAATACTTATAAATTTAATCAATTTACAATCTTCCATTTAATATTTAGTCTTCAATTCCTCCAAGTCCGTGATTTTTGTAGTATTTGTTTTACTATGTCTGTGTGATTCATATTGGTGCTTGATATGGTAAAACTGCATTATATAAAAAACAGCTTCGATTCTCTCTTTAAAGAGTAGGTATGTCAAAACTTTTGTTCAAAATTGTAAAACGTCCAGTAAAACAGTATTAGAACACAGATTTCACTAAATCCGCTTTTCATATGGGCCATAAAACTGCAGATAGCAAAATAATTAAGCGCCTGTAGAGCGTGAGGCCAAATCTGAAAATTTAAAATATGTTGTTCATTTTAAAAAACACATCGGGCTTAGTTACCAAATATTGTCTCAACAGCTGGATAGCTATGGCAACTTACTTAGCCAAGTCTTAATGTACATATGTCGGATCTAGACTTATTGTTCCCGCAAAATCTTTTTTTAGGGTTAACTAAAAATTCCTAAAACTATTAAAACCTCAGATCAGATATAGTCAATTTAGCAAATACCAATAGCTATTATCAATATACATTATTGACTTCATATTACCTATTGATTGCCATTTGTCCAACCAATCGTTTCGCTGAATATGTATACAGGACGTTTAAAAAAAAAACTTGTGCCATCGCTCGTGTGCACGTGATTCCTTATACAAAAATAAGACAAAAAGTGGGGTGAGATGTTAAATTTTTTTAGGGATTTTCAAGATATTTCCGAAGCGGCTATAAAATTTCGCTAAAATTTCTTAAGCAGTTTCGGAAATATCTCGAAAATACCGAAAAAATTAAAAAATATTAACACCCTGTATCTTTCAAACAAAAATTCTGCGGACAAAGTTGATAGGTGTGAAGTATTCTTGCTCAGAGAATTCTTGCAATGCAGAGTTGTAGAACCGAACAGACCAAAATCGAACTTAAACCAACCACATGGTACAAATCACCCTTCTGTAACCATCTCAAAACCTTTAACCATTCTTTCGTATTAATTCTTACAATTAAATTAAATAATAGTATACGAGGTGAAAAAATACAGAACACTCAATGTTGTAATCGACAAAATATTAAAAACCTAGTAATCGACGATATCTTCAGTCAAGTGGAGCTGACAATGTTGACGAGACCTTATCGAGTTTTGAACCAATAACTTTGTAAACATACATGACTTTGTAGGTTGCACTAGTAGCCAATGTAGAAGATACAATAAATTCTAAAAGTGGAAATATCACGAATAAAACACTATCGAATTAATGAGGATAAGTTAGATAAAGCACAGAGCCATTAATGATTTCAATATAAATGGAACCGAGCTCTGTCCGATACTGGTATGAATACGTACGTGCTTTACTTACACGATCGATAGTTTGGTCGCAGCGATTTTATTGGGAAAAGTAATGTCATACTTTTACAGTAGTGTACACGAGACTTTTATAATTTATAACTAGGTAAAATCTAATAACATAATCACATCGTTCTGTCAAACGTACTGCGAAGAAAAAAAAACAACACAGAAATGTAACGTTTAATATTACTTAGTATAACTATACAAGCCAGTCCCTTTGACGTATATTCTCCGCTTACAAGATCATAGACAACGGCTTGTCAAAAAAATAAGATAACGGGTACTTCAAAAAGTTGGCCTTGTTTTTCAGCTGGAATATCATATAACATAATAGATAAGAATGCACTCTACAGGGATCTCGTCCAACATAGGGCATATAGAAATGGTCAAATTAGACAAGAGTTGCGTATTAGCGAGTTCTTCAACGTTATGTTTTCAAATTTAAATAATTCCAAATATTTCCGACGATATTTGGGCAAAACTGAAGAGATATTTATAAAAATAAATTTTACATTTTTATTGCCGCTTTTTCTTCTCTATAGATACTTAAATTAAATTTTATCTGACGTTTCGTCGCAACCATTGTTTTTTTTTTTAAATAGTAGTAACATTTTATGCTTTATGAACTCTTACTTTTATTCTGAACCCTACGATATATCACACCAATTATTTACTATTATTATTATTTTGTGTTTGAAAATGATGCGTTTTTGAAAATTGAAAGACAATTTATGTTACATTATTATTATTATTGCAAATAAAGAAAATAGTTTTTAAAGCAAAGTAGCAGTATAAGGCAAAAAACAAAAATATTTTCAATAAGGTGCTTATCTAATAAATAATAGGTGTGATATAGCGTTCAGCAATGGATTCAGAATATGTTCATAAAGAATAAAATAAAATGTGACTACTATTTAAAAGAAACAAAGTTGATGGTGATTGCGAATTAACGAAATCTCTTCATAAATAAGCAGAAAACACAAATAAGGAAAACGTAAAAATTCTGTTTTGCCCAACTACAACCTCCTGAAATATTAGTAATTTTTTTAATTTGAAACCGTTGTAAAACTCATTAATGCGTAACCCTTGTCTAATTTGACCATTTCTGTCTGTCCTATGATGAATGAGATCCCTGTAGAGTGTATTTTTATCTGGGACACCCTGATTAACCTTCAATTCGCATTGCCGATTATCTTAAATAGTAGGGAAGGAGGAGGCGAGGTAACTTTAAACTGGATTTGACTTAAGTTAACTATGACAACGCTTCTACTAACTCGTAACCCGAGCATCTATAAACTATTTTCATAAATTTACAACCATTTCAATATTAATTTAGTATTAGAAGTATTCGTGTGGCTGCCATATACGAGACGTACAATATAAGGACAGGTCTATGGGTATGGGTTTATGATATAAACCATACTTAAAACCTGTTTCTGGATTTTCTAGAACAAACCCGAATGACTCGCCCCTATGCTTTTGATTTAAAAGAGCGAAATATTTTTATACTTTATACAGCGTGTGTGAATATTTGTAACATATGGATAACTTTGTTATCTATGATCTTAGGGACAAAACAAATCACAAATATAGCGTACAAAGTGATAAAAAATTAAGAAAATGTTCTAAAATGTTAAGAGAAAGTAACAATAATTTACATGATGCAAAAAAATTATTAAAAAAAACTTGTTAACGATTAAACTTAATGTCGAAATATAAAATGACAGCTATCTACGAAAAAAAAATTCATTTATTTTTTCTTCTTCAAGATATGGAATACTTATTGAATATAGGATTTGTACAAACCCAATAGAAAAGCTTTTTCTTCTTAATTCTTCTTAATCCGATGTTTCCATATCTTGAACAATAAAAATAGATGAACATATTTTTTCTTCATAGATGACTGTTATTTTATATTCGGCAATTAAATTTGATTTTTAATCACGTTTTTCTGTGATTTCGCGGATTAGGTAAGCAAAACTTGGTATGACAAATAGTTTTTCCTAAAATCACAGATAAAAAAGATTCCCATATCTTGCCAATATTTTCACATACGCTGTATATTATCACTTATGGCAACGATTTTTTAAAAATATTTATCTGTATAAAAGTAGTACGAACTGTTTTTCTGTCCCATCCAAAATCGAAACATTTAGGGACTGGCTAAAAGATACAAATATAGTCTTCTACTAACTACGTAAATGTAACACATAATACACATACTGTGTAAGGAATAGAAAACAAATTTAAACTAGTCGAGAAATAACTAAGACTGCTACACATCTTAAATAGACTCCAAATATTTAAGTAATTTTTTACCTTAAACAAATTCTTGTAATCGTTCCGATAGCTTACTTTACTTATTTGACAGCATATTGGGAAATCCATCTTAATTGATGTGACAATAGTCGCCAATAACAAATTATGTCTACCAAAGTATACAGTGTGTCGCACTTATCATCAATATACAATGTGTCCCACTTATAATGGGAGCAAGCATATATTTTTGGTATTTCTGATTGTTTTGAATTTTGGTATGGTTATGTATGATCCTAGGGTGCATTGTTCAACATTTTATTGGGGTCCGGATTTATAGGGCTTTTAAAAATAATTGTTATGAGAGTAAAGTACCTTTAGTGAGTATTTTATTTCAAAATTATCAGAAATCGATTTGGCATCCCTCAAAACGGTCAAATACAAAATTTTAATAAGTTTACACCACCAGTGGGGTGCGTATGACCAATTCAATTTTTATTTTCTTTTAAAATCTAAAATACGGAACAAGCTAAATACCAAAAATGATGACTGTTTAGCTGCTTCATCTAAAAAAAATATTATATGTGAAAAGCATTGACGTACCGTATTTTCTACAATAAAATTAAATTTTGTACATAGGACATCTAATAAGTCATTCCTGCAATGTGAAAAATTAGAAAAGGATCAAACAGGCAAAAATAAGAAAATTTGAATCAGTCGGTCATGTAAACAAAATATTAGTTTTATATTTTTTATCACTGACATTTTAATGAAGTTATACGTTTCGATTATTGTCTAATTTATTACATTGCAAATTTAATTTTATAGCAGAAAATACTACGAGTACTTTAGATGTAAATATTTTCAAAAAGAAAGAAAAATAAAATCATCCCACGCCACTGGTTGTGCCAATTTATTGAAATTTTGCATTTGGTCATTTTGAGGGATGACAAATCGACTTCTGATATTAGTTTTGAAATAAAACAATCGTTGAAGGTACTTTATTCTTATAATTATTATTTTAAAACCCCTATAAATCAGTAAGCCTAAAACTTTAAGCACTAGAAAAGTGTGCCATAGAAACAGACGTAACCACACCAAAACCATCAATTCAGAAATACCGAAAATATAAGTTTATTTCAATTATAAGTGGGAAACCCTGTATGTAATCGATAAAATATACAAGGCACTAATCAAATAGGGTTTGACAATTTTGACATCTCTTCTGCCGTGCAATACAACAACCTAGTAAGTCGACTTACTATAAAATAGAGTAGTAAGTTTTTAATATTTATTTAACTGTTTATTTGTTAATAAAAATCAATGATTTTTTGGAAAATGAAACCATGTAACAAGAGCTTACTGTGTATAAAATTTTAGAACAATAAATTAAATATTAAAGAAGTTGTGCAATTTTTAAATGGAATTTCTTAAAATTTACTTTTACGACTTACTAGGTTCTTGTATTGTACGGCAGTCTTGTATTATCATAATCATAGCTAAGTTAACAGTATATTCCGAAACCCATCTTTCTAAGTTACTGGTGGCGTTTCCTTCCATCGTCAGATAGAATTAGAGCAGTAAAATTAAATATTGGAGGCAATTTTCACATTCTCTCTGATGGATAATTTAACAGTACATCCCATATTCATAACTTCATATTAATACCATCTCAAAAAAAAAGTCGCGAACGCAATCTGTAAAAAATTACTGTAGGTTTAAAAGGAAATAAAAATGTATCCTCTCACGAAGCTAATAAATTTGATCCTTATGACGGTAACAACAAAGAATAATTTTTCGAAAATTTAACAAATCGAAAGAAAAACTTAGCTTAGAATGGGTTAAACGCGTTCTTTCCAAATGAGAACAAACCCCCTTGAAATGAAGGCATCTCCGATGGTTTAAACGTTTGTTGTTCATCTCCTTCTAACTCGTATGCATACTCTGGACTCCTTAAGTAACTGGTTTCTCCTAGAATCAAAATCGTTATTACCGAATGGTACAATATCAGATTGTTGCGTCACGAACTTATTTCCGTTTTGTGATTTAATACATCACTAGTGTGACAATTAGCTTACTATACAACGTGTCCAAGATAAGGAGGGCCAGTACAGTGATCTCGGAAACCGTAAGAGATACGAAGTCGGTTAAATGGAGGTAAAGTTGCGGGTTTACGTGCCTAATAATATGCCGTTTAGAAAGTTTTAAAATTCCGAGTAGTTATCAGGAAAAAAACGAAATTCTAAAAAATCGTTTCATTGTTTTCCTGGGTTTTTTTGGAGATCGAATTATAAGTAAATTGCACTTTTACATTGCCACTTTTTCCGCTCTATCTAACAGCGTTAATTGTTTTGTAATCCGACGAGTCGTCTTCGAAGGGCCATTATCTGGTATTGGACTTTGAGAGCTTTTTTTCTTCCAAATGCAAAGATGTATGGCACATTGTGGTTTCATGACGTTTCGAGGGTTTTTTGAACAACATCAGGATATTTTCTGATACGGTCCTGTATTTCTACTAATTTTATAAATAATATCTCAGTAGTAAGCTCTAGATGAGAGAGATAGAGCGGAAAAAGTGGCAATATTAAAGTGCAATTTACTTTAGAATTCGATCTCAAAAAAACCCAGGAAAACAATAAAACGATTTTTCAGAATATCTCCGGAACTACTCGGAATTTTAAAACTTTCTAAACGGCATATTATTAGGCACGTAAATGCGCAACTTTACCTCCATTTAACCGACTTCGTATCTCTTACGGTTTCCGAGATCCCTGTATTGGCCCTCCTTATCTTGGACACGTTGTATAACTTTTAGTTTCGGGTTGATAAATAATTAAATAATAACGGATTTTTTGCGAGTTCTACTGATGTTCTATAATAATTGTATATTTAAAAGATCATTGTACGTATAAAATTTTCTACGACATGACATAACAATTATTGTTCTGTCTGTTATACAAGAATGTCCAGAAACTAGTGGTCATAAATGATAGGATATATAGGGGAAGTCGAAATAATGTCAGTACTTCATATAAATATTTTTCCTATCTGGCTTCCATATTGATACGCAGGGTTTCAAAGTTTACAAGTTATTAATAAAATTTTAATTTTTTAATCTTTTAGGCGTTAACTTTCGTCTTTAGTAAAATACATATAGGGTGTTTCATTAAGGCCGGCCACTGGTCATATCTCGGTAACTACTGGGCATAGAAATTCAGGGACGAAAAAATTAATTATTACAGGGGGCATGAGAAAATCATTGAAATTATTTTTATATTTAATATACCCACATTAAGGTGACATATACCTTTGATGATAATATCGTTAGAAAAATTGGACAATTCCGTATCATTTTGGTCTAAGGCTCATTGGCTTATCGACTTAGCTTGGAAGAGAAATGTAAGTACTTTTAATTGTCGTATCCAGTGGTACACGATAGTTCCTAATAAAGTTGCTAGAGGGCGCAATTTGAAATAATAACTGTTTTTGATTTTATCCCGAAAACTTAAATCATAGGGTATAATGATATCATAATCGGAAAGTAGATTAAATTTTTAAGAAAAAACGCGAAAACCGCAGTTCCATTCGTCTATTGTTTCTAAGTCATTGCCCGAAGAATACTTTTTAACACTTTTATTGTTATTTTAAATAGAATCCAAGGAACATTTATTAATAATTTCATATACCTATCCCCAACCGTTTCTGAGATAATTTTTTTATAAAAAAAAACCATGTCAAAAGTAATTTCACCTACTTTGTAACTAATGCAGTTAACGATTTAAATATTCGAGAAAATTTGGAAAAAGTATGGCTCTTTTTATTTCATAAAAATACTAGACATGATTTGTCAGTGGTATGGAAATGGCTCCAATCATTTAAAAATTTAGTACACAAGAGGCGTTAATTATTTTGTTAAGTAATATACATAGTAAGAATTCTGACTTTTCAAAAGTAATATACTGGCATAGTCGCTAATCTACAAAACAGCAATATCGTTTAAAACATGGTCTAGTCATTGGCGTGCTATTATTATTTTAAATAATGCAATAAAAATAGTTAATTCTTCAGCAATTGCATTTTATGTTTGAAAGTACGTAACTATTTTTATCAAGGTTTGAAAACTTTCTTTTTACAAGATGTAAATTTTCATCCTGGGAAAAAACAGCTACATGATGAATTGATTATTTTTATTATTATTGAGGATTTTCTAGTTTTGGTCGTATTAATGTCCCTTTCTAGCTGTCGCTTAAGTGGCAATTTAAATACATATATTGATTTGTGATTCCTCTTCACATGACCTATACACATTTGCAATCACTTCAGGGGTCTGATTGAAAAGGTTTTTACCAGGCGTATACTCATTCATTTTCAGAAAGTCCAAAATTTAAAAAAAACACGACACAATGAACACTTATCTATAAAACACAATTCAATAACTATTGCCCTTTATATCACTACGCAACTGGGTGGGTGCATCCATCAAATATCGGATATCGCCGAACAAACCCGATGGCCTATCGGGTGTCTCACGAGACGCATGCGCTATCAACTGTTTGCATTTAAATATCAAAATAAACAGTATAAAAGAAAGTTACTATACTAGAATACTATGAAACTATAATAGAATATTGGTTGCTTATATACCACGCGTAAATGTAATTTTAGGGTTTTCTCGAATTTTTTTTGCACGCATTCCTTTCGTAGCTACAGATAAACTTGTCCACCAGTAGTCATCAAGGTTTTTAAAACTTACCATGATCGAAATTCAATTCTCCTCCATGAGAACCTTCTCCTGACAGTTCCGTTAACGACAAATTAAATGTATTATCAGTTGTCTGTTGCTGTAACTAAAACAAAAATATTAGGAAATGTATCGATAAGTCACTACAACACTACAAGCAACGACACATCTTTTACAGTAGAATCTCGCTAATCCGGCATCTTCGATTGCAAGTAATGGCCAGATCATAAAAAATGCCGTATTAATGGAAAATTTCATATACAAATAAGTAATTTTAACACGTACACGTTAGTAGTACAGGGTGTGACATTTTCGACACTTTTATAGTGTATCTCCGTAATTGTTAGTGCTATCAAAAAAGTTAGATAGCTGTCATGTGCTCTTTTTGGGTCAAACTTAAAATGGTAAAATCAAAATTTGAAAATTTTTGCTCGCTTAACAGATACGGGGGAAAATAAAAACTTGACAATTTCAAAATTACCCTATATTTTCTTAGTTAAAAGAGGTACAGAAAAATGTTTTATACAGAAGTTTCTTTCTAATGATTGTTGATTAACCTGCCGTTTTCAGAATAAGTATACGGTGTAAGGTAAAAAAGTTATCGGACCTAATCTCATTTTTTAAATGGAACATCCTGTATATTTTAATCTAAAAAGATACTATTTTAAATTCTCCTTTCAATTATATAACACACCATGGATGATATTGGTTTCCTAGGCGATTTATTTAAACTTTATTAGTTTGAAACGGAATAAAAGATTCAGATTAAGGTAAAAAGTAACGGGAACCATCGCAAATGTTCGGGATATGTCCTTAAATGGTTGCCGTCTTTCCGGATAGCGAACAAAATATAAATTTAGCGCCATTTCTGTTTTTCCACTTTCAATATAAACTGATATATCAAATTTTCTAAAATGTTGATAAGTCATTTTCACAAATGAATAGGTATGTAAAAATGAACTTGACGTTAAATGTTAATAACAACTAGAATGTTAACATAGTTGATTCTATGATATTAGCTTTTGTTTCACGGCCTACTGTGGTTTAAAGTCATACAATTTAAATAAATAGCCTAGGAAACAATCTCATTCATAGTGTGTTATATATTTGAAAAGATAATTTAAAATGATATATTTTTAGATTTAAATATACAGAGTGTTCCATTTAAAAAAAAATGAGGTTATGTCCGATAACTTTTGTACCTGACCCCGTATACTTATTCTGAAAACGGCAGATTATTCAACAATCAATATAAAAAACGTCTGTATAAAACATTTTTCTGTATCTCTTTTAACTAAGAAAATATAGAGTAATTTTGAAATTGTCTATTTTTTATTTTTCCCCGTATCTCTTAAGAGAGCGAAAATTTTCAAATTTTGATTTTACCATTTTAGGTTTGATTAAAAAAGAGCACATGACACCTACATTACTTTTTTGATAGCACTACGGAGATACCCTATAAAAGTATCGAAAATGGGACACCCTGTACAGGTGCGTCCCAGGATAAGCGACCTTCTAGGTTTAAATGACAAAATTTTTTTCGAATTGACATTGGACCATTTGGGATCTAGACCTGCTTGATTAGATAATAAAATTTCGGAAATAATGTTCAATGACCAAATTTTATTATCTAGGCTAATATGACAAACGATGGGGAAATTGGAGTAATTAGAAATTCCTAATCAGGGAAAATATTGTATAAAATTGTATTTTAAAAAACGTAAATTTCGAGCATAATATTAAGACTCAAAATAAAGTATTATATATTTCTGAGAAGCTTGTCAAAAACTAAATTGTATTATTAAAAATTAAAAAAAAAGCAATTTGTTTTTTTCTTGAAAAGTATTGAACGTACACAAACTCTGAGATGTGATAAGCCACTGGATTCTACGACCGAAATATGAGGAGAGTTCCAAAATGTAAAATTCTCATCCCATATGTCAAAAACGAGGAGGCCTAGAAAAACTCTAATTGAGGCATCTTCTGTTTAACAAAAAAGTAGCACAGTGCTGCGGAAACCGCATCCTTCTATATTTACCAATGAAGGAGATACCCCGTGAAACCACCGAAAAATGGACATCCTGTACAATGACCAGCAGAGTTGAAGAAAACTGTAGTGCATACGAGGGAGATTCAATTTTTTAAAAGTTGCTTAAGAGTAAAGTACTCTTATTTTTCCTTTTAGATACAATACGAAATCACGGCTTTCTATTCAAAATACGTACTATGTATAGAGACTAGATTGAAGAGATCGTTTTCTAATTTTTCTTCAATCATAAAAAAAAAATCCAATATTCGTTTATATTTGGAGCAACTGGTTTAAAGCAAAATTAATTTTAGACATTATGTTCAGGATCTTCTTAAATGACTTTTAAAATGTCTCGTCATCCCAACTATAAGTAATTTAAGAAGATCCTGAACATATTGTCTAAAATTAATGTTGGGTTCAACATAATTTACTCAAAAATAAAACAAATTTTGGCATTTCATTAATTGAAAAACACAAAACTTGTTTTATTAACATTTAGCGTTAAAAAGTTATAATCCATCCAAATTTTAACATAGGTAGCCGCCCTTTCAGCCCTCGTAAAAACATTATTCCACGATGATCCCTTGACAAGCCGAACTGTATAGTCAGCAAAACAAACGGTTTTAATGCCGGGTATTGCTTTCGCCAGACTATTAATATATATAAAGAATAAAATCGGGCCAAGTACCGTGCCCTGAGGCACACCACACTCTATCTCATTTAAAGAGCTATACATGTCGAATTGAGTTTAACTTTTTGAGTTCTATTATTCAAATATGACTTACCAATATATCGTTTCGATTTGAGGCCTGGCTACTGAACGGATTAAATATATTGTCAAACATGCCCTGTCCACGGAACATAGATTTGGTTTCAGGTAGGCGGCTAGCTGTTTGTTCCAAATTAAATCGAACAGACTTGCTTTGTTCGGAAATTGTTGTTTTCGGAACTATTTCACATTGGGAACCCGGAGCACTAGGAGTGGTATATGGCGTATCAGGAGTAGTTCCACCATGGATTGTCTCGCCTCTAGAAATAGCGTTTCCTGGCCGCGCTGGTGCGACAACCTTAATAAAATAAATAAATTGGTTACCCAGGAGACCGAAATCCCGGGATCTAGAGGAAAAATCAATCTAAAAAATCCAGGGATTAAGCCCTCAAATCCCGGGATAAATTATATAAAAAAGTTCTTTAAAAATTAACTTGTTTTTTTAAATATTTATTTTAAAACTAATAATTTTATTCAAAATTATATTTTATTAAAAACTCCCTAATTTAGCAACCTGTTTCGATAGCCCCTAATACAAATATCCAATTTAGAAAATAATGTAATTTTTTAACGCAGATTTTCACTAAATCACTAAAAACAAGGAATTAATTAACATCGAACCATTTTTCCCGGGCCTTTAATAGCACATTATAAACCTAGGGACTAAAGTGGCCCTTTTTATCCCGAAGTGAAAAGTTTGTGGTCTGAGCGAAGCGAGGGTTACATCGCTGAGACACTTTAGTCACGTGGTGTCTATACTATTATGTAATTTAAAAAATGAAATATTGAGTCTTAAAATAAAATACCTCAGGGATTAAATGTTTTTTAATCCCTCATTTTGAGGGTTTAGTGTAGAAACAGAACGCTGCTTCGCGTTTAGGAGAATGCACTGATTTTTTCTTTCTTTTCTCAGAAATCGTTCATGTTTATTTTTTATTTAATTAACAGTAGGTAAGCTTTCTCTATATATTTAGTAAACAAAAATAAACTGATCTTTAATCTTTCATGTTAAATTTTTTGGGATTAGGATTATTTACTCTTTATCCCGAAAATCCCGGGATTGGAACAAAGCTTCAGGACGTAGAAATACAGAATCTGGAAATTTTAATTTAACATATTATTTGACATTAGTCAACCATATTTCTCTCCAACTAGATAAGATAGATTTTTCTTTATCAGCAATAAACGCAGAATATATAAAAAAAACATATCGTATAGAAAAGTACGCGATAAACCAGTGAATAAACTATTATTGGCTAATGACTTTAATTATTTGGCACAATGAAGCAGAGATAATTACCATAATTTGCGAATTTTCCACATTCGACTGGCCAGTTCCAATATTCATATTTTCGACCATTTGGTATTCAGGAAGGGGAACTTTTTCCCTCATATAGGTCGGGGTTTCTTGCGACTGCGTTACTACTTTGTTAATATCGATATTTTCACTGGAAGATTTGTAACCTTTATGTGACTCGTACTGTCTAGCGTTAGTCTGAAAATAACTTAAGAATACAATTTTGTATAGGAAGAAAAATGCAGCGAGTGAAAATATTCGGAACATTTATGGAAAATATTTTTATGTGTTCTGGAAAAAAAACCGATTCTTCATAAAACGTTTTACTTACCTTAAAAACTTATAATCCTTGAAAAAATCATGTAAATGTACAGAGTGGTAAAAAATTAAGATAACGTGCTAAAATGCTAAGAGTACAGCAACAATAATATAAAACTTATTAGAAAAACTGTCAAAACATAAAATAACAGTTATGTAAACATTGGATTTGGAAAGAATTTTAAACAATTTTTTTCTAATTAGGCTTCAACTAAATCTTTGAATATAGTGCAATTTGCAGACTTATACAGGCTTAATCCTGTGTTTTAAATTCATTGGTAGTTATTGCCAATAATAAGAAAAAATTTCTATTATTTCTTGGTTAATAAGTTTTAAGAATCACATTGACGTTTATTTTAACACCTGTTTGTTTCGTATGTGACTTAATGAATTGTACTTTTTAAAAAACCGTTACTTTACCTTTAGAAATAATGAAGTTTCCCATCTTCGGCGAGGAAAAATACATAGATAAACATATTTTTTCTTCGTAGACGATTGTTATTTTATATCTTGACACTAATTAATCACTAACAACTTTTTTCAAACAAATTTTTGTACCATGTGAGTTACTCTTACTTTACTATTCGCATTTTAGCACATTTTCTTCACTTTTGGCCACTCTGTACGTTATATTTGTGATTTTTCGCGATTATGAGTTTCTAAAACTTTTTATAAAGAATAGTTTTTTTCTCAAATCATAGATAGTTTTCCATATGTTGCCCATATTTTGACATACGCTGTATAGCTACGCTACTGGATTGTACGCAAAAATTATATAAATAGCTTCTAATTTGAACGCAGATGCTCCCATTATGTATTATGTCTATGACATAACCTTTGAATATCTAAAGCTAAAGAACAACAGAACTGTGTGAAAATTTTACAGCATATTTTTGGAGGACAACGTCGGGTATACCCGGATTTCCAATCTATCTTAGAGATGCATCGTCGGATATCGACGCGCAAATCGCCCGTCAAACTTATGTAAACTTTAGACTTAAACGCGCTGTGAATTGTTCCTATCTAGTAGTTTTTCTCATAGAGATCACACAACTCGCAGTCTAAACAACAGAACCATAGAGAAGTTGCTTAATAGGAGTTTAGATAGTGAGTTAGATAGATCTTCGGCCACGCATGTAGCTATATTGTTCTAACCCAGTTTTTATCCTCTTATTACATTTGGTTGACAGAGAAATTGGGTAACAACAAGTAACATGGGTAACAATACTAGTGTTGTGATCACTCGAGCGAAAAACCGCTTGATCACTCGATTATTGAAATAACCGACATCGCTCGATTATTAAAAAAACCGCTCGAATTATCTATTCAGGCGAAAACCGTCGCCTGTAACTTATTATCTTTCACTCGATACCCGCGCTTCGCTTGCCGCCGACGGAATTTACCGTTGTAGCGTGATCGAATTAAAAAACTGCTCGTATATTCAAACAGTTTTTCGCTCGATAGGAAATACTCTAGTTAAAAATCAGGCGAAAAGCCGAAAAATATCGCCGGTTATCTGATAGACGACCTCCGGTCTAAGCGCCGCGCGATCCGATTGGCGACGTTCGAGATTGACGCTGGCAAGTACACGACATACGTCTTTCTTAAAGGTACATAAACGAGAAGGTGCATATAAAAAAGTATGCTGAATCCCTTAGCGGAGTCATCGCGATATGATTTGGTAAAGTTTTGTTTTAACTGGCTAGCCAGTGGAGTAGTTTAGGTCTCCGATTATAAATATTAAAAAATTAAAGGATATAATTTTAAAATTTGTAATTACTATAAAGACGAGAAAACTTCTCAAAAATAACATAATAATAGAAACTGTTAATGAAAAATAACAAAACGAACAAAATGGTTATATATATAGAAAAATTCGTTGGTAATCTTATAGTAAACATTTTTAGATCTAAACAGGAACTTTTTATTATTAAACTCAAGAAGATTTCTCAAAAATAATATACATTATAGAAAATGTTAATGGAAAATAAGAAAACGAGCAAAATAGTTAACAAAACATAGGTATCGACAAATTTTTTGGTAATTAAAAGTAAGCAATCTTAAATTTAAACAGGAACATTTAGGTAACTATGAATACATGAATTTAAAAAAATAATAACCAATTTTCTTATTTTGCCAGTCGCGTAACTAAGCCTAAATTTTTGACGTGCACACAGTGGGCACCTGATAATTTATTAAAGTGGAAGAATTTGACAAGCTATTTTAAATATCTACTTATTTTATGCTCGTAGATTGAGAAAGATGTGAAGAAAAATAACTCTTGGTAATACTTTTTGTTGGGGTTAAAAACGCACAATAATAAACCCGAACAATAAATACATATTTGTGTGATTTTTGCAGTTTTTTGTTTGGTATCGGGACACGTGGTAAAAATTCATTATTCACAAATAAATAAATTTCTGGAATTTTTTTGGTGACACTATAATTTTTTACCTAAACCTGTGCCAACCCGTAGTTACGTGCCTGCTAAATACCCGACCTGATCACATGTAAAGGGCTAGGCAGCCCGTTAAGCAGTCATCGCTTGGTCAATTGGAATTTCAGGCGATTCACTCGAGCGATTAACTCGATTATTAAAATCGCTCGAATATCAAGTACTCGATTATTAAAATCATCGGTTTTTCCCAACACTAAACAATACCAATAAAAAAAACAGGCCTATATCAGCCCTTATTGTTAATCATAGTATTACAATTTACAGGGTGCCAATTATAAATTTAATATAAAATTCCCTCTTCTTCTGTGGGAAAATCCCACTGACCTATATCTATGGATAGCCAAATATTAAAAACAAAAGTGGCAAATTGATGCCTTCGCGCATGTAAGTAAAGCCGTCATGCGCAATTTCAACTGATAAATTATTCACCTTAACCGACGAACAGGACCGTACTTCGCCCTTAATGAAAATGATTACACAGCAATATTTTGGCCCATCAATATCGATACTTAGCTTTGCTGACGATGGCACACTTGTCTAATCTTTCTCTTTGAATGCACAAACATCGACTGCCGACGCACATCTTCGCAGACAGCATGAAGTATCACGCCTCAACAAAGACCTGGCAGAAATTTTGCCTTCGGGTGTCAGTAACCAAGTTGAATTTAACACTAAGAAAACCCAGGCAGCAGTTTTCTCTAAAATGGTTAACATTACAGAACCAGATATAGTCATGGCAGGACACGCAATTCCACTGGTTTCATCTATTAATTTGCTAGGTGTCAATCTAGGAGGAAATAGTCTTGGCATACCCACGTTGTGGCAATCGCCAAGATAGCTTTTCAGAAACTTGGTGTACACTTCTGAACCAAAAAGTTATATACACCTCATCAATTTTTTATACTATACAAGCCCAGATTCGACCATCACTAGAGCCCTGTTAATTCCGCCCACAGCGGCGAATAGCAGAAATACACGATGAACCACTGCCGCCCATCCATATATGGTTAAGCTTAGTACTCCTCGAACTTTATTATTCAAGAATTCTTTCATCTGGAGGACTCTATCCTTATGGAACGACCTTCCCGAGGTCGTTTTTCCCAACGAATATAACCTCCAACGATTATGAAAAAGAAAGTTTTTTAGAAATTAAACTTTGTACACACCCTGTAACTCATTTATGACCAATATTTTATTAAGGCATGTTTGGCTCAAACCTCTTATTTTAATGTGTAGAATCTTCATTACAGACCACCCTGTATAACAGTAAGAATAAGGAAATTACTTTGTTTTTTAATACCAATTTATTTGTCTTAGTGACTGCAGTTTCGTAGTACTACAACATTGTCAAACTGAATGCTTATTTTGATCTACAGTCACTAAGACATAAATAAAGTGATATTAGGAAACAAAGTAATTTCCTTATTCTTACTGTTAATATGAAATATCACAAAATAATGGACTACTCAATCCACAATTAAATACATAAATTTATACTGACCTGAGGATATTCCGGCTTAAACTGTTCACCACCATCTCTCATATTTTCAACGATTTGGTACGGAGTGGGTATATTTTCCATCAACATCTCCTGACGTTCCTGTGACTGAATTACTTGTTTTCTTATATCAGAATTTTTAATAGAAGAGTCTTGGTTACTGGCTACAGGTGTCTCACCCTAAAAAAGTATAAGGTGATTTTCCAAAATACAAAGCTAAATTTTTTAAATACCGTTTTAAAAACTTAATGTGACCAGTCCGTTAATTTCAACGTTTCAATTTTTTCAATCAATTATCAATAGATTTTTTCAATACGACGGACAAGGAAATTATTGTTGTGGTAAATATACTAACAATGTTCAAACTTGAGGGTGTGACCCAAAAAAACAAATTTTAATAAAAAAATTAGGAAAAAATTCTAGTAAAAACCGCACTTTTTTGCTTAAAATAATAACCGAGGTAATCCCAGTAAAGAAAGAGAAAGTCACTGTGACCTCACAATAGCCGCCAAACAAATCCCTGCCATTGGGCCGATTGGGCTATTGTGACGTCACACGATGACTTTCGCTATCTTTACCGGGCTTATCTCGGTCATTATTTTAAGTAAAGAGGTGCGTTTTTCACTAGAGTTCTTAGAATTTTTTCATTCTATTTTAAAGTTGTTTTTTTGGGTCACACACCCTTTAAGAACAAAATGGTAATTCAGAAACCAAGCCGCAGAAACCAAACCATTTGATATTTTTAATATAACTTTAAATTGCTGTCATTTCTTTAACAAAAAGAAGAGTCGAAGGACTCTCTCAATAATCTTCCCTCACACACTTTGGAAACCAATTAAAGAATTTTATCAAAAACCCGTGTTTTCTTCCAGCTTTACCTTTGAATATATGACTCTCGAGATGGCCAGGAGACACGCATGGTGCTTGCGTTAGTTCGGAACAAACCCGAACAAATTTTATTTTCGAGAAAATTATTATTTTGTAATATATTATTTTTAACGTTTGCAAACTCCGAGTCGATATGTCACCTACCGGGAGAACAAAAGCAACTTAGTTTGCTTTCGGCTGAAGCACATATACTTGCTAATTTTGTGTAAAGAGTATTTTTTAAAACGGAGAATATTTTTTCTGAAGTAGACATCTCTCAGTGGAGTGAAATCATGAGGAGGTAAAGAAACCCAAAATCTGCTCCGCTACTTTAAGAATATTTAAATCTTAATTTCCCTATATATTTCAACGGCATATACAATATACATACCCTCATCTTAGGTGGAAAATACATAAGAAGAAAAACTTATGACAGTGAAATGTGAAAAAGAGAAAAATATTTAATTTTTAAATATTAAGTAAACTTTCTCCTTAAAAGTTTCTCTTTCCAATGAGAAAAACTCACATAGAAAATTAAAAATCAAGAAAAAGAGAAGAAAAACAAGTTTTCTTGCAAAACAAGTTTTCTTGCTTTCTTGTAGCAGAAACAAGAAATGAATTGAAATAAATTGGAAACATTTTAAATAATTTAAAGAAAAGTAGAAAAATATAAATAATTAAGAAGAATTTTTTAATTTTTCTTTAAATTATACATAATCTCCCCGCCCCCACAATTGGAGGCAAAATATTATCTATATTAAAGATGTTCATGACCATTTCACTCAAAACAAAAGAATTTTTAAAATTTTTCTTTAAATTATACATAATCTCTCTCCCCATTTGAGGTAAAATATTATCTATATTACAGATGTTCATGACCATTTCACTGAGAACAATGGCAATTTATATGTTTGGAAAACAAATCATAACAAAACAAATTTTTTAAGTGTGTTGATGAATATAACAAGTTCCCTGCAATTGTGAAGGAAAGCAACAGTCTCAATGCCTTAAAACATAGTTTGTCTCGTTTGTTGAAAGGTCAATTTTCCTCTTAGCGTTTAGTATTATAGTTTTTTGTAAATTATGATAATTATCGATTATCAACTTCATAATTGAAATCACTTATTTTATTGTTATATTTGTGTAAAATTAGGATGTAACCTATTATGTAATATACATATATATTATTATTATTTTATTTAGAAATAGGCCAGTATATATTTAAGCAAACCATTGGAGACAGTGGCCAGGTTTAGAAAAATATTCACATAAGAGTTGTTGCTCCCTGAAAGACGATCTATAAGAATACATACCGTTAAATGATCAGGTTGACTCTGAGATTGTTGGCTGGATTGAGACGATCGATTTTGAGAAAGTGAGAGACCAATTGTGCCTTTGGTGAAATTGCGATTCGACATCAGCTTTTGCCATTTACGTGACAAGTCAATAGATTTATTTTTACGTTTTACTGCCGGTGCGAAATTTGGAGTGACCAAAGCAGGCGTGATAACTTTCTCATTTATAATATGAATTTTTGGGGACGGCGCATTTTTCAACTCGTCCAGTTGCAACATATTATTTAACTTTTCATTAAAGAACAGCCTTGATTCCATTTTCTGTGGTGGTGGAATAACTAAAAACGATAAAAGTAAAAAACAAAACAAGGGTTCTGTTCTGTATTTGTATGGTCAGGTACGTACGTGTCCCATTTTCGACATTTTCTGGGGGTTGTTATAGATAAAATGTTGCGGTTTTCATGGCTATCTTAGTTTTTAATCTAGAGAGTAATTTTGAAAATCGCCACTTTTTAACACCCCTCGTATTTCTGTATTTAATTTTTTAAATTTTTGTTAATATCTTAAAACCAAAAATTATTAGAGAAAAATTGGCTAAGCCACTGAACTTTCCGTGATAATCTCTAACAAGATCAGTTTTTACCTTTTTGATAAATTAACCTGTAACGGAAATAGAAGGGGTGTCTAAAAAGCAAAAGAATTTCAGAATCACCCTGTGGATTAAAAACTAAGAGAGATATGACAAATTTTACACTGGAATCTGTCGTTTCCTTAAAAAGTAAGACACTAAAATGAAAAATTCTATCTTTGATGATAACTGTAATACCTCCAAAAAGTGTTGAAAATGAGACACCCTGTACAATTAAATATGAAAATTCATTAGCCAAATACACGAACAAAACACAAATAATCAACTAACGTCTAACTGTCGTTCATGTTGCCAGATTTCGAGCCACACACTTCGATTTTATCACGTTTTTTGTTAGATGACTTTTCCTCGAACTTGTCATCAAACCTGTCATCGAACTTGTTATTGAACAAAACAGTCACAAATGCCGCAGTCCGTGAGCTCCTTTAAATATCCGTATTAAATTTAAAACCCCTAATGAATACAGAGGACATAGACTTCATTTTTTTTAAATAAAATTATGTAAATACTTACCAACTTTGTTCTGTAAAATATCTGTACTACCTTGCTGCGATCCAAACTAAAACAAATCAACACCAATTACGTTATTATGATGAATAAAGTATTTGCAGCACAGGTGACGCAAGTGCGTTTAAGTTGATATATATTTTTTTTGGTTTTATTATTAAGGATGAAACTTCTTTAGTGCCCCTTGTCAGTTCAGTTAGTGCAAAATTACAAACAAAAAGAGAACAAAGGACACGAGTGCCAACAAATCAACACCAATTACGTTATTATGACGAATAAAGTATTTGCAGCACAGGTGACGCAAGTGCGTTTAAGTTGATATATATATATATTTTTGGTTTTATTATTAAGGATGAAACTTCTTTAGTGCCCCTTGTCAGTTCAGTTAGTGCAAAATTACAAACAAGAAGAGAACAAAGGACACGAGTGCCAAAAGTATATCAGTAGCAAGTTGCAATTTTTGAAAACCACTCCGGTATTTTTGTTATATTATTATATTGTACATGTCCGAATTAAATATTAAAAACTTTTACATACACAAATAAAGGTACAAAATCGAATTAGCCAAAATGTAATTCAGAGGCATATTATAGAAATAAAGCATTATTAACTTGTAATAGAGATTGATAAGATATAGAGGCCGATAGGGTGTTTGTGGTGCATAAGAGGCCGGTTAGAGTTCTTTTAAGCTTGTCCTGGAGGGAATCATCTAGGGGCAGGTTTAGGGATCTGAACATATGCCGGGTTTGTATGTGTACGAGTGTTTGATCTTCCTGTTTAAAAACAGGGATTCATCTCTGCAGCATGAGACACACCATACATTTAATACTAGGTATATTGGTTACAATGTGCCTCTGCATAGACTGTCATCTACCGAAAGGGGTCCTGCCAATTCAGCTATTAAGTTTTACACAAGCATTACCTGTACATATTAAGAATGAAAAAATTTTAAGAAGTACAGGAGAGTTTTGTTTGATATGATTGTGAGAATGGAACCCTACAGTATAAATGAATTTATGGAATGTACATTTTAATATTACCCCTATCTGTATTTTAAATCTATTATAGATGGACATTTTAACAGTGTAAAAGCAAAATTTTGATTTTTAAACTTTTATTTTATGTAAAATTTAAATTTTAAATCTTGTTTATTTTTGTTTTTATTATATAAGCATTATTATTGACATCAAATCAACCAATTGTAACTGCATTTTTTGTACAAACAATTTTTTTGATTAAAGAATATTGACTATTGAATATTGATTGATTTACTATTGACCGACTGATTACTTAATTAACTGTGATAGCGTGTCGTCAACATACTGTGATATCCTGCCATTAACGTGCCGTTAAACCATACTGTGATATAGTTATCAAGAAAAAGAGCAAATACAAACTAATTTGTATTCTAATTAAAGAATATAAAAACATTTACGCATAGACATATAGTACGATAAAGCACTTTCATCGGAGTTCAGTCTCCTTCTTTCAACATAATACACTACCCCTATTAAGTATCAAATATTCAAAAATACACGTCCAGATTAATATGCTGTTAGTTAATAATGAACCAAGTTTAATACTTTTTATTTTAACCGATAGAAAATAGATTCTAGATTAGGGCAGAGCAGTTTACGTCTGATACGTCTAATTGTACGAGGTAGCGCATAAAATCTATATCTTGAAAACGAAGCATTTGCGGACCCATGTTTAGATGAACTTTTCGTCTTAGAATCACCCAAAGAATAGTCTCTTAAAATTACTGCACATACTTACTTAACACCCTGTATATGGTTTTCCCCAGGTATATTGTCTAAATATTAAATGCATCCCATTATTTCTATAAACAGTATGGCCTTTGATTATCGAAGGTTAAAGAAAAACGGATCAATGCAAAAATCTAACACTTTATATTGGGAGACAAATGCCTGGTTTACACGGATTTCAGAATATAGAGTTGGATATCCGTGCGCTAAAAAAACGAAACGCCCGCTGAAGTCATGTCGATTTGGGAATTCATCGCATTATGAATTGGTCATCTATCTATCCATCTTATAGTTCGAAATTCAAAGGCATATTCAATTGAAAACGCCACAAACTATTGTCCCTGGAAACCAAATGCAGCAAATACCAACCAGGTAAGTTAAGGTAATATTACTCCTCACATTATGACGAATTTTTGTTAAATACCACATTATGTATTTTTCTAAATATAAGAATTTTTTATTTAAATTTGATTTATTCCAATCTATACAATTGAAAATAGATTATTTCAGGGTAAACTTTAAGAATAATTATAAGGTAAAATTTAGATTTAGCTTTAAAGTATACCCTAACCTATACAACTGGGCGGCCTTAAATGTCTTTTAGAACCAGTTACTTGTCATTTAAACTTACAGTAATATTGGCCAACCGATTGATTTTATCCCCGGAAGCACCTAACTTCCGTTTCAACTTGACTTCTTGGACCACAAGTAACCGCTTAACTGCCATCGACTCTTCACTTTTTAATTTTTCTCTCTCCTTAATTCGTTGTTCAATTACAAACTCCTCGGCCAGGTTAACGTAAAAGTTATAGAATATTCTCTTCTCTATTTCTCGTTTTTGGGTATTAATTCTCTTTCTTACTAGGATCTTAACTTCTAAATCTCTTCTTCTAATATCAACTTTGAGAAATTCGACCTAAAATATGTTGGCGTATACTGTATACAACTTAGCCCAACAGGATTTAAGGCTAGAAGCCAGGAAATTAAAAATTCGTAGCTTCAGTTATATGTGAGTCTTATATGTAGAATATAGAAATTAGGCATTTAAATGGATTGCATATTTTAGTGAACTGTGCGTCATCAAAGGAAATTCCATTGATTGGAACGCGATTTTTCCAAAATCTACACTTTTCACTTTGACATTTTTTGATGCTACAACGTATGGAAAATTAGTCAAGAGTACTGGTACGTTGTGTTTTATATTAGTGGCGCTTCGCCATTTCATATTTTCATCAATATTTCATTGCTTCTTAGTTTTATCCGAAAAGCGATCAAATGCCGAGCAGTTTCTGAACATCGGAAGAAATACATGCAAAAAATTGGGCTATGGTGCAGGAGGTTGTGTTGTAAACTTCGTTAACAGAAGAGAATCATGTAATTTATGTAATACAAAATTATGCCTGGTGTTATCAAATCAACCTAGACAAACATATGAGATGTGTAAAAATGAATTTCCACAATATTTAGATATATATAAAATAAGTCTCTGTTATCTTCAAATAGCTGTAGCCGCGTTGCTAAGGGAAAAAACTATACAAGACTTTTCCATAGCCTTTCATTAACCTAACAAGAAATAATTAGAACTAATTAAAACTTTAAGATAAATTGTTATGCCGACTCCTTATCGGTTTCATAAAAGATATCATTAAATGTGTTTTATTAAATTTGACATACTACACTAAAACAAAAACTTTATGTTTAATTTTATTTCTTATGTAGTCCCGCTTCTCGTAGCATCGTTAAAACGCACAGAAGTTTCCCAGTACACACGAAAACCTCCGTTGAACGGAAGCTTTCTCTTGGTCCCGAGCATTGGATTGTGTTAACTCCCTCATGAACGGACGCGAACACAAAAAAATGTTCAAACTGTTCTCTTTACCGGACGAAAATTAAAAAAAAATACTAACAAAACACTGAGGGATATCACAAAGGAAACAGTTCAAAAAATAAAGCGAGATAAGCATAAAAATATGCAACGTGAAGACCAGTTAATTGACGGTTGTACATTTAATCCAGAAGATGACTTACCACTAAACGATGGTACTTCTAGATATCCTCAGAAATAAAAATTTATTGGAATTAAATGATAATGAAAATCTTAATTATATTTTGTTTCTTGAAGATGAAAAAATTGAAAATCCAGTTGAAATACAAGAACTTTCCGAAGATTCTGATGTCAATGAGGCAGCTCAAAAGTTTTGCAGAAGATCACGAAGATCAACAATCTAAAGAGCTTCTTTTCAAATTATAAATTATATTTCTGGAAGTCATTTAATAAAAGAGGAGGGAAACAACATTATATGAATTTTTGCGCCATTAAAATTACATTTCATATGTACAGGGTGTCCCATTTTCGACAATTTTATAGGGTTTAAACATAAAATAATAAAATCAAAATTTGAAAATTTTCTCTTGCTTAAGAGATACGGGAAAATCAAAAAATTGACAATTTCAAAATTACCCCATGTTTTCTTAGTTAAAAGAGATACAGAAAAATGTATTATACAGAAGTTTCTTTATAATGATTGTTGAACAAGCCCGTTTTCAGAATAAGTATACGGGGTCCGGTAAAAAGTTATCTTACCTAACGTTATTTTTTTTTAAATGGAACACCCTATATATTTTAATCTAAAAAGATAGCATTTTAAATTATCTTTTCAAATATAACACACCATGGATGATATTGGTTTCCTAGCATTTCGGAATATGTCCTTAAATGGTTGCCGTCTTTCCAGATAGCGAATAAAGTATAAATTTTGCGCCATTTCTTCGTTTGTTCCACTTTCAATATAAACTGATATCATATCACATTTTTCAAAATGTCGGATAAGTCATTTTCACAAATGAATATGTAAAAATGAAATTGACGGTAAATGTTAATAACAACTAGAATGCCAATATAGTTGTTTCTATGAATTAGCTTTTGTTTCACGGTCTACTGTGGTTTAAACTGTTTAAACTAATAAAGTTTAAATAAATCGCCTAGGAAACCAATATCATCCATGGTGTGTTATATTTGAAAAGAGAATATAAAATGCTATCTTTTTAGATTAAAATATATAGGGTGTTCCATTTAAAAAAAGAAGTTTAGGTCAGATAACTTTTTTACTTGACCCCGTATACTTATTCTGAAAACGGCAGATTATTCAACAATCATTATAAAGAAACTTCTGTATAAAACATTTTTCTGTATCTCTTTTAACTAAGCAAATAGAGGGTAATTGTGAAATTGTCAAATTTTTGTTATTCCCACGCAAGCGAAAATTTTCAAATTTTGATTTTACCATTTTAAGTTGACCCAAAAAGAGCACCTGATACCTACATTAGTTTTTTGATAGCACTAACAATTACGGAGATACCCTATAAAAGTGTCGAAAATGGGACATTGTAGTATTTAAAGGTAACATATATTTTCAAAATCTCAAATTTGAGTTTTCATTAAAAAATAATATTTCTATTCGTTTTTCCTTTAAGCGGACAACCCTCTGGAACGGACACTTTCGGTCAGTCCCGTTGCTGTCCGCCCAGGGAGATTTCCCTGTACACATTTGAAGAGTCAAGCAAAATAAATATTGGCAAATATGGAACATATGTAAAGAGGAGACTAATAATCAAAGAATAATAGCCATCAGAAGGACATTAGAGAAAAAAAAACTTGTTTTGAAGGAAAAATCCTACTGTGGAACCAACACATTCATTTTTGACTTAATAAATTATTGTTTGAGCACGCCTATGGTATCACGCTTTCAAGCATGGTTTTTATACCTTTTTACCCCCTCGCTCTCCATACGGACACGTTCAGATACCGCTGGGCGGACAATACCCATTTTAGGGGATCAATTACCTAAAGTTTTGGACAAATTACACACAACAAACCCGAACAAACCCAAAAACGGGTATTTTGCCGCTTTTCGGATAAAACTAAAAAGCAACGAATTATTGATCCAAAAATAAAGTGGCGCATGCGTCACTAGCCCGGACTCTTAACAAATATACCTCAAGTCGTTCCAATTCTTGATGCAGAGGATTTCGGTTAAGGTTTTCTTTAGCATTGCTGTATAATTTTCGGCATTCTTGTTCCACACTTTCAGTTTCTTTCTCTTTAGTTTTTAATTCCCTTGCAATTATTTCTTCAAAATACTGGTGATTTATAAGTGACTGTATGGCGACTTCTTCACTGCTTTCAGAGCTGAAAAAATAATGACTTACTATACATCATTACTCCTGTTACACCAGGTGATTGTTTGGCGAGCGCTATGTTGTTATTTAAAATAAACAAAAAATGTTAATACAAAAATTGAAGGACGTCAATCTACCTACACTGAAAACTTACCCTAACAAGAGGGATAATTTTTTTTTAATAATACACTCCCTACATTTTATCGCATTTTTAAATTTCATGTATCAAACCAAGTAAAGGTGCTATAATGTTTTCTATCGATAATCGATATCATTTTTAAAGTATTAGTTTTCTACATGTTTGTTGTTTATCGAAGTATTAATGATATTTGATCAAAAAATTGGATTTTTTTTTTAAATTATGATTTTTGTCAACCCTGGAACCTAGATCCTAAAACAAGTTCATTTAACCATGTATTTGAAAATATGTGATAAGGGAGCTAGAGCCCCTTAAATGAGTCACTTTGAATATGGATTTTTCCCAAGCTCAATACAAAATTATGATAATTGGTAGGCCTTATCGTATAATCTCAAATATTCTTAAATAGACTAATTATAATAATAATAATAATCTCTTTTATTGTAACTTTTGCAGCCAATGGTAAAAATATCAGAATTTTAAGTTGAGGAAGTGAAGACTAGGAGTAAGTTTCCAAAAGCATTAATTTTCTTTAGCATTTTTATAACAACTGGAATTAAAAACATAAGTAGTTGAAAATATCTGTGGTATGAGTATGATTATCAAATTTAGCTAAAATTATACAAATGTTTATGTATTCCAGCTGTTTTAATGTACTATATATTGGCAAAATATCTTCTTTCCTTGAAATCGAAAAATGAATCCTTGCCTTGAAAGGTTAAAAGTGAGAAAGCAATGAGAAAGGCAACAAAGACACCTCTGAATATGTAATCAATTGAAGTAGCCGTTACTTTATGAAGATCCATTATAAAACTAGGTAAATAATACAACAATGTGTAGAAATCTTCACTGAATTTTATTGTACCATGACAATTGTTGACTTTGGTTTCTCCATTTGATAAAGGCACTGTGTGCCGAAACAATTGTCATGGTACAATAAAATTCAGTGAAGATTTCTACACATTGTTGTATTATTTACCTACCTCTGAATATATCGTTTTTGATCTATTATGGAAAACACAGAAGTTAAATAAATAGATATAAACCTAGTGTCTTCAATTATTTTCTGTAAATAAATTAAATGGTCAAATATGTAATACAGGAAGGGTTGTCTTCATTTGTTTTTGTCTCTCAAATTAAAATAACTTCAGCTTAAGTACCTATTGTAAATTAAAACTTTTGGAATAAATCTTAGCCCATTATAAAATTGACATTTATAAATTGGCTGTAACAAATTAATACCTGGTTCTGATAAATTCAAGTTGTATATTCTGTTCATGAATAAACTTGGTCCCTTCTGCAATTTTCTTCTTGTTCTTTTCTAAGTTCTTGATTTTATTCAAAACTTTTTCAAGATTATTTTTATAATCTGAAAATAAGAACTTAAAATAAATTTTCGTACATACCTAGTGCTTGTAGAAGCAGCACTAAGCCTTTTAGAAATATATAAAATACAGTATTCAGAGAAGTAAGTAGTTTATTATTTTTTACCTAAGTAATATAAAAATAATCTTCATGTGAAAATTTGGCACGTGACCTCTTGTGGAAACTTCCTACAAACCTTATGCTTCTAATGAACACATTGTACACCTGAATATTTTAAGGTTTAACACTCTACCTACTGTGATTGTTCATTTCAAAAAAATTAGTCTAAAGCCCCCACAGACATTGTAATTTTTCATCAGTTGCCACGATCATCGATCACCAATGAAAAATCACAGTCTGTGGGGGTTTAATAGTGAATGTCAGTTAATTTACCTCATAATGCTTGCCTTACATGTTTACACATGTTTGACAAGTTGCATTATTAGTTAAAAGTACAAACTTTACAGAAATCTTACTAGTTTTTTCCTTATAGCTGGATCAGAGAACAATAAATATGAAATCTAACATCTACTTTAAGTAGGAATATTTCAAAATACATTACAAAAATGATCAAAGGCATATAAAGTAGAGGAATCTTTAAGAAACGGACACTAGTCTCGAATAGCGATTTTCCACATTAATAACCCCCTATTCTGAGCTGTTGCTATAATATGTATGCTGGGGCTCATAGTCATAGTGAAAATAGAAAACTTACACTCAATCTTAATATCTGTTTGCCGTATTGCTTTATCCCTTTCTTCCACAATGGCACAAATACTCTTCATGTGATCGGCGGTAGTTTTTTCAGAATTTCCGGCCATTTCCACTTTCTCCAAAAACAAGAACCTTCCTTAAAGAATCGTTTTACTTTTGTGGCGTCGAAATTAAAATTAAACATGGCTTCCCGATGCTTATTATATTAACTTTAACAAACACGGCCAACTCGATAGAACGAAGAAAATTGATTTTGAAATGAAAAATTAAAAATGAAGCCGCTTTAAAGCCGGTAGCATGCCGGTCAAAATGCCGGTAGTAGTCAGTCGTAGGGATGTGCGGTACGATACCATGATACAATAACTAGTTATTGATGGAACGATACGATATTCTTGTGTACCGGTATTTTATTTACCGATTCTCGATATTTTGTACCGATATTTTACAGGACGATAGGGTCCGTTACCAGGGGTGTTAACGTCCTAGAAAAATTGATTTACTACATTGTTAGATTTGCTACGTCGCAAAGTACATGTAATAAATGTAATTATTGTTTTGATTGGCTGAAAGTGTAAAAAATACTGCGTAACCTGAATACTTTATTATGTATTAAAAATTTGATGTAGTAATAGAAAGTAGAAAATAGTAGTTTTTGGTTATTTTTGTTCTCTTACGCTTTACGATTTGATCTAAATAAAAATATTCTAAAAATGAATGGTGAAAATAATAAATTAATAAATGTAACAAAATACATAATAAGAGCATATAGCAAATTAGATTTACTACGATAATAAATTACGTAGTAAATATTACATTAATTACTTGATTGTCCGATACACAAAGATTTTACTAGTTAACTGTTTATGGTTTTTCCGATCAAAGCCTATCATATATGTACGTACCTATGTCCTTTTTGGCGCATCATTTCATGAACAATAATTTTAAAATAAAAATTATTGTGCATTAAACTATTTTCCAAGCCAGATCATGCTCAAAATATGTTAGATAATTTAATTTTGATTAAATTTATAGGTGTTGTGATATATAATATATATGATTATTTGTTAGGTTTGTGACAAATCTAATATAATATTCATTCATTGATATTTATTAATATTTTGTTCATCTTGCAAACTTACAACAAAATAATTTAAACACAAATCGTTTTTGTTATATATTTAAAATAAACCTGTTTCATATTTATTGTTTATATTTTTTGTAGTTAATAATTGGGTAATTAATTTGTTATACTAAAAACAAGTGGCACATAGAGGAAGTATATAGGCGAGGTGCCACTTCCTTGCCCAAATAGCACAAACACGTCTCTAAGACGTCTTAAAGATATTGGTGAAAGATGTTTGGGACGTTTTTAAAACATCGTTTTACGACATCTTAAAGACGTTCCCTTCCCGTCGTGTTTTCGGCATTATAGGCATTGGCGTAACTAGAATGATATTGTAGGGGGGGCCTGGCCCCTAGTCTAGTAGGATTTGAATGGCAAGTGTCACTATGACGTATGTATGGCTTCGAACTTCAGAAATTCTGGGGTGGGCACCAGACCAATTTGGCGTAACTAGAATGATATTGTAGGGGGGGCCTGGCCCCTAGTCTAGTAGGATTTGAATGGCAAGTGTCACTATGACGTATGTATGGCAAATTCTGGGGTGGGCACCAGACCAATCTGGGGTGGGCACGGCCCACCTGGCCCCCCCCCTAGTTACGCCTATGATTATAGGTATGGTATACAGGTTGTGAATTTCTCTGAGACTTAAAAAAATTGCAGTCTTGGCGATCTCACTATATTATCTTTATTTTTATTCATTCCATTTTTTGTTTACATGAGTATATTATTTGAACTGCTTTTTTCCCTATGGTTAGCCCATCGTAACCATGCCTGAATGGACACCTCAGTTTCCTTCTGGCTTGACACTATATTAGCTACCTCAGCAGACCATAAAAGTAAACGTTCACATTATTATAAATCGTACATTAGCTGGTACTGTTGTATAAACTGGGTTTATACAATAAAAACCACCGTAAATAATCAAAAAATTAAGAATAAAATATGGTAATCAACACGCGGTATTGATTTGGGTTTTGTTAAATAGAGGGAGAAATGATATTTCATAATAGGAAGGTATAAAGTCTCTTTGTATAAAATATTTTAAAGTCTGCATAGCAAGATAGATTTCATAGAGCCATAAATAAATAATTTTATGTAATAAAATATCTAAATATCTCGCCTTTCAAAGGGCCCAGAAATCTAGAACCGTTCACTCGCCCGTCCGTCCGCTCAGACCTAGTCTTAAAAATCGGGGCGTGGCCAAGCGCTGCTGCGGCACGTGGCGCGAAGGAAAAATTCGATGCATGTTAATAATGTTTCAATTACACAACAAAATACAAATTGGAGATAAGTAAATTTTTGATAATATAATAGGCAGTACTATTACCTACAGTTCGAGGTATGACTTATTATTTTAGGACTGACCATTAGTTAGAAAATCTCATTTTGAAAATTGTCGTCATCCTGAATTTTACGCAAAGAGCTGTAAGATTATTCTGACCAATTAGAAAGCTTTTGTGGTCTATAAATACCCAGGTGACGGAAATTAAGGGCAAGTTTAGTGAGAGCCCTCGACAAGTTAAGTTGTAAGATACAGGACACGGTTCCCTCTTGACAATTAACTGAAAAACGCTCCCTCGTTTTTAGGCTTCGGTCAGGAGACCCCCTAAAGCGACCCCGGAGTGGTGATACGGTGTTAGCTCTCTACTATTCTGAATTCCACTTTGTTTTGAAAGTAGCAACCATTTGCACAAAGGTTGTGAAATCGAAAGAAAGGCTAGTCCAAAAGTCGAATAACCTAATCTCCAATAAATTACGAAATTAGGGGACTTCGGCCAATGGTGAACAATTGTGAAAGTTTTTATTCAACCGCGTTTAGGGTGAACGCGCTTGCACGGCGTGTATTGTCAGTGGGGGAGGTATAAATGAGACTATCTGTTTACGAAGCTCGTTTGTAAGTAAGGCTGGTTTCTGTCGTCAGCCAAAAAGCTTAGACAACGAACAAAAATTAAATTTAGGGAATGAGAACTCGCTAAATGTAAATGACAACATGATTTTGAAAAATGAGATTTTGCACAAGGAGTTATTTAAACTCAAAATGGAAAACAAAAAATTATTAGAAGCGCAGACTTCGCATGTTGTTTGTTGTACTCGGTTCGACGTATATCGTGTGAAGTGTACGGTGGTATTTTACCATTTTTATTCAAGTTTCTTAACGAAATAAAAAGCAAGTTTGATATCATCATGTGCGAAAAGTTAAGTAGTATTTGATTGTGAAAACGTAACTCTAACAAACTGCTAAATAATCGAGGAATCCGTGAAAATTCGTTTTTTTCATGGTGTGTTAAAAATTGGCTTGAACCATAAAAAGATATATTTCTTATCAGTAAAGAGAGTCACATTTGATGGTTTTTATCTGCAAACGTTTTTTTTTTTGTGATTTGCTGGGATATCCTAAAATTGTGGCGCTAGAGTAAAAAAAATTTTGTTTATTTTTAATGACATGTGCATTCTGATGTTTTGACCGACTCGGGTATAGATCCTTGTAGGAGTCTGTTCCTGTTTCCACTGAACTGAATAGGTGGAAAGTGGCACCAGCGATGGGGGACAGCGATGAAGACGGAGAGGATGTTATATGTAGGATTTGTAAAGAAGAAGTGGGAGACCACCAACAGGGTCTATTTTGCGAGGGTAGATGTCAGGCATGGTACCATGCTACCTGTGTGGGAATTAGCAGTCTCCAATACAAAAAATGTGCAGGAGATATTCTAAAAATTCTTATATGGATGTGCCAACCATGCAGAAAGCAAATTAAGCAAATAATGATTAATGAATACAGAAATGAAAACAATTTTAAAAAACTTTTTGAAAAAGTTAACAGTGTGGAAGAAAAGTTTGCTAATATATCAGCCAATATTGAACAAAATCTGTCCAAACCTTCCTATGCCCAAGTAGTAGACCACAAAACCTTACCAGTTATAAAACAACTAAACCTACCTAATATTATAATAAAACCTAAACAGACACAAAATATAGACAAATCCAGACAGGACCTAGAGAAAATCAGGCCAGTGGAATTGGGGGTTAGAGTGAAAAGTAAAACGGAACTACCCAATGGTAAGATTCTATTAAAATTTCCATCGAAGAATGACATGGAGAAACTGAAGACATCTGCGACGGAGATATTGGGCAACAATTATGACATAGTTGAAACACCTATGAGAAATCCTAGGATAAAAATCCCAGGCATTCTAAAAACCTATAAAGAGCAAGAAATTGAAACAATTATAAAAACTCAGAATCCATTTGTTTCCCAAGAATATTTTAAGGTCACTTACGTAAAATCGTTCAGAGCAAAAAAATATAAGACTATATTCGCAGAGTGTTCACCCAAATTGTTCCATGTCTTAATGGACTGCAAGAGAATTTATATTGGTTGGGAAAGATTCCCTGTTTATGAGGACATAAGTGTATTGAAATGTTTTAAGTGTCAGCAGTTTAACCACAAAGCATCTGTCTGTCCAAATAAGCAAATATGCTCCCGATGTTCCAATGAGCATGAATCTAAGGATTGCCAGAGCAGAGCGGTCAAGTGCATCAACTGTGAATTATCAAATAATAAATATAGAACGCTATATGATGCAAATCATGAAGCAAATGATAGTGGATGTCCGAGTCATAAATATCATATAGACATAGCAAGATCAAGGATTAGTTATGGCTTCTGTGGATGATGTAGTTGAGGAGCTTTTGCTCAGCAATATTGAGCCTGTGATAGTTGATATTGATAATTATGAAAGTGCCATTGATATACAGAAAAAAGTTTTTAATATACTACACCTTAATATTAGAAGTATAAACCAAAATTTTGATGCTCTTCTAACCTTTTTAGAAACATATAACTGTAAGTACTGTGATGTTATTGTTCTGAGTGAATGTTGGCGAGTTGAAAGTACTGCAAATTTTAGTATACCTGGCTACAATAGTCACTGTAATTTTTCTAATTTTAACAAATGTGATGGTGTATTTGTATATGTTAGGGCAGAGATTGGTACAAATTTTACTGACTTTAAATTTGAATATTCTAGAGTAACAATGACTAGAATCTCATTTTCGATCAACGGTGAGTCATATGCGGTCAACGCCTTGTATAGACCACCTTCTACCGATGTAAATCTTTTCTTACATGACCTAAATACCTATTTTCTGAACAGTCTGCATGCACAGACAGAAATTTTTATAGGAGATCTGAACATAAACTTAGAGGAAGGCTCCATTGTCTCTACTGAATACATTGCCTTACTGAGTCAATATGGTTTTTGCTCATATATCAACCGAACTACTAGATTATGTAACAAAGCCCGAAGTTGCATTGATCATATATTTCTGAGAAGAAAATTGAAAACTAGTTTTCAAAATTGCCAGTCGTACATAATACAGTCATCGGTCACGGATCACTTTCCAGTTATGTTAAATATAAGCGGTGATAATGGGAGATCCATACAAACGGATGGAAAATGCGACAATAAAACCATCTCAAAGGTTAATTACACAAAACTTCTGGGCTATCTAGAATCTGAGAACTGGATGGAAATTTTGACAAATGATAATCCTGAGGCTGCTACCCAGAACTTTATTAGTACCTTACAGAATTATATCTCCCTGTCTACAAGTAGGAAACCGTTTATTGAGAGATCCAGAAAGCTGAAACCTTGGATCACCCTGGGTATAATTAACTCTATTAAGCATAGAGACAAGCTAAAAAAGAATCTGAATAAAGACTCCTGCCCGGCTCAGGAGCAGCGATACAAAAATTATAGGAATACCTTGAAAAGAATAATAAACACAACAAAAAATCAATATTATAGAGGTCTGATCAACATACACCACAACAACACAAGAAAGATATACCAAATAATAAAAACCGCAACAAATGAAGATACGGGTAAGAGTAAGAGAAACATTGATATACTGAATGATAATAACGCTCCATTCACCGATAACAAGGATATTGCAGAATACTGCAATGATTTTTTTGCCACAATAGGTCAAAAAATGTCAGAAAATATAATAAAGCCAGGTAAACCAAAGGTTATGAAGTTCAACAATTCAAAATCAATGTATCTTCACCCTGTTAATGAAAATGAAATCATTAAATACATTCACTCGTTAAAAAATGGTGGTGCCCCGGGGCAAGATTGTATTTCAGCTCAGTTAATTAAGAACACTCACAAATATTTATTAAAACCCTTAGTACACATAATCAATCTAATTTTTAACAGTGGCATAATTCCCAAGTATTTCAAATCCTCGATTGTAACCCCTATATTTAAGTCAGGTGATAGAAAACTCATCACAAATTATAGGCCAATAAGCGTTATAAACAATTTTAGTAAAATTCTCGAAAAAGCTTTAAAAGACAGACTTGTAAATTTTTTTGATACTAATAACATTCTGTCGTGCAAGCAATACGGATTTATGAAAAGTATGAGCACCAGCGATGCTTTGTATAAAATCGTGTCTGAAATAACCTGCAGTATGAATGAGGGTAAAAAAACAATGGCCATTTTCCTCGATCTTGCAAAGGCATTTGATACGGTGCCGCATGATGCCCTATTGAAAGTTCTTGCTAATTATGGCATTCGAGGTATTGTGCTTGGTGTGTTTGAATCTTATCTGAGGGACAGGCAACAGGTTGTTAAAGTTAATGACTCCATAAGCAACACCCGAACTATTTCTATGGGAATTCCCCAGGGAACGGTCCTGGGACCTATACTCTTCATCTCGTATATCAACCCACTGCTTAGAGAGATGGAAATGGGTGGAACAATGCTGTCCTACGCAGATGACACGGTTCTGGTGTTTAGTGGTGATTCCTGGGATGAGGTAAAAAGCACGGCGGAAGAGGGTCTGAGGCTAGTAAAGAATTGGCTTGACTCCTTTCAGCTATCACTTAATCTTAAAAAAACAAATTATATTGCCTTCTCACCAACAGAGAGGATTAGACCAGACTTCGATGAGTTACGCGTGGGTGGAAGTATGGTGCGGGGTGTCACCCATATGAAATACTTGGGAGTCATTATTGACTCCCATCTGAAGTGGAACAGCCATGTTGATAAAATTATACTAAGTTTAAAAGGACTTTTACATAAGTTCTACTTGCTACGAGAGTTTTTGAACAAGAGACTATTAATCTGTATTTACAAATCGCTTGTTGAATCTATACTTAGATACGGAGTGTTGGTCTGGGGTGGTGTGGGCAGGTCTACGTTGCATCCCTTACAGATTGTTCAGAATTACATTTTGAAGATCATATACAGAAAACCAAAACTCTATCATACCTCATTGCTATACTCTAAGGATGTACTGAATGTCAGATGTCTATATATTCTCACTGTTAGTAAATTCATGTTAAAAATCAATAGCCTGAACATAGCACATAATTTAAACACTAGAAATAAGCTGAAAGGAAACTTATCTCTGCCAACAAGTAAAACAACATTGAATTTGAAATCAATAGTTTACTTGGGTCCTAAGATATACAACTACTTGCCTGCAGACATTCGGCATATACATTCGAATAAAAAATTTAATAAAGACTGTTCTCAATTTATTTTTTGTAATTATGACAGGATATACACTGAATTGTTTTAGAATTGACGCAAGAATCTTGTGATTTATAACTTAATTGTGATGTTTGTTACCGGGCAACTGTATGCCTTGCTGTCTAAACTTTGTCACTACATTGCTTTTGTTTATTATTCTTCTGTTTTTCTTTTTTCTCTTTGTATATTCAAATGCAACATAACACATACGGGTACTTCAGTACCTAGGTGTTACTCAATGTAATGTTACTAAATTTTGATTTATTTAAATTGTATTAGAGGATAATGTTACAAATGTAAAAAAAAAAAAAAAAAAAAAAAAATTTGCTAAATAAAACTCATTGCAGTAACGAAAACACGCCACGGGACACTTACGCGGATATTCAAAGCCGTGAAAACACAGAAAAAGATAAATTTAAAATAAACACTGAATTATTAACTCAGCTCGAAATCGCGAAAACATTACAAACATTAGCACGCGGTATTGAGAACCAAACCCAATCTAAAAAGACCCCATTGCGCGTAAAATTCGCAGGGCTGGAACACGAAGACCCTATACAATTCATACATGATTTAAACAGTTGGTTCGACACGAATAAAATCGATGACGAAGACAAAATATATTACGCTATAGAAAGGTTAGAGGGAAACGCGAAGAAGTGGTTCGAACCCTATAGATGTTACGTAAAAACCTACACTGAGGAAAATGGTTACTGAAAATCGACTTGCCACAGCTAGAAATCGTAATAACATAGGGGACAGATGAGCACAGTTGCTGTGGTTACAAAAATAAAAATGCTGGTCCATCTGACTTATCACAAGTAGCATCCACATAAGTCGATTGAGCTTGTTGTCGTTACTAAACAATTTTGCTGCTGTTACTAAACAATTGTTTTGCCGTTACAATAAACGTTGTTACCGGTAGTATTACTTTTAACTGACGCAAGTAATATAAAAAAATAAATTGCTGTCATAAGTAGTGCGTTTATTTGTCACAACTAATTGTTGCTCCTGCTGTAGCAACATTCTCGACTTAGAAAATAAAGTTAAAGTTTGCGTTTTTAGGTAGTTTTTGCACTACTAACGTAATAAATAGGAACCTAATACTGGATAAAAAAAATTACGAAATTTTTGAAAAACTTCATTTATTCCTGAAAGCTTAATAACTTTAAATAATATATACATATATATAACAATGGATTATACAGGGTGTAAAATGAAATCTTGAAATTTGGGTTAGGAACATTATTTGCTCTACTAGTAACCAACTATAACAATATCTATCTTCAATAAATTGAAATTTAAAAAAATATCTGTAATCGTTCTCTCAATATTTTTAGTGCACCCTGGATAATCATATTATTATATTTTTAATGCTTAATACAGAACTTAACATATTATGAGATAAAAAAAAATCACTGGGAATACGACAGGCCTAATTATTACATAATAAATAATTACTGATAATATATACAATTGTGCAGTGGCGTATATAGGGAGCCCCCCCCCCCCCCCCCCCCCCTTTATACTCCACTGGTCATATGAACAAAAAATATTGTATAACATAAAAATGTGCAATGGAATTCTTTATCTCACTGATCCTTTTCTTGAAAATGAGCCGCGGGTCACTTTTCATCCTCATCAATTATTAGGGGAAACCTTTCATCGTCGATACCTTCTTCTATAATAGGTTTTTTTTTTTGGAGGTTATATTCGTTGGGAAAAATGACCTTGGGAAGGTCGTTCCATAAGGATGAAGTCCTCCAGATGAAAGAATTCTTAAATAATGAAGTTCGGGGAGTACTAAGCTTAACTACATATGGATGAGCGACAGTGGTTCGTCGTGTATTTCTGCTATTCGCCGCTCTGGGCGGAATTAAGAGGGCAAGGTCAGCCGAGCACTTTCCATGAAAATATCTGTAAAAGAGAGTAAGAGAGAGGTGTAAAAAAATAAAATAAATAAATAAATAATGGGACGTTGTCTCAAGCATTTATTACGTTCGAGTGCCTCAACGTATCTGTCTAATCCCCATTCTAGTAATGTTAATTTGTACGCCATTGCGAAATTTTAAATAAATCTAAAAATATAATAATAAAATACCCACCAATTCCTTGCTATTTTAAAAAACATATATTCACCATCCCAGGAAATGAAACAACTGGATAATATCAATTTGTGTTTGTGCATCAACTTTCAAGCGATTTCTGTGGTTTTAAAGAACTACGTAACTCGATCACTCACAACAACAGATACTCAAGATATTTACGAGTATGTAAAATTGCAAAAAGTTCCTATATTTAACAGAAAAGCATACAAATACTCACACCCATGCACACACGGTAGTATACTCGTATATAAAAACACGGTTGGCCATCTTAAAACATCGTTATTTTTTATTATATTTAGAATTTAGCTAGAGCAGTGCATTTTTAACATATTTTAGTACCCAATTGACTATTTTTTATATTTTTATATAAAAACTTACCTTAATTCTCCACAAAAGAAATCACAAAAGCGTCTTACTCTCTTTGCGACGAAAACCTATGAGTTACTAATTGATAAACGCGTTTCCCGCCAGCAGCACGACTATATCCCGACTAGTCCCGAAAATCTCCGAGCGACACATAGCTGCGATTTTTAGTTCTCGCTACTCGCTATTTTGCTGTCGCTACTACTCTTGGACTTGTGGCAAACCTGGTATATACTTGCAGTAAGTACAATAATATTAAGTTGGGTATTCAAGTAACTACAGCAACATAGTAAGTTGTGGTAATTGAATAATAATTTTCAGTTGCTACAGTAATAAGAATTAGTATTAATCATTAATAGGTGGTTTCAAATAAAAATATTAGTAACTATAAGTAATTCGGTTTAGTTATAGCAATTAAAATATAGCAACCATTGCAATCATTTGCTCTGTGGGTACTAAGAATTTTCAGCATAGAAATCGAGCTGGTCCAATTTTCTCAGTGTATTATGAACTTGCTCAAAAGCTTAGAGACAAGTTTGATAGCGTAGAAAACATGGTAGAGCTTCAAGTATCGCTTTTCGGTAAAAAACAAACTAACTCGGAAAATATCGAAGATTTTATCATAAGAAAGAGGGCATTATTCTCTAGAGTACAGCCTTTAGGGCATGAAAACGACTTTTTACAGCTTGTAGTAACGTTAGTTAAACCAGAGATCAGATCTAGATTAAGGGCGGCGCACCTACCGACACTTGAGCGTTTAGTTACCGTGGCTGGCTGTATTGAACGTGACCTGAAGGAAGAACACACGGTTCCTCAAAAGAACCTGGCATCCCTGGACAGAAATTCTGTAAATAATAATAACAGTAATTTTGGGCGAAACCCGCCACGAAATTTTAATTATCAACTTAGAGATGAACATAAAAAACAAAATACACCGCAGGTGATCGTTAAAGCAATAGAAGACGCGCCACCCCCAAAAAAGAATTTCAAAAACTTTAGGCCTTGTAGGCATTGTCAGGGCAATCATATGGACTACGACTGTCCTAAACCTTCTGAAAATAAAAAATTTAACCAAATAGGTTTATCAGATGACCCTGATAATGAACAAACCGCGTCTTCCAGTACAAAACCTGAGATAAAAACGGTTAATGACGATAAACATAAACTTAAACTAATCAACAAAAAGTTTGAGTCAAAAAACTTGCACAGGACCGACAGGGCGGAACAATAAATAAAACTAAAAATCTTGTCGGTCAAATAAATAAAAAAATATTTTCATTAAATAATGACTCGCCTCTGACCCCCACAATACGCGGATATTATAACGGGTTAGAATACAACATGTTATTCGATACGGGGGCGGCATACAATTTAATATCTTCATACATCGCACCCGAGAAATTAGGTCCCGCCACGATCCCGTCAATGCAGTTAGCATGTGTTGACAGGAATGCTCAAGTCCTTGGGTCGTGCGTTGTTTCAATTAATATTAAAGGTGTTGATTACAATGTTTTTTGTTGGGTCCTGAAAAATCTGGACACCCCAATAATTCTTGGTTCTCCATTTCTGACTAAAGAGCGCGTAGTTTTAGACTATAGCCGACAGTGCCTTTATATAGGCCGTGAAAAACGACAGACCGTCTTTTGGGCGAGAGAAACTTTTATACCGGAAGGTCAAATAATTTTACCGGTTGCCAAGGCTGACACCCCAAAAGAAATAATGAACCTTGTTCAAGAATTCAAAGAGTTATTCCAAATAGGACCAGTACAACCAACTACCAGAGACACCCAACACATTATAAATATTACAAGCAATAAAATCATACATGAAAGGTGCTTTCCTATGAACCCTAGAAAAAAGAAACTTTTGTATGATATAGTAGAAGATCTACTTAACACAGGCGTTATATCACCTTCCACCTCTGCGTACAGCACATCCCCTATCATAGACGAGAAGCCGGATAAGAAGCCTCGGCTATGTATGAATTTCCAGAGCATCAACGCTATGACCACTGATGAATCCGCGGTGTTGCCACGCATACAAGATGCCCTAAAAGACCTCACGCAGGCAAAGTATTTTACGACTTTAGATCTAAAATCTGGCTACTGGCAGATCCCTATGGATCCTGCATCCAAAAAGTATACAGCCTTTTCGACGCCGGACGGAGCCAGTTATGAGTACAATGTTATGCCGTTTGGGCTCAAAAATGCGCCTGGATCCTTCCAGAAATTAATGACCGCAGAAGTACTGGTTGGTTTCATCCAACAATTCGTGATAGTATATCTGGATGATATTGTTATTTATAGCGACAATTTAGAAGAACATTATGAGCACGTCAGACTCGTGTTTGAGAGACTGGCTATGCATAATTTGAAAATCGCAGGAGAAAAATGTCAGTTAGCGACAACAGATATAGAATATCTGGGCTATCATATAAAGGGAGAGGAAACGGTACCCCTCAGCAAACACAAGATACAAATAAAAAATTTTACGATGCCTCAAAATAAAAAACAAGTCCAATCGTTTTTAGGCATCTGCAATTGGCTACGAGAATACATACCCAGACTTGCTGAGCTGACAGCTCCCTTATCTGACTTGTTGAAAAAAGATTCAAAATTCAAATTAACAGAAAAACAATTCGAAGCCTTTGAAAACACCAAAATTGCAGTTGAAAATAGCACACCTCTCCATAGACCGGATTACAGTAAAAAATTCATTCTACAAACTGATTCAAGCGGCATTGGCATGGCTGCTTTATTATATCAACAACAGGGTGAAGAAAAACATATAATCGCCCATGCCAGTGCCAAATTTTCCAAAACTACACAAAAGTACCACATAAACGAGCAAGAGTGTTTAGCCATAGTCTGGGCTATAAAGATGTTTAGAGGGTACTTAGAGGACAAACCGTTTACTGTACGTACCGACAGTAAGGCGTTAACGTGGCTTGCGAAGTTTAAGGATCATAGATCCAAACTAATGCGATGGGCACTCCTATTACAGGAATCTTTTGAGGTGGAACACATTCCAGGCAGGGAAAATCAATTGTGTGATTATCTAAGCCGAAATCCGGCCCTGTGCCCGTATGAGGAATTCACTGATGAAGATAGAATGTTAGCGCCTGCAAATATAAATATTATAAATAAAGACAAATTGCTGGATCAAATTCAGAAGGTACAGCAATCCACAGAACATATGAGACGTGCAGTACGGATGTTAGAGAATTTAGAAACAGAGATGAACTTAGGCAAAGTGCCAACAACCAAACAGGAAAAAAGACTATATAAAACATTATGTTTCAAAAATGGATTGCTATGCAAAATTTCACCAGAAGGTGAAAGGATTATTGTACCACGTAAATTACAAGACAGGGTAATTTACTTATACCACGACGACGAAAATGCGGCACACCCAGGTATAGACGAGACGTATAATAAGATCAGGAAACTATTTTATTGGGGTTACCAGAAAAACAGTATCGCGGATTATATAAGAAAGTGCAAAATTTGCGGCGTTTGCAAAACGCAACAAAAACAGGAGACGGCTCCTTTACGCGCGAATAATCCCAAATATCCTTTTCAGGTGATCTCGATGGATATTTTAGGTCCGTATACACCGGCGGCAGATAAAACCGACGCGAAGTATATTTTAGTGTGCGAGGATATTTTTTCCAAGTGGATTGAAGCAAAAGCGTTAAAGAACGTCTACACTAAAGACGTGACACTATTTTTACAGAATGAAATAATTGCGAGATATGGCAACCCAGAAATTTTGATTACTGATAACGGGGGAGCCTTTAAAGGTAATATTTTAAAGAAATTCTGTGAGAACCAAAATATTACTCAGCAATTCACTGCTATTCATCACCAACAAGCTAACCCTGTAGAGAGGCGAATACAGGAGTTAAAGAAAGTCTTAAGAGTCTTGACTTATAAAAAGCGTGCTAATTCCTGGGAGGAATATTTGCCTAGGGCACTTCAAACACTAAGAAGCAGAATATGTAGGGCAACGGGACAGTCCCCTGCTGCTATAATCCTTGGGTATGAGCTGCCCCCTCCTGGTGAATGGACAGAGAAATGGCCACTTGTACGTGAAAATTTAACAAAAGAAGAGAGACAAAAGAAAAACAAAGCTATCACAAGAAAACAAAATAAATACATAAATAATGAAATAAATAATGAGTCGGAACCAAAAGTAGAACTCGACGTCGGAGATATGGTAAATATACGTGCATGGCAAAAGAACAAGGGTCCTTTTTCTCCAGCATGGAATGGAAGCCATGAAATAGTTAAGAAAATCAATGACGTCGTTTATGAAGTTTTAGTAAATGACAAACAAGTCCCTGTACATATTAACGACATGAGACTAGAACCAACAGGGAATATTGTAAATTTCGATTCAGATTACGAAAATACGGAGGACGAACTATCAGAACCCGAATTCCCTGATGAGTACCAAAGATGCGAAACCGTATCAAATTATTCCGACGAAGACAGTTTCGCAGGGCTAATAACACAAAATAATCAACCGGTAAATTTACAAAATAATATCCCTGAGATCACAATAGAGGAACAAGACGTTATACCAGAACATCTCGAGAATTTATTAAATGATTATGAGGGGAATATTTCACAAGTAACCGAAATCCCGTTATACAGTAGGTATTTTTATAATTCCGCTTATCACAATAAATAAACGGATAAAAGCGCTACGAAAAGAATATTTGGGATTTTCGCATTTAAAGAGAGGGGGGTGTTGTATAAACTGGGTTTATACAATAAAAACCACCGTAAATAATCAAAAAATTAAGAATAAAATATGGTAATCAACACGCAGTATTGATTTGGGTTTTGTTAAATAGAGGGAGAAATGATATTTCATAATAGGAAGGTATAAAGTCTCTTTGTATAAAATATTTTAAAGTCTGCATAGCAAGATAGATTTCATAGAGCCATAAATAAATAATTTTATGTAATAAAATATCTAAATATCTCGCCTTTCAAAGGGCCCAGAAATCTAGAACCGTTCACTCGTCCGTCCGTCCGCTCAGACCTAGTCTTAAAAATCGGGGCGTGGCCAAGCGCTGCTGCGGCACGTGGCGCGAAGGAAAAATTCGATGCATGTTAATAATGTTTCAATTACACAACAAAATACAAATTGGAGATAAGTAAATTTTTGATAATATAATAGGCAGTACTATTACCTACAGTTCGAGGTATGACTTATTATTTTAGGACTGACCATTAGTTAGAAAATCTCATTTTGAAAATTGTCGTCATCCTGAATTTTACGCAAAGAGCTGTAAGATTATTCTGACCAATTAGAAAGCTTTTGCGGTCTATAAATACCCAGGTGACGGAAATTAAGGGCAAGTTTAGTGAGAGCCCTCGACAAGTTAAGTTGTAAGATACAGGACACGGTTCCCTCTTGACAATTAACTGAAAAACGCTCCCTCGTTTTTAGGCTTCGGTCAGGAGACCCCCTAAAGCGACCCCGGAGTGGTGATACGGTGTTAGCTCTCTACTATTCTGAATTCCACTTTGTTTTGAAAGTAGCAACCATTTGCACAAAGGTTGTGAAATCGAAAGAAAGGCTAGTCCAAAAGTCGAATAACCTAATCTCCAATAAATTACGAAATTAGGGGACTTCGGCCAATGGTGAACAATTGTGAAAGTTTTTATTCAACCGCGTTTAGGGTGAACGCGCTTGCACGGCGTGTATTGTCAGTGGGGGAGGTATAAATGAGACTATCTGTTTACGAAGCTCGTTTGTAAGTAAGGCTGGTTTCTGTCGTCAGCCAAAAAGCTTAGACAGTTAAAAGAAATTCGTGCCCCCTGACAAACCGCCATAGTTTATAACCGCAGATAGCCGAAAACTATAGATATTGTTCAAGTTCAAATCTATAGTGAGTAACTATATAGAACTTTATTTAACAAAAACTTTGACCTTTAAGATTCTTTCGGGAGTTTATAAAACTTTGTGTGTCAGTAGTAACAACTATTCAAGTAATACTTTTGGACATATTTTGATGATTCTGATATGACTTATGCATCCTTAAGGGACGTATATATTTCTGCCGTCCATAGAAATTGTCTAGTGATTGTTTCTTGGACTATTTAGTATGATAGGACTTACGAAGTGTCCGCAAGGGACATTATCCTTTTATTGATGACTTTTTATGATTTGTGAATTCTTGGAAGAAGTATGTAATTTTTGCGGTTCATAGAAATTGTCTAGTGATTGTTTCTTGGGCTATTTAGTATGATAGGACTTACGAAGTGTCCGCAAGGGACATTATCCTTTTATTGATGACTTTTTATGATTTGTGAATTCTTGGAAGAAGTATGTACTTTTTGCGGTTCATAGAAATTGTCTAGTGATGGTTTCTTGGACAATTTATTCGAATTTTTTTTGTGTTCCGCAGGAACAAGATTTGTTGTGAAACAAAAGAAAATTTTGTTTTTGTGAATTTATTATAGACGACAGCGTCGATAAAATTATTTATGAAAATTTTGGGGATCTGTATTAAAGTTATAAGCTTTACTTATAAAAGATTTTGTAATGATTAGACATAAGTAAATTTAAGAAATCTTTTGTAATTCGGATCCGAAAAACTCCAACTACCCCGATTTGTAAATAAAACTTAAAGGCAGGCCGTAGAAATATTTTTGCGGTTTTCTTTTAAATAAGTAAAAAAAGAAATTGTGAGAGAAATAAGAAGTTTTTTAAATAAAAGCTACAGGGAGTAGTTTCAAAATAAAAGGCCATTACCTATTCAAATAAATTTTAATGTTTTAAAAGATTTATTTTTATATTATCACCCGTTGTGATAATAAAAGAATTTATTTAATTTCAATAAATAAATTTAAAAGTCAACTAATCTTTAAAAATGTCTGACTCCTCAAGTCATAGTCAAGTTGAGGCGTCAGATCTGACAAGTCTGGCGGGTGGCAAGGTGGGTCCTCACAGGCCCCCTTCAGGGGCCGTGCTTGATAGCTTGTTTGACGAAATTATTGCCAGTCCTAATTATATGTGGGACAAGGTAAATAACTCTGATACTTTAAGAAAGTCAAACAGCCCCATCATGACAGTATTAGCTCAGGTGGGGAATCCAGCATTATCTTCAACGCAAAAAGGCCTCTCCCGTCTAAAAAACTTTTTATGAATAGTCAAAACCCAGAAGTTGTAGGCATAGTTAGGGGATATAATCTTATTGACTTAGGCAATAGTGATCACTTAGATTCTAATTTTGATCTAGGCGACGCGACAATGGATTTCCGCCATCCCCCAAACAACATGCATTTACAAAAGTACATCCCAAATAAAATCCTTAATTCTCACTTCATAGAAATGATTAATATAAAAACCATTATTTATTACACTTTTTCTGATTGTGTTGGTCAGGAATGCTAACTTCTACCATTACTTCTTCGTCAGAGGACACACCGAGGGGGACATAACAACCTCCTCGAAGGCTGCTGAGCCCTCTTAGCCCGCATATAATATTTATGGATGTCCCTTACACTAATGTTTACTATAGCAAGTGTAGTAATTAATAAAAATTAACTTACCTGTATCTTCGTCAAACAGAATTATAAGCGCCAAAGGAAATATAATAAACTCAATTCACAATCACAAGAGTAGTTTAGAAATCTTGCCGAAAGCCAATTCGCTATTGACGTTTACGCCATTTTAATGGATAAACACCGCGCCGTAATCCAGCATTGTCACATTTACTTATAGTTCTTTATCGAAATAAAGATCGGTGTACTGCTGTTATTTGTATATTTTTTACTTCCAAATAAATAATATTTTATTTTTTAGAGAATTGATATAAACAAAAAATGTATTTCCCTTATATAAATATAACCACCTCTAGTTAGTACATCTGGCAATACAGGTTCTTGTTGCGGAATGCATAATAAATGTTTTACGAAACCCTTTTTATACTTATTGCAAGACAGGGCAATAATGTAGAAAAAATTACAAAACGATGGCCTCGCAAAAACACAAATTATATTAAATTTAATGTTTCGTAATTAAGGTTATATTTTTTATGAAAAACATATAGGTTCTATCGTCGTCCACTTTTTGACATATTAAAGACGTCTAAACCAAGACGTCTTAAATACGCGGATGTAGTGACATCTTTAAAATATATTTTTAACGCCCAATGCACGCCGAAGACGTTCAGGCTAAAGATAGGCATAATATGGACGTCTTTAAGACGTAATGTGCTATCTGGGTGCCTAAGAAGTAAATTATGTTGACGCGTAACGATAGTCTGATAAGAATATTTTTGCTTTATAGTGTGTTATTTAATTATTTAACTATCAGTGTTTACTTAATTATTAATTTTTTTTTCGTGGACAATTATTGGCTTGGGAAATTGGACTAGTTTGGATTTTCCTTCATATTTTCGCCCAATAGCGGCCATTGACTAAAAATTGTTAGTCGCTTTTCAGAAATTATCTCCAAAGCAATTTCAAATAATATTTTTGATATCCTATATCATTTATATAAAACAATGAACCGGTACTTTACTTAGGGTGGATATTATAAAAATCTCAAAAGTTAAATTTGATTTTAACGGTCAAGTTAACTTAATTCCCTATAAAAAAATGATGGTTTTATAAAATCTTCAAAAGAATTAAAAAAGGAAGAATTTTTAACAACCTAACCTCAAGTATTTCATCATTCTTTATCTTAGACAAGCGTTTACCGTGTTGATTTTTTTACGCTTTGCAGTCATGGTCAATTTTTCAGATGATAAAATTATTATTCTTCTATCCAGCGTGGAATTATAGGTTATGTCAACAAAAGCCTTCAAAAACCGCATCGCACCGCACCGCATCTCTCTGCAGTTAACTTGAGGTTTAACTTTAATTGATACCCGTTCCACCCAATAAAGTTGACATGTCTGTCAACTTAACTCCAACCTGTGGCATCAAACCACAAGTTAGTTAGCCTTCGTTCATCTGTCAATAAAGCTTTATAATACCCACCCTTAACGATATTGTAACAGACCGGTACGTCCAAATCGAAACATATCGATCCACAAATACCGGTACTTTTTGGAGTATCGCACATCCCTAGTATCAGTACGGAACACACAACACAACACCAGCCGACAACCCATGTCAAGACCATAGACGCCGCTGTCGACGGCACAGAGAGTGCACGGAGTACACTGAATCGCGGCTCACGCTCGAGATAAAGTAATGCACACTGGCACAGAGAAGTTACTCTTACAAGTTCTGGCGGTTGGTCACATTCTTGCCAATAAAAATTACCGAGACAAGAATTCTGATTTAAGTCGAGTGTTGACTGGGGCCAAAGCATGTTCGTTTCAAATAAACATGTCCATACTGCCGAAGAGACGATAGTCTACATTTTTGTAAAATGCTAAAAACCCACCGTGTCACAAAATTTTTATGAAATTATATTTTTTTATTTCATCATAATCAACTTTGTAGATGTAGGAACTACGTTACGAGCTTCTCCTCAAATACTACCCGAATGGCAGCGTCTCGGCAATAATCGACAGCACTATATATCGTTTTAGTTGGAGTACCATGGAAGCTATATACCGGCAAATTTCCATAATATGGATAATGTAGCATAAGACAAAGGGTGGGTGTAGTTGTATTTTCGCACGATTATAGTCGAGGAGGAAGGAAGAGCTGTGTATGCTTCAGTGCCTGATTACCGCATAGGGGCGCATACGAGGTCGATTCCTGCGGTTACAGCAACGCGGGGCGTCGAAATCAATAGTGCAAAGAAAAACAATACTTATTTTAAAGTCTGCAAACGTCATTTTTAACTTAAAAACTTAAATATGTCAAGCACGTTTAAAATTATAGGTATAAGACATATGATAATATTAAATCTGCCTAGCTTGCGTACAATCCAAAAATGTAATAATATATAGAGGGTATTCCATTCAAAATAAGCAAGTTGATTCCAACTTCCGTTTTAACCGGAAGTGCCACTATATTGAAAATATTTTAGCCGAGTTGTCCAAATCAACATACATTTTTGATCATTTGCTTGATTTTCTCCAATATTCTCATATTTGAAATTTAATATCTTCGCTTGTACTGGATCGGATTAATATCGGACTTCTTTTATTTGATACTTTGTTACGTTGGCTTTAGAAGTGTAAAAAATTGTCAGTGTGAACAAATGAAAATAGCGTTTGTTTACATAGTTTTAACATGCTCTTAATCCATCTAAAATTGATTTTAAAAAATACCATTTTGTGTTCTTTGTTGTCTTATCTACAAAACCCATTTTACGAAAAAGTGGTATCTCTTGTAGTTCGGAAGTTATGAAATATTTTCAATCGCAAGTCCCTCAAAGCGTAGCGAATTGCACTGTGCACTGTGAATCATTAATATTTCCATCCTTTGCGTCGTTCGAAAGCGTAGTTCTGCTACTTTTCGACACGTCGCACGCTTGGTGACTTGCGATCAAATATATTTAATTACTTCCGAACAAAAAGAGATATCACACATTCGTAAAATGGGTTTGTAGATAAATTAATTTAAGATGGATTAAGAGCATGTTAAAACTATTTAAACAATTAAATTGTTATTATTTTTCACTTGTTCACAATTACAATTTTTATTAATACACTTCGAAAGCTAACGTAACAAAGTGGAAAATAAAAAGACCGATATTGATCCGATCAGTAGAACTGGAGATACTAAATTTCAAATATGAGAAAATCCAGCAAATTATCAAAAATGTATGTGTGGATATTTTCGAAAATAATTTTTTCAACAAAATCCTGAAATAAGTGTCAACTAATTTTATATATATTATATAGTACCTATGTATGTTGTAAAAAAAGTTTTGGGAAGATTCTAAAATGTCAAGGTTGCGGTTCTCGGTGGAACACCCTGAATACCAAATGTGTATGTTGTGGGTAGATCTAATATAAGGAACCAGTTATACCGTTTAGAGTTAACTATTGCCTTCACACAATACAACGAGATCGTATATAGGGGAACATGGGGGCCGGGCCGGATTTAGGAGAAGGCGAAGCAGGCGGTTGCCTGCTCGTAAAATCTTTGAGAGGCGCCAAATGACCAAGTAGATGAACCTAGGGCGCCAAATGCTTGTGCCTAGGGCACCGTATGATGGCGCAAAAGATTGTAAGACCTAGACTATGAAAGGTAGCGAACAGGAATCATAGCTCGGGTGTAGGGGGCACGTCTCGTTTTTAAGGCAAGCATACCTCCCACTGCCGCTTTTTTCACCGTATGCCTGAACGACGAAAACGTAGGCGTACAAAAACGAATTCTTGAACTCAATCCACGAGCGTTTTTCGTTCCATGCAGCAACCATTCTCTCAACCTGGTAGTCAACGATGGAGCCAAGTCATGTTTTTATGCTTTGAACTTCTTCAGTATCGTGCAAGAAATTTTCAACTTTTTTTCTGCCTCGACCTACCACTTATCCTCAAAAATCACATAACTTCTTTGTCAGTAAAACCTCTGAGTACAACGCGCTGGGAAAGTCGAATTGATGCAGTCACTCCCCTCAGATTTAATGTTGGAGAGGTCTATGATGCTTTGTTTGAGGCAAGCGAGGATCAAAAGCAGGGTGCGTTTCCAAGAAATACTGCTAAGGGGATTGCGAAAAATCTGAAAAGTTTCAAATTCTTGTGCTGCTTAGTGGTCTGGCATTTAATTTTGTCCAAAATAAACCTCGTGAGTAAACATCTCCAAGAAATATCTAACAGTTTAGAAACTGCTATGGAATTGATTGACAGTGCAAAAACTTTACTGAAAAGCATGAGAACAGAAGAAAGCTTAAATTCTGCAATAATGGATGCCAAAGAACTTGCGGAAATTCTTGATGCAAATCCTGATTTTGAACGAGAAACACGCATTCGCCCAAGGAAGATGAAGAAGCTATTTGATTACGAGCAGCAAGATGAACCAGTTCCATCGGGAATAGTATCTTTTAAAGTGACTTTCTACTATACAGTACTGGATGTAGCTATTGCGTCGTTTAATTAGAGATTCCAGCAAATGAAGAGGCATAGTGAGAATTTCAGCTTTTTATATGACATTCACGGGATAGCACACCTATCTAAAATCACTCTTGAACAACCACAACTCGAGAAAAACTGCTTGAACTTACAGAAGATTCTCGCGCATGGGGAAGAATGTGACATCGATGGACAATAAATACATCAAGAACTTATTATCCTTTCGCAAATGATTCCGTCTGAAACCACTCCAGTCAATGCATTGAATTACATCACAAAAAAACAAATTAATCAATACTTTTTCAAACGTTTTTGTATCTTTGCGAATTTTGTTAACTTTGCCAATTAGCGTAGAAGGTTTTCCAAAGTAAAATTGATCAAAAACTATTTAAGATCGTCTATTTCTCAAGAACGATTAAGTGATTTGGCTACCATTTCAATAGAAAAAAAAAATCCTTGGAACACTGGACATTGCGATGACATTGAAAAATTTCGCCCTTATGAAGGCAAGAAAAGTAAATTTGTAGAATATTTTGTTCTTATTCAAATGCCTCGATTATACAAAAGAAAAACCACGCGTCAACAGTCGGCCCATTGAGGCTCATATTTATGTAAATATGATCAAACCCCATTCCACCCCCTACAGGTGGCAGAGCAGAGCAGTCACGGGCTTCAATTTCATAGCTGCAGGGACATTAATTGTTTTTTTCTTCAGTTTTGCACATCAGAAGCAAATTATTTTGACCATCCAGATTTAACAGCAAGCATAAACGGGAACTACTATAAAGAACCTATTCAAAAGAATATTAGGTTCGTTCCAACCACCCTAAAAATCGTACAATGTACGGTCACGCACATGCGTAGTAGTCGAAAGGCGTTCCAACCGACACAAAACGGTGTAGCTGGCGATCTCTTTGGTGTTCCAACCAAATTGTGATCGTTCGCAAACCAGTTCCTGAACGGAAAAAACGATACATGGCCAAGACCAGGAACCGCCTGTACTGACTTGCGCCCTAAGAATTTTATCCGTTGTTTTTGTATTCCTGGCAATCATGCAGTTCTTTTAGCCTTGTTTTGTAGGAGTTGTTGCTTAATATTTTGATTATTTAATTTATTCTTATTAAATTTGTATAATCCGGTTCCCAAACCTACAAGATATTCTTAACATTAAACGTTATTCTCTTTCATGATTATTAAATACAACAAAACGGAACGAAAAAAGATAATACTCAGCTTAGACGAAGAAATCAAAACAACAAAAGTAGGATTGTGATTTATGAATGTTATGATAATTAACTAATTACTAAACTTCTTTCCTAGAATCAGAAAGGCGATCAGCTGAGATTTTTACACAGAATGGTCACAAAAACGTACCAACCTTGCCTCCCTTGTGCATCGGCAACAAACAGTGCAAAATTAACGCCTGCGCACAAAATCGATTCCAACAGTTTCGTGACGGTTCTAGAACGATACAATAATAGGGTGTTGGAACAAACCTATTAGACTGCGAGTGAGATGGAAAATTTTTGCCACGCCTAAATATCCATTTATTTCACAACATTCCTAACAAAAACACTTCAAAAAAAGCGGCACTCGTCATCGTTTCCTTTATTAATTCGTTTTACTAATTAATATCGCTTTATTTACTTTAATAGACGTGCTTTGAAATTGCAAACAATGGCCTGAGTACGGGCTCTTGAGAAATTATCCTGATGTGCTACAGATAAGTGATGGGTGGGAAATATAAATATATTACCTATTTAAGTACTAGTACTCGACTTAAGTATGAGTTCTATTAAAAGATTTACAGAAAATAAGAATTATAACTGAAAAGAAAGAGGGTTTACGTCATATTAAGTACAAAAATAAATTTTTATTTTATAATAAAATACACTGAATAAGAAAATTATACTTTATCTGATGTAGGTATATTCATTAGTGTTAATGCTAAGTCGTCAACTATTCATTTTTACAGCGATTTAAAATTCGAATGGATATAGGGGGCGTGGTCACTATCCGAAATTTTTCCTGCGCTACACCCATTTCTCTACTTCAAGTACACATTTAACCATCACATGCCTGAACAGTCTCAAATGATACTTTAACATTCTATTTCAGCCCCTTCCAAAAGTGTTGGTAACAGCTTCATGAGCTATAAGTACACCCAGCTGATAGCCAATGCCATCTCAAATATACGCTTATCAATCAAAGCAAGCATGACACTTCTTAACGGAGCAACATATTTGTACTAGCTTTTTACCTGTTATTAAAGTTCATTTTTGCAGCGCTACGTATACCTACATGTTTCGTATTTTGCCCCCTTTAGACAAGATTCTGAATCTGCTCGTCCATTTTTAGCTATTTAAAAGGCTATTTTCTAATTGCTGATAACAATGCAGCGTATTTAATCCTACCTACATTACGCAATAAGAGTTGTAAATGCATATTACGCACGGAGCCGCGTAGAGAACGATTGAGTATTCCGTGAGGGCGTAATTGCATTAGTTTCTTTTGAAGTTAATTATACAGGGTGTTATGGAATTGACTTATTATATTTAAATGGGTGACTCCTGAGATGAAACCAAATTGATAAATGGCGCCTTGAATTAATAAGCAAAATTTACACTTTATGTGAAATCTGAGAATTCACGTGGCCGATACTGGCAACGTGCACAATCAATAATTTGTTGGCGTAGGCCAAGTCGCAAAAGAGGTCAGCGCCTGTTAGGTGGTGTTGTCATATTGCCACACAAAAAATTGTAAACTCTAATAAACAGGAAGGGCCCCCGCTAGCATATGTGCAAAGTGTGCAATACACGGGCGCCATTCTTTAGGGGCGCCAAAACCCAGGGTCAAAAATTGCAAAAATTTCCAAAAAAAAAACAAACAAAAAACAAAAATTAATTTTAAAATAAAAGTTGAGAAATTAAATAGGATTAGGTATAAAAACACACGAAATTTTATTAGTATATCATCCAGTTACTGCCGATTCCGATGTGATGTGATTTTTAGTTTTGGGTTATTTTCTAGTATTTATAAACAACGTGTTTGTACCCTATTAGTTAAGTAAATGCTTTAAAATCGGTGTGAACAAGAATTTATTTTAATTTATTTTGTTATGATTTTATTTTGTTTGTTTCATTTTGATATTTTAGTCTACAAATAAATATGATTCTATATTTCAGTTTTTTGCTTTATTTCGAGCACCTACCTACCTACCTACCTACCTTCAAAAAAATAAATAAAAAAACATGATCCAAAATGCCTTAAGGGGCGCCAAAATCCTTTTTTGCACACAGGCGCCAGTAACCCTTACGGGGCCCTGCAAACCGGCGGTCAATTTTTGCAAGCAAGACGTGTTCGACCCGCATTGTCAGCTTTTCAAACTCTTTAGAAAAAAAAGTACAATTTTATTATTCATGCTTCAAGCCTTGTAAGAGTATTATTTAAAAGATTCGTATAAACATGTGAGAATTTTCGCTCTACCCGGCATACACCCTCGATGGACTGCACCGTACTGGCGTACGTGCGTACATAGCGATTGATCAACGATCTCGTTCGGCCAAATTAATATTAATTTATATTCATTGAATATTATTTATCGTATAAAGTCGACCCTCCCTAATATTTTATTGTACCGTCAAACCAAACTGTTATAGGCTTCCGATCCGGCAGGCACGCTGGTCGAGGTTGATGACGATTATGACGAGAAATGCTCGCATATGCGAATAAATGATTTTTTTTTTTGGACAGCCGAGGAGAATCTGCTTACAGACACCTTACAGACGTTACCACGTAAGAGGGCCATGGAAGTGACGTCACTCCATGCCTATTTCGCCGCTAAGACTTACGTTTTCAATGTATGTCAAACATCCCTATGTGTCAATATCAGACTAACGTAGTTATATCTGCAAGCCATAAAGTGGGTGTGTTTAATGAAAGCGATTTGGTCCTGCCCATATTTGTCTCACTTTACCGAATCGGAGAAGGTTGATGCAGACAGAGACAGAAATAAAATGCGAACAAGACGAGTTGTTAAATAATTTTACAAGTCAATTTCCTTCGTCTGGCATGGAATATAATCAAACCACATATGAAATGATATGTAAAGTGAATGAAAATTGCGAAAGCGAAGCGTCCTTAAATTCTAAAATAATTTTTAATTTTCTAAATTTTTCCCGAGAAACGTCGTTTCCTTTTTGTTGCAGGTAAGTAGTTTGTAATTGAAATATTTATTTACTCATCTTTACTGAGAGTAAGCATCAATAATAATTTCTTTTCAGAAATCACATGGGGTCCAAGAATATGCTCGGACTTGGAGCCTGAAATATTTGCTAAGGCCTAGAGCTGGTAAAATATTTTATGTAAATTATGATTTACTTCCTATTTTTTAATAAAACTACTTACAAGCTTATTTCTGAGGTTTAATTTTAGTTAGTTACGTTACTTCAATAAATGATATAAAAGTGTGTAAGGATTAGTATTATTTACAGCTTAAAATATGTCAGAATCCTAATATTTGATTTTCACTACTTATTAAATCAAATAAAAAGGTTTTGAATGATTTTTTTGCTTAAATGTCATTTTAAAATATCGACAATAATAAAAATTTGGAGAAATGCGACATTTAAAAAGCACGTACGCTTTGTCAGCTGATTCCATGCACAATGGATGCCATAACTTTTATGCCTGCTTCGCTTTTTAACACAGTTTGTCTTCTTCCTGGTTATAAGTATTCGTTGGACGAGGCTGTAAGGTAGTGTCGGGATGGACATAATTCTTCCGAATGAAAAGCTCCGACAGACTAAACTCCCCGCGTGAGTTAGGTATGAAACCTTTAACTCCTTTTCACTCGTCGTGTTATTTTTGTTTATCATCAGTATTATTTTTAGGTTAAGCCTTGAGGCAATTTTGATGTTTTTTTGGTGACAGCTCTAGTATCTTTCTCATTTGAATTTAATCAAAGTAGCAAAATACAGGAGCTCTTTAACATGTTGGCGGTAGCTGTAGGCGGTGTATTTATTTTGCAGTGTGTTTGGAATGTGTGTTGTAGTGTGTTGTAATATTGCGAGTGTTCTTTTATTGCTTGAGCAATTCCAGCAAGGCGGGGTTGTTTGTTAGTGTCGAGGAAAGGATGGTGATCCTCTCCTGCAACACTTTAATGTCTAACAAGAGCAGATCAAAAAGCCGACTATTTGCTGCTCCTGTCAGCAGTGCTTCTGAGTTGGTTTGTGGTGTTTCAGGGGTTTTTTGATTTTGTTTTGCCGCTGCTGCATACGATGTGTTTGAATTCACTTGTATTCTCTTTAGTATTAGGTGGCGGGGTACAGTGGGGGATAGCGGGGATATGGCGGGGCTATGGCGATTGAACATGGGAAAGTCGCACATTTTTGGTGCGCGACAATATTATACCATCAATTACTGATTGTAGATTGTCCACTATAATAATTCCCATTTTCAAGGGAGGTCAGAAAAACATTATTTCGAATTATAAACCAATAAATAAAATTTGTGTTTTTGAGAAACTTCTCGAAAAATTTTTCGATAAATACTTTTTCCAATTACTCAGAGGGACTATTTTGGATCAATAGGTTTTTTTTTCCAGGAATTAAAAGTAATCTTTTTACATACACAGAAGATATTAAAGTAAATCTTGATAAACGCATTCAAATAGATCCAATCTATACCGATTTCAGTAAAGCGTTTGAAGTTAATCAACTAATTATTTTGAATAAACTAGCCGTCGTTGTAGATGGCCTCTTTTAACATTCCTATTCCAGAAAACTCAAATTTAGTGGTCTCATAAATGGATTCCCCTCTAACACATTATCTGTCACATCAGGTGTTCTTCAGGGTTCCTATTTGGAATTAGGGATTAATATTCATTATATACATTAACGATATCAATAAATATTTTCTTAATTGTAAATTCTTACTATATGCGGATGATCTCAAATTAAACAAATTAGAACTCTACTTGATTGTGTGTTTATTCAAGAAGATCTGACCCGCCTTGAAAACTATTGTAAGCGCAATAGCTTATTTCTCAATATAAAAAGTGCTATATAATCTCTTTTACTAGGAATCGTGACCCTATATCATTTAATTATTCGATCAGCAATTCTGAGCTGAATCGACGTGAAGGATTTGGGGAGTAATGTTTGATAGCTGATCTTTGATAGGCATATTAATTCATTAGTTTTGTAAGATTTTTCGAATAATAGGTTTTATTAATAGGCAAGCAAGATATTTCAAAAATCCAAAATAATAGGTACTTAACTTCGTATTATGCCGTTGTATTGTATAGCAGACTGAATTTTCTTTCGATTATTTGGAACCCTTCCTTTTCACTATACATAAATAGATTATGTTCAGTTCAGAATAAATTTTTAAGGACTCTTTCATTCAAAGCAAACCTTGATAACTATCATCGTAATTTTATAAGAACTCAGTTTGGAAGATGAAAAGGAAAAGAAAGAAGAAAATTGTCGAAAGTTAAGTACATGAGTAAAATTCTTTGTAACAGGTGGATTTACCTGATTTGCTGGGCGGAGTTGCTTTTAATGTTTGTCGTCGTCAATTTAGATCTGGTACTTTCTTCAATATACCCTTTAGATACACTAACAATGCTCAGTATTCCCCGATATGCAGAATGATGAGATTTATCAAACTTTTATTATTGCAACCTAGGTATTGACTTTCTTAGTGTAACACAGGCCGTGCTGAGAAAAACAGTAAAAATATATTTATTGTAATGATTGTTTAAGTTTTTCTCACTGAGGAAATAAATAGATTGTAGTTTTTCGTATATTGTACCTTAAGATCTATTAAATTAATATATATTTATTTATCATTTTAATTTGCGACATCATATATTAAGTGGATACTGTATTGAGCTTTGCCTGTTTGTTATCCTGAATAAATAAAAAACACAAAAAATCACGATTAATTAATACGCATTAAGTTAGTTAGGAACCTTGGTAATAATTATTCAAAATTTAAGGAAAAAGTTTTCAAAATATTATGGGAAGAAAAATCTATACCTATTACATGCAGCTAACAACGCACAATGAAAGTAGGTACCTACATGGTGTTTCACTTTCAATACGTTCTGGGGGTATTACAGTTATTTTCAAAAATATAATGTTGCGATTTAATTTATCATTTTTTCCATCTTTGTTCGCTGCCACGGCCATTCCCGAGGGTACCCACAGCTTAACGTCGGATCCGAACCACGATCCTTGGGCATACGCTATGCCGCTAAGGACTATCAACCTTGGGTTTCTCGCATTGCGGTATGACCTACGGATTGGGGAGTGCTTACATTCACCTATACCCCACGATATATCCGATCTCCTCCGGCCTGCTTACCGGCGAGAATGGGGGATGGAGGATGGCACATTTTTCACTCTTCTCTATTTTTTGCATGACGCCGGAGAACCACGCCCTGACTTATACCACCAAAATCCACCGAGTGTCAAAATTGTAAGTTCCGCCAAATCGCTGACAACAATTGTTTGTCAGAGTTGATTTATGCACTGAGAGAAGATATTTACTAATGAAAATTTGAATTACGGGAACAAATTTCTACATAGGCGGCAATAAAAAGAAATAGCTGTAACAGTAAAATTGATTTTATCATTAGTGTATAGTAGTAAAGTGGCTTTATAAACATTATACTGCAGTTACATCACAAGAAAATTCGTACGCTTGCAAAGCCACTTACCTCCGATTGAAAAGATACTTTGCTGGTACAATAAATATATTTTGTATGCCCAGGAAAGGAAAGCTCTCATGCTTACAAAGCCACTTACCACCGATTGAAAGGACACTTTGCTGAAACAATAAAGCTATTTTCTTACGCCAGATTATGTTTCGTAACTTTCAAAATATGTTCTACAATATTAGGTTCGTTCCAACCACCCTAAAAATCGTACAATATACGGTCACGCACATGCGTAATAGTCGCAGACCGTTCCAACCGACACAAAACGGTGTATCTGGTGATCCCGTTGGTGTTCCAACCAAATTTGTGATCGTTCGCAAACCAGTTCCTGAACGGTGAAAACGATACATTGCCAAGAGCAGGAACCGTTTGTACTGACTTGCGCCGTAAGAGCTTTAACAGTTGTTTTTGTATTCCCAGCATTCATGCATTGCTTTTAGCCTTGTTTTGTTGGACTAGTTGCATAACCCCTCTTTAATATTTTGATTATTTAATTTATTCTTATTAAATTTGTATTATACGGTTCCCAAATCTACAAGATATTCGTACCATTAAACAAGTTATTCTCTTTCATAATTATTGAATACAACAAAACGGAACGACAAAAGATAATACTCAAGCTTAGACGAAAAACTCGAGCAACAAAAGTAGGGCTATGATTTATGAATGTTATGATAATCAGCTGAGAGAATGGTCACAGAAACGTACCAACCTTGCGTCCCTAAGCTAGCTTTAGACGATGCCTTTTTTCGTGCATCTTGTTGCATGCATCGTAGCGCAACTATGGCGCACGCGTCTCTGCATGCGCTTTGCGTCATGCGTCAAGATGCAAGCAGACGCAGTGTTTCCCGAGACTGATGGGACTTTCATGCGTTACATTGTGCGTCTTCGCATGTTTACATCAAAATGAATGACAGAACAATTAAGTTTATTGACTCTTATAGAAATTTCACTTGTTTGTGGCGATGTGAAGACCCTAGTTACAAAAACCGTATTATACGGAATGATGCTATTCAGGAATTATGTAAAAATACAGTATAACACCAAAGCAAGTCTTGAACAAAATTAAGAGCTTGAGGTCATACTTCCACTTTTAAAGGAATAGGACTTTTTCCTCAGCAATTCCCGTATCCAACACTTCCGTTTACGTTTCTTATTTCTCGATATTATAATAAAAGCAACACACAAACCTCCAAACCTGACAACATCCATGTTGAAAAATGCAAGACGCACCACCGATATCAATTTTAGTGTAAATGATATGTTGCACGACATTAAGGTGGTACGAAATGTCGCATGCGCTAACGCACGAAAAGAGGCACCGTCTAAAGCTAGCTTTATGCATCGACAATAAACGGTGCAAAATTAACGCCTGCGCATAAAATCGATCCCAACAGTTTCGTGACGGTTCTAGAACGATACAAAAATAGGGTGTTGGAACAAACCTATGATATACAAAATTCAGGATAATATACCATTCCCTGTTTAGGGTTATTCATGTTTTACTTTAAAAATAAATTGATTACAAATTAAGCAATAAAAACGAAAATTATATAAACGAAGTTTAAATTAAGTGTTATTACAACAAATATAAATTATAGTATATATCACATATCAAACCCGACCTCAAACGTAGGTTAATATAACATAGAAATAATATAAAACTTGTAACAACTCTCTTAAAGTTTTTGTTTTGTTTGTTAAAATAGCTCACAACACAGCACACATAATTGAAACGATACATCAACCGCTCAAAACGGTTTGTTTTTGATGTGCAGAGAAAAACAATTAAAGTCCTTTATCAAACTGCAGCTAAGAAATTGTGTCAGTGTCTACTCTACTCTGCGGCATGGGTAGGTCAGTAAAGTGCATTATCGCCTCAGCATGTGCATTGTAGAATAGATAATGGACACAAATAACGCTTTTAAAGATTTATTTAGCCATCACTATAAGGTAAATTTTTCTAATACAGCAAAGCTTCTTCTAACAAGAATAAACACTGTACAGGAAAATGGTTTCTACTGTCAGAAGAAATCAATTTTGCTGTTGCAGGTATAGAAATAATTCCAGTTAAAATAATCTTAGTAAAGGTTTCTTGGCTAGAGCTTCTCAGTGTGGGTGTTTTAGGGCTATGGATCATAAATATAATATTAAGATATCTAATATTTCTGCAGTAATGGACTAAAGATGTACTTACCATATTTTTCATATGGACTTTTAATGTTTCTGAATAACTTAAAGCTGTCTCAGATTGTCGCTCAAGAAAACACCACATGTTTATATTTTTTATGCATAAAAAATAAAAATAAGAATCAAATAACTATATCTTTAATTTTTTTTTTTGACTTTGATCGTTTCTTCGTATGTTTTCACTTTTGAAAATGGTCACCTGTTTTAGCCCTTGTTTGAAGTACCTCCGGTATTGCACCACTGCCGTGTATAATATCACACACTTAGTTAATTGCGTATATTAAATCAGATTATAAAGCTGTATATAAAAGGAAGCAGATCGGGATTCGATATATACAAGTAATAATTGTTTGAGTGTGCTACATTGACTAATATAATTTATATTGGCAAATATGGTGCAACAACTCAGATATTATTATGTAATAGTACTACTGTTGCCAATTATTGGCCCAACCCTTGCTGCACATCTTAACAGCTATAATAGTTCTAATAGTGATTCATTGGTATTGGTTCATGTTGTAAGTATTATTCAATTTAGTAAAAAAAATTATATGCCCAAGACATATACTAAATAAACCTATATTGTTCACTGTCATTTAACGGTGTGGGCTTCATTTATGCTTAGATATTAGTGATTTTCACCAGTTCACGTCACCGGCACTGAGAAATTCTTCTTGCTAATATAATGTTTAGCACGGGCTGTCATTTTCTAGAGGTCGCCACGTCTAGGGTCCTTAAACAACCTTTGACAGTATGTAATGATAGCCCATTTTTGGGCTTGGTGGTCATTCAAGATTTACTTATTTCTATTGCTAAACAGTAGCTTTGTCAGAAAACAATATATGAATGAATGAAATAATGTAAAATAAGAGTATTACAGGTTATTACATGTAAATAACTGTAATGGTGGATTTTTCCTGATATAATAAAATGGGTAGGTATGGTATTTGTAAGTTAAATTATATTCATTGCATTCAGTGTTCAAAGCCTAAATTAGAAACAACAGTTGGTGGTTAAACAAATTCTTACGAAGGATGATTCCAGCGAATGGAATGGAAATAAATAACTTTACAAGTATAAATTACCCTTAGTGACCAAATAGAGCTTAATAATGGTTTATTCAATTTGTTTAATAACCATCCATATTTTATTTTATCAAGAAAAACTCACTATTACAGATCTTTACCTATAATAACCTACCTACTTTCAATACTACGGTGTAGCGAATATGTCAAATCCTTGTCCAGTAGAAAGTTAAGTTTAGGTTTTCTTTCAAACTCATAATAGGTATTAGTCATGGATTTCCACATCAGCGGATTCAATGTCAATAAAATATTCATATAGTTCAGATATTTATTAAATTAGAACGTAATGAGCCGGGACGTCGCTATAGTAGGATGCACCGAAGTTCACACAATTGGCTAAAGCAAGAATTCTAAGAAATCAGTTTTCTGATATATATTTAATATTAACATGAAATTTTCTTCCAGCACTCTACATCAGAGTATAAAAAAATGTATAGTATTCATTCAATCTTCAATCATATCCTAAAATCCTAGAATCGATCAAATCCCAAAACTGCATTGCCAACAAACCAGGTAATTGGCTAATAGGAATTAGTGGACATATGAACGGAATGTACATATGTCGCCTGATTTAAAAGTTACTTCCATGCGATATATATAACCGTTGCTTTTTGCTGTTATCATTTGTTGATTTTTTTCCGATAATAATGTAAAATTTTCAATTTTTTGCTCTCCCATTCCCCCCTAATCAGTTACAAAGACATCCTTTAGATATTATTATAAAAATTATTTTTAATAGCGATAGAACGTCGGAAATGGGAAACACGTATTTACCTAGATACTCGATACCCTAAAACCTTAAGATTTCGAAAAGTTATTTTTCCGCGATTATAATACCTTCATATGAGGATAATAAAAAGGAACTAAGGTTTAATTACTAAAATATTTATAAAAATAAATTCTGCACACATGAGGTTTTATCTGACGTTTTAATTGTTCAAGTCACCGTATCAGTTAAAACATTAGGTGTAGACATCATGAGGTTTTATCTGACGTTTTAATTGATCAAGTCAAACGTATCAGTTAAAACATTAGTTGTAGGCAGGGTCCAACATAAGGTTTTACCTTACGTTTTACTGGTTTAAGTTTACTTGTTCAAGTAAAACGTATCAGTTAAACTATTAGATCTGCACGTTATAATAGACGTTCAACTTGAACGGAATGAAGACAGATGGCCAGTGAGAAAACTGAAGGGGATGGCCAGTAAGAAAACTGAAGGGTATTGGCTTTGTTTTCAGGCAAGACGTCCGTCTCACTTAAAACTCATGTACGGACGGGGCTATTAAAACACCTTTGAAGTCTTGAAGATCTAAAATATCAGGTAAAACTTGATGTTCGAACGGGGTTATTAAAACAATTTTGCCTGACAGTGTTACTTGAAGACCTACAAGTCAGATAAAACCTCATATGTGGGCACAGCTTAAGAACAGTGTGTAAAGGTGTCCTCAATAATATATCGTTTAGATTATAATTCGAAGTACTTAATGACGTTGTCTATTTCAAAGGACACATCTAGATGAGTTCGACGTTGCGCGGATTAAAAAAATCATCTTAAAATAGAACATGATGTCCCATCTATATATTTTCTAAAAATTTCTTTCTATGGGTGGTATGTGTCTACATTATAATATTTATATGGGATTTTTTGACAAGTTTTAATAATAATTAAGCTTTTAAGAATGGCCAAACTTTGGTTGTGCCTGATTGATCTTAAAATTATTTATTTTTATTACAAATTAATTTGCGTTTAATGTTGGGTTGCAGGAAGATTTTCAACAATATGTAACTATCCAGACAACTTTGATTATGACTTAAAGTGCATTGGCATTCTCTCTTCTCTCGAAATCAGAGTTACCCGGTTAATTAATATTTGATTACTAACTGGACTACTTTTACTGTGAGAAAATCATTTCTGCTACTGTCATTGATATCACAATCACAGTTGTCTAGTTAGTTAATTTCCTGTAATCCGACATTAATGTATCTGATCGATCTCCACACGATTTCTTTTTAATAGGTACTAACTAAAGAAAAATACTTCAAATAATGTTACAATAGCAAATTATGTGTGTATTAAATTTCGTATTCATCATATGGTACAATCCTTTGAAGATGATCTTCATAAACTAGTTTACGTTTGGTAGCTCCGCAGTTATCGCAACCAATTTTGGGACATAATACTTGACCATATTGGACCATGTTAATTTAAACCAGGGGCGTGCGATCCAGGGGGTATATTTGAATTAATTTGACCCCATTTCTCTAAAACTTCAATTTTGTGCCGTTTTGACATCACATTATGATTTTCCTATGCTGAAAACCAGTTAAGATACAGAAATCAATTTTTGAAGACTTAAAGAAATTAGGTAATTTTTCTGGGGCTAGAAAAAATTGATTTCTGTATCTTAACTTGTTTATAGCCAATTTCCGAAGAAGCAATGATATTTAACGACTTTTACAGATAGTACCTTTTTAAGTAAAATCATAAAATGATGATAAAACGGCAAACAATAAAATTGAAGTCTTAGAGGAGCGAGGTTAAATTTACCCGAATATCCCCTAGTTCGCACGCCCCTGGTTAAAGTTGCTCAATATATTGCTCAATAAATCGGCTCAGATAGAGTAATTATGTCCGATGATAAAACGGCAAACAATTGAAGTCTTAGAGGAGCGAGGTTAAATTTACCCGAATATCCCCTAGTTCGCACGCCCCTGGTTAGAGTTGCTCAATATATTGCTCAATAAATCGGCTCAAATAGAGTAATTATGTCCGAATACCGTAATTTATGTCCGAAAATTGGTTACCATAGCTGTAGTCTGTAGTAGTTGCGGACCTACAAAACGAGAATTAGTTTATGAAGGCCATCTTCAAAGGAATTTGGCTCCCTGAGGAAGCGTTTCCGAATGAAGGTTCATATGAACTTTTTTTCATGTATTCTATCTATCCTAGGAGTTTCTAACATGATCAGTTAACATGCTGTATATTTTTTAATGTGAGGCAAACGAACTGTGATCGGCTCGGCTGTTTTAATTGTCAATTTACAAAAATACTTAGAATATGAACTAATTTATTTATGGTTTATTTCTAAAGGATAATAAACACAATACCTAAAATTTACCATCTAATTTCATAATTCATATTCCTTTTTAATTGGCTAGTCGAGAATATTAAAGTGCGCACACTTGTTCCGAACGATGAATGATTGATTTTAATTGAAGACACGTTTTATTGAAATTTAATTGCGACATAGAATTAGTGTTGGGAAAAACCGATGATATTAATAATCGAGTACTTGATACTCGAGCGATTTTGATAACCGAGTGAATCGCTCGAGCGATCAATCACTTGAAATTTTTATGACTGAGAAGAATGTGTTGATAAAATACCAGGGGTTGTTTTTGTAAGTTTAAAAGTATAGTCTAGAGTGTTTATTAAGGAAGAAAAGAGTTGATTCTGATTTAAAAAAAATTACATCCTTTAATTTTTAAAAAAATTACAATCGCCGCTGGCTAGCCAGTCAAAACAAAACCCGATGTCGCGATGAGTCCACTAAGGGATTTGGCATACTTTTTATATGCACCTTCTCGTTTATGTGCCTTTAAGAAAGACGTATGTTGTGTTAGCCTTCTGAGCGTCAAACTCGAACGTCGCCAATCGGCACATTTCGGGTGGCGCCCGAAGATCGGGTATCAAGTGAAACGCAATGATTCGATTTTTCGCCTGAATTTATAACTAGAGTATTTCCTATCGAGCGAAAAATTGCTCGAATATACGTCGGCGTCAAGCGAAGGTCGGGTATCGAGTGGAAGGTAATAAGTAACAAGCGACGATTTTCGCTTGAATTTATAACTCGAGCGTTTTTTTTAATAATCGAGTACGCAAGCGGTTTTTCGCTCGAGCGATCACAACACTACATAGAATGCGATTTTATAAAATACATTTAGTTCTATTAACGAAAATTTTACTGGCTTTGGTACCTATTTCCTCGTGATTATTTAATATCATAAATAGTTTATGAAAATACAAATTTCGGCATTTATTATTTTATTAAACGAGTCATATATAAGAGATTTCTGTTGTGCACAATGTACAATAGGAATTAGACCCAACGAATATAACCTGCAACTATTCAAAACCAACGTGAATCGCTTTTTGCGCACACGCACCACTCCCAGAGTGCCCTAATGGATTTTTCCTATGTATTTGATCATAAAAAAAAAGAAAGGACCGATTGGTCTCCTGCAGTCCTTTAGAAAGTCTAAGGAATATACACGTGTATATACACAGGGTGCGTCGGAAGGAATGGAACAAACCCTAGGAGTGTATTGTACAAAACAACTCATATATCGTTATTCGATTTTCATTTGTTTTCAAGTCATAGCCTAATTACAAATGAACAAAGTTTCATACATTAACATTATTTTAATCATTGTGTTCTTTTAATAAGTGTTCAAAAATATAAACTTCATTTTTGAACTAGCCCCATAAACAAAATCCTAGTGGTGTAAGGTCCAACGATCTTGGAGGCCAACTAATGGATAACCGTGATCATTCCAAAGCACTGAAAATCTTCCGTCCAAAGGTTGCTTGACCTGATGAGCTCCATCATGTTGGCAAGACAGTTGCATTCTGATGTTCACCCATACATCGTTCCTTGTAATTAATTTTCTAAAAAAATTTAAGTAGTGCTCTTTCGTGAGGTAATTCTCCAAAATGAAAGGGCCAATTAAATAAGTATGAACCATACCACACTACACGTTTACCGTGTGTGTGCCCTCCAACTTCGTCAATGATTTACGCACTCTACTAATCACTGGAAAGCTGCTAGTGGAAAAGTGTTCTACGTTTTGCACTAAAGTACATATGGAATGCTACCTATCAAGAATTCAACCAAAAAAAAATTATTTTCAAAAATATCCACACATGAATTTTGAATACTTTGCTGGATTTTCTCCAATCTTCCCATACCGGAAATTTAATATCTCCAGTTGTACTGATCGTATCAATGTCGTTTTTTTCAATTAATACTTTTCGAAGTGCATTGAAAAAAATTGTCATTGTGAACAAATGCAGAATAATAATAATTTAATTGTTTAAATTGTTTCCATATGCTCGCCACCCTCCTTAAATTAATTTTAAAAATACCGTTTTGTTCTTTATCTCCTTATCTTCAAAATCCAATTTACGAAAAGTTGGTACCTCTATTAGATCGGTAGTTAAATATTTTCGATCGTAATTCACGCAGAGCGCGGGAATGCATCAGCTCGAACGGTCGAGGAGTCTACAATCGAGCTCGGTGCAGTGGCAATCATTATAATTCGACTAGTCGTGCGTTGGGTGACTTGCGATCCAAAATATTTAATAACTACTTATCTAATAGATGTGCCACTTTTTCGTAAAATTAGTTCTGCAGATAATAGGATAAAGATCAAAACGGTATTTTTTAAATTATTTAAGGTTGGGAGCGAGCATGTGAACAATGTTTAAACAATTAAATTTATTTATTTTCCATCTGCTTACAGTAACATTTTGTTTAATACACTTCGAAAGCTAACATAACAATAAAGTGTTAAATAGAAAGTGACCGACATTGATACGATCAGTACAACTGGAGATATTAAATTTCAAGATGAGAAGATTGAAGAAAATCCAGCAAAATATCAAAAATTAAAATTTTGAAAAATAAATTTTTATCCTGAAAAATTATACTAATTTTCAGAGCTCCACGATTGTTTTTCTTGAAAATTGTTTAAAAGCTACCTAAGAATGCGAATTGTTTATTCTTCAAAGACTGAACCAAACCTCCTTGATGTAAGATCCTTGATTCCAATGAATATTTTGAACGACCTCCAACAATACGCTATTCTTTAAAAGTTTTTTTTTCTGATTTAATTATTCAAAAGCCTATTTTTGTAGGTTTTTAGGCATGGAGACAGAACACCCGATCGTGGAGGTCTTTGGAGGTCTAACCCATATTATAATGAGAGTTTTTATGAACCTTACGGATATGGACAACTTACTAACGTAAGAATTAGTATCTATGCATTTATAATTTTAGTTTCAAAAAGTAGAATTAATTTATTTTACAGGAATGCATGCCAATAGGAATAATAGTAACCAGCTATTGGAATACATTCCTACATATTAACAATTTATATTTTGAAAGAAATAACGTAATCATTTACATCTAATGCTTGTAAATGTATGCAATTATTGTATGTATGTTTGATATTCATCTCAACCAGGGAAATATTCATAAACAAGTGTATATTTGGAGACATTTGTCATCGATTCAACTTGTGTATGCTCAGCCGTTTCTGAACATCGGAAGGAATTCGAGGAATAAATTAACTTACCACCGTAATATCTTTTTTTAAATAAAAAAACAATACTTCTAGATCGGAAAAAGAAGGGAATACAACTTGGGCGGCGCCCTCCGGAGACGATATGGTAACTTGTTGGGTAACCAGTGGAATATAAAACTTTACGATACCTGGTCTACCAATTATAACAGAACTAAGATGTCTGCAGCTTTAGTGCTGGCCGGACTGTTTCCACCCACAGGTTCTGATATATGGCAGTGGGATCTCCTGTGGCAACCGGTACCATATAACTCTGTGCCAGTGCCTCAGGATAAGGTAAGTTTATTCAAGTAACCGACAAACTAAAGTACGGGAGTACGGGTTTATCAGTGGAGTGTTATCTTTAGCCGTGAGCCATTGTTAGCTCTGGGTCAAAGTTGGTGTTACCAGTGAAAATGTTTATACAGGTGTTTTTCTTATAAACCAGCAAATATTGTTTGACAAACGTCAGATTATAAAACTGCGTTTTTGTGGAGAATCGCAGAATTTATTCATAAGACTATATTAACATGGCTTAGGATAAAAAGGAAATCCCAATTTTAAAAATAACCCAAGGATCAACTCTAAAACACTAATTTTCAAGTTCGTATAATTAACTTCACACTTTAACACTAACCTTGGGATAACACGGACATGGATAAAACAGTTTAGCTCTCAGAGTTATTGTTTAGCTCTAAGCTAAATGACTTTAACACTTCATTGATAAATCCGTCCTTATAATGCCATTTAATAATCCAACGAGATAACTGCGCTAAATAGAATATCTATTTCATTGAGGAAAGTACTTGAGATAAAGAAATAATTATTTTGTAAAGAAAGTGTATAGTTACTTGTACTTAATTACTATCTAAGGTTTGCTAGTAGTTGCATTTAAAGATTTTTATAACAATCAAGCACAACTATTCTTTAAGTCCAATTTATTAGATACATTTAGTACAATTAATAATATAGTTTCTTTCTTTAAGTTCGATTTATTTTCGTACTTTACGGATCTATGTCTTGTAGTATTTGTATTCGTAGTTTCTTTCAATATCTCAGCAAGTAGCAACTACGGATCAAAATAATATTCAGCTGCCAATTCAGTGTTCAGTACATATAGTGTTAGGGACGTCTTCATAACTTTTTAATGGAGAGGGGGCTTTAACCACCTATTTTTCGTTAATTAATCCCCTATGCTGAACTACAGTGCTGGAAAAGTGAAGGGGGAAAAGAGAAAAGTGGGGGTGGGGTGTAGGCGTGAGCTACTATCTTGAATTAAAGGTACAAAAAATTAGATTTTTAACAATAACTCCTTAACAGTTAATTCAACGATAAAAGTCCAAATAATAAGTTAAAGGAAACAAAATTTGCTATATGTTTTGTGGAATAGATATCCTCTCCATCCACAACATGTTGTTAAGTTAGACGCGTGGGGAGAACAAACCCCCATGGATCCGCGCTTGATGTACAGTGCTCGTACTATCTCTAGGGAGGGGAGAATATTGGCCTACAAACGATACAAACGAAGACCGGAGAGAGTATTATACCTACTACAATAGCAATTTTAGAAATAACTGAAATTGCGAGATATTTTTATGAAAAATCTTCTGCCAGTGTAAATCATTAAATGTTGTTCGTACAAAAAAAGTGTAAATATAGAAATATAGGAAATTTCGTTATCTTCAACTTATTATTTAAACATTTTGCTGTTGAATAAATTGTTAAGGAGTTATTGGTAGAAAAACTAATTTTTTGTAATTTTAATTCAAGGTAGGGCTCACGCCTTTCCTCTTCAAGGTAGAAAACTTAAATTTTTGATCAGGATCTTTTCCAAACAATATATTCCAAAATGGTTTCTACCCACCTTTTGTAAGGGCAAAACCCCCTATGGGCTAGCTTATATAGTAAATACGAGAAAAACCGATATGGTAAGGTGTGAATTCAGATTCAGATCAAATCTATTAATTCTTTAAAATTGCCCTTATTTGAAGATTCTTCAGACTCGTTATGTCCTCGTAAACCTAAATCCTGAGACGATAAATATCAAATGAAATCGATTAGTTTTATCGAGATTATCTACTACCTTATCATTTTTCTATCTCATGCAATCGAGCGGAATCAATTTATTTATAATATTTCATTTGCCCAATAACTTAAATCTAACACTTAATGATAAGTGTTTTTGTGAATTTTCGTGCCTTTCAAATTCACGCGGTAAATTTTTTAGATCGCTATGACCTAGTTCTCCCCAGCACGATGACTTATCAGGAGATTATTTCAAATAATACCAGCAAAACAATTTATTTCTTACATCAGATCTAATTATGATTGATATTTTATTTTTTACATTTTATTATAGGGGGGGGGGGGTTTGGGGTGAATATCCCCTCTCCCTTATATACATCCCTATATAGTGTAGTTAATTAAGTGAGCAACAAATGTTATCAGAAGTTGGCGAATGTTCAAATAATCACCTACACTCAATAGTATCTACTATTATTTCGAATACTACAGAAAAAGTTTATATAGAAAAGTTATTTAGAATTTAAAGGTATTTCCAAATAAAAAGGTAGTCTCTACAATAATTCTAAAAACAAATTGAAAATTGTGAACTACCACCGTATAGTAATTCATTTATCAGCTGTAACATACAATAAAATCAATTTGACATAACTTTCAAGTTCAAATTCAGCAAATATTTGATCGGGTTTGTTCGATGTTACAATGTCGCAAATATTCTCTTTACAATGCAAATATCCTCTACTCAGGGGGTTAGCCACGAGGGCTGCAGAAATGTTGTAGAAGCGCCCCTTTCACAATAAAAATTGATGTGTCTTTCAGATTTTTTACTAAAGGTAGGAACAAACCCGCTAAGGTCGTCGAGCGGCTGTATTTCGGTAACTACCTTGCCTACAGTTTCGCAAAAAAAAATTTGTGGTAAAAATTACCCCTAGAAGTATACAAAAGTTATTTTCCACTTTGAAATTTTACCGGTAGATGAGAATTTGTAAATCTAAATCCAAAAATGATAATTTCCCTTAAACTCAATAGTGAAATGGACTTTTATTAATACTTAATTAAATTATTATATACTTGATATTTTGTTCTATCCCCTATCTGAAAGTGCTTGTACTGAAATTATGATTTATGACTGCTTAGGAACTTTCTTCATGGGCTTGCCCAACCGTACTGCCATTAATCTATAATGATGAAGAGAACATGAGAAGACTTAGAGGTTACGATGGCCTTATGGAAACTTTACGCAGAGGTACTGGTCAGGATGTGGATTACATAAGTGCATTGGATTTGTACTTTGGAATGCTTATTCTGGTAAAATATTTATTTTATTCGAACCCTAATTTATTTTCACTTTCTTGTGGCCAAGCCAATAAGACTTACTTATTACGAAAAAAATCAACTAACTGGTCGTTGCACTCGTCTCATAAATACTAAGTGTATATGTGATATGAGAATTATATAATTTCATATCTGCAGGTAGTTGGTATATTGATTTATTTAATTTTAGACCCAATTGGGATATCCGCTGGAAACTTGGACCAGGGCTGTGTACCCTGAACCTCTTAAAACTTACATAGTGGACTTTTATTACATCGAAACAAGCACTAAAGAATTAAAAACTGTTATAGCAGGTAAAATTTAATTTATTTATTATTAATTAATTTTCTGTGTGAGTGGAACTATCTGTTTAATTTCTAATTTATTATATCGTAAAAAAATAGAAATACAAAATACACAAACAATGTTCAGAAGCATAAACTTATATACATGGTGTAACAAATTCGCCCTTCACCATTGGGATGTCGGGAACTGTAAGAGATACGAAGTCGGTTAAATGGGGACAAAGATGCGTAATTATGGGCCCAATAATATGCCGCAAGAAAATCAAATATAAATACAGGGGCGTTCAAAATATTTGAAAAAATTAACAATTTTGCGTTTTGGTTTTTATTTTTTTCTGATTTTGATTGAAGAGATGTCCAAAAATAAATTTCACTTTCTCATTGCTACCTTTTATTCTACACAAAATGGCATCAATCAATCATCAGATCTTTCATGTGACGTTTTGTCTTTGGGTCACAATAATCAACTTAATTTTTTTAAATACGGGCATGGATTTTTTGTTTAAATTATGACAAAGGACCGAAATCTACGTTCAGTGTATACAACACCTGATTTTCCGACGTTTTGTTCCTTAAATTGACCATCTTCATTAAAATACCCCTAGTATGTTCATCTAATTTACTTTTGTTTCGAAGAAACTGAAGATTTTTAAATTGTTATTGTTATTATTATTTCTGTCATTAATTATTATTATTATCACGTGCTACTACAGTTTTTTTTTATTTCAAACTAAAAGTTGTATCAAATTTCTACTTATAATGTAAGTACAAGTAATATATTTTATTAATAAATACAATTAAAATTTGACACTTTCTTAAGACTTTGAGATTTACATTCTCGAATTATATCGAATTAAAAAAAAAGTAAATTACAGGAAGGTACTAGGTGTATCTTAATGAAGATGGTCAATTTAAGGAACAAAACGTCGGAAAATAGTAAGTGTTGTATACCGCTGAACGTAGATTTGGTTCTTCTTTCATAATTGAAACCAAAAAAATCAGGTCCGTATTTAAAAAATTGGAGTTGATGATGGTGACCCAAAGACGAAACGTCTCATTAAAAATCTGATGATAGCATCTAAGGGGGAATAAAAAGTAGCAATGTCAAAGTGATATTTCTCTTTGGCCATCTCTTCCAACAAAGGAAAAAATAAGAACCAAAACCAAAAATTTTAGATTTTCCCAAATATTATGAAAGCCCCTATATTTATTTTCGGTTTCTTGTGCGGCATATTGTTGGGTTCATAGTTACGCAATTTAGCCGACTACGTATCTCTTACCATTTCCGAAATCCCAATGGTGAAGGACGAATTTGTTACACCCTGTATAGACAGTATGAAAGTCTCTTCTTTGTTGAGGAGCTTCTTAAAATTTCCAAACTCAGTTCCATCGTGGCCTTCTCCACATATAAACTCGATGGTTAAACAAGTCCCTTCTAATACTTATAAGGTGAAATAACTATAAAATTGTAATATTATGGGTTACAATGAACAACTTAAGCTTAACTTAATAAATTACATAGTAAATTACAGTATATTGATAATAATTTGATATGTTTCATTACGTAGCAGCTTCGTCAGAAGATAATATTTGAATATTTTCATTAACACTATATTCATAAGTTTATACGTCTCGCTGCACAGTAGCTTCGTCAAAAGATAATATCTGAATATCTGTATTCATTCAGATATTATCTTCTTATGAAGGTATTGGATAGTTTTTCAAGTTCTTATTAATATAGTGAAAATTTACTAAATTAATCTTAAGGTTTTCTTTCTAACCCATAATATTTGTCATGGATTTCGACCAATTGTCGGCCGGTTAAATTATGTTACTAAAACTGTCGTTGGCATATCTTCAATTATATCTTTGAAATAAAATAAAGTTTTGTCATTTTAGGTTATTTCCTTAAGAAGATTTTAGCAGATACCCTAAATAAAATAAATGGAACACTAACCCCTCAAGAAAGGAAAATATTTTTATATTCAGGACACGAAGTAAACATTGCTACGGTACTTACAGCCTTGGATGCTTTTGATTTGGTAGATCCACCTGTTTACGGTTCTAACATTGCCTTCGAAGTTCATAACATTAATGGCATTTATGGAATGAAGGTACAGTAAACATTTACTTATGAAAAATTGCAAAAATTTAGGCGTATATTATTATTATTATGGAAATTAACCCTCTTTTAAATTACTAAAAGAGTAAGGTAAAATGAATTTTACCTACGACTTTAACAAAATTACCGATACATTTTTTTAAGCGACATAATAATATATCTACCTTCAATCAAATTACTTAATGAACAAAAGAGTATCCAGCATCCTTAAAAAATTCGCACAACGTTAGCAACATTGAAAAAATGAGTCGAGATAAAATGTTAAAAACAAATGATTTGACAATATTTTTGGAAATGCTTTCCTTCAAATTTCTATATTACCTTTTTTTTTCGAAAAGCATATTTTTCATATACATATAACATAATCAATATTTGATCGATTTTATGTATAATGCATGTACTTATTAAATTATTAATTAAAAACAATTCGAAAGATCTTTATGTGTGGTAGAAATTGTAATAAATTATATCCCTCGTTTCATCGAGAAAAATCACTCTTGCTAGAAAGTACCGAATGGTCAAAAATGTGAAATTGATCCAAGAATAAAATACCCTTATTTCCAAAAATACATTAAAATACCATTTTGAAGCTCTTTCTAGAATTGTGTTCTCTCTCTCTAAACATGCAGACGAGGAACAGCCATCTATGGGACATAATTATATAATTTTATAAAACGAAGTAAAATTTAATTTCAAGACAAATCATAACTCATTGCGAGATTGCATTATTCTGTTAGTCCACGGGCATCAAATCAGGTGCTCTCGCATGAAATATGTAAACTTCTATTTTAATATAATTTTTCTACGACTACATAGTAATAACCACATTGTGAAATTAATAATGAATACACAATAACACCCATTTCCTACAGGTTTTCATTTCCATCAATCTAGCCATATCGTAATGAACCCAAACAATACTGCAATGGCCATTGGCCCTGGCAACAAACAAAGCACGCGTCTGTCACAGGTCTGTCATTTGACAGATTTCGTGTTTTGCGTGTATTTTTGTATAATTATGATTAATATTTGTGCGCTTTTACCTGTTAAAATAGAAAATATGAACGAAATTGATTCGGAAGCATTCATTCAATCGACACCAGTTGAAACCAACGAACCTGCTGTCGCAGCTATATCGAGTTATGTAAATATAATGCAACATACAAAATTAAGTTTAACGACTGTATAGTCGTAGAAAAAGTATAGTGTTCAACTCGTACGAAATTACCATTTCGAACCTCTGATGATGAATTGCGTTACGAAATGACTATCATTTCGTGCTTGTTAAACAATACACTATTATAATAATACGAATACAATTGTTAGTTTTTGTTGACTGCATTAAATACAACTAAAGAATGTTTAGCAAGATATAGACATATTTTTTAAATTTCAATAAAGTTTTATGGGTCTTCTGGGAATCGAACCCGGAACCTTTCATTCACAGGATGGTCTCTCTACCAATTACGCTAGGAACCCCATAATTCAATGTTAAAAAATGATCTCAATATAATATTATTCTTATTTTAGATACTTTTTCAAGATCATGACAATCAACCACCTCAGGTGATTAGACTTCCTGGATGCGCGGAATTTTGTCCAATAGATCAGTTTGTAAGACTGACAGCAGATATTATTCCAAAATCAGATGCCGAATGCTTTGGCGAGTAGTACATTATTTGTACTTTCGACATTTGAAAGGAGAAATGTTTTAAACGCCATGTTGTTCCCAATCAGCAATGACCTTCGATGGAATATGAACTATGCACGTAAATACAGTAACTAATGATTGCTTCTTTCCAATCATAACGCAACTGGGAAACTATACAGTGGCGTCGCCCAGTTACGATATGATCTGTTAGAAGAGAGCATAAGGTTATTTATTTACATACAATATTTCAGTATTCAATTAATTTAAGAATTACACGGCCCTTAACAAATTTTTCCTCTCAAGCGTTGAAATAATATCATTTTAGGCATGCATTGTTATTTTATTATTTAATGTCTTATTAAGCAATAATGTTTAAAATGTTTTTGTTATATGACTAATCATGACTTAAAATAATCTGTACATTGAAATGTAGTGAAAGTAGTAGAATAAACTTAGCAAAACATAAACGATATTTTAATAGAACCTTATAAAGTAAACTTGGGAAAAATGGTGCAAAACCACAGACGCCGAATATGAGTTCTATAGTTGAATAAACTTCAAATGAAGACATCGGTGCAATAACCAAGGAAATCACATTTTGGAAAATCGAAAAACATATTATCTTCTTTGTAAATCTAAGTAAGAAGTGAAATTTGTGTTTTAGGTTGTAGAATGTAACAAGAAATTATATCAATATGAAAAAACGTGAAAATATTTACGCAAAATATTAAAAAAAAAAATTGAATATTTGAACTTATCTCATTGCTCATTGTTGCCTCGAATATCCTTTCTATTTTCAAATGGACAGTGTGGTAAGCAATATAATAATAAATAACAAACCTTGTAAAAATGCTGTGCTATTGAAATGCTGCATCTATATAATTAAATCGTTTTTGATACTGGAACATTCTGTATCTAGAAATGCTAGACTTCTTTTTTCTTTGCTGACAAAAGTTGTTTTGAAGAAATGCTTAACCCTTATGTTGCCACTGATCTTTTAAAAGCCACTCTAGGCGAAGTGCCGAAACTACTATTTTTTTACTCCAATATGAGGTTTCACTATAGAATTTCATATCGTTCTTTTATAACTACATTTTATTTAAATGTTTATAATAAACCGCAAAACTTAATATTAAAAAAGTATTAATGCATTGCATTAAAGATAAGACAGTAATGATTATTTATACCTATATGTGTATATCATATTTACAGTTTATATTGTATGATATGCCTGAAAACAGTCTTTAGGTTGTAAAATGATCGTAGATTTCTTACAAATGAAGTTGCATATGCGATAATATTGTATCTTACAAGATTATCTAATCCATCAAACCTAAAATACGCATTGAAACTAGAAGGGATTCTAATTGGTCCACTTTACAACTTTTTAAACAGATTCTGAAATCTCGGGGGCACTCCTTCTTCTAAATTCATTCAAGATGGCCCATGCTACCCTGGTTGTATGATATTAGAAAAAGTTGGAAGCGCAGTAATAAGATATTCATAAAGTAAGGACAAAATGTCAAATAGAGATCATTGATTGGCCGGCCCACGTATTTCCTTCTAATCAGACATTCTCGGAACTATGTATTTTTTCCCACTCACATTGTTATTGTTTTTTACTATTTTGTTTGGAATTATTAATTTCTAATAACTTCCTTCGGTGCGCAATAAATACTGATAAGGGAAGATCATCATCGCAATCCCAGATTTCTGACCTAGCGATTGTGTGGCTAGCACTAGGTATGTCATTTATTTCATTTACGCTTCCTAAAACCTCGGCTTCTGCTCTCAACTGGCTACCGGATGATTGCTTATCTGAATATCTTCTGCACCACGGTCTACATCTATAAGATCTTCTTTGCATTGTCAGGTTTGTTCATTAAACATGACTATATTTTTCGGAATTTTGCTTATATAAACTATCTTATCCACTTTGTCTAACAGTTCGTGTAGCGTAAGCGGTTTCGTCCAATAACTGAAATAAAAAAGTTTAATTTTTCAGATTTTGCCAATGACCTTTTAAAAGGACGGCGTACTTCTAGTGTTCATAAGTATATAAATTATAAAAACACTATATTAAATATACAAAATGTTTCAATTTTACTGCTGCTAACTAATGCAAAAAACTATCTAATGCAATGAACTATATATGCTTACTTTTGTTATCCATATCCAACAATAAAGAAAATTGTTTTTTTAACACTAAATTTAACATAAACAAACCTTCAGGGAAACTATAGCACTAAATTACATAGGCGAATATTCAAGAATAGTAATTTATACTGCGACATATAATTAGGAAACGAGTTTTTAATTAATATCCAATTTGGCTTTATAAAGGACAACAATAAATGTATAAAGAAGTTCCTGCAGTTTCAGCAACATCTGGGTTAAAATGATTTGAAATATCCATACTCATGTCCAGACTGACGCTTACAACTTTAAACTTTTTTGAGGTCTTGCGCCCTAGTTTCTTCCAACCATCAGGAATATGTACCATCTTTTTGCGTTTTTGGCCTTGACAATCAATGCAAACGATCGGTCGCATGGCAGAAACTATAGCCTGCCTCTGGATAATGGTGAATGATCTTTAAAATGCCTTTCTCCTTGATGTTTGTGAAAGTATACACATATGTTACCAAGGATTGGTTTTTATTCAGGGCGAAAGCATTATTGGAAAAAAATATATAATGTCTTAAGATGAGGATCCCAAACAATCCCAAATTAGCAATCAGAGCCATCTAAATTTCAGCAATTTAGCTTAAAAATATGCCGCTTTTTGGCTGGTTAGAAAGATACGAGAGTCAGTATTATCACAAACGACAGTCAATATTTATTTTCGTGAAGTTTTAGCAGTTAGTAATAAAAATTTTTAATTAGTTTATTAATGTTTAGGATTGTCTGACATGTTGATTGCATTGCTATAGAGGTATCATTAGAGGGATCTCCGATTTATCTTTTAATGAGGTAAAGAGCACTTCAGACTTGCGTGTGTGTAACTGTTTTACGCTGGCGCCCATATTTGTAGTTACAAACGAATTAATAGGTATTGTATAATAATATTACACTGTTTTCGAATTTAACAAACGTTTAGATGAGCCCACTCATGGCACGTTTCTTGAACGGTTTAAGTAACTTTTGACGACATTTGCAGATATGCCCCTTTGAAATAACACGGCAGGATAGACCCCCATAGAAAAGCCAAGTTCGCATCGACATCAGATCATTACAACATTCAGAACATCATAAGCATGACTGAGATATAAATAGGAATGAAAGGGCCATGAATGGTGACGAATGAATGAACGACGAATGCACGAGAAACGCGATAACTAATACAACCCTGATTAATGGCATTATATCACCCTGTGTTCCCATTCTTAAAAGCTGTTTTTTCTTTAAATTATTCTTCCAGTGGTAACAAATTCAAATACTGTCTCATACATTTCCCGGCAGGGTTTTGATCCCAAAAGCCTCCAAAAAGTACTTACTCGAAAGCGGATATTATACAACAACTCGAGTCGTCACAGCTAAACCAAAGGCCACCATCAGCCCCGGCTCAGATCTCGGTCCAAGGGCGGATCCAGAACTTCGATTTGGGGTGGGGAGGGGATCATACAAGGAAAAGTTACGAAAAGTAATATCCTGCCGCGTTAGTCAAACCGGTATATATGGCATTTTTCGTGTTAAATTGTTTGTTTGTTTATTTGGGGGGGTCATGACCCCCCCATGATCACCCCCCCACCCCCCCTATCGAGATCCGCGCTTGTCTCGGTCTGGCCGTATTTCCTGAATGATAAGCCGCTACGGAATCCCAAAATTCAGAGAAATATATTGCATTAGTTTAGTTAGCATGACATGTATATCTATTGAATGCAGACTCTGCGGCGAAGAAGATGAAACTGCCTCACACATAATATACCGCTGCGTAGCGCCGTCTCGCGGAAGACAAAATATCTTCGGGAAGATACAACGTGGTGACAACGTTCCACATGACAGGCTTGGTAGAAGGTTACTGGACCTCATAGAAGGAAAAAACATCTTCTAACAAGATCGGGGTACACAATAAGCCGGAAGGCTGCAGCGATAGAAGTTGGGACATTAAACCCGACCCCCGCCTTTCACCAATAAACCAATCAACCATGGCATGTATATTAAAAATATGGAAATCAAGGTATTTGAGATTGAGCTTTCTAAACCGTGGCTAATATCATCTTTTTCCACTACTAAACCATTTACAAAAGATTGCTGTAATTATTAATTTATTAATTTTACTCAATTGCATTAGTAGAAGTTTCACTGTATTATTTGTCACATTATTATATTTTGCAGTAAGCGGGTTGTTTGCTTTCAAAAATTGGATGGTTAGTTTACCAGATGCCTCGATTATTGACGTAGGTAAATAATGGAGGTAAATAATAAAATCCGTAATAGTTCACGGAAAAAAGACTATAGTAAAATTATTATAGTAAAGATTTTATTGTAAAATATAAAATATAGTATTAATTATATTTTTTATTAGTAATCTCTACCAAAATAATATTGTAACCATAAGTTCTAAAAAAGTATAGTTAGAATTTCTAATAAATTTAGTAAAATCAAAATAATACTAAAATATACACGGTGTCCCATATAAGAATGCACAGTACAGGGATCTCGTAAACCACAGGAGATACAGAGATGGTTAAATTAGAGAAAAGTTGCGCTTTGCTAAACCCTTCAAAGTCACGATTCGAAATCTTAAAAAATTCGATTACTTCCGAAGATATTTGGGTTTGTTCGAACAAACCCGAACAAACCCGAATTTTCCCGATTTCGTTTTTATTTTTTTCTGACTCTACTTAAAAAGATCTAACAAAATAAATTTCACATTCTCATTGTCACTTTTTCTGCTCTACAAGCCGGTGTTCTTAAATTTTCAATCCGACGTTTCGTTTTTCCGCAACCATCATCAACTTTGTTTTTTTAAATAGTGGGAAAATTTAATTTTATGCTTAGTAAATTCTACCTTTTATTCTGAATTCTACGGTTTATCACACTTAATATTTATAACATGTTTCGGACTTAAAAACGCATCATCAATATTATTTTATGATTATTACGAAGGAACGAAACGTCGGATCAAAAATTTTAAGTTTTAAGTATTATAAGGGCAAGTAAGCAAAATGTTAGCATCAAATAATTAATTGCGAGTTATTCCATTTATATCGTCTTGAAATAGTAGGCTTTGAAACGCATTTGTCTAAATAAATCATGCGATCTGTCAGTATTGCCGATAAATCGTAATTTTTACGTAGTTCGGAAATTACCGATTAAATTTAAAGTTTTTCTTGTTTCTTGAAATGTTTTTTAATTATGGCACATTTTTCAAATGAAGAAAAATCGGACATGTTATGTTGTTATATTCAAAGCCATAAAAATTGTTTCGACACTGAAAGGCAATATTTGCTCAAATATCCAGAGCGACGCCAACCTAATATATCAATTTTCAAAAGACTTCTAACAAACCTAAGGGAATATGGCGCATTTCAAAAACCAGTGGCACATAGAGTAAAGGCGAACGATCAAGAACAAACATTAACCGTTTTATTGGCTGTGCAAGAAGAAGATACTGTGGGATTAAGATCAATCGAAAAAGAGCACAATGTTCCTAAGTCCAATGCTCAAAGAATACTTCACAAGGAAGGTGGTTTTCGTCCATTTAGATTCAGGATTTGTCATAGTTTAGTACCTGGTGATCAACAGCGCAGAATGATTTTCTGCGAGTGGCTGAGTAGAATGCGTGAATTTCCAAGAACTATTCTATGGTCAGAGGAAAGTTATTTTTGTAACAATGGAATTTTTAATCTACACAATCGACATTATTGGGCAAAGCATAATGAACATCGTGTACGACCACTGAGGCACCAGCAACGCTTTGACTTTAATGTGTGGTGTGGTATTTTAGGAACAAGGATTATCGGACCAATTTTTAAATAGAGTCAGAAAAAAATAAAAACGAAATCGGGAAAATTCGGTTTTTCCCAAATATCTTCGGAAGTAATCGGATTTTTTTAGATTTCGAATCGTGACTTTGAAGGGTTTAGCAAAGCGCAACTTTTCTCTCATTTAACCATCTCTGTATCTACTGTGGTTTACGAGATCCCTGTACTGTGCATTCTTATATGGGACACCGTGTATAGTAAATTTTAACAAACGCAAATTATTACAGTAAAGCTTTTATTGCACGATTTTCTATAAAATATTGTAATTATTGCAATTTTTATTATTAATACGTACCAAAATAATATTCCAAACATATAGTTAGGATTTCTAATAAATTTAGTAAAATCAAGTAAAATATATTATAAACTTTGCAACGAATGTAAGTGAAAATAATTTATTTCGAACTCCAGTAGTTTAATATTTTTAAATGTATCGTACATTTTACTGATGACTATTATTGTACTTAAGTATTTTTTATTGTAAAAATGACCAAGTTTACATAAAGTGTGTAAAGTATATAATATAAAAATGCTTCTTTAATAGCTTCAATCAGATGCAACAGATGAATCACAACTCCCTCTTCGTAAGGAGAGCAGGTGGGGAACTTAAAAGGAAGCCTTCCATTGATCACCGAAGTCAAGCGACGTTGGGCGCGGTTAGTACTTGGATGGGTGATGGCTTGGAAATGTTACCAAAGTTTTAGTAAAGTTTACAAAAATATAAATAATTTACTAAATATTTTTGTAATTTTTACTAAAAATTTTTGTTAAAACTTTGCTATAATTTAAAGGGACTTAGTTCTTAATACATATAGAGCTCTAAAATAATGATTAGTTTCAATATGTTTATAGTAAATTAAATTAAAAGTTTTTCTTTCCGTGTGGAAAAATGAACTTTAGAGTAGCTTTCATATTTAATAAGAACTATGTTATCTAAATTATGGTACAATAAGAATTCTTTACACAATTAAGTATTTATTATTTACTTAGTTTTTAAAACGCTGATGTATTTATCGTTTAATAAAATAAGAAATTATAATGGCGCAGCAAATTCACAAATTCAAATGACTTCACGGTAAAAATTTACATATTTTGACGCTAAGTGGCGTGATTACTTAAATAAATATTCCTTGCAGATTATGAAATTATTTCTTTACATCCTTAAAGATTTTTTAATCATGCTTGTCGTCGTCTACTGAAATAAGTAGGATCGTTATCATAGGCTTAATGTATTCAGTTTTCTTATTTTGTTACACAATCTCACTTCAAAAGAGTGGCAAAATAACAATCACATTGAAAAATAAGAATTTTAATAGATAATATACGATGTAAGTGGGATAATAATAACGCGACATCATACGTAGATTGTACAATTTTTTATCAATGCCCATCCCCCTTTTTAAATAAGCGGTAATTATAATTTTAATTATGTTAATGATTTATACGGACAATCAGCATGTTTAAACATTTAAATATAATTCAGGGTTTTTCCTAAGTACGTACTGTAATTTATTACGATTAAAACAATTATAATTTTAATTAATTATTCTCAAAATATTGCTTTTTGATTATTTTCCCAAAAATCCGTAGGGTGTCAATTTGGAAAGTAAATAACATCAAAAATCGGAAAGATACGTCAATGTTATTGTGAACGTGGATGCGTTTGAAGAATATCTCCAGCCTTCATGGTTTAACCCCCTGAGGGTTTCAAGGAGCACATTATTTTACAGCTCGCTTAAATTTCTTCCCAATAATAACACAATTTATTATATTTTGAGTGGTAGTTTCCAAGAAATCGCATTCCAAAAATTGACTTATTTAAGTAATTTTTTAAGCCATGACTAAATCATTCTACTAAAACGGTAGTCAAAAAATACTATTGTTTTAAATAATAACCTGAAAATCATAAATCTCAATTTACTATAAGAAAACTCCTTTAGGGCACTCTGGGAGTGATGCGTGTGCGAATAAATCGATTCACGTTGGTTTTGATTCTTTGGAGGTGATATTTGTTGGCAGAAACGACCTCGGGAAGGTCGTTCCATAAAGATGAAGTCCTCCAGATGGAAGAATTCTTAGATAATGAAGTTCGAGGAGTACTAAGCTTAACCACATATGGATGGGCGGCAGTGGTTCGTCGGGTATTTCTGCTATTCGCAGCTCTGGGCGGAATTAAGAGGGCAAGGTCAGCCGAGCACTTTCTATGAAAATATCTGTAAAAGAGAGTCAAATCCCCAATCTGTCTTCGATGTTCTAGGCTGTCGAGGCTCTTCGCCAGCTCGTGGTCTCCGATTAGACGAATGGCCCTTCTTTCGAATCCGGTAGCCGAAGAGTATGTTCTGGTGCAGAGCTCCAGACAAGAGAGCAATACTCTAGTGATGGTGGAATCTGGGCTTTGTATAGTGTCAAAAGTCGTTGAGGTGTGTACAACTTTTTGGTTCAGAAAGGTACATTAAAGGTACATTAAGTTTCTGAGAAGCTATCTTGGCGAATATCACAACGTGGGTATGCCAAATTTCCTCTCAGATTTGACACCCAGCAAATTAATAGATGAAGCCAGTGGGATTGCGTGTCCTGCCATGACTATATCCGGTTCTGCAATGTTAACCTTTTTAGAGGAAACTGCTGCTGGGTTTTTAGCGTTAAATTAGACTTGGATACTATCATCCCAAGCCAAAATTTCTCTCTGTCTGCGAATATGTGCATCGGCAGCCGATGTTTGTGGATTCAAAGAGAATGATGAGATAAGTGTGCTATCGTCAGCAAAGCTAAATATCGGATTTTTAGTTTTCACTAGAAAATCGTTAATGTAGAGTAAGAATAGGGTGTGAGACAATATGGACCATTAAGGAACACCGGCATTGATGGTGAAGGTGTCTGAGAGAAATCCGTCAATCGCCACTTGCAGAGAGCGATCCTTAAGGAAGCTAGACAACCATGCATAGAATCGATGGGCATACCATAGGATCGCAGTTTACTTAGAAGCTCTTCATGCCAATGCAGGTAAGTTCTAATTGCGTCCATTTTTGGAACGCGATTTCTGAGCAACTACTCAAAAAATAATAAATGTACTATTGGTTAAGTTGGAACAAACCCGATCAAACCAACTTTAAAACGACATGCCACTTGGCCCATGTAAGATTTTAAGGGTAACCCCTCTCAGGGGCTTAAACCACGAAGGCTCAATTCTTTAAAAGCCCCCATTCCAATGGAACTGACCTGTCCTACCGATTTATTATTAATATTATTTACTGGAGGCAAGATATTAAGGGTTGCAACTTTTTAAAATGTCAAATTGCCTGTTCAAATGTTGAAAAGGAAAACTTTCTGATGAAACACACGATTCCATTCATTCATTGTACCTTGCTCTATATTACAGTCAACAGAGAACGCGAACTGTTTGAGACAATTAATAGGAGGAAAACAGCATACGTGGGACATATCATGAGGAGTGAAAGATACCCATTCATGCAGCTAATGATCGAGAGCAAGATTGAAGGCAAAAGAGGGATCGGAAGGAAGAAGATGTCTTGGCTGAGAAACATCAGGCAATGGACAGGGATACACGATGTTCAGTCGCTGATACATACCGCAAGAGACAGGAAAGCAATGGATAATGTTATCGCGAACATTCATTAGTGGATATGCACCAGAAAAAGAAAAAGAAAGTTTACATAAGGAGGGAAATAAATACCAGAGTTATATCGAGTTAGTGAATTAATTAGTTTGATAAATATCATATATTATATTAGTTCATAATTATATTGGTTTAATTACAAAAAACACAAAAAATTAGTTTCATATAAATATGATTTGTAGATTAAGTTTGTTTTGTTAATTAAGATTGCCTCAGACAAATTGTATTATGCGCTAGGAGTAGCTATACTGAAGCTAAACTTCATCTTCTCTGTATGCATGTACACTAACAAAGACGATTTATTATTAGTATTACCTACCCTACCATTATTTCTATTTTTATTCATCTACTCCCAATAGGCCCGTCCAGCATTTTTTTATATTTCAGAAATCGAAAGTAGCAAAAAATAACACTTTTGAAGGCAATTTTCAATTTTTTTGGTATTTCTTCTGACTTTTAAGCCATTAAATAAATTACAAAAATTAAAATGAGTAAGAAGAAAGCGTCTAATAAATATTGTATGCTGCATGGGTGCCCTAACAGTTCTAGAAATGCCCCAGAAAAACTGTTTATAAGCGTACCTTAATTTTTCACTTTTAAGCAAATTACATTAGGGAATGTTTATAATTGCTTATAGTTAATAGCTATAAGTAGTTGTAGCAAATACACTTAACCGTTATAGCAAGGGCGAAATTAATAGAATGCACTCGTTGAAATGCTTATTTTTCCATGGGGAACCTCAAACATAGGATTTGTCGATTATTATATAAATTCAATTTCTTAGCTTTTAAATTTATTATTATCTAAGCATTATATTCCGTTGTAAATCACAAAAGTATAATTTATTGTAAAAGTAAATATTTCTAACTTGGGCACTCATATTAAATAGAGTTCAAAGATTTATTTGTTTTATTTAACACATTTAATAGAGCCTTTACCTGCTGATGCGAAATTATCTGTACCCAACAGATGGATCGATGAAAAATCACGATGTCGCATAGTTATTTTTAAGGTTTACCTTAACGGTAAGACTACCTTAGCTAAGGCCCTTATTAGTACATCAACATTTGAAAAGATACATTTAATGATTTTAATGACGTATTAGTACCTAGTTTTTTCCATTGCAGCGATATTTAGTTCTATTCCATGTTTTCACCATGCAAATTTAACAGTATGCTCGATTACCATAAAGAAGTTATTCTAGAGAAGTTAGACTGCGAGTTAGATGGAAAATTTTTTGTCTCATTTATTGCACAACATTTCAACACTTTAAAATAGCGACACTCATCATATTTGATGGAATTATCCTTCTACCTGAATCATTTCCTTCATTAATTCATTTTGCTAATTTATGTCACCTTACTTAGTTTATCAGTAGTGCTGTAATATTGCAAACAAAGGTCTAAGTACAGGCTCTTGAGAAATATCCTGATGTGCTACAGATAAGTGATGGGTGGGAAAACTTACATAATTCCCTATTTAAGTACAAGTACTCGACTTATGAGTTGTATTAAAAGGTTACAGAAAATAAAAATGATAACTGGAAAAAAATAAAGTACACAGAAAAAAGATTACACGGAACGAAAATCTTAGTTAAATTTACTATAAAAATAGTAAAACTAACCATAATATACCATAATATATGGTTCTATGTCTGACTGGAATAACTTTTATTAAGAACTGCCATAAAATTATATTTAGTAAACCATTTATATTTTTATAAAATTTACTAAAATCTATTGTAAAATTTATTAAAATCTTCTGTAAAATTTACTAAAATCTTTTGTAAATATTTCGACAAATGATATTCCGAAGCAGTCACCCATCCAAGTACTAACCGTGCCCAGTGTCGCTCCCCACCTTACGAATATGGAGTTCTGATTGATCCGTTGAATCTGATTTAAGTTATTCATTCTTGTAAAAAGCATTTTTACAACACTTTATTTCAACTTGGTCATTTTTACAATAAGAAATACTTAAAGTACACTAATAGTCGTCAGTAAAATGTACCATACATTTAAAAATATTTAGCTACTGGAGTTAAATATAAATAAATTATTTTCACTTACATTCGCTGTAAAATTTATAATATGTTTTACTTGATTTTACTAAATTTATTAAAAATCCTAACTATAGTTTTCTGTAAATTATGTTGACAATATTGTTATTCAAATTCTAACTATACTTTTTTAGAAATTATGTTTATAATATTATTTAGGTACGGATTACTAAAAAAATGCAATTCATACTATATTTTATTGTAAATTTTCCTATAAAATATAGTATTAATTACAGTTTTTATTAGCAATCCGTAGCAAAATAACATTGTAAACATAATATTCAAAAAACTATAGTTAGAATTTCTAAGAAATTTAGTAAAATCAAGTAATTACCACAATATATTGTAAACTTTACAACAAATGTATGTGCGCGGAACAAACACTATAGTAACATTATTATAGTCAAAACTTTAACGTATATTATTTGCAGAATTATACCGTTGATCTATTGACTGCAATAAAACCTAATTATCCCTTCGACCATAAAATAAATAAGGAAATCTCAAATTTTAAAACCTTTTCGAGCAGAGCCGGACCATAGTATACAAATTCAATTTATACCTATGCCTGGTGCATATATAAATACAAAGTGATTTTTAATAATTTTAATCTTTAGTGGTTTTCCGGCGAGTAATTTTTAGTTAGGCTTATTAGTGGTAGAATGTGGCGTCGTCCTTGGAATTGTGCTGATAGGGGGGCATCTTCAAGTGAAATTTTTAAAAGAAAGCATTTATCTACCGATGCCAAACTAATAATTAAAAATGTGTATCAATCGTTGTTGAGTAGAAATTTTAATTCGATGGATGCTTTAGCAGACTTTGACAAAAACTCCATTATCTTCGGTAAGAGACACAGTACTTAATCCTGTTAATCCTAGAAAAAAATCGGAGTGATTCTGGCACATTTAGAAGCCTTGACGAAAATGACATGGATTTATTAAGAAGAAAGATTTACCAAATGTATGAGGCACAAACTGTACCCACTTTGATTTCCCTCAAAGAGCGGCTGATTAAAGACGAAACAAATATCTCCTGTAGCCTTTCAAGCATTAGGAAAATATTGCGTAAAATAGGTTTTAAATACCGAAGCATTGATAAAAGACAAACATTAATGGAATCTCAACGTTTACGGGAATGGAGACTTAAATATTTAACAGCTGTTAAACAATTTAGAGAAGAATATCGTCCAATTATTTACCTTGACGAAACATGGTTCGATACCCATGACACTCCAAGAAAACTTTGGGATGATTCTTCCAAAAAATATCAAACAAACGCACCATCAAATAAAGGCAAAGGAATCACAATATTACATGCTGGTTCAGAGAACGGGTTTGTTCCAAATTGTCTGTTGCTTTCAGCTAAAAACATAGCAGATTCTTCTTTATATTACCATCAAGATACCGACGCATAACTTTTTGAAGATTGGTTTAAACATAAACTCCTTAAAAATATACCTGAAAATAGCGTCATTGTAATGGACAATCATCATAGTCAGCAAGCAAAAATCATTCCCAATTCTAATAATTCAAAAGCAGAAATTCAAAATTTTATGATTGAAAACGATTTATATTTTGAAGAAACTTACAAAAAACGAGAACTGCTAGAAGTATTAAAAGCTTTTAAATAAATAAGGAATACGAGTGTGACAAACTTGCAGCAGAAAATGGACATACAGTGTTGCGTCTTCCTGCGTACTATTGTATATTCAATCCTATTGAGCTAATATCTACCAATTAAAATCCAATATTAGGAGAAATAATATTTCTCCTACATTAAATGCATTTGTAGTAGAATTAATTAAAAACGAAGTAAGAAAAATTTCTGCAGACAACTGGAAAAACTGTGTAAAATTCTTACAATTGTATGATTACAAATGTTCAACCCTTAATTATAAGTTTAGGCTTAGATGAAGATAGTGATAGGGATACAGAGTTAAATTTTGAATAAATCAACAATAGTTTCTTAGAATTTAATTAATTTTTATTGTACTTGTTATCCTAATAGTTATACTTTTAAATTATATTATTTTCAATTATCATTAATTGTTATCATTATTTTACATTTATTATAGGTACCTAAAACTAAAAATACCTATCTATTTATTTTAAATTATAAAAATAAATCATGTGGTGTGGTATACATTTTCATGCCGGCCCTGATCCCATTTATTGAGCTTTGAAGAGGTTGAGGCATATACAATAGGGTTTAATCAGGTAGTTTATTTATGACAGTAAGAGTCAACGGTATAATTCTGCAATAACTATACGATTTGCTGTAAAATATAGTATTAATTACAAAATAATATTGTAAATACACATAATTTATGAAAAAGTATAAATTTAGAAAAATCAAGGAAAATATGTTGTAAATTGAATGTTTAAAATGTATGGTACATTTTACTGACGACTATTATTGTATTTTTTATTGGAAAAATGACCAAGTTTAAATAAAGTGTTATAAAAATATTTTTACAAGAATAAAAGGCATAAATCAGATGCACAGTGGCGAACTTAACACGGAACCAATAACGTCAATGTTCTTTGATGGGTGGCCGCTTGGGAATACCATGTGGCAAAATTTTTACAAAAATTTTACTAAATTTTACAAAAGATTTTTAGTAAATTTGACAAAAGATTTTAGGAAATTTTACAAAAAAATTTGGTAAATTTTACAAAAGATTTTAGTACATTTTAGAAAAATATCAATAGATTACTAAATATTTTGGTAATTTTTAGCAAAAAAAAATGATTGAATTTGTTTCTTACAGTTTTCAAGAGAAATAACCACTCAGTTGATTTATATTAATAAAATAAAGAAATAGTGTTCATATTTAAAGTCACATTTAAAGCATGTTTCTTGCAACCTGTGAATGGTATTGACAAAACCTTAATCCTAAAGCTTGCCTTTCAATAGACCGAAAGCGTAATGATGGATATAAATTTACGCTGAATATTTGTTCCGATTCATGTTTGGTTTTAGTTTATTGAGATAAACAGCATACAACCCTACTCTTCTCTCTCTCTCCCTCTCGCTTTCTCTCTCTCTCTCTCTCTCTCTTGGGATAGCTCTCAATTCATCTTGTATGTATGTATGTATGTTTGTGTACATCCAATGTTGTATTGCTATTCATATCTCAGGAACCATTGGACCGGTTCAGATTATGTATGTATTGTTATTTTATAGACTATAGGTTCCTTCCTAAAAAAAAATGGTAATAAAAAATCAAATATGGGCGAATACGAGATGACGTAATGAACCTTTTCTTGTATCATTTCGATCGATAGTATAATAAACTATTAAATTTTTTAGAATTTTAAAGAAATATGGATTATATCGGACAAATAATAACTATAATATAAATTTGATTTTAATTTTTGGATGGTCTCTTCGTATACCTATTTTAACTTTCGAAAATGATTTGCTCCTTCCTTGAAGTACCTCCGGGATTGCACAACTGCTGTATACAATATCAAACACTTAGTTAATTGAATATATTAAATGATTATAAAACTTTGTATAAAAGGAAGCTGATCGGGATTCGATATATAAAAGTAATAATTATTTGAGTGTGCTACATTGACTAATATAATTTATATTTTCAAATATGGCGCAACAACTCAGATGTTATTATATAATAGTATTACTATTGCCAATTATAGGTCCAACCCTCGCTGCATATTTTAACAAATCTAATAGTTCCAGTAGTGATTCATTGGTATTGGTTCATGTTGTAAGTATTATAAAATTTCTAAATCAAATATCTATTAGCTCTTTTAGTTTCTTGCAAGTTGTAATAAAATATTCATATAATTCAGATATTTGTGTTCATTTCGCGAGTAATATGGACTTGTTATAAAAAGTAAAATGTAAAAACCAAGAGGGCGCGACCCTTCATGTCCACCAAAGTTTAAAAAATTGACTAAAACAAGATCCTCAGAAATTTGTTTCTTATTTTTTTAATAATTTTAACAATACAGATGATTTTTACATTTTGAAATTAGTGTAATCGTTCCAGGAAATCATAAGAACATCGAAGTTTATTTTGCTTGTCAGGTGCAGAACTGCGCAAACTACTTAAAAAAAAAGTAGTGGCGTATAACTAGTAACTACTTGGTAGTTAAACTACTTCTTCAAAAATGTAGTTAGGTTACTAACTACTAGTAGTTAGTAGTTAAAAGTGTAATTACTTTTTAACTACAAAACTAACCCGCAGCAGTTGTGTTTTCAAAAAGAGTGAAATACTTACAAAAATGGATAAAAAAGTTTTAACATCGAAGAAATAAATACAAAAAAAAATAAAAAAAAAATTTATTTTTGGTAAAAAATATGAAATTAACGACAGCCAGCCGAACTGAACTCAACTGAACTGAACTGCAGCGACAAAGTTTATAAATGCCACTTAAAACATTCATACGAAGCGACTTCGCAAGTATACGCCAGGCCAATTACATAAGTGGTCTGAGACCGGCTTAAGAGATAATATGTTTTAAAAAATGGAGTTTCTTTTTGGTAAAGAATACATAACTAAAACTTATTTGGCAATAGGAATATCGGGCGTTTCAGAAAAAACGCTCACCCATATAACTTTGTTATTATATAAATTACAGAAATAAAATTTGGTGGATTTGTATATGATATTATTTTGCATTTTATGACATGACGGACTCCATTTTGTCACTTCCGGTTTAACCGGAAATTACCTAAACTTTGGATTTTTAAATCGTACACACCCAGTATGTTTTTTGCTATATCGATTAAGAACATAAATTCAAATTCAACTTATGTAACTTTTTGGCACTTTACATCATTTTTCTTTTTTCATCTAGACTGCTCTGAACTCCCTGAAATGGTTTAGTTCTAAGCCAAATTATGGCGCAATTTAAATTTGTAATTATGTTCATTTGTTTATTAACATTATAGCGTCATGGGTACCTAGATAGAAGCAAAACCATTTTTGCTTCTTTTAATAAATCATCTCTCCTTTTTAACTTGGCATAAGGGTGTGTGATATCAAATTGTTCGAAAAAAAAGTGCTCCATCTTTTTGCCCAAGTGAGCCAATATGTTTCCATTTGAAAAATTTGAGTTTTCTGGGAAACCAACCCCCTTCTAATAAGTGAGTAGGTAAATAATTTAAAACAAATTAAAACTTGAAAATTGCATTTTTATCAAGAATTTGGCTTAGAAGTAAACCATTTTAGTGTTGAATTTATAATGGTATTCTGAATAGATATAAGTCAAGAATATACTGGGTGTTCCATTTAAAAATCCAAATTTGTGATAATTTCCGGTTAAACTGGAAGTGACAAAATGGAGTCCGTCATCTCATAAAATTCAAAAATATTATCACATACAAACCCACCAAGTTTCATTTCTATATTTTAAATAATAAAGAAGATATATGGGTGAACGTTCCTCCTGAAACACCCGATACAAGTTATTAAAAAACACAGGTCCTTTTTGGTAGAAAAATACAGAAGTAACACTTGTTAGGTAATAGAAGTAGGAAATATATAAAAGTAGTTAAAATGAACAAATATAGTTAAAACATATACTAGTTAGCACTGAGTAGTTAACTACTTTTCGCGAATATTCTATGCAGAGTTAAAGTAACTAAGAGAAAAAAGTAGTAAGAATACTATTTTTATAAAAAAAAGTCATATGACATATGACAAAACCGTATTTAAAATTCATGCATTTATACATTTATTACTCTCCACGAATGCAAAAGCCCTAGCGACGCTCCAGGTGAAGAAAATATTGTCTAAATAAAAGAGTCCGAGAATACCTTCATTTATCATTTATCAAATTGACTCAGATTTTTGAAATAAGTATTTCCAATTACTTACAAAATAATACGGTTGTCTCTATAAGAAATATTTTAAAGCCTAAAACAGAATTTTTCATCATGACAATGTACTTGACGCACTATAGCCCTAAAAATGAATTAAGTTAGTTTTGAATATTGTCAAATAGAGAATGGACAACATTTTCAAAAATCAATTACGAAACAGTATTAAAGATGAATAATAAGAAGTTGTTTCTATTTATTTCGCTATTAAATTAAATTGTTGTTTGCTTAATATCTTATAAATGACAACAAATAAAAACTTGACATTTGCTAGTTTTGTATAAATTAATATGCATTTTAAATAGTCAACAAATTACTAGGATTGCCATTTAAACAACTGTCGATATTTTCATATCTCTAATTTGGGATACACTTTATCAATATTTTTTTTTATAAAAAAATATCAAAACTATTACTCGTGTCCAAGCATTTTCAGAAAAAATATATACTTACTGGACTGAATTCATTCCAAGTTACAAACTCGCTATGAAACGGTAAAGGAACCAAATAAGGCCAACCTTGTTGTTTTAAATTTATATCGTTTATATTTATTGAAACTAATCACTGACTTTTCACACAATGTTTATTAATTGATAAAACTACTAAATATTTTGGTTTGAACCCAATAAATCCAATAACATTTTCATTTTTCAATAAAATTAAAATATTTGCACTCCTGCTTTATTGTGAGAACCCTGAGTCTTAAGAGGGTTCACAATATTTAGATATATTTAACCTCCAAATCTATAAATGAACTTCTTTATGTTAATAAAATACTTAAATTAAATTGCTTAGCTTCTTCTAAGTCAATTTTTAGATGCTACATGGTACGTTGGTTTTACTAAGAGTATGGATAAAGGTAGATTATCGGAATCTAAAATTCCTTTATGAACTAACGATAAAGCATTTTTAAGATCTTCACTGGTTCAGGTTCCTCGTTTTTTATTATTAGCTGGTGGTTTGCGTTTTGAATCTGGAAAAAATTTTTAATAATCTTACTAACCCATTCCATCTAGAATTTAAACAGGCCTTATTAGGAAAGGCAACAGATTTTATTTAAAAATGAATAGGCAAAGAAATATCTAAAAACACTAGATTAAAACCACTACTTTATCACACGAAAATAGTGGAGAACATCGTGTACAGAAAAAAGTGGAGTTATTACAAAAATACATAAAGAAACTTACCAATTTGCTAACGGTTATTTAAGAAGACCGCCGAGCACCCTACCCGGTTGGTGTCTTGTGGCTGCTGGTATCTAGGAACATGTCAATTTGACAACTGTTTTTTTTTTGTGGAGGGACTGGATTGTTAAATACCGTACCGTATACAAGTGCGCATTTAAAACCGTGATATTTTAGAAATTTTTTTCCATGATTTTTTTTCAATTATTCCAAAATTCAAAGGGATTGGAGACTTTGGAAGAATAATTTATATTAAGTTCTTGTCAAATTTAACGATTTCTTTAATCCAATTTGAGATACACTACTATATACTTATTTTTTCTAGGTTTTTAGGGATGGAGACAGAACACCCAGTACAAGTAGTCTTTGGGAGACTAACCCGTATTACAATGAAAGTTTCTATGCACCTTACGGATATGGACAGCTTACTAATGTAAGTATTGTTATTTTGCATTTCGGAAATAGGTCGCACTTAACTAATCTCTTAAAATTTGTTTTCACGTCTCTGAATATCACACCCTGGTGGGACAAGTGCAGGGTGTCCCATTTCCGACACTTTCTGGAGTTATTAGAGTTATTATAAAAAATAAGTAGCTGCTAAACCAAGTAGGTACCAAACAATTTTGATACCAGAGTCTTTCGTTTCGTTAAAAAATAGGAAACTAAAGTGAAGACCTCAACATTCTTATTATCTTTGATAATGACTCTAATACCCCCCAGAAACTGTGGGAAATGACACACTCAGTACGCAGATATCTATAGTGAGCATAAAAAGTCGTTCCATGTACTAGAAGATGTAAGATACAACGTGTACTGTATCTTTTTGGTTGATTCTGAACTATGAAAGTTTCGTGTTTTTGCAATCACATTTAATTGAATAGCTTAAGATTGGCTCACCAAAATGTATTCAAACTCAGCACATGGGTTTACCATGTCGGCCTCTTCAAGACGTTTTAATGCAGTTTTTCTATAAAATGTACAGGGGAGCCAATATTCAGCCACCTCAAAAATTGCATCGGATTTCCTATATTAAACACAACGATGTATCACCTGGAAGATATAAAGCTGCTAATAGTGTATCTCGTAGGAGCATAAATTGCTATTTATGTTCTTTTAGATTTATGTAGCTAATTCTTTCTTTCCAGATAGAGGGACAGAATACTTTTTTTGAGGTCACATTTTGATACTAATAATTATTAAATAAAAAATACTGTCATATTTGACAATCTCTCATTTGATAACCCACTTGGCTTCAGACAACAAGAAATATTTCATTTTATATTACTATAGAAAATTATTTTTTAATCATTTGCACTGCACCAATGTGGTCATCATCTCCCTTAGTAAATAAAAAATTACTTCTAGAACGGAAAAAGAACAGAATACAACTTAGGTAGAGCTCTCAAGAACCGGTATGGTGACTTCTTGGGTAACCAGTGGGATATGAAACTTTACGATGCCTGGTCTACCAATTATAACAGAACTAAGATGTCTGCAGCTTTAGTACTAGCCGGACTGTTCCCACCTACAGGTTCCGATGTATGGCAGGGAGATCTTCTATGGGAACCAGTACCGTATAACTATTTACCATTATCCGAGGATAGGGTAGGTTTATTTAAATAGCCGACAAATAACTACTTTATAATACTTATTATAAAATCTAATATTTAGATAAAGTTGGTTCAAGATATATTTTATATTTTAAGAAGAAAACTAACTTCTTTCAGATCAATTTTTTTCTTCGGTACAATTTATTGATTTAATTCATATAGCTTGATTATTCCAAGGAAATAATTTTCTGAGAATAATATGCAAAATAAAAGTCACTCGAAATAAAAAATGTATCCCGAATAATAATCGTAAAAATAAATACGTAATATTTAACAGTCCACTGTTTCATAGTTCGTAAAATATTTGACTACTCCAAAGAATTTTTGCGAAATTTTTAAGCTGTATTAAATATCTGACAATTAAACAGCCTGTCTCGTCCACTGCTGAATATAGCTTTGATCAACAATCTCCAGTTTTTCCGGTCTTGGGCAGCATGAATGCAGTTTGTCGAGATTCGCTTCACAGTGGGACACTAAAGTGAAAACCTGAACATTCTTATTATCTTTAATAATGACTCTAATACCCCCCAGAAAGTGTGGAAAATGAAACACCCTGTACGCAGATAGCTATAGTGACCACAAAATGTCGTTCCATGTACTAGATGTAAGATGCACAGTGTAATGTATTTTTTTTGGGTGATTCTATGATAGTTTTGTGGTTTTGCCATCACATTCAATTGAATAGCTTAGAATTGGCTCACCAAAATGTATTCAAACTTGACACATGGATTTACCATGTCGGCCTCTTCAAGAAGTTATAATGCAGTTTTTCTATGAAATGTAAAGGGGAGCTAATATTCAGCCATCTCAACAATTACATCGGATTTCCTATACTCAATACAACGATGTATCACCCTAGATATAAAGCTGCTAATAGTATATCTCATAGGAGCATAAATTGCTATTACCTTAAGTTCTTTTAGATTTATGTAGCTAATTCTTTCAGTCTTAACAGTCCAGTGTTTTCATAGTTAGTAAAATATTTGCCTTGTGAAAAGAATTTTTGCGAAAGTTTTAAGCTGTATTAAATATGTGGCAATAAATATGAAGTTTCATCATCAAACAGCCCGTCTCGTCCACTGCTGAACATAGCCTTTCTCAACAATCTCCAGTTTTTCCGTTCATGGGCAGCATGAATTCAGTTTGTCGAGATTTGCTTCATATCATCTGTCCATCTGGTTAGTGGACGTCCCTAGTTTCTGAAGGCTTGTTCTCTCGATCGCCATTCCATAATTCTATTGGTATATCTTCCATTAGGAATTCTTGCCACATGTTCAGCACAAGTCCGCTTAAAGCAAGCCATCTGCTCTACCGCTTCTGTAACCCCGGTTCTATGTCGTATTGTTTCATTTGGTACTCTTATTCTGATTCCCAGCATAGATCGTTTTATGGGGCCTTGAGCAACTCTCACTTTATTGACTGATTTCTTCGTTAACGGGATATGCAGTTTATGTTTGCCTAAAAAAATCTATTATTACAAATAAACTTGAATTAGAAAAAGACTGGAAGAACAAACATAAACAAACCCGAACAAAATAAATATGAGTTTGCATTTACCTAAAAAGTACAAATCTAAGATTTTTTTTAGAAATTTGCTTGAATTGAAAAAAATTATGCCAAATTGACTTTATTATGGTTCTGTTAAATATTGATAAAGCTTATTATACGGGAGGTTGGTTAAAAATGTTTTTTAACTTTAATTGTGATATTATCTCGAAAACAGCGGAAGTTCGAAATATTCAGAATTTGAAGTAAAATTCAAAAATCGAATAAAATTTTGGGTATTCATTCCATTTAAGAAAACTAAAGTTGATGTTAGTCCCGAGCAGTCCTGTATAATACTAAAAATTCTCATAATTTGTGAAAGTGAAAAATAGAATCGACGGATCCGAGCGTTTTTGGAAAATATGTACAGTGTGTCCCAGGATCAGCGAAACTGTAGGTGTAAATGACAAAAAAATTCTAATTGAAATTTGACCATTTGGGATCTAGGTCTGCTTGATTCGAAAGTAAATTTTAACTTATTTTTATTTTTAAATCAAGCGGAGCACTATTTTTATGTTCTGTCTAGGTAAGTACCTCTTTTTTAAAAAATTTCGAAAAATTTTATTAAGAGAAGTTGCTCGGAAATCAAAATCATGAAGATGTGCCGAATTTAATAACCATCGGCCTTTTCATTTTATAAAATATTTTCCCAAGTTAGAAATTTCAAATTTCTTCAATTCCCTCAACGCTTGTCATATTAGCATAGGAAATTAAATTTGGTCATCAAATGTTATTTCCGAAATAATCATTTCTAATAAATGTATTTAATACCATGAAGAATTTATTTCCCTTTAGAGGTTTAAAAAAATGCAAATGCAATTATGTCTGATGGCTATTAAGTTCGGCGCGCTTGCATGATTTTGATTTCTGACCACTTTTTCTTAATGAAATTTTTCGATATTTTGCGAGGAACAGGCACTTTACCTCGGCAGAAAATAAAAATAATGCTCGCATCCGGTTAAGGCATGCCTGATTTCATAAAAATCAAAATATGTTAAAGTTTATTTTATAACCCAGCAGGAATAGATCCCAAATGGTTATATTTCAATTAGAAATATTTTTGCCATTTACACCTGTAGGCTCGCTTATCCAGGGACACACAGAATTATAAAAATCAGAAATAGAATAAAACAATCATTCACGAACAAAATCAATCCAAATATTAGGTATAGTTATGCAACTATTGGAGGTGTTCCATTCTTTTTGCCGACCCTGTATAAAATAAGTTCACTAGGTTAGAGATGACATAAAAACCATGCATTGTATTTATTTTTGAAAACTACCCTTAATAGAAATTCAGTCACATAAAAACTAGTTATTTTAAACACACAATGGGTAGTGAAGCTAGTTTTTTTGTCAATATTAATATATAAATATCTGAAAAAATATAAATTACATATTTATATCAAAATGTATAAATTAGACATTTCGTGGGGAGAAACAATTCTGCAAAAGTATACAAAATTAGAAAGAAATAAGGGCGATTGTGCCTCAAATCTGACGTGGCATATCACTTAAATGCTATTCAGCATCTAAAACATATAAACGATTTGGGAATACTTGAAAATTTTTGTATTGGAATTGGTTAATTATGATTTATGACTGTTTAGGCACTTTCTTCATGGGCTTGTCCAACCGTGGTGCCATTAATCTATAATGATAGCGAGAACATGGAAAGACTTCACGGTTACGATGACCTTATGGAAACTCTGCGCAATGGTATTGGCGAGGATGTAGATTACATAAGTGCATTGGATTTGTACCCTGGGATGCAAATGCTGGTAAAATACTTATTGTGTTTGAACCCTAAGTTATATTCACTTTTTTGCAATAAAGTCAAATAAAAATTAATTTCTGATTCCAAAAAATCCAATTAACTAGACGTAGCACTTCGTCGCAGTGATGATGGGTGTTTAGACGGAAACGTCTTATACATATTCCATATGTGTGTGGCAGTTCAGAATTATCTCGTTTAGAACATGATTTTATATATCCAGGAACTACCCTGGTTGGTTTATTGACATATTTCATTTTAGACGGAATTGGGCTTTCCCCTGGAAAATTGGACCACTGCTGTCTACCCCGAACCCCTTAGGTCATACATAGTGGACTTTTATTACATCGAAACGAGCACTAAGGAACTGAAAACTGTTATAGCAGGTAAAATTTTTGTTAATGTTTAATAATTTTTGTGAGAGTGGCGCACATTTCTACTTTACCCAAGCAGTTAGTATGTTTAATGGGTTCCTAATAATTCTTATGTATTTATTTGTTTTATGAAAGGGGAATAATTAAAAAAGAAGACAATTTAGGACCGCGCGTGGTCGCGGACTTCGCGTTTTTTGTCTCTTTGCCGCGTGAATTTAAAATGTAAGGAAGAGTGCTTCCAAATGTTACTCGAAGTTCTATTTTTACCATAAGGGTTTGTGACTTGAAGGAACTTGTAATAGGTATACAATAATTAATCGATTTTTTAATTTGCGCCCCCTCGAAAGCAAATCTCACAAGCCGCCACTGTAGTATATTAGATAACAAGAGTGGTAAGACGCTTATTACACACGATTTCGAAACTAACGGTACGAGCAAAGCGTACTTCGAAAGAGTGTGTAACAGGATTACCACTCTAGTTGTGTACTATACTTTTACTACGACTTCATATATACTTTTATGTTAAATTATCGAACTATGCTAATAAAATATTTTCTGAGTCGGTACTCACATGATTATCAGTTCACCAGTCAATACAGTTTTGATACACTTATTCATACCACGCCTTGAATTTTTCTAGTAATAAATTATTTGCTGCGGAAGCAGTTTGTAATGTAATTTCCCGTGGCATTCCCTCAATCTGAATATCGTAGTCACTCATAATTTACCCAAAAATATCCAAATTAAAAATGTTGACGTTTAATTTTTTTTTGACATTTACGTTGTCAAGGCGACCGTTTTCGTTGGTAATAGCAGGAAAAAATATTTTCAAGTCATATATTAGTTTAAAAAGAGGAATAGCATTTGTTGGGCTCCAATGTCTCCATATAAAGCCGGGCTCAGACCAGAATAGGCCAACAATTGTTGCCTCGTGTGAATATTTTACTTGTACAATAATTGACGATTCTACACTTGGCAAGTATACGCCATTACAAATTTTGACCAAGTACACCAAGAGTGACTCTCAGTATCTTGGAAAGCGATAAGGATCGCTACGTTGTCTTCAGCAACCAAGGGTGGATCCAGAACTTCGTTTTGGGTTTGTTCGTAGTATGTGATATTATTTGTATGTGATATTATTTTGCATTTTATTACATTTTTTTTTGAACACCCAGTATGTTTTTAGCTATATCGATTCAGAATACCATCCAAATTCAACGACACCCCTTACGTCACTTTTAATAAAAAGTTATAGGGTTAAGCGTTCCTCCTACAACACCCAGTATAAGTATAATAATGAACCGGACTCATATAAATTTACTTCTGCTGAAATTCAAACAGGAAAAATTAATGACACCATCATTAAAGGCTACTACTACAATTCAAAATGGATCTAAATCTTGTATAGATCGCATAATATTTTAGAATGAAGAATTGAGTAATGACAGATTCCCTTGTGAGAGTCATATAACAAACATTGCCCCTGCCCTATCATATAACAAAAAAAATATATATACAATTTTTCCATAGACACTAGTGCGATATATTCTTTAGTGATATAATAGGTAATGGCCTGTTATATTAGTCTCGTAGACAAACGATTTATGTTTTTTACTCAATTCTGCATCGGATGAATCTCGGACCATTATGCGATCAATACAAGATATCGACCTATTTTGAACTCTCGTATAGCAATTAATTAAAGATTTATATCCCGCCTTCTTCAATATAACCAAATAATTCAGACAGCAACGTTTTAAAGATGCAATGTCAATATTCAGGTCCCCACAATAAAATGAATACGATCCTTTACTTGCTAAAAGTTTTTTAAAATGGGAATTGAATATTTCTGGGCGAAACGTCTTGGATTATCGACTTTATGTTTCCTTGAACACAGTAAATATCATAATAAAATTATTCTTATTGACTTCTTGAAGTAGAAATATCATTTTCATAAAATTCTTATTTATGCTTCTAATGTTACAACGAAATATAGAGAAATGCCGATCTTTCCTGTTTAATTTGTTGATGTCATTAATTTTTTCTGTTTAATTTCAGCGAAGGGAAATTTATCTGAGTCCTGCTTCATTATTATATTTATATAGTATTATATAGTTACAAATTATAAAATGTTATAATCTATATAAAGAGTATTTGTCGCTATATTAAATTACACCGTTTGTTGGAAATTTAGTACGATGCTATTACTGATTTTATTCAATATATCTTAATCATCTTTTGCTAGGTGGAATGATATTATTCCTCCATTATAGTAAGTCGATCTTTTCACTTTTTTGAATTATTAAATTTACACAGTCTCTTACAATCTTAGATGAAAATTAATTTTTTACGCATTAAATCCTTGTCAGTCTTTCAAAATAGTCTCGCTAGTTTGATAAATACTTTTGTTCCATCATCTTAATTCCACGGAATGGGACTTCGCAATTATATCACTGTCAAATAGATGCATAAAAATCGATAATTACCAGTGCTTGTTTTGTTAAATTATTAAATTGACCTCAAATAGTCATCATTCGCAGCAGGGAATCTTATTTAAATAAGTATCACAGGTAATAGCAATTTGTGTGTGTATTTGCATTCCTTTCCTATGGAATAATTTTTCATCTTCAACCTCAAAGTACCTAAATTATACATATAACAAGTTCTGCACCGTCGTTTGATTTGACCTACTTCCTAATGCCAACCTACTTATTACAGATAATACAAAACTAAAGCAATATAATTTTCTACTAGTATTACCAAATATTTTAACTATTTGGAGCAGATATTTGACAATTTCAAACCACCAAAAATTGATATTTATAATATAAATACTTGTTGTGATTGCTTTTAAAATAATTTCATATATTATTCAGTATCCAAGTAAAATGAAATATTATTATTTAATAAACATATACCAACATAGTATGATTTAGTAAGTGAAAAGTATCTAACCATTTTAACAGATCTTATTGTAAAGAATGATGACTCCATAATGCCTTCACCTAGCCCGATGATTTTTGATGAATCTTCGACATCCCATCCCATCCTTCGTCTATCTAATCTTAAACTTTAATCGGCCGATTTCAAATGTTCAATTTACTTCATTACGTTGTTTATATTAAGAAAGTATCGATTCAATAATACATAAACCCATTGAGCTTACACCATGCCTTCTTATAGAATGAACTAGTATAAAGTCATTTATATGAGTCTGATCTTAAATCAATAATCCTGGAGCAGTGCTCCGATAATATTTAATTCGGTGAATTCTAAGCAGTACAAATTGATGAAGCAAACGGACTTACAAATTAAACATAAATTATAACTTCTCTATATTAAATACCAATGTATGGAAAAATTATTATTTCCCAGACCACCCGATGATACCTTATACAATAAGGGCGTATTTAGTCTACACAGTAGCACTTTAAATACTATTTCAGATTGAATGGTACTACTAAGAAAAGGAAGTATTTTCCATTGATAGGATGTAACCACTGAAATAGTAATTAAAGTGATACTGTGTAGACTAAATACGCCCTTATTGTATAAGGTATCATCGGGTGGTCTGGGAAATAATAATTTTTCCATTTGATATTAATACCACCTGAAAAGACTTTTTATTTTTGATTTTCTCTATATTACATTAACATTAGAAGTATAAATAAGAATTTTAAGGAAATCGTTCTCAGCCGTGATTTGAACAGCGTTTGCTAAATAAAGATCGCCTTATGAGTCTATGATTTTGTTTCGTCAACGGACAATAAAATCCTTTTGATCGAAGAAGAAATAAATATCTATAACAAATAAGATATAAAATTTATTCATATCATTCATTCAGTCTCAGTAGGCAATATGTTTATTGATGTGCCACCATGTGAAAATGTTGGACCAGATGGCTATATATGGAATCCATTTTAGTTAACTTTACCTACCTGATAATTATGCATGCTGTCTCCAGAATTATTTTGTTCCACGAGCGACGACGATATAAAATACTTTGTTGTTTCAATGTAAAAGATTGTATTTTCATGTAAAATTCTGAACACCGGAGTTAATGTAATAATTTAATAAGGCAGAAAGATCACCTTACGTCACGTTGGTTGGTTGGTTGGTTGGTTGGTACGTAACGTTAGACACATTTTAAATGATTCTAGCCTTATTAACATCTGACCTCGATCTTTAACAAGGCACTTCTCGAACTTATAATGTCAAGTAACTTATTAATTGCCTTTTCAAAGCTGATAAAAATTTTATTATTTTAGGTTATTTCCTTAAGAAAATTCTAACAGATACCTTAAATAAAATAAATGGTACACTAAACCCCCCAGAAAGGAAGATATTTTTATACTCAGGACATAAAATAAACATCGCTTCGGTTCTTACAGCCTTAGATGCCTTTGAATTGGTAGATCCTCCTGTTTATGGTTCTAACATTGCCTTTGAAGTACATAACATTGATGGCATTTATGGAATTAAGGTATAGTATGCGATTTATTTATTAAAAATTAACAAGAAAATTATAAAAAACGTATTACTGGAATTAGAGCCAGTACTCTATCTTTAGTACATAGTCTCTTTGGTTCCTTTAGTGCGGCTCTGATAACAAACAGAGCACCCTATAGGTATAGCTTCCGCTTAAGGAATTCGGGTCTTACAAGAAATCCCATTCCCTGTACTGTTAATATTTGGCTCTGTTGACTAATCAGTTTGGCAGCCAGAACAATCGCTAACAACGGCCTTATTGTATTCCGAAAAGCATTATAGGAAGAAAGTCTTCCTTTTTCATTCTACGATGTGTACTAAATCAAAAGTTTTAATTTTTGATGTGTTAATTTTTAAAAGAAATAAATTACCGGCTCTGAGAAGGACCATTTAAGTTCTTAGCATTTCATATTTAAAATTTTTTATAATTTTGAGAATTCCAATTTAATTTTTTTTATGGTCAAACATTAGCACTATAGGAAAAGTTCTTTAAGGCATTCTGAGAGTGGTGTGGATGTGCGAATAAGGCGATTCAAGTTGGTTTTGAATTGTTTGAGGTTATTCCACAAGGAGGACGCCCTCCAGATGAGATAATCGAATCTTGTATATTGTCAAAAGTTGTTGAAGTGTCGGTATACAACTTTTTGGTCCGGTGAAGTACACAAAGTTTCTGCGAAGTTGCCTTGGCAATTGCCACAACATGACGATGCCAAAACATATTTCCTCCCAGACCAACAAATTAATGGTATTGTGGAACTGTGTGTCCTGGTATGACTAATCTCTGTTCTCTATTCTCATACAATGTGAATAGTTTTAGAGAATCCTGCCCCTTGGGTTTTCTTAACTCGACTTGGTTATTGTCAGTCCAAGACAAAAATTCTTCCAGCTCATTGCTGAGGCGTGATATTTCTTCTAATATGTGCGTCCGTAACCGATGTTTGAGAATTCAAAGTGAAAAATGAGATAAGTGTGCTGTCGTCACCAAGCTACATAGATACCAGATTTTAAATTTTCACTAGAAGGTCGTTAATATACTGTAAGAAGAGGGTGGGAGATAATGTGGACTCTTTGGGAACACCGTCATTGATGGTGAAGGTGTCTGAGAGAAACATGTCAACCGCCACTTCTGTGCTACCACGGCCGTTCCAAAAACGTGGTTGGACCAATGGCGGACCAATAAACCGTTTTTAATTTTAAAAATTTTGTCGGCAAAATGCTAAGCAGCCTTCAACTAAATACAATATTTTCCTTATTTTAGATGTTCTATCAAGATAATGCTACAGACGAGCCGCAGGCAATTCGACTTCCTGGATGCGTGGAATTTTGCCCAATAGACGAGTTTATAGCACTGACAGCAGATATTATCCCAAAATCGGACGTGGAATGCCTTGGCGAATAGTAAATTAAAGGAGAAATGTTTTAAACGCCTTGTAGTTTCCAAAAAAAGAAATCACCCTGGCTGAAGTATAAATATTTTGACCAGAACTAATTTGTTTTTGGAAATTCCATGGATTTAAAATATTTTTCATTTCAAGCATTGAATTTTACGCATGTATGACTTTAAAATTATTTGTATTTTTAAATATTATAAAATGGTGAAAGTAGTAGAATAAAATTAGCAAAACTTAAATGGTATTTTAATTGGACCTGATATGTAACTAAACTGGCAAAAATGGTGCAAAATCATAGACGGAGAAAATGTTGCAGTTGAATAAACTGCGAAAATCTATTAAGCGATGGATCCATTCGTATAGTCTAGAACAGTGGTGTCCAACCTTTTTTTCGGTTGCACCGGCATATAATTTTTTGTGGACCGCTTACGCTAGAGGAGAAAATGAAAACTGAAGGACATACGAAAGGACTCATTATTATAATTTTAAAGATTTTTTGTGACATATCTTTTGATCCGCTTAATGGATTTTGATAAACTTTTCACTGGCGCGTTACCCCACTATTTAGCTACACCTTGTCGCAGCAAGTTTCATTTTTCAGGTCATTTAATTTAATATACGGGATCAAATAAAAAGTGGTATTTTTTTACTAAAATTTAAACTGTGGCAGGAGGGGTTGTCTAAGTACTCACGAGAGTAAAGGTTAGTCTTTTCCCTATATTTTTATTTGTCTTTACATCTTTAACAGTTTTAAAGTTATATCGCTTCCTCCAAAACATTACATTTTATGAATATCTTACCTACTCATACGTAGATATATGAGGTGATAACTTAAACTTTTGTCGCGTCAAAGACCATAGAAGGTTTATTAATAAAGATACGGTTTAGCCATATCCTAAACAATATAATCTATAAGCTAACAACAAAAATACATATTAAATTAAACAATAGTTAATAAAAAAATAGAATTGAAAAAATAAATAATCATGAACAACTATTCATGTTCGAAAAGAGAGCGAAACCGGTCTGCAGAAGGTGACATCCTATCAATGGAAAATGCTTTCTTTTCTTAGTAGTACCATTCAATCTGAATTAGTATTTTAAAGTGCTACTGTGTAGACAAAAATACGCCCTTATTGTATAAGGTGTCATCGGGTGGTCTGGGAAATAATAATTTTTCCATACGTTGGTATTTGACATAATTAAATATTTATTCTCTCTAATAGTGTTTGTATTGACTTTACCTTTGAATAAATTAATAATTGCTGCCGATTATTAATTCCCCATATAATTAGCACGCCAATATTCAATGCCCTCCGCCGCCGCCTCCAAATTAGAGTGGAGAAATCTGAATTAAAATAATAACCAAAGCAAAACAAGAGTAATACACTGGCCGATAAAATTTTGCTGTAACATAAAGTTGAAAAAAGCAGAATGAACCTACCTGAATACGAAAATGGCCCAAAAAAAGTTCTAACACGTAGGGTCTCTGGTAAAAACTGGTAATATTTAGTGAAAAAATTATTTTACCAGTTTTTTTTTAATCCTATATCGGCTATATTTATAACTTATATTAAGGTATCGTCTAAAAAAAGAAAACAACAAAAATATTTATTTCAAACACATTAATTCCATTTTTTTCCGTTTATGGGGGTCACAACTTCTCTTTTAAAAAACCAATGGTAATCACCCATTAGTTGTTCGTAGTTTGCATGTTACCTAAAAATCCTTTCACTATACTTACAAATGAGTTCCAAGCTCTGAGTTCTTGCGTGGTGAGATTTTCCATAAAATTAACATCCAAAGTTGTTCATCAGTCCAAGCTTAATGCGAGGATGCAAAATAATATTTTTTTGGTCTACAAAGGGGGGGGGGGGGGTTCTTAGGGTTTGTTCGAGTTCGTTTTGAGATCATTGTTGAAATTCACTGTTTTCACTCCAAATTTTCGTTACGTTCCATTCATTCACTGCTCTGCTGTCCCACAAAGAAAACAACAATATTTTATAAATCCTTCCTGAAGTCCAACTAAAACTGTTCCCCACATATGTCCATTATACCGGTTGTAGTTTATTTATCTAAAAGAATGTGCATATTTTCAAGGTTTCTCTCATTGTTACTGAATGGGCAACTCTTATAGATGGTTTCCAATTTTCATTGTATAATAACATAGCTTTAAATTTCGAGGACGCTATCGCCACTCACAGAGAATGCTCGATATTTATTTCCTGCATTGAACTATCGATATCAATACTCGCACATATCGGTTTTTCCGTATAGACGTAGCATTAATTTTCCTAAAAGTCGTAATATTTATGTCTTTGGCTAGTAAGTTTCACTTCTTAAGATGGGAATCAAGAATTTCTGACTGTTGCTTCGACAACCCCAAGTCAGACACTAAATCGTTTAACTAACTTTGATCAATCAAATGTGGCTCGCCGGAACTGGGACCTGGAGTAAAAGTGGGATCGGTTTACTGTTCTTCGGAGCTGCCAGATGATGCGTTATTATCTCCATTATCCCCCAAATAAAACAACTGTGTCGTGTTTCATTTGACATTTTTGGTCGTTATTTCTTATACAATTACTCAATTTGAAACTCAAAAAAGACTGAATAAGAGAATAACTTTAATGGTTTAAATAATATTTTTGTTTTTAAATGACACCTCATAAAATTTACTCAAAGTATATTCGCGAACTTTCGCCCAAAGATCAGGATTTGCTATGTTTTTTGTTAATTCTGAAAGAATTTGTGCTTTATTGATTTCAAAGATAGTATTTCAACTATTTCTGTAATACACTTCATAGCACCCAGATTCTCTTCGGAAGATAAGTGCTTTGCTTGATATTTGATGTCTAATAAATTGCCTGCATGATGTATAATTTTATTGTCATTTTAGTTTTTTCTGTAAAAATCCAAAAATATATTTTTCTTCCCCACGCGATACTGGTAAAGCTAATACAGAATTATCAAACATAATCTGCGGTGGCCCATCAAACTAAATGATCACTGACAAAGATCAAGCAATTATGACGTTATACGCGAATATTCGTATGAAGAATCAACCGAATTATCGCGGATTTTCGCGAAAAATCGCATTCTTCACTTGGAAATATTCGCGGCTCACATCTCTAAATTATCATCATCATCAAACAGCCTCTAGCGTCCACTGCTGGACATAGGCCTCTTTTAGTGTACGCCACTCTGCCCGGTCTCGTGCTGCATGCATCCAATTTGTACGGATTCTTTTTATGTCATTTGTCCACCTTGTTGGTGGCCTGCCTCTGCTTCTGTAAGCTTCGTTCATGAGTCTCCTTTCCAGGATGCGCTTTGGCCACCTTCCATCCGATGTTCTTTTGAGATGGCCAGCCTAATTCCGCTTCCAATCTATAAATAAGGTCATTGAAAAGATTTATGAATATTTTTCTATTGTTAGGAATATAATTCTTAAAATAATGGACCGGACTGTGTTAAAAGAAATCGTGTGGGCCAGTGTAATGTTATAAAATAATGAATATAATACGGTTTAGAAACAAAAATTTCACAGATTGTGTTTTCTTTTAGATAAAATGGGTAGTAAAAATAGAGACGAATTTGTTAACCTTGTGAAATGGCCCTTGGTTATGGCAGGAATATGGTCGAAACAATTAACCAGTAATCAGCGCCTACAGAAAATAATCGACAGTTACTCAATATTTGCAAAATTCAATTACTTCTGTTTTTATTTCGGCCTTCTTCTCGAATTCGCAAGGCTAATCGTACAGAAGTATAGTGTTTCAGTAATAATAACAAGTTTTACCGTAGTTATAACGGTTACAAAGATCTCAATTAAACTCATAATTTATTATAAAAATAATGTTATAGGCATATTAGACGAGGTGACTAAGAAAGAGGAGGGTATATGGAAAGAAGATAATGACGAAATAAAAAAAATTTTCTTAAAAAAAGTTACAATGGCTAAAATATTTGCGGTGATGTTATGGCTTTCAACTCTAGGAACAGTCACTTCAACAAATTTATCAGGTAAGTCACAAAGTAACTTTTTAGTCATATTTTTTTATCATTTTGATTTATTGTTAGATGGTAGACGACTTTGTACATCAAACGAGATGAGTTTGGCAATGTGCTTCGAAAGAATATCATAATAACAATAAAAGTTTAGTGAAGATTTCTACATATTTTGGTGGTGGTATTTACTTAGTTTAAGGCCGATCTATCGCGGTCGCGAGATAGGGGGGTGGTATCTCTCGGAGGAAACCTAGACGTTAGGGTGGAGCGAAAAAAGTAAAAATTTTGGAAAAGTTCCTAGTTATCATTTAGTACTATATGTCAAAAGTTGCCTACGTATCAGTAGATGATTGGGGATTTTTTTTGGAAATTTTCTTACGCCTTCTTCATTCCCCGCAATGACTTTGAAATAATAAAATTAAGTCACTTTGGCATAACACACTATTCTGCTATACATGTCTAAAGATTTCTGAATAACCTTAAATTATTCACAAAAATTCTGACATTTTTTTGAAATCAACTTTATTTTCCGCAATGACCTTGAAGTTCTAAAAATTAATCAAAATTACATTTTCATTCATATTTTCATATAAAACTAGTAAACTCTCAGGATGGGTGAAAAAAGGCATTTCTTTGAATGGTTTTATCAACAATTTTTCTCCAATCTTCTCTCAAGTATCGGCTAATATAAATGGTTGCCACAAATTCAATGAAGCAACTTTAATTCTACGTTTAGCTTTGATGTGAAACCATATCGGGGTGTAGACTCGATTGATGAAAGTAGTAATTTCAGGTTTTTGGATGGATCTGGAGTACTTACATAGAGCCGAAGGACCCTATTCGCAGTGGCAAACTACCTTGCCTGTGATAAACTTCCGGGGGTTCACCTGAACTTACAGCGATGCTAATATCAAACAAATATTTTTGATCGATACTTAGTTGTTTCTAATCTACGTCGGGAAGCACACATTTGATCTAGTATAATCTGTAGTTGGTTTGCTAAACCTTTTTCAATGGTTTCGGAGAATGCCCTCGGACCAGACGTTGTTCCATCTAGATGTTCAATTGAGTGTAACTGTCAAACCACCCAATGTAAATGTAGCATGTATTTGTAACTGTTCCATCACAACCAATATGTTTATCACTTAAAAGAACATACAGGGTGTTATGGAAATGACGTATTATATTTAAATGGGTGACTCCTGGGGTGTCCTAGAGAAGCGCTACATATTTTTTTTTTTTAAATCGAACGTTTAAAAACCCATAAACCCACCCGGTTACTCCTCAGCACATTCATATACGATCATATTACATTGCCAAGCTGTGTAATCAACAGATGTTCAAGCCCAATGTTGCCAACTGTGTAGAAAATAACTATAGATTCTTATAAAAATAATATTTAGTTTACCTAGTATCCAAATAGAAGTGAATCCAGGTGCCAGTACACTAGCAAATAATCCAGGGCACAGACATCTTCAGATTTTTGTTTTTTTTTCTATGGGAAAAGCTTCATGCTCATCACGTACCCTGATGAAAATGTGGAACTGCATAATAAGCTTATATCCACTAAACCCCATTCGGCCTCTTATTTCCAATCTCTCGGAACATTTGCACTAAATCACTTAAAGAAAGACACAAACACGCACGAGTTTCCAATTATTTTTTTGAAGAGATACACTTATTATTAGATTACACAAAAGCAATAAATACTAACGCATAATTACACTTTACAATAACCTACCGTACACATAAAACAACAGCACTATAGGATACAAATTATTTCGCAATAGAAATTCAGAAATAATAAAAACGCTAATTTATTAATCCTTTACTGAAGAAGAATGATGACATAATTATGTTGATAGCCCTTCAGTCTAAGCTAGCTACTAACTACCCCTTTAAAATAAATATAGACTCGTCCAGACAAATATGCAATAGTGCTGGGCTGGGACATCGAAACGGAACATCGATGTTGACCATCGATGGCGTAGAAACATCGGTTGTAAAACATCGACATTTAAAAAAGTATATTTGCGATTAGGAATAAATTAGATTATAAATAAAAATAAACTTGTTATTAGAAAGAATTGAAAAATTATGAAACGTCAAAAAACAAAATAACAAAAATTTTAAAAAATAATATAAACAAAAAAATAAAGCAATAATTAAAACATAATATTTTAAAACTGCATGAATTCCAGTCACTAACAACTTGTAAACTATTTTTTTTTTTGTAAAACTAGATTAATGATGATTCCTTGCAAGCTATTTCGTTTTTGGGGCCATAGTTTCGCCGGCTTTGGAAAAAAAAATTTCGTTCTCGCAAGTGCGCCGCGAGAATGGAATCCGTATTACAGTCGGCAATTCTAGCCTTCTGTCAATTAAAATTGCACGGATTCATGCGCAGTACACCGTTCTCAGCTGTCTCGCATTGCCAGAAATGGGGCACGCGCCACTTTCATTGCCATTGCCGGTGCAAGTCTGGGTAGAGATGGATTATTCTGTTACTTTTAAATGTTTATTAATTGGACGAAGCACCTATGAACAGCTAATGGCTACTGCCATTTGTAAGTAGCAGTAGCTGCTTTAACTGCCAGTCAAAACGACTGTTAGCAAGGCGCCACTTGATGGAAAACGGTTTACTGCGCATGAATTCGTGCAATTATAATTGCCATTGCACCGGAAATTTTTATTGTCGTCTCTAATAAGGCTTTTAGCAAATGAAATCAAAAGTTTTCGCTCTTATTTTCTTGTGCTGGGAAAATTGAGTTTAAGATTACAACCTAGTTTTCTTGTTTTGTTATAACATTGAACATCGAAAGGTAAACATCGATGTCGACATCGATGTTTGACCTCTAACATCGATGTCGAAAACATCGAACATCGGTACCAGAACATCGATGTTTCAAAAACATCGATGAACATCGCCCAGCACTAATATGCAATCGTTTTGCAGATGAGGTTAATAATACGTCATTCCCATGTTCTTCCAAAATTAGACCGCCATTTTCATACTGAACGACGGAACCAACGTGTTATGTAGACAATAAGGGCGTACTTTTGTCTACACAGTAGCACTTTAAAATATTAATTCAGATTGAACGGTACTTAGATGTGTTGTGACGCGAAAACTATGTGATTTTGTTATGTGAGTACTTGGTGTTTTTTATAAATTAAGTTGGTTTTAAATAAGTCCGAAAAGGTAAATAAAATTGCATTTTTTTTCTAAAGGGTAAGTGGCATTTATAAACTCAGTCAGTTCAAGTTTATAAATCAGAGATTGTTTCCCAGCGAACTGAACTGAACGTAAAAGTTTATAATAATGTACCCTGAAAAATAAACAACTTGCAATCTGTCAAACGGTTATTGACTTTCTAAAGAGTTTACCCTGAAGATGTGACAACACTGTTGACATATGTTGCTTTGTTTACCTTCCTGACAGGGGCACAATGTGCTTATTTTTGGTTTGACATAAGGTCATGTACAGGGCATATTAAATTAAAGCGCCATTTTTGGATATTTTTCTTCAATTTGTTTTCATCTCAGGAATTGCCGATTTAAATATAATACGTCATTTCCATAACACCCTGTATATTGCCTTTTTGATATTCTGCGCTGTGTCACTCAATGGGGAAATATGCCCTAAGTAACTAGAACCTGGTTCTTTGAAGATTGAAACGTGTTCTTCTATAATTCTTATTTGTTTAATATTTCCACCATCTGGTTTAGTCAAATCGTCTTATCTTTTCTGGCATCAAAGTAGACGCCTATCAACTGTAAATCTTCAGATAGCTGTTTTTCTTGTAAATCCAGTCGAAGTTTCTTCCTTTCTCGTCGTACTTTACTTCTATCAATCACTTTTTCAGCATCGTGAAGGAGTTCTTGTTTTAAGTCACAAGTTCTCGGAAATATAGCTAGTTTTATTCTTGTTTTGTTGTGATTTAATAGCGTGTGAAGTAGTTGGTTGAGATGACGTTGATGGTTAAGATAAAAAGCTTCCTTCCATATCAAAAATTAGATGTATACTTTGATCATTGATTAGATCCTCATCGGAAGACTCTGACACACTTTGTGGAAATAAACTGGAATCTTGCTCTTTTTTTTTTAAGTTAAATTTTTATGTCGGGTAACGAACAAACCCGTAATTTTCTTGTCAAATCTTTTCTGGAGCTTTCAGTCGTTGCCCGATCAACAAATCTAATTACCATAACTCGTGTAGTTCGCTGATCTTGCAAAAACGCTCTTTCGGTCCTTCCAGTCCTCAAATGACTTGCACTTGCAATGTGCTATATCAAACAGAAGCAGTGCATCATCTTTGAATTTTGTCATTTTATTTTTTAAACATTCGGTTTCTTTACGAACATTCGAATACGATTTTAGAATACTATCAAGTTTATCACGCTTTTTTTTAAATTGATTAGCTATTGTAACGTGATGAACTGTTGGGATAGAAGCTTTTTCCATATTTGCACCAATGTGGTTGCAAGCTGATCATACATTTCACCAACCTTAGGTTTATATTGTCCTTCACTTTGTTTTTTTTAGTCTGCTGTAAATATAATACTTGTACTTGCTCTCAAGTAGGCAATACTGTTCTACTTAAATCTAACGCAGCTCCAAAGATAGGGCCCTTTGTTTTATTCCGCGTTGAAGACATTATTTACGACACTAAGAGATCACTCGCACTATCAATAAACACAACTAAACGTAACGACTACTTCTAGCAACTCATACACATTGGAACTGACAACACCCAATCATAAGCGTGTAAGAGTGTCTAGCGACACTAACACAATACCACGGGGAGTTTAGTCGGTCGGTGCCTCTCCCTCAGAGAGTTAGGTCTCTGCACTTTGCACTCCGGGTGCATCGTGTCTGTAAGCAGAATCTCCTCGCATACCCCCCAAAAAAGAAAGTTTCAAAATTTGAGTTAGACATACACGCACAAATGTAGTTTCAGTTAATTTTGAGAGATTAGTGTGTTGTGAAAAATTTTTAATTTTAAGAAATATTCTTAGGAAATTTATAAAGAATTTATTTTATATTTATGGAGTTTTCACAATACTTATCAGGGTAATACGGCATTATTAACTCATCAAAAACGTCAGCGATTAAAAATAATTAATTTTTTTTTTAAATTTACAATATTATCAAGGCCACCGCGAGGAGAATGAAATATGCTTACGAAATTTTTTTTAAAATTCACGAGGTATCTATGATAGTATAGACCACTTTTTGTAAATAGTGCTATTTGATTAAGTGAAATATTTTTTTTCGCTCCACCATACTAGACGTGGCGGCATACGGCCTATTTAGTGGTATTAAATACTACTTTTAATCCATTGCCGAAAGGGAAGAAATATTTGATTGTTTTCGTTAAACAATCAGTGTGCCGCCGAAGCATCTTAGTTTTTTTTTACAGAGCTGAGCGACATTACGATACATAGGTCCATCACAAATACGTTTTAGAATTAATGTAATGATTTCGAGAGACTGGATCTGTGGCTAACCGAAAACAAGTTATTGAGAAGCCAGACTTAAAATATTGAAACAGCGGCTTTACGCAACGCCCCCTGAATATGAGACGTTGCTTCAGAGCAAGCAGCACTCTAGGTACGATATCTGGTATTAATCGGAGCAGCATTCTAACAGTTTTAAAAAAACACAAGTTTTAATCGTAAAAAATAAAACTAGGAACTTAATGAAGACGATCTTGATTGCCAGTTCGTTCGTCAGTTGTAACCAATTTCAAATCTAAAGTAAATAGAAGCAAATTATTTTACAACAGAACTTTATTGGGGGACAGTTGTCTAATTCTGACACAATGAACATACAAAGTGGGGTACCTCAGGGTTCTGTGCTTGGACCAGTATTATTTTTATTGTGTATAAACGATTTGGCGTATGTTAACATTCAAGGTATTTTGACTATGTTTGCACTACTATATTGTGGCGTGGTAGGAATTCAGATAAATTAAAGCTAATTGTACAGAACGATTTATTGCAGGTTAAACAATGGTGTAATACTAATCTCTTATGCTTTAATATTAATAAGACGAATATCCTTACATTTAAGTTTTCATTTACAACTTGATCTTAGAAAAGGTTTTTGTTGACAACGGAAGAGTTGCAAAATTTTTGGGTATTCATATCGATGATATACTTAGGTTTGGGGATCATATTCTCACAATAAGTAAAAAATTGGCTTCAGGTTGTTGTGCGGTCAGAGTTGTGTCAAAACAATTGCGGAGACATATGGGTCGAGTTATTTATTTTTCTTTAATCGAAAGTCACTTAAGGTATGGTGTAGCTTTTTGGGGTTTTTGCAGTCAAAAGTTACTATGTTCCATATTAGTTCTGCAAAAGAGAGCTCTAAGATATCTTTGTAGTGTTAATTTACGTGAACATTGAAAACCTTTATTTATTAGGGAGAGATAACTTTAACTGTAATTGGAATCTTCATTCTTGAAACGGTTTGCTTAAATCATAAAAAATACAAACATTCTCCTAACAGCAGCTCATATAACAAGCGTAATCGAACTGATGTATCTCTTCCAATTCCGAAAACAACTCTGACAAAGAATTCTCTAATATTTGAGACTAACTTTTCGAACAGTACTGGACAGCAATATTTTCAAACGAAACTTAAAAAAACATCTAATTGCCAGACGATACTACTCTCTCCAGGAGTTTTATAATGATATCCTCTAGTCACTAGTTTGTTAAAAGATTTAATGCGTTTTTACTATATTTTTGTATTAATTTTTACATATTTTAATTTTTACGTATTTCCAAACTCTTGACCAGAGTTATTTTTCTGATATTTTCATTATTTTTGACTATAGTTATTTTATTGTTAGTTGGAATCTGTATATTTGTATTTATATTTATATTTAGTATAGTATATAATTTTTTGTTACTATACTATACCCTTCGGGAATTTTATAATGATGGTTTATAGTCACTGAGATCTCTTCCTGTTTAATTTTTTCTTACTGTATTTAGTTTTTGCTTGTATTCCTGACTTGTTTTAATTATGTATTTTAATTTAGTATATTGTGTGGTTTTGATTTGTCCGAGTTATTTTATTCTATATGTATTGTCTAATTGTTTTACCAATTGTTGTTATATTTAATTTTTATGTTTCTGTATTTTTCATATACTTTTATACTATATATTGTATTGTCTAATTGTTTTACCAATTGTTGTTATATTTAATTTTTATGTTTTTGTATTTTTCATATACTTTTTCGAGTTATTTTATTCTATATGTATTGTCTAATTGTTTTACCAATTGTTGTTATATTTAATTTTTATTTTTCTGTATTTTCATATACTTTTTCTATTTTAATTCATATTTTCTAAAATAGTTTTTTTATATATAGCTTTGTTAACAAGAATAATTTTCTTATGAGAATAAAGCATATTTTGATTTGATTTGATTAGTATAGTGATCGAGATGTCGCGGGTAGATTTGACACCACATTTTTAGAGCAAGAGCCTTAAAAGTTTAAAATTAACACATTTCCGATGTCAAGGGAAGCAGTATACCGCGTCGACATGTCGTTCATTTTACGCAGGTCCTGACGACTCTGTATCTCTTTAGCTTCGACCCATATAGACTAGAGGGGGAAGGGACGTGGCAGGATATTCCATCGCGGCCGACGCAGCATCGCGAACGACGGAAGGTCGGAGTACACGCAAGCACAAATGTTTCTGCCTAAGTTTATCTATTATAAAAAGATGTAGGCGTTCTCTATAACACCCAAGTAGTAAACCATTTAAATAGAATAAAACGGTTCCGTAACATCATGTACCCATATTAAATTTGCTGTGCAACTAATAAAAAAAATGTTGCATACTTAGTACGGAACTTTATAATTGTAGACAAATATATTTTTCGCTTCTTTCCTTCAAACAAATTATCGGGAAGAACAGAGTTTGCACTAATTGCAATATGGCCGGGGACTTGTTTGAAGGTTAGAGACAAAACTGTATCGTGAGACGTATTTTCGGCTTCCATTGTCTTTAATTATTTAATATCACAACGTTTCAACTGGTAAACATCTGACAGTATTCACCTGAAAACGACTAGAGATGTTTACCAGTCGAAACAGTATACTAATATTTTTAGACTTTTCGCAAGCTTTCGATACGATTAATCATGAACTTCTTGTTTCTAAATTAAAATATTATGGCTTTAGCAATCATTCATTTCTTCTTATAAAATCCTACTTATTTAAACGATTTCAAACAATATTTTCCAATGATAACTATTCTGATCAAGTCAGCATACTGTCTGGTGTGCCTCAAGGTTCAATTTTGGGTCCATTAGTCTTCCTTATATATACTTCGGATATACTAAAGTCGTTAAAATATTGTAAAGTGCAGGCTTTTGCCGATGATACTAAAATATATTTTTGTTTTGTTGCTGACTATTATATGGAGACTGAATTCTACATAAATCGCGATCTGGAAACATTAAGTGCCACAATTTACATTTAAACCCTTCTAAATCCTGCATGCTAATTTTCGGTAATAACAATAAGGTTGCCATCCTAAAAGACACCTTAAGCATATCCATAAATGGCTCACGGTGGGACATTCTTGGTGGTGCAAAGAATTTGGGTTTATTTCTTGACACGGAATTAAGGTTTAAAGAACATCTTAAGAGAATATTTCAGCATACTATTCTTCCTTTAAAAATCTTATATAAGACACGTGTTAAGTTTCAAACTAAGAAAGGATCTGTGTAAGTCTCTCGTTCTGTCCAAGTTTAATTATTGAGACCTCGTTTATGGTTTCTGCCTGGATGCTGAAAGTAGATCTCGAATACAGAAAGTTTAGAAGGCCTGTTTACTTTTTGTGTATGGTGTGCGAAACCCGAACAAACCCGATCATATTTCACATTTATATAGGGTTATTAATTGGCTAAGGATGGATGAGCGTAGGATCCTTCTCCCTTCATGAACGTTTACATTTTTGTTATGACAATCATGATAGGGGGGAGGCATAAGTTGCCCATGCTTCATCATCAAAATGCTATGTTTCAGCGTTCATTTTCTTTTAATGCCGTCAAATGTTATAATTCACCGCCCCCTAAAATGTTAGCATTAAATTTGGATTTATTTAGAGTAAAATTCAAAAAATATCTTTTACAGTTGCAAAATAACTGAAATTGTTTTTTTATTTGTTGCTTATTACATTTTCCTTTTCGTCTCGTGTCTTCTTTTGTTTTTATAGAGTGTATTAGGATCGGCTTAATTTTAATTTAATTTCACTGTCATTGCTTGCTGTTATGTGTTTTTTCTTCTTCTTTTGTTTGGATATTGGTTGTAGCTCTGTTATTAGTTAATTATTATTTAATTATTGATTACTGACTGTGTTATGTAATATTTTTAGTAATTGGATACGAACTTTAAAATTATGATTTAATTATTAATAACTAACTAACTTATCTATTTAATGTAGCAATAGTGCGTAACTGACTGGTTCAGTGGAGTAGCTATTGTAGCTAGACTGCGCTAGACTTATATGCCCTCTTATATTTTTCTTCTGGAAGATATTATTTTTTAGATACTATTTTTTTCTTTCTGGTAGATATTATTTTTGTGTTATTCTACTGTAAATTCTTATGTAATCCTCACATAAAAGACGTTTATTATTATTATTATTAAATAATTAAAGACAATGGAAGTCCAAAATACGTCTATCACTCATAGCCGGTAATATTAATTAATTAATTATTTTTTATTACAGGTGCAATTGCTAACTATAATCTGGCGAAGTACAATGAAGCTAATAATGTATCTCTGGAATCACATTATTTGTATCAGATTTGGTTTCCGGCTAATAGACTGGAGCATATGGTCACACTGACAACTCTCAGCTGTTTATTTTCATACGTCGGATTGTTTTATAATGTCGCAACTAATCTAATAGTAGCTATGTTATGTATAAATTCAGCTGCACATTTATCGGTACTGCAATATCGTTTAAGAAACTACATTCCACCTGATGTTAATGCCAATGATATGGATAAAGTTGTTTTGGTGTTAACAGATTTAGTATTTCAACATCGTTACTTTTTAGAGTAAGACAACTACCTACAGTTATAATTTCGGTTTATCAAGGGGGCCGGCATTTGATACCGGACGAGGTATAGGGGAGCCACTCATAATTTAGTTATGTTGTGGTTATTATAAGATAATTTCATTCATTAACATTAAATAATTCATCTTTTTTAAACTTTGTCACTATAAATATCAGTTATAATACATTTTATCTACAGACACTATTAAAAGTAGACTATTTAACACTTGTTGTCAGTCGATTACTTTTATCACTAGTGTTAACAGTTACTGTAAGAATCTTTTGATTGAGTTATTCAGTGAATTTTTTCGTAACTAACAACATACCCAAAAAAGAAATAAGGTAACTCCCTGGATTTTGTATTTTTATGATCTGCTGATAGTCTACACTCTACAGACACTATCGAAATTCTAACGCTTGTTCTCAGTATCTTAAAGGTCATCTTATCACACTAGTGTTAAAGGCCGATTACTTGTAACACTAGTGTTACAAAATTACTGCAAGAATCATCTGATTGAATTATTGTCAACTAACAACATACACAAAAATTAGGTAATTAACTGGATTTTGGATTTCTATGGCTTTAATTTTCGATTTGGTAGAATACCTAGGTATTAATTTTTTTTTATTAATTTTAGTGTCTGCTTTAATAGTGCTTCTAGATAAAATAATGATCGATGCGCGTGTTAACGTATCATTTTATTTTGTTACAAGGAAATTTGGATACCGAGCGTAGCGAAAATAAAATGATACTTTTAACACAACATAATAAACAGTGAGTCCCAGAAGAAATGTCTAAATTCATTTAAAATTCAGCGGTAAGTTTTTTCAAAAAACGCTCGTACCCGTCGATTTTGATTTTTTAATTTTTTTTGTGTGGTAATTTCATGTATACAGGGTAGCTCAAAAATAAGTTACGGGTTTGTTCGGGTTTGTTAGGATTGATCATATCATTTAGGGAATCCAACGATCTATCAAATCTTCTGGCAATATGGCATTTTGGGCTCCATAATAAGTAAGAGTGTACTGTCTCACTGTCACCGTTTATTTCCATAGAAACTGTATGACAATTTTATTTCAAATAAGTATAATTATTGTCAAGCGTAGTTTCAAAGTTGCGGTTTTCACAATAATGGTGAAGTTAACGGAACGGGAAAAAATTGAAATTCTATGCATGGTTGGGTTTGGTGATAAAACACGTACTCAAATAGAAACAGCCCAATTATTTAATGAAATCCATCCTGATCGTCCTCCCATATGTCAAAAGATGGTGAGTAGAATAGAGGCTAAGTTTAGAGATTTGCCTAAATCTGGTCGTCCTACTCGAGATGAAAATGAACTACTTGACGTTTTGCTTTCCTTGGAAGAAAATCCATGTACTCCCCTGTCGCACATTGGGGCCGATTTACACATGCCGAAATCTGTTGTTCACCGAGTAGTTCAAAAGCACAAATATCACCCATACAAAGTTATTCCAGTGCATGAGTTATTTGAAGATGATTTCGATAGGCGAAGTGAGTTTTGCGGACGCATACAAAATATGTGCAATCTAGATAATAATTTAGTAAAAAATATTATTTTTTCGGATGAAGCTACGTTCTATTTGAATGGTAATGTGAACAGACAAAATTGTCGATATTGGGCAACAGAAAATCCGCATTGGATGATAGAGGTTCACAGCCAGTACCCTAAGAAAATAAATGTTTTCCCCTGACGTAGAACTGATATTCCAACAAGATGGTGCTCCTCCGCACTATGCGGCCACTGTGCGCACATTTTTGGATGAAACCTTTCCCAATCGGTGGATTGGAAGGAGAGGACCTATCGAATGGCCTGCTAGGTCTCCAGACCTAACTCCGCAGGACTTTTTTTTTGTGGGGTTACCTCAAATCAAAAGTATTTGTTAACAGGCCAAACAATATACAGGAGTTGAAAGAAAGGATCCGAAGAGAAGTGCGTGTCATAACTCCAGAAATGGTTGGAAACGTGCAAAGAGAGTTTATTGATCGTCTTGGATATTGTCAAGCCGTAAATGGCGCACATTTTCAACATTTAATTTGATTTTGTTGTGTTTTTTTTAATAAACAGGTCTTACTTATAGATATGTTCAATCCTAATTTTTTCAATAACTGTTGAGTTTATGTATAGGACATGGTACATGAAACATGCTTAGAATTCAATGCAAAATTCAAAAATGAAATAAAAAATATATGTTTTCATTTGAAAAAATGAAGTTGATGATCGTAACTTATTTTTGAGCTACCCACCCTGTATACATGAAATTACCACACAAAAAAAAAATTAAAAAATCAAAATCGACGGGTACGAGCGTTTTTTGAAAAAACTTACCGCTGAATTTTAAATGAATTTAGACATTTCTTCTGGGACTCACTGAATAACTATGTGTTATTATTCTTAGTCATGTTTTATGCTATACGAAAACGAAACTCATCAATAGATGCGTTTATTTTGCCAGAATTCTTCGCGTCCACCAAATCAACAAATCAAAACAGCAACACAACGTTTCTCAAAAATTTAGAAATAAATCGGTAACATTTTTTTGTATCGGATTTTGGCAACTTATTGTTTTCCAGATTCACACCAAATCAACAAAACAGCAACACAGCACAGTAATTTAGAGACAAATCGGCAACATTTTACCAACATTTAGGGTTTCTGTTTTGTTGTCATTTCCGGCAACATTGTCGGTGCGGTGTGTACGGACTGTAAAATAAATACAAAAACGAAACACAGCAGCAATAACAGTTAGAGGTTGAGAACTATCAATAGTCGTACCATCGATAGTTTATCAATAGTGATCCACTAACTATAAATATTTAATCAATAGTTTTTAATTCATAAAACAAACCCCAAAAGAGGGCATTACTCGCCCCTTACACCCCATCAAATTAAACGAACAAGTCTGCTTGCTGGTTAGGTGGTATTAATATCATATAATATAAAAGACAAATTATTATTCCTGACTTTACTGAGTAGCTGCTCTTGCAAGCAGTGTGAACTCTTTTTAGGGCATATTTGTAATATACATTTTGTCATATTAAGTATCACGTAAGTATTTAAAAATCGGCATTTACAGATCGCCCTCTTCGCCCCTTGTGGCTACGCCACTGTTGGAATACATTGTGTTGCTGTTTTGTATTTGTTTTGTTGGTAAAACAGGACACAAAACCAAAACTACATAGTTACTACATGGACTTTGTTAACATTTTGTCTCGACAGTGTTCACGTATGTTTTTGTTTTGTTTCGCTTACAGAAAGTTGCTAGCTTGTTGTGTTTCTGTTTTGTTAGATGTTTTTGTTTTGATAGATATTTTTGTTTCGTTGGTTTGGTATGGAAACGGCATTAGATGACTCATGACTAGTTTCTATAGCAACCTGACCACGGGTAGCATACCTTACCGTCAAATTCTCGGAATAAATTACATTTTTTTAAAACTTTTTGCCTGGAAAAGCACCTAAATAATAGGAATTAGAAATCTATTGCTGATAGAGCATTTACTAGCTGGTGACATAGCTACTTATAATTCTATGGTCCACAGACTTCCGTATTCCTATATAAGAACAAAATTATAATAAATAATTAAATATAATCAAAAAAATAATAAGTAATAATGGCTATCGTTCCAACTAGAGCTAATAGTGAATAAAAAACGATGTACTAAATCAGTCAGTTTGGTATTTGCAATTATTGACAAAAATATACCCAACAATAAAATTAAAAGCTACCATTACTAATGAAACACTCATCTATATCGGTAAGCTTACAGAGAAAACTTAAAGCACATAAAGGAACAAATTTTAAAATTGCATGGAAAAAAATAACAGTAGTCACCCTGGAGAGGAACAAAAATGTGGGGATATAAGCTTAAATTTGGAAGTATTGGGGGTATTATCAATTTGAAAAAATCCCCCTTAATATTGGACTTGGGAAGGGAGATCAAGTTCTTCTTCTTCTTCTGGTGCATATTCATTAATGAACGTTTGCGAACACATGACTCATTTGTATTCCGTCTCTGGCCGTGTGTATTAAGCTTTCTACTGTTCGTAAGCCCGTCCAAGTTACACATCATTAAAAAACGTAAATTTTGGGCATAATATTAAGACTAAAAATAAATTATTGGGAAGCTTTTTAAAAACTTAATTACATTATTAAAAAATATATAGGGTGGTCCATTTAAAAAAAGCAAATTGGTTTTTCTTCTTGAAAACTATTGAACGTAGAAAAAATCAGAGTACGTCACTGAATTCTACGTAAAAACTACGAAGAGAACAATTTATTTCTTTATGATAAGTTACAGGGTAACCGAAATATGGGGTGTCCCAAAATGTATAATTACAAAAACATTCCGTATAGCAAGAACTAGGAGGCCTAGAAAAGTTCTAATTGCGGCATCTTTTGTGTCACTAAACAGTAGCATAATGCTATGAAAACCGCATCCTTCTATCTTTACTAATAACGGAGATACTGCGTAAAACCACCTTAAACTGGATACCCTGAGTAAAGTTCTATTTACTTATATTGCGAGAATGTATATGATTCACCCTTTGACCAAAAATAAAAGTGCAATGGCAAAGTAACTTTAATTCAATTATTTAATTGAGTCTATAATAAAAATTTACTTATGTTGATGCTGTGGCGTGATTTCTTAGATAAAGTTTCCTTGCGGATTATCAAGTAATTTTTTCCAAACCCTTGAGAAATATTTAATCAAAACATGCGTCTCGTCGTCTACTGAAATAAGTAGTATCGTTATCATAAGCTCATGGTATTTATTTAAATTTGTTGTTTAGTTACACAACGTACTCCAAATGAGTTCTAAAATAACAACCACTTTCAAAAATAACAATTTTATAATAGACATTTATGATATATGTGATAATAATAACTCGATATCGTATGTCTATTGTACAAACTTTTTTATTTACGCTCCTATAAAATACTTTCAAAAACAGATATTTTATTGATAAGAGAGTTCAGGTGATTCTATAAATAAAATGTGAAGGATGCATATTGGTACTGCAAAGTGGCTAAGTTTGTGGTTCTGCACGTCTAACTCAGCGATTAGAATAGGTATTGCCGATATACTTTTACTAATAGGGCAGATTGAGCTGGGATAACGTCGTGATTGGCTGCATTCAGTTATAGACTTAATCGACATTTTATATTACATTACCAGCATTACATTTATATAAAATTTGTAAATACATAACGGAGGTTATATTTAATATATTAGAACTTTTTATAACCAACATAATAAACATATTTATTAGTAATACTCATTAAAACAAACAGTAACAAATTAAAAAAAGGATAAAGAATTATTTTTTGTTAAAAAAGTCAATTTTGTTTGTTTTCGGGGATTTTTAATTTTCTGCATAATGGCTAGCCTTTTTATAACTACAAGATCATTAATATCAATGTTACTTTCCTCATCCCACTGGTTTACTAGATTTAAAGACTCTATAACCCTATCTAGTGGAAGTTCTGGCTGTGAGGACAATTCTTCCGTGAAAAGGAAGAACCTAGTAACTGATTTTTGATGATTTTTCAGGAAATACAAAATAAGCAAAAATTCTTGCCGCTCTGTTAGGACATAATATTTTTTTTTAAATTTTTTAGTGGGATGTTTAACGGGTAACTCCTTATTCAAGTGACATTTAAAATAAAAAAAATTTTTGCCAAGGAAAAACTTAGGACATATTGTTACTTTCTACAAAATCTATGTTTCACATTTTCTTCATTGACTTAAATAAAACCCAGCAAACTATGATTTTAGTTTTTTTTTAATAGAAAAAAATTTACAAATTTAAAGTGTTTATACAAATTAATGTAATGATAAAAAATACAAGAAAGCGTTTAGACAAATTATAGAACATTAAAAGTTAAATTCGGTTATTTAGTAAATCACTGGATGTCTCAGAAACAGGAAATTTAAAAATTAAATTTTAAAAAATCTGAATCTGAAAATAATGAATCTGAAGAAACTGCACTACTTTAAGTAAGTTAAGTGTCGATAAATTTTCATCGTTTTTTTTTCTCTCATATCATCTTTAAAGTAATAAAAATCTTCGTGTTTCATTCGTAGAGTTTTGTTTTGTCTGGAAGTTTTCAATATTAGCTGATTTAATTCGCTTGTAATATATGTTGCTTTTCTTATCCACAAGTTGCCAATGTTTCCATGGACACTGTCGGCTCTCATAAAAGAGTGTCCAGGTTCAAAGTATTTTATTGTGATATTTTGATTTTTTTGACAATTTGCTAACAAAGACTGAAGATTTTAATGATATTAGGAAGCAACAAGACTTTTTGCATATTAGCACAATAAACTCTAAATGAATTAGGATAGTCTTTGTTCCTGTCGTATTCACAAGCTTTTCTAATATTAATATATGCTTCATGGTGACTTTCAAATGAATTACATTGGTTGCAAGGTTCGGCCACAGTACAAACTTTGCTATGGTGCGGTTTTAAATTGAAGAAACCTAGCAAAGTCTCTTAGAAATGAAACGAGCAGTTAAATAGGCACAGTAATGAAGTGGAAATATGTAGTAAAGTAATTTGCTAGCTTTTTGTTACGATAAATTATGTTTTTTTCGGTATAAAACTAGTAAAGTAGGATGCCAGGAACTTCCAATTTAAAATATTGAACTATATATAAAGCGCCTAGTGGAAAGCACTAGTACAGAACTTTGTTATGTTTTTCCTTAAACAAAATATGAAAAGTGAACAGGAAATATCCTGACAAAAAACAATTGCTACATTTATCCCGGATTGCTAGGTTTATCCAACGAAAAATATTAAAATTTTCATTTACAATAAATAGTTTAAATATTCGATTTTTAAAAACTGTTTATACCAGTCGATAGAGGGAGTGGAGAGCTTTTATAAAATCGATGCTAAGCAACAACCTAGCAAGGCACTCTACTACGTTTTTTCTTTTCACGGGAGAACTTCGCTCCAGAAACTTTCAAAGAGCGGATTCCAAATCACTTTTTAAAGGGTTGTAGCCATCCCTCACTGGCTGTAAATTGCCTATCATTTTCTTTAATTTGTAAATGGATTTGCTCTGCTTTTTACTTGATCATATATCCCCACTTAAAATAAAATGTTTACTTCTTTGCTCTTAAAAAAAAAAACTTATATAATTTTTTTCTGGGATATCCCGAACTCTTTAATGTTTGTCTTTTACCTGGTCCCACATATGTATCTTTCACAGCTTTAGAAATCGGTTCCTTTTTTTGTTCAATTTTACAAATTGTGGATTTTGCAACACCATAATTTTTTGATAAATACGTAACACTTTGCCCTTCTTTTAATCCTTGGACACTTTGGTTTTTTAAGCAACATTTCACCGATATTTACCGAAATTACGTGACCGAAATATGCATTAATATCGAACAACTGGCACAAAACGTATGCATTTCTAGCTAACACAGCGCCCGCGGTGGGGAAGTACCGCATATATCGGGGATTTACAACACCGCGGAACAACGACTGCCGCATAATGTAATTTTTTTGGGTCAATGATTTTTTATCCATTAGCGAAGGTTTAGTTTGTTCACGGTATACGGTGGTCGTGTATAATTACCATCTTGTACACACCATGCGAGGTTTCCGTTAGGCGATGTTCACACTATCGAGTGTCTACTGTACGTATTTTAAACTCTAATTGTGGGAATTTTTGTAGAATTATTGCACACTCTTCCTAGGAAGAATAGAGTTAATTCCTTATCACAAACTATGTGCCTTCAATACTGTACGAGTTATTTGTAGATTTTTAATCATTAGGAAATTTTAATATTTAAGCCTTCATATACAGGGTCCTGTAATAGTACTTTATTGTTCCATAGCTCCTATAAGAATTAAAAATACGAAATTCATTCGTATTCTAACTTATACTGTATCATGGGGTGTATTTCAGGAAAATATTTTTGCATATATAGGGTGGCCCACAAAGTGTGATAACAGAAAGTTATATTTTTTTAAATGGAACACCCAGCATTTTATTGCAGATATTAGTGTCCTTTATAATTAACTAAAATATTTTTTGATTTGATTGGGTAGTTTAAGCGCAATAAAATAAAAACTAGAAAAAAGTTTTATACTCCTGGAAAGAAAAATCAAGAAATTATTCTAAAATAATTTTTTTAACCACGGGATCAGGTGAGCTTTGTACTAAGAATCTGTGCTTATATATTTTATACAAGCTGTTCATAATAAAATTCCAAAAACGAAACGTTTCTAAATCATTTTTCTCATTATTTTCAAATGGAACACCCTATATATTATTTGGCTATTGTATATAGAATTCATAATACAAACATATAACTTATTTCTAGTCGTTTTCGAAATATAGGAGCCTTGATTACTAATTGTAAACTACATGTTCCATTTGAAAATCTTGATAAATATGATTTTGAAATGTGTCGTTTTTGGAACCTTATTTTGAACACCCTGTATAAAATAGATAAACACTAATAGATTCATAGTATCCCTAGACCCCTTGTTATAAAGCTCACCCAATTCCGAGGGAGGATAATTTTATTAGTTTTTTTTGATTTTTCTTCCCAGGACTACAAAACTTGTTTTTGTTTCTAATTTATTGCTCTTAAACTACCCAAATAAATTAAGTAACATTTTAGATAATTATAGAGGACACGAATATGAACCTAAATATGCAATAAAATATTTTTTTGGGCAACCCTGTATATGGGCAAATATTTTTCTGAAATATATAATACAGTATAAATCAGCATATGAATGAAATTCCTGATTTAATTGGTCTAGGAGCTATGAAAGCCTGACGCACTATCGCAGGATTCTGTATGTATTTTAGGTTTACGTCGCATGTTAATAAATGCTGCAAAAATATTATTATGATGGAATTTATATTAACCTCCATAGATGTGGCCACTGGAGCACTTAATATAATAAAGGTAATAATGGCATGATAGTATACACATAAAAAAATACTCCAAAATTCGTAAAAATATCTCTAGAGCTCAAAGTAAAGTCGCACAAAGATTGCAATGCACTATTTTTCCTAAATTATATGTTTAAAGGTATATTGGAAAATTATTCGAAAGTTTAAACATAATTTTTGGAAAAATTGTAGATGAATTTATCAGATCTGGGCTGGTTGGTCTTCTACCTCCCGATGCTGATCATACAAATCTATTGTATAGCCTGGAGTGCCAATGAAGTAACTATTCAGGTAAGAATTTTTGTTAATTTCAATTTGTTTAATTACTAAACTGCTCTGCTTTACTATAATTCAGAGATATTGTAATTAAAAAGGTTGTGTAAATTATAAATTTGGCTAGATTCTATTTTTTTATCAAGCGGATAAGTTAAGAACAGTCTGGTATACCAACGCTACTCGATAGTTTAGTCAGCAAATTGCAACGGTGTTGTATAGTATAGCATGGTGTCATGACAGATAGGTCGACTGTTACTTGGTGACCTACAAATGAACCCAATTTACAAGCGATTCGGCAGAATTGATCACATCCTCTTGCTGCATAACTTGCGTCGATTGAGCTTTGATGACCGATCTGTATCCTGGCTAATGGTATATTTGTAGGTCGTTAGCAGATGATAAAAATTGTCATTTTTTTTTATGATCAAACACAAGCACTATAGGACAAATCCTTTAGAACACTCTGGGAGTGGTGTGTGTGCGCAAGAAGCGATTCACGTTGGCTTTGTATCATTGGAGGTTATATTCGTTGGGAAAAACGACCTCGGGACGGTCGTTGCACAAGGATGAAGTCCTCCAGATGAAAGAATGCTTAAATAATGAAGTTCGAGGAGTACTAAGCTTAACCACATAAGGATGGGCGGCAGTGGTTCGTCGTGTATTTCTGCTATTGGTCGCTCTAGGCGGAATTAAGAGGGCAAGGTCAGCCGAGAACCTTCCATGAAAATATCTATAAAAGAGAGTCAAATCCCCAATCTGTCTTCGATGTTCTAGGCTGTCGAGGTTCGTAGTCAGCTTGTGGTCTCCGATCAGACGATGGAATCCAGTAGCCGAAGAGTATGTTTGGGTGCAGAGCTCCAGACATGAGAGCAGTATTCTAGTGATGGTCGAATCTGGGCTTTGTATAGTGTGAAAAGTTGTTAAGGTGTGTACAACTGTCTGGTTCGGAAGAGTACCCCAAGCTTCTGAGAAGCTATCTTGGCGATTGCCACAACGTGGTTATGCCAAGACATGTTTCCTCCCAGATTGTCGCCTAGCAAATTAATAGATGAAGCCAGTGGGATTGCGTGCCCGTCCATGACTACATCCGGTTCTGTAATGTTACCCTTTTTAGAGAAAACTGCTGTCTGGGGTTTTTAGGGTTAAATTCGACTTGGTTACTGTCACCCCAAGCCAAAATTTCTTCCAGGTCTTTGTTGAGGCGTGATACTTCATGCTGTCTGCGATGTTTGCGCATTCAAAGAGAAAGATGAGATAAGTGTGCTATCGTCAGCAAAACTAAATATCGGATTTTCAGTTTTCACTAGAAGGTCGATAATGTAGAGTAAGAAGAGAGTGAAAGACAATATGGACCCTTGAGGAACACCGGCATTGATGGTGAAGGTGTCTGAGAGAAATCCGTCAATCGCCACTTGCAGAGAGTGGTCCTTAAGAAAGCTAGATAACCATGCACAGAATCGACTGGGAATACCATAGGATCGCAGTTTACTTAGAAGCCCCTCATGCCAAACACGATCAAAAGCTTTAGAAATATCCAGTGCAACAGCCCGAGACTCTCCATGATGTTCGATTGCGTTGTTCCAAATATGGGTGACATAGATCTCCAATTGATCTGGACTTCCGAAAACCATATTGATGGTCGCTGATAATGTTGAAGCCTTCCAGGTACTTTAGAAGATGTTAGTTAATGACATATGACAAAAAGTATAGAACCAGTCGCGGTTCTCCCAGGGGAATTTTGTTTATTACTAATACCGGTCGGAGATGGACTGATTTGAATGATCTGAAGTTTTCTATCAGAAACCGTATCAAGTAATCAAGCCTAGAAGTGACTGCACAATTCTGAGGAATGATGTAATATCAATAATTTGTCCTCAAATGTTAGAAAGTCTAATACAATATGTTTTTCCAAACGAAAACTGACGATGTATGCAGTATAAATATTTAGACCGAACTTCTGTACAATTCATTAAGGATTTGGATATTCTAATAGATAACGATTATGCTCAAAAGACCATCAATTATATACTTATTACTTCGAATGCCTGGATTTATTCTTAGGTGGTTCGTTACTTAAAATTAGTATATTGTTTAGTCAGGTACCAACTAGAATACTGAGCTATATTATGGTTTCCCTTGGGTGGCGTTCATAAAAATGATATGGAAAGAGTTGAAAGTTTGCTCGTTGCTGTACCTTTAAATTCGATTGGAGAGGCGGATAGCTTGCTGCTGATATTGATTAATTTTAGTCATTGGAAAACAGAAGAAAAGTTTCAGATTTCTGTTTTATGTATAGGATGGATTAATGGGTTAATATGTTGATCGTCTCTGTCTTAAGCCAGATTAAATTAAAATTCTTCGAATATAATTTCAGAAATAATTAGGTGGTCTTTTCTCTTTTTCACTTTCCATAGGACATTGGTTCGCTCCTTAAATTATATCGACACTCGCCCCATAATCGATTCATTTGGAGGCAGGGTCAACAAATTAGTAATTAGCAATTAATAGTAATAATTTAGAATTTAAAACGTTGTTATTATTGTTCACTTATACAAACCTTAAGTTGCAGCAATTCTAACCTAAAATCATATATTAGGTTATAGATATATTTTGTAACGTTAGGTTGGTAGTAGTCGTAATAGTCCTTAGCAATAATAACTAAGAAACAATAATAAAAAATAATAACAAGAAATAAGTTTGTAGTTGTAATGTAATTTCAAGAAGTTAATATAAAATGTTTCTTTAACAATTAACAAGTTGTTCTTTTACTACAATAAGTTACGCTGGAAGGTCAACAATTATTACCATATTCACTTTGTTTGATAATGATAGATTCTCATGGCACTTGACAGACTGATAAAACTCTATTGTGTTATATGCGATATTTCAAGAAGAGTATCGGTAAAAGTATCTATTGGTTTGTATCTACAAATATTTAAGTCCTCCCATAGACCTACACATAAGACGTCCCGCCAACCATGATCCCTCTTAACCTTAAACCAAGCGTCCCAAATCCGATTTTAGATTATATAGGATATATTTGGATAAACTGGATTTAAAATGTGTCTGCTCAACCGGCCAGTTAGATCAAGAAGCATCGCGACGCTTCAAGTTAATACGAGAGCTATAAGCTTGGAAAAGCTCATGTCATAAACGAAGGCTCTCTTGACAAACAAGTGAAGTCGACTACCTTGTACTATTTTAAATAGGCCGTAATGATAAACATTCAGAGGCCTAGGTTGTCTAGCTTCCTTAAGGTCCGTTCTCTGCAAGTGGCGATTGACGGATTTCTCTTAGACACCTTCACCATCAATGCCGGTATTCCTCAAGGGTCCATATTATCTCACACCCTCTTCTTACTCTATATACGACTATGTCTACGACATTCTAGTGAAATCTAAAAATCCGATATTTAGCTTTGCTGATAGTACTCTATCTTTGAGTGCACAAACATCGGCTGCCATTGCACATCTTCGCAGACAGCATAAAGTATCACGCGTCAACAGAGACCTGGAGGAAATTTTGGCTTGGGTCGAATTTAACGTTAAGAAAAGCCAGGCAGCAACCCAATCCCAGATTCGACCACCACTAGAGGAGTAGTGCTCTCATGTCTGGAGCTCTGCACCCAAACATACTCTTCGGTTACTGGATTCCATCGAAAGGAGGGCCATTCGTCTGATCGGAGACCACGAGCTGACAAAGAGCCTCGGCAGCCTAGAACATCGAAGACAGGTTGGGGATTTGACACTCTATTACAGATATTTCCATAGAAAATGCTCGGATGCTCTCTTAATTCCGCCCAGAAGGACGAGTAGTAGAAATACATGACAAACTACTGCCGCCCATCCATATGTGGTTCATCCAATGAACTTCATTATTTAAGAATTCTTTTATCTGGACGACTTCATCCTTATGGAACGATATTTCCGAGGTCGTGTTTCTCATCGAATATAACCTCCAACGTGAATCGATTTATTCGCGCACGCACCATTCCCAGAGTGCCTTAAAGAATTTTTCCTGTAGTGCTTGTGTTTGATCATGAAAAAATAGGCAAACTTTTATTGATTGGCGGCGATTCGAGCCCTCCTGAGATAAATAGACAATTAACTTAAATTTAATTAATCGGTAAGTCCGAAAGTGTTGGTAATCCTGTTTTTAACGTTCAATATTTTAAGTTTCTGTATCAGATTTAATTGTTTGATGTCTCGCGCCACCCAACTTTTGTTGAGGCATTGTAACGAGTATTCTTTTTCACTTTAATAAAACACAATGTACATTTTAGAGTCAAGCAGTGGCTACTGCTGCGTATGAGAGCAGATGGTACTTATTAAACAAAAAAGGAAAACAACTAACACTACTTATAATTCAGCGAGCTCAGCAAAGACCCGCACAGATAACTATTGGTCAATTTGGTCCAATGACACTGGAGTCGTTTCTGATGGTAATAGTTTAACTTAAAATAATTGTTAGGCATTCTTGATTATCTAATTATTTTCTGACTAATTACAAGATATGTGATAACTATGGGTAAAGTATGTCGTACGCTCTCTCGTACGTTCGATAAAATGGTAATTATCTCAATAAACATAATAAATAATTTCGGAAAAAATAAATTCCTGTTAAATCATTTATGATGAAACAATGTTTATTGATTTATGTCATTCGATTTATTTGTATAATAAAATTTTTTTTACCTAAATTTAATTACAGGTTTAATTCGGTTTCGCTGTAACTATCATTTCCATCTACATTAATAATAAGTGGGTGTATGTTACTATTAAATGAAGAATAAAAAGCGTCCACTTTAATAACATTGTCAATCGAATTTTTACACCATTCTATAGAAATAGAAATACAATATTATTCTGGTACGGATTAATAATGAAAATTATAATTAATATAATATTTTATAGGAAATCCTACAATAAAATATATGCTATAATAATTTTACTATATATGGTATTTGTTCCGTGCACATACAAACACCATCGTTGGAAAATTTACAATATATTATAGTACTACCAATAGATCAAAGAAAAGAAGCCCATAACGTGAGGATCAAAAAGAAACTGCTTGACAGTCCAAACGGATCAAGGTCCTTTTGGTCAGTTGCTAAGGCCGTCAGTCAAAATTTTACCAAATCAACCATTCCACCTCTAACACGTTCCATTGGTACAATATCATTCACAGCCGGAGATAAAGCAAACTTACTTGCTGAACTATTTTCCTCGCATTCCACTGTAGGTTTCCAAGGAGGAACATCACCCAACATTCCTGCAGTTCAATCCGAAATGACCGAAATCGTGTTCCGTCAGCGCCCCGTCAACGTCAAGGAAGCTTCTAGTCCAGACGAAAGAACCTGGAAGGCTTCAACATTATCAGCGATTATCAATATGGTTTTCGGAAGTCCAGATCAACTGGAGATCTTCTAGCCTAAGTCAGCCATCTGTGGAACAACGCAATCGAAGATCATGGGGAGTCTGGGGCTGTTGCACTGGATATTTCTAAAGCCTTTGATCGTGTTTGGCATGGGGGACTTCTAAGTAAACTTCAATCCTATGGTATGCCCAGTAGATTTTGTGCATGGTTGTCTAGCTTTCTCTCTGTGCAAGTGGCTATTGACGGATTTCTCTCGGACACCTTCACCATCAATGCCGGTGTTCCTCAAGGGTCCATATTGTCTTCCACTCTCTTCTTACTCTACATTAACATATTAACATAATTTCCTTTGAATGCACAAACATCGACTGCCGACGCACATCCTGGCAGAAAGCATGAAATATCACGCCTCAACAAAGACCTGGAAGAAAGAAATTTTGGCTTGGGGTGACAGTAATAAAGTCGAACTTAACGCTAAAAAAAACTAGGAAGCAGTATTCTCTAAGAAGGTTAACATTACAGAACCGGATATAGTCATGGACGGATACGCAATCCCACTGGCTTCATCTATTAATTTGCTGGGCGTCAATCTGGGAGGAAATATGTCTTGGCATAACCAAGTTGTGACAATTGCTAAGGTAGCTTCTCATAAACTTGGTGTACTCTTCCAAACCAGAAAATGGTATACACCTCAACAACTTTTAACACTATACAAAGCCCAGATTCCACCCTCACTTGAGTACTGCTCTCATGTCTGGAGCTCTGCACCCAAACATACTCTTCGGCTACTGGATTCCATCGAAAGAAAGGCCATTCGTCTGATTGGATACCACGAGCTGACGAAGAAACTCGACAGCCTAGAACATCGAAGACAGGTTGGGGATTTGACTCTCTTTTACAGATATTCTCATGGAAAGTGCTCGGCTGACCTTGCCCTCTTAATTCCGTCCAGAGCGGCGAATAGCAGAAATACACGACGAACCACTGCCGTCCATCTATATGTGGCTAAGCTTAGTACTGCTCGAACTTCATTATTTAAGAATTTTTCATTTGCTGCAATGCTTCATTTTACTAAATTTATTAGAAATCCTGATATTTGTAAATTATGTTTACAATATTGTTTTAGTCGGGATTACTATAATGAAAAATGTAATTAATACTATATTTTATAGGAAACTTTACAATAAAATGTTACTATAATAATTTTACCAAATCTTTTTTCGTGCAGGTAAAAGGTCACCGGACGATCGTAAAACATACTTTGTCTCATTGGGTTCATAATCATAATTTATTGATCCAGATCAATATTTGGGCGATTTTTGTATAAAGTAAAAAGTACTGATGCCATAAGATAAAATGGCGAATCAGACCTTCCGCGATCAATATTAATATTATAATTAATTGATTGTATTAATTATATGCATAGATCTAATACAGTGTATTATGGAAACGACTTATTATATTTATTGTTTTAAAGATGAAAACAAATTGAAGAAAAATAACCATAAATGGCGCTTTGAATTAATAAGCGAAATATACACTTTATGTGAAATCTGAAAATTCACGTGGACGCTACTGGCGACGTACACAGTCAATAATTTATTGAGGCAGGTCATATCTCAAAAGATGCAGGTCATATCTCAAAAGATACTCGATCTTACTTTAAAATAATTCGATTTATATTTAAATTCTATAAAAAAATAAAACACAAGAAGTATGTTTTGCAACAGAACCAACAGTTGATAATATCACACAAATTTAAAATCACATCACAACTTTTATTGTTATGAATTATTTCACAACAGGAAACAAATCGGATAATGCTACAACTAACAAAACGTCGGCGACGTCGTATCAGCACCGAGCATCGAAACATACTAAAGGCAAAAAGGCTTTTCAAATTTCAATTCGCGCGCGGTGGTTATCCAAGCAAGGGCGAGACACACAGGGTGATCTGGCATTACTGTAGTTTATTCTAGTGACATACATACAGTTGCTAACTGAAACCGGATGGAGCGGTGCGATAGCTCGAAGGCAAAAAGGGGTTTTACATTAGTATTTCGATATTCGATTAAAAGAAAAAGTATATATCCTTTCTCTATGAGATCCAAGGAGTCACCCATTTAAATATAATAAGTTAATTTGATAACACCCTCTATAATATGTTATAAGCAATAACTATGTTAGCAATGACTATTACTAGAGCAACGAATTTGAGTTGCCACCCATAGAGGTGCACGTCATTTTCCTAAGAATACTATATTTTAATTAAAGTAAATTAGGTTACCTACTTGCCTTTACAAATTTTTATTTTTTGTAGGTACTAAGTATGGCTAATAATGTAAAAATTGTTATTACAATGCAGTTAGATACGTAATTGTCCATCACCAAATATTAAAATTATTTCTAATCATCAACAAATCAACACTCGCAGTTATTAAAACCGGAAACAAACTGTCCTATTGAACCAAAAAAAACCTGCAAATTATGAATATTATGGTATTTAGACAATTCATTCCGGCAAGGAGCTGGTTTCACGCCGTTCGTGCCTCTACGTTCTAAGCCTTAGAATCTAAGGCCTCTATCGAGCTTATTATAAACGATACGTCCAATATTAACGGGACAAAGTAAAATGGCGCATTTTTTTGCAAAATAAATATCGATTAGTTCCTTTTATAACGAAGTAACGGCGATGTGAGATTAAAAAAGTATTGCTAAATTTCTGTCCTTTTTAAATATTGCTATTTTTCGTATATTATTTACAAAATATCTCCAATAAATCATATAGGTACCAAGAGAATTAAATAAGAAATAGAATTAAAAAAAAACTTGATTTAATTTTTCCAGAACAAAATTATTAATTAATTAAACAAAGATATTAGGGTTTAAAGTTAAAATTTGTGATTTGTCTTTTTTCCAGCTGTTTGCCTATATCTTCGGTCTCGATCAATGGATAGTGTTGTCAATTTCCATGTCATATACACGGTGTTATGGAAATTACATATTATATTTAAATGGGTGACTCCTGGGGTGTCCTAGAGAAGCGCTACATATATTTTTTTAAATCAAAGTTTAAAAAGTGGGGTAATTCACCCATAAACCGATAGGCCACTTCTCGGCACAATCATATATGATCATATTACCCATGCCCAGCTGTGTAATCAACAGATGTTCAGGCATAATGTTGCCAAACTGTGTAAAAAATGTAAAACTTTAGATTCTTATAAAAATAATATTTAGTTTACCTAGTATCCAAATAGAAGTGAATCCAGGTGCCAGTACACTAGCAAGTGATCCAGGGCACAAATATCTTCAGGTTATTGTATTTTTTTCTATGGGAAAAGCTTTATGCTCATCACATACCCTGATGATAATGTGGAACTGCATAATAAGCTTATACCCACTAAACCCCATTCGGCCTCTTATTTCCAATCTCTCGGAACATTTGCGCTAAATCACTTAAAGAAACACACAGACCCACGAGTTTTAAATTAGTTTTTTGAAGATATGCACCTATTGTCAGATTACACGAAAGCACTAAACACTAAACAGAAATTATTTCGCAATAGAAAAATAAAAACGCTAATTTCTATGGGCCATTAAACCTTTACTAAAGATAAAATGAAGCAATTATGTTGATATAGGAACGGAACTACCCTTTGAAATAAATGGTCGCGTCAAAAGTGGTTCCTTTGTGAATATTCGGAGAACTAACTTGAGCCAGCGCGGTTGCCATTTCCGTGACTATAATTATACAAGTAATATTATAGAAGGCAATTCGGCAATAATCTTAGAAAACATCGAAAGTGGCAACGCTGTATTTACAAAATATTAACCCCAGCCGCTGCCATCGCGATAAGAATAGGCAAGCCGCTCGATTGTCCAAAATCAGCTGTTTAAAGAAGCCGACCGATTTCTACTCGCGTTATCGGTTTCCTACTGTTTTTACCAAGTTAAAGACCAAATAAGTTTCAAGCAGATTTATGTGTTAATACTTAAACCCGAGTTTTAAGTTATTTGTTCTTTTCGCGACGGCAGTGCCCCAGCCCTGCAGTGCAACATCGATCGACGGAACCAACGTGTTATTTATTTTTAAAATTTTTAGATGTTAAATACATTATTTCCCAGACCATCCAGACAATAAGGGCGTATTTTTGTCTACACAGTAGCACTTTAAAATACTAATTGTTATTGTGCATTGTGATTATTGTGCCGGTTTGTTTTTGTTTGGGTTACCTAGGTACTTGGTGTTTTTTTATAGATTAAATCGGTTTTAAGTCCGAAAAGCTAAATAAAATTGCATTTTTTTCTAAAGGGTAAGTGGCATTTATAAACTTTTAAGTTGTCCAGATCTGACGGGTGCCGTTTGAATTGAATAAATGAGAATACACCTGACCATTTATAAATTCCGCAGCGGTTCGTTCGAATCAGTTCAAGTTTATAATTAAGAGATTGTTTCCCAGCGAACTGAACTGAACGTAAAAGTTTATAATAATGTATCCATAACACCCTGTATAAAAAAGTATGTTATTTGAATTGGTGAAGGTCCCATTTGGTTATACCTCGTTTTTCTTTATCTCGAGAACTATATAATCTATCAATTTTACCAATTCAAAACCATCAAGAAACATCAGCGCGTGATTGTACTGTTATATTGTTTCAATGCGACGCTGCGTGCTGATCACGTGTACGTCGCGCGTTTTCGTTTTGGTCTACTCAATTGGACAAATGAATAGACTATAGAAGGCTTCTTGTACTTCAACGGCCTTCAACGCCTACGGCAGTGGCGACGCTGAATGGTAACGATACATTCGTAGTTCTAACTTATTACTAAGTATTCATTTAAGGTCCAGTCTACAATAAACATATGTATGATTTTCAGGTCATGAAAGGTGCGTATTCCTATGTAAGCATTATGAGAAAATAGCAAGCATGCCTGGAGAATCCACAGTATGTAATGACAACCGCAACGAGACCAGATTAGTTTAATTATGAATTTTAATTTTTTTTTGTTTTTCTTTCCATAAGCTTGGAAAATGATTATTACACTCGTACACTCAGCGTTGTTCTTAGGTTAATAAATTAATATTATAAAATCTTTAAATAGTTGAGGTGCTCGCGTGCAAAACCGGGTATATCCAGTATTGCAAAATGTTCAGGAAACGTTAAAAATGTGCCAATATACAAATTTGAAAATATTAAATTTTTTTGAAGAATAGTTTCCATTTTATTTATTTTACTAATCAGAGTAATGTATATTTTTTTACAAAAAAAGTGAAATTCCCTTTGTAATTACGAAAAAAAAATGGATATATCCATTTTTGCACCCAAATAAGAATCATTTTAAAAAATAAATAGGAGTTTTATTTATATTTAAATAATAAACAAAATATATTTTTAAATGTGTACGGCAGTTTCTTCTTCTAAACAATCACAGGCCCTGTCTTCAGCGTCCTGGTTATTATTTTCTTCAACATGTTCATTTTTTTCCTCACTGCAGTAGGTTCCTATACCATAGAAGAGCCTCCCTACTTTCCCATTCTTCCCCTTAATGCTCCTTCATCAAGTGGCGTAAACTTTTTTTCTTTTTGTCTGGGATAGAGATATTTAGCCGAATATTGTCAGATTTTCCTTTTTTTAACAGAGATTGCAAAGTATTATGTTAAATAAATCGATAGTATGGAAGAGTTCTTATTTTAACAGTAACTTAATTTTTTTTTGTTTAGGGTATCATTTACCTGGTTAGCAAAATATTCTTATTTTTCCGAATAGAAAAATGTAATCGGTCAGCCATTATGGCTAGTTGGTCAGCAACTTATGGACAGCAAACATTTCTGAATCGTGACAGTGCCCTGGGAAAACAAGTGAAAACCCGCCCCCGCTACACCTTTTGTAGTCGATTTCCTCCTGTATTCGGCAAAAGAAAACACAAGAAAGTTACATAAATTGATAGTGCCCTGGGACCTCTGAAGTAAACTGCTTCTAGACATGTTTGTTTCTACTGACCAATTGTAAACTCTTGCTGACCAAGTAATCATTTCTACTCTTCTACTTCTCTACTACTTTCTACTCTTTTGTTTATACATTTTTGCAATTCAATTCTTTTGCAATTGCAAATTCCTTTAACCTTTTTAAATATCTTTAGAAGTTACAGATCCCACTTCTGAATAAAGGTCCACATATTCTTGTTTAGTTGTCACCACTGGATTTTTCCTTAGAATATATGTGTGTCCATAATGTGTTACGTGTCACGTACGTAAGATAATGCGTGCAAGATATAAACACGTGGTTACAGTAACAACGTGTCTAGGAAACTAAAAATAAACGCGGGAAAAGTGCAGATATTCGATAAAGTGGTTATATACGCTTTTGCCACAAAAATTTGGTTATATCCGGTTTTGTTCACAAGAGATAACTTTTCCTAACCATTTTAACGAGTTATATCAGGTTTTGATCGCAATTAAATAGATCACTCGATAGATCCCACGAAATTGATTCGAAATCCTCGGAAAAGTGATTTTGTGTAAATATCCGGTTTTGCACTCGAGCTTATACCCTGCTAGAATAGAATCATAATGCGAGTAGAATACGATTTATTTCAATGGCAGGTTATGTAGTAAGTTAATTTTCAAAAAATCGATAAGAAATATTGACATTGTTGATAACATGTTTGAAAGACAGAGACATTATTTGTCTATAAGCCAGGTTTGACAAATCAATATTACTTCGTTTCCATTCACGAAAAGAAAAACTTGTTAAATTTACTATAAAAATAGTAAAACTAACCATATTAAGACCTGCCATTAAATTATAGCAAAATATTAACCTAAATGTTTAATGAAAATTACAAAAATATTTAGTTTCTGTAAAATATACTAAAATAATGTAAATTTTACTAAAATCTATTGTAAAATTTAATAAAAATGTTGCGTAAATTTAATAAAATCTTTTGTAAATGTTAATAAAATCTATCGTAAACATTTTAACACATGGTATTCCCAAGCGGTCACTCATCCAAGTACTAACCGTAATCAATGTGGCTTGACTTTACCTATCGATGGTATATGTCCATCTATTATTTGTTACGAAAATCGAAAACGCAATAATCCGTTGCATCTCATTTATGCCTTCTATTCTTGTAAAAATATTGTTACAACACTCCATTTAAACTTGGTAATTTTTACAATAAAAAATACTTAAAATAATAGCCAGTGAAATGTACCATACATTTTAAAATATTTAACTATAGAAGTTATACATAAATTATTTTCACTATAAATTCGTTGTAAAATTTACAATAAATTTTAGTAATTGCTTGTTGTTACTAAGTTTATTAGAAATTCTAACTATACTTTTTTAATCGTAAAATAAAATCTTTATCGTTCCGTTCGTTGTAAAATTTACAACATATTTTAATAATTAGTTGATTTTACTAAATTTATTAGAAATTCTAATTATAGGGTTTTGTAAATTATGTTTACAATATTATTTTAATACGGATTACTAATAGAAAACGTAATTAATACTATATTTTATAGGAAATTTACAATAAAATCTTTATTATAATAATTTTCCTATAGTCTTTTCTCCGTGTAGTTACATTATTGTAGTCCATAGTTAAATGACATCCTTTATTTATAAATAAAATTAATAATGCGCATATCAAATATAAGTTGATTGTAATAATTTATGTCCTTTAAATAATTTTAGATTTTTGGAAAAATGGTATGTAAACATACCTGGTAGGAAAAGCCACATTCCAGGACTTCGGGCTTTTGCCTCGACAGGCAAACTTTACGCTGCCGTGTTAATTCAAAGGGGCGTATCTACTAAAAATTTAATTGTGAAATATATAGATTATTTAGCTTCCAAATTTCAGTTACAAACGTATTAATAGGTATTGATAGCATACACTGCTTTCGAATTTAGCAGACATTTAGATGAGCTCGTTCATGACACGCTGCTTGAACGGTACCTATAAGTAACTTTGACGACATTTTCAGATACGCCCCTTTGCATTAATATGACAGCTGATCGTTCGGGAATGTTCAGCTTTTTCTCCTAGGTATACAATGTACTATTGAAGTACATGAAAATAATAAAACCTATTGAATGATTAGTTTTTCAGTTTATTTTAATTTCTGCTCTTTAACCTACAAGGAACTATATGAGAAACTTTAAGTTGCGTAGAATCACCTCATATAACCCGAATAGGATAAGTTTATAACATCTAAATGAAGTCATATCTTGAAAATTTTAAATAAAATTGAAGTTATTTCATAAAAATTATTTTAAAGTTTCTCTTATTGTGAAGCTAAGAGTATTATTTCAGGTTTAAGAATATAATTACAGTTGACCCGGGGAAGACTGAACGTGCGTAACAGCAATATTAATGACCTGTTATTTTTATGCTTTCCTGTTTTATGAGTTATTGAAAAAGGACGAAACAAACATTTCAGATCTTTTGAAAATAATTCCAGGGTATTAGACGGAAATGCCAAAATTAAAATACTAAAATGTCATTATTTGTCATTATTGACATTTATATTTTGTGTTTCGTGTGGTTCATGAGTTTTTCAAGTTTCTCAACGAAAGTACCTAGCTATACAGGGTGTTTTTTAATTGAGTACCGATACTTAAGGTTGTGAATCCTTGGGTGATTTTAAGAAGAAAAGTTAATATTAACATATTCCTAAAGCTCTTCATTTTTGAGCTACACATGCTACAGCATACACCCTTTAATCATTAAGGAGCATTTTTGACTTAAAAGATTTTTGAAATTTTGAACTGAATATTTTTAAACAAATAATGGTACGCTACTGAATTTTCTTAGAACCAGACTTATTTTTAAAATTTCATTTATTATTGAGAAAATTTGGTCCATAGGCTACTTTCGTACGATGCACCGTTTTCATGTAAAAAAATAAAAACAAGAATTTTTTTTATTTTATTTTCAAAATCGCGATTCATTTAGTAAAACGATTAATTCGGAATCTTAAAACTAAAGCGAAATGACAAGAGAAGGAAAACAAAATAAAGAATCCACATTATGTTATGTAGCAGAAAAACATAAGATAATCTACATTTTTCCTTCTTTAAACTTCCACTTACTGATTCCTTTCTCAATAGTTTTTGCATAAGACTTAAATTAATTTAAATTATTTAATTTCTTATAGTTTATATCGCAATGTTATAAGTTGTCTTCTCATGCATAGTTTTCCACTGAAGACGAGGGTACATGCCTTCGAAATATGTATGGATTAATTTAAGCAATATTTATTAAACTAGCGGATATTTATGCCAGTATCAGTTTTGGTAGCGTCTTGAAATTTGCGGTTTTTCTCCTTAGTCTTATTAGTTACTAACTTAGTAATGGAATGTACGTATACTGAATATGCCGACATGCATTTAATGTATGAACAAAAATATATTTTTTTCGAAAACGGTTCATTTTATCGACATTGATCAAGAGTACCTTTTTTTAGCTTAAGGTTTGGAGTATCCAAAAAAAATATTATTGTCGTTCCTTCATCATACAGGGTGTAAAAAAAGAATTTTTGTGTTACGTCTAGTCCGTCCATGTCAAACTAAATAAGCAAAATGTTTAAAAGGGCGAATTACAAGGATACTCATCTAGTAAACATTCAAAATTATTAAATTACACCTAGTACTTAGATAATTATTTAAAAATCAACGATATCCAGAGACGTCCGTTATGGGCCCATATCTCCGTAGGCGAACAAACCCACATATTGTGGGACACCCTGTATAATAGGAGACTAGAGTTTTTTAATTTCGGCGCAAAATTATATTGATAAACCTGCCATAAAACACTTTATTTATATTTCTATACGAGTTGTAAAAACTTAAATCAATTGGTTTGTGTGTTCCTGATTTGGTTTATGGCTCTGGATAAACCAAGTAGCCAGCATCTTTCAATGGGGGTATAGCAGCAATAATATACGATACTTAGATAGTAGAATTAATAGAACTTTATACTAGTATAAAATATTATATTTAATAAATAAGACAAGATATTATATTATATTTTGATAAACCGGAAATATTATTTTTTATTTATGACCCACACAAATTACTTACATTTGATATTTTATAATCACTATTATACAAGGTGGTTCATTAAGGCCGGCCGCCGGTCATATCTCGGTTACTACTGGGCATAGAAATTCAGGGAACAAAAATCATTATTAAAGCGAGAAATTTAAGGCAATTATTTCCGCATGTCATCGCAACGGGGCACAATTGAAAAGTGAATGGTAAAATTCAAAATTTCTCCGAATGTTCCCCCATTAAGGTATAGATTTTTAACATCATTAGGAAGCTAGGACAATTCTGTATCATTTTGGTTTATTGAAAGTATAACCATTTAAATCGCTGTAATATCTAAACGCACTTGTTCAATTTTTGTAAACCTAAACATATTTGGAGGAGAAATGTAAGTACTATCATTCGGTATAATTATGGTATTATCGGACAGTAGATTTAATTTGGAAGGAAAACATGAAGAATTTTTTTATAAAAAATATTTAAAAGTAATTTTACGTTATTTTATTTTTCAGAAACAATAATTTTCTTTAAAATAAACGAGTCAGTGATAATTCAGAATAGCATCAAACTTTTACACTAAGTCTTAAAGAAGATATTTTCTAAATTTTCTTTAAATCTCATAGCAAATACCTTCTGCAATGAACTTTGTAATGCGACAACCTTTAAAATGATTGCAACTTGCGCCCCTTCCTATTTAAGATTTAAGGATAACACCCTACCAGGGGGTTAAACCACGAAGGCTCCGATATTATTTAAAATGTCCCCCTTCACAATAAAATTTACGTGTCTTTCCTTTTTTTAAATTATTTACTGGAAACGAGATATTAAAGATAAGAATTGACACCCTGTATATGCATACCATTTGCTTCAATTTGGCCAATCAGTTCGTACGAACTTTAAATTTATATTAAGTGTGCCCTTCACAATTCTGTCAAGAAACAATTAAAAATAATTCTCAACTCGTGGAAGTTAAAAAGTGAGAAATTCTTTAGGAAATATTGGCCTTTATTTTAACCTCTTATTTTAGGTTTAAAAGATCTTTCTTACTTATTTTACTTGATACCTTTCCACAAGAGCATCAAATTCAACTTAGACATTCGATCGTAGAGAAAACTATTTCGATTTCTGGTTACAGGTTTCATATAAATAATTACAGACCTATATCAGTAGATTTACATCTTGCAATACTATTGGAGAAATGTGTCTTCACTTGTCTAGAATCCGTTTTTAAAGAAAATTCAGTTATAAATGGTTCACATTTCGGTTCTGTAAACGGTTTAAGCACCTCGGACGCAGTAACTAATTTCTCCTATTATGTATGCATACAGGGTGATTCATGACTAGCTTCCATTAAAACTTTATGGAGAACTACTGAAGATATGTTTCTGAAACTTTGTGCGGATGTATGTTTATCGATACGCTCTCTTCAACTAAAATATTTACATGTTCCCTGCATTTCCGGTTATACCGGAAGTAGCTGTCAACTTTCATTTTTTAAATACAATATGGTAATTTTTATTATATTTTTCGATTAACCATTGAATTCTATAAAATTTTATAGAAGATCTTTTTATCTGATTTGACCAGTTTTGGAGATATCTGAAATTTTGTAATTATTTGTCAAATGTATGGTGATGAAATAATCCACATAATTTTTTTACCTTAGCTCTTGTAATTTCTTGCAGATAGCTAGAAGATCAAAAATATTTCATCTTTGGCAGAAAATGTATAGGGTGGTTACAATTCAAGGTTAATTGTTAAAAAGTTCAAACATTGAAAACGTTCTTATTTTAAATGTAACACCCTGTATGTTTTTATTTAATTTGATGATAAATTAGTTGTGCTTTAAAATGAGTATTTACTGTTTTATCCCTGTATCAAAGCGTTTCTTCAAGAAATCAAATTTATTGTGAAAATACTATTTTTTTCAATTGTGCTATGAAAACAAATGTACATTAGGTATACTGTATACTGATGTCTATACGGAGGGAAATTGATTCATTGCTTGAAAACATCCGTTTCTTATTTTAAATTGTTTTCAATTTAATGGTTTAATAGTATTTTTTTAAAAGTAACAAATAAACAAGTTTATAAGCTTTAGTAAAATTAAAAATTATAATATTAAAATTATAAATTTAAAATAATCGAAATTATAAATTATAAATTTCAAATAATCGAACAAACCCGATTTGAAAAGTTGGTTTTTCAAGTAATCAATCAATCCAACCTTTCTCCGTAGCACCTATGTAGGTACAATTATTGATTTCATAGCACACTTTGAAAAAAATAGTATTTTCGGAATAAATTTGATTTTTTGAGGAAACGCTTTGATATAGGTGTAGAACAGTAAATACTCCTTATAAAGAATAACTAATTTGTCATAAAAATATACGGGGTGTCCCATTTACAATAAGAAAGTTTTATGATTGAATTATTTCACAATGACTCTTGAATTATGTAGAGGGTGGTCCTGTACATTTTGTGCCAAGTTTGAAATATTTTTGAGACTTGATAATCTTCTAGCTACTCGGTACGAAAGTATAAGAGCTACGGTAAAAAAATTATGTGGATTATTTCATCACCATACATTTGACAAATAATTACAAAAAGTTCAGATATCTCCAAAACTGGCAAAGTCAGAAAAAAAGATCTTCTATAAAATTTGCTTAGAATTTAATGAGTTAATCGAAAAATATCATAAAAATTACCATGTTGTATTTAAAAAATGAAAGTTGACAGCTACTTCCGGTATAACCGGAAATGACAGGAACATGTGAATATTTTAGTTAAAAAGAGCGTATCGATAAACCCAAATCCCCAAAGTTTCAGAAACATATGTTAAGTAGTTCTCCATAAAATTCTAATGAAAGCTCGTCGTGAATAACCCTGTATAGCCATATAAATTAAAAACACAGGATAATGCCACTGGTTAATATGACGACACAACCATCCTAATACATTTTCAGGAAAATTGTCAAGAATTTGGGCGGATATCATAACGCCCGGCATTTTTTATGTTTTTGTTTGATCTCCCTGAAAATTTCTCTGATTTCATATATTAATGAAAATCAATTTTAAATCAAATTTGCAGAAAATATTTACAAAAGTATAAGATCTCGTAAAATGAATTTAAAAGCAATAAGATCGAATTAGAATATCACACAGGGCATGCTAAAATAAGTAATTACTTTAAACAAGACGCAAAAATATTTGCAAATAATTGGGACTTACATGTTAAAGCCTCTTATATTCTCAACAAAAATATGTTCAGAGATTTATTTTATTCGGTTAAGCATTTATGACTAATTTGCTGATCAAATGTTTCTGAGCAGTTAATAACTGAACATCACTTTTTTTAGTTAATGTTTAGTCATAGAAATAATATCGAATAGTACGAACCTGATTCTTGTGGATTACGGCCATATGGGGAAAGTTACAAACCGCCGTGCACAAAAATATAAATTTAAAAACCGTGGGGCGAAATTGTAATATAATGGGAATATTTTGACAAAATTATAATCAATGGAGCAATTAATCAATGGAAAAGACGTTTACAGAAATGCATTCAACAATCCGGAGGTCATATTTAACAATTAAATAATCTTCTTGGTATATTATTATTACTATTATGGCAGCTTCAAAATGGTGTATCTCAAGACCCCTCTTCCTATTTAATTTTCTTCACCAAGATGGCGCCCATCCGCCATTGTGACAGTTAGTACTTCTTCCGTCAAAAAGTAGTTTACCTTCCCCTATAAGCCACACCCGAATTTTGTAAAAAAAAAATAGCGTGTCAAAAGTTATTAAACCTTTTCCAGACTATACAGGGTATTAATTAAGTATGTGCAGTAATTATAAGAGCCGATTCTTTGGGAGATTCTAAGACCAAATATAAACATGAGTCCGCAAATGCTTTGTTTTTAAGATACAGGGTGTTAAAAATTTTTTTTTAAATCGGGTTTTCGTAAATATCTTAAATATCCTTTTGTCGATATTGTTGAAATTTGGCAGTTTTATTTGTAGTATTAAGGGGCAAGCACTGGCTTTTTTGGAATTTTTATATTTTTCTCGGATTAAGCAACTAAAAATACAACACTATTGCCTCTTGAAATTTTTTCGTATCTTACTTAATTTTCGAGAAAAAAAATAGAAAGTACCTTGATGCATGTCCCTGGAGATGCATGGACGTTTTCCTTTTTCATCAAGGTTTGCTTTAAAAAATAATTGCATCATTTAACTTGACAGTTGTCTACAAATAAAACTGCCAAATTTCAACAATATCGACAAAAGGATATTTACAATATTTACGAAAAACCCGATTAAAAAAAAAAATTTTTAACACCCTGTATCTTAAGAACGAGGCATTTGTGGACACATGTTTATGTGAACTTTTCGTCTTAGAATCACCCAAAGAATCGTCTCTTAAAATTACCGCACACTTAATTAACACCCTGTAACACACACTGTAATTTTGTTAATATCTCTGCGAAATTTCGTTTAAAAATAATTTTAAACAATGAAACTATTCAGAGAAGAATAATCTGGTCATTTTTGTTAACCCACCGTGTACGTATAATATATTATTTGTGTTATGTGATATTGAAATGTTTGCAATAATTATTTTTAATTTCTTTTCAATATTTTAACATACTCACAGGTAAGGGAACTCTATAACACAAATATTATGCCCAATATCATCAGCCTGTAGAGAATCACATGGTTTCCTGTTCTCTGCGATTCGCCCTCCTGAGCGATGATAGAGATTGCCTTTTGGCTTTGGCGCCTGCCAAACAGCGGTGGGAGGATTCGTTTATTATTGAAACGAAACGGAGTTGAGGGTGCGATTTGAAACTACGTAATCAATCCATTGCATATTTATTAAAATAAAATCTGCAAATTCACTTAAGATCAAAAAAATGTTTTCAAATTGAAAATCCGAATGTTTTTAACATTAAACGCCCTGCCACCTGGTCAAGTATGTCTGGATTTATTAAAGGTAGAACCTAAGCTTTTAATATGCTACGAAATGTTATATCATTTAACTGTAAGAAGTTAAAGCCAAATTTATAACAGTGTTTTTTTTTTGAGTACCCACCATGAATTAAATTAAAAGTATGTACATGGCGAGCCGAAACAAGTGACAACATTATTCTTTCCTTTGACATTAAATTTTCAGAAAATATTTATAAGAGCATAAGTTCTCGTAAAATTAATTTAAAGCAATAAGATTGAATTAGAATATCATACAGGATAAGATGTTACAAGTCGCAAAAATAATTTTTCTTTTTAAATAATAATTATAATTGGGATTGTTACAGCTTATTAAAGCCTCTTCTTATGTTCTCAACAAAAAACATTCTGATTCGATTTTTGATATTTAACTCTGTTAAGCAATGTTCTGACCAAATGTCTCTAAGCAGTTACTGAATAAATTAGTCAGTTTATAAAATGGAACAGAAATGCTATTTGAATGAAAGAAATGTATTTCATCTAAAGTTTGTTAAAAAATATGTGGAAACATTATTCACATCAAAAGAATAGCTTATTAGTAATAATAAATTACCAAAAAAAATTATTTCAAACATGAAAATGATGAGGACAAAGCAGGAGGAAAATGTTTTTGTTCTGGTTATAGAGAATAATATGGAGATACTTAAACAAAGATTGGATGCAATGCTGTCTATTCCAGAATGGCATGAAAGTTTTACAGCATTACGGGAAATTGTAAGTGTGACTTATGTTGGTAGTTCCGTTATTTTGTATTCCCCAATGCGCTCTCTTGTGTATGGGTAACAAGAGTAGGTACACATAAAATGTTTTCCATGCAGGTATTTTCGATACATGTATGAATTTGTACAAAACGTAATTCAGTTTTAAGAAATTAGATCATAGTATATCGTAAAAAACTATACTGCTAAACAATCTTTGCCTGGATTATTTTAGCTGGGATAGAATATTTTATTCCTGCCTGTAACAGCAAAATTGATTTGTTGTAACAATAGAAACCATTTTCCTGGATATTAATTCTTTATTCTTGTTAGAAGAAACTTTGCTATTTTAGATATAATATCATAATCATAATTAAATAACTCTATAAAAATATTGTTTTCTGTTATTACTCTTTATATTATATGACGAGGAAGCTTTACTGTAAAAAATAAGTTTATAAAAATTCCTTTATAAGCCTAAAACTGAAATCTGAATTCTATCACAGTGCAATTACCAAAGAAAAAAGCTACGTTCAAAAGAAAAATTATCGAAATCGATTTATCGGTTTGAGATAAAATCAAGTTTGAAATTGAGCATTATTTTTGGTTATGCGTTATTTTTGCCGCTAAGTGTATATATGATATATGACACGGTAAATATTTTGATTGACAAAGGACTTTCGTTACTATTCGGTTAATCTCGGCGTTGGCCGTTATACGTTGCGTCTTGCGTGCAACGTCCACACTTCCACACAAAATACAACAAGACCCCATGGCATCAGTGACAGAGAGCAAGAGAGCAATTTGTAAGGATTTCGATTCCATGGCAGTTAAAAAAAGTTACCAAACATAACCTGGCTCTTTGGGCTTTAGTGTCCCCTCAACAAGCGCGGATCCAGAAGGGGTGGGGTGATGGAGGTCATGACCCCCCCCCCCCCCCCCCAACCATCAATTTAACACGAAATAATTTTTCGTAACTTTTCCCCACCAAACCGATATTCTGAATCCGCCTTTACCCAGCAAAGTATCTTTTCAATCCGTGGTAAGTGGCTTTGTAAGCATAAGAACTTTCATGTAATTGCAGGATACTATTTATATAGTGACTTTTCTACTACAGCAGTGATATACCCAAAAAAATCAATTTTACTGTCACAGCTATTTTTCTTGCTATCGTAGTTAAAATTTTTATAACGGTAGTAAAAATCTTCTCTCAGTGTATTTCCTATCATAACCATGACCAAGCGGATCTTCTCTATTTACATATGCTAAAAAATATCTTGCGGTGTGACTGCTCTTGAATCTAGACATCAAGGAGGAGCTATATGATAATAATCTCGAACGTAATTTATAATTTATAAAAAAAAACTTAATAGGTGCTGCTTCAAGTCAATACACTAATCATAATAAATATAAACCGAACCTAATTGTATCGAGAAATAATGACATTAGTTTTTAAGAGCTTAAACTAAAATATGAAATAGGTGTTTATTCATACATGTACACTGCTGTGCAAAAAAATATAGGACAGCGCTTTTTGTGGTTATAGGTTAGGCTTATATTACGTGGTATATTCCTTTGTTGAAATTTATACAATAGACACAGTTGTCAAAATGGCACCCAAATTGCATCTCCTAGGAAAAGTACAAATAATTTTATATGTTATACCTAAATATCAGGCAAATAGCGAAAATTATAGGAAAAAATAACAATACCATCCTTAGAGTGAAATAACAATTGAAAGAAAATAATAGCATCGACAGAAGACCTGGAGGGAAAGGGAAAAAGTGTCTCTTGATTTAAAGTTACATAATACATTTTCCGCGTGAAAACACTTCCTCTACTGCTGGCGCGGCTGTGCTCAACATAAATTTTCCAGGATCGCATCATGACAATTCCCCACTGAACTGTAGGTAGTTTCACCTTGGCCTACAAGAAAATGAAAATGTATCGACCATAATCGTCAAAAAATGGTTCAAAATAAATTATTGGTCGACGAACATGATTTATGGGATCTCATTGAAACAGCTTGGGAAGACTTAGCAGAATATCAAGCCGTTGCGTGAAATTTATAGGATCCAATTCTTCGACGACACAATGAAATTCTTATTAAGAAATGGTGCAATGACAAAATATTAAACGCTAAATATTCGTATTTTAATAAAACCATGTTTTCATATTTAAACCACAACTTTTTACTTCCTTTCCTCATTGTTTTCTATCAATTCAAATGGGGTAGATTTTAAGGCTTCTTCTAATCATTTTTTTTAGTTGGTATGCAAGTACAAATCATTTAACTTAATACCTAATACTTAATAATACGGATTAAACACCTTGAGTTCTAGTTAATTATGTATGAAAAGCAATAAACTTACAAAGAACCTGTTAAGTTAAAAAAACCATTCTAATTGTTCTTCGCGTAAAAATATTTCTTTTTAGCATAAGAAAGTTTAAGATTTGATATGGGAGAGGGATATTCTCCCGCAGCCGTTTCGCCACCAAAGAGATTTTTTGTACTTGTTTGGGTTTATTATTAGCGATTTTTTTATTCGGGTTTGTTCGAGTGATTCGTTTCGTACACGTCATGAACATGGTTGCATTTGTATATTTTGATATCTTTTGTCATAGATATTGACATTAAAATAATTTACCTAATCGAGTTCTACAGTACCTACAGGGTGTTACAAATTCAGCCTTCACCATTGGGATTTCGGAATCGGTAAGAGATACGAAGTCGTTTAAATTGGGGCAAAATTGTATAATTATGGGCCAAACAATTTGCTGCAAACAAATCAAAAAGAAATACAGGGTCTCTCAAATATTAGGAAAAATCTACAATTTTGCGTTTCGGTTCCTAGTTTTCCTGACTTTGTCCGAGGAGATGTCCGAAAATAAATTTCACTTTCTTATTGCCACTTTTTTTCTCCATAAGATGGCATTATCCGATCTTTAATGCAACGTTTCGTCTTTGGGTTAGCATCATCAACTTAATTTTATTAAAGACGGTCCTGAATCTTTTTGTTTAAATTATCAAGAAGGACCGAAATTTACGTTCAGTGGTATACAAAACTTACTGGTTTTTTGACGTCTGGTTACTTAAATTGACCATTTTCATTAAAATACCCCTAGTACGTTCCTTTAATTTACTTCTTTTTAAATTTTGGATAAAATGTAAAACTTAATGCCTCTTTTATAAGTCTTAAGAAAGGCTGATTTTAAGAGTCAAATTTTATTTGTATTAATAAATTAAATTAATTCTTACGCTAAGTAGAAATTTGATACAAACTATTAGTTTGAAATAAAAAAAAACAGTAGTGGTACGTAATAATAATAACAATTAAAGACTGAAATAGCAATACTAATTTTAAAGTCTCCAGTTTCTTCGAAACAAAGCTAATTACATTAATGTACTAGAGATATTTTAATGAGGATGGTCAATTTAAGGAAGAAAACGTCGGAAAACCAGTAAGTATATACAGGGTGTTCCTTAATGACGTGCTAATATTTCAGGGTGTGATTCCTTTGGTAATTTTATAAAGAAAAGTTCATATGATCATATGTCCGCAACGAATTGCCCGCCCACTCAAACAAATTTTATGAAACGAAATTTATCATTAATTATTTTATCAATAGTAATAATAATGAGTTTCATATGAATTTAGCGGTTTTAATCAAGAACCGTGCGTCTGACGAGAAAAACTCAAGAGACCGTTTTTACGTAGAATTGACCAGGCTAAGCAGAAAAAATATCCACATGGAAAAATCTCAGTGGCATAGCATCTTTTTAGTAAAAAATGTCAGAGGACATGTTTGCAGAGACGCCACTGGTTGAACAATTGAATAACTTTTCTGACAAAAATTTGTGGTTCTATATCCTATTAACACATACCAAAATTGAAAATAATATCTAACGTACTTTCGGAGATATTAAGAAATGACCATTTAAAAAATAAAAATTCAACACCCTGTAGCAAAGAATTTAAGCCGTTGCGGACATCTGATCATATGAACTTTTCTTTATAAAATGACCTAAGAAATCACACCCTGAATATTAGCACGTCATTGGGGAACACCCTGTATACCACTGACGATAGATTTCGGTCCTCATTCATAATTTAAACAAAAATATCCAGGACCGTATTTAAAAAAAATTTAGTTGATGATGACAACCTAAAGACGAAACGGATGCTTTAGAAGAGACATCTACTTTGACAAAAACTCCTTTATCTTCGGTAAGAGACATAGTACTTAAACCTGTTAATCCTAGAAAAAATCGGAGTGATTCTAGAACATTTAGAGGCATTGACGGAAATGACATGGATTTATTAAGAAGAAAGATTTACCAAATGTATGAGGCACAAACTGTACGCACTTTGATTTCCCTCAAAGAGAGGCTGATTAAAGACGAAACAAATATCTCTTGTAGCCTTTCAAGCCTTAGGAAAATATTGCGTAAAATGGGTTTTAAATAGCGAAGCATTGATAAAAGACAAACATTAATGGAATCTCACCATTTACGGGAATGGAGACTTAAATGTTAAACAATTTAGAGAAGAAAATCGTCCAATTATTGCCTTGACGAGACATGGTTCGATACCCATGACACTCCGAGAAAAAGTTGTGATGATTCTTCCAAAAAATGTCAAACCAAGGCACCATCAAATAAAGGCAAAAGAACCACAATATTACATGCTGGTTCAGAGAACGAGTTTGTTCCAAATTGTCTGTTGCTTTCAGCTAAAAACGTAGCAGATTCTTCTTTAGATTACCATCAAGATACCGACGCACAACTTTTTGAAGATTGGTTTAAACATAAACTCCTTAAAAATATACCTGAAAATAGAGCCATTGTAATGGACAATGCTAGTTATCATAGTCGGCAAGCAAAAATCATTCCCAATTAATAATACAAAAGCAGAAATTCAAAATTTTATGATTGAAAATGATTTATATTTTGAAGAAACTTACAAAAAACGAGAACTGCTAGAAGTATTAAAAGCTTTTAAAATAAATAAGGAATACGAGTGTGACAAACTTGCAGCAGAAAATGGACATACAGTGTTGCGTCTTCCTCCGTACTATTGTATATTCAATCCTATTGAGCTAATATGGCTCCAATTAAAATCCAATATTAGGAGAAATAATATTTCTCCTACATTAAATGCATCTGTAGTAGAATTAATTAAAAACGAAGTAATAAATATTTCTGCAAACAGCTGGAAAAACTGTGTACAGCATGTACTTAAGGTGGACAATTCTTACAATTGTATGATTACAAATGTTCAACCCTTAATTATAAGTTTAGGCTTAGATGAAGATAGTGATAGTGATACAGAGTTAAATTTTGAATAAATTATCAATAGTTTCTTAGAATTTAATTAATTTTTATTGTACTTGCTATCCTAATAGTTATACTTTAAATTATATTATTTTCAATTATCATTATTTTACATTTATTATAGGTACCTAAAACTAAAAGTATACCTATCTATTTATTTTAAATTATAAAAATAAATCATGTGGTGTGGTATAGATTTTCAAGCCGGCCCTGATCCCATTTATTGAGCTTTGAAGAGGCGTATACATTAGTATACAATAGGGTTTAATCAGGTAGTTTTTTTTATGGCAGTAAGAGTCAACGGTATAATTCTGCAACAACTATACCTATATTACCTGATACCTGAGCCATCATAATGTTTGGTGTGCGAAACGAGAAGCCGAAAACCGATTAATTAATTCGGTGTACCAAACAAGAAATTTTCAGGTAAATCGTTGACATGTACGAACCAAGAAAACAACATTAGGATTATGTAATGTTCATGTAGATATTGATATCATGATATCTATTATACTATTTTCATTATAAATGTTATTATCCTGATCAATCTACCATAATAAAAGCCATAATTCGGGTAATTACATAGTGAACATTTCTTAAACGAAAACTCTAATATATTATTAACCTTCTTAAATTAATCATTATGCAGTCAAGTTTCTAATACTTGAATTATTTTGAAATGTCTTGAACAACACCAATATTACTATCGTTTTCCGCAAAATATCGAATACACTTCTGCCTTTAATAACATTTAACCCATCCAGAAGTGAGTTTATATAAAGCGTGAGAAATTTTACACAAAGTTACATCTCAAAAAGCCTCCATCTGACTGAAAACAAACAAAATATCAATGAACAAATGCCAAAAATGTGCTCTTTTCTCGGGCTACACCCCCTTTACTTGTCCTACTAACCAGGACAATGCGGTCCTTTTCTATTATCCTATGCCGAAAAATCTCGATTCGGTAGGAGGGCCCTCGACTCCAAGAATCAAGAAGCAAGCAGCTGCGCTAATGGTCCACTAGATTTTATTCTTTGACAAAAGCTGAACACCACTAAAAGTGCATCATTCAGTATCTCGCAGCACGTGAGCTCTGATCGAAGAGAAGTCAAGAAGGCTGCTGATCGGAGGCCGCGAACACGCGTTTCAATTGTTTCGCTAATCGGTAGAGATTTGTTCGCGCCAGTTCCGATTCATTATTTTTTAAAGCGTGCGAATTAACAAGCTTTTAGTTGTTTTTTTGTTGCATTATGTAAATGTGAAGATGAAATACATTTTTACTATAATTTTGTTGGTTTGGTGATACTTTCATTTGGATACGGTATTACTAGTTACAATTAGGATTAAATTTAATTATTTTAAAATGTAAGTATATTTGTTTATGATAATAGGTAAAGTTGTCATCTTAAATGGAAACATAATTATTGCTAAAATTGACATTGTTGTTGTTGACATATTATTATGTTGACACTTTAAAAATTACCGAAATAATTTATGTGTCAATGATAAAGATATAATTAAAAATATTTAATAATGTTGTAATTTATAATTATTATCTTCGGCCGCTCGTATGTGTCAAAGTAAATTAATCTTTTATACATCTTCATTGTGTCCAACCTTTAAAGAACCAATTATAATTATAGTTTTGTAAAATAAACATACAAGGTGTCCCAGATAAGAATACATTCTACAGGGAGCTCATTTATCATAGGCATACAGAAACGATCAAATTAGACCGAAGATATTTGGGCTAAACCGAATTATTACGATTTCGTTCTTTTTGTTTGCTGATTCTATTTGAAGAGATATGTGAAAATATATTTTACATTCTCATTGCCACTATAAGGCAATTTAATTAAATTTTGAATCCGACGTTTCGTTTTTTCGCAACCATCATCAACTTTTTTATGCTTTATATTCTGAATCCAGCGATATATCACACCTATTATTTTGTGTTCGAAAATAATGCGTTTTTGAAAATGAAATATAATTTATGTTTATTATTATCACTATGTTAAATAAGCCCAAATAAAAAAAGCCAACAACAATAAAGAGAAAAATATTTTCAATAAGGTACTTATTTGCCTTGAAGATAAGTGTTTTTAGTCCGAAACGTCTACGAAATAACAGGTCCGATGTATTCAGAATATAAAGTGGATTTATTTTATAAAAAGCATAAAATAAAATATTACTACTAGTTGATTGTTGATGAAGCTGATTATTGTTGCGAGAAAATAAAATGTATGATTTGAAAATTTAATTAAATTATCTTTTAAAGCAGAAAATGTGGAATGTAAAATTTATTTAAACATATTTCTTCAAAGAGAATGAGGAAACAAAAAAAAAATTTGGTTTTGCCCAAATATTATCGGGATTATTCGGAATCTTTTAAATTTTGAAACCAGGACTTTGCTGAACTCACTAAAGAACAATTACACTGGGGAACAGCAAAAATGTTTCCGAGACCAAAATAGCAAAATCTTACTTATTTTATTATACTAATTAACAATCTGTCTTGCAAAAGGCTCAGTTGGCTCCGGTTTTATAGATCCATCCCAATTATGATAATTTACCTACCTGCCCTTAATATATGGGAAAATTTCACCATTAAATGAGAAATACCTGGATTTATTATAACAGGTGTACTTTATAAGGGGTTTAAATACATATAATATAAATCCTAAATTGTTAGTTAGTTGTATTTCAACCACCAGTTGATCGAGAGCTGTTCGTATTTGAGAAATTAGAGAGTTTTGAGCAACATGTCGCGAGTTTGTGTAAATAAGCCGGATCATTTTTGTTATATATGTGGTGAAATGACTTTTGTGAAACAAAAACGTACGCTTAGCCCTTTAATAAAAAAGGCTTACCACTTGTATTTTAACTGCAAAGTTGGAGACCAGGATAAAAATTGGGCTCCCCATATCTGCTGCTACAAATGTGCGTCCAACATTCGCGGCTGGCTAAGTGGAAAAAACCGTAAGATGCCCTTCGCTGTTCCTATGATCTGGCGAGAACCGAAAGACCACGTTACTGACTGTTACTTTTGTTTGACACCTCCCATCAAAAAAGGCTTTTCAGAGAAAAAAAGGTCTGCGATACAGTATCCAAATTTACAATCCGCCATACGCCCGGTGCCTCATAGTGACGAGTTGCCTATACCTAATCCACCTCAGGAATATACCCTTCATTCTGATGATGATCAAGAGGATTCAAACGGTAGTGTACCGGAAAATGTCGCCGGCCCATCAACCTCGCAAGACTCCGATTTTGTCTGTGAACTTCCAAGTAAAAAGCCTCACAAAATAAGTCAAAGTGAATTAAGTGACCTTATAAGGGATTTGGAACTGCCCAAGACAAAAGCAGAACTATTGGCCTCTCGATTGCAACAATGGAATTTACTTGAAGATGAAGTAAAAGTTTCTGTGTACCGAAGCCGTCAGAAAAACCTAACACCATTTTTTAACATGGATAACAATTTGGTAGCCTGTAGGGACATTGAGGGATTAATGGCAGCTTTAAATCTGGACTATGATCCAAAAGACTGGAGACTTTTCATTGATTCCTCAAAAGTAAGTCTTAAAGCTGTGTTACTCCATAATGGAAACAAATTGCCTTCAGTCCCAATTGGTCATGCAGTCCATATGAAAGAAACATATAGCAATTTGAAATTGTTACTTGAGACCATACAATATGAAAGATATAAATGGCAAATTTGTGGGGATTTAAAAGTTGTGGCGATCTTGCTTGGAATGCAGCTAGGTTATACCAAATACTGCTGCTTCCTCTGCGAATGGGACAGTCGAGCACGATCGGATCACTACAGAAAGAAAATTTGGCCACCGAGAGAGTCTTTTGAGCCAGGAAAGAAAAATGTGACCAGCGCGCCATTAGTTGCCCCAGAAAAGATTTTACTACCGCCACTTCATATAAAATTGGGACTTATGAAAAATTTTGTGAAGGCAATGGACAAAGAAGGCCGTGCTTTTAGTTATTTAAAAGAAAAGTTCCCTAGAATCAGTGACGCTAAAATTAAAGAGGGAATATTTGTGGGTCCCCAGATTAGGAAACTTTTCGGAGATGCGCAATTCGATTCCATACTTGAAGGCAAGGAAAAAGACGCTTGGGATGCCTTTAAAATGGTTGCAAAAAATTTCTTGGGAAACATAAAAGCAGAAAATTATAAAGACCTGGTTGCCCAACTTCTTTTGTGTTACCAAAACCTAGGGTGTAATATGTCGTTGAAAATTCATTTCCTGGATTCTCATCTGGATTACTTTCCGGAAAATTGTGGTGCTGTAAGTGACGAACACGGTGAGAGGTTCCACCAGGATATTTCGAACATGGAAAGAAGATATCAGGGAAAATGGAACTGTGAGATGTTAGCCGACTACTGCTGGACTATTACGAGAGATGCCCCAGAGGCTGCTTTCAAAAGGCAAGCTAAGAAGCGCAAAATGAGTGTCTAAACTTTGGATTCAATGATAAAAATGTGCTATTTAGTTGCTTTTGTTGAACCAACAATATATTGTTATCTGTATTTTGTATGTCCATTGTATATGCCTATGAATTAAAATTTTGTAACAAATAATTGAGATTTTTTTTTTTGCGAGCCAACTAAAATCTTTAATAGGTATTTTTTAGTTACTTGGGTACAGTTGAATCCAAAAAAATAGGTTTTGTTCAGGAAACAAAAAAAAAGTTGAAATTTGTTTCCCAGTGTTATTGTCTAATTTTATCGGTTCTGTACGTCCTACGGTTAACTAGATGTACATCCTTATCTGCTCTCCCTGCTGGTACATTTCTATAAAATTCGGTACAATTTTGCCGATACAGCCGGTACAAAAATTTAAAGTTTTGGAACAACGCTTTTTGAACGTTTCGTTCATTAGTTCGTTGATCGTGTCATTTTTAATTGAAGAAATCGTATTTAAAATGTGTGTTTTTTAATTATTTCAACAAATAAATCTAAGCGAGAAAAAAGAACCAAAATTAATTAAAACAACGTTCCCGTGTAGTGTATTCTTGCCATATGAATAGCTGCTATTGGTGAGGTTATGTGAGAGGTTTTTTCCCAAAACTTAGATTCTGTTTGGTTTTTTTTTATAGAGATTATGAAACTAATAATTGTTTTTAAATAAGTAAAGGTAAGAGAGCATGTGTCTTAAATAAAAATACATTTTTTCAAAGAGTTTGAAAAATAATCATTCAAAAGGTCAATGACGTTTGACCTATTTACTTTCCTGTGCTTGTGACGAATTTGAAATTTGTGTGTGATATTAACATTATTTGTTCGGCAAACCATTTTTCGCCGTCGGTTTTCTTGAATCATATTTGTTCATAAATTATATTTTTTTTTCTAAAGAGTTTGCGTATAGATATGACAACACCGGCCGAAATGCGCTGACTTAATAATGAAAAGCGCCATTTATGATTATTTTTATTGAATTTATTTTCATCTCAGGATTTGCCGGTTTAAATATAATACGCCATTTCCATAACACCCTGTATGTTTCTCATACCTGGAAGGAAATGATTGAAGAAAAAAATAAATAAAGGGTGTTTTACATTTTGGCGAGTGAGAGGGTAGGTGTTGTATACATACATACGATAATAATGTCAACGATATTAAAAAAGGAATATTTTGTTCCCGCTCCAAAAATGGTCGTAATTAAGACTTAAAGATTGTTTCACGAAAAATGGATATAACTTAATGACTGCAGTAAAAGTACCTGGGCCCATCCCATTATTTATAACCGTTTGTTATTATTATGTGGAAAGGACCGGATTGTAATAATTATAATAATTATAAATAAATATATCAGGTAGGGTAGGTTGCTTAATTTATATTTAAATATCTTTTTGTGGTAAAATTTGTTAGTTTTTGAGGAATGGTTCAAGAAGTGTCTTTTACCAAACATTCCTCAGAATAGAGTGATAGTAATGGACAATGCGAGCTATCACAGCTATACATAAAGCTCCAAGCTCAAATAATACAAAATTGGAGATTCGGAACTACATGGCGGCGAATGATATATATTTTGAAGAAAGTTATAAAAAAAGTGATCTTTTAGACGTTTTAAAGATATTTTGTATAAAAAAAGTATATGTTTGTAACACATTGACAGAAGAAATTGGACATACAGTGCTATGGCTCCCACCCTATTATTGCATTTTTAACCCCATAGAGCATATGTGGCACCAGTTAAAATCACTGGTTAGGTCTGAAAATATTTCTCGGACTTTAAGTTCTAGTGTTGTAGAATTAATACGAAAATGCTTTAGTGATATTCCCCCAGGTAATTGGAAAAATTCAGTCCGTCACGTAATAACTGTAGAAAATTCGTATATTAGTCTGGATCGTATAATTAATCCAATTATAATTAATTTTGATGAGGATAGCGATAGCGAAACAGAACTATCTATAGAATGACATTATAAATGTAAATAAATATGACTAGTAATATTTAAAAAAAATGTTATTTCATTTGATTACATTAATATAATCATATCATTACTTGTTTTCCTTAGTCCGTCCCTTCATACTTCACTTGTTTATTGCCAAGCTCTTGTCGACATAATGGGACCGACCCAGGAAATCATTAAGTCGTATCCAAATTTCGTGGAACGTACTGGACCTGCTCTGCGATAATACTTTGTTTTTCTAATTTAACATAATTTTTGCGAATTAAGTATTGCTCATTATTAAAAAAATATATCTTTTAGAAATAATGTATAACTTAGAAGATCAAAAATCTACAATACAGTAAAAAACGGGTCTGAAGTAAATGGGTAGCAAAGTTACCAGTCAGATAGGTAGGATTGGATTGGGAAAGGGTCTATTACCTAACACCACACACCACATAACACTACAAGTAAGATTTGATAATTTTAATTCAATATTGATGACCCTTGTCATATCTTCTCTTACTGGTAACGTAATGGCATATTTATATTACCAGCATTAATTTTTTTAAATGAAGACTTTTGTTCGTCCGTAAATTAAATTATATGATATTTTTGATGAATTTACATTAATGTTCAGAACATAAACATTAATAAATTTGATTGATTAATGTTTCACTATAAAGACACTGGGAATATTATTACATTCGTTACAATGATAGCTGTGAATATCGAAGGTTAAAGAGAAACGGATCATTGTAAAAATCTGACAACGTATATTTGGAGACGAACGCCTGGTTCACCCCAATTTCCATCTATTTCCGATATACCGCGTTGGATATCCGTGCGTTACAAAATCAAACGCCCGCTTACGTCATGTCGTTTCTGGAGTTCAACGCATTGTGAATTGATCATATTATCTATTATCCATCTTTCTTATCAGTTCGAAATTCAAATATGATATTAACTAAAATTCTTTAACAATATTAATTATACAGGGTGTTATGGAAATGACGTATTATATTTAAATGGGTGACTCCTTGGGTGTCCTAGAGAACCGCTACATATTTTATTTTTTTAAAATCGAGACCGTTTTAAAAGTGGGGTAACAAACCCTCTTACTCACAGGTCAGTCCGCGCTACTGTAAACATATATCACTCAGGCCCAATGACAATGTTGCCAAACTTAATGTAAACTGAAATTCCATATAAAATTATAAAAATGAATTATTTATCTACCTGCTTGCATTTATCTTTATACCTAAAGAGCGAGGAAATCCAGGCAAAAACAAATCAGTTTTCTTCTTTTTCATGGGAACACTCCTGGAAACACTTTATGTACACACAGTAATAGTGAAACAGAACCGATAGTTAGCTTGTGAAAATTCAATAATACATATTACATCCAGAAGAAACAACCGGTCTTAAACTGAGCAAATTAGTTTCGTCAATAAAAACAATATTCAAAGATTATTTGTGGACTGGCAAGATACACGCGTAAACCGAAATAGCAGAGCGGATTGCTGCGACTGTGTAAGTTATCGCCGAAATACAACGTATTGGGCCACTCGTTGGTCTTCAACTATCAGCCCGCAAGCGTGCGGCGTTATCCAAACACTTCGGCTTAGCCGTTGCAAGCCGTCAAGAGATCATGGGCATTTGATCTATTGACATACATATTTCAAACTTATTTAATACTATTCTTTATGTATGTTCTGGTTGTTTAAAACATAAAAACCGAAACTCAAAATTTTAGTTTTTTCCAAATGTTTTGAAAGCCCCTGTATTTATTTCTGATTTTTTTGAGGCATATTATTGGGCCCATAATTACACAACTTTTCCCCAATTTAACCGACTTCGTATCTCTTACCGTTTTCGAAATCCCAATGGAGGGACGAATTTGTTACACCTGTATTTATGCGGACTAGACAAAATCTTTCCTCCTCAATAAGTCCCTCTGCTTCTGCTCTAAATTATATATAATCCTCGCCGCTACTCCAGAATAATACTAGATATAGAAAATTTATATATTCGTAAAAATGTTTGTTCACTATATAGTTTCACTTTTCACTGCACTGGATAGTTTATTATACGGTATGTTCACTATATCGCGACTCTACTGTATTTTATATAATATTATATTATACAGGGTGGTCCAGCGAAAACTTAACTCCTCGATTTTTCTGCTTTAAAATGAAAAAGTAGAAAATCGCTCGGACCCGTCGATTTCTGATTCGAGGGGGAATAACTTTTCCGCTTTTTTCATCTTCGTAACTTCAACCCCCTAACGGAGGTGAACACAACCCCCTGATTTTGAATAGGGATGAGGGGTGTTGCGATACCTCATTTTGAAGATATTATCGAGTACTATCTGACCCTAAAATTTCGCTTCAAAATTTTCATCTTTAACGAAATGACAGCTAAAAGAGTGGAAGACTCCTTACTTTTGTGATTAGTTTATTAAATGCTGAAAATGGCCACCATTCACTTCCATGCCGTAAAGAACGCTGGTGTATGAGTAGAGAATGTGGAATTTACCTCGAGGATATTACTCTTATCAGACGCAGTTGAATTTATTTATTTATTTGTTAATTTTTTGTCTAAAAAAGTAGACGGACCATGTTTTTGATTTGCCTTAGTCTATTATGAATTTTTAAGAACGTTAAAACTGTGTCAATTCGATTGTACCTTTGTAGTAGAATTAAAATGGTGTATTCCGTAGAAGAAAGGGTGGAAATTATAAAATTATTTTTTAGAAATAACGACTCTGCGCGAGTAACAGCGGCTTTATTTAATGAACGACATCCTGAAAAAAATGTATCCGCTGCTTACGTTGTGCAACTGGTTGCCAAATTTGACGCTACTGGTTCAGTCGGAAACAAAAAGAGGGTGTATGACAGAGACGAAGCGAGGGAAGTGGCTGTCTTAGGTCAAGTAGCAATTGATCCGACCCTTAGTAGTAGGAAATTGTCCGATGTATCTGGTGTTTCACGCACAACAATCATGAGAATCCTTAAACAACATAAGTTCCATCCTTTTAAGATACGACTGGTTCAGGAACTGAATGAGGATGATTTCGATCGCCGACTCCAGTTCTGTGAAGTGGTCAGTGGAATTATTAACAGTAATCCTAACTACATGTTCAATATCTGTTTCTCGGACGAGTGTTCATTTTACCTTAATGGCATTGTAAACAGGCATAACTGTCGGAATTGGTCAGATGAAAATCCAAGATTATTTCGTGAAGTGCATACTCAGCATCCCCAAAAGTTAAATGTTTGGGCGGGTATTTATGGAAATAACATAATCAGCCCTTTTTTTATACCCGGTAATCTTACTGGCCAAATGTATTTAGAACTATTAGAGAACGCTATTTATCCAGCCCTCGTTCAATTATTGGAGAATGAGACCATGTAACGATAATTTTTCAACAAGATGGCGCATCACCTCAATTCGCTCAACCTGTGCGTCAGTTCTTAGATGAAAATTTTCCTCAGGCCTGGATTGGAAGAAGGGGACATATTGAGTGGCCACCCAGATCTCCTGATCTGGCTCCACTGGACTTTTTTCTATGGGGTCACCTGAAATCTAAGATTTACTCTACCCAGCCTGAGTCACTGGAGGATTTGCGAATGTGGATTATATTAAGGAATGCCGTCAAATTACACCATAAATGTTGAGTAATGTCCGTGAACGTTTTGAGCAAAATTTATTTTACTGCATGGAAGTGAATGGTGGCCATTTTCAGCATTTAATAAACTAATCACAAAAGTAAGTAGTCTTCCACAGTTTTAGCTGTCATTTCGTTAAAGATGAAACTTTTGAAGCGAAATTTTAGGGTCAGATAGTACTCGATAAGATCTTCAAAATGAGGTATAGCAACACCCCTCATCCCTATTCAAAAGCAGGGGGTTGCGTTCACCCCCGTCAGGGGGTTGAAGTTACGGAGATGAAAAAAGCGGAAAAGTTACTATCCCTCGAATCAGAAATCGACGGGTCCGAGCGATTTTCTACATTTTCATTTTAAAGCAGGAAAATCGAGGTGTTAAGTTTTCGCTGGACCACCCTGTATATTAATATATCCCTGACAATATATTTCAAATTTGAATGGTAAATGTGATGCACGGATTTTCTAAACAATGTAGCAATTGGTCATCGATCAATAATATTAACCCGTTAATTCCGTTAAGACCTATGTACGCGTAAATGAAGATGGCTAACGCTTAGGGGGAATAACACCGGGACTTTTCATATTCTTCAGTCTTCTTCTTCACATCATAATGAAGCACCTCTTTTACTTACGTATAATCAAACTTTACGACTGTGTTTTTACTTATTACTCGGTAATTATAATTTAGATAATATAGCCCTTAAAAAAGTGATAATAATATAATATGACTTTCAGATTTTTATCTTATTTCTTTAATTTTTATTTAACCCTTATTACTATAAGGCGAGTGATCCCTACAAGGGTGAAACAATTTCTGTTATTCCCGTTTATTGCAATCCTTCAACACGCTTCCATCTATTTTCTTGTTTGTTAGTAAATTCTACTAGTTACTAGTGAGAGCGGTGTGCTGAGTGATCTTCTCTCAGAGATATAACCGAGTCTGGGTCGCACAGAACCACCTTATTCCTCGTCAAATCCGAAGGAACATCGCTGCTGAAATTTTACACATCCTTTTAAGCTCGCCTGAACCTCTGCGAAATGTAGGAAATGAGGCACATATTGAATAGTACTACCAAGGGAAGGCAACTCTTTCTATTGGTAGGATTCATGTCATGTCATGTGGACCGGTTACGAATTATTTTGTCCTCCTCATCACTGGGTATGTGATAAGATACCTAACAACCAGAAAAAGCGTAATTTTAAGCTGTACTATCAACCCAAGTAGGCAGAATACAACCCGCAGCGTCATCTGTTAGTAGCTCCAAGCAATCTGAGCAAAATTCCGCAAGTGCCTTTATATATCCTAAGAACACAGTCTGCTTACCTGGTCAGGTGGTAATATCATATAAATATGTGTGGAAAAATTGACATCCTACCAACAGAAAGGGTTATCTTGTCTTGGTAGTACCATTCAATTTGAAGTTTTACTTGTAGTTCAGCGCTCGACGGGTTCCATAACCCGGATAATAGCTGTTTAGCATTTTTGGTCTCCATCTTCAGGTCGCTAGGAAATAATTTTTCCATATATATATTTATATGATAATACCACCTGACAAGCAAAATAGACTTATTTGTTCTTAGGACATCTAGAATGAGGTAAAATTTTAAATAAACTTTATTATTTTAGGCAATTTGTAGCATTTGTATAGAAGTAAAGTATGCTGTACATCGACATCAAGTATATTTACGAAGAGAAAAGTATGAAGATTTCAATTAGGATAACTTGGATGGTTGCAGTATTTTTTTTTCCTCAATAAGTTCCACCTATAGTGTAAAAATCAGATAAAGTGAAAAAATTAGATTAACACATTTATTCTACCAACAAGAGCAACATCATTTTAAGGCATTAATGTGGCTATAATTGTAGCTTAATTTCGATATTCTGCAGTGCCAGGAATGAGAACAAACAGTTTAGCTATTAACTCATAGCCTCTTTTCCTATTTTCGATTTTATCATAACATGGGAAATCTGATGTCACCAATGGATCCAACGCTATTTTGAAAACTCGGTCCAGTTAGTAGATTGTCATCATTATTAATAATTTAATACGTACGATGTATCTTTTATTGGCGATAAATGAAAATTAAAATAAAATGAAATGGGTAATTCGCTTCTTATTCTTAAACGATCTGGAATTGTTGGAATGCTACTGTCAATAAATGAATAATCTAATTTTTTCTGACCGCCAAATGATTTTAGTTATGCAAAGGAGGAAACAAGATCTGCATAGGTATAAATTTATTAATTTAATGTAAATACTAAAATACTTGAAGATATCATGAGGAGAATTTTAAATAGATCTTATGTGTAGGGAATATTTTGAGTAAAGTGTTTTGACTGCGACTCGATCAGGAAGCTAATTCTATTAGTAAACTTATATAAACGGGTGCGGCAAGTTCTAAGTAACTCACAGTCTAAGTGATATAATAATAAAAAAGTTGATCGGAGTTTATATACACGGTGTCCCAAAACTAATAGTACACAGTAAAACTGTAGATTCTGTGGGTCAGAATATTGCGATTTGGCCAAGCTTTCTTAGTTCAAAAGTTGATAATAACCAAATGAAAATTTTATTTTCTAATTTGCCAATTAATTTACTTAGTAACCAATATTTTTGCATGAAATTTTGTTACGGTGGGTTTCTTGGGGCGATAAATTTGATCTGTTAATAATTCTGAGAGGATGCTCGCTGCGACACATACAGGGTGGCCAATTAGTGCGACAAAGCTCAATATCTCTTTTACCGCTAGGGATAGCGGAAAACATTTGTCACGAAAGTTATTAAGCGTTAAGAGGTGCAGATTTTAAAATTATTGTCGACTATACAGGGTGCTCCAAAAAGGCGGTGTGATAAAAATTTCATATTTTTTAAATGGGACACTATGTATATATTTACATATTTGAATTCACCGTAAAATTCTGTACATACAACCGTAATTATTTGTAAACATTTTTGCAACGTTGCCAAATAGATTGGAAAATTCCTAAAATTTATGCAAAAACATGGTTCGATGAAATGTGTAATATTTCTTAACTTATAATAATTTGAAATAAAATATTTTTATGTCGGAAAGAGGAATGTTGACAGTCCCCGATGATAACACATATCAATATTTTTATACAGGGTATTTTCTATGGATATGCCAACATTACGAGTTTCGTAAGTTTTTTAAATGGAACACCCTGTATATGATTACTTTATCTTGTAGATATTTTAATCCTCTCTAATTTTTATTAAGGTCTTTCTATGCCTATCTCTACCAATCGTGGTGGTATTTCAATTTTTATTTAAACTCGAGCAAAAAAAGTGGATGCATTTTACCATTGTCCTTTTTCTAGTCACCTATGACAAAATAAAAACAAAATGTTGTAATTTAAAAAAAAATATTTATTCATACGGGAGGATCCGACACAAAAATATTTTAACGATTCAAGCTGGTGGACAATTTCTAAAGTAAATTATTACCTAATTATTTGTTCATATAGTGACCCCCACTAACTTGAACACTTAATTCAATACGTTTTTCAAAAGAATGAGTCATATTTCTACACATTTGGAACTGTTTTCAAAGTATTGCCTAATTATTTGTTCATAGTGACCCCCATTAACTTTAACACATATTCAATACGTTTTTCAAAAGAATGTTTCTAGACATTTGCCGAGTAATACTTTGAAAACAGTTGAAAATGTGTAGAGACATGACTCATTCTTTTAAAAACGTATTGAATTATGTGTTCACGGTATTGGGGGTTACTATATGAACAAATAATTAGGTAATAATTTACTTTAGAAATTGTCCACAAGCTTGAATCGCTAAAATATTTTTGTGTCGTATCCTCCCGTATGAATAAATATATTTTTTTTTAATACAACATTTTGTTTTTATTTTGTCATAGGTGACTAGAAAAAGGACAATGGTAAAATACATCCACTTTTTTTGCTCGAGTTTAAATAAAAATTGAAATACCACCACGATTGGTAGAGATAGGTATAGAAAGACCTTAATAAAAATTACAGAGGATTAAAATATCTACAAGATAAAGTAATCATATACAGGGTGTTGCATTTAAAAAACTTACGAAATTCAGGTTTCAAGTTCGTAATGTTGGCATATCCATAGAAAATACCCTGTATAATAATATTGATATGTGTTATCATAGGGGACTTCTGTCAACATTCCTCTTTCCGACATAAAAATATTTTATTTCAAATTATTATAAGTTAAGAAATATTAGACATTTCATTGAACCATGTTTTTGCAAAAATTTTAGGAATTTTCCAATCTATTTGGCAGCAACGTTGCAAAAATGTGTACAAATAATTACGGTGCTATGTACAGAATTTTACGGTGAATTCAAATATGTAAAAATATACATAGTGTCCCATTTAAAAAATGTGAAATTTTTATCACACCGCCCTTTTGGAGCACCCTGTATAGTCGAAAATAATTTTAAAATCTGCACCTCTTAACGCTTAATAACTTTCGTGAAAAAAGTTTTCCGCTATCCCTAGCGGTAAAAGAGATATTGAGCTTTGTCGCACTAATTGGCCACCCTGTAGAAGCAGTGCAATTTTTTTGCGCTTTAATATATTTAAGTTTTTATTAAAAATATCGATTTTCTCATCACTTTAACCCAAAAATGGTATCCTTTCAATGTCGCTCCGAACACTTGTTTTAGAAAAAATAAACCTAATTTATCATGAAAAAAAATTCCTAATGTTCCCTTTAACGGAGATACGGAGCCCCAAAGAGGTACCAAGCGCCCACACTCGTCGGACCAAAACTTTGACTGGTGTCGTTTGACAGAGTTCAAAGCAGAATACTTTGGCCATTCCTCTTTAAAAATAGACTTTTGATTTATTGCGATAAAACTGGTAGCTTTCGAGATAAAACGGTTTTTATGCGAAACACTCAAAAGTTACTAATGCTAAACATAATTAGGTAAAAATAAAATTTTGCGTAGGGCGTTTTAAAATCCGAAACTTTGACGAGTAATTTTTAAAAATAAATTACTCGTATATTATCGCAAAAATATGAATTTTGGCCGATTAAAGAAAATTCTCAACGTGATTTATTATCATTAGTAAAGTAACTTTTGAGTATCTCGCATAAGAACCGATTTATCTGGAAAACAGACAATTTTATCGCAATGAATTAAGAGTACCATTTTTTAAGAGGAACGACCCAAGTTTTCAAAAAATCAGTTTTCAGCTCTGTCAAATGACACTGGTCAAAATTTTCGCACAACGACTGTGATAGCAAGTTCATACCTGACTTCCCTGAAGATGCAAGACATCTACTCGTATCATACTTGGTTCAATGGCTCCTTATGCTCTCTATAAAATATTTAAAAAAAATTCATTAAATTATACATGTCTATTCAAAAGTTAAAGCCAAAGAAGCAAATCGGGGGGTACCCCTTTGGGAATCTATATCGCCCTTAAGGGGTACTTTCGGAATTTTTTTCAGTGATAAATTAGGTTTATTTTGACTTCTTCTGTATGTTCACGAAAATTTGGGACGTACTTACCGGACATACCGGTATACAGTAGCCAAATGTTAAAATTTCAAAAATTTATAAATAAATGGAAAATATGACACAGAATACTTGTTATTAAAATGAAATTGCACTTCTCAATCAATCAATTGAGCCCGCTATACACGATAAACTACTAATTAATAAACAACGGATAAATTAATATAGGAGGAAAACTCAGTATAAAAGTTCAAGGTCAAATTATCTGATATACAGGGTGATTTATGTTCAAGTTTTTATACAGTATGTCCACGGATGGGGTTTACAAGAGGACAGATGGACTAAAAATTGAAAGATACGAAAAAAAGTCACTCTTAATAAACGTTTTTGCTTGTCTAGAAAATACGATTCATCATAAGAAACTTCAATTTTTTTATACAGGGTGGGTAAAAACTGCAAAAATGTTATTTTGCTTCAGAGTAAGCATACTTTATTTTGAAAGATACGAAAAAAAGCAAGCGCGGATCCATGGGGGAGGTCCCTCTTAATGAATGTGTTTTCTACACAACAAACCAAAGTAGAATAATTTATTAAAAGGTTTACCTATGTAAAAATTATTTCCCAAAAAGTATTCTCTGGCACACCTCTGACTGGTGAACCTAGTTAAAATAATAATGACACTTAAGGTGATAGGTACTTGTTGTTGATGTCTTTATTTAATGAAGTTATTATTTAAGTAGAAATGCTATCTACTGAACAAAGAGTTTTTATAATACAATGTTATGGGGATGGTCAAGTTTCATACCGCTACGTCATGGAACAATTTACCCAGAAATTTGCAGGAATCACAATAACTAGGATGGCAATCTGCAAGTTATAAAAAAGTTCATGAGAACTGGTTCGGGTTTGAACATCAAAAAAAAAAAAAGAAATACGACCATAATGATGCTGCTACAGTCTTAGTTCATCATTCTGTTGAAGAAAATCCTATGACGTCCCTTAGAAATCGTATTACTCAGTTGGAAGTTATAAAAAAAAGTAAAATTCAGAAGATCCTTAAAGCAAATAAATTGTATCCGTATAAACCGCACTTTAATCAAAGAGATTGGAAGAGGGAGACGACGCGAAACGACTTGATTTTTGCCTATGGATAGAAGACAAAATTTTATGTGGAAATGTTGATTTTTATAAATGTATCATATTTTCTGATCAAAGTACATTTTCAACAAATGGAACCGTTGCAATCCAGCACGTTAGGTGCACCGCAACCGCAATACCAAATGATATTGAAGTGCTGAAGGGCAGAATTATCCAGGCTGTCCAATCGATATCTCAGGAAGAAATCAGAAATTCTTTCACTTATTTGAGAAAGCAATTAGAAAAATGTGTCGGGGTGGAGTTTTTGAATTATGAAATCGTTATCGTATTCTGTTCATGTTAATAAAAATGTTCGTATTATTATTATTATTATTAATATAATTACTTCATTAAATAAAGACAATGACAACAAGTATCACTTATTCATTATTCAAGTAAAAACGTTTATTAAGAGTGACTTTTTTTCGTATCTTTCAATTTTGAGTCCATTTGTCCTCTTTACATTTCTCTTAGAAGAAAGATATTATAAAGGGTGGATCATAAAAATGTTACTTCTATTAACTTTAATTTTGTAAATGGAACATATTGTATATTTTTACATTCTACAATCAATTCTAGACATTTCTCATAAATCATTCCCTTCTACCTATCTTCAACCGTTTACGAAATATTAATACTTTAATGCTGGTATTGATATGTTTCTCGACATAGCAACGTTCTGAACTCAAATCACAATCTTGGCGGCAATGACAATGATAATTTGCTATTGAAGTTTCAAGACATCAAGAAATGTCTGTGAATGTTAATCAAATTTGCAAAATTGCTATGCGGAGAAACATATTATCAATGGTGCATACCAGCATTAAAGTACATATTGATATTTCGTAAACGGTTGAAGATATTAGGATATGATTTATAAGAAATGCCTAAAATTGATTGTAGAATGTGAGAATGTAAAAATATATAATATGTTCCATATGTTCCAATATGTTCCATTTCCTGACGATAGCACACTTGTTTAATCTTTCTTTTTGAATGCACAAACATCGGCTGCCGACGCACATCTTCGCAGACAGCATGAAGTATCACGCCTCAACAGAGACCTTGAAGAAATTTTGGCTTGCGGCGACAGTAACCAAGTTGAATTTAACGCAGTCTTCTCTAAAAATGTTAACATCACAGAACCTGATATAGCCATGGCAGGACATGCAATTCCACTGGCTTCATCTATTAATTTGCTCGGTGTCAATCTGGGAGGAAATACGTCTTGGCATAACCACGTTGTGGTAATCGCCAAAATAGCTTCTCAGAAACTTGGTGTACTCTTCCGAACCAAAAAGTTGTACACACCTCAACAACTTTTGACACTATATAAAGTTCAGATTCGACCCTCACTAGATTAGGTACTGTACTCATGTCTGGAGCTCCCAAACATACTCTTCGGCTACTGGATTCCATCGAAAGGAGGGCCATTCGCCTGATCGGAGACCAAAAGCCTCGACAGCCTAGAACATCGAAGATAGGTTGGGGGATTTGACTCTCTTCTACAGATATTTCCATGGAAGGTGCTCGGCTAACCTAGCCCTCTTAACTCCGCCCAGAGCGGCGAACAGCAGAAATACACGACGAACCACTCTAGCTCATCCATATGGAACGACATTCCCGAAGTCGTATTTCCAAACGAATATAAACTTCAAAACCAACGTGAATCGCTTTATTCGCACACGCACCACTCCCAGGGTGCCCTAAAGGATTTTTCCTATAGTGCTTGTGTTTGATCATAAAAAAAAATTGAAGTTGATAGAAGTAGCATTTCAACAAAATAAGTTTGATTGATTGATTGATTCTTGATTAAGTGTTCGATAGTATAAAAGGCTGATCCCTTTCTTTATCATAATCCTGTATATTATTATTAAAGAAATCGTTATAGACTTTCTAAATAATCATTCCGTATATTACAATTATTGAAAGGCGTTTCAGGCAAAATAGTCACCAAGATTAAAGGAGGGTTTTTCGAATATTTTGTCTCACCTTGTTAGCTGAATTTAGGGCGCACCGTCATATATCTTAAACCACCACTGAAGATTAACAAACAGCAAATATACAAGATGTTCTAATTAGTATTCATATATCCTATCAGAGATTTAAAAACATGTTCTTATAATACTATGACATGTGACTACTTCATTAACATTATCGCTAAATTAATCTCATTATTTGAAAATTGGCTGTTGAAATATACAAATTAAAAATAATAGCTCCTGATTATAAAATGTAGGAGCTAAAAGCTAAGAAATTAATTTAAATCTCATTAGGAGCCATCTCATTTTAAATAAAATATTTTATCAACATATAGGTACAGGGTGTCGGCTGTATATCAATAACTATTTGTCCTGCAACTTTCGGAAAAAAAATATATTACAAAAGTGACCCTTAGAAGTATACTAAAATTACCAAATAGCAATGTATGGAAAATTATTATTTCCAAGACCATCCGATGATCCTTATACAATAAGGGCGTATTTTGTCTACACAGTTAAGTTAGAGTCCTCCCTGATGGTAGGCATGTACACCTACCCTGTACTGACGAGAACAAATAAGTTCGAAACCGGTCTGCAGGTGGTTCCATCCTTTCAATAAAGAGGGCTTCCTTTTCTTGGTAGTACCATTCAATGTGAAATAGTATTTTATAGTGCTACTTTGTAGACATAATACGCCCTTATTGTATAAGGATCATCTGGTGGTCTTAGAAATAATAATTTTCCATACATTGGTATTTGATATTAATACCACCTGAAAAGCATAGACTTTCATAGACTCTTTATTTTTTAAATATATACTAAAATTATTTTCAACTTTGAAAGTTTATCACAAGAAGGTGTATTTTTAATTAAAAATCAAAAAATGATAAGATCAGTAGTAAAGGTATGTCACTTGGAACGATTTTGGATTCTCCAATTAACACTTTACAAATTATTTAATTGACATGTTGCAGAAAACCGATTTTATCAAATTTGATCTTGTTTTAAAGCTATTTGATAGCAAAATTATACGATATTACGTAAGTTTTAGTTTAAGTCTGAACCGCTAGGTGGTGTTTTTTGATCGTTTTAGTAATATATATACTCAATTTTTCATGAAAAGTTAAATGGAAGGTAAACTTTTAATTTAGTAGTCTTATTACTCGTAATGAGCAAAAATATTTTTAGTTAGTTATCTTATTATATTGCCGAAGCATATGACATGCTGGCGGCTTCGAAAATTCAGTTATTTGCTATCGGGAGTACGCTATAAGATATTCGAGGAGACAACAATTTTCGCGGATGGTTCTTAAGAAGCGTTTAGCAAGACGGTTGCGAGTAACTTGACAAGTGTTACCTATTTTGAATTATTTGAATTCAAAAAACGCCATCTATCGGTACAATTTCATTTAAACTACCCACTTTTAAAGAAGCAAATTTTAGAGTTTCGAAATTATCACAAAACTTTCCTTCCTCTTTCAGATATCTTTCTCTATGCATATCTTATTGTTCACACAAAATTATTAAATTCAAATATCTAAAGCCTAGTCCAGACCAATTGAGAAAGCATGAGCGAGCGACCGAGAGCAATTTTTTTCATGTTTATATCAATGTTCACGTGGTGTCGAATGCTGATCATGCATCACTCACTCTTGCTCGCTTATTTGGCCTGGACTCGGCTTAAGAAGATGTGTATTTTACTTGGATCTGAAACTCATTGGCTTCTGAACTTGTTCTCATTCCGTAATTAATTAGTGCGATTTTTTGGGGGTTTCTGATATAACATTTTTCTTAGCGGTATTATATTACTCTGATGTCCCCAACCCTTTTTTTATATACCTATCTGTTCGCGCTACACTGAAGACACTTATAAGAAAATTGCATATAAATCAACAGGTTTCTTCTTACATGATCAATTCGGCAGGAATTTATAAAGTGGCCTGAGTGATCATCAATAACAGGTTGGAATTGGGTTGTCAACTTTTGGCTTCAGATAATTATAATTAATAAACATATTTAAAAGTTTAATATAAGGAAGCTAAGGCTCGTACAAGGTGGCCAGGAGAGAGCCACAAATGGGAAACCCTTATATTATTAATTTCTCAGAAAATGTTATATGTACAGGGTGTCCATTTTTTGGTAGTTTTACGGGATATTTCCGTTATTAGTAAGGATAGAAGGATGCGGTTTTCGCAGCGCTATGCTACTTTTTTGTCAAACAGAAGTTGCCGTATTCAGATTTTTTCTAGGCCGCCTTGTTTTTGATATACGGGTTGTTTTTGAGAATGGTGCATTTTGGGACACCCCCCCCCCCCCATATATCGGTTACAACGTAACGTATCAAAAAGAAATAAAATGTTCTTTTTGTAGTTTTCTACGTAGAATCCAGTGACGTACTCAGATTTTTTCTATATTCAAAAAATAAACAACTTTGCTTTTTTAAAATGGGTTATCCTATATATTTTTTAATAATATAATTTAGTTTGTAACAAGCTTCTCAAAAATATATAACACTTTATTTTTAGCCTTAGTATTAGGCCCGAAATATACGTTTTTCAAAAATATACCATTTTTTTTAGTAGGCCATAGCGGATATTAAAAACAAACAAAAGAACACAGTCCTATGTGTCATAATAATCAAATATTCTAATTCTGTCAGAGAATTTTTGCAGGAATAAAATCAAATTTAATTGAACACGGTTCATTTTCTAAACCTCGCCCTAAAATCTACCACAAGGATAATCGCGAGACTTATGAAATAAATTTGTTAGCTTCAATTGAAATAAAGTCAAGTAGTTCTTGCAGAAAAGTTGAAGGTTTGGTCGGAATAATTAAATCAAGAGTGCAAACAATCCTAAAAAACACAATTTTAAGCCATATAAATTCCACCGTGTACATAACTTACATCCTGGTGATACACAGCGCCGTATAGGGTTTTGCAATTGATATTTACAAAATCTGAACAGGGAAAACAAATTTTGAAAAAACCGTTATATGGTCTGATGAGGCTCATTTTACCAGTGCTGGCATGTTTAATCGACAGAATACGAGGTTTTGGTCTCACAAAAATCAGCATATAATATTTCCAATCGAACGGCAAGGCAGATTTGGTGTTAGCGTTTCATGCTTTATATTGAATAGCAAAATAGTTTATAATATATTTGAAGGAAGCCTTAATGCCAATAAATATTTGGAAATTCTGGAAAATGTTGTGCCAGAAATAATAACTTGCCAGGTCGCTGGATTGGAACTAATGGACCTGTAATATGGCCACCAAGGTCACCCGACTTGTCGGTTTTGGATTTCGTCTTATGGGGATACCTTCAAAATAAAATTTATTCCATTCAGTACCAAACAATGGCAGATTTAAGAATTGCCATTGGCAGAGCTTCTATCGTTAGTTATTAGTTAGTTTATTATTTTTAATTCATTAAGGTGAATAAGAACCATTTTTGAAACATGTCTAAGGCATAATGGAGAACAATTTGAGCCATATTTATGACGGAGTTCAATAAATTTTCAATTTTTGTGTCTAATATTTAATCACACCAGTATATTATTTTTAATATCCGTCATGAGCTACTAAAAAGAAAATTGTATATTTTTGAAAAACGTATATTTCGGCCCTAATGCTAAGACTAAAAATAAAGTGTTATATATTTTTGAGAAGCTTGTTACAAACTAAATTATATTATTAAAAAATATATATGGTGACCCATTTAAAAAAAGCAAATTTGTTTATTTTCCTTGAAAACTATTGAATGTAGAAAAAAACTGAGTACGTCACTGGATTCTATGTAAAAAACTACAAAAAACCCGAACATAACCGAACATTTCATTTCTTTTTGATACGTTACGGGGTAACGGAGATATAGGGGTGTCCCAAAATGCATAATTCTCAGAAACATCCCGTATATCAGAAAACAAGGCGGCCTAGAAAAATTCTGATTACGGCATCTTCTGTTTGACAAAAAAGTAGCACAGTGCTGCGAAAACCGCATCCTTCTATCTTTACTAATAACGAACAAATCCTGTAAAACTACCCAAAAATGGACACCCTGTACTTCACAAAATCACGATTACAATATTCCTTTCTGCATAATTTTATGGTTTAAAATCACTTTTAAATCAAATTAGCAGCATATAGTATCATATATTTTGTAGTCTGCTTTCACCCCCGCCTCTCCCTATGGAGGGAAATCAGGGCAAACGTAGATATAATTTTTTTAATACAAATAGGAAATATTCCTAATATAAATAATCATAATGATATAGCTCCTGGTTTTGAATTAGAAATGAAATTGTAAATTATCTTGGCCATCTGTGGAAATAATTATTTTTTCAAATTATTTCTTGTGAAACTACTTATTATAGAATTTTCATTAGTTTTACTGCTTCTGTGGTGACAGACAATCCCTAGGCTGCACTTGCACCGAAAATTATCAAATCTAAAGAAAATAAAGTGGTTTTACCTTAAAAAAACACATGAGTTATAATATCTTTATTATTTACAAAATTCTTTTTTGCATGGTCCTGTTCTCTTCCTTCATTTCTTCGAACATTTTTTTAGTGAACGAGTATTAATTTGAGGAACGACTTTTAAATTCTTTGCTGACTTTAAGTCAAGCTAGTTTTTTCTCCTTTACAAATATCGCCTAGGTTTTTTAGTTGTCGGTGACATTATATTCTTGTACACTATTAAATAGAAGCTCCTTTTCTGACGATATATAATTTGGGGCGCGTATAATTTTTCTTTTCAATGGTAACTAAACTTTTGTATTAAAGCGGAAACGAACTAAAACGTCAACAACACGAAAATGCTAGGTTATGTAAAAGTGTCCCTCCATCGGCTCCACCTTCTTGAAGAAAAGTTGCATGGTTGCCAGCGTCATTCCGTTCTTATCTAGGGGTATGATAAATGCATGTGGTGGAATCCAATTAGATCTAGGGAATCTCTACAACTTATGATCCTCCTAACTATTCTATCCCTAGAGAAACGTTGGTGGAAATGGACATAGTAAGTGCTTCCTATGAAAAACTATGTTAAATTTGAATCTAAAAATAAAAAGCCTTAAACCAAAGAATCTGATATATAATCAAAAATTTCCATAAAAAATAAACGAACTATTTAAGTTTCATTGCGTTTACTTTTCAATTTGCAGTAGGTTGACCTATTCGTATTTTTTCATGATCTATTTTAAATTATTGGCAAAATCACAAGGTTATAATCAGATATGTTGCATATTTCGTGTTTTATCACTTGCGAGGCTAAACTTTTCTAAAAGTGGATTAATCATTAAATAATTATAAATCAAATTGAGAAATTGGTTATAACAAATCAAAATATTTTGTTCGCTGTCTGTTTTATTGCTACTGATAACTAATATTAGAGAACAGATTTTCTTACTGAAGATTTTTGAAAAATCAACAACCCAATCAAATCAACTGGTTTTAGCACATTTAACAGTTAAACTGAAAGTTTTCAATTAAGTAAACCGAATATATTTAATTTGTATAATTAGAAATAAGGGCGGCCGTGTTTAAGCCCAAGCGGTGAAAAATGGGGATAATGAGACCGGCGAGAGCAATACAATCAATGATAAGTAAAGTAATAGTATCAGGAGTTGGAGGAAGAATGTAAAGATTAATTAACTAATCAGAAAACTTTGATTGTGACATCAATGACATAGGCAGACATAATTTATTCGCGGGAAAAAGTCCTTGGTTAACAAATTAAAAATATCACAACCCGACCCCCTTGATTCTGAGGAAGTCGTTTCTACCAATGTCATTTGTATCACAGTCAAAGTTGACTAAAAAGTCCTCGTTTGCAGGACAAAAATGTCCTCCTTGATAATTAATCAGTTAATGAAGGTAAATAGAAATAATTTCCTTAATTAATTTTTTCTAATTTAATAACAACCTGCCCTGGTTTGCATCACAAGAAATGTGCTCCGTCTTTACGACAATGCGCAAGCCCATATAGCAGATTAAGTCCAACTCATTCTCGTCGACCGTAACTTGCTTGAATTGGACTTCCCACCGTATGGCATGGGAGATAATTATTCACTAATCCGTTAATATCAATTCCTATCTTGAAGGTAAATAGGAATCATTTCCTTAATTAATTTTTTTCTGATGAAATAATATCGTGCACAAGGAAGATTTTAGGCCCCCCTGTACAATAACATGACGACAACTTATAGATTATTAAAAATTTTAATTAATTGAATTGAATAGAAAATAGCACCTTCTAATATTATTTTAAGTACTTCTTTTAAATTTCAGGTATGTTGACCAGACAGTATAACTCAATGTGTTTTCGTGCTCGTAAGAAACTAGTGAATTCCAGTGAATGAGGACAATCAAGAACAGGTGCCCCAGGTGTTTCGGCCACCTCCTGGTGGCAATTTTTCTTTGGACTATGGTGGCCAAAGTAGTGCATAGTGTCGAAATTAAAGACTTTGTTTCAACTAATACATTACCGGATGGCGAGTTGGAAATTAGGATTTTTTACAAGGGAATTGTTGCAAAAGAAACTAGTGTTGGAAAAGGGTAAGTTTTAGTTGTGTAATTTTATTTTAAGAGTTTTTCATGTAACTAAATTAATGGTGGATGGCTTTTCTTATTACGGCCAATTTGTATTTGGCCTATTGGCGTGGGCACTAAGGCTACAATGTAGCGTTGTTGTGGGAATTACTGAGGTCATGTTGAGTTGAAATAAGGACGAAAAAATTGTCATGGTCTAGCTGATCGAGGGAATGTTCATCATGTTTTGCGTTCCCTATTTACTCTAATGCAGAACGAAGTACAGGATGTCCATTTTTGGGTAGTTTTACGGGGTATCTCCGTTATTAGTAAAGATAGAAGGATGCGGTTTTCGCAGCACTGTGCTACTTTTTTGTCAAACAGAAGATGCCGTAATCAGAATTTTTTTAGGCCTCCTTGTTTTTGATATATTTTTGATATATAAAGATATATATTTGATATTTTGCTATAGTTTATGAGAATTGTGCATTCTGGGACACACCCCATATCTCGGTTACCCCGTAACGCGTCGAAAAGAAATAAAATGTTCTTTCTGTAGTTTTTTACGTACAATCCAGTGACGTACTCAGATTTTTTCTACATTCAATAGTTTTCAAGGAAAATAAACAAATTTGCTTTTTTTAAATGGATCACCCTATATATTATAGTATATATAATATAATTTAGTTTGTAACAAGCTTCTCAAAAATATATAACACTTTATTTTTAGTCTTAGTATTAGGCCCGAAATATACGTTTTTCAAAAATATACCATTTTTTTTAGTAGGTAATGACGGGTATTTAAAATAAACAAAAGAACACATCATAATAATAATAATTCTGTCAGAGCATTTAGGTTCTCTAAGTTGTTTTGAAATTTCTAATTAATTGTAAAAAATCAGTTTGTGCTAATTATGGCAGAGCATGTTAACTTTGAGAAGTACATGCTCGTTTGTTATATCCAGTGGAACGAAAATGCAGATGGAGCATTAGAAGTTTATTTGAATAGGTAAATATAAGCTCTTATGTAGTAAGCCTATGACATTTATAAGTTTTCTTAAATTACTTGTAGATATCCCGGAAGACGACAACCGGATTAACGAATTTTTTCAAGAATAAAATCAAATTTAATTGATCGCCCTAAAATCTACTACAAGGATAATCGCGAGACTGATGAAATAAATGTGTTAGCTTCAATTGAAACAAGTTCAAGTAGTTCTTGCAGAAAAGTTGAAGGTTCGGTCGGAATAATTAAATCAAGAGTGCAAACAATCCTAGAAAAACATAATTTTAAGCCATATAAATTCCACCGTGTACAAAACTTACATCCTGGTGATGCACAGCGCCATATAGAGTTTTGCAATTGGTATTTACAAAATCTGAACAGGGTCTGATGAGGCTCATTTACCAGTGCTGGCATGTTTAATCGACAGAATACGAGGTTTTGGTATCAGGAAAATCAGCATGTAACATTTCCAATCAAACGGCAAGGCAGATTTGACGTTAGCGTTTCATGCTTTATACTGAATAGCAAAATAGTTTATAATATATTTGAAGGAAGCCTTAATGCAAATAAATATTTGAAAATTCTGGAAAATGTTGTGCCAGAAATAATAGAAGATGTTTTGGATTTTTTCTTATGGGGTTACCTTCAAAATAAAATGTATTCCAAACGCGGCCGATTATTATTTTTAATTCATTAAGGCGAATTAGAACCATGTGTGAAACATGTCTAAGGCATAATGGAGAACAATTTGAGCAATATTTTTGAGGGAGTTCAATAAATTTTCATTTTTTGTGTCTAGTAAACGCGGCCGTTTATTATTTTTAATTCATTAAGACGAATAAGAACCATGTGTGAAACATGTCTAAGGCATAATGGAGAACAATTTGAGCAATATTTATGAGGGAGTTCAATAAATTTTCAATTTTTGTGTCTAGTATTTAATCACACCAGTATTTTTTTAATACCCGTCATGGCCTACTAAAAAAAATGGTATATTTTTGAAAAACTAAGACTAAAAATAAAGTGTTATATATTTTTGAGAAGCTTGTTACAAACTAAATTATATTATTTAAAAATATATAGGGTGACCAATTTAAAAAAATCAAATTTGTTTATTTTCCTTGAAAACTATTGAGTGTAAAAAAAATCTGAATACGTCACTGGATTCAACGTAAACAACTACAAAAAGAGCATTTTATTTCTTTTTGATAAGTTACGGGGTAACCGAGATATGGAAGGTGTCCCAAAATGCACAATTCTCAAAAACATCCCGAATACGGCATCTTCTGTTTGACAAAAAAGTAGCATAGTGTTGCGAAAATCGCATCATTGTATCTTGACTAATAACGGAGATACTCCGTAAAACTACCCAAAAATGGACACCCTGTACATACACGCAGCCACTACACACCAAAAAAATAAATAGTCGCTGCATATATTTTGTTTGTCTCAGATGTTTTTACTAAATTTGAAAATGAGGAAACATGTTTCTATAAAAAATATTTCGTTCGAATAAAATCAGTTTTTGAACAGTAATATTTAAAATACTCCTATTTTTGTTTTTTTGGGGTTGTGGGGGTGTGTGTAGTGGCCGCCAGAAGTCTCAATTATTTGAGGAGATAAAAAAAAAATTTTTTTTGCGACTTGTTTAAAGTAACTTCTAATTTTAACCTGCCATGTATGATATTCTAATTATTCGATCTTATTATGTATTTTTAAATTAATTTTACGACTTATACTTTTGTAAATAGTTTGAGGTTCCGCCACTGTATACTTATGTATAAAACATATTTTTTTACGTCTATACAAAGCTAAACTTTATTCAGGCTGATTATCTTATTTTTGAAATAAGTAACTATTTTTTTGTATGTAGCCACCATCCCGTTTTACTAATTTTAACATTCACCGTTATGAGTATCGCCGTATTACTATGTTCAATTTCTGCATATAATTGTTATCGCTTTTTCCCTTGTCTGTAAATCCCAGTAACTTGCTCATTTTTATTTAACAACCCCCCCGGCACTAAGTATGTATAACTATCCCTCTCAATAAAGACATTTAACCGGCTTTACGTTAAACCCCGTGCGAGGGTGCGTCTGCACAAGTGGTCGGCGCTCGGGGTTCGAAGCGAGTGCCAGTTACCGCAAGAGCTTTTCAGGGCTTTAGGACAGACATTCGCCACCCTTTGTTCCATTGTTGAGCGATACTTAAAGAGGGCATTTTTTAAGTGACATTGAAGTTAGTTTAAGCATTCGGTAAGGTCGGGTATTGAAATTTAAACCGTAAGCCAATAAAAGAATAGTAACTTATACAGGGTGATCGAATCTGTTTTGGATCATCAGGACACTCGTTAAAATAGAGGTAGTTAGGGCCGATATTTGAATGTTACCTTAAGTTAGACTTTAGCTAAGGTAGCCTTAACGTCAAGGAAAACCTTTAAAAACTATGTTTTAAATTAATTTAAGGGTCAATTGACGCGTTAAGTGCAATACTACCACATTCTTGCAGATCTATTCCTTTAGATGAGAGTTAAAGAGAACTTTAATATACTGTCAAACTTGTGTTAAGGATGACTTACGTCGTTCTGTAACTTAAGGTGACTTTGAAATATCGTCCCTAAGGGCCGATATTTGAATGTTACCTTAAGTTAGACCTTAGCTAAGGTAGCCTTAACGTCAAGGAAAATCTTTGAAAAACTATGTTTTAAATTAATTTAAGGGTCAATTGACGCGTTAAGTGGAATACTACCACATTCTTGCAGATCTATTCCTTTAGATGAGAGTAAAAGAGAACTTTAATATACTGTCAAACTTGTGTTAAGGATGACTTACGTCGTTCTGTAACTTAAGGTGACTTTGAATTATCGTCCCTAAGGGCCGATATTTGAATGTTACCTTAAGTTAGACCTTAGCTAAGGTAGCCTTAACGTCAAGGAAAACCTTTAAAAAACTATGTTTTAAATTAATTTAAGGGTCAATTGACGCGTTAAGTGGAATACTACCACATTCTTGCAGATCTATTCCTTTAGATGAGAGTTAAAGAGAACTTTAATATACTGTCAAACTTGTGTTAAGGACGACTTACGTCGTTCTGTAACTTAAGGTGACTTTGAATTATCGTCCCTAAGGGCCGATATTTGAATGTTACCTTAAGTTAGACCTTAGCTAAGGTAGCCTTAACGTCAAGGAAAATCTTTGAAAAACTATGTTTTAAATTAATTTAAGGGTCAATTGACGCGTTAAGTGGAAGACTACCACATTCTTGCAGATCTATTCCTTTAGATACGAGTTGAAAAGAACTTTAATATACTGTCAAACTTGTGTTAAGGATTACTTACCTCATTCTGTATCTTAAGGTAACTTTGAAATATCGGCCCTAAAGGCTCATATTGGAATGTTACCTTAAGTTAGACTTTAGCTAAGGTAGCCTTAACGTCAAGGAAAACCTTTAAAAAACTATGTTTTAAATTAATTTAAGGGTCAATTGACGCGTTAAGTGGAATACTACCACATTCTTGCAGATCTATTCCTTTAGATACGAGTTGAAAAGAACTTTAATATACTGTCAAACTTGTGTTAAGGATTACTTACCTCATTCTGTAACTTAAGGTAACTTTGAAATATCGGCCCTAAATGCTCATATTGGAATGTTACCTTAAGTTAGACTTTAGCTAAGGTAGCCTTAACGTCAAGGAAAACCTTTAAAAAACTATGTTTTAAATTAATTTAAGGGTCAATTGACGCGTTAAGTGGAATACTACCACATTCTTGCAGATCTATTCCTTTAGATGAGAGTTAAAGAGAACTTTAATATACTGTCAAACTTGTGTTAAGGATGACTTACGTCGTTCTGTAACTTAAGGTGACTTTGAAATATCGTCCCTAAGGGCCGATATTTGAATATTACCTTAAGTTAGACCTTAGCTAAGGTAGCCTTAACGTCAAGGAAAATCTTTGAAAAACTATGTTTTAAATTAATTTAAGGGTCAATTGACGCGTTAAGTGGAATACTACCACATTCTTGCAGATCTATTCCTTTAGATGAGAGTTAAAGAGAACTTTAATATACTGTCAAACTTGTGTTAAGGATGACTTACGTCGTTCTGTAACTTAAGGTGACTTTGAATTATCGTCCCTAAGGGCCGATATTTGAATGTTACCTTAAGTTAGACCTTAGCTAAGGTAGCCTTAACGTCAAGGAAAATCTTTGAAAAACTATGTTTTAAATTAATTTAAGGGTCAATTGACGCGTTAAGTGGAAGACTACCACATTCTTGCAGATCTATTCCTTTAGATACGAATTGAAAAGAACTTTAATATACTGTCAAACTTGTGTTAAGGATTACTTACCTCATTCTGTATCTTAAGGTAACTTTGAAATATCGGCCCTAAAGGCTCATATTGGAATGTTACCTTAAGTTAGCCTTAACATTAAGGAAAACCTTAACAAAGTATGTTTTAAATTAATTTGCGGATCAATTGACCCGTTAAGTTGAAGATTACGTCCTTCAAGATCTTTTCCCTTAGATGAGAGTTAAAAGGAACTTTAACATACTGTCAACTTTGTGTTAAGGATGACTTATGTCATTCGGTAACGTAAGGTGACTTTGAAATATCGGCCCTTAGTCACATAAGGAAAGGTTTTTTTCCTCCATATGATAAGCTAATTTAACTATCAACAAAAACGTATAATTCCAGTTAGCGCCTAAAATTTGTGGTTTATCGCGTCGAATAATACTATATTACGTACCGAGGTGGAAAGTGTTTCAGTCCTGTAGAGAGAATCGGTAGTTAACTAAATCTGGAGAGAATAATGAAACTTTTCACTATTTACAACCACATCTAACTTCTTATTATTTTGAATTAAAATTATTAATAAGAGATAAATGTCATTTTGACTTTTTCATTGAAAAATTAGACAGAAATTTCAAATAACTAGAGGTTGTAAAATAACGTAGGTAATAATACACATCAAGATGGCAAATATCATTTTTTGAATATGGTTTCTATGTCACTAAGCAATATATTATTTTAACAACCGAAAAATGGATGAGGATTTGATTTTGCTGCTACTCCACCAGAAATTCGAGAAGCAGCAAAAATAGTAGAAGAAGATCTTCTGCCAACTAAAAGCCGCCCGAGATATGACAAGGCATATGACTGTTTCAAAGAATGGTGTACGGGAAACAAAGTTCAAAATCCTGGTTCTGAATCGGCGCTACTAGCTTATTTCAGTGAAAATGCCGAGACAAAGAAGATATTAACGAATTGGTCACAATATTCAATGCTGAGGACCACTCTATCAATTAGGGAAAAAGTAGACATATCTAAATACGCAAAGCTATTAGCATTTTTAAAAAAGTGTGTTCGTATATTATTTTAAGATATCGATTTTTAAAAAAATTACAAAAAAATTATTTACTTTCCACCCGGGTGGAAAGTAAAAGTAAAAAAACATCAACTTTCGAACAAACCCTTTCAAAGATAGATGAAATGTCATTATTAAATGCATGGTTCTAAAAAAAAATGCATGGTTGTAAATAAATATTTTTCTTTATTAGGTATTATTTTGTCTTTGAAATTACATGTCATTTTTCCAACTGTCAAGACAAAAAAAAATAGGCCAACAATTAAATTTAAATTTCAGATAAAGAGGCCTCTAGTGAGACAGTCGAGAAACATTTTTATAAAGGAATGATAATCGTTAGGCGTATTACCTGCACCAATTGTAAACTTGATGGTTTAAAAACTGATGTCAAGATGTTAAAAATAAGAAAAATAAATTGAACTTCGATAGGCTGTATCTCGAAAAGTATTAAGTTTTCGTCGTTTCGTTACTACCTTTATTTTAACACGTAGAATCATCCCTCCAAGTATCCTGATGTACAGTTGTATTCATAAAAACAAGAATTAGGAAGAAAGCGATATTCGCCACGTTGTGTCCGGTTAATAAAATAAAGAAAAAACATTTTAATCAAAAAGTACATTTGAAAAATTATAATAACAGAGTAGTTTAACATTTTAAACAAAAACACCGTTAACAAGAACGTTTAAATAAAATCTAATATTTGGTCATATGAAACTTATCTATACAGGGTATTCCTTAATGACGTGCTTATATTTCAGGGTGTGATTCCTTAGGTCATTTTATAAAGCATATAAGAATAACATATGTCCGCAACGGCTTAAATTTTTTGCTACAGGGTGTTAAATTTTTATTTTTTAAATGGTTATTTTTTATAGCTCCGAAGGTACGTTAGATATTATTTTGGTGTTAATGTGTTAATAGGATATAGAACCACAAATTTTAGTTAGGAAAGTTATTCAATTGTTCTATTTTTTACAAAAAAGATGGTACGCCACTGACATTTTTCCATGTGGATATTTTTCTGATTATCCTGGTCAATTCTACATGAGATCGGTCTCTTGAGTTTTTCTCGTCAACCTTTCTTGATTAAAACCACTAAATTCACATTGAAACTCATTATTATTAACATTGATGGAATATTAATGATAAATTTTGTTTTATAAAAAGTGTTGGAAATGGCCACCTTCACTTAAAAGTGGCCACCTTCACTTAAAAGGCATGCTTCCGCCCGTCTTCGCATCAAATTGCCCACTCGTTCAAATATTAAAATTTTTATAAAACAAAATTTATCATTAATATTTTATCAATGTTAATAATAATGAGTTTCAATATGAATTTAGTGGATTTAAATGGTCTCAACTCAATGGTCAAAAACTCAAGAGACCGTTTTCATGTAGAATTGACCAGGCTAATCAGAAAAATATCCACATGGAAAAGTGTCACTGGCTACCATCTTTTTTGTAAAAAATATCAGGGACATGTTTGCAGGGACGCCACTGGTGGAACAATGGAATAATTTTTCTGACTAAAATTTGCGGTTCTATATCCTATTAACGCATACCAAAGTTGAAAATAATATCTGTAGTAGTTTCGGAGATATTAGAAAATAACCATTTAAAAAATAAAAATTCAACACCCTGTAGCAAAAAATTTAAGCCGTTGCGGACATATGTTCATATGAACTTTTCTTTATAAAATGACCTAAGAAAACACACCCTGAAATATTAGCACGTCATTAAGGAACTGTCTGAATTAAATTTGATATTATACAGGGTGTTTCAGAATAAGATGCTGATCCTTAACGTTGTGAATCCTTAGGTGATTTTAAGAAGAAAAGTTCAAATTAACATATATCCTTAACCTATCAACTTTCGAACTACAGGGCGTTAAAGTTTTAAGAAAAAAATCGTTTTTTTATCATAACTTTAACAACTTTCTAGCTATTTTTATAGCGCATAGCGAATGTGCATTTAATGCTTTTTATTTTTTTTGTCGGAAACTGTTTGTCGGACGATAAAAAGGCAAGATATTAAATGTGTCCTAAAATGAATGATTATTTTAAAAATAATTTTTATCTTGCGAAAAAGCAGTGGCGTCCATAATATTTTTCCAAAATGTCTAGTCCAAACCCTTGCGCCACTGGTTAAAATTTTTAAAAAATTTTCTACACCAAAAAAAGGCTATTGATGCTTAGAGGGCATGTGTGAAGAATTCATAAAAATAGCTAGAAAGTTGTTAAAGTTATGATAGAAAATCGATTTTTTTCTAAAAACTTTAACGCCCTGTAGTTCGAAAGTTGATAGGTTAAGGATATATGTTAATTCGAACTTTTCTTCTTAAAATCACCTAAGGATCCACAACGTTAAGGATCAGCATCTTATTCTGCAACACCCTGTATTGGCACCAAGTTCCTCCCAGCATTCTTCTTCAGTTCAGGGTTAGAAAGTTTGATACGACCTGAACGAATTTTCCTTTTTACTGAGACCTCTTGCTCTCGCGTTATATAATTTTCATTACCGTTTTGTTATTTCTATTGTAAAACTGCTCAAGCGTTGCAAAATTTTCCAATCCTCTTCGGTTCTGTCCTCTATTTGAGCCTCCCTAATTTCAGAAAACTGACGTGGCGTTCTTATTTTTTGAGTGTGTCAAATACCATGCACTTTCAAAATTTATAACGGTGACGTCAATGCATTGCATTTTGCAATAACTTCTAATAAACAATCATTGACCACCATTTACGCAAATGTGACGAAAGTCGCTCAAGTTCTAATTCTTGTACGACATTTTTATGAATTATTCAAACACCATGAATGAAAAGAGCATTAAAATCTACTTTTCTCATAGGTGTGAAATTGTTAACATGATCAGAAGGTGAATAAAGCAATTTGGAATCACCTTGGTGAAACAAGGATGTAAAATAGCTTCGCTCAAAGTTAAATGCCTTACAATGTGTAATAAAGTTGTTCTACTTTTCCACCATCCTTCTTGAACTCCTCCTTGGCCCTGTTTATTTTTATTTGATCGCGCTGCTAGAGCGCGAGATGTTTCAGGTCAAATTTAAGTATGTGATTTTTATCACAAATTATCAGAACTTGTGCTTTCGGAAATACAAAATAATGTGTAATTGAGTGTAACTTTAAGAATGTCTGTATAGTGTGGCGCAAATAAGTTAAATTAAGGATTTTTTTTGATCAAACACAAGCACTATAGGGAAAATCTTTTAGGGCTTCGTATAATTTAGTAATCAGTATTATCGTACACTGAATATTGTATTATATGATAATGAGAACATTTCCTTAAAAATGATTTACAACAAAGTTCAAATTCAAAATATTAACACAGTCTTTCAAAATTCATTCCTACCCCCTTTGAGTCAAAACTCTTAAAAAAAATACAATATGCAACAATCTTAATAAGTTTTCACCCTTCCACAATTTTCATAAACAAAATTACACACATATGAAATTGCATCACAAGCTCATGGAAGCAAATTATTTCACAACAGACTAGAAAGACGTGCTACAACCGGTAAATTTTACACCATATTGATTAAGTAAGAAACTTCTTAAACGTTTAAAACTGGCACAAACACATTGACATATATTAGAGTAGTTCAGTAAATACATTTGTTTATTAGGTCATCGCATGTGGGATATTTTCAGTATTTAGATGGACGATAAAAAGTATGCTCCCTGTAGGAGATAAAATGAGCCATCCAATTAAAAATAATAAGCCATTTTCATCTGTAACATCCTGTATCATTACGTATGTTAAACTTAGTCACATTTAATAATAATATTGATTTAAAAATTCGAAAAATGTCGGGGACAATGTACGGGATAGAGGATAGTTATTAAATCGATGTAAAAAATGTTAACTATAAAATGGCTAATATAAAGTTAGTTTTAAAAGATTGATTTTATCTTTATTGCAAAAATTCATATTGATAAAATACCAGTTATCAACCGTAGGTAACTTTATTATATGGTTATCAAGTAACTTAATTGATTTTTATTTCATTGCACAGACAGAAAAAACTTTAAATTAAATAAGCTATAATGGGAATAACTTTTATTAAGAAATGCCGCAAAATTTTAACAAAAATGTTTAGCAAAAATCACAAAAATATAGTGCAATAATAGTCGTCAGTAAAATGTACCATTTTCCTTGATTTTACTACCTCCTAGTTATAATTTTTTGCAAATTGTCTACACAGTAGCACAAATACTATTTCAGATTTGTACGGTCTGATGCTCCCATAGAGATATGTAATCAAGCAAAATAAGAAATAGTTTTGAGACTGAAACTCAGGATGGGTTTATCAGTGCACGGCAAATGATTCATTTTCCTAGCTGCCAGCCAATTACAACAGCCTTAACGTCAAAATGACCAGCAGCTAACACTTAACCAACAGCTAAAATATATAGCCACGCACTGATAAACCCGTCGTTAGTGTCTTTGAATCAAATATAATTCCAATTAGATATCTATGTTAGGATGGAATGGATTTGAAATTTTATGCATTCATTTTCGAGAAAAAAAAAAGATTTTTATAACGATCATAGTAAAAGGTAACTATTTAATGTTTCCGAGATTTTTTTAACGATCATAGTAAAAGGTAACTATTTAATGTTTCCGAATTAAACTAAGACCGAAATCTTAACAATAATCCAAAAAAACTTTTAATAATTGAAACTTGATGGATTTCCAAAGTTCCTCGTATAGCCTATATTAATAGCCATATATCTCATATATCTGCTACAGTGAAGTGCACTTGGCTACTTTCTTGTTGCATCTGATGGCCTATTTTATTGAGCCATTTGAAACAATGCCTCTCATCAGAATCCATCAAAGGGGGCTGCGAACGCATCACGACTTTCATTGTTTTCTAAGCCTCTTCAAGAGTTTCTTTTCCGGGCCTATTGATTGCTACTCGTGTGGTAAAAATGTACCCGATAAGACTGAGATGTAGAGGCTATGGCCACAAATTAATCGCAGACGAAAAATGAAGGTTTAAATAGACATAACACTTTGCGTTAAATAATGTCGGCAGAGGGAACATGCAACACATGTTAATTCTGTTTGAGCTCTTTTATCTATTGATGACCAACGAAGAGTATCTTTCTTTCTGAATATAAATCGTTCTAGTTATCAGAAGTAACATTAACATTAGAATCATCCTCTTGTCCTTACATTTTCTTTCTCGCGACTATTGAATATTTGTTGTAAACCAGTCATATAATATAGGTAATTAAAAAGTCAATGTCAATCAATAAAAATTTTAGAACGGATATTTATTTTAAGTTTTTCCCTAAAATAAAAAAAGAAGAATAAAATACCCGAAGTTGCCAGAGTTCGAATCTAGTCTAGGCCGGGAAAGCGGGTAGCGGACCAACGGCGAGACAAAACATTTGTGGCGACCGTGACAGGACTTTACGGTAGTTCGGTAAATTTTATTCGTGTTTTTTGGGAAAACAAATAGTTGTGTCCGACTTATTTGTTGATAGGACGTATTGAACATTTGTATAATATCATGGAGTCAAAGAAGAAAAACATAAAAGTACTACGCTGTAGTTTTACCAAAGCGGCAAACGATCTAGAGAAACTATTCAGTCCTGAACAAGCAGATGGAGGAGACATCGAAATTTTATGGGAATGTTTGAAGGAAAAATTCGAGACTCTCCAAAGATGTGCAGGTGAACTCTACGACGGGATGCTGGAAGGTGCTACGGAGGAGCAACTAATAGCAGAAATGGAAATTCAAGACAGTTATGTGAAGAGGTACGCTGAGTTGCGAATTAAATGTACAAAATTGTTTAATCCGGTACCTGCAGGTGATGATGTGTCAGTTGTGTCAGATCAGTCCGTTATTACACATCAGGAGGCAGGTAAAAGAAAGTTTAAGTTACCTCAGATTGAATTTAAACATTATGATGGCAATATTAGAGATTGGTTAGCTTTTTGGTCTCAATTCAGCAAAATTCATGAGGATTCATGCATAGATGATAGTGATAAAATCGAGTATTTAATTCAAGCCACCGTTCCAGGTAGCAGGGCACGTCAACTGGTAGAAAGCTTTCCTGTCAGGGCTGAAAATTATCAAAAGGTTGTTGAATGTTTAAAGGCTAGGTTTGGACGTGAGGATATGCAAATAGAGGTATACGTCAGAGAATTACTGAAACTAGTTTTAAACAATGCTATTAGTCAACAAAAGTTAGATATTTATATACTTTATGACCAGATTGTAACACAGTTAAGGGCTCTTGATACTCTAGGTATCACAGCAGATAAATATGCAGCCATGTTATTTCCTCTCATTGAATCAAGCTTGCCTCAGGATTTGTTAAGAACTTGGCAACGTTCTTCTTTTTGTTCATCTGTTGGATCAAATCAATGTTTAAATGGAAATTATACGCTAGAAATTAAACTTAAGAATCTCATGAAATTTTTACAGGCAGAGGTAGAAAATGAGCAAAGAATAAGTTTAGCCAGTGAGGGTTTTGGATTAGCAGAGAATATTAGTAATCTACAATTAAAATCCAATAAGCCATCTTTTAACAAAAAGCCGTCAAATAATGATTATCAAAATACTCAAGTTACAGCTGCGGGGTTGTTGAATGCCGATGTTGCCAAATGTATTTTTTGTACTGGATTGCATAGGAGTGACGCGTGCTTTAAAGCTCAAAAAATGAGTATTGAGGAGAGAAAGCACATTCTGAGCGAGAAAAGAGCATGTTTTCGTTGTCTGAAAGTTGGTCACCAGTCAAGAAAGTGTCGTACCAGAGTAAGATGCATAATATGTAAAAAATCCCACGTACCGTTGATGTGTTTGGATGTATCTACTCATCAGGAACGTTCCGTGACTCAAGATACGACAAATATTGAAAATGTGACGAAAGATCAAGTACTTCATAATCAGACAAGTACACACGTTTTTCTTCAAACACTGCAGGTTACTTTAAAAGGCACCCATGGTTCTCGTGTTGTTCGAGCGTTAGTCGACAGTGGCTCACAGCGTTCATATATTTTGAAGTCTACTGTGTTAGCGCTTGGGTTGAAGCCTAAAAGAGTAGAAAAGCTTGTTCATTGTCTTTTTGGAGGTACAGAGTTTGCCAACAATCACTATTCTTATGATATTACTGTGAGTAGTGGGAAGTATAATGATACTTTTGAAGTTTTAGATCAATCCCGTATATGTAACGATGTTTCACCAATATTCTATGGTCCCTGGATGCATGAATTGAAAAGCTTAAATGTTGAAATTTCCGACTCAAATAATCCTGGACCTATTGAGCTTTTATTAGGTGCTGACGTTGCTGAGATGTTATATACAGGGAGGCGCCATTTATTGCAATGTGGATTGGTGGCAGTCGAAACATATATTGGCTGGACTGTAATGGGTAAAGTTTTAAAACCAAAAGTAGAGACAAATGCTATAATGACCGTTTTATCCTTATTTGCAAATTCATCGATTTCTGATTTATGGGAGTTGGATGTGCTCGGTATACAAGAACCTTCTGAAAGAAAGTCTAAAGAAGAAATGGCCTTGGCAGCCAAGGAGTTATTTTTAGAGACTGTAACTGTAGATGAAGAGGGCAGGTATGAAGTGCAACTACCGTGGTTAGATGGTCATCCTCCATTGCCTACAAATTACAGTGTTGCCAAGAAGCGACTAGATACAACGTTGCGAAAACTAGAAAGAGATGATCTTTTTCAGCGATACGATGATGTTTTTAAAGAATGGTTGTTATTAGACATTATTGAAAAAGTCGATGACAGCGTAGACGGACATTTTTTGCCACATCGAGCAGTTTTAAAGGACGGTTCCACAACAGCGGTCAGGCCTGTTTTTGACGCCTCTGCACGTGAAAAAGATAGTCCATCTTTAAATCAATGTCTGGAGAAAGGATTGAATTTAATCGAGCTGATACCGACGTTACTGCTCAGATTTCGAGAATTCAAGTTTGGTGTAATATCTGATATAAAGAAAGCTTTCCTACAAATTAGCATCAATCAGAAAGATAGAGATTTTTTAAAATTCCTTTGGGTTGATGAAAAGGGCCAGCAAATTGTTTTGCAACATAAACGTGTGGTGTTCGGAGTTAACTGTAGCCCATTTCTACTTGGGACAACGATCGAATACCATTTAAAAAAGTGTTTGGAAAACTGTTCATTGTCAGATTCTGTATATTCACAAGAAACAATTGAGAAATTGTCTAAGAGCTTCTATGTAGATAATTGTGTGACCAGCTTACAAGATCAAGAAAATTTAAATACATTTATTCGAGAGTCGACTCTGGCAATGGCTGAAGGTCAATTTGACTTAAGAGGGTGGGAGTTTTCTGGAAATTCCAACAGCGACGATTTTAATGTTTCGGTTCTGGGACTAAAATGGTTTCCGAAGCAAGATCTGTTGAGTATTAGTAATGATTTTCTTGAAGTAGAAGATATTGCAGTAACAAAAAGACGCCTATTGTCTATGGCTCAAAAGGTTTTTGATCTGATTGGTTTTACTGCCCCTACTACGTTGTTGCCAAAACTGTTATTGCAGCGTTTATGGGAAAAACAGATTTCCTGGGATGCACCCGTAGATGATGAAATCGCAATACCATTTAAAAAATGGGTTTCAGATTTGCCTTACCTTCAAGAAATTAAAATTCCACGATGGATATCTATAGAAGACGATAATACCCAAGATATAAGTATTCATACATTTTGTGATGCCAGTCAAAACGCATATGCGACTGCTATTTTTTGTAGGGTAGCAAAAGAGAATAAAATAACGGTACACTTGTTGGCTGCCAAGGCAAGAGTTGCACCTTTGAAAAAATTGACAATTCCACGCTTGGAGCTTTTGGGTGCTACTATTGGAGCCAGACTTTATACTCAAGTAATGGAAAGTCTTACAGGCACATTTAGTAGTTATTTCTGGTGTGATTCGTCAACAGTTATATCATGGATACAGCGCAATGAGGAGTGGGGGACTTTTGTTTGGAACAGGGTCAATGAAATTCGTCGCTTAACCCCAGCGGAACAATGGCGACATATACCTGGCACATGTAATCCTGCAGACCTTCCATCTCGAGGTTGTACGCCAAGACAGCTATTGGAGTCAAAATGGTGGGAGGGTCCGTGTTGGCTTCATCAAGATATACATAGTTGGCCAGATGAGAAAACAATAATTGACGAAGAAGAAATTTACAAGGAACGTAAGAAAAAATTAGTTGTAGCACTTGTTAATATTAACTATACTGATTTTTGGCATCTTTCTTACTTTAGTCAGTTTACGAAAACAGTAAGAATGATGGCTTGGATTTTTAGATGCATTTATAATATGAAAAATTCAATTAGCAAGCGACAAGGTGATTTGACAGTTGATGAATTAAATGAGGCAGAAAAGAGCATTTTCAAATTGATTCAAAAAGAAAGCTTTTCTGATCTTCAAGATAAAAAGTTAATCACTCTCAATACCTTTTATGATGAATATGGAGTTATACGTTTAAAATCTAGAATCTCCAACAGAGAAGATACCAATAACTATCGTTTTCCAATTGTTTTGCCTGCAAAACATCCTACTGTTACAAGTTTAATTATGGATGCGCATAAGAAATTATGTCATGTGAGGACGCAGGGCCTCTTAAATCAATTACGTGAAGACTATTGGATACTAGGAGGAAGACATCATATTAGATCCATCCTGCTAAAATGTGTACCTTGTAGGAGATTTGATGCAAAACCATTCATCGTGGAATCTCCCCCATTACCTGTAGACAGAGTGCGTGATGCCGTGGCATTTGAAGTAACTGGTGTAGACTTTGCCGGTCCACTCTACCTTAAAAATGGTGAAAAAGTATGGATCTGTTTATTTACCTGTGCTATATATCGAGCAGTTCATATGGAACTGACTTCGTCGTTATCAACCATGAAGTTTATGCAAGTTCTACGTCGCTTTGTGTCTCGACGCGGTAGACCAAAGGTACTATGGAGTGATAATGGCACCAATTTCAGAGGAACAGAGAATACATTTGCCAATTTAGATTGGGAGCAAATTACACGAGAGACATCTACACAGCGTATTGTTTGGCGTTTTAATCCGCCTACTGCATCATGGTGGGGAGGATTTTTTGAGCGGCTGATTGGTGTTGTCAAGCAATTATTACGAAAAGTTCTTGGACGAGCTTACCTTTATTATGAAGATCTTCTTACTCTGGTATGTGACTGTGAGGCAATAGTGAACGCTAGACCTCTGACCTATGTCTCAAGCGATCCGAATGACTTGATGGCGCTTACGCCTGCTATGTTTCTGCGCGATCTGGCTAATGCTGACATGCCCGATTGTGATGAAATCAATAAAACTTCGCTATTACGTAGTGTACGTAATAAACAAAAGTTACGTGATGACTTAAAACGTCGTTTTCGATTAGAATACCTAGGACAGTTAAAGTTTTTTTGTGAGAAGAGACCTAATGCTGTAGTAAAATTAGGTGACGTTGTACTCGTAGGAAATGACAATATAAAGCGAATCGAGTGGCCTATCGGACGTATTATGGAACTGATACCAGAAAGAGATGGGCTTACAAGATTAGTTCGAGTTAAGACTGTACAGGGCGAGTTGTTGCGGCCAGTCCAGCGATTGTTTCAGCTTGAATGTGGTGGAACTGTGGAAGAAGATGCTAAGGTTTCCAGCCCGATAGCTGTCCAACCCGAGTCGCAGCCTGAACAAGAATCCACAACCAAACGAGATGAAAAAAGTGCGGGAGTGATTAAAAGCAGAGCACCCGTACAAAAAGTTGTTATTACGCGTAGTGGTCGAGCGTCAAAGATTCCAAAAAGGTTTTAATAATTGTTAGGACTAATGTAAGATTATTTTAATGTAAATAGTATTTAATGTGAGAAACGCTTTATGTTACACACCGTTTCTCAGGTGGGAGAATGTTGTAAACCAGTCATATAATATAGGTAATTAAAAAGTCAATGTCAATCAATAAAAATTTTAGAACGGATATTTATTTTAAGTTTTTCCCTAAAATAAAAAAAGAAGAATAAAATACCCGAAGTTGCCAGAGTTCGAATCTAGTCTAGGCCGGGAAAGCGGGTAGCGGACCAACGGCGAGACAAAACAATATTGATTAGTAATCGTGCTCAAAAAATATATGTTTGGCGCAAAGCTCGAAAACGGCCAGTGGTCAATATTTTTGCTCAGACGTTTAGGTTTAGATGTTTTAAAACGAGCAAATTCCGAAGCTTAATTCATTTTCGGGCATTGGACTTCTCGAATCAGCCAAACCTGAACAGACATTTTTGTAAATAGAAATTTTCTAACATTATAAAATTATAAAAGAGTAAGCTAGAACCATGTATTACTTAAATTTGTAGTTAAAATCCGAAATTGAATTCTTAAAAACAGTAAACATTTCACTTTTGCAATAATGACATTAGTTTATCCTTTATCGAATTAACATATTGGGAAACAAACAACACCTTCTTTTCTTCAACACCATAAATACAAACTGACCATAGGCAGACAACTCAGTTGAGACTAATGCGACACGCATTGACAATAAATTATGTGAACATCCTTTCATGCTGCTGAGTCTTCTGAATTCTCTTACGATGACTCATGAGAGAAAACTAGAATTTGCTGAAACGGATATTTCGCTCTCCGAAAGTGGCCGAGAGTAACCGAACAAGCCATGACTGTTATTCTCCAGTTAAAATATTTATTTAGACGATTTATTTAGCTGCTACTAGAAAGTGAATATTTCTAGAATAGCAAAGTTTCTTCTAACAAGAATAAAGAATGTCCAGGAAAATGATTCCTACTGTCACACTATCGTGTGTTGCAGGTAGAAAGTGTACTATCCCAGCTAAATAATCCTAGTTAAAATTGTTCGACTAGAGCTTTCTCAGTGCATGTTTATAATGTTATTGTGCAATTGAAACCACACTTTCGGATCGAAATAAAATATTTATGAATCAAAACACTTATCGATAAGAAAAGAATACTTACTCAGAATTTTGTAAATTTGAAGGTGTTTTAGGAAACAATATGGTTTAACCCTTAAGCACTGACGTGTCGTCCGTACTCATAATTTTAAAATCAGAATATTTCCGTTATTTATTACGTTAAATAGTTTTCTGTCAGTGTACTCTCAAGTAGAGGTTAGTCAAGTATGCTGCCTAGCCAAGAGCGAGCAGTAGCAGGTCGAGTGTAACCGAAATTTTCAGACTTAGAAAATGCAACGTCGTCCAGTTGACTACGCGTCAGTATGAATGTAACTATATCTTGGCATTGGGGAGGAACCTATTTTGGATCCTGCTCCTGAACAGATTCTGGAAAAGCCAAAAACATGCTTCATTTGTCCTAGGAGAAAAATAAGAATGACGAAATGTTATTCATGCAATAAGCTAATTTGTCTCCAGTGTGTGAAGAAAATATGTACTGTAATAGATTCTTTATTACAATTTTATATGTTTTTTTGCAGTTCATTTGTTGGAGTAGCCTTTGTAGCCATTTAAAGGATGATTAATATAGATAATGGTATTAGTTGTGTTTTAGTTTCGCTAAGTTTGATAATATGATTTTTTTTGTTTTTTTAGCTATATACCTTTTAAAAATTTAATTTCCGAAACAATGTTTCTTAAATTTTATTTCGTTCAAAGGATTTTTTCAATCTCAACATCTATAATGAATAAAAATATAACAAATTTTTGTAATTTTTTTTGTATATTTTGCTAAAAAACATTCCCAATTATGGCGTCGTCTCACAGACGACATGTCAGTGACTACGTCCTAGAACTTGTACATCAATAATTAACGGTTAAAAAACTGATATTCTCGTTTGGTAATGTTCTTTTCGGAATGCCATTAAACATTTAATTCCCATTATCTTTATTTAAGAATGTTCTTCTTCTATATGTCTGAGATACAAGTACAGATGTACTATTTTTCAAGTGTATTATGAAACGCAAAAGATTTCAATCTACAGCTTTACCGTACACTTTCCCCATGAAATTCTCGATAGATTTATTTCGATTAACAGCTCAACAGTAGGCGATCAATCAAACTTACTAAGATTTATTTCTCTTAAGTTAATAAGAGCGGTGATGCAGTATATTAAAAAAAAGCTTACGGCCGTCATTTACCAGACTATTAGTAACATTTTTGTTTATTTTTATCGATGGGATAACTAATTATGACAAGGAACAGAAAATTCCTCAACAGGATTTAGTGAACGATACAGATTAGAGATATATGATTTAAGGCGCAACAAGCATTGAGTAATCCAATTCAGTGTGAGAAACTATTACCGGTAGTACAGGTTTATTCTAATTTGATTTATGAAATAAATGTTTACAGGTTACATTTTTAATAGTTTTTTTAGGTTGGTTCTTGTTCAAACTTTTCTTTCATGTTCTTTCAGAAGTATGTTAATTAATGAAGTACAAACTTGTTTATTTTGATGGAAAAATGATAGAAATATAATATATAACCAAAGGTTACCATTTTTTAACTGGTCAGCAAAATATTCTTATTTTTTGCGAACAGAAAAATGTAATCGGTCAGCCAATATGGCTAGTTGTTCAGCAACTTATGGACAGCAATCATTTCTGAATCGGTCAGTAATTAATGTTATACTAGAGTGCTCTAAATTATTTTGGTACGCACATTAAATATACTAGAAGCTGCTATGAGCGATCCACTTTTAATCAGATATTAGTAAGCAATCAGCAGGTAAGCAAAATATTTAATCTTGGTCATCAAAAAAAAGCTATAAAACGTGAAATAGTGACAGTGCCCTGGGAAAACAAGTGAAAACCCGCCCCCGCTACACCTTTTGTAGCCGATTTCCTTCTGTATTCAGCAAAAGAAAACATGAAGAAAGTTACATGAATTGACAGTGCTGCCCACAATAACGTTCTTTGCCGATTATTCGAAACAAACGCAATCCAATATTTTGATAACCATTCTTTTAATATTCAAACCTCTGAAGTAAACTACTTCTAGACTTTTTTTTTACTGGCCAATTGTAAAATCTTGTTGACCAAGTAATCATTTCGCAGCTCGATTGTTAATTAAGCATACACATGATATTACAAGCGGACTGATATCGGTTAATTGTTGACAGTTTGTAGCATTTTTTGCAGAACAAGTGGTGCAGCCTGATTTTTATTTATTGCAAGCAAAATCTTTTTATTCTGACCAAATGATTTAATGGCTATTTTTTGTTGCGAACCAATTTTAATAACGGCTAACCATTTAATTACTTCTCATAACCAAATATTTTAATTTTGACGAAAAGTGGAGATTGTCTGTTTTGATATTACGCCTTAAATAGTGTTAATACTAGTGTTGTGATCGCTCGAGCGAAAAACCGCTTGAATACTCGATTATTGAAATAACCGACATAGCTCGATTATTAAAACAACTGCTCAAGTTATAAATTCAAGCGAAAATCGTCGCTTGTTACTTAATACCTTTCACTCGATACCCGAGTTTAGTTTGACGCCGACCGAAATGTGCTGCTGGGTAGTGTACTTGAGGTAAAAAACTGCATGCTAGCCAGCGGCGATTGTAAATTATTAAGAAGTTAAAGGATATAATTTAAAAAAAAAATGAGAATCAGTTATTCTTCCTTAATAAAGCCCTAGTAAACTTCTAAAACTTACAAAAACAACCCCTGGTATTTTATCAACATATTCTTCTTAGTCATAAAAATTTCAAGTGATTAATCGCTCGAGCAATTATTGTAATCATCGGTTTTTCCAACACTGTTTTTTTTGCTTGGAGGATTGAAGGCATTAGTAAAAATAGCTAGCTAATTAACCTTCCTTTTAGCTAGCGGTGCAAAAGGTAAACGATGTAGACTATCAATAGATGATATTTTTTTCTTATGTAAATTAATATTTTGATACAATCATTACGAAATTTAAAATCTGAAGATCAATCCAAAAAGTATATTAAAAGTAGAATGTCTTAATTAAAAAACTAAGTTCTCATTGTTCATTTCTGGTTCTCAAATCAAAAGAAATAAGACCAATAAAAAAACACGGCGATCTAACGGGTGATACGGCTCGGTATGTGTGTTTTAATGAGAATCAATTTAAGATTAAGGGATACCGTGTACCAATAAAAATTCTTTTAATTAGTTAATTCAATATATTTTCCTTCGGAGTAAACGATATACGGATTGAATTTAAATTGGAAGATGTGTCACATACCGTGTTTAAGGGAGCAATTATTTCTTTAATATTTCTCTTTCGCTTTATATAGTGTCCCAGATTTATGTCTATGTGTGTTGTTAGTAATTATTTTAGCATCATCATAATTAAATGGAAAATTTTACTTTAGGACAGAAATTGAGCGCATTCAAGAACTTTTTACAAATCTATCTCTATAGTGCTTCTACGCTTGATATATCGAAATAAACAGTGATGTCCATGTTTCAGTTACAAGATGATTGTAAAGGCGTTATGGAAAAGGTGATCTCGGTTACGTCAGAAAGTGAACCTCATATTTAATTTCGGCTGGAGTATCTAAAATTAAAAACATATCACCCTTTAATTGAAATTAAACTCTTAAAACTTAATTTTGCTTCTTTTGGAATTTTTTTAAAGATCAGATTTACGGAAAAATTATTAAATTATTTTCTCAGTTATTATTAGTCTAATAGGCTCGTTCAGCATTTTTTTTTAATTTTAAAAATTGAAAGTATACACGGGTTTTTTTTCTTGAAAACGAAAAATTAAGGTAGTTTACTCTTATTAGGTAAAAATTAATACTTTTTAAGATTTTGTTTTTGGATTGCGCATATCTTGACATAAAATGTAGGTATACATGATGTTTCACAAAAGTGTGACAGGAAAAATATTCTTTCCTTAAATGGAAACCCCTGTATATTATTGCATTTTCGTATTCTCTGGAAAATTCTACTCATTTTTCATGTATAATGTTCTAAACCTCTCAACTGTTCACGAAACATTTACGTTCAAATATTAAAATATTTGCATTAAATTTATTGCAACATAAATTGTTAAAAATGCTGCGATTGTTAGAAGATTCCTAGATAATGTTTTCCCAAACCGATGGATAGGCAGACGTGGATCAATTGAGTGGCTACCTAGGTCAATTTAGGAATCAATTTATGTTGCCCTAAAGTAAAATTTTATTATTTGAACATAAATGTTTCGTGAACAGTTGAAGATAGGTTTAGGTCATTATATATGAAACATGAGTAGAATTTTCCCGAGAATCCGAAAATGCAATAATATACAGGGGTTTCCATTTAAGGAAAAAATATTTTTTCTGTCACACTTTTGTGGGACATCCTGTATACCTACATTTTATGTCAACATACGCGCAATCCAAAAACAAAATCGACGGGTTCGAGCCTTGTTCCGTCGCCCCCATTTAATTTGTATTGAATTTATCCGTTATTAAATCACATCCCTGTATACGTTGATGTATAATCAGACCCGATAATTCAATAATAAAAAACATAAAATACTAATATAACTGTTTTTAAGTTGTATCTTGATATTTTCTATTAATTATTACATAAATTTATTACTTAGATTTAAAGAATAAAACTTTATTCAGAATATTTAAATTTTACGCAAATTTTTTAAGGACACTATCTCGATTAATATTCCTATAAAGTTTAACGACGCCTATTTTTTCTCACTATTTTATACTACATACATCTAATTTGCATTATATCTTTTAAATAATAATTCGCAGGACTTTTGAGTTGCAGATTGCAGGCAGATGGAACGAACTATAAGATTTCAAATAATCTTATTTTTACAGTCGGACATTTCAGTTAAAGATACAGTCTTGAATGCAATATTAAAAATTAATAGGCTAAATATTTTTGATGCCTAGAGACCGGACCATAATTACATCCAATTTTTCTGTTCATCAGATTCTAATTTTATTTATCTAATGTTGGTACGAGATTTAAATCTAAAATAAATTTCTCTACACGAATGTTTAAATTAAGTTATACTTTAATATAAATCTATAAAATTATCAGTAAAATCGTTAAGCAACATTCTAATGCTAGTCGATGTCTATTGTCAGCATATTTGCATAAAATCATTATTACAGCTATTTTATATACAGTGTGTTTTGAATGCTGATCTTAAAGAGCGATAATATTTGAATGGTTTAAAAAAAAACTTTATATCAACATGAGCCCGCCACAGCTTTATTTCTGAGATATAGGGTGTACGGGTATACATAGTAAGTGCTATAAAATTATAAAAATCTTGCGTTACTAGAAATTGTAAAATTGAGACTAAGAGAAAAAATTGCATAGGAACAAGCAAATTAATCCATTTTATTTTTAAATCCAAAATCCACCGGCCGAAGGAAGACCAGGAGACCATTTTTATGAGAACACGAAATAATATTTATTTAAAAAAAAACAGTGACGTATCATTGTGTGACTAAAATATTGCAGGACCCTGATCAAAATTAAAAATCTGATCCTGGAATTTTTGTGCGCACTTTGTATGTACCAAAATTTGAAAAAATAATAATGCAGTTGGGGAAAAACTGATTTTTTTTGTTACAAACACCCTTAGAAATAAATCGGTTATGGACCTATGTTCATATAAATAATCTTTCTTAAATTCATGCAAGTATTATCGGCATTTAAGAACAACACTCAATTATGAACCACCCTGTATATAAAATCTATACTATCTAGCAAGTAATCTTGATTAAAATCTGACATATTTATGTAACACTTAACTTAGTAAAATTGTTTAGATTAAACGATTTAAGACTGTCATGGACAACACAGTTAAGGTATTGGGCAAGCTTTTAAATTTATTAATTTAAATTATCTATAAATTCGATTCGAATTTCGACACTTCCATCCAATTTAGTAAGGTATCCAAATTAATAAAATATATACTTTTGTTAACTTGCCTTAAATAATTCAATTTTGACATTTTACCACATGAAGTTGCTATTAAGCTATGTCCACATATAATGATGACTGATGACATGACAGGACGTCTTAGATCTGCAAGTAAAACTATCAGGCAAAATGTTTATAATAGCGCGGTCAACACATGAGGTTTTACCTGACGTTTTAGGTTTTCAAGTAAAACTGTCAGACAAAACGGTTTTAAAACCGGTATCTACACACACAATTCACTATGGAGGAAATGTTGTTTCAGTTTTCTCACTGGCTGTCCGTCTTCATTCCGTTCAAGTAAAACGTCCGTTATGCTGTCCACATCTAATGTTTTAACTGATACGTTTTACTTGACAAGTAAGACGTCAGGTAAAACCTTATATTAGACCCTGCCTTAATGACACGTTTCATTCGGATAAATAAAATGTCATGTAAAACCTTATGTACATTTAATTATTTATTACTTGTTGAAACTGGTGCTGGGCATAATTAACTCTCAACTTTTTTTAGGAAATATCGGTAAAGTAAAATTTCGACCATAACTCAATCCCAAAGGGGCTCGTATACAGTATACTCGGTTATTAATTAATTACGTTACATTTTTTTCAATAAAAACTTTTCATACAGGGTGTGTCATGTAACAGTGGCCAATACCAACTTTCTTATTTTAAATACAATACCCTGCATATTATTCAATTTTTGGATCAGAAAATTTTAGACATATTTAATATACAATATCCTATACCTACATATCTTCAAATGTATCGGAAATATTAAGTGTTTCCAGTTTTATTGCAAAAATTAACAACACACTCAAAAACTAATAAGTTAGGAGATGTTGAAACTGCTCGCCGCGAACGTCTTGGCACCATCCTAATCTTAAATAGAAATTTCTTCTAACGTTACTGAACATCTCAGGCGTGACCGATCTAATTGCAAGCGCTATTCATCTTCTTAAGTCAGCTAAATCCAGTTTAATGGCTTTAGATCAGGGGATCATGCTGGCCATTCCATCGATCCACGCCTCCCTATCCACCGATTTGGAAACAGTCGGTTGCACAAACATTAAACTTTTCATTATATTGCGTATGTTCTTCTCTAATCCAGGGAGGCTTTTCCCAAGACCAATAGCTGCAATTCTGATGATTAGCATGACCGTGACGTGTGAAGGTGCTCTCATTAGAAAACAAAACATGTTCTAATTGGATCACATTGTTATCTAACATTGCCATAATTTGTTCACTAAAATACATTCTCCTATCAAAATCGTCTTCCATGAGTTCATGAGTGTAGGTATAGATAGTATAGTAGATACATTTTATTTATTATAATCTTTGAATAATCGACGAATGGCTAACATCGCATATTGGGGCTGCTTCTCTACTAGAAGTATGTGGGTTTTCCTCAAACTCCAGCATAATATCTAATTTTGTATCATCACTTATTGCATTGGGAGCTAATTTTTATAATCTGCTCTACATGTCCAAGCTGACGAAGCTATTTTTCTATTTTACTAATTCTCCCTTGAGTTATTGGCGGCAAATTAGGAAATTTTTCATGAAGTTAGTCGATGTTTTGGGTTCTTCAGGCCGGCCGCCAGCTTGAGGTTTCCAAAGTCGTACTCAAACGCGGTTTCGTTTTATAAGTATATAATTATTTTAAGTAAGAAGAGAGGTCCGTATTTCGGCAACAGGTTTTAGAGTGATCGTCACCGAAAAATTTCGAGAATGGTCACCCGCGGATCTTTCCCTCAGTAAAATTTAATTTCAACTACTCGTGTTTCCGACGAGATTAAAAAATACTGGACTGTCATTAAACACTCGTAGTTTCCGTGCGAGTATAAATAACGCTGGAATCTCTTCCAACACTCGTATGTTTCAGTGCGAGTATAAAGAACTCTGGAATCTTCAAACACTCGTGATTTGGTGCGAGTATAAATAAAAACCTAAATATCGTCGAACACTCGTGTATTTTGGGGCGAGTATAAATAAAACCTAAAATTGATCTGCGAAAACTCCGTCCGTACGAGTATAAATAATGCTGCGATATCTTCGAACACTCGTCTCTCGTGCGAGTATAAATAAGTCTGAACTTGAAAGACATCTGAAGTGAGAGGAAAATTATTCTATAAAGATTTTGCGCCCAAAGCCTATAATTTTCGAAATCAAAATTCACCCGATTGTGACGTAAAAAACATTCTGAGGCCGGAATAAGTAATGGTTACTGAAAATATTCTACAAGAAGTGACGGTAACTAAAATTATTATTAGTCCTAACACAATGAAATATCTTAACTTAGTATTAATAAGCCTCTACCGCGGTTCAAAAAGTTTTGGACATTATAGGGTAGTTGAGATCTCTTTAGTTGAGAAAAATATTAGCTTAGGGTAGTTTTCTATTTTACAAAAATGTAAATATAAAAGTTAAAGTGATAAAAGATGAATGACAGGTTGGTTGATTTCTCCTAAGTTGAGAACCTCTTACTAGCGTAGGTTAATTTTCATTGTACATAAAAATGTAAATAATTAACTACGAGTACTTCGGGTCGCGTTACCCAACTGACGAAAGGACTAACCCTTAAATCAACTCGCAAGGCAAAAACTTAAAATTAAATCAAACTAGCCCTCTGTGTTCCAATATAATAATGTGCATTGTTATTATATTCATTGGACGCGCCCGAGCCAATACAATCAAAAGTATAGTTTGAGCATCAGATAGGCCTCGTCGTACGTTCCACTAACTATACTTTTAAATTAAAATAATTCATTCTTTCTTATGACAAATTTGCCCTAATCTCTTCAATTACTCTGGTGGACTGCTGACAGCATCCAGTTAGCGGGGATGGTGGGCCCATCCAAGACCGACTGACACGTACGTGTCAAGTCGACAACGGCATTACACCTGGCATCCCTGACATTACAAATATAATCGAAAAATGAAAATCGAAAAAACAGCGTTCGAAAAAATAATTAAGTGGGCGCTTTAAGATTATGATGAATTTTTCATTATTCACTAAGACTTGGCGACATTACAAATAGTGTACCAGTTCTCTTATCTTCAAAATTAAATGATTTAAAAGTTGGATAGGCTTTACTAAATAATTCCTGGGTGGGGGAATACACCTTCTGGAAGAAACCAAAAAGGGGACAAAACTAAAATTCCAAAATTGGCATCGAACTAATAATCAATTTAAATTAAATTCTAAAATAAAGTTAAGGGGTAAATTGGTTATAAGCGGGTTTTCAAAAACGTCTTACGTGAAACGCGCAGATAAGGAGAACGCTTAGAGTTGCCTATCATTTATTAAGCGCAAAACGGACGGACGTTTCGGGCTACGCACTCCACTCATAGCATTGTATAATGTATGTACGTTCCGCTGTTTTCAAAATTTGGCGACAAAAAAATGAAATAGAGCATAAAAGCTTGGGGTACTTTTCCGAACCAGAAAGTTGTACACACCTCAACAACTTTTGACACTATACAAAGCCCAGATTCGACCATCACTAGAGTACTGCTCTCATGTCTGGAGCTCTGCACCCAAACATACTTTTCGGCTGCTGGATTCCATCGAAAGGAGGGCTATTCGTCTGATCGGAGACCACGAGCTGACGAAGAACCTCGACAGCCTAGAACATCGAAGACAGGTTGGGGATTTGACTCTCTTTTACAGATATTTTCATGGAAGGTGCTCGGCTGACCTTGCCCTCTTAATTCCGCCCAGAGCGACGAATTGCAGAAATACACGACGAACCACTGCCGCCCATCCATATGTGGTTAAGCTTAGTACTCCTCGAACATCATTATTTAAGAATGCTTTCATCTGGAGGACTTCATCCCCTTGTGGAACGACCAACGAATATAACCTCCAACGATTCAAAACCAACGTGAATCGCTTTTTGCGCACACGCACCACTCCCAGAGTGCCCTAACGGATTGTAGTGCTTGTGTTTGATCATAAAAAAAAATAATAATAAGAAATAATAACTATGCAATTGTTAAAATGTCGCCTTTTTGTTTTTGGTTGGTATGAATAAGGAAACAATATTTTGTTATCGAAAAGTACTCGACATGACCTTCAAAATGATGTATCGCAAGACCCCTCTTCCTGTTTAATTTTATTTACCAAGATAGGGCCCATCCGCTATTTTGACAGTTAGAACTGTTATTCTTGCATCAAAACGTAGTGTACCTTCCCCTATTGCCAATAAAAAATTAGCGGCTCAAAAGTTAGCATTAAAGAATCGCAATCAATGGATTTTCATTAACCAAGCCAAAAATAACCCTCTAGAAAAGCATAAAACTCACTTAAAGCTGATAACCAAACCAATTATTAACAACCGTTGACTCATAAATCTCCAACACGCCTAATATCATTTAAAAGGACATGAAAATTAGACTTATATTACGACAAGTTTATAAATATTCTTAAATAAACAGAAAAATTGTGAGAATTGAGGACGGGAAAATTTCAGGTTCAAGATTAAAGTATGTAACCCATTACGAAAGTCGTAAAAATCTCAGATGTTCAGATGTTTCATTCATAAAGATAGATCTTCTTTTGGTTGGAAGTTATATGAGTCGTATAGCAGGCATTATCGTATCAATAAACATATCCGTGTAAATAAACAACTGTCAAATTTGTTTCGTTTTTTTTTATGGTTTATCGGTGACTTGAATAAACTGAGGAATAAACAGAACTGGGTAAGGGCGCCATGACAAAGCAATAAAAGGGATATTGTACCCTAATATTAAATAGGACAGGTTTAGACTAAAGAAACAATTGAAAAGATTTATGAGGGACTAGCGGGTGCCTTGGAACATTTCATGTAATAACATCAGGCGTTAAGAAAACAGGAACTTTTTAAAAATACAAGAGAAAACGGGTTATTTTGCTTAATTATGCGCTTAATTTTTGATTTTTTTTGATTCCTAGATATTCAGATAGTCTTTTCATATTAAAATTATTTTTCTTGAGATCAAAGAATGCCTTGCTTATGCTTGGGGTAATATCATATAAATATGCATAGAATAATGATTTCGTAACCACCTGAAGATATCTTATACAGGGCGATTGATGGTGGATGGCCTATTAGACGTTTATAGAGAACTACTCATCGCATCACTTTGAAAATTTGGGAGCTTATAGAAGCGGACATGATCTCCCTTTTAAAAATATTTTTAGCCATGCGGTGTTGCTGCTTCTACTTGAAAGTATGAGCACCTTTGATAATTTAAACGGAACACCCTGTGTATTATTTTTGTTTTAGAATCATTATTAATTTCTTAATAACTGTCCTTAATATTTTCCTATACCTATTTGTTATAGTTCTCGAGATAATAATTAATTTCACTTTCTCTTTTGGAAAACGTGTCCGAGAAAAAAGTGATGATATTTTTAAACTCTGACAAATGAAAGCACTGAAATTTGGCATGGAGTTAGGTTATATCCAGAGGTCTTTCAGCCTCTTTCCAAATATTAGTTATAATAGTACAGGGTGTTTCACAATACAAATATTTTGATGGTTTGGAAATATGGTAAAAAGTACGTTTTTTTAAATGAAATACCCTATATTTTATCTGTTGTCCTAAAAGCTATTGAAATTGTCCATCTTCCTATGTATAATGTTACTATACCTATCTTGAACAGTTTTTGACTTATGAGCATTTATTTAGCAAAATTAATTATTACAGATAACAATCACACTTTTTAGATCAATTTGTCAAGTAGCCTATTGAAATTGTTTTGTAATGGTTGACATTTTGCAAAAAATATCTGGTTACTTTTCAATAAATGTTCAATATGGCCGTTCATTTCTAAGCATTTCAGAATTCGGGTTTGTTCTTCTAAATCTTCCCTTAAATTTACCGGTGTTTTGTAAACAATATCTTTGAGAATACCCCAAAGGTAAAAATCTAGAGGCGTTAAGTTTGGAGACCTGGCAGGTGAATTCCAAGTTCCCAAACGCCTGAAGCAGCGATCCTCAAATATTCTCCCTATTTCCACACGTACTTCGGCAGTGCAATGAGCTGGAGCCCCGTCCAGTTAGTACCACCTGTTCCGATACTGGGTAAGGGAAGATTATCAAGAAGTATTTTCTGGATCTTAAATTTTCATCATATATAAAATATCGAATTTTGTCATCCATCATTAAATAAAAAACAAATGGAACTTTTCTTGGAATGAAAAATCTCTCGTAACATGGGGATTTTCTTGCGCTCAATAATGAATATTTTTCCTATTAAAAATTCCTTCGTGTGGAAATTTCGTCAGTCCTAATAATATTTCGTAAGAATTGTGGGTCTTCCTGTATATGAATTAATAAGTTTTCGCAATACAAAGTTTTTTGTCGACAGTCCTCAGCCTTGAGAAATTGAACTTTGGTATACTTATAATCATGTGTAAACAATATTTTTTGCACATAAAAAAACGATAAGCCCAAATCTTCTTTGGCACTTTTTATTGCAGCCTGCGGATAGACATGAAAATAAGCCAAAACATTGATTTCATTTTTCTCATTGGACATTATAGGCCTAGGTAAATATCTGGATGCTTTCAAGCATGATCCAAAATTTTCGAAATTGCTTTGAATTCGTCTAAATTTCTTATTGCTCATTGATGGTAAATTTGGATACATGAATCTTCTACATGTGCGGCGGTGTATTTCACTGACCATGTAAAATAAATAAATTCATAAGTACTACATTTAAATAGTTGTTGTTTTCTTCCATTTTTTTTTAAATTTTAAATTTAACTTTGAAAAATTTAAATATTTAAGTACACCAACTGACAACAAGACTGAATGAATTACAGCAAAATGTCAACCATTACAAAACAATTTCCATAGGCTACTTGCCAAATTGGTCTAAAAAGTGTGATTGTTATCTGTAATGTTCGTTAATTTTTCTAAATAAATGCTCATAAGTCAAAAACTGTTCAATATAGGTATAGTAACATTATACATAGGAAGATAGACAATTTCAATAGCTTTTAGGATAACAAATAAAATATAGGGTATTTCATTTAAAAAAACGTACTATTTACCATATTTCCAAACCATTAAAATATTTGTATTTTGAAACACCCTGTACTATTATAACTAATATTTGGAGAGATAGTGAAAGACCTCTGGATGTAATCTGACTCTATACCAAATTTCAGTGCTTTAATTTGTCAGAGTTTAAAAATATCATCAGTTTTTGTATGACATGTTTTTCGAAAAAAAAAGTGAAATTAATTATTATCTCGAGAACTATAACAAATAGGTATAGGAAAATATTAAGGCAAGTTATTAAGAAATTAATAAGGATTCTAAAACAAAAATAATATACAGGGTGTTCCGTTTAAATTATCAAAGTTGCTAATACTTTCAAGTAGAAGCAGCAACACTGCATGGCTACAAATATTTTTAAAAGAGATCCGATGACTAGTTCTCCATAACCGTCTAATAGGCCATCCAGCATCAATCACCCTGTATGTACATAAAATAAGGATAAAGAAATAATGCTAAACATCTATTCTCCGGGATATACTGATAATACAGTGAGGACGTAAAGTAAGGAATAAATTCATTATCTCGCAAACTACAATTTTTAAAAAAAATCGCTCGGACCCTTCGATTTTGTTTTTCGAACGCGCATATTCTGACATAAAATGTAGATATACAGGGTGTTGCAAATAAGATTGACAAAAAAAATTTTTTTTTTTCTTAAATAGAACCCACTTTATATTATTGCATGTACGGATTCTTCGGAAAATCCTAAACATTTTTCATGTAGCATGTGCTATACCTTAGCCCAAGCGTTTTGGAGTTATTCTCATTCAAAATTTGAAAATCAGATATTTCGCAATCAATCAAGACTTGCATTGATTCATGCACGCTGAGGAAAACCTGTAGTCAGCATGCGTGAAGCGCAAGAAAAGTCAAGTAGGCTTTGGAGTTATGATGCAAGAACCAAAAGAATTAATGTCAATAGTTACTGTTATTGTCAGTCAGTTTTACGTTTTACTAGTTTTCAAAAGACTCATTTCGTTTTTTCATAACTATATTAAATTAAAATGCGGCTCACTGAGAAACAGCGCATAGAGGTTTTGATGATATGGGTGATAGGGTTAGAACACAGCAAGAAACTTGTGAGTTATTTAATCAAAAATACCCCAATCGTCCGCCAATATCACAATCAACAGTAAGCAAAATTGAGTACAAGTTTAGGCAATTCGGTCATGTAAGAGATGTCCCTAGATTTGGTCGTCCTCAAGTTGATGAAAATCAACAATTAGAAGTCTTACTGGCAGTTCAAGATAACCAGCATGTGGTGTCTAGGCAGGTAGCAAGTGACGTGGATATTGGAAAAACAACAGTTCTTAAAATACTGCATACAAATAAATACCATCCTTATAAAATGCAAGTTCTCCAAGAACTTTTGGAAAGGGACTTTGAGAGGCGCCTTGAATTTTGTGAGCGTTTACAGGATATGTGTTTCGTAAACAGAAATTTTGTAAAAAATATAATTTTTTCCGATGAGTCCACATTTTGCTTGAATGGTGACGTAAATACCCTAAATTATCGATATTGGTCCGATTTAAATCCACACTGGATGAGGGAAGGACACACACAATTTAATCAAAAGGTCAATGTGTGGGCTGGCGTTGTCGATGACATTGTTATAGGGCCTTTCTTTTTTGACGGAAATTTAACAGGCGAGAAATACTTGAGTTTTTTAGAACAAGAACTTGTTCCAGCCCTGGCCACCCTTTTTCCTGAGTTAGAACGTCCCGATTTGCCACATCATAATATCTGGTTGCAACAAGATGGTGCTCCCCCACATTTCGCTGTGGGAGTTAGTACATATTTGGACGATACTTTTCCAAACAGGTGGATTGGAAGAGGTGGTTTTATTGAGTGGCCGCCAAGGTCACCCGATTTAACACCACTCGACTTTTTTTATGGGGATACCTTAAGGGAAAAGTATTCAAAAGCCAGCCTGCAAATTTAGATGATTTGAAAGGTCGCATCCGGCAAGAAATTCGGCAAATTACACCCCAAATGGTTCGAAATGTTCAGCGAGAATTTGTAGATCGGTTAGGCTATTGTCAGTTGACCAACGGAAGACACTTCGAACATTTACTTTAGAAAAATTATTTTTAAGTTCACCTAACTGTTTTTTCGATAAATAAGACATTTTGAAAATAATTTTATTCTTTGTTTTCTCCATGACTTTTTCCACTTTTCAAATTTTGGATGAGAATAACTCCAAACGCTTGGGCTAAGGTATAGCACATACTACATGAAAAATGTTTAGGATTTTCCGAAGAATCCGTACATGCAATAATATACAGTGGGTTCTATTTAAGAAAATTTTTTTTGTGTCACTATTATTTGCAACACCCTGTATATCTACATTTTATGTCAGAATATGCGCGTTCGAAAAACAAAATCGAAGGGACGAGCGATTTTTAAAAAAAATTGTAGTTTGCGAGATAATGAATTTATTCCTTACTTTACGTCCTCACTGTATATAATAATAATGTATATCCTAATAATAATAATACCTATCCAAATTTTACACAAATATAACAGTAAAATAAGCGATATTTCAATTATGAAGTTGATAATAGTTAATTATCATGATTTACAAAAAATAACTATAATACTTAAGGATAAGAGGAAAATTGACCTTCCAACAACAATAAACTATGTTTAAAGGCATTGAGACTGGTGCTTTCCTTCACAATTTGCAGGGAACTATTAATGTTGTTTAGTTCCAGCCTTGATAGTTCTATTTTTTGGTCCTAGGGGCAAGTGCAACAGTAATTATTATCAGTCATAAAATTATCTTCACCTTTTGATTGTTAATTTCAATTTTATTTAATCACCACGTGTAATTATAGGGTATTTTAGAAAGTATTCATTTGATTTACTTTGTTTGGTATGGTTGTTGAAAAGTTACAACTCGGTGAGTCAAATATTAACAATTACCGCGTTTTGTGCCCAAGTCGTGACTATAAAATAAATTTATTTACATAGGTAACTCGATATTCAGTAATTAAGATTAAATTATGAAATAACAATTGGGTGGTCTTGTACCTTAATTACAAGTACGATTTGTGGGATATAATCACCGACCTAGAACTATGGATACGTACAACTTATGGGGTGCGCAGTAAAAACTTAAATTTTAGTGATTATTTACTTCTTAGTTACTTCTTTATCAATTGCCTGTCATTCAACAAATCAGGTTCCTGCATTTTACACATATTAACCAATCACAAATGTTTATACCGATTAAAAGGACCAAGCATTTTTGAAGTCGAAGTGTCCAAGATAAGGATGACCAGTACAGGGATCTCGGAAACCGTAAGAGATACGAAGTCGGTTAAATAGAGGTAAAGTTGCGCATTTACGTGCCTAATAATATTCCGTTTAGAACGTTTTAAAATTCCGAGTAGTTCCGGATATATAAGGAAAAACCCTAAACTCTCAAACATCGTTTTATTTATTTCCTGGGTATTTTTGAGATCGAATTCTAAAGTAACTTGCACTTTTACATTGCCACTTTTTCCGCTCTATCTAACAGTGTTATTGTTTTGTAATCCGACGAGTCGTCTTTATTTTTTTAAATACGGTCCTTTTATCCTGATATGGGAATTTGAGAGCTTTTTTCTTCCGAATGCAACGATGTATGACACATTGTGGTTTAATGACGTTTTCGGGGTTTTTTGAACAACTTCAGTAAAATTTGGGTACGGTCCTGTATTTCTCCTAATTTTATAAATAGTATCTCATAAGTAAGCTCTAAGTTTTTACTTATGTTGGACTAGTTCAATAAATAACCAATAATTTAATAATAAACCACAAATAAGTGAACAAAAAATAATGCAATAATCAACAACAAAAAGTGAACAAAAAACATACCAAAACAGTAATAAAACTAACAACGAAAAAAGTAAGGAACTACAATAATCAGGTCTTCAAAATGATTTCCGATATTTTCGAAGCACAAAATAACATCTTCTAACTGTCGATTCTAAAACATTTGACAACATTTCTGGCGTAATACTTATACACGTAATTTTCTACATACCCCCAGAGGAAAAATCTAACGGTGTTGTATCAGGCGAACGTGCTGGCCATGGTGTTTCAGAATACGTGCCAATCAGTTTTCCAGTAAATCCCGAATCAACAGAAGTTTGAAATAATGTTTCCAACAGAAGTTTGAAATAATGTTTCTGTATTTTGTTCACTTATTTGTGGTTTATTATTAAATTATCTGTTATTTATTGAACTAGTCCAACATCAGTAAAAGTTTAGAGCTTACTTATGAGATATTATTTATAAATTTAGGGGAAATAAAGGACCGTATCCCAAAATTTCCTGATGTTTTTCAAAAAGTTCTTGAAACGTCATTAAACCACAATGTGTCATATATCGTTGCATTCGGAAGAAAAAGCTCTCTAATTCCAATATCAGGGAAACAAGGCCGTATTTAAAAAAATAAAGTTGATAATGGCCCTTCGAAGACGACTCGTCGGAATACAAAACAATAACCGCTGTTAGATAGAGCGGCAAAAGTGGCAATGTAAAAGTGCAATTTACTTTAGAATTCGATGTCAAAAAAAACCCAGGAAAAAAAATAAAACGATTTTTCAGAATTTCGGTTTTTTCCGGATATCTCCGGAACTACTAGGAATTTTAAAACGTTCTAAACGGCATATTATTAGGCACGTAAATGCGTAACTTTACTTCCATTTAACCGACTTCCTATCTCATACGGTTTCCGAGATCCCTGTAGTGGCCCTCCTTATCTTGGACACGGTGTATACTTAAATTAGTTTATGTCTATTAACAAATTATATCAAATACCTTCAATTTAGCTAAATAATGGATTTCCATAAGTTTTTTATTAAATAAAACTCCTGTAAACCTTATTTTTGTTATATTTTTAATTTAAATGCATTACGACAGAGCTAAATCAGAGCAAAATTTGTGTAATTAGTAGGCAGGTGCAGCGTCAAATTTGCTTGGTTATCATGGATACGGAAATAACAGTGAACTGAAACAGTGCGCAATGGCATGGTTTGGGAAAGTTATATTATCTGAAATTGACCAAAATATTGAAAGGACCACACCAGTTACGATAAAAAGAACACATAATTCAATTTGGAAACAGTTCCAAATATTTTGCACGGAGCGGAAATATGTTTTAAATGCGAATACCAGTGCAGAAATCATAGCTAGTATCCTCAAGGCATTTAATATGCCAAAAACTACAGGAGATGAGTATAAAGAAGATGTGGTGAAAACTATGTGGAATATTACCGCGAAATAGGTATAATTGTTAATTTATAATTCACCTGAACAAAAAAATATAAAATCAGTAAATAATTTTAATATAAAACCTATGAGAAAATGGATTCGTGCGCATGGTTACCGGTTATTTTTAAAGGTTGCTCGTCGTTTGGCAACCCCACCGATATTGGTGCCGATTTGGTTGCCAACCAACGACGATCGCCAATTCTAAAAGTGGCCACCAGGCCTTCTTTTATAGGAAATAGATTATTTATTGCCCAGTAAAGAAGGTCTTGATGTGACAAAATATTTTGTAATCATTTTCATTAAGGGTGAAGTACGGTCCTGTTCACCGGTTAAGGCCAATAGTTTATCAGTCGGCATTGCGCATGACATCTCACAATCAGCTTTGTTTACATGCGCGAGGCCATAAATTTCCCAGTTTTGCTTTTAGAGTTTGGCTACCCATAAATATAGGTCGGTCGATATAATTAGTAAAAATCATATAGATACATTTGAACCTCCATAACACGAATTTCCGGGGACCGAAAATTTACTTCAAATATTTCGGGTGAAAAAATGTTAATGAAAAAATTACACATATGTCGTACAAATGTTTTTATTTCATTGAAAATAACAAGAACATTAGCTTGAACACATTTTAAAATCTTACACTGAAGTGAAACAAAATAAAACTTTAGTCTGATAAAAAAGAAGAACATATAATTTCAAAACAAAATACATACATACATTATGTAAAACAGTATTTCAATTCATGGTGTTGATTTTGTCCCATAAAATTTCTTTATTCGAGCAAATAAACAAAAAATGTAATCCATTGTACACAGATAAAGATATCTAAATGATTAAAATTTCCTGTTGAGACAGGTTCTTCCTTAGGATTTTCTTCTATGTCACTTCCATCAGATTTTTCTTTAAACTCATTTTGATTGCCTACACTAGCGATAATTTCTTCGCCGGTAGGAATTTCGCTGGTAATAAAGTTCTCATCGAGATTTCGACTTATAGAGACTGCTGTGTTGATCAAGCCTGTTATTGTTTGGCATATTAGTCAGAAACAGTAAAAAGAATCTGAACCAAAAAAAAAGCTATGAGCTAGATGGTCAGGTTGTCTTATTAAAATTTATTAAACAAATTTTCATTCGTATTTATTAGTAAAATACCGTATTTAAATTAAGTTGTAAATGAAGACTAGGATTTCAAAGTATTCATTTAAATTTTTTATTGCAAAATTATTATAGATAATGAATATTTGGTAGAATTAAATTTATGATATATATTTGAAACATTTTCTTAAATTGTAAATTTGATTGGTCAACGCCAGAGGAAAAAGATGTCAAGTTCACAGTAATTAGGCGTGCACCGGAACCGGACACAACTTTTGTCAACCACTATTATTTTTTTACCTTACTTTTCCTTCCGTCCCTGCTTCAGACTGCTGTGTCGTACTGTATTTACTTTGAGTTATAGATCTTTTTGAGTTCGAGAAATTCTAAGAGAGATTAAACGTGGCAATTACACAAAATATACAGGGAGTAACAGTATTCAACCTAGGGAAAATTTAAAACATACTACTTTTTTACATTTCATTATCACTTCTTGAATAAAAAATTATCAAGAATATTAATTTATTACTGATAAGTACTGAGTCAGGTCTAATCCTAAGAATACTGCATAGGATGACATACGCATAATATATTTTTCAATAATCGGGCCATGATGCGATTGAAATGCTTTGTCCAACATCGATCGCCATCAGTCATTTCTAATGGTGGAATAAATAATTGTGTTCAGTAATCCATTTCATAGCCAATCCAGCAGGTAATTATTTGGTAAATTATAAAGGTTTGTTCGTTACTTCTTCCATTGTTTAGTCATTTAGTTATATATAACAAATCCGAACAAACCTAAAATGTGGTAAAAATTGTCTTCAACCACCAGTAAAGTTAACATGTCATAATATGCCATCTTACCCTTACTATTTCAATTTTGTATGTTAACCATAGCAGAATTGAGGTCTCACCCATATGAAATATATTAAAAGAAGTATTCTTCTTGATATTGATAAGCACAAATCTGAATATTCAAGCTTCTCACGGACGCTAAAGAGCAGGATGCAATACTGGAATGGATTAGTTACTAAATGAAAAGTAGGAAAATATTAGGTGCGTTGTTAATCTTACTCAAAATAATGTCTATACATTGTATGCTGGTGTACAGACAAAACTAAAGCAGTTTTCGTATAAATTTGGAATTCACGACTATCGTTTTCGATTTTTTTGTATTCGCGACGAATTAAATAAGGAAACTTGTTGTAAACTTGTGTGCTGCATGATGATTTTTAGAACTATTAGAAAGGCTAACGTTGCAGAAAGATATGCATGTATCACCAAGGACGGGATTATCAGTGCTGTGTTATGTACTTTAGCTCTTGGCCAAGGGTTAGTTGCTGGTCATCTTGATTCCATGTCGTTATAATTGGCTGGCAGCTATGAAACCGGAACATTAAACCGTGCACTAATAAACCCATCTTAAGAAAACAGATCTAACTAAGTAGAAAATATCTAAATACTACCTATGTCTATCTTTATCTAAAATAATTTTTTTGGGACCATTGTCCAAGAAGATAAACTTCAAATATTGATATAAGTAGAAAAATAAATCAGAACTAAATTAATCCAAACGTCTTTATATCATATCTTAATAGATTTAAAACTTATGACATTTTAAAAAGATCACTACTGAAAACAATAAAATGCATAAACCTGACCATAATACATGAGAAGCCTTAAAGTAAACAAGTATATCGTTGAAAAGCTGAAAATGATATAGGAGATTTATTTAAGTGGATTTAATCAAAAGGCAGGATTACAAAACGATCTGAGTGGGTCCACTTTCGCGGGATGACTTCAATGGGATATTCATGTTGACCCAACAAGCACGATGAAAGATTAAAGAAATAACAATAGGGTAACGAAACGAGTGTTTTTTAAAAAGTCGACACTATTTGACAACTATTGTTGTATTTAGATTCTTAATTTAATGATAAATATGTTCTTCAACTCATGTGATTTATATGTAATGTCGGTTATTTTTTTTTAAAACAAAGCACAATGAATACTATCATGGTAATGTTAGAATTTGGAACGTTCTTTTCCTACGATTGGTTGTTTGCTTCTTCTAAAAGTATTTCTTCTCTATTTATAGATTAAGTAAGTATGACGGAATAATGACAGTTCTAATAACTCTCAACATTGCGGATGAGCGCGATCTTGGTAAAGAAAATTAAATAGGAAGAGTGGTCTTGCGATACACCTTTTTGAAGGTCCTATTTATAGTATCAGAGTATAACTTCTCTATTCGCACCCAAAATAAAATGGCGGCGTTTTAAAAATTGCATAGTAATTATTTCTTTATTATCCTTTTTCTTTTTTCATTTACCGTCTTAGAAAATTAAACACCACTTGGCACAGATTAGTAGGAATCAGAGAGCAACACTGTCTTGCATATTTCATGGTGCTCAAATTCCAAATGGCGGATGGGTGACATTTTGATAAAAAAAATTGAATAGGAATTGGAGTCTTGCGATACATCGTTTTAGAGGTCCTATCGAGTACCTACCTTACGATCCCAAAATTGTATCCGTATTGGCACCTGAAACAAAATAACGTCTTTTTAAAAAATAATATTTATTATTTTTGCCCCTGTTATTTTAGTTTAGATTTTACTAGACTTATTCCTATTTTAATATTAATTGTGGGTTAAGTGTATCAACCTGAACGCCTATCAACTGCTTACAATTGCATAAAGCAGTGGGTATCACCCAGTTGTTTTGGCTGCTTTATGCCAAGTTGTAAAATCTAAACTAAAATTGGTTTGGTTTGGGTATTCTCCGATTTAAATTCTATGTTTTAAACTAATTAGAGGGTCAATAGACGCGTTAAGTTTAAGATTACTACGTCCTTAAAAATGTACTCCTTAAGATGAGAGTTAAAAAGGACTTATGAGATTTAAAAAGGACTTTAATATACTGTCAAACTTGTGTTAAGGATTACTTATGTCACTTTAATACCTTAAGGTGACTTTGAAATATCGGCCCTTAGGGACGGTATTTCAAAGTAACCTTAAGGTACAAAATAATGGTAAGTCATCCTGAGTACAAGTTTGACGATATATCAAAATTCCATTAACCTAAGACGAACGTTAAGGCTAACATTTTTTTCTCTAAAAAGGTTAACATTATAGCAGGACACGCAATTCCACTGGCTTCATTTATAAATTTGCTGGGCGTCAATCTGGGAGGAAATATATCTTGGCATAACCACGTTGTGGCAATCGTCAAGATAGCTTCTCAGAAACTTGGTGTACTCTACCGAACCAAAAGTTGTACATACCTCAACAACCTTTGATACTAATCAAAGGCCAGATTCGACCATCACTAGAGTACTGCTCTCCTGTCTGGAGCTCTACACCTGAACATACTCTTCGGCTGCTGGATTCTATCGAAAGAAGGGCCATTCGTCTAATCGGAGACCACGAGCTGGCGAAGAGCCTCGACAGCGTAGAACATCGAATACAGGTTGTGGATGTGACTCTCTTTTACAGATATTTCCATGAAAAGTGCTCGACTGACCTTGCCCTCTCAATTCCCCCCAGAGCGCTAATAAATAGCAGAAATACATGACGCACAATTGCCGCCCATCCATATGTGGTTAAGCTTAGTACTCCTGGATCTTCATTATTTAATAACTCTTTCACTTGGAACGACCTTCCTAACTCCGTTTTTCCCAACCAATATAATCTACAACGGTTCAAAACCAACGCGAATCGCTTTATTCGCACACGCACCACTCCCAGAGTGCCGTAAAGGATTTTTCCTATAGTGCTTGTGATTGATCATAAAAAAAAATTCAAATATCGGGCATTGACCCTTTAACACTTTGAAGGGATATTTCAAGGGTACAGAACGACATAAGAATAGTAAAGTTCTTTTCTCTCATCGTAAAAGAATAGATCTTCAAGGACGTTATAATCTTCCACTTAACGCGTCAATTGATCCTTAAATTAATTTAGAAAATAGTTTTTTAAGGTTTACCATAACGTTAAGGGTACCTTAGCTAAGGTCTAACTTCAGGTAACATTCAAATATCGGCCTTTACTTTAGCTAAAACTAAGTTAAACTTCAGATATGTACTCATCAAATCAGGTAAGTAAGTAAATTTACTGAACAGTCTCTGTATAAACATCTACTATTTATTTAGCTGTTAAACATGCCTGTTATAATAATAAGTTTCTACGAAATATATAAAAGTAATAATAAAGCATGTAATTCTATAACAAATAACATTACTCGTGTTCGGGCGTGTGCGCTTAAATAAACACATTCAATAAAACAATAAACAGGAGAAATTTGATGGATCATTATTCAGACTGATCAAGATGAATGTGTTACCTTTCCTTGAATCAATAATGGTGAATTCTTAAATAGGAAAAAGCGGCACTTGATGGACATTAGTGTATAGTCATTGGAAAATGCTATGAATGCCACATGTGATTTTTTTTTCAAAATGAACAGGGCCGAACGTAAAACCAAACAGCCGTAATTATTGTAATAAATAACAGAAAACTGTAAGCAAAAAATATATCAGACGTTATCAGTGATACAAGATTTCATTGACCTCTCGATCCCCCGAAAATCAAGTTTAGAATCACATCTGGACGTTTGAACGCAAGAAAATAAATTTAAAGGGAGGTAAAGAAACTCATAATCTGCTCCACTTGTTTAATGGAAAATTAAAATTAAAAACCATAGGTACATGTCTCGAAGGCTCAAACCTTCATCTTCAGTGGAAAAAATGAGAACATTAGAAGGCACTCATGACATTGTTTAAACTAAGCAAAGCAGGAAAAAGGAAAGCCCTTTATAAATTATAAAAAATTAAAAAATTAAAGCTTTCTTATGAAAATTTAATTTTAAACTTAATGTAAAATTTGATAATTTTATAAAATTGTAGCATCTTGGCACGAGGTTGCAAGAGGGAACTTGGAACCTCGTGCCAAGATGCTACAATTTTATAAAATGATCAAATTTTACATTAAGTTTAAAATTAAATAATGCATTTAATTTTCATAAGAAAGCGGTAATTTTTTAATTTTTTATAATTTATAAAAGGCTTTCCTTTTTCCTGCTTTGCTTAGTTGTGCCTTCTAATGTTCTCATTTTTTCCACTGAAGATGAAGGTTTGAACCTTCTAAACAGGTATTATTTTTAATTTTAATTTTTCATTAAACTAGTGGAGCAGATTATGAGTTTCTTTACCTCCCTATAACTTCACTCCACTTCGAGATACTTAAAAAAAAGAAATAAATTTATACAAAATACAAATCTAAAATACAAATTTTATTGTATGAAATTAAATTTACTAATATAAAAAACAATTATTAAACCAGACATTACTTAAACAGTTTATTGATGATTAAAACGAAGCCCTACCTTACAAAGAAAGAATTTACGGTATTTCTTGATGACTTCGTCAGTCGAAACTGGAAGCATGGACAGACTATTAAGCCAGGTTCAGAGCAAAAGAGCGGAAATCATTATCACGGACGATCGATTCGCGTAGCTCGTCCCCGAACTACTGTGAATTTTACTCAATGAATGTCCCGGTTTCTCGACTTCCTCCAGAGGCCTCAAACCGCACCTACAGTTTTTTACTGACGTTATATATACCCAGCTTTAAAAAGAGAGGTACCCCGAGAATTCTTGAATTTCCAAAAAGTTCGTATTTGGTAGTCCCTAAAATGTCACCATTTTGTTTTCTAAATGGCTACGACTTGTCATTACTCGATTGTGAGGGCTGTCAGGTATGTACGACGATGCCTTACTGAGAAGCACTTGTCAGTCGGTCTTGTGCTAGCAGTCCAACAGATGCGAGAAGAAGATGAGGGAAAAAAATTAATCTAAGAATTTTTTAATATGGTATGATTATTTTTGAACGTAGGACGAATCCTAACTTTCGGTCTATAACTATACTTGTTTATTGGCACGGGCACGTCCAATGACCTATAACACAATGCAAAATGTTGTATTTGATCGAGGAGGGCTGTTTTTGAATTTAATTTTAATGTCCTTGTATATTTAAGGTTAATTTTCATATGTCAAGTCTCACGATTAATTATGTTTTACAATAAAAATCAATCCTTAGCTAGCATAAAATCTCAGCTAGAGAACTGACCGATGAACTGACCTGGTTTCTATATGAATACCTGAAGCATGGTTTGTTCGGGTTTGTTCCGTAGCTAATTCTTCTAAAACTTCAGATATTTGATTTTTAAAGCTAATAATTAATTTTTTAGGGGTAGTTTGATAATTCTAATGTTACTCCGGCCGCTTGAGACCGAAGGGGGGTTATTTCCACCGAAACAACCCCACACCGCGCTTAAGGGTTGCACTGATGAAATCCCCGGGTACCGTTCGACTAACTATTGCCGAAAAAAATACAAACTTAAAGTATCGTTCCCATTGTCCCTTAAGTCATATTTTTCTGATGCGACCGCGATGACGAAATATAGGAGTGTCTGTCAGCGTTTAATATTGTAATATTTCAACGGGTTTTTAAATAAAATATGATTTTTCTAGTGAATATATCAACAATGAATGCTTGAGGTGTCCAATGCTTTAAAATCCGCCTACACTACGTGAGCAACAGCGTTCTTATAAACATGATATTGCTCTCGCTTGCTCCTGCTCGCTCATTTGGTCTGGACCCGGCTTCTAGTCAACATCAAACATATTATACAATTTTATATTCAATTTAATTTCTGCTGGGAATATTAGGGCTTGGAGATTGTTTGTAACGTCTTAACACAAACAGTTGATGAGTATCATTTGATATATTTTCTTTGATTTTTGGATAACAAAGTTATTATGGTTTCCTTGGACTTAGGCCCGGTACTTTCGCTTTCATATAAATTTTCACTATCTAATAATTAACAATTTGTTGACAAATAAACAAGCATTTGCAATCTGCAAAATAACTCATTTGGGTATTTTCAAGTAATTAACATAATATTATGATCTGGCTTAAATTCTAAAATATATAATATAGGTATATTACTATTTTTTGAATAACTTTTGTTTATGGATAAGTCATTAAATCCCACGGCCCGTTTAACACCGGTTACATTTTCGTCCTCCTTATTGCTTTTCTTTTTATTGTTTATCTCTAATTCTTACAATTCTTGGCAACAAATTATAAAGGAACATTAATTTCTTAATCTTTTCAAAAACCTACTATTGATTTATATTAGTAAAAATTCCATTTTATATAGAATTCTTATATATATATATTTATTTTTATTTGGCAAATAGTTTCCTGCACAATAATTTTAAAATAAATTGTTGTCCATTCAACTATTTTCCAAGTAAATCTTGCTCAAAATATATTGGATAGTTTAATCGATTAAAGTTATAGGTTGTGTGATGTGATAATATATGAATAAATTATCTGGCGAATAACTGTAATTTGTTCGCTATTTGTTGTTATTCGTCGCCATCTTTGGTTCTGGATGCTTTTTCAAATTACAGAATGAAAAGTGGTTTATTCACATTGTTGTAACTATATTAGTGCTTATAAACTTTCATTACCCAACAATAATTTTTGTAAAGGAGTTTTTAATTTGTGGTGATTCGATTCGCTGTTTGGTAGGTTAGTGACTTGTTTTGTTTAAGATGAAAGGACACAAGTGCATGGTGCTTTTTTGCAAAAGTCGTGGACCAATACCAGGTATAAAGTATTTTAGGTATTTACATATATACGAAACTATTTTGTTTATCACATTATCCGATCTTCGGAACCGAATTTCACTAAAAAGCTTGTAAAAAAGAGGAGGGTGTCACTCATACAATATAATATATATGTGGTCACTACCTTGCTAACCTTAAAATTAATGTATTTTTAATTTGTATTAATTCATTCTTAATTTTTGGTTTAGAAAAAAGTGAGATTAAGGAACATATGACGTCGGATGAAAGTTAAAATAATATCGTGTCGATTGTTACAAATATTCGGACGGAATTTGGCACAAAAAGTTTAAACCAATCAGGGAACCATCGGGTCATGATATCATCAGAAATCGTATGCATGGAACGCTGTCTTAAATCGAACTAATCGAAATTTTGATTGCAATATTTTTCCCAACAAACCAATGAAATTTACATTAAAAAAGTTGAAATCCGGTCGACTTGCACTAGAAAATTTCCGATCTGCGCAAACTCAGAACGCCCCCTTCGATGCCCACATAATTGCATTGGTATTAGCAATATACTGTTTATATACGAGTATATGTGGAATAAACCCGGCTAAATTATTTTTGATGAAAACTACTCTGTCATTCGTTCAAAGAATCGTGTGTAATATAATTTCTTCTATTCGATTGGACGCAACCTGTGCGTAATGAACGCATTATTCATGGATAAGGTTAACATTGAATGACGATTATAATCGTAGTACAAGTACTGCACAATACAGTACTAATAATAATAATAATAATAATTATTAGTACTGCTATGATCCAGAGTATATTGTAGTCGAATAAATGTTTCCTTGTCTTCATCGATACCTTAACTACAAATATTTTCCCTCAATGAAAAATAGTAAGTCTTTCCCTCCTAGAATACACATTTATCATATTGTATTGCCATGTTCTTTACACTACTAACTGAATTAGTTACATTGCATTGCACACAGATTAAGTGTTTGCGTAGGGAATTCATTGAATTTAAAAGAGGGTCGGGAATGTACTTTTAGGGTGTTAGGGTTGGCAGATCAAAAACGTGACCTTAAGTGAGTCATTTGCTTTAATAGATTTATTACGAAGAAATATGATATGTATGTTAGTGGCGGACTTGTAGATGCAAAGCTATAATGATTTATTTATAGACTTAAAAATACATGCTTTTAAAATTTGTCACCAACAACATATACAGGGGGTGTCAGTAATGTGTCTGGCTTCGATAGCGCCTAAACTATTCAAGATAGAAAAACAAACCCAATACAAAAGTTAACAGGTTTACTAAGATGCATAACCCAAAAATATTTTACAACCTAAAAAGTTTGACTGAATAAGAAGTACTTTTTTTAAACATCCGGTATATTTTCCCAGAATTTGATTTAGGAGAATAACAACTTTACAGCCGTATTTATTTTTGGAACTGAAATGCAGCGTTGTCAAGTAATTATTATTTTTTTAATTTTAGTAATTTTTAAGAGTTTGATTTAAAAATCATAGCAACCTGTTGATATAACCTGAAAAATACAATTTAGATTGTGACTACCCTAAAGTACGTAATATCGTACGATCTATGATACCATTTTTTAATCTCTTATACAAAGCGTGTGTTAGAACTTGGACAACTCAGCGATTTTAAATATGTTTTAATTTAATTTTTTTTAAATAGGACACCCTATATATTTTTAGATATATGGAATACCTTCCTTTTTTGTTAAATATGTCCTATACCTAAATCTTATAATTTCTGAAATATTTTAAGATTTGTTTAAACTCATGTAAAAAAAAAGTTCTGATTACATAATTTAGTCACCATTGCTTTGGAACAAAAAATTCTTTAACGCTGTTGTCATTCCAAATTGCTCAGATATCCAAGTTCTAACGAACGCTTTGTATAAGAGATTTAAAAAATAGTAGAATTGATATTGCGTAGCCGCCAATATTTGTTCAGGTTAATTAAAATGACTAGAATTTCAGACAAAAAATCAATTACTTGACAACGCTGCATTTCAGTTCAAAAAAATTAAATACGGTTGTAAAGTTCTTGTTCTAAATTAAATCAAATTCTGGAAAATATACCGGGTGTTTCATTTTAACAAAATAATTTTTATTCAGTGCCACTTGTTAGGGAAACCCTGTAGGTTGTAAAATATATTTGGGCTATGCACTGTAGTAGACCCTTTAACTTTTGTATGGAACCTTTTTTTCTATCTTAAATAGTTTAGGCGCTATCGAAGTCAGAAACCTTCCTGACACCCTGTACATATTAATAAAAAAATAAAAAATATAAAGAATTATATAATTTTACAGTAACCTTGTCTATAATAACGATATTTATTATAACGAGAGTGTTTTTTAATATTATAAGGCGATACTTAAAAACTGTACCTATATAATATTTTCAGGAAACTTGGGTAGTGGAGATGGGGGAACACATTTAAACATATTTACCCTTTTTCTCTTTCTATTTTGAGGGTTAACTAGCGAATTTTAAATGGGATGTTGTTTATAAAATTGGAATCTACGTAAGAAAACTACAATTTTATTTATTTGCTCTTTCGCTTACACAAATACCTTTTGAATTGTATGATATTCGATGTTACTGTTACTTTAAATTCATTTTACGATAGCTTATACTTTTGCAAATACAGTGGAACCTCCCTTAGGCGGACACCTGCGGGACCGTCTAAATGTGTCCGCCTAATAGAGGTGTCCGCCCTTGGGAAATTTGTTATTAGGTAATATGTTAATGCAAAATTATTACTATGTGTATGTATGTACAAATAAACATAACAAAAATACACTAGTTTTAGTTAGGATGTAGTACTAAAAAAATCTACGTGTTTGCGTCATATACTTGCAACCTAGAAAATGTAATTCCAAGTCTGATAACAATTCCATCGCTGTAGAGTCACCCGTATTCTTTGCATACTCTTATAATTCCTTTACCATACTAATGGCTTGTTGATAATTGGTGACATTTGTTTCACTACTGCATTCAACTTCTTCATCAGAGTCGTCATATAGTAATGTGGTTGCAGTTTGGACTACATAATCGGTAAGAATGGGGTCACTATCATCTTCTAATAGCACATTGCTATCAATGTTAATTAACTCGCCCAAACCATTGTTATCAAATTACAAACTTCTACAAGATCAATATTCTCTTTCAGACTCAAAACGCGACATTTTTGTGCTATTGTTTACGATTTTAATCTGTCTGCGTCTGCCCAAAGGATAGTCCGCCCAAGAGAGGTTGATTTTTAATGGAATTTCATATACCTAGTTCCGGACTATGAAAAAATGTCTGCTTAATAGAGATGTCCGCTTATTAGAGGTGTCCGTTATGAGAGGTTCCACTGTAGTTCCTGCAAAATGAGTTTAAAAAAGACTTTAAACAATAAAGTTATTCACTCCAGAATAAGGTAGTCGCTTTTTTTGGACCACCGTGTAGTGTAGGGATCGATATTTTTTTACACTTCACCACCAGACTAATCAAAAAATTATAACGTAAGGCAAGATATTGCATGGTATTGTTCTAGAATGTGCTTTAGCCTTAAGAATTATATTTTCTAATATAACGAATAAAATTAAAAAAGAAATTTTTACATTTTCCATTTAACATCCCAAGCAGCAGCAGCAGTATCAGCCGGCTAATACATTTATCTTTTAAAACTCAAAATTTTTTGTTACGAGGACGATGTTAAAAAGTTAAAACCGTGGTCACAAAAGGCTTAAGATTAAAGAACTTATATGTATAAGAGACAGGACCAATGATTTATGGATGGCAGCAATTTGAATGACGACCACTGTCTCAAATTGGCCACACAGATTCTATAATAACTCCGCCATAAAAACAAATAGTATTAAATTGTCGTTCTTTTATTTTTATGGTATACTATGGCCCGAACCAACTGAATTTTCCAGTCTAAATGGAAATTAGTTTTATTTAGGAAATTATACCTACATATAAGAAAACTGAATTGAGATACCTACTGTGATGAAAACAAGTTAGTTATATGTCGCGAAAATATCAAAAATAAATTCAATTTCATAGTATTTGGAAAAATCTAAAATTTTGCATTTCGGTTTCCATTTTTTACCTTACTATTCCTTATTCACCATAAGATGGCATTATCAGATCTTTAATGCGACGTTTTGTCGTTAGGTCACCATCATCAATTTAATTTTTTTAAATACGGGGCTGGATTTTTTTTTGTTCAAATTATGAAAGATGAACTAAATCTACGTTCAGCGGTATACGACACTTGGGTTTCCGACGTTTTGCTCCTTAAACTGACCATCTTCATTAAACTACCCCTAGTACGTTCCTGTAATTTGTATTAATAAAATAAATTATTTGTAGGTACTTATACTAAGTAGAAATTTAATAAAACTATTAGTTTGAAATTAAAAACCAGTAGTAATACTTAATAATAAATAATAGTTAGAGCCAGAAATAGCAACAATAATTCAAAAATCTTCAGTTTCTTCGAAACAAAAATTAATTACAGGAACGTACTGGGGGTATTTTAATAAAGATGGTCAATTTAAGGAACAAAACATCGGAAAATCAGGTAGTGTTGTATACCGCTGAACGTAGAATTCGGTCCTCTTTCATAATTTAAACAAAAAAATCCAGGCCGTTGATGATGGTAACCCAAAGACGAAACGTCGCATTAAAGATCTGACGAAGCAATCTTGTGGAGAATAAAAAGTTGCCTTGAGGGAGTGAAATTTATTTTTGGACATCTATTTGATTAAAGTCACCGAAATACAAAATTTTAGATTTTTCTAAATATTTTGGAATTTATTTTTGTTTTTTTTTGCGGCATATTAATGGGCCAATAATTACGCAACTTTATCTCAATTCAACCGACTTCGTATCTCTTACCGTTCCCCAAAATCCCAATAGCGAAGGACGAATTGGTTACATCCTGTATTTCTTGTAAATAATTCTTATAGAACGGATCATCCTTGCATTCAGGTTTCGATCAAGCGACCATCATAGTGACGAGTATACAGTGGACCAGGAGTTTGAACGTTAAATTGAATCCCTCGACCTTTATTGTGGTACTGGCCTGTGAACATATACAGGTCGACAAGTTTATCTCTAGCTAAGAAAGGAATGCGGACAAAGAAAATTATGGGGTTCACAATGTTGTCACATAATATATTAAATTTTTAATTTAATAATATCTTACCGAGAAAAACCTAAATTTACATTTACGCATTTAAACTAAATTGTAATAGGTATATAAGAAATCAATATACTATTATAGTTTCAATATTATTAAGACCTTCTTTTCAAACTATTTATTTTGATATTTAAATTCAAAATGATATATTTTTTTGATTAAAGTACTTTTAATCTAAAAATATGGCAACGTGGTCCATTGTCAATAGTTACATGTAGCTAGCGTTAACTTGTTTAGTTATATCCCAGACAGTTGATAGCGCATGCGTCTCGTTAGACACCCGATGGGCCATCGGGCTTGTTCGGCGAGGACCTATATTTGATGGATATACCCACCCAGTTGCGTTGTGGTAGAAAGGGCAATAGTTATTGTATTGTGTTAAATTGTATTTTATAAATACGTGTTCATTGTGTCGTATTTTAGGGTGTTATTTTAAAACTTTGAACTTGGTGAATGAATTAGTATTCTCCTGGTAAAAACCTACACAGTCAGATCCATGAAGTGATTGTAAATGTTTATAGGATAGAGGTGAAGAGGAATCACAAATCAATATAGTTGAATTGTCACTTAAGTGAAAACTAGAAAGGGACAATAATACGACCAAAACTGAAAAATAATCATTAATCAGTTAATCATGTAGCTGTTTTTCCCTTGGTGAAAAGTTATATCTCGTAAAAAGTAATGTTTTAAACCTTGATGAAAATAGTTACCTACTTTCAAACATAAAATACAAGGGTGAATTTGAAAATGAAATGATCGTTGGGAATTACAGGGATTGTATTTCTCTGCAGGGAAACCTCTTGAAACGCGTTTAACACCTCTGTTGGGTGGGTTTTGGCCATTTTGAGGGGTTGCGCAACCCCAAGAGAAATTCTTCTGTATGCAAATCATCATGTGTTGTCACAACGTATAAATAAAACATTATGTGAATCCTTGGATTAATTATTGTGTTAAGTCTGTTGCTGAATCTCAGCGCATACAGGAGCAAACACTATTGTTTTCACTTTATATGTTCATTAATTATGTTTGAAAATATTTATAATTGTTTTAACGTGGTCGTTAAATGATTCGTTGATCTAGAATCTAGATGGTATATTTTTCATAATTATGTGGTTCTATTGTTTATTATTAAATAATGACAGACGTTCAGTTATTTGTTTTGAAACCATTTCTCTTAACTAATAAAAGCGTTTATTATTATTATTATTATTACTTCTTTAAACTTCGACAAATTCTTAAAATCACATACAAGAATAAATAGTTCTTTGAAATATTCTAAAGGGATTTATATACCTGTGAGAATGGATATTTTCATTACAGCACCTATTTCAACATAAACCGCATTTTAATTTAAATAAACATACAAAGCTGAAAATTAAGTTTTTTTGTATTCATCTCCATCCCTCTAATATTTGTGCAGTCATCACTGTCATCATTAGTTTTCATATCACAAAAATCATATTACTAAATAAACAGGGTGTCGTTTTTAACCCTCAAAAGATTTACTTTAATTTACATACAATGAAAAATATATTTTGAATTCCTGTCAGAACGATTCTCAGGTATTTACAAATACAGAAGTATTTTATTCTTGGAAAGAGTAAGAAGATAAATTTCGTATTCAGTGATTCCTTAATGTAATCCACAGTAAGGTAATTTTTTGTATTCGAATCAATCTCTGTGCAATATTATCTATTGGAAAAGCGGCTGAAGAGGATAGAACTATTCTATACAGTTCCGAGTTGTTGTTAGTCGGAGGATTTAGCTTCATTTGTATTTATGGACTTATATTTGATTGACTTACTTGACTTTAAAGGCAAATTTTGATAGAAAATATCTGGTTTAGCCCGAATTTTATATTATATCGAAGAAATAGGAATCTGATACTTATAAATTCAATTTTTCGACAACATTTTTTTATACAACACACAACACTAACAAATTTAGAGAAAATATAAATATTTATTTACAAAATATTACAATTACAAGGTTACAATTATATTAAAAGTAATATTTTATTATTATTTATAATAATAATAAATAAAGCAATGAAAAAGATAAGGAGGACCAGTAAAGGGATCTCGGAAACCTTAAGAGATACGAAGCCGGTTAAATGGAGGTAAAGTTGCGCATTTACGTGCCTAATAATATGTCGTTTAGAAAGTTTTAAAATTTCGAGTAGTTCCGGAGATATCCGGAAAAACCCGAAATTCTGAAAAATCATTTTATTTTTTTCCTGGGTTTTTTTGAGATCGAATTCTAAATTAAATTGCACTTTTACATTGCCACTTTTTTAGCTCTATCTAACACCGTTAATTGTTTTGTATTATTTTTTGTTCACTTATTTTTGGTTTATTATTAAATTATTTGTTATTTATTGAACTAGTCCAACATAAGTAAAAATTTAGAGCTTACTTATGAGATATTATTTATAAAATTAGGAGAAATACAGGACCGTATCCCAAAATTTCCTGATGTTGTTCAAAAAACCCTCGAAACGTCATTAAACCACAATGTGTCATACATCGTTACAAGCTCTCAAATTCCAATATCACGAAAATAGGGCCGTATTTAAAGAAGGAAAGTTGATAATGGCCCTTCGAAGACGACTCGTCGGATTACAAAACAATTAACGCTTTTAGATAGAGTGGAAAAAGTGGCAATGTAAAAGTGTAATTTACTCTAGAATTCCATCTCAAAAAACGCAGGAAAAATAAAACGATTTTTCAGAATTTCGAGTTTTCCGGATATCTCCGGAACTACTCGGAATTTTACAACTTTCTAAACGGCATATTAATAGGCACTGAAATGCGCAACTTTACCTCTATTTAACCGACTTCGTATCTCTTACGGTTTCCGAGATCCCTGTACTGGTCCTCCTTATCTTTGACACGGTGTATAACATTTTAGAGTTAAAAGATTTGATTTTTAGTGCAAAAAATGGAATTATAATCAAATCAACTCGGAGTGTGTCTTCTTTCTTGGCAAAGTTGACGTAGAGAGTGCTTTCAACTCTATTTTTAGTTAAGAGTCCCAACACAGACGCAAGGTTAGTCAGCTATATTCTAAACAATTACGAAGGAAAATATCTAAAAAAATAAGAAATTATTGATGAAATCATCCAAGAGATGAATAAATACGTTAAATTAAATTATTTGCTCCCATTGCGATGCTTCTCATTGTGAAGGAAAATGTGGTGGAACAAATTTGGTTAGTGGATAAAAGGACAACTATAATTTATATAAATCAGTTCTTGTTCAGGGATAATAAAATAAATATTAATTTTCTAGAAAGAACCGATAACCACAATATTTTAGGATTTATGACGCAAAAAATTTGATAAAGGTTTTTCTTGGAACAAAAGTAATGAATCTGAAGGTTTATTATTACAAAGCAGCAGAGGAAGGTCTTGGTTTATGAAAGCCTTCCTGAACATTGATTTAAGGAAGTAAATTAAATGGTTATGTACGTGACGATATATTTCTAAAATTTTAGAGAAAAGAATAAACTATTTTAATCTGACATTAAGGGTAGAATAGAATGTTCCTGCTAGCTTATAATAATAATCTTGAAGGTCTTAGAATATGAACAGAATAAATAAATAAACCGGTATTCTTCCCCGTTGCGACTTCTATTTTGTAGAAGTAAGATCTAATAATAATTAAAATTTTAAATTTCATTTACAATACAAATATTTTTGTAAAAAATATATGCAGGTTGATTAACTTTTCTTGACCATTTTCTATATCTATCTGTTATCGTTCTCGAGATAGTAAGTGATTTAAAATACTATTTATGAAAACCATATCCGTCAAAAAGGCTGCTATTTTTGAACTGTGACAGACAGCTGAAATTTGGCTGGCGTCAGGTAATACTCAGAGGCCTTTCACGGTGTTTCCAAAGATTAGTAATAATAGTACAGGATTTTGAAAAATGATAAGAAAATTTATTTTTTAAACGAAACACCATGTATTTATCTGTTTTCCTAAAAGCACTTGAAATGATCTATCTTTCTATGTGTAATGGTTGGTTGTTTATTCCAAAGGCCGGTTACGGCCAGTTCATCAGCTTTTTCATTTCCCAATATCCCGGAGTGACCAGGAACCCACAAGAGTTCCACCTTGTTCCCCCTGGCCGCCTATGTGTAAAGTTGCTATACCTATCTCGAATAGTTTTTGATTTATGAGAAAAATTAATTATTACAAATCAATCAATGAAGAGCAAAAGTCAAAAACTCGAGATAGGTATAGTAATATTACACATAGAAAGATAGAGAATTTTTAGGAACTTCTAGCGCTACAGATGAAATACAGGGTGTTTAATTTAAAAAAGCATACTTTTTATTATTTTTCCAAAACAATCAAATTATTTGTATTTTGAAACACCCTGTACTAATAAGTAAATAATAGCCGTTTTTTAAGAATATGTTTTCCAAAAAAAAAAAAATTAATTATTATCTAGAAAATGATATAGAAAAATTTTAAGAAAATTTAATAAGAAATTAATAGAGATTCTAAAAAAAATAATACACAGGGTTACATATTTAAATTTTCAAAGTTACTAGTACTTTCTAGTAGAAGCGGCAGCACTGCATGGTTAAACATATTTTTAATAGTGAGAACATATCCACTTATATATGGTACTAAATCTTCAAAGTAATCCGTTCACTAGTTATTTATAAACATCTAATAAGTCATCCACCATCAATCACCCTGTATGCTCCATGTAAACAATGACACACTTATAAAACACAATATCCTCAAAAGACAAAAATTTTCACAATTTTAATAGAATTAAAAGAGAAAATAATAATTATTAAAATCTCAAGATTATATATTTTTAGTATCCACTCTTTAGTTTACCAAAAAAATATCTAAATTCATAGTGTACACCTTAGCCTGTTTCTGGGATATTTTAAAAATACTTAAGTGAAGTTTAATAAAATTCAAACTTATTAACTACAGGATTTATTTAAAAAAAAAATAGTTTTAAATTTGAAATTCTGACGCCCGGTATATTCAGTGGCGTAGCCAGCGATAGGGTGCGAGCGCCGATGTTCTTTGGGCCGTCTACATTTTTAAATACCTACACATTTTGTCATATTGTTCATTTGTATTCCACATTCATTAAAAAAATTAATAAATTTAAAAACAACTTTTTTATTTTCAAACCTGGATGTACAGACTATAAATTCTGTTAGTCTCTGGTTTGTTAGATATATATGTAGTAAAGGCGCGCCATGCCAATGGGGCGCGGCGATGGATCCCTTGTGGCCACGCCACTGTGTATATCTATTGTGTGGGTGTAAATTGAAAAATGGCATTATTAAATCATGTTATTTTTACTCACAAAATATATAGGGTTGGGCAAATGTTCCGGAACCGCTTAATTAGAGGACAACGAAAAGTGATATCAGATTCGGGTTTTCGACAATCGATAGGACTGAAATTTTACTATTTGACTGTGTCTATGCTAGTAACGTCTTCAATTGTCAAGTGACAACGTTACATTTTTTTTTAAATGGAACACCCTGTATATTATTAGTTATTCTAAATTCTTAATAAATTTAAAACATTTTTTTCTATATCATACCATATGTCTAAAATCGATTGTTTCGGAAATATTGACAAATAAGTGAAGAAACTAATACATTTTATTTTAAAAGTAATAATTTTTACCTAAACGATAATTTAAAATAAAAATTATTTAACTAAATGTTCAAAATATCAGCTTCCTGACAATCCAGATCTCTATGAAAACTGGAAAAACATATTTTGAAAATGCTGATGACAAATAGATTGAACAGCATGTAAAATTCTGATGTCTATATCCTTCAAAGAGTCTTTAAATGACCGCAAAGGTAGAAATCTAAAGATGTGAAATCTGGAGATCTTGGAGGCCATTTAAGGCCCGCACTCCTTCCTATCCACCTTCCAGGAAACGTTTCTTCCAAATAGTTTCAGATATGTATACAAAAATTCTGTGGCGGTTAGTGAAACCACATGTAATTCCGTAATATATCGTTATATGGATGATATTATATATTACTTAAACTTGGTCCATTCTATTTTTTCGATGTAAATGTAAGTAGGAATTAGCTGCCAAAAAGAAAAATTTTAAATGCTCATCAACATTTGTAAGACATGCTTTCTCAGTTTTTAAAGACGCTTGGACACTGTCAATATTTAGTTAAATAACTTTTATTGTAAATTTTCGTTAATGTAAAAATCGTTACTACAATGTATTGGTTTTCTTCATTTACTTGTCAATATTTCCGAAACGATTGAATTTAGACATATGGTATGTTATAGAAAGAATGTTTTAAATATATTGGTAATTTAGAATAACTAATAATATACAGGGTGTTCCATTTAGAAGAAATAAATTTAACGTTACCCCTTGACAGTTGATAACATTAGTGACATATTTAATGCACAGTCAAGTAGTAAAATGTTGTCCTGTCGATTGTCGAGAACCCGGATCTGATATGACTTTTCGTTTTCCTGTAATAAAGCCGTTCCGGAACATGTGCTCATCCCCATATATGGTTAATGGAGTAATCTTCTTCCTCCTCCGATCAACCTGTATAATATACATATTATGTTATTACTCGGTAGACCATTATTTCTTAGGTTATCGCCTATTGCACAATTTACCACGATACCATGCAAAGCACCGGCCATGCAAACCTATTAAATCAAGTTCACATGCAATCAAATGCATTTGCCCATTACGGTAGTTCGCCCACAAAGACATAAAATTTTTCAACTGATACAACTCTCGACAACGACTTATAAATCGTAAATATGCCACTCGGAATTTTCTCTTGCAATTCGTGCTTCAAACCTACACACTGTGTTCAGTAGAATTTTAAATCTCCTGAGTATTATTGTAAGTTTTATTAAACAGTTCTTCTGGAGAAAATTAACTATTTCAAAAGTCATTAAAAAAAGTCGCTCATTGCTTTTTGTCCAATATAAGATATCACTACATCAATCTATTATTTCGGATTTTTGCGGTCTTATTTAAAACAGAAATATCGTGATTGGTGACCAGCAGGTAAACGAAACATTCGGCATAATACAAAATCATTCGGTATAATACATAGTATAAAGTCTAAGAGGTATGATTCCACGCCGATGGAGGCGTGGCATGTGACGTCAACGGGAGAATGATTTTATGAAGAGCTAAAGAAACTCATAGTCTGCTTCAGTAGTTAAATAAACAATATTTTAATTTCCATACATATTTCGAAGGCATATTATACCCTCATCAGCTTCAGTGGAAAATACTTAAGAAGTAAATGTTAATAAAATAAATCAAACCGTATCCATTCGAATTTTTTGTTTTTATCCCAGGCAAAGAAATTTCTGTCAAACAAACAAAACGAACAAACCCGCTACAGCGACCGAACCAACTCGATGTAAGCCAAGTCATTTCGTCGTTTTGAACGCAAGGTTGTTCCAGGCGTACTTTTGTACCGAATTCTGTACATTTTATAAAGACTGTATTCATCAGAACCCATCGATTTATAAGCGATTTTTAATGGGTTTGTTCGATGTTGTCACGATGCGCATTGATTTATAGTTCTGCTGAATGCATTTTGTTGTCAGTTTTGTTTCTAAATATTTTCATCAAATTTTACATTTTATTCTGTGCGAAATGGATAATTTTATTTTTAATGCTCCTCTTCGTTCGAAATAAGTTTTTTCCGAAAACGGTTAGGATTAGCGACATGAATGAAGAGTACTTAATTTTTAGCCAATAGTTAAAGGTATGTAAAAAACATTGTCCAAAGTTCTCATCATACAGGGCGTAAAAAAAATGGGCCCATGAGTGTTATAGCTAGTCCGTCCCTGCAGCCGTGAGTAATTCACAACAGTTTCTTGGGTAGTAATTTGACGGGTCTTACCTGGTATACGTCATATTAAAATATAATTGAAATATACCAGGTGGTTCAATAATTATGTGTAAAAAACTTGATTCCATTGGTGCTCTTTGGGAGCCCATATCTCCGAAGAGGAGGCCGATACGAAAGAAGTTTATATGAACCTATAGTATTCTTTTCACGTGTTTTCCTCATATCCGGGAGATTTCCCACATATTCCCCGAACACCCTGTATACATTTCTAAGAAATAATACAATTTGGTAAATCTGTAATTTAATAGGACAAAATGTTGCAATTAATGTCGTCAAAGTATGTGGGGCGTTCTTAGCCAGCCAAAACTATGAAGACTATAAGGTTGCCGCTGATCTTTAAAGATATCGGCTCTCTTAATCTCGAAAATCATCCAGTTTCAGCATGGCAACTATCAGTAAAATATGTATAATTGTAAAGTAGTAAAATAAATAATTAAGTACTTTCGACTTACCGTACCGCTTGGGATCACTTTGATCTCAGAGGTCGATGAACGTATTATATCTATGTTACATAGGGTGTCCCGTTTAATAAAAGTGGATTTACTGAAATAATGCAGAAAGGGGATGTTTAATTGTTTTACCGTTTCTGCCATATTAATCAGCGGAAAAAATTCTAGTTTATAATTTAACCAACATCGTAGCTTTAATAATAATGAAGTTAGCAGTAGTGTAGTGTAGTGAAGTAGCTCTCAACAGACGTAGTGGTCGTTTGAATGTAGGGCGGTGTTGTCAGTTTTACACTTTAAACTCTTTACTATAATTTTAACATTTGTCCAATTTGTCATACCTTTCTGAATAGTTTTTCTCGTAATTTGGAAATGTATATTTTTCAACACAACGACTAGTCTGTACTATCCAAAAATATATATAACCATTATATTGCTAATAACATGTGCAATTATGTCCCCGCTATGGGCATCGAAGGGGTAATAGTGAGTTTGCGCAGGTCGGAAATTTCCTTGTGAAAGTAAACATTCGACAGAACCGGATTTCAACTTTTTTAATGTAAATTTCACTGGTTAGTTAGGAAAAATATTGCAATCAAAATTTCGATCAGTTCGAATTAAGACGGCGTTCCATGTATACGATTTCTGACGATATGATGATCCGACGGTGCCCTGATTGGTGTAAACTTTTGGTTCCAAATTCCGTCCGAATATTTGTAACAATCGACACGATGAGCTTTATTTTAACTTTCATCCGACGTCGTATGTTTCTTAACCTCACTTTTTACTTAACCAAAAATTAAGAATGACTATATTGACATTTTGGGAATTATTACCAGCTACAAATGCACCAAATTAAAAATACATTAATTTTAAGGTTAGGTAGTGGCCACATATACATTATATTGTATACAAGTGGTACTCTCTTCTTTTCTTACAAGCTTTTTAGTGAAATTCGGTTCGGAAGATCGGATAATGTGATAAGCAAAATATTTTCTTATATACGACTTTTGCAAAAATTCACCATGCACTTGTGTCCTTTCATCTTAAACAAAACAAGCTAGTAACCTATCAAACAGCGAAACACCACAAATTAAAAACTCCTCAAAAAAATTGTTGTTAGATAAGCACTAATATACTGGCAATATTGTGGATGAACCACTTTTTATTCTTAAATTGGAAAAAGCATCCAGAACCAAAGATGGCAACGAATAACAACAAACAAATAATGTCGGGCCGGCTCTGATGCGATCGATAAAATTTCCACCCTACAGCGCAAACTCAATAGTACCACGCCATCTCCCATAGCGGTGAAATTTTTTGTATTTTGGAACGTTCGTATTGGCAATGTAATGGTTATATATATATGGTACTATCACGTCATACAAATTTAATCACACTATTTGACAATAGAACAGAACAACGTTAGTGCTACAATTGATAAATGTTACACCTTATTTATTAAGTCAGAAATACCTTTAAAATATATAGGAACAGGTGGGATTTCAAATAAAACCGCGTAATAAACGAGTCTGAAGAAGGTTCCAGGGTTGTCAAAGACTAAGGTCGGGAGACGGGTTGTAGTTTGGCATCACCGCTAACCTACGGAATTCCATACACTTGTTAAATGGATCCCCTTCTGCAATAAGGAACCAACTAACAATTTTTGTCAAAATTAGTTAGCTGGTTATTTGGAATCACAAAAAGGTGTTTTATCTATTTATAATTTATACTTAAGATCCGTCTTAAAATACCTTTGGACGCTATTTATGAGGAATATGACCTACTTGAAAATTGGAGAAACCTGTATTCAAGTTTCCCAATAAAGTACTGGGCAGTGCGCGTTATGCAAGACGGAACCAACCAACCAACAGTCGGTTTATGCTTAACAATAAAGTTAATTTGTTAAATACTGATTTATTAAACAATGTGGCAAACCCAGGCGATAATGCATCGTCGGAAAGACTAATTTTATAAAATAAAGTAATTTGTGTCGTTTCTGCTAAAATGTAATTTGGATCCTTTTTGCTAAATGTGTTCTTAAATGTTGTTGATTTAGGTATTTAGTCAATTTTGTTTATTTTAGAGTATTAAAAAAAATTACAAATAGAAAAAAGACGTTTTAGATGAAAATATTACTGGTTAAATATAAAAAAAATAAAAAATAAACCATACAGCATTTCTATAAAAATAGATTACGAGAGCGACATAAACTGGATAAACATTAAAAAAAGGAAAGGGAAGGATACCAACTTTAGGTGTAGTATTTTGTAATAGCTTAGAAGAGTGCCTCAAAGTAAAGCAATACCAACACTTAAACTGAACGATATAAAATCTTACATGGACCTGATTCCCGCTTCGGATCAACATTTTTATACTAACCTTATGGGCGATGAAACCCTACCGGAAAATACTGCTTCAATGGAGATACTGATTGATGGATTTTGAAGACCAAATTTAATAGAAGATTAATAACACATTTGTTGTATTTTTATATCGTGCTTTTCATTGTGTTTCCGTTAAGCGTTTTTCTTTTTCAATAAATTGCATTTTTCAAAGAAAAACAAAGTGATTTTTCTTTAAGAATATACGACAAAAAATATTTTTTTTAGATGAAGAACTACATTCGAATATTTTTGATAGTAAATACCAGTTAAGAAACAACTTACAGCTTTTTATATTCACCACCAATTTTTTTAAAAGATATTTCTTTTAAAATAATAAACCATTTCCATAATACCCTGTATCTACACATTGTGAGAAATTTAACAGATTCCAAAATTTTAAACGAAAAATTACTTTTAAAAAAGCAGCCATTTTATATTACACTAGATATTTAATTAGATAAATAATATGTCAGTCTTCGAGGTTACTTTGGTCCCTCCCCTAAATTATTCTACATTTTGACTGAACTAGTATTCAATTATTCAATACTTGCCAACATATAAAGATACCGACGTCGCGGAAGTGGAGTAATCACCGACCTTAACTTATGGATACTTACAGCTTATAGAGTGCGCCGTAAAAAGTTAACTTTTATGAGTGAAAAAATTGCTTTTGGAGCAGCTGACTGGCACAATAACGCGGCATACTGTGAACCACGATACCGAGGCGTTATGAATATGTGAAAATGATTGCTATTTCTAAAGTATGTGTGTTTAAATAAAAGTACTGGCGGCCAGGGGGAACAAGGTAGAGATCTTGTGGGTCCCTGATCACTCTGGGATATTAAGTAATGAAAAAGCGGATGAACTAGCGAGAGCCGGGTTTGTTCGGAATATCAAAACAGACAACGAAAACAACATTAGATAGATGGTCGAAAAAACAACACCTATCTCGATGGTAAAGGTTACCTGGTCAAATACACGCACGGGCCGTAATTGGAAAACCATCGAAAATACTATCGAATGGGATGCTAATTCTGACACGGCCCCAGTAGAAACAAGTGATGGGTCTGCTAATAGGCCACTGCCACTTACGAAAACACCTTCAACGGAGAGGTATAAACAACGGATCCATTGAATGCAGACTCGGTGGTGAAGAGGATGAAACCGCCTCACACATAATATACCGCTGGGTAGCGCTGTCTCGTACAAGACGAAATATCTTCGGGAATATACAGCGTGGTGACAACCTCCCACATGACATGCTTGGTAGAAGGTTACTGGACCTCATAGAAGGAACACACATCTAACATGATCGGGGTACACAATAAGCCGAAAGGTTGCAGTGATAGAAGTTCGGGCCTCTAAACCGACACCCGCCGTTAACCAACCAACCAACCAACCAAAGTATTTGTGTTTAAAAAATATATTTGATGTGGTGTGCAAATTTTGAAAGCTGCTGAATATTTTACAGTCATTTCTTCTGTAAATCATCAATAGGAAATATAGTTAAAACTTATCTTCTAATTCTAATCTACTTCAGCACTTTATACAACGATTATAGATTTCAGTAACATTCTCAAACTAAACAAATTAACAAGGTATGCAATACATATCAGCAGTAATAACAAAATAAACGTAGTTATACATATCACCATTAACAACTTAACATGTTGTACAAGTTGCCATTACATTATTTGTTTTGTATCATTGCAGCATACAAGAATACTTGACATGTCTCAAGTGTATATTAAATATCATTTGTGAACAGTAAATTGAGGTTTGTTTAAGTTTGCAGATTTTTTACTACTTAACTTTGCTTCTGATGATTGCAAATGAACAGAAAATGCATAATTTAACTTCGCATAATATGGCTGATATATAGCACGATTCGCAACACAGAATAGGTCTGTAGGAATATATACCAAAGATAAAAAAATCAGATGGACTAAATGCCTTTTCTAACAGCAACGAACCTTCCGCGAGTCCGCCACGAGTTTCCCACGAACCTATTTTATCTTTAGTTGTACACAGTGAGCCAAAGAGGTAGAGCATGTCTGACGACGAAGAACAGACCGTAGCTTTATTTGTTATGTGCAGTTGTGCTTTATTACTATCAAGTTTAGTAAATAAGTAACGAAAACCTCGGCAATGGTGGCGAGCCCGAGACGCGATTGGGTCGCGCTTTGGTCTAGTTATTTTTAAACGAACCTACCACCAGCCTGCTGCGAGCAGAAATTTTTTTTCGTAATAAATTTGACTGAAATTTCGTAATAGATTGGTTCTTCGTAATAAATTAGCAATACTTTAATATTTTGCTGAGCATAAAGTAAATGACCTTTTGTTTTTATTTTATATTTTTTTGTCCCCTCCGGGGAGTAAAATACCACCTAAAATTTGTACAATAAAATATGTACCCCCTTTAAAAAAAACATTTTTAAATACCTTCAAAGATATACATTAAATGCCTCAAAATACTCATAAATACCACAGGAAAATTTCAAAAAATTAAATTTTTGGATAAATTCCCAAAAATACGATACAATAAAATACCCCACCGGATACCACACATTAGAAAATAATTTGTAGGTCTCCACTAAATAATAATAAAGAACGTCTTTATTATTTAAGAAAACGAACAAACCCGAACAATTATTGGTTTCAAACTAACATGGCGATATTTATGCTTTCTTTGAACCACTCTATATTCAATAAAAAGTGATCGGTCTCGCTGCAAACAGAACTTTATTACGAACCTGCCACGAACCCGATCCACTAGACGTGCCAAATCCCTCTGAGCCCGAGGTAAAATAAAAATCGACAGAAGATGAATCGCTTCGAGCCTCTAACGAGCCTTCCTCGAGAGGCTCGTGGTAGACGCGTCCGAGGCTCGCAGCCCGTACCAATATGACGAACTAGGGTCGATGTTGGCGCGGATCAGGCGCGTCTCGGGCTCGTCTCGCCATAATTACACACACCTTTAGACAACCGCGCGGTATCCGCATAATTTCCTTAGAACTGCTTAATTTTCTCGTGGACATTGTACGGAAGAAAGCGCAGTAATTTTTCGCTATCATAGGCAATGTTATCTTGCCGGTCGCCATGTATATTCAAGACAGAATGTACATCTGTTTTAAAGAAAAAACGCAAATATAGAAGGCAATAGTTAGCTTTCGCCTATTTGAAGGTACTTTTAGATGCTGTTCATTTAAAAAAATTATATAGAACGTCGATTTCAACCATAAAAAATACAAATGTAAAAATAGCTCCAGGAGTAAATCTTGGTATAATAATAAGGTAAGTCAGAGTGCTGTGAAATATTTTAGTGTTAGATACCAACCGTACAAAATATGCAGGACTTACATCGTGCTGATAATGACAGCATTCTGATATTTACAGAAGCAACCTCTAGTAGTCATTGTAATTCATTTTCTTCAAAATTTAAATAGTGCTCATATGTTTTTCAAAAATGAGTTCTGAAAATTACTATGAAAATTACTTCAAAACAAATTAAAATCGCACATGACATGCCATATGAGTTTTTAAAAATATTTTCACGTATTCAATACGCTCCCGGATTTTTCTCCGTTACTCCCTACGTATCCAGTGTACATGGGACGAAACACACTTTAAACTAAAGTTAATTTTACTATAAAAATAGTAAAACTAACCATAATTCATGGTTCTATATGTGAATGGAATAACTTTCATTAAGAACTGCCATAAAATTATAGCAACATTTTCAGTAATTATCAAAATATGTAGTAATACGTTTATATTTTTGTAAAATTTACTAAAATGTTTTGAAAAATTTACTAACATTTTTTGTTAAATTTACTGAAACATTTTGTATCATTTACTAAAATTTTTTGTAAAATTATCTAAAATTTTGAAAAAATTTCGACACATGGTATTCCCAAGCGGTCACCCATCCCAGTACTAACCGTGCCCAAAAAATATTCTTACAACACTTCATTTAAGCTTGGTCATTTTTATAATAGAAAATACAATAACAGACGTCAGTAAAATATATCATAAATTTTAAAATATTTAACTACTGCATTAATAAATGAATTATTTTCACTTACATTCGTTGTAAAATTTCCAATATATTTTACTTGATTTTACAAAATTTATTAGAAATACAAACTATATTTTTTTATAAATTATGTGTATCTACAACATTATTTTGTAATTAATATCAATATTTTATAGGAAATCGTACAATAAAGTCTTTACTGTAATAACTTTACTAGAGTGTTTGCTCCGTGTACATAAATTTATACTATATCTTAGTAATTATTTAATTTTACTAAATTTCTTAGAAATTCTAACTATAATTTTTTGTAAATTACGTTTACTTACACATTATTACTATATTTTTAAATAATTTTACAATAAAATCTTTATTATTATACCTTTACTAAAGTGTTTGCTCTATGCACATAAATTTGTTCTACAATTTTCAATATATCTTCGTAATTACAGTGAAACCTCTCTTAGGCGAACACCAACGGGACTGTCTAAACATGTGGCCGCGTAATAGAGGTGTCCGCACATGGAAAATTTGTTATTAGGTAATATGTAAATGCAAAATTATTACTGTATATATGTACAAATTCACATTTATTAAACATAACAAAAATACACTAGTTTTAGTTAGGATATAGTGCTAAAAAATCTAATAATGTAGTTTGACGTGTTTGCGTTTTAAACTGGCAATCTAGAAAATGTAATCCAAGTCTGATACCTATTTCATTGGTGTAGAGTTACCTCTATTATTTGTACACTCTTGTAATTGCTTTACCATACTAATGGCTTGTTGATAATTGGTGATATTTGTTTGATTACTGCATTCAACTTCTTTATTAGAGTCGTCAGATATTGATGTGGTTTCAGTTTGGGCTACATAATCGGTAGGAATGGGGTGGGGTCACTATCATCTTCTAATAGCACATTGCTATCAATGTTAATGCACTCGCCCAAATCATTGTTATCAAATTAAAAACTTCCACATCAATTTTCTCTTGCCGGCCCAAAACGTGACAGAGTTTTTGCACCGTATTTATTCGTCTCACAAATACTTTAACATTTTTTTTGTCAGTTTAAAGGAGGGCTTTCGCACTCTTTGTATGAACACAGCCTGTCCGCGTCCGCCCAAAGGAGAGTCCGCCCAAGAGAGGTTGATTTTCATGGAATTTCATATACCTAGTTCCGCACTATGAAAATATGTCCGCTTAATAGAGATAATTTTTTTGTAAATTATGTTTACAACATTATATTGTTACGGATTACTAGATAATAAATATAATTAATACTATATTTTTTAATAATTTTACAAAAAAATCTTTACTATATTAATTTTTCTATACCTAGTCTTTTTCCGTGTATAGCACAGCAAGTAAAGTTTTTATAAATGTATAATTTCATCAGGAACAGAAATTTGTGGAATACAATAAGTACCTACTCAAGGATATAAATAAGCTCGCAATCACCCGATCGACTATTTATTTCCTTCTTATTGTATTTAAATTGAAACCACAGACCGTCATAAAACAACATATAACACTAATAAATTAAGGACTAAAGTGCTTACAATAAAAAGCTCACCTACATATAGTTACATATTTGTTTTATGTCGAACCGCCAATCTTAGCGAATGGCGTGTCTAAAGGATATGTTTAATAAATCATAATTATTTCTGCACAATGTATGAATACATGCACACGTATTTCGCTACGCATATTGGCACATTATCTCAATATTTTATGTTTTCGTCATTTAGGTAGATTGTGGAGATACCATACAGTGAGGTTCCTTAATGCTATTTTTTTTTGTAAAATTTGGCTGTGGTCTATAGGGGAAGGTAAACTACCTTTCGACGTAAGAGTGACAGGTTCTAACGGTCAAAATGGCGGATCGGTGCGTGACAGAGATAAAGAGCCATTGTGAATTAAAACTCCCAATCTTTATTTATTACAGACGTAAAATTGAATGAAAACTATTGAGCGCCCGGGGAGTACCGCAATAAGTTTTGAATTCGACAACGTGTTAGACAATGGCAGAGTTACAATCCTAGTTAAATATTGATTTGTAGCCATTAAATATTCATGAGCTATTAACTCACAGGTGCTATTTTGCTCATTTGATGTGTCAATCAAGTGTCTTAAGTGGTTTTTGTGCGTTCAAGTTGAATTTAATCCTAAAAACAGTTCTTTTCAGAGCTGTTTCATCGTACTGTTGTGTTATCGGTAGGTATTTATGGACAGTTGTTACTAATATAACCTTCTTTTGTAAATAGATAACATGTCGAAAATTTAAGGGCTGGCTAAAGTCCGTTAAATGAATATATACAGGGTGTTCATTTGAAAACTTCCTACCACGGATTTATCGAAAACCACTGATTAAAAGAAAAAACGCCGAGACACGTCAAAAGATTTGCCAAATGGGACAACTTTTTAACCAAAAACGACTTCACCCCCTTTTACCCTCTGGCCCACGGGGTCATCCCCTTAAAAATTTTAAATGACAAGGGGTAGCAAGTAATAGCTTGTTTGAAAGGTCTTTCAAAGTGCTTTATTTTGCGGTTTGATTTTTTAAAATCGGTCGATTCATTTTCGAGAAAATTAGAAAAATCTTTATTTATCTTAATTTGTTCAGATAGAAAAAAGCACACGAAAATATCACTTTTTATGTCAATAAGTGTTCAAAATGTTGCCCGTTATTGCCCAAACAATGATATAGGCGATTTTCAATTCCTGACGGACATTTTCAAAAACATGTTGTGGGAGATCATGGTAACTTTCGGTGATGCGTTGACGAAGTTCATCCAAACTGTTAGGTTGGTGAGTAAACACAATAGTTTTCAAATGGCCCCATAGAAAAAAGTCTAATGGCGTCAAGTCAGGAGATCTGGCAGGCCATTCTATAGGCCCTCTTCGCCCTATCCATTTATCTGGAAACTCGGAAGAACATAGTGAGAAGGAGCGCCGTCTTGCTGGAAATATATTTCAGCCTCATCAAGTATAGGGTTTCCATCGTCTTCGATTTGGTTTTCAATGGTTTCAGTGATAAGCGGATTGATGGTATTTTCCATCATATCTAAATAAATGCCTCCATTTAAATTCCCATTAATAAACAATGGCCCAATCACTTTGTTTCCTAAAATGCCTGCCCATACAGTAATTCTTTGGGGGTACTGAGTATGCCCTTCTACAGAAGCATGAGGATTTTCATTCCTCCAATACCTGCAGTTATGCTTATTAACAAATCTATTTAGATAAAATGTGCATTCATCACTGAAGCAGATATTCTTTACATGAATGATATTATCATTAATCGCTGCAGTCATTTGTTCACAAAACTCAACTCGCCTATCGAAATCATCTTCGGTTAATTCTAATGCAATACCAGTCGCATCAACAATTTTGCGTAATGAAGTATTAGGATTTATGGCAAAATGACCCAAAACTTCAACTTGAGCGGCTTCATCCAAACTTTACGATGATTACGTTTTTTATTTGCAACAGATCAAGTTTGAGTAAATTTAGTAACAAGGTCCAAAACATACCTATGCGAAGTTATCTTTACCGGATGTCTGGCGTTAAATGTAACGGCAGTTTGCCGAGCACATTGATTTTGGGCACCATAAATTAGAAGCATTTCCACTCTTTCCGCTAGTGTGTAAACCATTTTGGAAGTAAAATCTGAATTAATAAATTAATTTTCACTATTCCAAGATTATCACAAAGGTAACTGACAGCAAATTAAATTGTTTCTTTCCCTTAGCAACTATAAAAAACTAAACAGTTCGCCCATGTTATTTGTGTTGATAAAAAGGAGGTGGTAAAATTTTTTCTAATTTGCTCGAAAACGAATCGACCGATTTAAAAAAATTAAACGTCAAAATAAAGCACTTTGAAAGACCTTTCAAACAAGCTATTACTTGCTACCCCTTGTCATTTAAAATTTTTAAGGGGATGACATCGGGGGCCAGAGGGTAAAAGGGGGTGAAGTAGTTTTTGGATTAAAAAGTTGTCCCCTTTGGCAAATCTTCTGACGTTTCTCGGCGTTTTTTCTTTTAATCAGTGGTTTTCGATAAATCCGTGGTGAGAAATTTTCAAATGAACACCCTGTATATACCTATGTAAAATTGCCCTATCGGCTACATTACATAAGCGATGTATATGTAATTTTTACTGTAATCGCTAGATGGCGCTTTCTACAGATTTAATATATTTCATGTTTCTCACGAAAAACTTAAATGTAATGATAAAGATGTTAGTACACCGTTACAGAGAGAGATAGAGGCCAGAGCAATCGGCGAAAACCGCAAGTTTCTATCCTTTTCTAACCGGAGTTGATATCTCCGGTTAGAAAAGGATAGAAACGAACAAACCCGAAAAAACAATTTACATAGTTACTACTTGTTAACCGCCCCGATAATTACATATTTTTTTTTTTTTTTATGATCAAACACAAGCACTATAGGAAAAATCCTTTAGGGCACTCTGGGAGTTGTGCGTGTGCGCAAAAAGCGATTCACGTTGGTCTTGAATCGTTGGAGGTTATATTCGTTGGGAAAAACGACCTCGGGAAGGTCGTTCCACAAGGATGAAGTCCTCCAGATGAAAGAGTTCTTAAATAGTGAAGTTCGAGGAGTACTAAGCTTAACCACATATGGATGGGCGGCAGTGGTTCGTCGTGTATTTCTGCTATTCGTCGCTCTGGGCGAAATTAAGAGGGCAAGGTCAGCCGAGCACCTTCCATGAAAATATCTGTAAAAGAGAGTCAAATCCCCAACCTGTCTTCGATGTTCTAGGCTGTCGAGGTTCTTCGTCAGCTCGTGGTCTCCGATCAGACGAATAGCCCTCCTTTCGATGGAATCCAGTAGCTGAAGAGTATGTTTGGGTGCAGAGCTCCAGACATGAGAGCAGTATTCTAGTGATGGTCGAATCTGGGCTTTGTATAGTGTCAAAAGTTGTTGAGGTGTGTACAACTTTCTGGTTCGGAAGAGTACGCCAAGCTTCTGAGAAGCTAGCTATCTTGGCGATTGCCACAACGTAGTTATGCCAAGACATATTTCCTCCCAGATAAAGTAACTGGTCTTAATATGGGCCCCTATTTTATTTTTTTGAAATTATTTTTTTATTTTTTCCTTCTGATGATAAGTAAAAAGGTTTATGTACGTTGTAAAAACCTAGCAATGAAACCCAAATATTCATTTTTCTCAAAAACGTACAATGTATTTATAAAGAAAAAAATAATAAAATAGTGCACATTTCTGACATTATCCCAGAGGGTTTTGAATATGGACGACCTCAAAAACTGCAATAAAAACGTTTTATAATATTGCGACAAATGAATAAATACTCCATAAAATAAAAAACAATCCTCTCAGCAAAAAAATAAACAGAAGGTAAAACTATCAGCGTGACATAATTGCAATTTATAGAACCTTTGCTAATATGGTATAATACAAATCAAAACATAAATGAAATATTAGTAACTATTTTGTTCAAAATTGTATTCCCAAGGAACTCTACAGATTATCATATAAGGTTTTAATTGCTTCCTAAGGTGTCATTTCAATATAAGCTCCAGAATTCACACATCAATAATATATTATCTACAACTACAATCAAATAACTACGGTATTAATTCATACCGTTCTTTCACAAATCTGTAAATACTTAATCGTACTAACCACCAATCAACTTAGCCCATATAACTTTATTTAATTTTTATGTTAGTCGTATACAGTTTCTAATCTTCAGTGATTTAATACATACAACGAAAAACTAACTTTTAGAAATATTATAGAGGGTGTCCTAATAGGTATGGTCAATAATGAGATATTAAGTATATTGGGCTAAACCATGGTTACAACTTCATATAAAATTTTGTTTTTTGTCTAATTGCCGAGTTGCAGCCCTCTGAAGGAGGGACTCTGGAGATGGTCTTCACTAAATATTTTCGAAACTATCAAAGATAAAAATATGAAATTTGGAACTTTAGGTAGACTTGTATGCTGAGACGATCTGTTCAAGTAGTATTTTTTAGATACATTATGGTAAAGGTATCGTAACTATCGTTACTGTTTCCGATCAAAATTGGAAACTGTTGGCAGCAAAAATGGAAATATTTTCGAAACGTATACATTTTAAATGGGACATTTACATGTGTTTCCAAGTGGTTTGTACTAGCTGTGATTTTCGCTGTTTCGATGCACAATCGAAACTTTTATCGAGAATGTTTCGAAAATATTTCTAAACTGTTCCTTCTGTTTATTCAAAAATGACATTATAAAGGGGCGGGGCTATGTTACACCATGCGCAAAACAATTAGGATACCGTCACTGTTGCAAAATAAAAGAAAAACAATATGAAACAATAATTTCGCCATGATGAATTCGTTATAAGTATATTTCCTATAAGTTATTTTATTTCATATAACTAGTTATTGCACATAAGAACCAAAAAATCATTGTCGCAGTAAATTTTATCGTGCAGTTTAGTAATTTGGCTTTATATTTTTAACGTGATCTCGATTTATTAGCATTTACAGAAAATAATATACTTTGTCAAAAAATTAAAAATTAAAATATTTTCAAAATTTTATTTATTTCTTTTATAAATCGACTTAGCTAGGAACATGGAACTTATCTAACAACTTTTGGCTTCTCAAGGGATACAAGAATTTCATAAAAACTAATGAGTTTAAAATAAAAATTCCAAACAAACTAAAATTACATTGAAAATTCCATAAGAGATTTTTTAAAGCATCGGTACACGTTTATAAGGGATAAATAAGCAATTTCCTGATATTATTTGTATATTAGATGATGTTTTCAGAAATAGATTGAACTAACTGTTTCTTGAATATTTTTAATCACCATCTTGTTTGAGGTTATGTTAATATTGTTTGCATAGGGAGATAAAAATTGTTATTTTTCTGTTAAAAACAGCTTATCGCAGTGTATTTATTAACATAGAGTGTACCCACCCTATAGCTTGGAATATTTTTTTAAATACGACTTTTTTACAGGAAAATAACAATTTAAATCTCGCTAAACAATAAGATAACCTCAAACTTATTTGGATGGTGATTAAAAATCTACCTAAAATACTTACCTCAATCTGTGGTTAAAAATGGATCAAAATAACACCTAAAATATAAATAATATCAAGAAGTTGCTTATTTATCGCTAATAATCGTACACCACAAAAAAGTCTTATGGGAAATTCAATGCAATCTTGTGTCTTACCAAAACGTTAAAATTTTATCTAAAAATGTTTCGAAAAATTTTTATCTTCGCGTGTCATTAAAACACACTATGGTTTGTAAAATATTTCGAAACAAGCAAGAATTGAGTGTTTCTAGTAACAGGATTCGAAAATGTGTCGCAAAAATTTCGTAACACATGTATCTCGATACAACTTTATAATTTTAATCGAAAATGTTTCGAAACGTTTCTCAGCAAAGAATGTGTGTTCAATTTGTATCTAGAAATGCTACTTGTGTACTATCTTAAAAACGTCGGCACTAAAAAAGTATTGTCAAAAGGGGGTTGTAGAATAAAAATAGACTTAACTTATTCGTAATTGAATTTTGTACATATTGATGTTAAGCTAAAGCAATTTAATGCATTTTACGAAAAACCAGGTATTCTTAGCTAGATACAATTTAATTTACCGTTTTCGAGATAAATCGATTTAGAAATGAGGAAGAAAAGAAAATTATATGCGTACAAAGTTAACACCAAAATTTCCAAATTTCATATTTGTAGTTTGTAGTTTGTAGTGTCGAAAATATTTAGTGGAAACTAACTATAGCTCGGTAATTAGGTGACAATAGACAACATTTTATAAGTTCTAACCTTGTTTCGGCTCAATATACTTAATGCCTAATTATTGACCATACACTTTTGGACACCCTGTATAACTACATATCCATAACAATTAAAATACTATAATGATTGAATACATATAAAATTAAATACATTGTGTTGATTACACAGCTAATTGTTTCTTCATCTTTCGAAATTTAAAGCGTGAGAGATTTTCATTGGCATTTTCTTGCCAATCTACTATGTGCCATAAGGAACATAATGCATTAGTATTAGAGATAACAATTATCACTAATGCGAATTTCGGGAAATATGCCTAAATCGTACCTGCCCCTAAATCGTGCCGCATTCCAATTTGGAGGTCGTTATGTCTGGCTGCGTAGGGGAGACCGAGGAGAATTGTGACAGAGTAGAGTTGTGACAAAGACGATTTCTCGGAATCTATGGCCTTTAGCGAGCTGGCAACAGCGCACGATTGTTTGTTTATATGCGCGCTACTTGACGCAGTACGCGCCAATGGCCCACGACAAACGCTTGCGTGATTACGACATCTGCATGAAAAACAACCAAAAAGTACATTTTTTATCAAATTTTTTATTGTATTTAAATGATGATATATTACATTCACGTGGTTATGCTATTTTTTATTATATTGTGTGGGATTGGAGTTTCAAAGCGTGGCATTGTCTTGCTGTGTTTGCATCTTGTTTCGAAATTACGAATTATTATTCTGACCAGATCGCGATTTTTGGCACCTAGGAGAGTTGTGACACGTTGTCACAACTCTCCTATTACAGGTTATTTTCTGGTTAGCTTATGTTACACACTTTTTCCAATGCTTTTCTCTGTTCATTTCTCTCTTTGTTCGTTTGCTTTGGTCAATTCTTACAACCTAAGTTTGATATAATGATGCCATAATTACATATAATAGATTTAATACTGTTTCATTTTTTTGTAGTTCCTACAATTATGCCAAATCATAATTAAAGTAATTTGATGCAAAAAAACGTGTGTTTTGTTTATAATTCACATAAAAATAATTTTATCTATTAAATATAGTCTAGATACACAGCTGTCACACCTTACCTTGGTACCTGTCACAATTTACCTCGATGTTAGGAGAGTTGTGACAAAGGGAGTAGTTTCAGTTTTCGTGGATTTTCTCAGAAACCTTATAACTTTTATTGACTTTGATGACTGTTTTTAAAAGAGTAAGGATTGAGCTATATTGCGGCATACAATTCATAATGATGGTACATATGTTTCTTTATTGAGATACGTTCTTTTAAATAAAAATTGTCACAACCCGCCTCGGTCTCCCCTACCTATTGGTAGCAATACTCACCCGTCGGCCATGGTATAAGTAACTATAGGTATGATTGCACGCCGATGATCACGTGGCTTGGCGAGTAAGTTTTAAATCTCTTATGAAGGTTTACATTGCTGTCATCGTTTTTAACTCTTTTTTGAATGTATTAAAACGTTTTATGCATGTAATGGTATATGAAATGAAAGAATAATATATGACGAGTATTTACGTATATCAATTTCATAGAAATATAACACACAAATACCACTAAAAAAAGAAAAGATATCAGAGAAATTTTTCGCGGCCATTTGAGCCGGCGACAATAGCCGAAGCATGCCGAAAGCTGCTCGCCGACCACTGCTGGTTTTGAAACAGTGTTGCCAAACTTTTACAATTGTAATAGATCCACTAGTATTTTAACATTCTTGTTGTGTGGCTCCCCATATGAAATTTATGTTCAATCTGGAGGGACCACCTCCAGATTGAACATAAATTTCATCTAATAGGAAAGTAACGACCCTTTTTTTCGTACTCTTTTTACTCTGACCCGTTTTTTACTATTCCTATTAGGTTTCGAACCGGCACTCTATTTCTTTCGATAACGGATGTCTGGCAACACTGCTGCATGGTTGCCGTAGTTTTTGGTGGACATTTTGTAAGTTTACCAGAACGTTTTCTTATAGTCTTGTGTTTATTAAAAAAAATATCTGAATTTTCATAAAATGAGGTGCGCTATGTTCGGTTGTGATATGGATAACCAGGCAAAGACATTTAATAGAAATATAAGGTTTTTCCGCTTTCCTAAAGATAAAAACAAACAATTAAAATGGATACAGTTGTGTAAGCGGAAAGATAATTAGGTCGTATTTTAGCTTTAATCTTTGTTGTATGTTCATGAAATAAATATTCCTAAATACCATGATATTATTCTTTCATTTCACATACCACTAAACGTAAAAACTTTTAATTAAAACGGCGTCAGAGTAATAATAGTACGAAAAAAAGGTCGTTACTTTCCTATTAGATGGGGGACCACCTCCAGATTGAACATAAATTTCATATGGGGAGCCCCACAACAAGAATGTTAAATAGTAGTGGATCTATTACAATTGTAAAAGTCTGGCAACACTGTTTCAAAACCAGCAATGGTCGGCAAGCAGCTTTCGGCATGCTTCGGCTATTGTCGCCGGCTCAAATGGCCGCGAAAAATTTCTCTGATATCTTTTCTTTTTTTAGTGGTATTTGTGTGTTATATTTCTATGAAATTGATATACGTAAATACTCGTCATATATTATTCTTTCATTTCATATATCATTACATGCTTAAAACGTTTTAATACATTCAAAAAAGAGTTAAAAACGATGACAGCAATGTAAACTTCCATAAGAGATTTAAAACTTACTCACCATGCGCACGGCACACGAAATTGGGACGGTTAGATATCCTACCTTTAGTTTATTGTATCATGCCCGTCGGCCATGTGATATTCTCAAATTCTGCACGGTTTACGTTCGCTTCGCCGGTAGATTTCCACCAAGTGATTTTATACCGAGATATTGCGGCTTTATCTAGAAGATTATATATTTTTGAAGAGTTGAGTAATTATAATAATAGTTATACCTCTGAAATGCTTTATCATTGTAGGTGTATTTCTCAGACATTATGATATTATAGGTCGAGTTTTCTGATAGTGATACTATTAAAATATTGAATTTAATCTTACGCAGAAAACATACCTACATATATATCCCTATATCGTACTGATACATTTTCATTTTAGTCATCTAATTGGAAACAGGGTTTTTCACACTGCTATTTACGTAGCTAGTTGCAAGATGAATACGTTTTTTTGTTCGGGTTATATTTATTATAAAAATAGTAAAACTAACCATAGTTTATTTTTGTTAATTAATTTAATTTCATTTTAATTAATAAAATCTTTACTATAATAATTTTACAATGTCTTTTTTCCATGTAAAGGAAAGTATGATTCATTACACAGTTTGCAAGTTCTGGATACATGATCTATGTGCTGGAGTTGATAAAGTTGTAGTCGATTATCAATGCGATAATTGTAGCACTTAGGCCAACCAAATTACGAGCAATGCTCCTATTTCGTACCTTTTTTAGTTTTTTTATCCTACATTTTTTTAGTTTTTTTTATGTTTTTATTCATATGTTCTATTAGTTTAAAAATATACTCACCGGCACAAAATTCCGCCACCCTAAAATTTTGGTCAAGTTTGATATTTTATAACTTAATTATTTTTTATGCGATTCTCATGATTTTGTTATCAGTTTGTGGGTCCATTTATTGTGTAGTGTGTTGTTAATTATTTCGTAAAGTAACATTTTTCGATTGAGGTATATCATACAGGAGTTGTTTTTGTCGTAATTTCAAAACACCCTGTAGGAAAATTGATTTGGATAATTTTGTTTACATACTGTCTCTGGTAATCTTTGATGTATTCTAAACAGTTCGTTTTTTGATTCATTCCATTATCTCATTTCTGCTGCGAGCTGCAAAATCTTAAATGAAACGCTGATTTCAAGCCAATTTTTATTAAGAAAAACAAACACTAGGTATATCATAAAGTTAATTAACAAAACAATTTTAATATCGTGTATTGCCTCCTCTCACAGCAATGATAGCTTGCAGTCTTCGTGGCATCGAATGAATAACTTGGGCTAAGATCCGGGCTATATGCGGGCCATTCATCTTGGAAGTGCAACTATCCATCCAGATATTCGCTCACTACATGTGCAACATGAGATCTAGCATTATCATGCATTAATGTAAATTGGTTCCCAATGAAAGGAGCAAATGGAGCAACAACTTCTTGGAGGATTTCCTCAATGTAACGGTAGGCCATGTTCCACAAATACAAGATTGGTGCGTGCTTCGGTAGAAACACCCGCCTAAATCATGAACCGCTATGATATGAGATTCGCTCTGATATGATGCAGTCAGCATATCTTTCATTTCTTCGTATGTATACCCACTCACGATCATCCGGCGACCTTAAACAAACCCTGGATTCATCAGTGAATAGTATGTAAGAATATTGTCACTGTCAAATATTCTGTCACAATAGTCGCGTACTTAGCCAACGTCGATAATTTTTAACCAAAAGCTTGACATACATTTTCTTAAAATAACATCGTTTCATTTAAAATTTTGCAGCTAGCAGCAGAAATAAAATAATGGAATGAATCAAGAAACGAAATGTTTAGAATACATCAAAGATTACAAGAAATAGTATGTAAATAAAATTATCCACCTCAATTTTCCTACAGGGTGTATTGAAATCATGTTGAAAACAACAGTTTGATTAATTCATGTATAATATAGCCTGATCGAAAAATGTTACTAAATGGATCTACAAACTGATAATAAAATCATGAAAATCGCATAAAAAATAAAAAAGTTATAAAATATCAAACTTGACCAAAATTTCAGGGTAACCAATAAAATAAAGTTTTGATTTATATACGTTTTATTGTTATTTTACTATTACTGTCACCTGGGCAACGAACACATCGATGAAACATCGGGGTACGAGTTAGGCGTGTTTACCCTACTAATAATACCGATCAACTAAATTAACGATTTCAAATTTCGTCGTCATTGCATTCTTGTGTAAGTAGAAAAATCACCTTAGCTTTGGGCCTGACCTAAAGAATTTCTGAAGGAATATAATAGATTAACAACTGAATACAATCCTCGCAGAACCTAAAAACATATTTTTTAGTTATTTAATATCAGTTGAAAAACATCACGAACAACTAACTTGTAAAAATAGTAGACAATACAAAAGGCGTTTCACACTATAATATTTTTTGCAGTAATATTATACAGGGTCCTGCAATAGTGCGTCAGGCTTCCATACCTCCTATATGAATGGGCTTGTTACCGATAATATTGTTTCGTAAGTTTATCCATAAATATTGAATGTTAAAGGTTGGGTTTCGGTAAAAAGCGCCTCGCCGATTCGTGACGTCACTCCCCATAAACGCTGGACTGGGTTTCCTATATTGCCGTGTTAAGGCTAGTTGTCCTATCTGCAAAATTTCACTTTTTGAGATGTGTTTATATCTACGTAGTTTTGTAATATAGTAAAGTATTAGTGTATATTTTGAAAAACATTTAAGGAAACACCACTCTTTTAAATGGATTTGGAAAAAATATAATAACAAAATGCATAATTTCTCAAAACTACTTTTAAGCAGTTAGGACACCTAGAGTCAGCTGGGCAGTATAGTAATAAAGGTGTTGATTTTCGTTACTTTCGAGCATTCGTTACTAATCGTTACTCTGATAAAATGTAATCATTTATAACTTTCGGTACTGTTGATAAATGCTTTTATGATGCTATTTGACACTGTCAAGTTATTCAATCCTCCAAAGTTCTGCTAATTAAAGGGTATAATCGCAAATGTTTTCTTATTTCAGTTACTTTGATTACTGTATGCACTATAACTTCATTCATCTATATATAACCTAATTTTTGACTTCTCAATTAAAAGTAATTCTTTATGAAAAATTTTGCTTGTAAAAAAATTAAGTTGTATTATTTTTTGTATACAGGAAGGTAAAAACCTTTAAAAATGTTCATTTTTACCTAAGAGTAAACTACCTTAATTTTTCGTTTTCAAAAAAAAAACAAAAAAATGCCGCGAGCGGTAAACCGATTCGAACTCGGTGGATTTTAGTGGTGTAAGTTGCCATCTGGCGCCATGCAAAAATTAGGGAAGAATACAAAATGTATCATCCCTCATTCCTACCCCATTGACGCCGGTACGCACTTTATTTTTTGCTTCCTTGTGTGTAATTTAAATATTACTTAATTAAAATAACATTATATTTAAACATTTTGTATTCAACGTGAAAGCCCCCAACTTCTACACACTTTTCTAGTCTTCTCCTAAACTCACTATAAGCAGATTAAACTAAAATTAAACTAAATTTTCATTAAATCTTGAATGATGACGGACATTTCCTAATGACATTTTCTTAAAAATCAAAAATTGAGATAGTTTACTATGAAAAAACACATGGTAACATGGTACGCTTATATACAGTTTGCAGGGCAATATACAGGGCATTTCTGGAATTTTTAGGGAACTCCGGAACCACACAATATTTATTAGACACTTTCTTCTCTCATTTTAAACCTGCAAGACTATAATTTAACAATCAAATGAGGTTTGCATAGAGAAACACATAAACCCGAGACCGCCTTCGAACAAGCATGTAGGAAGTGACGTCACGCGAAGCTCCGCCGTTTTCGCGCGGTCCAATTTTGCCAATCATAAAACAGTTCCTGAGCGCAACTGCTTCCTCAGCGTCAGGAGAACGAATATTCACTTTTGGATTTGTACACTCACATATTAGGAACAGAATGGGTATAGAAAGAGGAGGAAAACTAGTATTTTGTTTAAACTATATAACGAAAATGCAGAAAAATAAAATTTATATTCTGTACGTTCTAATTTCATCTTTAAGAATATTTTTATATTATGTTATTATGTTGCTCTGGATAAAAAAATTAGAAATAATCAAAAAGTTTCATTAAAAAAAATCAAGTGATTTCAATGATGATTTTAATCGTGATATAAATCACTTGATATAAATCAGCGCAACCCTGGACACTGCCCATCTACATGGCTGGTTTGGACTTGCAGGACCTTAAGTTTGACCGATATGAATCATTTAGACTTTTCTTTATCACCTCAAGTATCTTGTCTATGAAAATAGTATAGAAATATTAAAAAAATTTAAATTATTCAAAATTGGAATGCCAAGCGAAATACTAGAGGAATTTTTGAACTTATTAGACAACCAATGGTGAGACCATTGGGATCGTGTATTTTATCAGAAGATTTACAACATAATATGATTTAATTCCCAAATTGATTATTCGTATGATTGGTTTGTACGGGCGCGTTCACTTTGAATGAATGTTTATAACTACGACTATAAAATTTAGGAAGAAACTAGTAGCGGTGGACTTAATAAATAAATATCTCTGGATTATATTATTTTATTAACACTAATTATTTAAAAATTTATTAATTTTTTATATACATATCTGAAAAACAGTTATTTGAAGTTACGGCGTGCACTAGTATTGGGAAAAACCGATGATTTTAATAGTCGGGTACTTGATACTTAAGCGATTTTAATAATCGAGTGAATTGCTCCAGCGATTAATCAGTTGAAATTTTTATGACTAAGAAGAATGTGTTGATAAAACACCAGGTGTTGCTTTTATAAGTTTTAGAAGTTTAGTCTAGAGTTTTTATTAAGGACGAATAGTCGATTCTGATTTTTTTTTGAATTACATCCATTAATTTTTTAAGAATTTACAATTGCCGTTGGCTAGCCCGTCAAAACAAAACTCGTATCGCGATGAATCCACTAAGGTATTTAGCATACATTTTATATGCACCTTCTCGTTTATGTGCCTTTAAGAAATACGTATGTCGTGTCAGCCTTCTGAGCATGAAACTCGAACTCGAACGTCGCCAATCGGCACAGATCGGGTATCGATTGAAACGTAATGAGTAACAGGCGATAATTTTCGCTTGAATGTATATCGAGCGATGTCGGTTATTTCAATAATCGAATACTCAATACTATAGTGTGTACTATATAAATAACTAGGTCATAGTCTAGGTCGATGACCATGACAAGCAGAGGCTGGAATAATGCAGTATGCCACAAGTTATTGTTTGTGATTTTATTTCATTCCTTTATAGACGAAACAAAAACTTATCTATGCCCGAGCGGTTTTTTTTTAATGAGATGGAAAAGAAGACAAATACACCACCGATCCTCTCGGACTGGAGAACAACTGCAAGCAATCTTGGGAAAATACCCAAATAAAAATTAGAAAAACTTAGAAATTTTCTTTTAAATTGTATTCACCGTATAGTGGCTTATAATATAAATATACACCACATTTGACGAGAAGTAGAAACTTATTTCAACTATATATTTTATTAATTCATATATTTATATATAGCTATATATTTTATTAAGCTAGATTTAAGCTATATATAAGTGGTGATTTATTTTTCAATAAATTTAGCAATCACAAAAATGATATCGACTTTTTTAAAAAGTGCGGCATATCTTCCATTTAATTTAATTTAACCGACTTCGTATCTCTTACCGTTTCCGAAATCCCAATGTGGACGAATTTGTTACGCCCTGTATACAGTAGGCGCTCGGTTATGTGAATATTTCATTATGTAAACTGTGCATTACAATCAGCAGCAAAACATCTGCACTCACGGAGTTCTAAAGAGTGAACAACGAATAACTCGATTAACTGAATAGGAGCCAGTATTTCATCGAACGTTGGCAAAGAAATCGGGTATTCCCCGAAATTGTTTAGAAACGTCTCATATACAACAACGTTCTACGTTTCGTGCAATTTATTGAGCGGCAACAGTTGCGAACAAACCCGAAAAGTTTTAGCTTTATATGATAAAAGTGCCTTTCTAAAAATTTTGCTAAGGAGAGACAGTGTTTCACATATGTTTGAAAGGAAGATCATGCCGATAATTAATGAAACAGACGAGGAAAATAAAGAGGAAATAGAAGTAACGTCATCTGAGGTTGTCCACGCATTTAATTAGGATATCCTCCTGAGCGAGAAGAACGTTTTTGATATTGATGACTTTCTCGTACTGCAGACAAATGTCGCTGCAATAAAAGTCCAAAAACAAATCAGAGATTTGTTTTCAATAAAGTGTGATAATTTAAAAATACAAATAAATGCATGTTCCAATTATATGAACAATTCGATTACTAAGGAATACTCACGGCATCTTCCAAATCTTGTCCGTATAGACATAGGAAGGAGGAAATATGGAATAATATCAATACTGATAACACTCTGTCATATATGTGGAAGTAAGGCTGAAAAAGAAAATCTGTATTATTTTATTAATAAAATATTCTAAATAATTAACAATATATAAATTTGATAAAATATTATTGTCAAATATTCGGTCATCTTATGTAACATCCAACGTTGAACTGAGTTTTACATGTTTGAATTATACCGAATTAAAAAAAAAGTACAAGAATTAATGTTACTTAGAATAAAAAAATATACTATACAGATTGTACCATTTAATATAAGCAAGTTGTCACCGACTTCCGGTATAACCGGAAGTGTCACAATATTGAAAATATTTTAGGCCGGTTGTCCCATAAATATTAGTATACTGTCCAATTTTCAAAATTTTCTTATTTACAGTTTTTCATATATAGGTCGAGGCGAGGCGGCTTCCGGTGAGACACCGTATATAAAGCTGGATTTATAAACTTGACGTTACGATTAGCGACTCCGTTTGACGGTTCCGTTACAGCTTAAACATATTGAAATGCATTAGACCATTTATATTTGACGTTGACGGTGCCGTTTGACGGCCAACATAATCCAATTCTATCTTTTTCCGGTGGATGGTCGTAGCAACGTTCGTAGCAAGTTTGCACAGCCAATCAAAATCGTGTTGTTGTTGCCTGTCACGTCATATTTAGTAAATATTATTTTACTTCATATCATCTTATTAACCATTTTAAAGTATACTGTTGATAAGTGTTGATAGTATCATTCAGATCAAATAAATACCAAAATTAATATAATCACATAAAAATATAGAAAAGCCGAGAGAAAGAAATTGTCGCCAACGTCAAGTTTATAAATCCAGCTTTTTACGGCCAACGTACAACGGCACTGTCAAACTGCACCATCAATCGGGTTCGTTCCCATACAGATCCCCTTTTTTAACAGTTGCTAATTATTTTATTTTCTCTCAATATCATTTGCAGATATTGAGCAGTTGCCAGGAAGGTTAATCCAATCATGTAGTAATATTTCTCCAGAAATGCTAGCTAACTCTTATCAAAAATTGTTTTTCTCGAACCGTAAGAAAATATTGACATTTTTCTATTTTCAGGTGTAAAAGCTAACAATTCACTTATTTCTAAACAACACTTTTAATCCTGGGCTTAAATGTTCTACTTTCAATCCTAGGATTAAAAGTAATTGCATTTGAAGATAAAGACGTTGCTTCTTTCGAACATAGTAAAACAAACAATCATTATATTTACCATACCAACAATCACCATATATCCATGACTGCCATGGCTGTGATAATAATCAAATTTAGTTCCAAGTTATTGACGATTTTTGAATAACTAAATGTGTTTTGTTTTGGTTGGAGAAAAAATAGTATACATAATGCATCGTTGAGTTGAACATAGGAACTCAAGTGTAATTTTTGAGGTGGCTGAATAGTGGCTTCCCTATACATTTTATAGGAAAATTGCATTATAACTTCTTGAAGAGGCCGACACGGTAAACCCGTGTGCCTAGTTTGAATACATTTTGGTGAGCCAATCTTAAGCTATTTAATTAAACGTAACAAAATCCCGACAGTCACAGTTCTGATAATACAGCAAATACTAGCAAATTAAATTTTGACATTGAGAGAACGAAAATTAATGTTAGTGACAATATTTTCATTATTCGCTATGTTCAGCTTTACGTCGATTTTTTGCAATAGCGTCCTAGAAATTATTTGCTGGTGTTCGCTGTATTACCTGAACTTTGAGAATTTCATGGTTTTGCAATCACGTTGAATTGAACAGCTTAGGATTGGCTCATCAAAATGTATTCAAACTCCACACGGGGGTTTGGCATGTCGGCCTCTGTAATTTTATAATGCAGTTTTTCTATAAAACGTACAGGGGAGCCAATATTCAGGCACCTCAAAAATTACATCCGATTTCGGATTTCGTAAGCTGAATTCAACGATGTAAAGATTGTTTCAAGAAAAATGGATATAACTTAATGACTGCTGTAAAAGTACCTGGGTAATCCCATTATTTATGACCGTTTATTATTATTATGTGGAAAGGACCGGATTGTAATAATTATAATTAAATATAGGCACATCAGGTAGGTTAGGTTGCTTAATTTATATTTAAATATCTTTTTGTGGTAAAATTTGAGGAATGGTTCAAGAATTGTCTTTTACCAAACATTCCTCAGAATAGCGTGATAGTAATGGACAATGCGAGCTATCACAGTCGCCATTTACATAAAGCTCCAAGCTCAAATAATACAAAATTGGAGATTCAGAACTACATGGCGGCGAATGATATATATTTTGAAGAAAGTTATAAAAAAAGTGATCTTTTAGAAGTTTTAAAGACATTTTGTATAAAAAAAGTATATGTTTGTGACACATTGGCAGAAGAAATTGGACATACAGTGCTACGGCTCCCACCTATTATTGCATTTTTAACCCCATAGAGCATATGTGGCATCAGTTAAAATCACTGGTTAGGTCTGAAAATATTTCTCCGACTTCTAGTGTTGTAGAATTAATACGAAAATGCTTTAATGATATTCCCCCAGGTAGTTGGAAAAATTCAGTCCGTCACGTAATAACTGTAGAAAATTCGTATATTAGTCTGGATCGTATAATTAATCCAATTATAATTAATTTTGATGAGGATAGCGATAGCGAAACAGAACTATCTATAGAATGACATTATAAATGTAAATAAATATGACTAGTAATATTTAAAAAAAAATGATATTTCATTTGATTACATTAATATAATCATATCATTATTTGTTTTCCTTAGTCCGTCCCTTCATACTTCACTTGTTTATTGCCAAGCTCTTGTCTACACAATGGGACCGACCCAGGAAATCATTAAGTCGTATCCAATTTTCGTGAAACGTACTGTACCACCCAATATATCATACGGAAAATGCTCGTAAAAATATGATGCACTTTTAATGTAGACGAGTGAGAAGGACGCAAAAATAGTCTCGTAAAACTTACCTTAAGAATTATATAGACGGCCATCAACATTGCATTACAGAAATGGGCGAAATTTATTAATGTAACTGATTCGTGATAAGAGGAGGTAAATCTGAAAAATACATCAAACTTTTTAATACTCTTGTGATCTTCCTCATGTATTCGATTTTGAATAGATACAATTTATCTACGACGTAAGACTGACTATTATATTATTTTCCTTTGCAGTGGTCTCTACCCTTTTATTCTGACGGTACATTATATAATTAATACTAAAGATGAAAATTAAAACTTTATTCTACACTGAAGAATATACGAAACGACTCACTACAATTTTAAGTTTTGTGACATCACATCTTCTGATCCGCTTAATGGATTTTGATAAACTTTTCACTGTGGCGTAACCCCCCTATTTAGCTATAAACTGCCGTAGCGACATTCTATTTTCCGTTCGTTTAATTTAATATAAGTACGGGCTAAAATAAAAAGTGACATTTTTTACTAAAATTTAAAGTGCGACTGGGAGGTTTTCAGGTATATCTAACTACTCACATGCTCACAAGAGTAAAGGTTAGTCTTTTCTCTACATTTTTTTGTCTTTTTATCTTTAACAGTTTTAAACTTAGATCGCCTTTTCCAGAACATTACATTTTATGTATACCTACCTACTCATACGTTGGTATATATGATCAAGTACGGTACTTGATACGCTTGTACCGTAAGTTTCGAAATAGTATATGATTTTTACCACTCTTGTTATGGAATATACTATTAAACCCTTTTAGTACAGTCAGGGGACACTCAAAACGTACCGCAAGGCATTACAGGCTGGGAAATAACTTTACGACAAAATCCAAAAACACGTCAAGTTTGTTTCACAGCTCAAAAGCATAGCAAAATCTTCAACTACCGAAATGGGGGTGTCATCCCTCAAATTCTGTTAAACGGGAAGGGGGGGTCAAATAATACTTTAAATTATTATTAGTAAAATTAAATCGATTTTTGAATTTTTCGTCAAACGTTTTATCGATATTCAAAGTTCATATTATCTAAACTGATTAAGTTCCATAGTTTGGTTGTCTTCTCAGAACTTAATCGGCGCATAAGACTAACCTGGGTGGCCTTCGGGAAATTGAAAAATATGTTCAAATCAGACCTTAAGCGCATCTCTTAGAGATAGAGTACCAAAATGCGAAATACGACAAAGGACAATAGTAGAACATGCGATCGAGAGAATAACAACTCTTAAATGGAATTGGGCAGGACATTTTGCCAGATTGACGGACAATAGATGGACAAGGCGAATATTGGAGTGGAGACCGAGACAAGAAGCCTATCGAAATAGGGGCCGCCCTCCAACACGATGGGCCGATGACCTGAAGTGTTGTCAGGGAAACTGGATGTAGGCAGCGCCGGATCAGAATACGTGGAGAAAATTAAGGGAGACCTACATCCAGCAGTGGATACAAGAATGGGTTGATGGATGATGATGATGATCTAATCGGGTGGATCGATTTTCAAAAATTAAGCAGCGATGTACAGGAAATTAAAAACACTTTCAAATGAGGTATTACTTGACCCTATTCCCATGTGAAAAAATTTCGAGGATGACGGCCCACTTAGAAAGCTGAAGATTTTGCTATGCTTCCTGCGTTTTAAGTTGTCCCCCTGACAAACAAACTTGACGTGTTTTTGAATTTTGTCGAAAAGTTCTTTCCCAGCCTGTAATGCCATGCGATACGTTTTCGATGGACTACCCTCTATAATGAAATTAGGTACAATAATAAGTAGATTATAAAATAAAACTAAGGTAAATTGAAGTATAGCAATGAAATGCTGTTTTGTACAAGACTATGTAAAAAAATTATTATTTTTATATATAGGTATAGGTATAAAAATATAAATTTATATAGGTATAATATAAATTAATAGGTAATAACTATCCAAAGGCATATATTAATAATAATTGTCGATATTTCAATCAAAGGGTGCAAGAATGTTAGAATAGTTTCATCGAAGAGGAAACGATTGTAAATACCTGTTTGAATGAGAAATAACATAATTTTGACAATAATTTTATAATTATACATGCTGGAAGCCAAGGTGCCAAATTGTATTTGCTAGAATTAACGAAATGGAACTTATTTCTTAATAAACAACTATAGTTTAATAATTTTTATTATTTTTTCATTTAGTTATTGTAGTATCCTGTGCTTTTATTTGATATGTTATAAATACGTTAACATTATTTTATAACCTACCAGATAGTGTCATTTGATGAAATGAAACATGTCATTTTCTCTGATACAGTGGAAATTTACTGACAAACTTTTTTTTTTTTCTAACCCATAACAATAATTATCTATTTTTAAATATGGACTGACTATTTTTTAGTACTTGCTTAAGATTTAGAACAGAAAAATAAACACAAAATAGTTTATTTATACATTTAATTTAAAATAATAAAAAAACTGGTACATATTTCAATAGTGATTTAGCTACTTTGAGTATTGAACACAGTTTTACATAAATGATAATATAATTGGAAATGGATATTCGTTGCGTTATCGAAGTGTATGAATAAAAGTTGATAAGCTGGTAATCAGGATCAAAGTATTGTCGGTTCTTACCTATTCTTTCGTAATTTGGATGATTTTCTTCAGTATTTTTTGCCATGACATATTCAGAACTGTTAACTGACTCGTAAAGCTGTAATAAAAACACTACTAAAACAATGCCTTTCAAACAAACTAAGTTTTATTAAATTAGTCCTAGAACAAACAAATAAAACTTTCCAAGGAAAAAACATCACTTAAGCCGTAATGTTGGTAAATAAATGTTCCTAAAATTATTGTACGTAGATTCGAACAAAAAAATAAACAAGATATTTCTAATATTGATTGAATATTGATTTCGCAGTTGGTTCTTTATGAAACATTTTTAAATATCTATAATTAAGACATTTGTTGCTTTTTCATGTGTCAAGCATGGGCCGCGGGAGGCGTATAGGCATTGTCTCTTATAGCAAGACGCATCCGTAGGAGAATGTATTGCCGAATTACAGAAGGCAATATCCCACGATTTAGACTTATTATGCTGGACATTCTCCCCGGTGTTAGGACAACACAAACGATTATTCAAGTGTCTAAATGGAGAAGCCACAGTGTGAGGGATAATATCTCCAAATGCAATCCGCGAGTTAATTTCGGTCATTACCCCTATTATTAATCTGTAATCACTTATTCGGTTTAATAGTATATTGAAATGCACGTGTTTCATTTCTTCAATTTATTATTTCAATCGAAAAAACAATATGTTACCGCTGGGAATCAAACTCAGAATCTTCCGTATGTATATATATATTTATATTACTTTATCCAATTTCTATGTTAATCGTATATAAAATTTCTAATTTTTAGCGATTTAAAAACATTGCACTCTAAAAAATGGTCTAGTTTAGGGTACCAAGATCACAGTCTCAATAACAAGAAAATTTAGTGAAAATGGCGATAAGAGGAAATTTAGTATCGAAGGCCAAATTTTATTGATACGATTATTCTACTTGCAGTCACTAATAACTCTTTTTCAGTCAACCAAGTACTTCTAGTACCGGAAGGATAAATATTCTTACGGTAACCAATATAGTTAGTTATTAGGAGCAACATAATATTGTTTCAATAATTGTGCTTGTTAATTATTACCTATTTCACTGTTAAAAGAGCAAAGAAATATTAAATACCAATGTATGGAAAAATTATTATTTTTCAAGACCACCCGATGATATACAATAAGGGCGTATTTAGTCTACACGGTAGCACTTTAAAATACTAATTCAGATTGAATGGCACTGCCAAGAAACGGAAGCCTTTTCTATTGATAGGATCTAACCACCTGCAGACTGGTATCGAACTCTGTTCTCGTCAGTACAGGATAGGTGCACATACATCTTCGGACGTTCTTACCAAATGGGAAACGTTTTAATTATTAACTCTACGAAAAAAGTGCCTCTTCCTAAAAAGTCCTGCTTGGCGACAAAATAAATTTGCACAAGAATATTTGTATGTTGGACATACAAGAGAGAGAAGCTTCAAAAAGTACCGGGTTTAAAATTTATAAAAGACGTCGGCTATATTTACAAAACTAAAAACTTGCAGAGTGCATGTTTAAAGGCTAACAAACTATAACAATTACACAATAAAAACTCTACTTAAGAGAAGTACTTATATGACGGATAAAAATTAGTTCACTAATTTCTATGAGGTGGCCAATTTCTAATTTCCCAATAACAAATAAAACTAAATGACTCCAAAAATAATCTAGGCCTCCACATGGCCCCCGTCTTTTTGCAAACAAATGAAAGCCTACTTATCCAGAAATACTTATTATCAAATCTTTACGACTATTAGTTTTGTAAATATAGCCGACGTCTTTTATAAATTTTAAACCCGGTACTTTTTGAAGCCAACCTGTATGTCTAACATACAAATATTCTTGTGCAAATTTATTTTCTCACCAAGCAGGACTTTTAGGAAAAAGTTTCCCATTTGGTAAGAACTTCCGAAGACACGCTGTAGTACCCATCATTAGAGAAGACTCTCTTCACGCCGTATTATCAACGGTAGTCGAGAAAATACAGCGCGCAGCGCCATCTCCTAGCAGCAAATGGCGGCTGTTGGTGTGACGTCAGGTCTCACATCGTACCTACTTACCTATTACTACTACCTCTATCTGGCCAATAGCAATAACGAGATAAAATAGTATAGGGAGCTAGGTAATCAAAAAGTGTTGGTTTCAATATGATAATGTAGTTATGTTAACTAAGAAGTAGTTCAAAATAAGAATTAGTTCTGTTAACTAGATCATCTTATTCATCGTAATTCAGTTAAAAAACGAAAATTTGTTTTGCTAACTAGAAATTACTTTTGCATAAGCTAAAACTTTAATAGCAAGATAAAATTAGTCTTAGATACCAATGCTTTTTAGAGTGTGTTCATTAATATCTAATACACACAATGAAAAACTAAAAATATTACATAAACTACATCTTTAACAATTTAAAATACTAAAATGATTGAATACATATAAAATAAAATTGATTCTATTGTTCCATTGTTCTTCAGCTGAGAGATTTACAACATTTTCTTGGATAACTGATATCTGCCAAACGCACTAGTATTATAAATACCTATTATTAGTATTATAAATACCTATTATTACTATTGCGAATTTATTAATCATGCCATTCAATGGGAACGATTTCAAATTCGACGCTTTAATCATCATTGTAATCCTCCAGGGAGGAAAGTTACTTTAGCTTTAGTCCTGACCAAAAGAATTTCTTGCGGAATATAATATATTAACAACTGAATACAATCCTCGCAGAATCTAAAAATAATTTTTTTTAGTTATTTAATATCATTACAAAAATTAGTTGTTCAGTAATTATTTAAGATTTTACAAATTTAACCCCATAACCCCTTCTTAAACCCTTTCGATCCCTGTGTACCTATAGTGCACAGAAAATTCACATTTGCTAAACACAAACCGTAAGTTGCTTTTGACCGTTGCATCACATTATACACGACCGTAACATTCCATTATACTCACTATGTGTTGTAAGCTTTGGAGAGTCGCTGTCAGGTTGATTCGATTTATAATTATTTCTCCAAGGCTTCTGATACTGTGAATCATGCGCAATTTCACCGATGCGACTATGGCGCATTCTCACCAATGACAAGAATTGTAGCCAGTGGGAATAAATTGGATGTGGATTTCTTCTCGCACTCCCTTGCGTTCTTCAAGAGACCCGTGGGGGGAATAAACATGTAGATATAATGTTTTATACATATACATTATGTATTTGGATACATACATATATATATATATATAAAAGATATATCTTTGTTCGGGTTTGTCCGGTCAAATGTTTAACCTTCAAAATTCCTCTTCTACCTCTAACTGTGCAAATTAAATAACGTTTCCTCGGAAACGATTAGGATTAGCGACATGAATGAAGAGTACTTAATTTTTTGCCAATAGTTAAAGGTATGTAAATACCGTTGTCTAAAGTTCTTATCATACACGACGTTAAACAAGGGGCCATGAATGTCACAGCTATTCCGTCCATCAGCTGTGAGTAATTCACAACATTTTCTTCTATAGTAGTTTGAATGATCTTCCTGGTATACATCATATTAAAAAATATATATATATATACTCGGCGGTTCCATAATTAGGTGTAAAAAACTTGATTTGAGCTCTTTGGGAGCCCATTTGTCCGTAGACGAGGCCTATACGAAAAAAGTTTATGTGAACTTGTAGTACTCTTTTCACTTCTTCTTATATCCGGGAAATTTTCCACATTTATTATATTTTAAAGAAAATTTTACAGATTTTATGTTCTTGATTAATGTCTTTTTAATCCCAGCATTGTTATGTGGTGTATACTTTTATGTTTTGGATATTGTACCTGTTTGATTTCGAGATGTTAGATACTGTACAATTTAACGAAAAAACGAAAAACGAAGCGTCGGCAAATAAATAATTTGTTTTGTCACGAATCCGCCAATTTAATCCAGCAATAAATGTTGTGATGTGATTTCGAATTTTTATGATATGACTATTGATTGTGATGCAAAACATAAATTTTTGGCCGTCATTTCAAATTGTAGAATTAATAATTTTAAAAAGTTATGACAGAATGAAAAAGTGTTTAAAATTATGTATGTTTTTCTGAAAAGCTGACGTATAAATCGAACAACACCGGCAAACATTCAAAATATCGCTGACGTATTTTGAGAGCGTAACAGTAACCACATTCATTGTTTGTATCTTTTTTGCCGTTTGAGTTCGACACATTGACATAAGCTTATTAATTTAAAGCGCCATTTATGGTTTTTTTCTTCACAATTGTTTTAATATCAGGATTTGCGGGTTTAAATACAATATGACTTTTCCATAACACCCTGTGCAAAAATACATCAATTAATTACCTGTTTTAGTAGATCAGCATTTAGTGAATACAACGAGCTTACAGGTACTTGAAATGTGTTCAAATTAAGAATAAACATCAAATATTGTTTTTGATATTCCAGTTTCCAGGTGTACCATTCCAAGTCAAAGATCGCTGTTGTCAGGTCGTCACTCTGAAAAATAATTTTTCTACTCCCACATGTGTATTTTCTGTTTCCTTCACAATCTACAGAATTAATATGAAGGCTATTTCAGTTAACTGAATGGATATATGTATCTGTGTGACATATATGTAAATGAATAAAATACTGTATATGAATGAATAAAATACTTAATTTGTAAATTGGTAATTGGTTTACATGAACAAGGTCCTTGGTTTAAATCCCAATGAAATTAAACTTTTTCTGGTAATTTTTGTATGTAAATAATGGTAAAAATGATTTTTCATTTATGTAAATTTTTTTGAGTGGTCGTAGAAAAAGTATACTATACAACTCGAGTTGATCATATTCACTCTTGTTATACAAAGTACTATTTTATATTATTGCTCTTAGGACAAATCTGAGAGAGATGTCGGGGCAGAAGAGATGCCATAGTTGGTCTATCTCTATACTAATCAGCTAAAGTAACGAACAAACCATGTTTACTTTTAGCAATGCTACATTGATAAGTATGTCATAAACATAAAGGCTGTTATAGTCAACTTCCATTTAACTAGATGCGTTTTGGTCTCCGAATCAAGAAATACAAAGGGAGATTCCAAAAATATATCCAACAGTAAAAAACAATATGCCGGTACATTAACAGTTGATATTCCATACAATTTATTTGAAAGCGACGAGCATAATGACGGGTATCGGTCGATGAAATGTATCGTTCCGCAATTCATACCTAGGAGCTGCATTCTTATTGTTGCGTGAGGTTGTAATATGAATTTTAAATATTTTTTGATTATTTCTAATTTAAAGAAACAAACTAAATACAACAAATTTTAATATGTTTCAGATAGGTATATTAAATATGATTTTCAAATTAAATGACACGAAATGGTTCTCAATTTCATAGATCACAATACATATTGTCTAGCACAATTTGGAAATGTTCATACAAATTTGGTGTAAGTTTTTCTCTGATCCACAACCCATGTTGTCGTGATAGCGCTCTTTTATTTAGAGCCAAGAATTAAATTCACTCCCTCTAGGAAACCAGTAGATGCGCTAGCATTTATAATATATCTTTTTCTCGAACCGTAACCTGGTTTCGTTTCACGGATTTCGCCGAGTAATTTTGCCATTATTTGAATTCTCTTCCATTCGAAAATATAACATAATAAATAATGAGTTTCATCTAAGAAAATCACTTTCCTAAACTTTGAGATATAATTTTCAGCATATTTTTTCAAAAATTTGACTCGTTCACTCGAAATTCTTGGTAGTATCTTCTATTTCAGTCCTTTCTAAATCCTAAATTTTTTTATCAGCGCCTGAGTCCTAAACGTTTCTATATTATAACTTCATACAGCGCCTAGATAAGGTAAAGTCGTAGTATTTATGAGGAAATGAATATTTTCTGTGTTAAAAGTTTGAACGTATAGTTTCCATTAAAGGCAATTACTTAAAACTTTTGTAATTTTTTCGTATACCTGAAAATTTTAACAGTAATTTGAAGTTTCTGTTCGTATAATATAAAATCTTTCAATTTGCAATAATTGCAAATACATAAGATTAATTTAATGAGTGAAATAATAAGAGTAATAAACATTTAAATAAATAATAAAGTCTAAAGTCCTGGTTTTTATTACATTTCGTTACGAAATATTTCGGTTGATTGGAACGGAAAAGTTCGTCGTTTGTCATTTGGTCACATGTGTGGTTTTTACTGCAGTACAAGTGCGTGTGCGTGGTTAAAAATGGACGATATTAGTAGATTCATTTGTACAGGGTGATCACGTATTGTGTCCCCTCATCGTAACCTTTTTATTTTACGTACTTGAGAAAAATTAAAACGATTGGTATACAAGGTTTTTAAAGTAGTATTTGCAAAGGGAACAAATATCATTTAGATCTGTTGATTTACAAGTAGGGTTGTTTTTACTCAACATGATGTTGAGGCCCTTTGTTAGACACCTCTTTTATAATATGCAACTAAGTAATTTACGAAATAACCTGCAGAGTTATGTACAGGATATATGTATAAGACGACACTAACTTATGATCGTATGATATAAGTAAATCATAATAAATTACTTTTGCATAACTTATTAAGGAAAAAACATTTTCTGAAGTGATAAGGGACCTCGAATTGCGTAACGGGCCTAGGGCCCCCTATAACCAAAAATAGGCACATTGTATATTCCGATAAAGTCGGTAAAAATAATGAGCGCGTTTAGTTACGCCGATTCTTTATTCTGTCGTAGATTTTCTTGTCCGGTTGCCAGTTTTAGGCCTGATTTAATTTGGCAATTTAAAATCGTATTTTTTATTTTAAACTCTTTTATTTTTTGGTTCTAATCGAGGCCCCTTTAAATACGAGGCCGTAGGCTAGAGCCTAGTATGCCTATAGTGATATATCCGAAAACAAATAATCGATAACCCGTGTCAATTAATAATGACACACGTCAAGCGGAATAACTTTTCGTTGGCGAAGTTTCGTCGGTATCCAACCTTTTGGATTTGAAAGGAGTTTTTCGGCGGCAGATTATTATTGTGGAAAATCGTGATTGCTATGGAAACAAGGAACCGATAACCCGTGTCACTTAATAATGACACACGTTAAGCGGAATAACTTTTCGTTGACGAAATTTCGTCGGTATCCAACCTTTTTGATTTGAACCGAGTTTTTCGGCTGCAGATTATTATTTTTGTGAACTTTAAAATACCATAAACTAGAGTTTAGTGGGTTAGAAGATGAATTGTTGATAGAAAGTAAAAGTAGATAGATAGAGGGTAAAGAAAATCCACCCATATATGCAAAAAAATTAAAAACTTTTAAAGACATACAAATGAAAGAGAATATTTGGAAAAAATAGCGGTAGAATTTGGATCAAATAAATCAGGTATGTTCAACCCTACTTGTAAATCAACAGACCTAAATGATATTTGTTCCCATTGCAAATACTACTTTAAAAACTTTGTACACCAATCGTTTTAATTTTTCTCAAGCACGTAAAATAAAAAGATTAAGATGGGGGGACATAATACGTGATCATCCTGTACAAATGAATGTTCTAATATCGTCCATTTTTAACCACGAACTTGTACTACAGTAAAAACCACGCATGTGACCAAAGGACCAACGACGAACTTTTCCGTCCAATCCACCGAAATACTTCGTAACGAAATGTAATAAAAACCAGGGCTATATGGAATGAAATGCTCAGGCTATAAGTAAATAACCTAATATACAGGGTGTTACAAATTCGGACTTCGCCATTGGGATTTCGGAAATGGTAAGGGATACGAAGTCGGTTAAATTGGGGCAAAGGTGCGTAATTATGGGACAATAATATGCCGCAAAAAATCAAAAACAAATACAAGGGTTTCAAAATATTTGGAAAAATCTAAAATTTTTCGTTTCGATTCTTATTTTTCCCTGACTTTGTTCGAAGAGATGTCCAAAAATAAATGTAACTTTCTCATTGCTGCTTTTTATTCTCCACAAGATTGCATCATCAGATCTTAAATGTGACGTTTCGTCTTTGGGTCACCATCATCAACGTAAGTTTATTAAATACGGGCCTGGATCTTTTTGTTTAAATTATCAAAGAGGACCGAAATTTACGTTCAGTGGTATACAATACTTACTGGTTTTCTGACGTTTGGTTTCTTAAATTTACCATTTTCATTAAAATACCCCTAGTAAAAAATTAAGTTGATGATGACCTAAAGACGAAACGTCTCTTGAAATATATTATGATGCCATCTTCTGGAGAATAAAAAGTAGCAACGAGAAAGTGAAATTTATCTTTGGACATCTCTTGAAACATCTCTTCGAACAAAGTCAGGAAAAAATAAAATCCGAAACGCAAAATTATAGATTTTTTCAAAAATTGTGTGAGAAACAATAAACAAAAAATAAATATGAGTTCAATGATTTCTATTCTCCGACTACAAGATGATAGTCGGGTTTTATTAAATAATATGATATCATTTATTCAAAACTGGGTCTTGTATTTCATTTCAACCGGAATTATTTTTTAATTTTACTATCTTGTAAGCAGGACATATTATTTATTTTTTTTTAATTTAGTTGCGCTGGATATTGGATAACAATATGTTAAATATAACCGCCATTTTAAAAAATATGTCACAGTGTGTATTGATAAAAAAATTTAATGAATTAAAATAGATTACATTTTTCATATATAAAAAATGTATTCCACGGAAATAGACCATTTGTTATTTAAGGGAAACGAATACAATGTCATCATATCATAAATAATGTTGATTTTCTTGGTGACATAGCATTTACTAAGGAATACTCACAGCGTCTTCAAGATCTTGTCCATAAAGACATAGGAAGAAAGTAGCAAATAATAATATCAATACAGATAACAATCTGTCATATATGTGGAAGTAAGGCTGAAAAAGAAAATCTTTAATATTAGAATAACTATAAAATATTCTAAATAACTAATAATACTTAAATGTGTTGAATTATGAGTTTCAGAGATATGAACTTCGTTCATCTATGCAATTTTCAATGTTTATGTACAGGCATTCTTTCTATGAACGTGCGACGGCACATATTTATTGGTAGCCAAATGATATTAATTTTCCAAAACAATTCTGGAGAAGGTGCCTTCAATATAATATAGAATTTCTCCTTCATCCGTTACCAATGAGGTATCGCACTATCTAGACACCCTGTATATTAATATAGTGCTATTTAAAAAATCAGCTGACGCTACCTGCATATAAGTTTTAGTAAAGACATATTGGACTTTAAACGAAAATTACCCTCATACATTAAGCTAGAGGTGTTGTTTTTGATTGATTACACCGAAAACAATACCACTAGCTATCGAAAACAACCCCTCTAGCTATTGAACACAAAACCATAGTAACCTTCTTACAACGCCATTATTGGAATAATATGCCAATCTCATTATCATTGTTCCGAGTTTAGTTTTAAAAATGTCACGTTTTGGAAAGGAATCAATCGAAGTAATTCAAGGAAAGATCGCACAGAGTATCCCAAAAAACACTAAAAATAGCAAGCAATATGTTTGGCGTCAATTTATGGTGTTTTGTGAAGAGAGAAGGTAGGCTTAGATTAAGAAGCTTGCGGACATACTTCAAGACTGGGCTTACAACATGAAAAACAAAACGGCGAGGAATACAAAGATTTTACAATAAGAACAATACGGAATTTAATAGCGAAGATACTTCAGCAAATGTATTATAATGAGTGCCAAATCAGGTTTGGTCCATTTACGGATATTGGGTTTCAATGACTCGTGAGGCGAAAAGCACAAAACGCAAACAAGTACAGTATCTACCAGAAAAGAGAAGAGTAAGTTCAGCTCTTTTAAAATATGATGAATTTAAAAGAATTGTTGATAGTTTCGATGAACGTACTGCCGATGGCCTAGAAATTTTTTTTTTATACTATCCTATGAGCTGGCTTGAAGAGGAGGTGAAGGAGCTCGCTGTCAATTAACATATTTTAAAATTGAAACTAACAGTAGTGGGGACAACACAGGGCATATAGAATACAATCCTATTTTTTCGAAAACCGCATAGGGAGAAGATAAACCCTGTACAAGCTCTAAATGGTTAATTTCAAACACGATGACTTCTGATATGTGTCTTTTTGACAAATTTATACAAAAAAGAAGCGAGATTAATCATGAACGATTTTTAACAGAAAACTCATTCTGGAAAACATCAGGAAACTGGTATAAGAACACTCCAGTTGGCAAAAGTACCATAGGTCAATGGACCACCAGCAAGGCTAAGAAAATGGGTGTAGATACAAAACCTTAAAAATAACCAACTATTCTTTAGGCGCAACAGCTGTTTCAAAACTAGCCAAACAGGGAGTTGGCGAGCAGCAGCTTATAAAAATTACGGGATATTCGAACACAAAATCTATTTGGTCATATCTACAAATGGACGAGGAACACCATAAGCTTCTTATTCAAGAAATGAGAACGAATGAAATAGATGCCCAACCTAGTTGCTCGAAAATGTCGAAACCAACCTCAAGAGATTCTTCAAATTCCGAGTCAAATTATAATATTAATTATTACAACTGCGTTATTAATAATTATTAAAGTAAAATATATAATACAGTATTGCATTTAACGTTTGTAAATTCGAGTAATTTTCTCCATAAATTACACTACTGCATACAAATTTTCAGAACATTTTTAAGCACTCGTGTAATTACCCCCGACAATTATTAACTTATGCACGGTAGGCCAAAAAGTGACCACATTATTGCTTCCTGAATAACTTTCTTATATATATTTGTTTAATCAAATAATTATAAGGGAATATTTACAAAAGTATAAGTTCTCGTAAAATGAATTTAGTAATGAGATTGAATCAGAATATCATACAAGCCCGGATAAAAAAATAAGTTACTTTAAACATGTCGTAAAAATAAGCTCTTTCTTCTTTCAAATAATTGGGACTTACATGTTAAAGCCTCTTATATTCTACAATATACTTTGTTTAGATTTTTTAATATATCATTCGGTTCAGCATTTATGGCTACTTTTCTGACCAAATGTATCTAAGCGGTTAATAGCTGAATATCACTGTTTTTAGTCAGTTGGCCATGGAAACAATTTTATAAAATGAAACAGAATTGATATTTGGATCAAAGAAATATATTTCATGTTTCATGTTAAAATATTTGTGAGGAACATTATTAACATCAAAAAAATATCTTACTAGTAATAATAGTCTACCAAGAAAATTATTAAAAAATTTGTTCAATGGCTCACTTGAACAATGAAAAATACGTTAAAATAAATGCATTGCAGAACCCACTCATGTTGAACAATTTTTCAAATAAGGTTTCACTTAAAATTTGTGTTCTTGCGTGTATTGTATGAAAATATTTACCTATGTTGACAAAAAAAAAACACCTCTTCTTCTAACTTACCGAAAACTGAATAAGAATTATATAGACGGCCATCAACATTGCATTACAGAAATGGGCGAAATTTATTAAAGAAACTGATTCATGATAAGAGGAGGAAAAGCTAAAACAGAAAGGTGTTAATACAATACAATTGTAATGTTTCTTCTGTATTCGATTTTGTATAAATAACATTTATATACTGTATATACAGTATGTCCACGGATGGGGTTTACAAGAGGACAAATAGACTAAAAATTGAAAGATACGAAAAAAGGTCACTGTTAATAAACGTTTTTGCTTGTCTAGAAAATACGATTTATCATAAGAAACTTCAATTTTTTTATACAGGGTGGGTAAAAACTGAAAAAATGTTATTTTGCTTAAGAGTAAACATACTTTATTTTGAAAGATACGAAAAAAGTCACTCTTAATAAACGTTTTTACTTGAATAATGAATAGGTGATACTTGTTGTCAATATCTTTATTTAATGAAGTAATTATAATAATAATAATAATACGAACATTTTTATTAACATGAAAAGAATACGATAACGATTTCATAATTCAAAAACTCCACCCCCATACTCGACAAATTTTTCTAATTGCTTTCTCAAATAAGTGAAAGAATTTCTGATTTCTTCCTGAGATATCAATTGGACAGCCTGAATAATTCTGCCCTTCAGCACGTCAATATCATTTGGTATTGCGGTTGCAAAAACAATTTTTTTAAACGGCCCCATAAAAACATATCGGCCAAGGTTAAGTCGGGACTTCTTGGGTGCCACAAAACTGGGCCATTCCTGCCAATCCACATTGGACCAAATCTGCGGTCTCTAACCTCAAGAGCGAAATGGACTGGACAACCTTGCTGAAAATACATATTTAGTCGAAAATCTAATGGTAGATTTTCGAGTTCATCATTGAAAAATATATCCAGCATTTCTAAATATGATAATCTATTGCACGTGTTATCAAAAAAATATGGCCCTATAATGCCACGGATGAATATCGCACACCACACGTTCACTTTTGTGAAATATTGTCTTCTCGTCAAAATTCTGAATTCGGGTACCTAACGTGCTGGGTTGCAACGGTTCCATTTGTTGAAAATGTACTTTCATCAGAAAACATGATACCTTTATAAAAATCAACGTTTCCACTTAAAATTTTGTCTCCTATCCACAGGCAAAAATCAAGTCGTTTCGCGTCGTCTCCCTCTTCCAATCTTTGATTAAAGTGTGGTTTATACGGATACAATTTATTTGCTTTAAGGATCTTCTGAATTTGACTTTTTCACAACTTCCAACTGAGTAACACGATTTCTAAGGGACGTCATAGGATTTTCTTCAACAGAATGAAGTACTAAGACTGTAGCAGCATCATCATGGTCGTATTTCTTCTTTTTTTTTTGAGGTCCAAAACCGAACCAGGTCTCTTGAACTTTTTTAATAACTTGCAGATTGCCATCCTAGTTATTGGGATTCCTGAAACTTGACCATCCCCATAACATTGTATTATAAAAACTCTTTGTTTAGTAGATAGCATCATAGAATAATATTTAGGTTTGTTAATAGAATGGACACTTCCATGTTAACAAACCTGTTAATATTGGTAAGCCATCTATCGGCGACGGCAGTTATATTACACCATTTCCATATTAGAAACCTGTAGTTCAAATTCAATTTAAGAAACTCTCGACGAGATGGCGCTGCTTTTGGGGGTATTTTACTAGCGCCTTCGCCAGATTCTTGGAATAATATGCACCATTGATTTTATTCAAAAATCAGGCAAATAGCTTATTTATGAACCCATTTTAAAAGCAAGAAAAAAAAGGAGAAATCAGGAAACAAAATCGAAATCTTGGATTTCCTAGTTCACCTATTAATTACAAATATATTATATCTCTTGCTTTCAAAATATGGATAGAAATATGCTTTGCTTGATTTTAAAAAGAAAAAGCATCCAATGGTTCATAAATTTGCCAATATTAATATATTTGTATTGCCGAGTCACAAACTGACCCCTCAGATTAAGTTAAAATATCTTTAAAGCTAAGTGGTATAAATAAATCAAAACCTTCCACAGTTCCTTCTTTTATATTGGGTTGAACCTGTGGTTCAATATTAATTTCGTAAAACATTAAAATACAATGTTTATCGAGAACATTTGAAAAATTTTTGACTTCCGCTTTCAAAATAGTGAACACTTCGGTATGTAGTCCTGGGCGTATCGGGTTCTGTTCAGCAGTTTCATTACCGTTAACCAATAACCTTGTCCTCAAGGGTATATCGTCGTCCTTTCGGCTTCTTCTCGATATTGTCTCACTGTCTCTGAAAAAACCTAGCTTTAATTCTATCCATGCTTGAGAGAACTTTCTGAAGCACTGCAGGACTGGTTAGTTTTTCAGTCATTCGAAGTTTTCTTCTTGTCAATACACCACCTTTCGTTAATCGTTCTGCCTGCCTCTTAAACTGGATAGCCCTTTGATAGAGTTTTCGTGCCTTAGGACTTAAGTCTTTAATTTGGCCCACATTCACTTCTGCTAAGAGTGAAGAACGTTCTAAAAAAATATATATTCTAAAATGCAAATAACAAAAATGATTTCAGTCTGTTCTGTCTTCAACAATATTCTCATATTTTATTGTTAAAGGCTCTTTAATTTGTATTAGCGACGTACATATACTTACTCTATAATCTATAATAATTTTTTAGCATAAAAAGTTGCTTTTAGTATTAAACACAGAGCGGGATACCCACCGTATAAATTAAAATTATTTTATGCAACTTAACTTACTTTTGGGAGTTGTCATAATATGTACTTTCGGGGAAGTACCGATATGTTCACGTTCTTCAGTATCTAGTGGGACAATATCCATCTCTATTGAGATCCCCTGCTTAGTAGTACAGGGATCCACCTCCTGTTTTGTATATTCAATTAACGTTTGATCCGGTAGAACAGGTAATACCTCTTCAGCACTAGCAGAAGTAGGTAGGAAGGTCACGTTAGCTATTGGCTAATCAGTAATATTTTCGAAAATTGGGTGTATAGAAGCTGAAACAGTCAATAGTTGTGGCTATACTATGGTATCAAAATAGGGGGATTGAGGGGACTAATTAATAAGCTCCATGAAAAATTTAAATTTAAGTTATTTAAAAAAATATATACAAGATTTTCATGAATGAACGGATTATTTATTATGTGTATTATTTTTATGTGTACAATACACAGTATCGGCTCATTTCTACTGCCTCATCCTACTTAATAAGTAGGTCTAGTTATTTTAAAATAAAAGATTTAATATACCTGGTAGATTTATTGATGGTAATACTCCTTTCTTAAGTCTATGATTTGGTCCAAAATCTTCAGGCAGAAAATGAAGGGAACAAACTCTGCAACTATTATAAATTTTTGGTGGAGTCATTTCGCGAACTAAATGACGGTTTCCACACAACGACATCCACTTGTCCAAAAGAAGTCTGTTTTTGGTTCGGTCAGGAAAACAATGTTTCGATTCATAACTTTTATAACAGCTACTGACACAACAGTAAGGCATATTTTTAACCAGTTTACACCCTAAAATATAAAAAAAATAACTATAGAACACGTACAATATACTAACAGTAACAAGAAAAAAGTGCAGAATGATACTTTTTAGCATGATACTAGCTGATGATAGAGCGTCACGTAGCGTCAATCACAACATAATGCTAGAACTATTCACACGCAAATTAGTGTGAAAATGTGAACTTTTTCGCAACCAAAACACTCCGAAGGGAAAAATTAATAGTATTCTTCCAATTTATTAAAAATGTTATAATATAATTTCCAACTTACCTTTTAAAATAAAATAAAAATACTCACGAAAGTTTTTGGTCAAAATGAAGTGAGTCAAGGCTCAGTGTACAACGATTTCAAATCGGATACAAATCTAAATTACACTAATATACACAAACACAAATTAAAATGACTTCCGTGGAATATTTTAGCAAAAAATACGAATTTAATGCGCGTCTCAAACTGACATAAGTACCTAGCGACAGCGGTAAAATTCGAATGTCCGCCCGGATGGTGGATCAACAATGAAAAAAGTGATGCTCCATCTATTGACCAATAGTGAAGCGCAGTCAGGCGAAGATGACATGATCATAATAGATTCCTGCTATATAGACAAAAGAGCGGTCGGAGCGCCAATTACGAAAACGGCAGAACTAATGTTGAGCAAATATACGGGTAAACAACCCCAATTGAAGTTCGCAGACCATGGATAGCATTTCTACTTAAATAATAACTTCATTAAATAAAGACATTGACAACAAGTACCTATCACCTTAAGTGTCATTATTATTTTAACTAGGTTCACCAGTCAGAGGTGTGCCAGAGAATACTTTTTGGTAAACCTTTTATCGGTTTGTTGTGTAGGAAACACATTCATTATCTTTCAAATAAAGGATGTCCAAGAGAGCAAGGTAAACTATCTTCTGACGCAAAAATTACAGTTCTAATTGTCAAAATAGCGGATAGGCGCCATCTGGTTAAAGACAATTAAATTGGAAGGTCTTGCGATACATCATTTTGAAGGTCCTATCGAGTACTTTACTATACCAGAATATAACTATCTCTATTCGCATCCAAAACAAAATGGCGCCGTTTTCAAAATTGCATAGTTATTATTTTTTTTTTATTATCCTTTATTTCATTTACCGTTTTAGAAAAATAAATTCAACTTGGCATAGTATAGTAGGACTTAGAGAGGTATACTTTCTTGCATATTTCAAGATGCGAATATTCAAAATGGCGAAATGGCGCCATCTCGAAAAAATATTGAAGTGGCGTTTTGCGATACATCATTTTAAAGGTTCTATAGAGGATTTTACGATCCCAGAATATGGTGTCTATTCATACCTAAAACAAAATGGCGGATTTAAAAACAATAATATTTACTACTGTTCTTGATAGTTCGAACTGTCATTCTTACGTCAAATTGTAGTTTACCTTCCTTATAGCATCCAATAACAAAAAAAAAATAGCGGGTCAAAAGTTAGTAGGGGGGGGGGGGGGGGGGGATTAATGGACCACACTATATTCAGTGGTGGATCTACGGGAGGGGATAGAAGGTCTATCAGCCTCCCATGACTAACATTTAAAATGGGTGAGGTAAGGTTGAATGGCTTAGCACTCGCTAATATAAATTTGTCGCGGGCGATTGACGTCCATGAAGTGGTTAATACTTTTTGTAAGAAGCCTCGTCGTCTAGAAACGCCAAACTGGGATTAGATATATTTTTACCCTCTTCCCTTTAATAAAATATTTTATTGTATGTAGGATGTAGGTATTGTATTTTTATAAATAAAAAATATGTCTTACCTATTTAACCTATTACTTATAGGGGCCAGTCTCCGTATGACCTTGAAATAATGCACCCCAACATACAACAACTAATTTAAGATTTCTAACTGTAACTGTAACTAATATAAGATTTATAAATTCACGTTTATCGTACTTGGGAAATTTTGGACGTTAGAGGTACATTTGTTTTCGATTTTGAAAACTTAGCTATTTAAGATACGGACTATTTCCCAAAAATTATTATTAATTAAGCAGTGGCGACAATTCAGCGGAAGTGAGGCAAGCACCACTTCCTCTATATTTTCGTCCACGAACCGCCACTGTAACTAAGTGTTAAAGTTACTTGACATAATCAACATTTCTGTTATTTATCGTATTAGTTCTTCTAGTTCTATTTACAATAAATTATTCATCGAATTACCACGCAGAATCATTATGGAAAATGGGTCCCGGTCCAATTTGCCCAAACTTTCTTCAATGATAGGATTCGGAGACTAGATAAAAAGTGTCCATAGTCGCACAGCGTAAAAAACTCCCTGACTAGAGATATGTTCGTCCGAAACTAGGTTCTTTTTCGCTGCCTAGTGTCCTGCAATAGTGTGTCAGGCTTCCATAGATCCTATGCGAATTAACTTAGGAATTTCATTCATATAGGGTACATTTCAGGAAAATATTTTTAAATATACAGGGTGGCCCAAAAATGTGTGATAACATAATGCTGCCTTTTTTTAATGGAACACCCAGTATTTTATTACATAATTATTTTCGTATTAGTGTCCTTTAATCTTGCTTAAAGTTTTATTTCAGTTGGTTATGTAGTTTAAGAGTAATAAATTAAAAACTAAAAAAGAAGTTTTCAAATCTTAGAAAGAAATTGAAGAAAACTATCTAAAATAACTTTTTTAACCAAGGCATTGGGTGGCGTTTAAGACAAGAGGTCTAGAGATACTGTGATTATAATAGCGTTTATCTATTTTATACAGGGTGTTTATAATTCGGTTTCAAACACGACGCATTTCAAAATAGTTTTTCTCCAGATTTTCAAATGGAATGCATGTTGTTGGGCTATTGGATGTAGAATTCATAAGCATTATTTTTTTGTAATGGAATCATATAAGTAATTTCTAGCCGTTCTCGAAATAATTGCTGTAAATTATGTTGTTTAAATACAGTTTTTTATTATGAAAATTAAGCATAGGCGACTAGATTAATAATTATAAACAGAAAATGTTCAAAATGCCTACCATGTTGATCTGAACACAAGTTAATACGCTCTTCAAATGATCTATTTTCATTCCTCAACATTTCAGATGGCTAATGACAAGAAAATAAGTATTTTTAAAATTTTCTTGGATTGAAGGCCGTTGGTATGAGGACATAATTTTTAATTCTAAATAACTTCTACAAATGAAAATTGTATCTAAAATGAAAAATAAAGTATTCTTGAGCAACTTTTAAAAAATTTAATCGTCCTCATATGCACTACAGTTTCCTTAATTCTAAGACTCCTACTTCATTTTTTCTAATACTCCAAAACTTTTTTTTTTAGTTTTTAATTTATTACTCTTAAACTACATAACCAACTGTATATTTAAAAATATTTTCCTGAAATGCACCCTATAATACAGTATAAATTGACATATGAATGACATTCCTAAGTTAATTCGTATAGGAGCTATGGAACCTTGACACACTATTTGCAGGACACCAGGCAGCGAAAAAGAACGTAGTTTCAGACGAAGATATATCTCGAAAGGGAGCTTTTTTTACGCTGGGCGGCCATGGACACTTTTTATCTACTCACCGAATTAGTGAGGAAAGTTTGGGCCAATTTGACCGGGACCCATTTTCCATAAGGATTCTGCTGGGTCCTTTTGCGATATTTGGGCGTGCTCCCAAAAATATTTCGTCGTCTTTGATTTTACCTCCAACGGGCTTTTCTAAGCACCTCCTAAATCCAATCGCAGATCCGCCACTGACTGTATTATATATAATATTAACCTTATTAGTTCAACATGTTTCATAATCATAGTTTTGAGATTTATTTGCATCATTTCTTGATAATTAATATCATTCAATAACTTCGCTAATTCCACACCTCTAGAATGTTGGTTGTTGTCAATTATAAAATCTGTTAATAAATATATTTGAGCTTTAATATAAAAACACGCATATAAATTGTAAAATGGTAATCCCACCATAACGATCACACCAAACATGCTCATAGCGTAACTCATCAGATGTAAACTGATGGAAATTAAAGATTCTTCTGAAATATATCGATGAAGTACAAGAGATACAATACACACTTGGTCCTTATTTGAGTTCCAGATATATAAACCGGAAATCATCATTAGTTCTCCTAAAATCATTTGTACAATCCAGGCCGTTGTGACTAAATTACTGTCGTACGTGATTTTCTTCTTTACACCAATGTTAATTTTTTTTATATCAATGTCAAATATATTTTTATTCGTGTTAATATTATTCGACCAAATATTGTAGGTTACTGGTACAATCATATTTGTCAATACCATCTGAAAAGTTAAATTACAATTATAAGAAATCGTACTATTTAGGGTATTAATTTATGATTATACCAAGAAAAGTTAAAAATACAGTAAAGGCTTTACCGACGCCTTTCAGGACTTGTTTTATACTTTTCTCGACCTCATAATAAAAATTGAATAATATTCAGGGTGGCAACTATTTAATTGATCGCCTTGGGTATCTTGTGAACGATAATTGCTAAGAAGTTAATTAAATTAGAGAAAATTTGCTGTTTTTAAGGTTTTTTTAGAATCCAGTATCGACGTTTCTGTTGTTTTGTATTGTTTTTGATTCATGAGATACAGAGCGATTTGTTAATAACGTTTAAACTAATTTCCTCAATAACTCGAAAGGTTTTGATTTTTGAAAAACGCCCATTAAATAGAAATTTTATATTTTTTTCTTATCTATGAAATGGAGTCATTTTTTTATGTAATTTTTATAACTTAGATATCAACTTCAATTTTTTAAATACGGGCCTGGATTTTTTATTTTATTTTTGGAGTATGTTTTACCAATTCCAATTCTATTTATCTTAGTTCCGACACAAATTATACATAATCAGGAAAATTTTCCAAATTTTCTCAGTACGGCCCTGATATTTTCATTTAATTTAGCTGTAATGGAGTTAAAATTAAAACTAGTAAAAATATTTAATTTTTAAGAAGTAATAGTGACCAGATTTCATCTAAAACCAACAAAATTAAAAAAAGGAAATTTATCATTAATTATCTATGTTAAAAATAATGAGTTTCAATATGAATTTAGTGGTTTTAATCAAGAACTGACGAGAAAAACTCAAGAGACCGTTTTCATGTAGAATTGACCAGGCTAATCAGAACAATATCCACATGGAAAAATATCAGTGCACCATCTTTTTTGTAAAAAATATCAAAGGACATGTTTGCAGGGACGCCACTGGTGGAACAATTGAATAACTTTTCTAACTAAAATTTGGTTCTATATTCTATTAACACATACCAAAATTGAAAAATTGAAAATAATATCTAAAGTACTTTTTTATATGTTTATTGAAAATCGCGATAATTCGCGAACTCATTGAGATATCCGGATCAGGTTTGTTTTTGCTTACGCGCTCTGTCAAGCTCTTCAATTTTGCAATTTTTTTAATAGCATCAGAGCCGGCTGAGTTATTTTCCATTTTCCATTAAAATCCGTTGTCGGTTAGATTTACGGGGCGTGCTCTTCTCCCTCTGCATGCGGCGCCCCCTACAAATCATTTCAGAATGCCGAGGGGATCCTACTGTATCGACTGGAGAAAAAAAAATTACTCCATTTCGTCAAGCCATTTTCGAGCCGTTGATTTCGCCCGGACGACTTCACTATTAACCAGTTACGTAGTAATTACCGGTCAAAAGATAAAGTACGTTTCACGAAATTTGGGTACGACTTAATGATTACCTGGGTCGGTCCCATTGTGTCGACAAGACAAGATCTTGGCAATAAACAAGTGAAGTATGAAGGGACGGACTAAGGAAAACAAGTAATGATATGATTATATTATAGTAATCAAATGAAATAACATTTTTTTTTAAATATTACTAGCCATATTTATTTACATTTATAATGTCATTCTATAGATAGTTCTGTTTCGCTATCGCTATCCTCATCAAAATTAATTATAATTGGATTAATTATACGATCCAGACTAATATACGAATTTTCTACAGTTATTACGTGACGGATTTAATTTTTCCAACTACCTGGGTGAATATCATTAAAACATTTTCGTATTAATTTTACAACACTAGAACTTAAAGTCGGAGAAATATTTTCAGACCTAACCAGTGATTTTAACTGGTACCACATATGCTCTATGGGGTTAAAAATGCAATAATAGGGTGGGAGCCGTATGTCCAATTTCTTCTGCCAATGTGTCACAAACATATACTTTTTTTTATACAAAATGTCTTTAAAACTTCTAAAAGATCACTTTTTTTATAACTTTCTTCAAAATATATATCAATCGCCGCCATGTAGTTCTGAATCTCCAATTTTGTATTATTTGAGCTTGGAGGTTCATGTAATTGGCGACTGTGATAGCTCGCATTGTCCATTAATATCACGCTATTCTGAGGAATGTTTGGTAAAAGACAATTCTTGAACCATTCCTCAAAAAGTTCGGCCGTTGTATCTTCATGGTAGTCCACACAAGAGTTTTTAATGTTTTTTGCAGAAAGCTACAAGGCATTTGGAATCCAACCGTTTTCTGACCCAGCATGTAAAATGCTTATTCTTTTTCCTTTATTTGACGGAGCTTTTGTTTTACACTTATCGGAAGAATCAGACCAGCCTTTGGATGGTGTTTCATGCGTGTCAAACCAAGTCTCGTCGAGGTAACTTATAGGACGGTTTTCAGAACGGGATTTCCTTACAGAAGTTATATACTCATGACGCCATTTTTGTAAACGGTGGGATTCCATGAGTACTTGCCTTTTGTCAATTTTGCGGTATCTGAATCCCATTTCCGACAAAACTCTCCAAATGCTAGTACAGCTACAACTTATTTGGGTTTCATCATTGGTGAGCCGTTGCTTCAGAGAATCTAATGTAGATACGCGTTGCTCTTAGTACATGGTGTAGATTTTTCGCCTTATCAAGTCCTTGTCGCTTTCGTCGAAACATTTGGTGAAACCGGCATCTTTACTCTTCTTTCTAGATTTACTGGGATTTGACGCGATTATTTTCACTGTAGTCAGACGTATCTTAGTCAAATCAGACGTTTCAGTCGCAGCAGCACTAGCATAAAGTCCTCTGTTGAGTAAAGAAGTATTTACTCTTCTTACAATTTCCCTAGCATCGAGAGATAAATGCATTTTCTTCACTGCAATACTAGAAGAAGCACCATCAATGTTTTTCCATGGACGCCACATACTGGTTTTTTTATACGTTTGGTTAAATAATATCGGTAAACTAAACTCTTCTAGCAAGAAATAAAAACTAACAAATTTTACCACACAAAGATATTTAAATATAAATGAAGCAACCTAACCTACCTGATGTGCCTATATTTAATTATAATTATTACAATCCGGTCCTTTCCACATAATAATAACAAACGGTCATAAATAATGGGATCGCCCCAGGTACTTTTACTGCAGTCATTAAGTTATATCCATTTTTCGTGGAACAATCTTTACCCAAAGTGATCAATTAAACAGGTGGTACCTTGTATACAAATTGTTTATCGCGTATTGTAATTATTCTATATACAGGGTGGCCAATTAGTGCGACAAATCTCAATATCTCTTTTACCGCTAGGGATAGCGGAAAACTCTTTTCAAGAAAGTTATTAAGCGTTAAGAGGTGCAGCTTTAAAAATTATTTTCGACCATACAGGATGCTCCAAACGGGCGTGTGATAAAAATTTCATATTTTTTAAATGGAACACTATGTATATTTTTACATACTTGAATTCACCGTAAAATTCTGTACATAGCACCGTAATTATTTGTACACATTTTTGCAACGTTGCCAAATAGATTGGAAAATTCCTAAAATTTGTGCAAAAACATGGTTCAATGAAATGTGTAATATTTCTTAACTTATAATAAATTGAAATAAAATATTTTTATGTCGGAAAGAGGAATGTTGACAGAAGTTCCCTATGATAACACATATCAATATTATTATACAGGGTATTTTCTATGGATATGCCAACATTACGAACTTGAAACCTGAATTTTTAAATGATACACCCTATATATGATTACTTTATCTTGTAGATATTTTGATCCTCTCTAATTTTTATTAAGGTCTTTCTATGCCTGTCTCTACCAATCGTGGTGGTATTTCAATTTTTATTTAAACTCGAGCAAAAAAGTGGATGTATTTTACCATTGTCCTTTTTCTAGTCACCTATGACAAAATAAAAATAAAATGTTGTAATTTAAAAAAAAATTATTTATTCATACGGGAGGATACGACACAAAAATATTTTAGCGATTCAAGCTTGTAGACAATTTCTAAAGTAAATTATTACCTAATTATTTGTTCATATAGTAACCCCCAATACCTTTAACACATAAATCAATACGTTATTTAAAAGAATGAGTCATGTCTCTACACATTTTCAACTGTTTTCAAAGTATTACTCGGCAAATGTCTAGAAACATTCTTTTGAAAAACGTATTGAATATGTGTTAAAGTTAATGAGGTCACTATGAACAAATAATTAGGCAATACTTTGAAAACAGTTCCAAATGTATAGAAACATGACTCATTCTTTTGAAAAACGTATTGAATTATATGTTCAAGTTAGTGGGGGTCACTATATGAACAAATAATTAGGTAATAATTTACTTTAGAAATTGTCCACAAACTTGAATCATTCAAATATTTTTGTGTCGTATCCTCCCGTATGAATAAATATATTTTTTTTACATTACAACATTTTGTTTCTATTTTGTCATAGGTGACTAGAAAAAGGACAATGGTAAAATGCATCCACTTTTTTTTGCTCGAGTTTAAATAAAAATTGAAATACCACCAAGATTGGTAGAGATAGGCACAGAAAGACTTTAATAAAAATTATAGAGGATTAAAATATCTACAAGATAAAGTAATCATATACAGGGTGTTCCATTTAAAAAACTTACGAAACTCAGGTTTCAAGTTCGTAATGTTGGCATATCCATAGAAAATACCCTGTATAAAATATTGATATGTGTTATCATAGGGGGCTTCTGTCGACATTCCTCTTTCCGACATAAAAATATTTTATTTCAAATTATTATAAGTTAAGAAATATTACACATTTCATTGAACAATGTTTTTGCACAAATTTTAGGAATTTTCCAATCTATTTGGCAACGTTGCAAAAATGTGTACAAATAATTACGGTGCTATGTACAGAGTTTTACGGTGAATTCAAATATGTAAAAATATACATAGTGTCCCATTTAAAAAATATGAAATTTTTATCACACCGCCCTTTTGGAGCACCCTGTATAGTCGAGAATAATTTTGAAATCTGCACCTCTTAACGCTTAATAACTTACGTGAAAAAAGTTTTCCGCTATCCCTAGCGGTAAAAGAGATATTGAGCTTTGTCGCACTAATTGGCCACCCTGTATATCAATTATTAACCAGTAGCATAAAAGAGGCATCTTCTCAAATGCCGCAATTTTCACTAGGAACTAAACAGTATTTAAGTGAATTTTTAAAATATTTCTAAAATGTTCTCCAATGTCAAGGTAATGAGAAATACAAATAGAAATTGAGGAAAGCAAAACAAACGGCTGTCAAATTTATTGTATGTCATACTATAGACTATAGAGCATCGGTAATAAGAAGTTTCAGGTCCAGTCATTTGGCACTCGATTCGCAGTTAACGTTACGCTACGATCAAAACCAACGTGAATGTTTTATCCCCACACGCGCCACCCCCACCGCCTTAAAGGATTTTTCCTATAGTGCTTGTGTTACAGCTTGTCGTTTCGTTCTGTGGCTACCCAAACTATTTAAAGAATGCAGACAAGATATTATCGATGTTGTCAAATTACTTACCAAAAATCTAATAAGTTTTATAAAATTTATTATTTAAACCTCCTATATTATTTAAACCTCCTATGATTACACAATTTAACCTAATTGTTAAAAAGTTAGAAAATATTATTATTCAGACTGAAAAACAGAGATATTTTGAGATTTAATTAACATGTTCACACCTGACTAATTTTAATAACCGGACGAAATTAAAATATTAATTGAATTGTCTATTTACTAGCAAATCTGACAACATGTGAATATGCATTTACTCCAAACATTTAGTCGATTAATAGGATCACTTCCGCCTCTATTTTGTTCCACAGCATTAAACAGAGACCAAAATATAATATGCCATTGATTTGGACACGCCTCCGCAGACATACGCCAGGCACATGGTACTGCTATGCGTCAGACACTATGATTTTTGACCAGCGGCAGCGAGCGGTGGAGGTTACGTGTATTATATATTTAATAGCGCAAATAGCAAAAAAAACTTCTTTGTGTTTTTCTTTGTATTCAAAATTATTGCAATGGCATATACTCGTGGAAAAACTTTGCATGGCCAATCTTGGGAAATTATTGCTAATTTTTGTAAGGCTTGTGATGAGGAAGCCAGAAATAATGCATTTAATTTGCCGTTAAAACGAAAATTGGACAGGGTTTCGATGTATACAGGAGCTGGTATTCGCGTGATTAAAAAAAATCACAAGGAAGAAGAGGACCAGGAGGCAAATAATCCTGAAAATTTGTTATCGTCCCTTACAAGAAATTGCCTCGTTTATCAGTTATAGACAAATTAAAATTTGACTTTATTGTAATAACGCATTATCGAAAAGTTCTATCTAGAGTTTAAAATAGATATGTAAATGTAATTAATATATACATATATAATAAAATACTTTGGTACTGCTTACAAAAATAATAACAGTTACGATTACGATTAGGTATCAAATTAAATGCCGAATTAAGAAGAAAACATGAATTTATTAACTATCGTCAAATATATATGCAGTGCGTCAATGGGAAAAATTTTTAATTATTGATTTTACGACCAAAACGCATTCTTTATAAAAAGTTCTGCTTGTTTAGACTTTATGTTAGTTTATAAACAACTTTGTTTTATAGATTTCAGTATTTTTATATTTAATTTTAAAATAATAGTAGCACACCCATGGATTTTCCCTATGACCTGTTGGCTTCCTTCCCCCTTACGGATACCGCGTCGCCACAGATCCAAACGACAATGTTTACATACACACATACAATGATCATGAAAATAAAATGTAAAATTTATAAAAATTTTTCGGTGTGTTCAAGGTATTTCCGAAACAACTTTAGTAATTTTAATGAAATTTGGGTTATGAGAAGTACCTGAAATAGCACATACTTTAGCAATAAAAATGTATGTTCAATTTTTAACCGAAAATAGGTAAACACTCACTTTTACATTTTGTTAGAAATTTAAATGACTACAAAATACATTTCTTAATATTTATTTGAAGTCAGCTTCGTGTACAAGATAAATGTAATTTTATTAGGTAGCGTATGTAGGCAGCATAATACGGTTGTAGCAAATTAGTTAATGATTCCTTGAAAATATCTAAAAAATATATAGTAAATGTTGAAAATGGCCACAACTAGTTTCCATTACAAGCATTCAAGCTGTTTCAGAAATATCTTGAAAATATAGAAAAAGTATTAAAATTTTAACATCTTCTGCTGACCCATATTGACAGGAACTATGTATTGGTCATATTTTTGGATAAGGAGTCATGGAGCTATGCTTTCAAACACCCGATATATAATAAATAATAAATAAATGTTTAACTAATTATAAATTTATATTTAGTAATGAGGAACTATTCAACTCTCACTGTTCCAACTGGTCTTTCAATAAATTAATTTGGTGTTTGTTTATTTCCCAATTTTCTAAAAAGGTAAGTTTTAGAGATTGGTTTTCAAAATGTCATGGTACAATAAAATTTATTGAAGATCTATCCACATTGTAGTATTATTTATTTATTGTTATATTTTTGTATTTGTGTTTCTTGATTGAAACTAATTTTTGCACACTGACACAAAACAGCATATTCCAATTTGTTAACAGAAACCCAATATTTTGTTAAATGATTTGAATACAATCGAAGGATCGAGTCCTCGTTCCCACTAAATAGAATTAAAATACTTACATAACAGGAAACTATGAACAAGGGTGCATACTGCCATGAGAAAGACACATCAAATATCTTTAGCAAATAATAGATTTCAAATAGTAGATATAATAAACCAAGAAAACCTCCAATAAAACATATATATTTAAGGTATCTATACCATAACATACAGCTATAAAGGAGAGGTATCAGTGTCTCTGAAAAATAGGCAAAAATTTAATCAAAATTCAATTCAACAAGAAGCAAGTAAAGTAACAACTTATATGATTACATTTAATTTTAACAAATACCAACGTATGGAAAAATTATTATTTCCCAGAACACCCGATGATACCTTATACAATAAGGGCATATTTAGTCAACACAGTAGCACTTAAAATACTATTTCAGATTGAATGGCACTAGCAAGAAAAGGAAGCCCTTTCCATTGAAAAAATGTAACCACCTGTAGACCGGTTTCGAACTCTTTTGTTCTCGTCAGTACAGGGTATGTGTACATACCTATCACTAGAGAAGACCTCTTATAATTCACGCTGTATTATCAATAATAGTCGAGAAAATACAGCGCGCAGCGCCATCTCTTAGCATATTAGATATACCCTTGTTGTATACGGTATCATCGGGTGGTCTGGGAAATAATAAGTTTTCCATATATTGCTATTTGATATTAATACCACCTGAAAAGTATAGGCTTTTTATTTTTGATTTATTCAAATAACGTCTGTTCAGATTGTGTGGGACTGCTAAGAGATGGCGCTGCGCGCTGTATTTTCTCGACTATCGTTGATCATACAGCGTGAAGCATTAGAGGTCTTCTCTGATGATAGATGTGTACACCTACCCTGTACTGACGAGAACAAAAGAGTTCGAAACCGGTCTGCAGGTGGTTACATCCTATCAGGTTGCATCAATTTAATTTAAAAATATGCCGCTTTTTGGCAGGTTAGAAAGAGACCTGAGTCAGCTGATCAATATTTCTTTTCGTGAAGTTTTAGCCGTTAATAATAACGTTTTTTAGTTAATTTATTGATATTTAGATTGTCTGACATGTCAATTGGGCTATCAACAAGTTTCAGGAAGATCTGTGACAAAAATTTGAAAATTGTTCATCTTTGAAATTGTAATTATTATTCTTATAACATTATATTTTTTAAAGCAATTTTTTCATAGCGTATTCCAATCCTATAACTTTACGAATCCAGTTTTAGACTAGAAAAAAACCTCAGTATATTTGGCTAAACGTTCGCATAAAATAGTGCCTGCCTGGCAACCTGTGATTAAACGCAGCTCTTAAATTGAATTCCCTTGGCACACCCGTTACATCTTCTCAAAGTTTCAAATACCGGAAAAATTTACCGAGTAAATGTTTCGTGTTAACCATAATTACATACTTATAATCACAAAATAATATGCTATGGGGATAATTATAGGCCTAAATGATATGGGAAATTTTTTGGAAATCATTACAAATCACTACTCGATACAGGAATATCTTAACTCTAACTGAAATTAAGCTATACTATACAGGGTGTTTCAGAATAAGATGCTGATCCTTAACGTTGTGAATCCTTAGGTGGTTTTAAGAAGAAAAGTTCAAATTAACATATATCCTTAACCTATCAACTTTCGAACTACATGGCGCTAAAGTTTTAAGAAAAAAATCGTTTTTCTATCATAACTTTCTAGCTATTTTTATGAATTTTTCACACATGCCCTCTAAGCATCAATAGCCTTTTTTTGATGTAGAAATTTAAAAAAAAATTTTAACCAGTGGCGTCCTGAAAGGGTTTGTACTAGACATTTTGGAAAAATATTATGTACGCCACTGCTTTTTCTCAAGATAAAAATTATTTTTAAAATACTCATTCATTTTAAGCCACATTTAATATCTTGCCTTTTTATCGTCCGACAAACAGTTTCCGACAAAAAAAATAAAAAGCATTAAATGCACATTCGCTATGTGCCTATGGTTTCTGACTAGTAGGCTATGAACTTTGTTAAGGAAACAATGACAATAACGAAATATTTAATAATAGTTTGACAGCTATTTATTTATGTACACGGCTTTCCACTTAACTTAAATTTTAAAAACGTAATACTTTTTAAACGTATAAGTATCATGGTAAATTTTACAAATGTCGAGTTTGCGGATATGCATTACCTGTACGGGCTTGCTGACGGCAAAGCATTCGAAGCCAGACGATTATACCAAGTGCGTTATCCAAATAGAATAGTTCCGGATGCACGAACGATTTCAGGAACTCACAGAAAGTTATGTGAAACGGGATCTTTTGAAACAAAAAACTACTTAAAAGGGACACACCAAACTACACGAACACCGGAAACCGAAAAAGCTGTTTTAAATTTAGTGGAGCAAAACCTTAATATAAGTACCAGAAAAATTGGGAATATTTTAAATATTACTCATGTCCTAGTCTGGAGAATTCTTCAAAGTTATTTGTTATATCCGTACCATATTCAACGGGTCCAGGCCCTACTTCCTAGGGATTTTCCATTACGCATCAATTTCTGCCAATGGTTTATTCAAATGGTTACCGAAAATCAACAATTTGATGCCAAAATTTTGTTCACGGACCAAGCTAATTTTTTCAGAAACGCCATACAAAATTTTCATAACAATTACTTCTGAGCAGAAGAAAACCAACATGCCATTACGGAATCCCACCACCAAGAGCAATTTTCTGTAAATGTTTGGGCTGGAATTATTGGTGATTATTTAATTGGGCCTTATTTTTTACCAGCCCGATTGAACGGAATCAATTATCGCCAATTTCTTGAACACACTTTAACAAATTTGCTAGACGACGTCCCTATTTTTACCCGACATCGTATGTGGTTTATGCACGATGGTGCACCTGCCCATTTCAGTCTCTTAGCACGAGAGTTTTTAAATCAACATTATCGTAATCGATGGATAGGGCGCAGAGGAACACAATCGTTGCCACCTAGATCCCCTGATCTAAACAGTCTAGATTTTTTCCTGTGGGGACATCTGAAAACGTTGGTTTACAGCATCCCAATAAATACTGAAGAGGAGTTGAGAAACCGCATAATAGTTTGTTTCGATACTATCAGGAATACTCCTGGAATTTTTCAAAGGGTACGAGACTCAATGAGGAGAAGAGCTGAAGCATGCATTCTTGCATGTGGTGGCCACTTTCAACAGCTAATCTAAATTATTTTCGTTTCTGTTCACACGTTATTTAATGTTAGTTGTTTTAATTTAATTTTTAAAAATAAACCATAGGCTCATGTCGAATGTCGAATGTGCATTTAATGCTTTTTATTTTTTTTGTCGGAAACTGTTTGTCGGACGATAAAAAGATATTAAATGTGGCCTAAAATGAATGAGTATTTTAAAAATAATTTTTATCTTGAGAAAAAGCAGTGGCGTACATAATATTTTTCCAAAATGTCTAGTCCAAACCCTTTCAGGACGCCACTGGTTAAATAAAAAATTTTCTACACCAAAAAAAGGCTATTGATGATTAGAGTCATGTGTGAAAAATTCATAAAAATAGCTAGAAAGTTGTTAAAGTTATGATAGAAAAACGATTTTTTTCTTAAAACTTTGACGCCCTGTAGTTCGAAAGTTGATAGGTTAAGGATATATTATGTTAATTTGAACTTTTTTTCTTAAAATCACCTAAGGATTCACAACGTTAAGGATCAGCATCTTATTCTGGAACACCCTGTATATGGTGTCCTACTTAGGCCGGCGAGGTACGATGCTATAGAAATCATAAAACTTAAGTCTTTGTGAAAAAAATTTCATTTTACAAAATTGACCAATAAGCACAGGAATAAAATATATATCATGCTATTAAATGTTATTAAGAAAATGTAAACAAATAGAATCATTGGTAAACGGCACCCTCTAGAAGATGAAGTGTGAACTAGCGATCACGACCACTCTCAGTTATTTAATAAGAGTATAATTATATTTAAAACGGGCCTAAGTTGATTACATTTGGATAAAGGGTATGGAAGATACAGTAATTTTTAAAATATTTTTTTTAAATGCTTCCACCATCCCTTATTATCGGTAATACAAAGAAACTTTAACGAACAAACTTTCGTAAAAATGCATGTCCATTTTATATCTGTGATTAAATGAAAACCTTAAGTGATAATTCGAAGAAATTTCAATTTTTAGTTGTACAGTGTGTTATGGAAATGACCGTTTGACAGATTGCAAGTTGTTTATTTTTCAGGGTACATTATTATAAACTTTTACGTTCAGTTCAGTTCGCTGGGAAACAATCTCCGATTTATGAACTTGAACTGACTCGAACAAACCACCGCGGAGATTATAATGGTCAGGTATGTTCTCACTTGTTCAATTCGAACGACACCCGTCGGATCTGAACAACTAAAATGCCACTTTACCCTTTAGAAGAAAAAAATGCAATTTTATTTACCTTTTCGGCCTTATTTAAAACCAACTTAATTTATAAAAAAACACCAAGTAACCGGACAAAAACCGTCACAAAACATCAAAACAAAGTAACATAAAGTCACTTCGCGTATCTCGTGAACACTAAGTACCATTCAATCTGAATTAGTATTTTAAAGTGCTATGGTGTAGAGAAAAATACGCCCTTATTGTATAAGATTTTATCAGCTGGTAGTCTGGGAAATAATATAATTCTTTCATACAATGATATTCGACATCTAAAAATGTTGAAACTAACCTTTGAACCTGTTCCTTCGCGTGTCTGTTGTCTATCTAAAAATACAACGTTGCCACTTTCGATGTTTTATAAGGTTATATTCATAAACTGCCTAATTTCCTTCTATAATATTACTTTCCTGTATAATTATAGTCTCGGAAAAGGCAACCGCGCTGGCTCTACTAGCGGAGAGTTCCCGGAACAAAAGTCTGGTGGGGAACTAGATAGACCATTTCCTTGAAAGGGTAGTTCCTGTCAATTGTTAACATAATTGTTTCATTTTATCTTTAGTAAAGTGTTAATGGCCCATAGAAATTAGCGTTTTTATTATTTCTATGGCGAAATGATTAAGTGCTCTTGTTCTATGTGTGCGGTAGTGTTATTTTAAAGTGCGTTAGTGTTTAGTGCTTTCGCGTAATCTGATAATAGATGCATATCTTCAAAAAACTAATTTTAAACTCGTGGGTGTCTGTGTGTTTCTTTAAGTGCAATTTGTTCTGTTTCACTGGATTTTTTTTTCTTTCGACTTTATGCCGGTTATATTCCGAGATTGTAAATAAGAGGCCGAATGAGGTTTAGTGATAAGCTTATTATGCACTCCCACACTATCATCAGGACACGTGATGAGCAGAATATTTTTCTCATAGAAAAAATAACTGAAGGTGTCTGTGCCCTGGATTCCTTAATCGCGTTCTGGATTTATCTTCTAAGTAAGCTAAATATTTATTTTTATAAGGAACTAAAGTTTTACACTTTTATACAGTGTGGCAACATTGTGCCCGAACATCTGTTGCTTACCCAGCTGGGCAATGTAATATGTTCATATATGAATGTGCCGAGGAGTTGTGTGTGGGTTTAGGGGTGAGTTACCCCACTTTTTAAACGTTCGATTTAAAAACAAAAATATGTAGCGCTTCCCTAGGGCACCCCAGGAGTCACCCATTAAAATATAATACATCATTTCCATAACACCCTGTATTTTAGTAATCGCACCCTCTGGCCGTCACTTTGGAAACGTGGAAATATTTTCCATCAATGTTGGTCGATTTAGTCAATGAAATTTTTTTTTCTCAAAGACATATATCGTACCTCGCCGACCTTAGTGAGACACCCTGTATATAGATATACAGTGTGTCCCTGAGTCGACGCATGAATGAGTGAAAAAGATTAAAAAATTTTGAGTTGAAACTTTATCTTCTGGGGTTCAGCCCTACTTGGATAGAAATCAATTAGTGTCATAATTTTAATTTCGAAAAATCAAGTATGCCTGGAAAATTTACGAAAACATTTTTTCCCGCTAGTAAAGTGCATATTATCTAGGAGATACGACAAAATGCTATTAAGATCAGAAAGAAAAACCGAGGATAAGTAGAAAATTTTTCTTATGCCTGCTTTGATATTTTGCATTATTTTCATTCCAAACTCCTTATTGAAAATATTTGAACAATTCAAGGAAAGTTATCCAAAATAGTAAATAAAAAATGGTCGGTTTATTTTCAGTCTCTTAGATATTTAGATAATATAAAATTTTTAAATATCTTTGATAGGGAGGGTGGAATGAAAATAATTCAAAATATCAAAAATAGGCATGGGACTTTAAAATTTTGTACTCACAGTCAATTTTTCTTCCTGAGTATATTTTCCTAATTACATTATGTCGTATCTTCTAGATAAAATGCACTTTGCTACTGATAATTTTTCTTTGTAAATTTTTGCATACTTACTTGATTTTTCGAAATTAAAATTATAACACAAATTAGTTTCTCTCCAAGCAGGGCTGAACCCCAGAATATGAAGTTTTAAGTCAAGAAATGTTAGTCTTTTCCACCTATTCACACGTCGAGGGGACACAGTGTATATAGAGTTATAGTGGGAACCAAAAATCCATTATATTGCTTTGCCGATGACAGCACACTTGTTTTATCTTTCACTTTTAATTTAAGACCATTGACTGCCTACACACCTCTTCACAGGCTGCATGAAGTGTCAACAAAGACCTGGAAGAAATTTTGTCTTGGGATGACAGTAACCAAGTCGAATTTAATGCTAAGGAAATCTCTCTCTCTCTCTCTCTCTATAAATATAAAAATGTATGAACGGATTTACCAAGGGCGTGCGTGCGATCAGGGCAGCTGTAATAATTTTGAACTAAAAATAGACCCGACACTGACTTTCTTACATTTTGATAGTACAATTTACTACAATAATCTAAATTCCACTAAAAATACTAAGTTGATCGGAACTACTTTGAGTCAGGAAGCACTACGCGAGCGATTTCTAGTAAATTTACTTAAGGAATTATTGGCATTGTATGCAACATTTATTGAACCTTTACTCAGAGGAAATCATTCAGAGAGCACTGTATAGGAAACAACAATTGACATAAAAGGTAATGGGATATTCATTATCAATATCCGGTATGGTATCGTCTACCATACTTATTGCCAAAATACTAGACCATCTAAAGAGACTGGTTGATCAAGCAGTGATGAACAGCGAGGCGAACAGTCGACCACATTTATGACAATTACAAAATCATCCCAATAACAGGAAAATCTATGGATCAAAGGCGAATTAATAAAGAAAGTCAGTACTACTTATACTTGGCAACAATTGTCAATGAGGGTAATAAATACACGGGAGAAACTAAATCAATTATTGGACAAGCCAGAACCACATTTAACAAAATGGAAAATATATTAGCAGTAAAGATTTTAATTTATACCTCAACGTCAGAATATTGAGATGCTATGTATTTGCGGTGTTACTTTATGGGATGGAATATTGGACGTTGAAGAAAAACATTAGTGATCGACTAGAAGCATTTTAAACGTCGTCATATAAAAGGATCCTAAGAATAAGGTAACACAACATGGTAACAAATAATGAAGTGCTAAGAAGAATAAGTAAGGGAAACATTAAACACAATTACAGTAAGGAAGTTGCAGTATCTGGACCACGTGATTAGGGGAGAGATGTTCCAGGGTATTAATACAGAGAAAGATACAGTGTAACAGAGGGAAAAGACTCGTTTCCTGATTAAATAACTTGAGACAATCGTGCAACTGTAGTTCCATTGAGTTATTTAGAGCTGCAGTATCAATAGCTGTGATGATAGCCAATCTTCTCAGAGGAGATGGCCCTTGAAGAAGAAGATGTAACTTATAAATTGAGTTTATTTTAAAAATTTCCAATCATTTTAATGGATTCTTTAGTATAAATGATAACGCTAAATGTATTTGTAGTAATGTATAAATGGAGGAACTAAATCTACATGGTCATTCTTTTGAGTGTTTTTTCCCATTAAAGTCCGGTCAATTAAATTGTAGGCGTATCCATTACAATCTAATTTGGTTTCATTACAAAATGTTTATATTTATGAAAGAATTAGAAGTATATGGATTAAACTATGGTATAATTTCTGTTGTGTTTAGTGGAAATAAGAATTATGTACGGTGGTATGTTTGTTAGATAATTTCTGGAAAGCCTAGAGGAAACGAGAAAACTAATTAAATAAGCCATTGTTTCCTTGTTCTACTGTGAGATTAATATTTGTATTTAGATCATGGCTATAACCTAAGAAAATCTTTATTTCTTTATCGCTACCGAGAAAACATGTTACAAGATCGTCCATTCGGAATTTATTAAAAATAATATACACTTGTTAGAGGTAATCCTTTTAGCCCTTTGTTGGCGAAAATATTTTTGGCCTTTTTGGAATAATCTTCTAACCAATTGTTAACATAACTCGAACAATCTCCATACAACATAAATTAGCTACTGTTCATATTATGATCCCTATACAGGGTGTCCATTTTTCGGTAGTTTTACGGGGTATCTACGTTATTAGTAAAAGTGAAGGTCAAACAGAAGATGCCGTAATCAGAATTTTTCTAGGCCGCCTTGTTTTTGATATACGGGATGTTTGTGAGAATTGTGCATTCTGAGACACCCCCCATATCTCGGTTACCCCATAACGTAGTTTGTAGTTTTTTTTTTATAGTTTTCAAGGAAAATAAACAAATTTGATTTTTTTAAATGGGTCACCCTATATATTTTTTAATAATATAATTTAGCTCATACCAAGCTTCTCAAAAATATATGACACATTAATTTTTAGTCTTAGTATTAGGCCCGAAATATACGTTTTTCAAAAACATACCATTTTTTTTGTAGGCCATGACGGATATTAAAAACAAACAAAAGAACACAGTACTATGTGTCATAATAATAAAATCTTCTAATTCTGTCAGAGCATACAGGTTCTCTAATTTGTTAAAATTTCTAATTAATAGTGAAAAATGAGTTTTCCTAATTATGGCAGAGCATGTAAACTTTGAGAAGTACGACATGCTCGTTTGTTATAATATCCAGTGTTATGAAAATGTAGATGGAGCATTAGAAGTGTATTTGAATAGGTAAATATAAGCCCTTATGTAGTAACTCTATGAAATTTATATATTTTCTTAAATTACTTGTAGATATCCCGAAAGACGACAACCGGATAAACGAATTTTTTCAAGAATAAAATAAATTTTAATTGAACACGGTTCATTTACTAAACCTCGCCCTAAAATCTACCACAAGGATAATCACGAGACTGATGAAATAAATGTGTTAGCTTTAATTGAAACAAATTCAAGTTGTTCTTGCAGAAAAGTTGAAGGTTCGGTCGGAATAATTAAATCAAGAGTGCAAACAATCCTAAAAAGAAACACAATTTTAAGCCATATAAATTCCACCGTGTACGAAACTTACATCCTGGTGATGCACAGCGTTTTATAGAGTTTTGCAATTGGTATTTACAAAATCTGAACAGGGAAAACAATTTTGAAAAAAACGTTGTATGGTCTGATGAGGCTCATTTTACCAGTGCTGGCATGTTTAATCTACAGAATACGAAGTTTTGGTCTCAGGAAAAAGCAGAGTGTAATATTTCCAATCGAACGGCAAAGCAGATTTGGCGTTAGCGTTTCATGCTTTATACTGAATAGCAAAATAGTTTATAATATATTTGAAGGGAGCCTTAATGCAAATAAATATTTGGAAATTCTGGAAAATGTTGTGCCAGAAATAATAGAAGATGTGCCCTTAGCTCGTCGCAATAACTTGCATCCTCAACAGGATGGAGCGCCCACTCACAGTGCCCAAATTGTAAAGGTCTACCTAGATAATAACTTCCCATGTCGTTGGAATGGAACTAATGGACCTGTAAGATGGCCACCAAGGTCACCCGACTTGTCGCTTATGGATTTCTTCTTATGGGGATACCTTCAAAATAAAATTTATTCCATTCAGTACCAAACAATGGCAGATTTAAGAATTGCCATTGACAGAGCTTTTTGGGAGTTACAAACGCGGCCGTTTATTATTTTTTATTCATTAAGGCGAATAAGAACCATGTGTGAAACATGTCTAAGGCATAATGGAGAACAATTTGAGCAATATTTATGAGGGAGTTCAATAAATTTTCAATTTTTGTGTTTAATATTTAATCACACCAGTATTTTTTTTAATATCCGTCAAGGCCTACTAAAATTTTTTTTATATTTTTGAAAAACGTATATATCGGGGGTAATGCTAAGACTAGAAATAAAGTGTTAGATATTTTTGAGAAGCTTGTTACAAACTAAATTATATTATTAAAAAATATATAGGGTGACCCATTTAAAAAAAGCTAATTTGTTTATTTTCCTTGAAAACTATTGAATGTAGAAAAAATTTGAGTACGTCACTGGATTCTACGTAAAAAACTACGAAAAGAAAATTTTATTTCTTTTTGATACGTTACGGGGTAACCGCGATATGAAGGGGGGGTCCCAAAATGCACAATTCTCAAAAAATCCCGTATATCAAAAACAAGGCGGCCTAGAAAAATTCTGATTACGACATCTTTTGTTTGCCAAAAAAGCAGCGTAGCACAGTGCTGCGAAAACCGCATCCTTCTATCTTTACTAATAACGGAGATACCCCGTAAAACTACTCAAAAATGGACACCCTGTACTTTAAACCAATCAATTATTTAAAAACAAAACATGAGAGAAGGAAGCAAGTGATTTAGTTCATCCAAATACGAAAGAGCTTAAAAATAAATTTCAGCTTTTACTGCAAAACTCAGTAAAATGTTTGAAAATTTTAAAATAAACTCAACTTCTAGCAAGATCTCGCAGGCAAAACCAATAATTCTTAAGATAAATTTATTAGAACTAATGAAACCAAAACTAATCAAAATAAAGAAATCATGCGTCATACATAGGTCATCATTTTATAAAATATTTTGATAAATATTTTAAAAGATATAATTGGAAATGACATTTCATTACATGTTCCAGGTGTATGAATAAAAAAAGTCAGGGTAAACTGGTAATCGAGGCTAAAATGTTATCGTCTCTTACCTGTTCTCTGGTTTTTTGGATTATTTTCTTTAATATTTCTTGCCATGACCTGCTCGTATTCACAAATAACTGACTAGTAGAGCTGTAATAAAAATGATGGTATCCAATATTCGTTAATATGATGACGAAAACAAATAAAAAATAAAATAAATAAGTTTTAATATTATACGTATAGAATATTACGTACTCGTTACGGAAGCCACAAAGTTGTTATGATAAGTACTAGGAATGATAATCTACTACTGTTACTGGTTGGGAACAGATGAACTGTTTACAACTTTAAAAAAAATGGACTGTTTAGGAACTCGATAGGGAAACCGATCTTCGGAACAACAATGTTGGACTAGTATCGGTTGATTTGGAACTTATCGAACTGATTTTTTCGATTATCCAATCCTAGCTTGTTATGAAAAAAAATTATAATGGACGTTAACTTCATGTCATGCGAAAAAAGCCATTAAGAGGTCTAGTAAAATGTCCCATAAAAAGATCACTTAATATTGGTAAATAAATGTTCTATAAATTATTCTACGTAAATTTGATGACCAGGAAATAAATAATAAGAAATTTATAGTTAATCTGTCATTTCGTCTAATCTGAAACTATTAGAACCAATTATTCATGATAACGACTTAGTGTTCTCCATAACGACTATCAGTATTAGTACATAATAGTCTTTCTTGTAACGATTAACTCGATTATGGCATGTCGGATTCGATCATATTATGAACAACTGCTAAAAGTTGCTTACAAAGTTGTTAACAAATTGTTTAATATATTACTGGAATATCGATATTGTTACCTATGAGGGTTACCATTTAAAAATATTTATAAGATACATTCAAGGACTTTTACTGAGAAAAACATAAACAGCCAAACAAACAATCGACTTCTTGCAAACTAACCATCCGAATACCGAGATTGTTAACTTTGGGACTTTAAGGTCCACAATGTTAACTGGCTTAAATACTCAAATACGAACGATGAACAAGGCCTTGAGGCCAAATTCTTTTCGATCAGTTCTGGTCTAACTCAACTTGTAGAAGAACCAACGCGAATTCCAGACCGAGATGGAACTTTTCTTGACGTCAAAACCAGATCTACATATATACAGTTACCGTACAGCCTACGTTAGGATCTTTCGATCACAAACTTATTTCAACTCAAAGCGAACTACCACTTAATTCTGAACAACCTCCTAAACCTCGCAAGATATGGCATTACACATCGGCCAAGTGGGAAAACCTGGAAGACCATTTTCGCACTTTTCCTTGGATGTGCGTATGCTTCTTTTCTGATGACCCATCCGTCTGTGCTGGGGAGGTCTCCGACGTCATTCTAACTAGCATGGAGGCATTTATATCCTCTCCTCAAAAAAACGCCCTTCCAACGGCAAGCCCTGGTTTAGCAAGGATTGTGAGCTTGCTGTCAGATCAAAAAATCTGGCCTACCGACAGTGGCGTAAAAATACTACCGCTGAAAATCGTACCATCTTTGTTACCACTCGAAACCAATGTAAGCTAAAATAGATCAAAACAAATAAGCCCATAAAGTAAGGATCAAAAACAAACTTCTTGACAGTCCAAACGACTCAAGGTCCTTTCGGTCAGTCGTTAAGGCCGTCAGCCAAAATTTTACTAAATCAACTATTCCACCCGAGCAAACACGTTCCGATGGTATAATAGCACCCACAGCCAGAGATAAAGCAAACTTACTTACATCCAACATTCCTGCAGTTCAATCCGAAATGACCGAAATCGTGTTCCGTCAGCGTCTCGTCAAACGCATCATGAAAGGGCTCGATGTCAAAAAAGCTTCTGGTCCAGACGAAATTCGTGTTATAGTTCTCAAGAGATGCGCCGATGAACTAACACCAGTATTTTGTAGACTTTTCAACTTATCCTACAAAAAAGGAATATTTCCATCGTGCTGGAAGACGATGCGAGTCCAGCCTATACCAAAGAAAGGTAAAGAGAACCTGCGTAACAACTATCGACCAGTCGCATTGCTCTCAGTTATATCAAAAGTAAGCTATTAACCAACAACTGCTAAAGTACCTGTAGGCTTCAACATTTTCAGCGATCATCAATATGGTTTGTTCGGAAGTCCAGATCAACTGGAGATCTTCTAGCCTATGTCACCCAACTTTGGAACAACGCAATCGAGCATCATGGGGAGTCTCGGGTTGTTGCACTGGATATTTCTAAAGCCTTTGATCGCGTTTGGCATGAGGGGCTTCTGAGTAAACTGCGATCCTATGGTATGTCCAGTCGATTCTGTTGATGATTGTCTAGCTTTCTTAAGGACCGCTCTCTGCAAGTGGCGATTGACGAATTTCTCTTAGACACCTTCACCATCAATGCCGGTGTTCCTCAAGGGTCCATACTGTCTTCCACCCTCTTCTTACTCTACATTAACGACCTTCTAGTGAAAACGAAAAATCCGATATTTAGTTTTGCTGATGATAATACACTTATCTAATCTTTCTCTTTGAATGCACAAACATCGGCTGCCGACGCACATCTTCGCAGACAGCATGAAGTATCATGCCTCAACAAAGACCTGGAAGAAGTTTTGGCTTGGGGTGAGAGTAACCAAGTCGTATTTAACGCTAAAAAAAACCCAGGCAGCAGTTTTCTCTAAAAGGGTTAAGATTACAAAACCGGATATAGTTATGGCAGGACACGCAATCCCATTGCTTCCTCTATTAACTTGCTGGGCGTCAATCTGGGAGGGAATATGTCTTGGCATAACCACGTTGTGGCAATCGCCAAGATAACTTCTCAGAAACTTGGTGTACTCTTCCGAACCAGAAATTTGTACACACCTTAACAACTTTTGACACTATACAAAGCCCAGATTCGACCATCACTAGAGTACTGCTCTCATGTCTGTAACTCTGCACCCAAACATACTCTTCGGCTATCATCCATCGAAAGGAGGGCCATTCGTCTGGTTGGAGACCACGAGCTGACTAAGAACCTCGACACCCTAGAACATCGAAAACAGATATTTTCATGGTAAGTGCTCGGCTGACCTTACCCTCTTAATTCCGCCCAGAGCGGCGAATATCAGAAATACACGACGAACCACTGCCGCCCATCCAGATGTGGTTAAGCTTAGTACTCCTCGAACTTCATTATTTAAGAATTCTTTCATCTGGAGGACTTCATCCTTATGGAACGACCTTCCCGATGTCGTTTTTCCCAATGAGTATAATCTCCAACGATTCAAAACCAACGTGAATCGCTTTTTGCGCACACGCACCACTCCCAGAGTGCCCTAAAGGATTTTTCCTATAGTGCATGTGTTTGATCAAAAAAAAAAATTAAATTTTTGTGATGAGTACTTAAATTCTATTTCTTAGTTTTATTTATTGTGATGAGACTTTACTTGCTGGTGGCGATATTACCGGTACGCAGATACAGAGTTCAGCTATAAATTTAAGCATATATCCGTGGATTCGGTAAACAAATGATGTCACGAAGCGTGGCCCGATGGCCTGTCAAGAACAACGGGGAGAAATCATAAAGCATGGCCCGACGCCCAGTCACAATCACAGTCCCAGTCTGTGGGGGCTTAAGGTACAGGTACAGAATGACGTAAGTCGTCCTTAATACAAGTTTGACATCTTTAAGGAAGTGGTAATCTTCCACTTAACGAGTCAATTGACCCTCAAATTAGTTTAAAACATAGTTTCTTAAATTTTTTAAGGTTTACCATAACGTTAAGGCTACCTTAGCTAAGGTCTAACTTAAGGTAAAAATAATAAATAAATATAAAAAATAAAAATAAATAATAAATAAAATATCGGCCATTTACTCGATATAATATTATATAATGTAGTGACTATAATGTTTTGTTACTACTATATAATTTCTTTGTCTCACTCAATTATGACCCATTAATATATATTTTTCTCTCTCGGACATACTTTATAGTTACCATATTCTGCTTCCTTCTAAGCCCAAATTCTGAGATGATTTGTTTTACCCCGATTATCCGTGCACGGATTATCCGGGCTTCGATTTCTCATTATTGAAATTGCATTTTTCAAAGTTTTGTTATCGTAAATCACCTTGTCGACATTTTAAAGCCAGAAAATAAAAAAATTCGACGAAATCTAACAAACCCAAGCGACTGCCTTTTTTTAAAAGCATAACTTTTTTTTTATGATCAAACACAAGCACTATAGGAAAAATCCTTTAGGGCACTCTGGGAGTGGTGCGTGTGCGCAAAAAGCGATTCACGTTGGTTTTGAATCGTTGGAGGTCATATTCGTTGGGAAAACGACCTCGGGAAGATCGTTCCACAATGATGAAGTCCTCCGGATGAAAGAGTTCTTAAATAATGAAGTTCGAGGAGTACTAAGCTTAACCACATATGGATGGGCGGCAGTGGTTCGTCGTGTATTTCTGATATTCGCCGCTCTGGGCGGAATTAAGAGGGCAAGGTCAGCCGAGCACTTTCCATGAAAATATCTGTAAAAGAGAGTCAAATCACCAACTTGCCTTCGATGTTCTAGGCTGTTGAGGTTCTTCGTCAGCTCGTGGTCTCCAATCAGACGAATGGCCCTCCTTTCGATGGAATCCAGTAGCCGAAGAGTATGTTTGGGTGCAGAGCTCCAGACATGAGAGCAGTACTCTAGTGATGGTCGAATCTGGGCTTTAATATAGTGTCAAAAGTTGTTGAGGTGTGTACAACTTTCTGGTTCGGAAGAGTACACCAAGCTTCTGAGAGGCTATCTTGGCGATTGCCACAACGTGGTTATGCCAAGATATATTTCCTCCCAGATTGACTACCTAAGATATATATCCGGAGGGAGTTTTTATTTTTTTTTATTTAGTGTAAAACTTCACTTATTTAGAATTATTTTTTATTTTGTATTTATGCAAAATAGAAGCTAGTTTGAACTTATTAGATCTATTTTTTCTGTTATTTTTTTAGTATGTATACGTACATATATAAGGAATAAATGTTCGGATTATCCGTGCTTTTCAATTATCCGTGCCTCGTCCGGTCCCGTTGAGCACGAATAATCGAGGTTCTACTGTATTTAAATTACTAATATCGAATAATTATATTTTTATTACATATTATAGTAGGTAGGTATTACTGTGTTGCAATATTGAAATCATTACATACAACGGATACAAATTGTAATGCAAAAGTGGTTTACGGCAAATATGAGAGATATATTCTGAATGGATAGGGGCAGGAGCCTTTAATATATTAAAGATAATAATTGACAAATAAATCTGTTGTCGATGTATCAAAAAAATGTTCAATGTTTCAATGTTCTCGACATTACTTTATCATGTTCTTATATAATGTTCAAATGGTAAGGTAAGTATGGTATGGTATGGTAAGTATTTTGTTAGAACTTGACTGTTTTTCAATGCCGCCATATCCAACTTAAAATCCGCAGCAAAATGGCCATATAAAAATATAAAATTGGCAATATTTCGAAAACTACATACTTTCGGAATATACAACCTTTTACAAACTTATCAACATTTTTATTGCTAAAAGAAAATAATTATAAAATTTGGGGGTTTCCATAGAAAAATGTAGATTTTCTGCAGTTTCCTTAATTTCGTTTTTAATCTTATTTTTGAACATCCTGTATAGGATAGGTATAGCTCAGCGCATGCAAAACAAGTTGATGTCGCCCTCAACGAGACAAGCAGAATCATCACCGGATGCCTGAAGCCAACTCCCCTCAACAAAATCCACCACCCAGCTGGCATCGCTCCTCCTGCCATCCGTAGGGAAGCAGCTGCACTCAAAGAACGATCCAAAGCAGCAGTATCTGAACGCCACCTCCTCTACGGTCTCCAACCGGCCCACCAGCGACTAAAGTCAAGGCGAAGCTTCCTGAGATTGACAGAAGACTACGAGGAGTCTAAAACCAGAGTGGACCTTTGGGGGAAGACCTCAAACCAACACTGGATGAAGCCGAATGAAGAACTGGCACCAGGAGACGGTGAAAACTGGGAAACCTGGAAGGCGCTAAACAGACTGCGGACGGACACGGCGAGATCGAGAGATACCCTAAATAAGTGGGGCTACCCCGTAGACTCCAATCTCTGCAACTGTGGAGAACTGCAAACCACGTAACATATGTACACTTGCCCACTGTGCCCCGCTAGATGCACCATAGAGGACCTTATGGCAGCGAAGCCGAACGCAATTGACGTCGCCCGCTTCTGGGCAAAAAGTGTTTAGCTCACGTCTGAAGTGACGATAGACATTTGTATTTGTATATGTATATTATTATCATTATTATTATTATTATTTATTGTTAAATTATGATGCTTCTGACACGAATAAATAAATAACATCCTGTATTAATAGTTATCAAAATATTATAAAAAATCTATTAAAGCTGATCCTTTTCAATAGGGAATCCAACCGAACTTAGACAATAAAAGCTTCGTTATAGGAAAAAGTAATATTTATTTAAAGGTCTGCAAACGCAATTTTTTACATAAAAACTTAAATATGTCAAACACTGCCTAAAATCTTACGTATAATCCAAAAATGGTATTCCATTTAAAATAAGCAAGTTGACACCGACTTCCGGTATAACCGGAAGTGCCATTATATTAAAAATTTGTTAGCCGACCAGCAACATACTGTAAAAGTTTCTAAATTTTCCTAGGTATATTTTTTCATGGGACATTCGGCATAGTATCGGCCACTCGATTCTTAAATTATTAGTTTTTCAATTAATTATTCATCTATTGCTTCCTATTTCGATTTTTAATTTATTATTGTTTATTGATTTTGCTAACGTTATATTACCTAGGAGTTGTAATTTGTAATAATAAAAACCATGCAAAAGCTTTTTGGCAGTTATAAAATATTCACACAACAGGTAACCAATTCTGCAAGAACTAACTGATTTATCTACCACACTTTTAACAAGTTTACAACACTCTTAAGGATACATAACAATACACCTAAGGTGGATATCCTGAGATATAAATGAAACGTAGGTTTAATAATAATTTTTTATTTTGCACATAAATTAAACAACAGAAAAATACACGTCGTGCTATTAACAGAGATTGATCCTTAAAATTAATTATTTCTTTTTTTTTAATTTTTCGACTAAATGGACACAGATTTAACAACAATTAACTCCTATAAATTGATTTTTTTGAAATTGATTTCTTTGAACCATCCCCTATGACAGAACGAAAAATTGATAATACTGATACATCTCAAGGAAGGGTTCAAAGAAATTATGCATTAACAAGTTTTTTTTTGCAGGTATGCAGTGCAGTGTAAAATTAAATATATTTTCTTGCCGTGCTCTTTTACTCACTGCCCTGAGATCTCGCTATTTTATGTGCATTGGATTGCATGGTATTGTATCTACTGAATATATGTCCCTATATAAACTAAAGAGGTTTAAATTTAGTCGAATTAAATATTCTCAACGCATTATCGTTTAATATATCATGTGACACTTTATGTAAATTTATAATATTTTTGCAGCTAATTCATTTTTCTGATGAATATCTTTACCCAAATATTATTTTGAAAATAATTTTGGTGACAATGACAACATCACATATTGAAATCTTTATGAAGTTGAAGAGGAATCAAAAAAATTTAATTATAATATTATTCTCGCAGTTGCTATTTTAACTATAATTGTCAATTTAGGATGGATTTAAATTTAAAACCATTTAGTGAATTAACGTGGCAAGTATATTTTTAGGAAAATGTATAATATTCCCTCGTAATATTTCTGTTAAATTATAATATATTATCGTATTTTGATCATTATCCCATTATCCATAGCCTAAAATAATCAAATTTCTTTACAATAAATGTACTATAAAAGGAATCAATTGAGGAAGCCAACGGGTTCAATTAGAAATTTTGACAAATTTTAAAGATGAAATTCAAATAGGAATCTATCGGCTTATAAAATACAAGATACTTTCTTATTCCCACAATCTGACAAACATTTCTTCAGCTTCTTCTCATATTATATCCATAGGATTGCGTTGATATTGAAGGAGTTACTACTTGAGTCCCCTTTCTTACGATTTTATTAATTAAATATTAATTAACAGGATTTTTTTTGTTCTAATGAAATATACTTGTTGCATCATAGCTATCGAAAATTAACACAAATCGTATATCGTATTATAAAAATATCTATACAAAGGTTTCCTTGGTGTAGAAAAAAAAATATTTTCATATAATTTTTAACCAGAATTTGATTCCAATAAATTTGGTGCATTAAGTAGTAACACTTACTGTTTGTTTCAGGTAAGCGACGCAGGTAGCAATAAGGTGATATAACAGTACTTGAGTAAGCAGTAATATGAAATTTTAAGGTCAGTAATGTTTTCATATATTTTTGATGATTCTTACTTTATGTCCCAAATATTTATTGCAACAAAATAAAATTATTTATTTTACGAAAACTGTTGAGGATATGACAATTCACATGAAAAATTTCTAGAATTTGACTGTAATATCCAAAAGGAAAATATATAAGGTGTTCCATTTAAAGAATGAAAGTTGATAATTTTATGATCCACCTTTTATAATTTGTTTCTCAAAAAATGCAGTTGAGAAAATAAAATTGAAAAGTATTCTATTTTATTTATTATTTATTTATTAGGTATTCTCAATTTAAATAAATATAAATAAATAAATAAATTTTTAAATAATTTGCATCAATAGACAAAAGTATAATAAGATGTATTGGAACAGTGGCTTGGTAGCCTTCAATGCGTTCGTCCGGCAAGCGATATGTTTTAGGTTTGATTCCTAGCAGTAATTAAAAAGAAAGATTTTAAAAACTATTTGCACGACGCCTCTCAACATCTTTCAGCGATATTTTCAACAGGCAATAAAAACTAAAATTTTTTAAATATTAAAGATAATTATTGATTGGCTATTGGTGGTTTATTTTATGGTTAACAATTATATAGAATTCATATAACAGAAATAAAAGTCAGTAATTAATTTTTTTAACGAGTGTGAAACTAGAATGAATAGATATTAAAATGACTTTACCTAAATCAACAGTTTCTACTAAAATTACTGACCAAGATACTGTCTGAGGAAGTAATGAGTACCGGAACGCATGAAGAGCAACAGGGATTTAGGCCCAATAGATCCACCATCGACGCAATATTTATCTTACGCCAGATAACAGAAAAGTTCATAGAATTTAACAAACCGGCATACATGTGCTTTATGGACTTAACGCAAGCTTTTGACAGGGCACGACTACGCGACGTCGTAAAACTGTTTAACAAATGCAGTGTTGACCCGAAAGTTGTAGCGGTCATAACAAAGCTGAACACAAACAACAGGACATTTATTAAAGGGGGAACCGAGCTGACAACAGAAATAGCAACAAATACCGGCATAAGCCTCAGCCCGACACTGTTCAATCTGATAATGGACGAGATAATCAACGATATAATAGCCACGGGTGGAGGATATAGAATGGGTAATAAAGAAATCAAAATAGTCTGTTACGCCGATGACGCGGTAATAATAGCTGAAAACGAGGACGAGCTGCAGAGGATGATATACAGGTTCGAACTATCAGCGAAGAAGTGGAACATGACTATATCATCTCAAAAAACACAGTCAATGGTGATAGCTAAAGAGCCCATAAGATGTAAGCTTGCAGTCTACAACGAAAGCATTGAACAAGTGATGAACTTTAAGTATCTGGGAGTCAATGTTACTAGCGGCAGAAACCTTAGAGAGGAAGTTCGAGGACAAACCAACAAAGCAGCCATGATATCTGGCTGCATGAGGGACATTATTTGGAGGAACAAACACTTGAGTATCCTTAGTAAGGCGAGAATATATAAGACCTGTGTGAGACCAATAATGACTTATGCTTCCGAAACAAGGGCAGATACCAGCGCCTTCTTCGTAGTACAGGAATGAGAACATTAAGATCAATGACTGGAAATACACTCATCGATTAAAGACGAAGGATATCGTGAGATGGACCCGAGGCAGACGCAGAGAGTGGAGAGACCATGTGGAACGAATGGCGGAGGACTGCCTGGCAAGAATAGCTAGGACGAACAAACCCAATACCGGAAGACTACCCGGGAGGCCACCCAAACGCTGGTATGATAGCTGGACATCCGCCTCTCAGGAGTAAGATATTCACGTCGAAGAAAACAGAACACCGTCCTATTTAAAAGAAGAAGAAGAAGAAGAACAGTTTCTACTCCAAAATATGATAAAATGGAGATCAAAATTTCTTATGAAAGCGACGAATTACGTTGTTAATTTCATATATTTTCAGTTTATTTGTTTAACCGGGATATTGTTGCGAAAATAGTTTTAGTTCTGCTAATCAAAACACAATAATTTCATCTTTACGAATTTAAAGAGAACGAAAAAACTTAATTATCCTACAAAACTTAATTGACTTGGACTGTCAAATTAGGATGGTTTAAAATTTATAACACTTTAGTTAATACAACTGTAATGTTTCAAGGTTTTATTAAGTGACTTAATAACTACGTCGAATAATATTATTAAACACACTAAGAATATTTATAACTAAGCAAGCTGACGATATCTACTCCAGTCGAATCCTCTCTGGGCAATATACAATATCATTCACGATAAGCGGCCTATTAAAAGATATCGGGAAATAAGATATTTGTTTAAAATATCGGTACTCGCTATAAAAGATGCCGATCATTTTAATGAAGATATTTTCAAGTCTCCGATTCAACCGGAAGTTAGGCTTAACTTTGTCATTTTAAATACAAGACCCTGTATATTTTGGCATTTTTCGATTCTATGTAATTCTTGAGATAAAATTCTTAAAGGAATTTTTTATAAAAAAATATGTCAAAAGTACTTTGACCTAAGTAACTAATGCAGTTTAAGATTTAAAAATTTGAGGAAAGTTATGGGTGTGTTAATATAATGAATACGCATAAGTCAATTTGTTAACTAAGCTGCTGAAGATAGGAATATGTATACTATACAGGGTGGCCAAGTTAACGAGGTACGCGGCTGTATCTCGGAAACCGTTCACCGTACAGCTTCCGGAAAGAAAATATTTATAGGAAACGTTGCTAAGAGAAATTGCGGGAAATTATTTGCAAGTTTTTACAATTTGTTTAGATAAGGTATGTTGAAAATACTTACAAATAAATGTATCATGTATCATGATCAACTTTATATAACCCTTCAAATAATGTGATGGAGGTAACGCAAACATTGATCTGGAAAAAATTCAATATCTCAAGAACGCCTTAACGGAAAGTATTAGAATTAGCGTCCTTTAAAGAGTTCTTCTTGCTCTATCAGCTACACTACAAGCGATGTCTATGGATTTTTTTTTATTGTAGTCCCTAGATGGAGCTTTTTACAGATTTAACATATTTTATGTTTTTTTTTTTTCGAAAAACTTAAATGCGGATGGTAAAGATGTTATTATACCATTACAAAGAGAAATATGGGCCAGAGAACTGCAAGTTCCTATCTTTTCTAACTGGAGATATCGACGAAAAATGAATTTACATAATTACTACTTATTAATTGCCCCGGTAATTACATACAGTGTGTGTCCACTTAAGTTCGCACCATATGGAAAACTTTTTTATTATTAATTGTACGAAAAAAAATTATTCTTTATAAAAATTTCTGCTTGATCCAAAACCTAAAATGAAACCATCAGATATCAAATTTTTTAGTCGTATATGTCAGAAAATATGAATCTGGCTTAAGAGTAAAGTACCTTTATTTTTTACAATATCGAAAACTTTAATCAGTTATCTCTTTATTCTTCGTTAAACATTTGATAACCTTTACGTCTCTTAACCTCTATGTTGCATTATTTTGATGATGCATTAAAGTAATTGATAAATAACAAAATAATTTATTTCATAATAATTATGTATACAGTGCTAATAATGTTAATTGCGTAACAAGCGTGTAATAGTTTATCATCAATTCACTATTGCTTCAACGTATCCGCCTTCTCCTACAATACAGGTTTCCGTTCTAGAAGAAAATTCCCTCAATACATTTCTGATTATATTACCCTGAATTGTTTCCGTAATAATTGTTTCCAAATGTTCTACGTTTGTGAATGGCCCGTGTTGATATACCTGTTCTTTTAAGTAACCCCATAAGAAAAAATCTAGTGGGGTTAAATATGGCGACCTAGCTGGCCAAAAAATATCGGAATATCTATGAAGTAACCTTCCATTAAAGATATTTTCAAGGTATTGCCTTACTTCCATCGTACTATGACATGTTGCGCCGTATGGTACCATACCTGTTGTCGTTCATGTCTTGGAAGGTCACGAAGAAAATCATGCAACTGATTTTGTAAAAAATTTAAATATCGTTGAGAAGTCATTGTCGAAAAAAAGGGCCAATTATTTTATCCTTGTAAATGCCGCACCAAACGTTAGTTTTAAAATAATACTGATCGCGAGTTTTAATCGTAAAGTGAGGATTGGAGTCAGTCCACCATCGACAAGTTTGCGAAGACACTGTTCCATTAGAAGTAAATGTAGCTTCGTCAGAAAAAATTATTTCCCTAGCCAAATAAGGATCATCTTTTAGCTCTCCTTGGATAAGATAACAAAATTCTAGTCGTCTGTCGTAGTCTCCAGGTTTTAAAGTATGGATCTATTGTGGTTTATATGGATGAAACTTGTTCTCTTTAAAAATTATTGATATTGTGGTTTTACCAATTTTATCTGGAAGCGAAGATGCCATTTTCCGCAAAGAAAATTTAGGGTTTTCCACTGCAGATAGCATTACATTCAACTTCATCTCTTCACTTGTAACGGTTTTTTTACTTGTTTCTGAATTTATTATTAACATCTCCAAATGATTTGAATTTTTCCATAATTCTCATTACTGATGTATGGTGTATATTTTTCCCTGGATGTCTGTTGTTAAATATTTCAGCTGCTTCAATTTCTATTTTTTCTTCCACACTAAAAATATCATCGGCATGTTAACAAATTTTATTTGGCGTTCACTGTCAAACAATTCTTGCTATCAAGAAATCATTTGTTTATCAGTGCATCCTAGATTTCACGTAACTACAGTTACATTTGCATTGTTATTGTAGTTAAAAAAGAAAAAAAGATTTTTTTTCTGATATACTTGTATACGACTGGAAAAAATTAATATCTGATGGTTGCATTTTAGGTTTTGGACCAAGCAGAACTTTTTATAAAGAATAATTTTTTTTCGTAAAATTAATAATAAAAAAGTTTTCCATATGGTGCGAACTTAAGTGGACACGCTGTATATTCAAAATAAGAAGCCTTTCTAAACAAAAGAAATCTATTTAATAATAATGTTGGGAAGAAACGTCAACTTATTCATTTTGAGTTTGTTTCAACTTATTCATGTTGAGTTTTTTTTTTAAATTTGAATACTGAAGATGCCGTTTACTGAATGATTGCTGTTTACTTCGGGTGCTTTCAAAGTGCACATATAGTGTATGTGGTGCGATATTCAAATTGCCGTTATTACGGCAAAATAGCTTTTCCGCGCTTGGTTTAACGCTTACGTGCCATGACTGGTTAAATATATTATATTTTATAATATAATAAATTTACCTATGCTCTTTTAATATATTTTGAATGAGAGTTCGTGATATTCCCAAATCAGAAGACAATGTCCAAGTAGTAACATATATAACTCTATATATGCTAAAACGTTGATTCAGATCTACCAATACCGGCGTCTCCGAAAAATATGTAGACTAAAACTTCCAATAGGTCTCAAAATGAATAATTTGACGTTCCTTCTCAATATTATTATTAAATATATGTGTCATATTTCAAAGCCGTCTTATTTTTGACAATATATGTAATCATTCGTAATAAGTAGTAATTATGTATATTTATTTTTCATCGGTATCTCAGGTTAGAAAAAAGATAGGTACTTGTGGCTTCCACCGTTTGCTCTGGCCTTTATTCCTCTTTGTGACGGTGTAATAAAATCTTTGCCATAATATTTAAGTTTTTCGACAAAAACATAAAATATGTTAAATCTGTAGGAAGCGCCACCTGGCGACTACAGTAAAAATGCCACATCGCTTTTAGTGTAGCTGATAGAGCAGGAAGATCTCTTTTAAATGATACTAATTTTAATATTTTCCGATAAGGCGTTCCTGAGATATTGATTTTTTTCCAAATCATTGTTTGAGTTAACCCCACCATTTTATTTGAAGGGTTAGAGAAAAAATATAAATTATTAAATATAAAATTACGGTAAATGTAAAAATTTTCTCTTCACGTTACTAACTTTGGGTCATAGTTCTTAAAAAAAAAATGTTGGTTGAAATTCGCTGACGACATTCCGCAATTGGGGGTCTAAAAACCCACATTAAGCATTAGTACGTGAAATAGTATTATTTGAATCTTTGAATATAGAATGTATTGTTCATCATTAGACGAATTTTTTTTTTCGTTCCGAACACTGTCACTTTACCCCCTTGGTACATTAATAACTATTTCCAAATTATTTTGTTAATCAGGACTAAGAATAATAATGAACGGGGCCTAATATTATATTTAGCCTTCAACCTTATTGGATATCGTTTAAGTATAGCGGCGAACCAAATTGTTATTTCCTTACTCCATTAGTGAAGACCTTCGCAACTCTCTATGATGGAATTGTTTCTTGTTTTTTTTTTGGTTAGTTTCGTAATTAAAGCATAATCCAATATGGATGTTAATAAAAATTTTTGGTAAAATCTGTTAAGTATGGTGGAAATAATATATATTTTATGAAACCTATAATAACAAATTATCGTTAATTTATTTACCTTGGAGTTTATTTTGATCTGGGTAAAATACCCAATCATTGGCATTTTTAGAGGTAGCTTTTTACATTTACATATTTTACTGAAGTATTTATAAAGAAAATAGTAAAAGCTTGTATTGAGGGTCTGAGACGAGACGAGACGAGTTTACTGGCAAATAATATAGATTTTATTTGTTTAAAATCATGTTAAATATCTCAAAAATGTTCTTTTTACTCAAAAACATCATCTTGGGTGATTCGCACCAAATTCTAGTTATTGGCAGTATAGTTTTACCCAGTTATTGGCACCTTGATGTCCCAGTTATTGTCACATGTGAGAAGGCTTAACGAAAACAATTTAGTAGGTAGCTAGGTATGCATTTTCATACATTTATTACAAAAAAAAGTAAATTAACATCGGTAGGTAAACTAAACAGAAGAAAAATGTTGTTGCTTCATAAATTCAATGTACATAATGTGCATACACTATATTTAAAAATAATAAAAAAGCTTAAAAGACAGCTCCAAATTAACCATACCTTTATTCTTTTACAGCAATGCAAACTTTACATAAAAAATATTCTTTATACGTGTTACGTTTTTGTAAACATTTAAAATGGTATGCCCTAGAACACGTTTGACATTTAATGCCAAAGTTTGCAACAGAAAAGTTTTTGGTGCATATATAGCAGAGTCCCTTGTTAAGTATGATATTTTTGGGAGGATATAGTAAATTTGATGTGCTTGGGCTAGTAGTCGAGTTATCTACTTGGATAGGAACAATATTTCTTACATGAGTTTCTTTTTTCTTTGTCACTTTCTTATTTTTGCATTTTCTTTATCTTGTTTTACCTTTTCTTTGTCTTCAAGAATTTTTTTAAATCCACTGGAGCTTATAACGAATGGCATCCGTCCAGTTTGGGGTTTCCCTTTCCTTTCAGGGGTTTTGGGCCATAACAAATAATCGCTAAGTTCGGATGTTGACGGATGGCTTAATTAATTTCTTGAATAGGATCATGAAGATGGTTGTGATTGGAAGTAGTTCTATTTATTGTTAAAATATCCGAATCTGCTGGCGTAATATTTACAACTTGTATTGGCGAATTATGAGGTGACATTTCAACAACTTGAATGGAAACTTGTTCTTCGATAATTACTACTGGCATGTTTTCTATATCAGTATCTAATACACATCTTCCGAAATATTTTCAACTGTTATAACTGAATCGTCTAGATGAGGTTCGTTATTAGGTTATTTAGGTTTCAAGTTTTTATAAATATTTAACAGTAATCTAAAATTATCATTACATTCCGCTTCAACGAAATGGTTTAAGTCATTAAGTTTAACTGGTCCAATTATGTCACAGAAGGTTTGGTATGTTAATATTGAAGTACTTTGATAATTTGCTACTGATGGCGCCTCTCTCTTTCCATTTTTCCCTAAACATTTGGTAAAGTCTATAGCTTCACAATTCCAGGGAAATAAACCACAAGCCTTGAATCCATTGGAAATGGTAGATTTATAAGATTTGAAGGGCGTTGTCTAAAATCGGGGCAAAGTGTTGTTTGTTTAATTGTGCAAGTTGATTTTTCCTTCTCCAGTCTATAACAGCATGTTTCCACATTGTTTTTAAGGGTTTAAAACAAGCAATATCGGCCGGTTGCAATATCCGTGTTGTGTTAGGATATAGTGCAATTAGAATTATTCCTAATTTTGTACAAAGTGAACTTATTTCATAAGTTAAGTGCGTTTTGTGTCCGTCGACGAAGAGAATAACATGTCTTTGAATTTTATTTTTTTCTAAGTACATATGGAAAATGGTAGAAATATATTCATAAAAAAATTCCGACTTCATCCAACCGTTATCGCTTAGGCCCACACCCTAATCATCTGGAATACTAAAGGCAATATTAGAAGGAATTCTTTTATATGAATATATTACCATTGGTGGGACAATCATACCTATAGCCGAGAAAGTGAACATCACTGTCAAATTCGATTTTGCTTGGCCCTGCTCAACCTCATAGACATTCTTTGCCCCTTTTGGAGCCAATACTTTATCACTCTTAGGGCATAATAAACAGCATGTTTCATCGCCCTTGAATACTCTAGGCGGATCATGAAGAATATCTATAAGTTGTTTTTCATTTAAGTAATTTTCTATTTTGGTAAACCAGCTTTTTATGTTTTTCTCAGACACGGTCGCACTAGAACAAGTTACACCTTCGAGAACTCGAATGACTGTATAGGATGTCTTCTTAAAAATGACTGGTACCAATGCTTCCCAGGAGTGTTGTGTTTGAAAGGATTTGGTCTCATGTTTTTGCCACGAAATGACTTCACATCAGCTTGAATATCTTCCAGTCTACGTGGAAAACCCTTTTTGTGACTTTCCAATATCCAATTTACTAACAAAGCTTCTTCATCGGTTGTTAGATAGGTGGCTGGCCCTGGAGTTGGCTTCTTAAATTTTTCACTCAGACGAAACTGCAGAGTTTGCCGGGGTATTCCATACTTCAGAGCTGCTGTTTATTTTGGCATACCATTATTAACGGCTCCAATTGCTTTTTGAAGTGACTCTTCAGTGTATGATTTTGCATACTTGCATAATTTTTTGACTTTAGGCATTTTGTGACGATAAAGTACTCTGTAATAGAATGTCGCAAAATAGGAATAACCTAAAAGGGTGTGCAAAAGCGTTGGTACTAAAAAATACACTATGCATTTTTACTTTTGCATGTTCAGTTAAAACTAAGAATAAATCTGTAGGAGGGGAGTTATTTTCAAATCGTGTGTGAAGGGGGCTTTTATTTAATCTTACGTTACTTTTCTACGTAATTATAGTACTTTTGGTACCTAAAAGTGGATCTTTTATGGCCTTAAACTAATAATTCAAAAAAAAAATAGAACTAGTAGGGCCGGATTATCTTTTCTATCAAGTAGTTACTGATCCATTTGAATTTATAATTGAGTTATTTTATATTTTATTTTTGTTAATAAATAATAAAATAGTACTACCTAGATATATTTTGTTCCTGTTTAACAAATATAAAGTAAAAATAAAAGCAATATTTTAATGCCAATAACTAAACTTGATAGAATTTAATGGAAGCCAGTCATTGGCCAATAACTGCTTTTGTAAAAATACAGGACCTAATTGTTGGCATTAAATTATTTTTATCTTTGAAACTAAGAATTTGCTTAAATAAAAAATTATAGTATAATTTAAATAGTAAATTTTCATGTTTCACACATGCCAGAATATTTTTAAATCTAATAAATACTAAAATGTTATGTACAAATTTACCTTTTCCTTCCAAATTGCTACTTTTGGAGTCGTGCTTCTTCACGGAACACAACAGAAAATGAACTGACAAGGTTTTCGCGCCAAATTGAAAAATTGAATCCGCAGGTATGCAAACCTATAGTGATGACATCTCTTTAGAACTTAAATAAGTTTATGTTAGATTTAATGCAGCAACCTACTTATTAAAGACCAAAATCGATCTGAATGCCAATCATTGGGTCCATGCCAACGATTGGGTCTTCTACCCTAATGAAAGGTCAGGAAAAAATCTTGCATGGTTTCTCCTCTTAGCAAAAAACAGAGCGCCGCTACAGTGTTGCCATCAATATATCTGAAGACAATGAATCTGAATAGAGATTAATTTATTAATTTAAATATTGTGGAAAATGATTATTTTTACACATTTTCACGTTTGTCTGGGTCGATTAGCTAACACTATGCACAACATTAGATTAAAATTTATTATATTACCGGTAATTTTACTTGTTCTAAAGTCTGTTTCGTTGCCGTTGATAGCTCGATACCCTCATTAAAGATTCAAAACAAGGGCCCGGTGGCCTAAAATATTTTACTTATAAAATGGTCTTTTTACGTACATCTAGCATAAAGATGAAGAAATTTTGACCTATTCCACCGGGTAACAGATAAAGTAACAATAGAGCCATAAAATGAAATGAAAGGATAATGATTAAAACGGCCCATCATGGTCGGAGAGTTGGGTTTTTAATGTAACCGCTTATTATTTTATTTAAATGTAATAGATTTTATGATTTTATGAATTTATTTACAAGAAAACTAATTTATTTACAGATCAAAAAATATTGACAATTTCAATAATTATAACTCGATAAAATGGTCCTCAGAAGAATCTGAAGAGTCATCATATCCTACGCTTATTACTAAAGGCTCAATTTCCATAGTTGTGTCAATTACGTTGTCAAGTTCCCACATTTTTTGTTCCTCTACTATAGCATGTTTTATGGCGTTTTGCCAATTTTCTGATGACACATTTGCTAAAGAATGAAGCAAGAGGTGTCGCACTTCTTGCATTTTAAAAGTTTTGTTATTTCTAGCAACATATCCTTTTACTTGAACCCATATTAATTCGATAGGATTTAGCTCACAATGGTAAGGTGGTAAACGGAGCACTATAATACCTCGATCTCTTGCCATCTCGTCAATAACATACTTTTTATACTATGATTTATGTAGCCTAACAATATCCAAAAGTTCTTTTTTTACCATGGTATTATCGTAACTCAATTCCTTTCGTTGTAACCAGTTTACGATTTCCGCCTTTTTCCATGAAGTTGTGGGAAGATTCTCTTTTAGCCTAGAGTGATAGCTGGCATTATCCATCACTATTACAGAATTAGCGGGAATGTATTCTATCATTTGCTTAAAATATTCCTCGAAAACATCAGCAATCATTTCTTCATGATAGTCTTTAGTAGAATTCGACTGGAATTGTAATAATCCTTGATCCAAAAAGCCATTTGAACTTCCTATATGAGTTATAATAAGTCTGCGTCCCTTTCCAGATGGTGGTCTAAGTCCTGTTGACCAGCCTTCCATGACAGCTTGTCGAGAACTTAGGACATTTTTATCTTGCCAAACTTTAGATACGGTGTGCCCTTCGTTCAGCCAAGTTTCATCCAAATAGAAAATGTTTTTGCCTTCGTTGCGGTATTTTCGGATGGACCTTAAGTATTGACGTCTCCAGCAAATAATATCTGCTCTATCAATAAGAAAAGATTTTCTGTTTTGCTTCTCCCATCGAAAGTTCATATCATGAAGTATTTTCCATAGTTTCGTTCGTGATAGCTGTGGTAAGTCCTCGTCGTAGTTAATGGCTTGTAAAATTTTGTCTATAGTTGGTATTTCCTTGGCAAAATAAAAACTATGTACTTTTCTTCTAATACCATTTTTAATGAAATTGTCAATTTCTAACGGTTTCTTTCCTGGGAGTGGTTTTGGCTCACTGAGGTTCTTAGATTTTCTTTCACGCAAGAACCTATATATAGTAGCCTCTCCAACTCCTACCATCACTTGCAGGTTTCTGGTACACTAGAGCATCATGCACGTTTAATATTAATGTCTTTTCTCGGAGAGAATATGCACTCTTACTAATTTGACGAAGACACGTTGGCGAAAAACTTGAAGCCATTGTTACAAGTATAGGAAATAATTCAACTTTGAGATAATGCAGTATCTAAATACAACTAAATACATAGTTTGACAAACGCACATCAAATGGCGTAATAACATCCTAAAGCAGGCAAAAATAGGTAAATTAATTACCCCTGTTGTACCTACTTTAACCCTAATCCTACTTAACAATGGACAGAGGCCAATTTTCTTATTAAATAAGGTAATTACTATTGGCAACGCCTATGGTTTACGGTTGTTTTATGGCTTCAACCCTCGATATGAGCTATCAACTGCAACAAAACGGACTTTAATTGGAAATTACATTATTACATTACATTACGATCGGCGAGGTACGATATTATGGAATTCATAAACCTTAAGTTTTTGAGATAAAAACATTAATTAACTAAATAGGTAAAGAAAAATTTATGTACGAAATTTTCAGGTTCCCAAATTGACCGCTAGGGGACGCAATAACTATGATATAACTAAAGACGCGTTTTGGCGTCATTATTTTTAATAAATTGGCCTAAAGAATTGGTGGGTTTGTTTGTTGCGATCTTAATTGTTATATTTATTTAAAAAATTGCTAGTTTTTTAATTGATTGATCCGCCAAAAAAAGTGATAATGCTGTATTTATTATTAGGGTATTTTATATTAGACCTAGACTAATCAATGCCATTTTTTTCCCTTAAAATTAGGTTAATTAAATTAGAGATATACCCGTTCCTTGTTGTCCTTTGTTTTTGTATGTTGAATTCCATCGAGTATCGGCTGATTCAAATAAGATATAAATTAAGATACAGTGACTGTCCAAAGACGTACACAGGCCGAACGAACGAAAGGAGGGGACAAGGGACAATAAAAACTGTGCAACAAAGATCAAAAATTATTTTATGATGCTCGTTTGAAAATAAATACAGTAACTGGCCAAAATAGTTGTTTCGTAAAGCGCTAAATGTATAATTTCAGAATATGAATATAATCATTAATTATTCATTATTTCGATGTAGATAGTGATGAGAATTAGTATTATTTTTTAACTAGTTTGGTTAGTCTTCTCTCAAAACTTCTGCCTGTTTATTATATGTAAACTTTTGGATAGCTTCCAGATTTAAGCTTATTTAACTCACATCTCGTTTAGGTTAGCTTTTATTTTTAATATTGGATTTACTGAACTAATTGCTGTATTAAATTGTTTTTATTGATTACTTGATCTGTCAATTATTAGATACGCGCACACGCACCACTCCCAGAGTGCCCTAAAGGATTTTTCCTATAGTGCTTGTGTTTGATCATAAAAAAAAATAAAAAAAAATAAAAATAATTTATTATTATTTATTAGACTATGTTCAATTCTTTCTTATAATTTTGTTCTTATAAAGGAGAGTGAACGTAAGATCTATAAGCAGAAATTTTATCTAATATGCAAATGAGGATGAGTAGATTTATTGTATGTGAGATACAGGGTATCCGATAAGTAACTATGGAAGCCATAAACCATAAACCTTATGTTTTTGACTAAATCGACCAAGAAAAATTGATGAAAAATATTTTCACATTTCCAAAATGACCACTGGACCACAAACAATTACTATTATATAACTAAAAATTTAAATTTCTTCGAATTATCACTGTCGTTTTCATTTAATAACGGATATAGGAAGATCATTAATTTTTGCTAAAGTTTGTTTGTAAAACTTTTTGCTTAATTTTTATTGATACATTGTGATATTTAAATAGAAATATCTTGAAAATGGTTAGAGATTTTAAGATTGAGCCTAGTATGCCTTCTTAGTTTAGAAATTGCCCTTCTTTGAGAATCTTGGTAAAAAAATACTTAATAACTGGTTGGAGGAAAATCATAGATTTACTAAATCCAGTGTATGTAACTCTAGAAATTCTCATTTCTTATTCATAAAAATATCATAGCGCAAATTTGGCGTCACTTATTTTCGAATGAACTTTCAGTTTCAGTATTTGTAGAACAAGAAACATTTCAAAAAATTTATATGTCTTAATTGGTCTAGTTTGATGATTATTTCTATCTCCAGTTGCTCTATGGCATATAAGTTATGGGACACCCTATATAGTGTCGACCACTAAAACTCGATTCATAAATTAATAATTTTTCAATTAATTATTCATTTATTTGCTTCCTGTTTCGATTTTTAATTTATTATTGTTTATTGATTTTTCTAATGTTATATTAGGCAGGATTTGTTTCTATACAAATAAAATCCTGCAAAAGGGTAGTTTTTTTTTAAATTTATTATCTCTATGTTTAGCCGCTATAAAATTTTTACTGAACAGATAACTACTGCAAGAATTAACTGAATTATCTACCGCATGGTTAACAAGTTCACAGTATTCTTATCAGTATTTTTTTCTTAGGGATGACCTTACAATACACTTGAAGGTGGATATATATACATAAAATTTCTCTTAATAATCATACTTTTTTATTTTGCAGAAAATACACGTACTACTAACAGAGAGAGAGAAATAAAAGTTTCCTGTCAATTTTATTTATGGCCTGTTATGGCAAGTGTGCAGTGCAGTGCAGTGTGAAATTAAAAATATCTTCTTGTTGTGCTCCTTTACTCACTGCCCTGAGAGCCTAGCTATTTTATGTGCATCAATAGACAGGAATATAAAAACATAGAGAGAATAATATAGACTATATTCAGAAGCAATAATTAATATATTTATTATGAGAATAAAAACATTTCTCAAACAAAAACTTTTAAACTGACTAGATTTAAAATTGTTTTATTTTCCTGTAGCATGCAATTGTTCATTCTTATAAAAGTGGTATTGGAACAGTTGTTTAGCAGCCTGCAATGCGCTCGTCAGGCAAGCGAAATGTTTCAGGTTTGATTCCTAGCAGTAATTGATTTTAAGAACTGTTTGCTTGATGCCTCTCAACATTGTTCGGTGATATTTTAAACATACAATAAAAATTAACATTTTTTAACTATTAAAATTGTATGTTGGATTATTTCATGTTGAACAATTCTACAGACTTCTTATAACAGAAATAAAACATAGCAAATCAAATTTCTTTTAACGAGTGTGAAACTGTAATCTCAGCTGACTGAATAAATATTATAATTACTTTACCCAAATCAACAGTTTTTAGGTACTACTTTCTAGTCTAAAATTTTACAAAATGGACGTGCCAATTTCTTATGAAGACGAATTACGTTGTAAATTTAATATATTATCAGTTTATTTGTTTAGCCGGATATTGTTGCGAAAATAGTTTTAGTTCTGTTTAAAACACAATAATTTCTTCTTTACAAATTTAACCCAAAAATTGAATTACCCTACAAAACTTAATTGACTTATCATTTTAAATCTCTTACTGTCAATTTAGGACGGTTCAAAATATCTGACTCTAATTTTTGAAGATTTTATACGTGAATTAATAAACACGTCGAATAATATTGTTACACAGACTAAGAATATTTAGAACTAAGGCAATATATAAGGCCATTCAATATGCGTGGTCTATTAAAAGATCTCGGGACCAAAAAAAAGATATTTGTAATTGGTAATTGCTATAAAAGATGACGTTTTTTCTAAATACAGATATTTTGACGTGTCCTGTCCAACCGGTTTAGTTAGGCTTCACAGTTTCATTTTGAATAGTATGCCTTGTATATTTTGGCATTCTTTAATTCTATGTAAGAATCTAATTAACTTCTATTAACAATTTCCTATACCCATCCAAAGGAATTTTTTATAAAAAAATATGACAAAAAGTACTGGATCTGTTAATACCTCATCAATTCAATTTTCAAGTCAATTTTTTAACATAACTGCTTAAGATAGGAACATGTACAACATGATAACTTAAAATAAAATTTAAAAAATTATTTATTTTACACCACAAGGCACAATTTTTAAAATACCCTGTATAAAATATACGTAGTATTTTTATGAAATAAAAAGAATTCTACTTTTGCATGTTTTTTATAAAAAAATCCTTTAATAAATGTTTTCTCAGAAATGGTTGAAGATCGGTATAGGTAATTGTTAACAAAAGTTAATTGGATTCTTACCATAGAATCGAAAAATGGCAAAATATACAGGGTATTCTATTTAAAATAATAATGTTAAGCCTAACTTCCGGTAAAACTGGAAGTTAGGTCAAAATATCTTCAATAAAATTATCTTCATCTTTTATAGCGAGTACCTACATTTCAAACAAATATCTTTTTTTGGTACCGAGATATATTAATAGGTCACTCACCATGAATGACCCTGTAAATGCGATGCGATAGAAGGGTTAAAATAGGAAGCCATATATGCCTTATGGAACCAACATCGCTTAACGGGACTTTAATCTACACATTTTATACAATCGCTATTTGATAAATTAATGAAATTTCTGTACCGCGGCCCCTCTGTTAACCATATGTTTTGACTATCGTTACTAAAACGATTGCAAAGTTTCAATTTAGGGCAATAAGTGCAATTTGGAATTTGAAACAAAGGTGATTTTCCAGATTTTTTAATAAAAATCTGACTAATGTTATTACATTTTTCTCTCTAAATAAAATTTTTCTTTTCATAATTATTTTTTTCAATATAATCTCTATTTCTTATAGACTTTCCTTCACCGATTGAGTTTTTATTCAATTTTATAATTGATAGCCATGAAGAAGTATATAGAACATGATATCAATAGGATTTTTATCCAAGTAAACGGTAATGCCTTGTGGCAAAAGTTATCGAATTTACAAAAAAATTAGCTTTTTAAATTTAAAAAATTAGAAAGTAGCATAATACTATGGAAATGGTCTCCATGCGTTAAATTGTCTACCTGATCTGTTTTTTTGCATGCGGGGTATATATTATAAATTATAATGTCTCTATATAAAGTTACCTCGTAAGTTACCCATACCTAATATTAATTACCATATATTCAAAAGTGTAATTTTATAAGCAAAACAATTTATTTTACTAATTTTAACGCGTATTCATGGAATACATAAGATTAAGTCCGGAATAAGTTGCTCGAACGATCTAAAAAAAAAATTATGAAATATTTCGACCCTAATTAAGCTCTCGTAAAGGTGAATTATCGTGTATTCGAAATCCGATGCTGTACGAGCGAACACCCCCCCCCCCCCCCCCCCCGCCCCGTGCGGGATTTTTAATAAGTTTACATTACCTTTTTAAATAGTTCAAAGTTGACGTCGAATATCGAGAAGAAAGTAACCTTAATTTCTTTTGCTGTATTGGCATATAACAGTAAATACATTTTTTGATTTTTTACATTCCAAGTATACCAGTTCAAATTATATATTGCCATTGACATCTCCATACTCTGCAAAATGTTTATATATGGGTTGGCGATTTTAAATGGAATGCTGTTTATATCTGGGAGTGGGAATGGTTTGACAGATGTAAAAAAATAAAATAGGGGCAAATTCTTTTTCAATAGGCTTTCCAAAAAGTTACCAAAAATGGTGTCTGTCTCTTCCAATTTAAAAATAGTTTGTTAGAGCTTTGGGCTCCCATTTTTTTACATGACAAAAGCCAGGTCCATAAAAATCTTTGAGGACGTATTTTGGGATTTTCGAGAAATCTTATTCCCAGAACCACTATAAGCAGCGTTCCATTTAAAGTTCCTACCTTGTATATGTAATCTAATGTCGGTTATCTAAATTCAATTGAATTCTATGCAGTTGGAATTATATGTCCTTTACACACTTGTATTATTTACTTTTTAAAATCAAAAAAGTGTATTCTGATCGATTATCTTATGCAAAATATCGCGATATCGCTAAACATATTCTTCAAATTAAAAACTGGGTACAATTCAGACCAAGTGATATAAAACGAAATACAAAAACAAAAAAAAGAAATGATATATGATGCTCATCGTGTGTGTCACAAGCCTTAGGAAAACTCCTCTATGGAATAACAGTCGACTTCTAACAAATAACCCTTCAACCTCTTTCTAAAGATATTCAAGCTAACGGCATTTCAGAATTTAATTTATTGAAAAATTTACAGCCTGTAAAAAATATATATTTTTGGTATTCGGCAGATCCAAGGCTTACAGGTAATAAGAGAGTTTTCAGTCTGGTTCATGATGATGATCTGATGTCCTGACTTATTCTCGATAAACGAAACGACATACTTCGTAAATGTAAATACCTATTACCGTTAAAGGTTTTGGGCTTCTCGACATGACCCTGGCTGGCATATATAGCCCAGCAACAGCAAATTTTTCCCCAATTCAGAATACCATACCTAATTCATAAGTGGAAATTTGCAAAATAAAGGGTTAAACGCACTTGTGCAGTTGTCAGAAATTAAGCACATAGAAACTACTGCGCAACTGTACCTATATATTGTTATAGTTTGCATCAATTGACGACTCTAGTCTCTATGGTCAAAGCTGCCTCATTATAAAGATTTGTTGTTCAGTTGTATTTCACATCAGAAATTATATGGATTGTTCAGGTTTGTTGAGTTGGGAGAAATTTGTTCATAGCAACGGAATTGTTTTACATTATATTTAACTGCCATAAATTTATAATTGGAACCACGATGTATATATTAAAGTGGGCTGGCAGACTGAACGGATAATCTATTACTGTACAACTAGTGATAGTAGTATCCCTGCAATATTTCTGACATCATAGGGCCTAGGGCCTACATGGCATGCATCAGATTAAATATGAGGCTTGTCACTTGTCATTATAGCTGTTTAATTATTTTAATAGCAAAAATCACACTTCCTTTAAGCTATTAAAATATTTAACTAAGATATAGCTAGAACTACAATAACAGAAAAATGACAAAAACAGAAGTTGTTTAAACTATTTTTGTTTGCTGACATTCGCCTGGTGACGTAATCCCAATGCCATGACACAGGTCATGCAAGATACTCTATCTATCATTACTATTATATTGGTACACTGTTTGTTGTCCATTAAGTGTACAACAACTGGTATTTTTTTTATAAGTTGCTTCATTGAAATTAAATGACGACAAAAGTTTTTATTAGTTCTTAATATTAATTAGTTCCTAGCTGGTGCACTCTCAATTGTGACAAAATTAAACGTTTCAAAATATATAGAATGAAAATAAATCCTACCCAGAGCTCCGCTGGATCTAGGGATATTCTTCAAGCAGCAATGATTTTTGGTCGTTATAGATGCTTCTGGAAGGGCATATACTAATAATAACGTATCATTAAGTGAAAAGTATATAAAACTACTGTTTGTGTGATCTAAATTCCAAACCTTAAAGATCATTTTATCTAGCTTATTTCACAGAAATATAGATATTGATTTTTATAAAGCGGCATCGTGTAGACTAGGAACCAATTGAGACAAAAATAGGCTGTTGACAAATACATAGACAGGAAATTCAGGAAAATTGTTTGAGGGTGATACGTTTAAAATGTACCATTAAAACAAATGAACAAAGCAAATAATACTTACAGCATTTTCAAAGATCTGGCCTCCTAAAGTTAAAAAGAAGGTATAGCCAAAAAATAAGACAAAGGCCATTATTTGGTGATGCAAATGAAAGGCAGGCTAAAATATCATATTATTATTAAAATCTATTTTTTTAACTCCTGCCTGTTCACACAAAAGCAACTGGCAACCGCAACGCAACTACAACGCGACCGCAACTTCAGTTGAGTTGCTCATGCGCTCCCACTGGAATTAAAGCAATCGCAACCGCAACGCAACTGCAACGCGACCGCGACTTCAGTTGAGTTGCTCTTGGGTTCCCACTGGAATAAACTAGTTCGTATATAGTGGCACAGGAATTAAATAATGATCCGGTTAAATTCCATGGGTTTTACCGAATGAGCCACAAAAGTTAAATATTTTGCTGTCTCGTCAGCCATGACACCGCGATTGGAAGCAACTGACAACGGCGACGCGGTATGCCGGAAAACTCATAAGCAACTAGTTGAGTTGCCTTAAGGCAGTGGGAACACGCGTATTTAAACATTAGTGCTGAGTCGCGTTGATGTTGCGTTGATGTTGCGTTGCGGTTGCCAGCTGCTTTGGTAAGAACAGGCACTAAGGAGTCTAGCAGTGGCGGTTTCTCCATTAGGTCATTGGGTCAATCACCTCAAAATAAAATTTTTACAAGTGTACTTATACTTATACATTATGTCGGTGGTGCAAGAGGTTAAAGAACTTAGAATTAAATGAACTAAATTTCGAATAGCGTTTGGAACTAAAAGAAAGTGGTCGACCTCTGTCAGTTCTAAAAATTAGTCATACCAGCAATGACAAAAATAAAGACGTTCCTCGCAATTTACGCTGGTCTATGATTTGCCTGACTGGATTTGCGGGTGCGAATAATTCCCTGTGGCGTTTTTCATAATGACCCCCCCCCCCCCCCCCCATGAGATTGACCGCGAACCGCTACTGATGCTGCTAAAGCCGAGTCTTGTATCATATCCAGGTATCATTTTGTATCAGTACTGTTTTATGTGAGAATGGCTGATATCTGCCACATTTCAGCTGAGCAAGCTAAATAAGTTTGTCAAATCCATCCAGGATTAAACCGGAGATAATCGAAGAGAACACATTAACACTGCTCTAGACTACCACCTCACAGCAGTGCTTAACATATAGACAAACATTTACCATATAAAACACCATGTACACGGTGTACATTTTTTGATGTTATTACTAAAGATAGAAGGATGCGGTGTTCGCAGCACTCTGCTCCTTTTTTGTGAAACAAGAGATGACGAAATATTTTTCGGGGCTCCTCATTTTTGATATACGGGATGTTTTTGAAATGATGTTTTTGAGAATGTTACATTTTGGGATACCCGCTCTATTTCGGTTACCCTGTAACCTACCAAAAATAAATAAATTGTAGTTTTTTACGTAAAATCCAGTGACGTACTCAGATTTTTTTTACGTTCAATAGTATTCAAGGAAGAAATAAATTTCCTTTTTTTTTACATGGGTCATTTTAAATAATAATACTATATTTGGAAACACGGACACCCTGTACTATATAAAATGTTCGTAGTACTTACGGAATATAAAGTCATTATCGCATACAATCCCACCGGGATTCCGCCACACAAATAAATGAAATCCGTGAAGCTAGAAGATTCTTCTGTGTATATGTTATGCCTATAACAAATAATTCCTTTACTTATAGAAAAATTAGTTGCGGGTATAATATTAATATTATTATTACTAGCAGGCATTAATTTCCTTCATGTTGATCAGGTTATAGAATAAGACATTTTCAGGATGTCTCAGCATGACTGCAAAATTTATACCTCGAAAATTTTGTGCAGTATGCTAATGTTGATAGTGACAGTTCGACTAAAATATCTTCAATATTCTGATACTTCCCGTTATATCGGAAGTAGGTGTCAACTTGCTTATTTTAGTTGGAGCATCCTATATATTATTAGATTCTCGGATTATATGCAAGATTCTAAGCAAACTTCGTATATCATGTCCTATACCTAAGTCTAAGCATGTTTGTTCGGGACATATTTACTGTTTTATATCTCAAATGACGTACCTTAAAATAATTATGAATTGTTCCTACAAGGAACAATAAGATTAAAAATGATATTGAGAAACATGCAAAAAAATCTACATCTTCAACTGGGAACCCAAACTTTTATTATTATTTTCTATTTAGCATTAAAAATAAACGTATTCTTGATATTAATTTATTATATTATCTATAAATAATATAAATATATTTAAAGAGTCTTCGTTTGTATAATTTGAGCTTTATAAATTAAACACCCGAACAAACCCGGTATTATTAAAAATTTTCAAACGGTGACAGCTTCATACATTTCTCTCTTTAGCAGTTAACTGTTTTTCAACCCATTCATAGCCAACTAGGAGTACCTGAATTTAAAATCCGAAGCAAAATCGCCAAAAAATATTAAATAGTCAATATTTCCAAAACTACAAATTTTCGGAATAGACAGCCTTATACAAACTTACGCTTATTTTTACTGCTAAATAGAAAATATTATAAAAACATCTGTTAAAGCAGGAATATAGGAAAAAATAATAATTATTTTAAGGTAATTTTAGACAAAATCTTACATATGCGAAACACGCGTAGACTCTATATGATATGATATACAAAATCTGCCTAGAATTTTATAATAATATATATGGTTTTTCATTTAAAATAGGCAAGTTGACAGCGACTTCCGGTAGAATCAGAAATATCACCATATTGGAGATATTTTAGCCGAATTGCCCCCAGCATTAGTATAGGCTATCAATTTTCAAAATTCACTATGGTTAATTTTCCATATATAAATCGAATTGGATCCCGTTTGGACACCCTGTATATACATCTAAGGAGTTTAGGTTAAAAAATGTATATATTGAATCTAGAATAAAAGGGGAAAAATATACCATATTATCGTTGTTGGAGCTGCAGTAATTACTATATCGCAACACTTATTTATGGAAGCTGCTAAATCAGGTATAGGCATTCCAACTGCTATTTCAGGATTTGCTAGAGCATTTAAGCACCAAACATTTATCGATATTGAATCGATATACAGGGTTATCCACGGTGAGTGGCCTATTAAAAGATGTCGTGAACAAAAAAATGTATTTGTTTGACATATTGTTACTCGCCATAAAAGATGCCGATCCTTTTAATGAAAAGATTTTAACGTATTTCTCACTTCCGGTTATAACGGAAGTCCGTATCAACTTGTTTATTTAAAATGAAACACCCTATATATTATTATATTTTTGTCTACTCAGATTCCGTATATCATGTCCTAAGTATAAGCATGTTTGACATATTTAAGGTTTTTTGTATTAAATTACATTTCCGGACCTTATATTCATTATAATCACTATTAATTTTTCCTATAAGGACGCCTTTATTATTTAATTTGGGTTTGTTTATATTTGTTCGGGTTGGATCCTTGTTGAAAAGGACCTGCATTAAAAGATTTTCATAATATATTGATAACTGTTGATACAGGGTATTCAAAAAATAAGATTAAAAATGAAATTGAATAAACTGCAAAAAATTGTCTTTTTCAAATCCTCCAAATTTTATAATTATATTCAATTTAGCATTGAAAATAAGGGTAAGTTTGTGTAAGGTTGTCTATTCCGAAAATTTGTAGGTCTCGAGATATTGCCAAGTTAATATTTTTATATGGCGATTTTGCTGCGGACTTTAAGGTTTAGGTATATGACATGATTTGTATATTATCTATCTAGGATCTTGCATAAAATCCAAAAATGCAAATGTGACTACCAGTAAGTCAGGAAAAGGGTGACAGAAAAACACGCAATTATATCGGCTTCTCTTAAAAAATCCCAATAAAGAAGGAACCAAATATATAAGGTCCAAATTAAATGGTTTCATTTCGAAGGCCAAAACATATAAGGGTTCCATTTATAATAATAAGCAAGTTGACCCCGACCTTCGATATAACCGGAAGTGATAGATACGTCAAAGTATATTCCCTTTTTACTTCCCGAGATCGTTTAGTAGGCAACTCACCGTGAATGATCGTGTATTATAAAGCTGAATATTATCAGAAATTTAAATACAGTGCCATATAGAGATTTCATGTATTTTGCCCTTTTGAGAATAATTTTTGTTGCAAATGAATATTTTTACCGGGACATTGTTGTGAAAATTGGTTTCGTTCTATTCCTAACATGATATCCTAATAATTTTTTTTAAGCTTGGTAGAAATTTCATAATTACATTTCACATACAAAATTTTGACTTATATTATTTACACTTTTATTTTAAACCAATGATTTTAAATCAGACTTTGGTTCACAGCCTTTGAAGAATAAACAATTCACATTCTTACGTAGTTCAACACCAACTTTCCAGAAAAACAATCGGGCAGCTCCGGAAATTAGTATACTTTTTCTTTGTCGTTTTCTGTTAATGAGACAAAGACATTACGTCGCCTTCGAGCGCTTATTGGGATGGCCATCTTTCATATCTGCCTTCACGTTTGACACTACAGGGTTAACAATTGTCATATTTGTTATTAATGTTAAATACAATTCTTTATTGTTGTTCAGTGTTTGTGTGTTAAATTTAAATATTGCTTGTGGAAAGAAGAGTAATTCTAGACCCAATATGGTAAGACTGTGCCAAGCCTGCCGTAAACTGGATAAAAATATAGACTTTGAGTTACGTTCGTCGATTGTTTGTTTTCCCTAACCAACACATAGCAAACCGATCAACTGTCACAATGAAAACAGAATCAGACAGAAGATAAAATGAGATGGTGATTCTATCGATATAGATAGAAATACCGGGTCCATGATTGTTCCAAGTCAATGTTATAAACCCATAATAATCGAATTATTTTAAAAGTCTTATGTGAATACGGATGTTATCCATGTTTTCCTTACCTTAATATTTCTAGGTGTTTAACAATCATACTTTCTAGATGTCTTGAGATATTATTTTGATAATCTGTATTAGTTAATAGCATTTGTAACTGAATATCCTTATATTGTTTAGTCAACTGAATCGCATAATCTTCAAGTAAATGCATTTGGATCTTTATATGCGCGTATATATAGATATTAAAAAAAGGAATAGATGATGCAGGAATAACGGCAACAATACCAAGCACGTAATGTAGCCAGTGCAGCCTTATTGATGTATTTGAATCTGCCGAAACATGTTGATCCAACCACCATGAAACCATAAACATATTCTTATTGTAATACCAAGAGTACAAATTGATAAACATTACTATATTGGTTAATCCTGAACTCAAAATGCATAATACATTTGCCGTTCTAGCTTCTGACATAATACGTCTTCTCGTATTGGATTGAACTAAGCTTAAATTTATCTTGAAAGAACTTCGAAATTTACTATAATTTTCCAGAAATTGACTGTAACACCTTGGTGTAATCGATGCTGAGACCAGCAACTGAAAAAGATTTGCACAATATATTATTTAAAGAGTAAACTTTATAATTTTATACAAATATAATTATAATCAATAAGTAAAACGAGATGCAAAGTCGAAGTAATACTTCTCGATATGAAATTCGATTTTTTTCTTTTTAGGTATTAATTAAAATCTTCTGCAATCCGATATAAATACTATACCTTTCATTTGCAACCATAATTCGTGAAAACATTAACTGTTGAAATTATTCCTAGTTTATAATACAATTCGATTCTCGACCACCTCAATTATAAAAATATCTGCATATGGGTATTCATTTTTCGATTGTTTTACGGGATTTTTTCGTTATTAGTAAAGACTTAAGGATGGGTTTTCGCAGCACTGTGTTACTTTTTTGTGAAATTACTACTACTTACTACTAGAATTTTTCTAGGTTTCGTTTTTGGATATACGGGATGTTTTTGAGAATTTTTCATTTTAAGACATCCTCCACAAACCGTGCAAACTTATCAAAAAAAAATTGTTTCCTTTTACGTAAAATCCAGTGAAGTACTCAGATTTTTTCTACGTTCAATAGCGTAAAACAAATAATTACTGGTGCGATTAAAAATAAGAAACAAAAATTGAACCTTTATGGAACTTTCTCAAAAATATTTCTCAAATTGTTCTCTATTTTATGCCTTAGACTTAAAAACCGTAAATTTTGGGCATAAAGTGCTAAAAATAAAGTATTATATAATTCTGAGAAGCTTGCTAAAAACTTAATTACACTATTAAAAAATATATAGGGTGACCCACTTTAAAAAAGCAAATTTGTTATTTTTCTTGAAAACTATTGAACTTATAGGGTTACAATTCCTAGGCCTAGAAAATTTCTAATTGGGACATCTTTTGTGTCACAACAAGTTATAAATTGCTGCGGATACCACATGCTTCTATCTTTACTAATCTTCCTATTTTTATATTATGAAATTCTGACATTTGTGATATTGAAGCTGTTAAACTGGTTGGTTGCGAAAAATGTTAATTGCTTGGTTTCACCAACTATACTGTTTTAACAAATTACCCAACGAAAAAATGTAATTGTCTATAATCTGTCAAAAAAATGTAAATATACTTACAAAGACGGTCATGAGATAGAACGGTCCGTACTGTTTAAAAAAATTAACGTTAAAAATTTTAAAGAAGTAATACGTCTGCATTACAACAACTACACCTCCATAGACAATACCTGGAATATAAATGTTTCTTAGATATTTATAATTATGCAGACACATGTAGATGAAATTCATCAGCGAACCTAAAACAATTATAATTATCATTGTACCCTTGCAGTACAAAATAGAATGTTCAGGTTCATTAAGGTCTTAATACATCTTACACTATAAGGTAGTAATGTTTAGACTGTTTTTTGAAAATTGTACAGTACTATGCTAATGTTGATGGGGACAACTCGGCTAAAATATTTTCAATATGGTGGCACTTCTGGTTATACTGGAAGTTGATGTCAACGCGCTTAGTTTATTATATTACATGTGTGGATTCTACGCAGATTTCATACGTCATGTCCTATACCTAAATCCACTGACATGAAACAAATATGGACCCGGTGTTTCTACCTGCTTTCTACAAGTAAATGTGATGACTGTGTATGAAAATAAACAAAACAAATCAGAGATGGTGATTCTATCTGTAGAATCCCCATCTCCTTTATCTTCTGTCTGTTTCATTGTGACAGTTAATCGATTTGATAGGTCTCAAAAGTATATATTTGTATCCAGTTTACGGCAGACTTGGCACACATTTTTTCCACAATCAATACGTAAATTTAAGAATTTTATTTAACAATAATTACAAATATGATGAGAGTAGTTAATTCGGTAGTGTCAAACGTAATAGCAGGTATGAAAGACCATCGTTCCGAACTCTCAAAGGCCCCATAATGTCTCTGTCAAATCAACAGAAAACGACAAGAAAAATTATGCTAATTTTCAGAGCTCCTCGATTGTTTTCGGAGGTAATTACACTAGTGCCTAAAAATTTTCGATAATTTTGCATGAAAGCGTATTGCCTAAAAACAACAAGAGTTCATTTTCATATTTTGGGAGGGCTATTTTACAAAATTTGAAAATGAACGAATGTTGTTTTTCAAAGGAAATACGCTTAAATGCAAAATTATCTGAGAATTTTTATGCACGAGTGTAATTTAGGGAGAAAATTACTCGAATAATGGTTAAAACAACTTTATATTACAACTTTTAAATAAAGAACTAAAAAAATTAGTAATTATTAATAACGCAATTGTAATAATATTTAATATTTGAGTTTGTAGCTGGAAAATCCTGTGAGCTTAGTTTCGGTGCTACTTTCGAGCAGCTAGGTTGGGCATCCATTTCATCTGATCTCATTTCTTGAATTATATGCTCATGATGTTCCTCATCCATTTGAAGATAAGAAGAGATTGATTTTGTGTTTGAGTGACCCGTTATTTTCATGAGCTATCTAGGCCTGTTTTCTTCGCCTGCTTGGTGGTCCATTGACCAATGGTGTTTACTCCAACTGGAATGTTTTTATACCAGTGTCCAGATGAATTCCAAAAGGGATTTTCGGTTAAAAATAATCTTTCATGTTTGATCTCACTTCGTTTTAGTAAATATTTGTCAAAAAGGCGTACTGGGCAGATGTCGGGATTATTTCTGTTGAAATCAACCATTTGGAGCTTGACAAGGGCTTATCTCCTCCCTGCGCCGTTTTCGAGAACACTGGATTGTATTCTATACGCCCCGTATTTTCTCCAATGCTGCTGGTTTCTTTTTTAAAGTAGCTTACTTGCGACCGAGCTCCTTCACCGCCTCTCCAAGCCAGTTCATAGGAAAGCACGAAAAACAATTTTTTCTCCAAACCATGCGGCGTACTTTCATCGCAACTATCAACAATTGCATTGAAATCATTATATTTAAAAAAAACTGAACTAACTTTTCTTTTTTCTGGCATTTGTTGAACTTGCTTGCGTTTCGCGCTTTTCGCCTCACGAGCAACTTTAAAAAATCAATGTCTTTAAATGGATCAAACTTGATTTGATACTCATTATAATACTTTTCTTGCAGTAATTTCGCAGTTAAATTCCATAACGTTTTTATGGTAAAATCTTTGTACTCCTCACCGTTCTGCTTCTTCATGTTGAAAGCCCAATCTTGGAGTATGCCTGCAAGTTGTTTGATCGGCGTTTCCTTCGTTAAAATATACTTTCTTTCTTCACAAAACGACATGAATTGCCGCCATACATACTGCTTGCTATTTGTAGTGTTTTTCGGTACACTATCGGCTACTTTCTCTTCTATGGATTCTATGGATTCTGTACCAAAGCGCGACATTTTTTTTACTCGAAAAATCTTTAAAATAATGAAATTGTCAAAATCTCAAACATTATTCAAATTGATTCAAATGAAGGGCGTTGTTAAGGGGTTACTATGCAGGGAATATAAGATTTATTTTTTTAAACGTCAAAAAGTGTCATTATCTTTGTCAATAAACAATAAAAACTTGGCGGGTTGTTTTCGATAGCTAGAGGGGTTGTTTTCGATGTAATCAATCGAAAACAACACCTGTAGCCTTAATGTATGAGGGTAATTTTCCTGGAAAGTTGTTTATAACCTTCCTAAGAATGTGAATTGTTTATTGTTCAAAGACTGTGATCCAAGGCCGTATCCTCCTTGATTTAGGAGCATTGTCTAAACCTAAGCGTGTTTGACATACAGGGTGTTATGGAAATTACGTATTATATTTAAACCGGCAAATCCTGAGATGAAAATGAATTGAAGAAAAATAACCATAAAAGGCGCTTTGAATTATTAAGCGAAATTATACACTTTATATGAAATCTAAAAATTTACATGACTGCTACTGACGACAGTCGCAATGAATAAAACAAAAGGTCTTCAGTGTTAAAAGACGTCAGCGTATTTCGGCCGATTTTGTCATATCTACACGGCAAACTCTTTAAAAAGAAATTATAATTTTAACAATTTTTCATTATATCGTTTATGAACAGATATGATTCCAGAAATCCGACGGCGAAAAACGTTTTGCAAAACAAATAATAGTAATATCATACACAAATTTAAAATTCGTCACAAGCACAGGAAAGTAAAATAGGAAACGTCATTGAATTTTTGAATAGTCTGTCAAACTCTTTAAAAAAATTTCAATTTGACACATGCTCCTCTCTTACCTTTACTTATTTAAAAACAATAGTTTCATAATTTCTATGAAAAAACTCTTGCCAAACTTAATGTAAAACTGAAATTGCATATAAATTATAAAAATTAACTACCTTACTTGTATTTATCTTATAACTAATGAGCGGGACATCCAGGACATACATAATCAGTTGTTTATTCTTTTTCATAAGAACACTTTATGCACGGGACACACATTTTCATGGCAACACTGAACAACACTGAACAACACATAGTGGAAGAGAACTAATAAGTTTTTTGTAGAGACACATCTTATTACACGCGACGCGACGAAATTTGACTTGTTGACGTTGTAAACGGCAGCTGTTGCGAAGAAACTACCGGTCTTAAAATTCCATATTACAACAGAACGACCCAAATAAACACCTGCAAAACCGATCGGATTGCTTGGGTGTTGGTTATCCGATAAAACGTGCGCATCCGGACGCGGTCTGTTTTGTACTGGCAGCCCGCAGTCGCTAGCATGCACTCATATACAAACTACGTCTGCTCAGTCGAGCCGAGTGTGTGACAAAAATGGGGAGATGGCAGTGTAGCCTTTGTCACTTCGTAATTATTGAGATTTGAATGCAGGGTTGTTCTAGGGCGTACTTTTCCGAATTCAGTACACTGTCCATCCAAGGTGTTTTGTTATGTAGGGCTGTTGAAACTAAAAACTTTATAATAAATTCGGTATAATTCTATAAAATTGTACCAAATTTTATAGAAATGTACCAGCACGGGGCCTAAAAAAAGGACGCTACTTCACTGGACACCAACTTATAAAAACTTAGAGTTCTCAGAAAAAAGGTCGTTTCATTCACCAAGAAAGTGAACTTAAAAAAAAGGTCGTTACCTTCAACAAGAAAGTGAACTTAAAAAAAAATCGTTACTTTCAACAGCCCTACATAACAAAACAAATCCTTGGATGTACAGTGTACCTTAAACTCGAAAGATGTACCAACGTGCCATTGGGGCATTCAGCAGAACCCATCAATTTGTAAGCGATTAGTAATCATCTGCTGAATGCACTAAAAATTGATTTCAAAAATCGATGGGAAATCGGACGCCATTTTTTCCATCGAATTTAAAACGCGATTTGTGATTTGACAGCGATTTATGTCAGTTTTCTTTGTCCGGTTGAGGACTTAAATTTATAAAAAATTACGAAAGAAGTGAATTAAAATTATAAATACAATCTCCGTTAGTGAAAAGGACAACTAAAAATAAAATTATCCATTTCGCACAGAAAAAAATGTAAAATTTGATGAGAATATTGCTGCTGAAATGCAGCCAATACTTTGTACCGAATTCGGCACAAAACTTAAAATGACGACACACACGCGGCTTCCAACGACATTGAGGTGACGTAGTTCGTGTTCCTATATGTCGCGGCACGCTTGCGGTTTTGTCAGTGTAAGGTCGACAGGGTCGTGATACAGTTGGTTTCGTTGCTAAAACCAATACACGCGCAACAATCCGCTGGGTTTTCAGGTGATAGTAGTGTTGTAAAAATTTTTGTTTAAAGTCAAATTTCGTCGCGTCGCGTATACTAAATTCTAATAATCAGATTATGTATTATTATTGTGTATTTTCAAAAAACTAACTATCGGTCCTGTTTCACTATTTTTGTGTTCTGTATTGCTGTCAAAATCTAATCTTCGAGCATAAAGTGTTTACAGGAGTATTCCCATGAAAAAAAACAGCTGATTATGTATGTGCCTCTGGATGTCCCGCTCTTTAGTTATAAGATAAATACAAGAAAGTAATTAATTTTTATAATGTATATGCAATTTCAGTTTTACATTAAGTTTGGCCACATGGCTATTGGGTCTGGTTGAAATGTTGTACAGTAGCGAGGACTGACCTATGAGTAAGAGTGTTTATTAGCCCACTTTTAAAACGGTCGATTTAAAAAAAAAATAAATATATAGCGCTTCTCTAGGACACCCCAGGAGTCACCCATTTAAATATAATACGTTATTTCCATAACACCCTGTATTTAAGTTTTTAGTCAAAAATGATGTTTGCAGATTTTAAAATAATTATTCATTTTTCCTATAAGGAAGCCTTTATTGTTTCACTTGTGGTGAATTCCCTGTTGAAGAGGTCCTACCTTAATAGATTTGATATAATATTTTCATTACTTTTAATATAGGGTGTTTAAAAAATAAGTTTAAAAATGAAATTGAGAAAACTACAAGAAATCTACACTTTCTAATGGAAACCCCCAAATTTTATGGTTGTTTTCTATTTAACATTAAAAATAAGAGTAAGTTTGTTTAAGTTTATCTATTCCAAAAATTGGTAGTTTTCGAAATATTGAGGATTTAATATCCAAGCAAAATCGCTGTTTAAAAATATTAAATTTTCAATATTAAGAAAACTACAAATTTTCGGACTAGATAACCTTCTAACTTATCCTTATTTTTAATGCTAAATAGAAAATAATTATAAAATTTGGTGATTTCTATTTTAAAATGTATATTTTTTGCAGTTTTCAATTTCATATTTAATCTTATTATTTGAATACTCTCTATTAATAGTTATCAAAATAATATAAAAAATCAGCAGGTCATTTCCAATAATAAATCTGATTCAAATTAAATAATAAAGAATTCTTTAAAGGAAAAATTAATAATTATTTTAAGTCTGCAACCATCATTTTGGACATAAACCCTTAAATATGCCAAACAATGTCTAGAATATTGCGTAGAATCCAAAAATGTAATATATAGGATGTTCTATTTGAAATATCCAAGCTGACACGGACTTTCGGTATAACTGGAAGTGCCATCACATTGAAAATATTTCAACCGAGTTGTCCACATAACATTAGCATACTGTCCAATCAGTTTTTCCTATGAATAGTTTTGCGTATATCGATCGCGGTGGTTCCCAATGGGACACCCTATACTTCAACTATTTTGGCATCTATATTATGTAATGCCCAGTGGCGGCTCATGACCTATAATAGAGGAGGTACTAGTGAAGTAGCGTGAAATTATTTAAAAGTATATGGTCGTTATACTTTTTGTCTTAGGGGTTCTAAACGTAGGAAGAAAGAAAAAGTAATAAGAAAAAGAGTCAGGTATAACATTTTTATTTATTTTTTAAAATCAAAAAACTTTTTAGTGTGTATAGTGCTTAAATGTAAAGTTCATTCTTCTATTCTGATTTGCAGAAAATGTATCAAGAAGTTATTTTTTTAATTTTTGACCATCAAACTATTCATTTTAACGAAATAACTTATTAAAACATTGATTTAAACCAACACACCTCGAATTACTGCATATATACACGTGCAACAGGTAAATGCGCACTCCAAAAGTGTAGGCCTTTTCCATTCAAAATCACGATATCCCCGCTATCCCCTGTCGCTGCCTGACTCTTAAAGCCAGCATTTTCTTAAGACTTTTAAAAGTGGCATTGAGTTTTAAATTTTCGAATTATACCGAATTAAAAAAAAAAAGTTAGTTGGAGGAACGTACTTAGGGTATTTTAATGAAGATGGTCAATTTATGGAACAAAACGTCGTGTCACGTAAATTTCAGATCTCTTTCATAATTTAAACAAAAATATCCAGGCGCGTATTTAAAAAAAAAATAAGTTGACGATGGTGACCCAAAGAAGAAACGTCGCATGAAAGATCTGGTAATGCCATCCTGTGGAGAATAAATAGTAGCAATGAGAAAGTGAAATTTATTTTTGGACATCTCTTCGAACAGTCAGGAAATATAAGAACCGAAACGCAAAATTTTAGATTTTTCCAAATATTTTGAAAGCCCCTGTATAATTCCACAACTTTGCCTCAATGTAACCGACTTCGTATCTCTTACCGTTTCCGAAATCCCAGTGTTGAAGGCCGAATTTGTAATACTCTGTATAATCCAGGGAAGGTTATTGAAAAACGAAATTAGCTGTAAATCCTTTAAAATTAAATAATTCTTACCATCTGTGTTGTTTTCATTAGTCTTTTTGACTTTATTTCTTGCCATAATTTATTGATTTAGGTGAAGCCAAGATGAAGTAGGTATTTAGTTTATTTACTTATTGAATTGGGGGAAGCCTTTATACAAAATATAGTTATTTGATAAACCGTATTTTTTATACAGATAATCATCATTCCATTTTTATTGAAACTATAAACGGTATGCTTATCGGAAATTGTAGACTATCTATTATATGGAAAAATTGTTTTTTTTTCATAATAAACAACAACCAGGATTAATAGGGCTAAATACTCGAAGTTCATAATTGATTAAAATGCTGAGTTTCTAAATAATTTTTAATTTATAACCGACCCAAGAATGCAAATATTATGTACTGAAATTCATCTTATGACATTTGGAGCCTGTTTAGATTGAATGGTGCTATGGGTCACGTCCATCGATTGTTTGTTTTTCTTCAGCAAAACATATCAAACCGCCCACCTGAATGAAAATAGAAACGGAAATGGAGAGATCATCATCTCTCTTTTGTTGTGTTTATTTTCGTAATAATAAGCGTCACATATACAAGGCAGATAGAAATACGGGGCCCATGTTTGTTTCAAGTCAGTGGTCTATCCCTATTTAATTGTCTTTATAGTTGATCAAATATTCGCTTTGAAACGATATTCTCTTGGTAGTAACTTGCATTAACATAATATTCTTTTCTTGAAATTGAAATACTCGGATAGTCAAGGACTTTCGATAAGATAATTTGAGAAAAATTAAAAATGTGGTCACATTATTGAGAATAGCAACAAACCACCTTCATAGGCCCCATGGTCAACAATAAACATATGAAGGCTCCAGGGGAAAAACGGCATTAGTCCATTTTTGTGCGAAACTAACCTCACCGTTTATTTTGATGGCATTTTGTAGTTACTATAAGATAATGAAATCGTTAAATGGTAAAAACAGCTGTAGTCCGCAAAACAAGAGATACAAGATCGGCTATACCCGGGAATAGTGACATGAGTCCGTGCCCGTGTACGGAAAAACGGCATCAGTCCAGTCGGCAGGATATTCGGATGACAACGCGATGTCTTGCAGTTATGGTTGTTATTGCATCAGCCATTAGTGTATTATATTTCGTGTCCACGTACATGTGTTTTTGTATTAAAGAAGTACATTTTGGCAACTATTAGCTACACCAGTTTATTTATTTTAGTAGGTACCTACACAGTTTTGTATACAATAAGTATAATGGATAGTGACTATTCTGTATCAAGTGAAAACGAACCCGGTCCATCAAGCAGAGATACGAAGAAACGCAAAAAAAACAGGAAGAAGCCGAGATGTAATGAAAATTTTGCGTGCCACCACCCATGAATTTGGATCTGACTGTTTTTGACGTTTTCGCTGTTTTACTGTTGTTCCTGAACCTGAACGCCGTAGAATCCTTCGGGAATTTAACGAACTAGGTATCACTAACAAACAAAACTCTTACCTTAGTGGTCTGATCACTGTTCTTCCTGTCTTGCGTAGGCGTCCTCGAAAAAATGAAGCAGAATCAATACTTAATAATGCCTCCTTTAGCTATCGTGTCCGACTGATTGAAGATGGAATTACTCGGGATGTTCCAGTTTGTATAAAGGCTTTTCTATTTTTACACGGAATCACAGGGCGTCGAGCTAGATACGTAAGAGAGTCCTTGCTTTTAAGTGGGAAATCACCCATCGACATGCGTGGAAAACACAACACACGACCTCATAAACTTTCAGAAGACACAAAACAGAAAGTTATTAAGTACATTGAGAGTCTTAAGGGGCGCAAGTCTCATTATTCCTTGAAAGATTCGAAAAAAATTTGCCTGTCCGAAGATCTAAATATCGTCAAATTACACAAAATGTATTCTGATCGCAACGTTGATAATAAAGTTTCATACGAAACTTTCCGAGGAATTTTTGAAAGCAACTTTAATATATCGTTTGGATACCCACGCAAAGACACGTGCAGCATGTGTGATTCGTTAAAAGCCGATATATCTTCACTTACTCTAACATTAAATTCCATCTCGGACGATAGAACCAGGAAGACTGAAAGCAATACTTTGGAGAAAAAATTAAGTGAAAAAGAGCTACATCTAAGAAAAAGTGAACAATTTTATAGTCTAAAGAGAAATTATCGCAAACGTGCCGCAAAGTCGCTGACTATGGAAAGTATCACCATAGATTACCAAAAAAATTTACCATGCCCAAACATTACTACCAATGATGTTTACTATAAACGTCAATTAAATTTCATCAGTTTCAACGTTCATATTCTGTCAAATTCAACATCTGTATTTTATACTTATGATGAATCTGTTGCTAAGAAAGGAGCTTATGAAGTCTGTTCCATGCTATATCACTTCTTTTATAACATCCTGCCCATGGAAGTAAAAGAACTGGCAATTTTTTGTGATTCCTGCGCAGGGCAAAATAAAAACTTTACTGTTATTCGTTTCATGCATTACTTGGTTACAAAAAAAAATCGTTTTGATTATGTGAAAGTAATATTCCCGATCAGAGGGCACTCATACCTCGAGTGCGATCGAGACATGAGTCTTGTAAACCAAAAAGCATACACTGAGGTACCAGATGACGAGAAACGAATTAAGAAATTGCCGTGTGAAACCTACACCATTCCATGTTATTGATTGTGGCAAAAATATTGATTTTCAAAATTGGAGTACATTTTTATCGCCGCTTTATCCAACCAAGTGCCCCTTCCCGACCCGGCCCATCAGTATGCTGAAGTTTTGTAATGAGAATCCTCGCTTAGTGTTCCACAAATCCGCTTATATGGGCCTATATACTAGTTCGGGTTTGTTCCAAAAATCACTCAAGAAGAACCTAAGAAAGAAGCAGAAAAGAGAAGAGGAAACGTTGAGAAAACTTTACCAGGGCCCAATTTCCTTGAGAGAGCAGACGCCAGGATGTTTTATCAATAATTAATATTTGACGAACAACCTGAAGAGAGCGAAGACGAATTTGTGGATGACCCACCAATAGACGGATGATTCAGGGGAAAAGTGGCATGAGTCCGTGAGTTAAACATTTGTTTTTTTTTGTTACGTCACTAGTTTTGAATAAATGTTTATTTTTTTTTATATTTGTTAATAATAAACACATTTTTTACTAAAAATATTGTTTGCTCCTTTTTTTTTATTTTTCATTTTAACCAGTAATTAAACTTATAATTTCGATTTTCTCCAAATCTGTCCGAATGGACTAAAGTAATTCTTCTATTGTACCCTTCATATGAGAAGATCTTCTGTCTGGATATCACGATGATCGTATTAACTATAAGATAACATCAAGATAAAAGATTATAGTATCGTGGTGTCAAGTAACGGTTACAGTCGACCCCAGTTTATCTAAAGGAATCCTTCCACTGTGATTAACTTGCCCTGATAAAGAACTTTGATGTGATAAATATCTATAAGCTATTGACAATATATTTGCTAGTTAATTAATTTTTTTATTGGTTGGTTGGAATACCTCAAAATATTTAAAATGGCAGACATGGTGACCCATTTGCCGAGTTTGAATACATTTCGGTTAGCCAATCCTACAAAACAAGGAAACAGTCAACACCAGCAAATAATTTATATCACGCTATTGACCAATCCAACGACCTGTCAAATAAAATTTTTAGGTTATCTGGTGGGCAAACAAAGGTCGTGTCCATATGTTTACTGTTAAGCTCGTAGCGTTTTTGGAGCGTTTTACTGTGATTGTGTGGTCTTTTGTTAACAAATTTATTATTAGAATAGATTCATTTAAGTGTATATAATAAGTATTTGTGGAAGAAAAATGCCGACAACGTGTATTGTGGTCAAATTGTGGAAGCCGTCGTGATCGTGACCATTTCCTTAGTTTCATTTGATTCGCAGTAAAAAAGACTATTCATTACCCACAAATAAACGATTTATCAAAGAAAAGGCGGGATATGTGATTAATAGAGCAGCTATCAAGAGGGAAGATCTTACAGAATCAATTTTAAGAAACCAGAGAGTGTATTCAAATGGCCCTACTCGAAGAGAACTTTAAAATATTTTTTCCTATCACTTTATCTACTTAAGTTTTATAATAATTAAAAATATACTTACATAGTTTTAAAACATATATTTTGAATCTTGTAGAACATATAGTACATACAATTTGTAAATAAACCCATTTTGATAATACGTATTTTTAAAAACAATTCATGTTAAATAAGGATATTTAGTATAAGTACTTATATTTAAATGTTTGATACGCACTGAATTATATATATAAATAAAACAATACATTTAATATAAATAATATATTTACCAAATGGAAAATATGGAAACAAATTATTATTAAATAAAAATAAGTAAGCAAGGTTTTGAGTTCATATTTGAATAAATTTACCATCCCTTCTTTGAACACTGAAGGTAAAGCTACCTCTGTCTTAACGAACCAGAAACTGTGCCGAAGTTCACATTTGCAATTGGGATAATGGGCAGTTCCGTGGACAATAACGGCAGGTACATCGGTACAAAAAATCATACCTTTATTTCTGTTGATATATTCCACAGCAAAAATTGGTTTAGCACTGGCTTTTTGTGAATGCTTCACCTGAAAAAGAATATTATATACTTTAAGTAACATAAAGTATTGCATTCCGAAAATTGAGTGACACGCCTTAAATTTTTTTAGTTCATAAGTGAAAGATCTTATAAAAAAGTTACTCACTCCTGCACTAGGTATCAAACACTTGAAGTAAACAAAAATAATTACCTTTCCAAGCATGACATAGAACTCATTTACAACCTTCGATCCAAGATTTATAACAGAACTGGCTGAAAAATATTAATGAGCTTCAAGGGTTTTGTAGGCTTTCATCTGCTCATGTGAATAAAAACGATGTGTTAAGGCTACAAAAATCGAAATACGAGATGATAGGCAACTGGTAGAATCCCATTAATGGTGTAGTCCAAATCAACAACTGCCATGGTAAAAAGATTCGAATCCTTTATTAATTTCAGCTTCATTAGAAATCTAAAAGAAATTATAATTTTATATCATTTGAATATGATATTCAAGAATAGAATTTTACTATTTAAATGAGAAAAATGCTCATGAATCTTAAATCGAAAGTATAATCAAAATGTAAACAAACATACCTCTGGTCTACGTCCGAGCATTATTGCAATAATTTCTTCAAATATGAACTCTGCATGATAAAATACACTGGTACGTATTCACAATTAAATGGTCTTAACAGAACTAGCCAGAACCAGCAAATATTTAGAATTTAGATGGTTTAAAACTCCCAAGAAAGGTAATAAACCTATCTAAATCAATGCAAACAATGGGTTTGTTTGCCCACCAAGGAAATTTTGACAGATGAAAAGTCACGTGGTTTGGATTGCCTAATTGCTACAAATAGACGTAAAGCTGAACATAACGAATAAAGAAAAAAATGTCACCGGCACTAATTTTCCTTTTGTCAACGTCAAAATTTAATTTGCTGGTATTTGCTGTATCACCTGAACTATGAGAGTTTGGTGCGTTTGCCATCACGTTTAATTGAATAGCTTAGGATTAGCTCATCAAAATGTATTCATACTCGGTACATGGGTTTACCATGTCGGCCTGTTCAAGAAGTTGCAATGCAATTTATCTATAAATGTACAGGGGAGCCAATATTCAGCCGCCTCAAAAATTGCATGGGATTTCCTATGTTCAACTTAACGATTCATCACCAGGAATATTAAAATATAAGTTTCATAAGGTTAATAACTCGTTCAATGAAAAACTTGACTTCTTTTTCTGTATTTCGGTCAAATTTTTCTTTTTATTTTCGGAATAGAAACGAAAAAAAAGTTTACAAATCGAGTTAGGGATTTTCTGAATTTAATGTGACAATACTGCTGGACTGGACTACCAATTGAAATATCAAAATAATTTTTCGGTTAAACATTAAATAACACGAACATAAATAAAAGTTTATTACGATTACAAATGAATATTCAATAAAAAAGGATTGTTTCGTGGTTTTCATGTTTTCATTCAATATTTAACCTAACAAATATGAAATATGATTATGTTGTGATATTGACATCTTTTGACATTTAAATCGGTAATACCAATGCTACGAAGTAATACGAAAATCCACCGAAAAACAATACTTTAATGTCCGCATTCTCCGTAATGGTTTAGGTCAGCATAAAATTAAAGACAGCTTAAGGTCATGTTTCCATATTCCCCGTAACATCTGCGCACTACCGTGTAGTTCGAATTTTTTTCTTAATTATATAACCGTTTTATAAAACTTTTATGATTTTCATTTATATACTAATAATAATATGGAATTAGAAGATGAATTCAGGACGATGGAAAATCATAGATTAGGAGGATCTATAACCGAAAGAATCCGTTTGACATTCTTAATGATTTATCATTTTTCAGAAGGTTTTGCCTGCACAATCCGACTGTATCACACCTTCTGCAACAAATAGAATATATCAAAAATAAAAGTCTATTTACTTTACAGGTGGAATTAATATAAAATACCAATGTATGGAAAAATTATTATTTCCCAGACCACCCGATGATATCTTATATAATAAGGGCGTATTTATGTCTGCACAGTGGCACTTTAAAATACTAATTCAGATTGAACGGTACTACCAGGGACAGGAAGCCTTTTCCATTGATAGGATGTCACCACCTGCAGACCGGTTTCGAACTATTTTTCCCCATTTCATCTAAAATAACTTAGAGAAATAGGAGGGCTTAAGTTAAGCAAGCTCTTTGCCAGAACGGAAAATTCTAAGCCATCTAAGGTATCTAAATGGAAAAACATATTTTCCTAATATAAAGGTTAGTTTAGCCAGTTAATAAATCTACACTACAATAAGGGCGTATTTATGTCTACACAGTGGCACTTTAAAATACTAATTCAGATTGAACGGTACTACCAGGGACAGGAAGCCTTTTCCATTGATAGGATGTCACCAACTGCAGACCGGTTTCGAACTCTTTTTCCCCATTTCATCTAAAATAACTTAGAGAAATAGGAGGGCTTAAGTTAAGCAAGCTCTTTGCCAGAACGGAAAATTCTAAGCCATCTAAGGTATCTAAATGGAAAAACAATATTTTCCTAATATAAAGGTTAGTTTAGCCAGTTAATAAATCTACACTACAATAAGGGCGTATTTATGTCTACACAGTGGCACTTTAAAATACTAATTCAGATTGAACGGTACTACCAGGGACAGGAAGCCTTTTCCATTGATAGGATGTCACCACCTGCAGACCGGTTTCGAACTCTTTTTCCCCATTTCATCTAAAATCACTTAGAGAAATAGGAGGGCTTAAGTTAAGCAAGCTCTTTGCCAGAACGGAAAATTCTAAGCCATCTAAGGTATCTAAATGGAAAAACAATAGTTTCCTAATATAAAGGTTAGTTTAGCCAGTTAATAAATATACACTACAATAAGGGCGTATTTATGTCTACACAGTGGCACTTTAAAATACTAATTCAGATTGAACGGTACTACCAGGGACAGGAAGCCTTTTCCATTGATAGGATGTCACCACCTGCAGACCGGTTTCGAACTATTTTTCCCCATTTCATCTAAAATAACTTAGAGAAATAGGAGGGCTTAAGTTAAGCAAGCTCTTTGCCAGAACGGAAAATTCTAAGCCATCTAAGGTATCTAAATGGAAAAACATATTTTCCTAATATAAAGGTTAGTTTAGCCAGTTAATAAATCTACACTACAATAAGGGCGTATTTATGTCTACACAGTGGCACTTTAAAATACTAATTCAGATTGAACGGTACTACCAGGGACAGGAAGCCTTTTCCATTGATAGGATGTCACCAACTGCAGACCGGTTTCGAACTCTTTTTCCCCATTTCATCTAAAATAACTTAGAGAAATAGGAGGGCTTAAGTTAAGCAAGCTCTTTGCCAGAACGGAAAATTCTAAGCCATCTAAGGCCATCTAATGGAAAAACAATATTTTCCTAATATAAAGGTTAGTTTAGCCAGTTAATAAATCTACACTACAATAAGGGCGTATTTATGTCTACACAGTGGCACTTTAAAATACTAATTCAGATTGAACGGTACTACCAGGGACAGGAAGCCTTTTCCATTGATAGGATGTCACCACCTGCAGACCGGTTTCGAACTCTTTTTCCCCATTTCATCTAAAATCACTTAGAGAAATAGGAGGGCTTAAGTTAAGCAAGCTCTTTGCCAGAACGGAAAATTCTAAGCCATCTAAGGTATCTAAATGGAAAAACAATAGTTTCCTAATATAAAGGTTAGTTTAGCCAGTTAATAAATATACACTACAATAAGGGCGTATTTATGTCTACACAGTGGCACTTTAAAATACTAATTCAGATTGAACGGTACTACCAGGGACAGGAAGCCTTTTCCATTGATAGGATGTCACCACCTGCAGACCGGTTTCGAACTCTTTTTCCCCATTTCATCTAAAATCACTTAGAGAAATAGGAGGGCTTAAGTTAAGCAAGCTCTTTGCCAGAACGGAAAATTCTAAGCCATCTAAGGTATCTAAATGGAAAAACAATATTTTCCTAATATAAAGGTTAGTTTAGCCAGTTAATAAATCTACACTACAATAAGGGCGTATTTATGTCTACACAGTGGCACTTTAAAATACTAATTCAGATTGAACGGTACTACCAGGGACAGGAAGCTTTTCCATTGATAGGATGTCACCACCTGCAGACCGGTTTCGAACTCTTTTTCCCCATTTCATCTAAAATCACTTAGAGAAATAGGAGGGCTTAAGTTAAGCAAGCTCTTTGCCAGAACGGAAAATTCTAAGCCATCTAAGGTATCTAAATGGAAAAACAATATTTTCCTAATATAAAGGTTAGTTTAGCCAGTTAATAAATATACACTACAATAAGGGCGTATTTATGTCTACACAGTGGCACTTTAAAATACTAATTCAGATTGAACGGTACTACCAGGGACAGGAAGCCTTTTCCATTGATAGGATGTCACCACCTGCAGACCGGTTTCGAACTCTTTTTCCCCATTTCATCTAAAATCAATTAGAGAAATAGGAGGGCTTAAGTTAAGCAAGCTCTTTGCCAGAACGGAAAATTCTAAGCCATCTAAGGTATCTAAATGGAAAAACAATATTTTCCTAATATAAAGGTTAGTTTAGCCAGTTAATAAATCTACACTACAATAAGGGCGTATTTATGTCTACACAGTGGCACTTTAAAATACTAATTCAGATTGAACGGTACTACCAGGGATAGGAAGCCTTTTCCATGGATAGGATGTCACCACCTGCAGACCGGCTTCGAACTATTTTTCCTCATTTCATTTAAAGTAACTTAGAGAAATAGGAGGGCTTAAGTTAAGCAAGCTCTTTGCCAGAACGGAAAATGCTAAGCCATCTAAGGTATCTAAATGGAAAAACAATATTTTTCTAATATAAAGGTTAGTTTAGTCAGTTAGTAAATCTGTCTCGTTAATTAATTTAGAGTGTGGTATTTTAAAAGTTAGAATTCACACAACCCGAACAAAAGTGTATAACTCAAAAAAAGTAAATTTTACAGGACAAGCAATATAAATTATTTCGATTCTTAAATTGCTCAGATCTTATTTTGTTTTTAACATAATTATTTATATATTTTAGATATAGTTCGACTTTGAGGCTGGAATGTATTACAGATCTGTTTTTAAATAAAAAGTAAAGTGGTAACAATTTTTGTGCTAGTTTTTGATAATCTTGTTGATCTGTTACACTTTTGCTCGGAAATTGGATTGTAGAACAGATTTAATGGATAAACCAGGCGTTAATCTGCCATTGACGACTGCTTCCTTTTGCATTGATATTAAAAAAGCTAGACACGAAATGATGTAATGCATTAAAATATTGGTACTTGAAAAACTTTAACAGTAAATACAAGATTTTCTTGTATTTAAATTTAAATATTCCATACAAAAATGTATTAATTTAAAATGATTCACTTTTGCACTAAGACATTTACCATCTTAATAGAAGTTGTCATATAAGTGTAATACCTCAAAAGACTTTTGCGGAAATATTGACAAGTTATTATAAAATAGTATACTTTTGCGCGGAAACAGAACGTATGTTGTAAATACAAGAGTCCCCTCTGGCGGACGAGTTTTAAAGTTGTTGTTTAAAGTTGTTATTGTGATTTTGTTGTGTTGTAGAATAGGTAGTTTACTTATAATTTCTGCCAAAAAGTGAAATTTAAATATTTGAAAGAAAATTTCGCACTAATATTCTTCAGCCAATCAGGAGCTTACTTTTGTTCCGTTACCACGGCAACTAAGAAAGTTTTACTAGACATTATTATATAAATGAAAAACAAACAAAAACATTAAATTATTGTTATTTATTATAGTTTACAAGTACCTAATTATTTTCGATTACAACGTCTAAATGTTCTTGAAATTCTTTGGCCACTTCTTCTTTTTTTAATGAGGAATAAGGGAGCACACAGTCATCAAAATTTATAAATTTTATATGTTTGATTAAATAAATGTAGTACTTTGAAACAATTTTGCTTTGCTGTCGTCCACGAAGACGTCTGTATTTGGTAGAAACCAATAGAAGACGATATTTAATTATCAATCAGCAATCGCCAAGATAGCTTCTCAGAAACTTTGTGTACTCTTCCGAACCAGAAAGTTGTACACACCTCAACAACTTTTGACACTATACAAACCCCAGATTCGACCATCACTAGAGTACTGCTCTCATGTGTGGAACTCTATACCCAAACATACTCTTCGGCAACTGGATTCCATCGAAAGGAGGGCAATTCGTCCGATTGGAGACCACGAGCTGACGAAGAACCTTGACAGCCTAGAACATCGAAGACAGGTTGAGGATTTGACTCTCTTTTACAGATATTTTCATGGAAAGTGCTCGGCTGACCTTGCTCTCTTAATTCCGCCCTAGAGCGGCGAATAGCAGAAATACACGACGAACCACTGTCACCCATCCATATGTGGTTAAACTGTGGTACTCCTCGAACTTCATTATTTAAGAATCCTTTCATCTGGAGGACTTCATCCTTATGGAACGATCTTCCCGACGTCGTTTTTCCCAACGAATATAACCTCCAACGATTCGAAACCAACGTGAATCGCTTTTTGCGTACACGCACCACTCCCAGAGTGCCCTAAAGGATTTTTAATCTAGTGCTTGTGTTTAATCATAAATAAAAAAAAAGAAAAACCGTACTCTTCAAAATATTTAAGAAATAGATAACAAACTTGTAAATAATATAGAATAACTTCTGTTTAACACATTTGTTTACAAGAAGCAATAAATTATGAGGAAACATCAGGATATATCAATGCAAATCATCAAAAATCTGGACAGGAATTCTAAATATTCACAGGGAGGTACACTCTTGGACACACCACAGGAATCTAAATAATACTAAATTAGAGCTATCAATAATAGCTTAATGACTTGATTATTATGGAAGTATATACCGGATAAGGAGAATTTATTACTTCTTGTAGCCAAACGTGGCAATGAAAAAATCCTGAAAGTGCCGCATTTCGTCACAAGGGAACACGATTGAAAATTAATATTAAAATTCTAAATTTCTCCCAATATTCTCACATTAAGGTATGCCTTTGGTAACATTGTTAGAACGTTTCAACAATTCTGTAGCATTTTGGTCTTAGGCTCATTTGCGTACCATATTGATAAAAGTTCTAAAAGACCTATTCGATTTTAGTAAACCCAAGCTGGTTTGGAAGAGAATTGTAAGTACCTTTATTTACCGTATTCAGTGTTGCACGATATATAGTTCCAAATAAAATTGTTATAGGCTCAATTTGTAGTAATAACAGTATTTTTCATTTCATCTCGAAAACTTAAATCATACGGTATAATTATGATTTCATAATCGGATAGTAGATGAAATTTGCAAGAAAAAATGTGCAACTGAAGTTCTGTATTTGCTTTCGTTTGAGAGTTATTATCAGAAGAATAATTAAAAACTCTTTAATTGTTATTTTATTATTACCTTCTTAATATAATATAATATCAATAGATGTCAATTAAATATAACCTAAAAAAAATACATTGTATAAGAATTTTTATCAAATAGAAAAGACTGATACATTTTCTAAATTTTGTCAAATTTTTAAATTTGTAACAGCATTAGTTACAAAATAAGCTCAAATTACTTTCGACATGTTTTTTTATAAAAAAATTACCTTAATGAATTAAATCTCAGTTACTGGTTACGGTGACACTTTAGCTCCAAAAAATCAGTCCTCTTTCTTTCATCGAAGTAGATAAAATAATAGACGCCATGCACGATTAGACCGAAACGATAAAATCAATAAGAAATAACTAAATAACTTTATTAGTATTTTATGCTTAATACATGTCACAAGGGCATGTTAAATCTCAAACAATAAAGATATAAACGGTGAGAGGTCTAGCCTTTGAATATAAACTATCTAATGTCTGAGCCATTGTTGTGTGTAGATTTGCATGTTCTGCTAATTTTTATGGTAATACGTGGGATATATCAACGATACTACTAGAATTTTAAAGCCTACATTAGGTGTGTTATATCTCAAGATAGCATATTTTAATAAAGACATAATAAGTATAAAATTCCTTTTTAAGAATATAAAGGTGCGGGCCTATTATGTAGGTATGTAGGTACATACAACACCAAATCTGTGTTTTCATCAGATAAAATATGACAAGTTATCGCAAGTGAATTCGCACATCGGAAATTTCTCGACCACACGATTTTCTCAAAAAAATCTTAAAAAAATCGTGTAGAAGGAAAATTTCCACATATTAATTCTAGAACGAGGGAGATTCGGTAAGAAAATTTTGCACTAAATTATTAATTTAAAGGTAGAAAAAATGAGGATTGCGTGATCTTTTATGTTAATGGTTTTAAAATATGAAAAGAAGGCTTTGTCAATGAAAAAGATTGACTTGCAGTTATGTTATCATATCGCTTGCTGTTTATGTATGTATAGTGTTTTGAAGGGCATAGCATTTAAGAGCTGATAACTTATGTTAGTTGTTAGTTCCAAGAGCAATCATTTCCTATTTACCAACTTCAGTTGCATGCAATTGTTATTAACAAACTAAAAATAGTTCAAATTTGTCTTTTTATTTATATTTAATCTACTAAAGTTGGTAAAACATATTATTTAACGAAAGCTGTGTTTTTATTTTAAGATCTGTTGACTTATAAATAAAATAGTAGGTAGTTGTTAGTTCGAAGAGCAATAACATCCTATTTACCAACTTGAACTGAAATTGTTATTGACAAAGTAAAAATGGTTGAAATTTTTATTTTCATATTTATTTAACTTACTAAAGTGTAGCACGATATATAGTTCCAAATATAGGTTCAATTTGCAATAATAACAGTATTTTTCATTTCATCTCGAAAACTTAAAACATACGGTATAATTATGATTCCATAATCGGATGGTAGATGAAATTTGCAAGAAAAAATTTGCAACTGAAGTTCTGTATTTGCTTTCGTTTGAGAGTTCTTATCAGACGAATAATTAAAAACTCTTTAATTGTTATTTTATTATTACCTTTTAATATAATATAATATCAATAGATGTCAATTAAATATAACATAAAAAAAATACCCTTTATAAGAAGTCTAGAATTTTTATCAAATAGAAAAGGCTCATACATTTTCTAAATTTTGTGAAATTTTTAAATTTGTAACAGCATTAGTTACAAAGTAAGCTCAAATTACCTTCGACATGTATTTTTATAAAAAATTACTTTAATGAATTAAATCTCAGAAACTGTTAAAGATGGGTATATGAAATTGTTAAGAAAAGTTACTGGGATTTTTACATAGAATCGAAAAATAGCAAAATATGAAGGACGGATTTCAAAATGAATAATTTGACGTTTCTTCCCAATATTACTATTAAATATATGTCTTTTGTTTTCAAGGCCGTCTTATTATTTATAATATAATATGTAATTACCGGTGGGATTAATAAATAGTTATTATGTAAATTAAATTTTCATCGATATCTCCGGTTAGAAGAAAAATAGGAACTTACGGCTCTCACCGTTCCATCTGGCGTTTATTCCTCCTTGTGGCGGTGTAATTACATCTTTACCATTGCATTTAAGCAAGAGGAACTCTTTTAAATGACTAATTTCCCTTGACAACTTATCTTATAAATATTTTTTTTCCGAAAGCTGTACGATGAACGATTTTGTTCGACAACAATCGGGGAGCTCTGAAAAATAGTATAATTTTTCTTTGTCGATTATTGTTAATTAGACAAAGACATTAGGTCGCCTTGGGGCGTTCGAAACGTACTTTTTATAACGACCTTATTGGAACGGCCGTCTTTCATACTTGCTGTCATACATGTCGTTATATGTGTTAATTTTAAGTATTATTTGTGAAAAAAATAACAATTCTTAACTCAACCTGGTAATACTGTGCCAAGTCTGCCGTAAACTGAATAAAAATATAGACTTACACTTTGAGTCACGTCCGTCGATTGTTTGTTTTTCCTAACCGAGCCATATCAAGCCGGTTACCTGTTGAATGACAACAGGCAGAAGATAAAAAGAGATGTAGATTCTACAGATAGAATCCCCGTCTCTTTTTTGTTGTGTTTCGTAATAACAGGCGTCACATGGACGTGTACAAAGCAGATAGAAATACCAGGTCCATGCTTCTTTCAAGTCGGTGGATGTAATGCTAGTGATAACATACGAGAATATGAAAACTATTAATTTTTTAACCACCTTTTGACGCCAAAGCAATATGATGATAATATGAAGCTATATGATTCCAAAACAAAATTGAAATTATTTATTACATCTGAAAAAACGTTTAAATCACTTTATCTGGAGGGTCAAATACAAAGATCTTACAAACTCCAGATAGAATTGTTTACATTTGAAGTCGACGTAAGGACTGTAAACGTGCACTCCCCACCTTGCTGTTATGCTTGCAGCATAGCCAGATTGTCCTATTTATCGCTAAGGTATCTGCAAAATCCCAATTAAAAATTTGTTAATTTGACAATTGCAACTGGTTTAAGGTTAATCCGCAATTGCTTTTAAAATAAATTTATTTGCCAATAATTTTAATATAAATTGTGAATAGGCCTTGAGAGATTTAGAAAAAAAATATTATTATTATACATAAAAGTTTGAAATAAACCGACTGCACTCTGACAACATCAAGTTAAAAGATAGTACGCTCGACGGCAAACGATCAAACTTTATCAATGGAAGAAGGATACACTGTTGCTACTCGCTACTAACCGCTTTTAAGGGAGTGTTTATATACTTGGTTGTTTTTATTTTTTTTTGTGAGTATTGGTGAAAAATCGTCTTTATTATAAACAATGATGGTGCATTCATGTATAGTTTGTAAAAGAGTGGATCATTTAAGCAAGGATTTATCTTTTCTTCGGTAAGTATGGTTATGTTTTAATATGATTGTATTGATATGATTTCTGACTAACAATTGACGTTTAAAAGGTTATGGACCGGTCCGTGGTGCTAGTCCGGGCAAAAAGCAGTCGAGTTGGTTTATTTCTTAATATAAATCTTGCATTTACAAGATGGTTGAGTCTTGTGCGGCCATAAAATACTTCACTAGAAGATGCAATGGTGTTAAATTAAAATTTCACAGGTTAGTAAATATATTTAGAAATTTGATTTTGAGTTTGCATCACTATGAAAATTCGGTTTGTTTAAGAATGTACCAAATGTTTATCCACTTCGTTAGGATACTAAAGGGCCGTAGCCTACGGCAAATTTGGATACATGCCCTTAGAAGGAATAATTATAGTCCAGGTGATAGATACAACAGTTATTTGTGAGAAATACTTCACAGAAGAAGATTATGTAGGTAATGTACATGGGAATAAAATACTGAAGAAAGGAACAGTCCCGTCAAAATATTTTACATCTTTATTTTTCTATATTTAAACAACGTTTGCAGTGTAACAAGTACGTGAAGACAGGTTTTATATAATTTATTTTTATTTATTTGATCTAACTTGTTTAGGTACATATTATTTTAATTTACTTATTTAATTAATCACTTTAGTGTACAATATGCCTTAGTGGCTTGTGTGTTCATTTTTTTAAAGAATCATCCTTTTCACAATTTATAGTAAAATTATTAGAAATAAACTTATTTTAAGAGCAATTGCGGATTAACCTTAAACCAGTTGTAATTGTCAAATTTACAAATTTTTAATTGGGATTTTGCAAGATGTCTTAGTGATAAATATGACAATCTGGCTAGAAATATACACTTATATCTGGAGAGTATCATCCAGTAATGAATACACCAAAAATATTGATGCTAAGCATAAATAGTTAAATCCATCCTTTGATACACTGTATATAAAAACTGGATCAATATTTCTATCTTTTTTATAAATATCCAATATTCGAAACTACACTTTTTGAATAGATAATATAGTTAAACGTAAAGAATCTCAAAGTAAATTATACGCCCTTGTTGGGCTTTTTGCCCAGACTAGTGATAGCGATGAAGACCGCTCCATAACCTTTTAAACGTTATTGGATTTAACCTTGTAAGATCTTTGATTTAACCAGACTTCAACATTGTTGCCATTAGGGAGACCAACATGTTTTGTCACTCTTCCACCCATTACTGATTTTCAATAACATTTCAAACAATCACAAACTCACTTTCCAACAGATTTATGAATGGAGTGTTGGCCCTGTGGTCAAATACGACTACCTATTACATAAAATTTAGCAGCATGACAACAATTTTATAAGATAGTACGATAAGCGCTATTTCGTAGCGGTATAACTGTATTAGCAATATAAACTCCCAAAACAGGAAAGGGAACTATTTCAGTAGACAAAGACATGAATATTACGTAGGTGAAATTTTGTGTCATTATGGTGTTAAAGAACAACTTGTTTAGTGCATTTACATAAGTTACCGCCTCACGTCATGTTCTCTATGGGATATTAAATGTTCTCCCGGTATTTTGTTTTTGTATTAGACGTGCCTAACTCTTGTTTACATAGAAACAATGGAAATTTGTATTTCTTGCATTACCAGGACACTGCAACAGTAGTACAGGAACCTTATACGAGGCATATCATAGGGCTACACGAGTATTGAATTATACTTGTTCTACTACCTTATTAGAAAACCATTTTCGACACTCAAACAAGGGAGAAAATGATTCTTTTTGGAAAACATTTTTTTAAGACTTTTAATAAGCAAGACTTTTGTTTACCTCGCCTATATACTTTTTAGAAAAGAAGAGTTATGGAAATCTTTACATATAAATATACAGGGTGTGCTACCTCTTAAAATACTAATTTAGATTGAATGGTACTACCAAGGAAAGGAAGCCTTTTCCATTGATAGGATGTCGCCACCTGCAGACCGGTTTCGAACTCTCGTCAATACAGGGTAGGTGTTCATACCTATCATCAGACAAGACTGCTACTTTAAGCTGTGGTATCTACCTTAGCCGGGAAAGCGCCATCTCTGAGCAGTCCCACACAACCTGAGCAAACACCCATCATTTTAGAATCAATCAAAAGAACAAGCATGCTTGCTTTTCATGGAGTATTGGTAGTACCATTCAAGCTGAATGCATATTTTAAGTGCTACAGTGTTAGACAAAAATATCCTTTTAAAGTGTAAGGTTCTTCGGGTAATTAGGAAATGAGTTTTCCACATATTTTTATGATATTAGTACCACCTGAAAAGCAAACAGACTTGTTGAATCTGTATATATATATATATTGTTACATAAAATATTTGAAATTTCCTCGAATTTGCAATATTTTTTCGTATTGAGCACCATACTATTAATTCCTATGCTTTTTTTAGGTAAAATCGATATGGTTGAACTAGTAGTAGTAGTAGTAGTAGTAGTAGTAGTAGTAGTAGTAGTAGTAGTAGTAGTAGTAGTAGTAGTAGAAAAATCTACATACATACCTCAAGAGGAAAATGCGCTTCCTCCCGCTTAGTTGATCGGGCTTGTTCGCGGAAAGGAAAGCATTATTATAAATAAAGAGATAATCTTATTTTTTTGAACACCCTGTATAAATAGTTTAAATGTATTATAAAAAATCAATAAGGCAAATTAAATACTAAAGGCTTCCTTACTTGAAAAATTAATTATTATTTTAAGATCCGCAAACGTAATTTTTCACATAAAACCTTAAATATGTCAAACACGCTTAAACTTAGGTATAGGACATGATATATGAAATCTGTCTAGCTTCTGAGGTAAAATCTAAAAATGTAATAATATATAGGATGTTCCATTCAAAATAAGCAAGTTGTCACCGACTTCCGGTATAAACGGAAGTGATAGATACGTGAAAATATCTTCATTAAAAATAAAAAAATTTCACACAAATATATTTTTTAGTTCTCGAGATCTTTCAATAGGCCACTCACCTTGAATGACCCTGTATATCTACTTAATTCCTATATGCATATCACTAGACATCCATTATTAACGGCCCCTTTTGAAATCCCGAAAATGTTTAATATAAAAGCAAGTGCACCTAGAATTGAGTCGGATAAATGGGGTGCAGTATACAATTAAGCGGATACAAAAGTCATTTGATACCCTTATCCGTATACAAGAGTAAAGGGATGAAATAATGTTATAATTAATCTACTCGATTATCATGCGGTTGTTAGGAATTGTAAAGAATGAAATTATTGCAGACAATTTTTATGACTTAGTTTTATTTGAGAACAATTTATTAATAATATGTACTAACCAATTGAGTCGAGAAGTCAGCAACTTTATTAAAATAACTGCTACGAGTACTATTTATAAATAACCACCTAGTATTAAGATTTAGCCCTCATTTCCTTCGACAGGTCATCTGCGGACAACAAGAAGTAAATACGTATTTAAACCCCATCTGCTGTATTTTTTGCTAATATTTACTTAAGCGTTTCCAACCTCGAAAAGTAAGTGCATTTTGACTAGTTAGTAATAATTAAAGCTCGGATTATAAGAAAAATACATTTTTTGCATAATTTCTCAATCGCTGCATACTTTGCCAGTCGCTGCATTTTTTTGATAAATGGCATGCTTCTAAACTGCCAATTTTAGCAAAGGGATAACTTTAGACGACCTTTTCTGGCAGTTTCTTTCAAAACACACACATAATTGCCTTTACCTCACAATAAAATAATGACATTTATGGGCGTCAATAGGAGGATCTAAGAAAATATTTTCAAAATTAAATATAACTTTCAGTCTTCAATATTTAAGTTGCAGACATAATTTTGAAACTAGAAAAGCAGAGCATGTTAGGTTACTTAATTGCAAATTGATACAAAAAAAATAATAAGGCCTTCGAAATTTGAATTGTGATTTATAACAAGTTTAACGATGTTTTGGAAAAAAGGATTTTTTTTTCATAAAAATGGCATTCCAATACGCCCTGTAGTCAGTTTTATAAATTCTCCATGTCATAAACTTATATCTTGGCTTAACAATGTTTTAATACTTTTCTCAACCCATTTTAGCAGCACATATTCTATTAAAAAATCTTTTAAACTTTCTAATAAACTTAAAGATTTGTCATTCCTTTGATATAAAAAATTTATTTCCAAGTGTTCCTCCTGAGGAATGCATTGAACTTGTCAGAAACCTTCTGTTTGCTAAGTCGAATATTCCTATTCACCATGTACTCAACATTTGTTTACTTATTGATACTGTTCTTAAACAACATTTTTTCCAATTCAATAATAAATTTTACATTCAAAAAGCAGGTTTATCTATGGAATCTCCGCTCCGCCCTTTGCTGGCAGAGATTTTTCTGGCTTTTCTCGAATCTAAAATCGGATTACACCCTTTATTTCATAAAGTTTCTTGTCTTTTCAGATATGTGGACGGCACTTTTGTAATTTTTAATGGTGACAATAAAGAGACACCTTTTCTTTCTTTTCTCAACTCTTTGCACTCCTCTTCAATTTACTATGGAAACGGAGACGGGTCCCTTCCTTTTCTTGATCTTTTCAGTGAAAGAAATTCAAATTCATTACAATTTGGTATCTACCACAAACCTACTAGGACAGATCTGGTCATCCCCTACTGTTCCAACCACCCTTTTAGTCATAAAATTGCCGTTTTAATAGTTATTTTCATAGACTTTTTAGCATCACTCTTTCATATTTTAATTTTAATACAGAACTAAACCTTATTAAACAAATAGCTTTTAACAATAATTACCCAATTCACTTTATTAATAAACTATATTACAAACATTTATCAAATTTCCTTAACAAGAGACTAAAGTGTCATAACACTGTCACTGATAACAAGAGATATTTTTCTTTATACTTTCATGGTCAAATTTCTTACAAGATACCGGGGATATTTAGGAAGCTGGACCTTAGCATCAGTTTCGGGGTTAAATCCAAATTAAAAAACTATGTGGTAGGACGCGTAGGTCAGGTGTGTATTCTGTCTCTTGTGGCCACCCTCTCTGCAATACTTGTTACATCGGTCAGAGTGGTCGTAAGATATTAACTCGGGTTAACGAGCAGAAGAGGATTATAGACAAAAATTATGACAAGGTCGACTTCGTTTCCAAATCAACCTTTGCCAATCATGTTGTTAACTGCAAACATTCTTTTGATCTTGAGACTGGTACTAAGGTTTTGCACGTTTGTGATAAGAGCATCACCCTTAATTTACTTGAGATTGTTGAAATACAAAAAGTTTTTAAAAAAGCTATGTAAAGATGTAGTCTTGCAGATGAAAGAATTCTTAAATAATGAAGTTCGAGGAGTACTAAGCTGCACCACGTATGGATGGGCGGCAGTGGCTCGTCGTGTATTTCTGCTATTCGCCGCTCTGGGCGGAATTAAGAGGGAATGTCAAAGTTCTAGGCTGTCGAGGCTCTTTGTCAGCTTGTGGTCTCCAATGAGACGAATGGCCCTCCTTTCGACGGAATCCAGTAGCCGAAGAGGATATTTGGGTCCAGACATGAGAGCAGTACGCTAGTGATGGTCAAATCTGGGCTTTGTATAGTATCAAAAGTTGTTGAGGTGCGTACAATTTTGGTTCGGAATAGTACACCAAGTTTCTGCGAAGCTATCTTGGCGATTGCCACAACGTGCTCATGCTAAGACTTATTTCCTCCCAGATTGACGCTCAGCAAATTAATAGATGAAGCCAGTGGAATTACGTGTCCTGCCATGACTATATCCGGTTCTGTAATGTTAATCTTTTTAGAGAAAACTGTTGTTGCCTGGACATTCATAACGTTAAATTCGACTTGGTTAGTGTAACCTCAAGCCACAAGGCCAACAATCCAGAACTATTTTTTTAACCTCGGCATTGGGTGAAATTTATGACAAGAGGTCTAGAGATACTATGAATCTAATTGCGTTTATCTGTATTCTGTGTTCATAATAAGGTTTCAAAAACGTCATATTTTAAAATAATTTCTCTCAAGATTTTCAAATGGGACACCCTGTATATTATTTGGTTATTTGACGTAGAATTCATAGATAATTTTTTGTAATACAAGCATATAAGTTATATCCAGCCGCTTTCGAAATAATTTTAAATATCATAAATTATGTTGTTTAAATAAAATTTTTATTGGGAAATTTTGTTATACTAATAATTGTAAACTAAAGTAAATGTTCAAAATATCTTCCTTTTACTCTTAGAGTTTATCGTATTTTAGTTATTTCGATATAAATTTTAAAAGTATACATTTTTGTTACTTTTATTTATTTAATTTTATTTTTTATTCTTAATCGAGTTGCCATGATTTTTTTTGGTTTAGATTGTCACTATGAGACCCAAATAAAATTATTTACATTTGTTCAGTCGTCGAAATTAAGTACTAACTTACACAAAATGTCGAATTTTACAACATTAGAACTGGTAAATATGATTTTTATACTTGGTGAATGTGCAAGTTGCTGTGCTGTCATAGTGACAATCTAAACAAGAAGAAATTATGGCAAGAATAAAAAATAAAATTAAATAAATAAAAGAACAAAAATGTAGACTTTTAAAATTTATATCAAAATAACTAAAATACGGTAAACTCTAAGAGTAAAAGGAAGCATTTTGAACATTTACTTTAGTTTGCAATTATTAGTCTAGTCGCCTATAACAAAATTTCCCAATAAAAACTCTATTTAAACAACATAATTTATGATATTTAAAATTATTTCGAAAACAGCTGGATATAACTTATATGCTTGTATTACAAAAAAAGTTGTCTATGAATTCTACGTCAAATAGCCAAATAATATACAGGGTGTTCCATTTGAAAATCTTTAGAGAAATTATTTTAAAATGTGTCGTTTTTGACTGCTTATTATGAACACCCTGTATAAAATAGATAAACAAAATTAGATTCATAGCATCTCTAGACCTCTGATCATAAATTTTACCCAATGCCGAGCTTAAGAAAATAGTTCTGGATTGTTTTTTGATTTTTCTATTCAGGACTCAAAAACTTTTTTTAGTTTTTAATTTATTTCTCCGAAACTACAAAATCAAATTAAATAAAATTTGAGGCACCTATAAATGACACTAATACGAACCTAAATATGCAATAAAATACTGGATGTCCCATTTAAATAAATGTAACTTTATGCTGTCACACTTTTTTGGGCCACCCTGTATAATGTAAAATATTTTTAAAACATGCCGCTTTTAATCCAATATCTCAAGATGTTTTAGTATTGTTGATAAGTTCTTTGATAACGATTTAATCTTCCGTCCCCGCTTCGCGGCACCGGTATATACACAGAAACCGAAATCCATGTAAAAATGCACACTTTACTGACTTTTTTTCTCATTCTTGTTACACTAATGGGCTATTTTCTTGTCAAAACATTTCATGGTTTTAATTACACCGTCGTGTTGTATTAATTAATAATTTTTAAAAGCATATTTGACCTGCATGGAGAATATATAATTAAATTGATAATAACTATACTCCTATGACTTAAAAGACACCAAAATCTGAAATCGCAAACTCAAGGCGGTTCTTTGAAGCACGCTATAATTTATGTGTTACGAACACTGTTATTTTCTAAACCAAAGGTTATAGGTTTATCGCAGGTGCAATCAAGTACCTACTTATTTTGTTTAGGTTGTCTTGGCGATATAATTTGTCTTTACCTAAAATAGTTTTATTTAATTAAAACAAGAAAGCAGGAACAACAGGGTCAGAACAATCTGAGATAATTTTACTTTACTTCCAACGAAAGCATGTACAGGGTGTCCCATTTTCGGGTTTGTTCACACTTTTATAGGGTATCTCCGTAATTGTTAGTGCTATCAAAAAAGTAATGTAGGTGTCATGTGCTCTTTTTGGGTCAAACTTAAAATCGTGAAGTCAAAATTTGAAAATTTTCGCTCGCTGAAGAGATACGGGAGAAAATAAAAAAATGAACAATTTCAAAATTACCCTATATTTTCTTAGTTAAAAGAGATACAGAAAAATGTTTTATGCAGAAGTTTCTTTTTGGAGTAGACATGGCGAGTTAGGTTTCTTTTAAATAGAAGACATGGCATGGCGTTTATTCCTATTTGTAACGGTATAATAACATCTTTATCACACAATCAACATCTTTAACACAAAAACTATGTTAAATATGTAAAAAAGCGCAATCAATCGACTACCTTAAAATTACATTAGATCGCTTGTAATGTAGCTGATACAGCAAAAAGTTCTCTTGTAAATGATACTAATTTTAATATTTTCCGATGAGTTCCAGAGATATTGGTTCTTTTTTCCAAATCAGTGTTTGCGTTACCCCCACCACTTTATTTGAAGGGTTAGAGAAAAAGTATATAATAAATAAATATGTAACATGTTCTTGATATAACTTTATCACATTCTCTATAAATAATAAATGAGTTTAAATAATCTAAATAAATAGAAGAAAATTATAAAATTTTTGGGTTTCCATTTGAAAAAGTAGATTTTTTGCAGTTTATTCAATTTCATTTTTAATGATATTTTTGAATACCCTATATTAATAGTTATTAGTCAGTTATAATTAAAAAAAAACAACCTAAAAGCAGATTCTTTTCAACAAGGAATACAACCTAGTTTTAATAAAAAACTTAGGCCGGTATTAGACTATAAAATATATTTGATAAAGATCTTTTATAAACTATTTTGTAGCCATTTCTTTGATAATATTTCTTTTATAAAAGTTTATGACCAGTATAACTAGTATTACACTGTCAAAGAACTTTGTCAATTTTTGAAGGAACTTCCCACGTGTTTACAATTTAAAATGAATGAAAGACGTGCACTAGCTTGCGCAACGAGTGTTGCGTGTTGCGGGCGACTTTGCCTCGATTTAACCGACTTCGTATCTCTTACGGTTTCCGAGATCCCTGTACTGGCCCTCCTTATCTTGGACACGTATAACACACAACATATTTTATTATTCAAATAATTGAACAATTTAAATTTTTCTATTAAATCTGTAGTACATAGGCCGTGCATTTTGACATAGGAAACCGAAATACATTTTCCTATATTGCAGGGTTGAATAGGCAAATCACACGTTTAAAGCATTTTCTTCATTTTTCTGCATTATAAGAATATCATGCATAAGAATACCTACATATTTAAATAGCATAGTTTAATCGTATGCTATGAATGAAATTTAGCTAACATAAGGATAATTAATTTTATTTAATAACAAATCGCAACGTGTTTCGATCTCTGTGTTTAACTGTTAGATAATATGGTTAATGGTTGGTTAATTATAAAATATATCATATGGTATGTTCATATTTTGATTGTCAAAGAAACGAAGAACATGTCTTAAACTTATATTGTAAACGTTACCTTGAGAGGTAGCAACCAGTCAGTGACACTTTCAAAATACTAGAAATATTCTGAAGAATTATGGTAGCTTTAGCAAACCAAAACCTCATGAATATTTTAAGGAAAATCACAAGTTTATTATATAGTTTTCTTTATTTGACAATTACTCTGAGAGGCATAAACTCTTCATAATTTGTTAACAATCGATCTCTCTATAATTTGCTTAGATAAGGTATATTGAAAATACTTACAAATAAATCTCTGATGTATCATGATCCACTTTGATTATGCATTTGACTGTTCATTAACACCATCATAGCCAACTAAAATCCGCAGCAATATCGCCATTAAAAATATTAAATTGGCAATATTGCGAAAACCACAAATTTTCGGGTTTGTAGACACCCTTATACAAACTTAAGCTTATTTTTAATGCTAAATAGAAAATCTTTATAAAATTTTAGGGGTTTCCATTTGAAAATGTAGATTTTTTGCAGTTTCCTCAATTTCATTTTTAATCTTATTTTTTGAACACTCTGTATAAATATATATAATATCAATATATTATAAAAAATCTATAAAAGCAGGTTCTTGTGGACAGAGAATCCACGCAAAATTAAAAAAATAATTTAGCATATTACCTTAAATATGTCAAAGGCACTTGGAATTAGCTAAATGACATGATATACGAAATCTGTCTAGAATCTTGGAAATGGAATAACATATAGGGTGTTCCATTTAAAATAAGCAAGTGGAACAAACCCGGATTTCCTTACCATACTTTGGTTCAAAGAATCCATACCCGGAGGTAATTCATAGCAATATTATAATTTCTATTTATATAATAATTATTACTGCTAAATACTCCGTAGTACCGAAGAATGCCAATACATTCTATTATGTCATGATGATCTAAGCAAAATAAATTTATATTCTTCTGATATCGAACACATGTAATTATAAAATTCCTTACACCTGAATGGTATTCAACATGTATTTATGTAATTGAAATATACATATATAAGGTAGTGTCAGGATAGATGTTGTTTCGAGCCGGTGCGATACCGGCCAGTAATTAAAATGAATCGATAATAATTCGGATGAATAAAAACCCGACATTGAAATGAAGATTTCTTCGGATTAAATTATGACGACTATTTACTAAAAATAAAAAATGCCGTAGAAATGAAATTATATTTAATGTTTATTAGGACTTAACAGTAACAAAAAATACCTTATCGCTAATAAACGAACTGAAAGTTATATTTGACAAATTTGAATCACCGTCTGCTCTAGATACATAAATAGCTATTTCAGGATTAACATATTGCTAAACTATTCGAGGGAGGAGTCCAAACGGAATCCTATAGACGTACGTTATAAAGTTGGAGGGAGATACAGTTGTGTTTATAAAAAAAGTCGTATACGAATTAGAACGAGAGCAACCCTCATCACATTTAAAATCTTGCACATGGGTCAGGGGTCAAGAAAATAAAGAAGAAATATTTTAATAAAAAAGTATTTCAAAAATCAGTCTTCAAACAAGCAGCATCTTAAAATTGCAGAATTTAAAACATTCAATAGCATTTCTGGCCTTTCGGTTTGAAAGGCTTCAATAACTTTACTAGTCGGCAAAGGTTCTTTGGAGAATGACGCAAATCATTTCGAATACCTTTTGGAACATTAACTTCTAATAATCTGCTATTAGTTTTACTGCAGTTAGTGTTCTTTTTTTGTTAATAAATTAGCTTGTTTTATGTTTATTATGTAGTGCTTAATTAAAAAGAATTTTAAAAATATTCATTTTATTACAGTATTTGCAGAATTATACCGTTGATCTTTTGAAACCTCATTATCCCTTCGACCATAAAATAAATAAGGAAATTACAAATTTTAAAACCTTTTCGAGCAGAGCCGGACCAGGTATACAAATTCAATTTATACCTATGCCTGATGCATATATAAATACAAAGTGATTTTTAATAATTTTAATCTTTAGTGGTTTTCCGGCGAGTAATTTTTAGTTAGGCTTATTAGTGGTAGAATGTGGCGTCCTTGGAATTGTGCTGATAGGGGGGCATCTTCAAGTGTCATTTTTAAAAGAAAGCATTATCTACCGATGCCAAACTAATAATTTAAAATGTATATCAATCGTTGTTGAGTAGAAATTTTAATTCGATGGATGCTTTAGCAGAGACGTCTACTTTGACAAAAACTCCTTTATCTTCGGTAAGAGACATAGTACTTAAACCTGTTAATCCTAGAAAAAATCGGAGTGATTCTGGCACATTTAGAAGCATTGACGAAAATTACATGGATTTATTAGGAAGAAAGATTTACCAAATGTATGAGGCACAAACTGTACCCCCTTTGATTTCCCTCAAAGAGCGGCTGATTAAAGACGAAACAAATATCTCTTGTAGCCTTTCAAGCCTTAGGAAACTATTGCGTAAAATGGGTTTTAAATACCGAAGCATTGATAAAAGACAAACATTAATGGAATCTCAAAGTTTACGGGAATGGAGACTTAAATATTTAACAGCTGTTAAATAATTTTGAGAAGAAAATCATCCAATTATTTACCTTGACGAAACATGGTTCGATACCCATGACACTCCAAGAAAAGGTTGCGATGATTCTTCCAAAAAATGTTCCATCAAATAAAGGCAAAAGAATCACAATATTACATGCTGGTTCAGGGAACGGGTTTGTTCGAAATTGTCTGTTGCCTTCAGCTAAAGATTACCATCACCAACGCACAACTTTTTGAAGATTGGTTTAAACATAAACTCCTTAAAAATGTACCTGAAAATAGCGTCATTGTAATGGACAATGCTAGTTATCATAGTCGGCAAGCAGAAGATTTTAATCTTACAACTCACAAATAAATGGAGGACTGCTGTCGGGGAATCACACATACTTTCAAATACTTTCATTCGGGAAAGTCCTTTCGCACTGCCACGTATAGTTGCCGGTCTGTCTTCAGAGAGTTATTCATTATCAGTTATAGACAACTTAAAATTTGACTTTAGTATAATAGGACGCATTATCGAAACGTTCTATCTAGAGTTAAACCTGTAAATTTAATTAATAGATATAACGAATTTATTAAGGCCTATCGTTAAATATATATACAGTGTGTCCGTGGGAGTACCCAAGAGGGGAAAATCTTTTTATTGGATTTACTACCAAAACTCATTCAATAAAAAGTTCTGCTTGTTTAGACTTAGACTTTATGTTAGTTCATAAACAACTTTGTTTTATAGATTTTAATATTTTTATATTTAATTTTAAAGTACCAATAGTACCATACCCATGGATTCCCGTGTGATCTGGCTTCCTTCTCCCTTACGGATACCACATAGCCACAGATCCAAACGACAAGCTATTGGTGCCAAACCACCGCCTGTTTATTTCTAGATTACAAATCCTAACAACAAAGTGCTCTGTGTGGTCTACATCAATTACGAACTGATTTTGTTACTAATTTTTTAGCCTCATTACTCACACCAACAACTTTCATTACTTGTAGTAATTACTATCACTACAAGGGTATGTGGGTAGTACAGAATGTAAAACAATCTTATCTAAACACTTCGTTTGAGTTCTCTAATACACCGTAAGTGTAGGTATTGTTATGTTAATTAACTAATAATTTAATATCGTTGACAATTAAAAATGCTAAATTATTCTGGTTTCAAATTATTTATATTTACTTTTAATAGGTTAGTACAAAACGGTAATGGCAGCATAGCGTTTTTTCTGTCCAATGTTCAAAAATGGCTGGACATTGTCGTGTGATTTGTTTATTTTGTGTTCGTGTACTTTCCATCAAATTGAAACAATCCCAAATAATTAGGTTAGTAACTCTTACATACAATGAACGCGACCGATGTTGCCAAGTGGATTATGGTTTATGAATAACTAGTCAATGGATTACTTTGAGAATTTGCCATCTTATAAAGTGGACATGCTCTTTTTCTTAAATATTTTCAGGTTTGCCTGTACCAACTAGAAAGTATTAGCCACAAAGACCAGCAAATCATTTCTATGACCTTTTGCCAAAAATTGACGCAAATCTGAACATGACGATAATGAAATAATATATTACGTACCGAGGTGGAAAGTGTTTCATTCCTGTCGAGAGAATCATAATGAAACTTTTCACCGAGGTTTGTATAATATTTTATTTCCAACCACATCTAACATCCACTTCTTATTATTTTGAATTAAAATTATTAATGAAAGATAAATGTCATTTTGACTTTTCCATTGAAAAATTAGACAGAAATTTCAAATAACCGTAGGTGGTAAAATAACGTAATATAAATAATACACATCAAGATGGCAAATATCATTTTTTGAATATGGTTTTCATGTCACTAAACAACATATTATTTTAACAACAGAAAAATTATATTAGATGAGGAATTTGATTTTGCTGCTACTCCATCAGAAATTCGAGAAGCAGCAAAAATAGTAGAAGAAGATCTTCTGCCAACTAAAAGCCGCCCGAGATATGACAAGGCATATAACTGTTTCAAAGAATGGTGTACGGGAAACAAAAAGTTTAAAATCCTGGTTCTTAGTCGGCGCTACTAGCTTATTTCAGTGAAAATGCCAAGACAAAGAAGATATCAACGATTTGGTCACAATATTCAATGCTGAGGACCACTCTATCAATTAGGGAAAAAGTAGACATATCTAAACGCGCAAAGCTATTAGCATTTTTAGAAAAGCAAAATAAAGGATACAATCCGAAAAAATCGAACACGCTGTCTATGGAGAATGTTGAAACTTTTTTTGGAACAAGCACCTATGGAATTTTTTGTTCAAAAGGTATTTTAGGCCAAAAGGTTGACCATTTCTATATTAACCCGATCAAAATGAAAACAACAGACGTTCACTTTTTAGAAAAAAAGGTCGCTACTGAAATATCAAATAGCAAAACGTACCAGCCATGATCATGTATGATAACTGATAAGAAATGGATTGTACCACTTAAGGAGTACATAACTTTTCGGAAAAATATACAGGATGGAACGCTTTTAAGCAAATAAGATATGGAAAAATTACTAAACAATGTATTGGGCACAACACTTTAAGTCAGTTGCCAAAAAAAAAATGCAGCCTTTCTGATGCTGAATATTGAAGGTTTTCTTGGCTACTGTTTCAGAGGAACAGCAGCTACTTTGCTCGCAAATAACGGCGGCGACCTCATGCAAATTAAGCGGTTAGGAGGCTGGAAATCTAATACACTAGCTGAGGGATACATAGATAGTTTGGTCTCTACTCAAGTTAATACGGTAAATTTGATTTCAAAGCCAAGTTCAAATTTTACTAACACTACTTAACTTCAAATAATCATGAACTAAACCAAATAATCATGAACTAAACCTTTAAAAAAAAAAATTTCAGCAAGGTTTTAACATATCAGTGACTGCCTACAATAATGTCAATGTAATATTTAATGTAAATAAGTAAAACAGAAACCATGTTAATTTTTTATTTTTTATAAATGTCATTAGGTTTATTTGTGTAATGAGTTGTATGTTGGTGTGTTCGTATATTATTTTGAGATATCCATTTTTTTTAAAATTACAAAAATATTATTTACTTTCCACCGGGGTGGAAAGTGAGCACTTGCCACCCGGATGGAAAGTAAAAGTAAAAAAACGTCAACTTTCCACCTTTCAAAGATAGATGAAATGTCATTATTACATGCATGGTTGTAAATAAATATTATTACTGAGTTTGCGTCTTGTCAGTATCAGAATTTAATCTGCTGGTGTTTGCTATATTACCTGTTCATGGTTTCGCTATCTCGTTTAATTGACCAGCTTAGGATTGGCTTGCCAAAATGTATTAAAACTCGTCACATAGGTTTACCATGTCGGCCTCTTCAAGAAATTATTACGCAGTTTTTCTATAAAATGTTGCATTTTCTTCATTGGTATAATTCTACTACTTTCGTGACAATCCTCTGTATACTTATTTTGAGTGCTTCTTTTCTTTAATAGTAACGGGATTTGAGAATTCGCCGGTTCTAATAGCCTTTTTGCGTTAATTTTCGAACTTAATTATAATATACATACAGGGTACACCAAGTAAAGTGGCCCATTAGAAGTATCTCGAGAACTAAATAAGATTTCATTTTCAAAATTTGGGTGTGGCTATAAGAGGTCGTTTTCTACGTTTATAAAATATTTTGGATAGTGCGGTGTTTCCGGATCATACCGAAAGTGGTAGCAACTTCGGAATTTTAAATGAATCACCCTATATATTATATTTTTCTTGGAATCTAGATAAGAATCTAGACCAATTTTCTTTATAATATCAGATACCTATCTTTAAGAGTTTTTGAATTATAAATAATATTGTGATTTTTTTAACGGCGTATCGGGACCTGATAAGAAAATCATATCTTTTTAGCGGTTACAGCTAGAAAGCTGAAATTTTGACTATCGAAATTTTATAATTTCGAACAGCATTTAATTAGTTTTATACAGGGCGTTTCCATAACAATATTTCTGAGGGAGATGAATTATTGCAAAAATCTTCTTTTTTTTAAATGGGATACCCTGTTTTGATATGTTTTGCTAATGGAGGATCCAATTTTCTACCTAATGATATTAAGTGAGAGAGAGATATACCTACCTTCAATATTTTTAGGTAGTTGGCTGTGGAATGGATTCATAAAAACAAAATAATGTGTTTCGTCCTCACATTATGTTAGATATCAAGGAATAATTGCATTTTTTTTACATTTTCTTTATTTATGTTACAATTTAGTTGCATTCAAAATTACGCGGTTTTAATTACAGTTTTTTCACATATTTATGTACATGCTATACAACTTTCTCACTAGTCCTCGTACCATACCTTTTCCCATCCCTTTTCCTCTAAGTATCACCGCGGTGCGACGTCACTCCGATGTGATGTACGGGCTAGACGGAGAAAGCATACATTCATTAGTCGACCTTTCGACAGTACAGATACAATCTTTCACCGACCATTTCGGGGAAGATATTTTCGTGGACCATTTTCCACCCAAGTGATCAAGTCATCCTTTACTTTCCTTTAAGGTAAGTTGTAAGCATAATTTCATTCACCTAACATAATTTGCGCTATACTAAAGTTGCCAGGTTGAGACGGGCGGATTTGGGAGCGAGGAAGATCGAGGTTATTAGGGATCAGCGGAACCCTAAAAAAATTACAGTCCACTATCTCAGGGCGGCTAAGAACGCCCCATTAATTTGATCCTTACGATCCGGATACTGAACCCGATTTCGATTTTCTTTCTGTTCTCATTTTCCCTCTTCAGTTTCGCAACTTAATTAATTTTGAATGCAACCTTTTGCGATATTTTACTTTGAGTTATTACTTGCTATTACAGTACTAATTACATTTCTACATTTTCTTATTTTCCTGCATACTATTTTACTATAATTTTCTACATATTTTTGCTATTATTCGCTGATATCGTGGTAATTTTGCTATTTTTCACTATATTTTGCTACTTTTACTATTCTTGCCGTATATCGAGTGAATATAATCTGCAAAATACTACCAATTAATTGCTTCTTTATCATTTTTTCCGAATTGCATAACATAAAACGGTTCATATTTAATGCGTTAAATATTTTATTCATTGATATTTACAGAAGACGAAATTTAGTTAGTGTCATTTTAGCGTTCCAGCCGATTTTTCAGGAGCGCAAAAAGAGGTTCTCTTATCAGCTGTACTACCTGTGGTCAGTTTTTTTATGCATGAGCTGCTTGATTTATTTTATAATTTTTAAAATACATTTGCAATTTGAACTTTGACTTCAAAACAGAACGCATTCTTTCCTTTTCTTTACAGGCTTTGATTTACCGGGTCACTTCGAAAAGTTTACGTACATATTTTGTTTACTATTGCTATAACTGGATAATATTTCTTGCTTTATTATTTACTTTACATATTACAAAATACAATTAGCCATTACTTATGGAAGTTTACTGATTTTCATTACATTATTTTTAATTACAATTTAAAATGTCAACTGACAAAGTATTAAAAGCAAAAGCCTTGAGGCAGACTGCCATTTCACAACTAAATTTAATTATTGATGCTGCTGTATCAGCTCAAACTGATGAAGCACAATTAAATGCTTTTAAAATTCGCCACAGAAGTCTAAGTAAAATACAAAAAGACTTTGAAAAACATCATAATACTTTACTTGCTTTACAAGCCGCGAAACCCGATGAACTAAAAATTGAAGAAAAAACCGGAATTGATTTTAATAAACGTTGCCATGAAGTCGAAACGATTTTTTATGAGCTATTTGAGCTGCCATTAGAAGAAAATGGCGTATTAGACACTTCAATTCATCCCCTTTGTTCACATAATCAACATGCAAATGTTCGGGAACGTGCGATTTTGCCTAAAATACAACTGTCTGTCTTTAAAGGTGATATTACTGCTTTTCCTACATTTAACCAAACATTTTCTACTTTAATACATCATAATCGTACTTTGAGTAACATTGAAAGATTTAATTACTTGCTATCTTCGTTGGAAGGTCCACCTTTAAACTTAATTTCAGATATTCAGGTTACACATGATAATTATCCAATCGCGTATAATACATTAATCGAAAGGTATAACAATAAGCGTTTACAAGCTTTTACTCACTGGAAATCCATTGAAGATTGTTCCCGTTTAACATTTGAAAATTCTTCTGGACTACAAAATCTCTTGGATACCTTTTCTAAGAATTTAGCTGCTTTACAAAATTTAAAATTTGATATTGGCCGTTGGGATTTTATTTTAGCATACATGTTACTTGATAGGCTGGACTCTTCAACGAGAAAATCATTTGAACAACAACATGCATCAAATGATGTACCGAAATATGACGCAATAAAAGTTTTCGTTCAAAAGCAATGCATTGCATTAGAATCTGTACCCCAAAAACAAAAACCTTTATCTAATCCAAACCCAAAGTTTTCAAAATCACCTCGTAATTTTCAATACTCGCATAATAATCAAAATTTTAGAAATCAATCTGCTCTTTTGGTGAACAGTCAAGCAAATAATACTTGTTTTCTGTGTAGGGGTCACCATATAATTTATAGATGTCCTGTCTTTACTTCAAAATCTGTTCAACAACGTTTTGAAATTATAAAAAATCAAAATGCATGCGTTAACTGTCTTGCAACCGCACATACAGTAAGCCGTTGTAATTCGGGAAAACGTTGTCGTTTGTGTCACCAAGAGCATCATACTATGCTGTGTTTTAAACATAATATAAATAGTGACAATAATAGTCATAATTCAAGTCATTTTAATCCTACTCTAAATTTACAAAATAATAATCTTCCTGATAACTCTGACGCTACCGTACTTCCGAAAACTTCTCAGGTGGGAATGTTGCTCAATGACCATGAGGTCTTATTGTCAACAGTGCTATTACGAATTAAAGATGCTTTTAATAATTGGCACACTGTTAAAGCCATTCTTGACAGTGGAGCGCAATCTTCTTTTATAACTCGAAATTGTGCTAATAAATTATCCTTACCAAAATATAATATTGCAATGTCTTTACAAGGTTTAGAGTCAATGTGTACAACTGCCAAACTAGGTATGCATTGCGTGATATCTTCTGTTTACAATGAGAATGTTTTATTTGATTTAGATACTATAATTCTTGACAAAATTTGTGATGATATACCGGCTGTCTCATTCTCTAAAGAAAACTTTGCATTCGCTTCTAATTTAATCTTAGCCGATCCTAATTTTGCTGAAAGATCTAAAATTGATATTTTGCTAGGAAATGACGTTTTTCCATACATTTTACAAGACGGCAGATTATATAATGGCCCAGATAAACCAGTTTGTGTAAACACAATATTTGGCTGGACTTTAATGGGAAAAACCACTCTAAAACCGTTAAATAAAGTTGTTAAATCATTTTTTACTACGTCTTTTTCAAATTATGAAACACTTAATAATACTTTGCAAAAGTTTTGGCAAGTTGAGGAAGTACCGGAAGTTAGAGTTCAGTCCCCTGAAGATGAATATTGCGAATCTCATTTTTTACAAACTACTACTAGAACCGAATCAGGTAGATACGTTGTTTCTTTGCCTTTCAAAGTTACTGCACCTGATTTCGGCGATACCTATAATATTGCTTTGCGTAGATTTTTATCCCTTGAAAAAAGATTTATGCATAACAAATATTTCTATCAATCCTATTGTGATGTAATAAACGATTATTTAACTGAGGGTCATATGGAAATTGCTCCTAAACACTCAGTTTCTGACTTACAAAATTATTTTTATATTGCACATCATGCCGTATTTAAAAAAGATTCTACTACCACACCCATTCGTGTGGTCTTTGATGCTAGCACCTCTGCTACCAATAAACTTTCTTTAAATAATTCTTTATATACTGGGCCCAAACTACAAAGGGACCTAGTAAGCATACTGCTTAACTTTAGATTACATAAATACGTTTTTACTTGCGATATAAAACAAATGTTTCGAATGATATTAGTAAATCCTAAAGACAGACCCTACCAAAGAATTCTATGGCGTTTTTCTCCTAACGAACCCATTTCAGAATACCAAATTAATGTTGTTACCTTCGGGGTTGTTTGTAGTCCCTACCTTGCTATAAGGACACTTTTAAAACTGGCAGATGATTACACTGACCTCCCATTAGCTTCAGAAACTCTAAGAACTTCAACTTACGTTGATGATTTAACGGGTGGCGCAGCTACTCTTGAACAAATAATATTAATAAAAAATCAAATTTTTGAACTTTTATCTCGTGGAGGTTTCGAAGCTCGGAAATGGGCGAGTAATTGTCCTGATTTTCTTAAAACTTTGCCTGAGTCTTACATAATTAATACAGATATTTGTTTAGATTTAGAGGATAATAACAAAAATAATAATTTAAAAATTTTAGGGCTACAATGGGATCCTATCTCAGATGCCTTTTGTTACCGATTTTCAAATATGAATTCGGAGTGCACTAAACGCACTATGTTAAGCGAACTTGCTCGAACTTTTGACCCTGTTGGGTATTTAACCCCTCTTACTATATTTATAAAATTGCTTATACAAATGCTTTGGTCTCTTGGACTGGACTGGGATGAAAAACCGCCAATAGATATCCTAACTAAATGGAATAAATTTAAATCTGAACTACAACTTTTACCTACTTTAAAGATTAATCGTGAAATAAATATTACAGATTCTGTTTCTCAAGAGTTATTTGGGTTCTGTGATTCTTCAGAGCGTGCGTTCTGTGGAGTTGTTTATATTCGCGCTCTGTGTCTTGATAATACCTATAAAACATATCTTGTTTGTGCAAAATCAAAAGTTAGTCCACTTAAAACTATAAGTTTGGCTAGATTAGAACTTTGCGCAGCCGTTTTACTTGCAAAATTAATACAGTATGTACTACACGTTTTCTCGGAAAGGGTAAATTTTAATAAAATATTTGCGTTCACGGACAGCTCAGTTGTACTAAACTGGATTAAAAGTTCACCACACCAGTGGAAAACATTCGTGAGTAATAGAGTTTCATATATTCAAGAGAAAATTGCTCCAGATTTATGGTATCATGTTCCTTCAGAAATTAATCCTGCCGATTGCGGCACTAGAGGCGTGTTCCTTTCTGAACTCACGGGACTCGATCTCTGGTGGAACGGACCTCATTTTTTACGACAAACTGAACATGACTGGAGTTTTTCCAAATTTGAAGTTACTAAGTCTATTGATGTATCTCACGAATCGAGAAAATTTACGATTACTACTTTTGTTTCTTGTCATTTTATTGATTTACTTCTTGAAAGATTCAATTCTCTTTCCAAGATAAAGCGAGTAATTGCATATGTATTAAGAGCTATAAATATATTTAAAATTTACAAGCAAAAAAATACTCATCCTAAAAATTTGACCATTCAAGAGTTATATAATGCTATGTTGTTACTTACGAAACATGTTCAATCTACTTATTTTGCTACCGAAATAAATCTCCTCAAAAACGGCAAACCCCTGCCAAAATATTTACAAAAATTGAAACCTTTTCTTGATAAAGATGGGAATTTAAGGGTAGGTGGCCGTTTATTTTACTCTAATTTGTCCTATGACAAAAAATTTCCTTTGCTTTTGCCTTCAAATGCAAAATTAACTACTTTACTTATTTACGATTTACATTGCACTTATTTACATTGTGGTATACAAACCACCCAACACTTTCTTTTCCAATATTTTTGGATTATATCTGCAAAAAAGACCATACGAAAGGTGATACATAAATGCCATACTTGCTGGAAAATCAATCCGAAACCGTATCAACCCCCTATGGGTGACCTACCTAAATTTAGAGTAAATGAATTTCCTAAATCTTTTACTAATTGCGGCTTAGATATGTGTGGGCCTGTTCCGATTACTATCGGTAAACTAAGAGGTGCCAAAGTACACAAATCATATATTTGTTTATTTATTTGCTGTAGTACAAAGGCAGTACCTCTTGAATTGGTTTCTGACCTTTCCACAGAAGCTTTTTTGGCGGCTCTTCGCCGATTTATTGCACGTCGAGGCCAAATTTTAAATCTATATTCAGATTGCGGTACTGGTTTTATCGGCAGTGACAAATATTTACGTCAAATATTTGCCCAATCGGCGGAAAGTGAAACGATAAATTGGCACTTTAACCCCCCGTCTGCCCCATCAATGGGAGGCATCTGGGAAGCTAACATTAAATCGGTAAAGACACACTTAATTAGAGTAGTAGGTTCACAGATTCTAACATATGAAGAACTTAATACAGTTATTATTCAGATAGAAGCGGTTTTGAATTCAAGACCCCTTAGTCCGATAAGTTCAGACCCCTCTGACTTAGCGGCTCTGACCCCAGGTCATTTTTTAACTTTAAAACCACTTTCTGTTTTACCTGATCCAGATACTACAAATTTACCATTAAACCGTCTTACAAGGTGGCAGCTTATACAAAGGCTACACCGCGACTTTTGGAAGCGTTGGCATAGAGAATACCTCCACACTTTGCAGCAAAGAGCGAAATGGCTCGACCCAATTAAGCCAGTTGTACCGGGCACACTGGTAGTTATAAAAGATGAAAATCTTACTCCTTTACAGTGGAGGTTGGGAAGAATCGTGGAGTTGTTCCCTGGTCACGATAACGTGCCTAGAGTTGCGACGGTGAAAACGGCTAAAGGTTCTCTTAAGAGACCTTTGGTCAAACTTTGCCCCTTACCATTAAATTAAGCTAAGTACTACCTCTCTATGAAAACCACAAGGTTTTCATGGGGGTGGGGATGTTTCGTCCTCACATTATGTTAGATATCAAGGAATAATTGCATTTTTTTTACATTTTCTTTATTTATGTTACAATTTAGTTGCATTCAAAATTACGCGGTTTTAATTACAGTTTTTTCACATATTTATGTACATGCTATACAACTTTCTCACTAGTCCTCGTACCATACCTTTTCCCATCCCTTTTCCTCTAAGTATCACCGCGGTGCGACGTCACTCCGATGTGATGTACGGGCTAGACGGAGAAAGCATACATTCATTAGTCGACCTTTCGACAGTACAGATACAATCTTTCACCGACCATTTCGGGGAAGATATTTTCGTGGACCATTTTCCACCCAAGTGATCAAGTCATCCTTTACTTTCCTTTAAGGTAAGTTGTAAGCATAATTTCATTCACCTAACATAATTTGCGCTATACTAAAGTTGCCAGGTTGAGACGGGCGGATTTGGGAGCGAGGAAGATCGAGGTTATTAGGGATCAGCGGAACCCTAAAAAAATTACAGTCCACTATCTCAGGGCGGCTAAGAACGCCCCATAATGAAAAATCCATTTGACATTATGTCTGTGTTTTTGTAAAAAAAAGCTTAACAAATAAGCAATTTATTAATAAATAAATAAACAAAATGAAAATCGCAACAGCACCAATAAAATAACTAAATTGTTTAAAATGCCCTCCGTTGACTCTTAAACATTCATGAATTGTGGTGATAACATTTTCATTTGTCACCTTTTTCATTTCTTCTCCTTCTAGAGACCCCAGAGCTGTTCTTACTCGATTTTTTAAATCTTCCCTTGTTATGACGGGCGCCTTCTATACTATTTCTATAATCAGATCAAAATCTAGGGTGGTAAGATCCGGAGACCTTGGGGGCCATTTCCATTTTTGGGAGTCATAGGAGTTGCATCAGGATCAGAATGAAGTTTATGAATTTTTCTGCCAGTTCTAGATGAAACTCTACCCCATGAATATAAAATAAACTTTAAATATTTAAACTCGAATAATGGGACTTAGCCATTTTTATTACAATAACACAGACTATGAATCCATTCCACAGCCAACTATAAAAAATATATTTTATAAAAATACATACATATATAAACAAACCCGAACAAACCAAAAAATGGAAATGGCCCCCAAGGTCTCCGGATCTTACCACCCTAGATTTTGATCTGATTATAGAAATAGTATAGAAGGCACCCGTCATAACAAGGGAAGATTTAAAAAATCGAGTAAGAACAGCTCTGGGGTCTCTAGAAGGGGAAGAAATGAAAAAGGTGACAAATGAAAATGTTATCACCACAATTCATGAATGTTTAAGAGTCAACGGAGGGCATTTTAAACAATTTAGTTATTTTATTGGTGCTGTTGCGATTTTCATTTTGTTCATTTATTTATTAATAAATTGCTTATTTGTTAACCTTTTGTTTACAACAACACAGACATAATGTCAAATGGATTTTTCATTATTTTGTTTCTATGAATCCATTCCACAGCCAACTACCTAAAAATATTGAAGGTAGGTATAGGAACACTTAATATCATTAGGTAGAAAATTCGCTCCTCCATTAGCAAAACATATCAAAACAGGGTATCCCATTTAAAAAAAAGAAGATTTTTGCAATAATTCATCTCCCTCAGAAATATTGTTATGGAAACGCCCTGTATAAAACTAATTAAATGCTCAAATTATAAAATTTCGATAGTCAAAATTTCAGCTTTCTAGCTGTAACCAACTATAAAAAATATATTTTTATAAAATAATTTTTAACTTTCGCTATAAGTACGAAAATATTGAAGATAGGTATAAGAACACTTAATATCATTAGATAGAAAATATTATCGTCCATTAGCAAAATATATCAAATACAGGTTATTCCATTTAAAAAAAAGATGATTTTTGCAATAATTCATCTCCCTCAGAAATATTTTTATGTAGACGCCCTGTATACAACTAATTAAATACTGTTCAAAATTATAAAATTTCGATGGTCTTGTGAAACTATTGTCAACATTTTAGCTTTGTAGCTGTAACCGCTAAAAAGATATGAATTTCTTTTCAGGTCCCGATACGGCGTTAAAAAATCACAAGATTATTTATAATTGAAAAACTCTTACAGATAGGTATACGATATTGTACAGAAAACTGTTCTAGAATTTTACCTAGATTCCAAAAAAAAAAAATAATATATAGGGTAGTTCATTTGACATTCCGAAGTTGCTACCACTTTCGGTATGATGCGGCAACACCGCACCATCCAAAATATTTTATAAACGTAGAAAACTATCTCTTATAGCCACAGCCAAAATTTCAAAATACAATCTCATTTAATTCTCGAGATACTTCTAATAGGCCACTTTACTTGGTGTACCCTGTATATTAGATTGAGAACCATTTTTTTCGCATGGGGATTCAAGAAACCTGTAAATCGATTCTTATCTGCCATGTCACAACATTTTTAATAAGTGACACATATGTCACAAATGTATCACATATTTCACATTATGTAATACAGGAGTATTGTTGTACACAAATTTGATAATCACTGAAAACTGCAAAAAAAATCTGCGCGGCTCTCTCCGATTAATGAATCACGAATGGGCGTTTATATTACGGAAATATTTATAATGCTGTTTTACCCATAACCTGAGCAAAAAAACGCTATATAAACGGTTTCTCTATAATAAGGGCATAATGCGCTTAGATATTAGTCGACTGTAGTTGAATTGATTCGCCATCGACATCGAAAAAGTCGGTAAGGGTAAAGCAAATTAATTGCGCTTAATTATTAACTAATGCTGTCCCTCATCTCGACGACAATGCGTTTCTTCTTCACAAATTTAACACGTAAGTAGCGGCACTCGACTCACCAAATATCAGGAGTGCAGATGTTTAAACTGCAACTTGATATCGCACTTTAAACTGTGTCTTTAAAGCAAGTAATTCGGTGAAAGCGATTTCACAACACGCCCACCTGTTGCCAGAAACGGAAATTGAGGCCTTGCGATATTATTGGCTAAATAAAACAGGGTTTTCAGGTTTCAGCGGCGAATAGGGCCGTCTGGCGTTGGTACATACAAAGGGGTTCATCGAACATATTCGTCTCTATACACGCAAAAAAACTAATAAAGTAAAAATTGTTGCACTGCAGCTTACCATACAATAGTTAAACAAATAATACCATAATGTGTAGTAGAAGTATGCAAATTTTTTTATTATTGCACCATGATAATTGTTTTGACATTCAATGGCTTCTTCGGATACAAATATTAACAGTTCTTATTAAATATATAACCTATCGTGAAGCTCTTTACCTAGATTTTACACTTTAAGAATGTTTATTCTATAAATTATGCATAGACATCCTCTTAATAATATTTGTACTAGCTAATAACAATAATATCCATATTACAGTCGGCAATTCTTCTCCTAAAGCCGTATTAGAGTCGGCAATTCTTCTCTTGCGCCTGCAATGGCAATTATAATTGCACGCATTCATGCGTACTAAACCGTTCTTGATCAGCTGGCGCATTGCCAACAGTCAGAACAGCAGTTGATACTGTCGAAATTCCTAAAATACCCCCAGAATTAGAGATGGGAAAACCTGTTCGTTTTGATTACCAGTTAAAGCAGCTACTGCTGCCTACACATAACAGCTGGAAAAAGTTGCGACGAATTAGCAGTACATATGCTTAATAAAGAATGTGAACTGCTAATTTAAGTACCAGTTAGTTTAAATAGCCATTAGCTGTTCATAGCTGTTTCGACCAAATAATAAACAGTTAAATATACCAGAATAATCCATCTCTACCCAGACTTGCAGTGGCAATGGCAACTAAAATCGCGCAGGACCCATTTCTCCCAATGCAATAGTAATTGCGCCAGCTGATCGAGAACGGTATACTGCGCATGATTTCGTGTAATTTTAATGGTTGCAAGAGGAGAATTGCCGACTGAAATACGGATTCCATTCAAGAACTATTGTGCCAACTGATCTAGAACTGTTTACTGCGCATGATTACGTGCAATTATAATTGCCATTGCAGGTGCAAGAGAAAAAATTTGCCGATTCTAAAGGCCGTATTACAGTCGGGAATTTTTGTGGCGCCAGGAATGGCCATTAGAATTACAAAGATTCATGCTCAATACACCGTTCTCCGTATTACAGTCGGAAATTCTACTCTTCTGACAATTAAAATGACACGGATTCATGCGCAGTCCAACGTTCCCGATCAGCTGTCTCTCATTACCAGAAATGGGGCACGCGCCATTTTAATGGCCATTGCCGGCGCTATTGGGTAGACATGGATTATTCTGTTATTTTTAACTGTTTATTATTTGGTCGAAGCAGGTATGAACAACTAATGGCCATTTAAACACACTGGTACTTAAATTAGGAGTTCACATTCTTTATTAAGCTTGTGCACTGCTAATTCGTAGCAACTTTTTTGACATCCTATTTGTAAATAGCAGTAGCTGCTTTAATCAAAACGAACAGGTTTTCCCATCTCTAATTCTCGGGGTATTTTAGGGATTTCGACAGTACCAACTGCTGTTCTGACCGTTGACAATGCTCCAGCTGACGGTTTACTGCGCATGAATACATGCCATTATAATTGCCGGCGCAAGTGAAAAAATTTCCGACTCTAATACGGCTTTTATACAACTTTTACAGCAGCAATTCTTCTCTTGTGGCAGTAAAAATTGCACGGAAGCATTCGCAGTAAACCTTTCGCGATCAGCTAGGCCAAAAGTAAGAATAGCAGTTGGTAGCGTCGAAATCCCTAAAACACCCCCAGAATGAGGTGGGCAAACCTGTTCGTTTTGATGAGTAGTTACAACAGCTACTGCTTATTAGAAATAACCAATGCTACGAATTAGTAGTGAAGCATGTGAATTGCTAATTTAAGCACCAGTCATTGTAAAAACCATTACACGGAACAAAAACTTAGTTAACCTTAACATAATAGTGAAACTAACCATAATTTATGGCTCTATTTGTGACTGTAATAACTTTTAATAAGAACTGCCATAAAATTACACCAAAATTTTAACAAACATTTTTAGTAAAAATTATCAGACTATTTATATTTTTGTAAAATTTAGTAAAATCTTTTTTAAAATTTACCAAAATCATTTGTTCGGGTGTGTTAATATTATTAATTATGTTATTATTGGAAAGAGATTTTCAGCCTTTAAAATTATGCGTCCCTTGACCCACCCTTCCTTCCCTCAGAAAATTGTAAGGGTAATATCTACCTCCCAAGCGATTAAACCATGAAGGATGCAAATATTATTCAAAAGCAAAGCAACAAAATCGAAGTGTCTTTCCCATTTTTAATATTATTTACTGGAAACCAGATATTACATGAGGGGTTTAAGTTTTACAATTGACACCCTGTATATATAAAACATTCCATCATTATAGCACTGTCTTTTTTGTTACAGGTCAGCCAATGGGATGTACTTTAGACAGCTGAGCGAAGGCAAGAACATCATAGAATTAATATACGACGATAGTGATACGCTTAAAGATTGTGAATTCGCTCATCAAAAGGACCGAGTTAAAACGTTCCTAAGTAGCTTTAAAGATGATCTAAGAAAATTAGTGACTATTTCAAATGTAACTATAGAATCTCTAGATAACGATAAATTACCAGAAGAATATAGCTGGATGAATTATACGCTGTTGCGTAAAGAATGTCATAAAAGGCATTTGGAGCTAAAGAGTGATTTTCACACGAAAGATGGGCGTGGGAAATTAGAGTTATATCCAAGGTAAGGAAACTTGTTATCAGGTAATGTTTTTTTATATCCTACATTACTCTGGAACAGTGGCGGTTCTTCCACAGGAGCATATGCGCACGTGCATCCCGAAAACAAAACGAATAAAAAATATTAATTTATATTCATTGAATATTATTTATGGTATAAAGTCCGTCCGTCGTACCGTCAAACTAAAAAAGTCCGACCCTCCCTCATATTTTTTCATCATCCCGTCAAAGCAAACTGTATAGATCCGGCAACCGTGCCTCGGTCGAGGTAAATGACGAGAATTGCTCGCACGTGCGATTAAGTATTGCAGTTTCTCTGTAGTAATAGGTGGCGGGTGGCAGCGGGGGAGAGTGGGACTATGGCTATTTAACATGGAAAAGGCGCACAGTTTTTGTGTGCACCGCGCTGTTGTCTATTCGTTCTAGTTAGAAATTAGAGCGTGTATGTTTTAATATTTTCATATTATATATGTATTTATTAAGTTAGAATGAATAGTTGACGGTGGACTATTTAAGAAATAACTTTAGCTCTTTGAGTTTGGAGCAAAAAATTGAAATGAAGAATGCGGGAACACCTAAACCCGAAATTAATTTAACGCAGACCACAAAGGGTAAATCTGTTTAAAAATGAAATATATGAAAAAAAATTTATTGATGGTATTCCAAACTTAATGAGGCTGTTATTGATCAATTTTCTACAATTAAGAACCGAAGAATGGACTTTACGTTTAAACACTATTGTGTAGGGTCGATAAATGTTGTGTATTTCGATAAATGATACTCGATATGATTTTAAACCATTTTATTTAAGGATTTAAACTAAAAAACACTGAAAATATGAAGATTGTCAACTTGTCAGTCTCCTGGCTCGATTCGTTCTCGTCGTAAAACAGTTAACTTTTGTTCTCGTCTTGGTTGCGCCTAATGACGTAGCCGTAGATGGCGTAGTGGTATTAGACATCATTCGGTTTTCTTGATAATTCGTAGATGGCGGTAGTAGTATTGGACATCATTAGGTTTTCTTGATAGCTCGTAAATGGTTTTACTAGTATTAGTAGTGGACTGTATAAATATTGGTATGAGGGTGGCATGCGACGACGTTAAGATCCGTCAGCTATACACACTAAGAAAACCTTTCTTATTTTCCAAAAGTTGTATTTCCTTGTGTAAAATTAAAAAATAAATAAAAATATGTTTTATCTAACGCATTTTCTTATTACTTTTTTCCTTTCTACATTTAAACCGCCTAGAAAATAATTGTTTGGTCGTTACACAAAAATAAAATTTTAAAAATAATTTCACCATACTTGTGAATCATAGGTCACGAGCCGCCACTGCTCTGAAAAAAATATTTCAGTCTAAATGATATTGAATTAATCTAATTGCAAAATATTTTAGCGGTAAGACATTAACATGACGATTTGGATTCAATCAATTATTAATATCGCACCGCTAAAATGTCAAGCATTATGAAGCTATAAAAGTTTATGTGTATGTTTCGGATTGTTATAACCCTTCCAGCCTTTTCAAAGGTCCAAGGGATCGAAACCGGTTAATGAATTGATTTCTTCTATCGTTCTTTGTGGAAAATATAATTAAGTATGTAGGCACTTCTTACCAGATTAGATAGTCTAAAGGCGGGTTCTGACGGGTCAGTTTTCCTGATAAATTTTACTGATCCGTAAGACTGATGGAATATTGTCAGGTAAGTGTCAAATTTTTTTCGCTACCTACGACCCTCTTGTTATTCTTTAAAAAGAACATATTGAAAGGAGAGCGTATGCAACGTATACTTTTGTTCCAAAAAAAAACAAGCAGGCCTTATTTAACGGGTTTGTTTCACTTACATTGATAGTAGGTAGTATGTTTTTTGCTATTTATGGTAGCAGTCGTAGTATAATAATACTAATGCACAATAATCTGTTATGACGTTATTAAAAAAAATAAACCTCAAAATTGTAACGTCTACGTCAGTCGGGGAAGAAAGATATCTACCACGGTATGTGTACATCTTAGCCTCTTTAATAAATCTATGGATTCAGACATAACTGAGATCAAGTCTGGTTTTGCCACTCATATGCTGGACACAATTTTTGCCCATTTAAAAATGTATCAAATTACACCAATGTCTTAAAGGTAGGAAGCTGAATTACGATGAAAATGTAAATTATTAAAGCAAAAAGCCCAGTACAACCCGAGAAATACAAGTAATGATTTTGATACCGAAACTATGCGCCTTCTTCCTATCAATTATCAGAAAAAATTTACGATATTTTCAAAGCATGTACTATTGTTAACGTATTACCGCAGGTACACTGTATTTGGCTATATTGTTAACGTATTACCGCAGGTACTGCATTTGGTTTTATTGTTAACGTATTATCAAAGTTAATATTGCCAAAGTGCCCTTTGGCAATATTATTACCGTATTATCAAAGTTAATATTGCCAAAGTGCCATTAGGCAATATTATTAACGTATTACCGCAAGTATTGTTAAAGTGCTTTGCGTTAAAGAACTTTCAGCCTATTACCAAAGGTTCTGTTATAGTACTCTTTGATAATATTGTTAACGTATTACCGCAGGTACTGTATTTGGCTATACTGCTAACGTATTACCGAAGGTAATATTGCCAAAGTACCCTTTGGCAATACTGTTAACGTATTACCGCAAGTACTGTTAAAGTACTTGGGCAAAATTTTCAGCGTATTAACAAATGTTCTGTTAAAGTACCCTTTGGCAATATTGTTAACGTATTATCGCGAGCATTGTTAAAGTACCTTTGGGAAATATTATTAACGTATTGCTGTAAGTACTGTTAAAGTGCCCTTTGGCAATATTGTTAACATATCGCAGGTACTATTAAATTACCTTCTGGCATGTATTAAATAATAATAACGGTTTAGAAGGTCAAAAAGAATAGTTCATTTAATAGAGAGGATCACGTTGAACTTAAAAAATATGAAAAAATCTCCAAGCCATTTTTTTCAATATTGGGGGAAATACCTACTCCTCTAGTGCCCCTCGTGTTTTTCCTAGAAACATAAAGTGGGGTAGTTGTCGCAACAAAATGCATGCTCGTAGTCATGTATAAATAAATGTTACCAATAAGATCTTGCTATTTTAATTGTATTAGGACCATCATCAAACTGCCTATCGTTGGTTTCGGCAGTATTAAAATATTCTGCTGTCACATTTTTAAATACGGTGTAGTAAATTATTAATCGTGCTGTATTGTATTACAGACATTTTTATTATTTATTTTACCTACTGCATTGCAATTAGAGAAACAATAAGTCAAATTAAAAGCCTGAAAGAACGTATTTAGTTACGTGCCCCAGAGATTGTATTTCAAATAAAATATTGACAGGTATGCCTATTAAAAATGGCTGCATCATCCATCCACCTATACATACGGTCTTTTTGATTGTTAAAACATTAAGGAATCCTTTAAGCTACCTAGGTTGGATGGTTAACTAAATAATGCTATAGGAAAAAGGAATTCTTTATATTGCTGTACTTGCTTACAGGAAGGTCAATAACTGTTAACTGGTTTTGAATTTTATATCAATTATCACATTCGCACTATCGAAGAATGAATCAAATCGAAAGTAATAAAAGATAGTAAGTAAAGCATATGTTTGGTGTATCTATCTCCAATGTTGCCACATCCAGTATGGCAGTATAAAATTTTACAGGGTGTCAATTTGAAAACTTTCCATCTTAATATCTCGTTCATGTAAATCTCTTCCCAAAAATATAATTTATTATTTTTTGAGTAGGGGAGACCTGGGTATGTTGCAATTAAATAGAGCTAATATTTTTTTCTAAAACGTAGGATAAGTATTATTGCTATTATACATTACGAACCTTAAATCTATATATTCTTAAAATATTAAAAAAACTTTTATTATTTTAACAAAAAAAACCAAAAGAAATAAACATTTTTTTTAAAACCGCTGACACGTAAACATTTTTTTTAAAACCGCTGACACGTGTTGCAATATACCCCACCGAAGGGGGGACTCGCAACACTGCGGGGGGCATGTTGCAACGGACTACTCATATTCTTCAGAACACTCAGGAAGGCAATTTATGCACATGTAGAATGGATCTCGCTTAGCGCACTTTAAGTGGGCCCACATTTTGCATTGCGTGCACTGCAGCCAGTCTTCGGATTCTTTTCTTTTCTTCTTTTCTCATCACAAACCAAACACGCAGAATTATCCTCTTCGGAAGAACTTTCAGTGATCGCTTTCTTTCGGCCAGTTTGCTTCGTTTTTGACCACTGTTTTTTATTAACGGTTCTTCATCTGATGAGTCGTCGGCCAATATTTTTCGCACTTCCCTTCTTCTTTGAGGATCGCAGTTAGTGATAAACTTTTCTTCTCATTTCTAAGCTTTCCTTCGTTTCCAGAGCTTCTTTCTGAGGCGTATCCATCAAGATGGCAGTCTTTCGTCTCTTACCTCTACTGTTGCTGAACGAGATGCAGCTTTGGGGAAAGGTCTCACAGACTTTGGACTAAATGCTTTTGATGTAGTAGTTTCTGACCTTATAATTATTTTGTATTACTTGCCGTATCATGAATTTTTGACATAGATATAGATGCAACATTTTGATGAACATTCGTCCTTTCAACTGCATCTGAAGAATTATTATCTTCTGGCGAAGTTTTGCTTTACTTGTATTTGATACTTCGGGTTCCGCCGGTCGATCTGTTACAAAGGATGGTGCAAAATCTGAATCGACGAATATATTAGGATTTAGAGGATACCAGAAACGTCGAACCCATAAATTATGAAAGCGCATGGGGCAAGTTGCAACACTTGTTGCAAATTACCCCGTAACAGTCGTTGCAATTTGCCCCACTAAATGCCCCGATACTCCGAAACCTGAAAATTTCTAATCTTATGAAATGGATTAAATCTATTAGCTATGCAATAAAACCCCTATAATATTTTTACTACAACTTACCAGCAAGACAACTTTGCTACTGTTTAATTAAACAGATGATCTACGTGATACAAACTAATGTATAAATATTACACCACAAATTCAACAAAACATGTGTTATTACACAACAGCGTTCATGATTCGACTACAGAAGCGTCGATTCCCATAAGAGACCTAATGCGCGTCGCAGGCTTCGGTATTGAGCCTTATAGTCTGTTCCAAGATATGGGGTCTGTTGCAACTTACCCGTGTTGCAACATGCCACGGTCTCCCCTAGTAGTTTCCAAGAAGTCGCGTTCCAAAAATGGACATAACTAGAGCTTACTTACACAGAAATTTATGTTTTTTAGGTTATTATTTCAGAAAACATTATTATGTTGACTGATCTTTTAGTCGGGGTACGTAGATAGTCACTTTTTTTTTCTTTTTTTTAATGATCAAACACACGCACTATAGGAAAAATTCTTTAAGGTACCCTGGGAGTGGTGCGTGTGCGCATAAAGCGATTCACGTTGGTTTTGAATCGTTGGAGGTTATACTCGTTGAGAAACACGACCTCGGGAAGGTCGTTCCATAAGGATGACGTCCTCCAGATGAAATAATTCTTAAATAATAAAGTTCGAAGAGTACTAAGCTTAACCACATATGGACGAGCGGCAGTGGTTCGTCGTGTTTTGTATAGTGTGAAAAGTATTTGAGGTTTGTACAACTTTTTGGTCCGGAAGAGTACACCAAGCTTCTGTCCAGTTTATGCCCAGCCGAGTGATACTCTTTCCAAGTCACTACCGCAGGGACAAAGTCAACATCTAAAAATTTATGTCCATTTTTGAACGCCATTTATTGTCAACTACTACCCAACAATAATAAATTACGGTATTATTGGAAAGAGGTTTGAACGATCTTTAAAATGATGTGCCCTTCCCATTTAAGATTTTAAGGCTAACATTTACCCCTCACAGGGGGTTAACTACGAAAGCTTCCTTCAAATATTTCTTAAAACCGCCCCCCTTCACAATAAGATTGACGTGTCCGATTTTCAATTATTTACTGGCAGGAAGGGTGGGAAGTTTTCAAATTGACACCCTATATAACAGACGAAGGTATACAGGGTGTATGATTCTAAAATCAGAAGACGCAATATTGCTATATTATTTAAAGGTAAGCTAAACAATGATGTTAAATTTCAAGTTAAATAATTGACATATCCGTTCACTTGATATGTAATATCATCATATAGAGGTATATTATAAAAGCAACGATGTATGCACCTCTAAAATACAGATGGAAGATGGACATAAGTTAAAAGAATGTGAACGATTTTATTTTGACAAAAACTCCAAAGTGTATGTTCTTCTTTAAACTTAGTCTTATTCTATTTGTTATTCTGCTTTTCCATATTTACTTAATTTGTTTTGTTAGATTGAATATATTACTATTCTGATTCTAAAATAACTTTACATTAAATTAAATAAAATACTTGAGTTTCACATCGTTATCTAACTGAAATTTCTGATAAGTTGCCCAATGAACAAAGGGATTTTCATTTTGAACTTTGCCTAATTCTTCTCGGAGATCTTATCATATGTTGCCTACAGTGCAAGTTCATTCATCATTAAAATGAATTTTATTTTTTGTATTGTTCAACATGTTGTTTACCCTGTATAATAATTTTTTAAAAAATATAGACCCAACATAACCCCATCTTACCAACCCTCAAAAGATGTAAATCTTTGTCAATAAATATCATGCAAAAAATAAAACTGTTAAGTCGTATAATTTTCAGCGATAGCTGTTAAGTTTTTAGAGGATGTTTATTTTTGTTTAGTTTAAGCCTTTTGCTAAGTCGGGTTTCCAATGTTATGAAATTTTCAAGAAATATTGATTTAAAGCTATATTTGCAATTCTTAAAATAGTTTGTTTAAACGGTTTTCACGTAAATTTTTGTTTATTTACGAAAGTTTTATACCAAACCAGTTTATTTTAAATACATTTTTTTTGGTTCGCATATGCTAGACATATTGTTATTTAAATATCTATATTATTATAAAGATATAATATACATATGACGGTTATATTTTAACTATTTATTTATAACAGTTTAGCGATAATTCTTTGTGGTCACTATAACTTGCCTTTTAGGTGATAAATAAAATATCCTTAGTTATATGATATATGATCACCTTACCACCAGAAATTCAATAAATAAATATCCTATCCCCATTGACACCGCACCTTAGCAAATATCTATTTATCTATGATTCTATAACGACTAAATATTTATTAATCCAATAAGACATTAAGGGCCGGTTGTATAAAACAATTCTGAACTGAGGTTCAACGGAACGACGATCAACCTGTGAACTAGGTTCATTCAATATTACCTTGTTCACTATAAATTGAACTTTGGTTCAGCTGAACTAAGATTACTATTATTTATTTATTTTTATTTTTTTTTAGATTTTTGACATAAAGTATAACCTTTTATTTGATTTGACGTTTGGTGGGCTTGGTTTCCAGGATTTTCTACTCGGGTGTACCTATAAAACATTGCTAAAAATAAGAACTAAAATATTTCAATTTTGTTTGCAGACTTGTGATACATTTTTTGAAGCTGATAGAGCTTATTTATTCAATAAAAAATATATATATTATTAGGTAGATACGTTATAATAAATAAAAACAAGCGGCTGTGTTTTTCGTTAAGCGTAATATTGCAAATATTCATTACTTGACCATTTAGTAAATTGATCAGAATTTTTCCGGTATATCCATATTCACAGCATTCACTGCGGTATCCACAAAACCCAAAAATCTTCATCATCAGTTATAATTTCATTAAATTCCTACATTTTTATAAACAATAAAATAACGATAATTTCCTGTATTGTATAATATACCACTGACCTGACTCAAAAAGAATATATTAAAGGTTAGAAAGTGGCTTGGATCGACAGTTTAACTTCTGAACCGCCAAAAGTCGACGTTCACGTGAACTCCTGATTTGAACTGAGAGGTAAAATACTGTTTGTACAACAACTTTTTTACTTTGAACTTTAGTTCAAGAGTGAACTACAGTTCAAAGTGTTTAAACAACCGGCTCTAAGACTCATTACAAGTTCTATTTCTCCACTAAATAGACTTGCAAATATACAGGGTGTTAGGATAATGCACCAGGATACTTGGAGAGGTGATTCTAAATGTTAAAATGTAGGTGGTAAGTTATACAGGGTAGCCAAACGAAGCGGGGACGGAAGATTAAATCGTTATCGAAGAACTTATCAACAATACTAAAACAGCTTGAGATATTGGATTAAAGGCAGCATGTTTTAAAAATATTTTACATTATACAGGGTGGCCCAAAAAAGTGTGACAACATAAAGTTATATTTTTTTAAATGGGACACCCAGTATTTTATTGCATATTTAGGTTCGTGTTAGTATCATTTATAAGTGCCTCAAATCTAGTTTGGTTTTGTAGTTTCGGAGAAATAAATTAAAAACCTTAAAAAAAAAGTTTTTCAGTACTGAATAAAAAAATCAAAAAAACATTCCGGAACTATTTTTTTAACCTCGGCATTGGGTGAAATTTATGACAAGAGGTCTAGAGATACTATGAATCTAATTGCGTTTATGTATTTTATACAGGGTGTTCATAATAAGCTTTCAAAAACGCAACATTTTAAAATATTTTTTTTTAAGATTTTCAAACGGGCCACCCTGTATATTATTTGGTTATTTGACGTAGAATTCATTGACAATTTTTTGCAATACAAGCATATAGCTGTTTTCGAAATAATTTTAAATATCATAAATGATGTAATAGAGTTTTTATTGGGAAATTTTGTTATAGGCGACTAGACTAATAATTGTAAACTGAAGTAAATGTTCAAAATAGCTTCCTTTTACTCTTAGAGTTTACCGTATTTTAGTTATTTCGATATAAATTTTAAAAGCCTACATTTTGTACGTTTAGTACAGCTTGTCAAAGTTCATTTTTTTATATTTTTAATGTTATTTTTAACATAATGCGGTGAGTTTCTAAACTTGATTTAATTCACAGTTGATTTTTGGCACAGGGACTATGCTTAACGACTTCTATCATTTTGATATAAACATGTTTCGCTACTGTGCCATTTTAACTGTTAAGTTAATTTCTGGCATATCTTTTTTGTTTTGGCAGCTAATGCAAAAAATGACATGCGATTTTAAAGACAAAGGAATACCTAATTAAAAGATACTCTTTGTTCGAGTTGATATACCACACCGTTTAACGCAAAACTGGAATTAAAGTTTTTATCATCGGAAATATCCGAACACCCTGTATATAAAGGATTAATCATTCGGTGCAAGGTACAGATAATTTATTTGTTCAAGATTCCAGTCCGCTCGTCACTATTCTAGGAACTACTGGCATGGAATCGTACGACAATCACGACATATTATGTATTTATCAGCTTTGACATGAAGGCTTTGTATACTTACCTTGATATATTTTCGTGTATAACTAGGAAGACATAAGCCTGTTAGGACGTACGAGGAGGAAACTATTCAAGTATTGATTGTCGTTGACGTTTATACTTTCAAGTGAAACATATGGTCTGTTGCACCAACCTAAAGCTATACATTTTTGAGACGCTCATTCATCTCGTCCTCTAGTGAATATGGAATTGCGTGAACTCCAATTAATAACAGCGGCGCGATTAAACCTAAAGTATATTGACACACTAATATAATCCTTACTTACACAGTGAATAGCTAATATAGTTTCTAGGGATAGAAATAACATACAGCGTGTCATGGAAATGACTTATTATATTTAAACCGGCAAATCCTGAGATAAAAATAAATTGAAGAAAAATAACCATAAATGGGTAATTTGAATTATTGTATGAAAATATACACTTTATATGAAATATTAAAATTTACGTGGCCGCTACTGAGGATGTTCGCAATCAATAGTTTATTGAGCCGGTGTTGTCAACACAGAATTGTAAACGCACGTGTTCAGTTTTTGACAACAAAACGTCTTTGACCCGCGTTATCACTTCTTTTTAACTTTTTAGAAAAAAAATACTACAATTTTAAGGTACATACTCTCTTACATTCGATCTTATATAATCCGTTTTATAATTAAATTCCATAAAAGAAAAATAAAACACAACAAGTATGTTTTCCAACACAACCAACAGTAAGTAATATCATACAAATTTGAAATCACATAACAATATTTCTTATTATGAATTATTTCACAACAGAAAAAAAATCGGGTAATGCTACAACTAACAAAACGTTTAAAATTCGTATACATCAAGCACGTGGAACCCTCGACAGCGTCATTCCGAGTCCCGAAACATACTGAAGCAACGATAGTCGCGTGCGGCAGGTATCCAAGCAATGGGCGAGACATGCGGTGTGATCTGACAACACTGTTAGTATACTCTAGTCACTAGTGACTCACAGTGTTGCTAACTAAATCCAGATGGAACGGCGCGACAGTATGTGGGTAAAAAGGGTTTTTACCTTAGTATTTAGATATTCGATTTAAAAATTGAATATTCCACTTAATCCCATTAAAGAACACCCGATATGCAATATATAGAAGATTTAAGGACCCGATTGCTCGTATTTGACACAGATAAAATGAACTCAAAAATCGTGGTGACAGAATTCAAACTAAATTATGGTCAATGTGTGTTTCATCAAGAATTCACCAAGTTCGTTGAAAATATTAATCACGCAATTACAGATATCGTCTGCACTCGGAATGAAAAAAACATTTTAAACATACCCAACGAGGCAAATCCGATAGGTCAGGTAACGCGAAATGCTCCCGGGGCAGAAGAACATCATTATATCCAGCAATTGGAATGTAACATTTTACTCAAGAAGGAGCAAAGTTTAATAACCACTACTTTTTTAAAACGAACAAAACTTTAAAGTTCCTTGCACATGGCTATAAGGTTACTTTTCACTTTGCTAAGCTAACTTAACTAAAATTGTTAAAGCTGCATACTAACTAAAACTGCAAATATTGGAAACCCTATAGATAATGGATTATGTAAAATCATGTCTATAATCAGTCAGGTCTCCTAGTTACTTCTTTATATACAAAATTATTTTTATCCTCCAATCTGTAATAATACAACAATAAATTATACACTTTAGCCCGAGAATGTTTATAAATGATTAAACGATGAAAAATCACTTCGTATCTAAAATTAAACATGATATTTGATAATAATACCCTATGTTATTAAGTAACTCGTAAAGAAGCAATGGTAATTATTCAATTACTATTAACTCCGACATGCTATATTTAGGTGAATTTTGTAAATCTTCTTTTAATTGGAAAAATAATTTTCTACGATCTATCAAGTAAATTATCGCTTGTCAGACAGCAGACAGAACAGTTTAAATATACAATACATTAAATAATCCGAGAAGTATTTTTTTGATGGATAGTGTGATTGAAAAGTTCGAGTTGGTTCAGATATATTTACTTATTAATGGTATATCACAGAATCATTACAAGAAGTTCATCCAAACATGTCCCTGTAAGGGAGCTAGAGTTTCCTAAAGGGGGCACCCTGAAGATGGATGTTTACAAATTTATTTTATTTATGTATTTATTTAGGACATTAAGGATACAAGCAAGTACAAGAACCCACGCCATCCACTGTTTACACTGACAAAAATGCATTTACCAATGTCGTGGGTTACACAATTGGAGCTACCTCAATCCACCTCTCTATATTGTTCTAACTGAGCCTACGAATTATCACAAATTATTTAAAAACGCTACAGTAATTCAGGTTCTTTTAGTTCGCCTCAACCCAGAAAGAGATTTTTTTATCAATATTTTGAATATATTTGGGATCACCACAATTCCTCATCTTGTAACTATTTTATGAATAATCTGAACTTAGTTTCTGGGTTGGGAAAACTTACTAATTGATTATAAAGTGTCGTTTTAACCCGGACGTGCATTATTTTAACTCATTACCATGTGTAGATTATTTTGAGTTGGAATAATTCAGAAAAGTGCTCCAAAACCCCATATATTGTAAATGGAAGATGTTGGCCCACCCGGCATCGCCCGGTGAGATACCATTGCATCGGTTTAGGTGGCGTGAAGTTTGCTCCTTGAGCTAACTTTTGCTTATTGAGTTGACGTTTCGTTGCTGTGCCGATGTTTCCGGTTACCAGGGTGGGACCCCCCAAAAATAGCATGATGGAAGCTCCAGGCCCAAAATACTCCGGAGGTAAACTCGCCCCCCATTCGGATCTCCGGGCGGGGGCTGGACTTGGGGCCCCATCAAGCGAAGTTCATCAAAAAACAACCATTTCCGACAATTTACTGGGATCTAACAACACTCAACGAAGAAATGGTGTGGCACCTGCAGTTGCTAACCAACCCAGAACTAGCAACTTCAAAATTGATTTCTGCAATATTAGAGGGCTTAACACAAACATCAATTCAGTCCACCAGCACTTACAATCTTCCAAGCCTCACGTACTCGCACTGACCGAGACAAAGGTCAGATCGTCAACAAACACCGTCAGCTATTTATACCCTGGATACGATTTTCATTTCCGATTCCGACGCAACTTCGGCGTATGTCTTTTTATTCGAGATGATCTCTGCTGCCAACGAGAACCTACACTGGAACCGAAAGACTTTGATGTAATGTGGTTTAAAATATCAACACCGAAAATCACCAAGTTTATCTGCTGCCTTTACCGTCCTCCAAGTGATACCCATTACAGAGACCTTTTCGCATCACTAGCCAATACAATCGACTTCTTGCAAACCAACTATCCAAATGCCGAGATTGCTATCTTTGGTGACTTTAACGTCCACAATGTCAACTGGCTTAAATATTCAAATACAGACGATGAGCAAGGCCGCGAGGCCGAATCCTTCGCGATCAGTTCTGGTCTAACTCAACTCGTAGAAGAACCAACGCGGATTCCAGACCGAGCTGGAGATTTTGCTAGTCTTTTGGATCTTTTCTTGACGTCAAATCCCGATCTATATACAGTCACCGTACAGCCTCCGTTAGGATCTTCCGATCACAAACTTATTTCAACTCTAAGCGAACTACCAATTAATTCTGAACAACCTCCTAAACCTCGCAAGATATGGCATTACAGATCGGCCAAGTGGGAAGACCTGAAAGACCATTTTCGGACTTTTCCTTGGATGAGCGTATGCTTCTCTTCTGATGATCCATCCGTCTGTGCTGGGGAGGTCTCCGACGTCATTCTAACGAGCATGGAAGCATTTATCCCCTCCTCCCAAAAACGCCCTTCCAACGGCAAGCCCTGGTTTAGCAAGGATTGTGAACGTGCTGTCAAATCAAAAAATCTGGCTTACCGACAGTGGCGTAAACACCCTACCACTGAGAATCGTACCATCTTTATTACCGCTCGAAACCAATGTAAGCTAACAATAGATCAAAGCAAAGAAGCCCATAACGTGAGGATCAAAAACAAACTTCTTGACTGTCCAAACGGATCAAGGTCCTTCTGGTCAGTCGCTAAGGCCGTCAGCCAAAATTTTACCAAATCAACTATTCCACCTCTAATACGTCCCGATGGTACAATAGCATCCACAGCCGGAGACAAAGCAAACTTACTTGCTGAACTATTTTCTTCGCATTCCACTGTAGATTTCCAGGGAAGAACACCACCCGACATTCCTGCAGTTGAATCCGAAATGACCGAAATCGTGTTCCGTCAGCGTCCCGTCAAACGAATCCTGAAAGGACTCGACGTCAAAAAAGCTACTGGTCCAGACGAAATTCCTATTATAGTTCTCAAGACATGCGCCGATGAACTAACACCAGTATTTTGTAGACTTTTCAACTTATCCTACAAAAAAGGAATATTTCCATCTTGCTGGAAGACGGCGCGAGTCCAGCCTATTCCAAAGAAAGGTAAGAGAACCCTGCCTAACAACTATCGACCAGTCGCATTGCTTTCAGTTATATCAAAAGTAATGGAGAAAGCTATTAACCAACATCTTCTAAAGTACCTGGAAGGCTTCAGCATCATCAGCGATCATCAATATGGTTTTCGGAAGTCCAGATCAACTGGAGATCTTCTAGCCTATGTCACCCATATTTGGAACAACGCAATCGAACATCATGGGGAGTCTCGGGTTGTTGCGCTGGATATTTCTAAAGCTTTTGATCGTGTTTGGCATGAGGGGCTTCTAAGTAAACTGCGATCCTATGGTATGCCCAGTCGATTCTGTGCATGGTTATCTAGCTTTCTTAAGGACCGCTCTCTGCAAGTGGGGATTGACGGATTTCTCTCAGACACCTTCACCATCAATGCCGGTGTTCCTCAAGGGTCCATATTGTCTCCCACTCTCTTCTTACTCTACATTAACGACCTTCTAGTTAAAACTAAAAATCCGATATTTAGTTTTGCTGGCGATAGCACACTTTTCTCATCTTTCTCTTTGAATGCGACAACATCGGCTGCCGACGCACATCTTCGCAGACAGCATGAAGTATCACGCCTCAACAAAGACCTGGAAGAAATTTTGGCTTGGGGTGACAGTAACCAAGTCGAATTTAACGCTAAAAAAACCCAGGCAGCAGTTTTCTCTAAAAAGGTTAACAATACAGAACCGGAAATAGTCATGGCCGGACACGCAATCCCACTGGCTTCATCTATTAACTTGCTGGGTGTCAATCTGGGAGGAAATATGTCTTGGCATAACCACGTTGTGGCAATCGCCAAGATAGCTTCTCAGAAGCTTGGCGTACTCTTCCGAACCAGAAAGTTGTATACACCTCAACAACTTTTGACACTATACAAAGCCCAGATTCGACCATCACTAGAATACTGCTCTCATGTATGGAGCTCTGCACCCAAACATACTCTTCGGCTACTGGATTCCATCGAAAGGAGGGCTATTCGTCTGATCGGAGACCACGAGCTGACGAAGAACCTCGACAGCCTAGAACATCGAAGACAGGTTGGGGATTTGACTCTCTTTTACAGATATTTTCATGGAAGGTGCTCGGCTGACCTTGCCCTCTTAATTCCGCCCAGAGCGACGAATAGCAGAAATACACGACGAACCACTGCCGCCCATCCGTATGTGGTTAAGCTTAGTACTCCTCGAACTTCATTATTTAAAAACTCTTTCATCTGGAGGACTTCATCCTTGTGGAACGACCTTCCCGAGGTCGTTTTTCCCAACGAATATAACCTCCAACGATTCAAATCCAACGTGAATCGCTTTTTGCGCACACGCACCACTCCCAGAGTGCCCTAAAGGATTTTTCCTATAGTGCTTGTGTTTGATCATAAAAAAAAAAAAAAAAAAAAAAAATCGAGGGTAAAACGCAAGATCGTAAGGTCACGGAAAGTTACAAATTCGTGCTCGTTCAGGTTTGGCGCGGTTCATTCCTTTGTTATTCATCAATTCTCCTTCGATCTCGCGTATAGACACCTGTTGGCCGTTGTGCCGTTTGCAGGATTTTTCATCTTTGTTCTCTGTGGGTGAAAATTTGTGTTTTGCATAATTTTGGTCAGTTGGCTTAAAATGGAGGGACAGGAGGGAGATGCATACAAATTGTTAATATTGGAATGGAGCCTTATTATTTATAAGCAATCGTCATCACTTCGTTCGCATGGTTTCTTAGCCGTAGTATGCTCTCCTATCTATAATTCATTTGATAATTTTTTTTAAAAATATACAACAAAAATGTCATATCTTGAAAAAACAAAAGGCAATTGAAGTCCACAATATGCAGGCCTTAAATCAAAGAAATATTTTGAGTTCCGATAATCCACAATTTAGGTACTGGTAGTCCAAAATGTTGACTCTGGTAGCCCAAAGAGTGAGTTATTCCAGCCATCATCGTAAGCTAGAACAACTTACATATCAAGTTTTGATAGCTCGAATCATGACTTAAACGAGCCCGACTAGTAACGCATCACAATTCACATACTGGTAGCTACGGTAGCCTATCAATAATTTAAGACGGTGGGGCGTGAGCTATTCCAACGCATAAAATATCCTATCTTCTGTGCTATCATAACTTATGAATAGTGAGTTGATGCAAGTTCTTCGATTTGGTTGCCCTAATTCAGAGGTCTGGGCTGTCCCCTATTAGCAACACCCTTCGGTCTAGGACAACTCATATTTGAGTTATATCAACTCGAGATTTCGCTCAGTGTACTATTGTCTTTTATATCCAAACATTATAGTTGAGAGCTACTGGTCCGTACTTATACCTACAATTTATAAGTCATAATATTTTACTACATTACTTAGGTACTATACTAAGAACTTACGTTTTAAGTAACTTTTAAACTATTGTGAAGAAATGGAGAACAAGTCAATATCTTGAGAATACATATTCAACGAAGAGCTTAGTCTAAATATAGGGGCGTTTAGGATTAGATTAGTGCTTGTCTGAGGTAAATGGAAACAAAACCATTGTCTAGTGGCTCTATATGGAACATGCAGAGAAAACTGTTGTAGAGATGAGGCGCATTATAAACGTTATTTATTATTTAAAAAATAATAATCAAGTCAGATTTAATTCTGCAGATTTCCAGACTTGTAAGTCTAAATTGTTGCTTAGAGCTATAGTAATACTAGGAACATTATGCACCACCCCATTCACTCTACAACTTAGAAATCTGACAATTTTATTTTTCAAGCGTTCAAGTCTAATTTTACTGTTTTCGTAGTAAGGGTTCCAAATAACACTTGCAAAATTTAACCTACTATAAATATATGCACAACTGATTGATTTTATTGCTTCCTCTGATCTAAAATATTTACACCGTCTAGTCACAAATCCTAACTTCAAAACACTTATTAGCAATACAAATATATCGCTGTCCTTGATCTGAGTCACTCTATTCGGAAGTTTACCATCTAAAGAATAGTCAAGTGCGATAACGTTAATGCTTCTTCTAAAAGAGATAAGGAGCATTTCCTGTAGTTTAAAGAAAGTTTATTATGTTCACAAAAAATCGCGATCCTCCGAAACCCGTCAATATAAATTTACGATAATTGTTCAGATCAGATGGCATTTATTTTCGTATTATATGTTCACACGTCACCTTATTGTAACATGTTATATATTATAACATATTAAATATATAAAAATATATACAAGGAATGATAGATTCCACGAAGTTTTCCGACTCAGGAGATTCGGCTAGGCTGAGGCCTGTATCGGGGCTGCTCTTAGCCCATACTTTGGTTTGGTGTATTTTTAGAGCCGGTTTCGAGTAAGTACTTTTTGGAGGCCTTCTTGGGGCATAAACCCTGCCGGGAAGGTTACGAACTTTGTAGGTTGGGATGTGACGATATTCTAGTTTGTTATCGCTGGAAAAATTTACATAAAAAAACAGCTTTTAACGATAATTGATAAGGCTTATACCATGTTCAAGATTCACTGATATATATTTTTATTTAATATTTATTTGGAAAATCACATCTAAATTACTAAATAAAAAAATATTACAGTTATTATAATTAAAATTGATATGATATGATGATTGTATGATAACAAGAGTACATTTTTTCATAAAAATACATGAAAAATATATTTCATATTCGTTCTTTCATTTTTGAACTTTTTTCATTCATATTTGAAACAATTAAATATATTATCCAGTGCGTCTTCCAAATGGTATAAGACCTATAAATTATCGTAAAATTATATTGATGGGTTCTCGTAGATATTTGGAAAAATCCATTTTCAGGATATCCCTTGTAAGAGGTTCTAGTTCATACCTTTAAAAAAATGGGGACCCAAATTAGGGACACAGTGCATAACATGGACATAGAAACAAACCTAGTTCTTTGTGCATATAAAATTACAAGTTGTATATTTATATCTCACAAAATTTTCCATTTTGGTTTCAGATCGAAAAGAGACGTGTCCGACATTTTTAGAGTTCCGGGAACAAAATGGTGTGGCAAAGGTTACTCTGCAGACAAATATACGCGATTAGGAGGTTTTTCAAGAACCGACAGGTAAATTACATAAATTGATATATTCTATTAGCATATCTAAGAGACCGAAATATAGTTGGTCTACGACTACGTCTACTAAATATTATAATTATACCTATATGAGTGAAATTGGTAAAGAAATATAATATATTTCATAAGCATTTTCAGTTAATTGCAAATTGTCACCATTAAAGGTATAACAGTACAGTTGAAAGTAAACTCTAAAAATTTCGTCTGATAGTACCGAAATTATATTTGAGTTATATTTGATAAAGGGCAATGTGAAAGCTGCAAGAAAAATATTTAAAACTGACTGCCAAACTTCCCAGGAATAAGCACGAAAGCAAAAATTTATTTAGATCGGACTGAAAAACCGGATTTCGACATTTTCTGTTTATTTACTTCAGCAGGAACTGTAGTGCGTAATTATATATACTTTTTATATTTTTTTCTAACCATCCTCAACCTCAAAGCATTTGCACCACCTGTGTTGCCAGTACAGCTTAGTAACTTGGCCCAATAATTTACATCGATAATTAGAAAGGAGCTACTCCTGTAAGTTTTTGTCTGTTATTCTCATTTTCATCAGTTCGTCACTTTGGCATGGCTCTGATATACCGATAACTCCAATCTTACAATATTAGTTATTTATTTGCAATATTATGTTATTTAGTTGCGTAAATCATAATAATAAAAGAATTACCTACTCACTTTTATTATATATTATTAGATGCTGCAGGAAACACGATCTATCATGCCATTTCTGGATTGGAGGGTTTGAAACAAAGTATGGGCTATTCAACTGGAGATTAAATACTTTAATGCACTGCAACTGCGATGAAAGGTATGACTAAATATTTTGTTATTATTAAAATTAGTTAATGCGAATATTATATAAAATAAAATAACTAAAATTCATGAATTTCCCGCATGTAGTAGTTAGAAAATTGACATGTGACATAAGGTGGCTGTTATTAGTATTTAAAAACGGTTTCGAGTTTTATTCATAATAGCCTTAAGGGTTTAAGAAGGTAAATATTATATTCTTATTAACTTATATCTAGTTGCTTTCACCCCGAATTTTAAAATGGCAGGCAGGATTTTTTTTAATAAGAAGCTGGTAAAACTGATTTAAATGGTATCATTAAAACTTGTTATAAGTTATTTGCTTCATAAAATAATATCATTATAAAATATTTAAATCACTCGAAATAACGAAGGTTAAAAAGGCAACAAAAATACCTAATTAAAAATAATAAACTGAAGGTAAATTTTAATGACTAAATATACTGGGTCATTTATGGTGAGTGGCCTACTAAAAGATCGCGGGACCTAAAGAAGATATTTGTTTGAAATATTTGCTAATTTTTAATAAATATGTTTTCACGTTTCTATCATTTTTGGTTGTAACATCCGCTTATACCGGAAGTTGCACTTAACACTATTATTTTAAATATTATTATACTGATTTTTGGTCAAGTTTTAATTTTATATGCGATTTTATATATATATATATATATAAATTTTCATGATTTGGTTATCAGCTTGTAGATCAATTTATTGTGTTTTCCTTTAATTATTTTATAAAGTAACATTTTTCGATTAATCTATATTATTCAGGAGTAAATCAATCTGTTGTTTTTTTATCTAAGTTCAAAATACCCTGTAGGAAAATCTTTGTTGCATTCTAAACATTTCGATTTTTCATTCATTAATAATAATAATAATAAAAAATAATTATAATAAATAATAAAATTATCTCATTTCTGCTGCGAGCTGCAAAATTAATGAAACGCTGATTTAAAGCTTATTTTTATTAAGAAAAACAAACATTAGGTATATCATAAAGTTAATTAACAAAAACAATTTTAATATCGTGTATTTTCTCCTCTCGCAGCAATGACTGCTTGCAGCAAGATTTTACAATTGGTCAGTAGAAGAAAACATATCTAGAAGCAGTTTACTTTAGAGGCCCCGGGCACTGTCAATTTATGTAACTTTCTTGTGTTTTATTTTGCCGAATACAGAAGGAAATCGGCTACAAAAGGTATAGTGGGGGCGGGTTTTCACTTGTTTTCCCAGGGCACTGTCACGCTACAGTGTTTGCTGCCCATAAGTTGCTGACCAACTAGCCATTTTGGCTGACCGATTACATTTTTCTGTTCGCAAAAATAAGAATATTTTGCTAACCAGTTAAATGATACCCTGTTTTATGTACGCCCCCCGAAACAAATTCCTATATACGCCATTGCCTGTATATACTAGTATTTCTCAATTCCTCCATGAATTATTTAACTGCAATATCCGATAAAATTATATTAACAATGGAAATAAATGAATCTTAACAACCGTTGGAATTAAACAAATATTATTTATAAATTATATTGGAAATGCATTAAAACATCATTAATATAATGAATATAATGATAGTAATGATAATAATAAAAAAATATATATTATTAGTATTTGAATAATACGAACAATAAGGAACGAATTACAATGATTCCTGAGGAATATCGAAATTACAGCTGTCACTACAGGGTGAGGCAACGATAAAGTTCATTTTCTTCTTTACGTTAAGAATTAGATAAAAATTCGAATTACAAAACTTGTAGAGATCATTTAGGTGTACATTTTAAATTTGTATTGCAGTGTACAGGGTGTCCCACAAACACGTGGCGAGTATAACTTAGGTTTTTTAAATGGAACACTCTGTATTCATATCAATTTTTGAATTATGCATAAAATTCTGAATATATTTTATATATAATGTTGTAGCTATAAATAAATCTTCTAGTTTTCCCATTATTTTCATTTATTTCAGAAAAATGCCAGTTTTCAGCGTTGGATTTAATTGTGAATATCTACACTACCTTTACAAATTATAGATATAGCATAGCTAGGGCAAATAAACTATAGAAACAAATTTATTTGAGTTCTTACAGGGTGTTCAAATAAATTTTTTAATTTCAGTAATTTTATACTAAAAATCTGGGGTTCTTTTAAATAGCACACCCTGAATATTTTATTTTTTTCTGATAGAATATGTAATTCTCCTTAACTTTTGTTTAGTATATCATGTTCTTACTTTTAATACTTTTCGACATATTTCAATTTTTCTCTATGTCATTGTTCATTTCCTACATTTATGTTATAATGTCATAGTTGCCTTGAAAAAAACAAAATTATAGATACTGTCAATACTTTGACATATTCAATAGTGAAATAGAAAAGTTTCTTATTTGATGTAAGAGTCGTTTAAGAAGAAATTTAACAAGAAAGGTAATAATCAATGATTAAACGGACATTATCCACAAAAGATAAGTGGCCGTTATGGATTCATTCAAGGGACCCCTCGATCGCACGATCTAACCCTACTAGATTTTTTTTTTGGGGTTATGTTATATAGTGTTTTCGTATACTCCCCACAACCAAGCAAGATATGGAGGATAAAATACGGAATGTTTGCAGAATAGTATCTCCATTTATGCTAAGGAAAGTAAAGCAGAATATAATAAAACGATTAAATATATATATTCGGGAGGGGACATACACTCACCGGCACAAACTTCCGCCACCCTGAAATTTTGGTCAAGTTTGATATTTTTAACTTTTTGTTATCAGTTTGTAGATCCATTTATTGTGTTTCTCATTAATTATTTTATAAAGTAACATATTTCGATTAGTCTATATAATAAATAAGTAAATCAAACGGTTCAAAACACCCTGTAGGAAAATTGAGGTGAATAATTTTATTTACATACTGTTTCTTGTAATCTTTGATATACCCGACAAACCCGAACAAACCCGAACAAACCCGTACTCTGATAATTGCGAGGTCTACAGTTCGAGATGTGTGGAATAGGTATTTACATACGGAAATTTTTACTAGGCGGCAAGACTCTGGCAGAAGGAGAATGACCACTGCAGCTGACGATCATTTTGTCACCATTAGTTCTTTAAGAGATCGAAGATAAGTCATAAATTTGTGAGGGTATTTCTACCGAAGCACGCACCAATATTGTATTTGTTTCCCATCGTTCCACTTGCTCCTTTCATTGGGAACTAATTTACATTAATGCATGATATTGCTAGACCTCACGTTGCACATGTAGTGAGCGAATATCTGGATGAAGTTGGACTTCCAAGAATGGAATGGCCCGCATATAGCCCGGACCTCAACCCAATCGATCATCTTTGGTATCAACTTCGTCCGTCGTATTTGTTTTTCTTAATAAAAATAGGCTTCAAATCAGCATTTTATTTAAAATTTTGCAGCTCGCATCAGAAATGAGATAATGGAATGAATAAAAAGATAATATTTAGAATACATCAAAGATTACAGGAAACAGTATGTAAGTAAGATTATCCACCTCAATTTTCATACAGGGTGTTTTGAAATTACGACAAAAACAACAGTTTGATTTAGTCCTGTATAATATAGCCTAATCGAAAAATGTTACTTTATAAAATAATTAAGCAAAAACACAAAAAATGGATCTACAAACTGAAAACAAAATCATGAAAATCGCATAAAAAAATAAAAAGTTATAAAATATCAAACTTGACCAAAATTTCAGAGTGGCGGAATTTTGTGCCGGCGAGTGTATAATTGAATAGTTATTACGAAACAATTAAAAAGAAAAATAATGATTGTAAATATTTTTTGTCACAAGTTTATTGTTATTGATTTCTATTTCATTATATGATACACCTCCTTCGATTTTTTCCTGGGAACTATAGAGGTTTTTTGTTTTTTCATGGCAACTATGATGATATATAGGAGATGAACAATGAATAATGGAGAAAAATTAAAATATGTCCAAATGTATTAAAAATGAGCATATGAAATTAAAATTTATTTTGAACACCGTGTAGAAGCTGAGGTAAATTTGTTTCCATAATTTATTTTGAAATTTCAAACGGCGACACCAATTTTTTTTTGCGGATTCGAGTTCAGAGAGCAAAATGGGGCAACCGAATCATCCTTAAACCCCTCACCCCCACGTGGCGGAGGTGACTTTGAAATTTCCAATGGCGACCCCAATTTTTTTTTCGCGGACTCGAGGTCAGAGAGTAAAAGTAGGCAACTTTTGCCCGAAAATTTTTTCAGCCGGATCATCCCCCACCCTCCGGACTCCAAATTCGCTTTGTTCGCAATTTCATGCATTCTTGCCTCAAGAACGGTCTTGACCGGTTTAAAAAAAACAGTTTCGGACGGGATTAATCAAGTCGAAGTCTCGCAATTTTCCTTTACTACGTTTCGCAAACTCGTTCTTCCAGTGGGCAGCATAAGAAGGGTGGGGGATGATCCGGATCAAAAAAAATTTCGGACAAATGTTGCCCCCCTTTGCTCTCTGCACTCGAATCCGCGAAAAATAATTGGGTCGCCATTTGAAATTTCAAAGTCAGCCCCACCCCCCCACGTGGGGTTTGTTCGGGTTTGTTCGCCGTACCCAGTATAACATTATATTGTATAAAACATATTCAGAAACCGCTCCTTGCGCCCTCACAGATTTAAAGATCAATCCGAAAATATTGAACTATTAGCAAATATACAGGGTCCTGCATCTTACTTCCCGTCTTCTATAGAGCTCGGTTATTTATAGAGTTAAAAGTTTGATCTTTTCCACACTTTACCCGCACCCTAGGGCGCGTTTCACTAAAATATTTTTGAATATACAGTACCAAAAGTGTGACGTCATGACGGTATATTTTTTATAGATTAATTTTTTTTGGGTGTATCTTATACATACCCCCATATTTGATTGAAATCGGTTTAGTTAAAAAAAAAACAAAAAATAATCAGTTTTGCACCACTTGTTTTAAAAATTAATCAAAAATAGAAATAGTACATCGTTAATAAATTTATACTAGGCAGTTATTAATTAAGGTCTAACATTCTCGTTAATTAAGTTTGATGGATACGGATTGTACAGGGCGTCCAAAATTTAGTATTAAACTTTTCGAATTTTGAAGCGCTTAATTTTTCTTATTTTCAATCGTAGCTCCTGTACTATATTTTTATGTCATTCTATGGGGATTAAAAATCAAATGTTTTCCTAATTACAACTCTACTGCAATTGCTAATCTATTAAGAGTTATTTATAAAAAACTCATTTTATCAACTATTCATATAGCCAAGTAATAAATAAATGGCTTTTCAAAGCCGCCTTCGATGTTTATGCATTAAAATTACCAGTAGAATAGCTGCTAAAATTAGTTTTATGCAAATAACCCTTAATAAATTAGAAGTTGCATAAGGTTTATAATTAGAAAAATGATTTCTTCTGCTTAATTCCGCAATGAATAATGAATAATAATATACAGAAGCCACAATTGAAAATAAGAACAAGAAAAAGCTGTAATACATATTCGAGAAGTTTGACACTAAATTTTGAACACCCTGTAAAATTCTTATCAATGAAACTTGGTTAACAGAAGTGTTCCACTATATTTATTGGGTATCTTGTATAATTTTATTAAGGAGGCACTATTTTTATTTTTTAAAACCAGAACCAACCCTGAACAAAACTGATTTTTTATTGTACCTAATTCTTTTTTTCGCTGATATCGCAAAATATAAGAGTATATCAGTAACAACACCCAAATAATTAAAAATTTTTTGTTGTAAAATCTAAACTCCTGGACAAAATTAACGCAACATCATAAATTTGCCATATTTTTGATGCTATTTTCTTTCTGAATTTATAATCCGATTTGAATGATTTTTTTTGCTTTGTAGGTTGGTTCCTTGACAATATCATAGTTTTCGTTGTTGATGATAAAAATTTAATTTTCGATTTATACCGGATGTACTAAAAATGCTATGTTTTTTTCCGAAAATTTGCATCACCCTGTGGGGTATATTAGCAAGCGACATATATTATTACAGTTGACATTAAACGGTAGGTCTATCTTTCCTCAACATTTTCTTTTTTGGTTTACTTCATTAACTCTGTTATTAAAGGAAATACACCGTTTTATAGCGTAACATGTTTTTATAGACTTTAATATTCAACATATTCATTGTTAAATGTTTTCAAGTAGGTTTCAAGATTAAAATACTCGTCGGGCAACTGGGCATATGAAACGAACGTTTAATAAGCAGTTTCCGAACAGTTTTTATCAGTATGGCGAATTTTATTCGACCTTTGTAACTTTAAAACACAACATCTGCTGACACATCGCTTGCAATGTCAGAAAAAGTCCATAGTCTAGTTGAAAACATTTAACAATGAAGTGTTGAATATTAAAGTCTATAAAAACATGTTACGTTATAAAATGGTGTATCTCCTTTAATAACAGAGATAATGAAGTAAACCAAAAAAGAAAATGTTGGAGAAAGATGTTAACTGCAATATGTTTCGCTTGCTAATATACTCCATAGGGTGATGCGAATTTTCGGAAAAAAACATAGCATTTTTAGTACACCCAGTATAAATCGAAAATTAAATTTTAATCATAAACAGCGAAAACTATGACATTGTCAAGAAACCAACCTACAATGCAAAAATAAATCATTCAAATCGGATCATAAATTCAGAAAAAAATAGCATCAAAAATATGGCAAATTTATGATGTTGCGTTAATTTTGTCCAGGAGTTTATTAGGTGGAAAATGTTATTTTTCACAATGCCCCATTTGCCGCCCCTTGGACATGTACGCACGACTTGCCCGACCGCTTTCGAGAACCCTGTGCGTATTTATTGAAACAATACCACTAATAAAATGCAATCTCAGTGTTTACTGCACCATTCAACAATACAAACACAAAGTTTGGTTTATTTTAGAGCTACGTACAATAAGAACAAATAACGTTCAACTTCATTTAGTAAACAACTTTACACTTCTTAAAGACGCCATTAACATCTTAAATGGTACTTAAGGAAATAAGCGCTCGTAAGGAATATGTGCTAAGTAAATCATTAAGAATGGTTATATAGACACCTACCTATTTTTATGAGAAGTAGGTATTATGAATATTGTCACAGAATTGTTTTGCATGCTGAAAGAAATTAAATTGGATCGAAATTCGCATCCGAATATAGTTTTTGCAGAATTATACCGTTGATCTTTTGACTGCAATAAAACCTCATTATCCATTCGACCATAAAATAAATAAGGAAATCCCAAATTTTAAAACCTTTTAGAGCAGAGCCGGACCAGGTATACAAATTCAATTTATACCTATGCCTGATGCATATATAAATACAAAGTGATTTTTAATAATTTTAATCTTTAGTGGTTTTCCGGCGAGTAATTTTTAGTTAGGCTTATTAGTGGAAGAATGTGGCGTCCTTGGAATTGTGCTGATAGGAATCTTTAAGTGTCGGGAATGGAGACTTACATATTTAACAGCTGTTAAACAATTTGAGAAGAAAATCGTCCATTTATTTACCTGGACGAGACATGGTTCGATACCCATGACACTCCAAGAAAAGGTTGGGATGATTCCTCCAAAAAATATCAAACCAAGGCACCATCAAATAAAGGCAAAAGAATCACAATATTACATGCTGGTTCAGAGAACGGGTTTGTTCCAAATTGTTTGTTGCTTTCAGCTAAAAACATAGCAGATTCTTCTTTAGATTACCATCAAGATACCGACGCACAACTTTTTGAAGATTGGTTTAAACATAAACTCCTTAAAAATATACCTGAAAATAGCGTCATTGTAATGGACAATGCTAGTTATCATAGTCGGCAAGCAAAAATCATTCCCAATTCTAATAATACAAAAGCAGAAATTCAAAATTTTATGATGGAAAATGATTTATATTTTGAGGAAACTTACAAAAAACGAGAACTGCTAAAAGTATTAAAAGTTTTTAAAATAAATAAGGAATACGAGTGTAACAAACTTGCAGCAGAAAATGGACATACAGTGTTGCGTCATTCTCCGTTCTATTGTATATTCAATCCTATTGAGCTAATATGGCACCAATTAAAATCCAATATTAGGAGAAATAATATTTCTCCTACATTAAATGCATCTGTATTAGAATTAATTAAAAACGAAGTAAGAAAAATTTCTGCAGACAGCTGGAAAAACTGTGTACAGCATGTACTTAAGGTGGAAAATTCTTACAATTGTATGATTACAAATGTTCAACCCTTAATTATAAGTTTAGGCTTAGATGAAGATAGTGATACAGAGTTAAATTTTGAATAAATTATCAATAGTTTCTTAGAATTTAATTAATTTTTATTGTACTTGTTATCCTAATAGTTATACTTTTAAATTATATTATTTTCAATTATCATTAATTGTTATCATTATTTTACATTTATTATAGGTACCTAAAACTAAAAATACCTATCTATTTATTTTAAATTATAAAAATAAATCATGTGGTGTGGTATACTACATTTTCAAGCCGGCCCTGATCCCATTTATTGAGCTTTGAAGAGGTTGAGGCGTATACAATAGGGTTTAATCAGGTAGTTTATTTATGGCAGTAAGAGTCAACGGTATAATTCTGCAACAACTATACGGGTCGATAGGTTTTTCTGTTCCGCTGGAACAACCTATTCCGCTCTTCGCTGAAGGCGTCTGGTTATCGAATGAAATATTATCATTCGAGATGGGAGAGTAGACTGCCAGATCCCAGATCGTATATATGTTTCAAGTAAACGTTACTGATTGTCCTAAAAGATTAAAATAGCTCTTACAATTAATCATAGTTACCAATACCAGATCATAAAAAAGGAAGCCGAACTCACTTTAAATGCTTCCCACATACGAGCCGTCTAAATTACTGTTTGATGTATTGTTACAAAAGGTAATTACACAACTAATGCATAATTTCAAAGAAAACCGTATTAACAATGGACAGTATGGTAGATGCATAGTTATGTGTATTTACGGTAATGTTAAATATTTACCTAATAATAGAATGGTAGTGTTACGATACTAATTAAACGTTTCAGTAGAGTTCATGGCCGGTTTAACACCTCTTGTGTTTACTTGGGTATTTTTGGGTCATGTGTATCTTTGACTTCCTATTCGGTGGAAGAGAATAGCCTAGGTGTATAGCTATTAATCATGTTATATTGTTATATTGGATGATTATTTTTCTACGACTACTGGGAAATAGGTTTATTGTATATACGAATGAAATTGGTAAAAAAGTCTGATTAGTTGTCCCGTTATAATTGAACAATTAATTTACTTGTCACACTAGTTAAATTGATAATTAACAAAAGTAATAAAGCTAATAAAATAAATAATATCGAAGAAGCTATATACAGGGTCTTCCTTAATGAAATTTTCAGGATGTGATTTCTTAGGTCATTTTATGAAGAAAAGTTCATATGAACATCCGCAATGGCTTACATTTTTTGCTACAGGGTGTTGAATTTTTATTTTTTAAATAGTTTTTTTTAATATCTACGAAAGTACTATATTTATTGTTTGGAATTTTGGTATGTGTTAATTGCATCTAGAACCACAAATTTTTGTTAGAAAAGTTATTCAATTGTTCCACCAGTGGCGTCCCTGCGAACGTGTCCTATGATATTTTTTAGAAAAAAGATGGTACGCCTATGACATTTTTCCATAGGGATATTTTTCCTGATTACCCTGGTTAATTCTACATTAAAACGATCTCTTGAGCTTTCCTCAGACGCACCGTTCTTGATTAAAACCACTAAATTAATATTGAAGCTCATTATTATTATTAAATTATTATTATTGTTAAAATAAATAATGATAAATTTTGTTTTATAAAAATTGTTGGAGTGGACAATTCGATGCAAGGACGGGCGGAAGCATGCCTTGTAAGTGAAGGTAGCTAAATTTATCATTAATTACTTTATCAATAATAATGAGTTTCAATATGAATTTAGTGATTTTAATCAAGAAGTCTGACGAGAAAAACTCCAGAGAACGTTTTCATGTAGAATTGAACAGGCTAATCAGATAAAATATCCACATGGAAAAATGTCAGTGGCGTATCATCTTTTTTGTAAAAAATATCAGAGGACATGTTCGCAGGGACGCCACTGGTGGAACAATTGAATAACTTTTCTAACTAAAATTTGTGGTTCCATATCCATGAAATACCAAATACCAAAATTCAAAATAATATCTAAAGTACTTTCGGAGATATTAAAAAATAACCATTTAAAAAATAAAAATTCAAAACACTGTAGCAAAAAATTTAAACCGTTGCGGACATAATTATGTTCATATGAACATTTCTTTATAAAATGACCTAAGGAATCACACCCTGAAATATTAGCATGTCATTAAGGAACACCCTGTATATATCGCAGGTTACATTGACGGACATAGTCCAAGAGTATAAAAGAATTCGTCATAGAATATAACTCCGATCGAGCGTACGACAACTGTACTGGTAAGGCCGCCTCAGACATAAATGCACATAAAAAAAATTTTATTGCATCAAATGATTATTTGGGTCCATCAAGTAAATATGTGTTTGCTATAGGGGGATTACATGTGTATTTGAGTTATATTTACAATGTATTTCTTACATTTAAAAGAATTTGTTTAACGAGAACATAGACATTGTATAGCAAATTTGTAAGTGTGTATAACTGAAGGCATGATATTTATTGTTTGGGTAAAATATTTCACAATTGATGGGAACCTATAAAATATTCATAATATATAATGACGCAATTTAATCCTACATTTCTGATAAATTAATATTTGCTGTTATAGTAAACATAAAGTATGACGGAATTTTATATTTTTTGAATATTATATGGGAAGAGTACCTTTTTGCAAGCACTTTGAGAAAAAAAAATCTTTGGATCAAGCAATTTTTCCTTAAAAAATTTCTAAAATAAGAAAAATATTACCCGATAATTTACTTATATTTATACACTTTAAATACTATATAACTATTGCACATATTAATATTTTTAGATATACTTAGATTTCAACTTTACATTAAATTGCAATTTATCGTATTAGAATTATTATTTAATTAGAAAAAATATTATAAATTATAAGCTGTTTTAAATTTACTGAAACTTCTTAACAATTCTTCTACCTCGTAACTCGTTGGTTCAGCTGTCAGGGAGTTTTACGAATGTCAAATTTTTTGACAAATAGATGTTGCCAAGTGATTTTTAATAAATATTTAAGATTTGTCATTTCAAATTGTTCAGTCAGGTTTTATTTAATTTTCTTCAAATGGAAGTCTCCAATTATTTTATTTTAATGATATAATAATTCTTAAGAGTGCTTCAACAATGTCTGTTAATCCGCAAAAAAATTAGATGTCCTGTAGGCAGTTGTAGGAGAAATTGTAGTGTGCAGCGCAGGAATGCTACTCAATTGGGATTTGTGTTTTACTGTTGTAAATGTAAGACTTTTTCTAGTATATTGAAAGGTTCATTTTTTGAACACTCAAAGCTTGAAATACGTGTAATTCTTCTGTTGCTGTGGCATTGGTGTTGTGAATCCAGGGTTGGAGGTGCTGCTACATCTTCAGGATGTTCGCGCGTAAGCGCAGTTCAGCAGTATAGATATTTTCGAGACATTTGTTCTTGGAAAATTTTACAAGATGATAATTTATTTATATTCGGTAAGTTTTTTTGATTTTCTTTTTGTGACGATTTTAAGATCTTTTATTGTTATAGGTGGCCCAGGACATGTAGTTCAATTTGATGAGTCTGTGGTCACAAAGCGAAAGTACAACGTGGGAAGGGTTGTTCCACAACAGTGGATACTTGGTATTTATGATGTTACAGTGAAACGTGGCTATGTTGTCTTCATACCAGACAGATCCTCAGAAACTCTTGAAAATGTCATCAGAGAGCACGTATTACCCGGGTCAGAAATATGGACAGACTGCTGGCGAGGATATTCAAAGTTAGGAGTTTTAAATGGTGCCTCACCTTATATCCATAAAACGGTTAATCATTCCCAAAACTTTGTAGATCCTCAAACAGAGGTCTGTACCAATTACATTGAAGGACATTGGTCATGTCTAAAACGTTACTTACGAAAATTGGGCGTAATGAATTCTGCATTTATCGCAGAATATGTTGATCAATTTATGTGGATGGAAATTTATGGGCAAACTTTAGCCGATCGATTTCGAAACATTACAGTACAAATTGGTCAACGTTATTTGTTCCATTGAGTTCCATTTTATTTGATTGATGTTAATTTTTTGATAAATACCTAGTTATGATTTTGTTAATTCGAACTGTTTAGTCTTAGTCATGTTTTAGTTACATTTTTTTTGTCTCTGAGAATAAGCACCTTTTAAGAGTCCTTCAACAGCTGTTCTACCAATAGTCTAAGGGATGACAGATGAAAAGTTTCATGGGTCAGCTGTGCGCAAGAATTAAAGGATTATTGTAATTATTTTTTTATAAATATTTGGAATTTCCTAAGCGGGTTTGCACTTGTTTTCCAGGGCATTGTCAATTTATATAACTGTCTTATGTTTTCTGTTGTCGAACACAAAAGGAAGTCGGTTCTAAAAGGTGTACCGGGGCGGGTTCGCGCCTGTTTTCCCAGGGCACTGTCAATTTATATAACTGTCTTATGTTTTCTGTTGTCGAACACAAAAGGAAGTCGGCTCTAAAAGGTGTACCGGGGCGGGTTCGCGCCTGTTTTCCCAGGGCACTGTCAATTTATATAACTGTCTTATGTTTTCTGTTGTCGAACACAAAAGGAAGTCGGCTTTAAAAGGTGTAACGGAGCGGGTTCGCGCCTGTTTTCCCAGGGCACTGTTAATTTATATAACTGTCTTATGTTTTCAGTTGTCGAACAGAAAAGGAAGTCGGCTCTAAAAGGTGTACCGGGGCGGGTTCGCGCCTGTTTTCCCAGGGCACTGTCAATTTATATAACTGTCTTATGTTTTCTGTTGTCGACAAAAGGAAGTCGGCTCTAAAAGGTGTACCGGGGCGGGTTCGCGCCTGTTTTCCCAGGGCACTGTCAATTTATATAACTTTCTTATGATTTCTGTTGTCGAACACAAAAGGAAGTCGGCTCTAAAAGGTGTACCGGGGCGGGTTCGCGCCTGTTTTCCCAGGGCACTGTCAATTTATATAACTTTCTTATGTTTTCTGTTGTCGAACACAAGAGGAGGTCGGCTCTAAAAGGTGTACCGGGGCGGGTTCGCGCCTGTTTTCCCAGGGCACTGTCAATTTATATAACTTTCTTATGATTTCTGTTGTCGAACACAAAAGGAAGTCGCCTCTAAAAGGTGTACCGGGGCGGGTTCGCGCCTGTTTTCCCAGGGCACTGTCAATTTATATAACTTTCTTATGATTTCTGTTGTCGAACACAAAAGGAAGTCGGCTCTAAAAGGTGTACCGGGGCGGGTTCGCGCCTGTTTTCCCAGGGCACTGTCAATTTATATAACTTTCTTATGATTTCTGTTGTCGAACACAAAAGGAAGTCGGCTCTAAAAGGTGTACCGGGGCGGGTTCGCGCCTGTTTTCCCAGGGCACTGTCAATTTATATAACTGTCTTATGATTTCTGTTGTCGAACACAAAAAGAAGTCGGCTCTAAAAGGTATACCGGGGCGGGTTAGCGCCTGTTTTCCCAGGGCACTGTCAATTTATATAACTTTCTTATGATTTCTGTTGTCGAACACAAAAGGAAGTTGGCTCTAAAAGGTGTACCGGGGCGGGTTCGCGCCTGTTTTCCCAGGGCACTGTCAATTTATATAACTCTCTTATGTTTTCTTTTGCCTAATACAACTTATAAATCACCGACATACCAGTGAAAAATGACAAAGTCTATTGGGGTGAAGGTACTGTTTTATTCATTGCTATTTCAGTAATTTTATTGTTAAATTTTTGTGTGATATGTACATGTGATTATTTTTTGTAACATTGTTAACTATTATTATTAAGTGGATAAAAATATTTTTCAAAAAGTGTCCCAAATTAGTTTGGAAACTTTTGAACTTTGGCAACACTGTCCGCCCCTTCCGCTCTTTAAGACAAAATTAGAGAGTTTTTGCATTGAATATAACCTCGTTTTCCTAATCAATTTTCGGTTTTTTTGATGAAAATAATGGTTCATCCAATGGTTTTTTTCTTGGAAACTGTTCTATTGAATATGCTTTTAGTAGTAAAATATCACAAATCGTTAATTTCCGTCATACCTATAATTTACTAGACCCTTAATATCGATAAAACTACAACTACTATTTCTATGGCATCTTTTTCGCCCTGAACTGACAAAACTTATTTTTATTTTGACACCTTGTCAAATCTTATACCTTTGTTTATTTCGTCCCCACAAAATATATTATTAATTACCTAGGAATGACGCTACCTATTACCTATTACCTAATACAGGTAAGAGCGTTATGCTGTGGAACAGGTATTTTTATGAATCTTCAACATCCCCCCCCCCCCCCCCAGCTGATAAGCTTCATAATGGTAATTGGTCTTGTAAAGAGACCGTTTTGCGTACGAATTTTAGCTACTCGCACATTACCGTCTTTGCCTGGAAAGGTCTCGATTACACGAGCTAATCGCCACTCTAAGGGAGAAGTATTGTCTTCACGCAACAAGATCAAATCATTTACTTTTATATTGTCGTACCCTGTCGTCCAATTAGAACGGTGTTGAAGCCTATTTAAATATTCTGTAGACCAACGATTCCAGAATATTTGTCGTATTTTTTCGCAATGTGTCCAGAGATCAAGTCGATTATCTGATACTGTACTAAATCTTTCTCAGGAAATAAAGTTAACATTTCGCCTATTAAAAAATGACTTGGAGAAAGACATGTATAATCTGATGAATCAGACGATAAAGCTGATAAAGGCCTTGAATTCAAAATTGCTAAGTCAAAAGATGATTGCCGATTACCCGTTTTAAGTGAAACTTTGTCGACTTAATACCGGCTTCCCATAAGCCACCCCAATGTGGACTATTTGGAGGGATAAATTTCCAGCGTGTTTCTGTAGAGGACAAAAATTCTTTAATCTGAGTTTCAGATTAGATTTCAGATTCCTTAAAAAACCTATAAATATCCTTTAAAGTATTATTTGCACCTTGAAAATTAGTGAGTGCCGTTATCACTAAATATTGTTTGAGGATGACCTCGTCTAGCTATAAAACGTTTCAGAGTAGATAAAAATGCGTCTGATGATAAACTTGTGACCAATTCTAGATGAATGGCTTTTGTCACCATACAAATGAATAATGCAATATATGCCTTAAAAACTCTAGCTTTTCGAAGCTTTGTTTCCTTAATGAGGATGGGACCACCAAAATCTATTTCCACTTTCAGAAAAGGTCGAGCAATTGATGTACGATCTGCTGGTAATGGCGCCATAATTTGCTTGGCACTGATAGCACGAAACCTATAACAAACTAAGCAATTCTTAATTTCCATTTTTATTGAACGTAGCCCATTAGTTGGCCAAAATCTCAATCTAAGGTGAGCTAATACTGTTTGAGGACTTGCATGCTGTAAATCAGCATGTTCCTGCATGTAAAGCAATTTAACAACATGATCTTTCGGTGGCAAAATAATAGGAAACCTTTGGGCAAAAGATAATTCTGAATGAGACAAACGACCGTTTACTCTAAGAATATTATTTTCATCGAGGAATGGCGCAAGCTGTGCAAAGAATAAGCTATTGTTCTATGCAGCTGACGAAATCTAGAAAATTTTTCAAAAATTTCTATTTCAACTGGGTAAACGGCAAAAATAACGTGCCATACAAAAAAAATATTTATTAACAACACATTTAACTAAATTTAATCAAAATAACCTAAATAACAGACAAATATATAAAACTTACCTTCAAACACAAGACCTAGATGAAAAATATTGTTTTTCTTCAATAAGCACTGCCACACAAAGCAGCCAGCCATATTAATAACTGTGTCTTTGGTCGACGTCTCCCTTCACTAACCTGTTTGTTTGCCGTCCGTCAATAAACGAAATAACAAATATCTGCCCTATTGATGGGGACAAAACCGCATTGTTTCAAATGATGTGTAGTTCAGAGACATCCCATTAATAGCGAACATGAGTTGGATCTTAAAATCGTAAAATTGCAAAAATAAACTAGCGGAATATATTTGTTGATTTTAGGTTCCAAAAAGTGACAGGTTAATCTGACAAAAGTGACAGCTGTCAAATAAAAAGTCGCATTTTTGAGATAAATTTTTTTTGATTTCGGAATTAGATAACATATCAGTGGAATATAAGATTGTTTTTTGAAAAATTTGACAGGTGTTATATAAAATATTGTTAAGTATGCACATAAGTGAAAAATGTAGGGAAACGCTGAGAGCATAGGCCAAAAGCAAAAAAACCAAAAAAAAAGTTTACCTTGAGTTGTCAAAAGTTGACAGCTGTCAACGATATCTCGCTTATTTACCTACAGAATTTACTGAAACTTGGGTGAGATGATTAGTGGGATTAAAGGCGCAAGAAAAAAAATAATATTTTCGATCTGTCAAAGTTTGACAGCTTAAAAAAAATTGTTCGGTATGCCAAAGTTAGGGCCGCTAACCTATAGAGGAGGATGGCCGAAAGAAAAGTGCGAAAATAAAAATGACATTTGACACCTGTCAAAGGGACAGATGCACGAAAAGTGGACGACCGCAACAAAAAGTATCGGGAAAAGTTCTCGCAGATCGATAGGGCATAGCGGGGGATGCTACATGACGTTTTGAAAATTTTGACATTTGACACATCTCAAAAATTAAAATCTTTATTAAGGGTCGGATTCGGAAGGTCGAAAAAGTGGGAAACAAAATATCATCCTGTCATCTGTCAAAAAGTGATAGCTCCAGAGAACAAAGTTTGATTTTCTAGAAAACAAGTGAAAAAATTGAGACGATTACGTTGAGGAAAAGATGTAATGGTAACAAAAAAAAAATTAATAAAAAAAGCGAACGAGAAAAACAACAGGTGTGTTGTTTTTCTACGTTCAGTAGCTGTATCTTTGGTCGACGTCTTCCCTCACTAACTTGTTTGTTTGCCGTCCGTCAATAAACGAAATAACAAATATCTGCCCTATTGATGGGGACAAAACCGCATTGTTTCAAATGATGTGTAGTTCAGAGACACGTATTTAGCTGAATATTTTGGAACCATAAAGTATATGTTTGTAGATTTCGGACAAATATAGGCATAGGCATATAGGCAAATATGGCATTAAATTAGGCGACATTAATAAAAAGTTGAGGAATTATAAGTACCATATAAGCTGTCTACGAAATAAAATTGATTATGGATCATAATGGTCCAGTTAGATCAAGAATCAATTCTAAATGATCTCGAAAATACTAAAGAGGGATGTGTTGGGCAGCTGGCGGAACTGGAAGAATTGCGTGATATAATAAATAGTAATGATAAAGTTCTTAACATAATACAGTTGAATATTAGAAGTGCAAACGAAAATTTCGATAAACTGCTATTGATGATAGAGCAAGGTAAACTTTTATACTGTGATATTTTTATACTAACAGAATGTTTCAGAATAGCTAATCCTGAATTATATAACATTACAGGATATACTACTTATTATAATCAAGGCGACTACAACAAAAACGACGGGATTCTCATTCTGATTAGATCATCTTTAAACCCACATATTATTCATTTTAAACTAGGGCTAACAAAAATGACGATGACTAGAATTACTCTCAAACTTCACGAACAGACATATGGAATATCTGCACTCTACAAATCTCCGCAAGTAAACAACAACTCGCTTTTGCAGGACTTGTATGAGTATTTTTCTAATAACAAAAACAATAATATTGAAATTTTCACAGGAGACATAAATATAAACCTTAAAGCAATAAATGATGTTACGGTTAACGAATACTTGTGTCTGCTTGCAAAGTATGGCTATGTTCCACATATACAAACAACCACAAGATATGATACAAATTCTTGTATCGATCACTTCTTTATAAACAATAAAACACGCAACCTTAATCTTGAGACTTTTATCTTAAATACATATATAACAGATCACTATCCCATTATGTTAAATATAAAATATAAACCACAGGAAAACAAAATCGTTAGCAGACAGATGATGAGAGTGGAGAGAGAAACAATTAACTATGACAGACTAAAACAAAAACTAACAGACCTCAACTGGACGGAGGTAATACAATCAAATAATCCAGATGCGGCCACTAATATATTTGTAAAACAACTACTTGAGAGTATCAATGACTCAAAAACGACCAAAATTATGACAGTTCTACCACGAAAATGTAAGGAATGGATAACAAACGGATTAGTGACCTCGATAAAACGACGAGATAATTTGAAAAAACAATTATTAAAAAGTTATAACCCAGACCTTGAACAACACTACAAAAACTATAGAAACAGCCTAAACAAATTAATTAAAAAAGTTAAATATAACTACTACAAAAAGAAAATAGATAAAAACAACAATAATATTAAAAAAATATTTCAAATGGTAAATGACATAACAGGTGACAAATATAAAACCTCAAAAAACATAAAAATATTAAATAGCGATAACGAGGAATTTGACAATGAAAATAACATGGTTGACTACTGTAACAATTACTACATTAATGTAGGCGTGGAATTAGAAAATCAAATTAACACTCCACAACGACCATATCGATTATCTGCAATAAGCGCGTCTAACAGTTCTATGTTTCTCAGACCTGTAACTAATTTAGATCTTATCAAATATATTACATCCCTGAAATCAGATAGTGCACCCGGTCTGGACGGAATAACCAATAAATTAATAAAAATTATACACCCGCACATAATTACACCTCTAAAACACATTATTAATCGAATCTTTGAAACTGGAATCGTACCACATCACTTTAAAGTATCCGTTATAACACCAATACACAAGTCCGGTCCCATACATAAAATACAGAATTATCGACCAATAAGCCTCATTAACAACCTTGCAAAAATATTTGAAAAGGCTCTGAAGGACAGACTAGTAACTTTCTTGAAATCAAATAACACTCTATCTAATAATCAATACGGATTTACTGAGGGGACCAGCACTGCGGACGCTATACAACACCTAACATCAGAAATCACAAAAAATATGGACAACAACTTAAAAACAATAGTGGTCTTTATGGATCTCGCTAAGGCGTTTGATACGGTACCCCACAAACAGCTACTGAGTGTTCTTGAACATTCTGGAGTTAGGGGAGCTGCACTGGGCGTCTTTGAGGGATACCTTTCAAACCGACATCAGCATACAAAAATTAACAAAATTATAAGTTCCGCAGAAATAATTAAAACCGGTGTCCCACAAGGGACCATACTGGGCCCAATACTATTTATAAGCTATATAAACTCACTACTAAGCATGAAGCTTGAGGGCACAGCCATCTCCTACGCAGATGACACGGCACTGATTTTTAGAGGTCACACCTGGATTGAGACTAAACAAAAGGTTATTTTAGGAGTAAACCAAGTAAAAAATTGGCTCGAAAGCTTTAAGCTCTCACTGAACATACAAAAAACAAACTATATCGCATTCTCCCCAGTAAATAAAAACAGACCGGACTTTGACAGCATTGACATAACTGAACATGACTCCATTAATTCTTGTGAAAAAACAAAATATCTTGGGATAGTGATCGACCAACATCTTAAGTGGAACCACCATATAAACTATGTAGTAACCAGAATAAGAAAGCTCGTATACAAATTCTATATCTTAAGAGAGATTCTCAATAATAAACTTACTGAACTAATATATAAAGCTTTAATTGAATCTTTATTACGCTACGGAATCACTGCATGGGGTGGTGCCTATAAAACTAATCTAAAACCACTACAGATTGTCCAGAATTATGTACTAAAGGTTATACTTAGAAAAAATAAATTATACCCCACAATATGTTTATATAATGAGAAACTTTTAAATATTCGGCAATTATACATTCTATCTACCTGCAATTATATGCACAAAAAGGAAAAAACAGTAATATCCATTCAACACAAACATAACACGCGCAATAAGACTAATAAAAATGTTACTATTCCTAAAAGTCAAAAAACCCTCAGTTTAAAATCTCTACATAACCTTGCCTCTAAGTTTTATAACTTGTTGCCTGTCGCAATTAAAAATATAAGACAACCAAAACAATTCAACAGACACTGTAAAAGTTTTATATTTCAAAACTATATTATCTTTGAAAATATTGTATAGGTGATTTTTTTCCTTTTTACTGTTTCCTTTGTTCTTTTCTTTTCGATTGTTCTCTTTTGTTTTTTTTTTTTTTTTCTTTTTTTTCGCCACATAGGTTAGTAAGTAATGCAACATGTAATGAGTACTATTTTCAGAATAGTTTTAGAAGATAACATAAATATAGTAATTTGTGTGACACATACAGGTATAAAAGTGTACCTAGGTGTCAAAATACAATTAGTTATAGATATGACAACAATTATTGTATATTGTAAAATATAATTGTATTAATATCCAAAAATGAATAAATAAATAGTAAATAGTAAATTATGATAAAGGCATGAAGTAAACTTATAAAAAAATAATTTTTTAATGAATTTAAGATAATTGGTTATTCATTTAAGGCACTTGAATATAGGTTAAATAGATAGTATATTTCCGATAAACTTATCAATTTCATTAAGTTAAGTCAACTTGACCTAAATCAAATATTTCCTTATTTAAATTAATTATATCTATCTATCTATTTGACCGCCATTTATTTAATTATGCTTTACGGCTTTTTCCTTCTGTGTACATCGAAGTTTACATTGACTGTCATCTACGGTTTTTTTATAATTAGTTCTGGTATATAAGTCCTATTTAGCGTGGGACAATTGTACTGGTAAGGTCGCCTCAGACATACATGCATATCCGTAGTTTTACTTGCACAGTATTAAATCGTAATGCAAAACTGTACCTTGTGAACCCTACAGATACTCCATTTTCAATTCCGATTTTTCCTCGGTTTTCAAAAACAATCATGGACGATCGCCATAAATGTTTTAAGAATAAAAAAAGCAGAGCAAAAAATGCTTACTTTTGCGAGAAGAGTTAGCACACATTAATTTACTGAACGAATTGAAGCGGGAACTGGAAGACTGGTTGAATTAATTATTTACGTATGGATGAAGGAACATACTATGAATTACTTAAATTTGTGACTATACGTTTTTAAGGAAGAGACTACCATCTTATCGTGGGGCTTCTTGATCGGTTAAGAAAAGGTAGATCAAAATACCACCACAAATTTGGTTTTTGAATATCCTCTGTTCCGCTTCCTGATTTAAGGAAAGCATTGTACTTTTTTAATTCTTTTCAGAGACAAGTCCTTAGTGAATTAATTGTTTTAATCATTATATCCTTATTGCGGCCGGATCCCCATCCTTTAATTTTGCTATTAAAATATTATAAGAAACATTTTTCCTGTTATGGTAGGAATATTTCTTTCTTTTAATTTTCCACAATCAATCATTTAACCATTATACATCGATAAATTTTGAAAAAAACTATCACGACAATAACCTCAAATCTGTTTGATGAATTGCAAGTAGCCTAAACGCAAAACGTAACGCTCAACCACACTCACCGTCTTCGTCGCAAGCAAGTTGAAACACTTACCAAAAAATCTACCATCAGTTGATTGCGTTCATGCCAAACAATTGACGAATGCTGGGGGCTTTTACGCTCAAGGCTATGCAGATGATTTGGTAATACTTCAGAGCTTATGCAAATAGCTCTGAATATCGTGCAGCGTTGGTGTATGAGGGTGGATCTTAAAGTCAACGCTGCAAAGACTACTATACTACCATTCACCAAACGAAGACAAATAGGGAACTACAACGACCTGAAAATCTTTGGTGAACGAATAAACACAGTCAGCGAGGTAAAGTATCTGGGATTAACCTTGGCCGTCAAACTGTTGGACGCCAAACTGACATGGAACCAACAATTAAATAAAAACCTAAACAAAGCAAAAATGTGCCTAATGCGGTGCAGGAGCTTGGTTGGGAAAATCTGGTGACTCAAACCTCAGATGATGCAATGGCTCTATGTCACAGTGATCAAACCCCTGATATCATATGGATCTGTATTCTGGTGGACAAAAACACAGCAGATTACGACAGCGAACAAACTTAACAGTTTGCAGAGGCTGGCCTACCTGTGTATCAGTGGGGCGATGAGAAGCACCCCCACTGCAGCAATGGAAGTCATACTGGGACTAATACCCCTAGACATCCACATCAGAATGGAGGCTAATTGCAGCGCCTCAAGGATGATCACAAATGGGGAATGGACACAACACCCCGTAAAAATTGGACACACAAGAGCCACGGATCTAATCAACGATGGGCTCTTGGATATGCAAGCTGATCGTATGAAAGAAACATACAATTTCACAAAGCCTTTCAAGATTGACTGGAACTTTGATAAATGGATAAACAGTGCACCCCCGTCGTTTAACAAGGGTCTAGTTTGGTACACCGATGAATGAGATATTAGGAAAAAAAAAGCGGATGAACTAGCTAGTGCCGGATCTGCTCAAAGTCTCAGGGGCCCCAAACCGGCCTGTGGAATATCAAAACAGGCTACAAGAACAACATCAGATAGTGATATAATGTGTGTGTATAATGAAAAAGCGGATGAACTAGCGAGAGCCTGCGGCGAAGAGGATGAAACCGCCTCACACATAATATACCGCTACGTAGCGCTATCTCGTAGAAGACAAAATATCTTCGGGAACATACAACGTGATGACAACCTCCCACATGACAAGCTTGATAGAAGGTTACTGGACCTCATAGACGGAACAAACATCTTCTAGCAAGATCGAGGTACACAATAAGCCGAAAGGCTGCAGTGATTTGAAGTTTGTGCCTTTAAACCCACCCCCGCCTTTAACCAACCAATCAACCAACCAACCAAACCATTGACGGAACGCAATAAAGAAGACGGCCAACTTGATGCCACTCACACTCCTTATTGCGTTATGACTTAAGGCTGTGTAAGTAAAACTACGGATATGCATGTATGTCTGAGGCGGCCTTTATATGCAATAATGATATATTAGCGTCAACATATAGGCAACGATATTGTAGTATGTATCTCATCAATAAAATACTTGTTCTGAAGCACAGACATTGCTAAGAGTGACCAAATATCTAAAAGATTAAAATAAATGATATATTGCAAATTTCGTTATAAAACTTTCAAATTTATGAACAAAAACTTTCAGGATTTAAACTTCCGGTAAAGGGATGAAAATTTGGAAGGGGATTAAACGTATTATCCTGAAACTTACATTTAATTTACTTGTTACTGTTAAGTAAAAATAAAAAAATATCGCTCATGCGTTTCTGGTTGAATGTAAACCTTTGCTTGACGGATTAGGTTAAGTTCTAGGAGTAGCTGCACTATTGAAGCTAAACATTGATTTTTCTTTGTGTGCACCTACTTATAAATAAAGACGATTAATTATTTCTAAAAATTATATTCTGAAGAAGCAATTATTTAAATTTTATTCAGAAGGACTTGAAGGATTGCTGATAATCGAAAAACTTTTTAAAACTATATTTCAACTTAACACAACTCCTTTCATCATCACAGCACCTCTTTAAAAAAAAATAACTGATAAAGCTAAACACAGAAATGTACGAGATGCATTGTGCATTACTCGCTGGTTCTCTGAATTAAATCTTTTCAACCTGCAATAAGAAACATATTGCGTAAAACTCTATTGTATTATTATCAGCTGTCTGTCGAAAATAATTAACACCGGTTTTTAATAGATTGAATTGTAAATTTAGCTTACAGGTATCCAAATATGTAAAATTATTTTTCTATGACAACAAATAAACCTTAAATTGGAGTATAAAATTAAACTTTTTCGCCCCAGCTTGTAGAAATAGCTTGTAGACTTACATATGAAATTAGTAGTTTCGATTTATTTTAACACTGTCATATGGGGCTGTGGATATTTTTGTTTATTAGGTTCTAATTATTTACAACAATACAACTTTGAAAGAGATTTTATAATTCTTGTCAATATCATTAATGTCACAATCAAAATAATCTGGTTAGTTAATTATTGAATAAAATCTTTTTGCAGTCCAACGTAAACATAAACATAATAGTACGTATCAAGAGCCGAAAAGATACTTTTACGGACGAGATGCGGAGATGCACGAGTCCGGAAAAGCCTCCGACGGCCCGAGATATCTACCGTATTTTTTTTCTTCAGACAGTTTTCCTGTCTACATGACATGAAAACACTCGCGCATGGAGAATGTAAATATATATTATTATTTTTTGACAAATAGGCTCGGGGCCTAGTGGTATAGCATACGCCTTGTGATCTGAGAGTCGCGGCTTCAAATCCCGCACTCGGCATCTCTGGTTTTATTTATTTTTTTACAAGTGCCCGAGTCTTTGAGGCCATATAAATAAATAAATTCTTCAGACATTTTTCTAAAACATCTTTGAAAAATTAACTGCCAATTTAATTGTATTGTAGTATGGCTCGGTGGGTAGAGTGTCCGCCTGGCGATCTGAGGGTCGCGGGTTCAAATCCCGCACCGACAATTCTGGTTTTATTTATTTATGAGAACATGGTGACTCGAAGCGGGCGGGAAAAGATACTTTCCAGCCCGGTGAAGAGAACATGCATGAAAAGAGACACTTTCGGGGCACATATAAAAAAAACAATATTTATTTTCAAATTTGTTACGTTAACAAAGTAAAATTACGTCAAATAATAATTCTCAAAAACTCTGAAGTTACAGTTACATAATTTACATAAATAATAATTAATCTACTACATATGTAAGTAGTCGTATATATGTATATGTATATGGTTGTAAGTGAATTAATATTTTTTAATTTCTAGTTTAAATAGGCGTTGGCTGTCAATGCGTTTGATTCGTATTGGTAATTTATTGAACAGTTTAACACATATAATAATATATTCTGGGCTTGTTTCCGTAATATGAAGGCGATGAATGGGGTAACGGAAATTGTCCGTTCTTGTTAACCGAGCATTATTTTGCGAAATAAACAAGTCTTGATTTCTATGTAAAAACATAAGACATTCGTATATGTATAAGGCATACACTGTCATGATACCGTTTTCTCTAAATACACTTCGACAGGACCGATTAAACTCCGTTTTCTTAGTTACCCTGAGTGCCCTTTTATGTGAGACAAAGATATTTTGCACATGACTATGCCTCCCCCAAAAAATTATGCCATATTTCATAACAGACTCAAAGTTAGCGTAGTATAGAATTTTCAGGGCAACATCATTTATACAGTTACCAACAACCCGCATTCCATAGCAGACTGAGTTCAACCTTTGCAATAACTGGCTTATATGAAAAGACCAGTCTAAATGTCTCTTAATGTGAACCATTCTCAGAGATATCTATTTTATTTTCGGCGGTTTCAAAGTGTGTAAGAGTTCCGACTCTTGTAAGTGTGACAATAAAAAATATACATGGCAGGACACGCAGTTTCACTCGATTTGTCTATTAATTCGGTGGTTGTCAATCTGGGAAGAAATATATCTTGGCAGTCGGCACGGCAGCTGCGCAGACTCTTGGTGTACTTTTCCCCAAAACCGAAAAGTTATATACACCTCAACAACTTCTGACTATCTACAAAGTCCAATCCGTCATCGTTATTAGAATACTGCTCTCATGACTGGACCGAAACCTATATTATTCTGCTACTGGATTTCATTGAAATGATTGCCATTCGTCTGATCGGAGACTACGAGCTGATCCAGAAGCTCGACTGCCTAGAACATCGAAAGTAGGTTGGTGATTTGATTCTGGTTTACGGATATATCCATCGCAAATGTTCGAATTCCATTGCTCGATTAATTCCACCTAGAGCGACAAATAGCAGAAATACCAGACGAACCACTGCCACCCATCCATTGTGGTTCAAGTTAGTAATATTTGGACATCATTTTTTAAGTATTCTTTTATCTGGAGGACGTCATCCTTGTGGAACGACCTTTCTGAGGTCGTGTATCCCAACGAATATAATCTCCACCGATTCAGAACCAACGCGAATCGCTTTATTCGCTCACGCTCCACTCTCTAAAGGGTCTTGAGGGTTTTTTTCCTGTAGTGCTAGTGTTTTATCATAAACAAAACATAAAAATAAACTAATAGCGCTCATATATCACACACAATGACTAAATAAAAATACATTAGATGAACATTGATTTTACTAATCCCGAACATAAAATTGAACCAAGAAACTTCTTTACAAAGAAGAAGAGAGAACAGCAAAGAATATAAGATAATATTCAAGTGTCATCCTCGGCAGTTCCTTGAATAAACTCACACCGACCTATAACAATAAAAATCATCTTACATAAAACCGCATTGTATATCCCTGTCAGCTGTCGGTCGAAAGTGAATTTTTCGGCATGTCACCAAAGCACTTGGGGTCCGACCACATGGGGATAACAAAACAACGGCTTTAAGAGGTAGTACATTTATTTTCGAATCAGTCGTTTCACACCCTATGTTTACAGATTTACAAGTTGTTTTAAGCAGATTTGTATACCTACTGGTCGATTTATTATTGTAATTTCATTTAAATAAAATATACCCTCGAAAATTATGTTGCTTGCTGCTAAAAAATATAAAAATGATTTCAAAATAATCTTCTCATAAAATTAATTCAATACGAAAAAAAATTGCTAAGGTTTGTTAAACTTTTTATATTAATTCCTTCCTGTTGTCAACAGTGTCGATTAAAAAGTCTGTGGGTTTAACTATGAAGGGTTTTACCACGAATATATTTATTCATTATCACAGTTTTAAAACAACGAACACTTTTTAAAAAATGCAATTTACCACAATGTAATAACTCTTTCCTATCACTACGCAACTGGATAAAGCATATCGGACATCGCCGAACAACCACGAAGGTACAATGGGCGTGTCAGCAGACGCGTGTCGTCATCCTCTGTCTGCGATATAACCTATCAAATTAGCCCTAGCCACCTGGTTACCGTTGATATTGCACTATGTTGCCCTATTTTTAGATTAGAAGTACTTTAACAACAAAATATTTAATTTTGCATTTAAGTATTAAAATGAATAGTATGGAAAGAAAGTTTGAAATTGAAACTATAATATAATATTAGTTTCTTATACACTGATAATTTATTTTAAATGGGTAAATTTAATTTTAGGGCTTACTTGGAACATATTGTTAAATTAAAATTTAATATATGTGACAACATTGCTAACCCAAGAAATTTTATTGCTCGCATTCCTTTCATAGCTACAGATAAACTTGTCGACCTGTAGTTTTGCGTAATTCGTGTAGAAATTAAATAATCTCATGATTGCTTATAAAATTCACCAATAATCATAATGTTTAAAATCAGATTACTACTCTTGTCGCCTGTTACCAGATATTCATAAAAATCTTATACTGGCTCAACGGTTAAATTTGTTTCCACAACTATTAGCACATCTGACAGGGACAATAATTTATAATGCCTTATCTCACATCTCTCGGAATATAAAAAACTTAAGGCCCTTTTACCTGAGCGGCGGGCCACGGCCTCCGGTTTTCCCAGATTTTGTCCCTTTGTTTTATCATCAAAAACATCTTCCTGCATATTTACCTAATTTAATTAGATAAAAATATCTTTCGTCTTTATTTAAAATGCTTATAAGGATATCCTTAATATGCTGGGATAAATTAAGGCAATTCATGTTTTCTTTAAGTAGTGGTAAGGAATTTTAATTTGAGGAATTACATTACCATTACGCTTAGGAAACTTATAAACCCTAGGCGGTAATGAAGTTGCATGTTTAACGTTCCCTGGCGTCTCGTTTTATATTGATTGACTGGTTTTAGTTAACGTATTTATATTCCGTCATTCCACATTTATGCAGGGATTTTCATAATTTAATAATAATAAAATATTAGAATAAGAGAAAATATTTCGATCTTCATTGAAGTTTATTACTGAGCAATTTACAGAATTACATTTTTAACAAAGCCACAGACGAGTGAAATTGCTAGAGAGTAAGAGCAGTAATAAGTATAAGTAATAAAAGAGATAAATAGGAGAGAAATTTTTTGTCCACAAATCCGTGATCCGACATAATTATTTCACGAAAAAATATATCATCGCCCATGCTGACCCCGTTAACGCCGATCACCAGGTAGGATGTGATCGGATATGTCATGGGAACAGTTCACACTCTACCCTATCGGGTCATATCATAATGTCAGAAACCAAGGGCTGATACCCCTTGGGCCCTTGAGCGAGCCGCGTATGACTGAGGATCGGAGTTCGGGAGAGGTCCTGGCAGGAAGAAAACATTATATTCGAATATATCTAATACACTACACTAATAAATTATCGAATATTCACGTTTTAATTAATAAGCTGTATTTTCTTTTCGTTAATAATAAACCAATTTAAATAATTTTTGTTTTAAGTAATACAGATTCTAGAGTTTCTACTACTATTAGTAGTTAAGGTACAGAATAGTGCATAAAATCTAGATACATATAACTTTTCTAAAATTTGAATTTTACATATCTTACACAAAAATTGAATTTAAATTATTTTTTAAACTAAACCAATTTAGAGATATAATTGGGTTAGACACTGGCCCAAGATTATCGCCATGACCCGCTAACTAACACAAAAAAATTACCATTTCTTTTGAACACGTTATATTACACTGGTCATAATTTGCTGCCGACAATTTTGTTACTATTTCCAGGTAATTTTGGTCGGCTGAATCTAAAAATAACCTCAGATTTGCTCCATAAGATCGGTTTCAAAATCGCATAATTATATATGTATTACTGCTGTCACCAAAAAAATTCAGGAATGGACAAATATTTATTGTACACCACAACAAATACAAAAATCATCTGTCAATAACATTAACAATATTAACTTAAGTTATTAATTTAAATTAACCTAAACTAATATATAAAAATGAGCTAATTTGCATCAGCCAAAAACCTCCTTTTATAAGATTTTCTCGCATGAGATTGAAAAGTACAGTCTCGTTGAAGATTCCAGCAGTAATTGGCCATCATGTGAATGTCCCATCTATCCTGATATCTCTCGTCCATAGTTTTTATATCCTGGTGGAATCGTTCCCACTGTTCTTCACTAAGGTAGTCAAGATTTTCTGGGAATCGTTCCAAGTGGCTGTGGAAATAATGAATCTTAATGCTCATATTATACCCATGTTGGTTAAAGTGAGAGAGAAGAGCAAGCACCATGTATTAAATTCAATTTCGGTCATCGATTCTGTAAAATGTGAATCTTTTATGAGCTCTCTGATCTGAGGTCCATGACATATTCCGGCTTTCAATTTCTCCTTGCTGAGTGCAGGAAATTTACTGGGCAAATTCAAAACATGCACCATTCTGGTCTAATGCCTATACAAATTGTTTCATTCGTCCTAGTTTAATATGCAAGGGAGGATTTTTTTCCCGTTCAACCAACGCTTCATTAATTACGTAAGCTTCGCCTTGTACTAAAGCATCTCTACAAGACCACTCTCTTCTCACAGGTTTTGCATACAACATGCTGAGCCCAGTGTTTATCTTGATCTCCTAAGTGAACATCAAAATAGGCCAAATAAGCTTTTTTCACAAAGTCACTCTTCTACTTTCTTTTAAAATGTACTCGCCACATATGTAGCTGGTTTACGCAACTACGCCTACTTGTAGAAGCCATGTTTAAATATGATTTTCAAAAAACACACTGTTGCAATGAAATTCAAGTTTCAACTAAATTTTGCAAATGTATCTAATGTAAAATCAGTTGTTTTTTGTTGGGCTATGTTATCGAAAAAGCGTTTCATAAAGAATCAATGCGATAGTCTATCCCTATTGACTATAACTAAAACAAAAATAATTTCAACAAATAAAGTCTATAATACAGAATGTTACGCAATTATCTATTCATTTAATTCAGTATTATAAATACGAAATCATTAGATACCTAAGCCATAGCCTAGTTTTTAATTTGTTGTAAATTAATTAAATGAATAGATAATTGCGTAGCACTCTGTATTATAGAGTTTAGAAGTTGAAATATTTTTGTTTTTAATTTAACAGAAACCGAAAATGATATAATGTAGCAATGTTTATTTACAAAACGGTTTCTCGACAATATAACATGTTTACCTCGAGTGACATGGCGATTCTTTTGGGCCAGTGTATATCCCATATACAGGGTGTCCGCTAATTAATGGTACATGAAAAAATTACAGACTCTTTACGTAAAAATATTAGGATATAATTATACTTACCTTTATCCGAAAGTTGATATTCTGAGATACAGGGTGTTAAGTTAAAACTTTATTTGTGTTTTTTTTTCTCTAATAACTTTCCAGGAAACCAACGTTTTTTTTTACAAAATTTGGCACTTATGATTTTTTAGGACGAGAAATTGATTTTTTTATGAAATTTAAATGTACAATATAGGGGAAGCTGTCTGCGCCATTTTTCGCACATTCTCACGGTCACAACTTTTTTGTGCCTCAGTGTATAAAAGGTTTTAATAAAAATAATACTTTTCTCATATTTATTATGTTTCGGTCGCCCAGAGTTACCGTTTCGGAGATATTTGCATTTAAATTGTTTAGTGCATTACTTCTTACCAATTCACTTTTACATGATAATTAATGTTCTAGTAATGGTAATTGGGAATAATAAATACAACAATTGGATTGTTCTTTAACTTACTTTAATTAAAATAACTTTGACCCTAGAAAATATCGTGTCGAAAGAGACCACCAGCAATGAAAACACAAACTTACGATAAACTTAAAAATGAAACATTTTCTGTTCCATAGCAAGTGCATCTCTAAATTTTATTTGTTTTCTCATAGGTTACTTTAAGAAAAAAATTTTGTTTGTAAATTAATAAATAATTGGACAAGCTCCACTTAACAATTTAAATGCAAATATCTGCGAAACGGTAACTCTGGGCGACCTGAACTTAGTATGCCCTTTTTACGTAATAAATATGAGAAAAGTATTATTTTTATTAAAAACTTAAATACACTGAGGTACAAAAAAGTTATGACCTAATAAATGTACAAATAATGCCGCAGACAGCGCCCCCTACAGTGTAAATTAAAATTTCATAAAAAATCAAATTCTAGTCCTAAAGAAACCATAATTGCCAAATTTTCTAAAAAAACGTTGATTTCCTGCAAAGTTATTAGAGAAAAACAAAAATTAAGTTTTAACTTTAACACCCTGTATCTCAGTTAATATCAACTTTCGGATATAGGTAAGTATAATTAAATCCTAATATTTTTACGTAAGGAGTCTGTAGCTTTTCCATGTACCATTAATTAGCGGATACCCAGTATATATCTAATTGGTTTAGTTTTAAAAATAAATCAAATTCAATTTTTATGTAAGATATGTGAAATTGAAACTTCAGGAAATATTTACAGGCATCTAGAGTTTATGCGCTACCACGTTCATTTAGACCTATCAGGAGTTAAAGGGCTCTACCATAAACTCTAGAATCTATTTTCTATCAGAACAAAAGTTATTAATATTCGTTCATTATTACATAGCTTATTAATTAGGAATTTTTGAATATTCGACAATTATTTAGCGTGGTGTATTTTAATATATCTATAGCCTACAGATTTTACATCAAACCTAAATATTTAGACGAGATATTTTAGGCATCTAAAACAAATCGTGGCTTCATTGTTTCCGAAGCTTTTCCATTTTCCCCCATTTTTGGATGACAATAGACGGGGTCTTACAGGGGGCGCGAACTTATCAGAATTGCCGAAAAAACTAATCGAATATTCGCTTTGTGGTTTTATCGTATATTTCCGGTCCAAAGCGTCGACAGCCGCACACACTTGTTTACGATCCTGCATATCGCGACTTCGTATCGCCATTAATAAAGTCTGCCTTGGCGCTAGGGGTTATGTCACGCGTAGGTGTTTGGCAGCTTTATTGTCTATATGCGTATGTAAAAGTTCCCCGTCGATAATTATTAAATCATTATAATCTTTTTTTTTAATACTCCAACCAACATCCAAACAAACACCACTAGTTTGTGAGTTATATATTTCGATTCACTCTATTTAGACAATGGGACAATTTCTTATTAGAGCCCTCGTACTCTGGGACAGTGGCGGCTCGTGACCTATGATAGAGGTGGTTCACAAGTATGGTGAAATTATTTTTAAAATTTTATTTTTGTGTAACGACCAAACAATTACTTTCTAGTAGTTTAAAATGTAGAAAGAAAAAAAGTAATAAGAAAATGCGTTAATTTTTATTTATTTTTTAATTTTACATAAGGAAATACAACTTTTGGAAAATAAGAAAGGTTTTCTTTGTGTGTATAGCTGTCGGATCTTAACGTTGTCGATACAACCCTCGTAACAATATTTATACAGTCCACTACTAATACTACTAAAGCCATCTATGAGCTATCAAGGAAACCGAATGATGTCCAGTACTACTACCGCCACCTACGAGTTATCAAGAAAACCGAACGATATATAATACCACTACGCCTTCTACGACTACGTCATTAGGCGCAACGAGAACAATAGTTAACTGTTTTATGAGGAAAACGAATCGAGCCACGAGACTGACAGGTTAGCATTCTTCATATTTTCAGTGTTTTTTAGTTTAAAACCTCAAATAAAATGGTTTAAAATCATATCGAGTATCATTTATCGAAATACACAACATTTATCAACACTACAAAATAGTGCTTAAACGTAAAGTCCATTCTTCGGTTCTTAATTGTAGAAAATTGATCAATAACAGCCTCATTAAGTTTGGAATACCCTCTATAATTTTTTTTTTCCTTTTTTCCACATGTAAACGGCTAGGCTGTCAGTGGAGCAGTCGGTGACGTCATCGCTTGGTGAATTGGAATTTCAAACGATTCACTCGAGCGATTCACTCGATTATTAAAATCGCTCGAGTATCAAGTATTCGATTATTAAAATCATCGGTTTTTCCAAACACTAGTTGGAATAATCGTTTAAATACATTGGTAAAACCTTATTCCAACTTGTATTTTAAGAAACTTTAAAAAAAAATTCCAAAAAAATATTTTAAACGCAGTTTATATGTATAAACTTACCAGTCCTAAGTCACGATTAAAGTGTGAATATGCCAGAAGAATGTGAAGAATAAAAAGTAGCAATGAGAAAGTGAAATTTATTTTTAGACATCTCTTCGAACAAAGCCATTAAAAAATAAAAACCAAAACGCAAAATTTCAGATTTTTCCAAAAACTCCTGTAATTATTTTGAGGCATATTATTAGCCCAATAATTACGCAACTTTGCTCTAATTTCTCTCATACCATTTCCGAAATTCCATGGTGAAGGCTGAATTTGTAATACCCTGTATAATATGGAAACGGCTTAATAACTTAACAATTTATTGGCCGATTTAAATCATATTTGGTATAGTCGTCTAAGAGGATCTTACGCCACTGTTGTTGCCAACTGTTTAGTTTTTCTGGAAATCAAACGAGTTTTAAGTTCTTATCTGTAATTTCCTGTATATTTCATTTGTAGTTTCTACGTTACATTTGTTACACTTTCGATATAACATACTTTGTTCCTAATATCAGTAGTTTTCGAGATAATGAAAGCTATCATTTTTACATGGAATTTTACTTATTATTAAATAAAACATTTCAAAAGTTACGACTTCAATTTGTTATTTTTTTTTATCAGTTACGAGGTGGGATTGGCGCGGCATACAAGAAATGGCCATCTCCGAAAATACTTTAGATATTATGTTTAATTTTGGTATGTGTTAAGAGGATATAGAACCTCAAATTTTAGTTAGAAAAGTTATTCAATTGTTCCACCAGTGGCGTCGCTGCAAACATGTCCTTTGATATTATTTACAAAAAAGATGGTACGCCACTGATATTTTTCCAAGTGGATATTTTTCTGATTGGCCTGTTCAATTCTCCATGAAAACGGTCTCTTGAGTTTTTCTCGTCAGACGCACCGTTCTTGACTAAAACCACTAAATTCATATTGAAACTCATTATTTTTAACATTGATAAAATAATTAATGATAATTTTTTTTCATTTCATTTGCGAAAATAAAAATTAAAAGGCATGTTTCCGCCCGTCTTCGCCTCAAATTGCCCACTCCAACAATTTTTATAAAAAAATTATCATTAATTATTATTTTATCAAGGTTAACAATAATGAGTTTCAATATGAATTTAGTGGTTTTAATCTGACGAGAAAAACTCAAGAGAAAGTTTTTATGGAGAATTGAACAGGCCAATCAGAAAAAATATCCACATGGAAAAATATCTGTGGCGTACCATCTTTTTTGTAAAAAATATCAAAGGACATGTTTGCAGCGACGCCACTGGTGGAACAATTGAATAACTTTTCTAACTAAAATTTGAGGTTCTATATCCTATTAACACATACCAAAATTAAACATAATATGTAAAGTATTTTCGGGGATGGCCAATTCTTGTATGCCGCGCCAATCCCACCTCGTAACTGATAAAAAAATAACAAATTGAATCCGGCCTGATCCCCGTAACTCGATTAATAAACTACTTATTAGCATTTATGTAAAAAATTTCCAATTCCCCTTACTACCCTCCTAATTGCCCCACCAACCCCAGCCTCCGGCCCATCAAAGTACTCGGTATCACCCGTTAGTTCGCAAAAAAATTATGCTCCAACTCCGCCCCTTCTCGAGATATGATTAATTAAATTTTATTGTTGTTGCAGTTGACAATCGCGTTAATTCGCGAACTCATTGAGATATCGGGATCGGGTTTGTTCGAGCTTACGCGCTCTGTCAGGCTCTTCAATTATTTTGTAGCATCAAAACTGGCTGAGTTATTTTCAATTTCCCGTTTTAGGTTAAATTTACGTGACGTGCCCCCCTCCCGCCCATGCGGCGCCCTACACAAATTATTTCAAAATGTCGAGGGGATCCTACTGTATCGATTGGGAAAAAAATACTCGATTTCGTCAAGGGATTTTCGAATACCGGAACGACTCCACTAAACGTAGAAACTATAAATGAGAAAAATATAGATTGTGTTGGAAAAAACTTAAAGTTCGTTTGATTTCCAGACAAACTAAACAGCTGACAACAACGCTAATATCGTCATTCGGTGCGTAAGACCCCCCTCAGATAACTCTACAAAATTTGATTTAAATCGGCCAATAAATTGTTAAGTTATTAAGCCGTTTCCCGGCTGTTCTCAGTGTATAAACTTTCAAATGCATCATGTGGTTATTTTTCTGTGTATCTTTTACCTGTTGGTATACCTGTTATATTAATAAATAAATAAATTTCCCTGAATTACCTAGATCAAAGAGGTATGCAAGCTTAGATGTACTCTAATTATAGCACCTATATCATACAAACAAATACAACGTTTATTTGATTTAAGGCCGGTGTGTTCAATGTTTACGTATTTCAGTCTCAAGATTCAGACGGTCAGCTTAGCTGGATGTTACGATTGCAATTTGGTATCGCCATTAATAAAGACTGCTGTAATCCCCGGTGTTACATGACCTGCAGGTGTATGGAAGCTTTATGGCTTGCATTCATAGCTGCATTGCTTAAGTAAAAATTCCCGGCGACAGTTATTGCAGCTTTGGCTTACATACAGATGATATAATATAATGTTAGAACTTTTTGATTCGAATGGCAAGATGCAAATCATGTTTTATGGTTACATACGTGTATATAGGGTGGCCAACTAAGCGAGGTACGCGGCTGTACAGCTTTCGGAAAAAAATATTTATGGGAAAAGTTGCCAAGAGAAATGGCTGGAAATTATTTTCATGTTTGCCAGACGGCCGCTATTTATAATATTTTACAATATACAGGGTGTCCCAGAATATGTGGGTAATCTCCAGGGATCAGATAGAACACTTAAAAATAACAAGAGACGTTCCTATAAATTTTTATTCCTACGGCCTCCTCTACGGAGATACGGGCCCATAGCGGAAGTCCCTGGAAATCGTTGTTTTTTAAATAATTTTTTAAGTACTGGGTGTAATTTAATAATTTTTTAGTATAATGGTTACTAGATCAGTGTCCTTAAAATTCGCCCTTTTAAACATATTTGGCTTATTTAGTTTGCCAGGGATGGTCTTTAGTCTATGCCAATCCAATTGACAATAGAAATAACTTATTACAAATGATTAATTTTCTTTGTCGCGAAATAAGTGCTAATGTTGAGGCATTGTGGAGGGTTCAACAGTCTTCACTTCTTAGAGCATAATGCATAAGATTAGAAGGAGCTCATGTTGAATCAACATACAAAATTATTTAATAAAAATCATACTGAACAAAAAATTTTTTTTCGAATCAGTTTATTTTATCAACATTGATCAAGAGTACTTTTTTCAGATTAAGGTTTAGAGTATCCAGAATATTATTGTCGTTCCTTCATCATACAGGGTGTAAAAAAAGCATTTTTGAGTTACGTCTAGTCCGTACCTGGCAAGCTAAATAAGCTAAATGTGGCGAATTTTAAGGATACTTATCTAGTAACCATTATACTAAAAAAATTATCAAATTACACCTAGTACTTAAAAAGTTATTTAAAACGGCCGTTACTGGTCCGTATCTCTGTAGGGGAGGCCGTAGGAAGAAAAATATATATGAACTTCTCCTGTTATTTTTAACTGTTCTATCTGGACCCGGCAGATTGCCCACATATTCTAGGACTTGATAGCGATTTTAATCGGTGACGTCATAATACGCATCGATTTGTAGTTCTGCTGAATGCATTTGGTTTTTTTTTCTGTATGAAATGGATAATTTTATTTTCAATGGTCCTCTTCACTGGCGGATACCGTGTAGAATATATTTTTATTATTATAATTCACTTCAGCAACCAATACTGATAATATTTTAACAGCTTCAATGACTATATCCACATTATTCAACCTTGCACGAAAAATATGATTGTCAATATTTCCTTCAGTACTTATACAACTTACCACCGTCCGTGCGTGTTGAAAATGAATTCTCGATGGGGGGCATATATTGCGGTAATTTTAAGTTCAGGCATAAAACGTAAGAGCTGGATGAATCACTGGTAAAAACGTCAACACTATTCTCATGTCGTTTTGTTGCGAGAAATAAGTTTAACGAATGAATAATTTTCTTTCTGCTTCCATTGTTAACACCGGCTAACGTTACACTAAAGAATGATTCAATATTGATGGAGCACACCCTACATGATGAGTATTACTGGCAGTATCTCTTCTACTCACCAAATATTGGTGCCCGACATTCGGAAACTCGAATTCAAGGTCAGTCAATCCATCAAACCACCAACATCTCCATCTTATACGACCAATCTTTGTCAATATAATAAGATATTAAGTTGATACAACTAGAGCTCTTTTTTTAACGATAAAATTGTTCATGCTCACGATAAGTTTTGTTTTGTAATTGTCGAGAACGAGCTCGAGTGATTTAATCTATGAATAAATATGCCCAAACGATCATTGAGTAAAATTTTCAAAAAACAAAACTTTGAGTGTTACAATGAAAAATTTAATCAATAATTAAAACGGAGCTCAAGTTATGTATTTATATTAGGATTATGTCCAAAACCTAAGTTAAATATAATAATTCGATAAATATGTTTAATATATATAATATCGATAGTCGTCGAAATAGATACTAGCTTATGCTCTCTACTCTAGACTTAAAACCTTTTGTAGTTTCGTAAGTTTCATGGTTATTTGACTAAAATTCAAAAGGAAACAAGTCAACATTATAAATAGAAAATACATTCAAATAAACCATACTTAAGTACCCAATATTTTTTTACTTAAATCCTACCTATGAAGTAATTTTTCGATTGTCTTGGGTAAATAATAATGATAATCTATATCTGCATATATTAAAAGAAAAAGTCACTCAAAGTTTAAATTTATTAAAACTCATTCGCTAGCACTCGGCCTACTTAGAAACACTTTTTAAAAATGAGACAGATTTGCAAGGAAGGTGAAAATCTTATCAAAATAGTTACGTGTAACTGGTGTAAATAAAATAATTTGATTAGTCGAAACAGTGAATTAGACAGGTGATGGAAATAATCGGTACCTATAATTACATATGAATAGTGTAGATGAAATAATGTGATTGTTCGAAACAGTGTCTTTGACAGTCGATGGAAATAATCAATATTATTGACTTCTGTTCTTTTAGTCAGTCAACACTTTCTTCTATTCACACACATGACGACAATATTAAAATGATCTCCAGACTTTCCCTGCTATATCCAATTATTATTAAGTATATTAATTACATTTTTCACGTTACTGTCTGCATAAATGTCATTATATTTAATTATTATTACCCGAATTTAATTAAGATTGTCGGATGCAAAAAGTGTGAAAACGATAAGCCGAGACATCGCACACTTGGAGCCGTTAAAAGAAACTGTCACCGATTCCGTTATTTCTTATGTATCGGGGTGGAACTCTATACCTTCTTAATATTTGTTATTTATTGATTTGCTGTTAATAGATTGATTTTTAATTTTTTACCAAGAAATTATTGATTTACGACATGCATACGGTTTCCAACGTATGGTGTCCGAAAAGCGTTTAGTTTTCATTTATAATCTCCCATGAATGATTTTTTTCGAGTTGCGAATGTTCTTAAAAAATTCATCATAGTAGGCTGTTGTTGTTATTGCATACGAATTGTAAACTAAGATGGCCCTTATTGCTATTTTGACGTTTTGCCTGATATTTTTAAAATCATAGCTCTTTATAAAAAGCAGTAAAAACAATTTATTTGCTAGATTTTTTTATTTGTCTGTGCCCTGGTAAAATGTGGCTAAAATAGTTAAATAAAATAGATAATATTTTACCCATATCACCTAATTTTATAGTAACAGAGAAAATGGAAAAATTTTTAGGCCATCTTCTATCGGACGCTCATGCTTTTATATCGGTGTTACTCATTATTTGTGGTGAAAAAGGAATATCTACAACATTTGAAAATTATAACCGATGTTGTCGATAAATAACACATATCCATATATTTAGTAAAAAATAAATATTTATTTATTGAAAATATTTTACGTCACTGCTTTTATTCCAGCTATCAAGCCAGGGAGATCTCTACTTATTAATCTCACGGGTAGGTGCATATGAGTAGGGTGATTTCCGAAGAAATTAAATTGTTGTCATAGCAATATGTTAAAATGCAATCAACAGGCATAAAATTTTCGCACGTAAATTTTTTGTGGGTTGCATTCTATTTTCGTGTTCAAATTTATCCAAAAAATTTACGTTAACAATACGTACCGTTTACTTGTCGCTATCAGAAGTCGCTGTCTACATCTATTTTGTCTTATTTATAGCGCTATTTATGAACATCCACAAACCTCAAACCCCAAAAATTATTTAAAAATAAAAAAATATATGTTTAAATCTTCCGACATCAGACCAAAGTTAAAATAAATAAGAATACGACGTATCGATGGAAATCGCACGCAGGGGACACATGATTTATTTATTAAAAGTATTGCATAATCAGCTGAGAAATACAGTCATGGTCTAATCAAAATACAAAACTTAATTTAAGAATGTCTGTCAGAAATGAAAATAGTTCTGTTGATTAACTTCAGTAAATTAAAAGCTTGTTTATAGACCTAGCACTATACAGGGTGTCAATTTGAAAAATATTAATTAAAACTTAATATTTCGTTACCAGTAAATCTGAACGACACGTCAATTTTATTTTGAAGGGAACACTTTTATAGAATATTTGCAGCTTTCGTGGTTTAACTACCTGGGAGAGTTAGTTCTTACCCTTAAAACCTCAAATGAGAAGGTGTCAAGTGGAACATCATTCTAAAGGTCGTTCCAACAATAAGATCTAATTACTTCCATTTTTGAAACGCGAAACTAAAATAAAAAAATATAATACATTTTGTACCACAGAGCCAAACTATGTTATGTTCATTTGTGCTAAAAATTAATTATACTATATAGGGTGTTGAAGGAAGGTCGGTACCCCGGAATAATTCCGGTGCATCGCAGTGCAGCGGAAAATGTCTAGGGAAAAAGTTGTTTGGTTTTGAAGGAGGAATAGTTTGCAATTTAAACCATCCCCCACCCCCTTAACGCCCGGGCGCGGGTGGGGGTAAGTTAAGATTTTCAAATGGAACCGCGTATTTTTTATTGGCGCATCGTATTCTCCGACCAAAAAATTTTTTTTATGCGGGCCGTGCGAAAATCAAGTTTTATCTCGGAAATACTCTTTTTCTCTGTTTTGTACTAAAAAATGCCCGTGGAATACAACAACTTTTTCCACGGGTATTTTTTAGTACAAGACAGAGAAAAAGAGTATTTCCGGGATAAAACTTGATTTTCGCACGGTTCTGATTTTGTCTTTATCATGGTGATTATTGGTGAAGGATGGGCCCGAATAAAAAATTTTTTCGGACAAAAGATGTTTATTTTTGGTCGGAGAACACGATACGCCAATAAAAAATATGGGGTTCCATTTGAAAATCTTAACTTACCCCCACCCGCGCCCGGGGGTTGAGGGGGTGGTTTAAATTGCCAAGTATTCCTCCTTCAAAACCAAACAACTTTTTCCTCAGACATTTTCCGCTACAATACGATGCACCGGAGTTATTCCGGGGTACCGATCTTTTTCAACACCGTGTATATCAAGTCCACGGGAAATACTCCAATTGTAATATTCAGTCTGATAACTCTGCAATATAATCTGTCTCGGCAAAACTGCTTGAAAACTACGTTCAATCTTGATTTTATCAAAACAGGGAAGAGGAAGAAGAACATAGTTTTGCTCTGTGGTAAAGAATTTGAGTACTCAATGAAGTACCACTTGACCCCGTTCCTATTTAAGATTTTAAGGGTAACATCTACCATCTACCCAGGACGTTAAAGCATGAAGGCTGAAAATATTCTTTAAAGGCGACCCACGTTACAATAAAACTGTCATGTCTCCGATTTTTATTTAGTAAATGCTATTTTGTGGTCTTTCGTACTGATGATAAGAACTACTAAGAACACAAATTAACCCCTATTGTTAAGAATAATATACATAGTATCATATTTATGAAGAATCCTATTTGACAGTTTCTGTTCTACCCTAATGTCAACACCTCAAAGAAAATGAACTATTTCCCTGATATAAACTACTTATTTGTAGTTATATCTATTTGCTAAGATCTTTGGACAGCAACGTTATAGTGGCGTCTGTGAGTCGGACGAACATCGAAATATTTTCAGCCAGAACAAGAGTACCCAACCCGTTTTTGAGGATGCTGCACACGATGGCGGCGTCAAAAATTCTATTTTGGGTTGCGCAACCCCTCAAAACCACTCCCCAGAGGGGTTAAATGCGCTTCAAGAGGTTTCCCTGCAGTGAAACACACTTTCCCCCCGTTTTCGAGGAAGCTGAGCACGGTGGTGGTGTTGGATATCCCGTCCGACCCCTTCCAACCCCTCCACCGGCCAATACTCGCCCCTGAGAGGGGTGAATTTGTATTTTTCAAGTATCAGCGGCAAATATATATCCCCCCCCACCCGTTTTCGAGGATGCTGAGCACGTTGGTGGTGTTGGATATCGCGTCCGACCCCCTGAAAAATCTAGATATAATAATAAATAAACGGGTGTCGGTAATTTCGCCACTGAGGTCAATAAAAACCCAAAGCAATTGGTGATTTTGGCCCTGACTCGAAAACGGCCCAAATCGGTACAGGTAATATCGCCACCGCACGCCCTAAAGTACCGGGTCGGTACTTAATTACTTCTATCAACAAACCTGAGGCAATATTGGGAAGAAAGTTCCACCGGTTTTAAACACATTACAATTAGTTTGCGAATAAACTTTGGAGTATCATCAAGTGAAAAGTGAAAAGACTAACATAAAAATATTTGTCAACAATCCAGGAAAGAAAATGCTTGTAGTTAATAGCTACAAGTAATTGTAGGAAATAAACTTAACTGTTATAGTAAGGTCGAAATTACTAGAATGCACTTATTTAAATGTATTTCTTTCCATTGGGAACCTCAACCATAGAATTTGTTGATAATTATGTTATTCATATTTTTTAACTTTTAAATTTATTGCTAGGCATTTCATTCCGGTGTAAACCACAAAAGCAGAATTTGGGGCAAATGTAAATATTTCTAACTTGGGCATTCATATTAAATAGAGTTCAAAGATTTATTTGTTTCATTTAACACATTTAGGCAGGCTTCGGGTTGGGGGCGGTTTGCAGGTCAGAAACTGAGTTGGGGGTGAAATTATAGTTTTTGTAGAATTATATCGTTGATCTCTTGACTACAATAAAACCTCATTATCTATTCGACCAGAAAATAAATAAGGAAATCCCAAATTTTAAAACCTTTTCAAGCAGAGCCGGACTAGGTATACAAATTCAATTTACCTATGCCTGATGCATATATAAATACAAAGTGATTTTTAGTAATTTTAATCTTTAGTGGTTTTCCGGCGAGTAATTTTTAGTTAGGCTTATTAGTGGTAGAATGTGGCGTCTTTGGAATTGTGCTGATAGGGGGACATCTTCAAGTGTCGGGAATGGAGACTTAAATATTTAACAGCTGTTAAACAATTTAGAGAAGAAAATCATTCAATTATTTACCTTGACGAAACATGGTTCGATACCCATGACACTGCAAGAAAAGGTTGGGAGATTCTTCCAAAAAATGTCAAACCACGGCACCATCAAATAAAGGCAAAAGAATCACATATTACATGCTGGTTCAGAGAACGGGTTTGTTCCAAATTGTCTGTTGCTTTCAGCTAAAAACATAGCAGATTCTTCTTTAGATTACCATCAAGATACCGACGCACAACTTTTTGAAGATTGGTTTAAACATAAACTCCTTAAAAATACGAAAAACGAGAACTGCTGGAAGAACTAAAAGCTTTTAAAATAAATAAGGAATACGAGTGTGACAAACTTGCAGCCGAAAATGGACATACAGTGTTACGTCTTCCTCCGTACTATTGTATATTCAATCCTATTGAGCTAATATGGCACCAATTAAAATCCAATATTAGAAGGACTAATATTTCTCCTACATTAATTAAATGCATCTGTAGTAGAATTAATTAAAAACGAAGTAAAAAAATTTCTGCAGACAGCTGGAAAAACTGTGTACAGCATGTACTTAAGGTGGAAAATTCTTACAATTGTATGATTACAAATGTTCAATTATAAGTATAGGATTAGATGAAGATAGTGATAGTGATACAGAGTTAAATTTTGAATAAATTATCAATAGTTTCTTAGAATTTAATTAATTTTTATTGTACTTGTTATCCTAATAGTTATACTTTTAAATTATATTATTTTCAATTATCATTAATTGTTATCATTATTTTACATTTATTATAGGTACCTAAAACTAAAAATACCTATATATTTATTTTAAATTATAAAAATAAATCATGTGGTGTGGTATACATTTTCAAGCCGGCCCTGTCCCATTTATTGAGCTTTGAAGAGGTTCAGGCGTATACAATAGGATTTAATCAGGTAGTTTATTTATGGCAGTAAGAATCAACGGTATAATTCTGCAATAACTATACCTCTTTTTTATTTTGCTTTAAAAGACCATGCCTTCTGCCTGCTAACGAGATTACATGTACCCAATAAACACGCAAGAACAAACGAATAAAGATTATTTATAATAAATAAAGTTGAAGAAAGGAAATGGAATACAAATACACAATCACAAAACCCGTCGGATCTTCTACCATAAAAATTGATATAAGTGCAGTAGCATGCAGTGAGGAAAAAATATTATGAAGAATGCAGATGCGAGCTGCTTGAATGGAAAATGTTGTAGAAGATTGAGACAAATTGTTAAGTAAATTCACCTTGTTAATGATACCCTAAGAAGATATATCAGTGGGGCAACAATAATATTTTTAATTCGGTGTGAATTGTTATTTAATATAAATTATAAATAATTGACAATAAATCATTATAAATTATATACACTACTTTATGTGTAAACTCATTCAATGAGCCATAAACTGAAAGTATCCTGTATTAGAATGTACCTGCAATTAAAATTTTAATTTTAATACACTGAACAGGATTGTGCTCTTCATTGGCTAATTGTTTCTCTATTCAAATGAGAACGAGGCGACAATATTAATCTTAAACCAAAATAAAAGAAATTAAGGATTTATCAGTGTAAGTGGTGAACAAGTTTCTTTAATGGCAATGGACTAATTAAAATTATTGCCTCAAGTGTTATGCAGTAGCACTCAATTAATTAGTCTTTCACGGTGTTAAATTAATTCAATTTTTAAAAATAGTATAGAAGCTTCTGTAGAAGAACATGGAACCTTATATAGCCATATATAGGATGATCGATGGTGGATGGCTTATTAGAAGTTTAACAAGAACTAGTCAACGGATGACTTTGAAAATTCGACGACATATGTGGATATGCTCTCTCTTTTAATCATATTTTCAGCTGTGCAGTGCTGCCGCTTATACTAAAAAGTATTAGGAACTTTGATAATTTAAATGCAATACCTTGTGTATTAATATTTCTTAGAATTCGTATTAATTTCTTAATAACTTTCCTTAACATATTCATATACCTATCTGTTTGAGATAAAATTCATTAAAAGAAATTTTTATTGTAAAAACAAAGGTAATTTGACCTTTGCTTGACTTTATAACTGTGATATACACTAATTTATTTATACATAAATTATTATTTCCGCACTTATCCGTTGCCAAGGGCCCAGTTTCTCTGAACCGGTACCAGTAGTAAGAACTAGGTAGTAAGTAAGTTCACATGGAAATATGCGCAGTAATATAGTTGTAATTGGTTCTCAAAGTGTTAATAAAGTATTAACAGATCAATCATACTTTTAATAACCGTTAAACATTACAATAACTAATGCAGTTAAAGATTTAAAAATTTGAAAAATTACTTAAGAAAAATTTCCACCTCTTTCTTTAATAATTAAGTCATTTATATGCCCAGTGATTACCGAGATATGACCAGAGCCCGACCTTAATGAAACAACCTGTATAATAATAATATGTATATGTTGAAATAAAATTGTCAACATATTCACGCTTTACTTTTTCCTCACTCCTCACTCTTATAGAAAAAATATTCCTAACGTTCCGTAGGTACTTATATTGGAAAATATAATTTTTTACATTTTTGTAATTATATTGTATTATCAGTACAATACAATACAATTATACATTTATTTTCTATGTCTGACAATTACCCATTATTTAAATTTTGTGTTCCTGTTTGTTGATCTGTGTTATCAATTTGTAAATATTGTACAATAAACAAATTTGATTAGCTATCCAACTTTAAATGGCGACAGTGACAGTAATCACAGAGAAAAACTAGGTCTGCAGTGAAAACACGTACAATCGCTTTTATGTCAATCGATAAAGAGAAGTGGATTGACATTTTACGACGTAATAGGCCTGATTAATACTATAGCAAAATATCTACTCACCGTGCTTGAATTAACAATATAATAAAATAAAGAAAAATTGACTATACATATCTTTAAAATAATTCTGTCCTCCAAAAAAAATTACAGATTGTTGAAGTTATGTTTGTTCATCGACAAGCTGAAGTCGTAGCGGTTTCTACTTGCCAGTCGATGTGTTTCGATTCGATTAGATCGATATAGTTCGGAAAGACAATTGTCTGTGGTTGCAATTTTATAGATTTATCTTGAGTAAATGCGAAACGGGAAGAGACGTAAGGGAAAATTTTCGATCGCCTCAACAAGGGAGCTGTCATATTTCTATAGCGATTCTTTTGAGCTTCCACTGCTGCTCTTAATATTAAGTATTCCAACGATGTTGATACAGTAGATAGTAGTGATGCCGCTTTGGAACAGGATCGGTTCTTTTCGAGACAGGTTTTTATATGGAACAGATTGAAACAGGGACGGGTCGAAAGGTTTTCCTGTTCCGCTAGAACAGCTGATCCGCTGGAGCAGCCTACTTAGCCGTAACAACCCGTTTTGTCGAAGCAGTCTGCTTCGCCGCAACAACATATTTCGTCGAAATAGCCTGTTTCGAAACGGCAGCGATCATGATATGCTCGAACACTGTTAAGATGGCTACTGATACGACTTGGAGTTGCTATGGCGCAATAAATTCTTTTTAGAGCTAGGGGTATTATGACGAATACCCCTAGAGCAACCGCTGTTGGTAAAATTATTGAAATATTAACATAAAATAAGAGAAACTGATAATGGACGGCAGTTGTTCCAAGCTAAGGGGATGGCCAGCGTTGCGCAGCAGCCGACTAACTACCTGCGGCAGAAGGTCCCTTTGCGCCACCAGCTTAAGCCAGATTTAAGCTGGAAATCTCCCGGATGTTATGGGGATCCTCTTAACTTGGACCCACTGGTCGACACCACTGTATATTAAAAAAAAAAGTGCAGCGAACTAAATGAAACACAAAAGATTTAATTGACTTCGCATTTATTATAAGAATAAAAGATAGGAATGATTCTGTAAATTACAAAGACCTAGTGCTAATGGTTAGTAAATGAAAATGAACTTAGTACGATACCGTACGATGTTTGATGGTGATGGTGTTGTAAAGCTACTCCGAGTATGAGCTGTCCTGTTGAAAGGACTACTCTAGAACGGTTGACTGGTTACTCGGTAGAAAGAACACCGGATATCCTGACCCGGTCGGAAGACCCTAGGAATAAACATTCTCTAGTATAATGATATAAATAAAATGAAAATCAAAGCAAAAGCAAAGTGATTAAATCAAAACAATCTAAATTAAATCAAAGCCAAAAGCATTAAAAAAAAAACTGTTACACAATCCTGAAGGGAAGCAAAGAGTCTAAAATATTATTAATCAAATTATAAAGCAAAAAGAATTTAGAATAAAAAGTTCCATCCGTCACTAACCATCATTAATGACAACGCAATAAAATTTTATAAATACAAGCAAAATAATTAATCTTAATACATTATCAAATCAATTAAAACGAGGATTGCTATCAATCCAAGTATCAACAATCAAAAATGGAAATTATCAAACAAACTACTGAGCAATATTAAAGTAAGTCAATTAAAAAAAAAATCAGATACAAAATATAATCACAGAAATTAATTAAGATAACCAAAGCAAATAATTAACAACCAATATGCACACTTCTGAAACAACATTCTAGCAAAACCAAACAGATAAGTGAATTTAAAGCCAGGTGCTTGAATGGTTTCTTTTATTACCAGGTGGTAATGACTATTGAAATTATAAAATTGAGCCTGAATGCCCCATTCAAATGAGCAAAAACTACTGCAGTTCATTCTATTATAAAATATCATGATTAAAAATAAAAGTCCTTAGGGGACCTCGGAGGCTCGGAACCATTCTAATACCTCATTAATAAAGTAATAATTAAAAAGTAGTAGCAACCATATTAGTGCTGTTTCAAAACGGCATACCAAACACTATAACAACTGACGCAGAGATAAAACTATATACATATATACGATGGGTAATAAGGCCAATATTTATTTGAAATCTAACACAACAAAATTCAGCAAAGCAAAGAACTAGTCATAATGAATTAATAAATTACTATTACATCAAAGCTACATAATATTGTCACTGATAATTAAAATTCCACACTGTAGAACTAAAAACAGAAATCTTGGCCCTATGCCCCCTCGTAACATAAATCAAAATCAATACATTGGCTCTCATGATCATTGTTCACTATATAAATTTTTGCTTAATGAAGGAAACCTTAAATTTATACTTAAAAGTCCATATTGAGACATATCTATTAGAATTTATTATTTTCGATAATTAGTCTATCTAGAGACATAGCAAACAAAATGAAATTAATATGTAGGTATTGAGAAATAACGATACTTGCATTAATTTTAGCCAGAGAGAATTTTACAGTAATGCACGTGGCGTGCGAATTTAAGGCAGTAATTTTAATGAAATATAATAAAACCCGAAATTAAGGAAACTAAAACCGTCGCTGATATTAAAAGTGAGTTAATTAAAAAGTATTATGCGGGACCAATGAACCATTATTTAAAGCAAAATAATATACCTTATAAGTTGGTCAAGGGTTCTTTTAGGTTTCAAAATGGCCTCTGTATGGAAATGGCGCCTTCCTCGTCGAACTAAGCAAACACAAAGCAAATCCCAAAATATGGGGAAAATATGTGCCACTCCAAAATCAAAGGGAGAAAACTTGCACTATTTTACACTTCTTCGAAGAACTAAATCGCCTCTCCGGCAGGGAATATTTCCCAGGTGTTTTTCGAAGAACTAACGGCTTGTGGCCTCGTCGACACTTGACTTTGAAAGGGGACGACTTCTAGCGATTTTTCGCTTAAATACTGGGCAAAGCACCCAAAAAAAAATAGGGTAATCGACGGTTGGCAAGGTAACTTCGGTCTCTCTCTAATACCGATATCACCGATGACACAAAGCAGAAAATAACCCACAACACAGGGCACATACCAGACTAAAGAAATAGAAAGCAACCGCGTTCATGGACACCCGAAGTTGCGGATAAACTATAGTCGCAGTTTTGACAAATTATCGATACTCTATCCACCAAAGAGAACAACATCGAAGGAGAATGAAATTGTAACAGTACTATGCAACACATCAAGAACCCTCTCTCGTGTAGACTACAACAAAAATCACGATCTACTCTAGGCCGTGCAACTCACTTCACAGCGGTAAACGGAATCCAGCTAAAAGATATAACCTCTGGTCGTAGTCAGCTGTTGTCATCTGGGATGGAAATACACTCTGAAACTTTGAGACGGGAAATTCATAAAAACTAAAGCAAGATATACATTGAACAAACATCTTTGCGCGTATATTTTTTTTTCTGCGTACGCAATTCGTGCGAGTCAGTACCCAGCTTTTAATCTTTGCAGAAAATAAATGTACACATACATACATTTGTGACAGGTCGCGACGTACTCATCTGATCATTTTTACGCGCAAACCATTCGTGTGAGTAAATTTGCTCAAGTCGGTACCCAGCTTAACAACGGAGCAGAAGCAGATAACCAGTAAGTTAAGCAGTTTAATATTTTTCAGAAATATGTCAGAATGAAAACTAACATCATCTATCTATCTATCAAAAATACTTCTTATGATACAAAAATAAATCTATATTATATGTATTAAAAACTCTTCGACAATGTATAAAGATAAAGTTTATGTGTCTATAGTATCAGTATGCTTCTATGCAGTATCATAGAAGTATTAATATTTAAAAAATTATAGGTAAACACCTATTATCAGTATATCATTTAAATAAAAAACGATTAAATATAGGGAAAGTTGCACATTTACGTGCCTAATAATATGCCGTTTAGAAAGTTTTAAAACTCAGAGTAGTTCCGGAGATATCCGGAAAAAAAATACGAAATTCTGAAAAATCGTTCAAATTTTTTCCTGGGTTTTTTGAGATCGAATTCTAATGTAAATTGCACTTTTACATTATCACTTTTTCCGCTAACAGCGTTAATTGTTTTATAATCCGACGAGTCGTCTTCGAAGGACCATTATCAACTTTATTTTTTTAAATACGGTCCTATTTTCCTGATATTGGAATTTGAGAGCTTTTTTTCTTCCGAATGCAACGATGTATGACACATTGTAGTTTAATGACGTTTCGAGGGTTTTTTGAACAACATCAGGAGATTTTGGGATACGGTCCTGTTTTTCTCCTAATTTTATAAATAGTATCTCATAAGAAACCTCTGAATTATTACTTATGTTCGACTAGTTCAATAAATAACAAATAATTTAATAAGAAACCACAAATAAGTGAACAAAAAATAATTTACTAATAAAAAAGAATAAGTGAACAAAAAACACGATGGCCAGCACGTTCGTCTGATATGACACCGTTAGATTTTTTCCTCTGGGGGGTATGTCGAAAATTATGTTTATAAACCCAACTTCGAAACAGAAGACGAACGAGGTTGGTGCTTGAAGCCTTTCAAAGTATTACGCCAGAAATTTTGTCAAATGTTTTAAAATCGACAGTTAAAAGATGTTATTTGTGCTTAGAAAATTACGGAAATCATTTTTAACACCTTTATGTAGCTCCTTACTTTTTTCGTTGTTCGTTTTATTACTGTTTTGGAATGATTTTTGTTCACTTATTTGTGGTTTATTATTAAATTATTTGTTATTTATTGAACTAGTCCAACATAAATAAAAATTTAGAGCTTATTTATGAGATATTATTTATAAAATTAGGAGAAATACAGGACCGTATCCCAAAATCTCCTGATGTTGGTCAAAAAACCCTCGAAACGTCACTAAACTACAATGTGTCATACATCGTTGTATTCGGAAGATAAAAGCTCTCAAATTCCAATATCAAGAAAACAGGACAGTATTTAAAAAAATAAAGTTGATAATGGCCCTTCGAAGACGACTCATCGAATTACGAAACAATTAACGCTGTTAGACAGAGCGGAAAAAGTGACAATTTAAAAGTGCAATTTACTTTAGAATTCAATCTCAAAAGAACCCAGGAAAAAAATGAAACGATTTTTCAGAATTTCGTTTCCGGATATCTCCGGAACTACTTTCTGAATGGTATATTATTATGCACGTAAATGAGCAACTTTCCTTCCATTTAACCGACTCCGTATCTCTTACGGTTTCCGAGATCCCTGTACTGACCCTTCTTATCTTGGACACGGTGTATAGGAGGAAGATAAGAACTAGTAAAAATGATGCCAGACTTGTCTTAGCCATTAAAACCCTGTAATTAAAGATCTATGCTATTCAGTAAGCGCAGCATGAAGATAACAATGTACAAGCTGCCTTATTATGATAGTTTTGCTTTCATAGTAAAAAATTCGTTTTTTGATATGAATATTAGCCATAAATACAAACAAATATGGACTTGTAAGTAGAATATTCATAGTTACAGGTCAAATATTTTCCAGTGATATTCATTACTTACTTTATTTTATTATCCGGTCTGCACAAAAAAATGATCAGGAGCTATCTACAGTTTTATGATACCCTAATAGTATATTGTAGCCAGCACCGCTAGTGGAGGCGATTAAAATATATTGATCAAAATATAGGTGTAAGAAAGTATTTTTAATAATTCCAGCTCGACTTAATAAAATTTAATGTAAACATTAATTTAAAAAAAATTAATGTAATTAGTTAAATTTATCCGGAACGTATTCAAACATAAATATTCTGAAAATATTTAAATTCATTAGTATTAGGAAACTAGAAATGGAAGCTGATTTTTATGCACGTTCGAGGTGAAAAAAAACTTAACGTTATTCGATTATCTGTGAATGCGTGTTAAAAAATTAGTTAGTTTAAATTTAAGTCATGTTGTTTGATTGTTAAGTAACCTACTGAAATTGAATATTAAAATGATTTATTAAATTGTTAAAATTTTTAATTCTTTGTAACAGGACATCACGACAAATAGAAGGTGAATATTTAAATTCTTGCTATTTAAATCTTAAAGTTTATCAGCAATTTTAATGTAGTTTTTGCAGAATTATATCGTTGATCTTTTGACTGCAATAAAACCTCATTATCCATTCGACCATAAAATAAATAAGGAAATCCCAAATTTTAAAACATTTTCGAGCAGAGCCGGACCAGGTATACTAATTCAATTTATACCTGATGCATATATAAATACAAAGTGATTTTTAATAATTTTAATCTTTAATGATTTTCCGGCGAGTAATTTTTAGTTAGGCTTATTAGTGGCAGAATGTGGCGTCCTTGGAATTGTGCTGATAGGGGGGCATCTTCAAATGTCGAGACTTAAATATTTAACAGCTGTTAAACAATTTAGAGAAGAAAATCGTACAATTATTTACCTTGACGAAACATGGTTCTATACCCATGATACTCCAAGAAAAGGTTGGGATGATTCCTCCAAAAAATGTCAAACCAAGGCACAATCAAATAAAGGCAAAAGAATCACAATATTACATGCTGGTTCAGAGAATGGGTTTGTTCCAAATTGTCTGTTGCTTTCAGCTAAAAACATAGCAGATTCTTCTTTAGATTACCATCAAGATACCGACGCACAACTTTTTGAAGATTGGTTTAAACATAAACTCCTTAAAAATATACCTGAAAATAGCATCATTGTAATGGACAATGCTAGTTATCATAGTCGGCAAGCAAAAATCATTCCCAATTCTAATAATACAAAAGCAGAAATTCAAAATTTTATGATTGAAAATGATTTATATTTTGAAGAAACTTACAAAAAACGAGAACTGCTAGAAGTATTAAAAGCTTTTAAAATAAATAAGGAATACGAGTGTGACAAACTTGCAGCAGAAAATGGACATACAGTATTGCGTCCTCCTCCGTACTATTATATATTCAATCCTATTGAGCTAATATGGCACCAATTAAAATCCAATATTAGGAGAAATAATATTTCTCCTACATTAAATGCATCTGTAGTCGAATTAATTAAAAACGAAGTAAGAAAAATTTCTGCAGACAGCTGGAAAAACTGTGTACAGCATGTACTTAAGGTGGAAAATTGGATGATTACAAATGTTCAACCCTTAATTATAAGTTTACTAGTACTAGGAATAAGTGTATCTGGAAAAAAATAGCGTACTTTGTAATCGCCGTTGCTATAATAGCTTGCCGTGCTTGGATAAGTAACATATCGTTTGTTTATATTTTTTTAACAATTGTGGATTCTATCTTAATTCGTATTTTTGTTGATTCTGTACTGTAGCTAGCCGCTATGATGCCTTATTTGTAACAAAAGTTGTTTTTTTTTGTAGTAAAAGTTATTTCGTTGTTTATTACATTGCAAAGTAGATTCGGAGCGTTACATGAAAAGTCCAGTAAAGTCAGTCACTTAATGTAATCTTGATCGTTTTCATCAAGAGGGCGAAACAGGCAGACGTTTCATGTAACGTCTACAATTTATAGCCTTTTGGCGTAATAGTTATTTGTTTCAGTGTTTGGCAGCGTTTCATGAAAAGAGCAGACTTTTCAACGGCTGATTACACTAAAAGGCTGCGACATATATACACTTAGTTTGGGTTCACTCTCATGTGAGCGTCTTCAAGTTGTAATTATACTACGAAATATCCGTAACGTCAAAACCTTTTAATATAGTGACAAATGACAAAGTAAACTTTATTTATATATTTAATTGAGATCCACTGACAGGTTTTTTTCCAAGACACATCGTCGTGTCGCCTACAAATTCCGATAGGTATGTGCAATTCTTTTCTAATATGCGTTGTTTAATATTAATGACAGATTGGATCATCTTAAAGCTATCTCTTCTCAAGATAACACAATATTCAACCTTAAAATACCCCGCTAAGTGTTTAAACAATAAATGGTGCTGCAGAAACAGCTATGTTATATCCCGTGAGTATGATCACATAGCGGAATTTGAGTGACAGTAGAAATTCCTCCATGTGTAAATATAGATTGATAAAATTACACATATCGGAATCTGGAGGCGCCACGACGATATCTTTATTGTGTCCCAACTATTCAATTTTGTCGAACACTGTCCTATGATGAAATACAGTCAATTAAAAAAGGCGTAATATCTCGTTTCCAGTATGTTATTAAAATTCGGACGGAAAAAGGGACATGTGAACAGTAAAAAGATAGGAGAAGACTTTAAAATTTTTGTTCTAGTAATGGCCAAATAGGATGTTTTCCCGTGAATTTAAACAAGGCATATTCAAGTTAAGTTTATCTTCTATACAATCTAACTGTTTAATAATTTAAATAAAGTAATTAACCGGTAATAATCATGGCAGTCCCTGAGAGACTCATAATTATATCTTTAAAGCAGCTTGGGGAGACCCCTGTATTAGATATTTCCGTTAAAACTAAAGTAGGTAGTAGACCGGGGACAATTGTAACAATTTATATATATTATTGTACTGTAAGTTTTAAACATTATGTTCTAAAATTTTGCAAAGCCGTGCACTTGTTTTGTCCATATTTTGCCCGAGATATACATGGACTGGCTCATTATTTGAGCCAAAAAGACTGGCTAATTATTTGAGCCAAAAAAAAATCATTGGTATAGGAATGTCACGTATTACATTTCTATTAACCTTGTAACGCTTTATATATAACACAAGAACTCCAATAGTAACACAAAATATATTCCTTTTTAATATAAAAAATTCAAATATAAGAAAATCAATCCTTAAAATTGTATAAAATAATGAAAATCAACTTAAAGAAGCTTTTTTAGAAGGGTAAAATCATTCCCTGCAATTAATACATAATATAAAAAATAAATCGTCATCATTATCTCTACATTCTAAATGAGCCTAATCCTTGCAGTGTTGGCATTTTACCCATTCCTCACCATGCCTGTCATTGGAGTAGGGCCCTAAACAATATAAACATAGGGCATCGCCATCTTCCGAGAAGTTTGACCGAGTCGCGTTGTTTTTCTTTGAAATGGTCCTTCTTACTTTATTCGCATTATTTTTTCTTACTTTAGCTGCTTCCTTCTCCTCAAGTCCCATCTTCTCGGGAGTGTCTGTTAATATAGCTGTTTTTCTCTTCCTGCTGTTTATAGTATTTTTCTTCAGATTCCTTTATTCCACAACAATAGTCAATAAATTATCCTATATTTAACATTTAATAAATTTATTGTTTCTAAATCTCCCAGGTAGCGGAATTTCCACGATTAATATTATAATATATCAGAATTCAAATCCGCCTGGTATATCAGTCCGACCAATCGTATTCTGCAGTATAAAATTTAAATAACATTGACACCCATATCGCCTTGAAGGATGGGGGATGATACATTTTTCACTCTTCCAAATGTTACCATGATGCCCGACAGCAACGCTATGACTTATATCACTAAAATCCACTGAGTGCGATTTCGTCCTGCTGCTTTACCCACGGAATCACCAGCCGTTCTCATTGTTCTATACAAATGGCATTAATTACCTTTCCTGATAACTTTAGTTCTATATTTCCATTATATTTCCCGCCCCTTCCTCCTAGATCACTATGTAGTATACTCTCTTCCGCTAGATGGATATCAGATATATAATATTCAGTCAACTAAAATGAACAAACCCTTTCACAGACTTTCAAAATTATTACAGTAGATGTAATAGGATATCCATTAAATCTACTTTATATGGCGCATCACGATGCAGGCAATGGAATTCAGATCAATCGATCCGAGAAATTATATTCATGAATATTGTAACATATAATCGAAAATATAATTTCTATTTACCTTATAAATTGGCATCATCAGAATACACTGGTTGAAAATAGGTTGAACTTTGACTACTTTGTGAACTAGCGGATTTTCCTGAAGAAGGAATAAATGTTTATGATGAAATTAGAACATTTTTGGTCAATAGCCGTACGCATTGCTGGATTTACTGCAGCTGTTCTCATATTAATGGTTTTTATTTGAAACAGGGAGATATCACGGAATATACCCTAAATATCGATTTGAATTTTTTTGAATATATGTTTAGGCTTGGCTTATTGGAGGCTATGACTGTGCTAATCTTGCTATCTTGTTAATCTTACTAAATATAATAAAATTCTTCAAGAAATGTAACATTGTATCAAGTAGACACAACATGGATTTGTCTGAGCTGTCAAGTCACTACAGTGCTTCTACAACATTTAGGAAGCAAAGATATATCTTTAGGAGTGTTTTATATTTGAGTAAAACATACGACTGTGTAAATTATGATATTTTCTTTCATAAATTAAGTAAATATGGTATTAGAGGAAATGCGCTTGCGTGGTTACCGTAACATACCGCAAAGAATTGTTGTAAATAATATAAAATCGAATATTTAGGTAAATAGTAGAGATATAGCACAGGGTTGCATATTAGGTCCTATTATGTTTATAATTTATCTACATGATTAAGCTTCATAGAAAATATCTTCCTGATTACCACATATGCAGAAGATACCCAATCTGCTGATCCCAGGATCCACGTTTCAGAATGATTTATTGAATTCTGAATATGCTTCACAAAAGACAAGTGACTGGTTTACTTGTAACAAAATGATTATTAATGATAGCAAAGCAAATTTAATTATCTTCAGAACAAAAATCAGTCAACTGATAATGCCTGAACATTTTAGTATAGAAAATAATAATTACACATTGGAACACGAAACAAAATTCGTAGGTCTTGTAATAGATGAATTTTTGTCATGGGATCAGCATATCGATGGGCTATGCTTAAGGCTGGGCAGAATAGGTTTTGATTTAAGCGTGGTAGCGCGCTATGTAAAGACATGTTATAAAAAAAATTTCTATATTGTGCCAATTTTGAATCTGTTCTTAGATACGGAATCATATTATGGGGTGGTGAATTAATGCACATAGTTTTTGTCCTGCAAAAGAGAGTTATCCGAACAATTGGAGAACTGGGATTTACGTGCTCCAGTAGGGGTAGTTTCAGGGAACTTAATGTTATGACCGCATATGCGTTATATATTTTTGAATGTATATTGTTTATTTGTAGGAACAGAGATAAATTTGATAGTTGTAACGAACATAATAACACGAGAAACCAAGATTTTTTATATCCAGCACAGCGGTTAGCTATCACTGAAAAAAGCCCATACTACATGTGTATAAAATTCTTTAATAAATAATAAACTTCCCCTCTATATAAAAGTCTTTTTTTTTTGGACATGCGAGGAGAATCTGCAAACCGACACGATGTACCCGGAGTGCAAAGTAGTGCTGGGCTGGCTCTATTTCTCTGTTGGAGGAAACGTGTCTCTCTGAGGGAGAGACCAATCATTCTGAAGGAATGACGCCGACCGACTAAACTCCCCGCGATATTGTGATAGCGCCGTTAGGCACTCTTTCACGCTTAAGATTGAGATCTCCAAGAAGCCATTTCTGGCTTTTGGAGACCAGAGGGTTTGTGGGAGTTGCTTTGTGTTGTGTGTGTAGTTGTGTAATGGGTTTAAGGGTACTGTGTTATGTTGGCGGAGCGTTTAGGCTCCTGTGTAATTTTTCATTGGGGTCAGGGTTCGGGTTTTGGGGAAGTTGTCATGAGTTATTGGATTGGGATGGAATCGCAGTTTTCTGAGAAACTCAGCTTGTCTTTCATCGAGAAATTCACGCATGGGCTGTACCTCAAGGTCGCGGTGGATGGCCGCTCCCCTGGCGTACCATGGAGCACGTGTGATAGACCTGAGGATCTTGTTTTGGACAGTTTGAAGGCGATTTTTATGGGTCTTTGCCGCTTGACACCATGCTATATTTCCATACAGAATTTTAGGCCGTATTACCTGTTTATATAGCAGAACCATGTTCCTTAGGGACAGTTTGATTTTACGGCCTAGGAGGGGGTACATGCACCATTACCTTGAGTGATTTTGTTTTGAATGTTTGTCTTCCACGTCAACTTTTTGTCGATGGTGATGCCCACGTACTTGATATTGTCAGACCAGTTGATTGGCCTGTCATCAAGCGTTAGATTTTGAATGACAGGTCTTCTTTTGAGTGAGATTAGCATTGTCTGTGTTTTGACGACGTTGACTTTTATTTTATTTAGCCAGAGCGTCAAGTTGATGCTGAAGAGATCTTTGGATGTGTGGGATGTTTTTATCTGTGCATGTCATCGCTATATCGTCAGCGAAGACGAAATGTTCGACGAATGGTACCTTTGGCGTGTCCGCCACAGGGGTGGTGCGAGAGGGGAACCTTGGGGAACTCCTGATCGTATATTTCTGATTGTAGAATATACGCCGTTTACGCGTGTTTTGAATTTTCTGTACTTTAAATATGAGATTAGGAACTTTGTGTAGTGGATGTTCAGTTCATGTTGAAGACATAATGGAGTATGTCACACCCTCATGCTACACTTTGTCAAAGGCCCTTCCAATGTCCAGAGCAACCACCCCCGTGGATTGCTTGTGCTGTAGTCCATCTGTGGCGCCATCGATAAGTCTGACAAGTTGGTGTTCTGTTGAGTGGCTTGTTCGAAAGCCGATTTGTTCATTTTTGACAATGTTGAGTTCATTAACTACATCCCATAGCCTAGTGATGAAGAGTTTTCCCGATATTTTTGCTAGGGATGAGATTAGGCATATTGGTCTCCAGTTTTGAGGAAACGTGAGATTTTGATTTTGTTTGGGGATTAGAATGACAACGGCTGTTTTCCAAGTATCGGGATAAACTTGGTTCCCGAACATGAAGTTTTTGATTTTTACGATGTTTTCAATCACGTAGTAGGGGAGATTCTTTAGAGCTAGATTACTCAAGTTTTCTAGGCCCGGGGCTTTTTTGGGTCTTGATGTAAAACCCTTAAAAGGGAACTAGAACGTGTCCTGGTTAACATTGAACAATCACGGAATTCCTGGAATGTAGATTTTAAGTGTTTTTTATGTGACGTCATTTCATTTTATTATTAATTTGAAATAAAGAAGGTTTATTATTATTATTATTATAAACCGACGCTATGACGGTTCAGGTTTTACCGCAATATTTTTGCTCAATATTTTCATAATAACATTCCGAAGTTTTCCTCTGATATGCAACTTTCTTTTATAATAACACTTCACTCATTAAATTCGGCTTCTATACATATATCGATAAAATGAATTACTTTCCTTAAATCGATGCAAATCATTTGATCCCATACCAATTAATTTTCACTGTTGCCAATACTTACGACAATTTTTAACCGATCGGCGCTTAGGGCAATAAATTAACTTTATATAAGTCCGTCCACAATAATAAATTATCTTCACTGGTACATGTAATTTCTGAAATAAATCTTCCATCTTTTTATATGTGTCATTGGAACGGACATATTACTAAAATTAAAATTGCAGATATGCATTAAGATGCATATTATTCAAAATATTATGCAAAAATGTTTTGCCGAGAGACTCTCTTTATGTCTATTTATTTAATAAATATCGTAGTAATTATGATGAAATAATACGCGGTTGTTGATTTTCAGCACAGGCGAGATTATATTTAGTCTTAATCATATAAGGAATAAGTTTCCAAATATTTTGAAGTTTTCTCCTATTTTTCAAATGTGTGACTTTGGGGGATGTCGTTGGGCGTAATGTTAGTGAGAATGAAGAAAGTCGGTTTTACTATTTACACTTCACTATATTTACAAACAATATTACAAATATTTACAATGAACTGAAAACGGGGTTAGTCAGCGTCTCTCAGAGTGCCTTGATGCGCGTGCCGTTGGCTAGCTGAGATCGACTAACTTTCGTTTTATAATTTTCCTTTTTGGCAAGTCCCAAAAAGGCGTCAGCAATAAAATAATCTTCTAAGAAATACCCTGGTTAGGCTGCTTATTTGCCTGAACTGAATTGTTACTTTTATAACTGTCGGAAGGTTCAAGCGCCATGAATAAATAATCAAAGAGCAATGCAGATGTTTTTATTGTCCTTTCTCGAACACGTACACTGCATGTCCGCTACAGTGACAAATACAATAAACACAATGAATTAGATTTTTTTAATTGTTCGATAAACATAGTTAAAAAGCTGGTGCCTCACTAAACTGCTTTTCAATTATATCATACTGTTTGCATATTTTTTTTGTTTATTGTAAGACTAAATAAGTTTTCAAATTTGTAATGTATTGTAAATTTATCTTATCTTAAGTTCAATTAAGATTATGTGCCTATATCTTTTGCCCTGCCTTGTAGTTGGGAAATGTTCCTGTAAGGCAGGTAAAGTAAATAAATAAATAAATAAATAAATAAATAAATAATAGCTATTTATGTATCAAGTTTTTGTACACGATGTGTTCGACCACTCGGAACGCTCGTGGTTCAATCTTCACATCTAGTGTAAAAATACTCATTTTGCCACCTACAAATTTTTTTGTCATTCAGCCATCATGATAAAATAAAAATTATAATTTCTATTGCACCGATCGGGTACAAGCGTTGCTGCGGAAAATTGTACTGTCAATTTCTATGTCTTTTTTATATTCTTTGTTAAAATATATGTATAGTGTCACCATTAAAGTTGAAACAATAGGTATGGGGAAAAGATGTATTGTTCGATATAGGTTAAATTCATTATAAGTTTTTGCTTCAATAAAGACCGAATTACATAATTAAATGGGACCATGCGGCTTTTGATAACTGTTAAATTTGACATTTTCGTGACTTCCAAAAATTATCAAATTTAATGTGGGCATGTTTGTATGGTGATTCTATGCCCACGTACCAAATTTGATCATTTTTGTTTCCTACCTATTTTTAGTCAATATCTATTTTCATTGAATACATAATACAAACAAATTTTCCAAATTAAATTTTTTTAAATTCGTTCAATAAATGCCACTTTCAACATTTTGTGGAGAGAATGTCAAATTTTACAGTTCTGACACGTGCCATGGCACGCTACGATTGACCGATATTGATCCGATTAGTATAACTGAAGATATTAAATTTCAAACGAGAAGATGCGAGAAAATCCAGAAAATTATCAAAATTTTATGTTTGGATATTTTCGAAAAAAAAAATTTCTCAAATACGTGTCAACTAATTATATATTATATATAAGTTGTAAAAAAATTCGGACGATTCTAAAATGTCAAGGTTAAAAAGTGGGTAGTTTGTAAAAGAACAAAAATCGATAAGAAATATTGACATTTTTGATATTTTTTAAAGAAAAAGTTTATATTTACATACACTTAGTAGACGCAGGCAACGAAACATAACTGTGTGGAAATGTTATTATTTTACTGTACGGAATAGTAGTTTGTACAACAATAGCGGACATGATGTCCATATCACCCGATAACGTAAGTTGAATACGACTCACGTGGTGATTTTAAATTGTTAATTTGTTTTAACTTATAATACTATGATTTGTTTTTCTTTCGTGTATTTGTGTTAACCCAAATAAGGCGGACAAAAAAATGTTGCAAAAATGTTTTTTAGTGGTTGTGTTTTAATTTTAGGCTTTGTAGACGCTAGAAAAATATTGAAAAAATCAGGTACCCGTATTTTTTTTTGTAATGACATGTCCTTTCAAAAGTACTTTAATGACCGACCATTAACATTAAAATAAAGAACAAGTAAGAAATATAAAAACTGTTTATTTATAAGAATATTGGTAACTAAACTAAATTTAAAAATTAAAACTATGCGTGGTAGAGGTAAATATATTCTTTTGGATGAAGTCCAACATTGCATTTGCTACAAATAAAATTTACTTTTTTGTGCAAATTGGGAAAGTATTTTATCAGCTCATTGGAAAACTTCAACACGATACGAGAACGTAATCCCAAGTTTGTATATTTATCTAGGATCATGCAGGAGGATCTCTGGTGGGGATCGAACCATTCAATATAACCAAGTCGCGTGGTAGCCATCCAAAATTTATATCCCCACCGTATCGGCTTTGCCCTAATTAATTGTTGGTGCCATGTCGGTCGTACGTAATATGGAATCATAGATTCATCTCAGCTTCTTCAATCGGAGCAAATTCCAAGAACTTTTTATTTAGTATCCCTATAAACGGCCTAATCTTTATTTTTATCATCTGTATTCAAATTGTTATTGTCGCAACGATGAATATTTTGCATAATTAATCTGAAGCAGTCTCTGGATATTGCGTTTCGTATAAAATCGTTTTTAGAGTCAGTTGAGTTTTTCCAATAAATAGGTTTTCGAGGTAATGGAATGTATCCACTTAGAATAAGAACGCCCAAAAAAGACCATATCTCAGATGTAGATATATCACTTGCACAGATATTTTGGGACGCATATACCTCACCAGTAATTGAGTCATTCTCATTTTCTGGTGGAAATATTGTTATAGAAGTTGGTAACTAAACTAAATTTAAAAATTAAAACTATGCGTGGTAGAGGTAAATATATTCTTTTGGATGAAGTCTAACATTGCATTTGCTACAAATAAAATTTACTTTTTTCACTATCCTCAAAATTCTGGAGTTCTTCCATGAGTTCATATAATTTTAGCGGGCGTCGATCTCTAAAAAATAATTTTATCATAATAGTCGTCCATACAGCTAAAGCTCTTTTAAAAGGCTGATGCCATTTTCGAAAAAAACATAATGTAGTATGTAAAATTTGTCATGAATTATGTAAGTAATGATACAAAAGCCCATAAATAACAGAATATTACTAGGTATCTTGCAAATATTTATTAAACTGTTTGTTTTACTTATCGCCAATCAGGCCATCTTAGTTATTTCGAATCAAACAAGCAATCACAAAATTTCATTCTTGCATGAATTAAAATTGAAAAATTGTATAAAATAATGAAAATCAACTTAAAGAAGCTTTTTTAGAAGGGTAAAATCATTCCCTGCAATTAATACATAATATAAAAAATAAATCGTCATCATTATCTCTACATTCTAAATGAGCCTAATCCTTGCAGTGTTGGCATTTTACCCATTCCTCACCATGCCTGTCATTGGAGTAGGGCCCTAAACAATATAAACATAGGGCATCGCCATCTTCCGAGAAGTTTGACCGAGTCGCGTTGTTTTTCTTTGAAATGGTCCTTCTTACTTTATTCGCATTATTTTTTCTTACTTTAGCTGCTTCCTTCTCCTCAAGTCCCATCTTCTCGGGAGTGTCTGTTAATATAGCTGTTTTTCTCTTCCTGCTGTTTATAGTATTTTTCTTCAGATTCCTTTATTCCACAACAATAGTCAATAAATTATCCTATATTTAACATTTAATAAATTTATTGTTTCTAAATCTCCCAGGTAGCGGAATTTCCACGATTAATATTATAATATATCAGAATTCAAATCCGCCTGGTATATCAGTCCGACCAATCGTATTCTGCAGTATAAAATTTAAATAACATTGACACCCATATCGCCTTGAAGGATGGGGGATGATACATTTTTCACTCTTCCAAATGTTACCATGATGCCCGACAGCAACGCTATGACTTATATCACTAAAATCCACTGAGTGCGATTTCGTCCTGCTGCTTTACCCACGGAATCACCAGCCGTTCTCATTGTTCTATACAAATGGCATTAATTACCTTTCCTGATAACTTTAGTTCTATATTTCCATTATATTTCCCGCCCCTTCCTCCTAGATCACTATGTAGTATGAAATGAAATGAAATGAAATGAAATGAAATGAAATGAAATGAAATGCATTTATTAATCCAAAGATCACAATAATGGATATAGGACAGGTCATAGAGATCCTAAAAGCTAAAACAACTAAGAATTAAGAGAGATAAATAGTAACAATATTGCTAAGATAATAAGATTAGAAAGTATAGTTCAGAAATTCATCAATACTGTAGAAAGCATTATTTAGTAATGTACTCTTTAAAGTAGTATAAAATTTGTTGTTGCTAAGCTCTCTCATGTTATTTGGGATTTTATTAAACATAATAGTACCCATATAATAGGGGTTTAATTTATACAATTCTAGGCGATGAAGATCATGTTGTAGATTAGTGCCAAATCTTGTATTATATACATGGTGGAAATTTTGTGTTCTAAACATATATATATTTTGTTTTACAAATTTGAGAATTTCAAAAATATATAACGAGGGCAACGTCAATATTAATTCATTTTTAAAAGTATCTTTACATGATTGGCGATACCCAAGGCCAAACATGGCTCTAACAGCTCGTTTTTGCATTCGAAATACTCTGATAGCAGCTGAGGCTCCACCCCAGAGAACGATGCCATATCTGATTATGGATTCAAAACATGAAAAGTAAAACATTTTTACGACTTTCTTGGTTAGAAATTGTTTCAGGCGACCCAGTGCAAAACATTGGCTTGAGCATCTTTTACATGTATAGTTAACATGCTCTTTCCAATTTAGTGACATATCAATGTGAATACCCAACAGTTTAAAAGACGTTACTTGTTCGATTGATGTATTATTTAGTTTAATTAAGTGACTTTTTTTGTAGTTTGCATTTATTGGATGAAATTGTAGGGTGTATGTTTTGCTTTGATTTAGCGTAAGTCTGTTTACGTTGAAATAATGGGATAGTAGGTTTAGATTGTTTTGCAAGTTATTTTTCATTTCCATTTCATATGACTCGGCTGACAGAACTGTTATGTCATCCGCGAATTCACAGTGATATGCCGACAAATACGCAGATAAATCATTTGTATACATTAAAAATAGTAAAGGGCCTAGAACACTGCCCTGTGGAACGCCAAAAGTGACATCCAGATGCTCTGATTTAGACCTCTCAAAAAGAACAAATTGTTTGCGGTTTTTTAAATATGCTGTTAACAAGTCATGACAGTTTCCACGAATGCCGTAATGATATACCTTTTTTAGTAAGAGATCCTGATCTACACAATCAAATGCCTTGGATAAGTCGACAAACAGCGCCATAACCTTGTTACTTGCATCTAGACTTTTATATATGGTATCCAGAATAGAGCATAATGCTGTAGTTGTTGACTTTTTATTGCGAAAACCATGTTGCGTAGGTGATAATATGTTAGAGGCTTCCAGAAAGTTAACTATACGTTTTAAAATTATCCTCTCAAATATCTTTGAAAATATGGACAAAAGTGAAATCGGGCGATAATTTACAATGTCACTGGAATCCCCTTTTTTACATAAGCAAATGATTTTCGAAATTTTGAGAAAATTGGGAAAGACCCCTCCAAGAAAACATAAATTTAACAAGTGAGTTAAAGGACTACATAACTGTTTACTGCAGAACTTTATGATAGCGGATGAAAATTCATCATGGCCACATGAATTAGTGTTTTTCATATCGTGTATTGATTCGTTCATCTCACTCTCAGTCACCTTAAACAAGTAAATTGATTTGTCATTAGAAAAGTTCAATTTATTTTCTTGGTCAGTAACATTGTGAAGAGCTGGTAGTTTGTCACGTAATTTTTTTGGCATGTTGGCAAAATATGAGTTGAATTCTTCAGCTATGTGCTCTGGGCTTGTATAATTTATACCGTCCTTTACAATATATTTAGTTTTATTTTTTTGATTGTTTTTCATTGTGTTATTTATCAGATTCCATACCGTTTTTGATTTATTATTAGAATAAATAATTTTGTTGTCATAATATTTACTTTTGGCCGCTCTTAACAGTCTCCTATAAATTGTTTTATATCTCTTATAAAAATCTAGTGTGATTAGGCCACTTTTTACTTTTGCATGCAGTATTTTCAAGTTTTTGGATGATATTCTTAAACCTAATGTTAACCATTTTTTACAGTTAAAATCAGACTTTGTTTTTTTTATATACCTAAAGCTACTATTGTAGTAGTAATCTAAAGTCTTTATAAAGATAGAAAAAACATTATTTATATCATTACCTCCATTGTAGAGTTCTGACCAATTTTCCGCCTTTAGAAAGTTAAGGAAAGTTTCTTTATTTTTTATAGAAAAGGATCTTGCCAAGTAAGTTTCGTTTGAGATGTCGTTTCCAGATTCGAATTCAATTTCTTGAAATTTGTGATCAGATAGTCCGTTTTCGGCCACCACAGAGGTAATGAGACTATTATTAAAATTTGTACATATATAATCAATGGCTGTACTAGATGTGTTAGTAGTCCTGGTTGCCTCGTTAAATACAGGAGTTACATTATAAGAATGAAGGATATCTAAGAGGTCGTTTTTGTCATTGTTATCATGAAAAAGATTAATGTTAAAGTCACCAACTACAATTAGTCTGCAAAGAGGATGCGCCCTACACAGACACGCCAGGCACTGCTCAAGCTGATGAAAGAAATCATCCGCCGGTGCTAGTGGCGAGCGATATATGCATAAAATACATACCTCTATTTTGCCGACAGATATACTAATGCAAGTACACTCAAAAACTAGTTCAATGTAAAAATTGTGGACATCTACTTTATTAAATATTAGAGAGTTTTTAACTAGAATTAACACTCCACCATGTTTATTAATTGTTCTGTTGCGATAATCTGCTATTTTAAAACCATTAACATTGAGGAAATCGATTTCACCGTCCGAGCACCAACTTTCTGTCAGACATAAAACATCCAACTTTTCATTGTCTAGAAAAACTTCAATCAACTCTAATTTGTTTTTGAAAGATTGGATATTTTGATGGGCAAGTTTAATAGTTTCTTTTGGGTCACAGTTATTTTTATGGTTTATTATGAACTTTATAAAAAACTATTTGAATATTTAATTTGAGATCTAAATACTGCTAATTTTCTAATATATACAGGGCAATTTTCATTTCTTGCGGAATGGTTACTGTCTTCTTTTTTGAAATTCATTTTAACACAGTTTGGACACAGTAGATTTAACGATGTACAATCTTTTCCGGTATGTTCCCCTCCACATTTATGACAGATTGTTTTCCCTTTGCAATATTTGGATATATGTCCAAAACCACAACAGTTAAAGCAAAAAGCTAAGTTCAAGTGCTCCTGAACGAACACTTTTACAAGGTCGAAATTTATTATCTGTTTTTTTATGAACCATTTAGCGATATCAGGTTGGGCTTGCAATATCCAGTTTTCTTTGGATGGGTTTCGACATTCCTTTTTGGCAATTACTTTTATTTTATCAGCAATATTTGGTATTTGGAGATCGGTTTCAATGTCACTATTCAATCTAACTACTTCTTCGACAAATTCTGTGTTAGAGAATCCTTTTAATATTCCTGTGACTATGAACATTGGCTCCTGTCTTGATATTTCATTGGCGTCTATGTTATTTTTGTTTTCTAGGGCTAATTTTAGTTTTTCCTGTTGGGTTTTGCTCCAGCTTTCTAACACTACTGCGCCGCTCTTCAGATACCTAACATTTTTTAAGCCTCCCTCAATATCCTTTAATGTGATCTCTTTTTTTATAAGATTTATTGTTTCTTTTGGGTTTGATACGTTTTCTATTCTAATGATTGTTTCGAATTTTCTTTTTGGTATTTCTGGAGTTTTCCATTCTCCATGTACTATTTTGTCTGGTGTTTGATTTATATTTTCTATTGGTTTTTGAATAGCCGCAGCATATGTTGAAATCGGGAAATGACTTTTATCGCCTGAATGATTTTCCTTCATGCTCTCCTCCTTTTCCTTACTTCCGAGCCTATAGGCCAGAATACTAATAATTTTTTGTAAATTTGTGTGAGCATTTCTGACCGAATCTCTGTCATCTCTAGAGAATATGGGGGCTCCGTTTTCTAACTCTTTACTAGTTGCCGACCTTATTATACTCTCTTCCGCTAGATGGATATCAGATATATAATATTCAGTCAACTAAAATGAACAAACCCTTTCACAGACTTTCAAAATTATTACAGTAGATGTAATAGGATATCCATTAAATCTACTTTATATGGCGCATCACGATGCAGGCAATGGAATTCAGATCAATCGATCCGAGAAATTATATTCATGAATATTGTAACATATAATCGAAAATATAATTTCTATTTACCTTATAAATTGGCATCATCAGAATACACTGGTTGAAAATAGGTTGAACTTTGACTACTTTGTGAACTAGCGGATTTTCCTGAAGAAGGAATAAATGTTTATGATGAAATTAGAACATTTTTGGTCAATAGCCGTACGCATTGCTGGATTTACTGCAGCTGTTCTCATATTAATGGTTTTTATTTGAAACAGGGAGATATCACGGAATATACCCTAAATATCGATTTGAATTTTTTTGAATATATGTTTAGGCTTGGCTTATTGGAGGCTATGACTGTGCTAATCTTGCTATCTTGTTAATCTTACTAAATATAATAAAATTCTTCAAGAAATGTAACATTGTATCAAGTAGACACAACATGGATTTGTCTGAGCTGTCAAGTCACTACAGTGCTTCTACAACATTTAGGAAGCAAAGATATATCTTTAGGAGTGTTTTATATTTGAGTAAAACATACGACTGTGTAAATTATGATATTTTCTTTCATAAATTAAGTAAATATGGTATTAGAGGAAATGCGCTTGCGTGGTTACCGTAACATACCGCAAAGAATTGTTGTAAATAATATAAAATCGAATATTTAGGTAAATAGTAGAGATATAGCACAGGGTTGCATATTAGGTCCTATTATGTTTATAATTTATCTACATGATTAAGCTTCATAGAAAATATCTTCCTGATTACCACATATGCAGAAGATACCCAATCTGCTGATCCCAGGATCCACGTTTCAGAATGATTTATTGAATTCTGAATATGCTTCACAAAAGACAAGTGACTGGTTTACTTGTAACAAAATGATTATTAATGATAGCAAAGCAAATTTAATTATCTTCAGAACAAAAATCAGTCAACTGATAATGCCTGAACATTTTAGTATAGAAAATAATAATTACACATTGGAACACGAAACAAAATTCGTAGGTCTTGTAATAGATGAATTTTTGTCATGGGATCAGCATATCGATGGGCTATGCTTAAGGCTGGGCAGAATAGGTTTTGATTTAAGCGTGGTAGCGCGCTATGTAAAGACATGTTATAAAAAAAATTTCTATATTGTGCCAATTTTGAATCTGTTCTTAGATACGGAATCATATTATGGGGTGGTGAATTAATGCACATAGTTTTTGTCCTGCAAAAGAGAGTTATCCGAACAATTGGAGAACTGGGATTTACGTGCTCCAGTAGGGGTAGTTTCAGGGAACTTAATGTTATGACCGCATATGCGTTATATATTTTTGAATGTATATTGTTTATTTGTAGGAACAGAGATAAATTTGATAGTTGTAACGAACATAATAACACGAGAAACCAAGATTTTTTATATCCAGCACAGCGGTTAGCTATCACTGAAAAAAGCCCATACTACATGTGTATAAAATTCTTTAATAAATAATAAACTTCCCCTCTATATAAAAGTCTTTTTTTTTGGACATGCGAGGAGAATCTGCAAACCGACACGATGTACCCGGAGTGCAAAGTAGTGCTGGGCTGGCTCTATTTCTCTGTTGGAGGAAACGTGTCTCTCTGAGGGAGAGACCAATCATTCTGAAGGAATGACGCCGACCGACTAAACTCCCCGCGATATTGTGATAGCGCCGTTAGGCACTCTTTCACGCTTAAGATTGAGATCTCCAAGAAGCCATTTCTGGCTTTTGGAGACCAGAGGGTTTGTGGGAGTTGCTTTGTGTTGTGTGTGTAGTTGTGTAATGGGTTTAAGGGTACTGTGTTATGTTGGCGGAGCGTTTAGGCTCCTGTGTAATTTTTCATTGGGGTCAGGGTTCGGGTTTTGGGGAAGTTGTCATGAGTTATTGGATTGGGATGGAATCGCAGTTTTCTGAGAAACTCAGCTTGTCTTTCATCGAGAAATTCACGCATGGGCTGTACCTCAAGGTCGCGGTGGATGGCCGCTCCCCTGGCGTACCATGGAGCACGTGTGATAGACCTGAGGATCTTGTTTTGGACAGTTTGAAGGCGATTTTTATGGGTCTTTGCCGCTTGACACCATGCTATATTTCCATACAGAATTTTAGGCCGTATTACCTGTTTATATAGCAGAACCATGTTCCTTAGGGACAGTTTGATTTTACGGCCTAGGAGGGGGTACATGCACCATTACCTTGAGTGATTTTGTTTTGAATGTTTGTCTTCCACGTCAACTTTTTGTCGATGGTGATGCCCACGTACTTGATATTGTCAGACCAGTTGATTGGCCTGTCATCAAGCGTTAGATTTTGAATGACAGGTCTTCTTTTGAGTGAGATTAGCATTGTCTGTGTTTTGACGACGTTGACTTTTATTTTATTTAGCCAGAGCGTCAAGTTGATGCTGAAGAGATCTTTGGATGTGTGGGATGTTTTTATCTGTGCATGTCATCGCTATATCGTCAGCGAAGACGAAATGTTCGACGAATGGTACCTTTGGCGTGTCCGCCACAGGGGTGGTGCGAGAGGGGAACCTTGGGGAACTCCTGATCGTATATTTCTGATTGTAGAATATACGCCGTTTACGCGTGTTTTGAATTTTCTGTACTTTAAATATGAGATTAGGAACTTTGTGTAGTGGATGTTCAGTTCATGTTGAAGACATAATGGAGTATGTCACACCCTCATGCTACACTTTGTCAAAGGCCCTTCCAATGTCCAGAGCAACCACCCCCGTGGATTGCTTGTGCTGTAGTCCATCTGTGGCGCCATCGATAAGTCTGACAAGTTGGTGTTCTGTTGAGTGGCTTGTTCGAAAGCCGATTTGTTCATTTTTGACAATGTTGAGTTCATTAACTACATCCCATAGCCTAGTGATGAAGAGTTTTCCCGATATTTTTGCTAGGGATGAGATTAGGCATATTGGTCTCCAGTTTTGAGGAAACGTGAGATTTTGATTTTGTTTGGGGATTAGAATGACAACGGCTGTTTTCCAAGTATCGGGATAAACTTGGTTCCCGAACATGAAGTTTTTGATTTTTACGATGTTTTCAATCACGTAGTAGGGGAGATTCTTTAGAGCTAGATTACTCAAGTTTTCTAGGCCCGGGGCTTTTTTGGGTCTTGATGTAAAACCCTTAAAAGGGAACTAGAACGTGTCCTGGTTAACATTGAACAATCACGGAATTCCTGGAATGTAGATTTTAAGTGTTTTTTATGTGACGTCATTTCATTTTATTATTAATTTGAAATAAAGAAGGTTTATTATTATTATTATTATAAACCGACGCTATGACGGTTCAGGTTTTACCGCAATATTTTTGCTCAATATTTTCATAATAACATTCCGAAGTTTTCCTCTGATATGCAACTTTCTTTTATAATAACACTTCACTCATTAAATTCGGCTTCTATACATATATCGATAAAATGAATTACTTTCCTTAAATCGATGCAAATCATTTGATCCCATACCAATTAATTTTCACTGTTGCCAATACTTACGACAATTTTTAACCGATCGGCGCTTAGGGCAATAAATTAACTTTATATAAGTCCGTCCACAATAATAAATTATCTTCACTGGTACATGTAATTTCTGAAATAAATCTTCCATCTTTTTATATGTGTCATTGGAACGGACATATTACTAAAATTAAAATTGCAGATATGCATTAAGGTGCATATTATTCAAAATATTATGCAAAAATGTTTTGCCGAGAGACTCTCTTTATGTCTATTTATTTAATAAATATCGTAGTAATTATGATGAAATAATACGCGGTTGTTGATTTTCAGCACAGGCGAGATTATATTTAGTCTTAATCATATAAGGAATAAGTTTCCAAATATTTTGAAGTTTTCTCCTATTTTTCAAATGTGTGACTTTGGGGGATGTCGTTGGGCGTAATGTTAGTGAGAATGAAGAAAGTCGGTTTTACTATTTACACTTCACTATATTTACAAACAATATTACAAATATTTACAATGAACTGAAAACGGGGTTAGTCAGCGTCTCTCAGAGTGCCTTGATGCGCGTGCCGTTGGCTAGCTGAGATCGACTAACTTTCGTTTTATAATTTTCCTTTTTGGCAAGTCCCAAAAAGGCGTCAGCAATAAAATAATCTTCTAAGAAATACCCTGGTTAGGCTGCTTATTTGCCTGAACTGAATTGTTACTTTTATAACTGTCGGAAGGTTCAAGCGCCATGAATAAATAATCAAAGAGCAATGCAGATGTTTTTATTGTCCTTTCTCGAACACGTACACTGCATGTCCGCTACAGTGACAAATACAATAAACACAATGAATTAGATTTTTTTAATTGTTCGATAAACATAGTTAAAAAGCTGGTGCCTCACTAAACTGCTTTTCAATTATATCATACTGTTTGCATATTTTTTTTGTTTATTGTAAGACTAAATAAGTTTTCAAATTTGTAATGTATTGTAAATTTATCTTATCTTAAGTTCAATTAAGATTATGTGCCTATATCTTTTGCCCTGCCTTGTAGTTGGGAAATGTTCCTGTAAGGCAGGTAAAGTAAATAAATAAATAAATAAATAAATAAATAAATAATAGCTATTTATGTATCAAGTTTTTGTACACGATGTGTTCGACCACTCGGAACGCTCGTGGTTCAATCTTCACATCTAGTGTAAAAATACTCATTTTGCCACCTACAAATTTTTTGTCATTCAGCCATCATGATAAAATAAAAATTATAATTTCTATTGCACCGATCGGGTACAAGCGTTGCTGCGGAAAATTGTACTGTCAATTTCTATGTCTTTTTTATATTCTTTGTTAAAATATATGTATAGTGTCACCATTAAAGTTGAAACAATAGGTATGGGGAAAAGATGTATTGTTCGATATAGGTTAAATTCATTATAAGTTTTTGCTTCAATAAAGACCGAATTACATAATTAAATGGGACCATGCGGCTTTTGATAACTGTTAAATTTGACATTTTCGTGACTTCCAAAAATTATCAAATTTAATGTGGGCATGTTTGTATGGTGATTCTATGCCCACGTACCAAATTTGATCATTTTTGTTTCCTACCTATTTTTAGTCAATATCTATTTTCATTGAATACATAATACAAACAAATTTTCCAAATTAAATTTTTTTAAATTCGTTCAATAAATGCCACTTTCAACATTTTGTGGAGAGAATGTCAAATTTTACAGTTCTGACACGTGCCATGGCACGCTACGATTGACCGATATTGATCCGATTAGTATAACTGAAGATATTAAATTTCAAACGAGAAGATGCGAGAAAATCCAGAAAATTATCAAAATTTTATGTTTGGATATTTTCGAAAAAAAAAATTTCTCAAATACGTGTCAACTAATTATATATTATATATAAGTTGTAAAAAAATTCGGACGATTCTAAAATGTCAAGGTTAAAAAGTGGGTAGTTTGTAAAAGAACAAAAATCGATAAGAAATATTGACATTTTTGATATTTTTTAAAGAAAAAGTTTATATTTACATACACTTAGTAGACGCAGGCAACGAAACATAACTGTGTGGAAATGTTATTATTTTACTGTACGGAATAGTAGTTTGTACAACAATAGCGGACATGATGTCCATATCACCCGATAACGTAAGTTGAATACGACTCACGTGGTGATTTTAAATTGTTAATTTGTTTTAACTTATAATACTATGATTTGTTTTTCTTTCGTGTATTTGTGTTAACCCAAATAAGGCGGACAAAAAAATGTTGCAAAAATGTTTTTTAGTGGTTGTGTTTTAATTTTAGGCTTTGTAGACGCTAGAAAAATATTGAAAAAATCAGGTACCCGTATTTTTTTTTGTAATGACATGTCCTTTCAAAAGTACTTTAATGACCGACCATTAACATTAAAATAAAGAACAAGTAAGAAATATAAAAACTGTTTATTTATAAGAATATTGGTAACTAAACTAAATTTAAAAATTAAAACTATGCGTGGTAGAGGTAAATATATTCTTTTGGATGAAGTCCAACATTGCATTTGCTACAAATAAAATTTACTTTTTTGTGCAAATTGGGAAAGTATTTTATCAGCTCATTGGAAAACTTCAACACGATACGAGAACGTAATCCCAAGTTTGTATATTTATCTAGGATCATGCAGGAGGATCTCTGGTGGGGATCGAACCATTCAATATAACCAAGTCGCGTGGTAGCCATCCAAAATTTATATCCCCACCGTATCGGCTTTGCCCTAATTAATTGTTGGTGCCATGTCGGTCGTACGTAATATGGAATCATAGATTCATCTCAGCTTCTTCAATCGGAGCAAATTCCAAGAACTTTTTATTTAGTATCCCTATAAACGGCCTAATCTTTATTTTTATCATCTGTATTCAAATTGTTATTGTCGCAACGATGAATATTTTGCATAATTAATCTGAAGCAGTCTCTGGATATTGCGTTTCGTATAAAATCGTTTTTAGAGTCAGTTGAGTTTTTCCAATAAATAGGTTTTCGAGGTAATGGAATGTATCCACTTAGAATAAGAACGCCCAAAAAAGACCATATCTCAGATGTAGATATATCACTTGCACAGATATTTTGGGACGCATATACCTCACCAGTAATTGAGTCATTCTCATTTTCTGGTGGAAATATTGTTATAGAAGTTGGTAACTAAACTAAATTTAAAAATTAAAACTATGCGTGGTAGAGGTAAATATATTCTTTTGGATGAAGTCTAACATTGCATTTGCTACAAATAAAATTTACTTTTTTCACTATCCTCAAAATTCTGGAGTTCTTCCATGAGTTCATATAATTTTAGCGGGCGTCGATCTCTAAAAAATAATTTTATCATAATAGTCGTCCATACAGCTAAAGCTCTTTTAAAAGGCTGATGCCATTTTCGAAAAAAACATAATGTAGTATGTAAAATTTGTCATGAATTATGTAAGTAATGATACAAAAGCCCATAAATAACAGAATATTACTAGGTATCTTGCAAATATTTATTAAACTGTTTGTTTTACTTATCGCCAATCAGGCCATCTTAGTTATTTCGAATCAAACAAGCAATCACAAAATTTCATTCTTGCATGAATATTGATGATAAAGCAATACGATTCGTTAGAAATGTCATTCCAACTCTGAAATCACTGGTGCCATCTATATATAAGAAGTAAAAACTAAGCTGCTATAAGAATAATAAGATATCTAGAGAAGTACTTTTAAAAGGCCTTTAGCCTTATTTGGGTTAAGTAAAATGCTCAATTGGATTGGATATTACCTCTTTCTTAATTATTGGTGGTTAGGTTGGTGGTAATCAGCTGTTTTGGACTTAAACCTTTGTATGTACCCATAATACAATACTAATGTGCATCGTTGTCTTATTATTTTATGCATACGATTTCTGAGTATCATAACAACAGGCACGATCTTAAATTATTGATAAGGCTCAATATATAACAAGGAATAAAATAGTTCTCAGAACTCTCACCTATAATATACACCCACATAGCATCTATTCTCATCAAACTATGTTCCAACAATGGCAATAATATAAAATGTACAATAAACGGCGCCATTGAAAGAATATTCGGTTTTTAAGTTTCGTAACCGGTGTAATAAATAAATCTGGTGGTAAATTAAAAAGCCCACCTTGCATTGTCACCGGCGACAATCCAATCCATATTTCATTTTCAACTAACAAAATTTATGGTCAAATTTGTTACCCTGAATGTGGCACCATTCTAAAGTTTGTATTGCACATTTCTAACTAGTATACAGGATGTTACAAATTCGTGCTTACTACCGATATCACGTTAACAGTATAGTTGTTGCAGACTATTGATAAGTTATTCAAAATTTAACTCTGTATCACTATCACTATCTTCATCTAAACCTAAACTTATAATTAAGGGTTGAACATTTGTAATCATACAATTGTAAGAATTTTCCACCTTAAGTACATGCTGTACACAGTTTTTCCATCTGTCTGCAGAAATTTTTCTTACTTCGTTTTTAAATACTTCTACTACAGATGCATTTAATGTAGGAGAAATATTATTTCTCCTAATATTGGATTTTAATTGGTGCTATATTAGCTCAATAGGATTGAATATACAATAGTACGGAGGAAGACGCAACACTGTATGTCCATTTTCTGCTGCAAGTTTGTCACACTCGTATTACTTATTTATTTTAAAAGCTTTTAATACTTCTAGCAGTTCTCGTTTTTTGTAAGCTTCTTCAAAATATAAATCATTTTCAATCATAAAATTTTGAATTTCTGCTTCTGTATTATTAGAATTGGGAATGATTTTTGCTTGCCGACTATGATAACTAGCATTGTCCATTACAATGACGCTATTTTCAGGTATATTTTTAGGGAGTTTATGTTTAAACCAATCTTCAAGAAGCTGTGCGTCGGTATCTAAATAGTAATCTAAAGAAGAATCTGCTATGTTTTTAGCTGAAAGCAACAAACAGTTTGTGCCTCATACATTTGGTAAATCTTTCTTCTTAATAAATCAATGTCATTTTCCTCAATGCTTCTAAATGTGCCAGAATCACTCCGATTTTTTCTAGAATTAACAGATTTAATTACTATGTCTCTTACCGAAGATCAAGGAGTTTTTGTCAAAGTAGACGTCTCTGCTAAAGCATCCATCGAATTAAAATTTCTACTCAACAACGATTGATACACACTTTTAATTATTAGTTTAGCATCGGTAGATAAATGCTTTCTTTTAAAAATGACACTTGGAGATGCCCTCCTATCAGCACAATTCCAAGGACGCCACATTCTACCACTAATAAGCCTAACTAAAAATTACTCGCCGGAAAACCACTAAAGATTAAAATTATTAAAAATCACTTTGTATTTATATATGCATCAGGCATAGGTATAAATTGAATTTGTATACCTGGTCCGGCTCTGCTCGAAAAGGTTTTAAAATTTGGGATTTCCTTATTTATTTTATGGTCGAAGGGATAATGAGGTTTTATTGCAGTCAAACGATCAACGGTATAATTCTGCAAATACTATAACAGATTTTGAAGAAGAAGAAGATTTATAATGTCCAGCTGATAGTGTAAGGGACAAGGAATATTGTGAGAGTAGTAGTATTAATAACTTGTTATCATCTGATAAGAAATAATATATATATATATCCATTGACTGAAAATACGGATACTGATTTGAAACCCAAAAGAGGTCTATAGGAATAAAGGGGATAAATCAAACGAAAGTAATATACGACTGTATGGTTTTTATCACAGCACCTGAAATGAAACATAATTTCTATTTATTTACAAAGAATATGGATCTCATCAAACCGAAATTGATACTGATATTATCGGAAACGTGGACGAAAGCTTGCCCTTCAGTTAATAAATTACATTTAAATTTCTAATCTTTAATAACAGTTTGTAAGCCACAGAATTTGTAAATGATTTAAAAAATGCCTGTTGCAGTTTTGTGCGTTGGAAATATATTGAATTGAATATTATGCTTTTTAAAACCATATGATTCTGAATTAAATTAAAATTAAAGTTCGAGTGATGTTTTAATGTGGCATAAAATCTTTTTCAGCAAAGGACTTCAAGGATCATAGTTCTACTTTTCGCAAGCTTATTAATATTATCCATTGTTTACATCTTGCGGATATTCACCATATAAATTTTTTTCTAATTTTTATCCATCAATTGACACTGAATTGTCCAACTTTACCTCAATTTAAACTTTGTTCTCAGTTACCTCTCCTTTCAGCGATTGGAAATGTGAATATCGAATTTGAACCACCCTGTACGATTCCCATAAATCACAGGTCCTTGAGGTTAACAAAACCATTTGTTAGATGAAAAAATGTATGGCAATAAAGATTTAATTATTTAGTTGGCTGTTGTTCTGTGCTGGTTATAAATTACCCTGATTGAAATGACAACTACATTTTTATGAATGCTTGGGTGTTTACCGTTAATTTTAGGATATTAATATTATAAACTAGTGTGCAATTAATGTAATAATGTTATGACATTAGCGTCATAACTTGATGATTACGGATATAGCTTAGGGGATATAAGAGTATGATGACGGATAGAGTTTAACGGGTATAAGACCAATGAACATAATTCCTTGTTATACAGGGTCCGCAAACGAAGCGTGGACGGAAGATTAAATCGTTATCGAAGAACTTATCAACAATACTGAAACAGCTTGAGATATTGGATTAAAAGCGGCATATTTCAAAAATATTTTACATTATACTGAGTGCCCCCAAAAAGTGTGACAGCATAAAGTTATATTTTTTTAAATAGGACACCCAGTATTTTATTGCATATTTAGGTTCGTATTACTATCGTTTATAAGTGCCTCGAATTTTATTTAATTCGGTTTTGTAGTTTCTGCGAAATAAATTAAAAACAAAAAAAAAAGTTTTGCAGGTTTGCATAAAAAAATCAAAAAAAACAATCCAGAACTATTTTTTTAACCTCGGCATTGAGTGAAATTTATGAGAAGAGGTCTAGAGATACTATGAATGTAATTGCGTTTATTTATTTTATACAGGGTGTTCATAATAAGCTATTTTGAACATTTACTTTAGTTTATAATTATTAGTCTAGTCGCCTATAACAAAATTTCCCAATAAAAACTCTATTTAAACAACATAATTTATGATATTTATAATTATTTCGAGAACGGTTGGATATAACTTATATGCTTGTATTACAAAAAAAAATTGTCTATGAATTCTACGTCAAATAGCCAAATAATATACAGGATGTTCCATTTGAAAAACTTGAGAAAAATTATTTTAAAATGTGGGGTTTTTGAAAGCTTATTATGAACACCCTGTATAAAATAAATAAATGCCTCTTGCCATAAATTTTACTCAATGCTGAGGTTAAAAAAATAGTTCTGGATTGTTTTTATTGATTTTTTTATTTAGGACTGCAAAACTTTTTTTTTTAGTTTTTAATTTATTTCTCCGAAACTACAAAACCAAATTAAATAAAATTTGAAGCACTTATAAACGATAGTAATACGAACCTAAATATGCAATAAAATACTGGGTGTCCCATTTAAAAAAATATAACTTTATGCTCCCAATTTTTTTTCGGCCACCCTGTATAATGTAAAATATTTTCAAAACATGCCGCTTTTAATCCAATATCTCAAGCTGTTTCAGTATTGTTGATAAGTTCTTCGATAACGATTTAATCTTCCGTCCACGCTTCGCTTGCGGACCCTGTATATTGCGGTACCTGAATAAAGTACTTGATAGAGATCAAATAATGGTTTGATCATTGGCAATTTTTTAACCACAAGGAATTATTTTCGTTCTCTCTAATTAGAATACAGGTGTTTCTTTTCATAATTTTATTATGGATTTTCAGCAGGTTAAGGTTAAAATATATCTATCTCGAAAATCGTATAATATATGGAGTAAATGGAAGTAAATCTTTTTAATTTAATGAATAGGAGAGTCGAACTGCGGAAGCAAAATGTCAAATTTTGCAACACGTTGATGCCCCGTGAAGTAGGCATTAACATTTTATGTATTTTCCCTATATAGGGTGTTCGTATAATGCATCAAGCTACTTGAAGAGGTGATTCTACAGGGTGTCCGCTAATTAATGGAACATGGAAAAACCACCAGACTCCTAACGTGAAAATATTAGGATATAATTATACATACCTATATCCGAAAGTTGTTATTAATTGAGATACAGGGTGTTAAAACTTCATTTTTGTTTTTCTCTAATAACTTTGAGAGGAACCAACGTTTTTTTTATAAAATTTGGAAATTATGGTTTTTTTAGGACGAGAAATTGATTTTTTTGCTGAAATTTTAATGTACAATGTAGGGAGCGCAGTCTGCAGTATTTTTCGCACAGTTATTAGGTCATAACTTTTTGGTGCCTTAGTGTATTATAAGTTTTTAATGAAAATAATACTTTCCTCATATTTATTACGTAAAAAAGGTAAACTAAGTTGAGGTCGCCCAGAGTTACCGTTTCGGTGATATTTGCATTTAAATTGTTTAGTGCACCCTGCCCAATTACTATTAAAGTAACCTATGAGATTTAGAGATGCAGTTGCTATAAAACCTCCATGTTATTATTTATTTGTTGATTATTGTAAGAAAGCTGTGTGAAAAAATGTTTAATTTTTGAGTTTATCGTATGTTAAGTAACAATGCCGAGGCACAATTTGTTTTCAAACGCAGAAATACTAGATATGTTGTGTGTATACACGTAGGAAAATTTTAATGAATGAGGTGCCCAGAGACGATATTCGGAACTCTGTCCAAATCGAACACAACCTGATTTTAAGATCTTCAAAACCATTTACGACCGATTAGGCGAAACAGGTACCTTTCGCCCTAAACATAATTCCAAATAACTCACACTTATCTTACAGTAATCAACAAACAAATGACAACATGGAGGTTTCATAGCAACTGCTCTAAATGTCATTTGTTTTCTCATAGGTTACTTTAAGAAAAAAAATTTGTTTGCAAATTAATAATAATTATTGATTAATAAGAATTGGGCAGGGTACACTAAACAATTTAAATGCAAATATCTCCGAAACGGTAATTCAGGGCGACCTCAACTTAGTATACCTTTTTTACGTAATAAATATGAGAAAAGTATTATTTTCATTAAAAATAAATACACTGAGGCACAAAAAAAGTTACGACCCAATAAATGTGTAAATAAAGCCGCAGACAGACAGACAATGTACATTAAAATTTCATAAAAAAATCAATTTCTCGTCCTAAAAAATCATAATTGCCAAATTAGTTGGTTTCCGCAAAGTTATTAGATAAAAACAGAAATGAAGTTTCGTTAATATCAACTTTCGGATATAAGTAGTATAATTAAATCCTAATATTTGTACATAAGGAGTCTGTGGTTTTTTCATGTACCATTAATTAGCGGACACTCTGTATATGTTAAAATAAAGGTAGTAAGTCATATAACCAAAAAATTAATTAGGATACGAGAAGGAAATCTGTTCCCTCTTTATTTAATTTATAGATGGTTTATTACGTTCTCTTTTCTGTCCGTTAGGCAGCTGACTATAATTTATGAACATTTGTACGTAGTTATTTGCCGAGTAAACCCGAACAAACCTGTATAAATGAAAGAGTAGGTGATAACTGAAAAATGTTAGGAATAGAAAACACATAAATTTTTTTAGTTAGTTGTATACCAGAATTTGGAAACTTCAGCTATTTCGTACCAACGTTTATACAATGCGCTAGTAATGTTCCGATCTTAGCTTTACGCTTATAAAAAAGTCAATTTTTTATTAAGATTGTTTGAAAAATCGACCCCCCTGTTCACTAATATACAACAAGCAGTTATTTTCATTATTTTACTTGTCAAAATTATCGCCCGTTCCCTTCGTTCCATTTATTTTTCCACTCTAGTTACTCTTTAAAAAGTCGAAAACCTTGTGTATCCGTCTAAATAGCATATCTAAAAATAAAAGTCAATCGTTATTGACTGTCAATTAAGAAAAGACGCCTCAACATGCAAAACAATAGAGGCTTTATTACGTTTTCTATTATATGGAATTTTCAGTAAAATGGTCCTTTTTAGTTGGAAAACTAAACCCTTTGAGTGAGCCATCTTTGTGATATCTGTCGCCGTATTCGGTGGAACTACTTTGTTTTAGAAACGATATCGACAGTGCGAGTAAACTTGAAACTATTATTTGCTTCTTAATTTTATTTTTGATCGGCGCGATAAACTAAATTATTGGACCGAAAGGTTTTTATACAGGGTATCAATGCGAAAACTTCACACCATTAATAGCTCGCGTCCACTAAATAATATAAAAAATCGAAAAGATACTTTTTCGCAGCTATCGTGGTTTAATCCCATGGGAGGAGGGGTAGATGTTATCTTAAAATCTTAAAGGTAGTTTAAATCATTTTCAAATATTTTTTTTTCTTATGATCAAACACAAACACTATAGGAAAAATCTTTTAGCACACTCTGGGAGTGGTGCGTTTGCGAATAAATCGATTCACGTTGGTTTTGAATCGCTGGAGGTTATATTCGTTGGAAAAAACGACCTCGGGAAGGTCGTTCCATAAGGATGAAGTCCTCCAGATGAAATAATTCTTAAATAATGAAGTTCGAGGAGTACTAAGCTTAACCACATATGGATGGGCGGCAGTGGTAGTATCTCTAAAAGAGGGTCAAATCGAATGTCGAGGTTCTTCATCAGCTCGTCGTCTCCGATCAGACGAATGGCCCGCCTTTCGATGAAATCCAGTAGCCGAAGAGTATGTTTGGGTGCAGAACTCCAGGCATGAGAGCAGTACTCTAGTGATCGTCGAATCTGGGCCATGTATAGTGTCAGAAGTTGTTGAGGTGTGTACAACTTTTTAGTTCGAAAGAATACACCAAGTTTCTGAGAAGCTATCTTGGCGATTGCCACAACGTGCTTATGCCAAGACATATTTCCTCTCAGATTGACGCCCAGCAAAGTAATAGATGAAGCCACTGGAATTGCGTGTCCGTCCATGACTATATCCGGTTCTGTAATGTTAACCCTTTTAGAGAAATCTGCTGCCTGGGGTTTTTAGCGTTAAATTCGACTTGGTTACTGTCGCCCCAATTCAAAATTTCTTCCAGGTCTTTGTTCAGGCGTGATACTTCATCCTGTCTGCCAAGATGTGCGTTGCCAGCCGATGTTTGTGCATTCAAAGAGAAAGATGAGACAAGGGTGCTATCGTCAGCGAAGCTAAATTCGGATTTTTAGTTTCCACTAGAAGGTCGTTAATGTAGAGTAAGAAGAGTGGGAGACAATATGGACCCTTGAGGAACACTGACATTAATACCCTAATTTATTAATTTTTGAGTAGTATCTTCCTAGAAATTAATTTCCAAAAATAGCAATTAGAACTTTTTCTAGGCGGTAGCTTTGCCCCTAATAAAGAATGGAAGATTGTCACCCGAAGTGACTACCTAGGATCCCTAATATCCCTAAACATTCTCAAAGAGGAGTCACAATAACACAATAATTTTAAAAAATAATAATAACCTAAAAACTATAAATCGCTGTGCAAGTAAGTTATCCATGATATCTAAGTTATAAAAAATGACATATAAACTGATAATTCCATTTTATAGGAAAGAAAAATTTTTTTTAAAATTTATTTATTAAACTTTAAAGATATTAAAGAAATTAATTTTAGACGTTATTAATAGTGTCGTGATCGCACGAGCGAGAAACTGCTTGAGTACTCGATTATTGAAATAACCGACATCGCTCGATTATCAAAAATCTGCTCGAGTTATAAATTCAAGCGAAAATCGTCGATTGTTACTTATTACCTTTCACTCGATACCCGAGCTTCGCTTGACACCGACCGAAATGTGTCGCTTGGTAGTGTGATCGCTCGAGTTATAAATTCAAGCGAAAAATCGAAAATCGTTGCCTTTCACTTGATACGCGATCTTCGTTCGACGCCGCGCGCCACTCGAAATGTGCCGTTTGGCCACGTTCGAGTATGACGCTCAGAAGGGTTTGTTAAAGGCACATATATGAGAAGGCGCATACAAAAAAGTATGCCAAATCCCCTCAGGTCTCATGATACGATACTGTAATATAAGGAAATGCCAACTCACACGATAATTTTATTAAAAATCAGAATCAACTGTTCTTCCTTAATAGAAGCTCTAGAATAAACTTACAAACTTACAGAAACAACCCCTGGTGTTTCATCAACACATTCTTCTTAGTCATAAAAATGATTCACCAACCTATCATCTCTAATATCTTCGGGGCATTAATGTTCTTTACTTGTTTGTTTACATTAGGTCGGCATTCTCTTGATTACTTGTTATCGCTCGACTTAAAAATACTAATATAAATTAATATAACAGGTAAAGATTGTTTCAAGAAAAATGGATATAACTTAATGACAGCAGTAAAAGTATTTATGACCGTTTGTTGTTATTATGTGGAAAGGACCGGATTGTAATAATTATAATTAAATATAGGTACATCAGGTAGGTTAGGTTGCTTAATTTATCTTTAAATATCTTTTGTGGTAAAATTTGTTAGTTTTTGAGGAATGGTTCAAGAATTGTCTTTTACCAAACATTCCTCAGAATAGCGTGATAGTAATGGACAATGCGAGCTATCACAGTCGCCAATTACATAAAGCTCCAAGCTCAAATAATACAAAATTGGAGATTCAGAACTACATGGCGGCGAATGATATATATTTTGAAGAAAGTTATAAAAAAGTGATCTTTTAGAAGTTTTAAAGACATTTTGTTTAAAAAAAGTATATGTTTGTGACACATTGACAGAAGAAATTGGACATACACTGCGGCTCCCACCCTATTATTGCATTTTTAACCCCATAGAGCATATGTGGCACCACGGACGCCAAAAACTACCGCCCCATCAGTCTTCTGCCAGCTCTGGGAAAAATAGCGGAAACCGTCATCCTCAATAAAGTCAAAACAAGGGCGGAAACCCTTCTCATCATCCAACCAGAACAATGCGGTTTTCGCCCTCTCCACTCAACCACGCTGCAAACAGCCAGGCTCGCCGAGATGATCATCCAAGCCTTCAACAAAAAAGCCAGCCTTGGAGCAGTCATGCTAGATGTCTCCAAGGCCTTCGACAAAGTCTGGCACGAAGGGCTCATTCTAAAACTAATAAAATTCGGTTTCCCCCCACACATCACAAAGATCATCGCATCATTCATAAAGGACAGAACCTTCAAGGTGAAAATTGATGAAGCCCTATCCACCACAAGACAGATGAGGAGCGGGGTACCGCAAGGATCACCATTATCCCCAGAACTGTTTAAAATATTCATAGCAGATATGCCGGAGGACCCTGATACGGAAATCGGGTTATATGCAGACGACACCACCATAACAGCAGAAAGCAGGGAACCAGACTTAATCCACCGAAGACTCCAGAGACACCTCAACAAATTATTGAACTGGTCAGATAAATGGAGGATAAAATTAAACCCTGAAAAAACCCAGGCAATAATATTCAGCACCAAACACAGACCACCAGAGGCACAACAGCTATCCATAAGGAACACCCGCATAAACTGGCTCCCAGCAGTCAAGTATCTAGGACTAATTTTTGATAGAAAACTAAGCTGGGAAAACCAAATCAAAGCCGCCACCAAGAAAACAAACTACGTGATCAGCAGACTCCACCCACTCCTTAGAAACAGAAAGATGTCCCTAAAAAATAAACTCACACTGTTCAAGACAATCATAAGACCATCACTCACCTACGCAAGCCCCGCCTGGATTCAAATCACAAAAACCAGAAGAACCAAATTACAGGCCATACAAAACAAAACACTAAGGATGATCACCAGAGCCCCATGGTTCATGAGAAACTCGCAAATCCATAGGGACCTGAAAATAGAAACTCTAACCCAGCACCTGAACACAACCGCAGTCAAGTTCATAGCCACCATGACAACCCACCCAAACCACAAAATAAGGCAAGCCTTTAGACCATTAAACAGGAGAATAAGGAGAACCCGACCAAGACCTAGCGACCCGCCACCACCACGCCACGCCCGTGGATAAAAACACCCGACATATATTAAAGTTTATAAACATTGTAATTTAATAAAAGTAAGAGGACCTAGTCCTAGCTTAAAGACAAATAAAGAAACCAGAAACCAGAGCATATGTGGCACCAGTTAAAATCACAGGTTAGGTCTGAAAATATTTCTCCGACTTTAAATTCTTGTGTTGTAGAATTAATACGAAAATGCTTGAATGATATTCCCCTAGGTAGTTGGAAAAATTCAGTCCGTCACGTAACAACTGTAGAAAATTCGTATATTAGTCTGGATCGTAAAATGAATCCAATTATAATTAATTTTCATGAGGATAGCGATAGCGAAACAGAACTATCTATAGAATAACATTATAAATGTAAATAAATATGACTAGTAATATTTAAAAAAAATGTTATTTCATTTGATTACATTAATATAATCATATCATTACTGTTTTCCTTAGTTGTTTATTGCCAAGCTCTTATCGACACAATGGGACCGACCCAGGAAATCATTAAGTCGTATCCAATTTTCGTGAAACGTACTGTATAAAAATGCGTCATTCACAGCCAACGCCAACTTGCTTATTTTACCGGTCTCGTAAGTAAGCCTAAATTTTAGAAAGGGCACACAGTGGGCATCTGACAATTTAAAGTAGCAGAATTTGACAACTACTACTACTATTTTGAATACCTACTTATTTTATGTCCGTAGATTGAGAAAGATGTGAAAAAAATAACTCTTGGTAAAAGTTTTTGTTTAAAAAAAGCACAAGAATAAACCCGAATAATAACTATATATTTAAGTGATTTATCTGCAGTTTTCTTGTTTGGTTCAGAGACACATGGTAAAAATTTATTATTCACAAATCAATAAATTTCTGAATTTTTTTTGGCTAAAGCTGATTCCACCCGTAGTTACGTGCCTGCTAAATACCCGCCTGATCACCTGTAAACGGCTAGGCTGCCGGTCGAGCAGTCGGTGACGTTATCGCTTGGTGAATCGGAATTTCAAGTGATTAATCGCTCGAGCGATTCACTCGATTGTTAAAATCGCTCGAGTATCAAGTACTCGATTATTAAAATCATCTCTTTGTCCCAACACTGTTATTAACAAATAGCCCGGTATATCACGAATCAAAAACAAATTCGGCAACGTTGATACTGGATTCTAAAAAAGCTTTCACCAACTTTCGTAAATATTGCCCTTTAAAAGATACCACCCTGTATAATCATAGATTCAGTCAGTTTTTATTTCCTTTTATAACAATTCCATTTTACAGAGAAAGAAAATTGTTTTTTGTTCTAATGTTTAAAAAACCCTTAACGAGATCTTTCGCTTTTCAATGGCGTACAGGATTTCCTTCGGCCATTAGAGTCAAAAATCCCGACACTAACGGGGATTAAACTAATCTTTAAAAAACGACACGAAGGCAATTGTTAGAAATAAAATCGGACAGTAATTGACACCAAATCGTGCTAAGTTGACCAGAAAGAACCCCGGCTAAACGTCTGTTTTGTCCTGTTCTTTACTTCTTAACTTTAACAAGCGGTTTTTCTTTTACAAAGTACAAGGATAAATACCAATTTAGTTTGATATGAGAAATGGCATTTTTGAGGTTTAATTGTATGTAATTGCATTTTAGTAAAGTAATTATTAGTACGGTAAAGAGTGGAGAGATGTTTCATTTCGTTGAATTTCTCCAAAAGCAGATGAAATTAATCATGTTTCCTCGTCGCACGAAAATAGCGGGTTTAGTATAACTGATAGATATAGTGATTTTCATAAATACAGCGACTATCTTCGCAAGATTTGTTAATAACGCAACGCGTAACGTTAGTGTATTTAATTAGTTCTGTTGTGTTTGTTTACTGTATTTTTGTGCGTTCTGTAACGTCATGTTTTCAAATTTAAAAAAATCCGAATATTTTCGAAGATATTTGGGGAGGACCGAATGTTTACGATTCCGTTCTTTTATTTTTTTATTGTAAGTGAAGAGATATGTGAAAATAAATTTTACATTTTTATTGCCTAAATTTCTTCCTGTATAAGATAACGTAATTAAATTTTCAATCCAAAGTTTCGTTTTTTCGCAACCATCATCAACTTTGTTTTTTAAATAGTAGTAACATTTTATTTTATGCTTTGTGAACTCCACATTATATTCTGAATCCGATGATATATCGCATTTATTATTTATTATTATTATTATTATTAATTGTGGTTCGAAAATGATTGATGGTTTTTGAAAATTAATAAGTTATGTTAAATTATTATTATTATTGTTAATAATGTTAAATAAAAATATGGTTTTTAATGCTAACTCAAGTATGAACACAATAATATTTTTAATAAGGTGCTTATTTGCATTGAAGATACGTTATTTTAGTCGGAGACGTCTAATACATAATATCATTCGATTCAGAATATAATGTGGAGCGTAAAGACAAAGTTGATGATGGGTTGCGAAAAAACGTAACGTCGGATTAAAAATTTAATTAACTTATCTTATACAGGCTGTTATCGAAATGACTTATTATTTTTAAACCGGCAATTACTGAGATGAAAATAAATTGAAGAAAAATTACCATAAATGAAGCTTCCAATTAATATGAGGTATACATCATCTGACGTGAAACCAGAAAAACCATATGTGTGGCACTGGCGAACCATGTCAACAATCAACATTGGGTTAAGATGTCTCAAAATACGTCAGTTAATTCTGACCAGTGTTGTCATATTTACAGTTAAACTCTTTAGAGTTAGACAAAATACAATAATTTAAACACTTTTTCATTATGCCTTACTTTTTTGTACAATTAATTTAAGAAAAATAACGACGAAAAATGTTTTGCAATACAAAGAATAGTAAGTAAATAAGTTTGAAATACGCACGTACGTAACTAGGTCAAGTGTCAATGACCTTTTGAGTGATTGGGCGTTGTTTATTTTTCAATCTTAAAAAAAGGGAATTTTACCTTTTCGGTCTTATTTAAAAATAATACGAACCAAATACGTTTTAATAGAAAATCGGCTCATAACCTTATATAATCGCAGATATTCACACGGCGACGTCGTTTTTATTAATTTTGGCTTTTCCGTTTTTTTCTCGCGTAGATTTAATTCAAAAAGATACATTTTAAATAGGATTTCTTCGAATTAAAAAGACTTTAATTTAATCGATTAAAAACTAAAACACAAAACGTTCTAATCGAGTTGTGAAAACTCGGAACTAGAGATGAGCAATATTTCACAATCGGGAATTTTTCCATAATGATTTAGAACAACCTGTGATCTCACCAGTACGAAAATTCGCCGTTTCTCATTTTTTTTAGTTTATATTTGTTCGGGTTACGGTATAGCTTAACGATACGGAACGGACGAAGATCGCTTAAATACGTATTGTTCTTAGCATACATTAAAAGGCACTGTGTTCCGACCTGTAGATTCCGGCGCATTCACCAAAAAGTTTGAAATAAATAATAAACTACAACAAATTATTTATTGTTTTCTTTCACTCCTGTAGGTGCCAACAAAGATTAAAATAACTTGTTAATCGCTGCTCTGCTGCTCTTTTTCATTCGAGAAGCTTAAGAAATTAAATCGATCATTTCACTTCGTGATTTTAAAATCACAGTTTAACTCACCTCTACTCGACATCGAAGGAAGAGGGACGTTTGGCTTGACAAAAAGACGAATTCCTCCTCTTCGTCACGTCATTTCGAATTTAAAAGCGGGTTTTTCGGGATATGTCGCTGACCCCGCAAGGTCACCAGATCTTGCACCGTGCAATTTTTTTCTATAGGGTACGGTGAATAAAGAAATAGTTTATAAAAAGTTATCGACGATATGGATCAGTCCAGAAAAAAGAAATTGGATGCAGCAGATAGAAGAATTGCTAAATATTTTTCAGAGAGTTCGAGACGCCCGAGCTGGAAGTGAAGCAAAAGTAAGTTATTTTCAATATCTTCTATTCTAAAATAAAAGGGAAAAAGGAATAATAGTTTGGAATCTACAAATTCTTTGATGCCTATTGTACAGAAATCAGCGTTTTTATTATTGATAAATTTTGTGTATCTACTAAGTATTGCCAAATATCGCGTTGAAATGTGCGTTTGTTCGCGACACCCGTGACCCGTGGAATATAATCTAATAATCTGTCTAGTGTCAATTCACCAAAAACTAATTATTAATTCTCTTTCACTATGTGTTGTTTTGTGCTGCCGTCAAAGTGTTCTTATGAAAAAGAAAAAAAAACTGATTGTGTATGTGCCTGGATTTCCTCGCTCTTTAGTTATAAGATAAATACAAGTAAGTAATTCATTTTTATAATTTATATGCAATTTCAGTTTTACATTAAGTTTGGCAACATTGCCATTGGGTCGGGGCGATATGTAAGTGAGAGGGTTGGTTATCCCACTTTTAAAACGGATTTAAAAAATATATAGCATAGCGTTTTCCTAGGACACCCAAGGAGTCACCCATTTAAATAAAATACGTCAATTCCATAACACCTTGTAGAGGAGAAGAAGTAAAGTAGCATTCAGACTGTAAAATTTAATTTCACATATCTCTTCAAATAGTAAATACGGAAATATTAGAAATTTCTAAAATTTGAAAACATTACGTTGCAGTAACCGAGTCGAATTTAACGCTAAAAAAACCCAGGCAGCAGTTTTCTCTAAAACGGTAACATTACAGAACCGGATATAGTCATAGCAGGACACGCAAATCCACTGGCTTCATCTATTCATTTGCTGAATGTCAATCTGGATGGATATATCTTGGCATAACCACGTTGTGGCAATCGCTAAGATAGCTGCACAGAAACTTGGTGTACTTTTCCGGACCAAAAACTTGTATACACCTCAACAACTTTTGACACTATACAATAGGGTGGAACGAAAATTAACGAAAATAAAAAAAAATTAAATAGCGTTGTATCATAGCTAAAAAAATATGTTTTTTACTATTAAAAACAAGTATACGAAAAATGAAACTGGTGACTTTATATCTTGACGTTCCTCAAAGGGATGCCATATTTAATAAAATAAGAAATTTTAGTCTCTTAACCAATTTTTATATATTTTTTATTTTTGTGACATAAATCATGACATACATTTTAGTATGCTGCTTAAGGTTGTAGGAACCTACCTTTTAAATTTCAAAGCAATATTTTAACATTTTGAGGTCCCTCAAATGCTGCAAATTGGAACAAAAATACAGTTTTATTTAAATTATAATTTTATTAACTTCCAGTTCAAAATAATAAGAAAGAAACCAATAACTCTAAAATGATCTAATAACATTACTCATTTCTATATTTAAAGTAATCAGTTTTTTTTTCAAAACATGGCAATATATGTCTTGACTGCACCCTATTTTTAATAAATCCATCGCGATTACCCTGCCCACACACTGCAGCTGATGCGTCAGTTACCAGGCGAACGCAACGTTCCACTGCTTGAGTATTACAAGATAATAATGGAAAATCAGAAGGACTTAGACTGGATATTAAATTGAGATTAATATCCATATGAATTGTTAGTGGTGGTTCATTAACATTCACTTCGTTCCAAGAAATCAACTACGAAAAATGCTTGGCATCAAAACGTATTACAGGGATATTAAACTCCCGTATCGTTTGTCTACTTTTACTCCTCGCCTTTAGGATACGCCGTATACCAAGTTCTCTGTATTTTGGATCTTCATCCGTAAGCATTGACAATAATATATTCTCCGGATGCGCGAAAAATCCATTACGTTGGATAACGGGGTAAATAATTTTTTGAACTGTTGCCGTTAACAAGCTACATGACTTTATTAACTGGAATAGGTGTCTTGTTCCGTCAACACATGATGGTCGAAGTTTCACTCTAAACCAGCAGGGGGCATAGACTTTGGTTATGTAAGTTACCAACAGACAAAGACTTTCATCTGGAACTTCAGTTGCTACGTAAAGCCTCATAATTCGGTTAGCTGTTGTAAGCCATCTAGCGTGTGATAGTTTTCCTGGAATTCTTGAGGCCAAAGAAGCAGATACATTTCCAATTTCAACTGATTGCACTATTTCCAACAAATACTACTGATCTGTACTTAAATCAGATCCGTCGCAATCTAGCTGTGGTAGATTTGATTCCATTTTTTTAAACTTTACTATCAGAAGAGTTTCGCAGGATTCTAGTTTTTGCCCAATTGGACCTCCTTTGTGTCCATGAGGACCTGAAGTTTCACCATCAATTTCTTTAATTAAGTGTCGCAGGGGACGATTTAGTTTGTAACGTTGATGAAACTTTTTTATTTTGTCCCATATTCGATTTTTAGTCACTACAGGAATTGAAGCTTTAAGCAAAATTTTTTCAATTTTTGTCACAACTTGTTTTAAAATGTCACAAACGGAAGGATCCTTTCCGTCACATTTTGGCTTTAAGTCATGTTGCACAAACAAGTAATGGCACATAACATCGTTAAATGTGCAAAACTCTACCACTTAATAATTTTGGGTATCCAAAAACAATACACTTTTCTTTACTTTTAGTTGCCATTATTATTTTTTACACCGGGGCGACGCCGACGGTAATATTTGTGAGGTTCATACACAACACAACTAAGCTGTAATAAGCGGTAAATAAACAATACAATACCCTTCCGACACTCGAACTAGTTAATACTAGTTATGACATGCGCGGTGGTCCCGCTACCATTGCCGGGTCATTTTAGGATTTAGCACGTAAAATTGCAAACTTTAATATGTTTGAGGAACCAAAAGTCGTGGTAATACAAAAAAAATATTTTAATATGTTATTTTAAGTAACAACATGTATCTATTTTCCGCTATGGCAGCTTTAAAAGTATAGTTTTTATCGAATATTTTTATTATGGCAATTTAATAGAAAATCAATAAAATTTAAAAATTTAAAGGGCTTTGAGGAACCTCAGAATATTAAAATCTGTCAGGCAACTTTTGACACTTTATTTTGTTTACTAATGCGCATATTTTAACAACTATGTCAAACTACTTGGAGTTAAAAAGTTTTTTCGTTCCACCCTACTATACAAGGCCCAGATTCGACCATCACTAGAGTACTGCTCTCATGTCTGGAGCTATGCACCCAAACATACTCTTCGGGTACTGAATTCCATCGCAAGGAGGGCCGTTCATCTGATTGGAGACCACGAGCTGATAAAGAGCCTCGACACCCTGGAACATCGAAGACAGGTTGGTGATTTGACTCTCTTTTACAGATATTTCCATGGAAAATGCTCGGCTGACCTTGCTCTCATAATTCCGCCCAGAGCGGTGAATAGCAGAAATGTACGACGAACCACTGCCGCCCATCCATATGTGGTTAAGCTTTGTACTCCTCGAACTTCATTATTTAAGAATTATTTAATCTGGAGGACGTCATCCTTATGGAACGACCTTCCCGAGATCGTATTTCCCAATGAGTATAACCTCCAACGATTCAAAACTAGCGTGAATCGCTTTTTGCGCACACGCACCAGTCCCAGAGTGCCTTAAAGGTATTTCATGAAGTGCTTGTGTTTGATGATAAAAAAAAAATAATGTGCATCTCTTGTCTAATTTGATCATTTCTGTATATCTTAAAGTTTTCGAGATCCCTTTTAAGTCAGGCTAGTTGACAAAATACGAAATTAAAAAATTGGCATCTAAGAGTTTTAGCAGATTAAATTTATTGAGTTTAAAAGACTGATTATCATATTATGTCATATTATGTCCTACAAGGTAAATTTCAATTCAAACACTATTTATTTATCTAAAAAACACAATAAAAATAAATGTAACCTTTAGTATATAAATTTGACTATACCGCGATTATACCAACCGTTATCACAAGGCACAGATAAACTGTGCCTGTGTGGCATAGCCCAAAATACGACATTAATAATTAATTAAACAAAACTATGGAAATTACTATGACAATAAAATTCAATTCAATCAAATATGCATCAAAGTATCAACCGACCCAGGCGCAAGAGAGAGAAGAGCAGAGAGGAGCACTGGTAGATAAAACTAAAAAAATTTTCCCCAGATCAAAACCATAAAAAGAAGATAGCAGAGCGCATAAACCTAAAATAAAACAGAAATAAAACAGAAAAAAAAATACTGATACTAAACTTCCCCTCTCTGTACATTTAAAAGATATTGTTTAATATAATCATTGAATTTATCAACTGAAAGTTGTTCAACATTAGTAGGTAAATTATTCCACATTTGCACTGCTATGAAACTGAAAGCCTTTTGAAAGTTAGATGTACGATGTTGAGGCGGTCTGAAGTTATTGAGGTTCTCCAACATTTAAAATCCTATATACAAAAGTGTACATATGATATTTTCTGCGACTCTTCATATTTAGAATATTATTATCATTCAAATAAGGAGTGACATGGTTCCTAAAGGGAATATTAAATGAAAAGCGCATACAAGAGTTTTGTATCTTCTGAATAGAGTGAGAAAGCGCAGCCGCCAAAGAATCACCATACACTACATCTCCATAGTCAAGTAAGGACAGGATAAGAATATTGCATAAATAGTATTTAGTTTTTGCCGGTAAATTTTTTTTAAGGTGGTACAGTTTGTTCAAACGCATGTATGCCATTTTAAGTTTGTTCTTTATATGTGTTTTGAAAGTGAGGCCTTCATCAAAATAAACACCCAAATTCTTTGCCTCCTTAACGACAGGGACAGCCATATTATTAATATTTACTTTAAAATTATCATAGATAAATGGAAGGGTGCCTCTGTTGCTTGTTGGTGAAAAATAGCATACATGATTTACTATCATTTAGCTTTAAATTATGGTCCTGAGCATATGAATTAATAATGTCTAAATCGGCATTACAATGCTCTAGAGTCTAGACCAACCAGTAAATTTTCAAATAAGGCTAGATAAATCTGTGAGTCGTCGCCATATTGCTGAAGTTTTGCAAATTTTAAAATGTGAAACATATCTGCGACATACAAGGAAAATAGCAACGGTTCAAATTAATGCTATCGACAAGGCCGAACAGACTTGAAAAAATTGCAAATCCTGATACATAAAACAATATATGCTATTGACCTAAAGTCCCCCTTTAATAGATAAAAATAATATTTCACTGTCCCCTACATATATAGTAGATTTAAGTCCCCAAGTTATGACGCCAATTTAATTTTCTCTGCTACAGCAGCAGATAATTTAATCCGCACTGTAAAATCTTTATACGATGTGACATTAAATTGCTAATGAAAATCTATTAAGTACCGGTTGCATTTAGAGTGGTTAGAAATCGACTGATCTCTAGGTAAGCTTAATATCTTAGTGCCAGTTTTTAAATTATTCATATTATTATATAAGAAATGTAACTGGTACCTGTGGTCCTGCAATATACAGTGTGTACATAAAGTAAGGAACAAATTCATTATCTAGGAATCTAAAAATATTTCGGAAAAATCCTCGGACACGTGTATAATAATTGTTAATGGCGCATTTTTTTCCCATGCAAACTTAATATACAAGGTGGCTCATGTAGTAGATATGACATTATCGACGATTTTTTTAAATGGGAACCCCTATATTTTAGTTCAGATCTGCAATCTCCAAGAACAGCTGATTTCAAAAACATAATACACTTAGGGCCTAAAATTCATAGTTTCGTTACTACAGGGTAAAACAAATAATTTTATTTAAGATATTTTTAATTTAAAAAAATGTAAAAAAATGAAATAAGCTATTTAATTAAGTGTTGAAATTGTCCTCCTTCTGCTGCCTGACAGTACCCCAAGCGATCAATAAATTCTTGTTGGACTTTTCTTATGGTTTCTTCTGAAATGTTCCTGCATTCTGGTGTTATTCGATTTTTTAAATCTTCAATATTGGCAGGTCTGACTTTATAAACAACATTTTTCAGGTGACCCCATAAGAAAAAGTCCAGTGGTGTAAGGTCTGGAGACCTAGGCGGCCATTCAACAGGCCCACGTCTTCCAATCCACTTGTTCGGAAAAACTTGGTTTATGTAATGGCGCACTGCTGCTGCATAATGTGGAGGTGCGCCGTCTTGTTGGTACCACAAATTTTCATCTAGAATTCCTGGATTATTTCTACTAGGGTATAAGTTAACTAGCGTAGGGATAAGAAAGTTCTGAAGAAAATGAAGATAATTTAGCCCGTTTACATTGTTGTCAAAAAAATATGGCCCAATAATTTTGTTTTTCACAATACCAGCCCAAACATTAATTTTTTGAGGATTTTGCCCAGTATCTACAGCTTTGCCGGTTCACTTCTCCATTTAATTTAAAGGTAGATTCATCCGAAAATAGGATATTTTCAACAAACAAAGGATCTAAGTTACATCTTTCCATTAATATTTGACAAAACTCCATCCTTCGATCTGGATCATCTTCATTCAACTCATGAACCAATCGGATTTTAAACGGGTGCCATTTTTCTACCGTCAATAGGTTATGAACGGTCATAGCAGCCGCCCCATGATCAATGCTAATCTGGCGGACGCTGTTGTGGGGATCTTCTTCCATAGCCAATAAAATATCTAATTTCTTATCATCCGGAATAGTTGGACGGCCTTTTCTGGGAATATCTTCCACTGAACCCGTTTCCCGAAATTTTATTTCAAGTTTACTCACAGTTGATCTAGTAATTGGTCTTGCTGGATACTTAGTGTTAAACAAATGCAAACTTCTTGTTGAGCACGGATCCTATCACCATATCCAATCATCATAAGAATTTCTATTCTTTGTGTTAAAGATAAACGCATAGTAACTCAATATGTTTTAAAATAAAATTTATTACTTCTAATAAACTTACTAGAAAAATACAATGTAATGACAATGACATTATCTAAATACCATAGTTACATAACAGCAAATAAGCCTACTTGAGAAAAAACATAAGTAACAGCAAATGATGGTGCGTCCATTAATTACGTAAGGCTTTCAGGTAAAATTGGGTGATGGCGGAAGGGATTGAGCCAAATGTCACGAAATCTTTTATTGGGGGAAGGGGGGTTGAAAAATCGCTAAAAACGCCTCACGTAATTAATTGATGCCTCCCAAGCCATAAAAAAATATCTTAAATAAAATTATTTGTTTTACCCTGTAGTAACGAAACTATGAGCTTTAGGCCCTAAGTGTGTTATGTGTTTGAAATCAGCTGTTCTTGGAGATTACAGATCTGAACTAAAATATAGGGGTTCCCATTTAAAAAAATCGTCGATAATGTCATATCTACTACATGAGCCACCTTGTATATTAAGTTTGTATGGGAAAAAATGCGCCATTAAAAGTGTCCGAGGATTTTTCCGAAATATTTTTAGATTCCTAGATAATGAATTTGTTCCTTACTTTATGTACACATTGTACTACTCAATCTTAATAAGAATAAATATTTTATCTTTAACTTTAACTTTTTGTAACGAATAGTAGGCAACATTGGTTTCACTCACCTCAATAACCCCGATGATGTTAATATTTTCGTCAAATTTTCTGTTAATTTTCCTGTTCTGTTATATTTCATACCCTCTTGGGTAAAAAGTAAATTTTTGGGTTTGGCATAGACTATCCTCGGGCTAAAATTGAGCCAGATCCATCAAGCTGTTTAGGAGATATTTATAATCCTCAAAATCATTATTCATTATTCAAAATTAGCTCAAGATATTCACCCCACCCTTTGGTTAACATTTCGTGGAAATTAATGAACAGGCGTTTTCTAAAAATATGTGCAACGTCGTAAAATAAAACTTCAGATACATAAAACGATACAAAAGAATCGAAGCCTGGATTACTAATAGAATAATTAGTTACTATTAAAGTAAGAGACAAAATAAAAAAAAATACTATCGAATCACAGCCCTCAGCTTGAGAATAAATAAAAAGAATATCGTAATATGCTACACAAGCAAAAAAATTATTATTATAGAGTCAAAATTGAAAATAACATAAATGACATGAAAAAAATTTATGATTAATAATTATTAAAGCTGCAACTTATGAAAAAGTAATGAAACAAATAACTTTATCATAAAAAACAATTTAGGACAAAATATTTCTGATTCTTTTTTAGATGGCTGATTCTTGCAATCAATACTCTGTTAATGTCGGAATTGATATGGCAAGAGCTATCAACCTCCAGCCAGTACCACAATCTATTTTTTTACCTCCTATTACCAGAAATTAATTAATAAAACATATAGCTTCACTGAAGAATAATAGTGCACCATGTTTTGACGGTATTCAGGTTGGAACAATCAAGCTATTACACATATTTAATTTCATTTTAGAAGAAGGAATTGTGCCAAAACAGTTTAAAATATCAATTATAACCTACAACTTCTAGTAAAGATTGTTCCACGAAAATGATATAACTTAATGGCTGCAGTAAAAGTACCTGGGGCGATCCCATTATTTATTACCGTTTGTTATTATTATGTGGAAAGGACCGGATTGTAATAATTATAATTAAATATAAGCACTTCAGGTAGGCTAGGTTCCAAATGCCTTGTGGCTTTCTGCAAAAAAATATTAAAGACTCTTGTGTGGACTACCATGAAGATACAACGGCCGAACTTTTTGAGGAATGGTTCAAGAATTATCTTTTACCAAACATTCCTCAGAATACCGTGATAGTAATGGACAATGCGAGTTATCGCAGTCGCCAATTACATAAAGCCCCAAACTCAAATAATACAAAATTGGAGATTCAGAACTACATGGCGGCGAATGATATATATTTTGAAGAAAGTTATAAAAAAGTGTATTTATGGGTTTAAAAGTAAAACACAAAGTTGAACTTATTAATTTTCACTATATTGATTGAAACTTAACATGTTTCGCTACACAGTAGCTTCGTCAGAAGACAGTAGTTTCGTCAACAGACAAAATCTAAATAAAAAGTACAATAAGATTTCTAGTTAAATAGGGTACAATAATTAGATTATATCCATTAAAACTATTAAAATTAGGGTTTTTTCCTTATCTATCTATCCGGGGTTTATGGTATGCGAGCTATCACAGTCGCCAATTACATAAAGCTCCAAGCTCAAATAATACAAAATTGGAGATTCAGAACTACATGGCGGCGAATGATATATATTTTGAAGAAAGTTATAAAAAAATTGATCTTTTAGAAGTTTTAAAGACATTTTGCATAAAAAAGTATATGTTTGTGACACATTGGCAGAAGAAATTGGACATACAGTGCTACGGCTCCTACCCTATTATTGCATTTTTAACCCCATAGAGCATATGTGGCACCAGTTAAAATTACTGGTTAGGTCTGAAAATATTTCTCCGACTTTAAGTTCTAGTGTTGTAGAATTAATACGAAAATGCTTTAATGATATTCCCCCAGGTAGTTGGAAAAATTCAGTACTGTAGAAAATTCGTATATTAGTCTGGATCGTATAATTAATCCAATTATAATTAATTTTGATGAGGGTAGCGATAGCGAAACAGAACTACCTATAGAATGACATTATAAATATAAATAAATATGACTAGTAATATTTAAAAAAAATGTTATTTCATTTGATTACATTAATATAATCATATCTTTACTTGTTTTCCTTAATCCGTCCCTTCATACTTCACTTGTTTATTGCCTCTCTTATCGACACAATGGGACCGACCCAGGAAATCATTAAGTGGTATCCAAATTTCGTGAAACGTACTCTACAATTACAGGCCTATAAGTCTGAAAACTAATTTTGCAAAACTCTTTGAAAAATGTTTGAGGATAGATTAGCTTCTTTCCTTGAAAATAATAATATTCTTTCTCCAAATCCGTTTGGACTTGTAGGGGGGGTGTGGCACTTCTGATGCTATGCATAGACTTATAACGGAGATTGTGGATAATTTGAATTTATATAGGAAATGCTTGACTGTATTCTTGGATCTTGCCAAGGCATTCGATACGGTATCCCATGGTCGGCTTCTTGATGTTCTTTGGGGCTACGGTATAAAAGGAAATGCTTTTAATGTTTTGCAAAGTTATTTGTCTGAGAGATATCAAATGTAAAATAACGTTACGTTATAGGAATACACTTGCATGGGGAGCAATTTCTTCCAAGGCTTCCATCAAATTTTGGTCTCTGTAATGCTTACTTTTCATATTGTAGATTCAGACCCCTCTCAATTAAGACGACTTCATCAATTTTTTGTCATTTTGATGATACCTTCGCGTTCATACTGGTGAGATACAACACAATGCCACGCCATCCAATGTGACCAAAATCGAACAGTTGGGATATCTATGACGTCGTGTGACATGGCAAGATATAGCGTAGAATAGCATCAAATATGCATCCTATATTATCTTAATACATAAAGATACATGGTGTCGGATTCTCCTGACGTTATGTAGCGTAGCGTGGTGTAGCATCATAACAATGTGTTTCTGGCTTCTTACAGTCGCCTGAGTAATATGGTTTTCTGGATCATTTTCGTTAAGCAAAGTGCAAACCTCAGCTTGAATTCTTCTTTTGTTACCTCACTTTATCGTTTTTAAAAATATATATATATATATGAATACCGATGTGTAGACAAATTGTTATTAAATTCTAATGAGGGATAGCGTTGGTCATAACTGAAATTTTAAAAAAATCACAAATCAATGTAATCGAAATAATTTGATCTACAATATGGATTGTATCAATCACATCCAGTTCACCATTAAAAATATTATTTATGATTGCTAATATTTTATAGTAAAATGTCAAAAAGCATAAAAAAATATACCACACATATATCACACTCATAAGTGCAAGGTAATTCGTTTGTAATCTATTCCTAATCATAATCTATATGAGTAAATTTAACGATAGTTAAGTCCATTTAAACAGACGACGCATGACTTTATTGGAATTAACTGCACTCAAATCCAACCCTAGTTAAAAGCAATCAGTGCATACCGCGTCAACTGAATTAAAAGTTTTCTCGTCCGTCTTTACCAGGAATATATTTATAGATTTTGCAATTAAATTTGCACCTATCATGTAATCCGCACTAGGAAATCAAATTAAACCAAATAACTCAGGGTTGGGTTTTCGTTTATTGAGAAATAACTAGTCTACGGTACAACGAAACTGTTCATCTTAATAAAGTTTTTAGTATTCTTGATAAAGCACTTAATGTAACGGCATTCCAGAAATCTATTGGCGTTAATCACCACATCATGCCGTTTATATTAAAATTTGCGGTATTTTACAGTCGCAGACGATAGTCCTTGCAGTACATGAATATTGTCGATACAAGAAGTTGCCTTTGCTAATAATTACCAGACGTTGGTAACTCATAATCATGCAAAAAATAATAAACTCGGGGATATTGGGGCAACTTCGACATATTAAGCTTTTGAGGGTTCTAAAAAAATGTTGTTGTCAAAAAAAAATTCAGCCTTATATAAACATATCCTAAACATTTCGGAATCAGATTGCAAACACGTAAAGGGAAAATAAGAAAAGATGACAGTAAAAAGTATGTTTTTATTATTAATGTTAAATGGCAAACTTGCCCTTATCTGTGGGGTAAGTTGGACAATGTAATTTTAACGAAGATTTAAATTTAATTTATACACAAGTCACAGCAAAAGTAGATGAGTTTGTCTCTCAAGATCAGTATATTCTTCGTGAGACCTGACAACACTATCCAGTTTTCCTCCGTCGTCGTTCCGTATTTTTCATGACAATAGATGCAAACTGTTTCATCTTAATCTTCTTCTTTGGTCTTAGATTTAGAGCTTTTCCTTTTAGTTCCATTTTAATTTCTGTTTTTTTTTTGGTTTCACTAAATTTCTTGTTACAGCTATTTTCCTTTTTGAGAATTTAACTTAATTTAAAGTTTTTTTTTTCAATGGATCAAAATTTTTCGGTTTTGGTAACGGAGATATTTCCCTAATAGAGATTTTTCAATTTTCTCTCATTTGGTGCTTGTTATTACTGCATGTCGACTTTGAGGACCCCGGTTGTGGATTGGCAAAAGAATTAGTTACTATTTTGATATCCGCAATTAGGTCAATAGGTTCTTCAATGTTAACAGCGATGTTTCTTGCAATTGCATTGTCACTCTATTTAGCTTCTGCTACAGCTCTTTGCAACTGCGTTTCTTCATATGTATTTTGTCGTTTCTTTTTGTAATTTCTTACCATTTTTACATCCTGAAAACAAAATAAAATATTAGACCTTGTGAAATTGGGGCAAGTTCGACAATTGCCCCAGACACATGCCTGGGCCCCATCTATGCGGAATATATAAAAATATTACAAGTTATTAAACAAGTGGTACACTTACCGCCTGCGATGTCGTACTTGCAAAAGAAATGGCCCAAGTTACTGTGTAAAAATTAACAGATAACACGAAATCGAATCGAAAATTTGATCGTAATACTAGCCAATTCTTAAATCGTTATTTTAAGAAACCCGATTTTTACGTTTTCCGCGCAAGCATCACAACTGTCTCGTTGAACGTTAGAGTACAAGTTACTCTTCAACTGGCGCACGGATCGAGCTTGTTTGGGAATTTCTGAATGCGAACGAATCCGAGTTAGATGCATTGGCGGACTTGCCCCGCCTGTCGAAATTGCCCCACTCTCCCCTAAGTATATACGGTAAGAATGCACTTCTACAAAGATGTCGTTAACCATAGCATATACATAAATTATCGAATTAGGCACAAGTTGCACATCAGTGAGTTCTGCAACGTTGCTTTCAAATAAAAAAAAATCGGAATTTTGCCGACGATATTTGGCAGAACCGAAATTTAACGATTAATCTTGAAAATGGTCAGAATTGCAAATTTAGCAACACCCTCACAATTGCATAAATTCTAAAATTTAATTTCGACATTATCTGTTAATTAAGCATTTCAAACTCCAAGTTAAATAACAAAACTTGTATTGCGATGAGTTACTACTTTCACCTAAATTTCAAAGTTCCTAAAAAATAAAAAGCATAATTTCATTACTTATTTGACTTGAACCCCTGATATTATTTCGACTTACCCTATACCGAGTGGTGCATCCAAACATGATACATGGGATTTCTCATGTAAATTTCGAGGTGGTCAAATATTCGCTTCCGTATTGTATTCAAAGAAAACTTATATTAAGACTTTTTAAAGCGAATGATGAGAATAAAGTCAGCAAAATTTGAACTTTTTTACGCATACAGTTATTAATATATTAAGAAAATGCTGTCTTCAAACTAGCTTAAATCTGGAGTACTTAAAATACCCGCATCACCTTAAAATTTTTTTACACTTGTCAATATTTGACCGTTTTTTTCAAATAATTCTCGCTTTGAATATTTCTAATCGCCATGAGCTATTTAATTGGGAAAAAAGTTATAAAGATTAATAAATGGTACTACGGCAGAAATAGTATCTATAACGTAAAACAATTTTAACATAAAATTACTCCGACAATCCCGAACAAACCCGACAAATATTTAATCGTTTATTTCCTGGTGTAGGTACTGACATAAATGTGTTCGGTTATTAGTTTTCAGGTTATCATTTTAAAAATACATTTTGTTAAATAACTCTTAAATTACTAGGAAAATACACTCTTTTTTAGCTGAAATAAATATAGGAGCTAATATTTGATCACCTTACAATTTACGTGGGATATCCTATGTGTCCTGAGCGGAAGCATCATCCGGTATATTCTATCTTTTATGACCATTAGTTAATGGACACCCTGTATATTATAAATGTAAATCAATATATCTAATATCAATGTTGTTATATACTTATTAGATCCATTTCCTCAATCTTTAAAGAATTCACACCGCTTAGTCTTAAAAAGTCCAAACCTTTTATGGCAATGTTAGGACATTACTTCATAATTTATGAACATGTCGTTTTAATTTTTCGATCGGTTAACTACGATAAACCTAATAATCGTAAAGCCAGATTTAATCCTATTAATAATAATGTCTCAATATTTCATCTTTGCCGACCGACTTAAAGAATAAATTATATTTTTATTAGTATCTGGTTTATCTGGAGTAAAATTAAGTAGGTGATCAAATGTTTTAACCATAATTTATAAGACTGATTTGTGAAGGTGCAACTTTGTACACCGAATAAACATGTAGCAAATTAAGCATTGTTTTTTATATAATGCCAGAGGTTCTATGACACAATCTTACTAGAAAGAAGACCAAGAAATATTGGAAAGGTGTTTGAGCCAAATTCTCTTGATTTTTTTTTAGCAAGATAGAAGATATATTGTACAATCTTGCAGCAATCAAGACCTATACGATAAGTTAATGTTTTAAAAGATTATTATATGGGATTGCTTTATCCGTGTTGATAGTTCGATTCCAAGTTATTATGAATCCGTTAGGTTATATTATTACAGCCTCTGGAATATACTTCTGATACGAATGTCAGAAGGGATTGATGGAGTATTTTTGCAACAATGTCTGCTTATGTATATGGTCGAGTGTCTCCTTGCTTTACCCATAGCCTCTGCTTATATCTTATTTCTCCGGTAATTTATGGATGTACTTTTTATAATTTTATTTAAATAGGACTTTATCTTGGATCACGAGTGGGTGGGCCTTTAGTGTTGACAAACAGATAACTCAATAACTGAACCATTTATTTGACGTTCCTTTATCAACATAGTCCCAATGTAAATAAGAAAAATGTACTGTTCTGATATCTTTTCAGGTATCTATTTCTATTATGAGGTCCCTGTCCTATTTAATGGAAAATCGTTTTTATCTGGAATTGCAACAGATCTATGTAAGGTGTTTTTTTTTATAGAAATATTTCCGTAATTTGATTATTTGCTTGTTATGTCAGTACCTCAGGTGGATTTCTCCCACATGACAGACTTCGCAGAGGGTAACTGGACTTCATAGAAGGAACAAATATTTTCTAATAAGATCGGGTACACAATAACCAACCAACCAAATACTTTTCTATATGTTCCCGTCTTGAATTTGCTTGGGAAGCAATATGATCTACGTTGAGGCGAAGTATATTCTTCGTAAGGTATTTAGCAATTAATCGATCTAGTCACTTTTCCTTGTTTTACGTTCATCTAGGCCAAATTTCATTTTTTATATATACAGGGTGTCCGGAAAAAGGAGGTCAATCCGTTAACCATATATTCCTTGAGCAAAAATAATGTTACTTTTATAATGCCATTTTTCATTTTTGACCCTCATGTGCGATATACAGGGTGTTAAAGTTTGAAATTAAAAACGGATTTTTTTGAATAGTTCGAGTATTTAATGAGATATTAATTTCAAATTTGGTACATTGCGTCAGCCTAAAAAGCTACATCTTTTGAGAGAAACAAAACAAGAAACTTTTGTCAAATACTCAAAATAGGGGGGTCCAGTTCCCGCTGACCACCCCTATTTTTTAGTGTGTGCGCCAGTGACTTCTAAACTATATTTTTTTAGGTAATCACTTATTTTTGATTATTTTTTCTCCCTTATAAAATTTCGATCAAATCATGTGTTTTGGAGATAATTTGAAAAGCATGGATCCTTACCAGATGCCAGCGCGGCTGACGGTAATCCAATAATTTTCAAATGCTAAATCAAGTTAGCCGTTGTAGCATTACCATGGATACGGCATCGTTATTTTATTTGCTGTCAAATTAAATATTAGTTTTCACTGTGTTTTAAGATTTAAAAGTTTTTTAATTAATAAGTCTTCTTTCAAGTAAAAAAGAAACAATAATGGATATTAGACGAGAACATTTATTACCGTTTTCTGAAATGACGGATATGATTTTAATGATGGGTAAGATTTATATTATCGTTAATGCTAAAAACTAATTTCCATTTCTCGAATAGGAAAATGTAACTCCAACGCTAGTTTGTCCGCTAGGCGCTATGCAGAAAAACAGATCGAGTTCACCCAAAAAGGAGATTTTTTCTAACTTAGTGAACCGACTTAGACAGAATGGACATTTTCGCGAAGATCGGAGAGGTAATTGCGGCAGACCTCGTGTAATCCGGCCAGGCCAAGAGGAGGATATTTTAAGAATTGTCGAAGAAACACCAAACATAAGTACCAGGGTTTTGTCTAGGCAGATTGAAAGCATTGGGAATACTGAGGTACACCATGTTTTACGAGATCAGCAGCTTTACCCGTATCATATTTAAAGCAAGGTTTTTATTTTGTAGATGGTTATGTGAAATGAATAACCGAGATGTACGTTTCATCAGACACATTTTGTTTACTGATGAAGCTTCATTTACGAGAAACGGGATAACAAATATTCATAACACACACATATGGACAGAAGAAAATCCTCATGCCATAGTAGAATTAAATTTTAAAGTCAATGTGTGGGCAGGTGTCGTAAATAATTTTCTTCTTGGTCCTGTAATTTTACCAGGAAATTTGACTGGTCATTCATTTTTACTATTTCTTCAAAACACACTGCCCGATTTACTTGATGATTTGCCTCTAATAGTAAGACAAAATATTTGGTTTCAACTAGACGGTGCTCCCCCGCATTTTGCTATAAATGTTAGGAACTATTTACACCAAATCTTTCCTAATCGCTGGATTGGTCGAGGCCATGATGCTCATGTTAAATGGCCACCCCGCATTTATATTCAAAAAAATGGAGGTCATATCGAGCAATTCCTTTAGACTATTTTTTTTTGTTTGTTTTTTGTTACTAACGTTAATTTAAAAAAATAACATTTGAATATAGAAATTTGTTTCCATTTTCCTTCGTCATACTAATACCCAGACGCGTTTCGCCGTTTTTATGTACCACCGCGAGATGTCGCGACGATTATTATACTCCTTTCGAAAATAATATGTTTTGAGTATTTGTTATCTTGTTATGATGTTTCAAATTTATTTAATAAGTAATAGTAAATTATTGTCTTAAGAACGAATGATAACAATGGTGTTTACTGTTATATGAAGATTAGCAATAGTAAGTTCTTAGTAGGTCAATAAACTAATTTCATTTAACTGAATTAGTACTACAAGTTTTTATCTGTACGCCACTGTCCTTATTTTTGGTTAGTCTTTTGTTTTCGGTATTGTCACTTATAGCAAAGTTTTACTTAATTATATCTTGCATCCATGGTAATGCCACAACGGCTGACTTGATTTAGCATTTGAAAATTATTGGATTACCGTCAGCCGCGTTGGCATCTGGTAAGGATCCATGCTTTTCAAATTATCTCCGAAACACATGATTTGATCGAAATTTTATAAGGGAGAAAAAATAATCATAAATAAATGATTACCTAAAAAAATATAGTTTAGAAGTCACTGGCGCACACACTAAAAAATAGGGGTGGTCAGCGGGAATTGGACCCCCCCCCCCTATTTTGAGTATTTGACAAAAGTTTCTTGTTTTGTTCCTCTCAAAAGATGTAGCTTTTTAGGCTGACGCAATGTGCCAAATTTGAAATTAATATCTCATTAAATACTCGAACTATTCAAAAAAATCAGTTTTTAATTTCAAACTTTACCACCCTGTATATCGCACATGAGGGTCAAGAATGAAAAATGGCATTATAAAAGTAATATTATTTTTGCTCAAGGAATATATGGTTAATGGATTGACCTCCTTTTCCCGGACACCCTATGTATTGAATGTATTGATGATGATATTGAATGATTTTACTTCACATCTCTAGAATTTCATGTTTCCAAAAAACTGCAATAATGTGATGCATTATGTTGTTGGAAGATGAAAGATCAATAAATGATGGAATTAATGCTTGTTTAAATTAGCCAGTCAGACGTTTAAAATAGACGATCCAGTTCAACTTAGTACTTGGCAAAAATTGGGGTTTGTTCGGTTTGTTCAATAGTTTTTTAAGACATATACATTGCACTTATCATTTGTTTTAGCGAGCTGACATCTTATATTTTATTACATTTTTCTAAATATCACGTTCTTGCATTGCACGCTATTTCTGGGTAGATAACGCCATATGGTTTACTCTCAGTTGCACGAAATGTCTAATTGCAAGGTCCATTTTGTTTTAAAGTGATACGTTCATGCTCGTTATAAGAATATAAATTTTATGAGTCTTGTAAAGTGTTAAGACTTCTCTCTTATTATACATTTAATAAATATAAAATATGCTAGAATTATATCGAGACGCAATCTTTGTACATTTTTTGTTTTTTAAATTTCTATACGGCCGCACTCCGTCTCTTTTCTAGTCATATCGCTGCCGACCAACATATTGCTTCAAGCGATTGTATCATATGATGATTATCATAAAATGCCTTCTTGTGTTACGTGGCACGTTTCGGAAAAGAGCAAAACATTAATTTCGAACAAAACAATCCACGTAGGTATATCTCAAGGATGCATAACCCATTAATGTATGCCATATTTTCTAGGTTATATATTGGAGATGACGTTCTAAAAAAGTTGATTTTCAGTATCATGTAATTTCTATTCGAAGCACTTCTTTTCCCCGCATGTCATGATATCGTGGATGTAATGGAATCGGAACAATCTCTAAATGACAGTAAAAACGACATAAAGATTCGGTGGCTTCCCGAACCGAAAATGTCAAGACTTCGACTTTGACCCCTGTCCATCATAGATATAGAAAATAGTTCCTCATCATAATAAAATAAACTTCTCCCGTCTACAAACTTCTGCCTACTCCCTTCTCCAAACTTCTGCGAAGCGGTAACGTTTTTTTACCTTGTTTTGATACAGATTTGATGCCACAAGGTACAAAGTTACATCTCTTATGCATGTTTATATTATATTTGAATTATGATTAAACCAAAATTTGAAAAATATACATGTCTCTGCAGTAACAGCAAAAACATAATATATTAAAAAAACTTTATTTTACGATGTATGATTTATAATAATAAAAGTAATAAAGATACAGTTAACCGTTTCTACGTAAATTTGTATACATGGTATCCGGGAAAATGTGGGATATCACCCGGATAGAAAACGAGTGAAAGAGTACTTCCAATGGAATTTATCCTAAAACGGATAATTAATGTAGTTTACTCACAGGTAAAGTATATTTTTTAAGATTTTGACCTTCCTGTATACAAAAACTAAATTTTCTAATGACACATTTTTTTTTTAAAAGCAGTGCAATATATTAGGCCTTTGGATTAATATTTTTCGCTTATTTTGGCATTTTCACCAATAAAATCCATTTGATTTCAACATGCACTTTAAAGTTTTACCGGAAAATGGAAAGTTTCTGTCACTTATCAGCAACTTTTTCAAGGTTGGAACCACTTTTAGTTCTAAATAAAACTTTTGTATTGTTCTCCTAACAGTGCCAAAGTCGAAGCCTACGATTTTTTCGACAGCAGAGAGGGTTTGTTCGGGTTTGTTTTTTGGCCCTTTTTTGACAGGAGATGACAACAATTGATCCAGGTTATTTTCTTTCCTTTCAGTATCTTCTTTGTGAATGTTTTTTTACTGCACCCACGCTTACTCCAGTATCCATTGCGATCCTTTCTAGCTTTCGCTTAAGTGGCAATTTAAATGTATTAATTTGTGATTCCTCTTCGCACACCCTTTACACATTGTCAATCACTTCACGGGTTTGACTATGAAGGGTTTTACCGGGGTATATTCATTCATTATCACAATTTTAAAACGAACCCTATCACTACGCAACTGGATGAAGCATATTGGGCATCGCCGAACAAGCACGCAGGCACAATAGGCGTGTCACCAGACGCGTTTCGTCATCCTCTGTTGCACCATGTTGCCCTATTTCGAGCGGTTTTTCGCTCGATAGAAAATAGTACTCTATTTATAAATTCAAACGAGTAATCGAAATTGATCGCCTTCCACTTGATACCCGATCTTTGCGACGCCGCGCTCCACCCGAGATCTGCCGATTGGCGTTCAAACGTATCGACTCGACATACGTATTTGTTAAGGGCACATAAACGAAAAAGTGCATGCAAAAAGTATGCTAAATCCCTTAGTAGATTTATCGCGACGTGGGTTTTGTTTCGACTGGCTAGCCAGCGGCGATTGTAAATTTTAAAAAACTAAAAGGATATAATTTAAAAAAAATCAGAATCAACTGTTCTTATTTAATAAAAACTCCAGACTAAACTTCTAAAACTTACAAAAACAACTCTTGGTGTTATATCGACACATTCTTCTTAGTCATAAAATTTTCAAGTGATTAATTTCTCGATTATTAAAATCGTTCGAGTATCAAGTATTCGATTATTAAAAGAATCGGTTTTTCCCAATACTAGACAAGACAAAGGTTATATGTATATGAATATTTTTCACATTCGGCGACTTACATAATAACAGACAAGAAGAAATATATATTTAGGGATTTCCGTTTTCCCTTTTCATTATTAACCTTCCAAACAACAGTATTTAGTTTGCAATCCTAAGGAAAGAAAATATTTCGGCTATCAATGTTCCATTACAAATCAATTTAATGATCATGATAATCGGATGCGTGAGCAACAAATATTCTGAGCTACCTTCCTCAAGCTATACTCAGATTACTTTAACCTCAAATTAAAATAACCTGAGTATAGACAGATGCTATCTGATATTAGGTGTATGCTCATCTTTGCTCCTATCTAAATTCATCATTATTGGACAGCTTGTTAAAAATAAATTAATTGATAAGACAATTTTATATAAATTAATCATATTATATTTCCTGCTCGTGCCTCCACTAAACCATACTCTCTAGTCTCTTCAAATATTCTGTTCTCCTGCTAATCGTTTCGCGCAATTTCGCGGTGTATTGAAGGTGGAGCCACGGCGTTAACGGCAATCTGGCAGCGTGTCCTGTGAGATGCGATGCCGCGCCGTATATCGCGGCCCACTGACGAACGTGCGGTTGCAGGAAATTGATATAAGGCGCTGCGAAACTTGTCCAGTAACCCTACCTGTTTTTGCGTTGAATTAGATCGGAATTAAATACAGTGATGGTCAAAAAACTAGACACTGGCTAGTAGGCTTCGAAGCACTTATTTTTATAAATGTGGTAAAAGGTCTGTGGAGGATAACCATGTGATCTTTTTAGTTATTTATTAGCAAAATGGGATTATAATAGGCACTGAGCCCACGTTGTGGTATTGGCTAGTGGGAGTTATTAATGCTTAAATTAAGTATATACATATATTAATTTATGTTAACTTTAAAATTTATTACTATTTACAGAATTGATTTTACACATTTTTTAATTCTAATTATAGACATATCGAACATTTCATTCTAAAAGAAACCTATTACATGCCCGCGTCGCTCTACAGAGAAGATCATTTTTTCCAGAAGTATTTTGAAGCCTTAAGTCCCTAACCGGTACATTAAAACTTAACTTTGACCTCAGCGTTGGTGAATCAACAAGCCGTTCACCAACTTGTAGATCATAAGTGCATCGGAAACCATTCGTCTTTCAGCAAACCACGTACTGCGGGTTCCAAACAACCGATGCTAAACTAAGTTTACTAAACATAAACGCATGATACAAGTTTGGAACTGTTTGAGGATGATTAAAATTCAATGTATGAGCTAAAAATTAACTTAATGTCCATTAAGCAACCAATTGAGATAACAATTATTAACAGTATAACGAAAATTGTGTTCATAATGTGTGCTACACCTAATCGATACACCCTTCTCTAGAATAAGAAATAAACTCTGATTTTCACAGAATCTATCTTATCGTAAATATTGGGTTCTAAGAAATACTAGAAAATTAAATAAACAGTTTAGCATGCAGTACAGATTTCACATTAATATGCTATTTCTTCCGCAGTCTCTTATACTTTGCCCAGCTCTCGTCAACTAGACTATAATTAAGGTATTAAATATTGCTACTTTCTATTCGACATAGTTGGTATACATTGTTATCAAATAATTATAAAAGGCGTTATTTAAATCTCTTAAATTCTCCAAATGTTACAATGTTAAGTTTGATGTTAACATCACAAAAAACATTTGGTTAGTTCCCCGATATACACATATTTTGAACATAAAGGCTAGTACATACTCGTGTACAAAGTTTTGCGAGATGTATCGGTACAGTATACATAATCAAAAAAAGAGTTGAGGTCAATGTCTCATAGACATTGTCGCGTGTCCACATTATATCGTTTTATCCACAGTTGTAGTACGATGGGGTACTGAAATTGCTGTTCTTGCTTTAGGCTTGTATAATTTTAAACAAAAGTACGTATTTTTTTCTCTATCTGAGACCGATTACCGACATATTTAGTAGTCAACTTAAGCACAGCATACGTTTTTATTTGCGATTTTGTAGTCCGGTGTCAAAACAGCACAAAAAGAACATCATAGCCACGAAAAGGAGAAATAAACAGGTCCGGTGCAGCTGACTACGCTTTGCCACCACTTGCAATAGGAACCGTCAGAAATCATACTCAAAGAAAAACATTGGCGAAAAGTAAACGGAATGAAGCAGTCGTCATATCTCAAAATCGGGATTGGTTTAGCAAACATTCTTTAGATATAAGGAAAGAAAAGAAACCTTTGAAAATCTCTGTTAAATAAAGGCTTAACCTAACTTTACATCACATGGCCTCCACCTCGGTTATGTTCAATACTTTCTTAAATAGTAATTTGAAGGGTTTTACCTGATATACATCATTTAAAAAAAAATTAAAATATGCCTTTGATTCCATTGGAGCTGTTTGGGAGCCCATACCTTCGAAGAGGAGGATTATACGAAAAATACTTATATGAATAGTACTATTTTCACTTGTTTTCTTCATATCCGGGAGATTTCCTACATTTTCCCCGACACCCTATAATATTGTCAAGGGCGCTACATGAGCAAGGAGAAGCATTTTGATTTTCGTTTCAATTAGGTCAAAATTGTTTAAATTCGTTTTACATTGATTAAGCATCAGCATTTTACGATGGCGACATCGAAGTATAATTATAATATCCGTTAATTAAATGTAGTCAGCAGTTTCGAAAAATAGAAGTAAAGTAGGACGTATGGGGACGTTCAACCAAAAAAAGAAAAAGGTTGGGGCTTTTTGCGTTGGTCACGACGCGAGGCGGTCGAGACCCGCTAGTGAGGTACCAGGGCTGTGTTTTGTTTTTGTCATTTTGTTAGGGGGTTCGATCAGTTTTTTCTTGGTGAAGTCAGCAGAGTCCTCGCCCCAGTCATGTGGGTTGTTATGTAAGTATCATTCATTATAATTTATATTAAAAGTTAAGCGGGTTTGGCAGCGGTCCTAGTCGCCCCTGTGTGCGTTACAATAGTACTCCCGTATTGTACCAAAGAGTAATCTAAACGTAAATAAATACTTTGTGTCTGGTGTTCCTTTTAAAATCTCCTTCTTTTATTTACAAAGACACCCCATCCCCTTTTCAGGTTTTTTCAGAACATTTAATAGTGGCAAACTGTTGCACGTTACTGTGGAACTAGTTCCCCTCAGTACAGGACGAATCCTGCCGCGTGACAGGACAAAGGCGCGAGAATTTATATATTGTCGAGTAAACACCACCTATCTAGTGTGACAATATAGTAAAGGTGCAGTGTGCAGTCCTTGTTTGCTTGTTTCAAATGAAATAACCATTCGCTAGTGTTCGAAATATTTAGCAAATCATCTCCTTCAATTATTATCTAATAAATATCTGGTTCACCATTCTGTCATAAATTTTCTGTTTCTATATTAATTTTCTTATATACTGTGTAGTATAAACTACCGCTCAAAGATGCTTTCAATAAAGAACTTAATACAATTACACCAATTGTCATCTATCTTCCAATAAATACTATTAACGAAATATAGCAGATTTCAAGTTCGTTAAAAAATTCAATTTTCCTAATAACATCATACATGGTATAAGCTTGTTTGGTAATATTTCTTTAAAATTTGCAAATTTCATAGAAACTTTTCAATACCATTTGAAACTACAAATACACCTAAAAAAGGCCTAATGAGAATTAGGGAATCACATATCAGTTCTCCAAATCTGTGGTGCATTCTTTGCTGTGTGACAATATTGTCCCACTGTGTGAGTTGGCCAGTCGAGAAGAAAAATATGAACGGATTCGTGAATATCTTAGCCTTCTTAATAAATATAAGGATTCAGATGAGAGCAAGTCGGTTTTTGCCACTTATAGACCCAGTTGTTCCGCACCTGAAAATGTTATAGGAATTATTAGAGCAAAGAAAATCCCTGTACTTACTTACCTGTGTCAATGATAGTTACAATGTTGATCACCATTTGATTTTTAAAATGAAATCTTTTTCGACTCACGTTGACAAGATTAAATCTGCAACCAAATGGTCTCGTTTAGAGTTTTAGTGTTAGTCTAGTTATGTAGTGTAAGGGTATTGTTCTTGTTTTCAAATACTAATCGAACAATTAAATTTTTGTAAGGTAATTCATTTAATTTATATCATTTGGTGCTATTGCCTCGCTGATTTGTTCATAAAAAGCTATAGTCTGGCCTCATTAAAAAATATTACCAGTTATATTTAGATACAGTTTTTGTCTAGAAATAATCGTACTTCTCTTTAGTGGCAGAAGCCTAAGGTATACCATACAAGGTGTTATGAGAATGGTTTATTATATTGAAATGTTTACCTCAAGTTACCTCATTACCTACCCGGAACGCAGATGAATATTTTTTTAATAACGGCATACACAAAGACTGGCTAACCGAAATAAAAGACTGAACGCGGAACAGCCGAATATTAATGATGTTAAAATTATGATCTGCATACGGACAATCAAAAGAAAATTTAATAGCATGTTAACGAGATCATTAATAAATCTTTGTAAGTGTTGATGTTTAATTCCTTTTTATTTCTTAGAGTTTATTAAACTGTAATTACATGGGTGTAGAGGCTTATTATCGTTATAAAGTTTATATGATGGCTTAGACGGCAACAGTTTATTAATGGAAAAGTAAATGGGTCAGAACAAACTGTGTGGTCCTATGTTTCAACATTACAATAGCTTTTTCTGTAGTATTGTGGCATAATAGTAAAATACAGTTGAAATTTCCACTATACTAAGAAGCTAATAATGTTGCTTGATTAGATTGCAATGCTATAATGAAATGTACAATAAAATTCACATCTTTGAAAAATATAGAAAGGGGGTGTTTTATAATATCGGGAAAATCCAAAAGTATAGTCGGTATAACTAAATTAAGTATACAGTGTAAAAGAACTCGAGAACTAAAAATCATATTTGTTTGAAATATTGTTGCTCGCTATAAAAGATGAATGATGAATGATAAATAATGAAGATATTTTGACGTATCTGTCTACACCGGAAGTCGGGGTCAACTTGCTTCTTTCAAATGGACCACACTATATATTATTCCATTTTTGAATTTTACGCAAGATTTTAGACAGATTTCGTATATCATGTCATATACCTAAATCTAAGTGTGCTTGACATATTTAAGGTTTTATGTCAAAAATTACGTCTACGGGCCTTAAAATAATTATTCATTTTCCCTATACAGTAACCTTTATTATTTGATTTGGCTTCGATTACTTGCTGAAAGGACCTGCTTTAATTGATTTTTTATAATATTTTGATAACTATTTATACAGGTATATGAATTTGCGGCTCCGTTCTGTTGTCAGGGAAAACTCACACTTGATTTTGATAGCTTTTTTTATTAGAACAATCAATACACATATAAAATAGTAACTAATTAAAATAATACAAATTAAAATACAAAAAGTGTCCATCTGTTTTGTTATATCGATTATCCCGTGCTGACCGGGACCACACCCAGGCGTTGTGGTTGCACGTACGGATGCCTTTCTTGAACTCTTTTTGAGAATTTCTCGCTTAGCCCTGTTCTTCGGGATTTTTCTACCTCTTCGGGGAAGGGCATCTGGTTGAGCCAGACCGATGGGATGGACCAATTCCATTTTTAATGTTTTGAGGGATGGTCGGTTGAAAGTTAAAAATATTTTAATGCACTGAAATGCTCTTACTGAATGATGATTTCGTACAATAGGATGTTCAAAAAGTAATATTAAAAATTAAATTGAGAAAATTGCAAAAATCTACATTTTCAAATAGGAACCCCAAACTTTTTTGTATTTAGCAAGTTTGTATAAGGTAAGGTATTACAGTGGTTGCTAATAGTCGAAGATATATAGGAAGGCGAAAATATTCTTACACAGACTATCATTAGGCGTCAATATAATTCACGCCAAATGCGTGGAAGTGGCACTTCCCCTACTTCGTCTGAACAGCCGCCACTGCTAAATTAATGATTTTTGTAATCAATCGTATTTTAAAGAAATAATCTTTAAAAAATCGAAAACAAATATATCGCTAACGTCCGAAATTTCCCGCCTACGATAAAATAATTAAAGGGAAGAGGGATAAAACATATCTAATCCCAGTATTAACCACTTCGTGGACGTCAATATCACGCGACGAATTTACACTAGCACGCGCTAGGCCATTCAACCTTACCTCGCCCATTTTAAATGTTAATCCTGGGGGGGGGGAGGCTATAATTCCCCATCATAGCTCCGCCACTGTGTAAGATTATCTATTCAGAAAATTTCTAGTTTTCGAAATACAGTAGACACTCGATAGTATGACCATCGCCTAACGGAAACCTCGGATAGTATGAACAAGATGTTAATTATACAAGACCACCGTATACCGTGAACAAACTAAACCTTCGCTAATGGGAACAAAGTCATTGACCCTAAAAATGTACATTATGTGGTAATCGTTGTTCCGAGGTGCTGTAAATCCCCGATATAGCTAGAAATGCGTACGTTTTGTGACAGTTGTTCGATGTTAATGCGTATTTGGGTAACATAATTTCAGTAAATATCGGTGAAATGCCGCTTAAAAACAAAAGTGTCTTACTCTTTACGAAAAATTGCTAGTGATCCAAGGATTAAATGAAGGGCAAAGTGTTACGTATTTAGCAAAAAAATATGGTATTGCAAAATCCACAATTTGTAAAAAAATGGAATGAACTTGAAATTAAATATACTGAAGACTGTCAAAGCGATGAGATTGAGATAGCCGAAGAATCCGGAATCATAAACTCCATTGGTTCCACTAGATAGAGTTATAGAGTCTTTAAATGTAGTAAACCAGTGGGCTGAGGAAAGTGACACAAAATTTCCCGGAAACAAACAAAAATTTTTGACTTTTTTAACATAAAATAATTCTTTATGTCTTTTTTTAAATTTGTTACTGTTTGTTTTAATGAGTATTACTAATTTATATGTTTATTATGTTGGTTATAAAAAGTTCTAACATATTAAATATAACCTCCGTTAACTTGAATAAATCGATAATGTTAGTTGTATTTTTCAGTTCACATAATCGAGTGTCTACTGTATTGCCAATTTAATATTTTTATCTGGCGATATTATTAAAAACCAGTCAAATGCTAAAGAAATAAATACGTCACATGTTTTTGATATTACTTTATCACATTCTGCATAATTAATAAATAAGTTTAAATAATCTTCGTTTGTATAATTTAAGCGCTCCGGCATGATTATTAATAATTTTCAAGTGGTAAGTGACAGCGTCATAGATTTCAGTGGGTTTTAACGCCGTAATAGCCAGTAACAACTTAAAATTCGCAGTAAAATCGCCATATAAAAATATTAAATTAGCAATATTTCGAAAACTACAAATTTTTGGAGTAAAGAATCTTATACAAACTTACTCTTATTCTTAATGCTAAATAGAACATAATTATATAATTTCATTAACCCTACGTTAGGCGCGTTAGTTTCACTCGCGAGTTTAGTCGCGCGGTCTACGATTGCAGACCAATTTTTTTTGCTTATGTAGTAATTATTTTTTATAAACTATCTATGTTTAATTATTCATCTATGGTCAAGTATTCACTGGCCACAAAATTGTTTTGAAAGTTGGCTACTAATGTCTCAAATACTTCCCGTATGGGTGCAAACTTATCCATTTCTATTATTTCCTCTCTTGTTCTGATGTCGTCAAGCCTAGTGCACCTTATGAGAAATCTAAATCTTTTCTCGCTCATTGCAAGGTAACAGGATTCGATACCGCTTCCTTTTGAATTATCCCAAAGTTTGTGAACATTCTTCCTTGGGCATCTGAGAGATCCAATCAAAAACAAAATTCCAATAAACGCACATACTTCTCTTTCATTCATTGCTCTAGCGTCCCTGTCCCGTTCTAGTTTATTTTTAATCTTATTTATGTATATGTTGGTTGAAGTGGTTATTATTTGAATGACATTGTCATTCAGAAAAAGCTTTAGCCAATTGATTTCAGACATTGCATTTCGAGCATCACGTTTGGGTCCAGGCAAAAGTTTTATAATATTGTGAGAACGAACACGCACTTGTAAATTATTTATTGATTTTTTCCATTTAGTAGTTTTACCATTCCCTAAGTAAAAATTTGTATATAAATCGTCTTCATCTGATGATAAATCTTGGTCTGAAACTCCTTGCTCATACTATAATTGATGATCACTAAATTGCACATTGCCTTCTTCTTCTTCGTCTTCATCTTCTTTATCTAAAGGACTTTCTTCGCCGCTAGACTCTTCCTCATATCACTTCATCCAAATGTCTGGGTCTCTACTTTCGACCCGTCTCTTTTAGGGCCAGACATATCTGAAAGAAGAAAATGTGAATAAAAACCCTAATAAATACCAGGTAAACAAAGGAAAGTGCTCAAAAAACTTCGGTGTGAAACGCGAAAAAATTAAATATACCCTTTAACTACTTTATGATACTAGAACAATGTGTGAAAAAAAAGAAAAACAAAATATTACTTACCTAAATATAATTACAAAAAAGTTTGCGAATTTCCGTGTCGACTAAAAAAACTAACACGTTTAGTCGCGTGGTATACGATTGTAGACCAGTCGTATTTGGTTGCCGTTAAATCAATCAAACACACTCTTCTACTGTATTTGCCATACTAACTAGGTTTCCTGAAATATTACTGACAGCTATTGAAGGCGACGGACCGATAAACAAATCCATTTGAAATTGGTGAGTAGTTAAAGGTGCGTGGTCTATGATTATAGACCGCGCGACTAACGGAGGGTTAAGGAGTTTAAGCCTGTTTAACTTTTTACTTATTCCTTTGTATTGTTATAGTTTAGTATTGACCAGTCAATTTTAATACACTTCAATATTTTCAGGTAAGTTTGCAGCTGTCAATACATTTTTTGAAAATTTATATATTTATTTGTCGCTTAAATAGACTTTACTCTTAAATACCTCGATGCATGCTTACTACCGCCCAGTATCGGGTGGGGTTATAAATTATCTTAAGCGATATTAGAATAAATCGTAACCACCACGAATGTTTGTAAAGGACATATTGGCCCTTACAATGTAAATACTGTTGTAAAAATACTTTTTCTTCCAGTTCCAGAAAGTTAATGAATTTATTTTTTCCATTAAATTATTCTAAATAATTCCACATGTAGAATTAGACGAGCTTTTATAGTTTTGCGGTATCGGCAGTATTTGGTTCCTTCTCTCGAGCATGGCGTCATCGGTAGATTATATCGGTCAGGATGACGCAATGTAACGTTTAAACAGACGGATAAAGAAATTCTGCAGGAGGCAGTAAGTTTAGTCGATTTCGGATTCTTCAACTACGCGGTATACCGTCGATTGGGGATTCCCAGAGTCGTACTCAAACGCGATTTAGTTTCTTTATTAATTTTTACGTAAGAAAGGGTAGTTGAGATCCCTTTAGTTGGGAATATAATGCTAGCTTAGGTTTATTTTATATTGTAAATAACAAAATAAAACTAAATTTAAAAATGAGAGTTCGTGATAGGAGGAATGATAGGTTGGTTTGAAAGAACATAATGTTAGCATAGGTTAATTCTTCATTATAAATCAGTGGAATAATCGAATACTTCGGTTCGCGTTACTCGACTGACGTAAGACTAATCCCTTAAATTCACCCTCATTAACAACAGACAGTAAAATTAAATAAGTAAAAGCCCTCCGTGTACAATATAATAACTTGCGTTGTTATTGTATTCATTGGACATGCCCGAGCCAATACCAAAATACAAAGTATAGTTTGAACAAAAGTTAGACCTCGTCCTACGTTTAAACAACTATACTTAAAATTAAAATCAGTCATTTTACTTCTGAGACAAAATTCTTGCCCTCATTTATTCATGCGCTCTGGTGGACTGCTGACAGCTTCCAGTTAGCGGGGAAAGGATGGTGGGCCCACCCAAAACCGACTGACACGTGCGTGTCAAGTCGGCAATGGCATTATCCCTAGCATCCCTGACAATAAACAACGAAACATCGTAATCGACCAAGATAAGCGTCCGTAAAACTAATTAAGTAGGAACGTCTTCAGTTGCGATGACTTTTTCATTAATTATCAAGACTGGCGACATAACTGATAGTGTCGACCAGCAATCATACATTTTCAAAATTTAAAATGATCCAAATAGTTAGATTGGCTCTAAATAAATAATTCCTGGGTGGGGAATTCACCTCTGGATAGAATTAAAAAATGGGGACAAAAGTATAAAATAGCCGTCTACTTAATACTCTAATTAAATTAAATTCAAATAAAACTTAAGGGGAAACTTGGTTATACGGGAGTTATCAAAAAACGTGTTACGTGAAACGCGCAGATAAGGAGAACGTTTAGAGTTACCTTAGACGTTTCGGGCGACGTACTCCACTCGTATCATGGTATAATATACGTACGTTCCGCTTGAAAAAATTCCTTCGTGTCTTTTTCTCAATTCGGCGACAATACGTAGAACGTTACAAATTTACTGGCTGATACGATAACGTAAATATGACTTTTTTTAAAAATAATTACAGGCCGACCAAAGTGATGAATCGTTCCTGTTGACCACCATAAGGGACAGGCCTCGCAAACTATGCTTTCCTGCTTCAATTTTTTCTTCAGTGATAAAATTTGTTTTTTGTATTGCAAACAATTTTCTTTCCTTTGGTTACTCACAATTTGGTTTACAAACAGCAATTCTAAACACTAATACTAAATTTCCCTTCAGAACATGCCTAAAACTCATTAATATTTTCTTTTCTATCTGGTCTTTTTAAGGGAAAAGGAATTGTCTCATAAAACTGTCATTCGACATTGACAACAACTGGTCACCCCAACATACGGGGTTAAAATGAATACAAATCAATATATGAAATCTGAACACAAAGCTTCCTACAAAGTGCAGTTTATCATAAGCAGCAGTTTACTGTAAAAATATCATTTTCGAGAAATTTATGGCTTACGATGTTTTGTCCAAAATCCATCAAAATGTAACAACGAAATAAACTCCAAACTCTGTCGGGTTCAGTCCTCATAAAGATCATTAAAAAATCCAAAACGTTATGCAAAATTGTCCTCGGGCGTTATTTAGTTAAATACATAAGGAACACTATACCGCGAAACATAATTTACTTTGATATATTATAAAAAGTACGTCAATGGATCAGAATTCCAATTTAGCGAGCTCGTAAAGATCTTCCCGTAAATCATTTTTGGCCTCTGCTTGATTATTTCAGTTAATCTTTTTATGTTTGGTATATTTGTTATAAGGCCGTGTTTGTTAAATACAAATTTATTGGCAGAATATTAAATTGGAACCATAAATTACAATTTGGGATCAGATAAAGAACAATAAAAAATAGTTGCCTTTATTGGTTTAGCATGTCCCGATGTTCCTGCATTAGGCCGTGCTAATTTTTCCCTTATGGAAAGGATATTAGAAGTAACAATGGTTGACAAAAAATAACAACAAGGGTTAGGGTTGTCTAAATAGGTTAATTTGTAATAGAATGGTCTACTTTTAAAATAGCAAAACACCAATTTTATATGGATTTTTTAAAGTAGAATTATGGGCTTACGTGTACTGGGTCCGCTAAGCAATAAAATCTCTTGAGCAGGATAGTCGGTGGCTCTCAAACAATAAATAAGATTTTAGGTATTTTCTAAATAAAATAATTTAAAGGAAATAAAAAATTAGTTTAGGTAACCACTCTCTTAATTCTTCCTTTTTCCAGCTGCTTGTAGGAACTTTTTCGCTTCGAGTCTCGTATGGTAAGAGGCATTGTCTAAAACAATTAAAAAAGGGTCTTCTAAACTTTTAAAAAGTGTTTCCTCGAATCAATACTCAAAAACTTCCGCATCCATATTGCCGTGATAATCATCAGTTTTTTTTGTTGGTGAAAATATGGCAATGGCATTTGAAACAAACGCTTCTTTATGGCCAACATGTATCATTATATACCCTTTTCCATTACTGGAACAGGTACTGGAATAGCAATGTTTCGAATATTTTCCTGCCAAGACGATTTTGTTGAAGTTCCGTTTGCATATATCCATGTTTTGTCAAGAAAAACAACTTGCCTTGACAATTCCGATTTTTTGTTTCTTAAATATTCCCTTAAAAATTGCCATCTTTTTGAAATATTATTGGACAGCTTGCAAAGCACTTTTCTGTTGTTCGTTTTTTGTATTTGAAGCCCAGCTTTTTTAAAATGGTGGACAAACTGGTAATTCCAAGATCGCAAAGTTCTTTCTTCTTTATATTTTCAAGAATATCTTTGAGGGTAACATATTCCTTGGGTTTATACATATCATAAACAATATTCCTAATCGATAGCTGAACATTTTCCATAACTTTTATTTATAACTGTTTTTAATTCACACACAATGAGAAACAAACTAAAAGCAAGAAGCATAACTACTTATTTAAAATAGAACATACCATCCTGCATTTGAGTAAATTTTAATTATTTCTTGGAAAATAGTGATTATTATACAAATTTAACTATAATGATCCCAAAATAACTAAATTCTAGGAGAAGGTACCAGAGAAAATCTTGAACTTAATGACGCAAAATGTTTTTCATTTGATAAATAAATAAAACTTTGAGTGAAAAATAAACAAGATAAAAATATTTATCGAGGTACATAATTCTAAGATGCTTTTGTTTTGGAACCGCTGATTTTGCCCACCCGACTACAGTGAACCAGTGGAATGTTCGGTACGATCAACTATAGCGAAGGTATTGTTAACTTAACTGTCTTACTGTTGAAAATGCTTTTATACTTTAATCCGATATCGGACTTCATAAAACGAACCGACTTTATTAGTTATTTACGAGAGAGTTGGCTTCTATCATAATTTTTAATAGACACGAGTTGGGTAAAATGTGTTTAAATATGCGTGCACGATGCTAATATCTAAACCAACTCGTTTCATCGAAAAGTTTTAAAAGGTTTACAACTACTTAGTACATTTTTAATATAAACCTATGTCTAAGTTCTTTGACAAATACATTAAAATGACCGAAGAGGGGTACCGTTTTGGGAATCGACCAGAGCGGTACCGTTTAGGAAAAAATAAAGTTTAAGAAAAAAAATTAAAATTTAAGATACATTACTCAAATTTCGTATTTGTACTAAGTTTTTAATTTGCAACACAATTATTTGAACTGATCTAGAACAGTTATCGAACGATCTACTGACTGCGTAGAACTATATGTGACTGGTTTTGACATCACAGACTGTTCTAGGACTGTCAACAGAGTTGTAAAACCCGAACGCATTCGAAAGATGTAAAATTGATAAATAAGATAACCTAATTTGTTGGATTTTGGATCTCATCGTTTCCTTTGAGATTTCAGGGTTATATTTCCCACAACCCATCTCCGTTCTCAGATGATGATGAGTGTGAACTATATGATTCTATGATATTTATCAAATCCATCCATCCATCCACTGTTTGAGAATACAACAATGATAATAATAATAAATAAATTTATTTACAAAAAGCAAAATTTCTCTACATGCACCTGGAAAAACAAATAAATATAGTGTTTCTACTTGCCCCTGTAAATAAACTAAGAAAGGCTTTAAGTCCCTAGGACTACGCAGTTTTAACCTATTAACATAATGATCAACAAATATAACCCTAAAACACACTCCTCTAAGACTGCACACGGTGCACATGCCACAATTCCAAAATCGATGGAAGATGGCAAACGAATAAACCCGAACAGGTATATTTAAACTGCGCATGTTCCCTACAGTCCTAGAACAGCATGAACCCGAATAAAGCTTACGACTTGCTATTATCCAAATGCTTTCGGTCATTTCATTTCATTTTTAGTCAGTCTTAATAAAAAATAAATGGTGTTAGCAAATATCACCAGGAATTCAATAAAACGTATATTGGAACAATCAACGGATTATTAAAATTTGTCCAACGAACACTTGAGACAATGGACAAGTAAACAAGTCAGTTGAGACAATAATCAATTTTGTGGTAATTAAAGATAGTTTTTATTACAATACTATCGAATTTATGAGATATAGGTAATAACTTATTGGTACCTTCAACAACTGCAGGAGTATTCGATTTTATTTTTTGCAGTAGTAGCAGATGATTGAAAACGAGAGGTCACGTGTACAGTCAAAATTAGTTGCACTGTAACCTTGTTGGCGTATAATGCGAAGGAATAGAAGGATAATTTAAGAAATCGCTAGAATTTAACAAAATTAATAAATTAATGACATGAATATAAAATTTCACTATTATTATATAAAAAATTTTTATCCTTTAAACAAATATTCCTTCAATAATCTTTTTAAATTTTTCAAGTTACATGTTTTGCAATTTAATTGAATTATCTAAATTCAGTTGAAGAGATAACTCATTTAAATGGAAAATGTTGTTATAATCGCGCTAAACAAAATTAGAAGAAATACCTAGAAAAACTTTGTAAAAGAGTCACTTTGCTGGCATGAGTCCGATAATGTATTATTTTAGATAACGGTCAGAGATTTAAGATCGAGTAAATATACCTTATAGTTTAGAAATTGCCCTTCTTTGAGAATCTTGGAGTAAAAATACACATAGTTTCAAAAGTTTTGCATCATCCTGGTTTTGGCATGCTAAGAAAATTTTAGGAATGATTTTTTTTTTCTAAATGTTTATTTATGTTTATCAGTTAAAACGATACCATTTTTTGTAGCAAAAAAATTTTTCAACTCCTATTTAAATTTGAGACAGAATATAATTAAATGTTTCCGGTAAAATGCAAAAATATTCAAAAAATTTCTGTGGTTGGCGCAACAAATCATCAAATAATAAATGAAACTCATTTTATAAACTATTGATACTATAATATATCATTTATCCATGTTTGTCCCGCATTTTTAACACCAAAAGATGTAAAAATATGTTTCCTAATAAATATTCTTCATCTTAAGCCATATTGCTTGAACTGTGCTAGTCGCAAATAAACGCATTCAATTAGACCACCGAGTCGTACGAGTCCGTGTATGTCCGACTCAGTGGAAGGCGTCCAATATAACCGTAGCCTAAATAGATGTAAATCATCGTCATTAGTAAAAGTACTCGTTTTCTGACATCATGATATAAATAATATTGTTTAGAGGGAAGCCTTTCCATCCATATTTTGACAAATTAGATGCGTGTTGCGTTGAAAAGATCAGTAAACGCAGGGTCCCGTAACGATAAGTTCAACGTTCGACTTATACCTATCCGTATCCAATGTGCACAGTGTCATATGCATACGGACAGGTATACGTATTATTATTATTAATATATAGGTATTATTTCCTAAACTAACACTTTTTTAATGGACTCTTCCAATTCATATTTCAAAACTAACAGCTACTAAGTTACATCTTCATGCACTCTAATATTTTAAAAACCAAACTCGCTTATATCATCATAATCTGGCAGCCACTTATGTCCGCTAACGGCCATTTCGTCGTCTACAGAATGTAATAAAATATCTTCTAAAGATTCACTTGAGACAACTGCCTCTTTAAAAATAGTTGTCCCTGCGATATTTATGGGGTGAGAATAATATTTGGGCCGGTGGTCATTGTTTGCGACTTTTATCTATTTTATGGTTTTATGGGATATCAATATGCCATTATCAAATGGAGAGGCTAAAAAGTTATTGTCGTGAGAAATATAGAAGAAGCAATTCTCCGCTATCAATGTGTTGTTTCTGGCAATTTTAACAAATAATAGTATATCGAACAACAAATTTAGTAAAACTGGTTTTCGTACGAGGTTTGTTTATAATATTTATTCACATGTTGTGTTAGTAAGTATAAGCATATAATCATAACTATAAAAGTTACAAATTTAGAAATTTACAAAATTTCATAGTAGGTACAAGGTGATCAAGTATAACGTCCCTCGCTCTTATCTTTTTTATTTTTAATACTAGAGAAAAATTAAAAAGATTGCTATACGGGGTTTTTCAAGTAGTATTTGCAAGGGGATCAAATATCATATTAGGTCTGTTAATTTACAGGGTAGGAGAATAACCTTTTTTTCCCTAAATGGAATATCCTGTAAAGTACGTTTCACGAAATTTGGATACGACTTAATGATTTCCTGGGACGGTCCCATTGTGTCGACAAGAGCTTGGCAATAAACAAGTGAAGTATGAAGGGACGGACTAAGGAAAACAAGTAATGATATGATTATATTAATGTGATCAAATGAAATAACATTTTTTTTAAATATTACTAGTCATATTTATTTACATTTATATGTCATTCTATAGATAGTTCTGTTTCGCTATCGCTAATTGGATTAATTATACGATCCAGACTAATATACGAATTTTCTACAGTTATTACGTGACGGACTGAATTTTTCCAACTACCTGGAGGAATATCATTAAAGCATTTCGTATTAATTCTACAACATTAGAACTTAAAGTCGGAGAAATATTTTCAGACCTAACCAGTGATTTTAACTGGTGCTACATATGCTCTATGGGGTAAAAATGCAATAATAGGGTGGGAGCCGTAGCACTGTATGTCCAATTTCTTCTGCCAATGTGTCACAAACATATACTTTTTTTTATACAAAATGTCTTAAATTTTTTTAAAAGATCACTTTTCTTATAACTTTCTTCAAAATATATATCATTCGCCGCCATGTAATTCTGAATCTCCAATTTTGTATTATTTGAGCTTGGAGCTTTATGTAATTGGCGACTGTGATAGCTCGCATTGTCCATTACTATCACGCTATTCTGAGGAATGTTTGGTAAAAGACAATTCTTGAACCATTCTTCAAAAAGTTCGGCCGTTGTATCTTCATGGTAGTTCACACAAGAGTCTTTAATGTTTTTTGCAGGAAGCCACAACGCATTTGGAACCCAACCGTTTTCTGACCCAGTATGTAAAATGCTTATTCTTTTTCCTTTATTTGACGGAGCTTTTGTTTTACAATTATCGGAAGAATCAGACCAGCCTTAGATGATGTTTTATGTGTGTGACTCATGACGCCATTTTTGTAAACGGTGGGATTCCATGAGTACTTGCCTTTTGTCAATTTTGCGGTATCTGAATCCCATTTCCGACAAAACTCTCCAAAGGCTAGTGCGGCTACAACTTATTTGGGTTTCATCATTGGTGAGCCGTTGCTTCAGAGAATCTAATGTAGGTACGCGTTGCTCTTCGTACATGGTGTAGATTTTTCGCATTATCAAGCTTTCGCTTTCGTCGAAACATTTGGTGAAACCGGCATCTTTACGCTTCTTTTTAGATTTGACGCGATTCTTTTCAATGTAGTCAGAGGCATCTTAGTCAAATCAGACGTTTCAGTCGCAGCAGCACTAGCATAAGGTCCTCTGTTGAGTAAAGAAGTATATCCTCTTTTTACAATTTCCCTAGCATCGAGAGATAGATGCATTTTCTTCACTGCAACACTAGAAGAAGCACCATCAATGTTTTTCCATGGACGCCACATACTGTTTTTTATACGTTTGGTAAAATAATATCGGTAATACAACTAAACTCTTCCAGCAAGAAATAAAAACTAACAAATTTTACCACAAAAAGATATTTAAATATAAATTAAGCAACCTAACCTACCTGATGTGCCTATATTTAATTATAATTATTACAATCCGGTCCTTTCCACATAATAATAACAAACGGTCATAAATAATGGGATCGCCTCAGGTACTTTTACTGCAGTCATTAAGTTATATCCATTTTTCGTGGAACAATCTTTACCTATATTAACTAATTTTTCAATTCTGAACGCAATTTATGTAATATACCACATAACCTAATTTAACCGTTGTCGATAGGTATATGAATTGACAATTAAAAATTGACGAGATCTAATATTAACAATATCTAAAACAACTGCAGGAATAAAGATAAACGAAAACCGATAACCCGAATCACTTTTTTTCTCCATAGCCTACTCGATTTGGTTTCATTCTTACATTTTTAGATATTTTTAATATTGGTCTTGCCAATTTTCTATTGTAAATATGTAGAAAACGGTTTAATTTAGGTATACTACATAAATTACTTTCAGAATTTGACGTAGGATTGTAAAATCAGTTAATATACAGCATGTACCATTTAAAAAAAAAGATCCACCCGGTAAATCAATAGACCTAAAATGATATTTGATTCCCTTCCAAATACTGCTTGAAAACCCCCGTATAGCAATCATTTTAATTTTTCTCGAGTATGAAAAATAACAAAGGGGTTGTGGGGGGGGGGGGGGGGGGGGGGCATTAAACCTGATCATCCTGTACCTGTGTAGGATTTCCGTAACATAGTAACCGAAACAGCTTCGTTTATTTACATCACAACCGCTAACATGTCATTTTCGTGAGTCGAATTGAGTTTCAGTTAAATATTATTTATAAAATGAGTCTTGCTACTGAACACAATTTAGATGATAGTTCTAAAGATATTTTAAATGCCGCTAGAGAACCGTCGCCGAGCTTCCTTCCTTTATCCAAGGAAAAATACGACGTATATGTCGGCATCAATTAGTGAAATCCGTCATTTCACGTATTGCCGGCAAATAGTGTAACTCTACGTTTGGTACACCGTTTGCCTAAGAGTATCAGGCATTCCCTGTAATGACGGAATTCTTTCAGTCAAACGCTGTACTTAACTAAATGATTTAGTTACCCTGTTTGCCGGTTTTAGTCAATTATTGTAATTAGGGCAGTGTTGCAAGTAGTGCATTAAAATAAGGTATTTTACATTAAAAGGTTTCTAAATAACTGATTATTATCAGGAATTTCCTTAAAATTGAGAAGAATTTTCGTACCTCCGTCAATTCCGTAATATTCCAATTTTACTTTGATTGGAGTAATAGTCATCTAACTTCTTATAAAATAATTATAAATGCTTCAACATTTCATTTTCAAAAAAAAAATCACTACACAGATGTTAACAACAGCGTCATTTAGTTAAGTACAGCGTTTGACTGAAAGAATTCTGTCATTACAGGGAATGCCTGATACTCTTAGGCAAACGGTGTATGAAACGTAGAGTTACACTATTTGCCGGCAATACGTGAAATTACTAGGCATTTCTGGGACGGATTTCACTAATTGACGTCGACATATGTGTTGTTGTCAAACTGTGTTTTATTAAAAGTGACATTATTATACAGGGTCATTCACGGTGAGTGGTATATTAAAAGATATCGGGAACTAAGGAAGATATTTGTTTGAAATATTATTATTAACTATAAAAGATGCCGATCTTTTTACTGAAGATATTTTGACGTAACTGCCACTTCCAGTTATACCGGAAGTCGCTGTCAACGTGTTTATTTTAAATGAATCGCCATATATATTATTACATTTTTGATTCCACGCAAGATTCTAGGCAGATTTCGTGTATTATGTCCTATACCTAAATATAAGCGCGCTTAATATATTTTAGGTTTAATGTCTCAAATAAAGTTTGCGAACCTTAAAATAATTATTAATTTTTCCTATAAGTAAGCCTTTTTAATTTAATTTAGGTTAGATTCCTTAACCTGCTTTAATAGATTTTTTTATAATATATTGATAATTATTAATACAGGGTATTCAAAAAGTAAGATTAAAAATGAAATTGAATAAACTGAAAAAGTCTACTTCTTCAAATGGAAATTCCCACATTCCATAGTTATTTTCTTTTTAGCATTAAAAATAAGCATAAGTTTGTGCAAGGTTATCTATTCCGAAAATGTTTAGTTTTCGAAATATTGCCAATTTAATATTTTTATATGACGATCTTGACGATTTTAAGTTCAGTTACTTATAGTTGGCTATAAAGGCGTTGAAAAATAGTGCAATTATCTTTACTGAGATCAGCATCCTTTCTAGCGAGTCTCAATATTTCAAATAAACGTCTTTTTTAGTTCCCGAGATCCTCTGATAGGCGACTTCACCGTGAATGACCCTGTATAGTGAAGTGAGATTTCTGTGTGCCACTTTAATAAACGATTTTGAATTGAATAAAATAACTCATTGTTAGTCAAATTATGTCAATGATAATTTCCCATGAGTTTCTAAAACAATTTACCCAAAAATTCAAAGGCGAAGAAGGCCGCCGACATGCAACAATATCTCTTTAAATATATCTACTTTACGAAAAAATCGCCTATCGACTGAGTGAAAAATCGCGTCTGCGAACGCGTACTTTTCTATTAGGACTTTTGAGAATTCGACACACCCCACTGAATTCTAAAGTTTTTTTGATTTCAACTATTGCTTTGATTGTTTCAGATTTCGGGCTTGTCTCAAGATGGTAGGAACAAGTGATGCCAATTTAGTAGGAAAACTATTCTTCAACGTAGTGCAAACTAAATGCTTTATCCTCAAGCCCAAGAAGAAGTGTGTGAGGGCGTCTTGGTGGGGTAACTGTGAGAAGCACAAGATGATCAAGCAAGCTATTCTTAGAGATAATAGGCCATATTAGATTAATTTATTAGAAGGGGGTGTAACCTAAAGATAATAGTTTTAATGCACGAGGAGCGCTATAAAACTATTATCATATTTTTAATAATGATATTTTTCAAAATAATATTAATTAAAAAACTATTTCTGTTAACATTCAAAATTGGATTCAATATTCTCTTTCAGAGGGTTTGCTCGAGTTTGTTTGTTGTTATATTTTAACATTTTACTGTAAAATATTTATCTCATCATTGATTTTCTCGATGTTGCTTGAGCCGAAGAAGCTCCAAATTATAAATTCCGGTATTTACTAAAATATTCTTATTAGGTTACATTCACTTTAAAGGTGTTAGTAAAATATAAATGTCAAAATTATAGATAATAATATTATAAACTCTGTATACCTACTTACAAAGCAAGTATTGTTGCACGTCATACCATAATTACTAACTTTACATAACTAGATCAGTAAATCAACTATTTTACATTAAAGAATGTGAGCCTATACAGGGTGTCACCCGTAATATCTAGTTTCCAGTAAATAATATTAAAAATCGGAAAGACATGTCAATTTTATTTTGACGCTTTTAATAGTCTATTCCTTGTGTATGTAATTGCATTATAACTCGAAATACGTACCGTACTTTACATACGATCATACTACTAATTTTAAAATAGAATTAGGATTTAATATTTATTCCAACAATATTTCTCAGCAAAGTGTCAAATTTTTATCATAGTTTTAATAGAGTGACGTTTGAAAAAAAGCTCATATTGAAAGAGAAACGTTGCTGTATTATGTGTATTTTTGTTGAAAGTAAACAAGGCGGCCTTGTGTACCTTGCGTAAAGTTTAGCTTACCTAGCTAGTAGGTAGTATGTTTTTGGCTATTTATGGTAGTAGTTGTGGGTAGTAATTATGTATTTATACTAGAAGAAGGTAGTTAGCGCTCACTAGTCGTGGATAAGGTTTACGCCCGAGCGTTAGAGACGGCTGGCAGAAAGTCCGAGACCGGTCAAGTTGTGTATTATATTATTTTTACTCCGGTTGTTCTATTTTCAATAAAATTGTTTTTTTTCTATGACGGGAAAAATGTATGACAATTTATCTCTGTTGACAGATAACAAAATGCGACTTTTTATGAAATTACTTTTTTCCCCGGAGAAAAATGATGAGAATTACTTTTTTCCCGGATATACAGGGTGCCCCAAGTAAAGTGGCCTATTAGAAGTATCTCGAGAACTAAATGAGATTTTATTTTGAAAATTTGGCTGTGGCTATAAGAGATGGTTTCCTACGATTACAATTTCGATGGTGCGGTGTTGCCGGATCATACCGAAAGTGGTAGCAACTTCGGAATTTTAAATGAATTACCCTATATATTATATATTTTTTGGAATCTAGGTAAAAATCTAGAACAGTTTTCTGTATAATATCATATAGGACTCGATGGGTCTAACATCAATATTAAGGAAGTTATAGCACAAACCCGAACAAACCCGAAACTACCTATCTTTAAGAGTTTTTGAATTATAAATAATTTTGTGATTTTTTAGCGCCGTATCGGGACCTGAAAAGAAAATCGTATCTTTTTAACAGTTACAGCTAGAAAGCTGAAATGAAATGACAATAGTTTCACAAGACCATCGCAATTTAATAATTTTCAACAGTATTTAATTAGTTTTATACAGGGCGTCTCCATAACAATATTTCTGAGGCAGATGAATTATTGCAAAAATCTTCTTTTTTTTTAAATGGGACACCCTGTATTTGATATGTGGCTGTGGATTCATAGAAACAAAATAATGAAAAATCCATGTGACGTTATGTCTGAGTTATTGTAATAAAAATGGCTAATTCACATTAATCGAGCTTAGATATTTTAAGTTTATTTTATATTCATGGGGAGTGTGGTAGAGTTTTATCTAGAACTTGCAGAAAATTTAATGAACTGCATCCTGATGCAGCTGCTATGACTCCAAAAAAGTTGATTGGCCTAGGCGATCCATGGAAATGGCCCCAAGGTCTCCGGATCTTACCCCCCTAGATTTATATCTATGGGGTAGGATTAAAGAAATAGTATACAAGACACCCGTCACAACAAGGGAAGATTTAGAAAATCGAGTACGAACAGCTTTGGGGTCTCTAGAAGGGAAAGAAATTAAAAAGGTGACAAATGAACATTATAACCACAATTTATGAATGTTTAAGAGCCAAGCATTTTAAACAATTTAGTTATTAATTATTATCTTGGTGTTTGTTTCCATTTTGTTTATTTATTTATTAATAAATTCCTTATTGGTTAACCATTTTTTTACAACAACAGACATAACGTCACATGGATTTTTCATTATTTTGTTCCTATGAATCCAAAGCCAACTACCAAAAAATATATTTTTGAATTTCGCTATAACTCCGAAAATACTGAAGATAGGTATAGGAACACTTAATATCATTAGATAGAAAATTCGATCCTCCATTAGCAAAACATATCAAATAAAATACTGTTCAAAATTATAAAATTTTGATGGTCTTGTGAAACTATTGTCAAAATTTCAGCTTTCTAGGTGTAACCGCTAAAAAGATATGATTTTCTTTTTAGGTTAAAATCACAAAATTATTTATAATTCAAAAAGTCTTAAAGATAGGTATATGATATTATACAGAAAACTGTTGTAGATTTTTACCTAGATTCCAAAAAAATATAATATATAGGGTAATTCATTTAAAATTCCGAAGTTGCTAATACTTTCGGTATGATCCGGCAACACCGCACCATAGAAAATATTTTATAAACGTAGAAAACCATCTCTTATAGCCACAGCCACATTTTCAAAATAAAATCTCATTTAGTTCTCGAGATACTTCTAATAGGCCACTTCGCTTGGGGCACCCTGTATATACACATAATTAAAGGTAGATATTTAATTTTAGAATATTTTATTATACAAAAGTTACATTTTCTTCATATCAAAATTACAATTATTAAATGTGGATTGCATGAATGACATGCTCCTTTTACTATTCGGTACAATAGTCGAAATTTCTGGTGTTGAAATTATATTTTTTTCTGCCATGGACACAACTGCCGTTGATTTACCTGGTCGCAAATCAGGTGTTATGTCTGCACTGCCACACGTTTTAAAAACTTTATTGGCTATTTCTGTCCTGTGTGCTACCGATTCATCAACATACCCTTCAGCGAATGTCGATAAATTCCAACCGCCATGTTCCTTTAGCGTCATCAAGTCTCCCCCAGATTTAACTAAAAGTGTAGCAGAAGATCTTCGAAATGAATGACCCGATAAGTTAACACTTTCAAGTTGAAGAAAATTAGTTACTGTTTGAGGTACCTTAGAAAACTTTTTACCCACACCCTGATTAATACATTTCCCATTGTGATATGCATAAAATAGGCAACGATTCTTTGCTGCTGTTGGATGAAAGGCTATGTACATTCGGTAAAATTTAATATATTATTAACTACAAATCTCCTGTTTACATCATTCTTTGTTTGCTTAATTTTCACAATTTATAATGTTCCCGAATCTTTAATATCATCATGTTACCTTATAAAACAACAATCTTGACCATTAAATAAACTTCATCGGGAGCATTGTTTAAAAAATCACTAATACTTATCTGTAATTGTAAAAATAGCAGCTTTCTTGGGCGTGTAACCTTTCCGATCTTGTTACAGAAATGTAATTAGTTTGAAATAATTTGAAATGTTTACATTATTATTGTAACACACTTTTAATCATTGAATAATTCGATCACACTGTTGTGATGGCTTTTGTTGTTGTTGTTGTGCCAATTCCGAAAAATAGGCCAATAACACCGTCTCCGATAAAGAACCGCATGTCTTTTTCATCTTTGAGCTGGCAATAATCTATGTGACTCTACTTACGCTACTTCTAACAAACAGAGAAAACTCGGAATCAGACATTTTTAACTTTATAATATTCAAAATAACTAATAAACAACAACTAAGGTCTTAATTTTCAAATTAAATCACAGAATTAAATTGAGAGATATTTGATTATTTTAAAGGTTTTCTTAGCGACGCAAGTCTACTAGTTTAATATTCAAATTTTATATCGATACTTTTCTCACTTTAATATATTGTAATAATATGTTTTTCAATATTAAATTGTCGTTTTTCCTGTCACAGAAAAAAATGGTGTATTATACACGGGAAAAATATTTGATTTTATCTCTCGGAATTTTGACAACACAACCTCGAGCTAAAATCTAATACTTTTTTCCCTTCCCCTATAATATATAACTATTTTTAATGTGTAATTATGACTGGTTGTTATCTTATCTCGTATATTTTCAACAAAAGTACACGCTGTGTAGCAACGCTCTCCTTTTAATATTTTTTTCAAACGTCGCTTTATTAAAATTATGATAAAAATTTGACCGTTTGCTGACAAATATTATTGAAGGAAATATCAAACCCAAGTTATGTTTTAAAATTAATAAATACGATCATAGGTAAAGTACGGTATGTAATTCGAGTTGTAATGCAATTACCCACTCAAGGAATAACTTTTCCATTCTTGCGTAATATGCTATTTAGAACTCTTATTACATGTAGAGTAGTGCCCTAATATTGGATACTTTTTATTAACACTAATATGATCATAAAAAAAAAAAAAATTAAAAATTCAATACGTCAATAAAACTACGATTTTTTTAGAGCAAAACAAAGGATAGGCTAGGAAAACAATACGAAATTAGCCATTGAAACAAAAATCACAAATATATGCGCCTGTTGTGAGCACTGAATCCATTCTTCACCCGCCCTATCTTTAGAGAAGAGTCAAGAACAAAACATACATTCTGCTTCCTCTTCTCCAATGTTGCAATCCATGTCAGAGTCATCATCTAAACAGAGTTTTTCATCTTCTTCAGATGAACTTCTAGATTCCTGGTTCTTAACACTCTTCTTCCTAACCTTGATTGGTATTTTCTTCTTAGCAACAGAATTTCCTTCCTTTTTATTTGTTCTTTTAGAAGGCAGACATTTATCTAGTTTCAATTTCGGAATGCCCTTTGAGACACTTATCTTCCTCTTTTGTTCTGACAAACAACTTTCTACGGCATCTTTATATGGGTTACCTGTAATCAAGGCAGTAGATCCTTTCCTGAACTTTCTTTCTTTATCCTCAGCTTGTAAGACGAAGTACTCGGTAAAGGGCTAATGTCTTGGGCCCGCACTTTTGGATCTTTGGAATTAGAAATTCTGTAACAAGGTGCATCTTTTACACATTTACTCGTGCCAATACTTCTTGGAGGATACTCTTCCATTTCTACACAATGATCAACCAAATCCGCTTCAATTTCTTTAGGCAGTACTGGTGGGCGTCCTAGATTTGTTTGTATATTTTCTTCAGGTGACTTAATTTTATCTTTTACGTAGTCTTCCAACGTGGTTTTAGGAACTCTAAAAGTTTTCGAAGCTAGCAGGTATCCCATTTCTTTATTTCTGATTGCAGTAACAGCTGGGTTTCGATAACGACATTTTAATTCTGAACTTAAAAAAAAGTGTAAGATATACAGTGAAATTAACAAGTGTGTAGTACAAGGATTAAAGCATAAATCTTTTTTGACGAAAACAACTACGAATGTAGTTGTTAATAAGACCTTAGCTATCTAAAGATTCTATAAAGTGTTCTATGTAGTCAAATAAGAAGTATTTTGCAAAAATATATCCGATGATGTTCGCAGTGTCTTAATATCGGATATCCGATATTAAGACACCGCAAACATCCGCTATTAGGCGGGCATGGGTTGTTCAGGTTTGTCGCTGTCTCATTTACGTTACAACGTAACGCATTTTAACTACTATTCATAATTTTATTAAATTATGTCAAGGATGACGTTCAACGATTTTTGTTTTGTATAAACTTTATGTAGATTAGTAAGTGTAAAAAAATACTAACATCTATTTTATTGTACTGGTAAATTCTCAAAATTCAGTATTTATTTTAAGGATGGTTGTGAAAATTATTTAATGAAATATGAGGTTACAATTTGTGGTAAGAAGAGGTTAAACGAATTTTGTCTGCACAATATATTTTAATGTGGTTCACGTCCAGCAAATGATAGATAAGCTGACAATTATTGACTTACAATTTCGACATTCGACCTCAATTATTGTAAAAATACAGAAGATCGTAGTAGTGTGCTTCCTAAAAAAATAATTCTTACCATTAAATTAAAGTCTATATAGGAGGTACAAAGTAGTCATAAAATATGAAAATTTATAATTTGCCTAAAAGGAAAGCCCAGTGGTGACAAACCAGGAGATATTGCACGTATTTAAATAAACCCAAAAAAATGTTCATCCAGAAACTAACTTACAGGAAATGAATAATGCGGGGGTGCTCCATCTTGTTGAAAAAATTAGATTTTCTGCTCGATAACGATCATCTTCTTCAATGGCATTCGTTAAAGAAGGGTCAATAGTGGTTTTCAATAAGTCTAGGTACATTTTTTCTGTAAAATTATCAGGTAGAAAATACGGGCCAATAATACGTTCCCCAAAGATTCCATCCCACAAATTTATTTCGCTAAAGATTCTACACTGAGCGAAATATCGAATTGATATAACTCAAATATGAGTTGTCCTAGACCGAAGCGTGTTGCTAATAGGGGACAGCCCAGACCTCTGAATTACGGCAACCAAATCGAAGAAATTGCATCAACTCACTATTCATAAGTATGATAGAACAGAAGATGGATTATTTTATGCGTTGGAATAGCTCACGCTCCACCGTCTTAAATTATTGATAGGCTACCATAGCTACCAGTATGTGAATTGTGATGCGTTACTAGTCGGGCTAGTAGGCTAATTCATGATTCGAGCTATCAAATCTTGATATTTAAGTTGTTCTAGCTTACGATGGTGGCTGGAATAACTCACTTTTTGGGCTACTAGTACCTAAATTGTGGACTATCGGAACTCAAAATATTTCTTTGATTTAACGCCTGCCTTTTGTTTTTCAAGATATGACATTTTTGTTGTATATTTAAAAAAATAATAATTAAATGAATTATAGACAGGAGAGCATACTACGGCTAAGAAACCATGCGGACGAAGTGATGACGATTGTTGATAAATAATAAGGTTCCATTCCAATAATATCAATTTGTATGCATCTCCCTCCTGTCCCTCCATTTTACGCCAACTGACCAAAATTATGCACACAAAGACACAAATTTTCACGCACAGAGAACAAAGATGAAAAATCCCGCAAACGGCGCAACGGCCAACAGGTGTCTATACGCGTGATCGAAGGAGAATTGACGAATAGCAATGGAATGAACCGCGCCAAATCTGCACGAGCACGAATTCGGAACTTTCCGTGACCTTATGATCTTGCAATTTACCCTGGATACGGGGTTTTGGAGCACGTCTCCTGAATTATTCGAACTCAAAATAACTTACACATGATAATGAGTTAAATTCATGCACGTCCGGGTTAAAACGACACTTTATAATCAATTAGTAAGTTTTCCCAACCCAGGAACTGAGTTCAGGTAACTCATAAAATAGTTACAAGATGAGAAATTGTGGTGATCCCCAAATATGTTTAAAATGTTGATAAAAAATCTATTTCTGGGTTGAGGCGAACCAAAAGAACCTGAATTATTGTAGCGTTTTTAAATAAATTGTGATAATTCGTAGGCTCAGTTAGAACAACATAGAGATGTGGGTTGAGGTAGCTCCGATTTTGTAACCCACGACATTGGTAAATGCATTTTTGTCAATGTAGATATCAATCGCTACAATTATGTCGGTTGATATCAGTACCATGAAGAAAAAAGAACATTCATCTGAGAAAAAATCACGAATAGTTCTTCATGAACCAGTTTTTGTATTGATGCAACCTATGCTTTTTTTTAAATTCGCTGGATTTTTCTACAAGAAACACCCGATATTTTTGACACTTTCCACACGATAGGTGCGGGATCGATTACAATATGACCTTCTACAGCTTCATTTCTTACAGGATTTTCAAAATTTCTTTTTGTTTAGCACGGATCCTGTTTCACGAAATTTGGTCACTAATTCCCGCATGTAATTATCAGAAAAGTATGCATTACGAAATAGTAATTCATTATAAGATAGCGAGGCAGCTCTACCACAATCATTATTTTAAAAAAAAAAAGTACAATTATTTCAACTCTGTCGTGAAGAGTATTTAGTCCGTAATTATTGATTGTAAGTATAGCAAAATTTAATTCTCATTAAAAATTTGACCGATGCTATAAGCAAATTGATAATAGCAGTTTTTCGACCGAAGAATAATTAAATTTTAACGTCCTTTTGTTAAGATAGTATCCATTTTTACGCGGAGAAGGCAATAAAAGTATTAATTCAACATTATTTTCGTCACCGACCATTGGGGTCGGTATTTATTACACTTGCGAACTACTTACGACTACGTACAGCACATTGGTTAGGATCTTCCCATCACAAACTTATTTCAACTCGAAGCGAAGTACCAAATAACTCGGAACAACCTCTTCAACCTCGCAAGATATGGCATTATACATCGACCAAGTGGGAATATCTGAATGACTATTTTCGCACTTTTCCTTGGATGAGCGAACGTATGCTTCTCTTCTAATGATCCATCCATCTGTGTTGGTTGGGGAGGTCTCCGACGTCATTCTAACTAGCATGGAAGCATTTTTTCCCTCCTACAAAAAATGCCCTTAAAACGGTGAGCCCTGGTTTAGCAAGGATTGTGAGCGAATTTTCAGATCAAAAAATCTGGCTTACCGACAGTGGCGTAACAACCCCAGCACTGAGAATCGTACCACCGCTCGAAAGCAGTGTCAGCTAACAATAGATCAAAGCAGAGAAGCTCATAATGAGAGGATCAAAAACAAACTTCTTGACAGTCCAAACGGATCAACATCCCTTTGGTCAGTCGCTACGGCCGTCAGTCAAAATTTTACGAAATCAACTATTCCACCTCTAACACGTCCCGATGGTACAATAGCATCCACAGCCGGAGACAAAGGGAACTTACTTGCTCACTATTTTCTTCGCATTCCTGTGTAAATTTCCAGGGAAGAATACCACCCAACATTCTTGCAGTTTAATCGGAAATGACCAAAATCGTGTTCCGTCAGCGTCACGTCAAACAAACCCTAAACGTGAAAAAAGCTTCTGGTCCAGACGAACTTCCTATTATAGTTCTCAAGAGATCACCAGTATTTTGTAGACTTTTTAATTTGCTGGAAGACCGCGCGAGTCCAGCCTATATTTTGATACTGGTCTTTGGACCAGTCGCATTGTTTCAGTTATATCGAAAGTAATGAAGAAAGAAAGAAACCAACAACTACTAAAATACCTGGAAGGCCTCAACATTGTTAGCGATCAACCATATGGTTTTCGGAAGTCCAGATCAAAGGAGACCTTCTAGCTTATGTCACCCATCTTTGGACCAACGCAATCGAAGATTATGGAGAGTCTCGGGCTATTACACTGGATATTTCTAAAGCCTTTGATCGTGTTTTGCATGAGTGGCTTCTAAGTAAACTGCGATCCTAAAGGTATCCCCAGTCGATCACCATCAATAGCGTGTTCTTGACATTTCAGAATCGTCCGAATATACATAAAATTAGTTGACACGTAATTCAGAATTTTGGATTTTCCTATCTTCTCATATTTGAATTTTAATATTTCCAATTGTACTAATCGGTCTTATATTTAATAACTTACCGAATAAACCCGAACTAAAAGAGGTACAACTTTTTCGTAAAATGGGTTTTGTATTATAAAGGATAAGGAACAAATAGTATTTTTTAAAATTAATTTAAGATGGGTTAAGATCATTATAAAGCTATTTAAAAAATTAAATTGGTATTGTTTTTCATTTGTTCACAATCGAAAAACACAATTTGAAAACTAACGTAACAAAGTATAAAATAAAAAAGACCGATATTAATCCGATCAGTACAACTGGAGATATTACATATCAAATATGAGACGATTGGATTAAATCCAGCAAATTATCAAAAATTAATGTGTAGAAATTTTCGAAAAAAAATAATGTTTTCAGCAAAATCCTGAAATACGTGTCCACTAAATTTGTGTATATAAAGTTGTAAACAAAATTTCGAACGATTCTAAAAGTCAAGGTTAAAAAGCGTGGGGGTTTTAAAAGAATGGCCCATTTACAAGAAAATAAAATTGGGTGGAAAGTTCTTAATGGGCCACCCTGTGTGTATTTACCAAACTTGGCGCTATTATTTTACGACAGTATTACGTTGCAAGCATTCGAAACTTTTTAGGTATACATCAAAGTCGACTGCCTATTGCCCCGCCTCTGGATGCAATTAATAGGGTGCTCTCTTTAAATGCAAATTTTAATTAAGAAATTTGAAGTAACCTAAAAATTGATTGTAAATAATGGTTGTAAAAATATTTGATAGGTTTTTTATTAGCTTGTTTTTGATTGACCAACATGTCGCGTAGGTGGTTGAAAGATTGGAAGTTGGTTTTAATTAACACTTTTAAATTAGTATTGTTTTTTGTGGTAAAAATATGAATAACAATTGTGGGAGAAAGCTATAGGTTTAAAATTGAAGATACGAGTGAATTAGGTTTTATGCACCATCGAACAAACCCGAACAAGGCAATGTGCACTTATTTTATTCATATCTGTGATACTGCTCTAGATATTTTTGTGAAATTTTGTACACACTTCCTATTCATCAAGAGGCATTTTATGATATATAACATGTTTTTTATTCCGGCGTTCGCGCGGGAATTGCTCTCGGCATTTTTGAAGAAAAGACGGGAATGCCACTTTTTTTTAAATAAAAATTGTTTTTCTCATTCCTTGCTGAGCAAATGTCGTCTCTTGATTTTTGTCGTTTGACTTACAGTTTTCGTTTAAAAAAATGTAGTTCGCATTCTGTTATGAAATTAGTTATTTAATATTAAAAAGGATCTAGTAGGTAAGAAGCAGATTTTGTTTCGGAAATATAAACAGTTTTGATAGTTGTCTACCTAGTCTAGTTGTCACGTATTTAAGTCATTAGCTTTAACTAATCATTAAAAAAGATCTCAAGAGTTAAGACGTTGTGTATTCTACACCGTGTCCAGGATAAGGAGGGCCAGTACAGGGATCTCGGAAACCGTAAGAGATACGAAGTCGGTTAAATAGAGGTAAAGTTGCGCATTTACGTGCCTAATAATATGCCGTTTAGAAAGTTTTAAAATTCCGAGTAGTTCCGGAGATATCCGGAAAAACCGAAATTCTGAAAAATCGTTTAATTTTTTTCCTGGGTTTTATTTAGATCGAATTCTAAAGTAAATTGCACTTTTACATTGGCACTTTTCCGCTCTATCTAACAGCGTTAATTATTTTGTAATCCGACTAGTCGTCTTCGAAGGGCTTCTGTCAATTTTCTTTTTTTAAATGCGGTCCTGTTTTCCTGATATTGGAATTTGAAGCTTTTTTTTTCGAATGCAACGATGTATGACAATTGTGGTTTAATAACGTTACGAGGGTTTTTTGAACATCAGCAGGAAATTTTGGGATACGGTCCAGTATTTCTCCTAATTTTATAAATTATATCTCATAAGTAACCTCTAAATTTTTACTTATGTTGGACTAGGTAGTTCAATAAATTACAAATAATTTAATAATATACCACAAATAAGTGAACAAAAACTGTAATAAAACGAACAACGAAAAAATTAAGGAACTACATAATCAGATGTTCAAAATGATGATGTTATTTTCTAAGCACAAATAACATCTTCTAACTGTCGATTCTAAAACATTTGACAACAATTCTGGCGTAATACCATTTAACCGACTTATCTCTTACGGTTTCCGAAATCCCTGTAGTGGCCCTCCTTATCTTGGATACGTTGTATATGTTCATATGACGTTTTTTTCTGAAAATGGATCCAATAACCTCATTAAACATAAGCATGTTATTAAGAAACACCCTCTATATATATTTTTTCCCTTACAGGTACTTGTACTCAATCATTTATTTTATATATTCAGAAATAAAGACATTATTATTATATACTGTATGTCCTAAAATGCTTTGTTTTCAATATACAAGGTGCTAAAAGTTATTATTTTTTTTGAGTTTATAAAAAATGTCGATTTAAGATATTACACTGACTATAAACTATAAACCAGACTTCTTCTCTAAAAGTTGTTCTTATACCATTGGCGTAGATACACCTACGCCTCAATATAACTTTAACCAACGAATATGTTACGCCACTGAAATTTTCGAAGTAATAATTTTATTAATAATTATTATCATACAATTTTAATCAGGAAAGGTATCATTGCCGTTTGGAACAAAATAACATAATAATAATAATTGAGTAGCTTTTGAGTACAATCAAATAAATCCACTATAATAATTTTTTGGGAAAAGGCAATATTTCTGTAGCTCAAGAAGTACAAGCTTTTTGATTTGTTTGGTAAGTAAATATTATTATTATACCGTCTCAAATAGAATAAATTGGAAAAAATGATAATTATAAAAAATGTAACAAAAACAAAAATGGGTTTAATCGGTTTTGGTCGAAAAGACTATATTTATCTGGTTTTGCTTAAAACATTAATAAAAACATTCTTGAAACTAGTTCAAGAATAAAAATGACGTATTTTGCTAACAAAACACCAAAAAAAATAGGTACCTATTTGTAACTTTATTTGTCAAGAATTTGCAATTTACAGAAACAAAAATTATGTTTTTTATCAACAAAACATATTTTGAACAGGACAAACCATTTACTAAGTAAATAACAGCTGGCTATATATTTATTTGACAAAATCACAATTTTTGGATTTATTCGGTTTTGCACCAAAACATTGATTTGGTCTGCTTTGCTCGAAACTAGGATTTATTTTAGCAAACTGAATCGATATCCACCGCTGTTAAACTGAATTGATATCCACCGCTGTTAATTTTTCATATAAAATGCATTTATTCGGCTTTGCACTAATGCTCAAATATACATCTCTTAATATGTTATGGAAATCGTTATTAAGCAAAAATCATTAAATTAAAATAAATTAGCGATACCTACGCCACTGGCCTGATAAAAAAACTTTTAGAGGAAAAACGTGTGGTTTTATATTATGTTTATAGTCTATACCAAAATTTAATGTAATATCTCAAACTCTCGAGATTCTTGATAAAAACCAAAAAAATAATAATATCATTAACACCTTGTATATCGAAAACAAAGCATTTTTGGACATATAGTAGGTATATGAACTTTTCGACTTAAAATCTGTCCAGAAATCACTCTTAAAATAAATACATATCATTAACCCTGTATATGCAAACCATTTCCACTAGTTTTCTAAAACTGACATGACTCAAATTTTGCTGAAGAAATTATCTGCGTACTTAGAAAAAAAGAACGCAGGTGTATAAAATAAAAAATAGCATAATCTAAAGCTAATTTATCAGGATACGCAATAATAATTCTTAAATTTTATTGATTATGAGAGCCATATGGCCTACATGATTGAATATATTGCACAAATTCATTTATAATTTGGGGATTTGTTGTTCTTTTAAACGCTTGAACATCTCAATTAGTATTTTAAGGGTCGATATTTGAATATTATCTTAAGTTAGACCTTAGCTAAGGTAGCCTTAATATTATGATTAACCTTAAAAAAACTTTGTAGGTAAAGGTTTACAGAATGATGTAAGTCATCCCTAAAATAAGTTTGACAGTATATTAAAGTTCTCTGTAACTCTTATCTAAAGGAATAGATCTTTAAGGACGTGGTAATTCTAGACGCGTTAAATGACCCTCAAATTAATTTAAAGGTGACTTTGAAATATCGGCCATTAGTTGCGTATTTTTTAACGTAAAACGTTCGTATATAGGGTGTCCCATGTGGGAGGTAGAACGTCATCTAAGATTTTTAAATGGAACACCTACAATAATGTGTCATTTCGAATTCTATGATAAAAGCTTAAAACTTTTTGTATAAACCCTCATACCTACCTCTGGAAATAGCGTTTTCCGAAATTTTGACATTTATTCCCAATCTCTAATTTGAGAGGTGGGGAATTTGGAATACAAATAAAAATATGTGAGTGTACTATTTTTAATAAAAATTAAATTATCAACCTGTATATAAAAATCAACTGTCATGTTTATTATTTGAGCAATAAACTGGACAATAATCGTTAAATTGTGGAAATAATAAATAATTCTAAAATAACTGGAAAAATTTATTTATTTTTTAAATTCATTCTCAAATTTGTTAACGACAATTTCGTAATCAAAGAAGCAAATACATCTCTTTATGCGCATAAATACGTAGTTCTCTAAATAGATCCAAATTTTGTAGACAAAAGTATACATCATCCTATTTAAAATTGAAAATGTACCCTGAGGTACTATGCGATTTGGGCAATTTTGAAGGCGACTAGATAGTCTACAGGCCAGCGTTTCCAAAATATTTGTTGAATATTAGTGCATTGCTGCTAAAATTTTAGTCTATTATCTGAAATTTCACTTAAGTTTTTTTCCGGATAAGTCGTTAAATTCTCACTAATCAAAAAATGTCCTGGGGACTAAAATCTGAAGGATCAGGAAAAGTGTTGATTTTGCAAAATTCTTATTATGAATTTTTGAGCACTTGTAAGTTCGTTAACTGTAATAATTGAATCCTGAATTTTATTATGAATGAATCTTAATACGTACGCTAATGAGTGGGTTAATCTCATCAAAATAGATGGGGGTAAATATCTAAAATTAGTTTATGTCAGATATGTGTCTTCCCGATATCTCTATTTTCATGATAATATTTGGAAGCTTTCTTGAGATATCTTCTATAACACTTTAAAATTTTCACCCTGTTTTCCTCTATCAAATGAACAAATAAAGTGTCGTTAGTGGAAGAAATGTATGTAATTTTAATAGCATCATAGAACAATGAACCAAACTATCCGGAAGCATCACTGTATGGTAATATCTCGCATTTTTATCGTTACTAGATATTCTGATGTGGGATCTAACTCAGGGATGGCATTTAAAAGAGTCAGCAGTAAATTAGTCGTCACCGAAACAATAAATTAAATTAGGATACTTTTATGAAAATAGTTTATAATATGTATATACATTTTATAGATGAAAAGTTACTTGATAAGAGGAGAATACTGCCCAGGGCTAATTGCTTCCACAAATTGCATAATTCTTGTTATTATTCCTTTTTCTAAAAATAAAATAAGACCAACATATTAGACATATTTATTTTAATTGTTTAACCTATAACAAAATATGTATTCTTATTATTTCACAATTTGATTTTTGATGTATTCCGTTCTTCGTATAGTCAATATTAAAGTGACATAAATATGTCTGTACCTGTTTCGATGGCATGCCTAATGTTAAAATTTGTTGAACTTCAAATTTATTTTAACCTTCTTCTTTTATGATCCGCCAAAAAATAAGTAACATATTTTTATTTGGATATGTTCAAAGAGTATAGATGATTACAACCGTTTAGGTTATAGAATAAACATTCAATTCTTTTATTCGATAATGTGTAAAAATATCTTAAATAGCATACATACATTTTTGTTCCATTTGCCAAAATGCCCAGGTCGCAGCGGACAAACAGAATTGCATAAATATATGATTTCAGATGGCATTTTCGAATAAAAATAATAAACGTTGATTCTATCAACCCAAACACTTGTCTTTGGATACAAACTACCAAAAATGTCCAAATAAATCCAATGGCATTTTTATAAAGTCCACGGCATTTGGATCAACTGTAATGTACCTTTTAGTTGTATTGTAAAAAAACTGAATTTAACTTGTATATAATTATTTTTTAGTGCATGAACTAATACCGAGCAGATATTGTTAATAATTTAATGTAAATCAGTACCGTAGAGGTAAAATATCGTATCTTCACGTTTGGTAAGTTTAGAGTTAATATGATATTCCCCTTTCGCTGAATACTCTATTGTGGTAATGATTTACTGGTTTCCTAAATTCAGACGTTGAGGTAAACAATAATATCTCCTCTTTAGGCCTTTTTCAAGAACATTGCAAGATGAATATTAAACTTAAAAATTATTTCTCGGATCTTTATACAGTCACTAATAAACTCCTTTATTGCCTAAGAATTAGGGTTTTCCCCCAGATTAGTGTAGGTAGACTTGAGAAAGCTATCTATCATGGACGTGTTTACGAAATTTTGTTGATCATTGGTTGTGAAGGGATTATATTTTATAGACTTTTAAATTTCGTACTGTCTAATAGTTTAATCTTGTCCGTATCTATAAAATAGTTGATTTCTATAGAATGTGTAGAAATTTGTTATGTTATTCAAAATAGAATTGCTATGTTCTTTTAATCCCCTTTATAGTATGGCAGCCTAGGCTATTGAGTTTTTTTTTAGACTCTATTAATTAATGTAGGTACATCATTTATAACAATAACAAATCTGAGGTATATAGGATTAAATGTAAAGATTGTGAAGCTGTCTATGTTGGGCAAACCGGTAGAAACATCAAGACAAGATTAAAAGAACATCGCAATTCTATTTTGAATAACATAAAAAATTCCGGAATCTTCACACATTGGAACAAAATTTCGTAAACACGCCCTTGATAGACAGCTTTCTCAAGTCTACCTACACTAATCGGGGGAAAAACCCTAATTCTAGGCAATAAAAAAGCTTATTAGTGACTGTATAAAGACCCGTAAAATAATTTTTAAGTTTAGTATTCATCTTGCAATGGTCTTGAAATAGGCCTAAAAAGTCGAAACATGTAGAGTAATCCTCTCAATATATTGAAACATTTAAAAGAAAATTTCTTCTTTTTTTACATTAAATTATTTAAAAAATGTTTCAAAAGAACCAGCCGCTTAATCAGTCGAGTATAATAATATCTCCACAATCACAGGTTGTGACGTAAATGTTAAAATAGTAAACAATCGTCAGTCTTAGTCCATAGCTGAGTAAACGGATACTATTTGCGTGTTTATTGTTACTGCGTTCAATAATTATTAATTAAATTTGTTTTGCAACTGAAAAATTAGGCTGATAAAGCCGAAACGTAGCCTATCCCAGAAAAGAGTAAAAATTCACCAGAAAAAAGTAATAATTTTGGATTTATAGGAGTGCCTCCCTACCCCATATCTGATAAACTAACAAAGCTTTTATTGTCTAATATTATATATATATATAATAATATATATTATATAATATTATCTAATTGGTTATCTATAACAACTCGGCATCAGCTATGTCCCCATATTGCATTATTAGTGATACACATTTTTTCTTGACTGAAAACGGTTTTGCTAAAAAATGCGTATGTAAAAATGTCAGTTCATGTTTTTCCCCCATCCGAACAAACCCAAATTTACGATTTCTGCTTGAAAACGGACGAGGCGCGATAACTCAAACAGCGTTAAAAAAAATGACATACCTAAGATCCAACATTGCGCTTGCGCGCCGATGAAAATGTCCGTTCTAATTTTTTTCCGGTCACGAATAACGAAAACTAACATCCGACAAGTAAAACGGACGAGGCGTGATAAGTAGAATTGTCCGCTGTAAACAATTTTCGATTTTTCTCAGACCAAAATTATTCACCGCACGGAAAATGTCAGTTACTATTTGCATCTTCTCAAAAACATCACTCTGAGTCAAAAATAAAAAGAATGGACGAGGCACGATAACTATTACGACCACTTTTTTTGACATAGGTAAAGATGATTCTCAATGATTTCGCAACGTTGCAAATGTCCGTTTTTATTAATTTCCTTCTCAAGTCCTTATTAAATCACCAAAAAAATTTAGGTCGTGATCAGTCTGAAATCCTGGCAACGCGCTGCCGTAAAGGGTATTTCAAAAAAGAAGTAAATCATCTGGCTAAACGGCTATAAGTTCAATTTCATGGCTTCTAGAAAGATATTCCTGTATGTCAGAAAGGGGATAATGAAGCAGATGGCATTGAATAGATTATTGTTTTTAATTAAGTTGTTTAAAATACATTCTAAAGATAAGTTCTTTGATTTGTGTATTGTTCAAAATATTTTTTTTTATAAACTATCTCCATTATTCTATTTGCCTGATCTTTAGAAACACGGCCAAAAGGTCGTAAGTCCTTAATCAGTTCAGGTAGATTCCTTTAAAATTACGTTTGCTTCAATCTACAAAAGCCCTTAGGCATATTCTACATTTTATACACTACCACAATAACATTTATGAGAGTAAACTTAAAACATACCTGAACTACTAACATGCATAGTTTATGCATCTTCTCGATAATTTCTAAAATGCATTTACTACTATTTACCTCTACGGTACTGAAATATAAAGCGCTTGCTGACTAATCTATTCAATATATCAGAAATATAAGTATTGTATATTATGTGTAAATTGTGTTTTATTTAATTAAAACTTAGAGGTCTTAATTTCAGGCACGTAAATACGGGCGGACCATGCCCACCAAAAAATTTGTGGTGCCCACCTTAGAGCTCACCCAAAAAAGCTTCAGAAAATCCTTCAATATTGTTTATGAAATTATGTTAAATACACTCCCTGACAATAAATTCCGGACAAAGATATTGTTAGTCAAGTTTACAGTCCTGTAACTGTAACTGAAATTGTTTTGCAATCTCAGTGACATTTTTAGCAAAGTATAGACTTTTTAGGTTACAAAAAATAAAAAAATACTGATGTCTTGTTCATTATACAGGGTGATTCACGACGAGCTTGCATTACAACTTTATGGAGAACTATTGAACATATGTTTCTGAAACTGTAAATTTAGGTCTATTTTTGTTTTAATTTATGCTCTCTTTAACTAAAATATTCGCATGTTCCTGTCATTTCCGGTTATACCGGAATAAGCTGTCAATAATAGTTTTTTAAATACAACATGGTAATTTTTATTATATTTTTCGATTAACCATTAAATTCTAAGTAAATTTTATAGAACATCTTTTTGTCTGACTTTACCAGTTTTTGAGATATCTGGATTTTTGTAATTATTTGGCAAATGCATGGTGTTGAAATAATCCACATAATTTTTTTACCTTAGCTCTTGGACTAAAAAAATTTGTTACCGAACAACTAGAAGATTGTCGAGTCTCAAAAATATTTTAAATGCAGAAAATGTACAAGATGGTCACAATTAACGGTTGATTGTGAAATAATTCAACCATTATAAACTTTCTTATTTTAAATGGAATACCCTGTATATTTTAATTTAAGTTGATGACAAAGTAGTTGTTCTTTATAAATAGCATTTACTATTCTATAACTATGTCAAAGCGTTTCCTCAAAAAATCAAATTTCTTCAGACAATACTATACAGGGTGATTCACGACGAGCGTGCATTAGAACTTTATAGAGAACTACTGAATATATGTTCCTGAAACTTTGGGGATTTGGGTTTATCGATATGCTCTCTTTAACTAAAATATTGACATGTTCCTGTCATTTCCGGTTATACCGGAAGTAGCTGCCAACTTTCGTTTTTTAAATACAACATGGTAATTTTTATTACATTTTTCGATTAAGCATTAAATATTAAGCATATTTTATAGAAAGACTCTATTAGTTTTTGAGATATCTGGACTTTTTGTAATTATTTGGCAAATGCATGACGATGAAATAATCCATATAATTTTTTTACCTTAGCGCTTGAACTAAAAATTTTTTCTCACCGAATAGCTAGAAGATCATCAAATCTCTAAAACATTTCAAATTAGGCATAAAATGTACAGGGTGGTCACAATTCAAGCCTCATTGTGAAAGAAGTACAATTGTTTTCATAACACACTTGAACAAATAGTATTTTCGGAATAAAATTGGATTTTTTTGAGAAAACGCTGTAATATAGGTATAGGACAGTAAATACTATTTATAAAGAACAACACAACTAATTTGCCATCAAATTAAATAAAAATATACAGGGTGTTCCATTTAAAATAAGAAAGTTTTTAATGGTTGAATTCTTTCACAATGAGGCTTGAATTGTGACCACCCTGTACATCTTATGCCGAATTTGAAATGTTTTTGAGACTTGATGATCTTCTAGCTATTCGGTGAAAAAAAATTTTTAGTCCAAGCGCTAAGGTAAAAAAATTATATGGATTATTTCATCGTCATGCATTTGCCAAATAATTACAAAAAGTCCAGATATCTCAAAAACTAATAGAGTCTTTCTATAAAATATGCTTAATATTTAATGCTTAATCGAAAAATGTAATAAAAATTACCATGTTGTATTTAAAAAACGAAAGTTGGCAGCTACTTCCGGTATAACCGGAAATGACAGAAACATGTCAATATTTTAATTAAAGAGAGCATATCGATAAACCCAAATCCCCAAAGTTTCAGGAACATATATTCAGTAGTTCTCCATAAAGTTCTAATGCACGCACGTCGTGAATCACCCTGTATTTTCAAGTGTGCTATGAAATCAATTGTATATAGGTACTGTATACGCAGGAAAAATGATCGATTGCTTGAAAAAACAACTTTTTAAATCGTTTATACGTTGAATTTATAAATAAAATGCAGTGGATTATCTTAAATTTATAATTTTAATATTATAATTTTCAAGCACATTTTTAATTTCACTAAAGTTTATAAACTTGTTTAAGAAGTAATGTTAAACCATTAATTTCAAAAAAAACTTAAAACAATTTAAACTGCATTTTATTTATAAATTCAATGAAGAAACACTTTAGAAAGTTGTTTTTCTCCGTATAGACATCGTATCTATGTACCGGGTGGTCATATAAGCGAGGAAGCCGGCTATATCTCCGTAACCATCAATCGTACAGCTTTCAAAAAACTTTTTTTATAGGAAAAGTGGTCAAGAGAAATCGCTGGAAATACTTTTTAAGTTTACCAGTTGGCCGCTAGAGGGCGTAATACCAATACCCAACTGGGAAATCGAGGTTTTCTCTTTAATACGCCCACTTATGCCTTATTAAAAATATATGTGTAGTAATCCCGGGGGAAGTATGAGCAACTTTGGTTTCATACTTATTGCTTCAACTTATCAAATAAAGTGGTGGGGGAAGGACAAACATTTATTTGCAAAAAACTAAGTAACTCCGGTTAAGGTAAACGAAATTTATCAAACATAGTCTCATTAGAAAGAGATTTTATTGCTTTATCAATTGCATTATAAATTACGCCCTTTTAGTTTTAGCGGTAACCGCTAGAGAGCGCTTTTTTGAATGTCAACGAAATTTGCTGTTTTTCTTCAAAATTGTAAATGGAAGCATATGTTGATTTTTACATAGTTAAAAGGAGAACTAAATTTTCAATAACTCAGTGAAAACCGCTAGTTGCTATGTCTTCTCGAACTAAAGATATCAACAAAACATTGTGGAAAAAAATTATTCAGACTACTATCATGTCGGATAAAAATAATGGGTAGGCTTTGATACAAAAATATTCTAAAACCAGTAGGCTTTGAAGCAAAAATTGCATTGTAAAATTTTAAAATTGTTTTACTAATGCCTCCCTAGATGTTGAAATTGTTTTCCGTCATTTTCAGTGCAGGATTTGAGTCCTCGAATCGCACTTCTAATTCTATTAATCATGGCTTCTCGTGTAGTTGGTCTACTTTTTACTTACTTACTTACTTACTATGTCTTTTAACCTTCCCCATTAATAAAAATCTAAACATGTGAGATCAGGTGATCTGGCTGGCCACGGAAATAAACTTCCCCGTCCGATCCATCTAGCAAGGAACATTAAATCAAGGTGTTCTCGGACAGATGCAGAAAAATTGTCTGGACATCCATCGTGCTGAAACATCATATTTAATCTTGTATTGAGACATTTTCTAGGAGAACTGGTAATTAATTTCTTAAAAAATGTACACTGTGAAAAATTTTTAGTTAATATAACTCGATATTTAATTAACCTAACTAAAATCTGTAGTAGAATAGGCCTCAGGTTAGATGACTTGCTGATTTTACTAAATCCACTTTGCTAGAATTATCTAGTAGTTGTAACTAAAAATAGTTGCTGCTTTCTGCATAGCTGGACTTAGTACATATCATGGTTGAACTAGCTAAACTTTCTTATTTGTTTATAATATACAATCTATTAAAAATAAGAATAAATTTAGTAAAACTAACTAAATGCATTCACTGTATGTAATACCTATTTTATTGTATGAACCGAGATCAGAATGCTATTTTAACTTAATTCTTGTGCTGTTTTAAATAGCTTTATTTGTAACACTAAATCGATGTTCATACTCGAATTGAATTATTCTCATTGCACAGGCTACTATTTGTGTAGCTGACCTTACAAGTTTATCTTGCTAAGACTACTATTTTTTATAGCTAGCGGTATAGGTTTATCTTGCTAAGACAACTATATTTTATAGCTAGTGGTAAAAGTTTATCTTGCTGAAGCTACTATTTTTATAGCTAGCCTTAAAAGTTTATCTTGCTAAATATGGTTATTAAAGATGTATTCCTTGGTTATTGTGCATTCACCATTTCATTTTTAGCATTTCACTACTTTATACTTACATACAAATAAAGGGTTAATGAGGCAAATAAAAAAAGATGTAATTTTGTATTTTTATTCCAAAATAATTTTTCATATAACTTGAAAAACTTGCCCTATTCCTAATTTAGGAAGAATTATAACACTTATACTAAAATCTTCTTGATTAATGTTGCCTGATTAGTAGAGTAAATCAAAAATGAAACTAACCTTGTCACAGTCAAAGTTACAGGCAACTTTGAGTTAGTTGTAGTAGTTAATTATTGTATAAATGTTTATTCAACCCAACAAAAAAAATTACAAATTTAAATCGGTTTAAATCGATATAAATAACTTATAGTCTTGAGAAATTACTACATATAGTATATCCAAGCAACATATAATATCATCATAAAATAAACATTTTAGGGTTTCCCCTAATGCTACTTCAAAAGCAAATAGGTGTCTATTAAATAAAATAGTAGTAAACTCTTTATACAGAAAACAAATTTTCTTGTGTTTGTTAACTAAAATTGTAGCAATTGAACCAAACTTATAATTATTTTCCTGTTGAATACAGAGAACATGTTCCAATTTAAAAACCATATTATTAATAGAAACCCTGTTTACTTTTAATACCTCCGATTCAAAAAATTCTAGTTTACTATCGATCATAGGCAAATGAGAATTTTCTACAATGGTCTTAAATTCCTGCAGTTCCTGATCTATCACGCATTTTGGGAAAGAAAATAATATTTCATTAATAAATCCTTTTTTGCACACAAATCTAGATGCCAATTGAAGCTGATGCTTTATAGCTAATGTATGGGTTATATTAACCCTTGAAGCTACTACATTGCTAGCTAATTTAGACTGACGATGTTTAGATTCAAATCTTAAACAAGAAATGTGTCTCAAGGGGCCAGATTTGCTCATAATGTAGGGATAATGAGTAAGTATATGAAATTTAGGCCTCAGCGGTACGGAAAAAAGTTTTAAGAAAAGGATGTGGTGCTGCCTGATTAGAGTCTCTAGTTTTTTACACTTAGTAGGAGTAACAAATTCACACAAAACAATTTGTAAAATGTTTCTGAGCAAAATATACAATTCCCAATAAACATTATTTTCAGGAATCATATACCCAAACAAAAGCCCTGAATTCAAAATAAATGTTTTCATTTCTGAAGCAGACATTTTTAAAACTTTCTTTTTCAAATTGTCATACGAAATAAGAGGAGGCTTGTTGTGATTGGGACTGAACGTAAAATATTTAATTTTACTATTTAAGAAGTTTAGATCAAAAAATTTATCGACTGTAATAAATTGGGACAATAAATAAGACATGACAACGTTACCAATTCCCTCAAAAATATCATGTGCAATATCCACGGAATAGTTCTCAGTTACATGAAAGGACGTTATATTGTTTAAAACTGGATTTAACTTAATACCAGTCAAAAAGGGGTTACCCGTATTTAAATCTTCTAAATAGTTTTCTCTACTTCTTAAAAAAGAAGAATCATGAGTGGTAAGTTTTTGAGTATCTGTTTTTAAGCATTTACAAAATCTGCAATATGAATTTGCACTAAAACTTTCCTGGAATCCCAGTATTGTATTTAAGGCCAGATTATCTCCTAAAATTAAAGCTACGCAAAAATATACGTTTATATTTTTTAACTGAAATTGGACAGTTATGCCGTTTTGATTTAAAAAGTTTAATTCCTCAACAAGTTTAGAAAAAATAATTTTTTCACCAAATTCTTTTAGATCTGCTGTATGAAAAAGCATTGCTAGAAAAATATTTTCAATTTTAGATTGATAACGGGGGGCAAGGATGCAATAGAACAATACACAGCCCCTAATTTATGTATTCCTGCATGGGAACCTAAAGGGTTTCCACATTCGTAATCATCATAATAAATGAATAAAGGAAGTACTAAATCATGATCGTCAAAATTGGTAGTTTTTGTTTTCCAAGCACTAGTCTGAATGATATTATAAACATTGAATTGTGTTTTTACATGTTCCATATACTTCACAGTTTCAATTAAAACATTAGGTAAAGATAAAAAAATTTTGAAAACTTCCCGCAAAAGAACATGTTGTGCAGTATAGGTTCTTGGAACGATTATTTGATGCTTATTTAATTGCATATGTTGACCAACAGTAAATGCAATGGGTTTGATAAAAAAGTTCGAATTTTCTATATTCTTAAACCGTAAGTGCTCACTTTCAAAACCATGAAAGATATTTTCAAATTCATTAAAATATTGCCGAAGTAGAAATGCATCGGAATCAGAAACAGAATATATTTCTAAAAGGTTCATAATTTGATCTTTAAATATATGCATTGGCTCATTTAACAGATTTTTAAAGCTTTCCATAATTTTTTGAACATCTTTTCTACAAAAAGTGGTTTCGGAATACAAAGTAGATATGAATGAAATATTATTTTTAAGCAATTGATTCTTAAAAGATTCAATGAAATTTTTTTTAGTTGACTCATTGTTAGAGTTGTCAATCTCATTGGTGGAATTTGAAACCTGTAAAAAACTGGTAGTACTTTGATCAAGATGTAAACTAGGGGAAACACTTTTTAGTTGAGAAGTTGTAGGTTCTGGAGAATTATCAACAAGTGTATTTAAAGATTCGTGTAATTTTAAATGATGTCGAAAAGCTTTTAATGCTGGAAAATGTCTATGACAATTCTTTTCACCACATGCATACAATGAACGTTCTTGGCATTGATGTATTATTTTTAAATGTGTAATTAATGCGTTGATTTTAAAAAAGGAATAGTCACAGAAGGAACACTGCGGCATTTTTTAAATTACCTATATTTTATTTAAATGATATTTTATAATCGGCAGAAACTGTACATGCGGCTGCTGATTTTTTGGTAGGTTTCATCCCATATACAATTTCTTCGATAAAGAGCCAAACATGTTCACTTTCCACAGGATATGATATAACGAAGGCATGAAAAAGTTTGAAAAGCAGTTCGAACATACGAATACCTGATTCTACTTTATATTTTATATCATTTACTACTATGAAAAATCCGTCTGGAGAAATTAATTCCCCCATGATGACTCCAAATGGTTGCAACGTGACATTGTAATCAGATAGTTTCTGTTGTCTTGCACATATTCTTTCTTCTAAGGCATCAAAGGTCTGAAAAAAAAATTGAGTTTAAGACATGGATAGTTAACGTTTTAACTTCAATTTATAAGAGGTTATTGGAATAAAGCCCAAGCATCCGACGATACGATGATTTGACATTTTATTTTGTGCTTTATTTATAGAAATATATACAGGGTGTCTGCTTAAGTTCGCAACATATGTAAAACTTTTTTTATTATTAATTTTACGAAAAAGCTATTCCTCTAAAAAGTTGCGCATGATCTAAAACCTAAAATGCAACCATCAGATGTTTAAATGTTTCAGTCGTAACGAGGGTTGTCAAAAAATATTAATTTTGGGTCAAGAGTACAGTACTTTTGTTACAATATCGAAAACTATAATTATGAAAACCCATGTTTCAATATTCAATTACATCCTTCTATATAATAATATGTGATTACGTTTTTTTCGTTAAAATAATAATAAAAAAGTTTTCCATTGATGCGAACTTAAGCAGACGACACACTGTATATAAAATTTAATATTAAATTAAATAATTATTTCATAAATTTGCTGTAAATGTTAAAAGGGGTAAATGGTGTTCCCATTGATCAGATTACTTAGTTGCCTTGTTTTAACGATTGTTGCATGGAAAAATTATTGTCAAAATCAACATTAACTTTGTTACTTTCTATTCAAATTTATTTAGATGACACTTAAATAAACCACAGATTGAAGGACGACGAGTACTTAATATTAATGTAGGGTAGTGGGGTAAACTTTTAACAATAACTAACATGACAGTTGGTCTACACGAACTAGCGCAAGTAACTGGGATCACTGAATGGGCGTAAAACCAAAATGGGGTGAGAATCACTTACATTCATTGTAAAATTTACAATCTATTTTACTTGATTTTACTAAATTTCTTAGAAATCTTAACTATAGTGTTTTGTAAATTATGTTCATACAATATTAGTTTGGTATGAATTAATAATACAAAATGCAATTAATTATATTTTATAGGAAATTTTACAATAAAATCCGGTAATATATGGAACCATTTTTAAGATGATTTTTCAGAAAATACAAAAGCTCCAAAATATGAAATTATGAACTTTTTTATGTGAACATGGAATTTTTGTGCACTGTCCTTATTTGAAAGATTTTTAAATTTATGAACAGATGTAATTAGATACTTACCGAAATATGTAAGCAAAAGCTTTCTTGCACTTCACTTCTTGTCGGTCTCCAATTTATACCTTTTCTTGTTTTTCTCAAAGTGACCGGAGCAAATAGGAATGGCAATGCTAATAACGCATAAGTCAAGTCATCTAAAACAAATGCAAAAAGGTACCTTCCTGGTAATTTGCTAGGAAAAGAACTAAAATTATAGATTAAAATAATTTAATATACAACTTACCACATTGATCTGCATTAGGCAAAGCAATTTGTCTTTCTTTTATTTCTGCTAGAATGGCTTGGGCAACTTTAGGCCATGATGTATAAATCGTATCAATTTTAGAACTATGTTTTTTGTTGAAATCGGTCTCAATCTAAAAAATGATTGGCATTAAATTTTTTTGTTCAGCTATTGCTGCACAGTAGCATTTGTTTAATTAGCTGCTTGAAACAAAGAATCTTAGATATCGTTATGTCAATCTTACTGTAAGTGTTTCTCAAAGATGCACATTTTAAAATATATGAGCTATGCTTACCAATTCAATTCCCGAATTAAGCTTTAGAGCTGGAAATTCTTTAAATAATTCATTGAGGTTTGTGTTCATATATTTTGTTTTTCTAAGTTTATAAGTTTCCTCCCATGCCTCAAGAATCTTTGTAAATGGCTCAGTTGCTATTTTTAGAAATTCCAACTGTTCATCCACATCTGTTCGATCCAAATCTGTCCGGCTTGGACTGGTATTTTCGGTGCTGGCTAAAGGAACCCTTCTTTGAGAATTTGCAATTCTCAATGCCGCCTTGACATTTATGTAGCGAAACCACAGCTTACCATGCGGTCCACTACTTTTCTTTAGGTTCGGGTCATTTTTGTCTGCAGGAGTATACGGAATATAGTAAGTTTCTGCTACTTCATTGAGGAAGAATAATTGCTCTATTTCGTTGGCTGCTCGTTCGAATATTGACGGTTTTAATCTAAGATTATAAATAAAACAAAGCATTATGGAAATCGTCCGTACAAAACTGGTAAGTCGATTTCGATCCTACGTTTAAAAATGCTGTGTTGTTACTCCTTTTTTGCCAAACAGATTATGTAATTTTAACTAAAACTTACTCAGTTCCATACAGATTAACAAGCTCATTAATGACGATTTTTGATAGCCTTTTCCTATTTTCTGCGTTAAGTTTCTCCCGGCCAATTAATACCATTTGGCCATCAGTAAATTTTTTTAAAATACCTTCTAAGCCCTAAAATAATAATAATAATAATTTAAATGTTAATCTTAAAATGCTTGTTGGTTATGGTAAAGATTTAATTGGCTCTTAACTTTATTCGACCCTACAACAACAGTAGTTCTTAGATTACCTAATTTATCAAAGGAATAATTTATTTTAAAAACAGTATAAAGCAAAGAAACAAGGATGTAAATTAATTATAGTTTGTTTCATAGGAATATTATTGTCAAAAATATAGGTCTGTAATGCATGTAATTAGAACTATCCTATTCACAGGATGACTAAAATGATAGATCAAAACGTAAAAATGCGCAGCATGAATTGCTGCAATTTTGACAAAAAGTATCCTATTCGGAAGCGGACATTATAGATTTAAATCCTTAATGATATTATCGTCAATCCATATTAATACAATATGGCGTCGTTTGGGTACAGCAGTAGTATATCACAAACACGTTTCATTTCGATAATCTAATAAAAATAATTTAACATCTCGCTAGATAAAATGCGGGGCCACACAATAGGGTGTCTACTACTATCAACTAGGTAATTGCTATTAACTTTCAACTTACCGGAAAACACTGAATATTATTAAAGAAAACACACACAAAACTCGCAAAAATAAAACAAAAGTCAAAACCAAATGCCGAGATTGCTGGAAGGCCAACTACTTATAACGGTCGTGTCGGTAGAAGAAGTGGCCAGGCGCCGGTGCCGCCGCAGTGTTCTCGTGAAGTTTCGACTCGCGTATAAGAAGGCGGGATGGGCTACGATCCTTCACGAACGATAAGTTGCCTGGTAAATTAGTAAAGTCTACTATTTCGTTGAGCAAAATTTAATAGAAAAATTGCTAATTTTAATAGAAGATCTAGTCATTAAATTTTCTATTAAGACTAAATATTTAATTGAGTAGTATCTAATAGATGGATAGTAGAAATTATTTAGCAAGAAATTTATTGTAGTGATAAATAGTTATATAGTTAAATTAAATATAATGTTAATACATTTTAATAGATTTCTATAGCAAAGTGAATTTAGTTGTTACAAAAACACTGTTTGGCTAAAGTTGTACGATTTTTTGGTATTCTAACTAAATAATTTGCCATCCTTAATAATATTTTTTCAGCAAAGAAATTTAGTAAACTAATTTTCTCAGTGTAGGTATGTGCGGCCATTAAGTTTTTCATTTAATATAAACGGACCTATAATTCTCCCTCCTAGTATTCCACACCAGACGTTCACACTCCACCGACCTTGATGCTGCACTTCTTGCATCCAATGTGGATTGGTTCTCGACCAGTAGTGCATATTATGCAAATTACGAACTTTTTTTAAAATTATTTTAAAATATTTATAACGGTAGTCCTTACTTTAGTGCTGACACGAGGCTTGAATTCAATATAACCTAATACGTTGATCACATGCTCTTCCAAGCGGCCCTTACCTCGTCTTCGATATACAGGACGGTGAATAATTCCTGTAGTGCGCAATCATTGCGCCAAATTAATGAAAGCCTTTGGCTTATATCGATGTCTTCTCGGGTACAGTACAGCATAATATACTCTTGAGGCAATGGTTGCATTCTACATACACTCAGAGAAAACAGCAAGCATATCAAAAGCTTCTTAGTTGGAAATCGACATTTTAAAAAGAAATCTAATTAAAAGTGACGCATGTTTTGCGCAATTTTTGCTTCAAAGCCTACTAGTTTTAGAATATTTTTGTATCAAAGCCTACCAATTATTTTTATCCGACATGATAGTAGTCTGAATAATTTTTTTTCACGATGTTTTGTTAATATCTTTAGTTCGAGAAGACATAGCAACTAGCGGTTTTCACTGAGTTCTTGAAAATTTAGTTCTCCTTTTAACTATGTGGAAACCAACATATGCTTCCATTTACAATTTTGAAGAAAAACAACAAATTTCGATGACATTCCCAAAAGCGCTCTCTAGCGGTTACCGCTAAAACTAAAAGGGCGTAATTTATAATGCAATTGATAAAACAATAAAATCTCTTTCTAATGAGACTATGTTTGATAAATTTCGTTTACCTTAACCGGAGTTACTTAGTTTTTTGCAAATGAATATTTGTCCTTCCCCCACCACTTTATTTGATGAGTTGAAGCAATAAGTATAAAACCGAAGTTGCTCATACTTCCCCCGGGCTTACTACACATATATTTTTAATAAGGCATAAGTGGGCGTATTAAAGAGAAAACCTCGATTTCCCAGTTGGGTATTGGTATTACGCCCTCTAGCGGCCAACTTGTAAACTTAAAAAGTATTTCCAGCGATTTCTCTTGACCACTTTTCCTATAAAAAAACTTTTTTGGAAGCTGTACGATTGTTGGTTACCGAGATATAGCTGGCTTCCTCGCTTATATGACCACCCGGTACACTGGTTTTCATAACACACTTGAAAAATTTGTATTTTTGGGATAAATTTGATTTTTTGAGGAAACCCTTTGATATAGGTATAGAACAGTAAATATTATTTATAAATAACAACTAATTTGCCATTAAATAAAATAAAAATATACAGGGTGTTCCATTTTAAATAAGAAAGTTTTTAATGGATGAATTATTTCACAATGAACCTTGAATTGTGACCACCCTGAACATTTTCTGTCAAGTTTCAAATATTTTTGAGACTTGAGACAATCTTCTAGTTGTTCGGTAAAAAATAATTTTTTTTAGTCCAAGAGCTAAGATATATATATTATGTGGATTATTTCATCACCATGCATTTGCGAAATAATTACAAAAAGCCCAGGTATATTAAAAACTAGTAAAGTCAGAAGAAAAAGATGTTTTATAAAATTTGCTTAGAATTTAATGGTTAATCGAAAAATATAATAAAGTCTAGGATTTTATTTCAGATTTTTACAAATATATGAATATTTAGAAGCATCATTTACAATCGTATTTAAAGCGAAAGGTGACAACTACTTCCGGTATAACCGGAAATTATAGGAACATGTGAATATTTTAGTTAAGGATAAACCTAAATTCCCCATGTTTCAGAAAAATATGTTTAGTAGTTCTCCATAAAGTTTTAACGCAAGCTCGTCCTGAATCACCCTGTATAGGCAGAAACAAAAGTTACTTTTTTATCCTTAATTTCTTAACGCCCTGTAGACAAATTGATCGGTAGAATTATGTTTTGTTTTGAAGTGTGACCTTTTCTTAACATAATGTTTTTGGTTTATGTCATTATCTGCTTTTAAAGGAAGATACAATTTTTTTAAAGAAAGTATTGCAGTTTTTCAATTTTAGTCCCCAGAAACATTGCCAGATTCTTCGAACAGCCCTTCGTGAAGAACGGGAATACCTATATTCCTCAAAAAACAATTCGAAACTGCATTAAGAGCATGTCGCTTCGCATGGCAGAAGTGATAGGAGCACGAGGTGGCAATACCCGCCATTAATTTTTGGATATTTGTTTATGCCACTCGATAAAATAATGTATGTTCTGAATTGTGAATAAAATTGAAAAACTGCAATACTGCCTTTAAAAATTTCTATCTTCTTTCAAGAAGGAGATAATGATTTGGATCAAAAACCATTATGTTAAGGAAAGGTAACACTTTAAAACAAAATATAATGCAGCTAAATTCTACCGCTCAATTTCTCCACGAAATTAAGGATAAAAAGTAATTTTTATTTCTGCCTGTATAACGGTCAATTATTTTGGAAAATTAAAATTCAGGTTACCATTTCGAGACTCTTTAATTCTGGATAATATGAATGTCTTTGGGTGTTTATTAGTTGAATTTTGCGTGGGATAAACCATCAAGGCTGCAATATTCTTTATAGCGTGCCCCTTCAGAATAAAGCTAACGTGTTTTTCCTAATGTTATTTACTGGAAGAGAGATATTAAGGCTGGGTAGTATTTGAAATTGACACCCGGAAAATTATTTAATTGTGAGAATAAAAATTCTATCTTCCATCTTGAATTTTTTATGAACGAAGTCAGAGCTTCAATTCCACATGGAAGGTAACTTTTCAAATTAAATAATAATAATAATTGTTGGAAAACTAGTTCCAACAGGAGAATTCTATTTTTATTATTTTAATTCTTCCATAAAAAATAATTTCCATTTAATTTTATCTAAATCACGTTTCTAAACGTGTTACCTATATGATCATTTAAATCAGGTCGCCTTTGACACCTTTCTGCCATGACGTAACCACGGTAACGCCGGGCTGTCAGTACAGACTTTGAATCAGCCCGGTGAGACTGCTTATGGGGGGATCGAAACACGTGAGAAGGCCATGGAAGTGAAGCTAGCCTACTCTGCTCCATACGCTCAAAAGTAAACTACGTTAATTTTTATATATTAGTATGCATTAAGTGTCAATATCAGACTTACGTAGTTATATCTGGAAGCCATAAAGTGGGCGTATTTAATCAAGGCGATTTGATCTTGGCCATATTTGTCTCACTTTACCGAATCAGGAAAGGTTGATGCAGACAGAGACAGACATAAAATGCGAACAGGCCGAGTTGATAAATAATTTTACAAGTCAATTTTCTTCGTCTGGCATGGAATATAATTAAGCAACATATGAATGATATGTAAAGTGAATAAAAATGGCGAAAGCGAAGCGTCCTTAAATTCTAAAATAATTTTTTGATGCAAGTGAGTAATTTGTAATATATTTATAGTAAGTAAGCAAATATTCATTTAGTCATCTTTACTGAGGGAAAGTATCAATAATAATTATTATTATCATAAATCATATGGGGCCCAAAAATATGCTCGAACTTGAAGCCTGAAATATTTGCTAGGACCTAGAGCCCAGTTGAAGATGGTAAAATATTTTATGTAAATTATGATTTACTTCCTCTTTTTTAATAAAGCTACTTGCAAGCTTATTTCTGAAGTTTAATTTTTCTTTTGTAGTTACGTTACTAGTTCAATAAATGATATATTAAGAGTGTGTAAGGATTATTTTAAAGTGATATTTACAGCATAAAACATGTCAGAAACCTAATATTTGATTTTCACCACTTAGTAAATCAAATAAAAGGGGTTTGGATGTTTTTTGTTGGTTAAATGTCACTTTCAAATATTGACAGTAATAAAAATTTTTACAAAAATTACATTTGAAAAGCACATGCGTTTGTCAGCCTTAATGGATGCCGCGTTTGTTCGTTAGTTTATGCCTGCTTCGATTTTTAACACGGCTGTTTGTCTTCTTCCTGTTTATAAGTATTCGTTGCTTTGAATATCGAAGGTTAAAGAAAAATGGATCAATGTAAAAATCTAACAACTTATATTGGGATGCAAACGCCTGGTTTACACGGATTTCGGTCTATCTCAGACATATCGCGTATAGGATATCCGTGCGCTATAAAACGGAACGCCCGCCGAAGCCATGTTGATTTGGGAGTTCATCGCACTGTGAATTGGTCATATCTATCCGTCTTTCTTATAGTTCGAAATTCAAAGGTACAGATAATTTTTGAAGACAGAACAAGTAAGAAATACTATTTTCCGCCCCAGGAAGAAGCCTAATCTCTGGCTCTTCCTATGCTCACCTTTCAGTGGCATATTATTCCTTTCCCACGCCAGGAAGAAGCCTCACTTTTCAGTTGAATTGTTTCGGAATAATTTCACTCCCGAAGACTGAATTTTAAGAAGTTAATACCCAGACCCATGACTTGTGATTTGTATTGATGATATTGGTTGTCATATAAAACCAATGTTAAGGTAGGATCTAATCTAAAAACCCCGAGACAAGCAGTTTAGCACAGATTTATTAAGGGTCATATATACTTTAATGTTTAATATCTATATCTCAAATTATATTGTTCGGTATAATTTAATGTAAAAAAAAAGAAGGAATTTGCTTTCAAATGTTTCAATATATTGAGAGTATTACTCTACTCTTTTTTCGGCTTTTTAGGAGTTGTTCAAGAGTATTGCAAGATGAATACTAAACTTAAAAATTATTTTACGGGTCTTTATACAGTCACTAATAAACTTTTTTATTGCCTAAGAATTAGGAGTTTTCCCCAGATTAGTGTAGGTAGACTTGAGAAAGCTTTCCATCAAGGGCTTGATAGACAGCTTTCTCAACATTATTTATTACTAGAAAAATCTAGGGAGCGGTATGAAAAAGTGAATCAAAAATGTATTGACTGGTGTACTGATAATGTAAGTACCGACTCAGTAGGCATATGCATATTTCGATAATTTAACATAAAAGTAAATATGAAGTAGTAGAAAAAATATACTACACAACTCCGGTGGTAAGCCAATTACACATTCTTTCGAGGTACGGCACCCGCTTCGCTCGTATCGTAAGTTTCTAAATCGTGTGTAATCAGGCCTTTTATCACTCTTAGTATGTAATATACTATTTCTTAAAACTTTTACTCGTCCTTTATTTTTTTATAGTCTGTATATTGACGAGGTTGTACAGACAACCCTTCACCCGTCTTTGATTATATGAGAGGCTTGTTAGTTCATCTACAATAATAATAAAGTCTTTATTGTTTTTTGTATTTTAAATTTAAAAAAAAATGAAGGTAATTAAATTTTAGTAATATACAAATGTAACAAAATAATAAAAAAATATGGTATTTTAAATAAATAATTATTTCTCAATTTCTTGTCCCATTGTGGTTGTAATCGGCGATTTCTGTTTCATGGGGAGGGTTGGATCTTTAGCTGTGGCACCTCTAAAAAAATTATGTATTGTAAGTAAGTGCAATCGTAGTTTATAGCTTAGCAATAGCTTCAAGTAGTTATAACTGAGTTATTCTAAAAAATATACACGGTAACCAATACTCAGCCACCTCAACATGGGATTTCCCGCGTTCGACTTAACGATGATATAATCAAAAATGATATCGTTTTTGTAATAAAACTATATCAACTGTAAGGTGAGAAAACATTACTTTCAATTGTTCTCATTTTAATTAATTATATTTGACAGAAATTAAGATTTTGTCGGAAGAGGCTTTATTAACTAGCATATTTCATTTGTTGAGCCAAAACAAAATTTCAAGGGAATCAGGAGCTTTACTATACAGGGTGTTAAGGAAATTGTTAATTATATTTAAATGGATGACCGCTTGGGGATCCTTGAGAAGAATACTCCTTTTTTAAATTCATCCCAAATACGGCGACGTCATGATATATATTTCACATAAAGTGTAGGTTAATCATCGGGGTGTTGCCAAATCACGGCGCGTGCGTCGACCGTCCATCACTCGCTAACACGATGAGGCGCGATGTAGCTTCCCCTCGGCTCGAATTGGTTCGAAGCTCAAGAGAAGAACAGTGTCGCTAGATCCCGTGCGCAGACGCTATAGACTGGGTCCGTTCAAATGTGTCAGTTTTATACGTTTACAGTGTGATGCAACGTTATATTTTCAAGTTTAAAAATGTCTGAATATTTTCGAAGATATTTGGGCGTAGCCGAATTTTTACGATTTCGTTCTGTCTGTTTTCTGATTATACAGGGTGTCCCAGAATATGTGGGCAAATGTCCTCTTTTTTAAATAATTTTTTAAGTACTAGGTGCAATTTCATAATTTTTTAGTATAATGTTTCCTAGATGAGTCTCCTTAAAATTCGCCCTTTTAAGCACATTTGGCTTATTTAGTTTGCCTGGGATGGACTAGACGTAACACAAAAATGTTTTTTTTACACCCTGTATGATGAAGGAACGACAATAATATGTTTGGATACCCTAAACCTTAAGCTGAAGAAAAGGCACCTTGATCAATATCGATAAAATGAACTGTTTTCGAGAAAAAAATATTTTTGTCCATACATCAAATGCATGTCGGCATATTCAGTATACGTAAATTCCTTAACTAAGTTAGTAACTAATAAGAGGAGAAGGAGAAAAACCGCAAATTTCAAGATACTACCGTAATCTGACACTGGCATAAATATTCTTATTTAAATCGGTACATGAAAAAATCCATAGCAACAATGAGGGAATTTTATAAACATAAAACAACAACCAATATTGAATAAAAATATATTTTTTTTGAAAACAGTTCATTTTATCGACATTGATTCGGAGTACCTTTTTTCAGCTTAAGGCTTAGAGTATCCACAAATATTATTGTCGTTCCTTCATCATACAGGGTATAAAAAAGAATCATCTAGTAACCATTATACTAAAAATTTATTAAATTACACCTAGTACTTAAAAAATTATTTAAAAAACAACCATTTTCAAGGAAGTCCGTTATGGGCCCATATCTCCGTAGGGGAGGCCGTAGCAAAAAAAATTATAGGAACTTCTCCTGTTATTTTTAAGTGTTCTATCTAAACCCCGGAGATTGCCAACATATTCTGGGACACCCTGTATATGAAGAGATACGCGGAAATAAATTTTACATTCTCATTGCCACATTTTCTCCTTTATTAGATAATTTAATTAAATTTCCAATCTGACGTATCGTTTTTTAGCAACCGTCATGAATTTTCTTTTTTTAACTAGCAGTAATATTTTATTTTATGCTTTATATTCTGAATCCTACGAAATATCAGATGTTTAGACGTTTCGGACTAAAAACACTCATCTTCAATGGAAATAAGCACCCTATTGAAAATATTTTTGTTTTTATTGCTGTATTTATACTGTAGTTGACATTAAAAGCTATTAGTTTTTATTTGACACAAAATAATAATAAATAATAGGTGTGATATATCGTTGAATTCAGAATATAAAATGGAGTTGATAAAGCATAAAATGAAATGTTACATGTTAAAATAGTATCTACAGGGTGTCATGGAAATGACGTATTATATTTAAACCGGCAATTCCTGAGATGAAAACAAATTGAAGAAAAATATCCAAAAATGGTGCTTTAATTTAATATGCCCTGCACATGGCCTTATGTCAAACCAACGTGGTGCCCCTGCTCGTCTTTAGAAAGTCAACCGTTTGACAGATTTCAAGTTGTTTATTTTTCAGGGTACATTATTATAAACTTTTACGTTCAGTTTGCTGGGAAACAATCTCTGATTTATAAACTTGAACACTCGAACGAACCGCCGCGGTATTTATAAATGGTCGGGTATATTGTGTAGACAAAAAAACGCCCTTATTGTCTGGGAAATAATGTATTTAAATTTTAAAAATAAATAACACGTTGGTTCTCTCGATCGATATCGGTCGACTTCTTTAAACAGCTGAGTTTGGACAATCTGGTTAATATTTAAAAATACAGCGTTGCCCCTTTCGATGTTTTATAAGCGACTATCATAAATTGCCGAATTTCCTTCTATAATATGACTTTCCTTTATAATTATAGTCTCGGAAATGGCAACCGCGCTGGCTCTACTAGCGGAGAGTTCTCGGAAAGAAAGTTCGACTGGTCCGAAGGTGGACTAGACCACTCATTTCAACAAAGGGTAGTTCCTGTCAATTGTTAACATAATTGTTTCATTTTATCTTTTTAAAGGGTTAATGGCCCATAGAAATTAGCGTTTTCATTATTTCTATTGCGAAATGATTAAGTGCTCTTGTTCTATATGTGTTATTGTAAAGTGTAATTATGCGTTAGTGTTGGGGTTTAGTGATAAGCTTATTATGCACTCCCAGACTCCCACACTATCATCAGGACACGTGATGAGCATACAGTTTTTCCCATAGAAAAAAGAACTGAAAGTGTCAGCCCTGGATTCCTCAATCGCGTCCTGGATTTACTTTCTAAGTAAACTAAATATTTATTTTTATAAGAAACTAAAGTTTTACACTTTTAAACATTTTGGAAATATTGTGCTTGAACCTCTGTTGATTAATCAGCCGGGCAATGTAATAATATGTTCATATATGAATGTGCCGAGGAGTTGTGTGTGGGTTTAGTGGTGAATTACCCCACTTTTTAAACGTTCGATTTAAAAAAAATATGTAGCGCTTCTCTAGGACACCCATTTAAATATAATACGTCATTTCCATAACACCCTGTATATTAAGATACAAGTTTCATAGAGGACGCGTTTAACTTAGAAAACGACCCACGAAGCGGGGAGTTTTCTAAAGTACAAGTGCTCTATTGGTCTTATGAACCTTGTATTTTATAATACCTTTTCTATTTGGGTCTTTAAAGTTTGAAAAACTTAAAAAAATATAGTAGATTTTTTCCATTTGACATAATATTTTCTTTTTGAGTTGGCAATACTTTTACAATTCCGTCATAATTAAAAATAAATATATTATTAAAGTTAATAAAAATGAGTCAGGAAGAAAGTTGTACCCCGTCAGAAATACGAGAAATTGCAGAAAATAATCTAGAAAAACTTATAAAAAGAATATGCAAAACTTTGAGTTATGGTGCGAGCAGAACAAAGTACAAAATATTGAACAAAATAATAAATAATACTAGTGAACAAAATATTGTGTCGACACAGAATCTGGCAGGAATAACAATTAATACACAGGAAATGTCTAGAGTAACTATAAATATGTATATATATACAGGGTCCGCAAACGAAGCGTGGACGGAAGATTAAATCGTTATCGAAGAACTTATCAACAATACTAAAACAGCTTGAGATATTGGATTAAAAGCGGCATGTTTTAAAAATATTTGACATTATACAGGGTGGCCCAAAAAAGTGTGACAGCATAAAGTTATATTTTTTTAAATGGTACACCCAGTATTTTATTGCATATTTAGGTTCGTATTACTATCGTTTATAAGTGCGTCAAATTTGATTTAATTTGGTTTTGTAGTTTCGGAGAAATAAATTAAAAACGAAAAAAAAATTTTTTTGCAGTCCTGAATAAAAAAATCAAAAAAAACAATCCAGAACTATTTTTTAACCTCGGCATTGAGTGAAATTTATAACAAGAGGTCTAGAGATACTATGAATGTAATTGTGTTTATTTATTTTATACAGGGTGTTCATAATAAGCTTTCAAAAACCCCACATTTTAAAATAATTTTTCTCAAGTTTTTCAAATGGAACACCCTGTATATTATTTGGCTATTTGACGTAGAATTCATAGACAATTTTTTTTTGTAATACAAGCATATAAGTTATATCCAGCCGTTTTCGAAATAATTATAAATATCATAAATTATGTTGTTTAAATAGAGTTTTTATTGGGAATTTTTTTTATAGGCGAATAGACTAATAATTGTAAACTAAAGTAAATGTTCAAAATAGCTTCCGTTCACTTAATTTAATGATTTTCCTCTACTGCCAACAGAACTCTTAATTAATTTTCTTCATTAATAACGGGTTTATTGATTATCATCCTTTTTGTGTACGCAACGCTTCCTGTTGCTACAAATCTTTGCAACAACTTCTCGAAGGTTTCTCGGCTTACTCTCAATATCTGGATATCTTTCAGCATACAGTCGGCTCGCGAGGAGGCAATTTCTTGCACATTCACCCAGTATAAAAATCATATTTACCATTTCTAAAGTTTTAAAATTCGACATTTTGTGTAAGTTAGTAATTAATTTCGACGACGGAATAAATGTAAATAATTTTATTTGGCTGTCATAGTGACAATCTAAACAAAAAAAATCATGGCAACTCGATTAAGAATAAAAAATAAAAATAAATAAATAAAAGTAGCAAAAATGTAGGCTTTTACAATTTATATCGAAATAACTAAAATACGGTAAATTCTAAGAGTAATAGGAAGCTATTTTGAACATTTACTTTAGTTTACAATTATTAGTCTAGTCGCCTATAACAAAATTTCCCAATAAAAACTCTATTTAAACAACATAATTTATGATATTTATAATTATTTCGAAAACGGCTGGATATAACTTATATGCTTGTATTACAAAAAAAAATTGTCTATGCATTCTACGTTAAATAGCCAAATAATATACAGGGTGTTCCATTTGAAAAACTTGAGAAAAAATATTTTAAAATATGAGGTTTTTGAAAGCTTATTATGAACACCCTGTATAAAATAAATAAAGACAATTACATTCATAGTATCTCTAGACCTCTTGTTATAAATGTCACTCAATGCCGAGGTTAAAAAATAGTTCTGGATTGTTTTTTTTGATTTTTTTATTCAGGACTGCAAAACTTTTTTTTTTAGTTTTTAATTTATTTCTCCGAAACTACGAAACCAAATCAAATAAAATTTGAGACACTTATAAACGATAGTTATACGAACCTAAATATGCATTAAAATACTGGGTATCCTATTTAAAAAAATATAATTTTATGCTGTCACACTTTTTTGGGCCACCCTGTATAATGTCAAATATTTTTAAAACATGCCGCTTTTAATCCAATATCTCAAACTGTTTTAGTATTGTTGATAAGTTCTTCGATAACGATTTAATCTTCCGTCCACGCTTCGTTTGCGGACCCTGTATATTGAATAAAATTTTAGAAATAGAGCATAAACTGGAATATATTTCTATTATTTTTAGGTTATGTTGTTTTATAATTGTGACTAGAAATTAGTTGACGGACACCGTCAGCATGATATATATTTCCTAGTATAGGTATTTCAGATAAATATCTAGTAAAAATGATCTATTTGCAAGGTTAAACGTTAGTATTATAAAGTTTTCTATTAAAAATTTTTGTCGAATCCATAATGCCTAGAAAACTAATTTCAACGAAATTGAAGTAAGCCTAAAATTGGAACCCTACTTGCTGCCAACATAAAAAAATAAACTTTCAGTTTCCTAAAGTGGGAGGTTATTCAATTTTTTTGCAGTTCATAATGTAGCCATTATGAAACCCAAATAGAAAAACAAAGTTTATAATGGTTGCGAGAAAACGAAACCTCTGATTGTAAGTTTAATTGAATTATCTTATAGAGTCTAACTTGAACATTTCTGTATGTCTGTTAACGAGACTCCTGTAGAGTGCATTCTTAGATGTAGATATACACGGAAAGAAAAACTTAGTTAAATTTACTATAAAAATAGTTAAAGTAACCATAATTAATGTCTCTATATGTTATTAAGTTAATGTAGCTAAATTTAAAAAAAAATTGTTAGTAAATATTACCAAACTATTTAGTAAACCATTTATATCTTTGTAAAATTTGCTAAAATATTTTGTAAAATTTACTATAACCTTTTGCAAAATTTACTAAAATATTTTGTAAAAATTTCGCTACACACGGTATTCCCAAGCAGTCACCCATTCACTTATCGTGGCCAACGTCGCTTGATTTCCAGTGATCGATGAAACGCTTCTCTTGTTGTCCCCACCTATATGAAGTCCATAACGTGAGGATCAAAAACAAACCTCTTGACAGTCCAAATGGATCAAGGTCCTTTTGGTCAGTTGCTAAGGCCGTCAGCCAAAATTTTACCAAATCAACTATTCCACCTCTAACACGTCCCGATGGTACCATAGCACCCACAGCCGGAGACAAAGCAAACTTACTTGCTGAACTATTTTATTCGCATTCCACTGTAGATTTCCAGGGAAGAACACCACCCAACCTTCCTGCAGTTCAGTCCGAAATGACCGAAATCGTGTTCCATCAGCGTCGCGTCAAACGAATCGTGAAAGGGCTCGACGTCAAGAAAGCTTCTGGTGCAGACGAAATTCCTGTTATAGTTCTCAAAAGATGCGCCGATAAACTAACACCAGTATTTTGTAGACTATTTAACTTATCCTATAAACAAGGACTATTTTCATCGTGCTGGAAGACGGCGCGAGTCCAGCCTATACCAAAGAACGGTAAGAGAACCCTGCCAAGCAACTATCGACCAGTCGCATTGCTTCCAGTTATATCAAAAGTAATGGAGAAAGCTATTAACCTACTTCTTCTAAAGTACCTGGAAGGCTTCAACATTATCAGCGATCATCAATATGGTTTTCGGAAGTCCAGATCAACTGAAGATCTTCCAGCCTATGTCACCCATCTTTGGAACAACGCAATCGAACATCATGTGGAGTCTCGGGCTGTTGCACTGGATATTTCTAAAGCCTTTGATCATGTTTGGCATGACTTCTGAGTAAACTGCGATCCTAAGGTATGCCCAGTCGATTCTGTGCATGGTTGTCTAGCTTTCTTAAGGACCGCTCTCTGCAAGTTGCGATTGACGGATTTCTCTCAGACACCTTCACCATCAATGCCGGTGTTCCTCAAGGGTCTATATTGACTCCCACTCTCTTCTTACTCTACATTAACGACCTTCTAGTGAAAACGGAAAATCCGATATTTAGTTTCGCTGACGATAGCCACTTATCTCATCTTTCTCTTTGAATGCACAAACATCGGCTGCCGCCGCACGTCTTCGCAGACAGGATGAAGTATCACGCCTTAACAATGACCTGGAGGAAATTTTGGCTTGGGGTGACAGTAACCAAGTCGAATTTAACTCTAAAAAAAAAAAAAACCCAGGCACCAGTTTTTTCTAAAAAGGTTAACATTACAGAACCGGATATAATCATGGACGGACACGCAATCCCACTGGCTTCATCTATTAATTTGCTGGGCGTCAATTTGGGAGGAAATATGTCTTGGCATAACCACGTTGTGGCAATCGCCAAGATAGCTTCTCAGAAGCTTGGTGTACTCTTCCGAACCAGAAAGTTGTACACACCTCAACAACTCTTTTGACACTACAGCGTGTCTTCGGAAGTTCTTACCAAATGGGAAACTTTTTAATTATTAACTCTACGAAAAAAAGTGCCTCTTCCTAAAAAGTTCTGCTTGGTGAGAAAATAAATTTGCATAAGAATATTTATATGTTGGACATACAGGGTGGCTTCAAAAAGTACCGGGTTTAAAATTTATACAAGACGTCGGCTATTTTTACAAAACTAAAAACTTGGAGAGTGCATTTTTAAAGGCTAATAGACTAAAACAATTACACAATAAAAACTCTACTTAAGAGAACTACTTTTATGACGGATAAAAATTAGTTCACTAATTTCTATGAGGTGGCCAATTTCTAATTTCCCAATAACAAATAAAACTAAATGATTGTCCTTCTAGAAAACTCTGACACAGCGTTTCTGATCATATGAGGAGTAACTAGCCGGATACACTGCCTTATAGTTTCTTCTAGGTGATCAATATCACGGAATGATCTGTGCTTGTACACCAATTGCTTCAAATGACCGCACAAGAAAAAATCTAGGGGTATAATGTCCGGTGACCTAGGTGGCCAGGGTACTTCTGAACAGCGTTCTATCCATCTTTGTGGAAAAGTTCTATCCAAATATTCGTTGACCCTGGCTGCGCTGTGACAAGGAGCTCCATCATGCTGATACCAAACAGCCTGTCGCGCATTTAATGGCAGGCCGTTAATAAATTTCGGTTTTTTTTAGGAAATTTAAGTAAATCTCACTATTAATATTTTGATGAAAAAAATATGGACCCACTATTTGATTATTTAAAATACCGCACCAAACGTTCGTTTTGAAATACGTTTGGTCACGGCATTTGATTACGAAATTGGGGTTCACATCGCTCCACCAACGACAATTCTGGGAACAGACGACACCATTGGAAGTAAATGTTGCCTCGTCACTGAATAAAATTCTAGTTGAAAAGAAAATGTTGTCGTCAACTTCTCCTTGAAACAAAGCAAAGAACATGAAACGCGATTCCATATCTCCAGGTTTGAGCGTGTGTACAAATTTTGGCTTAAACGGATAAAATTTATTTATTCTAAGTATCTTACTAGCAGAAGCTCTTGACACGTTATCTTGAACTGTCTTCTTTATTCCTTCCAATGAAATTTTTCGATTTTCTACAACCGCTTGCAATACTTGTAATTGATTTTCTTCAGTAAGTGTTCGAACTGCATGTTTCTTCTTGAAATTATTTTCGACAGAGCCAGTATTTTTAAATTTATTGACGACATTGCCGACAGTAACGTGGCTAATATGTTTATTTGGGTGTCTAGTATTAAAAATGTCGACTATTTCAATTTTTTCATTAACAGTCAGTTTAATCATCACTATTATTGTTTAAAGTAACTAAGAAACGGAAAAACCTTTTTTAACAAGAAGTTCACGTTTTGAAACAGAAATTATAATTGCCAAACAGTCACTGCTAAAACGCCTATTCTGTTACCAACAACAATCAATTGTTCAAAGCCTACTTATCCAGAAATACTTATTAACAAATCTTTACGACTATTAGTTTTGTAAATATAGCCGACGTCTTTTTTAAATTTTAAAGCCGGTACTTTTTGAAGCCACCCTGTATGTCCAACATACAAATATTCTTGTGCAAATGTATTTTCTCACAAAGCAGGACTTTTTAGGAAGAGGCACTTTTTTTCGTAGAGTTAATAATTAAAAAGTTTCCCATTTGGTAAGAACTTCCGAAGACACGCTGTATACAAAGCCCAGATTCGACCATCACTAGAATACTGCTCTCATGTCTGGTGCCCTAAAGGATTTTTCCTATAGTGCTTGTGTTTGATCATAAAAAAAAATTCTCCCAACGAACAGCTACTTCTGTTTGATCAGTTGCATCTGATTTAAGCTTTTTATTCTTTTAAACCAGCATTTTACCACATTTAAACTTGGTCATTTTTACAATAAAAAATACTTAAAGTACAATAATAGTCATCAGTAAAGTATGACATAAGTACATTAAAAAATATTTTTACTACTGGAGTTATAAATAGATTATTTTCACTTAAATTCGTTGTAAAATTTACTAAATATATTTTAGTTGATTTTGCTAAATTGATTAGAAATCCTAACTATGCTTTTTTGTAAGTTATTACAATATTATTTTGGTTTTTGTTAAAATTACTATATCTTTTAGCATTTCCTTGATTTTACTAACCTTATTAGAAATTCTAACTATACTTTTTTAGAAATTATGTTTACAATATTATGTTGGTACAGATTACAAATAAAAAATGTAATTAATACTATATTTTATAGGAAATTTTACAATAAAATCTTTACTATAGTCTTTTTTCCGTGTAATCTTCATTTTTGGAAAATTCTCAAAATTCAAAAGTTTTATATGTTCATCGGGGGGAAAGGCGTTAATCAATTACAGAACAGATATGTCTAAATTATCCCGAAGAACTTCGTCACGTAACTACTCATATAATTTTTATATTAGTAACTCCAATTTGGATTTTTGGCGATTACAAACTGGAGAGGTTAGTACTAAGGAAACAAAGCTCATTCACGATTGCTGGATCGAATTTCCTATGTCACAATAATACAAAAAAAAAACAATAAAGTTGATGTGAAGCTTAAATCAAGTTTCTGAGGAGTACCATTTCCATTTTGACAACTAGTTTTACGGATTTAACAAGATAATCCAACTTCAGATTTTTTAACACCCCAAATAAAACTAAGATAAATTATTTTGCTCCCGGCTTTTGACTTTTTTGGAAAAGCAGCAAATTCTGTTTAATTTCCGGCAACTTTTCTAATTAAAAAAAATTTAGTTGAATAATTCGTACATCTATATACATACCTCATAATGCATCCTAAGTTTCTCACTCCCATTCGTCGTAAACATGCAATCACCACACTGAAATTTTTTCCATGAAATAACATGTTCGCTAATATGTGCCTGGATGTCTCTCCTTGTGTTGGAAACATTAGAGCAATATGGACATAAATACATAATTGTCTTGCAGAAATATCGTTTGGTGTGTAGCGCTTCATGCTTCGTTAAACTTCTACAAATTTTAAAAATTCAAACTAGGTCTATTTATACTCCAATTAAATTGTATTTTTTGCCAGGAAAGTTTTGGTTTAATTTTAATTTCTTGCATTACATATGTTTTTTGGGGTGCTGAATCCGAATTTGAGGTTTGCTAATAAAAATTTGTGATGCAACATTGAAAAAATCCGGCGGTTTCTTGCTTATAACTCGGAAACTATTAACTTTTCGTAAATAATCTTCCTATAAATAAAAATTCCTTCAAATTTTTTTATTAAAGTGTTTTCCTCCGACGAACCGTTCGGGCTCAAGGAATAGGTGAAAATTGACGTATTTCGGCTGTCTCCGCAAAAACCTACATTCTACTCTCCAAACTTATTATTAAAGGGGTCAATTTATAAATTCTTCCCAGTTCTCTGCACATACCATATTTATATCGTATATATAAAGGTACAGAATATTTCTTTAAAAATTATATAATGTTCAAGTTATTTAATAAAGTACGAAATTGTACAAATTCAGTTTCAAAAAAGTTAAAATTCATTTGCACAAGTTCGGGTTATTTTGTCATCAGCGTCGGGCCTTGTTCATCTGGAAAATTGTGAGGAAACAACTTGTTGTGATCATATCTAAAGGAGAGATGAATGATTACGAAATAGATTGTAATATTAGACAAGGTATGTCTCATCGTGGAAGTGTCTTTCTTCAGCCAGTTGTCGGTTTTCCTTCGGTCTCTTCTTTTAATGATGATGAGTTAATGATGTCTTCCGGGAGCTCCACGTTATCACACAGCCCTTAGCACGACATGCAGACTGGTTAACAATGGAGACCGACTTTTCTGCATCTACAATTATGCTGGCAGCCATGTTTACATTTATAAGAAATGTGCAGGCGTATCGAGTCTGCTACACGGTCACACCAGTGGTTGACACTGGCACGAAACTATTTCTTATTTTTTTTCACCCCAATCGTTCTTTGTTGCTCGTCGAGTGTGCAGGTTCCAGTTACTGCTTCTTCCTGCTTCAATGAAATGCTTAATCATAGTCACCATTTCAAAATATACAATTCAGAGCTTGAAAGGTCTGCAGCAACAGTTGAAGCTTTGAATTCATCTTGCACATCATTAAAAAGAAATACTGTTCGGTCCGTGTTGAACAAGTTCTCCAATTGGTCCAACATTGTTGGTGATAGGGCAATTGATTGAATCACTATTTTCGCTAAAGTTGTATGAGCCAACAGCCAACATAAGAGATCGTCCTGCAGTTGCGTAGGCGTGGCCAAGAATAGTTTTTCGGTTGAGTTCGAGTTTGTTCGAAAAGTTCAGTCAATCCACTTGCATAATGTAACCAATTGCCCGTATGAAGGACATCCGTAAATAAAATCGACCGACCTTTATAACATATTTGAAAAGGATCATCGGGACGGCTAGCAAGAATGTTTCGTGCCTCGAGATAGAGGGGTTATCGTCTATTATGTCCTGTCACCACTGGAAATAGCATAACAATTGAAACAAGTCCACATTGTATTCAACTTAAAACTAGTAAGAATACACTAAATGCCTTTAATAATAAATTAAATGTTTAATAAAGAGTAAAAAAGTGGGTTTTTGCTAGCGTTGGGAGTAATCGACGAATTTAATAATCGAAAGGTTATCTCTCGAATGATTTTAGTAATCGAATGATTCATTCGAAGTAATCATTCGAATAATAAAACATGCTATTATGCGGACGGGGTAGCGATTCGATATCGAGAATCGAGGCGTGAAGACGTTCGACGCCCGCTGCGTTCAGGTGTTTAGTCCAATCGAAATACTCGAAGCGTCATAATCACTCGAATGAAAAAACATGTCATTATGCGCTATTCGAAATCGAGATACTCGCCGCCGCTGTGTTCAAGGTTACAGATTGCCTGGTAATATTGAGGGATGCGTTTTGAAATTATATATAATTTCATTGCGCTTGCCTCACTTTTATTGATGGTTTTGTCTATTTAAAATAGCAGGTGCATATGAGCGGTCAGACTCTGTTGGTCTGTTCCTTCTCGGTTTTAGGTTATTTGTTTGATTTGATTGTGTTCATGTTGTTTTGTTGGTTGATGTAGAAATTAGAAATTGTGAGTGAAATGTTGATCGCTAAAGAGGGGTGCAGTTGCATGCTAGATGATGAGATCAGGAGCAAAAAAATCAATCGTTTAGAGTTTTAAAAAATCTGATGATTATCAATTTGCTGCATGTAATCTATGTACAAACAATTAAAATTTTTAAAAAATACTACCAATATGAAAGAACACTTGCGTCGGAAGCACCCAATAGTATTTTTCAATAAGTCACCCATTGAAGAAAATAATCTGGAAGGACAAGAAATTCCTGTAGATGAGCCCAATCCCGTCCCTTCATCATCTACTCATTTTGATTTTAAATAGGACGTTTGTTTACGAACAGTTGATAGTTTCCAAGTTATAAGCAAAAGAAGCTAAAAAATTAGGTTCCTTACCTTTTTCGGATTTTTTCAATGTTGCATCATGAAATCTTGTTAGCAAACCTTAGATTCGGATTCAGGACCCAAAAAACATATAAAATTGAAAAAATCAAAACTACCCCAGAACTTTCCCGCTAGGGGCCCTTGTCTATTAATTGTATTATTAACTGTATTACTAGGCATTTACAAGAAGATTTTGGTTGGTTCAATCTGCCAATGTAATTTATGTCATAATTATACCGAGTTGTTGAAATATTTTTCTTTTAAATTAAGTAATCAGCCAACAACATAAATTACATATTTAGAAATTATTAAAATGATTGAAATGATTTTTTGAATCAAAATGGCTCTGTATGTTTAATTCTTGATTTACTAACCAGGCAACTTTGATGATAAGATTGTCCCAATTTAGTCTTAATTGATGTATTAATTAGTTATTTAATAATTAAAATGTTTCTACCAACCGATATTATCTTACAATCAAGTCTAAATAAGTATATAGGGTGGCCGTTTTATGTGGCAAATAGTGTAATTACACGATTTGTGTGTATTTTCATTGCTTTGTATGTAATTTGTGTGTAGTGCAACGAATGTGTAATTTGCGTGTAATTTAGAAATCAATCACCTAAGTGTTACTTTCAGGTGTGTTGGCCTTGTTTGGGGGATTACTAGTCAAAGCCCGAAACAATTATTACAGTTTGTCATAATTATATAACTTTTTGGGGGACTAGGGTATCACTAGTCAGAGCCCGAAATAATTTCACTTGTTGACCTTCCTTTTTAGAAATCAGTGCCCAAGGACTCCTGTATACTTGCTTTTTAATTAATAATGTGTAACAATCGTGTATTTCTGCGACTAAAAGTGTGCAAAACATGTAATTTTTGCAGCTAACTGTGTAACTTCACAAATTCAGATTGACAACACTGATGGCAAAGTACAATAGCTCCGTTACTATTTCAAATACATCAAAAAATTTTATATAAAAGTTGAAGGGCAGTAATTGAGTTATACAGCAAAAATAATTTTGGACTCTATTGGGTGACTCAAAAAGGCAAAAAATAGTTTTTTTTAAGGAGACCGCCCTTTAGAGATCTGCATTTTTAAATTACCCTAGAAATTCCGCGGGTCATGGCAAATATAGTTTTTAATTATTTTGCAATGTTGCCAAGTTATTTAAAAAAATCATTATTGGAAGAAAAAACTTGTTATCTTAGAATTTGAAATATGTATAATTGAATTAACTTAAGACATTCCAAACATTCTTGATGATATGAAAGTTATAGAGGGCACAAAACTCTACAATATAAGATATTAAAATAGAGGGTGTTCCGTTTGAAGAAACAGAGTAAATTTATTTTTAAATGTGACATGTTGTAGAAATATGGGATGTTCCGAGGGTCTAAAGTCTTAAATTAGTCTTTGCCTTCCATATCCTCTAGAATGGTTGGAATCACTTAATTCAATTATATTTCAAATTTTAAGATAACAAGTTTTTTCTCCCGAAACCTAATTTTTTTAAATAACTTGGCAACATTGAAAAATAATTAAATACTATGTTTGTCATCATACGCGAAAAATGTAAAAATCTACAGCTATGTATTCAACATTTTTTTCCCATATTCTGCCTTTTTAAGCCACCCTATACAGGATGTTATGGAAATTATATTTAAACCGGCAATTCCTGAGATGAAGACAAATTGAAGAAAAATACTCATAAATGGCGCTTTCAATTCATTCAGCAGTAAAAGTGACCTGACGTCAAACCAGAAATACACTACTGTGTCACATGTAAATAATCAACGAATTCTGGCCTGTCTTTAGACAAAATAAAATATTTTAGACAGTTTTCCATTCTGTTATATCATTTTCTATAATTAATTTAAGAAATATCACGACATATTTTGAACAAACCCGAACAAACACAAGGAATAGTATTAAATAAGTTTGAAATACGCACGTACGTAACTAGGACCTTTTGAGTGTTGTTTATTATTTACTCTAGAAAATAAATACAATTATATTTAAGTTACACACACACACTTACCTTGTCGCTCTTATTTAAAAATTAGTGTCACAACGTGTATAAATTACACACCAAAACCTATTTTTAGTAACTAAACTAAATTTTAGTAACAAAACCGGCACATAACCTACATAATTTATTAATATTGGCTGGTTTCTTTTTTCTCGCGTAGATTTGTATGCATTTTATTCTTAACTGACTTAAAAATACACCTTTTATAGGATTTCTTCGAATTAAAAATTACATGAGATTCTTTACGAACGAACGAATTGTCAAATCGTGGAATAGAGATGAGCAATATTTCGCAATATTAGTCGATACCAACGAAGGTGTTTTCCTGCATTTTGACCTGTGACCCGCGCATTCAGCAAAAAGTTTGAAATAAATAATAATCTACAGCATACAAAAATAAATAAAACACAATTTTTTATTTTCTTTCACTGCTGTAGGTACCAGTAAAGATTAAAAACTTGTTATTCGCTACTCTGCTGCTCTTTTTCATTCGAAAAGCTTAAAATAAATCGACAGCGTGATTTTACCTCATCTCTAATCGACAAAGGAAGAAGAAAGGTTAGAAGTTGACATTTGGCTTGACAATAAGAAACTCATCCGCGTCGTCGCGTGATTTCGAATTTAAATTTTCGGGATATTTAGAAGAAAAAATTTGCGAAAAAGTGGGAACATGTTTAGTACATATAGAAAAATCAGTCGAAGGCATATTAGAAAATGTTCCTTTAGTAAGAGACAATGGCAAGGTAATCGGATCTTACACCCTGCATTTTTTTCTATTGGGTACAATGAATAAAGAAATAGTTTATAAAGAGTCAATCAAAGATATGGATCAGTTGCGAAATAAGATATTGGATGCAGCAGTGAAGCAGTCGGTTATTTTCAATATCTTCCATTCTAAAAGAAAAGGAATAATAGTTTGAGATCTAGAAATTTGCTGTGGTGCCTATTGTACAGAAATCAGCGTTTTAATTATTTGTAAATTATGTGTATCTACAAAGTATTGCCAAATATTATGTTGAAATGTGCTTTTGTTCGCGAAACCTATGACCTGTGTAATAAAATCTTATAATCTGATAGTGTCTCTGTTCCTTTAAGTAATTTATGGAAATTTGTTCAGTGTTTCACCATGTGTTTTGTGTCTCTGACGATATGTTCTGAGATTGGAAGGAAAACGCCGAAGGGGTTTTAGTGGGGTATAAGCTTTACCCACTAAAACCAAAAAAACTGAAGATGTCGGTGCGTGTTACTTGCTAGTGTACTGGTACCTGGATTCACTCCTGTTTGGATACTATGTAAGCTAAATATTTACTTTTATAAGTTTTACAATTTTACACAGTTTGGCAACATTGCGCCGGCACATGTGTTTATTACACAGCTGGGCACTGTAATATCATTCATTACCGCGGAGTCACCTGTGTGTAAGAGGGTGTGTTACCCCACTTTTTAAACGTTCGATTTGAAAAAGAAGAAATATGTAGCGCTTCTCTAGGACACCCCAGGTGTCACTCATTAAAATATAATACGTCATTTCCATAACACCCTGTAGAGTCAAAAATAATTTTGCTTTATAACTCACTTACTACCCTCCAACTTATAATATTAATATATAGTAACGGAGCTATGGTACTTTCTATTTAAATAATATGTAGGTAGTGCAAGTAGATTCAGAAATAAATGAAATAATCATCTACAGTTGATACGATAATAAAGGTGGACGAAAATTTTATTTCGTACTAATTGATACTCCATATAATTGTAACACACCTAGGTGAAGTGTTTACTGTTTGAGAGATGATATATTAATGGATCTTTTCTCCAAGGCTTGTACTACATCATTTTATGCGTAATACGATCGAGTTGTTAGAAACCGATTACGAAACTCGATCGAATTACACTCGGGAGTTTCCGAAATTTTCGTAGGTTTAAGGTGACGTGAAAAGGGTGTTTGTGATTTCTATGCTGAAGATTAAATTTTTCTGTCATCATGTCTGTTAAACCTAATGAACTGGGAACCTATAATGTAGTAATAAGTAGTCCTAGCGGACAGACTTTTCTTATTTTATAGTGATAATCTCAACAAATTTCAATAAAAACAACAAACTCGACTAGTCCATTGTTATCGAGTAAATTTAATCGCATCGAGTCGATTTTTCGGATATTATGAGCGATATTTTAAAGATTGCAACCAATATAATAAATAAAAATTACAGTCGGATCACGATACTCGATTATCCGATTCGTTTTCTTATTTTCCATCCATATTCGAAAAATCAACTCGATACGATCAAATTTACTCGATAACAATAGACTAGTCGAGTGTGTTATTATTGTTGACATTTGTTGAGGTTATAAGATAGAAACAAATAGTTTATACTTTCTTTTTACACTAGGACCACTAAACTGGCCAGTAACCATTTCTGGAAAGCACTTAAAATATCCCAATATAGTTTCCCAGTGTGGTTTAATAGGTTTAACAAACATGATACCAGAAAAAGTTTAACTTCAGCATAAAAATCACAAACATCCTTCAAACAACAATAATCAATATCATGTGACATACCTCTACCTCACCTCAAACCTACAAAATTTGTCTCCCATGGAGTTAGCGTCAATATTATCACTTTTTAGGAAAAATGCAGCGATAAGCGCACCTCCCAAGTGTAATTCGATCGAGTTTCGTAAGCGGTTCTTAACAGCTCGATCGTATTACGCATCAAGTTGTTCGATGGATGTGGCACAAACTCGAGTTTCATGATCCGCCTCCTAGGTGGAAAATTAGAAACTGCGGTACTAAATATGGTAATGCATAAATAATGTTCAGCAAACACACACGAACCCTTTCCAGTTAGTACGAAATGCACATTTGGTGCAGTTATATCGACCATATTTATTCCAGGGCTCTTCATGTAACTCCATATGTTTCCTTGCTGTCCTTTTATGAGTAAATTTTGCTACGCATACATGGCATCCCCATAACTCGTTGGCATGTTCATCTCTGAAAATTAGTTATAAATAATAGACTTAGGAGACAAATTTTACAAACATATGATCCTTATTAATGTGAGTCAGTCTATAATCTTATTTCAGGAACTAGCGGTTTCCGCGCAATTGCATTTGCAATATTTCTGAAGATTAATTCGACTATATGAATGAATAAATTATCAAGAAATAATAGTTTTTTTTTAAATGAATTACCCTTCATATTCTGCTTCTATCTCCTGATCATGGGAACTCACATTCGATAAGTCGATGGAATTATTATTCTCGGTAACAATTTCATAACAGTCCTCGTCTAACTGGAGAAGATTATCATTCAGTGCGGTTTTCTTCTTAAAAATATCCTCACATTCGGTTACAGCTGAGCAAATAACCTCGTTCGATTGGTTAGGGATATTATTATACAAATGCATTTCAATTAAATCGGACGTGTGATTTAGAATATCTTGTTGATTTTTAAAATTGTTTTTCGTTACTTCATTGTCGTTAATTTCCACATGTGTATAACTGGAATTCCCGTAAGGTAAATTCCTTATGCCTTGGTCAGATACCATACTCAACTCACCACTTCCTAATGAATGGTTGCAATAATTATTGTCATTATCCTCCTCCTGGCATATTTTACTGTGACCTTTTTTATCCTTAACTTTATTCCTACTTTTATGTAGTTTTTTATTATTAGCAGCAATGATTCTGCATTTGCTACTTGTTCGAAAATCCAAAGATTTCATTGGCTTCTTTATTGGGTAACTATTATTATTGTTATAAGATGTGTACCAATGTTCTTTGCTAGACTCAAGTTTATTATTTTCATTATTAGATATCAAATGCGTTAAAGAATTATTCTTAGGATTTTGTTCATTTATATCATCATTATCAGTCTTATTAGATTCTGCGGAAACGCATGTCCGTTTGAAGTTTGTGCTCACTAGTTCCTTGGTTGATAAATTGGCTGGCATATCATCTTCATTATCGCTTAAAATGATAACAAATTCCTCACTAGTCTCTATTTCTCGTTCAAAATGTTCATCAAATTCATCATCTGCATCGATTTGAGTTTCATATTCATCAACATTATGAGCAGTTTCAATAATTTTAAAAATAAAGTCATGTTCTGATTCAACATTTTGTGATGTAACTATTTTATCTAAAAGTATTATTTTATTAGTGGCCAGCAAGATGTGTGCAAAATACTAAATTATTAATCGCATATCAGTATTCATTGTTTAATTCTTATTTAGTGAGCACCTAAATTATACAATATTTTGTGATCCGCTAAATTCTGCAAAAAATATTCAAGTCACAATGCCAGAACCGAAAATATAGAAAAAATGTGTGATTTAAATTAAGAATATTTGAACAAGTTGCAGCTATTTCTGAAACGCTTGATAATTTGATCTATGGAACAACAAAAGGCGATTTTTTCATAAGATTTTTGTTTTTTTGGGAAAAAAAAATTCGTAATAATTTTGTGAAATATTTTCCTGAAATACACCCTATGATACAGTATACAGGGTGTAACAAATTCGTCTTCACCATTGGGATTTCGGAAACGGTAAGAGATGCGAAGTCGGTTAAATCGGGGCAAAGTTGCGTAATTATGCGCCCAATAATATGCCGCAAGAAAATCAAACATTCAAAATATTTGGAAAAATCTAAAATTTTGCAATTCGGGTTTTATTATTTCCTGACTTTGTTCGAGGAGATGTCAAAAAATAAATTTCACTTTCTCATTGCTACACTTTATTTTCCACAAGACGACATTATCGTCTTTGGGTCATCATCATCAACTTAATTTTTTTAAATACGGGACTGGATTTTTTGTTTAAATTATGAAAGAGGAACCAAATCTACGCTCAGCGGTATTGAATACTTACTGGTTCTTCGACGTTTTGTTCCTTAAATTGACCATAGTCATTAAAATACCCCTAGTAGGTTCCTTTAATTTATTTTCGTTTAAAAAAATTCGGTTTAATTCGAAATTGTAAAGCTCCATGCTTTTTTTTTTAAAGTCTTAAAAAGTGACTTTAAGAGTGAAAGTTTTTTTATTAATAAAATAAATTACCTGTGTTTACTTACACTAAGTAGATATTTGATAAAACTATTAGTTTGAAATAAAACAGATAGTATTACGTAATAATAATAATTAAGGGCAGAAATAGAAATAATAATTTTAAAATCTTAAGTTTCTTCGAAACAAAAGTAATTTACAACAACGTACTAGGGGAATTTTAATAAAGATGGATAATTTAAGAAATAAAGCGTAGTGAAACCAGTAAGTAATGAATACCGCTGAACGCAGATTTAGTTCGTCTTTCATAATTTAAAACAAAAATTCACGAATCGGCTCATTAAAGATCAAATGGTGTCATCTTATGGAGAATAAAAAGTAGCAATGAGAAAGTGAAATTTAATTTTTGACATCTCTTCGAACAAAGCAAGGAAAAATTAAAAACTGAAACAAATAATTTTCGATTTTTTCAAATATTTTGGGAGCCCCTCTATCTATTTTCGATTTTTTTGCGACATCTTATTGGGCCCATAACTACGCAACTGTGCTCCAATTAGCCGACTTCGTATCTCTTACCGTTCCCGAAATTCCAATGGTGGATGACGAATTTGTTACACCCTGTACAGTGTACACCCTGTATAATATAATTCCCAACTTAATTTATATCGGAGCAATGGAAGCCTGGTGCACTATTGCATGACCCTGTATATGTAGGTATCATTTTTTATTAAAAATATATCATAATTTAATGTAAAGAAAGAAGAAATTTGCTTCTAAATGTTTCAATATATTGAGAGAATTACTCTACATGTTTCGGCATTTTAGGCCATTTTCAAGAGCATTGCAAGATGAATACTAAACTTAAAAAATATTTTACGGGTCTTTATACAGTCACTAATAAACTTTTCTATTGCCTAAGAATTAGGTTTTTTCCCCAGATTAGTGTAGGTCGACTTAAGAAAGCCGTCTATCATGGGCGTGTTTACGAAATTTTGTTGATCATTAGTTGTGACGGGATTATTTTTTATCGACTTTTTAAGTTCATACTGTTCTAGAAGATCTAAACGTTGGCCCTTTCTTTCATTATGTAATAGTTTAATGTTGTCCGTATCTATAAAATGGTTATTCCCTATACAATGTGTGGAGATTCCGGAATTTTTTATGTTGTTCAAAATAGAATTGCGATGTTCTTTTAATCTTGTCTGGTTTCTACCGGTTTGTCCAACATAGACAGCTTCACAATCTTTACATTTAATCCTATATACCCCAGATTTGTTAAGATTACCTATTTTGTCTTTATTATTCACCAACATAGATCTCAAACTACATTTATTCACCACCACTGTGTTGCAACCTAGGCAATTGAGTTTTTTTGAGACTTCTTAACAAATCTGGGGTATATAGGATTAAATGTAGTAAAGATTGTGAAGCTATCTATGTTGGGCAAACCGGTAGAAACCTCGAGACAAGATTAAAAGAACATGGCAATTCTATTTTGAATAACATAAAAAATTCCTGAATCTCCACACATTGTATAGAAAATAACCATTTTATAGATACGGACAACATTAAACTATTACATAACGAAAGAAAGGACCAACGTTTAGATATTCTAGAATATCTAGAACAGTACGAAATTAAAAAGTCTATAAAAAGTAATCCCCTCACAACTAATGATCAACAAAATTTCGTAAACACGCCCGTGATAGACAGCTTTCTCAAATCTACCTACACTAATCTGGGGACAAACCCTAATTCTAGGCAATAAAATAGTTTATTATTGACAGTATAAAGACCCGTAAAATAAAAATAATTTTTAACTTTAGTATTCATCTGCAATGCTCTTGAAAAAGGCCTAAAAAGCCGAAACATTTAGAGTAATCCTCTAAATATATTGAAACATTTAAAAGCAAATTTCTGCTTTCTTTACATTAAATTATTTAAAAAATGTTTCATAAAGAACCAACCGCGGAATCAGTCGAGTATATTAAAAATATATCATATAATAATTATGAAGACCAGAAAAAGAAGGTTAAATACCTTCATAAGTAAAATTCTTCTCCTCTCTAAAGTTACCATCGTTCTCTAACTTTTTTGGTAATTCTTTGGATACGTTAGAGAACATCTCTTTAGTAACTTCCTTTGTATTATCAACTAAATCCGAGTTATAAATACTCTTCAACATATATGATTCATTTTCCTTTGGTTTAAGAATCTTTCCGGTTTTAATAAAATCTTTTCCTGACAAAAAATATTCCAAGTGCAAATCCGTCATCGCTGGTACGTTATTTTTACTGCAAAAGGACTTTAAGTTTTCTTCCATTTTAAAACATCGTTTCTTGAAGAAATAGATTTTTTTTATCCATGACCAACATATTCCACAAATGTTGTGTGAAGTATTAAGCGTTATCTGAAATAAAGAAAGAGTATATATCAAAAAACCCGTCGAAGAATATGCCAAATTCTATTTTTTAATGTTAAAGATAAGAAGAAAATTGTGGTATTCATGCAGAACGAAATATCTGAAATAATCGAATATTTATAATTCTAAATAATATTGCTTAATACAATCAGGGCATACTGTTTCCTAACCAACAATAGTATATTAAGATACAAGTTTCATAAGACATTCATACATAGTATACATAGTATTTGCAGAATTATATCGTTGATCTTTTGCCTGCAATAAAAACTCAAAACCTCATTATCCCCCTTCGACCATAAAATAAATAAGGAAATCCCAAATTTTAAAACCTTTTCGAGCAGAGCCGGACCAGGTATACAAATTCAATTTATACCTATGCCTAATGCATATATAAATACAAAGTGATTTTTAATAATTTTAATCTTTAGTGGTTTTCCGGCGAGTAATTTTTAGTTAGGCTTATTAGTGGTAGAATGTTGCGTTCTTGGAATTGTGCTGATAGAGGGGCATCTTCAAGTGTCATTTTTAAAAGAAAGCATTTATCTACCGATGCGAAACTAATAATCCTCAAACCTCCCAACAGAGCGACTGATTAAAGACGAATCAAATATCTCTTGTAGCCTTTCAAGCCTTAGGAAAATATTACGTAAAATGTGTTTTAAATACCGAAGCATTGATAAAAGACAAACATTAATGGAATCTCAACGTTTACGGGAATGGAGACTTAAATATTTAACAGCTGTTAAACAATTTAGGGAAGAAAATCGTCCAATTATTTACCTTGACGAAACATTGTTCGATACCCATGACACTCCAAGAAAAGGTTGGGATGATTGATAACGAGAACTGCTAGAAGTATTAAAAGCTTTTAAAATAAATAAGGAATACGAGTATGACAAACTTGCAGCAGAAAATGGACATACAGTGTTGCGTCTTCCTCCGTACTATTGTATATTCAATCCTATTGAGCTAATATGGCACCAGTTAAAATCCAATATTAGGAGAAATAATATTTCTCCTACATTAAATGCACATGTAGTAGAATTAATTAGAAACGAAGTAAGAAAAATTTCTGCAGACAGCTGGAACAACTGTGTACAGCATGTACTTAAGGTGGAAAATTCTTACAATTGTATGATTACAAATGTTCAACCCGTAATTATAAGTTTAGGCTTAGATGAAGATAGTGATAGTGATACAGAGTTAAATTTTGAATAAATTATTAATAGTTTCTTAGAATTTAATTAATTTTTATTGTACTTGTTATCCTAATAGTTATACTTTTAAATTATATTATTTTCAATTATCATTAATTGTTATCATTATTTTACATTTATTATAGGTACCTAAAACTAAAAATTCCTATCTATTTATTTTAAATTATAAAAATAAATCATGTGGTGTGGTATACATTTTCAAGCCGGCCCTGATCCCATTTATTGAGATTTGAAGAGGTTCAGGCGTATACAATAGGGTTTAATCAGGTAGTTTATTTATGGCAGTAAGAGTCAACGGTATAATTCTGCAACAACTATAAGTAAAAGTGGTCTAATTGTCTTATGAACCCTGTATTTTATAATACTTTTTCTATTTGGGTCTTTAAAGTCTGAAAAACTTTAAAATATACAGTAGATTTTTTCCATTTGAATTAATAATTTCTATTTGGGTTGGCATTACTTTTACAATTTAATAAAATGTTACAAGAATCAAATATGCCATGATAGAAACAATTGAATACAACAAAGCTTCTTCCCATCTGTCATAATTAAAAATAAATATATTATTAAAGTTAATAAAAATGAGTCAGGAAGAAAGTTGTACTCCGTCACAAATACGAGAAATTGCAGAAAATAATCTAGAAAAAGTTTTATAAAGAATATGTAAAACTTTGAGTTGTGGTGTAAGCAGCAGAACAAACTTAAAATATTGAACAAAATAATAAATAATACTATTGAACAAAATATTGTGTCGACACAGAATCTGACAGGAATAACAATTAATGCCCAGGAAATGTCTACAGTGACTATAAGTATGTTTATATAAAGTAATATGATAATATTATATTGAATTAAAAATAAAAATAGTACTTTATTGAACATTGTGCTGGGAATATGCGAGACCCGATGGCCCGACTCTGGACAGTGTAATGCCGATGGGGCAACATTCTACTATTCCGGCAACCAGGATAAACATCACAGACACGGAGTCGGCATTCTCGTGGATAAGAATGGGAATAAGAGTGTAACAGATTTTATACCGTATAGTGACAGAGCGATGTTATTGAAGATTGAAGCAAAGCCAATAAATATAAATATTATTCAAGTATATGCTCCCACCCTCGATAAGCCAGAAGAAGAAATAGAATCATTCTATGAAGGCATCAGACAACTCCTAAATTACACCAAACCACATGATTTGAACATCATCCAAGGAGATTTTAATGCCAAAGTGGGTAGGGGAGAAATAGTCGAAGGAATAGTTGGACTCTGGGGCCTAGGAGAAAGAAACATCAGAGGAGATAGACTAATACAATTCTGTCAAGAAGAACAATTTAAAATCACGAACACTTGGTTCTCCTTGCCTTCAAGAAGGCTGTATACATGGAAAGCACCACAGGACAGACCTGGAAACATAGTTCGTAACCAAATTGACTTTATCCTGGTCAATAAGAGATTTAGCACAAGCGTTACAAAGGCACAAACTTATCCAGGTGCAGATGTGCCATCTGATCATTGTCTTCTAACGATAAACATAAGATTGAAAATAGCCTTGACAAAGGCCAACCAAAGCCAACTTAAAAAACTGGACACCTCGAAACTTCAACAGGAGAATATCAGGTCTGATCTCAGAAGCGAACTAAACCAAGAACTGGAACGTATGAATAACAATACAATAGATCAACACCCATTAGAACTATGGGAAATCGTTGAAAACTCCATAAGAAGTGTCGCGACTGAGAAGTTGGGATATCAGAAGAGACGTAGCAGAAAGAAGTGGATGACCAGCGAGATTTTACAACTGATGGACAAACGTAGGCAACACAAGAACGTTAACCACGATGAATACAAGAGACTAAATTCACTAATAAGATCAGAAATTAGAAAGGCCAAGAGGAAATGGTTAGAAGAGGAGTGTGAGAGCATTGAATACTTACAACAGACCCATAATACTCGTGAAGAACACAAAAAAATAAAAGAAGCATCGGGCATATATAAAAAGCGACCTCCAACAATACTTACCGATGACACGAACAAATTTATAATAGAAACAAGCGACAAGAAGCAACTGTGGGAAAAATATATTACGGATTTATTCGCTGATGACTCTCGCGAGGAACAAACAGATAACCACTTGAACACATCATTATCTGGACCACCAATATTGAAGGAAGAAATTAGGAAAGCCTTAATGGAAGCAAAAGATCAGAAAGCTGCAGGACCAGATGGAATACCGGCAGAGATCCTGAAACTGATTGATGATGAAAATATCGCCGTCTTACACAAAGTATTCAATCATATTTATGATACAGGACAATTCCCCCGAAGCTGGTTAAAATCCAATTTTATACCGCTACCAAAGAAAATCAACGCCCGAAAATGCAAAGACCATAGACTGATAAGCCTGATGAACCATTCCTTAAAAAATTTTCTCAAAATAATACACAGAAGAATGCAACACAGATGCGAGAGAAATATCAGTCCCAATCAATTTGGATTCAAATCGGGCATGGGAACACGTGAGGCGCTTTTCGGACTTCAGGTCTTAATACAAAACTGTCGAGACGTTAACAAGGACATATTTCTCTGCTTTGTCGACTACGAAAAAGCTTTCGATCGCGTTCAACATTCAAAACTCATGCAAATTCTAAGAAAAACTGACATCGACGACAAAGATATAAGATGCATTGAGAACTTATACTGGTGTCAATCAGCAAATATTACAGCACAGAATATTACTACTGAAGATATCGAAATCCGTAGGGGCGTTAGACAGGGATGCGTTTTGTCTCCGCTGCTTTTTAATCTATACTCCGAGACTATATTTATTGAAGCGTTTGAAGATCAGGAAATGGGAGTAAAAGTGAACGGGGTACCAATCTCGAATGTCCGATATGCAGATGACACTGTCCTTATTGCTAATGATATGGAAGAACTCCAACAGATGTGTACCCGTTTAAATGACAGCAGCAACCAATACGGTATAAACATAAACGCCAGCAAGACCAAATGTATGATAATCAGCAGGAAAAACCAATTATATGCAAACGCTGAAATTCAGATTGATAATCAAATTATAGAAAGAGTAACACAGTATAAATACCTTGGTTGTTGGCTGCACATAGACTGGAATTGGGAGAAGGATATTAGATGTAGAATTGAGATGGCACGTACGGCCTTCATGAGATACGAGAAAATTCTTAGAAATCGAGATCTAAATATATCCCTTCGAATTCGATATGCGAAATGCTATGTCTGGTCAGTACTTCTGTACGGAGTGGAGTCGTGGACTATGAAGGCAAATATGGTCAATAGGGTAGAGGCCTTCGAGATGTGGACTTACCGACGCCTATTAAGAGTACCTTGGACAAACAGGGTAACTAAAGAAGAAATATTAAGAAGAGTTCATATAAATCGAGAACTTCTAACAACTATTAAACGACGAAAAACGGCTTACCTTGGTCACATTTTTAGACACGATAGATACCAGTTGCTGCAACTAATTTTGGAGGGGAAAATACACGGCAGGAGAGGGATTGGAAGAAAGCAGATGTCATGGGCAAGAAATATTAGACAATGGACCGGAATAAGAACAATAGAAGAGCTTGTCAGCACAGCCAGAGACAAGGAACAATTTCAGCATGTGGTCGCCAACATCCATTGAGTGGATAGGCAGCTTGATTGATTGATTGATTGAATAAAACTTTAGAAATAGAGCAGAAACTGGAAAATATTTTTAGATTATGTTGTTTTATAGTTGTGACTAGAAATTAGTTGACGGATACCGTCAGCATGTTATATATTTCCGAGTATAGGTATTTCAGATAAATATCTAGTAAAAATGATCTATTTGCAAGGTTAAAGGTTAGTATTTTAAAGTTTTATAGAAAATTTTTTTGTCGAATCCATAATGCCTAGAAAACTAATTTCAACGAGATCGAAGTAAGCCTAAAATTCGAACTCTATTTGCTGCCAACATAAAAAAAAATAAAATTTCAGTTTCATAAAGTGGTAGGTTATTCAATTTTCTTGCATTTCATAGCTATTATGAAACCCAAATGGAAAAAATAAGTTTTTAGGTTTCTCTAAACAAATAATGTTGACCGAATTAAATTAAATCGAACTCTCTAAAGAAGCGTTTCTCAAACTGTGGTCCGCGAGCAGTTACTTAGGGGTCCGCGAATAGCTAAGCGGGAATAAAATGTCACAAAAACAAAATATCGTAATCGACTTAATGCCTAACCAGATATATAAGGCTGCAGCTTTCTTCAAATTAAGCCCAACATAACATAGCTGCGTGGAAGAAGAAGAAAGCTGAACTATCCATCTCACTAAGTACATTTGTTGCAGCCAGTGATATATTATTCAGATTTTTGTTTATTAATTATTTTTGATTTGTGAAAAATAATAAGAATCGAATAAAAATTATTTTTAACTAAAGGTAATTAGTTAGGCATGACTTCCTATCCCAGAATTAATTCTGTACTAATGTAGTGAGCGGCTGGGGGTCCACAACAAAATTCTAGTATCAAAAGGGGTCCGTGGTTAAAAAAGTTTGAGAAACGCTGCTCTAAAGTTTAATAATTATTTTTCATTTCAATGGACTATTTGTAAAATGGTGTATTTAAACTTGTCGTAAAATTTAGCCATTACTCTTAAATATTATTAGTATAATAATAATTTTTTCTATAGCTGTGCCAGGCCTCTTAAAACAATTTTTATTAACTTATCTTCATGACAAAGAAACTAAATTGAAATTTTTTTTATTTTTCCGCTAAAAATTGAATACAGAATCTTCCATTAGGTGGTGGAGACCGCTCGACTGATACGTACCCTTAATTTTTCGCACGAACTTCGTTAATTTTTTATGCGAGTCTTGTCAAGTATAGGACCCCTCAATTATTATAACAATTTCGGATTTATTGACAAAGTTAGCTCAACTGGAACATATTACAGTAAATAAATCGTTGAATGACGCATCCCTTATACTAAAAAAAAATACAGGGAAGTTTCATAAATTTACACAATTTGTAAACATTACACTGAGCGAAATCTCGAGTTGATATAACTCAAATATGAGTTGTCCTAGACCGAAGCGTGTTGCTAATAGGGGACAGCCCAGACCACTGAATTACGGCAACCAAATCGAAGAAATGGCATCAACTCACTATTCATAAGTATGATAGCACAGAAGATGGGTTATTTTATGCATTGGAATAGCTCACGCTCCACCGTCTTAAATTATTGATAGACTACCGTAGCTACCAGTATGTGAACAACAACAACGTAACGCATTTTAACTATTATTCATAATATTATTAAATTATGTCAAGGATGACGTTCAACGATTTTTGTTTTGTATTGACTTTATGTAGATTACTAAGTGTAAAAAATACTAACATTTATTTTATTGTACTGGTAAATTCTCAAAATTCAGTATTTATTTTAAGGATGGTTGTGAAAATTATTTAATGAAATATGAGGTTACAATTTGTGGTAAGAAGAGGTTAAACGAATTTTGTCTGCACAATATATTTTAATGTGGTTCACGTCCAGCAAATGACAGCCGTTGCTAGATAAGCTGACAATTATTGACTTACAAGTTCGGGTTTGTTCGACATACCTCAATTATTGTAAAAATACAGAAGATCGTAGTAGAGTGCTTCCTAAAAAAATAATATCTTACCATTAAATTAAAGTCTATACAGGGTGTCCGGGAACATGTGGGAAATCTCCCGGATATGAAGAAAACACGTGAAAAGAATACTATAGGTTCATATAAACTTCTTTCGTATCGGCCTCCTCTTCGGAGATATGGGCTCCCAAAGAGCACCAATGGAATCAAGTTTTTTACACATAATTATTGAACCACCTGGTATATTTCAATTATTTTTCAATATTATGTATACCAGGTAAGACCCGTCAAATTACTACCCAAGAAACTGTTGTGAATTACTCGCAGCTGCATGGACGGACTAGCTGTAACACTCATGGGCCCATTTTTTTTAAGCCCTGTATGATGAGAACTTTGGACAATGTTTTTTACATACCTTTAACTATTGGCTAAAAATTAAGTACTCTTCATTCATGTCGCTAATCCTAACCGTTTTCGAGAAAACGTCATTTTATTTACACTGAGTCCCCTAACTGCTCAGGGGCTAAATATGAAAAAGTGGAATCTTGAAGGTTGAACATTGGATCGGAACAAAGATGTATCTTTTATTGAAATACCCGAAGCACATGATGTATATGAAATGCCGTTTTTTCGAAAACGGTTAGGATTAGCAACATGAATGAAGAGTACTTAATTTTTAGCCAATAGTTAAAGGTATGTAAAAAACATTGTCCAAAGTTCTCATCATACAGGGCGTAAAAAAAATGGGCCCATGAGTGTTACAGCTAGTCCGTCCCTGCAGCTGTGAGTAATTCACAACAGTTTCTTGGGTAGTAATTTTAGGGGTCTTACCTGGTATACATCATATTGAAAAATAATTGAAATATACCAGGTGGTTCAATAATTATGTGTAAAAAACTTGATTCCATTGGTGCTCTTTGGGAGCCCATATCTCCGAAGAGGAGGCCGATACGAAAGAAGTTTATATGAATCTATAGTATTCTTTTCACGTGTTTTCTTCATATCCGGGAGATTTCCCACATGTTCCCGGACACCCTGTATAGGATGTACAGGGTTAGTCAACGATTGCGCGGAGTAAGTTTATGCATTGAAGATAAGATTTGTCGATAATGAGCTATTGTGTTGAGGTATGGTTGTATATTCTGCACATTTTAAAAATATTTTCAATTATACAGGGTGCGTTCAAAAAGTAGGGTGGCAGAAAGTTGTATTTTTTTAAATGGGACACCCAGTATTTTATTGTATATTTAGGGTCGTATTAGTGCCCTCTATAAAGATCTAAAATATTATTTAATTTGCTTGGGTAGTTTAAGAGCAATAAATTAAAAACTAAGGAAAAAAAGTTTTGTAGTCCAGTAAAGAAAAATCAAAAAAACATTCTAAAATTATTTTTTTAAACACAGGATCGGTTGAGGTTTATAACAAGGGGTCTGGAGATACTATGCAATTAATAGTGTTTATGAATTTTATACAGTGTATTCATAATAAGGTTCCAAAAACGAAACATTTCAAAATCATTTTTCTCAACATTTTCAAATGGAACACCCTGTATATTTTTATGCCATCTTATAGCTAGTATAATATTCTTCAACTTTTGTAGGAAGTATCCAATTCCTATCTCTAATGGTTTTCGAACTATTTTGGTTTTTCTGGTTTTTACCATTTTAAATAATTTGTCAATCGAACGAGGTAGCCATGGAAAACAAATTGGTTTCACATAGAACACTTAAAAATAATAGGAGAAGTTCCTATAAATTTGTCTTCCTACGGCCTCCCCTACTGAGATACGGGCCCATAACGGACGTCTCTGGAAATCGCTATTATTTAAATAATTTATTAAGTACTAGGTGTAATTTAATAATTTTTTAGTATAATAGTTACTAGATCAGTCTCCTTAAAATTCGCCCTTTTAAACACATTTGGCTTATTTAGTTTGCCAGAGACGGACTAGACGTAACACAAAAATGATTTTTTTTTGTACACCTGTATGATGAAGCAACGATAATAATATTTTGGATACTCCAAACCGTAAGCGGAAAAAAGGTACTCTTGATCAATGTCGATAAAATGAACTGTTTTCGAAAAAAAATGACGATCTTACATACTGTGATATAATTTTTTATAAGTTCATACTTGTGGACGGTGACTATGAATTGCTGGGTCTCCCAACGTTCGTAAAATTACAAGACTTCTTGGCATAGAAGCTAATATTCCATGTTGAGCTTAACATCAGCAATATTAAGCTTTAAACAGTTTCTTGACACAACACCACGCGCCTCTGTGTTAGCGTGAGTACGGGCTATTTTAACCGACACAGCCCTTGATCTGGGCGACACTGATATCCCATGCCCACACCATTGTAGACGGTCTCACCATTGTGGGTTTCGGACACCACTTTCTGCCTGCATCACCCCCACTGGGTCATTTTTACGTTGAAATTGGTTCGTGCACATGTGGTTTTAAAAAACTCTAAACTAAAAGGCTTCCCGTTCTATTTTAGAGATTTTAATATACAGTATGATTAAAAATTAATAAGAAATAATGCCCGGTAGATATTTCAATCCAAATAATCTGCTTGGTGGATTACTAAGTAGTTTTTAAATCCTGGATGACACTTAAACATCTTTATACTGACAAATAGTTTTAAATAAAAAGATAGGAAGGATTGAAAAGTGTGTATGCTTGCTAAATTTTAGTTTTTCGTGAAGAGTCGAGCCGTGCTCTAATAAAGCAATATTAGTAAATCGAAGAACTTTATTACCTTAGTCTTAGAGGTGTAATGGTTCTTCTTGGCGAAATCAGGATGGATTTGTTTTTTTATCGTTTTCTTATTGATATATTAACAAAGTACAACAAGTTGGTTTAATCTGAATGTGAATATGAATATAGATGAATTATAATAATGAATATTCATCTCTTTCTGTTTGCCTCTTAAATACTATACTTTAATAACAATATTAATAGTCTATTCAGTTCAGTTATACATATCTTAAGGAATAATTCCAATCTTGCTGAACTTTGAATATTGGAGAAATTTAGTATTTACTTTCAATATAATTAACTTATCTAAAATTAACAAAACGACGTATATTTTTAAATAATATTCCTTAGTTATAGTAAAAAATATACTTATAATTAACATATAGGTAAAATACATTGAAATGGGTTAAAATAGATGGGTACATTACACAGGATAAGATATCTCGTCAATATCCTATTTATGGCACATATCTCGAAATATCAGGAGGATATCCTATGTATATTTAAGGGGCACTCTGTAAATAGTATAGCCGCTTATATATTTGTTCTCATATTTCTGATTTCCTAATGAATTTTAAATTTTAAAGGGTCAGGAATATAGTGCGCAATTCGAGGCCACCTATAAAGTCAAGGCAAAAGCACGTAGACTTAACTAATTATTATGTTACTTTATATTGATACTCTTAACCCTTAACCGCTGTAGTGCAGAAACTCTAACGTCATCGCCGTCGTGCGGTCGCGGTGACGGAAACCTTAATTTAAAAAAAAAATAAAGAAGTGTTTAACTCCCTGTAAACAATTTTATGGGATTAGGGTACCCCCAAAATAAAACTCCAGATTTTAATTTGACCGCAGTTAATTTTTTTTTCAAGTAAAAACTTATATTATGAGCATCATAAATTTATTAAATATTGTATAAGAACGGCAATTTTTTTTTCAACAAATTCTAAAAATAAACATATTATTCTTCAATAAAAAACTAATTCGTTTGTGTTATCAATTCAAAGAGGTATAGTTGTTGCAGAATTATACCGTTGACTCTTACTGCCATAAATAAACTACCTGATTAAACCCTATTGTATACGCCTCAACCTCTTCAAAGCTCAATAAATGGGATCAGGGCCGGCTTGAAAATGTATACCACATCACATGATTTATTTTTATAATTTAAAATAAATAGATAGATATTTTTAGTTTTAGGTACCTATAATAAATGTAAAATAATGATAACAATTAATGATAATTGAAAATAATATAATTTAAAAGTATAACTATTAGGATACAAGTACAATAAAAATTAATTAAATTCTAAGAAACTATTGATAATTTATTCAAAATTTAACTCTTTATCACTATCTTCATCTAATGCTTTCTTTTAAAAATGACACTTGAAGATGCCCCCCTATCAGCACAATTCCAAGGACGCCACATTCTACCACTAATAAGCCTAACTAAAAGTTACTCGCCGGAAAACCACTAAAGATTAAAATTATTAAAAATCACTTTGTATTTATATATGCATCAGGCATAGGTATAAATTGAATTTGTATACCTGGTCCGGCTCTGCTCGAAAAGGTTTTTAAATTTGGGATTTCCGTATTTATTTTATGGTCGAAGGGATAATGAGGTTTTATTGCAGTCAAAAGATCAACGGTATAATTCTGCAAATACTATAAAACTACAACTTTTACAAATCTTAGATGAATATTTCAAACAAGTAGGTTTGCGGCACATTTTGCACAGATAAAAAGTTTTTCTTTTAAGTTTTGGTGGACAAGTATTACACGTTTTTCGTTTTTCTAGCTTCTCCTCTAAAATTTCCGCTTTGTCAGTGTCAGGAAGAGATAGAATTCTACGAATTGTAGCTCGGAGCTCACGCTTCAGCATAATATCTCCCGCCTTACTAACTGATCAGCAAATATTTTAAGAAAATCTACCTTTTCCATTTTTGCGTTGTCTTTAAACGACTGATGAAGCACGTGTGCATGGACACTAATATCAACTAGCCGGAAAAAAATTGCCATTGGCCATCTTCGAGTGCGCCGACCTGTTGAATGTTTAGCGCACTTTTCATCAAGTGCGTCAACTCCTTCCCTTTGTCACATTATAGAAGGAGTTAATTTCTGGTTCACCCACATCCTCATCGAAACATTGCGATTGATGCATCGAAAATATTATCACTGCCCTGCTTTTCTTGGCACATTACATACCATAGTCATAGTTGTTGTTCTTGTTGTAGTAGAAAAGTACTTCCAAAGTCTGGACCACCATACCGAACTCTTTTGGATGTGGTTGAATTCTCACTCATCGTTAACAGTCAATTAAAATAGAAATCAGTCAGAAAAATGTCAAATAGAAGTCACTAACTATTTAGAACGCACAACCGAAATACTAACACAGACACCGTAGTGCGGTCTCTGTGACCGCTCTGTAATTTGAGCAATTTTTTAATTGCAAACCAATACAAGTACCACTTCCAATTTTGTGCAATATACTGACCATGTGGCCACTGAAGGTACCGAAAATATGGATGAGTTACATTAATGTGAGGATAAGATATATAGGAATGGATATCTGCTGCGGTCACTGAGACCGCACTATGGTGGTTAAGGGTTAAGATAGCTAATGATATTGGTAGACTACGTTTCACGAAATTTGGATACGACTTAATGATTTCCTGGGTCGGTCCCATTGTGTCGACAAGAGCTTGGCAATAAACAAGTGAAGTATGAAGGGACGGACTAAGGAAAACAAGTAATGATATGATTATATTAATGTAATCAAATGAAATAACATTTTTTTAAATATTACTAGTCATATTTATTTACATTTATAATGTCATTCTATAGATAGTTCTGTTTCGCTATCGCTATCCTCATCAAAATTAATAATAATTGGATTAATTATACGAGCCAGACTAATATACGAATTTTCTACAGTTATTACGTGACGGACTGAATTTTTCCAACTACCTGGGGGAATATCATTATAGCATTTTCGTATTAATTCTACAACACTAGAACTTAAAGTCACAGAAATATTTTCAGACCTAACCAGTGATTTTAACTGGTACCACATATGCTCTATGGGGTTAAAAATGCAATAATAGAGTGGGAGCCGTAGCACTGTATGTCCAATTTCTTCTGCCAATGTGTCACAAACATATACTTTTTTATACAAAATGTCTTTAAAACTTCTAAAAGTTCACTTTTTTTATAACTTTCTTCAAAATATATATCATTCGCCGCCATGTAGTTTTGAATCTCCAATTTTGTATTATTGGGGCTTTATGTAATTGGCGACTGTGATAGTTCGCATTGTCCCTTACTATCTCGCTATTCTGAGGAATGCTTGATAAAAGACAATTCTTGAACCATTCCTCAAAAAGTTCGGCCGTTTTATCTTCATGGTAGTCCGCACAAGAGTCTTTAATGTTTTTTGCAGAAAGCCACAAGGCATTTGGAACCCAACCGTTTTCTGACTCAGCATGTAAAATGCATATTCTTTTTCCTTTATTTGACGGAGCTTTTGTTTTACGCTTCTTTCTAGATTTAATGGGATTTGACGCGATTCTTTTCACTGTAGTCAGAGGTATCTTAGGCAAATCAGACGTTTCAGTCGCAGCAGCACTAGCATAAAGTCCTCTGTTGAGTAAAGAAGTATATACTCTTTTTACAATTTCCCTAGCATCGAGAGATAAATGCATTGTCTTCACTGCAACACTAGAAGAAGCACCACAAATGTTTTTCCATGGACGCCACATACTGTTTTTTTATTCGTTTGGTAAAATAATATCGGTAATACAACTAAACTCATCCAGAAAGAAATAAAAACTAACAAATTTTACCACAAAAATATATTTAAATATAAATTAAGCAACCTGATGTGCCTATATTTAATTATAATTATTACAATCCGGTCATTTACACATAATAATAACAAACGGTCATAAATAATGGGATCGCCACAGGTACTTTTACTGCAGTCATTAAGTTATATCCATTTTTCGTGGAACAATCTTTACTCGTCCTCGAATTGCGCACTGTATACCTGGCCTCCAGGATATAATAAACACAAGGTATGATATCTAATCGTTCCAACTTCATCTGATTCACGCAGGGGCGGCATCAAACTCGGCACATCTTAATCTCTTAATCCTTTTTGCATTTTTAATGAGATTTTTAAAACTACAAACTCGGCACAAAGTGGTGCAAATGAATGTGTAATAATATTTTTAGATGCCCTGGGGAAACAAGTGCAAACCAGCCCCGATACACCTTTTGGAGACGAACTCCTATTGTATTTTAATTTGAAAAAACAAAATTCGAGCTCAAACCGACAGCTACTCACATATAAATAAATTAGAGAACTATAACAAGTATTTACATACAGTTATATTTTAAAAGTATATTATTATTAATATGTATATATAGATATATACTTATAACATGCGAGTCCCGTAAATTGTTGTACAGAATCACATACGAGGCCCATTTTGCACATGCGAGGCCCGAAAACGGGCCTCGCATTGAAATCGCGTGTATCTAACATTATTTTACCTTCCCTGACCCCCCCACCCACATACTGAAAAATTTTTCAGGGACCCGCAATTGATGTGCATATTCCCTTTTATACGGTTTTTAGTTCGTTCTGCTTTTAACTAGGCGTCGCTTCAATCGTTTTGTATATACTTGCTTTTAACCATCCGAGGCCCCCCGTATATTTGTTAAATATCGAAGTTATTGTGACTTCTGAGTCCCTTAAACATGTCAACACTGTTGATTTGTTAAAGCTTTATAATATGTTATAATAATATCACAAATTATTTACATTGAGGAGCTATTACGTCATCATCATCTATCTGGAATTACAAATATTATTTTTCGTCATAAATGTTTTAGTAAAAGTTCATAGGACATAGTGGGCAAAAATATGTGACTGTTTAGCATGCAATAATGTATAAAATAATTTTATAGCGAACCGCGTTTTAAAAATTATTTTGTAACCGTTTTAAAAAAATATATAAATTTGGCTTTATCAAAAATGATTTTCAGTTCAAATTATTAAATCCCATAAGAGAAAACTATAGAAGATTAATATTTTAGAAGACATTTTTTTCTATGCATAACTATTTTGAAAACATTTAAAAAAAATTTAAGAAAATACAAATGCGATTAGTTACATAAAAGGCGCCGTAGAAAATGTTACTATAGTCTATTTATTTTATCAATAGTATTCAGTAGAACAAAACAAATATATTGTAGGCGACGAACACGTGGACAGCCCACAGGGTCGCATTAAGACAATATAAAGGTACAAGTTAATAATCTCGAAACACGATTGACCAATAGTAATAAGTTTATGCATCGAGCATGTGGCTATCACGAGCTGATGTTTGTTTATATTTCTGAATGGGTTAAATGAATAGAGTATAATATTATTAATAATTATATTTTGTTTAAAGTCAAAAATAATATGACCTGGCTATGTGAAGGTCTTCCGTTCTTACTTTTTTTCAAATTCTACCTCAAATTCTACTTCAAGTCCCTCTTCAATGATTTGTGTAAAAATTTAATAAAATAGAAATATACAGTGAAAATTGTATATTATATTAAACATCTATTTTCACAAAAGTAAAATTTTTTTTAAGACAGCTTTAAATCAGGCTGAAACGTGCGAAATACTTTTTTATAATTTTTTTACCTTTAGAAATTGTCGGAAATAAAGAACAACAAATATGGTTTAAATAATTGGAGAAATCCAAAAATAGTTTACGGGATTAAAAGCGGCATGTTTTAAAAATATTTTACATTGTATAAAGTTATATTTTTTAAATGGGACACCCAGTATTTTATTGCATATTTTGGTTCGTATTAGTATCGTTTAGAAGTGCCTCAAGTTTTATTTAATTTGGTTTTGTAGTTTCGGAGAAATAAATTTAAAAAAAAAGTTTTGCAGTCCTTAATAAAAAAATCAAAAAAAAAACAATCCAGAACTATTTTTTTAACCTCGGCATTGAGTGAATTTTATGACAAGAGGTCTAGAGATACTATGAATCTAATTGCGTTTATCTATTTTATACAGGGTGTTCATAATAAGCTTTCAAGAACGCCACATTTTAAAATAATTCTTCTCAAGTTTTTCAAACGGAACACCCTATATTATTTGGCTATTTGACGTAGAATTCATAGACAATTTTTTTTTGTAATACAAGCATATAAGTTATATCCAGCCGTTTTCGAAATAATTGTAAATATCATAAAGTATGTTGTTTAAATAGAGTTTTTATTGGGAAATTTTGTTATATGCGACTAGACTAATAATTGTCAACTAAAATAAATGTTCAAAATAGCTTACTTTTACTCTTAGAGTTTGCCGTATTTTAGTTATTTCGATATAAATTTTAAAAGCCAACATTTTTGCTATTTTTTCTTAAAATCAAGCGGTAACTTTTTAATAAGTTACATTTGTTATGCATGAGTTCATTTTCTTAATACTATTTGAATAACCTATCATTCAATGATAATCCTTATTTTTTTATTTTACGATAAACTAAATATAATTTAATTGTTTATTAAGACATTTGTAAGGGATTAAACTTAACAAAACAATGAAACACAATTAAAGTTTAAGAAAACAAAGGTTTTGACAAGGTAAAACTAAAAGATCCCTTATTAGGCGGTAAATCGGAATTTATTGCCTGGCTCTAATTATTCAAAGGTCCTTCCTTGTTCTTGAAGGCATAGGTGTAGCCTTCGACCAAAATTTGTCTGAACATCTTGAAGAGTTCTTATTCTAATATTTCTAAATGCCTCTCGTATGCGATCTTTCATATCTTCTCTATTAGTAATAGCTATAGCATGGACTTGTTCTTAGACATATCCAAAGAGGTAGAAATCACGGGGTGTTAAATCAGGGGACCTAGGAGGCCAAGCAATTGGTCCACCACGTCCGATCCACTGGTTACCTCGCCAATGATTAAAAAATTGCCGTATCGGCTCATAGTAATGAGCCGCCTTGCTGAAACCAGAAGTTTTGGAGAGTGTCGGCATCTACATTTAAAGTTTGAAGTACAACGGACAGATTATGATGCAGAAAATTAAGGTAAACTTGTCCCGTTACACGGTCTTCAAAAAAATATGGCCCAATAATATAAGGCCCTAATATTCCTCCCCAGACATTAACAAACCCGAACAGCGATTTCAGATATCTACATGTTGAACCAAATGTAGATTTTCACTAGAATAATAATACATTATTATGTCTATTTATGATTCCGCTATTTATAAATGTAGACTCGTCACTAAAGAGAACTTTTGATAAAATATCTGGTACTTCTCTAATTTTATTAAGCATCCAATTACAGAATTGAATACTTCTTAAGAAATCATCTTGATAAAGTTCTTGGTGTAATTCGATGTGATAAGGATGATATTTATACTTTTCCAAAATACTAGTTTCCTTAACACCGGTTTTCTGACTTACGTTATGAATTTCCTCTACTGCCAACAGAACTCTTAATTCGTTTCCTTCATTAATAACGGGTTTATTGATTATCATTTTTATGTACGTAATGCTTCCTGTTGCTACAAATCTTTACAACAACTTCTCGAGCGCTTCTGGTCTCGGATTTCTCTTAATATCTGGATATCTTTCGGCATACACTCGGCTCGCGAGGAGGCAATTTCTTGCACATTCACCCAGTATACAAATCATATTTACCAAAGTTGTAAAATTCGACATTTTGTGTAAGTTAGTAGTTAATTTCGATGACTGAACCAATGTAAATAATTTTATTTGGCTGTCATAGTGACAATCTAAACAAAAAAAACATGGCAACTCGATTAAGAATAAAAAATAAAATTAAATAAATAAAAGTAGCAAGAATGTAGGCTTTTAAAATTTATATCGAAATAACTAAAATACGGTAAACTCTAAGAGTAAAAAGAAGCTATTTTGAACATTTACTTTAGTTTACAATTATTAGTCTAGTCGCTTAAACAAAATTTCCCAATAAAAACTCTATTTAAACAACATAATTTATGATATTTACAATTATTTCGAAAACGGCTGGATATAGCTTATATGCTTGTATTACAAAAAAAAAATTGACTATGAATTCTACGTCAAATAGCCAAATAATATACAGTTTGTTCCATTTGAAAAACTTGAGAAAAATTATTTTAAAATGTGACATTTTTGAAAGCTTATTATGAACACCCTGTATAAAATAGATAAACGCAATCAGATTCATAGTATCTCTAGACCTCTTGTCATAAATTTCGCCTAATGCTGAGGTAAAAAAATAGTTCTGGATTGTTTTTTTTTATTTTTTATTCAGGACTGCAAATTTATTTTTTTAGTGTTTAATTTATTTCTCCGAAACTACAAAACCAGATTAAATAAAACTTGAGGCACTTATAAACGATGCTAATACGAATCTAAATATGCAATAAAATAATCGGTGTCCCACTTTAAAAAATATAACTTTACTTATGCTCTCACACTTTTTTGGGCCATCCTGTATAATGTAAAATATTTTTAAAATATGCCATTTTTAATCCAATATCTCGAGCTGTTTTACTATTGAGATTTACTGTTGATAAGTTCTTCGATAACGATTTAATCTTCCGTCCTCGCTTCGTTTGCGGACCCGGTATATCTTACATAAAAATTGAATTTATTTCTTCTTATTAGAGATTTATCTGGGTTAGACACTGGCTCAAAAGTATCGCCATGTCACTCGAGGTAACCAAACAGTTACTATTTCTTCCTAAACGTTTCGTAAACAACCAATTTTCAATCATTTTATCACTTGGCTTTTGCTAAATTCGCAATATTTATTCATTTCATTCATATGCTTAACATTAAAAATATTAAATTGTGCAAACACTGCAAGATCAGAGGTCCGACTGTGATGACGAAAGATTCACGTGTACGTTAAAAAGAACTGTTGACTTTTGGCGAGGAAATACCTAATAAGAATATCTTGGCAACGTCGCAGGGACTCGTAATTATGTTGAAAATGCCATTTATATACAGCGGGCCTCGCATGTGAATTAACTGTAGGAATGGGACTCGTATGTACATTGCACACTTGTATGTTTGAATTTTAGAAATATCTTACCCCTCAATATGAGTTATCATTTACCGTTATTAGGTTATTTCAAAACACCTTAATATACAGTTTAAAAAGCATCCCTTCGAGTGGGCCTCTGGTGGCCTATTCAATATATCGGGCCTCGCTTTTATATCTGGATACGTATATACATATATGTAGTATAATAAGTTTTGTTATAAAGATACAATCTTTTTTTTAATTTCTAAATTAACTTAAATTAATGTACCGAGTTTGACTATTTTTATTATGTTTACCTGAGGCATGTGCCGAGTTTGTATTTTCCCGCACGCAGTGACGTCAAGATGTGAGATATTTTTATTTGAGTTTGGAGATTCACTTTGCTGTTAGAGATTTTAATTCTCTTGTCTTAAAGGTATTAAAAAATTTTATGCATTTATATCGCTAGGGAGGAAATGCTAAGCTAAATTGTTATTCTCCAAATTAAATGTTACAACCAAAATCAGGCTATTTCACTTATTCCTCCACTAAACTATTGTAACGCTTTAATATGTAATTTATTTGATTATTAATAATGTACAACATTCTAGTCTAACAGATTTAGTAACAGAAATTACAAAAGTCTTAAAGAAAAAAAAACCTAATACAAAATATTCAATATTTTGGTACGTGAATATATAAGTTGAAGGTAATGTTTAACAAAATTTGTCGAGTGAGGAAGTCAGTCGAGTCGGTCAGTGTCATAAAGACAAACCCCTTTTTACCTGAAATGGTTCAGAATGTAACAGATGATCACCAAATGTTTTGTAAAATAACTAAACTTTTCAATGCTTCATACGTAGGGTAATAAAACAACCATCTGAAAAAGTTAGGAATTCATGTTATACTTGTGACGCGCGTAGAGGATTAATATACATCAATTCTTCGAGTCTATTGCCGACGGAACAAATATGTATGTAATATTATGAGAAACAATAAAACTATTTTATCTTTTATGTAGCTGTTATAACGTTCTTGTACTCTTTTTCCAAAATATCTCCCTGTTTGGCCAATGTATGTATTCGGACAATCTTTACATTTTAGTTTTTTTATTTTTTATATATTTCCCTAAAGTGTTGTTGGTTTTGTAACCTACCCTAAGGTTGAGTTTATTAAGAAATTATCCACATTTTTACAAGGTTCTCCAATGAAAGTGACAACTTTAAATTTATCTGCTGACGTTTTGCTATTTGGGAAAACTAAATCAATAGTTTCTTTGTAAGTCTTTTTCTTTAAGATTTTGTTTATTAAATTTGAAGAATAACCATTATTGACTGCTATTTGTTTAATGATAGTTCTGTATGAAAAGTTATTTTTGTTAAGTGGGAGAGTTAGTAGTCTAGAATCATACTGTGGAAAGCTGCTAACTTGTGTTGTATTGGGTGACAAGAAGAATTATGGATAGTTGTGTCTGTATGCGAGGGTTTGTGACTGAGAACATATGTTTATTGTTTCATCTTTTTACAGTTCAATCTAGGAAGCTAATGGAATTCGCGTTTTCTTCTTCTATTGTGAAATTGATATTTTTATGTAAACTATTGATAAATTCGAGAAATATTTGTAACTTTCTGTCCATTTCGAGAAATCATGTTAAGATGTCGTCAACATACCTATGCCGATAAAGAAACTGGTTAAAAAGAGGGTGTTTACTAATTTTACTTTAAAAAAAATCCATAAATTAAGAATATAGTGGAAAAGAAATATAACGTAGTTTTATTGTTTCTCATAATATTAGTTATGGATTTCCACCAAGTATCGGCTGAATCAATTAAAATATGTAGAAACGTCCCAAACGCTACGCTACAAAAATCTTATGTCTCTGCAAAAGCTCGCTGTAAAATTCTAGTGTACAAAATGTATGTACAGGTTGAGTCAACGATAGAAGTAGATAAAAATTCGATATACAAAAGTTGTAGAGATCATTAAGGTGCACATTCCAAAATTATATGAGGGGGGCTTTTGAAGCTGGGGCCTCCTCCACGCATGGCGAGTACTGCGTATCCCATTGCATGCAGGGAAACCCAGCCAGCAGTTTTCTCTAAGAAGGTTAACATTGCAGAGCCGGATATAGTCATGGTAGGACACGCAATTCCACTGGCTTCATCTATTAATTTGCTGGGCTTCAATCTGGGATGAAATATGTCTTGGCATAACGGCGCTGTGGCCAAAGCAACTTTGTAGAAACTTGGTGTACTTCTTCGGATCAACAAGTTATATACTCCTCAACAACTTTCGACACTCTACAAAGCCCAGATTCGACCATCACTAGAATACTGCTCTCATGTCTGGAGCTCTGCACCCAAACATACTCTCTGACCAAGAACCTCGACAGCATATAACATCCAAGGCAGGTTGGTGATTTGACTCCCTTTTTCTAACTACCCTAACTTATCAAAATACTGATGTACATGCCATAAGAAGTATTTGAAGGAACTAAAAATGATAAAAGCAGAACAAAAAAATATTCGAGGGTTAATTGAAAAATTGGCAATTTTAGATTTGTCCTCTATATTATTTATTACAATAGAAAATGTTTCAAATAAAAGTTTCATAATGCGCTAAATATACTATATTGCCACCTAAAAATCGAAACTACCGGGACCGCTCAAAAAGTTATTGAACCTAACTTTCTTATTTTAAATAGGACTGCAGATTTAATATACAAATTGAAATTGCTCACTTATTTAAATCATAAAATATATTGTGTGTTATATATTTAGAAAGCGAAATAAAAATGTAATTGGTTTGGCTAAAAATACATTGGGCGTCCCATTTAAAATAAGAAACTTAGATCCGAAAACGTCTTGACCAGACCCGGCAAATGCGATTTTTCAGTGGCAACATATTCTATTTAGCTTACTATGAAACTTTTATTTGAAACATTTTCTTCTGACATTAATAATAAAAAATATAGAGGACAAATATAAAATCGAAAATTTTTCAATTTACCCTCGTATCTTTTAAACCAGCAAATATTTTAAAGTTCTGCTTTTATAATTTTCAGTTTCACCCAAATACATCTCATGGCATGTGCATCAGTTCTTTGAAGTTCAATAATTACCGAGATGCCCAGCAAAAGTATCAAAAATGGATAACGTTACTTGTCAGGGAGCGGCGTTCTTAGCAGATACTCTAAGATTATTTAAAAACGTATGGATATTACATAACAATAATCAGAGGTAATTCACCTACCTAGCACTACAGACCCAGTGGTTGAATTGTAATCTCTAATTAAACTCACCACTTTGTTCTAAGTCGTTGACTCCTTTATTGGGGTCGTGACATGCCATCAGTGCTGTTCCATGTTGATGGATATTCAGCAACAAACCATTGACCAAGCCGTTGACCGCGTCATGAACGCGATTAGCAATATATTGTCGGCATAATGTGAACGCGCCTAGATTCATGGAACGTTCTAGTCTAGATGATAAAATTATTTAAAAATAACACACAATGATAAAACCAATACTTACAAATTCCGATAGGGCAATTTCAATAACTCCTTTAATAGCTTCAGTTAAATGGTGCAACAATAATATGTTTTCAAATTTAAAACATAACCCACAATAGGATCGGGTACAATAATTGCCGTAGTTGCTTTCTAAAAAAATTTTCTCCTTCTCTCTGAAAGCTTCTTTTACTCGATAAGCAAAATTAACGTTGTCGAAGCATTCCTGACAGAGGCTTACTGAATTGGTAAGGGATGTGTTCTAAAAGTAATCAAAATTTGTTGTATTTTAGACCGATTTTTTTTATTTACACAATGTATTCTTTCTCTCTAAATACATTGACTCAGTATGAACGGATATGTTAATGTATTGTTAAATAAGAAATCGAAATAATACCCTCTATTTCGAAAATTAAGCATTTTAGGACATATGTATACAGGATGTCCATTTAGTGTGTAATGCTTCGATATTTCACATAATATAATCGATAGAGGAAAAACTTAAATAAAATATTTTAAAAATATTTTTAAATTAAAATTAAAAACAGTGTTTCATAAAAGCGTTTAATTTTAATTTGATAATTTTTTTACAGATAGTTACATCTAGGTTATGGGAGTATTATTTATAAGGTTTTACGAGATTTTTTATATAGGGTCGTCTAATTTTACTTCCAGAATTTCGGAAGTTTGGATTGAATTTACTCAATATTATCAAATGGAACACCCTATATATTTTATCAAGAATTAAAATTTCTACTAACTTCCCTTAATATATATATATTATATATTTTATTATTATCTGCGGCGTTGCCAAATTGTAATGATTTTCTCAAAATTTCCATTATTTATTTTATTTGTTATTTTTATTGTAGGTGCAAATGGCTGAATTTATTTTAATGCCCTATATATTTTGCTATATAGTTTCTACGCTTTATAACAGAATATCCCATCCAATAATTCTCATCGGCCATTAAGTTTCGGTGATTTCCATCTTTTAAAAATTACTTGAAACCTTTACGTCTAAGTTAGCCATTTTGATCTAAGCGCGTTTACATCCTTACATACTTAACATTCAAACTGAAATACTAACACAAGGCTTTGAAATAAAATATATATTCATTTGTTTATTATATTTGACTAGTTCTTAACTCAAAAAAGTTGTTTTTAGATCGAATAAAAAAATTATAATAAGAAATTAAAACGGATTTTATTGGTTCGTTGATATCACATATGTACTTGGTAGGAGCGAAAAAAATGTTTTGTTAGCAAGGAGTCATTTTGAGTGACGTTATCCAAAACTTTACTTTTTAATGGGGACAGGTAAGCAAATTGTTTATGAAGATACGCCTATAACTTCTGTTAATATGCAATAAAGAATAAGAGACGTGTTTGCTAGTTTTTCACTTAAAGTGTTAAAGGATGTAAACAGATTTTTCAAGAACATGTTTACTTATGCATGTAAATGGAAGACATTTTGAACATTGACTGTAGTTTACAAGTATTAGTCTGGGCGCCTATGCTATTTAAACAACATAATTTATTAAATTTGGAATTATTTCGAAAACAGTATATACCGAGATTTTTTTTTTTTTTTTTTTTTTTTTCCGTCAGTCTATTTTCCGCGACTAAGGCCAATCACCGACGCCAGGGAATTTGTCTCACCCTATCTGGGAATTTTGCCGAATCCCTCTTTGTCGAGGGTAGGGTTCTTTAACGTGCCCAACATCCATGGACACGGGACCCACAGTTTAACGTCCCTTCCGAAGGACGGTGCAACTTGCTTAAAACCAAATTCCAAATTTTAACGTCGACGCTTGTATGAGCCGGGGAACGAACCCGGGTCGCCACGGTACAAGGCCGCTGCACTGACCATTGCACCACGAGCGCCGATATACCGAGATTAAAAAAATAGTTTTAGACGGTTTCCTTGATTTTTTTTTGTACTGCAGAACCTTTTTTTCCATTTTTTAATTTATTGATATTCAACTCCATAACCAAATAAATTAAAATTTTATGAAAATATGAAGGACACTAATACGAACCTAAATGTGCAATAAAATACTGGGTGTCCCGTTTTAAAAATATAACTTTATGTTATCACACTTTTTTGGGTCACCCTGTATAATGCAAAATATTTTAAAACATGCCGCTTTTAATCCCAGACCTCAGACGATTTTAGTATTTTTGATAAGTTCTTCGATAATGATTTAATATTCCGTCCCCACTTCGCTGTGTGGTATAGAAAGTGTACGGAAAGTGCGGGAAATCCTTCATATTATCGAAATCGCTCTTAATAAAAAGTTTTACTTAGTTGATACCTCCTCATAGTCGAATATCCGGTTTAGAATTATCTTCATTCTCTAAACCTGCTGACGAGAAACAGAAAACAGAACTATGAAATATAATTAGGTAATTTTATAAAACGAAATAAAATTTTATTTCAGGACAAAACATAAAAAGAATGATTTGATTACACAAGAAATTGATTAAATAACTTAACGTAAAACAAGTAAAAACTGTATAAATGAACTGTCAAATTTCTGCTGAACCACCATCATTTTCGATACATTCTAGTAGTGCTGTGATCGCTCGAGCGAAAAACGGCTTGAGTACTCGACTATTGAAATAACCGACATCGCTCGATTATTAAAAAAACCGCTCGAGTTATAAATTCAAGCGAAAATCGTCGCTTGTTACTTATTACCTTTCACTCGATGCCCGAGCTTCGCTTGACGCCGACGTATATTCTAGCAGTTTTTCGCTCGATAGGAAATACTCAAGTTATAAATACAGGCGAAAAATCGAATCGTTTCGTTTCACTTGATACCCGATCTTCGAGCGCCTCCCGAAATGTGCCGATTGGCGACGTTCGAGTTTGACGCTCAGAAGGCTGACACGACATACGTCTTTCTTAAATGCACATAAACGAGAAGGTGCATATAATGAAGTATGCCAAAACAATTAGTGGAGTTATCGCGACATGGGTTTTGTTTTGACTGGCTAGCCAGCAGCGATTGTAAATTCTTAAAAAATCAAAGAATGAGTTTTTTTTAAATCAGAATCAACTGTTCTTCCTTAAAAAAGAAACTCTAGACTAAACTTCTAAAACTTACAAAAACAACCCCTGGTGTTTTATCAACACATTATTCTTAGCCATAAACTTTCAAGTGATAATTCAAGTACTGGATTATTGAAATCATCACTACATTCTAATGCTTTTAAAATTTTTTTTATTATCCTTTTATTGTTCGGCGTTAAATCATATGCTCTCACAGACCAATTTGTAAACTGTCAGTCTCTATGCGTACCACGCGAGTAAGTATTCCGCCAATTAAAAAAAAATTTATGAATTAAATAATAATAAAAATAAAATGACTATGTCCTATAGGTGGCTGATTCTTGTCATCATATTTAGAGAGAGAACATAATTCAACAAATAGCTTCAAAACGGCTTTTTGGTGTATTTTTAGAATTATATTTTATTCTTAGATCAATTTCACATTTTTTTACCATTCTGTACAGGGTTGCCAACTAAGCGAGGAACGTGGCTGTATCGCGCAAACCGTTCACCGTATAGCTTTTGGACAAAAATATGCATAGGAAAAATTGCCAAGAGAAATTGCTGGAAACTTTTTGAAAGTTTGTAGGACGGCCGCTAGGGGGCGTAACATTAATAGTAATTGGTTAACAGTCGACTTCCCTACAATTTCCTTAGATAAGGTATATTGAGAATACACATAAATCTCTCATATATCGTGATCAACTTGACTTATATATTCTTTTTTATAGTCCTTCAAATAAAGTGGTGGGCTGGACTCAAACATTGGTTTGGAAAAAAATCAATATCTCATCGCCTCTCTCGCCTTATCGGAAAATATTAATATTAGTGTCATTTAAAACAGTTATTTTTGCTATACTAGAAGCGATTGTTTATGTCATTATTACTGTAGCCGTTAGATGACGCTTTTTACAGATTTAACACTTTTATGTGTTTTCTCGAAAAACTTAAATGCGATGGTAAAGATGTTATTACGCCGTTACAAAGAGAAATAAATAATAGAGCAAACAGTGAAAACCACAAGTTCCTATCTTTTTTCTAACCGGAGATATCGATGAAAAATTTATTTACAAAATTACTACTTATTAACCGCATATATTGTAAAAAAGAAGAAGGCTAAAGTAAATAAATTTTTTTTCTACTAAGAAGAAAGCTACGGAAACTGAAAAAAATCAATACTTTTTTTCGTGGCATCTTACGGATCACAATTACTTATAATATTGCCTTAAGGCCTATTTGAAGTGGTAGCTTCAACGTTCCAAAAATATATAGTTTATATTTATACGCCTTTTTTCTTTATTTAACAAATAGTTCTGAATCGTTAACCAAACACTGGAATTTCATATCAAAGTGACCGAAACCCAAAACTAACTACCCATAAATAGTTTATAAATTATGGTCTATTTCCAACCTTTTTAACCTGAATCGATAAGTTAAAAGGGATATACAAAAAGAAAATTTAATAAATTTATTTATAATTATATAATAAATTTTATCGTGACTCATTCCAGATAAAGATACTTACGTTACCTGAATGTGTATTGCAGTATACGGTGTAAACGCACTTCTCACACGTTTGACATATAGAACGCATGCGCATTATAGGGAATAAATGGGACATTTTAACGTATCGTGAATAATAATATTGAGAAGAAACGTCTAATTAGTCATTTTTAGATCCACTGGAAACTTTCGTCCACTCATTTTTGGAGGCGCCGTACTGATGGACTGAATCAATGTTTTAACGTATACAGAGTTTAATCCCCCATGTTACTACTCGGACGTTGTCTTTTGATTTGGGAATATCACGAACTGCCATTCAAAATATTTTAAAATAGTATAAGTAAGTTTACTAAATCATATAAAATATAATATATTTAACCAGTTGTGGTTGGTAAGCGTTGCACCAAGCGCGGAAAAGCTATTTTTCCATAATGACGGCGATTCGAATATCGCACCACATACTCTCTTTTAGCGATTACTGAATTTTGAAAGCGCTCAAAGCACAGCAATAATTCAGTAAGCGGCATTTTTAATATTCAAATTTAAAAAAACTTAACTTAATATGATTAATATGACATTTATTCCCAATATTATTATCAAATATGTCTTTTGTTTCCAAAACCTTCTTATTTTTTACAGTACAGTGAAACCCTCATAACGGACACCTCTTAAAAGCGGACATTTTTTCATAGTCCGGAACTAATTATATGAGATGTCATGAAAATCAACCTCTCTTGGACGGACACTCCTTTTGGCGGACCCGAACAGGCTGTTTTCATACAAAGAGTGCGAAAACCCTCCTTTACACGGGCAAACAAGTTTTCAGAGTATTTGGGAGACGAATAACTCTCTGAAGACACACCGGCAACCAGTCGGGTATGCGTGGCAGAGCGAAAGGACTTCGCCGAATGAAAGTATGTGTGATTCCCCGACAGCAGTCCTCCGTTTGTGTTGTAAGGTTAAAATCATAAACAATGGCAGAAAAATGTCGCGTTTTTGAGTCTGAAACAGAATATTGATGTGGTGGAAGTTTTTAAATTTGAAACAATGATATTATATTATATATATACCCACAAAGTTTAAAAGATGCCACCATGTTCGGACCCTATGTATTTAATATTACATTAAATAGCTGTGGGTACGACAAATTTTTAAACTCGCCCAAATTATAAGTAGGTTAAACGCCCTTAATTTATAATTTGGGCCGTTTCAAGTCGGTAAAAGAGCGAGAATAAATTTGGGCCTTTGACGCTGTGGATAGTATTGCTTTTTCTATGATTAGTAATACTTGCAGTATCTGACTGTGTTTAGGACCCTCTGTACATCCTCAAACACGTGACCCTGCGATTTTTGTCTTTTTGATATTGTGTTCTGTATTGTGATTTAGCAGTACAGTGCCTTTTGTTCCGTATTAAAGGCTGATGGGCATCGCAATTATATGATGTTTTTCTAAGGGCCGCATTTTTTCGTAAAATATGGTTTTAGTATTTAAATTCTTTTAATGAAGTAATATTATGCATGTATGTTGTAACGATGGATCCGCTGCGTATTTTGTATCATAATATATGTATCTAATGTTTTTTAAACTTTTAAATGCTTTTGTTTTTAAATGGTTTAAATTCTTTTGCTTTAAATATTTGCATGGTCGTTGATATGCTGCAGTTATTTTTGTTATCTTTCCTGTGAGTATTAACGCCTTTGAATATTTGCTGTGGCCTGCTTCCTGAATGCCGTTTCTTGTTGATTTATTGATATCGGTTCCTTATTAAAGGTGTATATGTTTATTTGTATTTTTCATGATTAAATCTATTTTAGTTACAGGTCCGTACTTTAGCAAAAATTGTGGAGGCGTATATTATATTGCACCTGAAGTATCGATCGTGTTTAAGAGCTCGATATATCACATGCCTGCTTGATATCGCCAATTCTCGCCTGCTGCTCGGTAATAGCCACATCGTCCTTATGCTGATTTTTAGTTTTATTATGGTTTTAATACATACCAAGTGCAGTAGTACTAAATAGAATCATGCATATATTTTAGTTGTATTTTTGGTGATTATATCTTACTCGCCTGTGGTTCGGTTGTATCCGCCTCATCCTTAGGCTGATTCTTATTTATGGATTTAATACATACCTTGTGATGAAATGTGGAATGGTGCCCTGACATATATAGCATGCTCGCCTGTGGCTCGTCGGTTGACGACTCCTTAACTTTGTCCGCCTTAATGATCTGTGTAATAGCGCACCCTTGTTATAGTAGTACAGTGATATTATATTGACTTGCTGATGTTTTGTATAACACAGGGCCTAATAACCCCTTTTTTATTCGTTAAATCGTAAGTCTTGATCCTTACATCGTTATTTTTGTCTGTGTTTCGTTTGTTTTTGTCTGCATTTTGTTCGATTATATCTGGTTTTACGGGTATTTGTTGGTTTGTTATGTAGATTTCAGATTTCTAGAGAGACTTTTTAGTATTCGTGATTGCCTATTGCAAGTATGAATACTTATACAGTTCGTCTGCGTAATGTTTACCTGCGTCTGTGCCTGCCCTGTTTTAATGTACATTGGTTTACAGTTTAATTATTTGCCTATCTTTAATACCTATAATAGTTGTTGAATATAATAATCTTTTTCTACATGATATTATTACCTCATAGATTTAAATATGTTTAATAGGTCCTATGTGTAGTGGTTTTGTTGTATAATACCCAATACTGCTTGCTTATCTAGCATTTTTATATATTATATTATTATGTTAATATACCGACACCATAGCCTCGCTTTTAGTATTAGTCGCTGCTACGTATAGGTATAATTGTTTATTATTGATCTGCCTTCTTATAATATCCAAATAGCAGTAATTTCTGCCGCATATTAAGTACACATTCTAGAACATAGATAGCGTCCGTATAAGGTCCAGTACTTGGTGATTTTATTGATGAGGTTCCGTAGTCCTGTGGCATGGCTTACACCTACTAAGTTGGATGTCGGCGGTTCGATTCCGCAGCTATGTGAACTTTTTTCTATTAATTATATTTAATACTATAACAAGTCAAACTACGTTATTAGATTTTTCTTAGTACTACATCCTAACTAAAACAAGTGTATTTTTGTTTCCCAAGGGCGGACACCTCTATTAGGCGGCTACGTTTAGACAGTCCAGTAGGTGTCCGCCTAAGAGAGGTTTCACTGTATATGTTGTAATTACCGGGGCGATTAATAGGTAGTAATTATGTAAAATTCTTCATCGATATCTCCGGTTAGAAAAAATATAGGAGCTTGCGATTTTCACCGTTTACCGTGTAATAAAATTGCATTACAAATGACTATTAGTGTTACGACCCTTAGGGGCTGTTCTACAACAAACTAATAAATAATTTCCAGCAAATTTATCTTGGCAACTTTTCCTATAAATTTTTTTTTCCGAAAACTGTACCTAAGGTGAGCGGTTTCCGAGATACAGCCGCGTACCTCGCTTAGTTGGTGTTGTATCCACCATACACCCTGTATTTTCCTAAATTAATAATCATGCAACACAACTAAAAGCTTAAAACTTAAATCTCAGGAAGCTCACGTTTTCCAATAATTACCTTCTTTCAAATTACTATTTTTCTATCTTGAATAATCAATAAGATGAGGATCTCATTATTAATTCCATGATGCATTTTTCCCTAATAGTATACTTTCTAAAGTTTTGTTTTAACGACTCTTATTCAAAATAAACAGTTTATTTGTCACGTATGAATGTCCCATTCACACGTTCAAGCTTCTTAATAAAACTGATTGGCCCAACGCAGGATTAATCATTATTCTTTTTCACTTAGTTCGACTCTATACTCAAACGTCTCTTGTCTATTTTTTTGTTCTTATTTTTGTTAATTATAAATAGACATGAAATAAACATCTTAACAACAATACGACTTACTAGTGACAGTTTTTGCAAATAAACCAGTATCCCAACATAAAATTGGCGCAGTTCGGTAAGGGTGTGCAGAAATCCACAATTCTGCAACAAGTCACGGTTTGTGTCGGGAAAGGCAACTGATAACCAAACAAATCGGCGAGTCTCAACTCCTTAGACTTCGGGACCAGTTCGCAACACGGGGAAGATCTTCAGCCAAGGCAAGCAGATCAATAATCCGAGAAGACGAACAATTTGCAAGGACCACTAGAGTAAGTCGTACTTTTCCTTTCTTTTTCCTATCCCACCATTTATAATTTTTGCTGATAAAGTTCTCTACATATTTTTATATCTTATTTTTGTTTCTCTTTTTGATATTTTTTCTTTTTCGTTTCGACACTTGTACCTCTACTTTGTACTTTAATTTATATATATACATAATTATAAAAGAAAAATGGCAACTTCGTCAACCAGTACTGCAAATAGTACAACTAATATATTAACTGATAATAATGACCGTACCCCTGCTACTCCAGCAGAAGTTATTTACAAATTATCATTTTTGTGTTCACTAATTTCAAAATCTTTTGATGGCACTCGCACCGAGTTACACGAATTTATTTCAAATTGTAATAATGCGTTTCGATTTGCAAATGATCAACAAAAGGATGCATTAATAGCATTTGTAATTTCTAAAATCACGGGTAGCGCTAAAGCACAATTAAGGGATAAAACTATTCAAAGTTGGGCTCAATTAAAAGGGTTGTTGTTACAATTATATTCAGACAAAAAACACTATACTCAATTAATGGAAGAACTTAACACCATTAGACAGAACACTAACGAGACAGTAAATTCTTTTTATAATAGAGTAGATAAACTTTGCACACGTTTATTGAATTGTCTAACATGTCAAAACGAAAACGAACGTGTAGGACGAGTCGAAACTATTAAAGAATTGTCATTACAAAGATTTATTTTGCATAGCAATCCCGATATCTCTAGATTTTTACGAGCCAAAGAACTAAAAACCTTATCCGATGCTTTTAATTCTGCTATTGAAGAAGAAAGAGCACTTCAAATTTCAAAATCTAGCTCTTCTTCTTCTTCTTATACACACAAATATTGTAATCACTGCAAAACGAAAAGCCACTTTACGAAAGATTGTTTTAAGAAAAGAAATGTACCAAAGGAAGTTCATTTTAATAAACCATTTTCGAATGACACCAAAGGTCATAAAGTTTGTAACTATTGTAAGAAACAAGGGCATATTATTTCAGAATGTTTTAAAAGGAAACGAAACAACGAAAATAAAAATAATTCTAATAATTCTGGTAACACTCTACACGAGGGGTTAAATCGCGTAAATTTAAACGAAGTAACGTCCGGGAACAGCGTCGTTTCCACGGACTGGGAATAAACGAATCCGACGTTCAATCACAAAATTCGCGAAATAAAAATATCTTTACACTCCACAAGCGTGACCTTAATAGTAAATACGACTCTCGCTCTGTTTATTCACCGCGTGGATCTAATGCAAAGGTTTCAAATAAATTCTCTAAAGAAACTTGTCAAAATTTTGCGAATCTAAACTCTTTAAAAGAATATAAAATATATCTAAATAATAATGATAAAAATCCTTATCTGGAATGTCATTGTCAAAATAATTCGTTTAAATTTCTAATTGATACTGGAGCATCAGTATCTCTCCTAAAAAATCAAGAAAAATTAAATAATCTCGTTTATAATCTGAATACAAACGATAAAATTACTTTAACAGGCCTAAGTGCCAACGCACCTGTCGAGACATCAGGTAGCTGTATTTTAAATTTAAATTTCTCCTCTCAAAAACTCTCCGCTAAATTTCATTTAGTGACCGAAAATCATAATTTGCCACACGATGGTATCTTAGGTAACGATTTTCTTTTATCAAACGGAGCCGTGATAAATTTAAATAAGTCACAATTGTTTCTTGCATCTCTCGAAACACCGATTAAACTATTTTGTAAAAATGAAAATAGTTCTAAAGCTTTTACATTAGAGCCCCGATCAGAAACTGTCATTGAAGTTGATATTTTAAACCAAAATATAACCGAAGGCATCTGTCCTCAAATAAATATCGCGGAAGGCGTATATTTAGCAAAGTCTCTTGTAAAAATAAATAATGGTAAAGCTTTAACGACCATCTTAAATACTGCAAATAGAAAATTAAGAATTAATAAAATACAATTAGAGCTCGAACCATTTCTAGAGAATACTTCTCGAATTTTAAATTATAATGAAAATAATTCAATTAATATTCAAGACAGGCTTAAACTCTTACACGAGAACTTACGCCTGACTCATTTAAATTCTGAGGAAAAACGGTCAGTCCTTAATATATGTGACGAATATAATGATATATTTTTGTTACCGAATGATAAATTAACATGTACAGAAGTCCTTAAACACGAAATTAGAGTAACTGATAACACACCGATCTCTTCTAAAATATATCGATTCCCAGAAGTTCATAAAAAAGAACTAGATAAACAAATTAATAAAATGCTTAAACAGGGTATTATCAGAAACTCGGTTTCCCCATACAATAGCCCTCTCTGGATTGTTCCGAAGAAACGGGATGCATCTGGAGAACAAAAATGGCGCATTGTAGTAGATTTTCGCAAATTAAATAACGTGGCGGTAGGTGACTCATTCCCCCTTCCAAATATTGAGGATATCCTCGATCAACTAGGGCACTCAAAATATTTCACCACCTTAGATTTAGCATCAGGTTTTCACCAACTCCAAATGCACAAGGATGATGTTTGCAAAACGGCTTTCTCCACTCCTTCAGGGCATTACGAATATTTAAGAATGCCTTTCGGATTAAAGAATGCCCCTAGTACTTTCCAAAGGTTGATGACAATCGCCCTTTCTGGTCTTCAGGGTCTTCAATGCTTCACCTATTTGGACGATGTTGTTATTTTTGCTAGTTCTTTGGAGGAACACTCCGATAAACTCCGTAATGTCTTTGATCGTTTGAGAACAAATTCTCTCCTCCTTCAACCTGATAAGTGCGAATTTATGCATCAAGAAGTTGCTTACTTGGGTCATGTCATTAGCGATAAAGGAATATCGCCTAACCCTGATAAAATAAAGGCAATTAAAAATTACCCAACTCCTCAAAATCCAAAACAAATCAAACAATTTCTTGGCCTCATTGGCTACTATCGTCGTTTTATAAAAGACTTCTCGAAATTTGCAAAACCACTTACTTCCCTATTAAAAAAGGATGTACCTTTTATTTGGAATAAAGAACAAGACTCTTCTCTTGACTATTTTAAAGACATCCTTACGAAGGAGCCCATCCTTCAATATCCTGTTTTTTCTGAAGATTTTCTGCTGACGACCGACGCATCTAACTATGCAATCGGCGCAATCCTTTCACAGGGAGAAATTGGCAAAGACCTCCCTATTGCATACGCATCACGCACCCTGAATAAAGCTGAATGTAATTACTCCACAATTGAACGAGAGCTACTAGCCATTGTGTGGGCTGTCCAACACTTCCGCCCATATCTTTATGGTAGAAAATTCACTATTCTTACTGACCATCGACCGTTAACCTGGCTCTTCAATTGCAAAGATCCCAGTAGTCGTCTTATTCGTTGGAGACTAAAGCTCGAGGAATATTCCTATGAGATTCGTTACAAACCGGGTAGAATTAATTCAAACGTTGATGCTCTTTCTAGAAACCCAATACAATTAAACTCGTTAATAAAAAATGAAAAATATTCAGAACGATATAGCGAATTTATTAAGTATCATTACGAGAATCAAAGTATTCCCGACATAAAAATAATCAAAGATAACTTATTTTCTAAATTTCCTAACGCTTTAATTTATTCGAAAGATCTTGACGATAATAATACGTATTCTGAAAATCTATCAGTACTTTATGACTTCACTAGTCTACAAGGTGATCAAATAGAACAGTATGATTCTCTCCTATTAAACTTTGAGAATAAAACTACTTTCCTTTTGATTGCAAAATTAAACCATTTCGACAAATTAACATATAATGATTTATTCCATTCTTTGTTAAATCTAAGAAATTCTTTACAACAAAATAAAATAACCAAGATATATCTAAAAAACCCAGTGGAAGAAATTCCGCATCTAAAACAAAACATGTTTAATGAAATGTTAGAATTTTTGTTCTCGAAAACAAATATAACAATTATATTAGTAAATAGACCACGTTTTATGCCCAAAACTCGCGAAGAAATAAAACAAATTTTTAGAGATAACCACGAATCTTCTCTAGCCGGTCATGCAGGCTTCTTACGAACTTATAAACGCATAAAAGAAAACTATAAATGGCCTAACATGAAAGGCGACATAAAATATTTTTTAAAACTATGTCAATCGTGTCAAAGAAATAAACACGAAAATAAAGCCGCACGCGCACCTATGGAGATTACTACTACAAGCGAACGCCCCTTCCAAAGGTTAGCATTAGATGTAGTAGGTCCTTTAGATCTAACAGAAAACGGTAATAAATTTATAATTACTATGCAAGACGATCTTACAAAATATTCTTATGCAGTTCCCGTCCCTAACCATGAAGCGAAAACAATCGCAAATGAATTAGTGAAATTTATTACTATATTTGGAATTCCAGAAAGCATCTTATCAGATCAGGGCACAGATTTTACATCAAACACAATAAAAGAAGTAAATAAACTTTTCAAAATAAAACACATTCTCTCAAGTCCTTATCATCCACAAACTAATGGAGCATTAGAAAGATCACATCTTACTTTAAAAGAATACCTAAAACACTACATTAACGAAAAACATACCGATTGGGACGAATACGTTCCATTAGCCATGTTTACCTATAATACACATTTTCACAAATCTACAAATTTCAAACCTCATGAGCTCTTATTCGGACACAAAATTGTTATACCTAATACTTTAAACGCTAAACCAGAATTCAAATACACTTATGACGATTATCACTCCAATTTAAAACTAAAGTTACAAAAATCCTTTGAAATTGCAAGGGACAATATTCTTAAATCAAAAGAAACCTCAAAGGTTAATTACGATAAGAAAATAAACATTTATAAATATAAAGTAGGCGATCAAGTTTTAATTCAAAATAAAAATCTTAAACCAGGCATTAGCAAAAAGTTGCAACCAACCTATAAAGGACCTTATAAAATATTAAAAGTTTTTCCAAATCAAACTGTTAAATTGCAAATAAAAAGAAATAAATCCGCAGTTTATCATCATAACTTACTTAAGCCGTTCTTTTCAGATGACGATGATACTGACAACCATCATACTCTTGACTAACCTATTGACCTCTACCTATGCAAATGATTTACCATACCACATTAATCCCATCGATAGCAAAACAGGTATTTTCTTCCATCACATTGGACAAGTAAAAATATCACACGATTATTTTACACTTTTATCTTATACTAATATTAGTATCTACGAAACAAAACTAAAACTCATTCATAATATCTATAAAAAATCTACTCCTTTATGTAACAATAAAAATTTAACTTTTCAAAGTAAATTTTTATGTAAAGAACGCGTTGAATTATTTCAAAATTCACAGAACACTTTAAACGAAAAATTTGATTCTTTAAGTCACTTAACAGGACACGGAATACAATTAGATGCTAAGCGCTCCAAAAGAGGGTTATTCGACGGAGTTTCATATGCATTTAAATGGCTTTTTGGCACACCTGACGCAGAAGACGCGAAATATTATAATGATGCAATCGAATCTATTGCACAACAAAACCGCGATATGCAAATATTAGTTAAACAACAAATTCATATAATCTCCGATGCAATTTCAGACTATAACAAAAGCGCACAAGCTCTTCGTTTAAACGAACAAAAGTTGAACGATAACATAATTAAATTTAATAAATTTTCTGAAGGTACAGTAACCACTATAAATTCTCTTACTTATTTACAAACTATTGTCGATCATTTTAATTTATTATCTCATCTCATAAATGAACTAAATGAAGAATTTGACGTAATTATATCATCTATATTATTTTCAAAACAAAATGTTTTGCACCCATCTATTATTACGCCTAGACATTTATTAAATGAACTTTCAAAAATTAGAATTAATGCCAATTTCGAATTTCCAATAAACAATAACAACATTGAAAATGCTTATAAATATTTCGAAATTTGTGAACTTTCAGTAATTTACGTGAACAAAATTTTAATTTATGCAATAAAAATTCCTTTAGTTACAAATGAACTTTATCAACTGTATAATCTTATTCCACTTCCTATACAGTCCTTTAACACTACCATATACTCATATATAAATCCTTCTTTTCCTTACCTCTTGTTAAGTACGACACGAACATTTTATGGGCACCTTAAAGACCTATCATCCTGTAAGAAGTCACCGCCCTCCGATTATATCTGCTCGCACGTGACCATTCACCTAGTCAAGGAGAGACCTACCTGCGAGACCGATTTGAAATTACGACAACCGCAAAGTATACCTAAAAGCTGTACGACGAAGACAATCAAATCCGAAATTGAAATATGGCACCCATTGTCGCCAAATCAATGGTTGTATATCCTAACTGAACCAGTGGCGGGTACAGTTAGCTGCGATGATTCCACGCCTGTGCTGGATTTCGTACTACACGGCACCGGACTTTTCACCTTAAAAGCAAAATGCAAATGTTATACTCTGTCTACGTTATTGGTAGCCACATCAAATTTGTCTGCCAATTATAGCAATTTCATCCCATCAGTCGATATAACTAACGACGACTGTTGCGTCCAGGAACAAAAGTTTTTACAAAGTGAAAAAATGGACACCATCAAGCTTAACAATCTTAATCTAAACGAACTTCGTCATGCACAACATAAATTACAACAATTCGACGACCAGCTTCGACAAAACATTAATCAACCCTTTATAGTTCATCACTCTAAATGGTACAATGTATTCTTGGGAATAATAGCAACCGCCATCCTAATTATCTTATTCTGTTGCGGATGCTGTCGATGTTGTCACTGGAGACGTTTCCCATGGTTGAGACGACTTTTCAACTCTGATCGATGCCAATACCTAGTTTGTATAAACAGTCATAACACCATAAGTAACAATGACGTACACTCCATGGATTGGGAGCCTCAGCAAACTTTACGCAGACTCACCTCCAATGATGTATTCTCCAACCTTCAAATGGACGTTGTATCGCTGAATGAACCAGATTCACAAAACGGCGATCCAAAAACTTCAAAGGACAGACGCAAAGAACGGAAAATGTTCAAAATTTAAAAAACTTTTCTATCTTATCCGATTTATTTTATTAATATGAATAACTTTGGTTAATTATTATTATTACAATGCTTTTGTATTTTATATCATACATACTCTATATATATTTACACTATACTTTATAAAATATAATTTTATCATATTTTAATTAATATTGAATAATTAGGAACAAAATATCTTACGTTTAGAATCTAGATCGCTAACAACGATTACTTCATCTATCTATATTTAAATACCTAGGATAAATATTTCCAAATATTTAAGTTATTATTGTATTATAATATGCGAAACTGTATTAATTTTACAGATATAATATATCTTAAGGGTTAAATATTTAAGAGAAAAGACAGAGACAATTTGCAAATTAATATTCATATGTCAACTTTTACTTAACTTATTGGAACAAACAGTTTTATGTTTTGATAGCGTGATTGCACCCTTATCAAAACACTTAACGAGGGAGGATTGTTGTATCCACCATACACGCTGTATTTTCCTAAATTAATAATCATGCAACACAACTAAAAGCTTAAAACTTAAATCTCAGGAAGCTCACGTTTTCCAATAATTACCTTCTTTCAAATTACTATTTTTCTATCTTGAATAATCAATAAGATGAGGATCTCATTATTAATTCCATGATGCATTTTTCCCTAATAGTATACTTTCTAAAGTTTTGTTTTAACGACTCTTATTCAAAATAAACAGTTTATTTGTCACGTATGAATGTCCCATTCACACGTTCAAGCTTCTTAATAAAACTGATTGGCCCAACGCAGGATTAATCATTATTCTTTTTCACTTAGTTCGACTCTATACTCAAACGTCTCTTGTCTATTTTTTTGTTCTTATTTTTGTTAATTATAAATAGACATGAAATAAACATCTTAACAACAATACGACTTACTAGTGACAGTTTTTGCAAATAAACCAGTATCCCAACATTGGCCACCCTGTACAAGATTTCGATAAAATGAAGGATACAAACGTTTCCCATTTGTTACACTTTCTACCACACACGCTGTATACCTACTGTTAAAAAAATATTGTTTGTTTCTTTGTGGAGTAAATTCTAGCACAACATCCATTAGCTTGGCATTAAAGTTTCGATTTTTTGTTCTGTGAGTTTTGTGTTCCTTTAGATTTTTTATATATTTTTATATGCATTTTGGCATTTACTTGATTTACGTGTTTTGTTAAAATCAATGTAGTTCAAAATATACCATTGATCTTCTGACTGCCGTTAACAGGATTCCGGAGTATAGTATTTGCAGAATTATACCGTTGATCTTTTGACTGCAAGAAATGTGCCAGAATCACTACGATTTTTTCTAGGATTAACAGGTTTAAGTATTATGTCTCTTACCAAAGATAAAGGAGTTTTTGTCAAAGTAGACGTCTCTGCTAAAGCATCCATCGAATTAAAATTTCTACTCAACAACGATTGATACACATTTTTAATTATTAGTTTGGCATCTATAGATAAATGCTTTCTTTTAAAAATGACACTTGAAGATGCCCCCCTATCAGCACAATTCCAAGGACGCCACATTCTACCACTAATAAGCCTAACTAAAAATTATTCGCCGGAAAACCACTAAAGATTAAAATTATTAAAGATCACTTTGTATTTATATATGCATCAGGCATAGGTATAAATTGAATTTGTATACCTGGTCCGGCTCTGCTCGAAAAGGTTTTAAAATTTGGGATTTCCTTATTTATTTTATGGTCGAAGGGATAATGACCTATGATACAGAGTTAAATTTTGAATAAATTATCAATAGTTTCTTAGAATTTAATTAATTTTTATTGTAATTGTTATCCTAATAGTTATACTTTTAAATTATATTATTTTCAATTATTATCATTAATTGTTATCATTATTTTACATTTATTGTAGGTACCTAAAACTAAAAATACCTCTATTTATTTTAGATTATAAAAATAAATCATGTGGTGTGGTATACATTTTCAAGCCGACTCTGATCCCGTTTATTGAGCTTTGAAGTGGTTGAGGCGTATACAATAGGGTTTAATCAGGTTGTTTATTTATGGCAGTAAGAGTCAACGGTATAATTCTGCAACAACTATATCTGTAAACGAGTTTTCTTCCCAAGCGTTTATTCCTGTTTTAGGAAAAAAATATCAAAGGAAAAAAAACTTTTCAATAGGAGAACTCGCGGAAAGTCTATATTTTTTTGTTTCTCGAAGATTTTTAGATTTAATTTTTTTAATGCTCCATATAGAAAAAAATGATGGACTTCCTCGAATTATTAAGAAAATTTAGACATATTTCGTTAAAAAATTTTTTTTTAAAATATACCGTTTTTATAGGAAGCGTAGAAAATTGAAGTATAGACCCCGATCACGTGCAGTCTCTTTCTTCCTATTATCGTTGTCTCTGTCGGCGTACCGATTACGGGCGGACGCTCGAAGTATTGTTCTAACTGCAAGGGAAGATCCAATTCGCCTTGTGCCTTCAAAGCGTGAAACGAACAGAGGTCAAATCGGAGATTTCGACTGACTCCGGCATCCTCTTAAGCTACGTTTTCCTAGCTGCGTCAAACGCGAGAGCAAAACGCCTGCGGTATACGCAGGGCGATTTACGTACTGTGGGTTGCGTGAACAGTGTTTTCCAACTTACAACGCAAATTAGTTACATTAAATACAAATATTTGATAGTGTATTAAAAATGACTGGTAATAATATAAGAAAAAGAGTTCTAGATCTAACAATGCTGGACCTACGAGAGGAAGAAGAAGTATTTATAATAAGTACTTTGTTAAAAAAAAGACGCAAGGTTTTAATTTTTAATTTCGCATCATCATATAGTATGGTTAGTCTAGTCGTAAAAGTCCATCTTCAGCTGCAGAAAATCTTGGTTGAGATTCCTTGCCCGCCATATTAAAATAAAAAACAAATAATTTTGGCACAGCGAGGCGTGATTGATTGCTCTCGAGGCAGGCCGCGGTTTTACGCGAGCGCACTCCGTTGAGCGCTGTGGACTGCGCGCCGATGTAGGCGTGGCTTTTGACTTCTCCAAGAGAGTGCTTTTTAAATCTCTTATGAAGATTTATATTGCTGTCAGCGCGTTTAACTATATTTGAAAGGTATTAATAGTACATTACGTACCGAGGGCAGTAAGAAGGCCTTTACGCTCGAGTCCGTAAAGGCCTTCACTGCCCGAGGTTCGTACCGTACTTTTTGTCAAAAGTGCGCCGTAAGCGCCTCTTACGCGACCTCTTTTCGTGACCGTAAGTTTCAAGCCTCTCGGAGACAGGGCTGTAATATACCTAGAAACAGGGCTGTAATGTTTTCATTACAGCCCTCTCGCGTTCACGCTGGAAGCACACACCAACACTCTTTTTAGTGGCAGAAGGACTCGGCGCACTTTTGAGAAAAAGTACGGTACGAACCTCGGGCAGTAAAGGCCTTTACGGACGAGAGCGGGGATTGCCGACCCGAGCCGAAGGCGTGAATCACCCTGTATAGACTGAGGCATATTTGACCAATTTTGCAGATAATGTTAAAGTTCGATATATCGATAGTAAAATTGTTAAGTATCGGTGGTACTATCGATAGTCCTACCTGCTCATTTTAATGCTATACATGAATGAAATGTGAGTGAGATGTGAGTATTAAAAAAGGTTATTACTTTGAGTCGGGGCCTCCACCAATTGTAGAACGGAATGTCTAAAGAAAAATTTACAATCGATATCTAAAAAAAAGTCACGACATTGATTTGTGGATGGCACTCTTTATTATTTCAAAGGTTATTTTAGAACGGGTATCATTTAACTGGTTAGCAAAATATTCTTATTTTTGCGAACAGAAAAATGTAATCGGTAAGCGAAAATGGCTAGTTGGTCAGCAACTTATGGACAGCAAACATTTCTAAATCGGTCAGTAATTAATGTCATATTAGAGTGCTCTAAATTATTTTGGTACGCAAATTAAATATATAGGCTGCTATGAGCGATCCACTTTTAATCATATATTGGTAAGCAATCAGGGGGTAAGCAAAATATTTGATCTTGGTCATCAAAATAATAGCAATAAAACGTGAAATAGTGACAGTGCCCTGGAAAAATAAGTGAAACCCCGCCCCCGCTACACCTTTTGTAGCCGATTTGTTTCTGTATTCGGCAAAAGAAAACTCAAGTAAGGTACATAAATTAACAGTGCCCTGGGGAAACAAGTGAAAACCCGCCCCCGCTACCTTTTGGGCGTTGACTGCTACACCGAATGAAAACAAACGCAATCCAATGATTTATATTGATAACCATTCTTTTAATATGCAAACCTCTGAAGTAAACTGCTTCTAGACATGTGTTTTTCTACTGACAAATTGTAAAATCTTGCTGACCAAGTAATTATTTCGCAGCTCGACTGTTAATTAAGCGAAAACATGATATTACAAGCGGACTGATATCGGTGAATTTGATGACAGTTTTTTGCAGAACAAGTGTTGCAGCCTGATTTTTATTTATTGCAAGCAAAGTCTTTTTATGCTGCTCAAATGATTTAATGGCTATTTTTTGTTGCGATCCAATTTTAAGAACGGCAAACCATTTAATTATCTCTCTTAGAACTAATTTCTATCGATAGTACGATAAATATATAGGGTGTTGAAAAAAGGTCGGTACCCCGGAATAACTCCGGTGCATGGCATTGCAGCGGAAAATGTCTGAGAAAAAGTTGTTTGGTTTTGAAGGAGGAATAGTTTACAATTTAAACCACCCCAATCCCCTCAACCCCGGGCGCGGGTGGGAGTAAGTTAAGATTTTCAAATGGAACCCCATATTTTTTATTGGCGTATCGTGTTCTCCGACCAAAAATAAACATCTTTTGTCCGAAAAATGTTTTTATTCGGGCCCATCCTTCACCAATAATCACCATGAAATACTATTTTTCTCTGTCTTGTACTAAAAAATGTTGAACCAAAATCTCTGAAATTGTTCTGGATTCGATTAAATTTCTTGATATTCATTTTTGATAAATCTGGATATATTTCATTAAATTTTCTACACGTTCTGCCTATAATCTTATGACACTGTCCATGTATAATAAATAAATTCATTATAATTGCATTTGAGTAACTATTAATATCTCCCATTATACCGCCAACTTAAAATTACAAATGAAGGAATGACACCAGCTAAAAATATAGTTGTCATGGAGACTAACAATTGTTTTCATGGCCTCCTACTACTAAAGTCGTTGAAATTTACATGTTCTGCAAAATTTCGCAAAGAAATGCTTATAAATCAAAAACTTGAAGAGTTAAATATGTATAAGTATATATTTTTAGAAATCTACTTTCATCATCTTTCCAAATCAGTATTGATATACAGGATGTCCCATTTGAAAAAATCAAGTTTCGGGCATTTTTTCAAGTAACCTTCAAACAATTATTTTTGAAGCACTCTGTATGCTAGAACTCAGATATGACTAAAAAAGCAAATACCCAAAGGCATTTTTAAACCGTACGCAACATTTCAACTTAGGAATGTTTTAGAGTTTGGAGTAAACCATATTTATTAGAAGTCATGTTTTCGTTAAAAAAAATGAAAATTAATTAATAACTAAAAAACGGCAACAGATAGGTATAGGAAAGTATTAATAAAAGTTGCTCAGAAATAGATGTAAAATCTGAAAATGTTTAAATATATAGGGAGTTCCATTTAAAATAACGATGTTGCTACCGGTTTTAGGTAGAAGCGGCAACGCCGCATTGTTGAAAATATTTTAGAACTGTAGACCATGGTCGGTTATCTGGAAAACCAAATTTTCAAACTAAACTGATCTCCCGTTCTCCAGAAACGTCTAACGTTCCATTCACCGTGAATCACCCTGTATAACTTGAAGGGTCTAGTGAGAAAACCATGGATGTCACAAAATTGTGGGAATTGAGTTAAGTACGTTAAGTAGATCTTGGTAAGTACTATCGGTTCTCGTGTTATTATAAATATGATATGTCGGTCGGAAGAAAACCGTGGATGTCCTCTGGCGAATGTCGTTTTGCTCAAAACCAAGTTTTTGTGTCATCCACGGTTTTCGTCCGATACCCTTTACTTGGTACTTACCATTCCTGGAAGGATATTCACTAACAGTTTCTTAATAACCGCTCCATTGGAATGAATATACGTTGAAGTTTCCAGCACTTCATTTACGCAGATTCTGCAATATTTTCTACCACTCATTTTATACAATTATTGATTATAAATCAGAGGATAATCTTCTTAAAGCGAACAAAATATTATTTTTCGTTCTCATCTCGTGAGAATGTATAGAGACTGCGGTTACAAAAAAGGAAGTGGATCAGCATATTTGATGTAAAAAATGACTACCTGTTAACTTTGCTATCGATAAGAATAAACAAATACCAAGAGTTGGGATATGGTGCGTTATTTTAATATTTTATTGTACATTACTTACAGTGTTCGTAATTACACGATTTGCATGCAATTTCATTGCTTCGCGTGTAATTTTCGGGCATTCACAAAAGCGGGTTATAAAATGTATTTGTCATCTATATGATAAGAAATAAATCTGATTTTACTTTTAATACTATACTCCTGGACAAAATTAGCGCAACATCATAAATTTGACATAATTTTGATGCTATTTTTTTTCTGAATTTATGATCCGATTTGAATGATTTTTTTAACATTGGAGGTTCGTTCCTTGACAATGTCATAATTTTCGCTGTTTATGATAAAAATTTAATTTTCGATTTATACTGGGTGTACTAAAAATGCTATGTTTTTTTCCGAAAATTCGCATTTTATAGCGTAACATGTTTTTATGGACTTTAATATTCAACACATTCATTGTTAAATGTTTTCAAGTAGACTATGGACTTTTTCTGACATGCAAGCGATGTGTCAGCAGACGTTGTGTTTTAAAGTTACAAAGGTCAAGTAAAATTCGCCATACTGATAAAAACTGTTCGGAAACTGCTTATTAAACGTTCGTTTCGTATGTCCAGTTGCCCGACGGGTATTTTAATCTTGAAACCTACTTGAAAACATTTAATGTGTTGAATATTAAAGTCTATAAAAACATGTTACGATACAAAACGGTGTATCTTTTTAATAACAGAGATAATGAAGTAAACCAACAAAGAAAATGTTGGGGAAAGATGGATGTACCGTTTAATGTCAACTGCAATATGCTTCGGTTGCTAATATACTCCACAGGGTGATGCGAATTTTCGGAAAAACACATAGCATTTTTAGTAAACCCAGTATAAATCGAAAATTAAATTTTATCATAAACAGCGAAAACTATGACATTGTCAAGGAACCAACCTATAATGCAAGAAAAAATCATTCAAATCGGATCAGAAATTTAAAAAAAAATAGCACAAAAATGTGGAAAATTTATGATGTTGCGTTAGTTTTGTCCAGGAGTTTATAAGTTTATTATTTATTAATTGCGTTGACGGACGATATCTCCTTAGGAAATAAAAATTGTTCTTGATAATTGAAGCAGTAATTATAAATCGATTTTTTTTAACATTATTATTCTCACACAGCATGAAAATTGTCCTCCGTGAATCAGAGTTCAACAAGTAGAATATCCTTATTTGCAGTGTATCATGTTAAAAAATTTATAAAAAAAATTGGAAATTATTGTGTGAAAATTACTGACTAAACTGAGGTGAAATAATAGGAAACTGATAGCATAACAGGCCATTAATTTGTTATTAGGAACTTATGTCACTCTATTTCACGCATGTGGTACTTTCTCACACAAATTCACTGCCACAAAACATGATTTTAAAAATTATTATATTAAAACACGGAATGAACTAGACAACTGACATTTAAAAAACATTCTGCCAAAGAAAGGTTCAAATTACGTGATTATATTCTAATGTAAACAAGTCAAAATAACTCCAATGTTTCTAGTCCATAAATTACAAAACGCTCGACATCTCGCATAACCAACACTTTTCAATACTAAACGATGGTGTCAATTTATAAGGAGGGTATGATATATTTTTTCTACTTTCTATTCGCCTTTTAACGTGGTTGGATGTTCTGTACCTTATTATTATTATACAGGGTGATTGATGGTGGATGGCCTATTAGACGTTTATGGAGAAGTAGTCATCGTATTACTTTGAAAATTTGGGAGCTTATAGAAGTGGGCATGGCCTCTCTTTTAAAAATATTTTTAGCTATGCAGTGTTGCCGCTTCTACTTGAAAGTGTTAGCAACTTTGATAATTTAAGCGGAACACCCTGTGTATTATTTCTGTTTCAGAATTCAGAATCCTTATTAATTTCTCATACTTTAATATTTTCCTATACCTATTTGTTATAGTTCTCGAGATAATAATTAATTTCATTTTTCTTCTCGGAAAACAAGTCCTACAAAAAGTTATGATATTTTTAAACTCTGGCAAATTAAAGCACTGAAGTTTGATATAGAGTCAGGTTATATCCAGAGGTCTTTCACCCATTCCAAATATTAGTTATAATAGTACAGGGTGTTTCAAAATACAAATATTTTGATGGTTTGGAAATATGGTAAATAGTACGCTTTTTTAAATGAAATGCCCTATATTTTATCTGTTGTCCTAAATGCTATTGAAATTGTCTATCTTCCTATGTATAATGTTACTACTATCTTGAACAGTTTTTGACTTATGAGCATTTATTTAGCAAAATTAATTATTACAGATAACAATCACACTTTTTAGACCAATTTGGCAAGTAGCCTATGGAAATTGTTTTGTAATGGTTGGCATTTTGCAAAAAATATCTAATTTATTTTCAATAAATTCGGGTATTGACACCACCTGTAGTACTAAGTCTAAGTTCAGCAATATCCAAGCTTTGAAAAGCGCAATTCACCTGATCTTCTAAATCTTCCCTTGAATTTACCGGTGTTTTGTAAACAATATCTTTGAGAGTACGCCAAAGGTAAAAATCTAGAGGCGTTAAGTCTGGAGACCTGGCAGGGAAATTCCAAGGTCCTAAACGCCTGAACCAGCGATCCACAAATATTTTCCGTATTTCCACACTTACTTCGGCAGTGCAATGAGCTGGAGCCCCGTCCAGTTGGTACCACCCGTTGCGATACTGGGTAAGGGGAAGATTATCAACGAAATTTTCAACAAATGTATTTAAAATTTCGAAGTATTTTCTGGATATTAAATCTTCATCATATATCAAATATCGAATTTTGTCATCCATCATTAAACAAAAAACATTAAAACTAAACTTTTCTTGGAATGAAGAATCTCTCGTAACATGGGGATTTTCTTGCGCCCAATAATGAATACTTTTCCTATTAAACATTTCTTCGCGTGAAAATTTCGACTCGTCAGTCCAAATAATATTTCGTAAGAATTGTGGGTCTTCCTGAATATGGATTAATAGGTTTTGACGCCTTCTTGGAAAAAGGCCAATTACGAAACGAGAGTTAGTCGATCTCAGCTAGCCAACGGCACGCGCATCAAGGCACTCTCCACAAGCCTGTAATCTATTACCCTTATATACTCGCCGGCATAAAATTCCGCCACCCTGAAATTTTCGTCACGTTTGATATTTTATGACTTTCTTATTTTTATGCGATTTTCATGATTATATTATCAATTTGTAGATCCATTTATTGTTCTTTTCCTTAATTATTTTATAAAGTAACATTTTTCGAGTAGATTCGAGTAAATCAAACTGTTGTTTTTGTCTTAATTTCAAAATACCCTGTAGGAAAATTGAGGAGGTGGATAATGTTATTTACGTATTATTTCTGGTAATCTTTGATGTATTCTAAATAGTTAGTTCTTTGATTCATTTCATTACCTCAGTTCTGCTGCGAGCTGCAAAATTTTAAACGAAACGCTGATTTGAAGCCTATTTTTATTAAGAAAAACAAACACTAGGTATATCATAAAGGTAATTAACAAAAACAATTTTAATATCGTGTATTTCCTCCTTTCGCAGTAATGACAGCTTGCAGCCGTCATGGCATCGAATGAATAAGGTTTACTTATCCTTTCTTGAAGGATAACCTGATACTCTTCGGTCAGCGCCAGTTGTAAGTCTTGCAAGGTTCGTGGTTGTACAGGACGACGACGAACGGCCAAAGACGTTCGATTGGGTTGGGATCCAGGCTACATGCGGGCCATTCCAATCTTGGAAGTCTAGCTTCATCTAGATATTCGCTCAGTACATGTGCAATGTGAGGTCTAGCATTATCATGCATTATTGTAAATTGGTTTCCAATGAAAGGAGCTAATGGAACAAAAACTTGTTGGAGGATCTCCTCAATGTAACGGTGAGTGGTTAGAGCTCCATTTTCAACAAATATAAGATTGGTGCGTGCTTTGGTAGAAATACCCGCCTAAATCATGGACCGCCATGATATAAGATTCGTTCTGATATGATGCAGTCAGCATAAGTCTGTATACCCGCTCACGACCACCCGGCGGCCTTAAACAAATCCTGGATTCATCAGTGAATAGTACGTAAGAATACTGTCACTGTCAAATATTCTGTCACAATAATCGCGTACTTAGCCAACGTCGATAATTTTTAACCGAATGCTTGATATACATTTTCTAAAAATAACATCGTTTCATTTTAAATTTTGCAGCTAGCAGCAGAAATGAAATAATGGAATGAATCAACAAACGAAATGTTTAGAATACATCAAAGATTACAAGAAACATTACGTAAATAAAATTATCCACCTCAATTTTCCTATAGGGTGTTTTGAATTTACGACAAAAAACAACAGTTATTTACTCCTGTATAATATAGCCTAATCGAAAAATGTTACTTTATAAAATAATTAAAGAAAAATACAATAAATGGATCTACAAACTGATATTAAAATCATGAAAATCGCATAAAAAATAAAAAAGTTATAAAATATCAAATGTGACCAAAATTTCAGGGTTGCGGAATTTTGTGCCGAATTTAAAATTATTCTCCAAAGTAACAAAACAATTTTATAGCGTATTAAGTCATAATTGTATAATCTCTGAAATATTTTAGTTATATTTTCTTCGGATTAAATTTTATTTTTAGTTAGGATAGTGTGCATTCTTCCTAAAAACACAATACAATCACTTAGGTTCTTATACATACAATGGTTCCAAGATTGCCAGTACATGGATCCCGGAAACCGTAGGAGATACGAAGTCGGTTAAATGGAGGTAAAGTTGCGCATTTACGTGCCTAATAATATGCCGTTTAGAAAGTTTTAAAAGTCCGAGTAGTTCCGGAGATATCCGGAAAAAATCGAAATTCTGAAAAATCGTTTCATTGTTTTCCTGAGTTTTTTGAGTTCGAATTCTAAAGTAAATTACACTTTTGCAATGCCACTTTTTCCGCTCTATCTAACAGCGTTGATTGTTTTGTAATCCGAAGAGTCGTCTTCGAAGGGCCTTTATCAACTTTCTTTTTTTAAATACGGTCCTGTTTTTCTGATATTGTAATTTGATAACTTTTTTTCTTCCGAATGCAACGATGTTAGACACATTGTGGTTTAATGACGTTTCGAGGGTTTTTTTAACAACATCAGGAAATTTTGGGATATTGTCCTGTATTTCTCCTAATTATATAAGTAATATCTCATAAGCAAGCTCTAAATTTTTTACTTATGTGACTAGTTCAATAAATAATAAATAATATAATAATAAACCACAAATAAGTGAACAAAAATCATTCCAAAACAACGAAAAAGTAAGAAACTACATAATCAGGTGTTCAAATTGATTTCTGCTATTCTCTAAGTACAAATAACATCTTCTAACTGCCACATAACAGTTTTTTGAGATAAACTAACATGCGATAGAATATCAAACTTCAGCATATGTAAATTTATTTTCCATATTTTCTCTTAAAACGCTCTCAAACGATCACAATGGGAATGTCAAGTGAAACAAATCACGCGTCGCCATCTTAATTTTTTTGTTTCAAGAGCCTACGTTTCTTTTGAATCCCGAATCAACAGAAGTTTGGAATAATGTTTCTGTATTTTGTTCACTTATTTGTGGTTTATTATTAAATTATTTGTTATTTATTGAACTAGTCCAACATAAGTAATAAGTAAAGTAAGTAGAGCTTACTTCTGAGCTATTATTTATAGAATTAGGAGCAATACAGGACCGTATCCCAAAATTTCCTGATGTTGTTCAAAAAAAAAGTTGATAATGGCCCTTCGAAGACGTCTCGTCGGATTACAAAATAATTAATGCTATTAGATAGAGCGGAAAAAGTGGCAATGCAAAAGTGCAATTTACTTTAGAATTCGATCTTAAAAAACCAGGGACCCCATCAAATGATTTTTAAGAATTTCGGTTTTTTCCGGATATCTCCGGAACTGCTCGGAATTTTAAAATTTTCTAAACGGCATATTATTAGGCAGGTAAATGCGCAACTTTACCTCCATTTAACCGACTTCGTATCTCTTACGGTTTCTGAGATCCCTGTACTGGCCCTCCTTATCTTGGACACGTTGTACACGCACATAGAGCTAGGACCATCTTAAACTTTAAATAATATACATTAGTTTTAAAAACATCAATACTATGTAATTATATGTGTGTATAAATTAAATAAATTTTTATTATCTGCTAATATAAATAGGTAATTCCGAGATAACATATTTTACAAATTTTTCAAAATTTACCTTCCTAAAGTAGAATAACGAATAGAATAATATGATATGAAACCGTACCGTATTCGGTACTACTTATTTTATATATAGGTTGTGCTATTTAAGATGTTTAAGTACCTGTTTATCTTCAATTAGTTATTAATAAGTATTATTTTAATTTTAGACCGTACTTCGACTACTATTTTGAAATAAAGAATGTCTTATCTTATCGTATTACTCGAAATATGCTGTAAGCATGCAAAAGTAAAAAAAAAAACGGGTTAATGTTTGTGTTTCCTTTGAAATATCAGGTAGGCAATCTTATTATATTGAGAAAAATATTCGAATTAACTTAAAATCCCGGATATAGAGGCTATCGTTTTATGTAATTTTTCGTAAACTGAACTTCTAACCTTTAGCTCAAATTAGATCTTGCGTTTATTAGTAAATTCAGGTATAATAATTCGATAAAACGAAAGACGAACCTATAAAAACATCATTCAAAGAACGATTTATTGAAAATTTCAGTTATGGCAACAGAACTGTTATCAATTATTTATGTATTTTGCATCAGCATTTGAGCGCAATTAAGATTGCAGTTTATTTTATTTCATAAATCATTACTGTTTCATTCATTTGTTTTACAATATATCTCCACACGTTTTCTATCGGATTGAGATCAGCAGTGGGACTCCGTGAACTATAGAATTCTATAAATTTACTCTTTTCTATACGACTGGTACTCGGTGCGCGACTAGTATCGCTTCTTATCGCTCAAAGCGATCGACTTTAGTTGAGAAGCCGAGACGTGTCGTTGTCTACGATTACAGAACAATCTAACCTAATTTTTTGGAATTTAATTGTTGCCATTTTGACAGGAGTTTGTGGTTTATGTGTGTATAATATTTTTTATGTCATATCAGTGCATTATTGTGTTTTTATACCTTAGATACCATCTATACAGGGTGTTTCGGGAGGAAAGGGAAATATTTTGGGAACATGTTCAGAAGGTCAAAATAAGATAAATTAACCCATATGTTTTAATCCGATTCTTAACCGTCTCTGAAATAATCGGTTCTAAAGTTTTTTTTGTAACTATTTTTTATTTCAAAAGCAACACCAATAGATACTAGTAAAACAGCAAAATTCCACTAATTTAGAATGTTTTCGAAAATACCCCCACCAACTTCAATACAAGCTGCACCACGTTTGTTAAAATTAATTGCTTGGGGATTGTTCATAATGATATTTGCAGCATTAAAAATTCGATTGTGGAGTCCTTCCACGGTTTCTACTCGTGTTTCGTATACTAGTGATTTCATCCACCCCCAGAGGCAATAATCCAGTGGGTTTAGGTCTGGTGACCTCGGTGGCCAAGCTTGAGGTCCTCCTCTGCCAATCCAACGATCAGGAAAACGATTATTCAAGAAATTACGCACCCGGCGACTAAAATGAGGTGGGGCTCCATCGTGCTAAAAGAACATTCGGTGTCGAACAATTAGCGGAACATCATCCAACATGTGTGTTAAATGGTCTTCCAAAAACAGTAAATATACATCTCCAGCAAGACGCTCATTCAATACAAAAGGGCCAAACAACTGGTCGTTGAGCATTCCACACCACACATTAATACTGAATCGATGTTGAAAGTTTCGTTCAAACGTGGCATGAAGATTTTCATCTGACCACCGATGTTCATTGTGACAGTTATTGATTCCATCGCGGGTGAACTGAGCTTCATCGCTAAATAAAATGTATTTATGTAGGCCTAGATTTTGTTGGATCTATTCACAAAATTGAACCATTAAGCCATATAATCACCTTCTTGAAGATGTTGGACCGGTTGAACATGGAAAGGCTTTAAACCGTTTTTTCTAAGTGTCTTCCAAACGCCCACATGTGATTCTAATCGAAGTTCTTTCGTAATCCGCCTCGTACTAACACCTGGGTTCTCTTCAGCCATATCCAGAACATTCTCTTCATTTTCCACATTTAGACCCGCCGCTCGTTCAGAATCAATCCTTACGCTTGGAAACATTCCTGTTTCCTGAGCATTTGCAAAAACTTTTTGAAACACTTTTCGATTAGGAACTCTTCGATTTGGAAAACGACGTCGGTATTCATCAACAGCCCGTAATGCGCTACCATTACAGAAACCATACACGAATATCATGTCAGCTATGGGTGAATGTGTGAGGCATTACGTATGGAACCGTTCCTCTTTTCGAGTCGAAACGCTCCGAATAAATCAAACTGACAACCATGCTTGTCAATTAAATTAGGTATTGACAAGCAATGAAATACCTACAAACTGGAGTTAGAAATACAAAACTTCTTAATTACTCCAAAACTTTACAAAAAAAACTTTAGAACCGATTATTTCAGAGACGGTTAAGAATCGGATTAAAACATATGGGTTAATTTCTCTTATTTTGACCTTCTGAACATGTTCCCAAAATATTCCCCTTTCCTCCCGACACACCCTGTATACATAATGGATTACTTTACGCCCGTGCGGGCTTCTATGTTCGACTTTATGTTCGACTTTAAGTTGGAGACATCGCTGATCGATAATATTTTTCGAGTCCCGACTCAGACGGAGAATAAACCAAAAAATATCATTATAAAATTTCTGTCTAAACTTGAGCGTGACAGATTTTTATCAGCTGCTAAGGTTGCTAGAAAGAATCCAGCCAACGAACGGGGTTTCAAGCTCGATGGTGTCTCAAGCAGATTTTTTGTCAACGAGCATCTGTCCCCCCAAACAAAATTACTTTTGAAACAGGCCAAGGAGAAGGCCAAGATTAAGAGCTTTAAGTTTGTCTGGGTTCAGAATGGTAACATACTTGCTAGAAAAGCAGAAAATACAAAAATATTTCTAATAGCTAAACCAGAAGATCTGAATGCGATGTAATACATATTTTTCTCTCAATAATTTTTCCGTTTGATTTCTCGTGAGACCATGGCTCTGCATATTATCTACCAGAATACTCGGGGTTTAAGAACAAAACTGTTGGAGTTTCAGCGAAATCTATACGCAAACGATCCCGATATTCTGTGCATCACTGAATCATGGTTGAGGAGCACTATTTTTGATCACGAATTGGCTGACTTGAGTCGATATAGTGTGTTTCGCCGGGACCGTGAAACTGTTCCTGGTGCTAAATCCGAAGGAGGTGGCGTTCTCATTGCAGTGAAAAATAAATATAATGCTGTTTTGATGCCTGAATTTCAGAGTGATGCTGAGGATTTATGGATAAGTGTGAGGCTGGAGGGGAACAAAACATTGCTTGTTTGCTGCGTTTATTTACCTCCCAATGACAATGCTGCTTGTGTAAGTTTTTCAACGAAACTTAGTAACTTGCCAATCGGGGAAAACCATGTAGTTTTGATTTGTGGTGACTTTAATACTTCTACCACACGGTGGTCTCGGATTGATGATGGTGACTATTTCGAACCTTATAATGTTGAGCTTAAATATTCCCTACTTTTAGATACATTTTCATTTCATAACTTATTGCAATTTAATCATATATTGAATAACAATGGTAGAGTGCTTGATTTGGTTTTATGTAATGAATTCCTAGTTTCACGTGTCAATCACTGTTCGAGTCCCCTTGTACCGGAGGACACCCATCACCCGTGTATTGAATTTCTTTTTGATGTTGGTTTTCATAAGCCATTGGAGTTCAACTGCAATAAGTATCTGAGCTTCAGACGAGCTAATTATGAGACAATTAATCGGGAAATGGCGAGCACTGATTGGAACGTGTTATTTCGTAATAAGTCATTGAATAGTTGTCTGGGTATTTTTTATGATAAAATAGAGAAATTGGTGCAGCAATATGTACCAACATATTCAATGAGTAAGAATTTTCCAAGTTTTTATTCTCGGGTAACAGTTCGGACTGTCAAGGAAAAAAATAAGATTCATAAAAAGTGGCGTAAATATAAGAACATCAATGATTACAATTTGTTTAAAGCGATAAGAATACGGTGCAAGACTTTAATTCGGATAGACTTTAATCGCTATATACATTCTATTGAAAATGATTTAGTAAACAATCCTAAACGTTTTTGGAACTATGCATCTTCGAAAAAACAATATGTTAGTAGTATCCCGAGCGAAATGCACTGGGGGGATAAATTCGCGAAGGGTGGTTCAGACATCAGTAACATGTTCAGTTCGTATTTCGAGGATGTTTTTGTTCCGGAGACATATCGGTTCGATCCGGGTTCTGTTTCGAATAACTCGGTCCTCCAGGGCCTTACTCTCAAGGAGAGTGAGGTCTTGAGGGCATTGCAGGCACTGGACCCCAGGAAGGGTGCAGGGCCGGATGGTCTGCCTTCTGTCTTTCTTAAGAAGTGTGCTGATTCTCTTTATATACCCCTTACGTTAATTTTCAATTATTCATTAAGCAATGGTGAATTTCCTGAGAGGTGGAAAACGGCAATAGTGATACCAATTTTTAAGAATGGTAAAAAGAGAGACGTATCAAACTATCGACCGATCAGTAAAATTTCTCTTATACCTAAACTTTTCGAGAAATTATTATATGAGTATTTTTTCTCATTAGTAAAAAATGTTATAATTCCGCAACAACATGGTTTTTTTCGGGGGCGCTCACTGGACACTAATCTGTTGGTTTTCTGTGAATACTTACACCAGCAAATGGACAGACGTATTCAAGTGGACGCCGTCTACACCGACTTTAGTAAGGCCTTCGACAAAATAAGCCATAACGTCTTGCTGAGCCGCTTGGCCGAGGTCGGTGTGGGCGGGAGCCTTCTCAGATGGGTTGAATCTTATATCAGAAATCGCTCACAGTGTGTCTCTATACAGGGTTTCCGCTCTAGGTCATTTGTCACTACATCAGGAGTACCTCAGGGGTCACATCTTGGGCCGTTATTTTTTGTTATTTATATAAATAAAATTTGTTCTTGTTTCCACTACTGTAACTTTTTGCTTTATGCGGACGATTTAAAAATTTATATAACAATTTCCAACCTAGACGACTGTCGTAGGTTACAGAGCGATTTGGATCGTCTGGCAGAGTTCTGCGACGAATATGGCCTTTTTCTTAACCTGTCAAAATGCGTCTCAGCTACGTTCACCCGAAATCAAAATCGAATAACAACCACTTACCATATAAATAACACATCACTAAATAGTGTCAGTAAGATAAAGGATTTGGGCGTTATTTTTGATTCTAAGCTGCTCTTTGACGAGCATGTCGAATCTGTCGTCAATGCCGCTTCTAAAATGTTGGGTTATATCATACGTAAATGTAAACCTTTTTATAATACTAAGCCAATAATTTGCCTGTTCAATTCCTTTGTTTTAAGTAAACTAAACTTTGCCAGTCTGGTTTGGAGTCCCAAACAGAAAAGCTATGTTGATAGGTTGGAGAATGTTCAAAATAAGTTCATCAAGTACCTTTCGATGAAGCAAAATATCCACATGCCTGACGGCGATGTCTCTTTGGCGCGAAGGTATTTTCGTATAGCTTCTCTGTCTGACCGAAGAAGATCTACTGATATATTGTTTTTATATAAACTTCTGAATAACTTAGTACAAAGTCCTGATATCCTAACAGAGGTCCATATCAATGTCCCCCAGAGGTCTCTAAGGATGAACGAGTTATTTTTCTTGCCATTTAGGCATACTTATGCGGCTCAAAATTCACCATTGTGTAGGATTATAAGAAATAGTAATGCGTTTGTAAGTATAGATTTCTTTTCAATGTCTCTACGCAGAGTGAAGAGCATCTTAAAAAATGTGTAAATAATATATTTTGAATATTTGTTTTATAGCTACTTCACTCTGTCATGTGCACAATAATGCGAAATATTCTAATAATAAATTTATGTTGCTAAGAATATATTTATGTTGCTTTGTCTTCATATTTTGATTGTTTTGTTGTATATTGGGATTTCTATATATTTAAATTTTGTTTGTATAATTTGTATTAACATCGTGTGGATACTCTTTTGGGTACTTTTACCTGTTTGTATCCCTGTTGGCATAAATAAATAAATAAATAAATAAATAAATAAATAAAGTACACATTATGGTCCGCGCTGGCATTGAGACGCAAAAAACAGTTTTCGATTAACTTATTCTCTATTAACAAAATAACAAAATATAAATTTTCGTTTATATATTATTTGGTTTGTTCGGGTTTGTTCGTAGAATAGAACTGGCAATTCTGGAAGGTTCCGCTGATAGCTAAATTTCCTGCAGCAAAGGTTGACTCATTATTCATTGTCTGGGTCTCTAGTTCCAGCCAACATCTTGAATCCTCATTTTTTGAGAATATGCTATCCTCTAAATATCCTTCAGCAACTGTGTTACTCTTCCATCCACCATGGCGCTTCAGCCTAGTCATACTTGCTCCAGCTTCTGCTAAAAGAGTTGCCGACGTTCGACATAAACAATGACCAGTGTACTTTTCGGGGTTGTTCGAACCCAAATATGTTGCAATAACACAGGGAATTTTCCCAAATGTGTTTTTTCCAACAGGTTGTACAGTACAGCGGCCTTGTCTGTAGGTTTTACGCAGGCTATAATAATGTCAAGGTAATGTCGTAGGTAAAAATAAAAAATTGGTAAATCAAATTAAATTAAAAAAAAATATTTATTATTTAAAACGAATTTGTATGACATAAAAGTTTGTATGCACCACGGGTACTAATAGATATATACCCTCGGGCGACTTACGAACTCTCGGGCTAGAGGCCCTCGCCTTTGTAAGACTGTCGCGCTCAGGGCATAATCATCTACTTAGTACGCTCGATACATAAATAACTATATTAGTTTTTGTTCTGAAACACATATTTTAATAAAACATGCGGGATCGCATAGACCATTCACAGTAATTGTTAGATTTGTGCGACAATATTGCTGAATTAATAACATGCAAATTTAACTGGGCGGACGGAAAGGCAAAAGAAAACTCTTTGGAATAATGTAACCAAGGAATTAAACAGCCTTGGATTTAGTAAAAGAACTGTTCAAGGATAAATAGATACAAGCTTTGTCCTTGTTCAATCTGAATAATTATTTTAATATATATCTTCTATAGAGAAAGGGTCATTTATTTAACTCATACTCCTTAGATACAGATTGGCTATTCGAATATCTCACTAAAATATTAACCGCATTCACAGGCAATATTTTGCACAATTCTCGTCACATATCCAAAAAATAATATAAAAAATTCGCTCTAAAGTATTCTTAGAACGGAAAATAAAATAAATATATTTTGGAGTTATCGGTTTGGAGACATCGAATTCACAGGTTTTGAACTATGTTGTATGTAATATATGTAATAACATAAAATGTTATTAGAAATCACCAAATTCTAGCTAATGGTTTTCGTTCGAGTAATAAATTAACTAAAAATCGCCCGAGCGTAATTAATCACGATTTGGAGTGCCAAGAAAAGCTAGTGTTGACTTCAAGAGTAGAATTCGATCGTAGTAATGTATATTTCGAATTATGTGACACAGAGTCCCACTGCTGGTCCTGGTTTTCATTTGAAACTGTTCTTCTCCCACTTCCAACCTTCTTGTCCAGCGACACGGTATTTTTCCATTTACTTTTAAGGTCTTCTGTGTGGTACTTTTTGATTTACCAACCTCTTTAGCTATTCTTCGTATATGAATGCCTTCTCAAATAAAGTTTTCAACCTTGTCTTGTCAATTAGTTTCTTTTTTCCGAAATTATGTCAAGAATAATTTTAAATTAAAAAATATGGTACTTGGGAGGTTAAAAGGAGACCGAGTAGGGTCAGCTTACCTCTTAATGGTTTTTTGATATGATTAATTAAATGCTTTTCGGCACACATTCAGTTTAGTTTGAATAAATGATTGAAATTAAAATATAAATGCACGTAATGTTGCGATATAATTTTTTTTTATGATCAAACACAAACACTATAGGAAAAATCCTTTAGGGCACTCTGGGAGTGATGCGTGTGCGCAAAAAGCGATTCACGTTGGTCTTGAATCGTTGGAGGTTATATTCGTTGGGAAAAGCGACCTCGGGAAGGTCGTTCCTTAAGGATGAAGTCCTCCAGATGAAAGAATTCTTAAATAATGAAGCTCGAGGAGTACTAAGTAATTTTTTGACGTTTTTTTTGTGATGTGTTTATTTATAAAAATACAACTAGATATTATGTAAACTTAACCTAATATTACAGTGACATACAAGAACTTGCAAAAAAAAGTAAAAAAAAAATATTTAAGTTGTTGGGAAAACGCATCACTGGGATGATATAATATAAAATGTATTATTATTTTTAAGGCGCCGTGTGATATTCAGCAAAACAAGTAATGTGTAAGTGCACATTGCATCTTTGACAGGTGTATACGGTTTGGCTATGACATATTCGACACCTTCTACGTCTGTGATCGGAACCACGGACCACAACATGACCTATATTGTCATAGCGTATTTCGTCGATAACTGGTGCAAAATTTCCAACTAATGCAGTTCTTTCGGTTTTTATAAGACGCAATGCTACAAGGGACTTCAAATCCGGTTGAGACATTTTCATGTTCCACTGAGGTAGCCGAGTGAGTACCTATAATTGATCTAATTTTTGTCTATTTCGCCACAAGTGGCTCTTGACTCGCAGAGGCAGCTGCAATGATTTCTCTTCTTTTAGAAGCACGTGTTTCATCATCTGACGAGTCACTAAGATACTGTTGAGATTTTTTGAGTTTGAAGGTCCTGATATATTTTGAACAGATTCTTGCATACTCACAAAAATGTTCTCTTGTGGGACACATCTTCGCTCTTCTAGGAAATCGTTGGAGGGACCATGCAATTCAAATGTCCCGGCTATATCTTCAGGCTCCGGTGTTTCACGTAAATTTGCCTCATCGTCAAAAGTTTCTTCGTCGGTCAGAGTGTCTACATATACACATCATCAATATAACGTGACAAAAAAAACAAATAAACATAAATCCTGATCAGTTTATATATAGGTAACACAAATATTATTATTGATATCTAAAAAATATAATTACCTTCCCCTTCAATTTCACTCATTGCCTTCTCCATAGCTTCCTGGAACTGTTTTTGCATAAGAAACCGTCTAGAAGACATACTAAAAGAAGAATCAAGGATTTGGATTAAAGGATTTTTTTTACGATCCGTATACTACAAAATATCAAGCTAAACTACAGTTATAATATAAACTTCCTTCTAATCTTCATTCGGGTTCTGACCGACTCTAACATGAAGTTGACCGTTTTCTGTCTATGTATTATCCCAGTGATGCGTTCTCGCAATGGTATATTTTATAGTGTTTTTTATTTAACCTAGTGTCAAAAATCTATTGTCCAACATATTTATCGTGAAGAACTAAACCCATACTAAGCGATTATCGCTTTTCTTTCCTTAAAATAAAAATGTAAATATTTTAAAAAAAAATTTAAATTAAACAAGAAGGAGAGAATATTTTTTCCCAGAATGTAAGTCACTTTAATTTTTTTTTAGTCAAATGTGAAATATTTTAAGCTCCTATTAAATATACATCTGTGTTTTTTTTAACTAAATAAAAAAAATTAAAACAAAAAAAACAGAAAAACCTAAAAAAAATAATTAGATTTAGCGAAAAGTGGAACAAAATGGGTTAATATTGCGCATCTTCTTTTCAGACTAGGGCCTTGCAAAATGAGTAACTGCTGTATCTTCCTTGCGATAATCTTAACATTCCTATTTAAACCTGTTCATAATGATGTATACACTTCCACTGTCGGTTTAGAAGAGCTTATTGATACCGAAGAAGCTCTAATCAGCGTAATGGAACAATATATACGGATGGAACAGCAGAAAATGGATACTTTAAAAAGGTAACAATTAAATTGTACTCGGCATTCCTTTACATCTAGGTACGCTGATTGAATTAGATTCAGAAACAAAATCAGGTAATATTTTTTCATTCTATACATAACTTATGTTAACATAAAATAAGAAATTTATCACTAACACCGTCAAAAATATTGCTCCTTCCTATTTGATTTATACGCCTTTTTTTATAAATAGTTCTGACGATGGTTTAGTAGAATAAACCGAAACGTTAAGCAAATACAGGAATTTCATTTCAAAGTGACCGAAACCCCAAAACAAACTATCTATAATTTTAAAATAGTATTTCTTGTTAAGCATGCATGTGGTAAGAAAATTATTATAAATGATGACATAAATATGTATAATTGATATATTTTTTAGATATTTAAATATATACAAAACCGATTATAAGAAAGCGACAGAGGACGTAGAGCTGTATATATCAAATCCTGTAAACTCCTTCTCTTTAATAAGAAGGTTGTCAGGTTGGACTCAAATAGAGAAGTTAATAACAACCGATACCAGTAAAGGTAAGTTAAAATTTGTTGTAATATGCGAAGTGGAACGGCCCAGACCCGGGGTGTTATTTTTCGCTAAAAATATTTCTACATATAATAAAATAAAAAAGACATTATAGTCAGAGTTTGCTCGGGTTTAAAATTGCACTATAAAGTATCATTTAACTCGATAGGAACATCACTCTACCGCATATTAATGCTACTGCAGGAAAATTTGAAAAACGTATCTACTTTAATTTGTTCTTCCTGAAACTATATTATAGCGTAATGCACTATTCTGAATTATTGATCCTTTCATCGTGTTCGGCATGAAGGACTTCTAAGTAAACTGCGATCCATGGTATGCCCAGTCGATTCTGTATCTCATCTTTCTCTTTGAATGCACAAACATCGGCTGCCGACGCACATCTTCGCAGACAGCATGAATTATCACGCCTCAACAAAGACCTGGAAGAAATTCTGAATTGGGGTGACAGTAACTAAGTCGAATTTAACACTTAAAAACCCCAGGCAGCAGTTTTCTCTAAAAAGGTTAACATTACAGAACCGCATATAGTCATTGACGGACACGCGATCCCACTGGCTTCATTTATTAATTTGCTGGGTGTCAATCTAGGAGAAAATATGTCTTGGCATAACCACTTTGAGGCAATCGCCAAGATAGCTTCTCAGAAACTTGGTGTACTCTTCCGAACCAAATCAAGATTCGACCATCACTAGAGTACTGCTCTCATGTCTGGAGCTCTGCACCCAAACATACGCTTCGGCTACTGGATTCCATCGAAAGGAGGGCCATTCATCTGATTGGAGACCACGAGCTGACGAAGAACCTCGACATCCTAGAACATCGAAGACAGGTTGGGGATTTTACTGTCTTTTACAGATATTTTCGTGGAAAGTGCTCGGCTGACGTTGATCTCTTAATTCCGCCAGAGTGGCGAATATCAGAAATACACGACGAACCACTGCCACCTCCATCCATATGTGGTTAAGCTTAGTACTCCTCGAGCTTCATTATTTAAGAATTCTTTCATCTGGAGGACTTCATCCTTAAGGAACGACCTTCCCGAGGTCGTTTTTCCCAACGAATATAACCTCCAACGATTCAAGACCAACGTGAATCGCTTTTTACGCACACGCACCACTCCCAGAGTGCCCTAAAGGATTTTTCCTATAGTGCTGTGTCATAAAAGAAAAGGATTTTCAAAAGTGAGACATTCATAAACACTAAACATCATACACTGCCGTAAGAACCTTCAAAGTTACTAAGTACATTAGAGTTCCTATAGAGAAACTGCTGTTGAATTTATAATTGACCATGTCAATAAAGCACCTTCCTGGTAATAATTGATATCATACTTCATTGGTTGACTCGCGCCGCATTAAATTATTTATATTAACGAGATTGTTTACGAACGACTGAATTTTTATCTATATATATGTCGGCGTCAATCAGTGAAATCCGTCATTCCCTGAAATGCCTAGTCATTTCACGTACTGCCGGCAAATAGTGTAACTCTACGTTTGGTACACCGTTTGCCTAAGAATATCAGGCATTCCCTGTAATGACTGAATTCTTTCAGTCAAACGCTCTACTTAACTAAATGATTTAAGTTACCCTGTTTGCCGGTTTTAGTCGAACGCTGTAATCGTTGTTAACATCTGTGTAGTGATTTTTTTATTAAATTGAAATGTCGAAGCATTTAGAATTGTTTTATAAGAAGTTAGATGACTATTACTCCAATCAAAGTAAATGAAAACATTGGATTTCAAACATAACCTCAAACTACTTCAACCTACAAAATCACTTCAAATTCGTACACTGGTGTCACGTTTAACACGGTTTTATAATTCATATGTTTGGGGAAGAAGTGATTTTGTTGTCTGCCTTTTTATTGGTTTTTATCAGCTGACTTCAAAAAAGGATAGGTTCTCGATTCGGTTGTATTTTTTTTATGTTGTGACCTCAGAACTCCGCCATTTATGAACTAATTTAGAATTTTTTTTTTGTTGGAGAGGGAATATTTTCAATTAGGTCCCATTTTAATTGTACTACAAAATTCTCAAAGGGTGGGGATATTAATTGCCAAAAAATTACGGTTTTTTTTTAAATATATGAAAAAAAAATATGTCATTTTAATGGTATTTAGTTGCGCAATTTTTGCGTTTTATGATTTGTTGTCTTAGAAAAAAAAACGAAAGGGATGAAAAAGTGGGAGGGGCTGAAAATTGTGAAAGAGGCAAAAGAATAAAAAATAAACCGATTTGGATAAATTTTTTTTATTGAAAAGGGGGATATTTTCAAGGCGGTTCTATTGGAAATAAAAAAAATCTAGTGGAAGCCAAAGAGGCATTTCTTCAAGTAGGTGACGTTCCTGAAAAGTTTGTATCAGTACGAGAAGCTGTGCAGTCGCTTTCACTTTCCGGAGGTCAAGGATAATTTAAGTGTTGCAAACCAGCGAAAAACAATGTTTGTCAAACAGATGCGTTTGTGTAAAAAAAGTACTTTGTAATTCAGGGTGTCATAAAAGCGCACCTTGCTCTAATAAATAATAAACCATATTATCAGTCATTTTCTTTTAGATTCTTGTATGTAGCTATTATGTTGTTTCGTTCCTATTCATTCAATGAATTTTTTTATAGTAAGTTATAGATAATAAATATGAGTTTATGATAATACCTACATACATCATATTTCAAGACATCTAATTTTAAGCAAATTCCTGATAATAATCAGTTATTTACAAACCTTTTAATGTAAAATATCTTATTTTTGCACTACGACAACACGGTCCTAATTACAATGATTTACTGAAACCGGCAAAACACTCTTAGGCAAACGGTGTACCAAACCTAGAGTTACACTATTTGCCGGCAATACGTGAAATAACTAGGCATTTCAGGGAATGGCGGATTTCACTGATTGACGCCGACATATATGTTCTTATGCTTAGATTTTTTATATGGTCTGTACAATACGATATATATTTTTTAGAAGCAATAGCTAATGTAACTTTGTTGAAGACATATTTGAAGTTTCCGACTCAAGAAGATGTAAATGGGGCTGCTACTGGATTGATAAGGCTTCAACATACCTACAAATTGGATACAACATTACTTGCACGGGGTAAGGTTGTACTGACGTTTGTACATAATACATATTTTATAAAGCGTGACAGAAAAAATCTTAACATATCAAACCTTCCGATTTTTGACTTTACTAAATGAAATGCTCTCGAGACAATAACATTTAAATTAAAAATTCTGTGCCAGCTTATACATAGTGTCAAAAAATGTTTTCGTAAGGTCTATTGGCATAAAATTCTTCTTCTAATAATCCCCAAAAGCAAAATCTAGAGAAATTATATCTGGTAATCTTGGTGGCCTAGCAAATTCTAACCTTTATCCATTCCACCTCTGTGAACATGTCCAGTTTAAGAAAATCACTCTGTGAAAGGGCATCAATCCAGCATTTCTAAAAAAAAAATCATTTCAATGTTATGGAACAAACAAAAAATGGACAGGACATGATTAACCTGCAAATATGTGTTATTTATTTCCAGAAATACAACCTTTTAGGCTCAGGTACATCTACGTACAGGGGTGTACACTGGAGATTTCAGATTAAAATTTTCGCTATAATCTGTAAGTGGCCCACAAAATAAAATGTTCTCGGATAATCTGAAATCTGGGTTTAGTAGGTAAATATAGTGAATCTGCCCTAAAGCTAATCAACCTACCCCATATGCCACGATTGAGGATAAGGTGGTCTGGTCATCTTTTGCTTACCCCAAAAAAAGTGTTACGCTTAAGGGGGGGTTAAGGTGTGTTATTTTCTTAATAATCAGAACTTTTTATGAATAATATCTTTTCCTAAATTCATGAACAAAAAGCTCCCTATATTGTTATTTTAAGATGGTTCCTGGACTCTCTATAATTAATATACAGGGTGTTACTTAATGATATCTCTTATTTTATTGGGTGATTTCTGGATAAATTTTAGTAGTTATTAAAACCTCACATTTTTACCACAAATTTTGTTCTGTATACAATTTGAACCGATAAATATGTTATGCCACTGATATTTTATTATATTAAACAAATATTGTCTCTTCAATGTTCCTTTTAACATTTACCTGTTGGAAGACAATAACATGATTATAATAATTATACATCCCTTCCTGATATAGTAAAGTTGAAAGGTGGAAAGTTGACGTTTTTACTTTTACTTTCCACCCGGGTGGAAAGTAAATTATTTTTTTGTAATTTAAAAAAAAAATCGATATCTCAAAATAACATACGAACACACTCTTTAAAATATTAATAGCTTTGCGTGTTTAGATATGTCTACTTTTTCCCTAATTGATAGAGAGGTCCTCAGCTTTCAATATTGGGACCATGTTGATATCTTCTTTGTCTTGGCATTTTCACTGAAACAAGCTAGTAGCGCCGACTCAGAACCAGGATTTTGAACTTTGTTTCCCGTACACCATTCTTTGAAACAGTTATATGCCTTGTCATAACTCGGGCGGCTTTTAGTTGGCAGAAGATCTTCTTCTACTATTTTTGCTGCTTCTCGAATTTCTGGTGGAGTAACAGCAAAATCAAATTCCTCATCTGATAGTATTTTTAGGTTGTTAAAATAAAATATTGTTTAGTGACATGGAAACCATATTCAAAAAATGATATTTGCCATCTTGATGTGTACCTACGATATTTTACCACCTGCAGATATTTGAATTTTCTGTTTAATTTTTCAACGGAAAAGTCAAAATGCTCTTTTATAAATAATTTTAATTCAAATAATAAGAAGTGGATGTCAGATGTGGTTGTTAATAACATAGTATACAAACCTCGGTGAAAAGTTTCATTACTGTCTCTCGACAGGAATGAAACACTTTCCACCTCGGTACGTAATATACTATTAAATAAAGTCATTGTTATCCGGTGCTAAGGAAACGTTGGGTTATTTTTTATAACCGTTTCTTATTATCTAATGTTTGGTACTTTATTCAGATAAAAGCTTTAAAACCCTGCATATCGAAAAGGAAGCATTTTAGGACATACGTGTTTATGCATTTTTCGACTTAAAACTGGTGCAGGAATCACCTATTAAAATTAGTACAAATCATTCAGTAAGTATTTAAGTCACACCCTGTATAATAGTTCACTACGAAATTATTGCCTTTTTGTATTTTAATTCATCATAAAGTACACGGAAAGAAAAACTTAGTTAAATTTACTATGGAAATAGTAAAACTAACCATAATTTATAGCTCTATATGTGACTGGACTAACTTTTAGTAAGAACTGCTATAAAATTATAGCTCAATTTTAACAAAAATTTTTAGCAAAAATTACCAAAGTAGTAAACCTTTTATATTTTTTTTTAATTTCCTAAAATCTTTTGTAAAATTTACTAAAATTTTTTGCAAAATTTACTAAAATATTGTGTAGCAACACACGGTATTTCCAAGCCGCCGCCCTTCCAAGTACTAACCGTGCCCAACGACGCTTGACTTCCAGTGATCGATGAAATGTTTCCTCTTGCTGTCTCCACCTGTTCGCCTAATGAACAGCGAGTTCGGTTTGATCCGCTGCATCTGATTTAAGCTATTCATTCTTGTAAGAAATCATTTTTACACACTTTATTTAAACTTGTTCATTTTTACAATAAAAAAATACTTAAAGTAGAATAATAGTCATCTTCTTTACTATAATAATTTTACTATAGTCTTTTTCCGTGTAAAGTGATAATAACATTTTGGTACTATAGAGTTATCGCTCCTAATTTCTACTTGTATTATATTTCTAGGGGAAATAAATGATGTCCAATGTAATTCTGAACTGACAGCAGCCGACTGTTTCGAGCTAGGTAAACAATGCCAGAACTTTGGATATCACGATCTCACTCAGCTATGGATGGAGGAAGCTGATGCGAGACTAAAGAAGGAAGTAGATAAAACTGTCGAATACAGTGACATCTTGGAATACTTAGCCTATTCTGTATTCAAACAAGGTAATATCCCCAAGTAACAATTTTATCTAATTTGGTCTCACTGACTGCCATGTATAAAAAAATTTAAAGATGAATATGCCAGGAGCGTCATACCTGACAAAATCCGCATATATTATCTTCTTGGTCAGTGTCCGCCCATTTTTAGTAATTTGATCCTCATAGCGTGCTCTACTATTGTTCTCTATTCTTAAGATAGAAAAGATGTTCTTAAACTATTTGGCAAGGTTGCACGTCTTTTACTTGCATACGTCTGAATGAAAAGAGAACCGATCCTCTCAACATACATCCCTTTATTATTGATGAATATGATGATGATAGAATGATGTTCCTCAAGGGTCCATATTGTCTCCCACTCTCTTCTTACTCTACATTAACGACCTTCTAGTGAAAACTAAAAATCCGATATTTAGTTTTGCTGACGATAGCACACTTATCTCATCTTTCTCTTTGAATGCCCAAACTACGGCTGCCGACGCACATCTTCGCAGACAGCATGAAGTATCACGCCTCAACAAAGACCTGGAATAAATTTTGGCTTGGGGTGACAGTAACCACGTCGAATTTAACGCTAAAAAGACCCAGTACTCCTCGAACTTCATTATTTAAGAATTCTTTCATCTGGAGGACTTCATCCTTGTGGAACGACCTTCCCGAAGTCGTTTTTCCCAACGAACAGAACCTCAAACGATTCAAAACCAACGTGAATCGCTTTATTCGCACACGCATCACTCCCAGAGTGCCCTAAAGGATTTTTCCTATGCAAAACAATCTACAACAAAAACGGGATCTTTTCATTATTTGCTTATCACCAGAGATTTTTAGAAAAATGACCGGCTACTATAAACAGCAAGATCATTCTCTTCTCTTATCACTGCGGATATGAATTCGCACGATCGATGGCTTTTGTCTATTTACCCTCACTATATTTCTACGATAGTATGCGACATTTACTGATAGGGATGTGCTATACTCCCAAAAGTACCGGTATTTGTGGATCGATATGTATCGACTTGGAAGTACCGGTCTGTTACAATATATTTAAGTAAAATACCGGTACTGTGCGTATATCAAAAATGAACAAAAATATTTTTTGAAATTGCTCCTGGAGATAATTTCTGAAAAGCGAGGAACCATTTTTAGTCATTGTCGGCTTGTGGGCGAAAATATAGATTGAGCATGATTGGCTTCCACGGGAGTCGTTTAAGCTACTGGTTGTAACACTTTGTGGACATGCAGAATCCTTACGTTCCCCTGACTTATCTGTATACTTACGTAGCGAAAACTCAACATTTTCGTATTCCATGTTTAATTAACACAAATTTTCTATGTAATTATTTTGTAAACACCACAATATTGGGTGCTAACATAACACTTATCACAACAAGTTTGAAGCAATTTTAGGATCACTTCGATGAATTAATTTTTGCACAGCAAAATATTAATTTACATACAGGGTTATGATAACGAAACGGATCAGGTTTTTAAATAGAATATATTAATAAAAATAAAAATATTATAAATCATAAAAATGCAATTTCTATCAACTTCAATTTTTTTAATGGAACGGATTATACGGGATTATAAGGGTGTTCATTTGAAAACTTCCCACCACGGATTTATCGAAAACCACTGATTAAAAGAAAAAACGCCGAGACAAGTCAAAAGATTTGTCAAAGGGGACAACTTTTTAACCAAAAACTAATTCACCCCCTTTTACCCTCTGGCCCCCGGGGTCATCCCCTTAAAAATTTTAAATGACAAGGGGTAGCAAGTGTTTGAAAGGACATTCAAAGTGCTTTATTTTGACGTTTGATTTTTTAAAATCGGTCGATTCGTTTTCGAGAAAATGGAAAAAATCTTTATTTATCTTAATTTGTTCGGATAGAAAAAAAAGCACACGAAAATATCACTTTTTATTTCAATAAGTGTTCAAAATGTTGCCCGTTATTTGCCAAACAATGATATAGGCGATTTTCAAATTCCTGACGGACATTTTCAAAAATATGTTGTGGGAGATCATGGCAGCTTTCGGTGACGCGTTGACGAAGTTCATCCAAACTGTTAGGTTGGGGAGTGAACACAATAGTTTTCAAATGGCCCCATAGAAAATGTCTAATGGCGTCAAGTCAGGAGATCTAGCAGGCCATTCTATAGGCCCTCTTCGCCCTATCCATTTATCTGGAAACTCGTCTAGCCATTGCCGAACCGGAAGAACATAGTGAGGAGGAGCGCCGTCTTGCTGGAAATATATTTCAGCCTCATCAAGTATAGGGTTTCCATCGTCTTCGATTTGGTCTTCCATTTAGATAAAATGTGCAGTCACTGAAGCAGATATTCTTTACATGAATGGTATTATCATTAATCCCTGCAGTCATTTGTTCACAAAACTCAACTCGCCTATCGAAATCATCTTCGGTTAACTGTTGCAATATTTTCATTTTAAATGGATGAAATTTATGTAATTTAGTAACTGTGTGTACAGAGCCTAATGAAATACCAGTCGCATCAACAATTTTGCGTAATGAAGTATTAGGATTTATTGCAAAATGACCCAAAACTTCAACTTGAGCGGCGCTACGATGATTACATTTTTTATTTGCAACAGATCCAGTTTGAGTAAATTGAGTAACAAGGTCCAAAACATACCTATGCGAAGTTATCTTTTCCGGATGTCTGGCGTTAAATGTAACGGCTGTTTGCCGAGCACATTGATTTTGGGCACCATAAATTACAATCATTTCCACTCTTTCCGCTAGTGTGTAAATCATTTTGGAAGTAAAATCTGAATCAATAAATTAATTTTCACTATCCCAAGATTGTCACAAAGGTAACTGACAGCAAATTAAATTTTTTCTTTCCCTTAGCAACTATAAAAACCTAAACAGGTATAAAATACTAAACAGGTATAAGAATTAAAACAGTTCGCCCATGTTATCTGTGTTGGATAAAAAGAAGGCGGTAAAATTTTTTCTAATTTTCTCGAAAACGAATCGACCGATTTAAAAAAATCAAACGTCAAAATAAAGCACTTTGAAAGACCTTTCAAACAAGCTATTACTTGCTACCCCTTGTCATTTAAAATTTTTAAGAGGATGACCCCGGGGGCCAGAGGGTAAAAGGGGTGAAGTAGTTTTTGATTAAAAAAAGTTGTCCCCTTTGGCAAATCTTTTGACGTGTCTCAGCGTTTTTTCTTTTAATCAGTGGTTTTCGATAAATCCGTGGTGGGAAGTTTTCAAATGAACACCCTGTATATTCTTACATTTTCACATTCAACAATCAATTTTAGACATTTTTCATAAATCATACCATCTACCTACCTATCTTTAACCGTTTACAAAATATTAATATGTACCTACTTTAATGCTGGTATGCATCATTGATATGTTTCTCTGTATAGCAATTTTGCAAATTTGATAAACATTCCCTGACCCATTCCCAAACTTAAATAGCAAGTTGTCATTGTCTTCCTAATAAAATCCGTTCGTTTTATAAAGTCCGGTATCGGATTAAATCATTAAATGATGTTATCGCATTTTCAACAGTAAGACGGTTAAGTTAACAATATACCTTCGCTATACTTGATCGTACCGAACATTCCACTGGTTCACTGTTTTCGGCTAAATGTTACTGGGCGAAATCAGAAATGTTACTGGGCGAAATCAGCAAAAGATTCTCTCCGGTACTTATTCCTAGAATTTAATTATTTTGAGATTATTATAGTTAAATCTAAATAATAATCATTGTTTTCCAAGAAATAATTTGCTCAAGTGCAGGATGGTATGTTCTGTTTTAAATAAGTAGTTATGCTTAATGCTTTTAGTTTGTTTTTCATTGTGTGTGAATTAAAAGCAGTTATTAAGCACAATTATGGAAAATGTTCAGCAAGGTGACACAACGCCTAGAAGGTGTTTATCTATAGGTGAACGCCGTTTGGTATTACAAGGGGAACGTTATTTTACTTTAAAAAAAGATAACGCGGGCCCGTTAGTACATGTTTTTCAAATGCAGAGGAAGACTGTTTTTAGTAAAGTACGCATCTACAAGTAGGTACGTTCTCTCGCAAGACTACAACATCGGTTCTTTTTAGAACCAAATCTTTTAGTAAAACTAATTTGGCCTAAGTACTATAAAAGCTAAAAAACAATTATTTTTCTATACCTAAACTAATTTTTTATTTACTTTAAATTGTTTTATTTAGAAAATATCTAAAATATAATTTATTGTTTGAGAGCCACCGAGTACCCTGCTCAAGAGGTTTTATTGCTTAGCAAACTTCATATACCGTACCGACTTTATCAATGGTGCATACAAGCATTAAAGTATTAATATTTCGTAAAGGGCTGAAGATTATTATTAGGGCATGATTTATGAAAAATCTCTCGCATTGATTGTAGAATGTAAAAATATACAATATGTTCCATTTAAAAAAATTAAGTCGATAGAAGTAGCATTTTTATTTATAATATCCTTTTTCTAAAAAAAACGTATTTCAAAACAATTAATTTGACAGGTCCGAGCGATTCTTGATTAAGTGGGTGATATTCTATATATAAAAGCCTGATGCGTTTCTTTGTCATAACCTTGTATATGTCAAAATGGCCAGTTTCTAATTAATCTTTTCTTATGATTAAACACTAGCAGTATAGGAAAAATCCTTTAAGACACTCTGGAAGTGGTGCATGTGCGAGCAAAGCGATTTACGTTAGTCCTGAATCGTTGAAGGTTATATTCGTTGGGATACTCAATCTCAGGAAGGTCGTTTCACAAGGATGGCGTCATTCAGATGAAAGAATTCTTAAAGAATGAAGTTCGAGGAGTACTAAGTCGAACCACATATGTAGGGACAGAAGTGGTTCGTCGTGTATTTCTTCGTGTCGGGGTTGTTCGTGTTATTTTGATCGTGCAAAAATAGCAATTATTAGCATCCGATATCAGAGTCTGGGATTTCGAGAAATTTGGAAACTACTGATCTAGAACATTCAACCTCAAAACTTCTTTCCACAATTTCCATAAAAAATAAAACGAAAAAATATATATTTTTTGAAACCACATAAACAGCGGTATACTAATCCAAGTCTATTTTTCACATGCATGCACATGAAACAAATAATTTCACAGCAGGAAACAATTTGCGAATACTCACGGCCACCAGCAACGAGCCACCGGGATACGCGACGACCGACGTGCTTCTGTCTTAACGAACGATTAAACACTGACGTCTCAATCGATTGAATAGTGGTATAAAAGAACTATTGAAATGTTTTATTGGTACAGAAATTTCGCAAAACCCATGTATATTATGAGTTTATTTAAATTAAATACTTATGTAAGCTTAAAAGTGTTTTTCATTATAAAAACACATTTTTTTAGACAAAATTCAGAACATGTTTCGAATACAAAAGCTACGTGCCAACTAAATTAAAAAATAGTCCTTCTTTTCACTAGTAGTCAAAGAAATCAGTCTTTTCTCTCACAAAACTTATTTTTATTTGGTTTACCGGTTTCGGACAACTAAGTGTTCTCCTTCAGAACCTCTACGAAAAGATTTAATATCCATAAGAATAAAAGTAGTAAGTTGGTTAAGGTGGGTTATACCAATAGACAATAGTGAAATTACAAGTATATGTATAATCAGATGTGTAAATAAATCTTAAAAATGTTAAACTGTTTAAAAGTTTTGTGTGAGAGAGAGAGAGTAACGAATATTATTATCTTCTTTTCCAAATTACGACCTATTGCTCTTATATTTAAACCTAGATATTAATTGACTTTCTTTAACTAAAGCCATTTTATTTAGAGAGACAATATTCTTAAAGGTTTAGCTTAACAGAAACTTGCATTGCCAAACAATTTTTTAAAGGAAATATTGCCCTTGCTCATGATGTCACTACCAAGCTATTGAAGATTGTCCCTGGGCATTCAAACGCACTGAAAAACTTACCCTATTATGAAAAAGCCTTGAAAAAGATGGAGACGGGAGGTTCAGAAGAAGCTACTCTTACAGAGACCGGACCACAGGAGGTAAATATTTATAAAATGTATATTTTTGGTTACACCGTTAGTTAAGGATAAGGAAACTTTGATTGTTCATACAGTGTGTCTAGGTAAGTTGGCGGCATATGGGAAACTTTTTTATTATTAATTTTACGAAAAAAAATTATTCTGCATAAAAAGTTCTGCATAGTCCAAAACCTAAAATGCAACCATCAGATGTTAAATTTTTTTCAGTCGTATACGAGGTTTGTCAAAAAGTGTGATTTTTGCTCTAGAGTAAAGTACCTACCTTTATTTTTGACAATATGGAAAATTGTTATAAAGAAAAGATGTTTAGAATTAAAAATAGCTTTCAAATATTCAACATTGTTTATTTACATAAAAAAAATATTTTGTCCTACATTTTCTCTGTGATAACGTTGGAACTTTAAGTTTGCACATTAATGCATATTTAATCTAGAATGCACTGGCATTTTTTAAAACTGATAATAAAAGTAGGCTTTGCGATAAGAGATAATTGTTTTTAAAAGTTTATTTGGAATTGTTTTATCAACAAATATCTCTCAAGCCTTAGGAAAATATTGCCTAAAATGGGTTTTAAATACCGAAGCATTGATAAAAGACAAACATTAATGGAATCTCAACGTTTACGGGAATGGAGACTTAACTCCGTACTATTGTATATTCAATCCTATTGAGCTAATATGGCACCAATTAAAATCCAATATTAGGAGAAATAATATTTCTCCTACATTAAATGCATCTGCAGTAGAATTAATTAAAAACGAAGTAAGAAATATTTCTGCAGACAGCTGGAAAAACTGTGTACTGTACTGTACTTAAGGTGGAAAATTCTTACAATTGTATGATTATAAATGTTCAACCTTTAATTATAAGTTTAGGCTTAGATGAAGATAGTGATAGTGATACCGAGTTAAATTTTGAATAAATTATCAATAGTTTCTTAGAGTTTAATTAATTTTTATTGTACTTGTTATCCTAATAGTTATACTTTTAAATTATATTATGTTCAATTATCATTAATTGTTATCATTATTTTACATTTATTATAGGTACCTAAAACTAAAAATACCTATCTATTTATTTTAAATTATAAAAATAAATCATGTGGTGTGGTATACATTTTCAAGCCGGCCCTGATCCCATTTATTGAGCTTTGAAGAGGTAGAGGCGTATACAATAGGGTTTAATCAGGTAGTTTATTTATGGCAGTAAGAGTCAACGGTATAATTCTGCAACAACTATACATAATTTATATTGCTGATGCTTTTTTGACTAATCATGAATAATTATCAATACGTATCAATTACAATTAAATTTAATTTATGGCAATATTAGGGAAAATATCATAAATTTCATAAAAAAAACTTTTTGTGATTGAACAGCTGTGTTTATTTAAAAAAAAACATTAATGACTTTTTGCATTGGGTTGCTTTCTAAAAATATTTTCTACCAAATTATGCTTTCGTTTGGCTGTTGTTTTCAATTCCAAATTGGATGATCTACCTGACTCAATCCATTTCGTTCCAGATGTGAGGCCATTTCGGTTCCTTCTTCTGCTAATAGCCGTAGGTTGAACCCCTATTTGTTTAGAAGAACGTTTTTTTTTTTTAATTGCAAAGGAAACTTGCGAGTTGCGTTGATGTTGTATTTTTTTAAATTGAACATTAGCCTTAATGATGCAATTCGTAAAATCTAGGGTCTAATTTTCCGATGCAATTTCTGTTAGTCTCTGCAAATTTTCTTTTAGACTTTCTATTGCAGAAATGTGTTTTCTGTTAACGTCTGATTTCTTTTTCTCTGTTTCCAAAATGGAATTAGCCTCGATAACCTGTTGAATATTTCCTTGTGGACTTTTATTCATAGGTGTGTTCTCAAAACGGCTTTCAGAATCGCCTAAGTCCATATTTTCTGAGGCGTCATAATCGAGAGCTAACTTTGCTAACATTTTCGGACGGACGGAGTAAGTAAAGGGGCGTTCGGAAGAAGTACTCCGAAATTTCAACAAGTGTGGTGTCTGAATCGCAGTATAAGTTGGCCGATACACATGGCCCTTTATTTAGAGCCATTATACAGGGTATACCAAGTAAAGTGGCCTATTAGAAGTATCTCGAGAACTAAATGAGATTTTATTTTGAAAATTTGGCTGTTGCTATAAGAGATGATTTTCTACGATTATAAAATATTTTGGATGATGCTTTGTTGCAGGATCATACCGAAAGAATGGATTACCATATAGGTATATTATATTTATTTTGGAATCTAGGTAAAAATCTAGAACAGTTTTCTGTATAATATCATATATCCATCTTAAGAATTTTTGAATTATAAATAATCTTGTGATTTTTTACCGCCGTATCGGGACCTGAAAAGAAAATCATATCTATTTAGCGGCTACAGCTAGAAAGCTGAAATTTTGACAATAGTTTCACAAGACCATCGAAATTTTACAATTTTGAACAGTATTTAATTAGTTATACAGGGCTTCTCCATAACAATATTTCTGACTGAGATGAATTATTGCAAAAATCTTCTTTTTTTTAAATTGGACCCTATATTTGATATGTTTTGCTAATGGAGGATCGAATTTTCTATCTAATGATATTAAGCGTTCCTATACCTATCTTCAATATTTTCGGACTTATAGCGAAATTTAAAAATGATCTTATAAAAATATATTTTTTGGTAGTTGGCTGTGGAATGGATTCATAGAGACAAAATAATGAAAACTTCATTTGACGCTATGTCTGTGTTGTTGTAAAAAATAGTTAACAAATAAGCAATTTATTAATAAATAAATAAACAAAATTAAAATAACTAATAACTAAATTGTTGGCTCTTAAACATTCATTTGTCACGGTTTCCATTTCTTCCCCTTCTAGAGACCCGAGAGCTGTTCTTAATAGATTTTCTAAATCTTGTATACAATTTTTTTAATCCTACCCCATAGATAAAAATCTAGGGGGATGAGATCCTGAGATCTTGAAGCTATTTCCATGGACTTCCTCTGCCAATAAACGTTTTGGGAGTCATAGGAGCTGCATCAGGAGTTCATTTTCTGCAAGTTCTAGATAGAACTCTACCACACTCCCCATGACCATGAAATAAACTTAAAATATCTAAGCTCGAATAATGTGAATTAGTCATTTTTATTACAATAACACAGACATAACGTCAAATGGACTTTTCATTATTTTGTTACTCTGAATCCATTCCACACCCAACTACCAAACAATATATTTTTTATAATATAATTTTCAAATTTCGCTATAAGTCCGAAAACATTGAAGATAGGTATAGGAACACTTAATATCATTAGATAGAAAATTCGATCCTCCATTAGCAAAACATATCAAATACAGGGTATCCCGTTTAAAAAAAGAAGATTTTTGCAATAATTCATCTCCTTCAGAAATATTGTTATGGAGACGCCCTGTATAAAACTAATTAAATACTGTTCGAAATTATAAAATTTCGATGGTCTTGTGAAACTATTGTCAAAATTTCAGCTTTCTAGCTGAAACCGCTAAAAAGATATGATTTTCTCTTCAGGTCCCGATACGCCGTTAAAAAATCCCAAGATTATTTATAATTTAAAAACTCTTAAAGATAGATATATGACATTATACAGAAAACTGTCTAGATTTTTACCCACATTCCAAAAAATATATAATATATAGGGCAATCCATTTAAAATTCCGAAGTTGATACCACTATGATCCGGCAACACTGCACCATCCAAAATATTTTACAAATTAATGTAGAAAACAATATCTTATAGCCACAACCAAATTTTCAAAATAAAATCTCATTTAGTTCTCGAGATACTTCTAATAGGCCACTTTACTTGGTGTACCCTGTATACTGTGTTTTAGACCGTTATAATAAAGTCGTGCTTTGAATCGCGTTACACATGTCAATTAAAATTATGTCGTAACGTAGAACTATAGTATATTGCGATCGAGCGTACAGCGTCTCTGAATGATAGTACATTATGCCTTTACGCCTCCCGCCACTCGACTTGCTGCTCCGGCTGCCGCAACCTACTTCTGCTCATGTTTCTTTAGGCATCGGCATTTCCTTCCACGCGGCCGCGTGATGCGTTGGCCTTGCACCACTGCAATCCTTAACAATTTTTTTGTAACACAAACATATAAGTTATTTCAAGCCGTTTTCGAAATAATTCCAAATTTTATCAATTATGTTGTATAAATACATAGGCGCCTTGACTAATAATTGCAAATTACAGTAAATGTTCAAAATGTCTTCCATATGAAATACTAGTACCACGGTTCATTATTATTGATTAAGCCAAAGGTTGATATGATCTTTGGACTTGTTGGGAGCAAAAAATGTTTGTTAGCAAGCAGTCCATTTGCGTCATGTTATCCTTTGCATTATTACGAACTACAACTGCTATTAATATGCTTCAAGGAGTAAGAGACGAGTTGGATAGTTTTTCACCTGAAATACTGAGGGATGTAAGCAGATCTTTTCAAAGACGTATTTACTTATGCACAAATCAAAATGAAAGACATTTTAAACATTTACTGTAGTTTGTAATATTAGTCAAGGCAAGGTGTCTATAGTATTTAAACAATATAAATTATAAAATAACTTATATGTTTGTGTTACAAGAAAAATTGCTTTGAATTCTACATCCAATAAACGAATAATGTACCATTTGTAAATCTTGAGGGAAATGATTTTGAAATGTGTCGTTTTTGGAATCTCATTATGAATATACAATAGAAAACTACAAAACTTTTTTTGTTTTTAATTTATTGCTCTTAAACGACCGAAACAAATTAAATATCATTTATAGAGGACTTTAATACGAACCTAAATATGAAATAAAATAATGGGTGTTCCCCGTAAAAAAAATTTTAACTTTCTGCCACCCTAATTTTTGAACGCGCCCAATTCAAAATATTTTCAAAATCTAATCTTCGATTCATAAAATTACTCCGCGCAATCGTTTACTCACCCTGTTAAAAACTGAAGATTCCATACGTGTTTGACAATATCGGAATCGAAAGCATGTTGTAAACAATTAACAACACTTGTCAAAGGAACATCTGTTCCCAGTGTTAGTGTGTCGCCTTTGTACTGATTTTCGATATATTTATCCTAGTTTTTAGACAGTTTATTTAAAAAAAAGTATGTAATGTTCTCTAGGCCAATCACTGAGTCAGCAATTTAAATATAATAATACATTTCCATAAAACCTATGTAAATTAGCAAACATTCCCACTTCTATTGGGCAGATATTTAATATGTGTGGCGGTTAATTTACGACACACTGTATATTTTGTTAGCTTTAAGAAATTTGTACATCTTGTAAATTATTTTAGAAAGTTAAGTGAATAGATCCATAAAACACCAGATGGTCACTTTTCGAGCCGATGGTCACTCTGACCTGAAAATAAAAGGGGACTCCGGCTTGATCCGTCAACTCGAAAGCTTGTTTCGGTTTTTCTGTAAATATTAAAAATAAAGTCTATATTTCCGTTTTCCGACGAATGTGTATTATTTCGTAGACAATAGCTGCCAACCAAATCAAAACCCTAAAGTGGTGACCCCGACGTGATTTGTAGTAAAGTGATTGGGTTTTAGTGCAGTTATTGTGTCGCGATCTTGTGCCTCCTATCCGTGGTTCGCATCGCGTCACGGACATGGATAACGTGGAAGCTAACACCGGCCCCGAAAGCTTAGGAATTAATCGTGTCGCGGTTCGGTTACCTCCATTTAACAACCACGATCCCGAGTTATGGTTTTCTACCGTAGAGACAAGTTTTGAGCTATCGAACGTAACTTCTGACAGTACAAAGTTCGCGTACGTTACAAGTACTCTTGACGCTAAGTTCGCGCAGGAAGTTCGCGATATCATAATTGATCCACCCGCGACTGGCAAGTACGAGAAGCTTAAATTAGAACTAATCAAACGGTTAAGTACATCTCAGGAGCAGAAAACACGTCAACTTCTTGAACACGAAGAAATAGGTGACCGTAAGCCTTCCCAATTCCTGAGACACCTACGTGGATTAGCAGGAACGAGCGTCCCAGAGCCCATGATCCGTACACTCTGGATTAGTCGGCTTCCTCAACAAATGCAAGGATTGTTGGCAACGCAGAAAAAGGCCGATTTGGATGAGGTTAGTGAACTTGCCGATGGTATCGCAGATCTTACGGTACCGACATCGCGGACCACCATTTACGAGACGAGCAGAGAGACCGCCGTAGAGTTGGCATTTAAAAAACTTGCGGACACTCTAACAAATCAGGTAACTTCACTCAGAAATGAAGTTGCCGAAGTCAGTGCAAGGGTAACGTCAGATAGTAATCATCGCCCGCGCTTCCATCAGCGATCAGGCTCACAATCTCGCAGTCGCAGCAGGAGTCGCGGAGGATCCGACCAATGTTGGTACCACTGGAAGTTTGGTACCAATGCCAAAAAGTGCGAAAAACCATGTACATTTAGTGCGGAAAACTCAACGGGCAGTCGTTAATGGCGGCTGACGACACCTGCCCGACATCGTCGCGCCGCATTTTCGTCACAGACAATAGTACCAAAATTCAGTTTTTAGTTGACACCGGTGCGGACCTGTGCGTTTATCCCCGCGATCTTTTACCAGGGAGACGTGAAAAGTCAACCTATGAACTATCAGCAGCTAATGGCACACCTATCAACACGTATGGCACCATTACGCTCACGCTTAACCTCGGACTACGTCGCGATTTTACCTGGATGTTCGTCGTGGCCAGTGTTTCAAAACCAATAATCGGTGTAGACTTTTTAAACCATTTTAATTTATTGGTTGATGTGCGAAACCGCCGCCTATTAGACGCCACAACTAGACTCACCTCGCGTGGCGAGGTAGTCAATAGTTGTGAGAACAACAGTGTTAAGACAGTGTCAGGGTCAGCGTGGTACCACCAACTTCTATCACGCTTCCCAGATATTACTAGGCCTGATGGTGCACCCAAGGACATTGTACATAAAACGAGGCACCATATAATTACCACGCCTGGTCCTCCGGTATCACACAAGCCGCGTCGTTTGGCTCCAGACAAGTTGAAAATTGCGAGGAAGGAGTTCGATGCCATGGTGAAGTTAGGGATAGCCCGTCCATCCAAAAGTTCCTGGTCGTCGCCGCTACACATGGTTCCTAAAAAGGGCGACGAATGGAGACCCTGCGGCGATTATCGCGGCCTGAACGCGAGGACAGAGGCGGATTTATATCCCGTTAGACACATTCAGGACTTTTCTCATACGCTCGCCGGAAAAACCATATTTTCAACTGTTGATCTGGTGCGCGCTTTTAACCAAATACCGGTTAATGAGGAGGACATACCGAAGACCGCGATAACGACACCTTTCGGGTTATTCGAATTCGCGTTTATGAGATTCGGATTACGCAACGCGGCACAAACATTCCAGCGCTTTATGGACGAAGTGTTATTCGGCTTAGACTTTTGTTACGTGTACATAGACGATATTTTAATTGCATCATCCTCATTTAGTGAACACATGCAACACCTGGAAATAGTGTTTAATAGACTTAAACAGTACGGGGTGGTCATAAACACCGCAAAGTGCGTGTTCGGTGAACCCGAAGTAACCTTTCTGGGTTATTGTGTCTCGGGTAACGGGACACGCCCCCTACCTGAGAAAATCGATGCAGTTCGCTCGTACCCTCGACCCACAACAATAAAGCAGCTCCGTCAATTCTTAGGTATGCTTAACTTTTATAGAAGGTTTATACCTAACGCCGCACAAGTACAGGCACCACTCAATGACCTGCTTCAGGGAAACGTTAAGGGCCGGACTCCAATCAACTGGACCCACACGGCCATCGAGGCGTTTAACGCATCCAAAGAGAGTTTAGCAGAGGCAGCCTTGCTTGCACACCCTGACATCGACGCTCCTTTAGCAGTTTTTTGCGATTCCTCAGATTTCACAGTCGGCGCAGCCTTACAACAACGAATTGGTGATACATGGCAGCCGCTTGCATTTTTCTCAAAAAAACTCTCATCGGCGGAAAAGAAATATGGCACGTATGATCGTGAGCTTTTAGCGATCTACCTTGCAATTAGACATTTTCGTCACATGATAGAAGCCCGCAACTTTACAATTTTTACAGACCACAAACCAATCACGTTTGCATTTCGTAAAAAGGACAAACAATGCTCGCCTAGACAGTTCCGGTACCTGGATTTTATTGGTCAATTTACAACCGATATTCGCCATGTTGCAGGCCAGGACAACGTCGTAGCCGATGCCCTGTCACGTATTGAAGAGATTAAGAGTGCTCTCGATATGTCATCAGTGGCGGACGACCAGGAACACGATGAGGAGCTGAAAAATGTTTTATCTGGGAATTCCGGTTTACATCTCAAACTTGTAAATATACCATTTTCCGATAAAGATGTATACTGCGACATTTCTACAAATTCGGTGCGGCCCTTTATTACAAAAAAATATAGAAAGATGGCGTTTGACTCGGTACACCAACTATCACATCCTGGAATTAAAGCTACGGTGAAATTAGTGACTCAACGTTACGTTTGGCCGTCAGTGAAATCCGACTGCAGAAAGTGGGCAAGAAGCTGTATTGAATGCCAACGCTCAAAAATTTCCAGGCACGTGCAAACGAAGCCTGCGGCATTTACACCGCCGACATCAAGATTTGAACACGTCCACATAGACCTGATCGTCATGCCTTATTCAGAGGGCTACAGGTATTGTCTTACCTGTGTGGACCGATTCTCACGCTGGCCAGAAGCCATTCCAATCGAAGATCAAGAAGCTGCCACTGTTGCTCGCGCCTTTTACTCGACATGGATTGCCAGGTTCGGCACGCCTCTGCGTATCACTACCGACCAAGGGCGCCAGTTTGAGTCGAACCTTTTTAGGTGTTTAAATAACCTAACTGGTACGACTCACCTAAGAACAGCGGCGTATCATCCAGCAGCTAATGGAATGGTGGAACGAGTACACCGGCAACTAAAAGCTGCAATCAAATGTCACCAAAACAGTAGTTGGACAGAAATTCTTCCAACAGTCCTACTTGGTATGCGTGCGTCTTGGAAAGACGACCTACAAGCTTCCACTGCCGAACTGGTATATGGAGAACCTTTACGGCTACCAGGAGAATTTTTGGACATCAAAGCTGGAGAAAGCTGCCAAGACACCAATAACTTCGTAAATGACTTACGACACCATATGCAGCAGCTGCGTCCAGTTGATGGTTCACGACACGGAGAGAAGAAGACATTTGTATTCAAGGACCTCGCCACCACTGACTATGTTTTTGTACGTACTGATGCCGTTAAAAAACCTCTTCAGCAACCATACGAGGGACCTTTCAAGGTGATTCAGCGCTACGACAAGACATATGTTGTGCATCTGCGTGGCAAAGACACCGTAGTGTCAATCGACCGCCTCAAACCGGCATACGTTGTTACCGAAGAATACACACGTGCACAAAATCACAATGAACCACAGGCATTAACAGAAGATGTATATAGCGATACCCCATTTCACCCTCAGCGCGACGACACTGCTCCAGTACCAACTACACGTGCCGGTAGACGAGTACGTTTCCCTGACCGCCTACAAGTTGGATTTTCGTAATTGCTTCAATCACTGGCAGGGGGGTACTGTGGCGGTTAATTTACGACACACTGTATATTTTGTTAGCTTTAAGAAATTTGTACATCTTGTAAATTATTTTAGAAAGTTAAGTGAATAGATCCATAAAACACCAGATGGTAACTTTTCGAGCCGATGGTCACTCTGACCTGAAAATAAAAGGGGACTCCGGCTTGATCCGTCAACTCGAAAGCTTGTTTCGGTTTTTCTGTAAATATTAAAAATAAAGTCTATATTTCCGTTTTCCGACGAATGTGTATTATTTCGTAGACAATAGCTGCCAACCAAATCAAAACCCTAAATATGTAATTTTAGTTTCCAGTTCATGAGAATACTTCGGAGGACTATGAAGGTTCATGTAGAGGCGAATATAGTCAACCAGACGAATACAAAGCAAAGCTGAAGTGTAGATACGTTTCCAAGAATAATCCTTTCCTAAAAATTGCCCCTTTTAAAGTTGAAGAAGCACATTTACATCCTGAAATATTAATTTTCCATGACATATTGTCTGATAGTGAGATTGAAATTATTAAGAACCTTGCACTACCTAATGTAAGTATAGGTAAAACAAAAATAGAACCATATCGTATTAAAATATTTTTTTATATCTGGAAGCGGAAGTAAAATAACTTATTTCATGATTCATCATTATTGAAACGGGATTGTACAGGGTGTCCCATTTTCAATACTTTTATAGGGTATCTCCGTAACTGTTAGTGCTATCAGAAAGATAATGTAGGTGTCATGTACTCTTTTTGGATCAATCTTAAAATGATAAAATCAAAATTTGAAAATTTTCACTCGCCTAAGAGATACGGGTAAAAATCCAAAAATTGACAATTTCAAAATTACCCTGTATTTTCTTAGTTAAAAGAGAGAAAAATGTTTTATACAAAAGTTTCTTTATAATGATTTTTGAATAATCTGCCGTATTTAGAATAAGTATACGCTGTCAGGTAAAAAAGTTATTTGACCTAATCCCATTTCATTAAATGGAATACCCTGTATATTTTAATCTAAGAAGATTGCATTTTAAATTCTATTTTCAAATATATAACACACCATGGATAATATTGGTTTCCTATTCGATTTATTTAAACTTTTTTACTTTAAACCACATTACGCCATGAAACAAAAGCTAATATCCTAGAGACAACTATATTGACATTCTAGTTGTTATTAACGTCAATTTCATTTTTACAAATTCATTTGTGAAAATGACTTATCAACATTTTGATAAATTTGATATGATATCTATCATCTATGGTGTGTTATAAATTTGAAAAGAGAGTTTAAATTTAGATTAAAATATACAGGATGTTCCATTTAAAAAATGTGGTTAGGTCCGATAACTTTCTTACCTGACCTCGTATACTTATTCTGAAAATGGCAGATTATTCAACAATGATTATAAATAAACTTCTGTATAAAAAATTTTTCTGTATCTCTTTTAACTAAGAAAATATAGGGTAATTTAGAAATTGTAATTTTTTTTATTTTCCCCCGTAGGTATCTCTTAAGCGAGCGACCGAAAATTTTCAAATTTTGATTTTATCATTTTAAGTTTGACCCAAAAAGAGCACATGACACCTACATATTACTTTTTTGATAGCACTAACAATAACGGAGATACCCTATAAAAGTGTCGAAAATGAGACACCCTGTACAGGCTGTCCATTTTCGATGGTTTTACGGGATATCTCCATTATGTGACATGACTGACAATAGATGCCCAATTAAAATTCTTCTAGGTTTCCTCGTTTCGGATATTTTACATCTCTCCATTTTTCGGTTATGCTGTAAAAAAGAAATAAAATATACTCTTTGTGGTTACGTAGAATCCAGTGACGTACTTAGATATTTTCTAAGTTCAATAGTTTTCAAGAATAACAAAAAATTTCCTTCTTATAAATTGGCCACCCTATATATTTTTTAATAATGTTCAGTTTTTAACAAGGTTCTCAGAAATATATAATATTTTATTTTTAGGCTTAATACTCGTATTATGCCCGAAATATACAATTTTATTGAGTGGGCAATGACGGATATTAGAAAAGGAATTACTGGTGCGATTAAATATAAGAAACAAAAATCGAACGTTTATAGAACTTTCTCATAAATATTTCTCAAATTATGCTGCATTATGCCTTAGACATGTTTCAGACATAATTATTATTTTTTATTATAATAGGATTTGTTCCAAAAATATATAAAATGAAACTAAAGTTTACATTGTTATTTGTCACTGATGTAGTTATACTACGAAACGGCCGTAACGCCAAATCTATTTGAATATAATGTTATTATAATAATGTTATTATAATAATAACAAAGTAAACTTTAGTTTCATTTTGGATATTTAAAATGTATTGTCACAAAGTAACGGACGAGTCAATCAATTCTTTGGATTTGTTTCGATCGAAGCAAAAGCACTGTCTCACAGTTTCGCGATTTTCTTTATTTCAAATTATAGGCCGAGGTTTAGAAAATGAATTTTGTTTTATCCTTGGAAGAATTATTTTATCCGGCTGTCGTCTTTCGAGATATCTACAAGTAATTCAATAAATTTTATAAATTTCATAGAATTACATACTACAAATAAATAGGTTTATATTTACCATTGAAATAGACTTCTAATCTCCATCGGCAATTTCGTTTCACTGGATATAGCAAACCAGCATACCATATTTTAGATTACATTGGCTGTAATAATTTGGACAAACTCATTTTTTATTATTAATTAGAAAATACATAACAACTTAGAGATCCTGAATAATCTGACAGAAACAGACGAATCTTTCATTATGACACAACTGATTTTTGGTTGTTTTTTTAAATGTCTGTCATCGCATATTCAAAAAAATTGTACATTTTTTTAAAAACCTAAAAACCGGGCTGATAATAAGACTAAAAATAAAGTATTATATATTTCTGAGAAGCTTGTTAAAAAATTAATTACATTTTTAAAATTATATAGGGTGACCCATTTAAAAAAGAAAATTTGTTATTTTTCCTTGAAAACTATTGAACGTAGAACAAATCTGAGTAGGTCACTGGATTCTACGTAAAAAACTACAACGAGAAGATTCTATTTCGTTTTGATAAGTTCCAGGGTAACCGAAATAGGGGCTATATCTCAAAATGTATGATTCTCAACAACATCCGGTATATCAAAAACTGGGAGACCTAGAAAACATCTAATCAGGACATCCTTTGTTTCACAAGCAAGTAGCATGGTGTTGCGGAAACCGTATCCTTCTATCTTTTACTAGTACCGGAGATACCCCGAACAAACCAGAAAAAACTGGATACCTTTACTGAAATATGAGAACACTTATTTCGGATTGTTGAAAGATTTTAACCAATACTCAACTAACAAATGACTTTGTCACAGTCCAAGTTGGCTGGTTATTGAGACCTCGATTTTGTTTTAGTTTGAAAGAGCCAAAGTTCTAAGCACTGCGAGCGGATCCAAAGTTTCTTCTTTTGAGAGAATCAGCAAAGTGGCGTGGTTAAGCAATCAGCAACATCCGTGTATCGCTGACGTATCTCAACGTGTAACTGACATGACAGGTTTATCAATGAGGTCAGCAGAGGAACTCCAAGTTCTCAATTATGGCATCGGAGGATATTATCAACCGCATTATGATTTTTATTCGGTATGTTTTACAAATTATTTGTTGTTTATTTCATAAATAAGACTCTCAAAGGCCGATATCACAATCGAAGGTAGGGTTGGTTAGTTTATTGGCTTTCATTACGCATAACATGCCGTTGAAAACTATTTATTAAGATGTCCATTTAAGACGGACCTTCGAAATTGGCAATCCAAGTCAAATTTATGTTACCAAAACTATATTTATTTTTCATCTATCAATTATTTACTTATAATACCTTAGAGACGGCGTTGCTAGACTATTGCCCATCAGGCGGAAACTATTGCTTTCCCCTTCCGGGCATTATAGGCTACTTAATGCCCTTGGTACATAAAATTAAAAATAATGCTACTTGGAAGAAAGATAAGGAAATCTATCAGCTGATTAGTTAGTATACTTTTTAAACCCAGTTTCTAATTTTAATTGAGTGCATTACTAATTAATTTTTTACTATTATTTGATTTTTTTACAAAATTGATTATTCCTCCCTCTTCTAAATTTTTAACAAATATTCTTGGTTGAGTCTATAGAAAATTATGTATTTTCGACACTTTCTGGGGGTCTTAGAGTTATTATCACAGATATAATGTTGCGGTTTTCACTTTCCTATCCTACTTTTTAACGAAACAAAAGATTCCGGTGTAAAATTTGACATGGCCCTCTTAGTTTTTAATCGATGTGGTGATTTTGACATTCAAAAAGGTAAACCTGATCTTGTTAGAGATATTAAGGTAAATATCAGTAGCGTAGCCAGTTTTTCTTTAATTATTTTTCGAGATATTAACAAAAATAAAAAATTTTAATTGGATATCGTCGCCTTACTAAGAAACACGCGTAACTCCATTTTAGTAAAATTTACAGGGGATGAAAAAAACTGTTTTTTGGCGTTCACAGAAGTGATAAAATATTTGAATTTTGTATGAATAAAGAACAACAAACAAGATTTATTATTTCGGGTTAAAATATAAGAATAATTCAATTCTTGCAATATAAAAAGGAGTTACGCTACATTCTTATTCAAAATTGACTCAAAAATTGGAGTTAGGTGGTTTTCGGAAATAAAACGTACAAGGAACAACGCAAAATGTGTATTAATTTAAACAAAATTTAACTCTTTTAAGGCAGTAAAATTCACATGGAACTAACAAAAAAGTAAGCGGTTTTACAAAGGTAAACAGAATATTTTATTCAAATGGAAGTTCATCGTAAAATTTTTGGTAATCTTCTAAAAGTCCCAATTTAAGAATTTGTAGGTGATCATATTTTTCTTTTTTTATTTTTCTACGTTCTGCAAACAGAGAAGGTAATTCGTCATACTTGCAGAGAATAATTTTTTTATTTAATCGTTGGTTTAATTCACGCCATGGATCAGTATGTCTCATTTTAAATTGAATTTCGCAATTTGGTAAATATCTCAGCGCCTTCATATCAGTGACAACGGGGTCCCCGACGGTCCTACCGGGACGTATTGAAGTATAAAATTTCAGACTATCAAACCTTTTAAAGAAGGCATGCGTAATATACTTGACATTATATGGAGATGGACTTAATCTTGCCTTTTTACAGAAATATACATAGTCAGCAGGCAAGTTTATCTTGCGATTTCTGATCTGTCGTTCAATGGTAGCATGCATAGAGTCCACCTCCATTTGGGTGTGACCTTTGAATAAATACTTCTGGGTAAAAACAATATTGTGCTGAGCAGCTAAATTAACAAAGGCATTAGCCAATGTTGAATTGCGGTTTTGGCCCGTGCAACCATCACTAAAGAAAATCATTTCACGTACATTACCTTCACCCTTTTTTATCTCTTGTTCAACAAAAAAACTAATGATACTGGAAAATTCATTTGCAGTCAAGCCCCCTTCGCTTTCATTCCAAAGAAAACAAAATCCATCTTTAGTTTTTAAATTATAAATGGTAAAGTTATGTACTATAAGTTTTGTTTTATAGTACATTGCAGACACCGTTGATTTGGGACTTAACAACACGCACTGTAAATCCATTGCATAAACGTTTACTGTTAGATCACTAGTAGATTTGTCTTTTTCCTTTTCTTGGCGTGCCTCATGTTTTAAAGTTTGGTGCATGTTATACTTTTCCTCAGATAAGTTTTTGGTATTATATGCCTCACACACATCGCACAGATCTTTCTTTGGTGTGAATAGTGACAAGTTAAGCTCTTCAAATACCTTCATAAACATTTTAATGGATGCTGGTTCCAAGTGATGTTGAAGGCAATATTTATTTTTAAAAAAATTGTATAGTTCGGCATTTGAACGCCAAAGTGGTTCAAGATACAATTTTTTCGAGGAAGACCTGCAATAATGACTTTCCATTTTTGGTAGCGCTTGTAAAAACTGGAAAACAGCAGTATTTTTTTCTGCAAATTTTGCCTTTCTTGCTTCGCTTTTTCTACTAATCTGATTAGCTCCAATATTATTATCTCCATTTGCTTTATCAAATTCTTTTATCCAACTTAATACCATTGTTTCTTTTAAACCTAATGTGCTTCCGAACATACGCTTGCATACCCTTATTCTTTCCAAATCCACTTTTAAAAAATACTTTATAGAATATTTTCTTTTCGATATATTTTGTTTCCCTCTTCTTCTCCTAACATTCTCACATTGCACCAAAGTCTGCACTTGTAGTTTTCTGTCATTCCAAGTCATTTCATTCCAAAATATTTGAAAAATCTTTAAACGTTTTTCTTCCGTCATTTTTTGACACTGAATACCGGAACTTTTTTTACTCAGAGTGCAGTTGCACGGATTTGGCAGACATTTACCTGAAAAAGAAAGACAATTTTACAATGAATGAAACCTTAATTGGTTTTAGTATTAGTTGCCTATTATTTTTAGGACACGCATAAACTAGGTAGGTACCTGGTTTGTTTATGTTATAGTTCCAAGTTTCCTCAATTTTCTTTTTACCATGATACGGCAGACCTTTTGAACGTCTATGTTTATTTATATTATAGTTCCATTCATCAGAACATTTCCTCTTCTTTCGAGTTTTTATATTATTCAGGCTGCTATCGGGTGGCGGCTCATTTCTCTCTTCGCTGTTATTATCTTCATTTACAGAACTATTACTATCATCGTCTTCATTAGGTACGTAAGAATCATCCGTCATTTCAGGAGAAATATCCGTAGTGTTACTACCAACGACTTCTAAGTCCTGTTCCCTTTCTGGAATTTTAATGTTTTCCAATTCGTTGTTATCTGGATCAGCATTGTTTAAGTTTAGAACAATATAGTCAGTTGATATCACTAATGGAGCTTCAATATTTAAAGAAGTTTCATTTCCACTAGTACAGAGTGGTGCATAAACAGGAGACAACATGCCATTTTCTTGAACTGTATATTCAACAGCTTCCACACTGCCGGCTGTTTTTTTCACCATTTCCATTATGCGTTTTGTTCGGAAAGACATCCTAGAATTGAAAACAAACTAAATATTATTGCATTTAAAGCAAAACTAAGTAAATTAGTTCTTGTCTTTCCTATAATATATCATCGAAAAATGCGTAACTACACAATAATATCAATTTGAATTTAGAAAACCGCGTATGTCCATAGCCGGTTAAAAAGTCGCAAAATATGTAAATACATTTTTATTAAACAATTAAACTTTTTAAAAATATTATCCCAAACTATCTTACCTTGAGAATAAAACTGTTTTTTGTTCGAAAATGTGTTGATTTCTTCACTCACTGTTGATTTCCTCCAAGCACCACGATGGCCTCAAATCAATACCTCGTAAGTCCGGAATTCATCATTTTTGGATTTTGACTCCTTTACTTTCGTTAGAACTTAAGGCGCCATCTATTGAACGGTGAAGCATTTTTACAAATATACGTTACCAAAGAAATGGCGCGAAATCAATACCATGTAAATCAAAGTCGATAAATGTCAAGTAAATACCTCGTAAATCAGCATATTTCAATACTTCAGAGTTGTGAATTAGGTGTGTGTTGCGTTTAAATTGATTATAGCTAGAATTTGTAATTAATTTTGTGTTTGGATGTTTTTAAAAGAGAAGTAAGTAGTTTATAATTATTTTTTGGATCAAAACATTGGTTATAGCTTATTTATATTGCTCTAGAGTCGTGTTTTCGTTGAATATTGAGTTACGAGTTATTGGATTATTATCTGAAATTGACTTACAAGGTATCGTTTTTTTTTTAGGTGTGAAAAATAGTGATTTAAAAATGAACTCACGTACGAAAAGAATTTTAAATCTGTGCAATGTAGAAGAACGAAGCCCAAAGAGATCCGCTAAACATATAAGTGAATGCTTAGATATCACGACGAATGAACATCAAAATAATGATTCCCTATTCAATATAATGGACCTGCCAGTGGATATCGCAATTAATGAGAGTTTCTTGGAAATCATGGACCCCGAAACTGCAAACTCAAGCGCTCAGATTTCAAAATATATTTGTACTACTCCGACAGAACTTGCAGATAAGATGCTGGATAGTAATCGAAAGGATAATAATATAGTCGACAACAATTGGAAGAAAACCCGGATGTTCATACCACGATTATGACTTTAGAGCAAGAACCCATGGAGTTGGTAGACAGTAATAATAGGGCAAATTATATAGGTTCAGATACTGACAGTGATTACCATCCTACTGAAAATGAGAATGAATCTGATAATGAAGGCTTATCTGACCAGTCTGCCATACAAGTAATTCGGCCCAATGAAGATAATATTATTGCTAACGATGATACGACTAATAGAGCAGTAAAGCGGGTCATTGGTATCAATACCAAAATTATTAATCAAGAACTAAGGGAAAAAGGCAAAAAATACCTGGGATATCGAAGACCAGCAAATCAGAGAAATACTTTCCATGATACACAGAGAAAGGAGCGCAAATTGGGAACAACATGTAACTCGACGTTTTGTGCTAAATCTAAAAAAAGAAAATGCAATTATTTGTCTGAAAATGTAAGGCAAGAGATATTTTCAAAATTTTGGGACAGCTTTACTTGGGATCAAAGAAAAACATTTGTGTGCAATACGGTTACCAAAGAAAGTCCAAAACAACGCAAAACAGAAAATAACGAATCACGACGTAGTGGAACACTCAGATATACTCTGAAAGCTGATAAAGAAAACATCCCCGTCTGCAAGAAAATGTTTTTATCCACACTTGGTCTTCATGAATGGCAAGTACATAATTGGGTTGACCACAGTAAATATGGAATAAATAATGAAGCTAAAAAAAAATCAGAAGGAATCTCAAGGTCTTTTCGGGTTCCCAATGAATTCATGAACACATTTATAGACAACCTGAATAAATTGCCTTCACACTATTGTAGAAAAGATACTAATAAAATGTATTTAGAGCAATCATTTACGACAATTACCGAGCTTTACAATGTGTATGTAAATGCCGCGAAGGAATCAAACCAAACTGCAATGAGCCAAAATTCCCTGACCAAATTGCTAAAAAAGAAGAATATATCACTCTATAAGCCAAAGAAAGATGAATGTGATACTTGTTGCCAATACAACGAAACAAATATTACCGAAGAAGAGTGGCAGAAACACCAAGACCAGAAAGATAGAGCTAGAGCGGAAAAGGTAAACGACAAGGAAGAAAGTTTGAGAGGAGTCCAGCATGTTGTGACCATGGATCTGCAGGCCGTAAAAGTGTGTCCCTCAATAATGGCAAGTGCTGTGTATTTCAAAACAAAGCTCTGTGTTCATAACTTTACGGTCTACAATCTTGCAACGAGACAGTGTACATGCTACTGGTTTGACGAGACCCAAGCTGACTTACAAGCATCCACATTTGCATCATTTGTTGTGGACTACATAAGAAGACATTTAAGTGATGGAAAACCCATTATAATTTACTCAGATGGTTGCACATACCAAAACCGGAATTGTGTCATGTCAAATGCTCTTTTTAATTTATCACAGGAACTTAACATTATCATTGAACAGAAATATCTCGTCAAAGGTCATACGCAGATGGAATGCGATAGTGTACATGCGACCATAGAAAGAAAACTACGCAATAAAAAAATTTATCTTCCTAGTGATTATGCCCGAATATCAGAAGAAGCAAGAAGATCAGAACCAGAGAAATATGAAGTCAAAATAGTAAAATATGATTTTTTTACCAATTTTAACGATAATCTAATATACTCGTCTATAAGACCCGGAAGAAAAGCCGGAGATCCAAATGTGGTGGATATAAGAGCCCTAAAATATACACCTGAAGGAATAATTTTTTACAAGCTTAATTTTGATGATAATTACACGCCATTGCCGCAAAGAATAAAACGAAAAAATGAGTCAACTATGCCTGAAAACGTTTTTAAGAAGCTCCATAAAGAAAGGCTGAAGATTAAAAAAACAAAATTTAATCATCTTCAAGAATTAAAACCCGTAATGCCTGAAGACTGTTGGATATTTTATAATAGTTTGCCACATTATGAATAATTTTATTGTTTTACTACATTTTTTCTAAGTATAAGTATAAAAATATAATAGGTATAGAAATTTTGTATAGTTGTATGGATATTAAAATTTTAAATTAATAAACTAACATGTTGTACAATAACTCGTAACTCCCATATTTTTTATGTCCAATACCTCTCAAGTCTAATTGAGCAAAATATCAGCAACTTTTTCTGAACATCCCATTTTAGACCTTCGTATAGGACAAGACGTTATTCATTTAGCTGTTTTCCTCTGTAAATTTATCATTTTCAGTATAACTACGAAGTTTTTTGTCTCTCCTGAAAAATTACAGTTTCTGACTTACGTGGTATTGATTTGAGGCCATCGACACCACCTGCACACCCCATTGAACGTAAGCAAACTGGGAGTTACGCGCATTACTTGACTTAAATTTGGCACATGGTAATACGTGGTTTGCTGAATAGCATTTTTGGGCGCGAAGATTATTTTTTACAGTTATGTGGATTTCTGAGTAGGTATGTTTGATGTTTTGCTATTAGATGGCGCTAAAAGATCAATTTGCCCCAAATTTGGAGTTACGCGTGTTTCTTAGTAAGGCGACGATATCCTATATATTATTATTTTAATTAATTAAGCATACATGGCTTTACAGAAATGAATAGTTGTTTATATTTATATTCAATAATAACGTAAAAATGCAATTTCAATAATTTACGTTCCTTGTAACAGTAGGCCATGGTCAATATATTAGAAACAATGGTCAAAACTTGACAGATCTCTCATATTTTTATTACTTATGAAATACTTATTATATAGGGTGTTGAAAAAGGTCGATGTCCCGGAATAACTCAGGTGCATCGCATTGCAGCGAAAAATATCTGGTGAAAAAGTTGTTTGGTTGTGAAGGTGGAATAGTTACCCTTTTTCTCTGTCTTGTACTAAAAAATACCCGTGGAAAAAGTTGTTTGTATTCCACGGGCATTTTTTAGTACAAGACGGAGAAAAATTGTATTTCCGTTATAAAAGTTGATTTGCGCACGGTTCTGATTTTGTCTTTCTCATGGTGATTATTGGTGAAGGATGGGCCAGAATAAAAAATTTTTCGGACCATAAAAAATATGGAGTTCCATTTGAAAATCTTAACTTACCACCACCCGTGCCCAGGGGTTGAGGGGGTGGGGAGTGGTTTAAATTGCAAACTATTCCTCCTTCAAAACCAAACAACTTTTTCCCTAGACATTTTCCGGGGTACCGACCTTCTTTCACCACCATGTATAAATTTTTATAATATGCATTTAATTATTCTTAACAATGGCCGTTTATGATAAGAATTATGATAAGTATGATATGTTTTCAAGTTTTATATAATCCAGTTTAATATTGACCATGGCTACTGTTATAAGTAATGTAAATTATTAAAAATATCGCATTTTTAGCTTATTTTTGAATATAAGTATAAACATAAATACACTTTTGTAGAGCCCAAAGTATGTTTAATTAATAAAATATTTTAAAATTTTAATTATTTAATATCTTAAGAACTTTTTCGAGAAAAACTGGCTACTCCACTGAATTTCATGTAAAGGCCTCTAACAAGATCAGTTTCTATCTTTTTGATTAGCGCATAACAGAGATACGAGGGGTGTCTAAATTTTCAAAATTACCCCCTTAGATTAAAAATTAAGAGGCTATGACAACTTTGACACCGAAGTTTTTCGTTTATTTTTTTATATGATCAAACACATGCACTATAGGAAAATCCCATCAGGCACTCTATGAGTGGTGCGTGTTCGCAAGAAGCGATTCACGTTGGTCTTAAATCGTTGGAGGTTATACTCGTTGGGAAACACGACCTCGGGAAGGCATTTCCATAAGGATGACGTCCTCCAGATGAAAGAATTCTTCAATAATAAGTTCGAGGAGTACTACGCTTAACCCCATATGGGCGGCAGTGGTTTGTCGTGTATTTCTGCTATTCACCGCTCTGGGCGGAATTAAGAAGATCAAGGTCAGCTGAGCACTTTCCATGGAAATATCTGTAAAACAGAGTCAAATCCCAACCTGTCTTCGATGTTCTAGGCTGTCGAGGCTCTTTGTCAGCTCGTGGTCTCCGATCAGACGGATGGCTCTCCTTTCGATGGAATTCAGTAGCCGAAGAGTATGTTTGGGTGCAGAGCTCCAGACATGAGAGCAATACTCTAGTGAGGGTCCAATCTGGGCTTTATATAGTGTGAAAAGTTGTTGAGGTGTGTACAACTTTTTGGTCCGGAATAGTACACAAAGTTTCTGCGAAGCTACCTTGGCGATTGGCACAACGTGGTTATGCCAAGATACATTTCCTCCCAGATTGATACCAAGCAAATTAATAGATGAATCCAGTGGAATTGCGGGTCCTGCCATGACTATATCCAGTTCTGTAATGTTAACCGTTAACCTTTTTAGAGAAAACTACTCGGTTGCTCTCACCCCAAGCCGAAATTTCTTCCAGGTCTTTGTTGAGCCCTGATACTTCAAGCTGTCTGCGAAGATGTGCGTCGGCAGCCGATGTTTGTACATTCAAAGAGAAAGATGAGACAAGTGTCCTATCGTCGGCGAAGCTAAATGTCGGATTTTTAGTTTTCACTAGAAGGTCGTTAATGTATAGTAAGTAGAGCGTGAGAGACAATATAGACCCTTGAGGAATCCGGCAAAAAGTGGGAAACTAAAGTGAACACCGCAACATTCTATCTTTGACAATAACGCTAATACTCCCAGAAAGTGTAATCAATCTTCCCCCATGTAATCAATAAGTTTTTTTTCGTTGTATATTAAGAATATTTTTAATTTTCAGTCACGAATAAAAGGTTACGAGAATGAGAAATCCGGAGACCGAATAGCAACAGTTTTATTCTATGTAAGTACAGCTGTGACAAAAAAAAAACAGGTTCATTTTAAAATACAAGTATTAGGTGTATAATTATAAAATCCTCCAATACATATCATACTATCAGTGGCGTAAGCTCCCGCGCCTATTTTAAAAATATTTTAAAATATACAGTATGGGAACATTAAAGTTTAAATATTTTTAAATATAATACCTTATATTTTTTACTAGATATTAGTGTCCATCTTTATTGCTTATCTGATCCCAATTATTTTTTTCCGATCTGTTATAGTGTTGCCAGGATATTAATTATTTTGCTATTTTTTTTAAATATAATTAAAATTGTTTTTCGACCTTTATTTTGTGGAACTTCATTTTAACATGGCAGTAAAATAATACAAATTTTGTGTACAATTTGTTTTTCTTATTTTACTGTCAATGGTAAATAAAATTATTCGGGTTATTTATGCGAAGCTTAGACTGGGATTTAGTTCATAATTTACAACATTATTAACAACTTTTATAAATTACATCGTCATAAGGAAGTCGCCAAATATGAGTTTATACTGTTACGTTTAGCACTTTATCAGAATCATAAAAACATCGTTTCCTCTTTTCATTGGAACTAGCCTTTTACGGTTCTAGTTGAGTGATGTTGCTCAAGGTGGCGCTACAGTATTTCCATATGTTAAAGCAGCTATATGGCCTAAAAAGGGTACAGCCGTCCTTTGGTACAACTTGCACTCCAGTGGACATATGGATAGCAGAACAAAACACGCCGCTTGTCCTGTGCTTGTCGGATCAAAATGGGGTAAGTTGAATAAATCAATTATCTAACAATAGGTTCATTCCAACCACCCTATAAATCGTACAATGTACGGTCACGCACATGCGGAGTAGTCGAAAGCCGTTCCAACCGACACAAAACGGTGTATTCGGCGATCCCGTTTGTGTTCCAACCACATTTGTGATCGTTCGCAAACCAGTTCCTGAACGGTGAAAACGATACATGGACAAGAGCAGGAACCGTTTGTACTGACTTGCGCCGTAAGAATGTTCACAGTTGTTTTTGTATTCCTGGCATTCGTGCAGTTCTTTTAGCCTTGTTTTGTAGGAGTTGTGCTTATCCCCTCGTTAATGATTATTTAATTTATTCTTATTAAGTTCATATAATCCGTTTCACAAACCTACAAGATATTCGTACCATTAAACACGTTATTCTCATCCATAATTATTAAATACAAAAAAACGGAACGGCAAAAGATAATACTCAAGCTTAGACGAAGAAATTAAGCCACAAAAGTAGGGTTATGTTATAAGTTCTGATTTATGTGAATTAACTAATCTTTCCTAGTCTAAGAACTAATCAGGCAGGCGATCAGGATCAGCTGAGATTTTTACAGAGAATGGTCATAAAACGTACCAACCTTGCATCCCTTGTGCATCGGCAACAAACGGTGCAAACGCCTGCGCACAAAATCGATCCCAACAGTTTCGTGACGGTCCTAGAACGATACAAAAATAGGGTGTTGGAACAAACCTTATGAAAACATTATAAAGTCCGCTAATTTACACCGGGTATGCAAATAAATCAACCCGAACAAAAAGTTTTAAAAAGTTTAAAGTTAATATTTTGAAATATACAGGGTTTCTCAAAAAAAAGTTACATACCAAAGTTGCAAAAATTTAAATGAAATACTCTTTATATTATTGCATATTTCGATTATATGAACTAAATAAAGGCAAGTTACTATTATGTTACCTATAGCTAAGGTAATGCGTTTTCGAGATATTTAAGTATTTTTGAACATGTCCACCAAAATTTAAATGAATTGTTTGCATTATGTATTTAAATTAGGTGTTTAAAATTGTATTGGTTACTTAGCAAAAGCATTAGGTTGAATGCCAAAATAAACGCAGTTTATTAAAACTATACACGGTAGGAAAAAAACTTACCTTTGGGTTATCAATAAAGCCAAATAACACCCTGTATTTAATATTGTTAATTTATTCGTTTTTCAATTCCTTATTTTTTACAAAATGTAAATTTCTAAGAAACTACAAGATATAGATATATGAAACCTTTATAAAGTATAGAAAGGAATATGGTGGAATATGGTATTTTCATTTGAACCTGATTTAAAATTAAATATACTCCAGATTTAAGATAGTTTGAAGATAGAATTTTCTTAATATCTTAAAAACGGTATGTGGAAAAAAGTTCAAATTTGATGGACTTTTTATTCTCATTATTCTGTTTAAAAAGTCTTAACAAAAGTTTTCTTTAAAATTCATGAGGGAGCGAATATTTGATCACCTTCGCAATTTACATGGGAAATCCCATGTGCCCTGTGCTGACGTACCACCCGGTATATACTAAGATGGCCATTAATTACTCTTAATGAACATTTTTTCTCAATTTTTGCGCTACCCTCCCATTTTATGCCAAAACTCTGTGTAAAAATGCATAATATATCACTTCCTCGTACGACTAACGAATTTCGAGAAAAATGTGAAAATCACTTCTTTTACTTATTATCTATATTTCGAATTCCTTTTTGCTGACCTGTACTCTACTTGTTTACGTGAAAAAATTTATTTACTCGGACATTACTCGCATAGTAAATTACCATGAAATAAACAGGTATGGACTGTATTATTTTCCAATCTTCGTATGGTGAAGATAACTTTACGGGAAAGCACCAGACTAGTTTCAGAAGCACTTCAAGGATACTAAATTACCTACCAGTTGCTGTCGTGCATTGGGATGGTAAATTACTTCCAGCGTTAACAGGTACAGTGATCTTGGATAGACTATTTGTGATTCCTTCAATCGGCTTCATGGAGTGCCTGTATTGCAATTTGGAACTGGAAACGAGCAGGTATCTGCTATTTTTGAAACTCTCGTTGAATGGAGTCTGAGACACCTCTTTTTATTGGTGAAACGCCATCTCGTGGAATCTCTTTTCGTGAGCGACGTGAATGGCAAAAGCCATTTATTGTTGAAAATCTTCCAGTTTCGTGATGAATTTGTATTATCACAAAAAGAACAGAATACAATTTGTATTGTTATTGGGAGTGTGTATTTATATCGGAACATCGTTTTTGGCTCGAAGCACGGCGCTTGATTCGAAAACGAAAATTGTCAATGTGTTAATCGCGAAACAGAATTATCAACCAAAAATTAAAAACGAATACACATAATAATAGATGAAATATGAAAATTAATTAACGAACAATTGGTTTCCTCTGAAAATAGAGAATGTTTCAAATGATTTGACTTGACATCAAAATTAAGGTTTTATGATAGGTCGAGCTGACGAGCTGCAGAAGAACCTCGACAGCCTAGAACATCGAAGACAGGTTGGGGATTTGACTCTCTTTTACAGATATTTTCATGGAAGATGCTCGGTTGACCTTGCCCGACGAACCATTGCCGCCCATCCATATGTGGTTAAGCTTAGTACTCCTCGGACTTCATTATTTATGAATTCTTTCATCTAGAGGACTTCATTCTTGTGGAACGACCTTCCCGAGGTCGTTTTTCCCAACGAATATAACCTCCAACGATTCAAAACCAACGTGAATCGCTTTTTGCGCACACGCACCACTCCCAGAGTGGGAGTTAAGATTATGGATGCATTATAATAAACTATTTATGAAAAATGAAAAACCGAAATAGTATGTGCTTCAGATTCTAAGTGATTATTGCCGAAAGTTCCAGACTCTAAAAAAACGACTTTATCTCTGCGTCAAGATTTGTAGTAAAAAAAGAAACTCACATTTTTCCCGGAAACCGCTAGTCGTATAAAACAAATGATAGATGCTATTTTATCTGCCTTTTTTTATAGATCTATAATATTTATATAACATTTCTTGCTTAGAATTAATATTTAACAGGATAAATACATAAAATTGATTTTTTTCTCTTATTTAATGATTTTTGAGTTTCAAGGCCCTTGAGGCACCATTATCTTTTATCCGATTGACCTTAAATTGTTATTCAAGTACAACTTTAGAAAATAAGGGCCGGCCTAATATACAGGATGTCCGGAAAAATATGGGAAATCTCCCGGATATGAAGAAAACAAGTTCATAGAAACTTTTGTATATGTATCCTCTTCGGAGATATGGGCTCCCAAAGAGCTCCAATGGAATCAAGTTTTTTACACATAATTATTGAACCACCAGATATATTTAATTTGTTTTTAAATATGATATAGACCCTTCAAATTGCTATCCAAGAAAGTGTTGTGAATTACTCACAGCTGCAGGGACGGACTCTAGGTCCCTTTTGTTTAATGCCCTGTATGATAAGAGCGTTGGACCAAAAATTAAGTACTCTTCATTCATGTCGCTAATCTTAAACGTTTTCGAAAAAACGGCCCTTCATATACATCATGTATTGGGCGTATTTCAATAAAAGATACATCTTTGTTCCGACCAAATGTTCAACCTTCAAAATTCCGCTTTCCGTGAGAAGTTAGGGGACTCAGTGACGTGCTAGTCCGTCCCTGCAGCTGTGAGTAATTCACACTACTTTCTTGGATAGCAATTTGAAGGGTTTAACCTGGTATACATCATATTAAAAAAATATATTTAAATGTACCTGGTGGTTCAATAATCATGTGTAAAAAACTTGATTCCATTGGGGCTCTTTGGGAACAAACCCAAACACTGTATAAAATAGGTGTCCTACGAGTGTTTTTCTATTCTAGTGAGCACCAAATGGATCCATGAAAGATATCAAGAATTTAATAGACCCTGTATGAAGGACCTGCCGCCAGAGGATACGATTTTTGTTTAGAATCATTCGAAAATAATAAATTTTGTAATTGTGTCCCTGAAAACAAATTGAAAAATAATAAGAAATAAATTTTGTATTAAAACATAATATTAAGCCTGAATTTTATTTTAAAAAGCACTGGACTTTAAACCTATTTAATATGTATGGAGAATGTTAAAAAGTAAAAACAAAAACATGTGACAAATTTAGTTCTTTGGCGGACACCTTGTATAAGTCCGTTTTAATATAACCCTAAAAACGCTCACACTGTCAAACTTGTGTTAAACATGACTTATATCATTCTGTACCTTAAGGTATAGGTATATTGACTCTTAGTTACTAAAAATATAATACTCAAATAGAATTTCAAAACTGGAAGATTAAGATAGGGTAAATGCTAGAGTTGTTGGCTATGTGATAGTTATTGGCCATTTCAGTATTTTTTGGGAAAAATAACAATATCTAGCAACAATAAGGTGGTTAGTACTTTTAAAACCTATTTGGCACCATCTGTCCACGTGCTGTCAAAATTTGAAATGAAACGGTTACTTTATTTCGTAATGGCGTCAAGTTGAGTAAACATGTGATGATTGTTCTGTGTGTTCTATTGAAATTTCTATATTTTGACCGAAAGCAGAGACCAAAAAGTAAGTGCTAAAAACTAGATTTGTGTAAAAAATGTAATTCTATTGTTATTAGATCGATATTTTGTTTGTATGATATAAAATTTTAATCAAATATTTTTAATTTAATCCTGGCCAACAACTAGTACAAAAAATAAGCAATTTTTAGTTATTGGCCTTAACTGGCCATTAACTGTAGATTCCTAGGGATTTGAATTATTGGCATAGGCCAATATATAGATTTTAAGGGTGGTCAATAGATATAAAACTAAAAATTATTAATACCTATCTATGCTACCTACCTTATAAAATATTTATAAAAATAATACAGTAAAACATTGTAACTAACAGATCTAATAACAAATTGATACGACATAATTTTGCAAAAGATGTTACGAAAAATTATTATTTAATATGCGTAAGATCGTTTATAGACATAAAGAACAACAACAACAACATTTGAACCTAATAAAACACTAAAGTCTGAAGCGGTTTCTTGTGTAAATGCCTCTGATTCGCAAAAATGGTTTCTAATATGGCCTGATACTTCTGAAAGGAATGGGAAGAAAAAAAAATAGAACATTTTCAGATATACTAAATATAGGAAGGCAGAAAAAGGAAAAAAATGCCGAAGAAGAAAGATTCAAAAGAGAACGGATAAATGAAAGAGCTCGAAAGAAAGAAATTTAAAAAAAGAACGAGATAAAGATAGGAAAAAGTGCCAAGGAAACAAAACATTTAAATACTTTGGCGGTTGCCCATTCTTTAACGAACGAAAAAAAATTTAATAATGGCTTGTACTACAATCCAAATATTTCTGCTTTTTTAGCTTAGACGATCAAAGTAATAAGGATACTGACAAAATAGAATTAGGATCTACAATCTCCAAAAAGGGAGTTAAAATATGTATCCCCAAAGATAACAACGAATTAAACCCTACATCTGCAGCACGTCCAAAGTTGTTAAAGCTACTTACTACTATTATTTCTTCTGTGGATGTAAGAAAAAGATGATTATTTGAAGATAGTTCCTAAGAAAACTCAAATAATATCAAACCTTCCCAAACAAGTTCATAAATAAAAAAGTAACGACGGGGTTGTGCTATCTTTGCCTCTCGAATATTAGATCATCTAAAGGAGGAATTGGAATTGGAAAGGAAAGGAAAGTGGGAGTAAAATAAACAAAACCCTCCTTTAACAGGCCAATAGCTGTACCATTTTCCCTAATTGGATGGAGAAGGATGATTTTTAAATATTTTAACTTTCATTTAAATTCTTCCTTTAAATTAGTAAGTAGATTCTGCGAAACGTGTGTGTATCAATATTGTAAAATTATAATATTTATAAAATGTCCCTTGCAGCACTGATGAAGACTTGGAAACGTTGACTTCTAATTTAAATCATAATAGGAAATGTTCACAAACAATCCTAATCCTAAGATAAAAGTACTATTATTTAACGTAACCTCTCTCAGTGGACGAAAGACTAATGATTACAACAATACTATTCATAATACACACGTTTAATTAAATATTATTCTTTGCAAAGGTGCAGAATAAGCGCTTCGTCTTTGTGATGGCACCCTAGTAGAGACATGACTATCCGGAATATTTTTCGCTAAGGCTGCTGCTTCCAAAACCGCTCTGATTAATCCTCTTAATTGCTTATTTTCATTTGCCAAAACACTTTTTTCTTTCTTAAATTCCAGGACATCAATTTTAACTTTGTTATAGGAAACCCAAAAATTTTCCATCTTCTCCAAATTTTCATAACATCTTCCTAGAAAATCTTTCTCACCATCAGAACTTCTACTCGGGGAACTAGAAGCAGCGGAATCTTTTTCGGTTTTGTCGATATGTTTCCTGGCTTCTATTTTTACTTCTTCAATAGGTGCCATTTTTAAAGTTTCTGGTGTCGAAGCTTGTCTCCCACTTCCTGTAGCCGTTGAACTTGTTCCTGATTTAATAAATCTAGGTGGTATTGATGTTTTTGGTCTAGGTCGTTCCTTTTCCTTTAAAGCGTCCGTTAATATGTCATCGGACAGTTTAGCTGAAAAATTAAAATTTAATAGTTGAATCAGGAAGTTCTTACAACAAATAGAATATCAGTTTTGTATTAAAAGCGTCAACAAGAAAAGTGGAACGATTTGAGAAATAATGTTATTAAGATGATTCCGTAGCTATATGCCCGCATTTACAGTATAGCCTACATTTTAAGAGCCTACCCTTTAAGAACGTAAGAATCTGTCTCAAGTATTTTCAATACTGCAGCTATAGACAGAAATGCCGAGTCCAACGAGGGAATTCGGGATCCGACACAGCATGATCGAAAGATGTTGAGATATCTAAGAGCCTGAATCCACAAAAATCATATACAGTGTGTGTATATAGTCTGGAAATGGTTTAATAACTTTTGACCCGTTATTTTTTTTTTAATTTGGGTGTGGTTTATAGGGTTTGTTCGGGTTTGTTCGTAAACTATTTTTTGTCGGAACAATTACAGTACTAACAGTCAAATGATGAATGGGCGCTCATCTTGATAGAAAGACGAGTCTTTCGTCACATCATATTGTGTCCCTAATCGTAGCCAAGACAAAATGGCGGTTTTTTAAAAAATAATATTTACTGTTTCTTTCCTTCGCAATTTTAGTTTAGATTCGTCTTAGAACTTTGTAGAAAATCAATTTTTTAGCTGGATGATATTCACTTACTGCTTTATGTCAAGTTGTAAAACCTAATCTCGAAAAGTGAAATTTTGCAGATAGGTGAACTAGTCTTAGCACGGCAGTATAAACCACGTCCAAATTTCTTCTTATGAATAAAGTGGAAATTTACTAATAACCCATAATATTAGTTATGGATTTCCACCAAGTATCGACTGATTCAATTAAGTTTATAAAATAAAATATTATTTGAATAATAATTATCTAATGGACGACGAACAACTTACTAATTGTCATTACTCTGCAATTAAAAACTAGTGGTGGACTGCCGTTATCACATAGTTAGGGAGAGTGTGCCTAGACTAATCACCAGAATCTCTTCGCCGGTACCTACGTCATCGTACTCTTTATCATTAGCGCCAACTCTACACCCTATGAAATCTTTAACTTTAGTCGTATAGGAGCTATGGAAGTCTAACGCGCTATTGTATATTACAGTTGCTGTGCAAATTTCGTGTATTTCGTGTTTATTCTGAACGATCAACAACACTATTTTCTGCAAATTGATTTTTTAAAACAACTTTATAACTACTAAATACACCGGATCGAAATTTTGCTTCGGAATTCGTCATTTAACAAGTGTTCGTACACTATTAAGTTACAATAAACATGGAGCTTATGTTTGACCACTTTAAAATTAATACTAGATTTATTATGGTTTATTGCAACATCCTGTAAATGCTACTTACGTAAACTAAATCCTTTTTCAAGAGCTTTTTGAACCAGCTTTTCATCATCAGTGCGACCATCCTCTGTCTTTTGTCCATCTTGACGAACATCTTCCATAATAACTAACTCATTGTCATCTTCATTATCTTTTTCAATATGTATTATGGGTAGCCATTTCGAAATTTTCTCTCGTTCTGTTATGAATTTTTGACAAATATTAGACAAATGCAGAAGGTGGCCGCCTTTATTTAAAAAGGCAGATAGGTAATCTGAAGTTTCATTGGATACGGCCGCCAAACATCTAAGTTGCCTTTCATCCAATGCAAGATCAAACTTAACAGCTTTCCTCACTTTCATAAATTTGATTTTAAGTATTTTCTCTTTTGCTTCCAAGTAATTAATTTTGTCTGCTCTTGATTTAAGAATATCGTCGTGGTTGATTTTTAGTTCCTTAATTAACTCCTAAAAAATATTTCTATATCACTAACGATTTTGAGTAACGATATCTGCCGAATCGAAAAATGTATGGCGTTCCAGATATATATCATTGTTAAGCCCTGGTTTTTATTACATTTCGTTACGAAATATTTCGGTGGATTGGAAAGAAAAAGTTCGTAGTTGGTCATTTGGTCACATGTGTGGTTTTTACTGCAGTACAAGTTCGTGGTTAAAAGAAGACACTAACTTGTGATCGTATGATATTAGTAAATCATAATAAATTACTGTTGCATAACTTATTAAGGAAAAAACACTCCTTGAAGTGATAAGGGACCTCGAATTGCGTAACGGGCCTAGGGCACCGCACGCCTAATTTAATTTTTGTCAATTTAAAATGGTATTTTTTATTTTAAATTCTTTTATTTTTGGGTTCTTTTTGAGGCCCCTTTTAATTTTTTTGCATATATGGGTGAATTTTCTTTTACCCTTTCTATCAACAACTCATCTTCTAAGGCACTAATCTCTAGTTTATGGTATTTTACATTAGTTAATAAAATAAAAGTTCACAAAAATAATAATCTGCCGCCGAAAAACTCCGTTCAAATCCAAAAGGTTGGATACCGACGAAATTTCGTCAACGAAAAGTTATTCCGCTTGACGTGTGTCATTATTAAGTGACACGGGTTATCGGTTCTTTGTTTTCGGATATATCACTAGGCATACTAGGCTCTAGCCTACGGCCTCGTATTTAAATGGGCCTCGAAAAGAACCAAAAAATAAAAGAATTTAAAATAAAAAATACGATTTTAAATTGACAAATTAAATTAGGCCGCAAACTGGCAACAGGGCAAGAAAATATATGGCAGAATAAAGAATCGACGGCGTAACTAAACGCGCTCATTATTTTTACCGACTTTATTGTTATTAATAAATCGGAATATACAATGTGACTATTTTTGGTTATAGGGGACCCTAGGCCCGTTACGCAATTCGGGGTCCCTTCAAGGAGTGTTTTCTTTAATAAGTTATGCAACAGTAATTTATTATGATTTACTAATATCATACGATCACAAGTTAGTGTCTTCTTATATATCCTGTACATAACTCTGTAGGTTATTTCGTAAATTACTTGGTTGCATATTATAACATAGGTGTCTAACAAAAGGCCTCAACATCATGTTGAGTAAAACCAACCCTACTTGTACATCAACAGACCTAAATGATATTTGTTCTCATTGCAAATACTAGGGGGACATAATACGTGATCACCCTGTACAAGTGAATCTACTAATATCGTCCATTTTTAACCACGAACTTGTAATGCAGTAAAAACCACACATGTAACCAAATGACCAACGACGAACTTTTCGGTTCCAATCCACCGAAATATTTTCTTCGCGTTATTTAAACCTAATAATAAAAACTTAAAACATTAAGTTTTCGTCTCTCCTGAACAATTAACAGCTGCGTCATTATTTTACCGGACCGCCGATATAATCTGTAAAGGTGCAAATTTAAAAATTATTTTCTAGTATACCGGATCTATCTCTCAACAAACAGGACGAAAGAAATGTAATTTTTTTTTCATAGTAACTCCCATTTTTGTTATACGGAATTAAATTCTACATAGACTCGTATAGACAGTATCTAATAAACACACTGTTAAGAGTCGTCCACATTTAAGGTTTTATCTGATGTTTTACTTGTTCAAGTAAGACATATCAGTTAAAACATTGGGTGTGGACAGCGTCAGGCTTGACCTGACGTCTTGCCTGACGCATGACGTTTTCCTTGTTCAGGCAAGACGTCCGTCTTATTAGGAATTTGTCTAAATAGATAGAATAGATAATGGGGGCAAAAATAAAAACCTAAAAGCAATGTTTCCTCCATAGCGACCTTCCCAAACTGATCTGAAATATGAACACTAAACTATGGTTTTAAAACCGTCTCGCCTGACAGTCTCACTTGAAGACCTAAAACGGCAGGTTAAAGTCTGGTAAAACTTCATGTGGACGGTTCTATTATAACCTTTTTGCCGCTTACTTGATGACCTAAGACAACTGAGAACTAATATGAAGCTCTAGAACGACGAAGCCCCCAGGTTATTTTACCCTGGTTGTTCGCCAGTATCTGATAACATGACCCCAAGGTTACCCACCTCGCTGTCCCAATAGGAATCCTTTAGATTTTTATTTATGGGGTCATCAAAAGCCTACTGTTTATAAAAAAAAACATGTATTAGATGAAAACGATTGAAAACATCCATTAATCCAGACAAGCAATGATCAAAAACTGGAATCGGGTGTTTGAGTAGGTGGCTAAACCAAAAATTAATTGAAGGTTTGCTGTTTCTTGTAATATTGTTTTATGTCTTAAAAGTTTTTAACAAGCTGTATTTATTAATATAAGCATGGACAGGAACAAATACCATATAAAAAAATTTTAACAATGAAATTAACAAGGAAATTTTGAAATCTTTACGTAAACAAGAAGAATTATTATAGATTTTGTAGATGTTAGTTTATTATAACTTATCTATAGCTTTGTTTTTATATTTATGTTTAAATTTGGGTTAATTCCACACAACTTTGCAACGAAAATTATGTAGTAAACTGTATTACCAGAATAATATACAAACATCTAACTTTGTCTATTTTTTCTTATATTATTTTAAATTATTTAAAATATCAATAAAACAAACCGTTAACAGCTTTCTTTATTGCATTTCCTGATAATTATTTCATTTTTGGTATAGTTTATTCAGTTTATATTTACGATAATATATACAGAGTGTTATATTATATACTGGAAGCGAGCTCATATCCTATTTCTATGGATAGCCAAACTCTAAAAGCAAGAGTGGCAAATCTATCGTCTCGCACATGTAAACAAAGCTGATCGTGAGATGCCATGCACAATGCCGACTGATAAACTATTTATCTTAAGCGGCGACCAGGACCGTACTTCGCCGTTAATGAAAATGATTACACGGCAACATTTTGGCACTTCAAGACCTTCCTTACAGGGAATTAAACAATTTATTTTCTCGCATAAAAGAAGGCATTGTGACCATCACTGTAAAGACACTTTTAGAATTAATTTTGATATTAATTGTCCACGTATCGATAGATTTTTAATATCGTTCCTGATTTCCTTTTTGGATGGTCGTTGGTTGGCAATCGGCAACAATACGGCGGGATTGCATAATATATGACGACGACAACATTGTGCGCAAGACAACCGACAAGCAACCTTTAAAAATATGACTGGTAAACCATGCGCACGAATCCATTTTTTCACTCATAAAATTTAACTTTTTATTGCTCACCCCATAAGTTATACGGATTCATAGTTATTGGTCGGTGGAAGCGAGGTACTACAGGTTGGAAGTTTTCAAATTGACATCCTGTATATTTATATATACAGACTGTTAGGCAAAAATCGTAAAAAAATTTGTTGTAAGTTGTAAGAAGTTTTTTTATTTTTAAAATGAACAAATTTATTTTATTGTGAAAAAGTCCTGATGTTACAAAATGGCGCGTTCTTAGCCACCCTGAGCTAGTAGGAGGACTGTATTGAGATTCCGCTGATCCCTAATAATTCCGATTCTCCTCGATTCCCAAATCCGCCTGTTTCAGCCTGGCAACTTCTAGTATAGCGCAAAATGATGAAATTAAATGCCTTCGACTTACCTTAAAGGAAAATGAAGGGAAGCTTGGATCACTTGGAATGCGTTCAAAAACGGTCAACGGCTATCTTCCCCTTATGATCGGTGAAGGATTATGTATGTGCACTGTCGAAAGGTCGACGAATGAAATGCTGTCTCCGTCTAGCCCGTAAGTCACATCGGGTGACACCGTACCGCCGTGATACTGCAGGAATATATGGGAAGGATAGGAAAAAGCTAGAGTAAGAAAGTCGAGTATATAGATATGTCAAAAAAACTGTAATTAAAACCTCGAAATTTTGAATGCAACTGAATTATAATATAAATAAAGGGAAATGTATAAAATGTAATTACTCATTGATATTTAAAAATAATGTGAGGACGAAACACCAACCTGGTCAAATTCTAGTTAGAAATAATTTCTATTTTGTGCGAAGGAAAATAGAAAATTGAAAATAATTTTCATGAAATTTGTCCTAGTCTAACAGAAACTTCTTTTAGGGAAAGTAATTTCGATTCATTTACATCTTGTAAAAACTAATTTTTTAAACCTTGATAAAAATAGTTACCTACCTTCAAACAAAATGGAATTACTAAAGAATTTCCTATATTTATTTATTTATTACATTATTTAAAATAAAAATTGTACGCCCATGATTAGACCATGTTTATACTTTTACTTTCCCCTTACGTGTAAGACAAAGATCCACTTGTCGATCTGTATGTCATGTTATTATTATTTTAAATTACTTAAAGCTAATATGAAACTGCCGCCTCCGACTTTATATAGATCAATGGTCCCGATGAAGACTGGATTAACTGGACAAGCTGTGGTATCTACTAATTTATTGTACGAAATATACCGATTTATTTTACAATTCCTACTTTAATAATATAAAATAATGTTCAAGCTCCAGCCAATATTCAAATCTTTTAATTTATTAACTAGTGATAATGGAACCGGCAAAGGAAGAATAGAGGACATACTTTAATTAAGCCATTTGGCCACCTTGTAAGAGAATAGAATAATATTTTTTAATATGTTTACAATTCCTCATTTTGTTTACATAATATATCTTGTCATTGCCCTATTAACGTTATTTCAAGAGACTATAAAACTTGTCATTACGCTTATATTTATAATGAAGCAAATGACTTGCTAACATTTATATTTTGTATATGTGCAATTTGTACTACTTTGGGATGCTTATTGCAGATAAATTATTAGGTAAATAATGAATGGAACTATGAATTTAAAAATGATATTAATGTATTAAACCACTTGGTTTATAATTAGCTTTAAACAGATCTGGGAAATTGGACGTTGAGATTTGATTAATATTTTTCGTAGTATTTTAGCTAGTTAGTAGTGCTTTTTTTAGTTCTTATTATACAGGGTATTCCTTAATGATGTGCTAATATTTCACAGTATGATTCCTTAGGACATTTTATAAAGAAACGTTCATATGAACATATGTCCGCAACGGCTTAAATTTTTTGCTACGGTGTTGAATTGTAAGTAATTTAGATATTATTTTCAATTTTTGTATATGTTAATAGGATATTGAACCAAAAATTTTAGTTAGAAAAGTTATTCAATTGTTCCACCAGCGGCGTCCCTGCAAACATGTCCTCTGATATTTTTTACAAAAAAGATGGTACGGCACTGACATTATTCCTTGTGGATATTTTTCTGATTAGCCTGGTCAATTCTACATGAGAACGGTCTCTTGAGTTTTTCTCGTCAGTCGCACCGATCTTGATTAAAACCACTAAATTCATAATGAAACTCATTATTATTAACATTGATAAAATAATTAATGATAAATTTTGTTACATTAAAATTGTTGGAAATGGCCACCTTTACTTAAAATGCATGCTTCCACCCGTCTTCGCATCGAATTGCCCATGCGTTCAAATATTCAAATTTTTATGAAACAAAATTTATCATTAATTATTTTATCAATGTTAATAATAATGAGTTTCAGTATGAATTTAATGGTTTTAACCAAGAACGGTGCGTCTGAAGAGAAAAGCTTAAGAGACTACTTTTATGTAGAATTTACCAGGCTAATCAAAAAAATATACACATGGAAAAATGTCAGTGGCGTACCATCTTTTTTGTAAAAAATATCAGAGGATATGTTTGCAGGGACGCCATTGGTGGAACAATTGAATAACTTTTCTAACTAAAATTTGTGGTTCTATATGCTATTAACACATACGAGAATTGCAAATAATATCTAAAGTAGTTTCGGAGATATTAAAAAATAACCATTTAAAAAATAAAAATTCAACACCATGTAGCAAAAATTTTAAGCCGTTGCGGACATATGTTCATATCGACTTTTCTTTATAAAATGACCTAAGGAATCACACCATGAAATATTAGCACGTCATTAAGGAACACCCTGTATAAATCATCAAGCGGTTAGGAAATTATTTTCTCTGAAGAGTAAACATAATAAGCAAGTTAGGCAGGTCGGAGAACTAGTTTTATTGGTTCCATTTGTTGGTTCACATATTTAAAATTTTCATGCACAACTTAAGGTTCCCCTTTTAATCAAATTAACGTTGACACAGCTCGCGAAAGTAGCCACAAATGTTGTGGTGAAACATAAAAAAATTGAATTGAACGTCAGTGACCTGACTTGATTTCTGCGAGTAGTATGGTCGGCAATATCGGCAACACTCGAGCAAATATTACGTCATAAGAGAAAATAACAATATTATAATCAGTAATTGTTCAGTTAGATAAGATAATATGTATAATAAATACTCAACATAGCAAGTAAATTGTGTTATTTGTGAATAATGTCGATGAAAATGTCAGATCGAAAAAAAATAGAAAAGCTGGATGAACTCATTAAAGGAAGCATTGTTGGGGAAATTGTTGAGCAATCGGTGGAGTCACTTGTTCCACCAGGTGAAAATTTTGGTAGTGTTCTTTACAAGGTTGACTTTAACGTGAAAAACGGTGGAAGAGTGGAAACGTACAATGCTGTGGCCAAATGTACACCACCTAATGAAGTGTCTCAAGAACTATTTAACATACAAGTAACCACTAAGGCAGAAATTGCATGGTATACCACTGTAATTCCAACTATAAAACAATTTCAACGAGAACATGGAATAGAAGTCGCAGATTTCTTTCAACATTTTTATGGAGCTAGAATTAATTTAGATCCCAGCAGTGATATTGTTGATTTGGACGGCCTTATACTTACTGAAAACCTAAACCCACTAGGTAAGTTTTAATAAGTCAATTGAAAAAAGTTTAACGCGCAAACCAATTTTATACAGTTTGTAATCTTCTGCGATTACAGATCGGGCCTGCGTGTTATTAAGTAAGGCTGCAAGATGGACAATGTGTAGGATAATTGTATAAAACAGGTGTTTTTATAAAAAAAACAGACATTTTTTCAAAAATACCTTTAAACAAATATCTAAAATAATAATCAAATTTTTTTGTTTTTTGATTTTTGCGAAGGTCAGTCCAATCAGTATTAACCAAATAAAACGCAAATATGAACACTGATTATTAATAAACTGACAGAAACCAACGAAAATATCGCACTAATTTTCCCAAGAAATAAAAATCTACTCTACTAATCACGACTAGGCATATAGGAACGTTTCCTGATACTACAATAAAAAAATTAAAAATAACAAAAAAAACATTATTTTCATATAAACACCAACATACATTTAAATTGTCACATCTGATTGCGAAGATCTTCCAGCCTCTGATTTAGGAGAGCCAATATATTTCAGAAGTTTAACAGATCCTGGTTTTCTAACTCTACTTATAAAAATCGGAGAAGGTGTAATTTTTCTAAATATACTTAAGAACAACTATTTATACAATATATTTTCACTGATTCAGTTGAAAGACGAGTTTGCGTGTTAATGGTAAATTTTTATGGTTGACCGGTTGTCCTGGTTGCTAGAAAACCCGGGACGGAAAGATAAATCGGGACAGAGTTTTCAAAAACGGAGGACATGTTAGGCTAAAGCTTACTGCTCTGTTGCCAAATAGAAACTGATTAGGCATATGACTTAGTAGCCGGAATTGTCTTAAATTATCTCGATAACTATTTATTTCAATCAGATCCGATAGAACTAAAAGTTTACTATTTGACTGTGTATTCCGTATATCAGGGACAAACGCGTCAATATTCACAGAATCAAAGAATGCACGTGCCAGATGGGATTCTTACAATAATTTTAACAGCGGGGAGTTGCCGAGATCTAATTGTGTGTTTAAAAGGTTAATGTTACTGTCTTTTTTATGTATAAATTTCAATGTTTTCTAGTAAATTTAATTTATGGTCTTTTTGTTCGGTGTGTAAGATTTGTAGGTTGCTTATATCTGGAAATGTGTGGCTTGTATCTAGAAAGTGATTCGCAATATTAGATGATCTTTTATTGAGTCTAAAGCATGCATTATGTTCTTTAAATCTCGTTTCAAATTTTTGTCCCGTTTGTCCTATATAGCAGCTATTGCATTCATTACACATTAACTTATAAACTCCTGATTTTTTATATTTTTCACGCTTATCTTTGATGTCAAAAAAAAGTTTGGATGAATTTTATATTTTAAAAAATAAATAACGATTTTTACATAAACGAAAACTTAAATTCCGAGTTATTTGACTAAATGGTCACAATATCGTACTGCAGTCATCTGACAGTATCCGAGCATCCCTGAATACTGGGAATGTATGTTTTGCAAATGTTGATGAGAAATAGCTTGAATAGCCTGTAAAATTTAATTTTCAAGATCCTCCACAGAGTTCTCATACAATATAAGACAGTCTCTAAATGACCACAAGGGTAGAAATCTAAAGGCGTTAGATCTGGAGATCTAGGAGACCATTCTATGCAACAACAAATTTTCGTATACGTATGTAAAAATCGTTACTTATTTTTTTAAATAAAATATATTGGTTTTCCTAATTTATTATTTAGGATTCAAGAACAGTGAATGCTTTAGACAGCGAGAACTTAGTCTCTCCAAATAATCATTGAGTTTGTCGCAAGTTTCGAGAATATGCTCCTTTGAGGAGGAAATGTATAATTGACTATCATCCGCGTAATACTGATCATTACAACATTTAAGCGCGGTTTGAAGGTTGGAAGTATAAATAGCATACAGCAAGGGACTCATAATTGAACCCTGCGGCACGCCACTGGTAATCAGTCGCTCCGCGGACATACTGTCTTCGATTTTGACACGTTGAGACCTACCAGATAGAAAACTATCAAAAAACCTCACAGCACTCTCGGACAGACCTATCTACCTCCTCCATTTTTGAAGTATCAGTCCTTATATTGTTAATCATAGTCTGAATACATTTTTAAATTTTAGGATACCACAATATAGACCGTCACATTGGATTCGACTTAAAGACGACAAAATCTATCCTCAGGGACCTGGCAACATTTCACGCTGTTCCAATTGCAATTAAGATGAAAGACAAAGAACTTTTTGAAAAAAATATAAGACCATACCTTCCTAATTATGAAATCAAAGAAGACCCATCAGCTAAACCAAAGGATCCATTCAAAGATATAAGGGAGAGTTTAATGGAAATTCCAGAAATTGCTCCTTTTATACATAGAGTAGTCACAAATATCGAAAAAAATAATAAATTGTCTTCCAACGCGACCACCCCGAAAGAACCATGGGGTTCAGTTTGTCACAATGACTTTTGGATAAATAATATTATGGTAAAAGAAGAGGATGATCCTAAGATCGTGTTCTTAGACTTTCAGATAGCAGCTTATGGATCGATAGCTATTGACGTTTTGTTTTTCTTGGTTGTTTCAGTTTCTTTGGAAGTTGTGACAGAATCAATGGATGAATTAATTGCTTATTACTGGGATCAATTTCTCCAAAACTTAAAGCGATTGGGATGTGATCGTTCTTTATATAATTTTGAAGAGTTCCTTAAAGAAATCGATTTTGCAGCAAGCACAGGACAATTCGGACATGCGTTTTTTCATAACTATATTATGCTAAGAGATAAAGGGGAAACGCATATTGATAGCTCTAATAAAGATTTTAAGAAAGAGGACTTTCAGAAAAATAGGTTTGGTCTTAATAGCAGACATAAAGAAAAATATAAATGGTTTATTAATGAATTTGCTAAGAGGGGCTGGATATAGTATAAAAATTAGAAGTGTTTGACAGGAAAAAAATTAAAATTTTAATTAGTTCCTATCATCAACTAAAATGTACATAAATATTAGGCATTTTGCTGGGACCATAAACAGTTTTTTCTACGACCAGGCGTGGAATACACTTTCACACATCACTACTAATGGGTAAAGTACAACTTCACACACCGGTGCATGAAGTACAGTATATTTCTTATGGGAGTTATTTCACGCATACTTCCATAAGAGCCCAAGCAGTCAAAATTTATAGGTGGCTATGCTTGAATGCTTGTTTATTTTTATTAAAGTTTTGCGAGCTATTAAAATTGTTATTATTAAAAATAACAATTATTATTTAGAAATTTTTTTAATTTTAAACTAAATATACGGTTGTCGAAAAGTATAGTGTGCAACATTTGCGTGAAGCCTTATGCCGGGTATATACTAAACAAATGAAACATGACACTAAACAGGAACACAACAACCTACCAACTGTCTGGAAATAAAACAAACCAAACACTTCCACACTGGCCAAACAAAATGTCAAAAAAACGAAATAACAAAACAATTTTTTTCAACAATTAGCAACAAATCGGAAATATGTTCTCAACTTTTATTTTATGTTTCGTTTTGGTTACAAAGCAACTACTGTCTTCTCAAGGTTCCTGTTATGTTACCATTTCCGACAGCACCCTCGGAGCAGTATATACTGTAAAACAAGTACAGGGTGTCCCATTTTCGACACTTTTATAGGGTATCTCCGTTATTGTTAGTGCTATTAAAAAAGTTATGTAGGTATCATGTGCTCTTTTTGGGGCAAACTTAAAATGGAAAAATCAAAATTCGAAAATTTTCGCTCGCTCAAAATTACCCTATATTTTCTTGACTGAAAGAGATACTGTTTTTACCTTTCTTTATATTGATTGTTTGAATAATCTGCCGCGTTCAGAATAAGTATACGGGGTCAGGTAAAAAAGTTATCGTGCCTAACCTAATTTTTTTAAATGGAACACCCTGTATATTTTAATCTAAAGAGATACTATTTTAAATTCTCCTTTAAAATATATAACACCCCATGGATGATATTGGTTTCCTAGGCGATTTATTTAAACTTTATTACTTTGAGACGAAATAAAAGATTCGGATTAAGGTAAGAAATAACGGGAATCATCGCAAATGTTCGGAATATGTCCTTAAATGGTTATCGTCTTTCCGGATCAAAATATACATTTTGAACCATTTATTCGGTTTTTCCACTTTCAATATGAACTGAGATAATATCAAATTTTTGAAAATGTTGATAAGTCATTTTCACAAATGAATACGTAAAAATGAAATTGACGTTAAATGTTAATAGTCAACATAATTGTTTCTAGGATATTAGCTTTTGTTTCATGGTCTACTGTGGTTTAAAGTAAAAAAGTTTCTAAATCGCCTAGGCAACCAATATCATCCATGGTGTGTTATATACTTGAAAGGAGAATTTAAAATAGTATCTTTTTAGATTAAAATATGCATGTACATACAGTTAAAAAAATTAGGTTAGGTCCGATAACTTTTTTAACTGAGACAGTATACTTATTCTGAAAACGGCAGATTATTCAATAATCAATATAAAGAAACTTTTAACTAAGAAAATATAGGGTAATTTTGAAAGTGTAAATTCTTTTATTTTCCCCCGTATCTCTTAAGCGAGCGAAAATTTTCAAATTTTGATTTTACCATTTTAAGTTTGACCCAAAAAGAGCAGATGACACCTACATTACTTTCTAACAATTACAGAGATACCCTATAAAAGTGTCGAAAATGGGACACCCTGTACAAAACCGAAACACAGCAGCACTGACAGGCTCTTGTGTACTTGAAGAATATTATATTATAGTGTATTTTAAGATAAGTACCTACGCTGTATATCGGGTGAAAAATTAAACGAACGCGTCTGTTGGCTTGTCAGCCTGTCGCTACGCGACCGGAAGACACCACTAATCAAAGCATAACATAAGAATTGATCAAATGTTTCTGATTTGTTGCCAAAATGATGAAAACACTGTGTTGCTGTTTTGGTTTTGTTTTGTCGTTTGGTGTGCACCCGGCAGAAGACAATAAGTTGCTAATATCAACGTGCAACAAAATACATTCTGTTTCCTCAGAATAAGTCAACTAGTCAACTTAACTATTTGTTGAAATTTTTTAAAAGTATTAAATGTTCGAAAAACTTATATTGCTAATATCATTAGGGTATGTTTTTTTTTTCATTTGGCGAGAAACCCCTTTCTACTAACAATAACCTTGTTTTGGCCGATAAATGTGTAGGCCATCCACTTGGGTCAGTATCGTTGGCGCTACAGGAAGCCTGATTATGGGAAGTTAATGGCCTATCTTGGTCATTTTTTGGTAAAAACTTCGTTATATTAAACGTATGTTGTTTTATGCTCTCCATATTTTTTTCGGGTTTAAAATATTATAATATGACTTACATTTTGCAAACTACATTTGAAATAAGTGACCAAAAAAATAATGACCGCCTACTGGTATGATTTTAAGCGCTATCAATAATAAAACTACTATAACCTAATAATTTCTTGAGATTTCTCCCAAATTCATTTACCTAATTCACTTAAAAAATTCACAAAACAAACTAAATAAGGTTAAATTAGTACCAAACACATCCACCCTAAAAGTGTCTCTAACTAGACTAATAATGTTTTAACGCCTTTATCGTATGTTTTGTAAAAAAGGTTTAAGAACCATATTTTATGATTTGTTTCTTAAAACTGGCCTCATGAAAAGTCATGTGATTGTCGTTTTATAATTTACGATTGTTAGATATTTTAAGGGTCAACCATCTGTTTAGGGGACTGTACATACAGGGTGGCCAATTAGTGCGACAAAGCTCAATATCTCTTTTACCGCTAAGGATAGCGGAAAACTTTTTTCACGAAAGTTATTAAGCGTTAAGAGGTGCAGCTTTTAAAATTATTTTCGACCAGACAGGGTGCTCCAAAAGGGCGGTGTGATAAAAATTTCATATTTTTTAAATGGGACACTATGTATATTTTTATATATTTGAATTCACCGTATAATTCTGTACATAGCACCGCAATTATTTGTACACATTTTTGCAACGTTGCCAACTAGATTGGAAAATTCCTAAAATTTGTGCAAAAACATGGTTCAAGGAAATGTGTAATATTTTTCTTAACTTATAATAATTTGAAATAAAATATTTTTATGCCGGAAAGATTAATGTTGACAGAAGTCCCCTATGATAACACATATCAATATTTTTATACAGGGTATTTTCTATAGATATGCCAACATTACGAAATTGAAACCTGTGTTTCGTAAGTTTTTTAAATGAAACACCCTGTATATGATTACTTTATCTTGTAGATATTTTAATCCTCTCTAATTTTTATTAAGGTCTTTCTATGACTATCTCTACCAATCTTGGTGGTATTTCAATTTTTATTTAAACTCGAGCAAAAAAAGTGGATGTATTTTACCATTGTCCTTTTTCTAGTCACCTATGACAAAATAGAAACAAAATGTTGTAATTTAAAAAAATATATTTATTCATACGGGAGGATACGACACAAAAATATTTTAGCGATTCAAGCTTTAAAGTAAATTAATACCTAATTATTTGTTCATATAGTGACCCCCATTAACTTGAATACATAATTCAATACGTTCTTTAATAGAATGAGTCATGTTTTTACACATTTTCAACTGTTTTCAAAGTATTACTCTGCAAATGTCTAGAAACATGACTCATTCTTTTGAAAAACGTATTTATTTATTTATTTTATTTTTATTTATTTTGCAAAACTACATTTGTAACATTATCCTCTAATACAATTTAAATAAATCAAAATTTAGTAACATTTCATTGAGTAACACCTAGGTACTGAAGTATCCGTATGTGTTATGTTGCGCTTGAATACACAAAGAAGAGAAAAAAGAAAAACAAACAAAAGCAATGTAGCGACAAGGTTTAGACAGCAAGGCACATAGTCACCCGGTAACAAGTATCACAATTAAGTCATAAATCACAATAAGATTCTTGTGCCAATTCTAAAACAATTCAGTGTATATCCTGTCATAATTATAAAAAATAAATTGAGAACAGTCTTTATTAAATTTTTTATTCGAATGTATATGACGAATGTTTGCAGGCAAGTAGTTGTATATCTTAGGGCCCAAGTAAACTATTGATTTCAAATTCAATGTTGAATTATATGTTAATGTTAATGGGGGTCACTATGATCAAATAATTAGGTAATGCTTTTAAAACAGTTCCAAATGTGTAGAAACATGACTCATTCTTTTGAAAAACGTATTGAATTATGTGTTCAAGTTAATGGGGGTCACTATATGAACAAATAATTAGGTAATAATTTACTTTAGAAATTGTCCACAAGCTTGAATTGCTAAAATATTTTTGTGTCGTATCCTCCCATATGAATAAATATATTTTTTTAAATTACAACATTTTGTTTTTATTTTGTCAGAGGTGACTAGAAAAATGACAATGGTAAAATACATCCACTTTTTTGCTCGAATTTAAATAAAAATTGAAATACCACCAAGATTGGCAGAGATAGGCATAGAAAGACCTTAATAAAAATTAGAGAGGATTAAAATATCTACAAGATAAAGTAATCATATACAGGGTGTTTCATTTAAAAAACTTACGAAATTCAGGTTTCAAGTTCGTAATGTTGGCATATCCATAGAAAATACCCTGTATAAAAATATTGATATGTGTTATCATAGGGGACTTCTGTCAATATTCCTCTTTCCGACATAAAAATATTTTATTTCAAATTATTATAAGTTAAGAAATATTAGACATTTCCTTGAACCATGTTTTTGCACAAATTTTATGAATTTTCCAATCTATTTGGCAACGTTGAAAAAATGTCTACAAATAATTACGGTGCTATGTACAGAATTTTACGGTGAATTTAAATATGTAAAAATATACATAGTGTCCCATTTAAAAAATATGAAATTTTTATCACACCGCCCTTTTGGAGCACCCTGTATGGTCGAAAATAATTTTAAAAGCTGCACCTCTTAACGCTTAATAACTTTCGTGAAAAAAGTTTTCCGCTATCCCAGGAGGTAAAAGAGATATTGAGCTTTGTCGCACTAATTGGCCACCCTGTATGTATGTATTGTTCTGTTTAAAATTTCTAGCTAATAGTAAATATTTTATGATTCATATAATATTGTGCCGAAATAAAACTGGGACAGCAAAATGTAGTTAAATGTCCCAGACTATTAGTTTGTTTTGAAGTTGTGAGTTTGATTTAATTTTGTGACTGACATGGCCTGTCGAACGAAATATTAAAAAAAAAATGCCCGCGTTAACGGTCCATCAAAAAGCGATCATTTACACTCGATTGAGAGATGATCAAGAAATAAGACACATCGCAGATGAATTAGGAATTAGCAATACCGTACTGTTGTCTAAGCACAAAATTGCAGAATATGGAAGTATCGTAAGAAAAGCTGGTACTGATGGTCGTCCCAAAATTTCGAATGAAAGCCAAGATATACAATTAATTAATTTTTTAAGATATAATCCATTCGAAACATCAATAAGGGCTAAAGAAGAGACACATTTTCCTGGTTCGGCGAATACAGCTCGTAGTAGAATTCTTCTTGCTCTCGCCCACAGCTCGTGTTGTAAAACTTTTCTTCACTAACTTGTTTCACAATGTACTAGTGGAATAGAATAGATTTTAATAGGTTATGGTTAGGATTATTTGCAGCGCGAAAAATTATGAGGAAGGAGATTGTTATTACGGGTATACTATTGATATTTACCATAAACCAACATCACAAAGCAAAAGACCAGGTAAATCCAAATGAACCAGGACAAATGGACGCATTCAGGAAATTGTTACAAATAGTAGGTATAGTAGAGCTTTTACAATTGAGTAGACTAAACGAAAATTATCAAACAAACCCGAATAAACACGTTTTATATGAACTGATAGTCATCCAGGGTTCAGTCATTGTCACTACAAACAATTGATTCATGTATCAGTGGTAAATGAAGACTTATATTAATAAAACCTCCATATATTGTGACCAATATTTGTCATGTAGTATCAATAGACTAAAGTGGAAATTAGGTACAGTTCGTATAAAACACATTGTTCGTAACAAATTTGAATAGAAATTGATATTATAGACTCACCTAATATTAGTATATAGTGTTATTTCGATCACTGTGTTTCGTAAATCATATAAACTGCTGCGACCTACCTCTTCTTTACTTATTCTCTCCTCGTTTGCACGGATCTCTTCGGCGCTCTCTGCATCCATCCGTCTCAGTTCCTGTAAATGGCTCCTGCGAACATCCGTTCTCTCAACATAACCATGGACTACTTGTAGCATTTGCCGCCAGAGGGCCGACTCTGTCTCTCCTCGAGTCGTTCGAAGATGTCGCAACTTAGTGCGGTTCTAAAAATATAATAATTATGTAATATACTGTTATGTTTCTTAATAACATGCTAGCATTTAAGGAGGTTATTCTTCCATCCATTTTCAGAAAAAAACTTCATATGAACATATGTCCTAAACGTCTTAACTTTTGAGATATAGGGTGTTAAAGATTTTCATGTTTTTTTTTATAATTTATTGTCAAAACTGTTTAGGTTTACAAACAAAAGTTAAAAAAGGATAGATAATTTATTAAAAAATAACAAGCGCAAACGGCATTGCAATTATCTACATAGCCTTAACGCCATAATACTAACGAACAAATGAACATAATTACAAATTTAAACCCATTTTAGGGTGTTCAATCATGCAATCTACAGTATGTCCACGGATGGGGTTTACATGGACTAAAAATTGAAAGATACGAAAACAAGTTACTCTTAATAAACGTTTTTGCTTGTCTAGAAAATACGATTCATCATAAGAAACTTCGATTTTTTTTATACAGGGTGGGTAAAAACTGCAAAAATGTTATTTCGCTTAGATAAACATACTTTATTTTGAAATATACGAAAAAAAGTCACTGTTAATAAACGTTTTTACTTGAATAATGAATAACTGATACTTGTTGTCAACGTCTTTATTTAATGAAGTAATTGTAATAATAATAATATTAATAATAATAATACGAACATTTTTGTTAACATGAAAAGAATATGATAACAATTTCATAATTCCAAAACTCCACCCCCATACTCGACACATTTTTCTAATTGCTTTCTCAAATAAGTGAAATAATTTCTGATTTCTTCCTGAGATATCGATTGGACAGCCTGGATAATTCTGCCCTTCAGCACATCAATATCATTTGGTATTGCGGTTGCAAAAACAATTTGTTTAAACGGCCCCATAAAAACATATCGGCCAAGGTTAAGTCGGGACTTCTTGGGGGCCACAAAACTGGGCCATTCCTACCATTCCACCTTCGACCACATCTGCGGTCAAGCCATTCTCCAACCTCACGAGTGAAATGGGCTGGACAACCATCTTGCTGAATATACATATTTTGTCGAAAATTTAACGGAGATTATCGAGTTCATCATTGAAAAATGTATCCAGCATTTCTAAATATGATAATCTATTGCACGTGCTATCAAAAAAATATGGCCCTATAATGCCATGGATGGATATCGCACACCACACGTTCACTTTTGTGAAATATTGTCTTCTCGTCATAATTCTGAATTTGGGATTTTCTAAAGACCAGTACCTAACGTGTTGGGTTGCAACGGTTCCATTTGTTGAAAATGACTTTCATCAGGAAACATGATACATTTATAAAAATCCACATTTCCACTTAAAATTTTGTCTCCTATCCATAGGCAAAAATCGTCGTGTCCCTCTTCCAATCTTTGATTAAAGTGCGGTTTATACGGATACAATTTATTTGCTTTAAGGATTTTCTGAATTTGACTTTTTCACAACTTCCAACTGAGTAACACGATTTCTAAGGGACGTCATAGGATTTTCTTCCAACAGAATGAAGAACTAAGACTGTAGCTGCATCATCATGGTCGTATTTCTTCTTTTTTTTTGAGGTCCAAAACCGAACCAGTTCTCTTGAACTTTTTTATTAACTTGCAGATTGCCATCCTAGTTATTGGGATTCCTACAAATTTCTCGGTAAAAACTCTTTTTTCAGTAGATAGCATTTCTACTTAAATAATAACTTCATTAAATAAACACATTGACAACAAGTACCTATCACCTTAAGTGTCATTATTATTTTGACTAGGTTCACCAGTCAGAGGTGTGCTAGAGAATACTTTTTGGGAAATAAACCTTTTAATGATTTGTTCTACTTCGGTTTGTTGTGTAGAAAACAGTTTCATTAAGAGTGACTTTTTTTCGTATCTTCCAAAATAAAGTACGTTTACTCTTAAGCAAAATAACATTTTTGCAGTTCTTACCCACCCTGTATAAAAAAATTTAAGTTTCTTATGATGAATCGTATTTTCTAGACAAGCAAAAACGTTTATTAAGAGTGACCTTTTTTCGTATCTTTCAATTTTTAGTCCATTTGTCCTCTTGTAAACCCCATCCGTGGACATACTATACTTAGATGAAACAGAAAAAAAAATATGAAGCCAAATGATTTAAAGTGTCAAAAAGTCATTGAACTTGGAATGGTGTTCTGAATCGATATAGCCAAAAATATACTGGGTGTTCCATTTAAAAATTACAAAGTTGAGGTCATTTCCGGTTACACTGGAATTGAGAAAACGGAGTCCGTTATGTGATAAAATGCAAAATAATATCACCTACAAACCAACCAAATTTCATTTCTGTAATTTAAAGAGTAAAAAAGTTGTAGGGGCGAACGCCCCTCCTGAAACTCCCAGTATAGAATACTTTTTTCTAGAGAGGAATGTCTTAATTTTTTTATACAAAATATTATGAAAGAAACCGTACACAGAACGATACTTTAGATTTGGAGGTGTTTTATTCGTTATCATATAACCAGTATCAGGATAATTTCCTCCATGTAGAAATTCTCAGATTAGAGTAGAATCTCTATATTGGTCGATTTTTAATTATCTATAAAATAAATAAATAATAAATTAATTCTTGAAACAAGATTTAATCCGTTTAGCTGTTTTATTGGTAAGAAGCTTTTTTACGACTAAGTGCATTTAATTTTAGGACACGACAAAATGTTATTAAAAAAAGATATCCAGGAGGAAAAGCTGTATATGAGAACAAAATGTCCTATGCCTACCTCTTTGATATTTTGCATTATACAGGGTGTTTCTAAAGAAACATGCTAATATTGAAGGTTATTCTTAGGTCCGTTTTCAGAGAAAACTTCATATTAACATAATATGTCCTTAACGTCTTAACTTTTGAGATAAAAATTTTCTAAAAATCTCCTTTTTTATTAATTACTGCTCTAGATGTTTTTGTGAAATTTAGTACCCACTTGCTATTCATCAAGAGACATTTAATGATGTATAATATGTTTTTTTTTATTCCGGAATTGGCATCGGTATTTTTGAAGAAAAAATAGTACGCCAATTCTTTTTTTTTAAATAAAAAATATTTTTGATATTCTCATTCCTTGCAGAGCAAATGTCGTCCCTTGATTTTTTGTCGTTTGATGTACAGTTTTCGTATAAAAAAATTAAATTCATTCATTTTCACTGTTATGAAATTGGGTATTATTACAAAGATTAAAAAGGATCTAGTGGGTAAGAAGCAGATTTTGTTTTGTACAGATAAACAGTTTCGACATTTATCTACCTAGTCTAGTTGTCACGTATTGGATGTATGTATGTATGTATGTATGTATGTATGTATTAGATGAAGAGACAACATCAATAAAGATCTGGCTATCCTTGGAGTAGACCAGCAGGAATGGAAGGAGATGACCCATGACCGTTCTAGGTGGAGGCAGATAGTCAAGGCAGCCAAGACCCACCCTGGGTTGTAGTGCTACGGAGTAACTAAGTAAGTAAGTCTAGTTGTCACGTATTTAAGTCATTAACCTTAACAAATTTTAAAAAATCATGAAAATCTTTAACATACCAACTAGCAGTAACTAAATTTAAAATCTGCAGCATAATCGCAATATAAATAAAATAATTGGCAATATTTCATAAATTTTTGGACTAGACAACCTTACACAAACTTACCCTTATTTTTAACGCTAAAGAGAAAATAATTATTAAATTTGGGGTTTTCATTGAAACAGCAGTTGAAACAGCAGATCTTTTACAGTTTCTCAATTTAATTTATAATCTTATTTTTTGAACACACTGTATTAATAATTTAAAAATATTATATAAAAATCTGTTAGAGCAGGTCCATTTCAATAGGGAATATGACCCAAATTAAATAATAAAAACTTCTATTTTAAGGACTGTAAACATCATTATAGACATAAAACTTTAAATATGTCGAACATGCTTAGAATTAGGTATATGACATGATGTACGAAATATATCTAGAATTTTGCGTATAATTTAAAAATGTAATAAGACGGGCGTTCCATTTAAAATAAACAAGTTGACACCGACTTCCGGTATAACCGGAAGTAACAGTTACATCAAAATATTTTCTATAAAAAGATCAGCATCCTTTATAGGGAGTACGAATATTTCACACAAATATATTTTGTAGTTCCCGAGATCTTTTAATATGCCACTCACCGTGACTGACCCTGTATGTATCGCTACCTGAAATTGTTTTCAAATTATGTAATAAATCCAACCTTCAATTTGTTACAGATTTCTGTTGCATGTCATCTAAAATAGCGTTCATTGGTATCCCATTATAGATATTTCAGAATTAATTTTTTCACTAATGGGATGTAATTTAACTGATTTTTTGATGTATTCATTTTCAAGATAAACTTAAGAAATCCTTTGACATATTAAAGCTTTCCTCCTATAGTAGACCATGTATACTGTATTCATACAATTAATAAAGGAATTTAGTGGGTACACATTTTTGTTTATTTACAAATTTTGATAAAACCTAACTAACACAGGACATCTTCTATCCTATATCAACCATCTTTGGACCAACGCAATCGAACATCATGGGGAGTCTCGGGCCTTTTGCACTGGATATTTCTCAAGCCTTTGATCGTATTTGGCATAAAGGGCTCCTAAGTAAACTGCAATCCTATGGTATGCCCAGTCGATTCTGTGCATGGTTGTCTAGATTTCTTAAGGACCGTTCGCTGCAAGTGGCGTTTGACGGACTTCTCTCAGACACCATCACTATCAATGCCGGTGTTCCATATTGTCTCTCACCCACTTCTTGCTCTATATTAACGACCTTCCAATGCGAACTAAAAATCCGATATTTAGCTTTGCTGACGATAGCACACTTGTCTCATCTTTCTCTTTGAATGCACAAACATCTACTGCCGACGCACATCTTCGCAAACAGGATGAAGAATCACGGCTCAACAAAGACATGGAAGAAATTTTGGCTTCGGGTGACAATAACCAAGTCGAATTTAACGCTAAGAAATCCCAGGCAGCAGGTCTCTCTGAAAAGGTTAACATTACAGAACCGGATATAGTCATGGCAGGACACGCAATTCTACTGGCTTCATCTATTAATTTGCTGGGTGTCAATCTGGGAGGAAATATGTCTTGATATAACCACATCGTAGCAATCGCCAAGATAGCTTCGCAGAAACTTGGTGTACTCTTCCGGATTAAAAAGTTGTACACACCTCACAACTTTTAACATTATACAATGCCCAGATTCTTCACACTATACAAAGCACAGGCCCAGATTCGACTATTACTAGCGTACTGCTCTGATGTCTGGACTTCTTTACCCAAACATATTCTTCGGCTACTTGATTTCATCGAAAGGATCAGAAACCATGAGTTGACAGAGAACCTCGACAGCCTAGAACAACGAAGACAGGTTGGTGACTTGACACTATTTTACAGATATTTCCATGAAAAATCCTGGGCTAAACTTGGCCACTTAGTTCCATTCATAGCAGATATACGCGACGAACTACTGCCGCCCATATCCATTGTGACTCAGCTTAGTACTCCTCGCACTTGATTATTTAAGAATTACTTAATCTGGAACACGTCATCCTTATGGAACGACCTTCCCAAGATTGTATTTCCCAACGAATATAACTTCCAACAATTCAAAACCAACGTGAATCGCTTTATGTGCACAAGCAACACTCCCGAAGTGTCTTAAAGGATTTTTCCTATAGTGCTTGTTTGATCATAAAAAACAATTGGGGAACAAATTAATTATTTGAAAAATAATAATAATAGACTTTTCCGTGTGTAAAGATAACGACTTCCGATGGAATAATTCGCAGAACATTTCTAATCTGATTGACAAATTAGTTTTGCAATTGATAAAACGCTTCTCTTATTGCTCTAATTTGCCATAAATCCTATTATTTGTTTAATTAGTTAATTGAAAATGCGTTACAATGAGGGTCACTATAAAAATACTAACCGGTATATAATAGACCTAGTATGTAAAAAGTCATATTCTGTGACCCACTTTTGTGAAAAATGAGAAGTGATTTTATTTTGCTGATTTTAAGTTATGTCGTCTATGCCAAGGTACAGTTCATATTTCCACACATACAGGGTTATGATAAACAGATTTTTTGAAATGCATTTTTCTGGGGAAATAGATATTATACAGGGTGGATCATAAATATGCTACTAGTATCAACTTCAACTTTTCTTCATTTTCACATTCTACAATCAATTCTAGACATTTTTCCTAAATCATGCCCTGTACTTATCTTTGACCGTTTACGAAATATTCATACTTTAATGCTGGTATGCACCATTGATATGTCTCTCGACATAGCAATTTTGCAAATTTTATTAACATTCACTGACAGTTTTTGATGTCTCAAACTTTAATAGTATATAGTAATATATTGTCTTTGTCGATGCCTGCAAGATTGTGATTTGATTTCCGAACATTGCTATGTCAAGAAACATATCTATAATGCATACAGCATTAAAGTAGTAATATTTCGTAAACGGTTGAATATAGGTATAGGACATGATTTATGAAAAATATCTAGATTCATCGCAGAATGTAAAAATATACAATATGTTCCGTTTAAAAAAATCAGTTGATGCAAGTAGCATTCTTATGATCCACCTGTATAAATGCATTTAAAAAAAATGGATTTCCGTTGATTATGTGGACGGTACTCTACATAAAAACCTGATCCGTCCCAAGTAACACGGATTGTCCAAAAAAACTTTTAAAGCTAATCATTGGCAAGGATAACGTTGCGACAACCCCACATTGTTGTAATCCGGCTTTTAAAATCTGCAGCTCTTTGATTTTCATTTGCATCTGTAATAACCTTAAAGCGGCATAATTTTACAACTAAATTTTCCAACGTTACTAGTTTGCTTTCAAACTTTGCTAAATATTATATTTAAATGCCATTTTTATTGCCAAACTACAGCTGGAAGTAATAGTCATAATTTTTTGTTTTATAGTCAAATTATTTTGCAAAAAAAAAGGAATTTTATGGACAATGCCATTAGGTTATAATATTTTGGAATATGGAAATCCAACAACACCATACAATAATGTAGTAAATTATAGGCCAAAAAGTGGTAAATATTCCTTCAAAATAACTGGATAATTAACCATCATGTCTTATGTTGACGGCCATTTATTTCGTCCAACATTGGGGCAGGAGAATAAAAGAGAACATCGGCCATTTCAAGAAAATTGATAATTTTTATTTTTGCTTTTAAAAACAACAATATTAACGAATAAAAATTAGCACATCTAACTTTTAATTAGACAAACTATGTTCAGGAATATTTTTAATGCATTTTTATTTCAAATATATAATTTTAAATTATTACAAAATTTATTGAATTTTCTAAAATATAGGAAATAAATGAAGCCAGTGAAGAGAGAAGAGCTACCGTACCCATATTTAACGATAAAACTACCTTCCCACATTTTGTTGTCCGAGAAGTTCGAATAACACCCATAAATAATACCGCCTATAAATAACTACACTATACCCCCATTATTTTTAACTTTGCGACTGGCTGCATGACTAATTAGTCAAATGCCAATTAAAAAAATAAATAAATTAAAAAAAAATACCGCCATTATGCTTCGTCAACTATCCAAATCTATATAGTAATCTAAATATTGGCGTGCCCTAACCTAAAAAAATTCTTCAGCGATATGGCTGTAAAATCCATTTAAAAGCCGGAAAATGTTGTACCATTTCGGCTGTCACAGCGTTTCAAGGACGTCATAAGAGTGTCTAGGCAGCTTTCTGTAAAAGCTAAAATGCTCTAAATTTAGCTGGAATAACGTTGCCACAGCCTATTTGAAGCCTTTGGTGTTATTTGGGGCTTCTTTATCATAACTCTGTATGTATTATTGTGTTATGTAACAAATCAATTCAGAATAAAGTGAAAAAAACCTAGAATTTTTAAATCGTCATAACCTTCTTTTAATGTCATATTATCATGCTATACAGGGAATAACAAATTCCTCCTTGTCATTAGTATTTCTGGTAAGAGATGAGAAGTCGGTTAAATTGGGTCAAAGTTGCATAATTAGAGGCCCAATAATATGCCGCAAAAAATAAAAAATAAATACAAGGGCTTTCAACATATTCGTCCGAAAATAAATTTAACTTTCTCATTGCTACTTTGTATTATCCACAAGATGGCATGTCTTTATTGCGACGTTGTGTCTTTGGGTCACCATCATCAACTTAATATTTTTAATTTCGGGACTGGATTTTTTTTGTTTAAATTATGAAAGAGGAACTATACGTTCGGCGATACACAATGCTGGTTTTCCGACGTTTTCTTCCTGAAATTGACCAACTTCACCAAAATACCCCTAGTACGTTCCTATAATTTACTTTTCTTTCGAAGAAACTGAAAATAACTTTATTATTGCTATTTCGTATACTTTTTTTTATTTCAAACTAATATTTTTCAAATTTCTACTTAGTGTAAGTAATTTTATTAATACAAATAAAATTTCGCTCTAAAGCGAAAAAATAAAAATCGAAACGCAAAATTTTAGATTTTTCCAATTATTTTGAAAACCCCTGTATTTTATTCCAATTTGACCGATTTCGTATCTCTTACCGTTTCCGAAATCCCAATGGTAAAGGACCAATTTGTTACAGCCTGTTTAGAATCATATTATGAATCGTTTCTCTAAAATGGTAGTATTTTGAACTTCCATTGTCTACTACTGATATTATTCACCTGAAGACGACGAGATGTTTACCAGTTGAAATGTTATGTTACAAAATAAATAAAGATAATGAAAGTCGAAAATAAGTTTATCACTCATGATACAGCATTGTCCCTAACCTTAAAGAAATGTATATATTCTGCAGATTTCTCAATTTTTAATTTTTAGTTTTATTGTTTAAAACCCTCTATTAATGCTTTTAAAAATATTATTATAAAACTATGAAATCAGATCATTTTCAATAAGGAATCCAACTTAAATTAAATAAGAATGCTTCCTTATAGGAAAAAATATATTTTAAGGTCTTCGAACGTCATTTTAGATATACAACCTTGAATATGTTTAGACTTAGGGATAAGACATTATATAAGGTGTTGAAAAAAGGTTGGTACTCCGGAATAACTCCGGTGCATCGCATTGCAGCGGAAAAAGTCTGGGGAAAAAGTTGTTTGGTTTTGAAGGAGGAATAGTTTGCAATTTAAACTACTCTCAACCCCCGGGCGCGGGTGTTGGAAAGTTAAAATTTTCAAACGGAACCCCATATTTTTTATTGGCGTATCGTCTTCTCCGACCAAAAATAAATATCTTTTGTCCGAAAAATTTTTTTATTCGGGCCCATCCTTCACCAATAATCACCATGAGAAATACAAAATCAGAACCGTGCGAAAATCAAGTTTTATCCCGGACATACTCTTTTTCTCTGTCTTGTACTAAAAAATGCCCGTGGAATACAAACAACTTTTTCCACGGACATTTTTTACTACAAGACAGGGAAAAAGAGTATTTCCGGGATAAAACTTGATTTTCGCATTTTTGATTTTGTCTTTCTCATTATTGGGGAAGGATGGGCCCAAATAAAAAAAAAATTCGGACAAAAGATGTTTATTTTTGGTCGGAGAACACGATACGCTAATAAAAAAATATGGAGTTCCCTGTGAAAATCTGAACTTACCCCCACCCGCGCCCGGGGGTTGAGGTGGTTTAAATTCAAACTATTCCTCCTTCAAAACCAAACGACTCTTTCCCCAGACATTTTCCGCTGCAATAACAAGGGAATCTTACGTAGAATCCAAAAATGGACTGATTTTCCATTTACAATAAGCACGTTGACACCGACTTCCGGTATAACCGGAAGTGCAACCATATTGAGGATATTTTAGCCGGGCTGATTCAATCAATATTAGCATACTTTCCAATTTTCAAAATTTTCCTATGTATAATTCTTTATGAAGAAAGTAGATTTAATTCCATTATGATATTATTTTTTGTAAAGGTTGCCCGCAATTATACCTGACGATAATATTTTCTTAGTGTCGTAAATATGGCAATTCACTAAATTTGCTTGCCATACAAAGAAACTTTATCTTAAATTTGACGTTACATGTTCGTTCTCTTAAATCTTGTTGGATGTGTTTAACTTGAGTTGCATACTGAATTTTAAGAGTACATAAGAGTGTTACTCTCCAGTTTTTATTTTATTGATTTCATTTTTAAATACGAATAAAGAAGGTACCGATAGAAAAAATCAGAGGATGTAATTTTAACTAATTACTTTTATCCACAATAATTTTTTATTTTTAGGCTTTGGAATGTGGGATAATCAATTTAAATAATGAACAATTTAGGAAGGTAATGACCGAATGTGTCAAAGATAATCATACTCTAAATAAAATATGGGACATGACTTCGAGTGATGAAACTGAAGAGGATACTTCGACATCCTCTGAAGAAGTGCCTATCACTAAAGGTATAAACATATCTATGCAAAAATAGGGCAATGAATCAGTGCATTATTTATGTTTATCTACAACCGTAAGTAAGCAGGTACTTACCATACTGATTTCAGTATGGTGAGTAGTACTTTAAGGTACTAGCACGGTAAGTAATTAAATACTTATGGCTATCTACTTTTCGTTACTTATTTTTGTATGTTTCATATTTATTTAGTAAATTTTCTTATTTTTTGTTTTTACTGAAATTTATTTCCATAAAATTGATTTTTTACACGTATATCTCAAAGTGGCAAGCTTCCACTGTCACTGTCAGACTGGCAACGGTGTAAATCAGTAACTGATTTTACCTATGACCACTACCGTAAATAAAAAAAAAACATTTTGTAAAATAAATCGCACAGTAAATAAGAACGCCTTGATTATTTCAACAAAAACGCAGGTTGAATAACAACGCTCTTCTTTCAACAGGGCACTTGGGTTTATTGAAGGATAACTAGAGAGTCGTAGTCGGCTGCTATCATAAACGCCGGAGAAAAAGAGCAAATGCATTAACTTTTTTTAAGCATAACAAAGTAACAGTATATTTTCTGTCAGTGATAATAAATATGATCGCAGGTAAAGTATAGTTCATAAATCGAGTTGTAATTCATTTAGCACTGATGGGATTACTCACTCGTCGTTACGCGGCTCCGTGCGTAACTTGTCCATTACGTAATATGCATTATGTAATGTTCTGTTATCAACCAACCAACCATGGGTTTAATTTTCAAAAATGACATGATGCCGAGATATGTTTTATTTATTTAAAATCTATTGAATTTACCGAAGTCACTTTCCTGAGCACTAAAAATTACATTGATATAAGAACCTTCTTGATCTTCAGGCATGATTAATAATAATGCCGGCAGATTAGCACCAGCAAAACGATCGAAACGTTCGAGAGGAAGCAGATTTAACAACGAATCGCCCATGTCAAATGTACAAAAAAAATATGGAGGAACTTCGTCATCTACAACGGAGGAATCAACAACAATCTTAGAAAATCAATCGGAAGAGAACACCATAACGAACAACATTGGTGATTCTGAGGACGCGTGTATCCTTCAATGCGTCTTTGAAAAGCTTGAAATGGTAAGAATATTAAAATAAGTTCACCAATATCGATAAATCGTACAGACCTTCTAAATTTTGCAATCGAATTTTCTTTACTGCGTATTGTATATGAACTACTTGTTTACATTGTAGAATATACTTCCATTCTAACTTCATCTATTTTTTAATTATTACTTGTGACAACGTCCCGCAAACTTTTTTGGCTACTTCAGGCTTAAAAATTTCATTTTTAAACCTTAGACACTACGAAACGGTTTTCAATATCATCCTATATTTATATTCAGTTCATGGATTGTTAGATACAGAAGAGAATTAGCTCCAGTAAATAATATTAAACATCGGAAAGATACGTCAATTTAATTGTAAAACGGGACGCTTTTAAAGAATATTTTCAGCATTTGTGGTTTAACCCCCTGAGAGGAGTAGATGTTACCCTTAAAATAATAGATTGGAAAAGGCATCAACTGGCATATCATTTTACAGATGGTTTGAATTTCTTTTCAATAGTAATATAATTAATTATTTTTTAGGTAGTAGTTTCCAAAACATCAAAAATGACATAATTAAAACTTATCTGCACTTAAACTTATGGTTTTTACGTTTTTATTTAAAAAGTAGTAGTTTAATAGAATCTTTAGTAATCCGTAGGTAGTCACTCCGGGTGAAACCCTTCCCAATTCTTTACCAGCAACAAAGTCAACGCCTAAAATTAAATTATTTCTACACTCGCCGGCATAAAATTCCGCCACGCTGAAATTTTGGTCAAGTTTGATATCTTATAACTTTTTATTTTTTATGCGATTTTCATTGTCATCAGTTTGTAGATCTATTTATTGTGTTTTTCCTGCATTATTTTATAAAGTAACATTTTTCGATTAGAGGGCTCTCCAACAAGTGGCCCGCGACCTCCTTTTTGAGGCCCGCGGAGTGGGCCTCTAAATGTATAAATTACCCTCTAATACGAAATATTAGTCAGTGAATACCAACATCCTCAAAGTTCCCACTAATTTTTTTGTAATTTGATAATACTTAATAATAATAAAAATGCGTTTTTCTTTATATACCATATCTATTAAAACTCACTGATAAAGTTGCATACAAAGTATTTTATAATGCGGCCCTCCAAACCGCATTTTTTGGGACACTTGCAGTTGGACAGCCCTGAATTTTGGTTTCGGCTATATTATACAGGAGTAAATCAAACTGTTGTTTTTGTCGTAATTTCAAACACCCTGTAGGAAAATTGAGGAAGATAAGTTTATTTACATACTGTTTATTGTAATGTTTGATGTATTCTAAACATTTCGTTTTTGATTCATTCCATTATCTCATTTCTGCTGCGAGCTGCAAAATTTGAAATGAAACGCTGATTTGTAGCCTATTTTTATTAAAAAAAAATAAACACTAGGTATATCATAAAGTTAATAAACAAAAACAATTTTAATATCGTATGGTTCCTCCTCTGGCAGTAATGACAGCTTGAAGCATTCGTGGCATCGAATAAATAAGGTTACTTATCCTTTCTTGCGGGATTGCCTGGATATTCTTCGGTCAGCGCGAGTTGTAAGTCTTGCAAGGCTTGTGGTTTTACAAGACGACGACGAACGGCCCTTTTAAGTTGATCAAGTTGATCCCAAAGATGTTCGATTGGGTTGAGATGCGGGCTACATGCGGGCCATTCCAATCTTGGAAGTCCAACTTCATCCAGATATTCGCTCACTTCATGTGCAACGTGAGGTCTAGCATTATCATGCGTTAATGTAAATTGGTTCCCAATGAAAGGGGCAAATGGAACAACAACTTCTTGGAGGATTTCCTCAATGTAACGGTGGGCGGTTAGAGCTCCATTTTCAATAAATACAAGATAGGTACGTGCTTCGGTAGAAATACCCGCCTAAATCATGAACCGACATGATATGAGGTTATTTCTGATATGATGGAGTTAGCATATCTTTCATTTCTAAGTATGTATCCAGCGACCTTAAATAAACCCTGGATTAATCAGTGAATAGCACGTAGGAATAATGTCACTGTCAAATATTCTGTCACAATACTCGCATACTTTAGCCAGCATCGGTAATTTTTAACCGAACGCTTGACATACATTTTCTAAAAATAACATCGTATCATTTGAAATTTTGCAGCTAGCAGCAAAAATGAAAAAATGGAATAAATCAAGAAACGAAATGTTTAGAATAGATCAAAGATTACAAGAAACAGTATGTAAATAAAATTATCCACCTCAATTTTCCTAGAGGGTCTTTTGAAACTAAGACCAAAAACAACAGTTTAAGTTTAAGTTATAAAATAATTCAGGAAAACACACAATAAATGGATCTATAGACTGATGATAAAATCATGAAAATCGCATAAAAAATAACAAAGATATAAAACATCAAACTTGACCAAAATTTCAAGGTGGCGGAATTTTGTGCCGGCGCGCGGCGAATTTATTATTGGAACGCAAGTTCTTGGAAAGTAGGTACTATTCAAACAATAATAAATTGGGATATTACTGCAAAGAGATTTAAAAGACCTTTAAATGATGTGCCACTTAACCACCCTTCCCTTTTAAGTTTTGAAGGGTAACATCTACCCCTCCCAGGGCGAACAACCATGAAAGCTCCAAACATTCCTTAAAAGCATCCCCCTTCACAATAAAATTTATATGTATTTCCGATTTTCTTAATATTATTTTCTTCAATTGATGTATTAAGCGTGCGAAGTTATGAAATTGACACCCGGAATACAAAAATCTTTTTATATTCTCTAAGTTCCTTTAGGCCTAAAAGAGGTGAAAAATTGACGAAACGTTGCGTATGTTACTAACATAAAGGAAACCCTTCTTTTTATGTCCATATACTCAAGAACCTTCTCGAAAATCGATTTTAGGAAGGAATATAATTCATAACTTTAATTTATATTGTTCAAAAATAACTTCTCGAAATTTGGACTATCTAAGAAGATTAGTGGGGGTCAAATAAACTTGTATATCTTCCTATAGAGAACATTAGTCAACCTTCTGAATTTTTTGAAATTTTGAGATTTGTCACATGATAGAAATTAGACTTTATGCCAAGGCCAACTTTAAAAATTAATCCAGGAATTAGGTACATTTCTTGCAACTTTTTACTTAGGAGTCATGCTTTTACAAACCGCACACTCTTTAACCTTGACATTTTAGAATCGCTCGAAATTGTTCTTACTAATTATATCCATAAATTTCATAAATAATTTCAGGATTTTGCTGAAAAATTTTTTTTTCGAAAATACCCACACATGAATTTTTGATAATTTGCTGGATTTTCTCCAATCTGCTCATGTTGGAGATTTAATATCTTCAGTTGTATTGATCGGATCAATGTCGGTCATTTTTTATTTTGTACTTTGTTACGTTAGCTTCCGGTGTCTTCAAAAAAAAATATTATTGTGAACAATTGAAAAATAATAATTTAGTTGTTTACATAGTTTTAACACGCTGTGAAATCATCTTAAATTAATTTAAAAAAATATTATTTCGTTCTCTATCCTCTTATCTACAAATCCCATTTTACGAGAAAGTAGCACCTCTCTTATTTCGGAAGTTACTAAATATGGTCAATGGCAGCGCGCAGCGTATCACAGCACGGGGCGAAGCGTGCCAGAACTTACAAACGAGGTGGCTACAGTGTGAATCATTAATATTTCTATTCTGTTGTTCGAAAGATCGAAAGCATGCCCATGCTCATCTCATTATTATAAACATACTGGTTTTATATAAAGATATACATGGAGTGTTGATAAAATGCAAGAATCATAAACATTTTTAGATCGATGTTTTAATCCTTTTGATCTGTCCATAATCGAAAAGTTTTGAATCATCATTTAGTAGCTCTTAACTTACCAGTAGCGGATGAGCCCCTTAAACAAAGAATCTGTAGTTATTGCCGTATTAAAGTTTCTGAACTACACAAATATTGTGAGAAGAAGGTCAATTTTACTGTAAATAATGCCTTTTAAACAAATTGATAGAGTCTGTGCAACAGCCGTTTAGGCGAGGTTGTATAACATAATTTGTGTCTTTTTCAATGTTATATTGACTAATTTAACCTTTTTTGGAATGGAAATATTAATGATTCACACTGCAGGGAGGTCGATTGTAAGTTCTGATACGCTTCTTCGACTTGGATAATTCACGCGCTGCGTTATTTGCACTCAAAAACATTTAATAACTTCCGAACTAAAAGAGGTGACACTTTCTCGTAAAATGGGTTTTGTAGATAGGAGGATAAAAAACAAAACGGTATTTTTAAAAATTAATTTAAGACCGATTAACACCATGTTAAAACTATTTAAACAATTAAATTGTTATTATTTTTCATTTGTTCACAATGACAAGTTTTTTCTTAATACATTTTAACGTATTAAAGTTTGAAATAATAGAAAACCGACATTGATCCGATCAGTTTAACTGGAGATATTAAATTTCACACATGAGAAGATTGAAGACAATCCAGCAAAAATTATTAAAAATTTATTTGTGAATATTTCCGAAAAAAAAAAATTTTTTTCAGCAGAATCCTGAAATACGTGTCAATTACTTTTATGTATATAAGTTATAAAAAAAAATTTCGAACGATTCTAAAATGTCAAGGTTAAAAAGTGTGCAGTTTGTAAAAGAATGACCCTTATAGACAGATTCTAACGGAGTTCCTGACCATAAAAAGTTTGCTGACACATTACTTAAGTCAACCAGTGGACGAGAACTTCGTGATTTTGTTCAAGAATCTACTGATAACTGTTTTCAACAAATGGATCAAGGTATGACGATACTGAATACTGGTAAAGTTTATATTAATATGTTAGCTATAAATTAGAAGGTATTTAATTATACAGGTTAGTTACATGTACTTACATTCGTAGACTTACATACAGGTATCGAAATGCGTTATCTAACCATATCCTAATAATAAGCTAGAAGAGTAAATATATTAAGTATCGCGAAGCAAATAGAACTAGATAGATTATGTTCCTCCCACTCCATCGCATCGCATAGCGCTCATTGTTCTGCTGGTGGCAGGCCTCCCTCTTCGAAGAAGTTAATATTAAATAAATATCCATTATTTCGTACGTTGCAGCCTGAGTGTGTAGATGTTTTTAAATTGTTGTTTTCGCAGATTTTATGCTATTTTTTTAAATGTCAGTTTATACAAGCGAAGAAAAGAAACACATTATTAAATGTTATTACTACGTTAGTTCTGTAAAATTCCAGTAAAATCTACATCATTCAAAGTATCGAAACTTACAAAATTGTGGGAACTGTCCGTACCCATCAAATCAAAAACTTCTTTTACAACAGAATATAACTTAACAAACTAAAAGTAAAAACGAGTCTGTAGGTTATTTTTATAGCACCTGTTTCCAACAAGGTACATCTCTCTTCGACAGCTTAAATCGCATTAAAATTTAAAATTCAGTCGATGTCGGAACGGGAGCAGAAGGCAGCGACAGCACAGCAGAACATATGCGAGATCCGATACGATGGCGTGGGAAAACATAATCTAACTATGTTTTGGCGCTGCGATACTTAATATTTTCTAACTTTTTACTAGGATATCGGCGAACATCGCATTTCCATATCTTATTATTAATTAAAGCAATGCTCACTATAAGACAAATTCGAACGCGAATCTCGAGAACGGCATGGGATAAGTTGAGGCAAAGTGACCCATTTTGGGACTTACCAAAAGAAAATTTAGCTTTTAGCCTATTCGTTACTGCAGACATTTATGTGTAAATTTTGATTGCTCTGTAAGTCAATAATTAGCTAACCGGCGAGTTAGTTGTAAGAAAATCATGTTAGTCATGCCGCAGTAAAACTTATCTGGTTAGTTGAATAAATTCTGCAATCCAATAATAAGTAATTATAAGCTCTACTACTGTATTACATCATTCACTTTGTAGCCTTCACTTGTGGGATATCCATTCATAACGGCACTAACACAATACCGCGGGGAGTTTAGTCGGTCAGTGTCTCTCCTTCAGAGAGATGGGTCTCTTCTTCAGAGGGACAGGTTTCTCCCTCAGAGAAACAGAGCCATCCTGACACTACTTTGCACTCCGGGTGCACCGTATCTGTAAGCAGATTCTCCTCGCATGCCCAAAAAAAAAACTTGTGCATTTAACAGCCGTGGTAATAAATTAAAATACAGCCATTTAAAACTATTTCTTCCTATATTAAGAACTTTCTATTAGAATTTTAATTTAAAGAGCAGACACAATGCCCAGCATTTTTCTTTGTTTTAATTGGTATTATACGGTCCTATCTCTTTCTTTGCAGAAGACGCCGAAAACTCTTGTCGATATGCTTCAAAACTTGTAACGTGTTTAGCAGACCAAGGAAAATCAAATTGTGCAGACTGGCCGACTGGAGATATTCCAATTCTTTGAATTAAAAATGACTAACATGCTGATCAATGTCCCTTTATATTGGTAATGAATTTTCTGGTTTATTGGTTTATAGAATCAGAATATTATTTATTTCTATTTTAGCATTAGTGAAAGGTTACGGAAAATAAAGTAGACGAGCATTTACATCTTTGTTTTATTTCTCTTTGTGAAGAATTTGCTAGTAATCGGATCGATATTCAAGGTAGATATGAAAGGATCTAAATGATCGATAAATACATATAAGTAGCTTGACAAGATTTTCGTCATAACCAACTGATGGTTCCAAAAATGGATCGCACCCCTTCCTTGTGACCAAAAAAGCATCAGTTAAATTTTTGATCGGTTTAGAAAATACAATTGTAATCAGAAGGAAGTAAATCTCACAGTCTGTTCCACTTGGTTCATTAATTTTATTTATCAAGTAGATCAGACTGAGTATTTTACTTCCCTTCTATACATTCACTCCACTGAGAGATGAACTATTTTCACAAAAACATCAACTAGATCCAGCTACTGGTTATAGGCAAACGAAAATCAGTATTAAATGCTTACTTACGTTATGCTCGATTTCATGCAGTTGTATACTGTAGTATTCCCAGCTGTCCCGTAGGTCCTTTGCGGCTTTAGTTTCTTGTCCAAAATTGACTGTTTTAAGATATATCGTGTCAGAGTTTGAAGAATCTTGAATAGAATTTCGCTCGTTCTGGGCTTGATCCAGCAAGTCATCCAGTTCTTCTTGATACTGAGACTGAAGTTTATTGATATATTCATTTTGACTTTCTGAAAATACAATCTTTACAGTAGTTAACTCTTAGTTACTACAAATCTGAGTGACACATAATAGTGCAAACGCTCTCCCGTATTCTCAGTTGCTACAATCCTTCAACGCGCTTCCGTGTTTTATCTTGTTAGTCGGTTCTGCTGGAGATACTAGTGAGAGTAGCGAGCTAAGCCATATATTCTCAGAGATATAGCCGAGTCTGGGTCGCCCAGACCCACTTTGTTCAGCGTCGAATATGAAATATCGCTGCTGAAATTTTACATATTTGGTTGAGTCCGTCTGTGCCTCTTCAATATACAGGAGACAAAAAAGAAAAAGATGTAGATTTTCTGAACCAAGAAAAGACTAAAACAAATTACGCCTGTGCAGGCTGTAAAATACCATATACTTGCAATATCGTATTAAAATTTGTGCAAATTTTAAATAGATAAAAACAGGTTACACCTGAACTAAAAAGAAGTTGTTTTAATAATTTCTATATTGCATTTTATTTAAAAATTAACTGATCGTATGCAAGCAGTTATAGCAGTTAATGCACTGTTAATCAACCTGTCCCTAGATAGACGCCATATGCTTCAACTAGTAATTCACAAGTGCGCACGTGCTGTTTGTTTCCTCACAGGTAGACCAAGGCAGGCGAAACCTGGAATCATCTGAAAGGTTTCAGGAAGAACCTGAAGGAAAGACATTCATCCAGATATTGCTTCATGTAGTCCAAGCCGAAGACGCGATCTGTTCATGCACTCTAGACGACTCCTAGGGGAACGCGACATAGTTCAAAATCAAACTGTCATTATTTTCAGGATACAAGATAACATTGTGATCAGAAAAACATTAGATATAATATATTAGAGCTATTTTACTAAATAAGAATCATTGTTAATTGAGCCCATGAAGGAAGAAGAACAAAATAATAAGAATCTCGAATACAAGAAAAGTTCCTTAGAATCGTATCAATATTTTTCTTAAATTTGGGTAGTAGTCGCTGTCTACTATTTGTCATTTACAGGGTGGTTGATTAGTGCGATGAAGTCAAATATCTCCGTTGTTCTTAAAAATATCGAAATTTATTAAGTTCTAGGATAAATAAAAGCGCACATTTTAAAAATATTTTTGGATATATAGGATGCTCCAAGAAAACGGTAATTTTTTTTAAATAGTACCCCCATTTCTTTTTGTCTCATCGAATTCGGCTAAAAATTTTACATAACATATGCTATTTTATTTTGGTGGTTTATACGACGTTGCCAGATTATTCAATTTTTAACATCGTAAAGTTGTTAATCAAAATATGTCAGAAATCTAAATTCATTATTATGATGACAGTTTGAATTGTTGATTTTTGTTTAACTCATGGCCAACTTATTGAAAGTGTCGATATTTTTACATTTTTTAAATAAAACATAAAATATTAAAAGAACGTTACGTTTTAGAGCATTTATTATAATTGCCTATTTAAAGAGGTTGAAATTATCTGTAAACTGACATAATAATATACAGGGGGTCCATTTAAAAAAATCGCTAATATTTATCTAAAAATTGCTACATTTGTACCAATAAAAAAACACCCTGTATACGATATTGATGCTTTTTTTTAGTAAAATTATTCGGACACCTCTAAGGTTTATAAAAATGTAAAAAAAAATTTTTTAGTTTAAATTAGTAATATTTTAAAATAATTTTTTTGATATGATGTTTTTCGAGAAAATTTTAGGAAAAATTGAATAATCTGGCCACGTCGTATAAATCACCAAAATAAAATAGCATATCTTAATCATAATTTTATGCCGAATTCGATGATACAAAAAGAAATGGGGGGTACTATTTAAAAAAAATTACTTATATGATGCCTCGTTTTTTTGGAGCATCCTGTATATCCAAAAATATTTTTAAAATGTGCCCTTTTATTTATCCTAGAATCTTTGTATTTAATAAATTTCGATATTTTTAAGAACGGAGATATTTGACTTCCTCGCGCTAATCAACCACCCTGTATATGATATATTAAAATCCTTTCAGTCAGTAAAAATACAATATGGTGGCGGTCAATTCAATACATAAACAAAACATTTAATACCTAGATCATATATCCGTCATGTTCAGTTAAATACATGATAGAGGAAGAAAATTGGTCCTCAATAAAACGACACAATCATAGGAATACAGGACAGGCACGCATTATGGCAATTTCAATAAATAGTTTTAACAGGACAGGCAAGTCATACAAAAAAGTAACAGTGAGCATATTTACGTCCGTTGTGTCGTTTTAGTTATTTTAACCAACCAACCTCGATGTAGGGAACCGTTTGCTAGTTTTTGCGATTTTATTTTTAGTTTATTCTTAAGTAAACTTTTTTTAGGTCGTTATAGTATCTATTACTTGTCTTTGTAACCGTTAGATCAATCAGTTTTTGTTATACTTGAAAAATAGTGAACATCCTCATTTTTAAAATAATCTCTCAAAAATGTATATATGGCTAGAAGTCCGGAATAAAATTAATATAGCCTTAACCTGTAACTTTTGGGGAAAACGCTCGGACAAGTCAATTTAGTTATATATATGCTCACAGTTTGACGGTATTCATTTGTTTTTATAGACATTTGTCACAGATATGACGATATTTAAAAAAAAGATCGATGTCGTCATAAAATTAACGTGTCCGAGCGTTTTCCCCAAAAGTTACAGGTTAAGGCTATATTAATTTTATTCCGGACTTCTGGGCCACCCAGTATATATATATACAGGGTCCTACATCTCACCTCCCGTCTTCTACAGCTCAGTTATTAATTAAGTTAGGTTTTTGATATTTTCCAGACTTTACCCGTATCTTAGGGTGCGTTTCAGGAAAATATTTTTGTTTATACAGGGTGTCCCAAAAAAATGTGATGTCATGATGATATATTTTTTAGATTACATGCCATATAATTTGTTACTTCTTTGGATGCCTCTCGTGGTTACTTACATGTCCCTAAAATTTTATTGATATTGGTGTAGTAATATCCGCGAAAAAAATAAAAACCAAGAAAAATCAGTTTTTCACCACTGGTTTTAAAAATTAATTAAAAATGGAAATAGTGCCTCATTAATAACATTATACTGGGTACTTATTAAATAAGGTCCAATAATATTGTTTACCAAGTTTGATTGATACGCATTTTACAGGGTGTCCAAAATTTCGTGTCAAATATTTCAAACTTTAAAGCACTTTATTTTTCTTATTTTCAATTGGAGCCCCTGTATATTTTTCTATCATTCGATGTGGAATTAAAAATCAAATATTTTTTCTTATTACAACCCTATTGGAATTCGTGGCACATTCAGAGTTTTTGCAGAAAACTAATAACAGCTATTCTATAGCCATTTTAATGAATAAAAATCGAAGGTGGCTTTGAAGAACAGTTTATTGACATGCGTATCAAAGTAAGAAGAGCCCATTTTGACTTTAGTAATAAATTTAAAACAGTGTTGGCTTATTATTAACTATTTAAGCTGTTTAGTTAAGTCGGGTGTTCGGGGCGGCCACTTGTTTTGCCCTCCTCTTCCAATTCCCCAATTTGGGAAATTTGTATTGGGATGATCCCAGACTTAAAATGAATAATGTGCCCCCATCACATTCATCGCGTTGCAACCACATTGCATCCCTCATAGCTTTTGGTAAATTTTGACATAAATTTGCCATTCAAATGTCCGTTAAAAAAATTAGTTCAAATATGTTCACATTAATTGACCATCCATTGATTAACGTGTCTAAATAGCCTTGGCTTGTGGTCGGAATAATAAATGTCTGTTATGACAATTTACAAAAAACAAAACATTTTCAAAAAAGTCAAAATTTATACTAATTCTAGCTTGCGATCAGTTGCAAAATTCGACGCGTTGTTTAAAATCTTGTTCAATGAGTTCTTGATGTAATTGGTAATGATAATCTGGAAAGGGTTGTCCTTTAAAATCCATTGAACGGGTTTTTCGCTTACATCCACGGCATCAGCGACTGGTTGTTAACTAACGGAAGGATTTTCTGTAACAGATAATAACAAGCCAATTGAGTTCGTATCATTACCCGTTTATATAAACCTCTGTAGTAGGTTTTGCAGGCTCCTACTTTCTGGATGTCTTTGTTCCGGATAATACTGTGCGTAAATGACCTGGCAAAAGAGATTTCTTTTCGCATTCTCCGAATATGAAATTCATATCAACGCCCTCTTCTCGGTTGTACTCCATTTCAAAAAATAATAATTAACTATAAACAGCTTAAATAATTAATAATAAGCTAACACTGTTTTAAATTTTATTGAATTAAATTACTAAAGCCCTGACTTTGATTACACATGTCAATAAATTATTTTTCAAAGCCATCTTCGATTTTTATTCATTAAAATGGCTGTATAATAGTTGATAAAATTAGTTTCCTGCAAATAACTTTGAATGTGCTACGAATTGCGATAGGGTCGTAATAGGAAAAAATATTTGATTTTTAATTCCGCATCGAATGATATAAAAGGAGCACCCGTTGAAAATAAGAAAAATAAAGTGCTTTTAAGTTTGGAATATTTGACACGAAATTTTGGACACCCTGTATAATTCGTACCAGTCAAACTTGGTTAACAACATTGTTGGACCTTATTTAATAACTACCCTGTATAATGTTATTAATGAGGAGGCACTATTTCCATTTTTAATTAATTTTTAAAACCAGTGGTGCATAACTGATTTTTCTTGATTTTTATTTTTTCTCGCAGATATTACTTCACCGATTTCAATAAAATTTTAGGGATATGTAAGTAACCACAAGAGGCATCCAAAGAAGTAACAAAATATATGGCAGGTAATCTAAAAAATACATCATCATGACGTCAGACTTTTTGGGACACCCTGTATAAACTAAAATATTTTCCTGAAACGCACCCTAAGATACGGGTAAGGTCTGCAAAGTATCAAAATCCTAACTTAATTAATAACAGTGCTGTAGAAGAAGGGAGGTGAGATGCAGGACCCTGTATACATCCTAGGTTTACAAGAATCTGACTTCTAACTGTCATAATGGCGGGAAAATGGGGGGGGGGGGGGGGTTGTGGATCCGCACTTTATGATAAAATATGAATTTACCAATTGTTTTATCCAAATGCCTAGAATGTGCATTAAAATTATTCAAGTATTGTTCCTCGGCTTCTTCCAGTTCATCCATAAGTTTAGAAATTCGGCGATTTTTATAATCTATCAGTCTTCCAATATACCGTCGTAGATGGTCAACCTCATCTTTCATTTCTTTCACTTTAATTTTTCTTAATATTTGATGCCAGTTCTGGTTAATTTTTGACATGTTTAATCGGGAAAACGCATCTTCTTTCTTAATTTTTTTCTAAAATAGAATTTAAATATAGTACAAGTGTATCTACTTATGTTGGCGCCATATAGGAAACGTGTTTATTATTAATTTTACCAAGAAAAGTTATTCTTCAGAAAAAGTTGTGCATGGTCCAAAACCTAAAATTCAACCATGGGACGTAAAATTTTTACAGTCGTATGCGAGGTTTGTCAAAAAAAAAATCATTTGGTCTCATAATATTTTGACAAAATCTCTTATATGGGGCTTCCTCGGGATGAGGAATACAAATTTTCCCACCGTTTTTTCGCATTTTGTCGAGGGCGCCACATACGAACCTATATTTGAAATTGAATGGTCCCAACTTTTTTGTGCTACGCTATACAATCATTTTGACTGAATATTTTTATTCTCCTAACCTTTGGATATAATAAAGGTATTGCTTTGTTTCGATAAATCTAACGGTTTTCGAGAAAAAATAATATTGCTTGCAGTGGCCCCCTAGATCCCCTGACTTAAACCCAATGGATTTCTTCTTTGAGGCTATCTGAAGACGCTTGTATACAGGACACCTATGAATAGCGTCGAAGTGCTGAGAGAAAGAATTGTTGCTAATTGTGAGGTAATTAAGCAAAAGGAAGGAATATTCCATATAGTTCGTCGAAATTTTTTAAGAAGAATTAATTTATGCATTGAAGAGGAAGGACGTCACTTTGAACCTTTGATTTGAATGTTTTTTGTTCTAGTAACTTATATATTTTAACCTTAGGATTTTCTTAGTAAATCAAAAATAAATAAATAAAATAAATTAAAATGATGTATACCTTTTTTATGCCAAAAGGTTAGGAGAATAAAAATTATCAGTCAAAATGTGCATACAGTGTAGCACAAAATAGTTGGAACCATTCAAATTAAAGTACAGGTTCGTATGTGGCGCCCTCTATAAAATATGAAAAACGGTGGGCAAATTTGAGCGTGGCAAAAGGTATTGTAAAAAAACTGCAAATAAAATTTCGCTTGGATACCTTGTAACTCCGGTAATAATCAATTATCGAGAAAATGTTATAGGAAGAGGTATCATTTATTTTCGGTCTACAATGATCCCCTAAATTTAGGGACACCTTGTATATTTTGACAAACTCGTATACGACTGAAAAAATTTCAAAATCTGATGGTTGCATTTTAGGTTTTGGACCGTGCAAGAATTCTTCTAAAGAATTAGTTTTTTTCGTAAAATTAATAATAAAGATGTGTCTAATATGACGCTAACTTAAGTAGACACACCCTGTATAAATATAATAATAAATCACGTGATTTTTCACAAACACCTAAGATTAGACATTATAATTTTTTTAAAATAATCCATTAGTCACTTAATTTTTTCCAGTTCGGTTGTTGTCAATATTTTCATGAAGATTAAATTTAATGAATCTGAATTTAATATACGTAATAAAAATTAAAATATTTATACTAAGGAGATAAATTTTGTGAATTATTTTATATATTTTTGACCAAAATATAATTTGACAATTTAATGATAGTCCACATCACCTAAATATTATTCTATGGTCCACATTTTGCAACATAATTTGTAGGAACTGCTTTTGACAAATTTAACTGAATTAACTAATTTGTTCGACGAATGCATCCTTGGTAGGAAGCAAGGTTAGAAAATTTAATACAAGCAACAACTTGTCGAGATCTTTAGCATTGAACTCATTCTTTATAATGTTAATTAAAATTTCATGGAGAAACTATTTTAAGACGAAAAACTGATTAAAAAATAGTGACATGTGTTATTTGATGAACTCTTTCATTGGACAACCCCTTTGAATATGAAATTTTTTTTGGCGTAAAAAGATGGAAATCGCATGGGCGGACGAACATAGTTTGTTTATCTATCCGTCCGTCCGCATGATAAGTCGAGAACCTTTTTGGCTCAAATTTGATGCACGGATGAGAAATCATTTCAGGAATCTTACGGAAATGTGACACACAATATCAGTCCGCTGCTTCGCCTGCCGTGATTAAATGCTTGGTATTCGGATAATGCATCTCGATACTTGGAGAAGTAATTCTACATGTTAAAATAAAGGTAGTAATTCATATAAGAAAAAGTTCAAACCACAATACCTACTTGTTTTGCTTCCGTCTGGAAAAATTATTTTATTGCTAACAAGAACATTAATTCCAGTTATGGATCTAAGTGGTGTAGTCATCTACTCGAATAAAAAATAACTTTTTATTAGACATTCTTTTGTCTTTAAAATGACATATCCTGTGGTTTCTGGTAGCATAGTAAAGAAACTTTTTCTATTACTGTGTGTTATTGCTTTGACTTTTGACTGTCATCCCAACACTGTAAAATAGTGTTCGTTTTTATTTTGAAATTAAATCACACTGTTTAACTTAACAACTTTTATTACAAACAACAAGTAACGAAGAGGGTTTAATAATCAAAGCTAGTTCATAAATAATGTTCTGTTTACAAACCAAAGTTGTTCTTCAAGCTCATACGAGATAATAAAGTAAAACAATTGTTGGGGTCATAACGACCACTAATTACGGGAAGCACAATTTCTTCGCGCGTAATAGTTTTTTGGTTTCGAGAGCAATTTGCATACCGAGTCAAAGCGAGTTCTATTTCAGCAGACTGCCGGCCGGTCGCCGGGCGCAAGGGCGGAACAGCGGAAGAAAGGTACAGTACCCTTCGATCCATGATACAATAAACAATAAGGTAGGATATCTAACCGTCCCAATTTCGTCTGCCGTGCGCATGGAGAGTAAGTTTTAAATCTCTTATGGAAGTTTACATTGCTGTCATCTTTTTTAACTCTTTTTTGAATGTATTAAAACGTTTTAAGCATGTAATGATATATGAAATGAAAGAATAATATATGACGAGTATTTACGTATATTAATTTCATAGAAATATAACCCACAAATACCACTAAAAAAAGAAAAGATATTAGACAAATTCTTCGCGCCATTTAAGCCGGCGACGATAGCCGAAGCGTGTTGCCAGACTTTTACAATTGTAATAGATCCACTACTATTTAACATTCTTGTTGTGGGGCTCCCCATATGAAATTTATGTTCAATCTGGAGGTGGTCCCCCATCTAATAGGAAAGTAACGACCTTTTTTTCGTACTATTATTACTCTGACGCCGTTTTAATTAAAAGTTTTTACGTTTAGTGGTATGTGAAATGAAAGAATAATATCATGGTATTTAGGAATATTTATTTCATGAACATACAACAAAGATTAAAGCTAAAATACGACCTAATTATCTTTCCGCTTACACAACTGTATCCATTTTAATTGTTTGTTTTTATCTTTAGGAAAGCGGAAAAACCTTATATTTCTATTAAATGTCTTTGCCTGGTTATCCATATCACAACCGAACATAGCGCACCTCATTTTATGAAAATTCAGATATTTTTTTTAATAAACACAAGACTATAAGAAAACGTTCTGGTAAACTTACAAAATGTCCACCAAAAACTACGGCAACCATGCAGCAGTGTTGCCAGAAATCCGTGATCGAAAGAAATAGAGTGCCGGTTCGAAACCTAGGAATAGTAAAAAACGGTGTCAGAGTAAAAAGAGTACGAAAAAAAAGGGTCGTTACTTTCCTATTAGATGAAATTTATGTTCAATCTGGAGGTGGTCCCTCCAGATTGAACATAAATTTCATATGAGGGGGGGAGCCCACTACCACCGTAACAACAAGGCCGTGAAACGGCGAAGCATGAGTCATCACAGATAGACCGATGGCGATCGTTCATTTATATTAAGAGGTTGTGTTACGTTTTGACGTATCATCTTTTCATTTCATATTTTATCCGGAAAGGAGCTTGAATTAGGGAGAAGTGGAAGAGAAAAATCATTTAAATGCGGTTTTATTATTAATAATAATTTATTGGTAATAAGAAGTGCTACCTAATAATGTTAAGATGGATAGATAACGCTATATTTATTCGTTATAATTATAAAACTACAAAATAAAAGCCAAAGGCATGGAACATTGTCGAAAACATATATTAAATATCGATCCACAATAATAAACTTTTACTAAATAACAAACTGCTAATATCGCCAATAAGCTTCTAGGAAAAAAAAACAACTACTGAAGTAACAGACATTAGAAAATAAATAATAAATTCTAAATATGGTTCATATGCTTCTAACAAAAGGTAGATCTACTAAAGCAACAGACAACAATTACTCAGCTACAAAAAAAAAGGAAACAGGCTTAGCAAGAAATACAGTTCATGATAACACCTTATACAAATTCATACCTATACTTTCCAAATCTTTCTTCAAGTCTGTCTGTTTGGATCTTGCCTAAAAGAACATAATTAAAACTTTTCACATTCAAACAATATTGTGAAAGTTTCAGAAGGCCAGATGTACTTTGATGCAAAGCGTCATGGGTTTCCTTTGTTAATTTTCCACTTTTACTGCTAACCTTCCATCTCTGTAACCATTCCAAAAATGTTGTTAAGAACTTCGTAATATGTTCAGATCCGTGAGGAGAGATAGAATGTAATAAGCAAGCATATAGTGACAACTCACAAGAATATCTTAAGCAGTTATCACTACTGACTGTTAATAACTTAAGCTGTTCTTGAAGAAACTCTAAAACTCCTTTTTTTTCTTCCGGAAACTCCTCAGACATGGATTGTAAAATATCCTGAATAATTTCAAATTTTTGTTTTTGTGTATTGGAACTGTTTGTCTGCAAATCATCCAACAAAGATATTTTTACTTCTGATAGCACTTTCTTTAATTTATTAATATCAGTCACTTTTTGGGGAAATTTAAGCACACTTTGATCACTACACTTAATTTTTTTAATCTCAATATCAGAGAAAAACACCTTTACATGGAGTTTTTCATTTAAAAACACTGTTAATTTTGGGCCAAGGTTATCTTGTGACTCATTTACGAAGAAAAAACAAATATTTTGTTTCCCTCTTCCCTTAATCCATCCACTGTCTAATTCTGTCAACTTGTCGAAGGCTTCTACCAAGTTTGAAAAACTTATGGACTCATTATACAATGTCGATGTTATTATACTCTCTGTAATAGCTCTTTCTACATCTCGACATGACATTTGGAGGCGTTTAGATTCTGGAGAGATCCTTGTAGGAATATGATCTTGTGACATATAAGATGGACATCCAGGCATCTTGGTTGGGATAGCTCCTAAAATAAGAAATACTTTTATAAAAATTTGGAAAACACAAAAATTTATAACATATTTTAACTACCTACATAATATTTCCTAATATCTGTTTTACCTTTAACTAATCTTGGAATTTTTAGTGGCGCCTCCAGGACTTCACCTGTTGCCTCATTCCTGAAGGTTGTTTTCTTCTCAATAAAGTTAGGTTGGAAGTGTAATTCACATACCTAAAAATAATAGTATTTTCGTTGAATACGTGCTAATACAATATCCATAGTACGACATACCTTACTTGCTTTGGTGGGAACAAAATGTTCCCTTTTGATTAATTGTAACCATTGCGTCCGCAGTTCAGGGTTTTGAGGAAAATCAAAAACTGCCACTTTCGGCCCACTGGCATCATAATTGCCTCTGCACTTTGGCACACAACAACGATACGGCATGATTATTCTTAGAAAGATATTACAAATTTACAAACTAGTTTTACCAAGAAAATAAATATAACCTATATTTATTTCTCTAGAATAAGACAGCAAACTGCAAAGCCAAAATAAACACTATATAAACCCGAAAAAATATCTGTTCTACACTTAGGTTCTACACCAATAAATTTTCTTTCCACTATTACAAACATAAACCACAAAAATACCACAAAACGACTATCTTCCACCATTCGATTAACATTAACACGTTCATCGGTCTATCTATGATGACTCATCGGAGTTAAAATCTTGCGCTTCAAGGCCTTGTTGTTACGGTGGTAGTGGGGAGCCCCACAACAAGAATCTTAAATAGTAGTGGATCTATTACAATTGTAAAAGTCTGGCAACACTGTTTCAAAACCAGCAGGGTCGGCGAGCAGCTTTCGGCATGCTTCGGCTATCGTCGCCGGTACCATGGCCGGCCATATGGCCGGCTTAAATGGCGCGAAGAATTTGTCTAATATCTTTTCTTTTTTTAGTGGTATTTGTGGGTTATATTTCTATGAAATTAATATACGTAAATACTCGTCATATATTATTCTTTCATTTCATATATCATTACATGCTTAAAACGTTTTAATACATTCAAAAAAGAGTTAAAAAAGATGACAGCAATGTAAACTTCCATAAGAGATTTAAAACTTACTCGCCAAGCCACGTGATCATCTGCGTGCAATCATACCTATAGTTACTTATACCATGCCTTCGATCTGTCCTCACCGGGTATTAACGGAGTTCATTCGGGGTGACCTCATGATACAATAAACTAAAGGTAGGATATCTAACCGTCCCAATTTCGTCTGCCGTGCGCATGGAGAGTAAGTTTTAAATCTCTTATGGAAGTTTACATTGCTGTCATCTTTTTTAACTCTTTTTTGAATGTATTAAAACGTTTTAAGCATGTAATGATATATGAAATGAAAGAATAATATATGACGAGTATTTACGTATATTAATTTCATAGAAATATAACCCACAAATACCACTAAAAAAAGAAAAGATATTAGACAAATTCTTCGCGCCATTTAAGCCGGCGACGATAGCCGAAGCGTGTTGCCAGACTTTTACAATTGTAATAGATCCACTACTATTTAACATTCTTGTTGTGGGGCTCCCCATATGAAATTTATGTTCAATCTGGAGGTGGTCCCCCATCTAATAGGAAAGTAACGACCTTTTTTTCGTACTATTATTACTCTGACGCCGTTTTAATTAAAAGTTTTTACGTTTAGTGGTATGTGAAATGAAAGAATAATATCATGGTATTTAGGAATATTTATTTCATGAACATACAACAAAGATTAAAGCTAAAATACGACCTAATTATCTTTCCGCTTACACAACTGTATCCATTTTAATTGTTTGTTTTTATCTTTAGGAAAGCGGAAAAACCTTATATTTCTATTAAATGTCTTTGCCTGGTTATCCATATCACAACCGAACATAGCGCACCTCATTTTATGAAAATTCAGATATTTTTTTTAATAAACACAAGACTATAAGAAAACGTTCTGGTAAACTTACAAAATGTCCACCAAAAACTACGGCAACCATGCAGCAGTGTTGCCAGAAATCCGTGATCGAAAGAAATAGAGTGCCGGTTCGAAACCTAGGAATAGTAAAAAACGGTGTCAGAGTAAAAAGAGTACGAAAAAAAAGGGTCGTTACTTTCCTATTAGATGAAATTTATGTTCAATCTGGAGGTGGTCCCTCCAGATTGAACATAAATTTCATATGAGGGGGGGAGCCCCACAACAAGAATCTTAAATAGTAGTGGATCTATTACAATTGTAAAAGTCTGGCAACACTGTTTCAAAACCAGCAGGGTCGGCGAGCAGCTTTCGGCATGCTTCGGCTATCGTCGCCGGTACCATGGCCGGCCATAGGGTAAAGTATACAGTTATTGGCCATGTGATAGTGATTGGCATAGCAGCCTTTTTTCCAAATTTTTTACCTTTTGCCTAAACTAATGTCAATAAAACTTTACTTTAAATTGTAGTGACAACATTCTTGAATATCTGTATAGCGGCAAATTGTGGAATTTTATAACCTTAAAAAGTTTTGGGCAGTTGTGTTAGATCGTGCTTGCTGATTAACATATCTTAGTCAAAATTTAGCAGAATTCATTAAGGTTGACTGTGCCATAAGTGAAGATAATTAGCATGGTACGTAATTTTGCATAAAAGTTTTGTTCAATTACGGTTCAAATATCTTTAAATTAGATAGTTTTGATGTAGGTATCACAATATTATGCTTTATTATCGTTAAACCGGGTATGCCAATCACTGGGTGCTGATTTACACCACTTGATAGTTATTGGCCCAGATAAACTGGAATCAAAGAAGCAAGAAGAGGAAAAGAAAAAAGCTCGCAAAACAGAGAGATCTTTAAAAAACTTGCACTAGAAATTAAAAAAAATGAGAAAACTAAAATCAGTAAAAGAAAAAATGAAAACTGTGAAATTCGTATAAAGAAGAGTAAAACTACAACCGGGAAGGTAGAATTACAAAAATAAGTTGACATCATTGACACAAGTTCACCGGGGCCCAGCAGTTTACAAAGTATAAATCTTGCACGTCAGTCACAGGTAATGAGGAATATATTTGGACGCGAGATTAATGATACTGAAAAATCTACCACCGACACGATAGCATTACATAAAGAAGTTGACAGTAGTTACATGAGCCCACCAGGTCCCAGCGGTTTTCAAAGTCTAAATCTCAGTCTTGCGACATGAGTAATATAGTATTTGGACGTAAGCGTGAGGATGAAATTGGAGAACCAACTGAATTTTCAAAAAATGTTACCTGCTGTAGGTGAATAATGTTTCATTTGTACTGACAACATTACCAATTTCTAAAAATGAACCCTAAACAAATGAATTATTTAATTCTAAAACTTGTTTAGAACAAAAAACTATTATATAAAAAAAATTTTCAATATAAACCTATGTACCTATGTACTTAGAGTTGTTCTATTTATTGAACCAAAAAAATTTAAGTTGTTTAAATTAGTTGTCTCATTTTCCCTTTAAATATAGGTATGCCAATCACTGGTACTCTCATGGCCAATAATAGAAATGTGGCGGCCAATAACTATGCATTTCCCAATTTTCTATATTTTGTGTATATAAAATATGATTTTATTGAAAATAACATATGTTCTAGTAAAAAACAATAACAAATTGTATACATAAACCAGAAATAAAATACTGAAACTGTCAAATAAACCTAGATTATATAAAAAATATTAAAACAATAAGAGTCTCTAAACTGGCCAATCACTGTATAGCTTACCCTATGGCCGGCTTAAATGGCGCGAAGAATTTGTCTAATATCTTTTCTTTTTTTAGTGGTATTTGTGGGTTATATTTCTATGAAATTAATATACGTAAATACTCGTCATATATTATTCTTTCATTTCATATATCATTACATGCTTAAAACGTTTTAATACATTCAAAAAAGAGTTAAAAAAGATGACAGCAATGTAAACTTCCATAAGAGATTTAAAACTTACTCGCCAAGCCACGTGATCATCTGCGTGCAATCATACCTATAGTTACTTATACCATGGGGTGACCTAGAGACAATATGCGCAAACCGTAACAAATGCCGGGAAAGAGTGTGACGTAGCTGCCAGACGTTTGTAAAGAATATTGTTTGGGGTCTGCATGAAGAATCAATCTTGGGTTTAAATTGAGTATTAATTGTTTTCATAAGTGGTATATGCTGAATAATGATTAAGTGATTCTCGAACAATTACCTTATTACAAAACATAATTTTTGATCCCGAAACAGGGAAGAAAATGGTTCTTTAACTTCCGGGGAAGAAACCATATTTCCTCCCTGTAAGTTTCTTATTTTTATTAAGCAAGACTTTTGTTTACTTCGTCTATGTAATTTGAAGTAAGAACATTTATGGAAATTTTTACAAATAAATGTACAAGGTGGTGCTACCTTAAAATACTAATTCAGATTGAATGGTACTATCAAGAAAGGGAACCCTCTCCATTGATACCATGTCACCACCCTATAGACCGAACTCTCGTCAGTATCAGGGCAGGTGTCGATACCTTTCAATAGAGAAGACAACTACTTCAAGCTGTATTATCAACTTTAGTCGGGAAAATATAACAAGTAGCACCGGTAGTAGTCCGAGACAATCTGAGCAACCACCCGCTTTGCCAGCGTCATTATGTTCGTAGTAGATTTGTTACGGAAGACGATGATTTATTACGATATTACGCCGCTCACGAATCGATCACGTTTTTGTAATTATCGATAGATTTCTAAAATTAACAGTTGATTTCTAATAAAAAATCACTTTGAGTCATTCCCCAAAGGTTATTACTAAATCCAATTTATTATGGAAAAAAGTTCCTGCAGATCATTAATTGGAATCATTCTTGATATATGTATTAATAATTGAACATCGACTTTTTCAACATTGGCGATGGCCCTGTAAAATCGGAATGGTTGAAATATTAAGTAGTAGAAAAAACTATATACATAATACAAGAGAAAATGCGTTCCCTCCCTTTGAAGGTACCAAACTAACTGCGGGAGCAATAGCATTACTTCCCTCCCTTGGTATGGAAATAGTTATTTAACCGAATGAGTGAAGTCGTTAAGTTTAGTTCCTCTGCCAAAATCAACTAATTTATTTTAACACGTGGAATTACCTCAATACGAGCCATAGGATAAATATGAACTAATTAACCAATTTGTATCACATTGCTTAATGAGCTTAATTTTGTAGAAACAAATGCTAGTGTAGCAGTTTTCTGTATTTTTTCTTCCTATTTAAATATATATTTTAGAAATTTCGGTATTATCTTTTAAATAAACATAAATAATTTTAACACATTTGCTGGTACCGTGCATTCGCTCGATGTGGCAAGATCTATTTTAATATCACTTTCATTTTTATCTCTCCAATTTATCACATTGAAATTCATTCTGACGAGTTGTCCGATTGTTTATAAATTTCAAATCTACGTAGCTTTGACTACTTGGGTTTTTTTAAATAAATCTTGTTGAATTAAAAAATAGTACATTGTTTATCGAGTAGGAAATGCCTAACACTCCTGGACAACTGTGAAGGAATGTGCAGCAACACAGAATCCAGGAATGCGGCTTTTCATACGATAAACATACTATGTTTCCGAAAATCGTTTGAAAATCGAGAAATATTGATTAATTTTGAAAAAATCGCGAATAATTTTATTCACAAATAAATTGTGCTTTGAAATTCGTAATAAAGTTGGCTGCGTTACTATGGAAACGTATTAATGTTGAATTGTCAAACTTGACGCATATAAAGAACACTAACAACTGTAAAGATGAATACATCCTAACAGTTATTTTCTGTTGCTTAGCAACAAATAAGTGTAGGGAAATATTGAGTTCTTCTTTCAAAAATGTTATCAAAAATGTCAAAATTTCCGAACGATTTTCGGAAAATAAATATATTTCACCAATCACTTTCAAATATTTTAGGATAATTATTCGTTTCCATGTACAGGGTATCCCATTTTCGATACTTTTATCTCCGTAACTGTTAGTGCTATCAAAAAAGTAATATAGGTGTCATGTACTCCGTTTCGGCCAAACTAAAAATGATAAAATCAAAATTCGAAAATTTCTGCTCGTTTAAGAGATACAAGGGAAAATCAAAAAATTGACAATTTCAAAATTACCCTATATTTTCTTAGTTAAAAGAGATACGGAAAAATGTTTTATGCAGAAGTTTGTTTATATTGATTGTTGAATAATATGTCGTTTTCAGAATAAGTATACGGGGTCAGGTAAAAAGTTATCGGACTATCCTAATATTTTTATATGGAACGCCCTGTATATTTTAATCTAAAAATATACTTTTAAATTCTCCTTTCAAATATATAATACACCATGGATGATATTGGTTTCCTAGGCGATTTTTTTAAACTTTATACCTTAAAACCAAAGTAGGTCATGAAAGCAAAACTAATATCCTAGGGACAACTATGTTGACATTCTAGTTGTTATTAACATTTAACGTCAATTTCATTTTTTACATATTCATTTGTGAAAAAAATTATCAACATTTTGAAAAATTTGATGATATCTATCATCCATGGTGTGTTATAAATTTGAAAAGAGAGTTTAAAATGCTATCTTTTTAGATTAAAATATACAGGGTGTTCCATTTAAAAAAATGAGGTTAGGACCGATAACTTTCTTACCTGACCCCGTATACTTATTCTGAAAACGGTAGATTATTCAACAATGATTATAAAGAAGCTTCTGTATAGAACATTTTTCTGTATCTCTTTTAACTAAGAACATATAGGGTAATTTTGAAATTGTCAATTTTTTGATTTTCCCACGTATCTCTTAAGCGAGCGAAAATTTTTAAATTTTGATTTTACCATTTTAAGTTTGACCCAAAAAGGGCGCATGACACCTACATTACTTTTTTGATAGCACTAACAATAACGGAGATACCCTATAAAAGTGTCGAAAATGGGACATTATTTTTTAGTCAGTTAAGAATTTTGACGTTTTAACGATTATTTCTCAGTTTAATTCTCAGATAAACGTTGAAGCGAATTGTAATGAGCTAGTTGATATACGTTGTTAATTTTATATACGTATACCGGGTGATGCATCGTTGAGTTGAACATTGGAAATCCAATTTTAAGGGTAATTGAATATCCCCTTTACATTTTATAGAAAAACTGAATTATAACATCTTAAAGAGGTCGACATAGTAAACCTATGTGCCCAGTTTGAATACATTTTGGTAATCCCATCCTAAGCTAGTCAATACTAATAAAATAAGCTACTCTCATCTAAAGACATTTTTTAAAATTATTTATCATCATTTATTTATATCTGTCGTGACTAGCTAATATTCATGGTTTCGCTAATGTGACATGGATGAGTTTCACATATCACCATAATCTGTAACACACTTAAAACTATATTTTTTCCAAAATTTCTAACGAAATTCACAGCTTTATACAGGGTCCTGCATCTCACCTCCCGTCTTCTACAGCTCAGTTATTAAATAAGTTAGGATTTTGATATTTTGCAGATTTTACTCGTATCTTAGGATGCGTGTCAGGAAAATATTTTCGTTTATACAGGGTGTCCCAAAAAAGTGTGACGTCATGATGATATATCTTTTTAGATTACATGCCGTATATTTTGTTACTTCTATGGATGCCCATTGTAGTTACTAACATTCCCCTAAAATTTTATTGAAATCGGTATAGTGATATCCGCGAAAAAAATTAAAATCCAAGAAAAATCGGTTTGGCACCACTGGTTTTGAAAATTAATTAAAAATGGAAATAGTGTCTCATTAATAATATTATACAGGGTGCTTACTAAATAAGGTCCAACAATGTTGTTAACCAAGTTTGATTGATACGAATATTACAGGGTGTCCAAAATTTTGCGTTAAATATTCCAAACATTAAAGCACTTTATTTTTCTTATTTTCAATTGGAGCCCGTGTATATTTTTATATAATTCGATGCGAAATAGAAATCAAACATTCTTTCCTATTACAACCCTATCTCAATTCGTAACACATTCAGCGTTATTTGCAGAAAACTAATTTTATTAACTATTCTACAGCCATTTTAATGAATAAAAATTGAAGGTGGCTTTGAAAAACAATTTATTGACATGTGTATCAAAGTGAGGAGAGCCCCTTTAGACGTTAGTAATAAATTTAAAACAGTGTTGGCTTCTTATTAATTATTTAAGCTGTTTAGTTAAGTCGGGTGATCCGGATGGCCACTTGTTTGGCCCTTCTCTTCCAATTCATCAATTTGGGAAGGTTGTATTGAGATGATCTCTGACTTGAAATGAATAATGTGCCTCAGCACATCCATCGTGTTGAAACCAGGTTGAATGCCTAACAACTATTGGTAAATTTTGACATAAATTTGCCAATTGATTTTGCAAAAAATCCAGACACAAGGGCCATTCCAATGTCCGTTAAAAAAATGAGGCCCAATGTTCACCAAAATTCACCCCATACATTAATTGATCATCTGTCTTGTTGACTAATCTGTTTAAATACCCTTGGATTGTGGTCGGAATAATAATGTAAGTTATGACGATTCACAAATCCATTTTTATGGAAAGTGGGCCCATCAGAAAACAAAACATTATCAAAAAGTCAAAATGTATCTTAATGTTAGGTTGCGCCCAGTTGCAAAACTCGACGCGTTGTTCAAAATCTTGTTCAAAGGGTTCTTGATGAAATTGGTAATGATAATCATGGAAACGGTTGTCCTTTAGAATCCATTGAACGGTATTTTCGTTTACGTCCACGGCATCAGCGACTGCTTGTTTACTAACGGAAGGATTTTCCGTAACAGATAATAACACAGCCAATTGATTTTCTTCAGTTTGAATAGGTTTATTTCTCTGGATTTGTATAGTTTTCATTACCCATTTGTATAAACCGCTCTAGTAGATTTTGCAGGATACTTTTTTCTGGATGTCTTCATTCCGGATAATGCTGTGCGTAAACTCGCGTCAAAGAGAGTTCTTTTCTCCTAATATGAAAATCATATCTACATACTCTTCTCGGTTGTACAGCTTAAATAATTAATAATAAGCTAATACTGTTTTAAATTTTATTGAATTAAATTACTAAAGTTCTCTCTTTGATATGCCAATAAATTATTTTCCAAAGCCACCTTGGATTTGTATTCATTCAAATGGGTGTAGAATAGTTGATAAAATTAGTTTTCTGCAAATAACTTTGAATGTGTTATGAATTGCGATAGGGTTGTAATAAAAAAAATGGTTGATTTTTAACTCCACATCGAATGACATAAAAGTATACAGGGGCTCCAATTGAAAATAAGAAAAATAAAGTGTTTAAGTTTGGAATATTTGACACGAAATTTTGGACACCCTGTAAAATTTGTATCAATGGAACTTGGTTAACAATATTGTTGGACCTTATTTAATAAGCACACTGTATAATTTTATTAATGAGGCACTATTTCCATTCTTAATTAATTTTTAAAACCAGTGGTGCAAAACTGATTTTTCTTGGTTTATAATTTTTTTCGCGGATGTCACTGCACCGATTTCAATAAAATTTTAGGGGTATGTTAGTAACGACAAGGGGCATCCAAAGAAGCAACAAAATATATGGCATGTAATCTAAAAAGATATATCATCATGATGTCACACTTTTTTGAGACACCCTGTATAAACCAAACTTCAAACGCACCTTAAGATACGGGTAATGTCTGTAAAATATCAAAATCCTAACTTAATTAATAACTCAGCTGTAGAGGACGGGAGGTGAGATGCAGGACCCTGTATACGCATACCAAATTTGATATTGATATTATGACAGTTCAAGAAATATTCTCCTGTGATAGATGGACGATTGAGAATCGTCGGAAAAGGAGAAATTTAAATTACCATATGGGTCATTCTTTTAGGAACCGCACACTAATCTTGACATTTCAGAATCGTCCGAAATTTTTTTTTCGAAAATATTCACACATAAATTTTCGATAATTTCCTATTGTACTGATTGGATCAATGTTTTTATATTTTATGCTTTGTTACGTTAGCTATCGAAATGTATTAAAAAAAATTGTCATTTTGAACAAATGAAAAATAATAACAATTTAATTATTTAAATAGTCTTACATGCTGCTAACCCATCTTAAATTAATTTTAAAATTCCATTTTGATCTTTATCCTCTTATCTACAAAACCTATTGTACCAGAAAGTGGTACCTTTTTAGTTCGGAAGTTATTAAATGTTTTCGAGCGCAAGTCACGCAGCGTGCGATGAGTCGAAGCGCGCAGCGTGCGATGAGTCCAAGTGTATCAGAACTTACAATCGACCTTCTTGCAGTGTGAATCACTAATATTTTCATTTCAAGAAAGGACAGAAATATGAGTCAATAGATAATTGAAAAAGGCACAAAGTATGTTATTACCTCGACTAAACGGTTATTGCACAGACTCAATCAATTTGCTTAAAAGCAATTATTTCCAGTAAAATTTACATTCTACTCACAATGTTTGTGTAGTTCAGAAACTTCAGTACGGCAATAACTACAGATTCTTTGTTTAAGGAACTCATCCGTTACTGGTAAGTTAAGAGCTACTAAATGATGATTCAAAACATCTCTAACACCTACTTTCGATGACGAGACAGATCGAAAGGATTAAAACATCGATCTGTTCGAATTTTCAAACCACTCAAAAATTTTGATGATTCTTGCATTTTATCAAAAGTCCACGTATAACTTTATATGAAACCAGTATGCTTATCATAATGAGATGAGCATGGCACGCTTTCGATCTTTCGAACAACAGAATAGAAATATTAATGATTATACCAAATCTCTTAAAAAATACCCAATCTCTTAAAAAATACTCCGGATGTACAATTTGTCACTAGCATAGTTAGAAATAACAAGTCCATGTACTTAAGACCTACTACACCCAAAGAAATATGTGACATTTCAAAAAAAATAAAAAATAAAAATAGCAGCGGAATTGATGAGATTCATACTAGTATTGTTAAGTTGTCGATATGCGTATGTAAAGATATTTTGAGTTACCTGATAAACAATTCACTGAAGTATGGAGTGTTTCCGGAAGCATTGAAGAATGCTCTTATAAAACCACTTTATAAAAAAGGCGACCCAGGAAATATGGACAGTTATAGACCAATAAGTTTATTGCCCGGTTTTTCCAAGTTGTTTGAACTGGTAATGAGTGAAAGGCTTATAAACTTTATGAATGAATGTAATTTGTTTTGTGACAGTCAGCATGGGTATTTGAGGGGAAAATCAACCCAAACAGCAATATTTCAATTTGTTAGGGTAGTTTTGGATCACCTGGAAAAGGGTAACTTGGCTTTGGGGATGTTTTTGGACCTCTCAAAGGCCTATGACTGCCTGGACAGGGAGTTGTTGATCAGAAAACTTAAAATGTACGGAATAAGAGGAAATGCGTACAGATGGTTAGTGTCATATTTAAATGAGAGAGTTAGTGTTTTAAAAGATGGCCAGATCCATAAATCAAAATCTTTAAGGAATGAACTAGGTATAGCACAGGGAAGCGTGCTGGGTCCCATCCTTTTTGTCATATTCATTAATGATTGCTTGGATCCGTCCAGAAACTTAGTAAAATTTGCCGATGATACTAACTTGCTCATTGGGGGTAGTAAATTAATAGATGTTTTAATCAGTGGCAAGACCTTTCTGGATATTGTTAATGACTGGTGTAGAAGAAATAAGTTAATTTTAAATGAGTCCAAGACAAATGTCATACTTTTTAGAACGAAGCAATCCAATGTAGAAGCACCACTAATTTTTAAAAGTAAAGAAAACAATTCCATAACATTTTCAGAACAGACTAAGTTTTTGGGAGTTCATATTAATGAATTTTTGGATTGGTCTTGCCATATAGAACATCTTTCTAAAAAATTAAGTTCCATCAGTTATGGAATTCAAGTCACTGGCAAATATGTGAATGAGAAAACGTTAAAGACGATGTATTTCTCAAATTTTCAATCAACTGTGGTATTATTTTTTGGGGTATGCACAGTCGAGCGCAAAGTATATTTATCATACAAAAACGTTTATTGAGAATAATTAAAAAAATGAGGAATTATGAATCATGTAGGACAGTATTCAAGAATGCTGGTATCCTGACCATATATGGTCTCTACATTTATCAATGTTTAATGTTCTTTTTTAAAAACAAACAGTATTTTGAAACTCAAAATTTACACCAATATAATACCAGAACAAGAAATTTAGCATATCCCATACATCGTCTTACACTTAGTGAGGACAGTCCACATTATATGTGCCTAAAACTTTATAATAAGCTACCTGATAATTATAAAACAATTCAGAATTTAAAGCTTTTTAAACGGGAAATCAGAAACTTTTTGATAAACTTGGAACCATATAGTGCGGACGACTTTCTGAAATAACAACTGAAATAATATATTTGTGGTTAGTGTTGACGTCATTTCGTTTTGTATTTGTAAAACAAATTTCAATTTGAAATAAAGAAGAATAAATAAATAAATAAATAAATAAACACTGTAGCCAGCTCGATTGTAAGTTCTGACACGTTTCGACATGTGCCTGGGGTTGACCATATTTAATAATTTCCAAACTAAAACAGGTGCCAATTTCTAGTAAAATGGGTTTTATGCAGGGAAATGACTTATAATATTTAAACCGGCAATTCCTGAGATGAAAACAAATTGAATAAAAATTACCATAAATGGCGCGTTTATTTAATAACCGAATTATACCACCTTATGTCAAACCAGAAAAACACGTCATAACACTGGGAGAAAGATAAACAAACTTGTGACAGATGTAAATCATGTAACAAAGTAAAATTAAGATTGGTCTTGTCGAGGAACGTCAGTGAATTTTGACCAGTATCTGTTCGGGTTTATTCGGGTAAAGGGTAAACTCTTTAGAAGGTCAATGACCTTTTGATTGAAACGTTCTTTATAAAAAAAAGAATTTCTTTCCTTCACCAAAATTTATAATTCTCGCGTATTTTTCTATGCACTTTTGTTTCTTTAACTGATCAGAAAACACATATCAAAAGTGATTGACCTTCTGATTAATTCGGCTTTTTTTTAGAAAAAAAAAATGAAGTTTTTTTTAAAACACATGCTCTTCCTTTGTTATTTAAAAACTAGTTCCATAATTTGCATAAAAAAAATTATTTACACACAAAATACTTATTATATTCTAGTACAGAACCGGCACGTAACCTGACAAACCTGCGCGAAATTGGCACAGGGACATCGTTTTTATTAATTTTGGCTTGTCCCTTTTTTTTCCTCCCGTAAAAATTTGTGAGCATCTTTGTTTTAGACACATATTATAAATTTATCGATCACTGAAATAAACTAATTGTTGCTTATCGTTCGGGTTTGACATTCAGGCTAGAAGCGGGCGCGGCGCTAGGTGACCAGTCAATTTCGGATTGGTGTTGCCAAACTACCAAATACTAATAACTAGAAATCCATCTTTGTCGGCTCGTCGAAGTATTCTTGCTATTTTATAAGTTTAAATTCATACGTTAAGCAATTTCCTTTTGTAATACTACTTTTCGGTATTAATTTCTTCCTCTGCTGCAAGACAAACTTCATATTTTTTAAAGTTAGTTTTAAATTCAAAGTTTTGCAGCGCAAATTTCGAAGTCTGGAAAATGGCATCCACGCTCAATTGCAGCTGTTTTTCATAAACAGATCTCTTGGAGAAAATGGACTATTTCTTTGATATTGCTTTCTAATATAAATTCTTTGTTATTCTGCTTGAAAGTGCAAAGAACTTCAATCGATACTATTCACATATGAGGCTGGCTTTACCCGAGATGGAATACTTAATTAGCATAATAGTCATTATGGAGGATAGAAAACTCATATGAGAGAGACCAATAGCCCGATAAGGTTTTTCTTGAACATATCGGCAGGTATTATTGACAATCACCTATTAGGACCACATATCCTGCCAGCAAGGTATAGTAAATTCAAAAGGATCAGAAGGATATTTAGCCTTCCGCAAGTCGACCTCCAGGAACTGTCAGAATATGTTTTGTTAGCTAGGGTAAGAGAATGTGTATTTTGCACGATGGCGACCCTTACCCTTACCACACTGAATATTTAGACCAAAATTTCCCTCAAAAGTGAATTTGACGAAACCGTCGTTAAAACGGAGAAGATATTGGAAACGTTGTTTGGTCCCCAACTAATCTTACACAGTTGTGATTTTTTCTATGGGGTGCCATGAAAGAAATAGTTTATAAAGGGCCAATTTGTGTTTTTCAAAAAAACTAATTTGAAACATGTATGTGTTTCTTTAAGTCATTTATGGTAAATTGTTCAATGTTTCACTATGTGTTCGGGTTTGTTCGGGTTTGTTCGTTGTTTAATACCCTGTATATAAGAGGATAAAGAACAAAATAATATTAAGATGTTAAAACTATTTAAACAATTATTAAATTGTTAATATTTTTCAATTGTTCACACTAACATTTTTTTTTCGAAAGCTAACATAACAAAGTGCAAAATAAAAGAAGACCGACATTGATCCAATCAGTTAGACTGAAGATATTAAATTTCAAATATGAGAAGATTAGAGAAAATCCAGCAAATTGTCAAAAATGTATGTGTGGATATTTTTGATAAAAAAATTTTTTTCAGCAAAATACGTAACAACTAATTTTATGTCTATAATTAGTAAAAACAGTCGGAAAATTCTAAAATGACAAGTATGCGGTATGTAAAAGAATAACTCATATACGTATTTTTACCTTCATAAAAGTAGCAATCAGTTGCTCCTTCCTCCTTTTTGCCTCTTCTTCAATTTCCGCTCTATGTTGAAGATACCGCGCTCTTTCTTCATCAGACATTTTCGATAACTTATTGGCAAGTGATTTCTTTTTACCAGCCATCTTTGACTAATTTTATAAATCCAGCAATTTCGAAAAAACGTAGCATGTAATTCCAAGTATATACTGTGTAGGTCTGCTGGAACGATATGCAACATGGAATATTAATGTTTATCTTGCCAACGCTAGTTACTATGGGAGTATTGAAGTAATATAAATGCATCGACCCATTATTTTATGACAATTCATTTTGTACAGTTGGACCGGTGAAAGAACGTGAGTCATAACTTTACAGTAATATCAAAGACCTATTATTTTTATGAAATACCATTGTATGAAAAAATTATTATTTCCCAAACCAAACGATACCTTATAAAATAAGGGTGTATTTTTGTCTACACAGTAGCACTTTAAGATACTATTTCAGATTGAATGGTACTACCAAGAAAAGGAAACCCTCTCCATTAATAAGATGTCACCACCGGCAGACCGGTTTCGTACTCTTTTGTTCTCGTCACTACAGGGTAGGTCTCCATACTTATCATCAGAGAAGACTCTATACTTCACGCTGTATTATCAACCGTAGTCGAGAAAATACAACGCGTAGTGCCATCTCGCCCTTATTGTAGGTATCATCGGGTGGTTTGGGAAATAATAATTTTTCCATACATTGGTATTTCATATTAATACCCCCTGAAAAGCAGACATTTTATTTTGACCTATTATTTTTAAATTTTTGTTTGTTCTATCAATTAATGAAAAATTATAAAACATACAACGTTTTTCTCTGGAAAAATTAGACGAAATGACAAAGATAAAATATTGACATGTCATTATATATCATTTTCAAATTTGTTCCATTTTCTGTAAGTAGCGTTAAATGCAGTGTTGCCAATTAACGTGCAATTACTCGATCTGCGTGTATCTTCATTGCTTTGTGTATCATTTTTGAGCAGTCTCAACATGTGTGTAATTTTCGTGTAATTAGAAATCCACCACCTAAGTGTTAATTTCAGGTTGGTTTACCTTTTTTTGGGCAAACATAGTGCGTGCATTACTAGATTATTTAGAAATCAGAGCCCAATGACCTCTGTATACTTGCTATTTTACAAAATATGAATAGTGTGCATAAATCGTGTAGTGGCGCGACTGACAGTATGCAAAAGCGTGTAAGTTTTTTGAGTCATTTGAGTAATTTCACAAATTCAGATTGGCAACACTGGTTAAATATCTAGTTATAAAAAAAATTGTATTTATTTGAATCATCTATGCCAACCAGTGCAGGGAGCTTGGTTTCTACGAAAATATTTTGAAAATCACGATAGTATTTTTATGAATATTTATTTTCATTTTTCTGGATGAAAAGTGGATATATTCCAAGGGCAATGTAATAATTTCTTGGCATGATTGGTAAGCAATTAGTTACCATTTTCAAGAAATATTATTATATTTTACAGAATAAAGAATCCCCTGACGGTTACATCTACTAGCAAGCATGCATGGACAAATCGAGGCATGGATGCGAATGACAATGTGTGGACAAAAATTGGCGACTTTTCATGCTTCTGGCGCGATATGCCGCTTGAATTTTATATGCTGATATTGCTACTTTACCAAGGTATAGTGCGTGCAACAAAATTGGACTTTATTATTAAAGAATTATTTACCAATTAAAGGCCTACGTTTATCGTCAGAAAATATTGCTACTGGTGATCTATTAAAATGAGAGAATTGCTCATTCTACCTGAATAGTCAGTGGATCATATTGCAGTTCACATTTGAATGCAAGTTTTACTATTCATGCATGCTCGCGAGCAAATGTGACGGGGAGTGGGCCGCATAAGCCATCCATAATATTAGTCACGTTTATTAGCTGATGTGGTATTGTCTTCTTTGATCTACATAATATCGATTTAAATGATACTGGTATAGGTGATGACGTACGTTCATTCTTTAGCCGATTCAAGTTCTTAACGAAAAAAGTAGCGAGACGGATGTTTCGTAGTTCAACTCGATCATTCAAGAAGCTTTTACAGGAACTTAAACTAATGGTAAGTTTTTAAATATTATTAAGTTCATTAAAAAATTGTGAACACAATGATTTATCACGTGATAATTTTCTTTAAACAACTCTGGTGTATAAAACTCCCATTAACACTTTAGAAGATTTAAGAGAGCGAACAGTTACCTCGTGTGAAACAATAAGGAATACGCTGGGAATATTTAAATGAGTGGGCAATTCGATTCGAAGACGGACAGAAGCATGCCTTTTTAGTGAAGGTGGCCATTTCCAACAATTGTTATGAAACAAAATGTATCATTAATTATTTTAGCAATATTAATAATAATGAGTTTCAATATGAATTTAGTGGTTTTAACCAATGACGAGAAAACTCAAGAAACCGTTTTCATGTAGAATTGACAAGGCTAATCAGAAAAGATACCCACATGGAAAAATGTCAGTGGCGTACGTACCATCTTTTTTGTAAAAAATAACAGAAGGCATGTTTGCAGGGACGCCACTGATGGAACAATTGAATAACTTTTCTAAATAAAATTTGTGGTTCTATATCATATTAACACACACCGAAATTGAAAATAATATCTAAAGTACTTTCGGAGATATTAAAAAAATAACCATTTAAAAAATAAAAATAAAAATTCAACAAGCCGTTTCGAACATATGTTCCTACGAACTTTTCTTTATAAAATGACCTAAGGATTCACACCCTGAAATATTAGCACGTAATTAAGGACTACCCTGTATATTAGAAATCAAAATATGTTAAATCTTGTCTGTTTGAAGGTTGTAGACAATGGTGTTTCTTGAATAACAGAAAAGTTTTGGACTTGCATTGTCTTTATTTAGTGATATATAACAAATAAAGACAATGCAAGTCCAAAACTTTTCTGTTATTCATGTTAAATCTTATTATATGATCAAGCAGGCCTACATCCCATATTGTCAAATTTCAAACCGAAAATTCACTTACACCTATAAGTTCGCTTATCCTAGGACACACTGTACAAGATGCCCCATTAAGGTCGGCGAGGTACGATATTATGGAAGCTATAAACTTTGTCTTTGGGAAAAAAATTTTATTGATTAAATCGACCTAGAAAAATTGATGAATTAATAAAAATATTTTTTTATAGGCTTCTCCCACCTTTATTGTCGATGATGCGAAAAAAGTCTTACGCATAAACTTTTGCAAAAATTAATGATCTTTTTATATCTGTTATTAAATGAAAACCTTAACAGTGATAATTCGAAGAAATTTGAATTTTTAGTTATATATTAGGGATTGCGCCCCCTAGCGGTACTTTTGGAAATGTGAAAATATTTTCCATCAATTTTTCTTGGTTGATTTAGTCAATGAAATGTTTTTCTCAAACACCTAAGGTTAATGGCTTCCATAACATCGTGCCTCGCCGGTCTTAGTGGGACATCCTGTATATTATGGTGGTCCATCTCTATAGAAGATAAAATAAAGTTTAAAATTTGATTCGACTCATCTCCCGAACTTGTCCCGTTTTATAAAACAAAGTTTTTCATCAAAATTGGCTGAGAATGAATTTCAGGAAACGGACACGGTTTTCATTTGAAATATGAATGACGATGTATATGAATAAATAAATTTCTTCCCGGAAATACTCAATATAATATTTTTACCTTAACAATAAATAAAGAACTACCTAAATCCTTAACTGGACCTCGCCTTCCCGATTACGTTTAGCACTTCGATTGTAAGCATATCAACCAGCCGTTTGCGTTGTTTCGATTAATTTAAACGCAGGTAACGTCTCTTTTGCTGTATGTCGTATCGCCTCATTGTCATAATGCACTCAGTCGAGGGTAGTTGTGGACGACTTTAAGGAAATATGATTTTAACGTGAATTGTGTTATTATACATATATTGAGAGAAGACTCTGATGTATTCTTGATTGGACATTATTCTCCATATTGTATCGGGAATAGATTACCGTTCATTGCACTGGTACTTAGTGTATTTTTTCAAACACCCGAGAGATGAAGTTAAGTCTAAACAAAAGTGCAACCTTAATAATAGAGAAGACTATAATATTTTGGAATAAAGCACGTATTAAAATTCGAGACCAGCAATACTGCATTAAGAAATTGGTGGATCTACATGCTGAATCAACTAAAAGAATATGATTGCAAATTACTAGATACAACTAACAGACATCTTTCCAGAAAAGTTATCAGATAACATGAGCCTCGGAATGGGATGTAAGACACTGTCCCTGCGCCCTCCTGGCCCTGACATTATTCTTTTTTATTTGTATTTTTTTATTTGCATAAAACATAAAAAGTGACTTGGTAATTTTTAAACAAAAATGCAAGCCATCTGGGCTGCTTGAAAAATGCATCAACTACGTTATCAATCAATTGACTATCTTCTGATCACCATCATTTGTCTCCTTTTTTCTAGATTAATTTTGGACCGTTCTGCAAAATTTTCTGCCGGCGCTCTTGTCAGATAATACTTCGATTAGGACCCCCGGTGCTTTTCAACATGCAAGATCAACCTCAATAGTAATTTATACATTAAAAATATTTTAATTTTGGGATGCATTTAAGCTAAGAGTGGAAGAAATGTTAAGTACCTACGTTAGATATAATATGTGTTTTTATAGTGAAAGTTTATATCAAGGGTTTCGGCACCGTTTGATATTACGGCATTTTATCACAATTTGGATTTCCTCAGCAAGTTAATTAATTACCAAAATGTCGATCCGGTTATATTTGACACTTCAGCATACAAAATGCTAAATCAGTTATGATATTTGAATACCGAAAATGTCTCACTGGACTTTTTTTTAAACGATTTAATGTAGATTTACATTTTTTGAACAATGATTGTGAAATCTCAAAGTTGCCAACGATTCATCTGAACGAGAAATTAAGCTGATTAGTTAATATATCATTATTTTAACACAAAACAAGGAACAAGAACGATATTTATTAAAAGCTTAGCCACCGATAAAAAATAAATATTATTATTATTATTAATTGTATAAAATGATGGACTAATAAATAAATGTCAATTATGATAAATAAAGCGTTTATCTTAATTTATATTGAGGTTCAATTGTTACAACAATAAGTAATTAAGTATAATTACAATTTACGGGAAAACCTATTCGTATCACTAGAGTTCGGATTTTCAGGTATTATGTTTATTGTAAATATTAAAAGCAAATAACTCAAGATAACGCAAATAACTCAAGATATTAATGAATTGAACGAAATATTTGCCAAAAAGGCAGTGTTTTTAATGCTTATTTTGTTTCTTTTTAAACTTTATGCTTATTTTAATTTGTATGCCAATTTATAGTTTTTTTTGCCTTTTGTTGAAATATTTTCTCATTTTTTAGTAGCTAAAGCATTTGTTTGTAGAATATATATTTCAAATTGAATTATCGGGGTTCTTGATGAAGAAACTCCAACCACAGGATATTTAATATGCTCCAAAGAGCTGGAAAGTACAAATAATAACAATGTATCAAGATTTGTAAATGAAGCAATAACAAGCTTATACGTGACAGGACCAGTTCCCTGTAACAAAGTATTACTCATGCTTTCTGACGCAGCAGTGTATATGGTCAAAACGACTTCAAATTTAAAAGTGTTTTACCGAAATTTAATACATTGGTAATTGCTTAGCACATGGCTTAAATAGAGTTGCTGAAACTATAAGGCAACAATTTTCTCTTCTTAATGAACTTATTAAAAATGGAAAAAAAGTTTTTGTTACGGTGCCTTTACGGGTACAACTCTTCAAAGAACGAGTACCTAACAACACCTGAACCCGTTTTGACAAGGTAGGGTACTTGGTTAAATGCTGCAATATATTATGTAGACAATTTCGAAAATTTTGAATAAGTTATATTTGAGCTACCCGAACCAGCCAGCAAGGCAATTAAAGATTGTCACACGGTCCTAAATCAAGAAGAAATTTAGGACCATTTGTCCTATTTAAAGTGTAATTTTAATTTTGTGAGGGACACAATAAAATCTCTCGAGAAACAGGAATGCTATTATATGCCTTCATTAAAATAATTAATGATTTCGAAGAGGCCATTAACAATATTCCAGTAGAAACTGACCAAATCACAACTTTTTAAGAATGAAGGTTTCCAAAAATTAATAAAAATTGCTTAGGTATTGGTAAGAAATCCTAATCCGGGCTTGAAAATGACCCCGGATATAATTGCAAAATTTAAATATGCGCCCATCACAAGTGTTGACGTAGAAAGGAGCTTTCGGACTATAAAAACATTTTAAGTGACATAAGACAAAACTTCAAATGGAACACTTAAACCAACATTTGCTTATTGCTTGTTTTTACAAAAGTTAATTTTGTTATACATATAACTTTATTCTATTTTAAGATTTTGTTTATTTCGATATTTTATTTATGCTAAGATAGAATAAATTCTGTTATTAATATATGCTTTTTATATTTTGTATGCCTTTTTTGTGCATATTTCATGCTTTTTTTTTAAATGAAACTTTATGCTTTTTAAGCGCTTATTTTAAGTTTTTTATGCTTTTTAATCCGGACTCTACTTATCACCTTATGTCTTGGCGCGTCCATTTAGGATGGTACGATAGAGCTAAAATTTGACAGGCTGTAAAATTTCATGAAATAGGACAATCTTAGGGGGTGAGACAGAAAAAATTAAAAATTTAAAAAAGATGGACCACCCTACTCACCAAGAATAATACCTGCTTGTCGCCAAAAGTTATGACCACGAGCTTTTCAGCTGACGATAACCTATTGAATGAAGGTTGATGCCTATTTCGAAGGAAATACTTTTTCCGATGGACTAAAATCTTTGCAACCCTAGTTCGCCGTAGGTCACGAATATAATGTTGAAAATAGAATTATCAAAAATATCGTCTTTGAATTAATTGTTATAGGGAGAAAACGTTGGTTGTGACCACCGTAGATTACTTAGCAATTATAGGCCTTGTAGAATATAATTTGTTAAGAAATAAAAATGATCATACAATGTATAAACTGGTTGTAATATAATGACTGAACATCCGCGATCTCCCAGTAGTCGTCGAAAAATGATGTTTATGTCATGATTGACCAAGCATTCCTGTTCTTATTTCATCTGACAAGGGTAGCACTTGCTACTCATAATATTATTTACATTCTTTTTTTCTAAGCACACTTCAACTATATCTCAAGTACCAATTAAATCCTACTAATATATATAGCACGCACTGTAAACATCTAGATATCAATACTATTTAGGAATTGAAAGAACGATTCAGAAATAGAAAGAAGCTGCTAAAAAATGTATAAAGTAAGCTGTCTGATTGTGTTGCTCGCTTCCATTTTGGAGTTAGGCAGTCCACAACTTACGCAAATCGCTACTTCTAAGTACTATATATCTAACATTCAGGTAAGAATATTTAATTTAATAGTGTATGCTCTTTTATTAGGACCAAATAAAAATTATTTGACACATTTTCCATATACTGTGTGAGTTTTTAAAACATTCTAGCGGTTTAAAATATTTCATGATATTTTCTGGAGAGTGTAACTTTGGAACTTTAAATAGACGTAGGAACTACGTATGAGCACTAAGAGTTTTTCGATTTGTCCTTTCGGTTACCGACTTAAGGTTAAATAAATTTTAAACGAATATGAAACTAAAGCTGAGATGTTTTCAATAAATTTTTTTTACTTTTTGTACACAAACGCAGTTTCTTACATAGATATATTCGAATGTTATTATTCTATTTATAATTTCAAAGTTCTCCCTCAATCCTTAAAATAATATTAATTATTAAATGTGTACATCTTCCTATTGCTTCACGAAACTATTTTATACCGTTTTCCCCTTGACCCCCCTTCCCATTTAAGGCCACTCGAGTCGTGTACTATATTTTTTCTACGACCTCATATTTATTTTTATGTTAAACTATCGTAATGCCAATAAAACTCACGAGGTTATCATCAGTACGCCAGTCAATAAATTCTTGATAAACTTATCTTCCATACCTCTCCTGGTATTTTTCTAGCAATAAATTATTTGCTGTAATTTCCGGTGGCGTTTCCTCAAAAATAATACGTGGTCAAGGCGACGCGATGCTACACAGCCAACTTTGAGTAAAATATATGCGAAACATTTACGGTTTTGGCATATATATATATATATATATATATTATGTAACAGTCATTACGTAACATACAGTGTGCGATATTCGACTCTTACTTACTGTGTTTAACATAAAACGTAATTCGGCCTTGTTTCTGACTTAAAGGAAAAACTGTAGCGATAAAAAAATGTTGTTTTTCGGGGTAGAGTTCAAGGACTTTCTTTACAAAAAATATAGTATTCCCTGGATTAATAACCAATCTGATCATAGTGAAAAAGAATGACATTTCTTACTCCGAATTTTACTCACTGGGAAGTTGTCGAAGTTTATTAACTGTGGGAGTAAAATTTTAAACCTAATTGAATTGGAATATTTTTAAAGTATTTGCGAAGGTCGGGTATACTTATGTTAATTTTTAAACCAAATAGAATGACTACGGAATTCAGGAAAATTTAGTTTACACTATTATTAGCAAAAAATCCCTAGTCCGTTTATCGGATTGTATTTCAAATTTCTCCGTATTTTTTTTATTCTACATAGTTCTTGGTCCTCTAGTTTTGGTTCTACCGGGAACTTCATGAGGAACGCTCACCCCTCACTTTTTTATTGTTTAAATTACAGAAGAAATATTTGGTGGGTTTGTATATGATTTATTTTGCATTTTATGACATGACGGACTCTATTTTGTCACCTCCAGTTTAACCGGAAATTACCTCAACTTATTCTTATTTATTAAATGGAACACCCAGTATATTTTTTGGCTATATGGATTCAAAATACCATTCCAAATTCAACGACAAATTAGATAATTTATAATATATATTATAATATTATAATCAAAAAGTGATTTTATCAAAAAGTGATGTGATGTCGTTGGAATGGTGTTCTGAATCGATATAGTCAAAAATATACTGGGTATTTCATTTTAAACTCCAAAGTTGCGGCCATTTCCGGTTAAACCGGAAGTAATGAAATTCAAAATAATATTACATACAATACCACCAAATTTTATTTCGATGATTTAAAGACTAAAAAAGTTATAGGGATGAGTGTTCCCCCTGAAACACCCGCTATACAATGCAAATCCAACAAAATTTCAATTTACTTTTACCTTATATATCATATAGAAAAGCACATAGCGCAATGCTCTTAGTCATTATTTGGACTGGGCGAATCCATAGTGGTTTATCTAATCCAATAACATCCCTTAGAAATAAGCGGGAGCTCGCGCTTAGCTTGAGAGCCTAGTCGATATTTTTTTTTTAATTTGAATTAGATATATATATATATTAATCAGCTTTTACAATTTGAGCAATAGTGGTAAACTTTGCCCTTTTTCTTATTTTAGCTACAACTTGTACAAGCATATGCTGTCTGCAGAAGAAATGGATATAACCTTCTTACAGAAAAAAGCGCTAATGAAAGTGCTGCGATAAATGCAGTTTTAAATAACACAGACCACACTGACCTTAGTAAGTAAATGAATTTAGACACAAATAAGGAGTAGTGATGGATTGGTCATTAAAATTTTTGATCAATAGGTAGTATTCCAATAAAATAAATTTCCCGTGTTCTGGTTGTTATTCTGGGTTCCAAGAATTTCCCCAAGTTGCTGTGGACTAAACGTTTATACGGCAATTATCAACTTTGCGGCAATGTAATTCTGAATATTTTGCAAGTCGCTGATGCTACATCAAAATGTTTTTTTTAGAGCATTACGTTGTCTATAATTTTCTCCTTTGAGTGTTTTTAAATTTATATTAATTAAAATTCTTTAACTTTAATTATCTTCTTATAGTATTAGATCAGAGTCAAGTTCTTTCCCGGCTAACTCATACGGATAAGTTATTTTTTGTTAAAGGCAATGAATCATAAAATAAGCAATTCCTTCATATAATATAAGCAACAAACTTTTAGTTGATGTCATAAATTTTGAACGTTGAACTTAGTTGTAAATACAAAATAATAATTAATCACGAATCACTTGCACATAATATAACATTTTGGAAACTAATGCTTTCGGAAATGAAAATAATAATGATTTGATATTTTCTCAGATGTGTGGTTGGCTGCTATCAACATAACCCAGGGAGAATTTGATTCTGCTCATGTTTGGATCGATTCAGGCGAGGAAATTGATTACACGAACTGGCATGATTCACAACCCATCACCGGATATCCTTGTATTTTAAGACTTTCAACTAGCCGAGCTGGTAAATGGGGAAGTGCAGATTGCAATGCATGATTCACAACCCATCACCGGATATCCTTGTATTTTAAGACTTTCAACTAGCCGAGCTGGTAAATGGGGAAGTGCAGATTGCAATAACGAGTCCTGGTTTATTTGCCAAAAATCTTAGTTCTCTAAGATTTATATTTTATAGCATATTTCTTTCTAATTATAGTTCTTAGAAAAATTGTTGGTAGTTTTTTTTTCGAATGAAAACACAGGAACTTATTCTATATTTAACTTAGGGCGCGGGGAATAGAAATAACAAGGCTTGTTAGTTCAACAAATTTTATGTTATTTTATTGGATGTTAACACTCTTGACTTTTAAAATAAAACATTTAAAAACTTTATTAGGAAAGCAAACAAGAAGCAATCTACAGTAGACCAATTGGTTTAGAAATTACTTCTATGCATTTTCCACAAATTTTAGAGAAATTTTTCATAGAAATAAGTAAACCTTGAATGATCACCAAGTCAAGAAATCGGCTATCGTTACATGCTGTCAACGGCTGTTTAAGGGTCCTAGATGTGGCTTGGCGGCCTCCAGAAAAGGATGCGGAATTTCTAAGTGTCCGTAACATGGTCTGATGGAAATGGCCAATATCTTAGCATAAATGAAGTCCACAGCGTTAAATGCCAGTGAACAGTATACAACAAATAAAACATACATACATAACAAAAATGTACATGGTGTTCCATTTAAAATATTAATGTTGACACACCTGGCAGAATTTAAAAAAGAAATTGAATTGATTATAACTCGGAGACCACAATTGTAGACAGTGATTCATCTATGATAAAACGACAACTGCATTTGAGCGAGAAGGAAATAGACCTCCAGTGGCGCGTAAAATTAAAAATTTATATATGTACTTATTATTGAAAATTCGCAAAATTTCAGGTAATTACTGAATTCTCTTAGCGATATTTTTGGCAATGAGTCGTCCTTTCTTATTTCCGACATAATTTTTTTTATATGTGGGAATTTCATTCTTAAAATAAAAACCGTACTTTTCGACAATTTGTATATTTTGTCGCATTATCAAGTACGATTTCTTTTCGGCCTACATGATTCTGAACTTTGGAGTTATTCTTGTTCTTCTTATTTTGTAAAGTCCTGAGTACTGTACTAGCCCAGGGGTCGGCAACCTTTTGAGACGGAAGAGCCAAAACTTATAATTTACACAATTTCTCAGTTTTTAAAGAGCCATTAACGGCCTCAATTTGATATCGAAAGAGACACAACTTGACATCGAAAGAGGCGCATGCGACTCGCGAGCCGTAGGTTGCCGACCCCTGGTCACAGCCAAAGCACTGGTGAAGGCGCCAAATTGTCTTGCGTCGAAAACGAATTAAAGCCTACATAGAAACATCCGAGAGCTTTCGACGGACTGACGACAGTAACGACGCATGTCACGTAGGATGGGTGCGGTGAAAAGCGAGTACAAGTGGCTGAGAGATAGAATCGGTGTCTAATCCTCGTTAATCGGTTCAGAACGAATTTTAAATGTTTTTTTTTTCGATAAAATAAGTGTTTGTGGTATGGAACTAAAGAGTCGGAGCTTCACATCCAAAGAGCCGCATGTGGCTCGCGAGTCGCGGGTCCGAACACTTCCATACACAGATTTTATCATGTTTTGTTCCCTCTGTGTTAAATTAGGTCGTCTTGTTTTTAAAGGTGGACCGCTAGTTGATGCAGTAGTTTGCATTTTTACCACTAGCACAAATAAAACCATTAGTCAATAATAGAAAAACAACAACAATAATTATATACAGTAACAACTATCCAGAATAACAACAATAATACGCAACAACAATACTCAGCAACAACAATACTCGGCAACAACAATACTCAGCAAACGACAATACTCAACAACAACAATACACAATAACAATATACCCGAATTTAAATTATCTATGAAAATACAGTAAAGCCAGCTGATTACGCCTCTCTCAACAGTTTGCAACTGATACAATAATATCAAACACTGTTGCCATGTGTATGCTATGCTATATTTAAACGTTTGCCAGCTGATCCGTTCCCCGTGCAAATCCTATTACTATAAATAATATAAAGCTCGAGAAAACTACAGTTTGGCTACGCCGCGCGTTTGCGACCAAATAAGCGCGAGGAAGCGGCTTTTTTGGTAATTTTAAACAGACAATAGCGGGTAAACGTAGAAGATATTATTAACCGCATTCGCTGCATTGTTGTTCGGACTATGAAATGAGTCACAGTCTACAATTGTGGACTTCGAGATATATGGTATTTTGGTCGGCTTTGTTTGATTCGGTTGAATTTTAGTAAGGTGATGAGGAAGGGATACATTTTTAACATTCATCTTTTCCCTCTATTTTGTGGGAGTGGACGGCAACTGTTGGGTTTTAAACAGGATAAAATTCCAATGATCTTTTCCACCGCTTAACAATAGGAAACGCACAGGGTGTTCATTTTCGACACTTCCTGGGGATATTAAAAATAGGATGTTGAGGTTTTCACTTTAATTTCCCACTTTTTAACGCAACGGAAGATTCTTCTGTGAAATTTGTCATGGCTCTCTTAGTTTTTACAGAGTGATTTTGAAAATCTTCGCGTTTTAGACATCCCTCGTTTATTTGGCCTTCGAGATGAGACGATTTTATATCAGTGTATAGTGTAGATTTTCTTCTTAATTTATTTTTATACAAAGTCGATACAGTGGCGTGTCCTTCTGTCACCACCTTTTAGACAGACAGTGGTAGTGACAGTGTTATTACTTAATATACCACCCGACTTAAAAGGATGTAGCGAGAACTTTCAATATTTTAACAAATTATCAATTCACCATGGTTGTACGAATGATTGGCGAACACCAGAAATACACGATGAACCACATCCATATGTGGTTAAGCTTAGTAGTCCTCGAACTTCATTATTTAAGAATTCTTTCATCTGGCGGATTTCATTCTTATGGAACGACCTTCCCGACCTTCAACAAATCAAAGCCAACGCGAATCGCTTTATTCGCACACGCACCACTCCCAGAGTGCCCTAAATGATTTTTCCTATAGTGCTTGTGTTTGAGCATAAAAAAAACAATTTCTACAAAAACCAAGTTTCGCGAGAGAAAACAACATTTCGCTCATAATATTTAGTCATTACTAATTATTGTTAATGTCTGCACGTAGCACACATATTCTGTTTAACCATTAACCAGCGAAGTGGCATGAAATAGCGCTATGTGAGAGTAGCGGTTTTCTTTGAAAATTCGGGCAGTTTTTTTAATACCTATATTCAATAAGAAATACATATATTATTGCAAACTCTTTATTCAAGAAAATCAAAAATATTCCCAAATTAACAAAAAATTATTTTCTTAGAAAAAAAAGTTGTATCAGATCTAACTACAGCTTGTTTCTTAGAAGCATTGAAATGGTACAAATTTTGTGGGTGCGAATCGTGAAATCGAGACTTCGATGATTTTTGAATCATTTCTTTTACATCACGTTAGTACAGACAACACTTTTTAAAATTCGATAAGTCGTAAATACATGAAACTACACAATTTAAATCAAATCAAATTCATCAGAATCTTGAAGTCTTAAGTATTCAGATATTGGAGATATAGGTTCCGTAGTCCTTAGAAAAGACTTAGAAAATACAATTTTCGAGCGAAAATTTAAATTTAGTAACCCGAACAAACCCGAGCAAAATATAAGTTGGCATTTTATTCCTGCTCGGGTTCCTAATTTTGGAGGTATATGAGAAGCAGGGGTTAAGAGTTTTAAATTTCAATTTAAGCGAGTAGTCGGGGAGGCGAATCTTTGCTACGAAGATTTTACCACGGTCCTGGTTCAAATTGAGGCAATACTCAATTCTCGTCCTTTGTCCACTTACTTCCTCTCCTGATCAGCTAAATTCCCTTACACCCGCTAACCTATTAATTGGAAAAAATCTATCAGCAATTCCTGAGAAGAATGCAGCCTGGAGGTACTAGAAAATCGACTCAAGCGATACCAGAGGCTTCAATAAATAATCTAGAACTTCTGGAGGCGATGGCAGTTGGAATACCTAGGCGAATTGCAAACAAGGACTAAATGGAAACAAGACAACCCATGCCATGTTAAAATTGGTACACTTGCTTTAGTCAGCGACGACAAGGCACCACCACTAAAATGGCCAGTTGGTATAATAAAAGAATTACATCCTGGAAAGGACGGTAGTGTGCGTGTCGCGAAAGTGAAGTTTAATGAAGGAGTATTTAAACGCCCTCTTTCAAAACTTTGTGCGTTGCCAATTGAGGGCGAAGGAACTCGAAGTTTTTTGAAATGATATTCCAAGGCTGCCGGTATGTTCAGGCCAATAGACACGCTTGTAAGCATGTTCACCGAACAATATTATTTTAACCAACCGGCAACGTTGCTAGAGAAGAGGGATCAGACGGAACGGCGAGCGGCGAGAGCCGAAAGAAGGTATCTTCATCAATGGCCGGCAACCGGTTAGCATTCCTCTGTTAATCTGTCAAAATAAAGTCAAATATTAAAACCTAGCGATTTAGTTTAATTCAATTGCAATAGCAAGCAATATCAACAAGCGTCAAAACAACCCTGGAGCAAAAAAGTAAAGCCGTTGCGAACATATGTTCCTATGAACTTTTCTTTATAAAATGATCTAAGGAATCACACCCTGAAATATTAGCATATCATTAAGGAACACCCTGTATATTAGACATCAAAATATGTTTAATCTTATTATATGAGCAAGCAGGCCTAGATCCCATATGGTCAAATTAAAAACCGAAATTTCACTTACACCTATAAGTTCGCTTATCCTAGGACACACTGTACTATTATGGAAGCTATAAACTTTGTCTTTGGGAAAAAAATTTGATTGATTAAATCGACCTAGAAAAATTGATGAAAAATATTTTCACGTTTCCAAAATGACACAGCACCCTCTAGAAGATGTAGTATGAACTAGGGATCACGACCACAGTCGGATATTTAATAAGAGTAAAATTATCTTTAAAACGAGGCAGTTGATTAAATTTGGACAAAGGACATGGAAGATATACAAATTTAAAAAATATTTTTTACAGGGTTCCCCCACCTTTATTGTCGATGATACGAAAAAAGCCTTACGCACAAACTTTTGCAAAAATTAATACTCTTTTTATATATGTTACTAAATGAAAACTTTAACAGTGATAATTCGAAGAAATTTGAATTTTTAATTATATATTAGGAATTGCGCCCCCTAGCGGTACTTTTGGAAATGTGAAAATATTTTCCATCAATTTTTCTTGGGTGATTTAGTTAATGAAATTTTTTTCACCTAAGGCTTCCATAACATCGTGCCTCGCCGGTGGGACATCCTGTATATTATGGTGGTCCATCTCTATAGGGGATAAAAATAAAGTTTAAAATTTGATTCCTCTCATCTCCTGAACTTCCAATTTTATATAACAAAGTTTTTCATCAAAATTGGCTGAGAATAAATTTTAGGAAACGGACACGGTTTTCATTTGAAATATGAATAAATAAATTTCTTCCCGGAAATACTCAATATAATATTTTTACCTTAACAATAAATAAAGAACTACCTAAATCCTTAACTGTACTTCGCCTTCCCGACTACGTTTAGCACTTCGATTGTAAGCATATCAACCAGCCGTTTGAGTTGTTTCGATTAGTGTAAACGCAGGTAACGTCTCTTTTGCTGTATGTCGTATCGCCTCATTGTCATAATGCACTCAGTCGAGGGTAATTGTGGACGACTTTAAGAAAATATGATTTTATCATGAATGGTGTTATTACACATATATTGAGAGAAGACTCTGATGTATTCTTGATTGAACATTATTCTACACAAACTATCGGGAATTGATTCCCGTTCATTGCACAGGTACTTAGTGTATTTTTTTAAACACCCTAGAGGTTAAGTTAAGTCTTAACAAAAGTGCAACCATAATAATAGAGAAGACTATAATATTTTGGAATAAAGCATGTATTAAAATCCCGGACAAGCATTAAGAAATTGGTGGATATACATGCTTTGTAGAAAAGTTATCAGATAACATGGGCCTCGGAATGGGATGTAAGACATTGTCCTTGCGCCCTCCAGGTCCTGGCATTATTCTTTTTTATTTGTATTTTTCTATTTGCATAATACATAAAAAGTGACTTGGTAATTTTTAAACAAAAATGTAAGCCATCTGGGCTGCTTGCTAAATGCATCAACTACGTTTTCAATCAATTGACTATCTTTTGATCACCATCATTGGTCACTTTTTCTATATTAATTTTGAACCGTTTTGCAAAATTTTCTGCCGACGCTCTTGTCAGATAATACTTCGAATAGGACCCGTGATGCTGTTCACCATGCAAGATCAACCTCAAAACAATTTATACATTAAAAATATTTTAATTTTGGGATGCATTTAAGCTAAGATTGGAAGAAATGTTAAGTACCAATGTTAGATATAATATGTGTTTTTAAGGGTTTCGGAACCGTTTGATATCACGGCACTTTATCACGATTTGGATTTTCTCAACAAGTTAATTAATTACCAAAATGTCGATCCGGTTATATTTGACACTACAGCACACAAAATGCTAAATCACTTATGATATTTGAATAACGAAAATGTCACACTGAACTTTTTTTAACGAGTTAATGTTGATTTACATTTTTTGAACAATGATTGTGAAATCTCAAAGTTGCCAACGATTCATCTGAACGAGAAATTAAGCTAATTAGTCAATATATCATTATTTTAACACAAAACAAGGAACAAGAACGATATTTATTAAAAGCTTAGCCACCGATAAAAAATAAATATTATTATTATTATTAATTGTATAAAATGATGGACTAATAAATAAATATCAAGTATGATAAATAAGGAGTTTATCTTAATTTATATTGAGGTGCAATTGATGTAACAATAAGTAATTAAGTATAATAACACTTTACGGAAAAACCTATTCGTATCACTTGAGTCCGGATTTTCAGGCATTATGCTTATTGTAAATATTAAAAGCAAATATCTCAAGATAACGCAAAAAACTCAACGTAATGCAAATAGCTCAAGATATTGATGAATTGAACGAAAAAATTTGATAAAAAGGCAGTGTTTTTAAGGCTTATTTTACTTCTTTTTAAACTTTATGCTTATTTATATTTAATATGCCCCAAAGAGCTGGAAAATACAAATTATAACACTGTATCAAGATTTGTAAATGAAGCAATAACAAGCTTTTACTTGTCAGGACCAGTTCCCTGTAACAAAGTATTACTCATGCTTTCTGACGCAGCAGCGTATATGGTCAGAACGACTTTAAATTTAAAAGTGTTTTAACCAAATGTAATCCATTGTACTTGGCTTAAATAGAGTTGCTGAAACTATAAGGCAACAATTTCCTCTTCTTAATGAACTTATTAAAAATGGAAAAAAAGTTTTTGTTAAGGCGCCTTTACGGGTACAACTCTTCAAAGAACGAGTACCTAATACTCCATTAACACCTGAACCCGTTTTGACAAGGTGGGGCACTTGGTTAAATGCTGCAATACATTATGCAGACAATTTCGAAAATTTTTAAAAAGTTATATTTGAGCTAAAAACCCGAATTAGCCAACAAGGCAATTAAAGATTGTCAAACGGTCCTAAATCAAGAAGAAGTTAAGGACCATTTGGTCTATTAAAAGTGCATTTTTAATTTTGTTAGAGACAATAAAATCACTCGAGCAACAAGGAATGCTATTATATGCCTCCATTAAAATAATTAATGATTTCGAAGAGGCCATTAACAATATTCCAGTAGAAACTGACCAAATAGTACAAAAAAGGTATACATTGTTTAAGAATGAAGGTTTTCAAAAATTAATAAAAACTGCTTTGGTATTGGTAAGAAATCCTAATTCGGACTTGAAAATGACCCTGGATATGATTGCAAAATTTCAATATGTGCCCATAACATTAGTGTTGACGTAGAAAGAAGTTTTTCAGACTATAAAAATTTTTTAAGTGTTATAAGACAAAACTTCAAAATGGAACATTTAAACAAACATTTGATTATTGCTTGTTTTTACAAAAGTTAATTTTGTTATACATATAACTTTATTCTATTTTAAGATTTTGTTTATTTCGAGATTTTATTTATGCTTTTTTATATTTTTGATGCCTTTTTTGTGCATATTTCATGCTTTTTTAAGTGAAACTTTATGCTTTTTAAGCGCTTATTTTAAGTTTTTTATGCTTTTTAAACCGGAATCTACTTATCACCTTATGTCTTGGCGCGTCCATTTAGGATGGTACGATAGAGCTAAAATTTGACAGGCTATAAAATTTCATGAAATAGAACAATCTTAGGGGGTGAGACAGAAAAAAATAAAAATTTATGAAAGATGGACCACCCTACTGTATATTCAACAAGAATAATACATGCTTGTCGCCAAAAGCTATGACCATGAGCTTTTCAGCTGACGATAACTTATTGAATGAAGGTTGATGCCTATTTCGAAGGAAATACTTTTTCCGATGGACTAAAATCTTTGCCACCCTAGTTCGTTGAAGGTCACGAATATAATGTTGAAAATAGAATTATCAAAAATATCGTCTTTGAATTAATTGTTATAGGGAGAAAACGTTGCTCGTGACCACCGTAGATTACTTAAAAATTGTAGACCTTGTAGAATATAATTTGTTAAGAAATAAAAATGATTATGCAATGTATGAACTGATTGTAATGTAATGACTGAACATCCGCGATCTCCCAGTAGTCGCAGAAAAATGATGTTTATGTCATGATTGACCATGATTGACCAAACATTCCTGTTTTTATTTCATCTGACAAGGGTAGCACCTGCTACTTATAATATTATTTACATTATTTTTTTTAAGCACACTTCAACTATATCTCAAGTACCAATTAAATCCTACTAATATATATAGCACGCACTGTAAACATCTAGATATCAATACTATTTAGGAATTGAAAGAACGATACAGAAATAGAAAGAAGCTGCTAAAAAATGTATAAAGTAAGCTGTCTGATTGTGTTGCTCGCTTCCATTTTGGAGTTAGGCAGTCCACAACTTACGCAAATCGCTACTTCTAAGTACTATATATCTAACATTCAGGTAAGAATATTTAATTTAATAGTGTATACTCTTTTATTATGACCAAACAAAAAATTATTTGATACATTTTCCATATACTGTGTGAGTTTTTAAAATATTCTAACGGTTTAAAATATTTCATGAAATTTTCTGGTGAGTGTAACTTTGGAACTTTAAATAGACGTAGGAACTACGTATGAGTACTAAGAGTTTTTCGATTTGTCCTATTGGGTTACGGACTTAAGGTGAAATAAATTTTAAGTGAATATAAAAATAAAGCTGAGATATTATCAATTTTTTTTACTTTTTGTACACAAACGCAGTTTCTGACATAGGTATATTCGAATGTTATTATTCTATTTATAATTTGAAAGTTCTCCCTCAATCCTTAAAATAATATTAATTATTAAATGTGTACATCACCTATTACTTCACCAAAATATTTTAGACCATTTTCGACTTGACCCCCCTCCCTATTCTTGATACACTTATCTTTCATACCTCTCCTGGGATTTTTCTAGCAATAAATTATTTACTGTAATTTCCGGTTGCGTTTCCTCAAAAATGATATCCAAATTAATGTTGACGTTTAAAATTTCAAATTGATATTTACGTTGTCAAGGCGATGCTACACAGCCAACTTTGAGCAAAATCTATGCGAAACATTTACGGTTTTGGCATATATAGATGTAACAGTTATTACGTAACATACAGTGTGCGATAATCGACTCTTACTGATAAAGTAGCCCGTGCGTAAGTAGATGGTTACTAATATAGGAGTAAAAAAAATAAAGAACGATAAATTCAAGCGGTTTTATAAATAATTTGTGTTTAACATAAAACGTAATTCGGCCTTGTATTATACTGTTTCTGACTTAAAGGAAAAACTGTAGCGATAAAAAAATGTTGTTATTCGGGGTAGAGTTCAAGGACTTTCTGTACAAAAAATATAGTATTCCCTGGATTAATAACCAATCTGATCATAGTGAAAAAGAATGACATTTCTTACTCCGAATTTTACTCACTGGGAAGTTGTCGAAGTTTATTAACTGTGGGACTAAAATTTTAAACCTAATTAAATTGGAATATTTTTAGAATATTTGCGAAGGTCGGGTATACTTAACAGGATTCCGGAGTACCTGTAAACGAGTTTTCTTCCCAATCGTTTATTCCTGTTTTAGGAAAAAAATGTCTAAGGAAAAAAACCTTTGTAATAGAACTGTTACTCGCGGAAAGTCTATATTTTTTTTTTTCGGAAAATTTTTAGATTTTTTTTTTTTACTGGTCCATATAGAAAAAAATGATGGACTTTCCTCGAGTTGTTAACAAAATTTAGACATCTTTCGTTAAACAATTTTTTTAAAAAAATGTATCATTTTCATAGGAGACGAAAACTACGTTTTTCAGCGTCGAAAATTGAAGTATAGACCCAGATCACGTGCGGTCCCTTTCTTCCGATTATCTCCGTTTCTGTCGGCGTACCGATCCCGGGCGGGCTCGACGCTTGAATTTATTGTTCGAACGGCAAAGAAAGATCTAATTATTTATTATGCATTGCGATTTTTGTTTTCAACGCGTGGTATTGAATTTTTGAAGTGCAATCGAGATTTGTTGTGTTATTTTACTTCCTAGAAGTTGGTATTTCCTTTATATATTTTATTGGTTTTTATTCGTTAAATATATATTATTATTTGTATTATATTATTATATATATATATATTATTATTTGTCATATTTATATAATGGTTTGTCATATTTATATAATGGGAAAGTTCAAGGAACGAGAAAAGAAAGGAAAAGTTATGTCAAATTTCGATTTTGGGGGGCCATGCATAGAAAAATTACGAAAAGTATTACCTTGGCGCGTTAGTCAAACCGGTATATATGGTATTTTTCGTATTATATTGATGGTTTGACCCCCATAAACACCCCCCCCCCCCTGGATCAGCGCTTGACCGCGTTGGTGTGAACAACTTAATTTTACAAGAATATGAAAAAAAAATCTGTGCCGTAGAATAAAACTATAGTTTAGTGGTAAACCATTGAACTTGATAGACTTTTATTCTGGGGTATAAAAATAATTATGTAGTTTCTCAATATAAAAAAATACTAATATAATTGTTAACGATTGATTAACGAACGATATTTTTCATATATGTTCATAAGGGCGTACAATGCGCAAATTTATAGGATGATTAACAACGTTTGTCGGTAGACGTGAAATAAGCTATCATGGTAGGATTTTGCTACACTGAGAAAAATATCTAGGTTAGTAAATAGGGCTAAATCGTATGTGTTTTTTTGTATTGTCAGTGCCAACCACATAATATGTGTATTAATTTTAGAAGACGTTACTATTAGTTTTACTTTTAACTTTTAGATCTAAAGACACTTACTTACATATTAACATATACTGTGTGTGTATATAGTTTGGAAACGGCTTAATAACTTTTGAGCCGTTAATTTTTTTTTACAAAATTTGGGAGTGGTTTATAGGGGAATGTAAACTTCTTTTTGAAGGAATAATGACAGACTGTCAAAATGGCTGATGGGCGCCATTTTCGGGAAGAAATTTAAATAGGAAGTGGGTCTTGCGATACATCATTTTGAAGATACTATCGAGTACTTTACGATCTCAGAAAATTACTTCTGTATACCCGAAAACAAAATGGCGGCGTTTTAAAAATTGCATAGTTGGTATTTTTTATTATCCTTAATTTCATTTACCGTCTTAGGAAAATAAATACAACTTGACAGAGTGTAGTAGGAATCAGAGAGCTACTCTTTCTTGAATATTTTATGGTGCTCAAATCCAAAATGGCCGCGGAGCGACATCTTGATAAGAAAAATTGAATAGGAAGTGAGGTCTTGCGATACATCATTTTTAAGGTCCTATCGAGTACTTTACGATCCCAGAATATTGTATACACAAAACCAAAGGGCGGCTTGTCAAAAAATAATATTTACTATTTTTTCTTTTGTTATATAACTTTAGATTTGTTGTTGTGATTATTAGTGGGTATTCTTCCTTACTTTTCAATTTTTTACATTGCCTATAGAAATAGTAACCCTTTCGCTGAGGACGAATTTTCGGACCTTGATTTTCTGTGTCTGTGGTGCGGTCGTCCGATATTTAGTAGTTTCATATTCTTTTGCTGTTGGGTCAAAATTTGTTTACAGGCAACTTTCAGTAAATCGGAATTTAAAAATAAATCATCTCAAAAAACCTGTAAAATTTTTAATAGGTTTCTTATAGTATCTAATTAGAGGAATTATATATGTCCTCGCAAAAGATCATCGTCACAAAGATATTGGATCTATTTTTGTATTTAGCATCGAATTTTTAATAATTTAACGCCCGTCACATGGCTAATTTACTCTTCTGAATCATATAACGCCCATATTTGGAACTGAGTTATTTTAATTTGTCACTATAACAATCTTGCTATTATTTATAACAGCCCTGTCTTATATTGGCTTAAAGATTTGGAATGTTCCTTATAGAATATTAAAATACTCAGAAAATTAGTCATATTTTTAATCTACCTAAGGTGTAAAGGAAACTTGCACATCAAAATATATCTTTCCTCAATGGTTTATAAATGGTTAATAAAAAAATATTGTATATAGCTTCGGATAACAAACCGTCGCATCAATTTTCATGCGTGACCGGTGTTACTGTGACCAGCGATACAAAAATGCATAAATTCGTGGATAACAGCTAATACAAGCTATATTTCTTAAACTTTGTTAGACTGAAATGAGTGTCTGTACTCAAGAGAATGACTTCGTGTAGTAATTTTCCCTTAATTAAGACTACTAGGTCTGAGTTAACCCTGTGACCGGCGATACAACATAAAAACATACGCCTGATAAAAATTATTCAATGTTCGAATTTATACCTAAATAAACATAATAAGGAACTTACCTAAACAGGAGCACACTTTACACAAATTCAAACACATACCGTCATATTTGTAAAACTATTAGGCCGACCTCTAGTGGCTTCATTTATAAGAAATTTCTGCCGTGACCGGCGATACATGCAGCTGCAGGGACGGAACTTCTGGTTAATAATTGCGTTAGAGAAACTAAACTGTTGATCTTTGAACATTATTTGTTCAATATAAATTGTAGTAGGAGTGTAAATTATTTATATATAAAAGTAACTTTAGTAAAATGACGTGAAATATAAAAGGGTAAAGTAAGAAATTATTGACTGGGGACACGTGACCGGCGATAAATTTTTAAATTCAAATTATAGTACTGCAGCTATAGTCTAAAAAAAAATTTTAAAATTGCTTTCTATGTAAGTGGTTACATATATTTCGCAAATTATAATCATTTCTACAGGCAAATAGTTTATTTTAGTAAGTTATATTATGCTAAGGACTGAAAGTTGCCTGTAAAAAATTTTTGACTCTGCTACAGTGTATACATCTTAATTTAGATACAGGAAGTGGTACAGAGAGTGTCAGTTGATCTTTAGAATTGTACCTGTTATACTTGGGTGTGTATACCGGGTGTTTCAGCAGGAACGCTCACCTCTATAACTTTTTATTTTTTAAATTACAGAAATAAAACTAGTGTATTGTGTTGTATGTGATATTAATTTGCATTTTATGACATGTCGGACTAAATTTTGTCACTGCCGGTTTAACCGGAAATGACGTCAACTTTGGATTTTTAAATAGAATACCCAATATAATTTTGGCTATATCGATTTAAAACATCATTCCAAATTCAACCACGCCCATACGTCACTTTTTGACATCTAAATAATTTTTATTTTTTGATCTAGATTGCTGTGAACTCTCTAAAATGGTTTACTTCTATGTCAAATAAATTATGGCGGATTTTAAAGTTGTATTTATGTTCATTTGTTTGTTAGCATTATGGCGTCATGGGGACCTAGATAAATGCGAAGCCGTTTGCACTTCTTGTGGTGTTTCTTGTCATGAATTGTATTTTTAATAAATTATCTCTCCTTTCTTAACTTGACATAAAGGTGTGTGATATCAAATTGTTGGAAAAAAAAGTGCTCTATCTTTTTGCCCGAGTGAGTCAATATGTTTCCATTTGAAAAAATTGAGTTTCATGGGAAAAAAACCTTAAAATGTGTGTAAAAAAGTTAAAACCCATTCAAACTTGAAAATTGCATTTTTATCAAGATTTTAGCTTAGAAGTAAACCATTTTAGAGAGTTCATGCCATTCTAGAAAAAAAAAATTATTTAATTTGTCGTTGAATTTGGAATGGTATTTCGAATCCATATAGCCAAAAAATATACTGGGTGTTCCGTTTAAGATTCCCGAGTTGAGGTAATTTCCGCATAATATCATGCACCCCTATGTCAAGTTACAGAAATAATTTATTAAAAATACCAATTCGTGACAGAAAATACAACAACCGCAAAGCCGAATTTATCTACCCATAGCGCCATAATGCTAACAAACAAATGAACATAAATACAAATTTAAAATCCGCCATCATTTGGCTTCGAATTAACCCATTTTAGGGAGTTCGTAGTGATCTAGATGAAAAAATAAATGATTTAAACTGTCAAAAAGTGATTTAAAGTATCAAAAAGTGATTTTATCAAAAAGTGGTGTGATGTCGTTAGAATGATGTTCTGAATCGATATAGCCAAAAATATACTGAGTATTCCATTTAAAAATCCAAAGTTTCCGCCATTTCCGGTTAAACCGGAAGTGACGAAATGCAAAATTATATCACATACAACACCAACAAATTTTATTTCGATGATTTAAAGACTAAAAAAGTTATAGGGATAAGTGTTCCTCCTGAGACACCCCCTATACAACGCAAATCCAACAAAATTTCAATTTACTTATACCTTATATTTTATATCATGTAGAAAAGCACATAGCACAATGCTCTTAGTCATTATTTGGACTGGGCGAATCCATAGTGGTTTATCTAATCCAATAACATCCCTTAGAAATAAGCGGGCGCTCGCCCTTAGCTTGAGAGCCTAGTCGATATATTTTTTTTTAATTTGAATTTAGTTATCAACTTTTACAATTTGCGCAATAGTGGTAAACTTTACCCTTGTCCCTATTTTAGCTACAACTTGTACAAGCATATGCTGTCTGCAGAAGAAATGGATATAACCTTCTTACAGAAAAAAGCGCTAATGAGACTGCTGAGATAAATGCAGTTTTAAATAACACAAACCACACTGACCGTAGTAAGTAAATAAATTTAGACCCAAATAAGGAGTAGTGATCCATTGGTCATTAAATTTTTTGATCAATAGGTAGTAGTCCAATAAAATAAATCTCTCGAGTTCTGGCTGTTATTCTAGGTTCCAAGAATTTCCCCAAGTTGCTGTGGACTAAACGCTTATACGGCAGTTATCAACTTTGCGGCAATGCAATGCTGAATATTTTGCAAGTCGCTGATGCTACATCAAAATGTTTTTTTAGAGCATTACGTTGTCTATAATTTTCTCCTTTGAGTGTTTTTAAATTTATATTAATTAAAATTCTTTAACTTTAATTATCTACTATCTACTTATATTGTTAGTCAAGTTCTTTCCCTGCTAACTCATACACTCATACATTAAGCTAGAGGTGTTATTTTCGATTGATTACATCGAAAACAACCCCTCTAGCTATCGAAAACAACCCGCCAAGTTTTTATTGTTTATTGACAAAGATAATGACACTTTTTGACGTTTATTTATTATTTTTATTTTCCAGCTACAAACTCAAATATTAAATATTATTACAATTGCGTTATTAATAATTACTAATTTTTTTAGTTCTTTATTTAAAAGTTGTAATATAAAGTTGTTTTAACCATTATTCGAGTAATTTTCTCCCTAAATTACACTCGTGCATAAAATTCTCAGATAATTTTGCATTTAAGCGTATTTCCTTTGAAAAACAACATTCGTTCATTTTCAAATTTTGTAAAATGGCCCTCCTCCTTCGGAGTCGGGCTATTTCGCCAAAATATGAAAATGAACTCTTGTTGTTTTTAGGCAATACGCTTTCATGCAAAATTATCGAAAATTTTTAGGCACTAGTGTAATTACCTCCGATAAGTTATTTTTTGTAAAAGGCAATGAATCATAAAATAAGCAATTCCTTCATATAATATCAGCAACAAACTTTTAGTTGATGTCATAAATTGTGAACGTTCCACATTGAACTTAGTTGTAAATACAAAATAATAATTGATCACGAATCATTTGCACATAATATAACATTTTGGAAACTAAAATAAGATAATGATTTGATGTTTTCTCAGATGTGTGGTTGGCTGCTGTCAACGTAACCCAGGGAGAATTTGATTCTGCTCATGTTTGGATCGATTCAGGTGAAGAAATTGATTACACGAACTGGTACGATTCACAACCCATCAACGGATATCCTTGTATTTTGAGACTTGCAACTAGCCGAGCTGGTAAATGGGGAAGTGCATATTGCAATAACGAGTCCTGGTTTATTTGCCAAAAATCTTAGTTCTCTAAGATTTATATCTTATAGAATATTTCTTTCTAATTATAGTTGTTAGAAAAATTGTTTGTAGTTTTTTTTTCGAATGAAAACGCAGGAACTTTTTCTATATTTAACTTAGGGCGCGGGGAATATAAATTACAAGGCTAATTAGTCCAACAAATCTTATGTTATTTTATTGGATGTTAACACTCTTAACTTTTAAAATAAAACATTCATAAACTTCATGAGGAAAGCAAACAAGAAATAATCTACAGTAGACCAATCGGTTTAGAAATTACTTCTATGCATTTTACACAAATTTTAGAGACATTTTTCATAGAAATAAGTAAACCTGAATCACCAAGTCAAGAAATCGGCTATCGTCTTATGCTGTCAACGGCTGGTTAAGGGTCCTAGACGTGGCGTGGCGGCCTCCAGAAAATGGATGCCGAATTATTTTACAGCTATTGTTAAACATTATATTAGCCAGAAGAAATTCTAAGTGTCGGTGACGTGGTCTGGTGGAAATCGCCAATATCTAAGCATAAATGAAGTTCACAGCGTTAAATGCCAGTGAACAGTATACAACAAATACAACATACATAACAAAAATACATACATGGTGATCCATTTAAAATTATTGTTGACAGACCTGGCAGAATTAAAAAAAAATTCAATTGATTAGATGAATTACGCAATTATCCCATATGCAATATGGTATTTTGGTCGGGTTTGTTCGGTTCGGTTGAATTTTAGTAAGGTGATGAGGAAGGGATACATTTTTAACATTCATCTTTTCTCTCTATTTTGTGGGAGTGAACGGTAAATGTTGGGTTTTAAATAGGATAAAATTCCAATGATCTTTTCCACCCCTCAACAATAGGAATCGTGCAGGTTGTTCCATTTTCGACACTTCCTGGGGATATTAAAAATACGATGTTGAGGTTTTCACTTTAATTTCTCATTTTTTAACGAAACGGAAGATTCCTCAGTCAAAGTTGTCATGGCTCTCTTAGTTTTTACAGAGTGAATTTGTGAAATTGTTGGTATTTTTTTTCCGAATGAAAACGCAGGAACTTATTCTATATTTAACTTAGGGTGCGGGGAATATAAATAATAAAGCTAATTAGTTCAACAAATTTTATGTTATTTTATTGCATGTTAACACTCTTAACTTTTAAAATAAACTTTATTAGGAAAGCAAACAAGAAACAATTTAGAGTAGACCAATCGGTTTAGAAATTACTTCTATGCATTTTTCACAAATTTTAGAGAAATTTTTCATAGAAATAAGTAAACCTTGAATGATTACCAAGTAAAAAAATCGGCTATCGTTACGTGCTGTCAACGGCTGTTTAAGGGTCCTAGACGTGGCGTGGCCGCCTCCAGAAAATTATGCGGAATTATTTTACAGCTAATGTTAAACATTATACAGGGTGTTAATGACGTATTATATTTAAATGGGTGGCTCCTTGGGTGTCCTAGAGAACCGCTACATATATTTTTTTCAAATGGACCGTTTTGAAAGTGGGCTCCAGCCCCATAAACCCACACCTCATTTGGCGTTTGTTCGGGTTTGTTCGTCATGTCACCCTGTGGTGGCATATCAGAAAACAGGTATTACGTGGAATGTTTCCAAACTTAATGCAAAACTGAAATTCTTTAAAAAATTATAAAAATAAATTATTTATCTACCTACTTGTATTTATCTTTATACCTAAAGAGTGAGGAAATCCAGGCACAAACACAATCAGTTTTTTTTTCTTTTTCATGGGAACACTCCTGGAAACACTTTATGCTCGAAACATCTTAGATCTTGACAGCAATACAGTAATATTGAAACACAACGAATAGTTAGTTTTTTAAAAATACACTCAGATCCGATAATTAGATTTTATTACACGCAACGCGATGGTATTTGACTTGTTCGTCGACGAAATCTGTCAAGTCAAACATTCAGGACAAACTACTCGTTTTAACTGAGCAACTTAGGTTCTTCAATAAATACAATGTCAAATAATATACAAAGTTTGGACGCGTGGTCCCGAAAATGATTACAAAACAACTATTATACGAGTACCTTCTGAAAACAGAACGGATGAACGAGAGTGTAAATGGCCATCAACGAAATTGACCGTTTTCTAACGCACATCTTCTAAAACTGATTAGTAACACTTGCCGTTGCAAGCCGCACGCTTGTACGCCTAGGCTTACGTTACGTTATCCCGGCGCTCAGGGATTGCGCTAACATCAGTCTTCGTCGGGCTTTGGAGTAGAGCTGAGCTAATTGAATTTTTTATGCTTCTCAAAAGAACAAATACAGGCGCAGTATTATCCCTTACTTTACTTGATCTATGGTATAACTACTATAGGTATAATTGCACGTCGATGATGGCGTGGCTTGTGACGTCATCTGGCGAGCAAGTTTTAAATCTCTTATGGGGTTTACATTGCTGTCATCGTTTTTAACTCTTTTTTGAATGTATTAAAAGGTTTTATGCATGTAATGGTATATGAAATGAAAGAATAATATATGACGAGTATTTACGTATTATATTAATTTCATAGAAATATAACCCACAAATACCACTAAAAAAGAAGACTATATCAGACAAATTTTTCGCGCCATTTGAGCTGCTCACAGACCACTGCTGGTTTTGAAACAGTGTTGCCAGACTTTTACAATTGTAATAGATCCATTACTATTTTAACATTTTTGTTGTGGGGCTCCCCATATGAAATTTATGTTCAATCTGGAGGTGGCCCCCATCTAGTAGGAAAGTAACGACCTTTTTTTTTCGTACTCTTTTTACTCTGACATCGTTTTTTACTATTCCTATTAGGTTTCGAACCGGCAACCTATTTCTTTCGATCACGGATTTCTGGCAACACTGCTGCATGGTTGTCGCAGTTTTCGGTGGACATTTTGTAAGTTTACCAGAGCGTTTCCTTATAGTCTTGTGTGTTTATTAAAAAAAATATCTGAATTTTCATAAAATGAGGTGCGCTGTGTTCGGTTGTGATATGGATAACCAGGCAAAGAAATTTAATATAAATATGAGGTTTGTTCACCAGCCCCAACAACAATGATGTTAAAATAGTAATGGATCTATTACAATTGTAAAAGTCTGGCAACACTGTTTCAAAACCAGCAGTGGTCGGCGAGCAGCTTTCGGCATGCTTTTTTTAGTGGTATTTGTGAGTTATATTTCTATGAAATTTCATATACCATTACATGCATAAAACCTTTTAATACATTCAAAAAAGAGTTTAAAATGATGACAGCAATGTAACCCTCCATAAGAGATTTAAAACTTGCTCCCCAGATGACGTCACTGCGCATGGCAGACGAAATTGGGACGGTTAGATATCTTACCTTTAGTTTATTGTATCATGACTTGATGGATATATCACGGGTTAGAATACGTGAGCGGAGGCGTGGCGGTATCAGCTACTATCATTTTATGCAATTTTTTCGAAATTCCCGTCCCTATTATCGCCTATTATTAGGATTCAAATATATCATGACCGTGAAATATCAAACTTTGAAATATTGCCCATCTCTATTCCGAGTTTTCTGAACGTTTCAGTTCCGTTCATTCGTAGATAAAAGGCCATTTCGAACAACTAATTAGCAAATAACTTAATTTAGATATTGTCCGCAAGGTGGAATCGATAAAATATTTTTATGACGTATCCTCCAATATGATTAAATTGTTTTATTTAAAATTACAACATTTTGTTTTTATTTCATGCGTTATAGGTGACTAGAAAAAGGATCATGGTAAATACATTCAGTTTTGTGCTAGAGTTTAAATAAAAATTGAAATACAACCAAATTTAGTAGAGATAGGCATAGAAAGAGTTTAATATTTTATTCTCCATAAGATGTCATCATCAGATCTAATGCAACGTTTCATCTTTGGGGCAGCACTATCAACTTATTTTTTTAAATACGGGTCTCTTTTGTTTAAATTATGAAAGACGAACTAAATCGACGTTCAGTGGTATACAAAACTTACTGGATTTCCATCATTAAAATACCCCTAGTGCGTTCGTGTCATTTACTTTTATTTTGAAGAAACTGAAGAATTTTAAATTATTATTGTTATTTCTGTCCTCAATTATTGTTACGTACTACTACTGTTTTTTCTTTATTTCGAATTAATAGTTTTATCAAATTTCTACTTAATGTAAGTACGTCCAAGTAATTTATTTTATTAATATAAATAAAATTTGACTCTTAAAGTCAGCATTTAAGACTTTTTAAGAAGTACATTGAGTTTTACAGTTTAGAATTAAACCGAATTTTTTGAAACAAAAGTAAATTACATGAATGTACGATGGCTATTTTATTGAAGATGATCACTTTAAGTAACAAAACGTTGGAGAACCAGTAAGTGTTGTGTGCGACTGAACGTAGATTTAATTCCTCTATCATAACTTAACCAAAAAATCCAGGATTGCATTTAACGAAAGTAAGTTGATGATGTTGACCCAAAGACGTCTCATTACAGATGTGATTATGCTATCTTGTGGAGCATAAAAAGTAGTAATGAGAAAAGCGAAGTTTATTTTTGGGCATCTCTTCGAACAAAGTCAGAAAAAGGTAATTGGTGAAGGTAAACGCAACATTTTAGATTTTTCCAAATATTCCGAAAGACTGTTGACTTTTTTGCGGCATATTATTGGGTCCATGCGCAATTTTTTCCCCAATTTAACGGACTTCGTATCTCTTACCGTTTCTGAAATCCTAATGGTAAATTGTTCCAACCTGTATATGCATATTCTTTTATCTTTACGTCTTGCAACCTCTATTTATTTCGTCATTTCATCATTTTCCAATAATATGAGTTCATTGAGAATTGTCCATCGAGAAACAGCAGGATGGAGTTCTTGATATGGTCTCATCAAATTGGATAAATAAGAAAAGACATAGAATTCTTAAAATTTTAAATACGTACGTTATCAAAAAGAAGTATTTCTGTCAATTACTTGTACTTTAGGATCAGTCGAAGTGAAAATTGTAAGATCTTACCATTGTTTATCGTTTTTTCTTTTCAAATAACTTGTGAACGGGTGAATAGGAACGACCAATATGGCCCATTTTATGCACGCGTTTTTTTGTTGCCTGTCGCTCAATGATAAAAATCGCAGCGGTAAACAAATTTTTCGAAATGAGCTCTTTTATGCAACGATGGCATTCTTCATATGTTTAGAAAACGTCACAATTTTTTACGTCGAATGATAGGCGTCCAAGATCGCGTGCATAAAACAGGCATTAGAACAATGAGTTTAGAACAGCCTGCGATTTTTTCGTCAAGCGACAGGCGATAGAAAACGCGTGCCTAAAAAGGCCTTAGGGTCAGTTTTCATTATTATCCGGATAATCAAGTTGTTTTGTAATATGAGGACTTTTCATTTCTATAATTCAATCTTTTCCTAGACAATATTTTTACGTGTTGTATCGTGCAAGAATATGCACGGTTGTTTTTTGTCCTGTAAGGATAAAAAAAATACCTTTTCTAAACAAATTAATTAGTAATTTTTGAACCATTAGTGCATCTAATGGTAGGGAATTAATGGCACATCGCAACATTTTGATTAATTGATTGATTGTTCAAAATTTCAATTAACTTGAATTCCTTATTGAAGTGAATGTGCATTGGTTTTTAATAAAGCGTCAAACAAATATCTTTAACTGATACGTGACAGTTGTATGCTTGGATATAAATAGGGCATTCCAGTATAGTTGTTTCAGAATTATATCGTTGATCTTTTGACTGCAATAAAACATCATTATCCCTTCGACCATAAAATAAATAAGGAAATCCCAAATTTTAAAACCTTTTCGAGCAGAGCCGGACCAGGTATACAAATTCAATTTATACATATGCCTGATACATATATAAATACAAAGTGATTTTTAATAATTTTAATCTTTAGTGGTTTTCCGACGAGTAATTTTTAGTTAGGCTTATTAGTGGTAGAATGTGGCGTTCTTGGAATTGTGCTGATAGGGGGGCATCTTCAAGTGTCGGGAATGGAGACTTAAATATTTAACAGCTGTTAAACAATTTAGAGAAGAAAATCGTCCAATTATTTACCTTGACGAAACATGGTTCGATACCCATGACACTCCAAGAAAAGGTTGGGATGATTCTTCCAAAAAATGTCAAACCAAGGCACCATCAAATAAAGGCAAAAGAATCAGAATATTACATGCTGGTTTAGAGAACGGGTTTGTTCCAAATTGTCTGTTGCTTTCAGCTAAAAACATAGCAGATTCTTCTTTAGATTACCATCAAGATACCGACGCACAACTTTTTGAAGATTGGTTTAAACATAAACTCCTTAAAAATATACCTGAAAATAGCGTCATTGTAATGGACAATGCTAGTTATCATAGTCGGCAAGCAAAAATCATTCCCAATTCTAATAATACAAAGGCAGAAATTCAAAATTTTATGATTGAAAATGATTTATATTTTGAAGAAACTTACAAAAAACGAGAACTGCTAGAAGTCTTAAAAGCTTTTAAAATAAATAAGGAATACGAATGTGACAAACTTGCAGCAGAAAATGGACATAGAGTGTTGCGTCTTCCTCCGTACTATTGTATATTCAATCCTATTGAGCTAATATGGCACCAGTTAAAATCCAATATTAGGAGAAATAATATTTCTCCTACATTAAATGCATCTGTAGTAGAATTAATTAAAAACGAAGTAAGAAAAATTTCTGCAGACAGCTGGAAAAACTGTGTACAGCATGTACTTAAGGTGGAAAATTCTTACAATTGTATGATTACAAATGTTCAACCCTTAATTATAAGTTTAGGCTTAGATGAAGATAGTGATAGTGATACAGAGTTAAATTTTGAATAAATTATCAATAGCTTCTTAGAATTTAATTAATTTTTATTGTACTTGTTATCCTAATAGTTATACTTTTAAATTATATTATTTCCAATTATCCTTAATTGTTATTATTATTTTACATTTATTATAGGAACCTAAAACTAAAAATACCTATCTATTTATTTTAAATTATAAAAATAAATCATGTGGTGTGGTATACATTTTAAAGCCGGCCCTGATCCCATTTATTGAGCTTTGAAGAAGTTCAGGCGTATACAATAGGGTTTAATCAGGTAGTTTATTTATGGCAGTAAGAATCAACGGTAGAATTCTGCAACAACTATACTTAAATATTATTTCAAAATTGATGGCATTGCAGATGAGAAAATTTCTGTCAAATTATCACTGGTGACAAGTCGCATGTTTGCCAAAACTACTTAGATATTAACGACCTGATTGGAGAAAATCCACCAATTTGTCAAGAATGTATTTGTGGATATTTTCGGAAAAAAAATTTTTTCAGTAAAATACGTGTCGACTAACTTCATGTGTATAATTAGTAATGTAATTCCAAGTATATACTGTGTAGGTCTGCTGGAACGATATACAACATAGAGTATTAATGTTTATCTTGCCAACGCTAGTTATTATGGTAGTATTGAAGTAATATGAATACATCAAAGAATACATCGACCCATTACTTTATGACAATTCATTTTCTACGGTTGGACCGGTAAAAGAGTGAACGTGAGTCATAGCTTTACAGTAATATCAAAGACCTATTATTTTTATAATTCAGATTGAATTGTATTACAAAGAAAAGGAAGCCCTCTCCATTGATAGGATGTTGTCACCACCTGCAGACCGGTTTCTAACTTTTTTGTTCTCGTCAGTAAAGGGTAGGTGTCCATAACTATCATCAGAGAAGACTATATCCTTCACGCAGTATTATCAACCGTAGTCGAGAATATACAACGCGTGGCGATATCTCGCGCTTATTGTAGAAGGTATCATCGGGTGGTTTGGGAAATAATAATTTTTCTATACATTGGTATTTCATATTAATACCACCTGAAAAGCAGATTTTTTATTTTAATCTATTATTTTTAGTTTTTTTGTTTGTTCTATCAATGAATGAAAAATAATAAAACATACAACGTATTTCTTTGGAAAGATTAGAAGGAAATGGCAAAGATCACATATTGACATGTCATTAAATATCAATTTCAAATTTGTTCCATTTTCTGTAAGTAGTGTTAAATGCAATGTTGAAAATTAACGTGTAACTACTCGATTTGAGTGTATTTGCATTGCTTTGTGTGTAATTTTTGTGCAGTCTCAACATTTGTGTAATTAGAACTCCACCATCTAAGTGTTAATTTCATGTTGGTTGACCTTTTTCTTGAGCAAACATAGTTAGTGAGTGTATTACTAGATTATTTAGAAATCAGAGCCCAATGACCTCTGTAAAGTGTGCAAAAGCGTGTAATTTCACAAATTCAGATTGGCAACACTGGTTAAATGTTGTGTATATTTAGTTATAAAAAAAATGTATTTATTTGAATAATCTATGCCAACAAGTTGGGAGCTTGGTTTCTACGAAAATATTTTGAAAATCACAATAGTATTTTTATGAATATTTATTTTCATTTTTCTAGATGAAAAGTGGATCTATTCCAAGGGCAACGTAATATTTGGCATGATTGGTAAGCAATTAGTTAGCTTTTTCAATAAATATTATTATATTTTACAGAATAATGCATATTTGTATTGATATAGTTAATTACATTTAAATTTAAAATGAGTATCAACTACCATTTTAGAATGCAGTTTTTGACAGAGTCGAATACAACAGTTTTTTTATATCTAATGCGGGCCCCTGACGGTCACATCTACTAGCTGGCATGCATGGAAATCGAGGCATGCATGCAAATTTGACAATGTGTGGTCAAAAACTGATGACTTTTCATGCTTCTGGCGTCATGTGAAATGATCTGTCGCCGCTTGAATTTTACATGCGTGAGGACTACGTTGATCTTCAGAAAGTATTGCTACTGGTGATCTATTAAAATGAGTCTACCTCTACCTGAATAGTCAGTGGATCATATTGCAGTTCACATTTGCATGCAAGTTTTACTATTCATGCATGCTCGCGAGCAAATGTGACGGGCAGTGGGTCGCATAACACATTTATAATGTTAGTCACGTTTATTAGCTGCTGATGTGGTTTTGTCTTCTTTGATCTACATAATATCGATTTAAACCATACTGGTATAGAAGATGACGTACGTTCATTCTTTAGCCGATTCAAGTTCTTAACTAAAAAATGTAGCGAATCGGATGTATCGTAGTACAACTCAATCATGCAAGAAGCTTCTACATAAACTTAAACTAATAGTAACGTTTTAAATATTATTTTGTTCATTACAAAATTGTGAACACAATGATTTAAGAAACAAACCCTATAATATTTATGTTATAACAATTTTATTAGGGCGAAGGCGCTAGACAATGATGAAAATAAATTTACGCTGAATAGATACAACAAAGATGTTTTGTTTTCATTTTAAGATATAGTCATGGTGGAACACACAATTTCACTAGCTTCATATATTTATTTGCTGGGCTTCAATCTGGGAGGAAATATGTCTTGGCATAACCATGTTATGCCAATTGCTAAGGTAGCTCGGCATGAACTTGGTGTACTCTTCCGTACCGAAAAGTTGTATACACCTCAACAACTTACAAAGCCCAGATTCGACCATCACTAGAGTACTGCTGTTATGCCTGGAGCTCTGCACCCAAACATATTCTTCGGCTACTGGATTCCATCGAAAGGAGAGGTCTTCGTCTGATCGGAGACTACGAGCTGACAAAGAGCCTCGACAGCCTTGAACATCGAAGACAGGTTGGTGATTTGACTTTCTTTTACAGATATTTCCATGGAAAATGCTCGGCCGACCATGCCCTCATAATTCCGCACAGAGCGGTGAATAGCAGAAATACATGACGAACCACTGCCGCCCATTCATATGTGGTTAGGCTTAGTACTCATCGAACTTCATTCTTCTTTCATCTGGAGAGCGACCTTTCCGAGGTGGTGTTTCTCAACGAGTATAACCTCCAACGATTTAAACCCAACGTGAATCGCTTTTTGCGCACACGCATCACTCCTATTATAGCGCTTGTGTTTGATCATAAAAAAAAATTATTATCACTCTACATGTTTCAACGATTGATTCAGACTAAGTGCATTACAGAAAATATGAATTTTTACTCAGAACTCCTTTGTTAGTTTCCAATATCAGTCAGACGGTTTAAAGTAGACTAGGTTCAGTATTAGTATAAGCCGATTATAATTTTTTCACACATGATTGTGGCATATTTATGTCTATATAGAAGGTGAAAATTTGAGAATTTCCATCCTTAATATCTCGCTTTCCGTAAAGAATATTAAAAATGAGAAAGGCGCGTCTATCTTATGTGAAGGCAGATGCTTTTAAAGAATATTTGCAGCCTATTCAGTTTAATCCCCTGGAAGGGGTCGATGTTGCCCTTAAGGTTTTAAATAGGAAGAAGGGTCAAGTGGCATATTAGTTTATAGTTAGTGTACATCTTCCAATGATACCATCATTTAATGTCTTTCAAGTAGTACTTCTAAGAAATTACAATAGGAAGATAAGGTAAAATTTTAAGAAATACTTAATATCCTAATTTAGCATAGTTATGTAGATCCGTCTGACCATTTAGCAGCAGAACTATGAACTAATAGCTTTAAACCTCGGGTGCCTAAGAATACCCTATAGGATCATGTAATTTTTTTTGTAAAACTAGAATCTGCGTAGAAAACTGCGTATAAAATACGTATTATGTTCATAATTATTTATAAACATCTGAATACCTGACTGTTTAAACTTCTCAGTCAGTTTTTTCTACGGTTATCTAAATAGGTTGTAAGCGTTTTCGTGCTTGTTAGTGATAATTTCTGATGGTAAAATTTAAAATAGTAATTACTCAGTTTTCACAATGTTCAGAGGTTTCCACTATCTATTCCATCAATTATGTTCTTCATCGTCTTGTTCACACGTCAGTAAATGTGTAATTTTTAACGCATGCTGTAAGTATCTAGAATGTGATTTTAAGGTAATTTACTTTTATTGCTAAAAGTAGATTACATGATACTTATAAAACTGCTGCGAAAATAGAATAACATTAAGAAATTTGAAATAAAGGACATATTTATTAGTGTTGCGATCGCTCGAGCAAAAACCGCTTGAGTACCTACTCGATTATTGAAATAGCTAACATCGCTCGATTATTAAAAAAACCCCTCGTGTTATAAATTCAAGCGAAAATCGTCGCTTGGTACTTATTACCTTTTACTCGATACACGAGCTTCGCTTGACGCCAACGTATGTTCGAGCAGTTTTTCGCTCGATAGGAAATACTCTAGTTATAATTTCAGGCGAGAAATAGAATCATTGCCTTTCACTTGATACCCGATCTTCACGCGTCACTCGAAATGTGTCGATTGGCGACGTTCGAGTTTGTTGCTCAGAAGGCTGACACGACATACGTCTTTCTCAAAGGCACATAAACGAGAAGATGCATATCAAAAAAAGTATGCGAAATCCCTAAGTCGATTCATCTCGACATGGGTTTTATCTTGACTGGCTAGCCAGCGGCGATTGTAAATTCTTAAATTGGTTATGGAGTGAGTAATACAGCTTAATTTTGTTACACTTGTGGAGGATGGGTTGGTCTTTGGGTGTCTGGTGAATTCTCGCGTTGTCGTGAAGGAAGAAGAAATTTTTGTGACTCCAACCAGGATATTTTAGATCAATAGTTTTATTAACTTATGACCCCAGGTAGCTGCTGTTCTTTGATATACAGTGTGTCCCAGGATAAGCGAACTATAGGTGTAAATGACAAAAAAATTTCGAGTTGGAGTTTGACCTTTTGGGATCTAGGCCCTCTTGATTAGATAATAAAATAAAATAAACAAATTTTGATTTTTAATAAATCAAACAGGCCTTGAATAGGTAGTGCCTCTTCTTCAGTAAATATCGGAAAAGTTGATTATGCAATCGTGTCGAATTTAATAACCATCAGTCTACATTGGATTTCTTCGTTTCTCTCGTTAGGAATTTCTAATTTGTTCAATTTCCGCATCGTTTGTCATATTAGCCTAGAAAATAGAGGTTGGTCATCACAGGTTATTTTTTAAATAATTTTTTCTAATAAATGTGTTCAATATCATGAACAACATTTTTTCTGTTTTAGAGGTTGAAAAAAAAATGCAAAAAATTAATATACACTCGCCGGCAAAAAACTCAGCCACCCAGAAATTTGGGTCAAGTTTGATATTTTATAACTTGTATATTTTTTATGCGATTTTCATGATTTTGTTATCAGTTTGTAGATCAATTTATTATGTTTTTCCTTAATTATTTTATAAAGTAACATTTTTCTATTAGGCTATATTATACAGGAGTAAATCAAACTGTTCTTCTTATAGTAATTTCAAAACACCCTGTAGGAAAATTGAGGTGGATAATTGTATTTACATACTGTTTTTTGTAATCGTTGATATATTCGAAACATTTCGTTTTTTGATTCAATCCATTATCTCATTTCTGCTGCGAGCTGCAAAATTTTAAATGAAACGTTGATTTGAAGCCTATTTTTATTAAGAAAAACAAACACTAGGTATATCATAAAGTTAATCAACAATAACAATTTTAATATCGTATAATTCCTCCTCACGCAGCAATGACAGCTTGCAGTCTTCGTGGCATCGAATGAATAAGGTTACTTATCCTTTTTTGAGGGATAGCTTGATATTCTCGGTCAGCGCCAGTCGTAAGTCTTGCAAAATTTGTGGTTGTACAGGACGACGACGAACGAAACTTTTAAGTTGATCCCAAAGATGCTCGATTGGGTTGAGATCCTGACCATTCCAATCTTGGAGGTTCAATATCATGCATTAATGTAAATTGGTTCCCAATGAAAGGAGCAAATGGAACAACTTCTTGGAGGATTTCCTCAATATAACTGTGGGCCGGTTAGAGCTCCATTTTCAACAGATACAAGATCGGTGCGTGCTTCGGTAGAAATACCCGCCCAAATCATGACAGAACCGCCATGATATGAGATTCGTTCGTATGGTCCAGTCAACATATCTTTCATTTCTACGTCTATATACCGGCTTACGACCATCCAGCTTAAACAAACCTTGGATTCATCAGTATGTTTCCCCACTATTCTAGAGTCCAGTCAAAATGTGATCTTGCAAACCTCAATCGGTGTTGTAGATGCCGAGGAGGTAAGTGTGGACATATTGCTGGCCTTCGTGAATGAACCTCTGCTTCTGCCAATCTTCTACGTATTGTTCTTGTGCTTACATTGACTCGACGAATCATTTGCAAGTCATTTTTTAGACACACAGCAGTAGATCTTCGATCTCTTAAAGAACTAACGGTGACAAAATCATTTAAATTTTGCAGCTTGCAGCAGAAATTAGAATGAATCAAAAAACGAAATGTTTAGGATACATCGAAGATTACAAGAAACAGTATGTAAATAAAATTATCCACCTCAAATTTCCTACAGGATGTTTCGAAATGACGACAAAATACATACACACTTCTGTATAATATAGCCCAATCGAAAAATGCTACTTTATAAAATAATTAACGAAAACACAATGAATGGATTTACAAACTGATCAAAATGACAAAATCAAGAAAATCGCATAAAAAATAAAGAAGTTATAAAATATCAAACAACAAAATTTCAGGGTGGCGGAATTTTTGGCCGGCGAGTATAGTTTGATGGATATTAAATCCGGTACGCTTGTATAACTGAGATCTGAGCAACTCTTTTTAACCAACCTTTTCGATATTTTGTGAAAAAGAGGCACTTTGCCATATACATTAAATAAAAATATTGCTCCGGTCAATGCTTGATACCAAATAAATAATTAAAGTAATATGTTTAATTTTATTATATGATCAAGCAGGCTTAAATCCCAAATGGTCAAAATTCAAACCGAAATTTCACTTACACCTATAAGTTCGCTTATCCTAGGACACACTGTACAAGGTGCCCCATTAAGGTCGGCGAGGTACGATATTATGGAAGCTATTAACCTTATGTGTTTGGGAAAAAACTTGATGAACAATATTTTCACGTTTCCGAAATGACACAGCACCCTCTAGTAGATGTAGTATGAACTAGCGATCACCACCACAGTCGGATATTTAATAAGAGTAAAATTATCTTTAAAACGAGTCTAAGTTGCAAGTTTATATCAAGGGTTTCGCACCGTTTGATATCACTGCACTTTATCACGATTTGGATTTTCTCAAAAAGTTAATTAATTACTAAAATGTCGATCCGGTTATATATAACACTTCAGAACACAATATGCTAAATCACTTATGGTATTTGAACACCGAAAATTACTTATAGGTGCCTAATATGTCATGTAGAGAAGCACATAGCGCAATGCTTTAAATCATTACTTGGACTGGGCGAATCCATAGTGGTTTATCTAATCCAATAACATCCCTTAGAAATAATCGGGAACCCGCGTTCAACTTGAGCCAGTCGATGTTTTTTTATTTTTATTTTAATGTAGTTATTAACTTTTACAATTTGCGCAATAGTGGTAAACTTTATCCTTGTCCCTATTTTAGCTACAACTTGTACAAGCATATGCTGTCTGCAGAAGAAATGGATATAACCTTCTTACATAAAAAAGCGCTAATGAAACTGCTGCGATAAATGCAGTTTTAACGGACGCACAACACACTGACCGTAGTAAGTAAATAAATCTAGATACAAATAGGGAGTAGTGATGCATTTGTCATTACATTTTTTGATCAATAGGTCGTAGTCCAATAAAATAAATTTCTCGTGTTCTGGTTGTTATTCTGGGTTCCAAGAATTTCCCCAAGTTGCTGCGGACTAAACGTTTATACGGCAGTTATCAACTTTGCGATGCTACAGCAAAATGTTTTTTTAGATCATTACGTTGTCTATAATTTTCTCCTTTGAGTGTTTTTAAATTTATATTAATTAAAATTCTTTAACTTTAATTATCTTCTTATAGGGTTAGATCAGAGTCAAGTTCTTTCCCTTCTAACTCATACTGATAGGTTATTTTTTATAAAAGGCAATGAATCATAAAATAAGCAATTTCTTCATATAATATAAGGAACAAACTTTTAGTTGATGTCATAAGTTTGTCATTTCCACATAAAAGACAGCGATAAGTGAACGTTCCACATTGACCTTAGTTGTAAATACTAAATAATAAAGAATACGAAGTTATTCTTGAATCATTTGCACATAATATAACATTGTCCAACTATTGCTTACGTAAATGAAAATCATATAATGATTTGATGTTTTTTCAGTTGTGTGGTTGGCTGCTGTAAACATAACCCAGGGAGAATTTGATTCTGCTCATGTTTGGATTGATTCAAGTGAGGAAATTGATTACACGAACTGGTACGTTTCACAACCCATGAACGGAATTCCTTGTACTGTGAGACTTTCAACTAATCAAGCTGGTCAATGGGGAAGTGCATATTGCAATGACGAGTCCTGGTTTATTTGCCAAAAATCGTAGTTCTTTTAGATTTATATTTTATAGAATATTTCTTCCTAATTGTAGTTGTTAGAAAGATTGTTGATAATTTTTTTCCGAATGAAAACGCAGGAACTTATTCTATATTTAGCTTGGGGTGTTGTAATATAAATAACAAGGCTAATTAGTTCAACAATTTTTTTTTTATTTTATTGGATGTTAAGACTTTTTACTGTTAAAATAAAACTACTAAAAACTTTATTAGGAAAGCAAACAACCTGAAGTAAACCAATCGGTCTAGAAATTCCTGCTATGCATTTTACACAAATTTTAGAGACATTTTTCATAGAAATAAGTAAACCTTGATTGATCGCCAAGTCAAAAAATCGGCCATCGTTAAGTGCTGTCAACGGCTGTTTAAGGGCCCTAGACGTATCGGCCTCCAAAAAATGATGCGAAATTATTTTACAGCCAGTGTTAAACATTATATTAGCCAGAATAATTAAGTCTCGGTAACGTCTGGTGAAAATCACCAATATCTAAGCATAAATTATGTCCACAGCGTTAAATGACAGTGAACAGTATAGGTTTATTTAGTTTATGACCAAATTGAAAATACAACATACATAACAAATATGTAGAATGATCAAAATGTACAGGGTGTTTCATTTAAAATATTAATATTGACACACCTGGCAGAATTTAAAAAAAAATCAATTGATTAGATGAATTACGCAATTATCTTATATGCAATATGGTATTTTGGTCCGGTTGGTTCGGTTCGGTTGAATTTTAGTAAGATGATGAGGAAGGGATATATTTTTAGAATGCATTTTCTCTCTATTTTGTGGGAGTAGAAGGTAACTATTTTGTTTTAAATAGGATAAAATTAGAATGATCTTTTCCACCCCTCAATATTGGGACACGTACAGGGTGTTCCATTTTCGACACTTCCTGGGGAGATAAAAAATATAATGTTGAGGTTTTCACTTTAGTTTCCCACTTTTTAATAAAACGAAAGATTCAGCTGTCAAATTTGTCATAGCCCTCTTAGTTTTATATGACGTCGATACAATGACGTGTTCTTCTGTCACCACCATTTAGACATACTATGGTAGTGACAGTGTTATTACTTAACATACCACCCGCCTTGAAAGGACGTAACGAGATCTTTCAAAACTTTAACAAATTAACAATTCACCATGGTTGTACAATTTCTACAAACAAACTAGTTCCGCGAGTGAACAGCATTTCGCTCATAATATTTAGTCATTATTAATTATTGTCAATGTTTACAGGAAGCACATATATTATATTTAAAGCTCTTTTTATTGTACTGTAACGAACTTTAATTGTTGTGCTACTCTGACAATACCATCAATTCCTTCATGCAGTTCAGTTATACTTCCCAAAAGTCGGTATAATACAGACGCATTGTTGTCTTTTATTAAAACCGATAATCTGGCCTTAACAATGTCCACGTAGTTTTTTCACCATTTGGTTCTGGTCTGCAACTCTCCCAGGTACTCCTTCTGCCATCTGATTCAAAAGTGTTGCACCATTGCCTGGATATGTTGCTATTTTGACAGTCCACTTTCTGCCAATTCCGTGAGACCTTACTGGGGTAATACGGTCATAGTGTGCCCATCAAGAAGTGAGCTGGAATTAGAGCGGAGCAGTGTTCGTCAGTTAACGGACATAACGACCGATAATTTAAGATACCCTCGATTTGTACCAATAGAGTGCCAAATTCTTCAAAAGTCAAAGACCTTACTGCAATAATCCGCTTTGAAATAAATGATGCTTTAGTGCTCATATATTTTAGAAAGAGTTGTACCGATACCTTCCTAAAACACCAAAAGTATTTACTCGAACTTCAGGAAAATTTCCCTGAAATACTGTGTCTAAGTGGAGTAAAATATTGTGAGGCTTTCGATATTTTAAACATTTATTTAACTTACACTTCCATGAAGGGTGTGTATGTCGCAAGCAGTTCAAACATAATTTCCTATTTTTTACCACTTCAATCCTTTTCCCTACTGACATCCCAAACATGATTTACACTTAAAAATAAAACGTTCATTGTCACAGTAGCAACATTTATATTTTATTTTTTAATTTACTGCAGGAAAGCCGTGAGTACCTGGCCTCCTGAAGGCCCTTCCGTTGTGGATGTATCTTGTTTGGTAATTTCTAACTTTTCTAATATGTCACATTTATTTTTAAGAAATTTGTTCATTTCTTTCAAATCTGACTATTCACTCTGAAAATAAAATTATAATTTTCCCAATCACGACGCGTTACTGAATCAAATTTATTTGCTATAATATAGATAATGAGTCAGTCACATGACTCAGTTTCTCTGCTACTTTTTACTGATCTAAGATGACTCTTAACTGAATCGAACAAACTTCTTAAACCAGTATGTGACTCGCTAGATAAATTTGGAGGCTCAAAAATTTCCTGGATGTAATTATAAATCATTAAGGGTCTGTTTTCAAATGTATCGACTAAAAACTGTCCAGCCCCAGTATAATTAGCAGCTGATACTTCAATTGAATAACTTTTAGCACATTTTTGCCTAATGGAGATCTTAAATAATAAAACTTGATTTAAAATGGTTAATTCAAATGCTTCCTCCTCTATGAGGATTGTTTCTTTATTAATGATTCTTAAATTTATTAATCTTAAAACTAAATCATTAAACTTACTCAAAATCGGTTCTACTATTTCTAATCTAGCCTCTATCTATGATACAATTTCATCGATTAAATTATTTCTCTCATATTTTTCTAGAAATTTATAAAATTTTGTCAATTGATTTTTAATCGTACTCTTCTGGTCTTTACTCTGATTCCTCAGACATTCGGTTGGTGCAGACAAAACAGTATCTTTTATCGATGAATTATATTCTCTTACCGTTAAGCTGCTTTTTGTGCGATGGATATTGGGGTATTTAGAGATTTCTGTTTCGAGAGATTGTGGGCGTGGCCAGGTATCCCTAAAAATGTGGTTTTTATGCTCGGGGGATTTGTATATTTGGCGATTGTCAAGACATTCAAAATATAACCTACAAAACTCTCATAATTTAAAAAAAAATTAAAATGGATATATCAAGGACATTTTTATTGGGCGTATTGCTTGCCAGAAGGAAAAAAGAAATATTAAACGTAGGAAAGTGCAAGTAAGTTTTCCTCTCGAAATAAAAAATACTATTTATTCGGGTTTGTTCAATAGGTATTATATTTAAGGTCTGATTAGTAATTAGAATTTTTTAGGTCCACCCTTTTTTGGAGAGTAGAAATGGTAATATGCTCCAAGAGCTTAGACTTGCCCCTGAAAGGTTTCAGAACTACTTTCGAATGTCTAAAGAAATGTTCCAAGAACTTCTGCAGCTTGTTGGTCGAATAATAACAAAATGTGATTTTTTTAGAGGAGATACCATTTCGGCAGAAAAAAGATTTTTTATGCTTCGTGATCTTTGTATTAGGGTCAATTTTTCATTGTACAGGGGTGGTCGTTTAGCAATTTCAGCTATTAAGAGTTCAGTTAGTCCAGACTGACCCGGATTGCTTGTATCTTCTTCACTTAATTGTGTATTGTACCACTCTTCGATCTGAGAAGCTTCGGTCTCCTCTATTTCAACTGAACATTCTTCATCATTATTAAGGCAGAACATATCTTTTATTTCTTTGCTGAGTTTTACATATATGTCAGCATGCACCCTTAAACTGTGAGCCTCCACCCTTAAGCTGGACGGAACTACCATAACAAAACGCACTTGTATACGGCCCCATGGGTTAGAAGTTATAAGTTATAGCCGATAAAGAAATAAATTTACGACCTGACTGGCTGTTAGGGAAGAAGACCGTACTTCTTCGAAATAGATTTGGTCAACTTTGCTAGGTTTATTCCCAGATTATTTTTAAGGAGGGACACTTATGCTCCGCTTGTCACTCGGAGTGCATGTCGCTTTCCTCGACGTATTTTTTGTAATTAACTGGTGAAAAATACATATTTTTTGTAGAATTCGGTGTTTCCTTACATCAGAAGTGGGATAGAATTCGCGTTTTTCCACGGCGTGTTTTACCAGCGGTCATCCAACTGTAGTGAATTTATTAATTTTCGCGAGTCGTGTCATAATGGAAGAGTTTGCGAAAATTTTAATCGATTCTATTAACGAATTAAGAGATGTAAGTGTGCGACCAACTATATCAACAACTTTGGAGTACCAATTTTCGAACCGAATCGGGATGACGATGGTGCGACTAAGTGGTGTGACGAAATGGAAAAATTAGGAGAGACTTTTAACTGGTCAACCCTCGAACTGCTACTGAGGAGTGCTACCGGACTCACCGGAGAAGCCGAGGAATGGTTTTCAACGTGGAAGTTTTTGGAAAATTCTTGGAAGCAGTTCCATAACGAGTTATCCAGCCTTTATCCTGCCAAACGAAATTTGAGTGAAAAACTTCGCAACGACTGCCAATACACTAGTTGGGAGGCAAAGTTCTATTGTGAGTATGCCAGAGAAAAATATTCGTTAAATTTTGACTTGTACACCGCTCAAATTTTGAAAATTGTTATTGGTGATATCGCTGATATTCATGTCAAAACCGCCGCGTTTAACAGCAATATAGAGTCGGTCACTCAACTCCTTACTCTTTTGACCAACGAACGTCGGAAAATGTCGATTTTTTTTGTAGTAAGTCTTAAAGTCAGTCTGTTTTATAGATTCTCAGCGGAGTGCAGTCTGTTGTCCGAAATAGTTGCTAAAAAAAAAACGAGTAGCACTTCGAGCCTGCATTCATTATTTTAATTAATTATAACGTCTTAGCAAGTAATTAATTTTGGAATTGAATGTAATAGCACCGCTTTTGACATTTGCTTCTTTATAGTTGTTAACACTATAATAACCCCGACGCTATAATGGGGCGACGACACAAGAAAATTGCTAAAAATTATGTTTGTGTAGTTTTAAGTCAACTACTAGCTTTTGTGACCACACCGGAAGAGTCTAAATACCACTCGTACGAGTTAAAAACTGTTGCTGTATTTTTATGCGATAAAGCATTTTTGTGTCTATCTAGTGGGCGTGCAATTTAAGGTGGGCACCGACTACAATTCTTTAAAGTTGTCACAGAATAAGAAATTCGCATGATTGTCAGGCTGTAGCTTTATTTACAATAATTTAATTTTGACATCGACTACCGGAAGGGTAAATATTTTAGCAGAAATCCTACGCTTGATGTTGAACCTGAAACCGGCGAAATTAGTGACCAGCGTTATTTCAGTTAAAGAAGTTACAAAAAAAAAACCGCGAGATATCGGAAATAAAACAGAAGCTCTAAGAGGGTCAGTTAACCGCTCAATATTTCTGTCAAAATGATAGCCTACTCCGGAAAATAGATCCAGGTCAGAACCCACAGAATTATAGGGTTTTTATACCTAAGGATAGTCGTTTAGGGTTACTACGGTTATTTCACAATGAACAATGTCATGTGGTGCCAAACGAAACGCTTTCCAAAATAAACCATTATTTTTGGTTCCTCAAAATGGCCTAGTTTGTTAAAAAGTATTGCGACCATTGTTTCAAGTGGAATTGGTAAACAGAGACGATTAAATCACATCGACAAAAAGCTGATCCCTTTTCAGGTAGTTCACGCGGCGTGTGTGGGTCCATTCCCAGTATCCGTCGATAGTTTTAAACACTTGTCGCTATTAGTACCTAGATGCTTTTACGAAGGTTTTGTTTTTTTGATTAAAATACTTTCATGCGACGCTCTTAAAATGCATCTGACGTTGTTCAGCATTACAAAATTTGCTTATTTACGACAGCGGCGTCCCTCGATATAACGGTCAGGTGGAAAGATACGAAAAGTTGTTTTGAATTTGTCACGCACCGAAATCGACGACAATCAATTATTAAAACCCAAACCATGCTTTCTACGACAATTAAAAAAAACTACAGGGTATTCTGCGATTTTATTATTGACTGGTGTCAAAGGCAATGTGTCTGATATTAGGAAACTGACCGAGTCTATCAAACCGCGATATATTTTAAAGGAAACAGGCCGACGATGCGAAAGTTTTGTTTGATAAGACACGTAGTCCAATAAAGTTTTAAATATTGGCGATCTGGTATTCCATCCATCGGGCAATAGCCTCTTAGCTAAGTATGAAGGTTTTGTCATTTTGTCAACGGATCGTAAGAGCATCGTTGCCAAAGATTTATGCTTCGTATAGGGCCCGGAGAATTATCTGATCCTTCGGAGTATGTGAATATTATAAAAAAAAATATATGAAAATGTTAGCTAATGGTGAGCAACGCTAAATGATTGTCTGATAATGACTATTGTTTTCATTTTATTAGGTTAACGATTTGTAAAATGATAGGAGAGTTTGTTAGAAACCATGTTTAACTTTAAATTCTACGATGATATACTTTTACTTCTACGATGATATACTTTTACTTCTACGATGATATACTTTAAATTCTACGATGATATACTTTTACTTCTACGATGATATACTTTAAATTCTACGATGATGTACTTTTACTTCTACGATGATACTTATACTTTAAATTCTACGATGATATACTTTTACTTCTACGATGATATACTTTTACTTCTACGATGATATACTTTAAATTCTACGATAATATACTTTAAATTCTACGATGATATACTTTTACTTCTACGATAATATACTTTTACTTCTACGATGATATACTTTTACTTCTACGATGATATACTTTTACTTCTACGATGATATACTTTTACTTCTACGATGATATACTTTAAATTCTACGATGATATACTTTACATTCTACGATGACATACTTTAAATTCTACGATGATATACTTTTAATTCTGCGATGAGATACTTTAGATTCCACGACTATACACCTTAAATTTTATGATGGTATTTCTCGAATCCTATGATGAGATACTTTCGATACAAATTCTACTATTATATAATCTGATTCCTACGATGATATATAAAAATATATTTAATTATGTTGTTCACGATCAGCTCACAACCCTACGTTTACTTAACAACCAAAACCGAATCTCTGTCGCCTTTTATGTTGTTTCAGATTTTAGCTGTTTTCCTGCTAATTCGAGAGCGAATTATGTGTCAGGTTGGCCGTGTCAGCATGCACCCTTAAACTGTGAGCCTCCACCCTTAAGCTGGACGGAACTACCATAACAAAACGCACTTGTATACGGCCCCATGTGTTAGAAGTTATAAGTTATAGCCGATAAAGAAATAAATTTACGACCTGACTGGCTGTTAGGGAAGAAGACCGTACTTCTTAGAAATAGATTTGGTCAACTTTGCTAGGATTATTCCCAGATTATTTTTAAGGAGGGACACTTATGCTCCGCTTGTCACTCGGAGTGCATGTCGCTTTCCTCGACGTATTTTTTGTAATTAACTGGTGAAAAATACATATTTTTTTTAGAATTCGGTGTTTCCTTACATATATTACACAGTTTGCTACAATGCATGACAAAAATACGTATTATCAAAATGGGTTTATTTACAAATTTTATGTACTATATGTTATACAAGATTCAAAATATATGTTTTAAAACTATGTAAGTATATTTTTAATTATTATAAAACTTAAGTAGATAAAGTGATAGGAAAAAATATTTTAAAGTTCTCTTCGAGTAGGGCCATTTGAATACACACTCTCTGGTTTCTTAAAATTGATTCTGTAAGATCTTCCCTCTTGATAGCTGCTCTATTAATCACATATCCCGCCTTTTCTTTGATAAATCGTTTATTTGTGGGTTTGTTTTTGAGGGCAGAGTTACTGGACAAGTATATTTGGATTTCTTACAATATAATTTACCGCAGTTAATGGTTTAGATACCAAATGAAGTTCGTGATCGTGTTTGGTTTTTACATGATCGAGTCCCCAAGCATTATGTAGGTTCCATTACTAACTTTTTAAATGAAACGTATGGGTAGCAGTGGATTGGCAGAGGAGCACTAACACTATGGCCAGCTAGAGCACCAGATTTAACAAAAAATGATTTCAGTATATTGGGACTTGTAAAAGATCAGGTATATGAAATACCCCCACCCCTGCCTCCTTACACACACACCCAAGAGATGATATCGTATTAGGAACTGTTTTCAAAGTATTACTCGTCAAATGTGTAGAAACATGGCTCATCCTTTTGAAAAATGTATTGAATTGTGTAATCATGTTAATGGGGGCCATTTCGAACAAATAATTAGCAAATAATTTATTTTAGATATCGTCCGCAAGCTTGAATCGATAAAATATTTTTATGATGTATCCTCCAATATGATTAAATTGTTTTATTTAAAATTACAACATTTTTTTTTATTTGATGCGTTATAAGTGACTAGAAAAAGGATCATGGTAAGTTCATTCAGTTTTGTGCTAGACTTTAAATAAAATTGAAATACAACCATTATTAGTAGAGATATGCATAAAAAGAGTTTAACAGAATTTAAATCAAATACAGGGTGTTGCAGTTAAAAAATTTACATACAATGACGTGTCATGTTAATGTCGTCTTGTCCATAGAAAATACCCTTAACAAAAACATTGATATGTGTCACCCTAGGGTATTTCTGACAACATTCCTCTTTCCGATATAAAAATATTTTGTTTCATATTATTAAGTTAAAAAAATATTATACATTTCATTAAACCATGTTTTTCACAAATTTATGGAATTTTTCCATCTATTTGGCAACGTTGCAAAAATGTCTATACATAATTGCGGTGCTATGTACAGAATTTCACGGTAAATACAAATATGGAAATATATCCCATTTAAAAATGTGAAATATTCGACACACAGCCTTTTCGGAGCACCCTGTATAGTCGAAAATAATTTGAGTAGATGCATCTCAAAAAGTTTCTCGAGGAGATATTGACCTTTGTCGCATTAATTGACCACCCTGCATATGACTTCGCAATTATTTTAATATCAGTAATTTTTTATGTAATTTTACCAACAAACAATGTTAACGAATTAATGTTCTCAATTGGCATTAAGTCTACGAAACCTATATAATTAATAAACAATAGATTTGGTTGTGGTATATAGTGTGTAACAAACAAATTCGTCCTTCACCATTGGGATTTCCGAAAAGTCGTTTAAATTGGGGGAAACTTGCATAATTATGGACTCAATAATATGTCGCAAAGAAATTCAAAATAAATAAAGGGGGTTCCAGAATATTTGAAAAAATCTGAAATTTTGTGTTTTTGTTTTTATTTTTTCCTGGCCTGTGAAGAGATATTCAAAAATAAAATTTACTTCCTCATTGCTACATTTTATTCTCCGCAAGTTGGCATCATCAGATCTAATGCAACGTTTCATCTTTGGGACAGCACCATCAACTTATTTTTTTTAAATACGGGCCTGGACTTTTTTGTTTAAATTATCAAAGGAGAACTAAATCTACGTTCAGCGGCATGCAAAACTTACTGGATTTCCTTCATTAAAATACCCCTAGTACGTTCATTTAATTTACTTTTGTTTTGAAGAATCTGAAGATTTCTAAATTATTATTGCTATTTCTGTCCTTAATTATTATTACTACTACCACTGTTGTTTCTTTATTTCGAATTAATAGTTTTATCACATTTCTGCGTAGTGTAAGTACCTACAAGTAATTAATTTTATTAATGTAAATAAAATTTGACTCTTAAAGCCAGCACTTTTCAAGAAGTACATTGTGAAACGGCCCGGACCCGGGTCTATTTTTCGCTAAAAAAAATGTCTATGTAGGAAATAAAATAGCCGATATATTTAGGTCCAGTAATACATGCATAACCTACATGTATTTTAAAAGAGCTTAAAACAGCAAAAAGTCTAACATATTAGCGACGGACCAACGAAGGGATCTCAAGTGGTCACATACCTTAGGCTAAAAATAAAATAGGGGTGCATAAAGTGACGCAACAGAACTAAGGCAGGGGTGCGCCTATATAAGCGAGAGACGCGACGTTTAAAAAGGAATTCAATTTTTGACTGTCGCAAATACAAGACGTTACGCTGCCCGATTCAGAGTCAAAATTTCCCGTTCTCAAATCAAGTCATTTCGCTGCCAGTGCTCTTTCAGTGTATCATTAGTATCTTGAATTTCAACATTCAAATTGTTCCAATTTACAAATTAGTAGTTACGCGGTAATTAGTATTGCCACGGCCATTTAGTGTTCAGTAAATCATTCTTTTATTTATTAATTTTTCTTCTACTTGTTAGAGATTTCTAGTTGCTCCGTCGCTTGCCGATGTCGATGCGCTAGAAATCCTTGACAACGGAATTAAATTCAGTACGGTATGCTACTCTAAGTATATCACTCTTTTTCTTTAGATACGCATTAAGAAATTTCCTTCTACTTGTTAGAGTTTTCTAGTTGCCCCGTCTCTTGCCGATGTCGATGCACTAGGAATCCTTGACAACGGAATTAAATTCAGTATGGTATGCTACTCTCAGTATATCACTCTTTTTCTTTAGACACGCATTAAGAAATTTCCTTCTACTTGTTAGAGTTTTCTAGTTGCCCCGTCGGCTTGCCGATGTAGATGCGCTAGGGATCTTTGGCAATGGAAGTAAATTAAGCGTCCCAAAATCAAATTAATTTATACACAAAATGGCCGCTCTTCTTCTTATCTTCTATTTGATTATTAATACAAATCTCATTCAAATATATTTCGATAAATAAATATCCTACAAGTTCAGTCTGTCTGTCGGTCTGCCAAATAAATTGTCTGCAGGACAAAAATGGCATGTTTCTAGAGAAAAAACTACAAAGGATAGTTCGGGATTAACGGTTCTGTTTAATCTAAAATGTCTGCAAGACAAAAATAAATTAAACATTATTTTGAAAGTGAAAACGAATAACGGTAACATTTATTGGTGTAAATCAATATACACTTTTGCTTCCGTTTAAAGGATCGTTATTTAGTAGGTCATTTTCAGAAACAGATGTTTGTCTATCCAGAGTGTATTTTACAGTGGGTTCTTGAAAACAAAGGTAGGTCTTTATTACGCAGTAATAAAGCCTTCCTCGAATAATATCTGAAATCCGCGGTAAAGAAATGGGGGAGGGTTCTAAAAAGGGTTATCTATGATGTATAACAGGGTAACCGCAGGTTATCACTGTTACCAAAAAGGGTTAAAATCATTTGGTATGATGTTGCCTGTAGGACGTTAATGTATAACAGGTGTAAATAAAAAGGCGTGATGGGTTTTTCTTAGGAATGAATGTTCAACGGTAGGACGCCACTACCGGACAGTGTCTTTCGACTTCCAGTACATGAAAGACAATGCTCGCTTGAGAAGAAAAGTGACCCATGCGCAAAGCGAACAGGCTCCTAATATTTATTGCACTTTTATGATTTATATGTTAAAATGTTCAACAGTAGGACACCACTACTGGATAGTTGTCTTTTCACTATACTACGTAGTACCATTATACAAAACGTGTACGTAAACTGAGGTGATATTACATAAACAAAACGACAAGTAAATCAAATAAAAAATACGTACACGAAAATGAGGTCATATGTAACAAAATAAATTGCAGATTATCAGCTGATCAATGTAAATAAAATGGTCGCAGACCAAAGGTTCATGTAAGAAGCGAGATAGAAATCTACTATTATTGTCGCAGACATATAATACATATTATTGTGGTAAAGGAGGTAAATCATCACCATTCTATCGCAGACAGGTATTGGTGAATAATAACGGGCCAAATTATGGGAGACAAACATTCTGAAACAGGTTATATAATTACTATTATAATAATCTAAATCCTTTGTGTTTGGTAAAATATTAATTTTATAATAAATAAGGGAATGGTTAAACTCGCTTTGATTTAAATTCCTGGCAGCGGAATCCTATCAGTACTTAGGGAAAAACGTCATATAAAGCTCATAAATAGTAAAACCTGACAACTTGTCCCAAACTTTAAAAGAACCTGCAAAGTAAACACAACGTATACAGGGTCGTACCACAAAATTAGATGATTACAGCCAGAGTGATGGATTCCATCAGGTGAATAATACACCCGAAGGTCGATCAGTTTCAATTTAGTTTTACAGTTTCGAATTATATCGAATTATTTTAAACAAAAATAAACTACATGAATGTACTAAGGATATTTTATTGAAGATCATAAATTTAAGGAACAAAACGTTCGAAAACCAGTAAATGTTGTATACGGCTGAACGTAGATTTAATTCCTATTTCATAATTTAAACACAAAATCCAAGATCATATTTAAAGAAATTAAGTTGATGATGTTGACCCAAAGACGTAACGCATTACAGATCTGGATTATGCCATCTTGTGGAGAATAAAAAGTAGTAATGAGAAAGTGAAGTTTATTTTTGGGTATCCCTTCGAACAAAGTCAGGAAAAAGTAATTGGTGAAGGTGGTCAGGTGTTGCCCCACCTCTTCAATTTAGTGGACTGTAATAATCTATGATATTTTTAAAACTTGTATTTTTATATAAAATAAACAGAGGATAATACAACGTGAACTTATGACATTTTCTCTTGCTGCTGTCTTCTTATCTTCTCTCCTGGTCGTTGCTAGGCGCGCTACCATTATTGTCAGAACCTTTGACTAATTAAGTTCATATCGCGATCACTATTTATTTTAAATTGTAACATACTCCCCCCTTTTGAACGATAGGTTCAAAACAAAAACATTGTACTTCGTTTTTGTCTTAAAAATACTCATTGTCATTTAATGGTCGGGGACATATTTTTGAAATGACTCGCTTTTAAGTTCAACTTATCGTCTTGATTGTCACTACACGCACTTGGCCATTTTCTCCAGGATGTACTTCAATTATCCTTCCGAGAATCCATTTGCATGGAGGAATCATTACCACAAATCTACCTACTTCAACATTTGAATTACCAACTTTCCATTTATGTATTTTCTGAAGTTCGGACAGGTACGACCACTTCTTCCAGAAACTTTGGTGTAATTGTTGTAGTAGATGAAACCTTGATAATCGGTTCATCTTGATCTCTTCAAACATAGGATCTGGAGGTGTCGTTAATGGATGGCTAATTAACATGTGGGCGGCGGTAAGCGGGGAAAGATCATTTGGATCAGCGGACATAGGATAGAGCGGTCTGGAGTTTAATGTAGCCTCTATTTGTACAAGTAACGATATTTGATATTTGACTCCCACTGCCCACCAAAATTTGGACTATTAGGAGGAATAAAAGCCAAATCATTCTTCGTTGGACACAAGATGTTATAAATTCGTTATTAGAATTTTTCAAAAAACATATAATAACTTTAACTGTTTCTGAGCAGCAATAAAATTGGATCCGTTATCGGAGTACAAATGCGCAGGAGTGCCACGCCGAGCAGCAAATGATAGGCGTCCAAGATCGCGTGCATAAAACAGGCATTAGAACAATGCGTTTAGAAAAGCCTGCGATTTTTTCGCCGAGCGACAGGCGACAGAAAACGCATGCCTAAAAGAGGCCTTAGTTTTCATTATTATCCGGATAATCAAGGTTTTTTGTCATATGAGGACTTTTCATTTCTATAATTCAATCTTTTCCTAGACATTATTTTCATGTGTTGTGTCGTGCAAGACTATGCACGGTTGTTTTTTGTGTAAGAATTAAAAAAAATACCTGTTCTAAACAAATTAATTAGTAATTTTTGAACCATTAGTGCATCTAGTGGTAGGGAATTAATGGCACAACGCAACATTTTGATTAATTGATTGATTGTTCAAAATTTCAATTAACTTGAATTCCTTATTGAAGTGAATGTGCATTGGTTTTTAATAAAGCGTCAAACAAATATCATTAACTGATACGTGACAGTTGTATGCTTGGATTAAACAAGGCATTCCAGTACTTAAATATTATTTGAAACTTAATGGCAATGCAGATGAGAAAAATTCTGTAATTATCACTGGTGACAAGTCGCATGTTGGCGAAAACTACTTAGATATTAACGACCTGATTGGAGAAAATCCACCAATTTGTCAAGAATGTATTTGTGGATATTTTCGTAAAAAAAATTTTTTCAGCAAAATATGTGTCGACTAATTTTATGTGTATAATTAGTAATGTAATTCCAAGTATATTCTATGTAGGTCTGCTGGAACGATATACAACATAGAGTAATAATGTTTATCTTGCCAACGCTAGTTATTATGGGAGTATTGAAGTAATATGAATACATCAAAGAATACATCGACCCATTACTTTATGACAATTCATTTTCTACAATTGGACCGGTGAAAGAATGATCGTTAGTCATAGCTTTACAGTAATATCAAAGACCTATTATTTTTATGAAATACTAATGTATGGAATAGTATATTAAAGTACAAGTTTTATAAAGCATGATATTTTAGCACGCGTCCATGTGGACAAGTGCTATAATAGCTTTATAAAACATGTACTTTATACTACTTTTTCTATTTTGTGTATTTTTTAATAAAAAAAAACACATAATTAAATGCCATAAAAATTTTGTAAATTTGGATGTTTAAATTTTATGTTGGCAATAGTCAAATTATTTATCAAGTAAGCGTTGATAAATTATACGTGTCCGATATTTTGTCGCGAATATTGAAAGCTTCCTTAAAATTAATCAATAATGGATCAAGAAGATATTATTAATTTAACTCCTCCTGAGTTAAGAGAAATTGCAAATAATACATTGGATCAACTTTTACCAAAAAAGTCCAAGGAAGTATACGAACAAGACTACAAGACCTTCACAACCTGGTGTACTGCGAAGGGTGTTTCTAGAAGTAGTGAAAATGTTCTAATCGCTTATTTTGAGAAGGAAAGTGAAACTAAGAAGTCGTCGACTCTGTGGTCGTTATACTCAAAATTAAGAGCTTGCATTAACATTTATGAAAACGCAGATATAAGAAATTATGAAAGACTTAAAGCCTTTTTAAAAAGGCAATCCGAGAGCTACAAGCCCAAAAAATCTTCCATTTTAGATTTAGAGGATAGCAATAAGTTTATAACTGAGGCTGAAAATAGCATTTACTTAGGTTTAAAGGTAAAAAAATTGTACAGTACCTACCTATACATTAATTTTTTACAACCAGTTCTTAATAAAAGTGTATTATTGGATACGCAAATAAGGATTAAACAAAACGTTTCAAACACACAAACTATGCCCGATTTTAAAATTAACGCTGCAGACACAAGTACGGTCACAATAAATGTTTATAACAACTGCACTTTTAATAATAAATAAGTATAATTAGTGTACAGTGTATTTATTACCTTTAAATTGATATCTTGGTAAGAAAATATATTACTTGTTGATCTAAACTTGTGATTGTGAGGTTAGTTTACGAATTGTTTTTATGCAACCAAACAAAACACAGCAGTACCACCAACCGTTTAAAATGAAAAAAACGGTACCGAAAAAAGTCTATTACGATACTGAAAACGGTTTCGAAACAGCTTTCATATGAAACCAAAATAGAAAAAAATTATTATTTCCCACCACCCGATCCCTTACAATAAGGGCGTATTTTTGTCTATACAGCAGCGCTTTAAAATACTAATTCAGATTGAATTGTACTACAAAGAAAAGGAAGCCCTCTCCATTGATAGGATGTTGTCACCACCTGCAGACCGGTTTCGAACTCTTTTGTTCTCATCAGTAAAGGGTAGGTGTCCATAACTATCATCAGAGAAGACTATATATTTCACGCTATATTATCAACCGAGTCGAGAATATAAAACGCGTATACATATCTCGCCCTTATTGTAAAAGGTATCATCGGGTGGTTTGGGAAATAATAATAATTTTTCTATACATTGATATTTCATATTAATACCACCTGAAAAGCAGACTTTTTATTTTAATCTCTTATTTTTAATTTTTTGTTTGTTCTATCAATGAATGAAAAATAATAAAACATACAACGTATTTCTTTGGAAAGATTAGACGGAAATGGCAAAGATCACATATTGACATGTCATTAAATATCAATTTCAAATTTGTTCCATTTTCTTTAAGTAGTGTTAAATGCAGTGTTGACAATTAACATCTACTCGATCTGTGTGTATCTTCATTGCTTTGTGTGTAAATTTTGTGAAATATCAACATGTGTGTAATTTGCGTGTAATTAGAAATCCACCACCTAAGTGTTAATTTCTGGTTGGTTCACCTTTTTTTTGGCAAACATAGTTAGTGAGTGAGTGTATTACTAGATTATTTAGAAATCAGAGCCCAACGACCTCTGTAACACTTGCTTTTTTACAAAATATGAATGGTGTGCATAAATCGTGTAGTGGCGTGACTGAAAGTGTGCAAAAGCGTGTAATTTTGCCAGTTATTTGTATAATTTCACAAATTCAGATTGGCAACACTGGCTAAATGTTGTATATCTAGTTATAAAAGAATTGTATTTATTTAAATAAACTATGCGAACCAGCTGGGTGCGTGGTTTCTATGAAAATATTTTGAAATTCATAATAATATTTTTATGAATATTTATTTTCATTTTTCTAGATGAAAAGTGGATCTATTCCAAGGGCAACGTAATATTTTTTTGGCATGATTGGTAAGCAATTAGTTACCTTTTTCAATAAATATTGTTATATTTTACAATTAAGCATATTTACAATAAAGCATAGTTGTATTAATATAATTAAAATTACATACAATTTAAAATAAGTATCAACTACCATTTTAGAATGCAAGTTTTGACTTTAATCCAATACAATCGTTTTGTATATCTAATGCGGGCCCCTGACGGTCACATCTACTAGCAAGCATGCATGAACAAATCGAAGCATGCATGAACAAATCGAAGCATGCATGCAATTGATAATGCATGGTCAAAAACTGACGAATTTTCAAGTTCTGGCGCGATATAAAATGTGACGACTGGCGGGGCACAGTGTGTGGCCAAGAAATGTGTTACTTATCATTATATTGCTACTTTACCAAGGTACGTACAGTGCGTGCAATAAAATTCGACTTTATTAAAAAATTATTTCCCAATCCAAGGCCTACGTTGATCCTCAGAAAATATTGCTACTGGTGACCTATTAAAATGAGAGGATTGCTCAGTCTACCTGAATAGTCAGTGGATCATATTGCATTTCACATGATTACGTTCATAATGTTAGTCACGTTTATTAGCTGCTAATGTGGTTTTGTCTTCTTTGATCTACATAATATCGATTTAAATCATACTGGTATAGGTGATGACGCACGTTCAAGTTCTTAACTAAAAAATGTAGCGAGACTGATGTTTTGTAGTACAACTCGATCATTCAAGAAGCTTCTATAGAAACTTAAACTAATGGTAAACTTTTAAATATTTTGTTCATTACAAAATTGGGAACACAATGATTTATCACGTAATAATTTTCTTTAAACAAAAACAAACAATATAATACTTATGTTATCTCAATTTTATTAGGGCGAAAGCGCTAGACAATGGTAACAATAAATTTACGCTGAATAGATACAACGAAGATGTCTTGTTTTTATTTGAGGATATAGTCATGGCAGAACACGCAATTCCACTGCTTCATCTATTAATTTGCTGGGCGTCAATCTGGGAGGAAATATGTCTTGGCATAACCACGTTGTGGCAATCGCCAAGGTAGCTTCGCAGAAACTTGGTGTACTCTTCCGGACGAAAAAGTTGTATACACCTCTACAACTTTTGACACTATACAATGCCTAGATTCCTATTCCTATATACTATACCATCACTAGAGTAAAGCTCTCATGCCTGAAGCTTTGCACCCAAACATACTCTTCAGCTACTGGATTCCATCGAAAGGAGAGCTCTTCGTCTGATCGAAGACCACGAGCTGACAAAGAGCCTTGACAGCCTGGAACATCGAAGACAGGTTGGTGATTTGACTCTCTTGTACAGACATTTCCATGGAAAATGATCGGCTGACCTTGCCCTCATAATTCCGCCCAGAGCGGTGAATAGCAGAATTTAAGAATTCTTTCATCTGGAGGATGTGATCCTTATGGAACGACCTTCCCGAGGTCGTGTTTCCGAAAAAGTATAACCTCCAACGATTCAAAACCGACGTGAATCGCTTTTTGCGCACATGCACCACTTCCAGAGTGACTTAAAGGATTTTCCTATAGCCACATAATTGTGGTATATTTATCTCTAGATAAAGGGTGGAAATTTGAAAACTTCCATCCCTTAATATCTCGCTTTCAGTTAAGAATATTAAAAATAAAAAAGACGCGTCAATCTGATTGTGAAGGCAGATGTTTTTAAAGAATATTTGTAGCCTTTAATCCCCTGGAAAGGGTAAATATTGCTCTTAAGGTTTTAAATAGGAAGAAGGGCAAGTGGCATATCAGTTCACAGTTAGTGTACCGGGTGGTCAACTAAGAATGGACGCCTGCTTTATCTCAATAGCTTGTAGTGATAGAGCATCCGGGTAAAATTTTCTTTACTTAAAGTGCCCAAGAGAAAATGCTGGAAATTATTTTCAAGTTTGTAAAATTACCGCAAGAGGGCGTTACAGTCATGACCAAGATTAAAATTATGATTTTCTATGTTTTGATTAATTGAGAGGTATCGCAAACAGCTGTATTTTAATCCTTATATATTTCCTAATACTTTTTGTCTAAATTTTCCAATCTAGTAAAATAAAGTGGTTAGGGTGGGGGATTCAATTTAAAAGAAAAACTACGGTTACTCCGGTTTAAATTACCCGATTTTAACAAACTTGGTCTCGTTTAAGAACGTTATATTTACCCTATAAGATACGCTTCTGTTTTCGTCTTCTTGAGTTTTTGCGTCGCCGCTAGATGGCGTTAACTGAAATATAAGCAAATATTAGGCTTTTTCTTAAAAACGTTAAATGCAATGATATGTTTGTTTTAACAAAGTATAATAGAGAATTAAATCCTTAACATTTTGGTTTAAAAAGTAAGTTCGTATCTTTTTTAGAACCGGAGTTATTGAACAAAATAAATTATATATACGAATGAACAACATGGTATGAAAGAAGATGATAACACTAATTAATTTTCCAAGTATATTATCTTTTCAAAAAACACAGAAACCAAATTACTTAAGTGAAAAACTGAGAATATTATTTACTATGTCAACGCGTCATTTGCTTTGTTATCAAGCCTACTCTTTTTATTTTAGTGGTATATTTTTGAATTTAAATACCTTATATAAATGTTTTTGTTAAATTTTAACATGTTCATTATTATATAAAAGAAATTTGTAATTTGAAGCTTATCATCTTCTTTTGTACTATGTTGTTCATTTATGAATAAAAGGGTTAAAATTATGCGATAAATAAAATTTAAACGCCCCGCCCGTCAAACGAAAAAATTCGTATATATAATTTATTTTGTCAATAACTACGGTTCTAAAAAAGATACAAACTTGCATTTTTTACCGAAATGTTCTATTATACTTTGTTAAAACAAATATTTCATTGCATTTAACTTTTTTAAGAAAAAGCCTAATATGTGCTTATATTTCAGTTAACGCCATCTAGCGGCGACACCAAAACTCAAGGAAACAAAAACAAAACCGCATCTTATAGGGTAAATATAGCGTTCATAAACGAGACCAAGTCTGTTAAAATCGGTTAAGCCAAACCGGAATAACCGTAGTTTTTCTTTTAAATTGAATCCCCCACCCTAACTACTTGGAAAATTTATGTAAGACAAAAAGTATTAGGAAATATGTAAGGATTAAAATACAGATGTTTTCGATACCTCTCAATTAGTCAAAACACATAGAAAATCATAATTTAAACCTTGGTCATGACTGTAACGCCCTCTTGCGGTAATTTTACAAACTCGAAAGTAATTTCCAGCATTTTCTCTTGGGCACTTTTAGTAAAAAAAAATTTACCCGGATGCTCTATCACTACAAGCTATAAAGCCGGCGGCCATTCTTAGTTGACCACCCGATACATCTTCCAATGATACCATCATTTAATGTCTTTCAAGTAGTACTTCTAAGAAATTACAATAGAAAGATAACGTAAAATTTTAAGAAATACTTAATATCCTAATTTAGCCTAATTATTTAGATGCGTCTGGCCATTTAGCAGCAGAACTATGAACTTATAGTCTTAAGCCTCGGGTGCCTAAGAATACCCTATAGGATCATGTCATTTTTGTAAAACTAGAATCTACTTAGAAAACTGCGTATAAAATGCGTATTATGTTAATAATTATTTACAAGCATCTGAATACCGGACTGTTTAAACTTCTCAGTCAGTTTTTTCTACGGTTATCTAAATAGGTTGTAAGCGTTTTCGTGCTTGTTAGTGATAATTTCTGATGGTAAAATTTAAAATAGTAATTACTCAGTTTTCACAATGTCCAGAGGTTTCCACTATCTATTCCATCAATTATCTTCTTCATCGTCTTCTACACACGTCAGTAAAAGTGAAATTTTTAACGCATGCTGTAAGGATCTAAAATGTCATTTTAAGGTAATTTACTTTTAAAACTATTGCTGAAAGTAAATTATATGATTTCCTTTTAACACTGGTGCGAAAATAGAATAAAATTAAGAAATTTGAAATAATAGACATATTTATTAGTGTTGCGATCGCTCGAGCGAAATACCGCTTGAGTACTCGATTATTGAAATAACTGACATCGCCGGATTATTAAAAAATAACGCTCGAGTTATAAATTCAAGCGGAAATCGTCGCTTGTTACTTATTACCTTCCACTCGATACACGAGCTTCGCTTGACGCCGACGTATATTCGAGCAGTTTTTCGCTCGATAGGAAATACTCTAGTTATAAATTCAGGCGAAAAATAGAATCGTTACCTTTCACTTGATACCCGATCATCACGTGCCACTCGAAATGAGCCGATTGGCGACGTTCGAGTTTGACGCTCAGAACGCTGACACGACACACGTCTTTCTTAAAGGCACATACACGAGAAGGTGCATATAAAAAAGTGTGCCAAACCCCTTACTCGATGCATCGCGATATGGGTTTTGTTTTGACTAGCTAGCCAGCGGCGATTGTAAATTCTTTAAAAATTAAAGGATGTAAGTTTTTTTTTAAATCAGAATCAACTTTTCTCCCTCAAATAAACCTCTGGACTAAACTTCTGAAACATACAAAAACAACCCCTTGTGTTTTATCAACACAGTCTTCTTAGTCATAAATCATCGGTTTTTCCCAACACTAACATTTATTAATTTAATTAAACGTACAGTGAGCGAACTTAAATCTAGTTCTGTTGCTTTGACTTACTAAGTAATAAATAATAATTCTGAAGTGGCTTCATAAGCAGCTTCTTCTATTTCCGCCGGGAGTAATTCCTTTTCTTGATTACTTTCCATGTCACGAGATTTGAAGATACGATCAAACCCTACCTTAGCAACAATAATCTTCATAACAAAAAATATCAAAATGCGTTAATTTGTACTTTCAATGGTATTTGTAAAAAAAATAGTGTATGCTTCATGTATCACAAGTAATTTTATTTCATTCGAAGTGAGGGGACTCTCCACTTTCGCAAACCTCCCTTCTCACAAAATAATGATTTTTAAGAATACTACGATGTTGTTATGGCAAGATAGTAATAACAAGACCCAGTTTCATCACCTGGGCTGCTGTGACTATCATAAATATTGATTCCTATAAGCCTTCAAAATACACATCATCTTCAGATTGGTTATCGACTACAAGCTCCTCTGAAGTGTGTTATTATCAAATTTCTGCACGGAAGGAAGTCAGATGGAGTGAGTAATAACCAGGATATTTTAGGTCAATACTTATATTAACTGCTGTTTTTTGATATACAGTGTGTCCCAGGATAAGCGAACTTATAGGTGTAAATGACAAAAAAATTTCTAATTGGAGTTTGGCCTTTTGGGATCTAGGCCTGGTTGATTAGATAATAAAATAAAATAAACAAATTTTGATTTTTAATAAATCAAACAGGCCTTTACCGGAGTATTATTTGTATTTTCTGAATAGGTAGTGCCTCTTCTTCAGTAAATATCGGAAAAGTGGATTAATAAAAGTTGATCGGAATTCAAAATTGTGCAAGCGTACCGAATTAATAACCATCAATAAGATTTTCTAATTTCTTCAATTCCCTCATCGTTTGTCATATTAGCCTCAAAAATAAAAGTTGTTCATCACAGGTTATTTTTGAAATAATTTTTTCTAATAATTGTATTTACCATGAACACAATTTTTTCTGTTTTAGAGGTTGAAAAAAAAATGCAAAAAATTAATATAGTTTGATGGTTATTAAATTGGTTACGCTTGTATGACTGAATTCTTAGCAACTTTCTTTAATTAACCTTTTCGATATTTTGTGAAGAAGAGGCACGAACTTTGCCATATAAAATTAAATAAAAATAATGCTCCGGCCAAGGCCTGCTTGATGTATTAGAAATCAAAATATGTTAAATTTTATGATATGATCAATTGGTCAAATTTCAAACCGAAATTTCACTTACACCTATAAGTTCGCTTATCCTAGGACACACTATACAGGGTGTCCCATTAAGGTCGCCGAGGTACGACATTTTGGAAGCCATACCTTATATCTTTAGTAAAAAAATTTGATTGATTAAATCGACCTAGAAAAATTGATGAAAAATATTTTCACGTTTCCAAAATGGCACAGCACCCTCCAGAAGATGTCGTATGAATTAGCGATCACGACCACAGTCGGATATTTAATAAGAGTAAAATTATATTTAAAACGAGTCTAAGTTGATTAAGTTGAAAGTTTATATCAAGGGTTTCGGCACCGTTTGATTTCACCGCACTTTATCACGATTTGGATTTTCTCAAAAAGTTAATTAATTACTATAATGTCGATCCGACACGATGACACTTCAGCACACAAAATGCTAAATCACTTATGGTATTTGAACACCGAAAATGTCTCATTGGACTTTTTTTTAGCAATTTAATATAGATTTACAATCTCAAAGTTGCCAACGATTCAGCTGAACGAGAAATTAAGCTGATTAGTTAATATATCATTATTTTAACACAAGACGAGGAACCAAACCGATATTTATTGAAAGCTTAGCCACCGGTAAAAAATCAACGGTAATAAGACCATTCATTTTTTTATGATCAAACACAAGCACTATAGGAAAAATTCTTTAGGGCACTCTGGGAGTGGTGCTTGTTCGCAAAAAGTGATTCGCGTTGGTTTTGAATCGTTGGAGGTTATATTCGTTGGGAAAAACGACCTAGGGAAGGTCGTTCCATAAGGATGAAGTCCTCCAGGTCTAAGGTCAGCCTAGCACTTTCCATGAAAATATCTGTAAAAGCAAGTCAAATTCCCAACCCGTCTTCGATGTTCTAGGCTGTCGAGGTTCTTCGTCAGCACGTGGTCTCTAATCAGACGAATGACTTTCCTGGATGGAATCCAGTAGCCGAAGAGTATGTTTGGGTTCAGAGCTCCAGCAGTGATGGTCGAATCTTGGCTTTGTATAATGTCAAAAGTTGTTGAAGTGTGTACAACTTTCTGGTTCGGAGGAGTACACCAAGTTCCTGAGAAGCTATCTTGGCAATTGCCACAACGTGGTTATGCCAAGACATATTTCCTCCCAGATTGACGCCCAGCCAATTAATAGATGAAGCCAGTGGGATTGCGTGTCCGTTCATGACTATATCCGGTTCTGTAATGTTAACCTTTTTAGAGAAAACTGCTGCCTGGGTTTCCTTAGCGTTAAATTCGACTTGGTTACTGTTTCCCCAAGCCAAAAATTCTTCCAGGTCTTGTTGAGGCGTGATACTTCATGCTGTCTGCGCGGATGTGCGTCGGCAGCCGATGTTTGTGCATTCAAAGAGAAAGATGAGATAAGTGTCTTATCGTCCGCAAAAATAAATATTGGATTTTTTGTTTTCACTAGAAGGTCGTTAATGTAGAGTAAGAAGAGAATGGGAGACAATAAGGCCCTTGAGGAACACCGGCATTGATGGTGAAGGTGTCTGAGAGAAATCCGTCTATTGCCACTTGCAGAGAGCGGTCCTTAAGGAAGCTAGACAACCATACACCGAATCGACTGGGCAAACCATAGGATCACAGTTTACTTATAAGTCCATCATGCCAAACACGATTAAAGGCTTTAGAAATATCCAGTGCAATAGCCCGAGATTCCCCATGATGTTCGATTGCGTTGTTCCAAAGATGGGTGATATATTCTAGAAGATCTCCAGTTGATCTGGACTTTCGAAAACCATATTGATGATCGCTGATAATGTTGAAGCCATCCAGGTACTTTAGAAGATGTTGGTTGCTTTCTCCATTACTTTTGATATAACTGAAAGCAATACGACTGGTCGATAGTTGCTAGGCAGGGTTCTCTTACCTTCCTTTAGTATAGGCTGAACTCGCGCCGTCTTCAGCACGATGGAAATATTCCTTGTTTGTAGGATAAGTTAAAAAGTCTACAAAATACTGGTGTTAGTTCATCGGCGCATCTCTTGAGAACTATAACAGGAATTTCGTCTGGACCAGAAGCTTTCTTGACGTCGAGCCCTTTCAGGATTCGTTTAACGGGACGCTGACGGAACACGATTTCTGTCATTTTGGATTAAACTGCAGGAATGTTGGGTGGGTGGTGTTCCCTGGAAATCTACATTGAAATACGAAGAAAATAGTTCAGCAAGTAAGTTTGCTTAGTCTACGGCTGTGGACGCTATTGAACCATCGGAACGTGTTAGAGGTGGAATAGTTAATTTGGTAAAATTTTGGCTGACGGCCTTAGCGACTGACTAAAAGGACCTTGATCCTTGAAGTTTGTTTCTGATCTTTGCGTTATGGGCTTCTTTGCTTTGATCTATTGTTAGCTTACATTGGTTTCAAGCGGTAATAAAGATGGTACGATTCTCAGTGGTAGGGTTTTTACGCCACTCTCAGTAAGCCAGATTTTTTGATCTGACAGCACGCCCATAATCCTTGCTAAACCAGGGCTTGCCGTTGGAAGGGCGTTTTTTGAAGGAGGGGATAAATGCTTCTATACTAGTTAGAATGACGTCGGAGACCTCCCCAGCACAGATGGATGGATCATCAGAAGAGAAGCATACGCTCATCAAAGGAAAAATGTGAAAATTGTCTTCCAGATCTTCCCACTTGACCGATGTGTAATGCCATATCTTGCGAGGTTGAGGAGGTTGTTCCGAGTTAATTGGTAGTTCGCTTAGAGTTGAAATAAGTTTGTGATCGGAAGAATCCTAACGGAGGATGTACGGTGATTGTTCCAATAGTTTTGTTATTAATATTAGGTTATAATTATTATTATTATTATTATTAGTTCTATGAAATGATGGACGAATAAATAAATGTCTATTATGATAAATAAAGAGTTTATCTTAATTTAGATTGAAGTTCAATTGCTATAACAATAAGTAATTAAGTATAATAACAATTCCGGGAAAAATATAGTTTTAGATTAATATAATAATCTTAGGGGATGAGACAGTAAGAATTTAAAATTTAACAAAGATGGACCACCCAACTGTATATTCACCAAGAATAATCGGACCACCCTACTGTATATTCACCAAGAATAATCACTGCTTGTCGCCAAAGGCTATGACCATGATCCTTTCAGCTGACGATAACCTATTCAATGAAGATTGATGCCTATTTCGAAGGAAATACTTTTTCCGATGGACTAAATTCTTTGCAACCCTAGTTCGTTGAAGGTCACGAATATAATGTTGAAAATAGAATTATCAAAAATATCTTCTTTGAATTAATTATTATAGGTAGAAAGCGTTGCTTGTGACCACAGTCGATTACTTCAAAATTGTAGAGTCGCGGCCTTTTAGAATATAATTTGCTAAGAAATGAAAATGATTATAAAATGGATGAACTGATTTTAATGTAATGACTGAACATCCGTAACCGAGACATCCCTGTGTTCTTATTTCATCTGATAAGGGTAGCACTTGCTACTTATAATAACTTAATTTACATTATTTTTTTCTAAGTACACTTCAACTATATCTGAATTACCAATTAAATCCTACTAATATATATAGCACGCACTGTAAACATTTAGATATCAATAGTATTTAGGAATTGAAAGACCGATACAAAAATAGAAAGAAGCTCTTAAAAAATGTATAAAGTAAGCTGTTTGATTGTATTGCTCGCAACCATTTTGGAGTTAGGCAGTCCACAACTTACGCAGGTCGCTACTACTAAGTATTATATATCTAACATTCAGGTAAGAATATTTATCTCTTGAATTTAATAGTGTATACTCTTTTATTACGACCAAACAATTATTTCACATATTTTCCATATACTGTGTGAGTTTTTAAAATATCTTAGCGGTTTAAAATATTTTCAAGAAATTTTCTGGTGGGACTAACTTTGGAACTTTAAATTAAATAGAAGTAGGAACTACGTATGAGCATTAAGAGTTTTTCGATGTTGTCAATTTTTTTACTTTTTGTACACAAACGCAGTTTCTTTCATAGGAATTTTAAACCCTATTGAATTGGAGCATTTTTAGAATATTTGCGAAGGTCGGGTATATTTAATGTTAGTTTTTATACCAAATAAAATGATTACAGAATACAGGATAACTTAGTTCACACTGTCATTAGCAAAAATCCCTAGTCTGTTTATCGGTTTATATTTCAAATTTATCCGTATTTTTTTATTCTACATAGTTGGTCCTTTAGTTTTGGTTCTATCGGGTGCTTCACGAGGAACGTTCACCCCTCAATTTTTTATTGTTAAATAATATTTGGTGGGATTGTATGGGATATTTTTATGACATGACGGACTCTATTTTGTCATTTCCGGTTTAATCGGAAATTAACTCAACTTTGGATTTTTAAATGGAATACCCAATATATTTTTTAGCTAATAGAAAGAATACCGTTCCAAATTCAACGACAAATTAAATAATTCTTCGTTCTATTTTTATTTTTTTCTTCTAGAATACTATGAACTCCCTACAATGGTTTATTTCTAAGCTAAATTCTTGATAAAAATTCAGTTTTCAAGTTTGATTGAGTTTTAACTTTCTGATACAGTTTTTAACTTTTCAAGTTTTTTTTCCCAGAAAACTCAATTTTTTAAATTGGGAACATATTGGCTCCATCGGGCAAACTTTTTTTCAAATAATTTCACATCACACACCCTTATGTCAAGTTAAAGAAATAATTTATTAAAAATAACAATTAATGACCAAAAATACAACAACAACCGCAAAACCGCATTTATCTAGGAGGTACCCATAACGCCATAATGCTAATAAACAAATGAACATAATTATAAATTTAAAATCCGCCATCATTTGGCTGCGAAGTAACCCATTTAGGGAGTTCATTGCGATCTAGATTACAGTAACAAAAAGTGGTGTGATACCGTTGGAATGGTGTTCTGAATGGATATAGCCAAAAATATAGTGGGTATTCTATTTAAGAATCCAAAATGCAGGCCATTTCCGGTTAAACCGGAAGTAACGAAATGGAGTCCGTCGTGCCATAAAATGCAAAATAATATCACATACAAACCAACCAAATTTTATTTCGGTGATTTAAAGAATAAACAAGTGATAGGGGTGAGCGTTCCTCCTGAAACACTGGGTATATAACGCAAATCCAACAAAATTTCAATTTACTTATACCTAATATATCATGTAGGAAGGCACATAGCGCAATTCTTTTAGTCATTATTTGAGCTGGATGAATCCATAGTTGTTTATCTAACCGAAAACATCCCTGAGAAATAAACGGGCGCCGCCCGGCTCTTAGCTTGAGAGCCTGGTCCATGTGTTTTTTTAAATTTTAATTTAGTTATTAACTTTCACAATTTGCTCAATAGTGGTAAACTTTATCCATGTTCTTATTTTAGCTACAACTTGTACAAGCATATGCTGTCTGCAGAAGAAATGGATATAACCTTCTTACAGAAAAAAGCGCTAATGAGACTGTTGAGATAAATGCAGTTTTAAATGACACAGACCACACTAACCATAGTAAGTAAATAAATCTAGACACAAATAAGGAGTAGTGATTGCATGAGCATTGGTCATTAAATTTTTTGATCAATAGATAGTAGTCCAATAAAATAAATTTCTGATTGTTATTCTAGCTTCCAAGAATTTCCCCAAGTTCTGCGGTCTAAACGTTTATACGGCAGTTACTAACTTTGAAGAAAATGCAATGCTAAATATTTTGCAAGTAGCTGGTGCTACATCAAAAATGCTTTTTTTTAGAGCTTTCGTTGTCTATAATTTTCTCCTTTGAGTGTTCTTAAATTTATAATTAAATATAGTGTTAGACCAGAGTCAAGTTCTTTCCCTGCTAACTCATATTGATAAGTTATTTTTTGTAAAAGGCAATGAATCATGAAACAAGCAATTCCTTCATATTATATAAGCAACAAACTTTTAATCGATGTCATAAATTTGTAATTTCCACATAAAAGATAGCAACTTGGTTAAAGTGACCGTTCCACATTGAACTTTTAAATACTAAATAATAAAGAATACGAAAATTCTTGAATCATTTGCACATAATATAACATTTCCCAACTAATGCTTACCTAAATGAAAATAAGATAATGATTTGATGGTTTTTCAGATGTGTGGTTGGCTGCTGTCAACGTAACCCAGGGTGAATTTGACTCTACTCATGTTTGGATTGATTCAGGTGAGGAAATTGATTACACGAACTGGAAAGTTTCAGAACCCAGCTACGGACTTCCTTGTACTGTGAGACTTTCAACTAGTCAAGGTGGACAATGGGCGAGTGCATATTGCAATGACGTGACCTGGTTTATTTGCCAAAAATCTTAGGACTCTAAAATTTATATTTTATAGAACATTTCTTTCTAAATATAGTTGTTAGAAAAGTTGTTGGTAGTTTCTTTCCGAATGAAAACGCAGAAAACGGGGAATATAAATAACAAGGCTAATTAGTTCAACAAATATTATGTTATTTTTATTGGATGTTATTACTTTTAACTTTTGAAAGAAAACAGTTAAGAACTTTATTAGGAAAGCAAGCAAAAAACAATCTACAGTAGACCAATCGGTCTAGAAATTCCTGCTATGCATTTTACACAACTTTATAGAAATTTTTCATATGACTGTGTGATAGAAATAACCTTGACTTGACCATCAAGTCAAAAAATCGGCTATCGTCACATGCTGTCAACGATTGTTGAAGGGCCCCAGACGTGACGGCCTCCAGAAAATGATGCGGAATTATTTTACAGCCAGTGTTAAACATTATATTAGCCAGAAGAATTTCTAAGTGTCGGTGACGTGGTCACAGCGTTAAATCGCAGTGATCAGTATAGGTTTATTTAGTATATGGCTGTGTCGAAAATAAAACATACATAACAAATATGCACATAATAAAAATGAACAGGGTGTTCCATTTAAAATATTAATATGGACGCACCTAGCAGTATTAAAAAAAATCAAATGATTAGATGAATTACGCAATTATCTCACATGCAATATGAGTTTGTAGGTCTAAAATATTTTCATGGTATTTTGGTCGGGTTTGTTCGGTTCGGGTGAATTTTTTTAAGGTGATGAGGAAGGGATACATTTTTAACATTCATCTTTTCTATCTATTTTGTGGGACTAGACGGTAACTATTGGATTTTAAATAGGATAAAATTCAAATGATCTTTTCCACCCCTCAATAATGGGAAACGTACAGGGTGTTCCATTTTCGTCACTTCCTGGGGATATTGAAAATAACATGTTGAGGTTTTCACTTTATTTTCCCACTTGTTAACGAAACAAAAGATTCCGCTGTCAAATTTGTCATGGCTCTCTTAGTTCTTAAGCAACAGGGTTGTTTTGAAAATCTTCGCGATTTATACATCTCTCCTTGTTTTGGCCTTCGAGATGAAACGATTTGATATCAGTGTGAACTGTAGATTTCCTTCTTAATTTATTTTTATATGAAGTCGCTACAATGGCGTGTTCTTCTGTCATCACCTCTTATACAGACTCTGGTCGTGACAGTGTTATTACTTAACATACCACCCGCCTTGAAAGGACGTAGCGAGAACTTTCAAAATTTTAACAAATTAACAATTCACCATGGTTGTACAATTTCTACAAAAAAAGCTAGTTCCGCCAGTAAACAACATTTTGGTCATACTATTTAGTCATTATTAATTGTTGTCAACGTCTAAGCACATATTCTATTTAAAGCTCTTTTTATTGTACCATAACGAACTTTTGCTACACAGACCATACCATCAAATTTCTTCATGCAGTTCAGTTACACGTCCCAAATGCCAGTACAATACAGACGCATTGTTATCTTTTATTAAAACCAATAATCTGGTCTTAACAATGTCCACATAGTTTTTTCACCATTTAGATCTGGTCTGCAACTCTCCCAGGTACTCCTTCTGCCATCTGGCCCAAAAGTGTTGTACCTTGACAATTAAGTTTCTGCCAATTCCGTGAGATCATACTGGGGTAATACGGTCATAGTGCTGCCCATCAAGAAGTGAGCTGGAGTTAGAGTGGTTAGAGCAGTTAACGGATATAACGGCCGAGAATTAAAGATACCCTCGATCTGTACCAACAAAGTGCCAAATTCCTCAAAAGTCAAGGACTTTACTTCAATAATCCGCTTTGAAATGAATGAAATTTAGTACTTTTATTCCTGCCTCCTAGAGATCTCCGATAGCTGGTGTGTTAGCAGGGATAAAATGCCATTTTATTTTATTTTCAGCTAGTTTATTTCCGATATAATCATTATTTTCTTGCAATAAATGATAAATTTTGCAAAGTAACTATAATCGCACCTACATAATTTAGAAACGCACATACATAGTTTAGGCCATTGTCTGAATATAAATTTTTTTTGGAATACCGCGTCTGGTTAGAAATCTACTAAAAGCTAATCATTCAGTGGTTAGCTCGGATGAAAGTTCGAGATGCACTGCTTTAGCGCTCATATATTTAAATAAGCAAATATAACCTTTAGAAACAGTTGTACCGCGATCTTTCTTGTTTTTAATATGAAATAGACCTCGATAATCGATACCGACATTTTCCAAAACACGATATTTCTTGTTTTTAATATGAAATATATCGCGATAATTAATACAGATATTTTCAAAAACACCAAAAGTATTTACTTCAGGAAGATTTCCCAATAAATACTATGTCTAAGTTGAGTAAAATATTCTGAGGTTTTCGATATCTAGATAAATATTTTTTAAAGTGTTGTTCTACTGTAAATTCTTATGTAATCCTCAAATAAAAAGACGTTTATTATTATTGTTATTATTATTATTTATTCGAACTTCAGGAAGATTTCCCATTAAATACTATGTCTAAGTTAAGTAAAATATTCGGAAGTTTTCTACATTTATTTGACTCACACTTTCATGAAAGGTGTGTATGTCGCAAGCAGTTCAAATATAATTTCCTATTGTTTACCACCTCGATCCTTTCCCCTTTTCCCTACCGACATTCTAAAAAATGCTTCGAACTTAAAAATAGAATGTTCATTGTCAGTAGTAACATTTATATTTTATTTTTTCATATACTGTTCTAAATGTGCGCTTTTATGCAACCGACGTTCAGCTCCTCGTCCCGCATGAAAGCGCACATTCAGGCCGGTAATGCGCGTTTTTTTTTACTTTTGTCGCTCGAAACAAACCGCGGCATTTTCTAAAGACATTGTTCTAAATGTGCGATTCTATGCAACGATGGCATTCATCACGTGTTTAGAACACGTCACAATCTTTTACGTCGAGTGATAGGCGTCCAAGAACAGGTGCATAAAACGGGCATTAGAACAATGTGTTTAGAAATCCCAGCGATTTTTTCGCCGAGCGACAGGTGACAGAAAACGCGTAGGGGAGACAGGGGAAGCATTCGGCCATAAATTTGCACAACAAAATTAACCAAAGCCTTTTTTACTTTAAATTTTAAAAGGACAAAATCTTCCTGACTTAGCTTCTTCTCATTTAGATCATTATTAGTATGTTCATCTAAAAAGTTTCTTTATCGGTTGATTATTGTCTCTTAATCCAGCCCTTGTCTCCGAATCCAGACATATTAAATAAGTCTCGTTTTGGACACGTTTTTTTTCCCCTTTCGCGCCGGATTTCCTTTAATCCATTCTTTTATGATGACGTAAACTCTTGAGAGACCCGGTTTTCGACTACTGGCCACTGGCCACACACCAGGTCTATTTGGACGAATGCTCCCCAGCGACCAAAATATTTTAAAACGTCATAATATTAACTAATATCTATAACTGTTAAAATTATCCAGGAATAGAAACTGCAATATATAAGTACGATTTAATCACAAAAAATTAAAGTAAACATCTTTATTTTTGAAGAAACTATGGGGAAAATATCTAAAGAAAAAATCTTACCTAGAAGTCTGTTTTTAAACTTTTCTTATTAAAACCACTCTGATGCACTAAAAACGTGTTTATTATAATTCAGATTGCGCATAAGAATGTTGGTAAAATTATCTTCATTGATAAACACGGGAGATGTAAATAGATTTTAAAATAACTTTGGTGGATGAATGTTCCCTGTGGCCGAATGCTCCCCTATCTCCCCTACATAAAAACCCGAATCCTTAGAAGATTTACGGAACCGCATTACTAATGAATGTCAACAAATTACACCAGATGTTCTTCACAATGTCCGAGAACACTTTGAACAGTTGTACTATTGAGTGATACGACTTTGGGTTGCAATGGCGCAGAAAATTATTTGAGAGCTAGGGGTATTATGGCGAATACCCCTAGAGCAACCGTTGATGTTAATAATTTTGAAAAGGAAAAGAAAATAAAAATTGGCGATAGCTGTTCCAGGCTAAGAGGAGGACCTGAGATGCGCAGCAGCCGGCTAGCTTCCTGCGACGGAGGGTTCTTTTGCGCCACCAGCTTAGGCCAAATTAAAGCTGGAAATCTCCCAGGTCCTAATGGGATCCTCTCAGCCTGAAACCACTGGTCGTCACCACTGTATACTAATAGCAGCAAACTAAATGAAACACAACATTGAAAATAATTGACTTAACATTTATTGTTGATAAAGAAGATAAAAATGAATTGATAAATTTTACAAATACCCAGTGCGATACCCAAATACTATTGGTTAGTAAATGGAAATGAGATTACTATTAAACTATAAGGATACCATATTATGTCAACGTTAGATGGTGTCAGAGGCAGCAGTTGAAAGGCTACCCCAAGAAAGAGCTGCCCAATCAAAGGACTACTCTTGAACTGTCGACTGGTAGGTGAAACATTGACTTCCTTGATGGAACTGGTTAACCGGTGGTAAAATTAGTCGATCTTAACCGGAACTTGTTACCCGGTCGGAACACCCTAGGAATAAACATTCTCTAGTACAATGTCATAAATTAAAGAGAAATCAAAGCGCAAGCAAGAGCACAATTTAAAATCAAAGCAAGAGAATTTCAAATACCGTCACACAAACCTGAAGGGAAGCAAAGAGTCTAAAATATTATTAATCAAATTACAAAGCAAACAGAATTTAAAATAAAAAGTTCCATCTGTCACTGACTATCATTAATTACGACTGGTATGCCATAGGCAATAAAATTTTATAAGTGCAAATAGAATAATTAATCTTAATACACCATTAAATTAATTAAAACGAGGATTGCCATCAATCCAAGTATCAACAATCAAAATTGAAATTATCAAATAAACTACTGAGCAATATTAAAGTAAGTCGATCAAAAAAAAATCAGATACAAAATATTAATCAAAATATTATCAAAGAAATTAATTAAGATAACCAAAACAAATAAGTAAAGACCAATATGCATCACTTCTGAAACAGCACTCCAGTAAAACAAAATAAAAGTGAATTAAAAGCCAGGTGCCTGAATGGTTCCTTTTATTATCCGGTGGTAATGACTATTAAAATTATAAAATTGAATATTAATGATCTATTCAAATGAGTAAAAACTACTGCAGTTCATTTTGTTCTAAAATAACATGATCAAAAATAAAAGTCCTTTGAGATCTCGGAGGCTCGGAATCATTCTAATACCTCATTAATAAAATAAGAAAATACTAAAAATAAAAGTCCTTTGGGATCTCGGAGGCTCGGAATCATTCTAATACCTCATTAAAAAAATAAGAAAATACTGTAATAACCTTCCTCAAAAAGGTATCAGTAACGACATAGGGTCTGAGAGGCATAAAGGAAGCTAGATCTACTTGTAACCCTAATAAAATTATTACATTTAGTAGCGAATCATTAAATAGTATCGAACCCATTCTGAACAACAGTATCAGGCCACTGCCAAAAATTAAGCAAGGCAGCAGTTTAGTAGCAAATCAATTATCAAAAATTACTGACAATACAAATATTTACTTTAAGAATTAATTAGCTCTTTCTCTTAATGCCAATAATCAACAAATATATCACCAAATGAAACCATTCAAACGTATGCCCTTAAGTAAAACCAAAGGTATTACTAATTAACAGTAATAGCAACAATATTAATGCTGTTTCAAAACGACATACCAAACAATATAACAGCTAACGCAGAGATATAACTCAGATATATATACATATATAGGATAGGTAATAAGGCCAATATTTATTTGAAATCTAAAACAACAAAATTCAGCAAGGAAAAGAACTAGTCATAGTGAATTAATAAATTACTCTTACAGCAAAGCTACGAAATATCGTCACCGATAATTAAAAATCTACACCGAAGAACTTAGAACAGAAATCTTGGCCTTATGCCCCCTCGTAACACAAATGAAAATTAATATATTGGCTCCCTGCTTAGTTTCAGCAATATTACGGTACAAAATCTAAAGAACGTGATCATCATACACTAAATAAATTTTTGCTTAATGAAGGAAACCTTAAATTTATACTTAAAAATCGTATTGAGACATATATATTAGAATTTACTCTTTTCGATAATTAGTTTATTCAGAGACATAGTAAACAGAATGAAATTAATATCTAGGTATTGAGAAATAACGAAACTCGCATTAATCTTAGCCAGAGAGAATTTTACGGTAAAGCACGTGCCGTGCGAATTTAAAACAATTGATAACAACTTTAATTAGATATAATAAACCCGAAATTAAGGAAACTAAATCCGTCGCGGATTTACTAGTGAGTTTGTATTTTACGGAGCCAGTGAAACAATATTTGAAGCAAATAATAAGCAAGATAATATACCTTTAAGGTGGTCAAGTGCACTTAGACATCCAAAATGGCCTCTGCTAGGAAATAACGCCTTCCTCGTCGAACGGTAGCTATCATGAAAGAAAGCAAGGTATCAGCAACCGACCCTTTAAAACACGTGGAAAAGTTCACAACTTACCCAAGCAAATCCCAATTAAAGGGAAAATATATGCCATGAACACTCCAAAAATCCAAGGGAGAAACAAAAGGGCACTATTTTAACACTTTTCAGAACAACTAGATCGCCTCTCAGGCAGGGAATATTTCCCAGATGTTGTTCAAAAAAACTAACTGCTTGTGGCTTCTTCGACACTTGACTTTGAAAGGGACGATTTCTAGCGATCACGACTTTTTTCCCAACGGCCAAAACCCAGCAGGTAACTTCGGTTTCTCTAATACCGATCGAATCACACAAAACAGAAAAAGAACTAGGGCAGTACAATCCCCGTACCACACTAAAGAATAGAAAGTAACCTCGTTCATGGACGCCCGACGTTGCGGATAAACTATAGTCGCAGCTTCAACAAATTATCGATACTCTATCCATAAAAGAGAATAACAGCGAAGGACAATGAAGTTGCAACAGTACCATGCATCACACCAAGAACCCTCTACCGTGTAGATCACAGCAAAAAAACACAATCTACCCTAGGCCGTGTAACTAAATTCACAGTTGACAGTGAAAGGAATACAACTTGCTCGGGCAGATAAGAAAATATTACCTCCAACCGCAACAGCTGATTGTCACTTAAGTTGAACTAACGGAACTCAAGTAGACCTCTGAGAGAGGAAATTTATAAAAACCAGAGCAGGCGGCGGATACCTTTAAATCAGAGAAATAATGAATACGAGAGATGGTTTTAAAGCATTTAGATGCCGATACCTGGGGGAACCAGTCCTGTTCCAAAAGGTATTACGCTAGACATAGAATGTGAGGAATCTCTAACAGGTTTTACGAGGCATATTGGAGACAAAACCCGATAAAGTCAATGCAAGCGAGCATCATACGGCAACGCCAGGGTGTAAGGTTAGTACTGAAAGCCTGTCACCATATATCTATAAAACTCACTAGTTCAAGGCAACATTACAACGAATAAATAGCAAAATACTTAGTGACCAAATTCAACCGTTACTCCCCCTCTCCTTCAACAGGAGGGAACTTTTCTAAAGGAAAATTAACCGACGACAAGAAAATACAATCTGAAGGAAAAATGTTCCTCATTAAGCAAAGCAAGGAAACATCTAAACGATGCTAACCAAAGAAAGCAAAAAATCAAATCAAAATATATACAAGTTAATTACCAATACCTACTAGGCGTCATAAATATGGACGCACCCAAATAATCAGATACAAGCTAAATAAAAAAAAAATAAACGCTACTGACGTAGCAGCTAAGTAGATTACATTTATAGCTTGAGTGCCGAAATGTAAACTTAGAAAACCAAAATTCATAAACGTAAGGGAACCAAAAATATTCTAGTCACTGCCCTGCGGTCGGAAACCCATGGAGACCTCGGGAGGGAAGGGAGAAATCATGAGCTGTTTGGATGGAACCAGGTTCTAAAATAAGATGGAAATCGAACTGGAGTCAATAGTGCGTTACAACCAACTGCGGCTTGGCGAACCTCGTGTACCAACCTCATTCAAGCAGACTCATGACACGACCAACCGTTCCAAAGAGGAACCAAAAATCACCGAACATTTAACAATTCCTAAAAAGTGGAAAACTAAAAATAATAGATCAAGCAAAAAAAATAAATAAAGTAATTGTAACCCAAATGTTCCACCAATCAAAAGGGAGTGCATTGTAGCACACACTAAGCTAGACATAATAGGTAAGGTAAAGTCAAAATTGGTAGGTAATCAAAGGTCAAAATCAGTAGGTAAGCTAGTAATGGGAAATTCCCAAACTAAGACACAATCAGCAAAATATAAACGTCCCAAGGACAAACGCAATCAAATCAAAGATAAAAGTTGTCTCGTACTTTTCCACTCGGATCTTCTGTAGTCATAAATCCCATATCCTGAATATGGTTATACTCTTCTCCAAACAAAAGCAAAGCAAAATCAATGATTCCTCTGGAACACGTTACCCAGTAGGAATACCCAAGCAATAAAGCAAAGCAAACTAACAAGAGAAAAATACTTAAGTAATTCCTGTAAATATCCCAATAATTGGCTTATAAACATTACAAGGAAAACTCGACTAACAAATCCTAAAGAAAACAGAAACAAAGGTAAAAGTCATAATCAATGAGTGGTGTAATACCACTGCCAAAAAGGTAAAGTCTAAGTGTTAAATCCAGTGAACACCGAAAAGGAAACATATGGCGACAACGGCCAAAAGTCCGCACCTAGACCAACTAATTCAACGTAAGGTAAGGTAAGGTAATAAAAAAAACGTAAGGTAAAGTCAGGTAATGTACTCTTGGTCCTATAAACCCAGTAACACTGAAAAGCAAAAGACTAACACAGGCTCTAGCTAAGTCTTACCAGAACTCAAGAGTAACTAAGTAAAGTCAAAATCAAAGGTAATCAAGTCACAATTAAAGGTAAGCAAATCAAATCAAAGGTAAGGGATCTAAATCCAAAAGTCAAATCAAGGTAACAGTTCGCTCTAAGTATTCATAATCAGTAAACACTGACAAGGCAGAAAGCTCATACAACGAAAGCTCTACCTAAACCTCGACGAACCAGACACAATCAAGGTAAGTACTAAATCAAAATCAAAGTAAAAAAAAAGGTATTAAGATACAAGTCAATCCGAACGATAGAAATGGTTGGACCGATTATAAGAAAACTGTGAAGGAAAAGGTAAGATAGAAACAAAAGAAACAAGGTAAAGGTAAGGTAAGGTAAGGTAAAGGTAGAACGTACTGCCAGTTGATAAGGGAAACTGAAGGTTTACCCAGCCAGATTCAAATAAGATGAGGTAGCTGATGGCTTGCCTTATCATAAAATAGAGAAGTCGCTGAAGGCTTACTTCCCTATCCAGAGACAACTAACCATGCGCGCACTCGAAATGTTTCGCGCCAGGACGACTACATGCACAGTTAGAACTTTTCTAAAATAATGATAGGGCAACTGAAGGTTTGTCCACTACCACAAGAAATGGATCAGCTGATGGCTACGATCTATTCCAGCACTCGATAGAGTTCTGCTACCACTGGTTCTCAGTGCAGTGTTTTTCTAACCAAATCAATCCGGGTACATCAAGTTTCGCGCCGAGCAATTATCGAGCTCGGTCAGAAACCCACGTCCGCTGGATGTGAAACCGTCGGACGCAACACATCTACGAAATACATTATACGAAGTTTTAATGTAACAGGAAACAACTAACATGCTGAAGGCTGATTAACTAACCAAGAGGTAATGTAACCACTGAAGGTGAGCCACACTCCTCGTACAAGTAAAAAGATAAGCTAACTGAAGGTCTAACTTATCACCCCAAAAGTAGTGACCCGCAGAATCTACTACACAAGAAATAGACCCGCTGAAGGCTAATGGTCTATGACTGCACTTGAGTAATACCTTTGGTTTTACTTAAGGGCATACGTTTGAATGGTTTCATTTGGTGATATATTTGTTGATTATTGGTATTAAGAGCTAATTAATTCTTAAAGTAAATATTTTTATTGTCAGTAATTTTTGATAAGTGATTTGCTACTAAACTGCTGCCTTGCATTTTGTTTCATTAATTTTGGGCAGTGGCCTGATACTGTTGCTCAGAATAGGTTCGATACTATTTAATGATTCGCTACTAAATTTAATAATTTTATTAGGGTTACAAGTATATCTAGCTTTCTTTATGCCTCTCAGACCCTATGTCGTTACTGATACCTTGAGGAAGGTTATTACAGTATTTTCTTATTTTATTAATGAGGTATTAGAATGATTCCGAGCCTCCGAGATCCCATGATCATGATCATGTTATTTTAGAACAAAATGAACTGCAGTGGTTTTTACTCATTTGAATACATCATTCATATTCAATTTTATAATTTTAATAGTCTTTACCACCGGGTAATAAAAGAAACCATTCAGGCACCTGGCTTTTAATTCACTTTTATTTTGTTTTACTGGAGTGCTGTTTCAGAAGTGATGCATATTGGTCTTTACTTATTTGTTTTGGTTATCTTAATTAATTTCTTTGATAATATTTTGATTAATATTTTGTATCTGATTTTTTTTTGGTCGACTTACTTTAATATTGCTCAGTAGGTTATTTGATAATTTCAATTTTGATTGTTGATACTTGGATTGATGGCAATCCTCGTTTTAATTAATTTAATGGTGTATTAAGATTAATTATTCTATTTGCACTTATAAAATTTTATTGCGTATGACATACCAGTTGTAATTAATGATGGTCAGTGACATATGGAACTTTTTATTTTAAATTCTTTTTGTTTGTAATTTGATTAATAATATTTTAGACTCTAACGGTATTTTAAATTCTCTTGCTTTGATTTTAAATTCTCTTGCTTTGATTTAATTTAGACTGTTTTGACTTAATCACTTTGCTTTTGGTTGCGCTTTGATTTTCCTTTAAGTTATGGCATTCTACTAGAGAATGTTTATTCCTAGGGTGTTCCGACCGGGTAACAAGTTCCGGTTAAGATCGACTAATTTTACCACCGGTTAACCAGTTCCATCAAGGAAGTCAATGTTTCACCTACCAGTCAACAGTTCAAGAGTAGTCCTTTGATTGGGCAGCTCTTTCTTGGGGTAGCCTTTCAACTGCTGCCTCTAACACCATCTAACGTTGACATCATATGGTATCGTTATAGTTTAATAGTAATCTCATTTCCATTTACTAACCAATAGTATTTGCGTATTGCACTGGGTATTTGTAAAATTTATCAATTCATTTTTATCTTCTTTATCAACAATAAATGTTAAGTCAATTACTATCAATGTTGTGTTTCATTTAGTTTGCTGCTATTAGTATACAGTGGTGACGACCAGTGGTTTCAGGCTGAGAGGATCCCATTAGCACCTGGGAGATTTCCAGCTTTAATTTTGCCTAAGCTGGTGGCGCAAAAGAGCCCTCTGTCGCAGGAAGCTAGCCGGCAGCTGCGCATCTCAGGCCCTCCTCTTAGCCTGGAACAGCTATCGCCCATTTTCATTTTCTTTTCCTTTTCAAAATTATTAACATCAACGGTTGCTCTAGGGGTATTCGCCATAATACCGCCCAACGTGGGGCTAAACTATAGTCGCGGCTTCAACAAATTATCGATACTCTATCTTTAAAAGAGAATAACAGCGAAGGAGAATGAAGTTGCAACAGTACCATGCATCACACCAAGAACCCTCTACCGTGTAGATCACAACAAAAAAACACAATCTACCCTATACAACTACCTGATACAACTTGCTCGGGCAGATAAGAAAATATAACCTCCAACCGCAACAGCTGATTGTCACTTAAGTTGAACTAACGGAACCCAAGTAGGCCTCTGAGAGAGGAAATTTATAAAAACCAAAGCAGGCGGCGGATACCTTTAAATCAGAGAAATAATGAATACAGAACCAACGGTCGGTTTTCAGAGATGGTTTTAAAGCTTTTAGATGCCTATACCTGGGGGAACCAGTCCTGTTCCAAAAGGTATTACGCTAGACATAGAATGTGAGGAATCTCTAACAGGTTTTACGAGGCATATTGGAGACAAAACCCGATAAAGTCAATGCAATAGAGCATCATACGGCAACGCCAGGATGTAAGGTTAGTACTGCAAGCCTGTCACCGTATATCTATAAAACTCAAAAGTTCAAGGCAAAATTACAACGAATAAATAGCAAAATACTTAGTGACCAAATTCAAACGTTACAGGTGAATGGCGGACATTTTCAACATTTAATAGGATAACATGTAAGTATTAAATAAATTACATTTTTTAAAACGCAATTTCTCGGCGGCGCGTAGCTCAAATTTACAAAACAAAGCGCCATTTTTAAGAGAATTGAATCCTCTTTAAAAATGTGTATCACAACATACTCATTCCCATTTGAAAAACAAGGGCAGTAGCCGCCCCCGCTAGGGGGATTGAGGTTACAGGGATAAAATTAATAGTGAAACGTGTCCCCCTGAAAACACAAGTTAGTTGGTCCGAGGTTTTTTTTTAATTTGCACGTACACAGCCGTAAACCTTGCTGGACTGTTTTCGATGGGCCACCCTGTATACAAAGTAACAATACAATCTTCTTATAGCACAATTAAGGGGAAACACAGATATACATAATATTTTCCCCAATGTAATATGCGACAAATAGATCGAATAATAATTATAGTCAAGATATCTTAAAGGGACAGTAGAATAAGATAAACTGTCATATTTTCAGCAGGGGATCCAGTCAGATAAATAGAAATCCACTGGAAGCACTTAATTCATCAACGAAAAAAGATCGCACCATGGCCCTCAAAGTTCTACTTTTATAAAAAAATATAAGAATAATAAAATCTTAGCTCAACCGTAGGCAACCCACAATACGTGTGTATTATGTAATTATATATAATCAGTTGTCTAAATTTTAAATGTGGAAAAAAGCAATAGGTATAATGAGGATTTTTGCTGGCGGGATTGCCGGATCTCGGCAAAACTCACGGAGAGCTACGAACACTACAACATCTGTTGTTTGAGTTACAGCTTATATTTGTCAAAACGAAAATTTGTTTAGTAGTGTAATGCGCTCGAATCAAAAAATTAATAATTTTGGAAACGGAAGATATTAACAGAATGAACAGGTAATTATATATATATATATATATATATATATATATATATATATCAATTTATTATACATTTAATATAACATGCCATTCATGCCAACATGGGACCCAAAAAAAGTCAGATTTGGATTTATTTTTCAGACAAAACTAATGGCCAAGTACAATATTTGTACTGTAAGCAAAAACTTGCCATTAAAAATAACTACATCTACACTTATTCGACATATGAACCATATACACCCAATCCCAGTCCCCAGTCAATTAGTAGGCAGTAGCGGGAAGAAACTTTCTCATCCGCACAACAATCGTCTCAACCGGTAGAAGCAACTTCCTCGGCTACAAGTCTACGACGTCTACGTCCACCGTAAAGTAGTCTCAACCAATAACATCTTCAAGTTCAAGTAAAAAGCGTCAAACAATAACTGTTTTTTTTTTTCAAAAGGCTTACCAATTAGCAAACAAAAAGAAATCGACAAACAATTAATTTCCATTGGCATGATATCAAAGGAATATATCCCATATATAAACAGTGTAGGGTTCGTTGATTCCGACATTTTACAACCAAACGGTCGACGTTGTTAAAGTTCGGGTTGAAAGAACCTTACTGATTGATGGATATTACGATCAAATGACAGTTTTTTTAATGTCACCGCTCATTATATTGTGGATGAAAATAACAATACCTTTTTGCCTTCAGATTTGTTGAGATGTGCGTCCTACACAGAAAGGCATTCTGCTGAAAATATAAGCAACATGCTTAAGGAAGTGTCGCCGAATTGAGAAAAAGACACGAAGGACTTTTTTTCAAGCGGGACGTACGTAACTTATACCATGATATGAATGGAGTACGAAGCCCGAAACGTCCGTCCGTTTTGCGCTTAATAAATGATAGGTAACTCTAAACGTTCTTCTTATTTGCGCGCTTATGGTTTAATTTAAATTTAATTTAATCGGATTATTAAGTAGACGGCTATTTTTTGGAAATTTAATTTTGTCCACATTTTTGAATTCTATCCAGAGGTGAATTCCCCACCCAGGAATTATTTATTTAGAGCCAATCTACTTTCTTAATCTTCTTAATTTAAATTTTGAAAATATAAGAACTGGTCGACACTATGAGTAAAGTGGCCAGTCTTAACAAGTAATGAAAAAACCATAGCAATATGAACCGTTCCTAATTAACTATTTTCGGACGCGATTTTTCTTTGGTTCAATGAGTTTTTTAGATTTTTCGGTCCTATGTCAGGGATGCCAGGCAATTAATGCCATTGCCGACTTGACACGCACGTATCAGTCGGTCTTGGGTGGGCCCACCATCCTTTCCCCGCTAACTGGAAGCTGTCAGCAGTCCACCAGAGCGCATGAAGAAATGAGGGCCAGAATTTGGTCTGAAAGTAAATGACTGATTTTAATTTAAAAGTATAGTTAGTTGAACGTTGGACGAGGCCTAACTTTTGTTCAAGCTATACTTTTGACTGTATTGGCTCGGGCGCGTCCAATGAATACAATAACAATGCAATTTATTATATTGAACACGGAGGGCTTTTACTTATTTAATTTTACTGTCTGTTGTAATTGAGGGTTGATTTAAGGGTTAGCCCTTTCGTCAGTTGAGTAACGCGACCCGAAGTGCTTGTAGTTAATTATTTACATTTCTATGTACAATGAAAATTAACCTACACTAGTAAGGGGTTCTCAATTTAGGAGAAATCATCCAACCGGTCACTCATCTTCTATCACGTACTCTCACTTTAACTTCGATATTTACATTTTTGTACAATAGAAAACTACCCTAAGCTAATATTTTTTCTCAACTAAAGAGATCTTAATCCTTAAAAGGCGAAGTTCTTTTTTTGTAAAATTTTTCTATTTTAAACTTAAATTTATATTAATTTGGTCTTATTCAAAAGGTTTTAATACAAGTTTTTGTTTAAATATTTGCTGATTTCAAAAAAAATACCGTTACCATATGGTAACGCTAGGCTTTGAGGTACACTTTTTATTCGAAAATCCAAAAATTTACAAAAATGATTATATTATGTATACTGACATTTAAAGATTTAAAAAAAAGTTATTTGGTATGAAAATCATAGAAATAAGGAATGCAAAGTCCTGCATCAGCAGCCCTCGCCGGCTTAGTTTGTTTCCCGGGGTTTCAATAACTAGGTGATTCTGTCCATCGTACCGTACATTATCAGAGATTCTGTTCAGTGAGACACTTCATTTTGAAATTTTTGGTCTTCCTCTCGGTTTGGCCGAGGTTGCAAAACTTTTTAAATAGCTCGAAGCAATATCCCTTCGAAATTCAAGCTGTGTCAGGTTGCTACCGGATTTTTTGTGGATTTGCCACGCATTGGTAATTGTAACATCGATAAATCAGCTAAAAATAGACCACCACCATTTCTTGCTTCTTATGCCTATTCGGTACCGTGACAAGTTCTCATCCATAAGATCTGTACCTTCCATATGTGAGTTGTACTCACCAATCATATATGGGCGAGGCACCAGGTTAATTTTTTTCTGGGCAGAACTGTAACGTTTTACTTGCGAAATAGGTGTTATGCCGTGACAGGTGGAAGCAACCGTTACAACATTGTTGTCTACCCATCGTACAACCATAACTCCCGTTCCTTTTTCAATGGCCCCTTCGTATGTGCCTCTTTCTTTCTTTGCGAGAGTTTTTTTTGTCTGAAATAGGACAGCTATAGTTTCTAATAGATTTTTTAACTTTTGATGAAGTTGATGATTGGACACCGAGAATTGAAGGTTCTGGCTCAGCAATAGTATCCTTACTTACAAATTTCACTTCTGCTGCAGCTCTTAGTTGGCGCCCTGAAAGGTGGTCAATGGTCCCACCAGCATCCTCATCTCCGGAATCTTCGTCGGTCAGTATATTAAAATCTGGCGTCTCAACATAAATAGCATCAACGTCCTCCGAATAGGCCAGATCAAGAGCTTCTTGCAATGTAAAACCACGTCTAAAATAATAAACACCATTGGAAAACCAGAACAAAATTTTATAGCGTATTGTCCTAGCGTTACCATACGGTAACACCGAAAAAACATCCTTGCTACCAGCAAACACACCACATCCAATATACAAATCAAATTATTATCCAAAAGGTTATATATTTATGTAGCACATTTGCAAAAAAACTTTCTAATATTATAAAAACTAAGAGAAACAATACTTACTCGAAATTTATGTCCTCCATTTTTTTACGTTTACGAATATAACCATAACAAGAACAATATTTGCAAACAGCCGCACGCTAGCAAAGTCAAAACTTAACTAACAAACAAGTCTGGACGAATACTTACACCACATATATGGTGCCATCTAACTTAGAAAATCGAGCGTACACAGAATATAGGATAAGAAAGGACCTATGTTTAGCGTTACCATTTGGTAACGCCAGGTCTTTATGGGTTAACTACCCTATAATGTCCAAAACTTCCTGAACCGTGGTAGATGCTTATTAATACTAACTTAAGATATTTCATTGTTTTAGGATTAATAATAATTTTAGTTACCGTCACTTCTTGTAGAATATTTTCAGTAAACATTACCTATTCCGGACTGTTCTTTATCGTCACAATCGGGTGAATTTTGATTTTGGAAATTATTCTAGGCTTTGGGCGCAAAGTCTCTATAGAATAATTTTCCTCTCATTTCAGATGTCTTTCAAATTCAGACTTATTTATACTCGCACGAGAGACGAGTGTTCGAAGATATCGCAGCATTATTTATACTCGTACGGACGGCTACGAGTTTTCGCAGATCAATTTTAGGTTTTATTTATACTCGCCCCAAAATACACGAGTGTTCGAAGAGATTTAGGTTTTTATTTATACTCGCACCAAATCACGAGAAGATATTCCAGAGTTCTTTATACTCGCACTGAAACATACGAATGTTGGAAGAGATTCCAGCGCTATTTATACTCGCACAGAAACTACGAGTGTTTGAAATTAAATTTTACTGAGGGAAAGATCCGCGGGTGACTATTCTCGGAATTTTTGGTGAGGAACACTCTAAAACCTGTAGCCGAAATACGGACCCCCTTCTTACGTAAAAGAAAAAAATTATAAAAACGAAACCGCGTTTGAGTACGCCTCTGGGAACCTCAAGCCGGCGGCCGCCGCGTGACCGAAGAACGCAAAACATGGACTGACTTCTCCGCTGCCTCCTGCCGCAAAAAAAACCGTTGTAATTTTGCTGATGATGCATATTCCGATATTAAGTCGGTCTGATTTCGCATGTGGAAAGATTATGTTTCTTCGATCCTATTTATTTGTTAAATTATTTAAAAAATAATCTAACGTAAAATCCTCATTAATTTTCTTTAATTGGAAAAAGCCAGTTTTAGAACAGAAGTAATAGAGGAATGGAAATTAATCAACAAAATAGCTGCATTTGTATCAGACAACGCGGAAAATATGAAAGCATCTATGCGGCTTGGTGGTTGGCGTTTTTGGTGCTGTTTTGCTCAGTCAACTAAAGAAGTCGTGGATAAAACAAAAGATATAGTCAGTTATTTTAAAAGAAGTAGCTATGTATTTGCCTTACTGAAAGCTGCAGCAGAGCGTATGGACATACCCCCGTTAAAATTAAAAAATGACGTTGCGACTCGATGGAACAGTACATATGATATGATAGTAACAATTTAAAAAATGAAAAATGCCTTTATCTCCACGTTAGCGATTTTACATACTTTATTCATCCCGTAACAATCAATGTGATGATTCGGAAACAATTTCTCAGTTAGACAATGACAAATGGATTATTGCAGAACAAGCCGTAAACATACTCGAAATTTTTATAATAACAACCATCATTAGTTCTGCGAAACATATTAGTGCGTCTATTATTATCTTACTACATGCAAATCGTTTAAATACTTGATTTAAGTACAGTCATGCCTCAGATTGAAAATATGAATACATTTTTTTTGAAGTATTTTTTGAAATATGGACTATCGAAGTGGAGTGAAGTTACAGAGAGGCAAAGAAACTCATAGTCTGTTCCACTAGTTTAATAATTCAATACAAAATCATAAACCAAACATGTTTCGAAGGTTCAAACCTTCATTTTCAGTGGAAAATGCAAAAACACAAGAAGAAACTTATGGCATTGTTAAAACTGTAAGAAAGAAGAGAAATTTTATAAGTTGAGTTTAAGTAAAAATAAAAGGAGTTGAAGGTAATGAAAAATGACTAATTGATTTTAAAAAATTGGGAAAAAATTATATTATGTCTTCCTTACCTGGGTAAAGCAGGAAAAGGAAAAAACTTTTAATTATAAAAATTAACATTCCAAATGAATAATAAATTATTTAAAATTGAATCTGATATAAAATTTAATCATTTTAATTAAAATGTAACGATGGTGCATCTTGGCACGAGGTCCCAAGATGAAACGAATTTATATATTTATATATTTATATATTTATATAAGAGAAACAAAATGTCAATGTCAAAAGCTAACAAATTCAATGAAAGAAACTAAAATGTAGCAAAGAGAGAATATAATGAAATGTAAGTAAATAGGAAGGAGTATACCGGAATAGTAACTGATCATATAAGTCATATCATATATAGTCTTTGCAGCAAACCCTCAAGCTTTTTCGACAGTTGACATCAGCAATATGTCATCGATCAGCTGTTTGGGGACTTAAACAAATACCCCAGTTTTATAAGAACCGCATTGAGCGTGTTGTGTTTTTATATTTTTCCAGTTTGATTCGTGCTAATAAGTTTTAAAAGTGTATTTCCGTCGTTTTAGTACAGTTTATTTTATTTTGAAAACTTTGATTAACTACATATTGAGTTGTGCATGTATCCGGTAAACCACAGTAAGTACTAATAACGTAACGAACGTTAATATTTTATTTAGTACAATTGTTGATCATGTAGTGTGTAATAATATGTTGATCTAAGTTCACTATTTTTAGAACTATCTACTACTAGCAGATAATACTAAATTCAATATTATTTATTAAAGTGGATGTTATTATAATGGGTAATAACGACCATGCTCATATTGTTCATTCCTTCATAAAATGCCATCTTGGGGAGAATGAAAAGTGGCAATGCGAATGTGAAATTTATTTTTGGACATCTCTTCGAACAAAGTCAGGAAAAACTACAACCCAAAACGCAAAATTGTCCCAATTTAACACACTTCGTTTCACTTTACTCTTACCTTTCCCGAAATCCTAATAGGGAAGACCGAAATACCCATTTTATTAGTTTTTTGCATCTTACGTATTTGCAGTATACATAGAATACATATACAGAAGAAGGGTGCATATTGAACATTAAAATTAAAACAGAGGTAACAAGAGTAAACAACCTTTAAGCAAACCATATATTTAGTTTTTTAATACAATATCCTTTCTTAGAAAAGGTCCATAGCTATTTTCAGAAATGTTTTTTTGTGCATCCGGTACAAAAACATGGAAATTTTTTCAAGTGATTTGTATTTATATAACAGGAAAAAGAAATGATCAAGGATAAGAATAATACGGGGAATAAGGGTTTTGAATGAGTTTGGACATTTCTTCTGGGACTCACTGTATGTATAATGTGTTTTTTCCTCTTCTTCCTTTTTGAATTGTTTTTTGGCTGTTGTGTACATTTCATAAACATATAAGTTTATCTCCTGGGTTTCTGGGCATTGTACTTTATAATAGTTTTAGCTGTATTAGCATTAGCCTAGTAAATTTATATATATATATTTTTTTGTTCTTCTTTCATTATGTTCAAGGTTGTATGTAAGACTAGCCAATAAGGCTAAATATCGCCTTGTTAATGTGAAATCAGTTATTGGTATTGTTTTTTTTTTCCTGAATAATAAAGACGTTTATTATTATTATTATTATTAATAAAAAATGCATTTAAAAATATAAATAGGCTCGTTTCATTTTTAAAATAAACGTACGTACTATTTTAGTACGGTCCTGGAAGGTCCTGGAATTTCATACAAACTTAGGCAAAATAAATAACCAGAAATAAGCAGGCAAGTCATTAATGTCACGTGACACTTGACATTTCTGGCGAGAGGGTTCGCTGCAACGACTATATCAAATGAATAAGCAAAATCCGAACGTGCCGCTGTAGAATGACGAATGTCACAAAAATGCAAAATATTGGATTTTTGAAAAATAAGATTTAAATAACAGAAACTGTTGAGCAAGGAAGTTTAGCTCTTTACAGATATAGGTAATAGTTAAAATTAGAATCAAAACAAAGGGTTGTAATTTAACAGATAGGAAAGGTTAGATTATGGATTGATGGCATAAGAAAAAATAAAGACATTGGTGAATAATCATTCTGTCAAAAAAATTAAAGAATTGAAGAAAGTTAAACAAGAAAAATTAATTTGGTCATTTATGCAATTCAAGTTAGGGTTTTTTAGAGCTTTGTGTATTTCAACAATCTCAAGCAGATTAAGAGTGATGCCCTTATCACAAACATGCAAAACCCTAGTACCAGTCTCAGGATCAAAATAATGTTTACAGTTAACAACATGATTAGTAAAGGTCGACTTGGAAAGCAAGTCGACCCTGTCATAATCTTTATCTATAATTCTGTTGTGTTCAGGTATTGCAGAGAGGGTGGCCACAAGAGATAGAATGTCTATTCTATAGACCTTATACAACAAGGAATTAATAGGCCCGTCGAGTACTCGAAAGAGAAAACCAAAAATAACCAAAATCAAAATTTTGACCCTGTTATTACTGTGTCAAGTCTGTTCGTGAATTTCCCGGCTTTGCATAAGAATGATTCTAGTATGAGTTTCTTGGTCCAGTATGTGCTCTACAAAAGTCATTAAAATATTTTTTTTTTCTGCCGTTTTTAAAATTTTTTTTTTTGTTTTTCGGTTTCTTGGGTTCGGGTTGGTGTTGTTAGAGTTCGGGTTCGGGTTAAGGGTAACCTGTGGAAGGATCATTACAGTGTGCCGTGCATACAATATACAGTTTCCATTTTAATATATTTCATTTTAGTTAATATGTAAAAGATAGAGAGGAAGAGTGGCTACGCCACTGAAGTTTCAGTAAATATCTATAACAAGATGAGTTTTTACCTTCTCGATAACTTAACGAATAGATTAAGAACTAGGTAGGTAGAATTAAGCGAGTAAGGCCAGTCGAATATTTTCTGGGAAAATCATTGACGTTTAAAAGTTAATGAGGGAAATAGCCATAAAAGAGAGTCAAATCGTCAACCTGTCGTCGATGTTATAGGCTTTCCAGGTTTTCTGGTAGATTGTGGTCTCCGAACAGATGAATGACTCTCCTTTCGATAGAATCCAGTAGCAGAATATGCTTGGATGCAGAGCTCCAGATACGAACGCATTACTCTAGTGATGGTCGAATCTGGGCTTTGTATAGTGTCAAAAGTTGTTGAGGTGTATACAATTTTTTGGTCCGGAGGAGGACATCAAGTTTCTGCGAAGATGTCTTGGCAATTGCCACAACGCCTACAAATTGGAGCTATGACAAATTTGACACAGACATCTCCATGGCCATAGTCAATTTAGTAGAGACAAATTCAAAATTCTGTTACAACTATTCTAAATATTAAATTGTATTATATAAAACATGCCGACATATCATACTTAAAATTTTTTCATCTTAAATTTCGGACATAATATTAAGACTAAAAATAGTTCTTGAGAAGCTGAATTACAAATAAATAGGATGGCCGATTTTAAAAAAGGACATTTATTTTTCTTCCTTCAAAACTATTGAATGTAAAAAATCTGAGTACGTCACTGGATTCTACGTTAAAATTTCAAAGAGACCATTTTATCTCTTTTTGACATTGACATGTGATTATTATTATACTGATCGTTTGAACATGTGTATTCATTCAAACTCTTGTTAGATTTATATTACTTTTGATAAAAATATAAAATTTAGAAATTTTGGTAAACTTTGTACGCTGAGATGATCTACTATCTAAAAAATGCCGGCACTTACAAAGTATTGACAAAAGGCGGGGATACTGGAGTAAAATTATACCTACTTATTTGTAACATTGCATTTTGCACTTTTTTATGTTAAACTAATGAATTCAATGCATTTAGTTTTTCATTATATATCGTCGTGGGAAACTTTTTGTTTGAACTAGTAAGAGATTAAAGACTAGGGTTAATGCAAAAAATATTATTTTTAACGTTTAAATCGCATTCTACGTATGGTTCAGAAATATAGAACAAAAACAACGTAAAATGCTTATGCTACGAGAGGCTTCTAATATAAATTAAAAATAATTTTGTAATTTCTCGAAAAATATTTCTGAAGATTGCACTGTTCGGAAGAAGGCCTACTTTTACTACTCTGTCACTAGGCCGTTATACATGTGTAGAATCATGATCAGTTATTACTGTATTATTTACTTATATTGTTATATTATTATTAAAATATTCCTTGTAATGGGCTTTATATTCTCGTTACGAATAAAATAGTAGTATACCAGGTGTTTCAGGAGGAACGCTCACTCCTATAACTTTTTTATTGTTTAAATTAGAGAAATAAAATTCGGTGTATTTGTATGTGATATTATTTTGCATTTTATGACATAACGGACTCGATTTTGTCACTACCGGTTTAACCGGAAATGACCTCAACTTTCGATTTTTAAATGAAATACCCAGTATATACTTTGCTAAATCGATTCAGAATACCATTCCAAAATCAACGTCACGTTTTAACACTTTAAAATATTTTTCTTCTTAATTTTTCATCTAGATTACTATGAGCATTCTAAAAGTGGTTTTAAGCCAAATGAGGGCGAATTTTAAATTTGAAATTATGTTCATTTATTGGTTAGCTTTATGGCATCATGGGTACATAGATAAATTCAAAGCCGTTTGCGCTTCTTGTATTTTTTGTCATGAATTTGTATTTTTAATAAATAATCTCTCCTTCATTAACTTGACATAAGGGTGTGCGATATCAAATTGTTGGAAAATAAATGCTATATATTTTTTTCTATGGATGCTATGGAATGTTTCATGTAATAATTTGCTACAAAGCACATCGAGACAAAAATATGAAATCGCTTACAGTAACTTTATGAACTGGATAATTAATTTCAACAATTTCTAAAAGATGCACCTGATGAAAAGTATTTGCTGGTAAAGGCATATTTAAAAAAAATCTTATGGAAGATTGTATTTTTTGTTTTAATTCCAGGCTGCTTTAGCTATTGGCCTTACAGGGTCATGCCGTTGTGATGAACTTCGAAAATTAAAAATTGATGACATGGAAGATTTCAATTCGGCTCTTTTAATAAAATTACCCAATACTAAAACCAAAATTCCTAAAAATTTCACAGTCACAGGAGAATTTTACCAATTTACCAAAAACTATGCCAAGCTTCGACCATGCATGAACGAGACACGCTTTTTTAAAATTACCAAATTGGTAAATGTACAAAATAGCCCGTGGGAATAAATAAATTTGGCACCATGGCGAAAGATGTAGCGAAATTTTTGCAATTACCGAATCCGGAATTATATACTCTCCACTGTTTCCGAAGGTCATCTGCGACTATTTTAGTTAATGCAGGAGCAGATCTTTTAACTCTAAAACGCAATGGGGGTTGGAAATCGAGCAATGTTGCTGAATCCTATATCCATAACTCCATGGCTAACAAAATGAAAATATTAAAGCTTATGTAGAATCGATTCAGCCTCCAGCGCCCCTAGGACCTGAATACAACAATGCTGTGGAAGCTCAGTACGTTTCCCCATCAACTTCGACCTCAGCTAATATTTCAATTACCGAAAATGTATTGAAGCGAATTACTTTCCAAAATTGTTCAAATATAACTATTAATTACAATTTTAAGTAAACTATAGAAATGAGTTAATGTATTATATATTTTAATTCTGAACCTCGTTTTAAACACGTAAAAAGAACGCATCCGTAGAAAAAGTACAGTGTACGACACGTGAGAACGTGACATATTTGTCCCTCGCTTGATATTTCTGCGCTCGGGAGAAATATGCCATTTTTCGCACTTGTTGTACAATATACTATTGCCCGAGTGAGCCAATATGTCTCTATTTGAAAAATTTGAGTTTTCTGAGAAAAGGCCTTCTTAAAAAGTTAAAAAAAAAACCTTAAAACACAATAAAACTTGAAAATTGCATTTTTATCAAGAATTTGGCTTAGAAGTAAATCATTTTAGGGAGTTCATAGCAATCTAGATGAAAAATAAAAAAATAAAATAAAAAATTATTTAAAGTATCAAAAAGGGAATAGCATAGGGAATGGTATTTTGAATAGATATGGCCAAACATATACTATATACATTCCATTTAAAAACCCGTTTAGATCATTTCCGGTTAAACCGGAAGTGACAAATGGAATTCGTCATATCATAAAATGTAAAATAATATCACATACAAATCCACCAAAATTTTATTTCTGTAATTAAAACAATAAAAGAGTTATAGGGGTGAGCATTCCTCCTGAAACATCCGGCATATTTAATAACTGTAAAAATACATTTTTCCCCCTTTACGTTTAGTTCAACATTGACTGAAAATATTATTAATTTTACAATTATTTCAAATCTATACTTTATTTACACTTAGCCTGATTTGGAAAAACTACTAGTTTATTATTTTAACAACATCATACTGGCGTCAGTAATAGTGCCGAGTAACGGGAGGTACCCTGTATAGAACCATAATACGAGATACACTAGAAACGTTTTATTCTTGACAGAGAAGCAGAGAGCTTAAGACTACTTTATGCACCAAGGCAGGGCTTCTCAACATTTGGGCAGAGTCCGCAGGGGCGCCGTGAGAAAGTAACTATGTTTACAATTTTTTAAAAAGTTTAATCTAATGGAAGCAAAGGCTTAATTTTGGTACTCTGAAGGTGCCGTGACAAAATATTCAAAATGAGCATCAATATCCTCTTTCAATTAGCTATCGTTATAAGGAAAGGGCAAGGACATCGTCTCTTGCGACCCAGCAGGAGTTATTCATGGTAATATGCGATAGGAGATTAGCTACCTATGGTATTAATTACGTATGGTTATTATTGACCAAAAAACGTCATGGTTTGTGTCTCAAAAATTATCCTCCTTGTTAATGATAATATGGTCTTTTCAGTCAGTAAACATGCAAGACGACAATTGCCCTAGTCTGTTTGGGGACAGAGTCAGACCTTTGTTAAATACGACAATTTCGAAAATAATATTTTTCAAAAATAAATATATTCCCTATCTAAACAGTGTATGGTTCAATTAGGAATGGGACATAACCGTTCGCAATTCTGTAATCCAAATATCAGGCGAACAACCGACATATTTCAATTTAACAAGTAGTAACAAGTTTCTACTATCTAATTATTGCGCGCTATACCCAAATTTAATGAATATATTTTATTCTGTAACCTTTGCCTCTACTTTCAGGTACTTATTACAAACTAAATCTTAAACATGTCATGTAACAATTGCAATCATTATGTTTCTTGTAACAAGTATTACATGTATGCCGAATTCTCTTTTTTAATTTAAATTAAAAAAAAAAAACTTAATTATTTTTTGTTCTAGTATTTGTTTCTTAAACTGTTTACTGGTCTAGTGTACTAGGAACAATCGAATTTTTTTAGATAAGAAAATTGAAAATAAACGATAGCATTTAAACTCTGATCCTTTAATGAATTATTTTTTCATAATATTATACAGGGTGCCAAGAAATTAAGGGGCAATACTTTACCACCATATTCTCCGGCTAAAAATAATATAATTTTGTCATATGGGCATAAGTGCAGAAATACATGCTAAGGAGGCGACGGCCCTTAGAATGGGAAACCTGAAGACGTGTTTTTCTAAATATTTTCGAAACCGTTCATAATAAAATTTTTTAAATTAGGCATGTATAAACTTTGTACGCTAAATCAGTTCATGTATTCAGAATTTCAAAATTTTAATCATAGGCGGCACATACTGGGGTGGTTAAGGGTTAAAGTAATCCCACTTTTTTAAATGGTCATTATTTTTAAATTTTCTTAAAAATTCTGAAATATCAAAGTATTTTACGTAAAAATGGCTTTCTTAGTTCATATTGATAGAACTTGACAGTTTTAAGTAAAATCGTTTTGAAAAAAAAATACGTACATAAATAAGTTCGTTAAAAAATAATAATCATAGGGAAATTTGTAAATAGACGGCCATGGATTAAAATCGATATTTGTTGTCTTTTGACACTTTTGTATCAGATATTATCTGCTGCTATTATTGTTATAAAATTAGACTGAATAGATAAGAAAAGGCAAAACTTTTCAAACCACGAGTTTGCTGATATACATTTTGTATACGGATATTGTAATGGACGTTCCTTCGCTGCGGTACAGGAATATCGCAGACGTTGTCCGCAACAGAGACTTCCTGGGTGAAAAGTATTTGAGAGAATTCATAGAAATTAGTAACTTCGTTACAATTTTTTAATTTTATTAATGTACTCTTTCATGAACATAATTTTTTTTTCAAAACAATTTTACTCAAAAACTGTAAGTCCTATCAATAGGAACTAAGAGAGCCATTTTTACGTAATATACTTTTATATTTCATAATTTTTAAGAAAATTAAAAAAGAATGACTAATTAAAAAAGTGGGATTATTTTAACCCTTAACCACCCCAGTATGTGACGCCTATGATTAAAATTTTGAAATTCTGAATACATGAACTGATTTAGCGTCAAAAGTTTATACACTATACCTAATAAGTTTTATTATGAACGGTTTCGAAAATATCTAGGAAAAAACGTCTTCAGGGTTCCCCATCCTAAGGGTCATAGCCCCCTTAGCATGCATTTCTGCACTTATGCCCATATGACAAAATTCTATTATTTTTTGCAGGATAATATAGTGGTAAAGTATTGCCCCTTAATTTCGGAACACCCTATATGTCGACTCCCATAGTAGCATAAAACTACTAATTCAATATGATATAAGCGCTCTATTCTTTCTTAATAAGATGCTAATACTTAAGGAGAACTTAAGAACATATGTTCTAAACGTCTTAACTTTTGAGACACAGGGTGTTAAAGATGTACATATTTTTTAATAATTTAATAATTCCCCATTACGTTTAGCACTTCGATTGTAAACTTATCAACCAGCCGATTTCGTTATTTAGATTAGGTAACGTCTCTTTTGCTATAAGTCGTAACGCCTCACAGTCGAGGGTAGTTGTGTAGAGTCTAGGACTATTTGCCGCCGCCGATTCGTCGGCGGGACAATTCGCCGGCAGCCGATTCGCCAAGGACCATTTCGCCATCAAGTAGATATTAATTAAATACGTAATAAATCGTGTTTATGATATACAGGGTGTTCCTTAATGATGTGCTAATATTTTAGGGTGTGATTCCTTAGGTCATTTTATAAAGAAAAGTTCATATGAATATATGTCCGCAACGGCTTTACTTTTTTGCTACAGGGTGTTGCATTTTTATTTTTTAAACGGTTATCTTTTAATATCTCCGAGAGCACTTCAGATATTATTTTCAATTTTGGTATGTGTTAATAGAATATAGAGCCACAAATGTTAGTTAGAAAAGTTATTCAATTGTTCCACCAGTTGCGTCCCTGCAAACATGTCCTCTGATATTTTTTACAAAAAAGATGTTACGACACTGACATTTTTTCATGTGGATATTTTTCTGATTATCCTGGTTAATTCTACATGAAATCGGCCTCAATTTTTTTTTCGTTTTTTTCTTGATTAAAACCACTAAATTCATATTGAAACTCATTATTATTAACATTGATAAATGATGAAGTTTGTTTCATAAAAACTGTTGGAAATGGTCACCTTCCCTTAAAAGGCATGCCTCCGCTCGTCTTCGCATCGAATTGCCTACTCCAACAATTTTTATGAAACAAAATTTATTATTAATATTTTATCAATGTTAATAATAAAATGGGTTTCAATATGAATTTAGTGGTTTTAATCAAGAACGGTGCGGTGCGTCTGATGAGAAAATCTCAAGAGACCGTTTTCATGCACAATTGACCAGGCTAATCAGAAAAAATATTCACATGGAAAAATGTCAGTGACCATCTTTTTTGTAAAAATATCAGAGGACATGTTTGCAGGGACGCCACTGGCGGAACAATTTTAATAACTTCTCTAATTAAATTTTGTGGTTCTACATTCTATTAACACATACCAAAATTGAAAATAATATCTAAAGTGCTTTCGTAGATATTAAAAAATAACCATTTAAAAAATAAAAATTCAACACTCTGTAGCAAAAAATTTTTAATATCTCCGAAAGCACAAACACACAAATAAATTTAAGCCATTGCGGACACATGTTCATATGAACTTTCCTTCATAAACTGACCTAAGGAATCACACCTTGAAATATTAGCACGTCACTAAGGAACATCCAGTATATTGCTGCTAAATTATTTGAAAAGTCTATAATAAACCTCTAAGATATTATACTATAATTATATACAACAAAATTATTATTTCATAATTACGGGCTAAACCTCTGAGATATTCTGTTATATTATCGTTTCTAAAATTGTTTACTAACGATAAAATTCTTCCATCAGCTACTCTATACTTTTTTTTAACTTTAGATAAGCAATTTATACCGATAGTAACTAGAATACTGTCCTAGATCTTGGATTCCCAAGACAAGAAGATTGTAGATATACTATGGATTGTAGATCCGAACCTAAATTTATATCGAAGTAACTAGAATACTGGCCTACTATTATTAAGACTACCAGCCACAAGTTGTTCATAATAGAGATCTCTTCTTCTTTGAACTCTCTTGATACCTTCAATGAATTTCCATATCGTTGGATGATCCATTCCTAATTCCTAATGTATTATGGTTATTGGAATTTAACTTAAATTAAAATCCACCCTATTCTACAGGGTTCCCCATAATAGACTACCCATTTTAATAGTTGAATTAAAATTTTTTTAGTTAACAAAACAAACTTTTTATCTTACTAAATTACAGCCAACTCTTTGGGATTTATGATAACTTATAAATATTTGGCTAATTTAATTCTAACTTTTAAAAATCACTAAATGACCTCCACCAACTTCAACACATTTTTCAATATTGGATAAAAAGTGGTTCATTACACGGCGTAGCAAACCTTCGTCTATTACTTCAAGTTCTTCACGAATTTTGACTTTCACTTCCTCGATAGTACCTGGATGCCTCGCAAACACTTTGGCTTTTAAATATCCCCACAGGAAAAAATCGGGGGCCGTTAAGTCGGGGGACCTCGAAGGCCAAGGCAAATCTCCGAATCGAGAAATGAGTCGGCCATTAAACATTTCTCGCAGGACCCTCATTGAGTTTCTTGCGGTATGAGCTGTTGCCCATCTTGTTGGAAGAGTAAGGCATTGCTTAGTAATCCTCGTCTATTTAATTCTGGAATGAGAAATGTCTCTAGCATATTAACGTAGCGCTCGGATGTTACGGTTATTTTCATCCTCAAAAAAATAAGGGCCAATAATACTAAAAGATCCTACTCCACACCACACAACAACTTTTGGATTATGGAGGTTCTGTGTAAAAAGTTCACGAGGATTTTCATTTGACCAGTATCTAAAATTCTGTTTATTGACCATGCCGTTCAAATAAAAATTTGCTTCGTAGGTCATTAGAAGACTGTGAATCGCTCCTTGATATAAATCCAAAAATTCTTGACAAAATGCTAACCTTGCTTCTTTATCTTGATTGTTAAGGTGCTGTGCCATTTGGTATTTATAGGGATGAAATTTTAAATCCCTTTGAAGAATTCGATCTAAGCTTCCCTTAGATACTCCTAGGATAAGGGTTTGTCGATTAGCAGACCTTTTAGGACTTCTCGTAAACGCCATTCTAACTCGTTCAATATTTTCTAGTGTACGAACTGTTCTTCGACGTCCAGGCTTCTTCAAATTTTGTACAGAACCCTTTTCACGCCAATGACGAACCCATAACTTAACAGTTTTACGATTTGGCGCGTGGCCCCTATTGTTGTTATTAAACTGACGCCGGAATGCACGCCTAACTTCTTCTATCGAATTGCTTCTTATGTAAGTTGCTACACAAAACACACGTTGTTGGACTGAAAGTTAAAACGGATGTTGAAATAATGTCTCAAAGCAAAAAACTTAAATAATTATTGATGAAAACTAACAAACTTCTCGCGGAAAAATGACGTTCCACGAAATTATTAATTTAAAATTTATTTGTGACAGGCGCCTACTTGATTAATAATTTACTTAAATCCCAAAGACTACAGAAGATAATCCCACAGAGAACAACCTATTTAGTTATCTCGTAGGGAATTTATTAATAATATAAAATGGGTAGTCTATTATGGGGAACCCTGTATAACAATAACATATTCAAATGTGTAATTAGGGTTACTAGAATTTAACATAAATATATGTGAAATTGCATCCCGTTCTATAATATACTAGTGTAATAAAGCAACCTTTATAACATATTTTATTAATTTCCACTTGACGGCGAAATGGCCCAGGGCGATTCGGCTGCCGGCGAATTGTCCCGCCGGCGAATCGTCCCGCCGGCGAATCGGCAACGGCAAAACGGCGACGGCGAATAGTCCCATTCCCTTTGTGGACGACCTAAGAAAATGCGATTTTAACATGAAATGTGTTATTAGATACACATATTTTGAGAGAAGAGTCTGGACATTATTCTCCACAAACGATCGGGACTAAATAATCTTCCATTGCACAGGTACTTATTATACTTTTTAACACCCGAGAGGTTAAGTTGTCTAAACGAAAGTGCAATCTTAATAATATATTACTGTATATCCAACAAGAATAATCCCTGCTTGTCGCCAAAGGGTATGACCATCAGCTTTTCAGCTGACGATAATCTATTGAATAAAGATTGATGCATATTTCGAAAGAAATACTTTTTCCAACGTGCATGTCATGATTGAACATGTTTCCAAACATCCGATCTTGTTTCATCTGATAAGAGTAGCACTTGCTACTTATAATATTACTTACATAATTTTTTTCTAAATATACTTCAACTATATCTGAAGGACCAATTAAATCCTACTAAAATATATATATAGCACGCACTGTGAACATCTAGTTATCAATACTAGTTAGGAATTGAAAGAACGATACAAACATAGAAAGAAGCTGCTAAAAAATGTATAAAGTAAGCTGTCTGATAGTGTTCCTCGCATCCATTTTGGAGTTAGGCACTCCACAACTTACGCAGATCGCTGCTACTAAGTATTATATGTCTAATATTCAGGTAAAAATATTTATCCCTTTAATTTAATAGTGTATACTCTTTTATTACGACCAAACAATTATTTTCCACATTTTACCTCCTACCGCTACCACTACCAAGTTCAAATTATTTCCATATACTGTGCGAGTGTTTAAAACATTCTAGCGGTTTAAAATATGTTCATGAAATTTTCTATATGTAATCGGGAGATGGAGGGAGCTCCTCGTTTCCACTTTGAAGGGTGGGGGTAATTTTGGAACTTTAAATAGCCTAAGAGCACTAAGATTTTTTCGATTTTCTCCTTCGGTTACGGAATTATGGCTAAATAAATTTTAAATGAATATAAAAAAAGGGGAGATGTTGCCAATTTTTAAAATTTTTCGTACACAAACGGCAGTTTCTTATATAGATTCGAATGTTATCATTCTATTTATAATTTCAAAGTTACCACTCATCCCTCAAAATATTATCAATTATTAAATGTGTACATCTCCCTATTCTCGTTTTCGACTTGACCCCCCCCCCCCCCCCTTCCCATTTAAGGTCACTCGAGTTGTGTACTATACTTTTTCTATGACTTCATATTTATTTTTATGTTAAATTATCGAAATGACAATGATACATTTTCTGAGTAGGTACTCACATGGTTATCGTCAGTACACCACCAGTCAATAAATACTTTATACACTTATGATTCATACGTCTCCCTGAATGTTCTTTAGCAATAAATTATTTGCTATAATTTCCGGTAGCGTTCTCTCAAAAATAATATCCAAATTAATAATCTCGACGTTTAAAATTGCAAATTGAAATTTACGTTGTCAATGCATATGCAGATGCTCGACAGCTAACTTTGAGCAAAATCTATTTGAAACATTCACAGTTTTGGAATATCGCTGCTAATATGATTTGTGTAACTGTTGCGTAATATATATATTATGGAACAGTCATTACGTATCAGCGCTTGGCTTCTAACAGTACAGTGTGTGTTATTCGATTCTTACTAATAAAGTAGACCATGCGTAAGTAGATGCTTACTAATAGTGTTGTGATCGCTCTAGCGAAAAACCGCTTGATTATTGAAATAACCGACATTGCTCGATTATTAAAAAAACCGCTCGAGTTATCTATTCAGGCGAAAACCGTCGCTCGTCACTTGTTATCTTTCACTCGATACCCGCGCTTCGCATGACGCCGACGGAAATGTACCACTGTAGTGTGATCGAGTTAAAAAACTGCTCGTATATTCGAACAGTTTTTCGCTCGATAGGAAATACTCTAGTTATAAATTCAGGCGAAAAACCGAAAAATATCGCCCGTCACTTGATAACCGACCTTCGTTATATGCGCCGCGCCATCCGATTGGCGACGTTCGAGTTTGACGTTGAGCAGGTAATACGACATACGTCTTTCTTAAAGGCACATATACGAGAAGGTGCATATGAAAAAGTATGCCAAATCCCTTAGCGGAGTCATCGCGACATAGGTTTTGTAAAGTTTTGTTTTAACTGGCTAGCCAGCGGCGTAGTTTAGGTCTCCGATTGTAAATATTAAAAAATTAAAGGATATAATTTTAAAATTTTTATTTACTATAAACTCGAGAAAACTTCTCAATAACATAATAATATAAATTGTTAATGAAAAATAGCAAAACGAACAAAATGGTTAACAAAATATATAGAAAAATTCTTTGATAATCTTATAGTAAACATTTCTAAATCAAAACAGGAACTTTTCATTATTAAACTAAAGAAGACTTCTTAAAAATAAGATAAATTATAGAAAATGTTAATGGAAAATAAGAAAACGAGCAAAATAGTTAACAAAACATAGGTATCGACAAATTTTTTAACCAAAGTAAAGTTAACCAAAAGTAAACATTCTTAAATTTGAACAGGAACTTTTAGGTAACTATAAACATAAATTTAAAAAAATTATAACCAATTTTCTTATTTTGCCAGTCGCATAACTAAGCCTAAATTTTTGAAGGGCACACAGTGGGCACCTGATAATTTAAAGTGCAAGAATTTGACAAGCTATTTTAAATATCTACTTATTTTATGATCGTAGATTGAGAAAGATGTGAAGAAAAATAACTCTTGGTAATACTTGTTTCGGTTAAAAAAGCACAATAATAAACCTGAACAATAAATACATATTTGAGTGATTTTTTGCAGTTTTTTTGTTTGGTATCGAGACACGTGGTAAAAACTCATTATTCACAAATAAATAAATTTCTGGAATTTTTTTGGTGGCTACTACAATTTTTTAGCTAAACCTGTGCCCACCCGTAGTTACGTGCCTGCTAAATACCCTACCTGATCACATGTAAACGGCTAGGCTGCCGGTGGAGCAGTCGGTGACGTCATCGCTTGGTGAATTGGAATTTCAAGCGATTCATTCGAGCGATTCACTCGATTATTAAAATCGCTCCAGTATCAAGTACTCGATTATTAAAATCATCGGTTTTTCCCAACAATACTTACTAATATAGAATTAGAAAAAATAAATAACGTGTTGGAAATTCAAGCGGTTTTATAAATAATTTGTGCTTAACGTAAAACTTAATTCGGTCTTGTATTATACTTTTTTTGCCTTAAAGGGAAACTGTAGCAATACAAAATGTTACTTTTAGAGGTAGAGTTCGAGGACGCGAAGGTTCCTTTACAAAAAATATAGTGTTCCCTGGACTAATAACCAATCTGATCATAGTGAAAAAGAAAGAATTAACACATTTCTTACACCGAATTTTAGTAACTGGGAAGTTGTCGAAGTTTTGGGGGTAAAATTTGAAACCTAATTGAATTGAAACATTTTTAGAATATTTGCGAAGGTCGGGAATACTTAATCTTAGTTTTTAAAAATAATAAAACGACTACAGAATTCAGGAATATTTAGTTAGCAAAAATCCCTAGTCTGTTTATCGGTTTATATGTGAAATTTCTTCGTATTTTTATTTATTCTACATTGTTCCTGGTACTCTATTTTTGGTTCTGCCGGGTGTTTCACGAAGAACGCTCACCTCTCACTTTTTTATGGTTTAAATTACAGAAATAATATTTGGTGGGTTTGTAAGTGCATTTTATGATATGACGAACTCTATTTTGTCACTTCCGGTTTATCCGAAAATTACGTCAACTTTGTATTATTAAATGGAACAACCAGTATTTATTTTGGCTTCTGCCGACGCACATCTTCGCAGACAGGATGGAGTATCACGACTCAACAAAGACCTGGAAGAAATTTTGGCTTGTGGTGATAGTAACCAAGTCGAATTTAACGCTAAAAAAACCCAGGCAGCAGTTGACATTACAAAACGGATATAGTCATGGCAGGACACGCAATTCCACTGGCTTCATCTATCAATTCGCGTCAATCTGAGAGGAAATATGTCTTGGCATAACCACGTTGTGGCAATCGCCAAGGTAGCTTCACGGAAACTTGGTGTACTCTTCCGGACCAAAAAGTTGTACACGCTTCAACAACTTTTGACACTATACAAAGCCCAGATTCGACCATCACTAGATTATTGCTCTCATGTCTAGAGCTCTGCATCCAAACATTCCGCTACAGGATTCCATCGAAAGGAGAGCCATTCGTCTGATCGAAGACCACGAGCTGTCAAAGAGCCTCGACGGCCTTTAATATCTAAAGTTGGTGATTTGACTCTCTTTTACAGATATTTCCATGGAAATTGATCGGCTGACCTTACCCTCTTAATTCCAATAGCAGAATGACTCGATGAACCACTGTTGCCCATCCATATGTGGTTAAGCTTAGTACTCCTCGAACTTCATTATTAAAGAATTCTTTCATCTGGAGAATGTCATCCTTATCGAATGACCTTCATGACGTCGTGTTTCCCAATGAGTATAACCTGTAACGATTCAAAACCAACATGAATCGCTTTATGCGCACACGCACCACTGCCAGAGTGCCTAAAGGATTTTCCTATAGTGCTTGCGATTGACCATAAAAAAATCATTAATTGGACTGGGCGAATCCATAGTGGTTTATCTAATCCAATAACATTCCTAAGAAATAAACGGGCGCCCGAGCTTAACTTAGATTGTTGAGAGCTTAGTTGATGTTTTTTATTCTAATTGGGAACTTTAATGTATTGACTTTTACGATTTGTACAATAGTGGTAAACATTATTCTTGTCTCTATTTTAGCTACAATTTGTACAAGCATATGCTGTCTGCAGAAGAAATGGATATAACCTTCTTACAGAAAAAAACGCTAATGAAACTGATGAGATAAATGCAGTTTTAACGGACACAGACCACACTAACCGTAGTAAGTAAATCAATCTAGACACAAATACGGTTAGAAGTTAGGCGTAGTGATGCATTTGTCATTAAATTCGTTTGATCAACAGGTAGTCCAATAAAATAAATTTCTCGGGTTCTTATTGTTATTCTCCAATTTGCTGCCATCTAAGCGTTTATACGGCAGTTACCAACTTTGCGGAAATTCAATGCTAAATGGATTACAAATGGATTAATAACTTCCATAAAAATGCGCGATAAACTAAAAAAAATCTCTAATAAAAAACCCAACAGACGAAAGGCGCAATGAATATAGAGGATAGCGCAATAATTTAAAAAACTACTTGAAAATACAAAAAATGAATATTACAAGAATAAAATTAGCGATAATAAGAGTGAAATGAAAAAATATACAAAATAATATATGAGGCAACAAATCAGAATACAGTTAAATTACCATTTAAATAAATACAGCACAATGGACAAACAATTACAAATAAAAAAGTAATAGTCGACGTATGCAATGACTTCTTTGTTAACGTGGGTAAGTCAATGTCTGACTCAATAGACGTACCAATGAATCCATTTAAAATTGACTCAATTGACTCATCTTATTCAATGTATCTCAAACCAACTAACACAAATGAAGTGACACACTCTATAGCCAGTTTAAAAAATAATTGTTCTCCAGGTTACGATAAAATATCATCTAAAACAATAAAATTCCGTCACCGAGACCTATTAAATTCTCTTGTTCATATTATCAATTTAATTTTTAAAATAGGAATTGTTCCATCACATTTTAAAACATCAATAGTTACACCTATATATAAAGCAGGAGACAAACAGATTATCGGAAACTATAGACCTATAAGTGTAATTTCGAATTTTGCAAAAATATTTGAAAAATGTCTTAATATAAGGCTTATTAACTTCTTAACCTTTAATAATGTTTTGTCTAAGAACCAATTTGGATTTATCAAAGGGGGTAATACCACAAATGCTATATTTGATTTTATTGAAAGTGTTACTGATAATCTAAACAATAATACCAGGTGCATAGCTCTCTATTTATAGATTTGGCGAAGGCGTTTGACACGGTCTCACATTCCTTGTTGCTGGAAGTGATGAGCAAATATGGGGTGAAGGGCACCGTGTTGAGGGTTTTCTCGAATTATCTGAGTGCTCGTTCCCAACGTACTAGGATAGAAGATATCTTTAGTGATAATAAGATTGTAAAGCATGGGGTGCCCCAGGGTACAGTGCTTGGTCCCATTTTATTTTTAATATATGTAAATGCTCTGTGTAGTCTTGGTGTATGGGGGAAGCTCGTGACATATGCTGACGATACTGTCATCGTCTTCTCCTGTAAGACTTGGGAAAGAGCGAGACCTAAGTTGAGGTTCGGTTTTGCTGAAGTTAAAAACTATCTAGACACAAACTCCATATCAATATTCAAAAAACACATTACATAGCATTTTCATTAACAGATGCAAATATACCGGATTTTAACACCATCTTGCTGGATAATATCCCTAAACCCATAACAATGCGAAATGCGAAAAAATGAAATACCTTTGTGTCATAATAGACAAAAATTTGAAGTGGAACGAGCAAGTGCCGTACATCACTAAAAAGATAAGGTGTTTTATTTACAAATTATATACTTTGAGAGAATTTCTGTGCCGTAAATTTCTTATAATGATCTATAAGGCACTGGTTGAACCACTTCTAAATTACGCAATTGTGGTGTAGGGAGGGGCATATAATATACATTTAGAACAACTTAAAATAATTCAAAATCATATTGCTAAAATCATATTTAAAAAACCCAGAATTTATCCTACTAATTTGTCATATTCTAACGAAATAAATAACCTGCAAAGTTTATATATTATAGCTGCTTGCAACTTTATACATAACAATGAAAAGTATGACTCGAGATATAGAGTGCATATGTGTTGCACAAGAGGAGTTGAAAATAAACTTTTAAACACAACCCTTTGTAACAACAGTTTGGGTCAACACTTTATATCATATCTGGGTCCTAAAGATGAAAAACATTTTAAAACTCGGTTTAAAAAATTCTTTTTGACTAATTTAAATATTTTTACTGACATATTGTGATAGCGGTGTTATTTAGATTGTTGCACTCCCTGCAGGTTTTATGATTTTCGCTGCTTGAATTTGTTGTTGTTACACTAGTAGTGCTTTAACTTAATTTTTTTTTCACTAAGCATTTTATTGAGGTTTGTAGAAATTAATTTAATGCGAATAACGCTTAAGTAGCTGTGATAGGTCTAAAAATGTTAAATTCTAAAAAATAGGCACATGTTTTTTTAGATCATTCCGTTGTATATAATTTTCTCCTTTGAATATTTTTAAATTTAAAATTAAAATTCTTTAAATTTAATTATCTTCTTATAGGATCAGACAAGAGTCAAGTTCTTTCCCTACTAACTCATACTGATAAGTTATTTTTTGTAAAAGGTAATGAATCATAAATAAGCGATTCCTTCATATAATATAAGAAACAAAGAAATAAACCTTTAGTTGATGTCATAAATTTATAATTTCCATATAAAATACAGCGACGAGTGAACGTTCCACATTGAACTTAATTTTAAATACTAAATAATAATTCTTGACGAATCATTTGCACATACTATAACATTTTCCAATTAATGCTTTATTTATTGCTTAATTTAATGCGTAAATGAAAATAAGATAATGATTTGATGTTTTTTCAGATGTGTGGTTGGCTGCTGTCAACGTAACCCAGGGAGAATTTGACTCTACTCATGTTTGGATTGAGTCAGGCGAGGAAATTGATTACTCAAACTGGAAAGATTCAGAACCCGGCAGCGGCTATGTTTGTACTATGAGACTTCCAACTAATATAGCGCTTCCTGGTCAATGGGCAAGTGCATTTTGTAATAACCAGTTCTGGTTTATTTGCCAAAGATCTTAGTTCCCTAAAATTTATATTTTATAGAATATTTCCTTCTAAATATAGAGTTGTTGGAAAAATTTGTTGGTTATGTTTTTTTTTTCGAACGAAAATGCAGGAACTTATTTTATACAGTTTGCTAATTAAGAATGTGCAGTACTTTTAAGAGACGATTCTTTGGGTGATTCTAAGACGAAAAGTTCATATGAACATGGGTCCGCAAATGCTTCGTTTTCAAGATACAGGATGTAAAAAAAAATTTTAATCTTGTTTTCATAAATAACTTAAATATCCTTTGTTCGATATTGTTGAAATTTGGCAGTTCTATTTTTAGTTAAGTGCTGCAATTATTTTCCAAAGCAAACATTGATTAAAAAAGAGCATGTCCATGCATCTCCAGGAACATGCATCAAAGTAGTTTTTATTTTTTTTTTCTCGAAAACAAAGTAAGATACGAAAAAAAAATTCAAGAGATAAAAGTATTGTATTTTTAGTTGCTTAATCCGAGAAAAATTCCGAAAAAGCACGTTGCTTAATTTTTTCTCCAATAATATTCGTTAAGTGCCGCCCGCCCTGGACGCCACTGGCCTCAACAAATTTAATCTAGTTGGGGCTAAATTAGCTCCTTACCACTATAAATAAAACTGCCAAAGTTCAACAATATTGCGCATGCTTAATTAACACCCTGTATCGGGCGGAAGGCCAAATATCGCCACCGTAGCAACAAACATCCCCCAAAACCAAAAAAAGAAAGATCACTTCCCGCCGCTCACAACACGCCCCCAAATTGAAACTGCCCGTGCACCACTACCCTCAATAGCGAACAACAAAAATCAGGTTAGTGCTCTTTTTGATGCGATAGGAAATTTTAATCCTGCCTGGGATGCAAACGAGCTTTGCAGGTTTCTAAATGATTTTGTTGAAATTAAAAATAAATTTACCGATAAACTACAAAGAGCTATGGCGGTAATTGAGTTTGTTTCTAATGATATAAATAATTATGACATTTAAAAACCTGAAAATCACACATTGGAATGCCAACGGCATACGTAATAAAATTGGAGAGCTCAAATATTTTTTACAGGAACATAAAGTAAACATCATGATAATTACTGAGACTAAGTTAGCTAGTAACAGCAAATTTAAACTTAGAAATTATTGTATATATCGAAATGATCGTAATAATCGATCGAGGGGGCGTGGCATTACTAATTAAACGCAACATACCGCATACACGAATGCCAAATATTATTTCTCAAATAGAAACAATTTCAATTAAACTAAAAAACGACATAGTGATCAACGGAAGCTACGCCCGCCCCTCTCTCAATATGGTAAATGCGGATTTGGATGCAATTTTTTCACAGGGAATTAAAGTGATCCTGCTAGGCGACATGAACGCTAGACATGTTTGTGGCATAATCGCAGGAACAATCGTAGTGGCAACTTCATAAATGACTATGCCACAGATAATGACTTGCAAATACTTGCGCCGAACTCACCCTCACATTATCCAGCAAATAATATGACACCATCTTATATCGACATAGGAATGAACAAAAATATTCTTGATCTACCTGATCTGATCGTTTTAAACGAGCTTTCGTCAGACCACCTCCCCATTATGCTAGATTGGAAAATCGATACAGGGAGGGAGAACCCACCAGTACAATGGGCTTATAAAAATGCGAACTGGAGGCTATTCAAAGAAACTGTAAATAATAAAATCCAAATAAATAATAATATAAAATATAAAAACACCGGAAGAACTAGAAACAGAAGTCAAAAAACTCACTGATATCCTCCAGAACGCACGAAATATAGTGGCAACGCAAGTTCGTTCCAAACCAATCGAAGATAGATTACCAATGGAGATCACGGATCTAATAAAGTTTAAAAATAAAATAAGAAAAAGGTGGCAGAAATACCACAGGATACTAGATGGTGTGAGGGTGAGAGAACTGCAAGAAATAATAAAGTCCAAAATAACTCCTTGTCAAAAATCCTCCAAGGGCTACAAACTCAAAATAATTCTTTGTGGAAATTGACCAGGAGATTAAAAAACAAATTCAATAAAATTCCATCCCTAACACCGGGAAATCCGCAGAGTGACTTAGAAAAAGCTCACACGCTTGCAAACCACTTTGCGCAAATATATAAAGGCCAACCTAATACAAGCGCAGAGCAGGACCACATTACACAAATTGTGAACAATACAGTGAGGCAAAAATATCCTATCCCGCCTACCGTCCCAACCAAACTACTAGTCAACCCAAGAACCCTATCCAGAATTATACAAAAACTGCCGCTAAATATAGCGCCTGGGGAGGATGGACTGCCCAACATTATACTAAAAAATCTGCCAAGAAAAGCGTTCATACAACTAATGTACGTGATAAATGCAGTAATGATTCTCCAGCATTTCCCATCACAATGGAAAAAATCCATTGTGATTCCCATTCTTAAGCCAAATAAACCACCCCAAAATCCTGACTCATACCGCCCCATCTCATTGCATAATACACTATCGAAGGTTACCGAAAAAGTAATTTTAAAAAGCTTCGACACCTTCCAATTGGAAACGCGTATTCCAGATGAACAGTTCGGCTTCAGGAGCGGGCATAGCACGGTAATGCTAATCAGTAAAGTGTTACAGGACGCATTGAGTAAGATCAATATGAAACAAACCACCGTCATGCTCGCTCTTGACGTTAAAAAAGCCTTCGATAGTGTATGGCTGAACGGTTTATTATATAAACTCATCACCTATCATAACTTCCCCCTCTACCTACTATCATTGCTGCATTCCTACGTCATGGGCAGAACCTTTGAAGTCAGAGTGGGTGGTAGACACTCATTCCCAATCCGCATTCATGCAGGGTTACCCCAAGGGGCGGTACTCTCTGCAAAATTGTATAATTACAATAACTCCGATTTTCCTACATATCCGAATACCCAAAAAGCCCTATTTGCGGACGACGCGATGATATATGCTCATTCGTTTTCCGCAAATGTTGCGGCCACTCAAATCAAAGAAAAAACGGTATATCTTTTTACCCGAGAGAGCCATTTGAGAAATTTGAGTTTTCTGGGAAAAGCCTTCTTAAAAAGTTAAGAAGTGTGTAAGAATTTTAAAGCACAATAAGACTTGAAAATTCCATTTTTATCAAGAATTTGGCTTAGAAGTAAAGTAAACCATTTTAGGGAGTTCATAGCAATCTAGATAAAAAAATAAAAACGCAAAAATTATTTAAAGAGTCAAAGTGTCAAAAAGTGGCGTATGGGTTGTCGTTGCATTCGGAATGTTATATTGATTAGATATGGCCATAAATATACTGGGTGTTCCATTAAAAATCCGAAGTTAAGGTAATTTCCGGTTAAAGCGAAAGTGACAAAGGGACTCCGTCATGTCATAAAATACAAAAATGAAATTTTATTTCTGTAATTTAAACAATAAAAAAGTTATAAGGGTGAGCGTTCCTCCTGAAACACTCGTTTTTTTTAAAGTTCAATCTAATGAAAGGAAAGGCATATGGTACTCTCAAGCTAGGGCGCCGTGACAACATATTCAAAATGGGCATCAATATCCTCTTTCAATTGGCTATCGTTGCCAGGAAAGCTCAAGGACATCGTCTCTTGTGACCCAGCGGGAGTTATTCTTGTGGAATACATGGTAATATGCACGGTGTTGAAAAAAGGTCGGTACCCCGGAATAACTCCGGTGCATCGCATTACAGCGGAAAATGTCTAGGGAAAAAGTTGGAGGAATAGTTTGCAATTTAAACCACCCCTTACCCCCTCAACCCCCGGGCGCGGTTGGGGGTAAGTTAAGATTTTCAAATGGAACCCCATATTTTTTTTGGAGTATCGTGTTCTCCGAACAAAAATAAACATCTTTTGTCCAAAATTTTTTTTTATTCGGGCCCATCCTTCACCAATAATCACCATGAGAAAGACAAAATCAGAACCGTGCGAAAATCAAGTTTTATCCCGGAAAAACTCTTATTCAATGTCTTGTACTAAAAAACTGCCCGTGGAATACAAACATCTTTTTCCATATAACTTGATTCTCGCACGGTTCTGATTTTGTCTTTCTCATGGTGATTATTATAATTGTTGAAGGATAGGCTCAAATTAAAAAAAATTTTCGGACAAATAATGTTTATTTTTGGACGGAGAAGACCATACGCCAATAAAAAATATGGGGTTCCATTTGAAAATCTTAACTTACCCCCACCCTATTCCTCCTTCAAAACCAAACAAATTTTTCCCCAGACATTTTCCACTGCAGTGCGATGCACCGGAGTTATTCCGGGGTACCGGCCTTTTTTCAACACCGTATATATTAATTACGTATGGTTATTATTGACCAAAAACGTCATGGTTTGCGCCGGTCTGTTTGGGGACAGAGCAAGACGCCAGACTCAAGAAACTTGTTAAATATGGCAATTTTGAAAATAATATGTTTCAAAAATAAATATATTCGCTATTTAAACAGTTTATGGTTCAATTGGGAATGGGACATCGCCACTCGCACTACTGTAATCCAAATAAAAGGAGAATAACCGATATATTTAAATTTAACAATTAAAAGTTTCTACTGTCTAATTGTACGCTGTATTACAAACTAAATCTTAAACGTGTCATGTAAATATTGCAATCATTATGTTTCTTGTAACAAGTGTTTCTCTTCCACCCATACTGATTTTCAATAACATTTCACACAATCACAGCTTTACTTTCCAACAGTTTTATGGAGTAAATAACATTTTAGGTAATTATAGAGAACACTGTTATGAACCTAAATAAGAAAAAATAATAATAAAAAATATTTTCCTGAAACACACTCTATGGCAGTGTAAAAATCAATTCCTAACTTAATTCGTATATGGAACCCTAACGCACTATTACAGGACCCTGAATATGGGTAGAAACCCCCGATATGCATAAATAAACATAAATTTTCTCTAACATCATTTATAATACAATAACAAGAACAATCAACAAGTACTCTATAAAGCAACAAAACTTATAGAACCATTTTGCTGTATATTACTGTTATCTTATAGCTAGAAAGAACGGAATTTCCTACACATATTGTTACAGAAATAACTATAAATGGTATATACGGTTGCCAGATAAAAGGACTGGCCACACCCAGTTGCATGGTAAGAAGCTAAATTTGAAATTTTAACAAATAAAATTTTTCAAAAACAACCAATATGTTTAAATAATAGATTGTTACTTTGGTTCTTCACCATCGACAAAAAGTTGACGTGGAAGATACACATACAAAACAAAATCAAACAAGGTAATGGTGCATTAGGAACCATGTACCCCCTCCTAGGCCGTAAATGCAAATTGTCCCTCAAGAACAAGGTTCTGTTATACAAACAGGTAATCTGGCCATAAATGCTATATGGAAATATAGCATGGTGTCAAGCGGCAAAATCCGATAAAAAACGCCTCCAAACTGTTCAAAACAAGATCCTCAGGTCTATCACACGTGCTCCATGGTACGTCAGGGGAGCGGCCATACACCGCGACGTCGAAGTAAAGCCCATGCACGAATTTCTCAATGAAAGACATGCTGCGTTTCTTAGAAAACTGCGATTCCATCATAATCCACTAATCGGAGACAACTTCCCCAAAAACCCCAACCCAAACCCGAACAAAAAACGACACAGAAGCCTAAACGATCTGCCCACATTACACGCCACCCCAAAACTCACCTCACAACTCACAACCACCCACACGATACAATCAAACACACAAAACCCTTGTCATCAAAGGCCAAAAATGGCTTCTTGGTGACCTCAACACCCAATCATAAGCGTGTATGAGTGCCTAGCGGCACTAACACAATACTGCAGGGAGTTTAGTCGGTCGGTATATGTCCTTCAGAGGAACAGGTTTCTCCATCAGAGAAACAGAGCCATCCTGACACTACTTTGCACTCTGGGTGCATCGTGTCTGTAAGCAGATTCGCATGCCTAAAAAAAAAACTTTTGTTCTCTGCTCATAATCTTATCATTATCGTGTTAAATTAATTTGGTTACTATTAATTATTCAATGACGCTTCCATGAGGGGAACTACAAAAGTTTTCTATCTGAACAACGAATCAAGAGTCAGTGGCGTCACCTGTACTGCTATGACTCTAGTCAGAAATAATAATAATTCCTGTGGACCTTTAAAATAGACTACAATATCATCCTTCGATTGGTTATCGGTTGCAAAATAACTCCCTCTTAAATGTATTTTCAAATTTCCTAATGGAAAAAAGTCAGAAGGGGTTTGTTCGGGGTTTGGATTGGAAAGAAGTCAGAAAGGGTTTTATCGCGTTTGGAATGGAAAGAAGTCAGATGGATTTAGTAGTACAGCTTAAAATAGTTGCATATAGGATGAGTTGGACTATGGGTGGGTGGTGGAAGAAGACATTTTTGTGATGCCAACCAGGATATTTTTGGTCAATAGTCTTGTTAACGTAAGGTAACTGCTGTTATTGTAGCGTTATTTAATATGTATTCTCCAAGAATTACATCTAACCACCGCTTGGTGCCGAAATACAAGGACAATGAGCTTTTCGGCTGACGATAACCTATTGAATGAGAATATTGATGGTGCCTGGAGACCAACAGGAATATTTTTTTCTGATGGAATAACGTCTTAAACGAACATCGCCTTTCCCATCCGAAGAGACACTGTGTATCAAAACAATTGTAATGGAACAATAAAGATGTAGGTGGAGATGTACTCCACACAGGGTGGTGGTATTATTAAGTTTTATCATCATTTGTTGTGGAGAAAATGATTCTATGTCTATAGTCATCGTAAAAAAAATAGTATATTAGAACACAAGTTTTATAAAGCATCATATTTTAGCACGAGTTCATCGGACAAGTGCAATAATAGCTTTATAAAACATACTTCATACTATAATACTTCATATTCTTGCATCAGATATTTCTAAAGCCTTTGATCTTGTTTGACATGAAGGGCTCCGGTTCTATGGTATGCCCAATCGATCCTATGCATGGTCGTCTAGCTTTCTTAAGGAGCGTTCTTTACCAGTGCAGATTGATAGATTTCTCTCAGAGACCTCAGTCTCACCCTCGTCTTACTGTACAATAACTATCTTCTAGTGTAAACCCAAGAATCCTAAATACAGCTTTGTTGACGATAGCACAATTTTATTATCTTTCTCTTTGAATTCTCAAACATCGGTTGCCGATACCACAACAAAGATATTGAACAAATTTTGTCTTGGAGTTAAAGTTACCAAATCGAATTTAATGATAATAAACCCAGGCAACAATTTTCTCTAAAAAGGCTAATACTGCAGAAGCGGATAAAGTCATGACAGGACACGCACTTCCACTGACTTTCTTCATCTATTGGCATAACCACGTTGTGGTAATCGCCAAGGCAGCTTCGCAGAAGTTTGGTGTACTTCCGATGGAAAATACTCGACTGACCTTACCATCTTAATTCCGCCCAGCGCGGCGAATAGCAGAAATACACGCGGACCACTGCCGCCCATCCATATGTGGTTCAGCTTAGTACTCCTCGAACCTCATTATTTAAGGCTTCCTTCATATGGAGGACATCATCCTTATGAAATGACCTTCCTGAGTTCGTGTTTCCCAACGAATATAATCTCCAACGATACAAAACCAGCATGAATCACTTTATTCGCACATGCAATACTCCCAGAGTGCCCTAAAGTATTTTTCCTATAGTACTTGTGTGTGATCATAAAAAAAAATTTATTTTACCTGTTTAGTTTTTTTTACATTTTGAAGTGTATTTATTACTTCAAATCTCACAACTTAAATTATTCCTCCATTTTGGGTTCATATCATAGCTATCGCCATCATGTCTTAATTTCGACTTTTTGAAAATATATTTTGGATTTTTTCGAAACATAAGATTAAAACTAAAAAGCAAGAATGTTCTTTCAGTAATTTATTAATATTTTTCCAAATGTTTTCAAAAATAACATTTTATGTTCATATCATGATTCAACAGATTTTGAAATATCTATTAATTTTGCTTCTAATGAGCCTGGGACTTAATACTTGTAAAGCCGATATTTATACTGTTGTACTCTGTCAGAAAATTTGGGCAACCCTTTAAAAGATCTAAAAGCATATTGGCAAATAATTTTAAAAAAATATCCCCTTTTACAAAATTTCTATAACGTAAAAATGAAAAAAATAAATAAAAAATACATGGAAATAACAAGAATTCCGCCTGAGGCCTCACTTAGTAAATCAAGAATATACTTTGTGGTGTAGCTACAGGGGCGAAAAGAGGGGATCGTTATATCATCCCCCACTCGCCCATCTTTGTCTGGCGATCTTTTGCCCCTTTACTACTTAAAAAATATATAGATTCCCCACAAGGACTTGGCCTTACAACCCAGACTACGCTACTGAGGATACTTCACCTAAGGTATCTTAAGTACCAATTGAAGTATTAATATATATATATAGCACGCAATATGAGCAAATGAATCACTTAAATTCACAAAAAAATGTATAAAGTGTGCTGCCTTATAGTGTTGCTTGTAGCCATTTTGGAGTTAGGCAGTCCACAACTTACGCAGATCGCTACTACTAAGTATTATATGTCTAATGTTGAGGTAAGAATATTTATCCATTTAATTTAATTACTTACTCTTTTATTATGACCAATCAATTATTTAAAACATTTTGCGGACTTCCACCACCAATTTCAAAATATTTCTTTATACTGGGTGAGTTTCTTTTATAGCGTTACAAAACGATATCTCGAGAAGAGTTTAAATCATTTCAAGAAATTTTATAAGTGGGGAAGTTTCCCAATTTGTACTTAGTACGGGGTACCAGGACCGCACTAAGAAATGGTAATATTTTCCATGTATACTTTCTTCATGCAAGGGAGACAATCAATGCCGATAGGTTCATCTGCGATATCTGTGGTGCTAGGCATATTTATTTAACGGTAATTAAAAGTAGTCTGTCGGTTTAGACCCCAAAAGCCTATAATACGGACTATTATAAAACAGACAACAAACTGAATAAGTCCAATTCTGTAGCAGGCGCCATCACACGCGCAGCCATTAGATATTTTATGGCTGATTAACCAATAGCAATGCAGGATTTCGAGGATCAAGCGTGCATTGCGCGTGGAGTACTGTTTACATATACTGACTCTTGGTTTTGAATAGAGTATAGGAAATATTTCAAATCATAAATTAATGACAGAGAATTATTTAGATCTCTCTGGTCGTTTAGCAGTAGGTATATTATGATATTTGAGCTTATCGATTTCCAAGGACTCCAAAAATTTAGCTTACGACTTTTGTTTTTATCTGTATTATATAACCAATTTTATTATAACTATAATTTTCATTAAAACACAACTAGTTTGATCTATATAAATTTTAGGACTTCGACCATCACCATTGGGATTTCGGAAACGGTAAGAGATACGATGTCGGTTGAATTAGAACAAAGTTGCGTAATTATGGGCCCAATAATATGCCGCAATCAAAGATAAATACAGGAGCTTTCAAACTATTTTGAAAAATCTAAAATTATGCGTTTCGGTTTTGTTTCCTGACTTTGTTCGAAGAGATGTTCAAAAATAAATTTCCTCATTGCTACTTTTTATTCTCCACAAGATGGCATCATCAGTCTTCATGCGACGTTCCATCTTTAGGTCATCATCATCAACTTATTTTTTTTAATTGCGAGCATGCATTTTTTTTGTCTAAATTATGAAAGAGGACCGAAATCTACGTTCAGTGGTATACCAACAACACTTACTGGTTTTCCTACGTTTTGTTCCTTAAATGGACCATCTTCATTAAAACATCCCTAGTACGTTCATGTAATTTACTTTTGTTCCAAACTGAATATTTTTAAATTATTATTGCTTATTTCTGTTCTTAATTGTTATTGTTATTACTATTTCTACTACCCAGTACGCGTTGTATACCGCTGAACGTAGATTTAGGTCCTCTTTCATAATGTAAACAAAAAAATCCATGCCCGTATTTAAAAAAAAACAAGTTGATGACGGTGACCCAAAGACCAAACGTCGCATTAATCGATTCCAATTATTTTGAAAGCACCCGTATTTATTTTAGATTTTTTCCAGCATAATATTGGGCTCATAACTACACAACTTTATCCCAATTTCACCAACTTCGTATCTCTTAACGTTCCCAATATCAAAATGCAGTGTTTTGCAGTAAAAAGTTTATAATCTTTTAAAATGTAGTTTTGTTCCGTTTCAACTTATTTTAATTGTGGTTGTTCTTGATTTTAAAATTTGAACTAATGTTGATCTATAAATTAACATGTCTAACAATTAAATGAACAATCTCCAACAGTTTTCCCTGAAGATGGAAATAAAGATTTCAGAATTCTTGGGCCAACTTTAAAGAGTTCTCGTTTGCTGCAAAACCCAATATTCTCTAGCTTATTTCATATATATTAATACAGTTTATTAACTCTACTCTTATTGTTTTTAATATATGGAAATATTTATTTTGAAAGTGATATTCAAATTACGTTTCCTTAGATATTTCGATACTTTTCCAGTATACATATATGACAAAATAAAAAACTTGTTATTTTTTGGAGGTGGGGGATAGATCAATTCGTATTGTTTCTTTTTTGTAATGTTTTTTCTTTGAATATTGTAGTATCTATTAAGTAGGCTTGAAAGTGTTTGTTAATTTCAATTTGTTTTATGATGTTTAATTCTTTAAGAAGGTTTTCTTGAAATAATCGAAGGTTTATCCAGCGGTGGATATAATTAATTATTATACATTGTTATGGTTCAATTATTTTGATAATATTCTTTACATGTGGTAGAACAGTTTTCCTAATTGGTTCCATTGCACGGTTGGAGAGTGTTAAACTTTATATTTGTCTCTATTTTAGCTAGAATTTGTACAAGCATATGCTGTATGCAGAAGAAATGGATATACCCTTCTTACAGAAAAAAGCGCTAATGAAACTGCTGAGATAAATGCAGCTATAACGGATGCACAACACACTGACCGTAGTAAGTAAAAAAAATCTACACACAAATTAAGGTTGAAACTTAAGTGTAGTGAGGCATCGGTCATTTAGTTTTTTGATCAATAAGTAGTACAAAAATTGCAGATTTTGTTTGCGTCAGTCAATTTTTTTTAAATTTAACTTGCTATTCTAAGTTTCAAATAGTTCCTCAAGTTGCTGCGATCTACAAGTTTATACAACTATTACCAACTTTGCGAGAAAGTGAACAATAACTCGCCACTCACTGTGGAATTCGATACTTTTATAGTATTTGCAGAATTATACCGTTGATCTTTTGACTGCAATAAAACCTCATTATCCCTTCGACCATAAAATAAATAAGGAAATGCCAAATTTTAAAACCTTCTCGAACAAAGCCGGACAAGGTATACAAATTCAATTTATACCTATGCCTGATGCATATACAGGGTGCTGATAAAGTCTGGAATAATCGATTTTTCTTGAAAACGCAAAACTTTTTCGAAAAACGCTCGTACCCGTCGATTTTATTTTATTCTTTGAAATTTTTTGGCGTTCTTCAATATTATACCGGATGCGCCAAAAACGCTAGGCAAGTATCAACTTCACTTTTTCAAATAGAACACCCCTTTTTTTCTCCAATATTCAGATTCCTCTCTAAACTCTAGACAAGTTTCATATAACATATTGTATGGCTAAAGTCAACAGTAATTGAAATACAGGGCCCACAATAAAAATCAAGGTATAATTTTAAAGCTTGTTTTCCATGACAAATACTTAGGCTAGAAAAAAAATTCTAACAGGAAATTGGTAATACAGTGAACAATCTAAAAAATTATTTGAGTAAGTGTTGAAAATGGTGTCAATTTACGGCTCTACAATGTCCCAATCTCTCAACAAATTCTAACTGTACATTATGTACAATTTCTGGGGTAATTTGTCTTATGGTTGTTGTTATACGCGTTTTGAGAACATCAATATCTTCTGGTTTATTTTTGTAAACCCTTTCCTTAATATAGCCCCACAGAAAGAAGTCCAATGGCGTTAAGTCGGGGGACCTCGCAGGCCACTCTATTTCACCCCGTCGACCTATCCAATGATGATGAAATAACTCATTCAGGTATCTACGGACTTCGACCGAATAGTGGGCTGGTGCACCATCCTGCTGAAACCACATAGTTGTATCATGTGAGTCAGGAATGTTCCGATCGGGAAATAGGGCAATCAACGCTGGAGCGAGGTCTTCTTCAAGAAACTGCAAATATCTTTGGCCAGTCAAATTTTCCTCAAAAAAATAGGGTCCTATAACAGTATCCCGAATTATTCCTGCCCATACATTAATTTTTCTCGGCTGCTGGGTATGAATTTCTCGGAACCAATGGGGATTTTCGCTGGACCAATACCGGCAATTTTGACGATTTACCATGCCATCGGAAAAAATTATGTTACTCGGAAATAATGCATCGTTAATAAAGTAATTATCCATGAGAATTTCGCAGAACTCATTCCTTCTGTCAGGGTCGCCTTCCAAAAGTTCCTGTACTCCTTGACATTTATATGCATGCCATTTTTCCTTTTTCAGGAACTTTGCCACCGTTGAATCGTGGATATTTTGAACATTTTGAGAAATGCTTCTTGTGCTCGAATGTGGTCTCTCTTCCAACGAAACTAGAATATCAAGTTTGACATCGTCGGAAATTTTAGGTCGTCCACTTCTAGGTTTATCCTTAACGTGACCAACTTCATTATACTTCTTAACAATTTTGGAAACAGTTGCCTGATTTATGTGTTCTCTATTTGGATATTTATCATTAAAATACTCACAAACTTCTATATGTGTTCTCTTTCGATCTCCACATCCTACTATTATTAATATTTCGATTCTCTCAGCTTCCGTTAGAAACATTTTTATGGGTAAAAGTGACAACTTTGGAGTAAATATTAAATGTTTTGACATTTACGTAACTAAGTTATTATGTAGAAACCGGTAAGAAGGTAAATACCTAGACCTTAAAATTATACCTTGATTTTTATTGTGGGCCCTGTATTTCAATTACTGTTGACTTTAGCCATACAATATGTTATATGAAACTTGTCTAGAGTTTAGAGAGGAATCTGAATATTGGAGAAAAAAAGGGGTGTTCTATTTGAAAAAGTGAAGTTGACACTTGCCTAGCGTTTTTGGCGCATCCGGTATAATATTGAAGAACGCCAAAATATTTCAAAGAATAAAATAAAATCGACGGGTACGAGCGTTTTTCGAAAAAGTTTTGCGTTTTCAAGAAAAATCGATTATTCCAGACTTTATCAGCACCCTGTATTACAAAGTGATTTTTAATAATTTTAATCTTTAGTGGTTTTCCGGCGAGTAATTTTTAGTTAGGCTTATTAGTGGTAGAATGTGGCGTCCTTGGAATTGTGCTGATAGGGGGGCATCTTCAAGTGTCATTTTTAAAAGAAAGCATTTATCTACCGATGCCAAATTAATAATTAAAAATGTGTATCAATCGTTGTTGAGTAGAAATTTTAATTCGATGGATGCTTTAGCAGAGACGTCTACTTTGACAAAAACTCCTTTATCTTCGATAAGAGACATAGTACTTCAACCTGTTAATCCTAGACAAAATCGGAGTGATTCTGGCACATTTAGAAGCATTAACGAAAATGACATGGATTTATTAAGAAGAAAGATTTACCAAATGTATGAGGCACAAACTGTACCCACTTTGATTTCCCTCAAAGAGCGGCTGATTAAAGATGAAACAAATATCTCTTGTAGCCTTTCAAGCCTTAGGAAAATATTGCGTAAAATAGGTTTTAAATACCGAAGCATTGAAAAAAGACAAACATTAATGGAATCTCAACGTTTACAGGAATGGAGACTTAAATATTTAACAGCTGTTAAACTATTTAGAGAAGAAAATCGTCCAATTATTTATGGTTCGATACCCATGACACTCCAAGAGAAGGTTGGGATGATTCGTCCAAAAAATGTCAAACCAAGGCACCATCAAATAAAAGCAAAAGAATCACAATATTACATGCTGGTTCAGAGAACGGGGTTGGTTCAAATTTTCTGTTGCTTTCAGCTAAAAACATAGCAGATTCTTCTTTAGATTACCATCAAGACACCGACACACAACTTTTTGAAGATTGGTTTAAACATAAACTCCTTAAAAATATACCTGTAAATAGCGTCATTGTAATGGACAATGCTAGTTATCATAGTTGGCAAGCAAAAATCATTCCCAATTCTAATAATACAAAAGCAGAAATTCAAAATTTTATGATTGAAAATGATTTATATTTTGAAGAAACCTACAAAAAACGAGGCTAGAAATATTAAAATCTTTTAATATAAATAAGGAATATGAGTGTGACAAACGTGTAGCAGAAAATGGACATACAGTGTTGCGTCTTCCCCTGTACTATTGTATATTCAATCCTATTGAGCTGATATGGCACCAATTAAATAAGAAGAAGAAATAATATTTCTCCTACATTAAATACATCTGTAGTAGAATTAATTAAAAACGAAGTAAGAAAAATTTCTGCAGACAGCTGAAAAAACTGTGTACAGCATGTACTTAAGGTGGAAAATTCTTACAATTGTATGATTACAAATGTTCAACCCTTAATTATAAGTTTAGGCTTAGATGAAGATAGTGATAGTGATACAGAGTTAAATTTTCAATAAATTATCAATAGTTTCTTAGAATTTAATTAATTTTTATTGTACTTGTTATCCTAATAGTTATACTTTTAAATTATATTATTTTCAATTATCATTAATTGTTATCATTATTTTACATTTACATATCTATCTATTTATTTTAAATTATAAAAATAAATCATGTGGTGTGGTATACATTTTCAAGCCGGCCCTGATCCTATTTATTGAGCTTTGAAGAGGTTGAGGCGTATACAATAAGGTTTAATCAGGTAGTTTATTTATGGTAGTAAGAGTCAACTGTATAATTCTGCAACAACTATACCGTGAACGTAGAGCGTAAGGGTTCCGTAAATAGAAACAAGTTAATGCTGTCCCTTTCAGATGTATGGTTGACTGTTGTCAACGTAACTCAGGGAGAATTTGATCCTGCTCATGTTTGGATTGATTCAGGTGAGGTAATTGATTACGCAAACTGGAAAGTATCAGAACCAAGTGGTGGCAATACTTGTACTATGAGAAGCGCAACTGTTCAATCTCCTCCTGGTCAATGGGAAACCGTGCGTTGCGATGCCTATTTATGGTTTATTTGTCAAAAATCTTAGTTTACACCTCTAAATTTATATTTTATAGAATAATTATTTATAAATAAAATTGTTAACAAAATTGTTGGATTTTTCTTGAAAAGAAAATTGAGGAACTTTGTATTATTTTAAGACATGGACACTTGAAAACTTATTTATGACTCCGCGTTATTACAAACAAATAATTATATTTCGTCTTCAAAATAAATCGGCTTGAGATGGCGAACAGAAATTGTCCCTGAGGAGGTAATTTCCGTTTTCTGCATAGATATTTAAGATGGTTACCTATAATCGCCATAACTAGAGATCTAATATTAATAATAATATCATTTAGTTCAAAATATACCATTATTTTATTGCTCTCCTTTTTACTTAAGCGAAAAAGGTATTTGTTTACTTCTAAAAATTCTCAAAGAAGCAAATAAGATTCTCTAGTTGTAGAAACGATATCCTCTAGCAGTCGCAATAACATTTGAATTGTCTGAGCTTTACATTTATTCCATACAAACTTAACGAGACAATATTTTTTTTATTTTTAAGAAAAAATTAACTAGTCATATCATGACATGAATGACGTTGGCAGAAATAAATTATTCATATCAGAGTTATCTGATTGGTAAATAAATAATGAGAAGTAATTAAATGGTTAGCCGTTATTAAAATTGGTTCGCAACAAAAAATAGCCATTAAATCATTTGATCAGCATAAAAAGGTTTTGCTTGTATAAATAAAAATCAGACTGCAACACTTGTTCTGCAAAAAATGCTACAAACTCTCAAGAAGTATCAGTCCGCTTGCAATATCATGTGTTCGCTTAATTAACAGTCGAGCTGCGAAATGATTACTTGGTCATCAAGAATTTACAATTGGTCAGTAGAAAAAAACATGTCTAGAAGCAGTTTACTTCAGAGGTTTGTATATTAAAAGAATTGTTATCAATATAAATCATTGGATTGTGTTATGTTTTTATTGAATATATCAATTTTATGATCCCTTTAACCCAAAAATGTATAACTTTCAATTCATATTGGCCAGTGCACTTTTAAAAATATTGAAATAACACATGATTATGTTAGATGTTAATTAATACATTATAGGTCATAGAATTTAACTACAAATATTTCAGATACAACAGGAGTTCTAATCTAACCTATATTGTCTAAAGTATTATTAATTTATTAATATTTTAGGAATCATGAGAATACCAGACTATTAAGAAATAAAAAAAAAAGTAATGACAATATTTATAATTTAAATAAAAATGTTATTTTTACATAAATAAACAAAAACTATCAATAAAAGAAATGATATATTTTTTATGTTAATTTTTTAATTAATTAAATGGATGGATTATAAGTTGTACGGCATTTTTGGTTAAAATTGATTAAAAAATTGATATTTTTAATAAAAACATAAATACACTAAAGGGCGAGAAAGTTGAACTTGTTTCTATGTACCCGGACAACCGCAGCAGAATTTTTAACATATTCAAATTTATCGCCCCAGAAAACATCTCGTCACAAAATATTCATTAATAAATAAATTTATTTGGTAATTAGAAAATAAAATTTTCTCTAGGACCCCCTGTATCTCGGTTATTATTAGTGTAGTGTTGGAAAAAACCGATGATTTTAATAATCGAGTACTTGATACTCGAGCGATTTTAATAATCAAGTTAATCGCTCTAGTGAATCGCCTGAAATTCCAATTTACCAAGCGATGACGTCACCGACTGCTTAACGGGCTGCCTAGCCCTTTACATGTGATCAGGTAGGGTATTTAGCAGGCACGTAACTACGGGTGGGCACAGGTTTAGCTAAAAAATTATAGTGTCACCAAAAAAATTCCAGAAATTTATTTATTTGTGAATAATGAATTTTTACCACGTGTCTCGATACCAAAAAAAAAAACTGCAAGAAATCACCCAAATATGTATTTATTGTTCGGGTTTATTCTTGTGCTTTTTTAAAATAAAAAGTATTACCAAGAGTTATTTTTCTTCACATCTTTCTCAATTTACGAGCATAAAATAAATAGATATTTAAAATGGCCGTCAAATTCTTCCACTTGAAATTATCAGGTGCCCACTGTCTGCTCTTCAAAAATTTAGGCTTAGGTACGCGACTGGCAAAATAAGAAAGTAGGTGATTATTTTTTTAAATTCATGGTTATAGTTACCTAAAAGTTCCTGTTTAAATTTAAGAATGTTTACTTTTGGTTACCAAAAAATTTCTCGATACCTATGTTTTGTTAACTATTTTGCTCGTTTTCTTATTTTCCATTAACATTTTCTATAATGTATGTTATTTTTAAGAAGTCTTCTCGAGTTTAATAATAAAAAGTTCCTGTTTCGATTTAAAAATGTTTACTATAACATAAAAACGAATTTTTCTATATATGTTGTTAACAATTTTGTTCGTTTTGTTATTTTTCATTAAGAATTTCTATTATTATGTTATTTTTGAGAAGTTTTCTCGAGTTTATAGTAAATAAAAATTTTCAAATTATATCCCTTAATTTTTTAATATTTACAATCGGAGACCTAAACTACACCGCTGGCTAGCCAGTTTTCGGATCGCGCGGCGTGTAAAACGAAGGTCATTATAACAGTTGATATTTTTCGGTTTTTGCCTGAATTTATAACTAGAGTATTTTCTATAGAGCGAAAAACTGTTTGAATATACGAGCAGTTTTTTAATTCGATCACGCTACAGCGGTACAATTCCGTCGGCGGCAAGCGAAGCGCGGGTATCGAGTGAAAGATAATAAGTTACGGGCGACGGTTTTCGCCTGAATAGATAATTCGAGCGGTTTTTTTAATAATCGAGCGATGTCGGTTATTTCAATAATCGAGTGATCAAGCGGTTTTTCGCTCGAGTGATCACAACACTAGTTATTATTAACTTTTGAACTAAGAAAGTTCTGACAAATCGCAATAATTTTACGAACAAACCCGAAAAAAACCCAAAGGATCTGCAGTTTTACTGTATACTATTACTTTTGTGACACCCTGTATAATCGAAAAAAAATATTAACGAGTGTGGAGAAAGTATCATCTGTCGCAGCATTTTCACTTTTCCACACAGTTGTAAGAAAAATGTTTTATTAAGTACATGCAGAAAGTACTGCTTTGCCGTACGAGAATGCGGAACAATGCGCACCTAAATCGATCAGCAGTAGTAACTATTTTAAAACTTACATATCGCTGTGCTAGAACAATACTAGGATAACTTAAAAAATATCGATTTTAAGTTATCTGGACCATTATGATGTACCAAAAATGCTCTTTCAGGAGCTATACTAAGATATATAAGATGAATTTATTTAAGCCCGCCATAACATATATCTTACTATTGCAATATATACATTTTAATTAGTGTTTGGGTAATGTTAAAATGTATTTTTCTTTCGTTTGAGATGAGATTCATTGTTTTAACTTTTTATTGGTGAAATAAGTAGGACATTTCGAGATGTCCTAGTCTTTTCCCAGGTTTAAATATTTTTTTTTAAAGATATCTTGGTTTTCTAAGTTATCCTAGTATTACACTGTTAAACATATCTTAGTATTTCACTACAAATAAGATTATTTATTTTAATAACCACCGTTTTTTAAAGTTATCTTTGTATTGCACCAAGATATTCTGTAAAATCCAATAAACTGTCGAAAGTCATTAAAGATGTCTCTGTATTGAACCAAATATAGGTTTAAACTTGAAAAATATAACGAGGTTGACTGTCCTACTCCAGCGTATATTGATAGACCAAAAATTACGTTTAAAAAAAAAAGAGGACCTTTACAAATCAAATCATGATTTTATAAAAAAAATTTAAAAGCTTCTAAAAAGGGGCAAAAAATGGATCATGAAGATAGTGAGTAATCTTTCCAATGTTATTTTGTACTGTATTTTTTGTCTAGGTTTTTTGTTTTGATTTTATGTCTTTCGTTTCAAACAATAATAATAGTTTCGATTATGATAAACTACTTAGTGTTTATTATTAGGCACCTATTTTATTTGTTTATTATTAAACTAAACGAAATAAATATAGTTTTTTTCTATAACTGTATTTTTTTATGCGGCAGTAGTAAGACAACTTTTAAAATAATAAAAAAGAAAATTAACAGAATTTACATACTAAAAACCATGCAATACTGAGATAACTAAAAAACGAATTAATAGAGTTAAGTTCGCACATTTCCAAAAAAGTATAGAACAATACGAAGACATGTTTGTAAGAAAAAGGTATAACTTAAATAACACAAATCATTAGGTGGTTCAATACTAAGATAACTTAAAGGAAATAACAAGATTATTAATTATATATTTAACAAATTATAAAAATGTGTTTTTTTCCTAGAACAATACAAGGATATCTTAAAATATAATAATTTTAATAAAAAGTTAATACTTTAACTTACTTTAACAAAAATAATACTTACCTTAGATTCCTATGTCCAAATAACAACTCAATACGAAAAATAGCATTCTTAATTAAAACAATAAAACATTTAAAAACAATTCAAACATAAAAAGTCAATTTTCTCGAAACTATGTTTTTTAATTTGTCCTAGTATTGTTCTAGCACAGCGATATGCAAACCATATTTTCCTTTAATGCAGTTATATTTTATTCTCTGCTACAGATAACTTGTATTGAATAAACTATCGTTAGAATTTTGCATAAAATATAGAAATTTTGTAGAATTTTCTATTTAAAAAATGGTAGGATTTTCAAATTTGATTTTCCGCACCATTTTTGAGATTTGAGACTGCGTCAATTTATATTCTTCAGGTAACTGCAAAGAAAAAAATAGGTAGGTACCCTAAATTTCTCTCGAAATACCAATTAATAAAAATAGTATATTACATAACAAGAGAAGTAAGAAGCTTAAGAGTGTGTAATACGCTTATCACTTGAGTTGCGTACTATACCTTTTCTACGATTTCATATTTACTTTTATGTTAAATTATCGACATATGCTAATAAAATATTTTTGTGAGTGGGTACTCACATGGATATCAGTACACCAGTCAATACATGTGTCATTCACTTTTTCAAACCGCTTCCTTAATTTTTCTAGTATTAAATTATTTGCTGCGGAAGCAGCTTGAAATGTAATTTCCCGTGGCGTTCGCACAATCTGAACATCGATGAATGGAATCATGGAATATTTCCATCGTGCTGGAAGACAGCGCGAGTCCAGCCTATACCAAAGAAAGGTAAGAGAACCATGCCTAGCAACTATCGACCAGTCGCATTGCTTTCACTTATATCAAAAGTAATGAAGGAAGCTATTAACCAACATCTCCTAAAGTACCTGGAAGACTTCAACATTATCAGCGATCATCAATACGGTTTTCGGAAGTCCAGATCCACTGGAGATTTTCTAGCCTATGTCACCCATATTTGGAACACCGCAATCGAGCATCATGGGGGGAGTCTCGGATTGTTGTACTGGACATTTCTAAAGCCTTTGATCGTATTTGGCATGAGAGACTTCTAAGTAAACTGCGATCCTATGGTATGCCCAGTCGATTCTGTGCATGGTTGTCAAGCTTCCTTAAGGACCGCTCTCTACAAGTGGTGATTGACGGATTTCTCTCAGACACCTTCACCATCAATGCCGGTGTTCCTCAAGGGTCCATATTGTCTCCCACTCTCTTCTTAGTCTGCATTAACGACCTTCTAGTGAAAACGAAAAATCCGATATTTAGTTTTGCTGACGATAGCACACTTATCTCATCTTTCTTTCTGAATGCACAGACATCAGACATCAAACAAAGACCTGGAAGAAATTTTGGCTTGGAGTGACAGTAACCAAGTCGAATTTAACGCTAAAAAGCTCAGGCAACAGTTTTTCTAAAAAGGTTAACATAACAAAACAGGATATAGTCACGGACGGACACCCAATCCCACTGGCTTCATCTATTAATTTGCTGGGCGTCAATCTGGGAGGAAATATGTCTTGGCATAATCATGTTATGGCAATCGCCAAGATAGCTTCTCAGAAACTTGGTGTACTCTTCCGAAGCAGAAAGTTGTACACACCTCAACAACTTTCGACACTATACAAATCCCAGATTCGACCATCACTAGAGTATTGCTCTCATGTCTGGAGCTCTGCACCCAAACATACTCTTCGGCTACTGGATTCCATCGAAAGTTGGGCCATTCGTCTGATTGGAGAACACGAGCTGACGAAGGCAGGTTGCGGATTTGACTCTCTTTTATAGATATTTTCATGGAAAGTGCTCGGCTGACCACTGCCCTCTTAATTCCGCTCAGAGCGGCGAATAGAAGAAATACACGACGAACCACTGCCGCCCATCCATATGTGGATAAGCTTAGTACTCCTCGAACTTCATTATTTAAGAAATCTTTCATCTGGAGGACTTCATCCTTATGGAGCGACCTTCCTGAGGTCGTTTCTCCCAACGAATATAACCTCCAACGAGTCAAAACCAACGTGAATCGCTTTTTGCGCACACGCGCCACTCCCAGAGTGCCCTAAAGGATTTTTCCTATAGTGCTTGTGTTTGATTATAAATAAAATTAAAAAAAAATCGTAGTCACTCATATTTTACTAATATATCCAAAAATAATATCCAAATTTAAAACGTTGACGTTTAAAATTTCATGAGATTTACGTTGTCAATTCGATCAGATGGATTTCACAGCCAACTTATTGGCAACATTAACGGTTTTAACTGGACATCGAACGTGTCATATTGCCAAGCCAGGTCGCAGATGAGTCACAGGACTATCAGCAGATAACACGGAAAGCAGACAAAATCCAACCGATCATGGTCGCCGCAAATGCGCCGTTGCCTATTCAGTTGGGCTCTGTAGCGTCCGGGGTTTCCACGCTGTGGACCCCTTCGTCTATTGGACGCACCCCCTCACCTTACAAGTGGGGACTGACGGTTTAATGGGTTGACCCTGTTCGCCGTTGGTGCACCCATCTCCCTAGAGGGGAGATGCCTTTTCCGAGTTACCGCTGTTTCGTCCTACTGGGACTCATCAGAGACTCGCAGCCGATCTGAGGCCGCGACCCAAGGGGCAGATCGGCTGCGCGTCTCTGATGAGTCCCAGTAGGACGAAACAGCGGTAACTCGGAAAAGGCATCTCCCCTCTAGGGAGATGGGTGCACCAACGGCGAACAGGGTCAACCCATTAAACCGTCAGTCCCCACTTGTAAGGTGAGGGGGTGCGTCCAATAGACGAAGGGGTCCACAGCGTGGAAACCCCGGACGCTACAGAGTCCAACTGAATAGGCAACGGCGCATTTGCGGCGACCATGATCGGTTGGATTTTGTCTGCTTTCCTTGTTATCTGCTGATAGTCCTGTGACTCATCTGCGACCTGGCTTGGCAATATGACACGTTCGATGTCCAGTTAATGGAATGATCCTCCAGACTCCTTAGCTCATTGTGGTCGGTGATGTATCCGACTCGTGGGAGGTGTGCAGCTTTGGCTGTCCCTGAGCTCTGGTCAAGGCTGATTAAGCCTTAACCCTTCGATCATTAACGGTTTTGTCATATCACGAGTAATGTGATTTGTGGAACTGTTACGTAATATATACAGGGTCCGCAAACGAAGCGTGGACGGAAGATTAAATCGTTATCGAAGAACTTATCAACAATATTGAAACAGCTTGAGATATTGGATTAAAAGCGGCATGTTTTAAAAATATTTTACATTATACAGGGTGGCCCAAAAAAGGGTGACAGCATAAAGTTATATTTTTTTAAATGGGACACCCAGTATTTTATTGCATATTTAGGTTCGTATTACTATCGTTTATAAGTGCCTCAAATTTTATTTAATTTGGTTCTGTAGTTTCGGAGAAATAAAATAAAAACTAAAAAAAAAAGTTTTGCAGTCCTGAATAAAAAAATCAAAAAAACAATCCAGAACAATTTTTCTAACCTCGGCATTGAGTGAAATTTATGACAAGAGGTCTAGAGATACTATGAAAGTAATTGCGTTTATTTATTTTAAACAGGGTGTTCATAATAAGCTTTCAAAAACCCCACATTTTAAAATAATTTTTCTCAAGTTTTTCAAATGGAACACCCTGTATATTATTTGGCTATTTGACGTAGAATTCATAGACAATTTTTTTTTGTAATACAAGCATATAAGTTATATCCAGCCGTTTTCGAAATAATTGTAAATATTATAAATTATGTTGTTTAAATAGAGTTTTTATTGGGAAATTTTGTTATAGGCGACTAGACTAATAATTGTAAACTAAAGTTAATGTTCAAAATAGCTTCCTTTTAGTTAATTTAATGATTTTCCTCTACGGCCAACAGAACTCTTAATTCATTTTCTTCATTAATAACGGGTTTATTGATTATCATCCTTTTTGTGTACGCAGTGCTTCCTGTTGCTACAAATCTTTGCAAGAACTTCTCAAAGGTTTCTGGTCTCGGCTTTCTCTCAATATCTGGATATCTTTCAGCATACACTCGGCTCGCGAGGAGGCAATTTCGTGCACATTCACCCAGTATAAAAATCATATTTACCATTTCTAAAATTCGACATTTTGTGTAAGTTAGTACTTAATTTCGACGACTGAACAAATGTAAATAATTTTATTTAACTGTCATAGTGACAATCTAAACAAAAAGAAATCATGGCAACTCGATTAAGAATAAAAAATAAAATTAAATAATAAAAGTAGCAAAAATGTATGCTTTTAAAATTTATATCGAAATAACTAAAGTACGGTAAACTCTAAGAGTAAAAGGAAGCTATTTTGAACTTTTACTTTAGTTTACAATTATTAGTCTAGTCGCCTATAACAAAATTTCCCAATAAAAACTCTATTTAAACAACATAATTTATAATATTTACAATTATTTCGAAAACGGCTGGATATAACTTATATGCTTGTATTACAAAAAAAAATTGTCTATGAATTCTACGTCAAATAGCCAAATAATATACAGGGTGTTCTATTTGAAAAACTTGAGAAAAATTATTTTAAAATGTGGGGTTTTTGAAAGCTTATTATGAACACCCTGTATAAAATAAATAAACGCAATTACATTCATAGTATCTCTAGACCTCTTGTCATAAATTTCACTCAATGCAATTCAGGACTGCAAAACTTTTTTTTTAGTTTTTAATTTATTTCTCCGAAACTACAGAACCAAATTAAATAAAATTTGAGGCACTTATAAACGATAGTAATACGAACCTAAATATGCAATAAAATACTGGGTGTCCCATTTAAAAAAATATAATTTTATGCTGTCACACTTTTTTGGGCCACCCTGTATAATGTAAAATATTTTTAAAACATGCCGCTTTTAATCCAATATCTCCAGCTGTTTTAGTATTGTTGATAAGTTCTTCGATAACGATTTAATCTTCCGTCCTCGCTTCGTTTGCGGACCCTGTATATGTTACGTAACAGTCTTTACATAACAGTAGTAGAATCTTACAAATATGGGAGTAGAAAAACAATTTTACATAAATAGAGATATATTTTATAACATCTTAGCCCACATTAAGTGTAGATATGTGTTTTATAATAACACCATTGATACAGAAATAGACAATAGTTCAGGAATAATTATTGTGTTTAAATAATGAGTTACTAGAAAATATAAAAATAATAAAAATGCATAATAAAATATATTGGTCTATTTTTTAAGTTACATTAAAAGTTTTTGGAGTTATAAGTATTCCGCCGGGTCCAGAATTCTGCCCATTCCTGTATATTTCACAGTACAGTTTAAAAAGTTTAGCGGAAGTGCTGATTTATGACGTTATGAATTATATAAAATTAAAGTGCCTAAGTTAATGCAGAAAGTCATATTTGGTTCTTTACCTTTTTAAATTAATTATAAAATTATCAATTTTTGTATTTTTTCAAAAATTTTTATTATAACCATACTTTTTTAAATACTTTCAACTTCTTACTATAGCCTGTAAAATAAAGTTCTTCCTATAGTAAGAGATCTGTTAATAGTAGTTTAAGCCATATACCAACAAGGACCGACTCAAAATAATCCTAATATATTTTTTTGGTGTGAACTGGTTCTTGAATATATTTTTACAGCCTTTTACGCTGGCCTTCGTATGTTTTCAAAAGAAACCAACTTTTACCATTCCCTATAGCTGCAAGATGAAAAAATTCAGGTTAACGATTTATTCGTTTGATTCAGTAAAATAATAAAAAAATTAATAGAATCAATTCTCCTCACATGCGTTGAATGTGGAATATTTATTTTCAGATATTCGATCGTATTGAATAACCATCCAGAACAGGGTTGCCAGATGCTGTGAATGAAAAAGCTGGACAAGTGGCCGATCTAGGATACAGGAAAAGCCACCGTGGGCGAAAAATTTCGAGAACTACGCCCAAATTTGGCTAAATTTGGTCAATAATTTATAGTAAATGCTAGAAAAACTAATGCGATTCATCTACGACAGAAATTTTGACGATCTTTTATATACCTTAATTTAAAAATTAATATAAATTATTATATTATTTAGAAATTCGATTTCCGATGATACTTAGGAATCTGAATTCATTGTGTTTAAATATTTTTAAATAACATTTTATTATACTCGTATATGCTTTTAAATTCGAAATAAGTAATCATAGAATGACCACCAAGCCAAAAATTGGGATATCGTTGTTGTCCGTCAAAGGTTCTATAAGGACCCCAGACTGGGCGACCTCCAGAAAATGATGCGGATTATTTTATAGCCCGTGTTAAACATCATATTAGCGAGAAGAATTTATAAGTATCGGTGACGTGGTCTGGTGAAAATCGCCAATATCTAAGCAAAAATGAAGCCCACAGCGTTAATTGGCAAGCGCATCAACAGTGTTGCCAGAAATTAGTTGGGTACTAGATAATGGCTTATATTTATTTTTAGCTTTGGTATTGTGAATAAGTATACCAATTTTTACTGTAAATTTTAATTTTGACTTATCATATTTATTTTTTCTTAATGATTGCAATAAATGTACAGGGGGCCATCCCATTATTTATGACCGTTTGTTCTTATTATGTGGAAAGGACCTGATTGTAATAATTATAATTAAATATAGGCACATCAAGTTAGGTTAGGTTGCTTAATTTATATTTAAATATCTTTTTGTGGTAAAATTTGTTAGTTTTTAAGGAATGGTTCAATGGTCTTTTACCAAACATTCCTCAGAATAGCGTGATAGTAATGGACAATGCGAGTTATCACAGTCGCCAATTGCTTCCACCCTATTATTGCATTTTTAACCCCATAGAGCATATGTGGCACCAGTTAAAATCACTGGTTAGGTCTGAAAATATTCCTCCGACTTTAAGTTCTAGTGTTGTAGAATTAATACGAAAATGCTTTAATGATATTCCCCTAGGTAGTTGGAAAAATTCAGTCCGTCACGTAATAACTGTGGAAAATTCGTATATTAGTCTGAATCGTATAATTAATCCAATTATAATTAATTTTGATGAGGATAGCGATAGCGAAAAAGAACTATCTATAGAATGCCATTATAAATGTAGATAAATATGACTAGTAATGTTTAAAAAATTTTTTATTTCATTTGATTATATTAATATAATCATATCATTACTTGTTTTCCTTAGTCCGTCCCTTCATACTTCACTTGTTTATTGTCAAGCTCTTGTCGACACAATGGGACCGACCCAGGAAATCATTAAGTCGGATCCAAATTTCGTGAAACGTGCTGTACTAGATTTTATATTAAGTCGTATCCAAATTTCGTGAAACGTGCTGTACTAGATTTTATAAAAATTTTATGCCTGACGACAATACGTGTAAAAATAAAGGCACATATATAAACAATGGCAAAGCTGCCGAGCAAAAAAAGATAATACGACGTAACCCATATCATTTTCAAAAAGCAATAGATTTGAGTCCAACGGTATACTAGACTAATAAATATCGCGAAAAAGTACTAAATCTCGTACTATAGTACCTACTAACTCTGTTAACACTGGCAACAAATGATCTCGGTTCGGCCTTCCCGCGCGGCAGCCGATGAATCGATTCGCACCAATCGGCTAGATTCGGCTACTGGGATGATATTTTTTATCGGACGGAACTGAAACCACAACTGCCCTAAAGTGCATCTGCCCTACTCCTCGGAGGTCACTTCGTTTTAAACCGGGAATCTTCGTTTCTGCAATTGCCCTACCCACCCTTACGACGCGGAGGGAGTGGAAGTCGACTAACAAGGATAGAATATGCATACTTTCTGTGTTGTTTCGTGTGTGTTTCGTTATGGAAAAATTATTTGGTATAGTGTGTAAGTTTCGGGTTCGAGCATGATTCGAAATTTGTTCTTTGGAATGGACATGTAGGCCAATGAGATCGTGTAGGACAGATGAACATTAGGATATAAATAATAAATACTTGTTATAGTTCTCGTCTCCAAAAGGTGTATCGGGGCGGGTTTGCACTTGTTTCCCCACGGCATCTATAAATATTATTACACATTAATTTTCTTCTTATGTAAGAATAAAATTTCGATAATAAACTAACTACTACTAATTGCGTAGTCAGGTTGGGTGCAGGAAATCCTAAAAATATTACTAATATGAAAATAAATATGACATAACCATTCAATCGTTTGACGCTAAGAGCAATATTTTAAGTCTATTTACAGCATGTCAGTAAAAATGCATGTAAACAGGGGGAAAAGGCGTTCCCAACGGATTAGGTCATACGAGCTTAACCGAACATCACCCGAATATATTCGAGTTGTAGGGCAGATGAACATTAGGGTAGTTGAACAGTAGGACAGATGAAGCCATCTCATTTTTTACCGGCCGGAACACCTCAAGCGCAAGTCATGTCTACTATAGTAGCGTAAAGCCGGAAATAAATATGTTTGGTGGAAGTTCAATCTCCACTTTTTAAAACTTTTCATAAACTTGGGTTTTCTGCCTGCAAATATGAGCGCGGGACAGTCGGGACACATCAGATTAAATCGGGGCGTCTGGCAACCCTGATGCAGATTTTTATTGAGAATTATGAAAAATTCAAAATAACAATTACATTATTTGAATATTTTTTAATCTTGTTCAGTATAAGGCATTTAAAAACAGCTGATATTCATAAGTACGCAGCTTGATATGTATCCTAAATAAGTTTTGGTTCCACAACGATTTTGACTAGCTAAGATTTTGCAAGAGAAAATAAGCAAATACGCCAATATATGACTAATCCATTTTAAATAATATGGAGGAGTTTCCTGTAAAATCAGACGTTTTTGATTTTATAATTAGTATATTTTTATAAATAAATTTTAGACGTTTTCTTACAAAATTCTGGGTTAGTCTGGTTCTTCATAAACTCCTCTCTTGTTCACAAAATCGAGACTCTTACAAGCATTAGGCAATAAATAATGAAAAATGCTTTAGGTGTATTATTATAAAAACTCAAAATTTGTCTTTATAGTCTTTAATCAACTCAGTTGTAACGTTTTAGATTTTAGTGACTTTGTTAAGTATACAATATTATATAATATTTTCCTTCCACCTTCCGCGTATCAGCGGTGTAAGAGAAGAAATTATTTTATGGTGGTTCTTCTATTTCAATTTTTAAAAATCCAGAAAATTTAAGATTTATCTAAAATGTATTTTAATATTGAAAAACACGATTCTGAGCTATATGCAGTGTATTACTTAATGATATCTAATTTAATGGGTGATTAGTACTAATTTTAAGTCGAGAAGTTCATATAAGTGCCAAAATGCTTTGTTTTCGATAGTTGGTATCGGGTGTTTTTTTTTTGTTCTTATCAAAAATTTCGAAACCAGTTTGAGACATTACATGAAATATTGGTATATACCATTAGGATATATATCCACATATTTTTACTTCAAAAACTATTTTTCTCATGTCCACAACGTAGCTTCAGTTGTTCAATACAATTTAAATTAATAAATATGTTCGTCTTTCTCATAAAACCGATTGGAAGAAAATAATATGATTCTAATATTTTTTGGTGAACATTGTATTGTGGCGTAGCCATTGGCATGAGAACAACTTTTTTTGGTAGAATTGTGAATTTTTATATCATATACCAAAGTTTAGGGTAATATCTCTAAGTATTTTCGAGATTTTTGATACAAACCAAATAAAAAAAGAATAACACCCTTTAACGAACGAAATCAAAGCATTTAGGACATGCGAACTTTTTGACTTAAAATTGATCCTAGAAAAATTACATATAATTAAGTAATACGCTGCACCATTTGTATTAAGTTTTGTAAGAATATTGTTGAGGGTTGTCACAAAATGAGACCGAGAACTCCAAGAATTCCAGAAGTTCGTCATACACCTTTTTCCAATTTATTTGTCAAGATCTATTGAAATGAAATACAGGGTGGCCCATCGAAAACAGTCCAGCAAGGTTTACGGCTATGTACCTGAAAATTAAAAAAAAACCTCGGACCCGTAAACTTGCGTTTTCAGGGGGACACGTTTCAGTATTAATTTCATTCCTGTAACCTCAACCCCTGCCCTTGTTTTTTCGGAATAGATATGTTGTGATACATTTTTTTAAAGGGCATTAAATTCTCTTTAAAATGGCGCTTCGTTTTGTAAATTTGAGCTACGCGCCGCCGAGCAACGGAATTTGAAACATTTCACTGCACCTCTTATCAAGTACGCAGGTTTGTGCAAACCCGAACAAACCCATAAACAATTTTTTTTAAGTAATAAGCTTCAGTCAATTCAACTTTATCTTCAGTAAAGTGGTTGATCCAGATATACATACGTTGTTTCTGCTCTATTATTTTCTTTTTATTTGATCGTGACATAAAAAATGGTTTATTCTATTGTGGAGAGAGTGGAAATTATTGAATTGTATTTTATAAACAATCAATGTGGAACAGTAACGGCAACTTTGTTTAATGATAGACATCCAGATAGACACGTACATCATGGTTATATCCTAGAATTAGTGGCAAAATTTCGGCAAACTGGTTCAATGGCAAATAAAAACGGGATCATTCAAAATCCGGTAAGAAATGAAGCAGTAGAAGTAGCTGTTCTGGGTCAAGTTAGTATGAATCCAAAATTAAGTACCAGAAATATGTCTGATGTAACGGGAATTTCGCGGACCACTGTACAGAAAATTCTGAAACATTACAAATGGCACCCGAACAAAATTCAACTTCTCCAAGAATTGAATGAATATGATAATGACCGCCGTTTACACTTTTGTGAAGTAATGTCAGAACAAGTATTAAATTATCCGGACTACCTTTTTCACGTTTGCTGCTCAGACGAATGTTCTTTTTTTCTTAATGGCACTATCAATCGACATAACTGTACTGGTCCGACACGAATCCAAGAATTTACCACGAGGTTCATACTCAAAATCCTCAGAAATTAAACGTTTGGGCTGGTATTTTCGGTGATCACATAATTGGACCATCTTTCTTACAGGGAAATTTAAATGGAGATACTTATTTAGACTTGTTGGAGAAAGTTGTCAACCCAGCGCTGATGGAAATTATGGAAAACGACCAACGTTACCAGGAAGAAAATCCAATATTTCAACAAGACGGGGCTCCCCCCCATTATACCCGTACGCTACTTTCTGGATGAAACGTTTCCTAATAGAAGGATTTTGAGGAGGGGTGCTATTGAATGGCCCGCGAGATCGCCCGATTTATCTGCCCTTGATTTCTTTTTGTGGGGACATCTAAAATCCAAAATTTATGCCACCCAATCCAACATTTAATAAGATAACATGTAAGTATTAGGTACTCAATAAAATTACATTTTTTAAAACGCAATTTCTTGGAGGCGCGTAGCTGCTGGACTGTTTTCGATGGACCGGACCACCCTGTATTTTACATTGTTAGTTTCTTACAAAATAAGATAAATCGTAACAATGAATATGAAGTAAAGACTACAACAATTTTGGGGTATTAATAATACGGCTTTATAATAACGGTGAAGTTTCATCTATGTGACTTTGGTTGAAAATTTATAAAATTAACCAAATAAGTATGTAAACTTAACGAAATTGAAACAACAAATATTTACAACAAACTGCAAAAGTTATTTAATCATTTATATTTAATTACATTACCGTCAGTCGGTCTATACAGGGTGTTATAAAAGCGCTTTATTCTATGTGAACCTATGAATCCTTGAATAAAATAAAATGTTCTTCTACATGTATAGATGATAAGTTTACGTGGTTGTTCGGTGGTGGTATATCATATAAAGAAAATTCATTTCCACATTATGGATTAAGAAATAAACAAATAATGCCTAACAGCTATTTTCTGGGCTATGGACTGCTGAATTATCGTACTTTAAGTTCAAATCCGTTACAACTCGCGATATCAAATTTTTATGACCATTTCACAAACGGAACCTTCTTTATCAACTACATAGAATTAAGAATCTTTAAAGTTAGTACAATTAAGGGAAAATCTTTATAAACAGTTTTTGTAAATACAATAACAAGGGTAACAATATTCTTTGCCTTTCCCTGCCCTTTTCCTTTATCGTTTTTGAGTTTGACGATTTTGAAGAGGATGTGCATGCACTATGCACTATTGGCACAATTAGATACGTAAAACCCAGACAGGTTCCTATTCAGATTGTATGATACGGTTAAAGTTGATCTAGCCATTTGGGTCAGTATATATTTTACTATGTTAGGCATATACAGGGTGTCCCACCAGGAACCGTCGCGATCGATGGATGGAAAACTATACATAGAAAGTTTTTGAAAATTTGACATTAAGCTAATGTTGATGCGTGCAACTAGGCTAAAATTTTCAATATAACCGCACTTCTCGTTATACCAAAAGTCGGTGTCAACTTCCTTAGTTTAAATGAACCACTTTATATGTCATTACATTTTTGGATTCCACGTTGAGTCTTAGGTATTATGACATTATATATGAAATATGCCGAGAATCTGACGTAGAATCCAAAAATGCAATAATATATATGGTACTTCCGGTCAGTGGCGGCTCGTGACCTATGATAGAGGGGGTTCACAAGTGTGGTGAAATTATTTTTAAAATTTTATTTTTGCGTAACGACCAAACAATTACTTCCTAGGCATTTTAAATGTAGAAAGAAAAGAAGTAATAAGAAAATGCGGTAGGTAAAACATATTTTTATTTATTTTTTAATTTTACACAAGGAAATATAACTTTTGGAAAATAAGAAAGGTTTTTTTAGTGTGTATAGTGCTTAAACGTAAAGTCCGTTCTTCGGTTCTTAATTGTTGAAAATTGATCAATAATAGCTTCATTAAAGTTTGGAATACCCTCTATAATTATTTTTTCATATATTTAATTTTTAATTTTTTTAATAAAGTCCCTGGATTTTGTGGTATGCGTTAAATTAATTTCAGATTTAGGTCTTCCCTCAATCTTCACTTCAATTTTTTTGCTCCAAACTCAAACAGCTAAAGTTGTTTTTTAAATAGTCCACCGTCAAACTATTCATTTTAACTTAATAAATATATAATATTAAAATATTAAAACTTACACGCTCGAATTTCTAACTAGATGCACGAACAGACGACGGCGCGACGCACACTAAAATTGTGCTCCTTTCCCATGTTAAATCGCCATAGCCCCGTATCCCCCGCTGTCTCCCGCCACCTGTTACTCGTCATTAACCTCGACCGAGGCACGGTTGCCGGATCGAGAACCTTAATATACAGATTGGTTGACGGTACGATAAAATATTAGGGAGCGTCGGACTTTATACGATAAATAATATTCAATGAATATAAATAAATATATTTTTATTCGTTTTAGGGGTGCACGTGCGCATGTGCTCCTATGGAAGAACCGAAACCGCTTCCGGTATGACCTGAAGTTCTACCATATTGGCGAGTGGGCCCTATCAGCATTAGCATACGAACAAACTTTACATGGCCCGTACGAACAAACCCGTACGATAATACGGCACTCATTAGTATGGATATGATAACGATGTTTATGAGTGGTTGAGGTGGGTGACATCGTACCAATAGAAAAATCTTCCTTTACTTGATAGAACAATATTAATTAATATCTGTGACTATGACTATGAGCAATCCAAGAAGGTAAAAATATAGAAAGTGTTCAATAGAATACACTATTTTTATAACACCCTCTATCCTATTATCCTACTAATCCATTTAGTAATCAACTAAACTAATATTGTTGGAAATTAAAATTCCAAAACTTAGATGAAAAAAATATGCAGTAAGTGCTAGCTTTTTTTAAAGGATAATAAACTGTTCATCAGAGATAGTTATTAAAATAAGATGCTTATAAACATTTCAAGTAGCAACACTTCAGGCTCAGTAATTAAAAAATGGAATAGAGATAGACGGTAATAAGATATTTAATACTTTAGTATATAAGTAACAAAAACACAACATAAACACATTTACAAATAGTAATATTGTTGGAAATAAAAATACATCAAAGTATTAGGTAACACAAATTCTAAGCTAAACCCACAGTATATTTCTGTTAAGCAACATCTATGCTTAATAATAGTTGAGCCACTGGTATGCAGGTAATTGGACGACCAAATAAACACCTTATTAATTATTGAATAAATACATTTAACATAAGAAGAAATATGTGCTTGTTTGACACGGTTGTTAAAACAAGTAAATTTTATTGGAAACTGTAGTTAAGGTTGTGCAATCACGGTACATCGAGTTCTGCTTGAGGAAAATTAATACCTTCAAAAATTGAACCACTTGTATTAGCTTAATTAGCTGTACGCATTTACCTATATCAGTTTGTTGTAGTAACAAGTAGTGTTCTTGTTCTCAGATTTTTTTACATTTATAGATGGAATGGATGTGGATAATAAATACAGTTTAACCATCCGGGTTCTTCTACTTGCATTCTTCAAAATATCCCATTTGTCCAATGCGTATGCAATAATTATGTTACAGAATAGTTGTGTCGATATACATAGTATACATCATGCGACATAACATAATTGTTTATTTACAATTTTAGAGGTTAAATTTTCAAAGGTTATTACAATATTTATGGTATAAGGAAAGGAGAAATTGAATTGATCTAGGTGGAAGTAGTGGGCAAAAATAGTGGATGGGATAAGACGTTACATTTTGAGAAAAATACTAAACGCCCAAACAACGCCTCTTTCAAATACGCAATAGCCTGTAAAATGTAGAAAAATAGGTCAAATATTTATTTAAAAATTCAATGCCATACCCAATGAAACTAAAATAATAGATCAATTTTCTTGATAAAATTCAATTATTAGAAAATACATTTCTAATTTTCAATCTATATCATATTAAGTAAATATAAAGGATGTTGCAATAACGCCGGCCATCGGCCATCTCTCGATAACTAATGGACATCGAAATTTAGGGGAGCTCCGCATATCACCGTTAGGGAGCACAATTGAAAAGTAAATATTAATATTCCTACAGCCTTCCACTTAGTGTTTTTTAAAACAAACCCGAACAGAACTAACAACTAAAAACCTCGAATCTAACAATATAATAATACCTAACCAATATCATAGGTGGTCATATTATTTAACACTGTTAAAAAAATAAATTTTATTAATTCCCTGTAATGTTTTTGTTCTTAATTTAAGGCCGATATTTCAAAGTCACCTTAAGGTACAGCATGACATAAGTTATCCTTAACATAAGTATAACAGTATATTAATGTTCTTCTTAACTCTCGTCTAAAGGAATATATCTCTAAGGACATGGTAATCTTCCAGAGTCAATTGACGCTCAAATTAATTTAAGACATAGTTTTTAAGGTTTAGCTTAACGTTAAGGCTACCTTAGCTAAGGTCTAACTTAAGATAACATTTAAATATCTGCCCTTAAAGTTTTTACTTTAGTAACGTTGGAAATAAAAATAATAAATCAACATATGAAGATATTTTTGGGAGGAAAAATTATTTCCATCCTGTGGATGGAAACAAATATTTTCCTACCTACAATGAGGAACGAAAGTGTAACTGTCCATAGGTGGAGTAGATAGAAATCGATTCCGTTCACTAGTGGGATTGTCCAGTGACCATTTTTTATTCGCAAAAATAATAGTCATTTTTAAGATCTTGTTAGGTAAGCAACTATTTTCTTATGGCAATTATCGCGAACTACATAAATTAATTTAGAATACAAATTTTCCTCCTTTTTTAAGCACGGATTTTTAAAAATCTAGGACGAGCTATAGGAGAATCAAATCAAAATACGATTAACCCTTGTTTTATAAAAAAAAAAATCGTTAAATAATATTTATAATGAATGGTCCATATAAATATCAATATTATATTAGATAGATCTAGAAAAATACCCTGCTTAGACGCCTAATATTTTAATAAAATATTATTCATAAACATTTCGTTAACGTTAATGAATTAACAATAACGATACTTAGATAATACTGAATGTGAATTTAACATCGATAGACCATCAAGATTAGTTTAAAAACGAGATAGTTACGTCATAAAGTTATTTATTTATAGGGATTGTCAACGATAGCAGCACGCAGCAATGCTAAATTGAAAATATTGCTTTTATTGCAGGCGAATATAATAACTACGCGTAAGTTCATTCCGCCATGAATTTTGATGCGTACTATTATCAAATGCAAGCAAAGAATATCACAACGCGACATTATTCCAATTATTTTTGAATCCGTGTGGATCAAGAACGATTAAATCAATTGGGAATGACCTGATCGCTTTCGTTCGGTTGTTTCAAGAATATTTAACTAAGTATTCGTTTTAACCCAATACAACCTCTGCAATTTTATACAGGGTAAAATTTCATTGCTAATGATAGATATATTTTTTAGGACATTGGTAACATAATATTCTTGAAAAACTGTGGGATTTTAACATAATCACAGAGATTTGTAACTGCAGCTTCAGAGAATGAAAAAAAAAACTATCATCGAAAAAATTATTGATTAAAATCATTTTTGCATAGTTTTGAAACATTATATCCATTTCGATTGATTTTAACAGTTTGCTGTGGTATTAATGTATTTACTGTTGCGAACTTCGTCTGTGCGTGTGCGTGTACATATTTTTGGTATAATGTGGCTTTAATAGGGATATATTTCCTACGGGATAATTATCTGCACTATTCTTCTACAATTCCTGACTTAGCCAACAACAGTAGGTATTTTATTTATTCCAAAAACCGAAAAACTGCTAGAAATATGTACGTATATTATTACTGAGATTCTACAGATCAAAAAGACTGAATCCCAAGACAAGAGGCTTTTTAAAAACCAAAAAGTTCGTTCGAATTGATTGAGCCGTTTTGGATCCACATAAATTTAAAAATGCCGCGTGACGATTTTTTCGTCTTGCAGTTTAGATTATGTAAGCATTAAGTCAAACTGACAATGGTTTTTACCTAAAGGGAATACCATTGTCAACTTATATTTAGTACATTAGTAATATAACAATAAAATGTAAGCAAAACCCAAACAAATACACAGATTTCATCTTATACAAAGCCATTGACACAGGTTCTATACCATATTAAAACAGTTTGAAGAAAATTGAGTCTATTAAAAATCTTTTAAATTTGAATTCCGTATTTTTTCCTCGTCACTCGGTATAATGATAATTATTTTGACGATTAGACGGTACAGCAAGGTCGACGGCCATATTTGTTCCGACGTTTTATTGGGGAACAAGGCTGTCCAATTGTAAGTGTATGGCCACAACGGCGTACCGCACAGCGCCCTCGCTCATAGCCTGGTACCATAGCACCGCACAGTAGTGTCCACAACGGCAAACCGACCCTCGCTCATTGCCTTGCCTGTCGATCACTTTGTCTCTCTACATCGAGATATGGACTGTGCGTTATCATCTTCTTCCGATGAAGAAGATATTATTTTAGAAGCTAATATAACCAAGTGGTATATGTTTAAACAGATATCAAGATTACCAGTGCACCCTAATAACGCAAAGCGAAGATTCTATGGAGAATTTTGTCACTTTTATAAAGATCTAAGGAAAGATCCCCAACGCTTTTGTGAATATATGAGAATGCATATAAATACTAGATTTTTGTTTAAGCATATGGGTACATAGTAGAGTCTAAAACAATATCTTCTTCATCGGAAGAAGATAACAACACAAAGTTCATGTTTATATCTCGATGTCGAGGGACTACTGTGCGGTACTATGGTACAAGGCTATGGGCGAGGGGCGGTTCGCCGTTGTGGACACCGGCTAATGGCTCCATATGTTCGCCTAAAGCTAAAATATTAGAGTGGCTTAATATTCCTATTCACGCTAGCTATTAGACAGCAAAACTAAATATTGTAAATATCCGCTAAGGGTTTGTTCGGGTTTACATGTGACCACTATTAATATAAAAAATATTATATAGGAATATTCGTTGATAAAAGTGTATTTCTGACAATAACTGGCTTACACCGGTAAAACACTAGTGTAAGCCGTGGTACCTATGAAGAGTAAAGCGTATTTAAATTGTGAGAAATGAGAAGGAAGTCAAACGAGAACTATACCCGTAGAAATTATGTTCGTCTGTAATCAATAATAGCCATTATTACACAGGATGTCAATTTTTAAATTTCCCAGCTTTAATGTCTCGCTTCCACTAAATTACATCAATTCAGTGTGAAGGGGGAGACTTTTAAAGAATATTTGCAGCCTTCGTATTTTAACCCCCGAGGGGGTAGATGTTACCATTAAAATTTTAAATTGGATGTGTGTAATTTATTATTTTTTGAGTAGTAGTTTCTAAGAAATAGCGTTCCAAGTATGTGTACTTAGAATTTGTACCTGCACTATAGGACTGCCAATCCCTAGACACTGAAATCCCGGGAACATGAGAAAAAATCAATCTCGAAAATTCCGGGATTAAGTCCTTAAATTCCGGGATAAGTTATGTATAGAAAATTCTTTAAAAATTAACTTGTTTTTTAAATTTTTTTTTTTTTTTTGTGATCAAATTGCAAAACTAACAGTTTTATTGTAAATTATATTTTACTAATAAATCCCGAACTTGGCAACATGTTTCGATAACCCCTAACAAAAATAGACAATTTACAAGATAATGTAATTTTTTAGCGCCAATTTTCCAACCAATTAATTAACCTAGAAAAATTTTTTTCGGGCTTTTAATAGTGCACTTTGAACCTAGGGACTAAAAAGACACTGTAGCCACGTGGTTTATATACTATTTTGTGCACTTAAGATAGGGAAAATTAAGTCTTAAAATAATTTTTTAAAAAATTAAATTTAATTTAAGGGTCAACAAATTTACTTCCGCGGGATTAAATTTCCTCTAATCCCTCAAGGATTAAAATTTTATTCCTTAGGGATTAAATATTTTTTAATCCTTTATTTTGAGTGTTTAATTGTAATCAGCAGGTTATACTTGCACTAAGTTACGATCAAGGTTAGGAGACGACACACTGGATGCACTGATTTTTTTACGTTCTTTTTTTTAATTTTTAATGGTATTTTTTCATTTTGTTAACAGTAGGTAAGACTTTTATTTAATGTATTTACTAAACACAATCTTTATCATGTTATTTTTTTTGGGATTAGTCCGGGATCCGGAGATACTCTTTATCCCGAAAATCCCAGACCTACACTAAGATTTGAATTGTTTTTAGCATTATCATTTTAAAACATTAGATAGTAATCTTTTCTTTTAGTAGATAAGTTTAGTTATGCTTAGTGCATTAGTTTCTACTCTGGAATAGGATATATATATATATATAGGAAGGGTAGTCGTTGCTGACTAGTTAGGGATAACGATTTGGGTAATATTGGGCTTTGCAGCAAATGAAAGTGTACTCTTTAAAGTTGGTCCAAGCTTTCGGAAATCTTTATTTCCATCATCAGGGATACTACAATACAAGAAAATTTACTGAAATCAGAGTGAAGCTCTTAATTTAACAAAACAACTTTAGTTACTTACAACTTTGTTGAGGATGTTCATAAATTTGTAGTTAATTACTAGTAGTAACACAGTAAAATTCGAAAGCACTGAAACAGCAACAAGCCAAAATCTCTTGTGGTTGGTATACACATACAAAACACACCATAATTCATTAATTAAAAAGACAGTACAGATTAAAATAATTTAAATTTTCAAATAAAATTACTGGTCTTTATCGACCATGCTTACGGAAACGGCCATTTTGTACCGGTATTATTTGATGAAATCGGCGTAGAGAATTTATAGGAGCAATAATGAACCACTATTACTCTGTGGTGTGCCACCATTCCACAAAGGACTTTTTTAGTGTATCTCTCGATACTAGATACAAAAAGAAGAGAACCTTATCGATCTTAATTCTATTGGTTGAGGTGTTGATTCAAATGTGTGTATGCAACGCTTGAAACATATCCGGAAACAATCATGTGATTTATAAATATGAGGTTTATTTAATTTATAATTTATATTATTTATTATTATTATTGTTTATTATTTAATTGTAGATATTTATTATTGATTAGTTATGAATTGTTAATATTATACTTTATTATTATTAAAAATTTTTTTTTTTTCCCTTTTATTGACTAACATTGTCTCTGTGGAGGGTGGGATTTTTATCTAACGCCAATAAATAGGCATAAACCTCACTTAAATGGCTGATGTAAGTTCGTCTGTTCATGTTATTGGGGATCTGAGAAATCCAGGCCATCTCCAGGAAGAGTCTTTTTGTGTAAATCGACTGTGTTGATAAGATTTTAGTAGAGCCGTAGTTCATATTATGACCAAGTGTATTGGCATGTTCAGCCAACGCACATCTCTCAGGGTGTAATCTACAATCACTCCTATGTGACGCAATTCTTTTATTTAATGGTCTGGCCGTTTGGCCAATATAGACTTTATTGCAATCCTCACATGGAATGATATAAACCACATCCGAGAGTTGGCCAATTGGGACCTTGTCTTTCAGACGTGAGTGTACATTTTTAATAGTTAATACAGACTTATTGGCAATTTTGATGTTACAGAAATCATTGATTATTCTCATGATTGGCGGTGATATCTCTCTTATATATGGAAATGAAGTAAATTTAATTGTGACTGAGTTAACTGGGACTGCATTAAGCACTGTGTTATTATTAATGTTAGGTATATTTAAGATTGTATCATTCGTGGTTCTAAATAAGATTTTATTAATTAGTGAAGGAGGGTACGAGTTATCTATAAAGAGTTTTGAGAGGATATCTAGATTTTTCCTCAGGAAAGAAGCATCAGAAATTTTCGAAACTCTCGTTTTCATTTGTTTGATTAAATTCACCTTCATGGCTTGTTTATGGTAGGATAAATAATTGAGGTATCTACCAGAGCTACATGGTTTGCGGTACCAGTCTATAAGAATTTTATTATCTGGTGTACGTATGAAACGTGTATCCAAGAACGGCACTGATCGTTCTGGACATTCTGTCTCAATGGTGAATTGTATATGTTGATCAAAATCATTGAGAGTATCTACTATCTCATTTATGCCATCCTCCGGAAGAGCTAAAATGATATCATCTACATATTTTTTTATGAATAATGGAGTAAAAGATAAAACCGGTATGACAATATCCAGGATATCATCCATGACGTAATTAGCCAAAATGGGTGATATTGAAGATCCCATCGGCGTTCCAAAAATTTGTTTATAAAATTTATTATCAAAAGTGAAATAAGTGTTATCGAATAAAAAAGAGATAATTTCTAAAAAGGTGTTCTTTTCAATGTTACAATAGTCTTTAATGCGGTACCAATTTTTATTAATCGCTCTATGAGCTATATCTAAGTAAACGTTACTGAAAAGAGAAATCACATCCAAACTGGCTAACACGAAATTAAATGGGAGTTGCATCCCGTTAAACTGTTCTGTATATATATATATAAAATACAGAGTGTTTCCTAAACTCTCTGAAAAAATGAAAGAGGTCAATCCTCATCTTAATTTAAGACGAAAATAATGTGGCATAAAAGTTTTTCGCATGTAGCTTTGTTTTCGAAATACAGGAGGTTAAAAAAATATTGTATTTTTCATTTTATTAATTAATACCAAACGATATTCTAATGATCTTTGTTAAACATAAAGGATTAGAGCAATTTGGGTCAATTTAAAATTTTACAATTATTTCACTTGCGGGGATCTGAGTAAAAGATTACCTAATTATTTAGTTATTTTCGAAATGTGAGAGACAATTTAGCACGTCGTGTACATGGGTGTTTACTGGCTCATAGAGGACATTTGCAGCAATTTATTTGGTTTTGTTCATATGAGTTCTTATTCAAAGTTTTGAAATCATATGCCTTATCAAATCATTGGCATTAATTAATAAAATGAAAAATACAATATTTGTTTTAACACCCTGTAGTTCGAAAACGAAGCGACATGCGAAAATCTCTTACAGCACATTTTCGTCTTAAAATAAGGTAAGGATTCACCTCCGTCATTTTCTGAGAGAGGTTAGGAGACACCGTGGAGGTAGGAGATATAATAGGAAAAATATGCAGTTTATTATTTGGTTTGGATCATTCCGGAGATAACAAAATTGGAAATCCACCATTTACTAAATGCAAATTAACTATCATCAGAATTGTACTAGACTTGTTCATGTGAAGAAGTGGAAGGGATGTCACAGGGAGTGACCTATGGACCCCTAACTACAAAAAAGAGTCAACATAAAAATGCTTTGTAATCAATAATCTAAAAAGAATAAATTTTAGAGCAAGTAAGTTCCAATTACGTCCTTTTTTGCAACGCGAATTCTTGAAAAGTATCACTTCAAAAATAACACATTATAGTATTATTCGAAAGAGATTTAAGCGACCTTTAAAATGATAAGCCACTTAATATTTAAGTTACACCTACCTCTCTCAGAGAGATAAACTACGAAGGCTGCAATTATTATTTTAAAGCGTCGCCTTCACAATATAATTGACGTGTCTTTTAATATTATTTAGTAGAAGCGATATGTTAAGGGTGGGGCATTCTTAATTTGACACCTTGTACTTTATTTCTAAATGTGTAGATGAACTATTTACAAAAAAAAAACTAGTAGTTAAGTTTTAAAAGTCGATAACTCGTATACGTTTCGAATAATTTTTTAAATCCAATATCCTTTAAATACTGCGCATATAATTTGTAATAGAACATTACTTTGAAATATATTCTTTATAAAATCGTGCTATACTAGTCTTATTAATGAAATGTTTTACTCCAACCGAGTGTGTATAAAAGCAGATATGCTTTACTTTGCAGTAAAAGCAACTTCAGTAAAAAAATCCAGTTGAACCCCATTTTCTAACTTTTAGTATTAACGCAATATTTTTTACGATTTTATAAAGAAAAACTTGTTTGCAATGGAGAGAAAAGAGAGTTTTATCAGCATTTGATCAGTAAAAAATGTAAACAATACTAGCTTCTCTCACTAGATGCATAAATAACTTACTATTGGTTACTTATAATTCTATTAGAAAAATTGATACCCATATACCTTAATAGAACGACTCCATTTCTAAAAAACTTAATTTTTGTGACAATTTTTTCAAAAAATACAAATAGGAAGAAAAACGACTGAATCAAAATTTCCACTGAATTAATTTCGATTTTTTGCAACCAATAATTTAATATTTTTTTCATCCTGTCCAAAAGAATTAAATCAATAAAACAAGAACAAACAATATAAAAAATAAATAGGAAGAAAAACAAATAAATCAAAATGTCCACTGAATTAATTTCGATTTTTTACAACCAATTTCATCGATTCTTTGAACGTAAATTAAGATTCCTCCATGGGCGTCGCTTGGGAGGGGCAAGATGGGACACTTGCCCCCCCCCCCCCCCCCCTCCCACACTGGAAGTTGAAAACTTTATACATCAATAATATTTTATTTCGTTACTGGAAAAGATAGTAGTTTGTTTATTTTTTCTCAAATTTGGTACGTATTTTTAAAGTCTAAAGTAAATTCGCCATTCGCGGCTGTGCATGGTGGGATAGTGTCTTTGAAAGCATATAGCCAAACGAAGAAAAATTCTAATATAGCGGATCCGAAGCTGCTCTATAAATAAATTTATAAAGAAATTTGAGGCACTGTTATTAAATAAATTAAAACTAGATTTTCGGACATGAAGTAAATTAAATTTTGTCGATCTTCTGACCAAAAATAATTTTTAATCCTATTTAAAATTGTTCCTGCAAGAACTATTTGACAGTTTATTGAATCAATATAAAATGTTTGATTCTGTTTAACTGAAAAATGAACTTAAACTAAAAAAACCATTACGTCCGTCTCAGTCGCGAGAAGCTTTTTTAGTTTGAAATGAATGAAAACTTATGCAGGAAATACGAAATACACCTGACCAGGACACTCGGGAGATCTCGTTGTAGTATTAAGAAACAATGAACTTTTTTACGATGAAGTTATTGCATATTTGGCATTATAACTGTAGAATATAAGCATACTAATTAATGTTTCTTAAAATAAATATATAGTTATTTTTGGGTTTGTTTTCCTCTATCTCTTTTTGTATAAAGGTCGTAAAACCGGGATCATTTTAAAAATTCTGAAAAATTTTCAAAAAACTCTCCACGAAAAAAAAAATACTTTTGTTCGTATGTTGTGACTTAAGTAGAAATGTCGCGCTTTTTAAATTAAATATAACGAGAATTTGTCAAAATTACTATAAATTATTAACAACATTTTGGTGTGTATTTTGGGTTTGTCGTGGGGCGTGGTCCATAAAAAATTTCGTCTATAGCGGGCTCTTTCTTCTTTTTACTACCACTGGCATCCGGTTTTTAATTTTATAGAATTTCTCATTTTATTATTGCTACCCCCTATAAATCCTTCTAACGACTCCCATGGATACCTTTAAATAAAAACTGGCATTTGGAAATTTTACCATTTAGAAAATGATTAACCTGTTTGTAAAAACTGCCACAACTATTTTCAAAAATTTAATCCGCTCAATTTAAAGTACGAGAAAATGTCAAAAATAAACTATTAATTCTTGTAAAAAATTAAGAGATCGACAGAAATCCTTGTATTTCGTGCGTCATTTCCAGTAATTAAGGAAAGACATGATGTTTCCATTCTGAGCTTTTCAATAAAATATATTTTAAGAATTCTAAGTATACACAAAAGTTAGGTAGACATTTTGATAGATATTATAATGTCGTATTGTTGGTTTGACTATCTCAAGTTAACAATTAACATAGAAAAGTTACAGTAGCTCTTCTGTTTAACTCTATCAAATACAAGAGAATTTAGAAGTATCTTAATTCTCACTTTTCCTCCTCGATCACTTTTATTATCGATGGAGCTTTCCGCTTTCAATATGTCATCCTTTCTCACTAGATATCTATTAAGTATGGATCCCGAGCCATTGTGCTGATGATGAGAATTAGTGACCTCGAAACATGCATAGTATTGTACAGCAATAATAGTGGTTCTCTTGATAATTAATCAACTTCTACTTGTCGCATAAATAACACAAAAACTCTTATGGCAGAAACGAGAATAAATAGTCAACAGGTACTGCGATTTTCGCTAACTTAGGTTAGCTATAGTTTATTTTAAGAAAATTATCTATAAAAGATTTAACTTCCATTTAGTTGATATGAATACATATAGTAACCAAAAATTGGTTTCTTATATTTTACTTATATTGATCTACTACATTATTGATATTTTCTGACTATTAGCTTAGCCGGATGGCAAAGAATAACCCTTAAGATAACCCTTGCATATTTCGTACGAAATGCTAACAGGAAACTGCACCAGAAGATATAAAATTAAAAACAATGACGTCAATGAAATTTACCGTATCTTTACCACGATATATTTTGTAGTTAAGTTATTTATCAGATGAAAGTCTCACTTCCTTACCATACCCAAGTGAGACTTGACGTAAGTAATCTGTTTGTTTCTATATTAGCTATTATTGATTGTTATAAGAGTCTGAAGCATTGTAGTATTACATTTTTATGGGAGTTTGATAAACTAATATAAAAGCACACTGTCTATGGAGGTAAGCTTTTTATTGTTGAAAAATAATTATAATGAAAACATTATGCCTGCTTGTAATAAATCGTTGTTAATAGTTTATTTTAATCTATAATAATATATTTAGAGTTATACAATTTTCACTTATGGCTGCTTTTAAGAAACTACAAGAAATCGTGTGGTATAATAGGTTGGGCTGTCAACGTTGAGAAGATCATACAAGTTTATTTGAAATTGTTTTTCACAAGCATATAATTTGATAGGAATATCTTGTAACCGGAAGTCCATTAGCGTCGTTGTATCATACGAGTATCTAACTATAGAACAATAGCATTGGATATATCGATACAAAAGATTGCCCATGTACACCCGCAAAAAGTCCCTTTTGAAGTTTGGTTAATTCAAAAAATAATTGATATTACCGGTCAGTATAGGACACTTCCCAGCGTACAAGGAGGTGAAAATTATACTACTAGTAGTTCATTAAATTAAAACTTTTAGGCAACACTGTATAATTTAACGACATTTTGTAACTTTGTACAGTCCATTATTACTAGTTATCATTATAAACAAATGAACTTAAGTATTTAATAGAATAGAGCAATGCTAACATTTAATTTAATTTATGGACAATCCCAATTCAATTCTCTGGAAGCAAGAAGAATTTATGCTGAGTAAGTTCCACATCCACAAACATTTGTAAAGATTTATCGTAGCTTAAGCAAAACAAATTAAAAAATAAAAAAAATTTGAAGCATTTCTCTTCATTAAAATTTAGAGACCAGTATAATATACAGTGATACCATATGGGAAAAAATGTATTAGTGGATTTAGGTAAAATTTGACTTCACCATAAGTTTTCTCTTTAATAAAGACCAAAAACGATGTAATTAAATGTAACCGGCATTTGTTGTCTGTCAAATTTGACATTTTCTAAACAAAATGTCGAAATGTGGCATTTATTATTCGAATTTAAAAAAAAATTATTTAGAAACGCTCTTTGCATTATAATTTTATGCCCACACACCAAATTTGAATCACTTATGAAGATTTTTGTTTCCTATCTATTTGTGGTAAATATATATTTTCATTGAAAACGGAAGTCAACCATATCACCGTAATTATAAACAACGGCTGCGCTATTATTCTAATATGTCCATTTTTTTCAACGTATTTATTATTAAAAGAAGAATATTATCCTTCCTCTTTGTTGGTTAAATCTTTAAAGTTATGAGAAGTTTGGGTTTGTTCGCAGATGGCGACATTTTTAAACTGCAATTTAATTTTTTGAGGTAAATGAACATTTTGGTATGAATTTAGACGATTACACAACATTCAATGAAAATAAATAAAATTATCAAAAGTTATTCCAAATGCGGTCGGTATATGGGCATAAAATTACAATGGAAACAACTTTCCCAAATAATTTTTGTTTCTGTGACGGGCAAAAATGTTTGACACTTTATCTCTGAGTAATTCTCATAATTTTTTTCCTGGAGAAAAAAGTGACATTTTGTTACCTAAATGTTACTTTTTATGAAATTACTTTTTCCCCAGGAACAAAAATTATGAGAATTACTTTTTTCCCGGATATTACTTATACACATAAGTAAAGGTAGCTATTTAATTTTAGAATATTTTATTATATTCCTTTCGCTGCTTCTACCAATTCCAGTGGAGTCAGAGAAACTCGGAATTAGACATTTTTAACTTTATACTATTCAAAATAACTAATAAACAATAACTAAATTCTTAATTTTTATATTAAATCAAAGAATTAAATTGAGAGATATTTGATTATTTTAAAGGTTTCTCCTCTAGCTAAAATCTAATACTTTTTCCCTATTTTAATTCGATCAGTAAATGCCATTTTTTGGAGAAAATGTAAAATTTGTCAGATAAAATAGCCACATGGTCCTATTTAATTATATCATTTTTGGTCTTTACTGAAGCAAAAACTTATGGAAAATTAAAATTTTACATAAATCGTAAAATTTCCCCATATGGTTCCAACTTTAATAGTGACACTGTATATAGAAGATTGTTTTGTCGCTATAGTATTTTGTTCATACTACCTATTGGTATCTAATACACCAAAACATTGGGACCTTTATCGTCGCTAGTATTCCAACTTATTGCAATTAATGGCAATAAATCGATTTTTTTCGAAAATGGTTGATTATTTAAACAAGTTATTTTATGAACTACTCGTATTATTTTGATCTCTATGTAGACTGGCGAAACATTGCTCTATACTTACCTGAGATCCTGCATATAATAACACTTTCCAACGTAACTTTTGTGTATACATATTATTCAGTGTTTTTTAAATTAGAACTTCTGTCGACCCCATTATACGACCTATCGACTTTTGGTCCCTATCCTACAAGTCAGTATACTCCTCTTTAGGAGTAAACTTCTTTAAAATAATAGTGAAAGTAAAAGTATGTGCTGGTGAAGATTGCTGCGTGCCGCTACCACCACTAGGTGACGCTGCCGAAATCGTAACCGTAGGTGCTTGTTGAGGTTGATGCAACGGGCTCGAACTTACCGAGGGCGTATTTGAAGGGGCACTTGAGGGAGCACTAGAGGTAGCTATGGGGGCACTGGAGGTAGGTATGGAGCTAGCAGAAGCTCCACCTCCAGGAGGTGGGGCAGAGGGCGGGGGCATACCAGTGGCCTTATGTTAATTGGAGTTATGCTTCCCATCTGACGAAGCGAGCTCAGAAGATCCGGATGAGCTAAGGGTTGTGTTAGAGCCGTAGGGATCCAGGCTACTCTGAACACTCATTGACCGACCCTGGTCTTGACGCCTTACACGATTGGGGGAGAGCTTCCCGGGGTCGACGCTGTTCGGGTCTGCCTGCAAAGCATAGTGATGGAGGATCGATTCAAAGAGTGCACGGTCAAAGCGATTAATAGTATAGAAAAAGTAAAACACATTCTTGAGAAAAAAACATACATTCCTTTATCATGCACTAGCAAAAATAAGATGTTGCAAAGAATTCGTTAAAATATTTTTTAAGTAGCTGAGAAACGTATTCTTACAAAATTATAGTAAAACTAGCAAGACGAGTATAAACCCTTCTGCTAGTGAAACTTTACCTAACACACCTCGAATAGTAGTAGGTATTGATTTAGTTGTATCCATGTTTAATTTATTTTTATAGACTAACAAAGATTAAATAAGAACGTTGGTTTTTATTTAGCTGTTTACCACTATATAATTCAGGTAATTTCAGTTGACAATGAGAATTTAGTTGCTAATATGTGAATCCATTTATTGCTAATAAATTACTTTACGCTGCTGTTTTGTCACAGAAAATTACAGATATTGGAGTCACATAATTGTCATATATCTGTACAATGTATAATTTGTATCTATAATTTAATTCAACGTCCAAGAAGAAATAGGTCACGCAAAATACAAACTCTTTCGAAGTAATGTAAGATTTATTGTCATTCCCTGGTGGGTTGAAACTCTGAATTAGTCACCACATACTAACAAATAACTTTTGGTTATTTATTTAAATAATATTTTTACGAGAGTAGCATTAGGAGTTTTTATGTCAAAAGGATGATGCTTAGTAATCTATTTTCATGCTTTAAATTCATTGTTGCTATATTTTTACAAAATCGTGTCAAGGTCGAATTTTTATCATTTCTATATCGAAATGTGCCACTTAGTCGTCCTCAGTAAAATATAGTGGCAAATAGATGCGAAAAAGTATTCTGTAATATTTTTCATGAATATATCTCACTTCCTGCATTTATTAATACCTGTTGATAAAAACTTTTAAGCTAAAGCTTTTTCTAATATCACGGTGTTGAAAAAAGGTCGGTATCCCGGAATAACTCCGGTGCATCGCATTGCAGCGGAAAATCTTTAGTGAAAAAGTTGTTTGGTTTTGAAGGAAGAATAGTTTGCAATTTAAACCACCGTCGGAGAACACCATACGCCAATAAAAAAGATGGGGTTCTATTTGAAAATCTTAACTTACCCCCACCCGCGCCCGGGGGTTAAGGAGGTGGGGGGGGGGGGTTTAAATTGTATAATATTCCTCCTTCAAAACCAAACAACTTTTTCCCTAGACATTTTCCGCTGCAATGCGATGCACCGGAGTTATTAGGGGGTACTTACCTTTTTTCAACACCCTATATACTCAACTTGGGAACTAAACTAAAGAAAAATCCACATGCTTGGACTATCTTTTTTAAAAAGTATTTATTTTTTGAGCCCAATGGAAGAAGATTTTTTGCCAATCCATTAAAAGAACAGAGAAGTTACAAATACTTGTGTGTTTTTGAACTATTTGACGATCCGGTCTAAAGGGTAGAGATAATCATGTTCGTAAACCATGATATATTTAACTATGTGGTTAACCACGAAATAAATGGCATAAAACGACAAAAAGTAAAAGAGATTATCGCGTAAAACATCAAATTTTGCTGAATTTTGTAAAATAACGATATATTCAACGATTTTATAAAAAATAGTATATTGAGCAGCGTGCAAATAATGTTTCTAGTTATTGACATGCTGTTCAACTCATCTTGGTTTTGGTAGACATATGAGGTAAGGAAAAAATTTTTCACTTGTAATTTAAATAATCTTTAAAAGATTCATGCACTATCTTGAATAGGTTAAATAACACAATAAACTGTATGCATGAACAAAACTGGAGGTAAACAGAACCCCTTTATAATTATTAAAATATATATTAGAAGTATTACGAAAATTGGCGTAGTTTCGACAGGTCCTTTAAAATATTTTTTTATAGTACTTGCTTTTTCATGAAGACTAATTTAGGTAAAAATGCATATAATTAAAAATTCGGGGCACTAGATTGTAAGACCAATACGAGGACAACAAAATGTCAAAAATTATATTATAAAAATGCCAATGTTGTGTTATGGTGTCAGCCATGGCAATTTTTTTTTAAACTTAAAGAATTCCTAAAAAATCAAAGAAGTAGTCCATTTCCTCCAAGAGACCTGTTTAATAACTATTAAGAAGTAAATTCAAAGTCACGGTCTCACGAATTACATATACAGTGTGTCTACGTAATTTGACGGCATATGGGAAACTTTTTTATTATTAATTTTACGAAAAAAAAATATTCTTCATAAAAAGTTCTGCATGGTCCAAGACCTAACATTGCAACCATCAGATGTTAAATTTTTTCTGTCGTATACGAGGTTTGTCAAAAAATGATTTGTGATTTTTGCTATAGAGTAAAGTACCTTTATTTTTGACAATATCGAAAATTGTTATAAAGAAAAGATGTTTAGAATTAAAAATAGCTTTCAAATATTCAACATTGTTTATTTACATGAAAAAAAATATTTTTTCCTACATTTTACACTTTTTGAAATACGATTGTTGACGTTTTTTTTTTCGAATTTTCGATATTTAGACAGTTCGCAAAGCTTACTTTAAATATCAGTTTTAAAAAATGCTCGTACATCCTAGATTAATTATGCATTAATTTCCAACGTAATCGCAGAGAAAATGTAGGAAAAAATATTTTTTTAATGTAAATATACAATGTTAAATGTTTTAAAGCTATTTTTAATTCAAGCGTCTTTTCTTTATAACAATTTTCGATAGTGTCAAAAATAAAGGTACTTTACTATAGAGCAAAAATTACATTTTATGACAAACATCGTATACGACTGAAGAAGTTTAATATTTGATGGTTGCATGTTAGGTTTTGCACCATGCAGAACTTTTTATGAAGAAAGGTTACAGGTTTCAGGTTTCGCCCAACTGGGCATCATCAGACCTTAAAATAAAATCAACAACATAATGCAAACAAAAGCATAAATACAAACAGATACATTTAAAAAATAAAATATAGACTCATTAATACCCACTTAAAATCAAGGAATATTGAAAGTTAAAATGTCAACATACTAAAAATCTTTTGTATTTAGTGGGTATTAATGAGCCCATATTTGATTTTTTAATTTCGCTTCTTGGATTTATGCAGTTGTTTGTATTGTGGTGTCGATTTTATTTAAAGGTCTGATGATACCTAATTGGGCGAAACATGTAACCTTTTTAGCACTTCGTTAATATAAGTATTATGTAATTCGTAACAAAAAAGTTATAGGTTTTTTTTTATAAAAAACACCATTTTTTTATAACTAAAGTGTATGATTCAGTATGCTATCGTTGGTCCAATTCCAGAGGCACGAATATGCAAATATCGGTTTGTGTTTTGGTAAAGAAAGATTTGCAATAATTTTCAAAATTTTTTAATAAATAGGCCTACCTGTTGTAGTTGGCCCAGGAAGACTTTTTGTATTTACCCAAATTATGCCATTTTAAAGAGTTTAGAGTAAATTTTTTAGAGAACTACCTACTTGTATTTCGTTATGTCGCCTAAGAATTATGTTAACAGCAAATAAAAAATTTTCATTATAAAAATCATAATATCGCATTCCCGGCACGCAATGACAATTCACTTAATGTTGTCATTTCGTTTCGAAATTAATTATATGGTAAAGCAACCATGAAAGTGTATAATCACTTGCGGCCGCTAGATGGCACTTGCGTTAATGTCAGAATATTAATGTCAGGCTCTGTCGTAAGATCATTGGCTGAATTCAGCAGACTAGGCTGACGAAGAACCTCGACAGCTTAGAGCATCGAAGACAGGTTGGGGATTTGACTCTCTTTTACAGATATTTTCATGGAACGTACTCGGCTGACCTTGCCCTCTTAATTCCGCCCAGAGCGATGAATAGCAGAAATACACGACGAACCACTGCCGCCCACCCATATGTGGTTAAGCTTAGTACTCATCGAACTTCATTATTTAAGAATTCTTTCATTTGGAGGACTTCATCCTTGTGGAACGACCTTCCCGAGATCGTTTTTCCCAACGAATATAACCTCCAACGATTCAATACCAACGTGAATCGCTTTTTGCGCACCACTCCCAGAGTGCCTTAAAGGATTTTTCCTATAGTGCTTGTGTTTGATCAAAAAAAAAGATTTTTAATGGGTGATATCACGATGCGCATCGATTTATAAGCGAGTTTTAATGGCTGACGTCACGATGCGCATTGATTTGTATTTCTGCTGAATGCATTTTGTTTGGTTAGAATTTGTTCTAAATATTCTCATCAAATATTACGTTTTTCTCGCTACGACATGGATAATTTTATTTTTTATGCTCCTCTTCAATAGCGGAGATCGTATACAATATGTTTTTATAATTATAATTCACTTCTTTCATAACTTTTCATAAATTTTACTCCTCAACCTAACAAACAATACTGACATAAATAGTTGTCAAATCACAAATCGCTTTTTAAATTTGATGGAAAAAAATGGAATCCGATTTCCAATCTATTTGTGAAATCTGTCGATTTTTTTTAGTGCATTCAGCAGATATTTACTGATCGCTTAAAAATCGATGGGTTCTCGGTGGAATATTGACCTAATTGCAATTTATGATGAGTTTCTGGTGCATTATGTGTTTGTTTGGAGGTATAACGACAAAATTGTATCATTTTTTATATAAGATTTAATATTATAACGGTTCTTTGTGACAATGTTAATTAATATTTATCTTTTGTGACATGAAGTAAATGGGTCTTTCTTTTACAAACCGATCACTGTTTAACCTTGATATGTTTAACTTTGACATTTTAGAATCTTGCGAACATTTTTTTACAATTTATATACGTACAATTATTTGACACGTATTTCAGGATTTTGCTGAAAAAAAAATTATTTTCTAAAATATTCACACATGAATTTTTGATAATTTTCTGGAATTTCCCTATCTTATCATAATAGAAATTTAATATCCCCGGTTATTTTCTAAAATATTCACACATGAATTTTTGATAATTTTCTGGAATTTCCCTATCTTATCATAATAGAAATTTAATATCCCCGGTTGTACTGATATCAATGTCGGTCTTTTTTTATTTAACACTTTGTTATGTTAGCTTTCGAAGTGCATTAAAAAAAAATGTCATTGTGAACAAATGCAAAATAATATCAATTTAATTGTTTACATAGTTTTAACATGCTCGCCTCCCAGATTAAATTAAATTTAACGGAAACCGTTTAGTTCGTTATAATCTTTTTTGCAAAACCCATTTTACGAAAAGTAGCACCTCTATTAGATCGGTAGTTATTAAATATTTTCGATCGCAAGTCACCACGCTCACGATTATCGGAAGTCCTTTCGAATGACGCAAAGTATGGAAATATTAATGATTCACACTGCACCGAGGTCGATTGTAGACGTCCTCGAACCATCGCGCTGGTGCATCCCCCGCGCTCTGCGTGAATCGAAAATATTCAATAACGGTTCACCATATTTACGTTACTGGAAGAAAGCAATTAAAAAGTTAAAAAAACATTTAATTTTATTAAAAAATGCACAACATTTTTTGCCACCCCCAAACCTCAAAATCTAATAAAAACGATAAAAACTTTATACGTTTAACATACTTTCTTGTACTTCCAGTGCAGGTATATTACTTTTAACAAATTTATGGATTATTGTTTTTCTTTTCAAAATTCAAGCACAGCATATTTCTATCAATATTTTGAAAGCGAGACATAATATATTTGTAATTAACAGATGAAATGGGAAAACACGATTTGATTTTGTTTCCTGATTCTATTTTCTTGCTTTTAAAATATGGGTTCCCTGAATAAAATCAGGGGTGTATAATTAATGAAAATTATGGTAGTAGCTAGTATAGCCAACAGCGCCATATCGTAGAAAGTTTTGAAATTTGGTCTTGAACTACAGGTGTATAATATGGAATAGGTGTAATATAGTTGCCGTCGCCGATAGATGGCTTACCAATATTAACAGGTTTATTAACATGGAAGTGTCCATTCTAGAACAAACCTAAAAATTATTCTATGTGGACGTTCTGTGTCGACTCTTTTACTTTGAACTAGAGTTCAAGAGTGAACTACAGTTCAAAGTGTTTATACAACCGGCCCTAAAAGTGCATTGCACATGGCGAACATAGGCAAACTAAAACATTTTCGCGTCTCAGACTACCATTACAAGGCGGGGCAAATTTGAAATGTCGCAAATAACTAATCGTTGAATCGATTATTTTATATTCGTGTTTTTGGGATTCGACCGTCGATATAATGGTGTGGGGGACTTGTTTACCGCCAGCCTTGAAATTTCGTACCAACTAAATGGAGTACTGCACCTGATACGCCAGGGCGTTCATAATGATGCTGTACGGTACCAAACCCAGCGGATGTATCTCCCTCATCAGTACATTGGCTGGAATTTTATGGAATTGTATGTATTCCAAAAAGTTGCCAATGACATCTTTGAGGCTCGTCGTGGGATTGTTGTCACAGTACTTTTTGCCTGAAAATAAAATGACTTTAATTATACGCAGATATGTAATTATTGTCAAGTGTGTTTGGGGATTTTAAACGGGGACAAATACTTTACCTTGATTTAAGTATCGTGCTATTTAATTCAGACTAAATTCCTCTATTAATTAGTACAATATCTTTTACTAAAAAATACTGTAAGAATACTTCTAATATAATTTAAATGAATAGAAATACCTGTACTACCAATAAGTAAATATACTCGCCGTCACAAAATTCCGCCACCCTGAAATTTTGGTCAAGTTTGATATTTTATATCTTCTTTATTTATTATGCGATTTTCATGATTTTATTATCGTTTGTAGATCCAGTTATTGTGTTTTTCCTTAATTATTTTATAAAGTAACATTTTTCGATTAGGCTATACACAGGAGTAAATCAAACTGTTGTTTTTTGTCGTAATTTCAAAACACCCTGTAGGAAAATTGAGGTTGATAATTTTATTTACATACTGTTTCTTGTAATCTTTGATGTATTCTAAACATGTTGTTTCTGATTCATTCCATTATCTCATTTCTGCTTCGAGCTGCAAAATTTTAAATTAAACGCTGATTTCAAGCCCATTTTTATTAAGAAGAACAAACACTAGGTGTATTATAATCATAAAGTTAATTAACAAAAACAATTTTAATATCGTGTATTTCCTCCGCAGCAATGACAGGTGGCAGTCTTCGTGGCATCGAATGAATAAGGTTACTTATCCTTTCTTGAGGGATAATCTGATATTCTTCGGTCAGCACCAGTCGTAAGTCTTGTAAGGTTTGTGGTTGTACAGGACGATGACGAGTCACCCTTTTAAGTTGATCCCAAAGATGTTCGATTGGGTTGAGATTCGGACTACATGCGGGCATTTTCAATCTTGGAAGTCCAACTTCATCCAGATATTCGCTCACTACATGTGCAACGTGAGGTCTAGAATTAATGTAAATTGGCTCCCAATGAAAGGAGCAAATGGAACAACAACTTCTTAGAGAATCTCCCCAATGTAACGGTGGGCGGTTACAGCTCCATTTTCAACAAATACAAGATTGGTGCGTACTTCGGTAGAAATACTTCGTTCTTATATGGTGCAGTCAGCATAGCTTTCATTTGTAGTATGCGATTATTGTGAATATTTGACAGTGACAATATTATAATTTATTGTTTGTCAATATGGTATTAACTCCAGCAGACGCGGGTAGAATTGTTGCGTTAATAGAGGATGGTCGCAGCAAAAGATAGGTCGCCCGTACTCTGACAACGCGGTTTACAGTTCGAGATGTCTGGAATAGGTATTTATATAGACTGTAATTTTTACTAGGCGGCAAAGCTTTGGTAGAAGGAAAATGACCACTGCACCTGATGACCACTTTGTCACCGTTAGTTCTTTAAGAGATCGAAGATCTACTGCTGTGGGTCTAAAAAATTACAATGCAAATGATTCCTCGCAAATGCACGTGAAAGAACAATACGTAGAAGATTCGCAGCAGCTGGGCTTCTTTTACGAAGGCCAGCAATATCTCCACAATTACTTCCTCGACATCTACAACACCGACTGAGGTTTGCATTTGCTCATTTCATTGGGAACCAATTTACATTAATGCATGATAAAGCTAGACCTCGTGATACAATAAACTAAAGGTAGGATATCTAACCGTCCCAATTTCGTCTGCAGTGCGCAGTGACGTCACTGGCGAGTAAGTTTTAAATCTCTTATGGAAGTTTACATTGCTGTCATCGTTTTTAACTCTTTTTTCAATGTATTAAAACGTTTTAAGCATGTAATGATATATGAAATGAAAGAATAATATATGACGAGTATTTACGTATATTAATTTCATAGAAATATAACCCACAAATACCACTAAAAAAAGAAAAGATATTAGACAAATTCTTCGCGCCATTTAAGCCGGCGACGATAGCCGAAGCATGCCGAAAGCTGCTCTCCGACCACTGCTGGTTTTGAAACAGTGTTGCCAGATTTTTACAATTGTAATAGATCCACTACTATTTAACATTCTTGTTGTGGGGCTCCCCATATGAAATTTATGTTCAATCTGGAGGTGGTCCCCCATCTAATAGGAAAGTAACGACCTTTTTTTCGTACTATTATTACTCTGACGCCGTTTTAATTAAAAGTTTTTACGTTTAGTGGTATGTGAAATGAAAGAATAATATCATGGTATTTAGGAATATTTATTTCATGAACATACAACAAAGATTAAAGCTAAAATACGACCTAATTATCTTTCCCCTTACACAACTGTATGTACTTGTTTGTTTTTATCTTTAAGAAAGCGGAAAAACCTTATATTTCTATTAAATGTCTTTGCCTGGTTATCCATGTCACAACCGAACATAGCGCACCTCATTTTATGAAAATTCAGATATTTTTTTTAATAAACACAAGACTATAAGAAAACGTTCTGGTAAACTTACAAAATGTCCACCAAAAACTACGGCAACCATGCAGCCCATGCAGCAGTGTTGCCAGAAATCCGTGATCGAAAGAAATAGAATGCCGGTTCGAAACCTAATAGGAATAGTAAAAAACGGTGTCAGAGTAAAAAGAGTACGAAAAAAAAGGGTCGTTACTTTCCTATTAGATGAAATTTATGTTCAATCTGGAGGTGGTCCCTCCAGATTGAACATAAATTTCATATGGGGAGCCCCACAACAAGAATGTTAAAATAGTAGTGGATCTATTACAATTGTAAAAGTTTGGCAACACTGTTTCAAAACCAGAAGTGGTCGGCGAGCAGCTTTCGGCATGCTTCGGCTATTGTCGCCGGCTCAAATGGCGCGAAAAATTTCTTTGCTATCTTTTCTTTTTTTAGTGGTATTTGTGTGTTATATTTCTATGAAATTAATATACGTAAATACTCGTCATATATTAGTCTTTCATTTCATATACCATTACATGCATAAAACGTTTTAATACATTCAAAAAAGAGTTAAAAACGATGACAGCAATGTAAACCTCCATAAGAGATTTAAAACTTGCTCGCCAGTGACGTCACAAGCCATGTGATCATCGGCGTGCAATCATACCTATAGTTACTTATACCATGGCTAGACCTCACGTTGCACATGAGCGAATATCTGAAGTTGGACTTTCAAGATTGAAAAGGCCCGCATGTAGTTCGAATCTCAACCGAATCGAATAAACCCGAACAAACCCGTTCGTCGTCGTCCTGTACAACCAGAAACCTTGCAAGACTAACGACTGGCGCTGACCGAAGAATATCAAACTCTCCCTCAAGAGAGGATAAGTAACCTTATTCATTCGATGCCACGAAAACTGCAAGCTGTCATTGCGGTGAGAGGAGGAAATACACGATATTAAAATTGTCTTTGTTAATTAACTTTATGATATACCTAGTGTTTTTTTTTTTTTCTTAATACAAATCAGCGTTTCATTTAAAATTTTGCTACTCGCAGCAGAATAAAGATAATCAAAGGAGGAAATGTTTAGAATACATCAAACATTACAAGAAACAGTATGTAAAATTTTCCGGTCAAGGTGTTTTGAAATTACAACTAAAATAACAGTTTGATTTACTCCTGTATAATATAGCTTAATCGAAAAATGTTACGTTATAAAATAATTAAGGAAAAACACAATAAAAGAATCTACAAACTGGCAACAAAATCATGAAAATCACATAAAAAATAATGTTTTTTTCTCGACCACCAAAACTCATAGGAAAATATTGATTATTAAAGTCAATAAATTGAGAAGTGTTAACCATATTAACCCGAATATAGCCAGATCATAATATGTAAGAGCTAGGGACACCTTTTTAGTACCTACATACTGGATTTAACTGAACGTTTTTCCAAATTTATAAGAAATACAGGTCCGTATCTTGAAAATTGAATAGAGAGGATTCAAAATGCTCAAAACGTAATTAAACGATAAGATGTAGTACATTGAATTTAGAATAAAAAGGCCTCTTAAATGTTACATTATAAAATCAGGGCCGTATTGGAAAAATTAAATTCATGGTGATTCCTTGAAAACGAAACGTCGTATAAAAAAAATGGTTGTGTAATCTTTGGGTTGATTAAAAGTTGTTCAAAGTTGTGAGAAAGTTCTATCAGTTTTCCCCCAACTTTAAGATTAATTTCGGAAAAAATTTAAATTAGAAATCCAAAATTTCAATTTTTTTTTAAATAACTCAGAACTTAAACATCTTACCAAAACTTTTTGTGTGGCATATTGTTAGTGCTTTGATTTAGATACTTTTTTCCTATTTAATCGAAATTTTATCTGTTAGCTTTAACGAGATCCCCATATAGTATGTTTTTATAAATTTGGAAAAAAAATCGTCCATTTTCACAATGAGACCTGATAATTTGAAGATTGGTGCATACCAAATCGGATTTAGTTGAATTTTATCAGTAAAAATATTAATATACTGTTTCTTAAGGTTTTGTGATAATAATTCGGTCTAATTGAACTGCATCTGGCTAAAAAAAGTGACGCAATCGTGCTAAGAAGATATTTAGAAAGACATTGTGTTGGCCCCTCTTTAAGTAGAATGATTAGGGTCTGTAGGTGGTGTCACTCCGGGTGACACTCTTTCCAATTCTTTATCAGAGGTAAAGTCACTGATTACATGATAAGTCCATTTTTGAAATGGGATTTCTTGGGAAGTATTACTCAAAAAATAATGAATTATGGTATTAAAGGAAAAAGATATCAAGGGCCTTTAAAATGATATGCCACTTGACCTGACCCTCTTCCGACTTAAGATTTTAAAAATAACATCTAACCCTCCTAGTGGGTTAAACACCCAAGGCTGCAAATATTCTTCAACAGTTTTCAAGTTTTTTTCTGCCATTTTAAACACTTCTAAGATACCGACGTTTCCTTAATTCTAAACAGCAATGTTAGAACGAACTATGGATTATTCAGAGGGGACATTTATTTGGAGAAATCTATTCTTGGAAATGGGGTACTATGGTTATTGGTTATTTCCCAAACAACATATAATATGGTGCTAATACAGATGGAATATCACTTTAATTAATAATTAATAAAACTGATCTTTGTTCTATAATTTTGAGAAGATTCAAAGTTATTCAATTACAGGAACCGATCAACGTAATATTATTTTTAAAATTTACCAAATATTTAATTTTATTATAGTTCGAAGAATAGTAATACAAGAAATAAAAAAGCAAATCACACACTAGATGTAATATCGATTATCGATGATTAAATGCTATCTTAAATAATGATTCTTCTCCTACACCCGCAATACTACGATAGGTTTTTGACAAAACATCGTCAGCGACGTGCCTCGTAAGAAGTTTTTTTTCTTATTATTTTGTTTTTTAATATAAACCTATTTAATTTTTTACGTCCTTTCGTATTGTTATAGTTTAGTGCAGACTAGTCAATTTGAGTAAACTTCAATATGTTCGGGTAATTTTGCAGCTTATGATACTTTGTCAATACATTTATGAAAGTTTTATATATTTATTTGTCGCTTAAGATACCACAGTATCCTATAAATTGCAGTTCATCATAAGCAACAGTTCTAAAATTATAATAAAAAATCCCATCGACTAGATGATGGTCATTCTGCGGAAATCAAAACCACACACGAACAAACCCGATTCAATTTCAGCAGAATTATATCTTAATGCCAAATAAACAACTCCATTTAGTATCTTGAGAACCTGTTATCTTCAATAAATCTTTTATATTGTGCGTAGTATCTAAGTGGTTCATAATAATGGACAAGCAAATAGCCAGATAGGTAGGTTTAGCATTTGGGACTATCAACCATGATGTCTAGAAATATACAGGGTATCAATTTGAATACTACCCAACCTTAATATCTCGCTTCCAGTAAGTAACATTAAAAATTGGAATTGGAACACGTCAATTTTACTTTGAGGGGGGGACGTTTCTAAAGAATATTTGCACTCCTTCTTGTTTAATCCCCTGTGAGGTGTAGATGTTGCCATTAAAATGGAAAGGGGCTCAAGTGACACATCATAAGGTCGGTTAAATCTCTTTCAATAATACCATATTTTTTATTTTTTAAGTAGTAAGTAGTTTCCAAGAAATTGGATTCCATAAATGGTCGCTATTGGACCTTATGTACCTGATTTATTGTTTTTAGATTAATATTTTAGAACATATTATTGTGTTGACTATTTTGTTAGTAGAATGATTAGAGGTCTGTAGATAGTCACATCGGATGACTGCCTTTCTAATTCTTTACGAGGAACAGAGCCGTCGCATAAAAAATTACATCAGTCGCGGAACGCGATTTCTTGGAATCTACTATTCAAAAAATAACACATTATTATTTTAAAGATATTTAAACGATCTTCCCGTTCCATCTAAGATTTTAACATTTATTCCTTCTAGGAGGTTATTCAAGGCAGGCCACAAATATTCTTTAAAAGCGCCCCCCTTCGCAATAAAATAATAATAATAATACTTTTATTGTCAAAATTGATATATTCTTCCTTAATCTGGAAGCGAGATACTAAGTGCGGGAAGTTTTAAAATAATTGACACCCTGTATATTATTTTTGCCATTAGATTGTACATTGATGTTTGATACTTTAAGGGGAAAGGTACTATTCGGCGCGACCGATTCGGTCCCCAGGGCACCTATAAATATTATTACACATTAATTTTGTTCTTATAAGAATAAAGAGAGCGCGCCGGCTGAATTGTCTGCTCGCGCCGAGTTGTCCTAGACCCACTTTAAGCCCCTAAAATGTGTTGAAATAAATCTAGTGTCAGAACTCGAATGATTTGTTATATTAATTAAAATGACACTAAGGACCGGTTATATAAAACAATTCTAAACTTAGGTTCAGCGGAACGCCGATCAACTTGTGAACTACGTTCATTCAATATTTCGTCGTTCAATATAAATTGAACTTTAGTTCAGCTGAACTAAGATCAGTTTATGTTGGCATTGCTATTATTTAGTTACTTTTATTTTTTTTTTAGATTTTTAACATAAAATATAACCTTTTATTTGCTTTGGCGTTTGGCGAATTTGTTTTCCAGGCTCTTTTACTCGGTGTATTTATAAAATATAGATATGGTTTAAAGATTCCTTTAAAAAAATGTATATATTATTAGGTACGTTATAATAAATAAAAACAAACAGCTGTGGTTTTGTTAACCGTCATCTTTGTAACGATTCATTGTCTTTCCATTTAGTAAATTGATCTGAATTTTTTCGGTATACTCATGTTCACAGCATTGACTGCAGTATCCACAAGACCTAAAAATCTTCATTATCAGTTATAATTTCATTAAAATCCTACATTTTTATTAACAATAAAGTAACGATAATTTACTGTATAATATGACGCTGACCTGATACAAAAAAAATATTTAAGGTTTGAAAATGGCTTGGATAGACAGATCAACTAAACTCCCAAAAGTGGACGTTCACGTGAACTCCTGATTGGAACTGAGATCAGTGTAGAATAATGTTTGTACAACAACTTTTTTATTTTGAACTATAGTTCACTCTTGAACTTGAACTCTATTTCAAAGTAAAAACGTTGTTGTACACACAGTATTTTACACTGAACTCAGTTCAAATCAGGAGTTCACGTGTACGTCCACTTTTCGCGGTTCTGTCGAACTGTCGATCGAAGCCGTTTTCTAACCTTAAATATTTTTTTGTGTGAGGTCAGTAGTATATTATACAATACAGTAAATTTCGTTATGATTTTTAATAATATTTGATAAGCACACCTAGTACGAGAACCTGGAAAGCAAGCCCGTCAAACGCCAAATCAAATTAAAGGATATATTTTATATAAAAAATTTAAAAAAATAAATAAAAGTAACTAAATAATAGTAATGCCAACATAAACTGCTCTTAGTTCAGTTGAACTAAAGTTAAATTTATATTGAACAATGTAATATTGAATTAACGTAGTTCACAGGTTGATCGGCGTTCCGTTGAACCTAAGTTCAGAATTGTTTCATACAACCGGCCCTAAGTATAAATATATTTTTTTGAGACCGAAACTCATCATAAGTTTAATAATTATTATAATCTTTTTGAAAAAATTTATAATATTTTCCATTGTGATCTTTTCTTAATAAAATTATGGCAATTTTAGATAATCTCTTATAAAATAAATACCAGATATTCCTTAATTCCAGTTGACTATTAATCCACAATAGATGTTTTACGAGGGTGTCAGGAAACATTCTATAATACACAATTTAGGGTAAAAAATACACAATTTAGTCAAAAATACTGACAAATGTGACCAGTCCACATATAAATATCAATGTTCAATTTGGGAGGCCAAATAACTCCTCGAACAAACAAAATGGACTTTACTATTATCAATACTGTTTTAAAAGTACCAATTTTTTGTCAACAATAGATGAAATGTAGGCAGGGATGACGCGAATGTGAATATATTGGTGGCGTCCTAGATATATTAAAATCAAATTAGGACTAAAATAATTATAAGTTTATTCATTTCAGTTATTTAAATTGATATTAGAATGCAGTTAAAATCTATTATAGCGGAAATTAGTTACTGAAAGATCCAAACCGTTAACTTTAGGATAGTTCTATTAGACCTAAATATGCACATTTTATTAAAAGCACTACTAGCTACAGGTATATACACAATATATACTACAGGATAGCCCATTAATCTAACCTGAGTACATTAATTCATTTTGTTCCTGGGCAAGTCCTAAAAAGTTTTGCGAATTAGTTAATTTAACTAATATATTGGTGATATACACTGTTCCATATAATTTTTGCATCAATAGAAATGACCCATGTAATCAGTTGTAGATTATTTTGATTATACCAAAATAATTTAAATAACATATTTGAGAAATATATCAACCTAATTCTTGTTCCTCCGTTCCTTAGATTTTAGGGAATTTTCGTTTGGAAAATTATTTCTGGCAGTTGATATAAAGTACTATACAGGATGTCCCATAACTAATGGTACACAGGACTGCACTGCAGATTCCTTGGGTAGAAATACTGCGATTTGGCCATACTTAGTTTAGTTCAATAGCTGGTAATAACCGAGATACAGGGTGTCCAAGAAAAATTTTAATTTTCAATTTTCCTAAACAACTTATTTCTGAATCAATATTTTTGCACAAAATTTTGTGACTGGGGTTTTTTGGGGAAAGGAATTTGAATTTGTTAATAATTTTGATGTAGATTATAGGGGGCGCTCTCTGCGGTACTCTGAATACATAAAAAGAAATGTAACTTTTTTGTGCCTTAGTATAATTATATTTTTATTAAAAATATCTGTTTTTCCGTCATTTTTAAGCAATAAAGGTATACTTTGTAAATGTCTCTCCGACTAACCGTTTTCGAAATATTTTCAATTACAATTTCTAATACGCCCGTTTAAATTTTGATTTGTAAATGTGAAATTTGTCACAGTAGGCTTTGGTAAAAACAAATACAATGAAAGCACTTTGAAACCTCATTTTTGTCAAAGTTTATTTTCATTTGTCAGCATTGTGGGTTTTTATTCCTTGGGTGTACTAGAGAAAGTCTACATATTATTTTTAAATCGAATGTGTAAATGCTTTTTGAAACGCACCTTTTTTAAGTTTCGACACTCCGTACTGTAACGTCGCTCGTGTCAGTCTGTTGAATTCCCACCGGCTTGTATAGAATTTATAAACAATTTGCTTAATAAATAAGGTATTAACCTTATCAATTGTAGCATTAACCATTTTTTCTATTCTGTTGTGAAATAATTTATAAAAAAAAGGTAAGAGAACGACTATTGACCAGTCGCATTGCTTTCATTTATATCAGAAGTAATGGCGTTTGAGGATGATCTAATATTAACCAAGAACTTATCAGCGATCATCATCACAAACATCGGCTGTCGACGCCCATCTTCGTAGACAGTATGAAGTATTGGCCGTAGTAACCAAGTCGAATTTAACGCTAAGAAAACTCAGGCAGCAGTTTTCTCTAAAAAGGTTAACATTACAGAATCGGATATAGTCATGGCAGGACACGCAATTCCACTGGCTTTATCTATTAATTTGCAAGGCGTCAATCTGGGAGAAAATATGTTTTGGCATAACTACGTGGCAATCGCTAAGATAGCTTCGCAGAAATCTGGTGTACTCTTCCGAACCAAAAAGTTGTACAGACCTTAACAACTTTTGATACTATACACAGCCCAAATTCGACCATGACCAGAATACTGCTCTCATGTCTGGAGCTATGCACCCAAAAACACTCTTCGGCTACTGAATTTCATCGAAAGGAGGGCCGTTCGTCTGACCAGAGACAATGAGCTGACAAAGAGCCTCGACAGTCTAGAACATCGAAGACAGGTTGGCGATTTGACTCTCTCGTACAGATATTTCCATGGAAAATGTTCGGCTGACCTTGACCTCTTATCCCGCCCAGCGCGGTGAATATCAGAAATAGACGATTCCAGACTCTTCTGGAGGACTTCATCCTTATGGAACGACCTTCCCGAGGCCCATGAACCCCTCTCATCAACCATGATCATCAAAAAACAAGAAATGTGGTTGTGTTGCAAAATATACATTTTGTGCTTTATTTTTTTATGGAATTTAATTATGAAACCGATTGTTTACAAATAATATCGAAGGTAAGAGGTGTCTTGTAGTTTATTTGTCTAAAGTGTTTGAAAAATAACTGACAACGTGAGTCATAGAAGTCTTGTTGACAAAAGTGGGCTTCAACATGCATATAGTGGCGGATTAAAAAATTTGCTGTCCTTCTGAATAATTGCCGCCCGAAACTTAGTAGTACCAGTGCGGGATTTATAATGACACACTTGGGCGCCAACATAAATCGACTTCTAATAGAAATGTCATCAACATAAATTGGTGCCCGAAACTTGATAAGAGTGCCGGCGGTTTTATAACGGGACACTTGGCCTTGTTGGCCTAAGCTTTTTTTCTAAAATGTTTCACGACGTGTAAATATGACAACTCTGGTCAACATTCAGGGACGTCTTTTGACACTTGACCTACCCTATTAAATTGTTGACCAACTACGGTCAGTGCCGGCCTTTTCGGGTTTGAAATAAGGAGGCTCGCTTATCAATTCAAAGCGCCAATTATGGATATTCTCTTCAATTTGTTTTTATCTCAGGATTTGCAAGTTTAAATATAATAAGTAATTTCTATAACACCCTGTACATCAATCATAATTTTCATTTAGCTTAAATTATTTTCTTTAAATAAAATAAATAAAATTTATTTAATATATCGGGCTTTTTATGCAACTTTTTCATATTCAACTAGAGTCTGGCCATCTGAATTAATGAGTTTTCATCACCTTATTAAATGAAACATCGTTTCTTCATAACGGACAAAATAAATAGGAACATAGCGGCCTGATAGTATTTTTTAAGAATATTATTACATCCTGCAGCTATCAAAATATTGACATCTAACATACGCGTTTGTGAACAGAATGTCGTTGAAAAATGCCATAAGTGAGCATGTTAAGGGTGAATTAAACAATTATTTCTCTTAAGGATAAAAAAACAGATATTAGTATAATAAATGTTTAACTGTGCGTAAGGAATTTGATTATGGAGAAAAATAAGAATATGATATTGTATGTCACTTTATATTGGATTCAGTGAGTAATAATAAAAAGTTCCCTCACAAGATATATACCTAATATGTAAATTATTTAGCACATTTATAAAAAATATTCTAATTATGAAGCACTTTTGCACACAGAAATGTTTATAAACAATTTTTAATTTTAATTAGTAGTAATAGGAAATTATTCGGTAACGTTTTTCCATACTTTTATACAAATATCATAATGATACGAGGCTGCTAATATCAATTGTATTAAATTATATCCAGAATCGGGAACCTACCGGTAATACGGCATTTGGCAGTGTATTTGTGATTCTGATGTTTTTTGTTAAATTTTGTCCGATTGATGAGATAACAATATATTTTAGTGGTGTGTGAATCAATCATCTAGAGGCCACCGAACTGACCCATGTCATTACGCATTCTGTTCTGATCTAATTTATAATATACTGTAGTGCGAATCGATTGGGATTATTTTATAATATATCCGCCTTTATTCAATCCACAAACGCATGCATTGAATTTCTTTCGAAAGTGCCGAGTGTTTCGACGCTACCCGACAGCATAGAAAGCAATGAATTGTTTGTCTCTGTTGCAATATTTCCTATCGGTCGTTCTCCGTTAAGCTATAATTAGTTTGGGGCGCTCGGTTCTCATTCTCATCAATCGCGAGCCTGGATATAAGTGTTACGATTAAAATAAATCATTGATTGACATTAACCGGTAAGGACTCGGTCGTTCAATACTTCCTACTGTTACAATCTTTGTGATGGAATCATTCACGATTGATACAACTCTAATATATTTAGTAATCCGTCTTTGCATTTTACTACGGAACATCACCATATTAATGATTAGGTAGGTTTGATAGCCCTATGGCACAATTGTCCTCATCGCTTAACGATAGTGACAGAAAATGGGAAACGATTTTTTTGCCGTTAGCGCCACTTGATACCCATTTTAAAATTAAATACCTGCGGACAATATGCAGATGTTTATCCAATCAACATAATGAATCGCTTCTTTACACTTCTAGATTGAACAAAGGGAACTAGCGGCAATTCTACTTCGTTTGTTATCTATACTTTAATGTTTTTGAATCTCATCAAATATTAATGTTTATCAGCACGTAATGAAATGTTGCTGTTAAATGACTAATAAAAGATAAAGACTGTTTGGTTACTTATAGTATTTGTAACAAAAAATGTTGAGCAATTATTTTTTAGTTCGTAATAGAGGTCACCACTTCACACGTCGGATAAAGTAGTTTTCCCAATCTCATTAAAATTCAGATGACGTTGTCACTTAATATTGAAATGGTAAAAATAAGAAACTTCATAATAAGAATGTTTAAACCAATGGCATTTAAAAGCTATGCAGAGTCACTGAGAATTGATATACATAGATTAGTAAGTAAGAAAAAGCTCCTTATCTCTGTGCGAATAGGCTTTTTCCATGGAAATGTACTAAGGGACTTTTAGTACACAGAGTGATCTATGATACAAAAATTACGGGAAGCAATGCATATTACATTGTATTTGCAATATTTGCCTTTAAGATAAAAAAAAATAAAGGGCATTTTTCTCATAAATATGTATTATTAACATTTTTTCAGGAATTCTCTAAAAAATAACAGGAAAAATAGTAAATTAGAAGTTAGGCAACTAATTTTCCTTCATAATCTTAATGTAATTTTTAGATTTGTGTCGTCGGTATTGTCGTATCGAATTACATTCCTGCGTGTGTTGATATCTTGCTACTTATAAAAAATCATACTATAACCTTACCCCACATTAATGCTGCCTGGAATTTTGTAAATTCATCAGCTTGCAACTCATCCCTAGCCAAAATCAGTCTCACCACATGTTGAGGAAGTAAGGTAAATGAACCCAAGTTTAAAACTTCATTGCCATGTTCGTCCACAAATTCCAACACCTAAAAAAAATGTGACTGAAGCTAAACGTTCACACTGAAGAAGTGTGCTGGTCATATGGTACACAATACTGTGTAGCATCGCACTGAGGATAGGATTTGAGGAGAGAAAGTGGTATGTTACTAAATATAGCAAGAAGTTTAAATAGCTAGCAGAATGCATTTCTCTACCACATCTAGTGATGTTGGTGTTGTGTCACACAGATATGCGGACCGTACACTATCAATAATATTGACAGTATATATCTTATTATATTAACAAAAATAATGATCGTGCAACATGGCGATATTGATAGTTTGAGTTTTCGAATCCCGGTCATCAATATTTGGCGAGTGGAAGGGATACTGGCAATAACACTGATCGTATAGGGTGCGCTTCATCAATATTGGATCAATTACATGATCACTTATTTAGGGTAACTAACTAACTTATGAAGGAGATGTTGATAATTATTATATCACACACCGAGTGTTGATAGTGGTAGATTTTAAACGAGGAGATATCTAGCACGAGGCGCCAGCCGAGTGCGGAAATCGGCCGAGTTTAAGTACGTCACTTTCACTTCAAATGGATGTATTCATTCCGCTGATCTGCCGTCAGTTCTTGATTCTTCTCCTTTTCGCTAAGCGCGACACCAGCGCCGTTCGTGATGTTTTTATATCTTTGGAATCGAAAAGTATCAGCATCTGCAGCATATTAATAAAACTATAGGTTCGTTCCAACCACCCTAAAAAACGTACAATGTTTGGTCACACACATGCGTAATAGTCAAAGGGCGTTCCAACCGACACAAAACGGTGTATCTGGCGATCACGTTGGTGTTCCAACAAAATGTATGACCGTTCACAAATCAGTTCCTGAACGGTGGAAACGATGCGTGGCCAAGAGCAGAAACCATTTGTACTCACTTGCGCCGTAAGAATTTTAACAGTTGTTTTTGTATTCCTGGCATTCATGCAGTTTTGTAGGAGTTGTTGCTTAACTCATCTTTAATATTTAAATTATTTAATTTATTCTTATTAAATTTATATAATACGGTTCCCAAACCTACAAGATATTCGTACCATTAAACCAGTTAATCTCTTTCATAATTATTAAGTACAACAAAACGGAATATAATAATCAAGCTTAGCAGAAGAACTCAAGTAATAAAAGTAGGGTTATGATTTATGAATGTTATGATAATCATCTAATCTTCTTTCCTAGTCAAAGAACTAATCAGACAGGCGATTAGCTGAGATTTTTACAGAGAATGGTCACAATAGCGTACCAATTTTGCGTCCCTTGTTTATCGGCAACAAAAAGTGCAAAATTAACGCCTACGCACAAAATCGATCCCAACAGTTTCGTGGCGGATCTAGAACAATACAAAAATAGGGTGTTGGAACAAACCTTATACCTTTCCTTTCTCAAGAAACGATATTATTTTCAGAAAACGAAACGTAACTACCAGTGAATTGTTGGTTCAGATAAATATTTAATATATTTATTAATTTATTGAAATAAAATAATAATATTATTCTATACCGTATCTCTGAAAAAAGATCTGATAGACCCAATCTGATGACAGTTTTGGAATGTGCATACCTTTGAACCTTTAAAAACTAGGAGGTAGTAAAATGTGTGTTGGCTGGCGAATTAATACAAGATTTAGAAGATGGTTGTGATTTAATGAATTCTTGAAGGTATTATCTATCTACTGGCTGACAAAGTAATAAAATATCTATGAAAACTATTATTTAGGTAATGATAATGGAAAGTTAAAATTTTTAACTTTTCATATTATTGAGATCTGTCTGTGTAATGTTTCGATAATTTCTCCATTTAAAAAATCCTGTTCTATAGATGCTTACCTTTTGAACCAATGATTTGGTACATTTATACTGTATATATCTTTCAGCTGAAGCTAGAAGAGCACATACAGTATCGACGTTTATACAGCATTGCACGAATCCCGCGCAAGCTTTGCGAAGTTCATCCAACCCGTAGTAATCTGCGGCATTCATCACACCTAAATATGGAGACGAAAACTAAATATCGGTATGAAGTTGGCCGACAAGAGTTATTAGCCAAAATTCCGAACTGGCCGAACGATTTGCACTGCAATTTTAAATAATTACTGCATAATTAATTTGAGGTAGTCAAAACAACTTGTAGTGAGGGGTTAGGGGATTAAATGTATTAAATCTTGAATGTCATTGCATGTTTCCCATCCTAGGCTGTTGAATCGTTAGATTAATTTCTCCTCAATTATTGAAGATTTAAGTTATTTAACCATAACCACTCTCTTAAGCCAGTGTGGTTTTGATTGTTTTAATAGGTAGATATCATGAATGTGTGCATGGAAAATCTACGCGATCATATTTAAAAAACAACCCCCACCATCCGAATATTATTTTTATCACAAATTCCACATATTATCAGTTTAGTTAAAAATTTCAAAAACATCAGATGGATGTTAGGAGGTCATGTTAGGAATTTTGGCTGTCATCTTCACACTGGTATACTAAATAGGAAATTACAACAATTTTATTTATGGTATTTGTTTGTACGTGTTATTTTCCTTAGGAATCGTAGTTTTAACCACTACACATACAAATTTCGAAGCAGAAAATAGAAGATAATATTGATTCAACGTGTAACACAGGTTCGTTTTCATTTAGACATTTAACTGCATTGTAGTTAAAGGTATAAATTATGTGTTTTCTTAGTAGGTAGGTCAACCCAATATTTTTCCGTTATTGTTCAAGTTCTTAGTACCTCACAGATGTTATATAGTGGGGTAATATTAAATAAAAAATTAATAATTTACTATTTAAGCTCGCATTATAACATAAAATAATTGTTCATTATTATAACTTCAACGAAAAAAACTATTTATAGAATAAGTAAACCAATCTTCTTGATCAAAATGTTATTATTCCATAAATCTTGATTTGAGACATTACTAAATAATATTTTTTCTTTAGATCTGTTTTAAATGCAATAAAGTTTTAAACAATCACAGGAAAATTATCTAATAGCAAGTGCAGTAGGAGAAGACCTAGAGTAGACACTGCGAATTACTTTGAGAGATTCAATCTTCCAGCGAAAAAGAAGAAAGTTACAAATCATACGAGCCATTTCTAATCTAATAATAAAGGGGGATGTATACAGGGTGTTATGGAAATGACGTATTATATTTAAATGGGTGACTCCTGGGGTGTCCTAGGGAAGCGCTACATATATTTTTTTTCAAATCGAACGTTTAAAAAGTCGGGTAATTCGCCCATAAACCCACAGATCACTCCTCGGCACAATCGTATTACACTGAGCAGCTGTGTAATAAACAGATGTTCTGGCGCAATGTTGCCAAACTGTGAGTGTAAAACTTTAGATTCTTATGAAAATAAATATTTAGCTACCTCCAAATAGAAGTGAATCCAGGTGCCAGTACACTAGCAAGTAATTCAGGGCACATACATCTTCAATTTTTTTGGTTTTAGTGGGTAAAGCTTATATCCCACTAAAACCCCTTCGGCGTTTTCCTTCCAATCTCAGAGCATGACCCTGTATATCGTCAGAGACACAGAACACACAGTGAAACAATGAACAAATTACCATAAATCACTTAAAGATACACACCATACTTCAAATTATTTTTTTTAAGATAGGCCCTTGTCACACAAAATCGCTACACACTAATGCATTCTTTAACAAACTCACAAATAGGAGACACAAATTGGCCCTTTATAATCTGAAACGTTCAGCAATTATTTTATCTGCTGCATCCAATATCTTATATCGCAACTGATATCTTCGACTCTTTATAAACTATTTATTTATTAATCGTACCCCACAGAAAAAAATTGCATGGGGTAAGATCCGTTGACCTTGCGATTTCCAGTCTCTTACTAAAGGAACATTTTCTAATATGCCTTCGACTTGATTTTTCTGTATGTACTAAACATTTCCACACTTACTCGCACTGTTACAGTTGATTAAATATCCCGAAAAACTCTTTTAATTTCGAAACCACGCGAAGCCCCAGAGAAATATCTTGTTGTCAAGCAAATGTGAATTTCTAACCTTCTCTCGATTTATAGTAGAGATGGCTAATCTTTATTTTTAAAATCCCGCTGTGAAACGATCGATTTAATTTTTTTAAGCTTCTCGAGTGAAAAAGAGCACCAGAGCAGCGATTAACAAGTTTTTTAATCTTTATTGGTATCTACAGCAGTGAAGGAAAACAATAAATAAGTGCTGTAGATTATTATTTATATCAACCTTTTTTGGTGAATGCGCTGGAATCTACCGGAAAACACGCATTGCAATACTGCCGTGCTTCACTTAAAGGTGGTATCTCCAAGTTTGTTAAAACGGAGAAAATCGACTTTAAAGTTAAACGTATTTCCCAACCGTTTAGAATAGTATATTTATCAATGTTTCGCAATAAATTATAACTAATATTGATTGTTTACATTTTTTAAATAGTTTAGTGGTTTTCTAAAGCGTTTAAAAGAAGTTATGGTAGATACCACTTTTAAGGTAGGTAATTTATTAAAAATTTTACTTGTCTTATAGTGGTATGGAAGGATACCACTTTTAAGATAAGTAATTAATTATTTCTTTTAACTCCTGTTTGAAGGGTGGTAAAAAAAGATTGAAAAAGCACACTGTTGTATTATTATTAATATGAAACGTGATACATTTATTTTAAAAAAAATTAAGTACAACAAAAGAATATAAAAACGATAGATTCTTAAACATAACTGACCTGACCTAAAATCGAATAATAACCATTTTCAAGCGTCTATGTTGTCTATTAAATCACAAGCCGCGTTGTTAGTTGGAAGGTTTTTCCAAAATTCTATATGATGGACAGGAATGATTGATGATAAGCTTTTAATTATGTTAGTTTTTCTTTCTTCAGTAATTCCCCTTATAGGTTTTTTTCCAACTTTAGAAGTAATTCCGTTTTTTGCATACTCCGCTTTAAGGAAATCTAATTTAGTCTCTTCGGAATCCAAAAAGCTAGTTTTGTAGGTTAAAAATTTGTCGCCTCTCTTTGCATGAACCTGAACTATATCTTTTAAATAGATGCGAGGTTTTTGCTTTTTTAGTTTATAAGCTGAAGAGCAATCTGGCCATTCATAAAAGTTGGTAGGGGTAATAACACTTACTTTTTTGGAGTTCGCTTTAAGCACAACACGACGAAAGTCTTCAAAATCGTATATTTTAGGATTTTTGCGCATGCACAGTTCAATCTGGTGGTGGAAGTTGTCCGCAGACATAAACGTATGCCCCGGTTCAAAATATTTAAGGACAATCTGCTGAGTAGCTATTTCAGGCGAATTGATTATATATAATAAAAATGAAAAAAGAGCCCAGTTCTTGTTTTGCGATGCGCAATTATCAACCCATAGCACTATATTCGCAGAATCTCGCATTTCCAATAAAAAATTATAAAACACGCTTATCATATCTTCTTTTTGCCTCCCTGCTATGGCTTCGTGCCAAAGAACAGCAACTGGAACTAACTGTTTCTGTTTTCTTCCCAATGGCACAAAACTTTGATTAAACACTATGATCCTTGGACAAAAAATAACCTTTTTGAACATATCAAGTCTCGGTAGCATAATGACTTTTTGCAAGTCTCCGGAAAAATATACCGAATTTGTATCTGGAACTTCAGTATCGCTTCTGTAAGCTGCTCGAGCCTCATTGGCTTTATTTATGTGCACTTTCCAAGAAGCACATTGGGCACAATCAGGGCAGAGATTTTCTTTGTCGTGTTCGGTATCATGCAAGCCAAAACTTTCACATGCTTCACACTCCTCGTGACCGAGTTTAGTAAAGGAAATGTTCAATTCTTTAGTGACCACACTTCGATAAACCTCATATGAGCATTTAATATTATGTTTCTCTTTAAAATCAGAATACATAAATTGAATGGTTATGTCACTCGGAAGATATTTTTTGTTGGGTGCGTGCTCCCTTCGGTAGTGGGAGACTGCTGGATGGAAGCTTTCTACATGTGCTTTTATTAAGTTCCTGTCTATTTTAGCAATTTTTGCATGCTTTCCTTGTCTGCTACTATCATGGCAAATATTATTAATATTTTGTGTAGATGAAAAACAATCTTGAATTATGCGATCATTGTTCTTGCTGTATCCTAAGGTAGCCAAGAATTTATTTTTGCATACTTGTATCCTGTCTCCTGTATTAGCTTTAAAAAAATACTGAAGAGATTTTGTTCTTCTAGAATTATTAGAACCTCGATGGCGTTTAACCTCTTGGCATACTACCGAACTTAAAATGAAATTTCTTTTTTCTTTATACGTCATTTGCCAATATTGTGTGTTAATGATTTTTCTTTGGTCAGTTGATAATAACAAGGAACAATACTTTTGTTTGCAAGTATTATTTTCACAAGCTGGTTTCACTGCGTATTTCTCAAGATTTTTTATTTTATTTTCGGACAATTTTATTTTCTTTCTTGTTGCGAGTGTTTCTTTAAAAAATTTACGTTTTCTTACTTCACCTTTTTTTGTATATTCAATATTGTTTGTGTTATCCTGCAGGTGGTTAATTTTGTTACTTAATAGAGACAGCGGCATGTCACTCTCTGATAAAGAGTCCTCATTTTCAATAGCAAATTCGCGATCTCCAATAGATTCATCTGAATTAAAATTATTTGGGGGCTCTTTATTTGCTACCGGATTATTAATAGAAATCTTTGATAAGTCTGAATCTGACTTGCCCAATGATAGGAATTGCGTTGAAGGTTTGTTAACTATTATCATACCAGAAACCGACGGTTCAGCGTCAAAAATTACTGGTTGTAAATTGGCGTAAATGGGTTCTGGCTCTTTCGGTATTTTTTTTCCTAAGTCGTAATTGCCTAAAGACAAAAATTCTTGCACTAACGACGACGGTTCATTATCTCTTATAATAGAAACCGGCGATTGCTTAGGGTAAAAAATCACTGGTTGTAAATCAGCATAAGCGGGTTCTGGTTCTTCTTGTAAATTTTTTTCTGCAAAAGCCATTTGCTGCACTGGATGTAAATCAGCATTAACGGGTTTGGCTTCTTCTTGAACAATTTTGTCTGTAAGAGCCAATTGCACAATTCTCTTACATCTGCTACTCCCAGACATTATGCCTGCAACAATAAATAGGTTTGTAATAAAGCTATTATACCCGGCATGATGTATAATAATATGTTCAATAATAATACTGTCTCAATTAAAGCGCATTATTTTAATAAAGCATCATAATCCACCCACCCGATCCGCCCATGGCCGCACTAACAGAAACAGTGCAGATTTTGTAAACCTAACCCAAAAAATAGGCTTGTGATTTTACTTTACAAATAGACAATTAATACTTGGTTATTACTTACCAGTATTTTCCAGCGACTGTAAAATCCTTTTCAAAAGTACACCTATCAGTATTAACACTTCTTAACAACAATACAAAACAATAAACTATGATAATAATAGATTAAAACATTTGACAGCGGACAGGACAATGTTTCAAAGCCAACTGACTAATTACATAACGCGTACTACTACGCGCCAATTTCTAGAATGACTTAAACGTGGTATCTCCATATGTTTTGTTAGGATGTCACTTTATAGGTAAGTAATGGTCGATACCACTTTTAAGGGTCTTGTTTTGTCTAACTTGTGAAGATACCACTTTCTTTGTAGTCGTATAGTTTTGTATATTTGATGATATACCACTTTAAAGTTATGGTAAAAGATGTAAAATTATCCGTTTTACCGATTTATACTCATATCTCCATTTTGACAAAAAGTGGAGATACCACCTTTAAGTGAAGCACGGCAGAATAGTACATCTCTACTTCACTTTTTGACAGCTCGTGTTTTAACGGCCAGAATTCGCAGTTGCAGCACGGGTGTTTTTCTGGTTTAACGTCAGGTCATTTCTACCGCTGAATGAATTGAAAGCGCCAATTAAGGAAATTTTTCTTCAATTTGTATTCATCTCAGGAATTTCCGGTTTAAATATAATACGTCATTTCCATAACACCCTGTATATAGGTTGTTACAAATTCCGTCTTCACCATTGGGATTTCGGAGACGGTAAATCAAAAATAAATTAAGGGGCTTTCAGAATATTTGAAAAAATCTAAAATTTTGCGTTTCGGCTTTTATTTTATCATGACTTTGTTCGAAGAGAGGTCCAAAAATAAAGTTCACTTTCTCATTGCTACTTTTTATTCTCCACAAAATGGCATTATCAGATCTTTCATGCGACGTTTCGTCAAAATCTTCAGCTTTTTTTTTAAATACGGACCTGTTGTTTAAATTATGAAAGAGGACCAACATCTACGTTTAGTGGTATACAATATTTACTGATTTTCCGACGTTTTGTTCCTTAAATTGACCATCTTCATTAAAATATATCGCTAGTACGTTCCTGTAATTTGTTTTTTTGTTTAAATTCGATATAATACGAAGATGTAAAACTCAATGCCTCTTTCAAAAGTCTTAAAAATGTCCTGGCTTTAAGGGTCAAATTTTATTTGTGTTAATAAAATAAATTACTTGTACTTACACTAAGAAGAAAGATGACACAGGGGTATTTTAATGAAGATGGTCTAATTAAGGAAAAAAACGTCGGAAAACCAGCAAGTGTTGTATTTCACTGAACGTAGATTTTGGTGCTCTTAAGTTGATGATGGTGACCTAAAGAGGAAACGTCGCATTAAAGATCTAATGATGTCGTCTTATGGAGAATAAAAAGTAGCAATGGGGAAATTCATTTTTGGACATCTCTTCGAACAAAGTCAGGAAACACTAAAATCCGGAACGCAAAATTTTAGATTTTACCAAATATTTTGAAAGACCCTGATTTATTTTTGATTTTTTGCGCCATATTATTTGGCCCAAATTTACGCGACTTTGCCCCAATTTAACCGACTTCGTATCTCTTACCGTTTCCGAAATCCCAACGGTGAAGGCCGAAATTGTAACCCTCTGTATAGGGTGAGTAGTGCGGAGGGGACCAAACTTCAGGAGCCTATTGTATACGTGAAAATAATATAAAAAAACTCATATGTCCTTATCAGTTATTCATTTGTTTTCAAGTTATAGTGTAATTAAAATAAATCGAGGAACCTGTATTGTGGTATGGTCGATAGTTATTTAATTAGCCATTTCCTTTTGGAGCATCGCCTCATGCACACTTGAGGAAGACTGGCTATTTCGGCGGATCTTTAAATATGCTGATGCTGATAATTTGACAGAGTTCTCGTTCCGCTTCTCAGGATTTAAAATCTTGAGCTAGCCACAGATACGGGGGAAAATCAATAAATTCACAATTTCAAAATTACCCTATATTTTCTTAGTTAAAAGAGATACAGAAAAATGTTTTATAGAGAAGTTTCTTTCTATTGATTGTTGAATAATCTGCTCCTTTCAGAATAAGTATACGGGGTCAGGTAAAAAAGGTATCGAACCTAACTTCATTTTTTTAAATGGAACACCCTGTATATTTTAATGTAAACAGATAATATTTTAAATTCTCCTTTCAAATATATAACACACCAGGCGATATATTAAACTTTATTACTTTAATCCACAGTAGACCATGAAACAAAAGCTAATATTTAACGTCAATTTCATTTTTACATATTCATTTGCGAAAATGTCCTATTAACATTTTGAAAAATTTGATATGATTCCACTTTATATTGCAAGTGAAAAAAACGAAGAAATGGCGCAAAATGTATATTTTGTTCTATATCCGGAAAGACGGTAACCACTTAAGGACATATTCCGAACATTTGCGATGATTCCCGTTATTTTTTACCCTAAGCTGAATCTTTAATTTCGTTTCAAAGTAATAAAGTTTAAATAAATCGCCTAGGAAACCAATATCATCCATGGTGTGTTACATATTTGAAAGGGGAATTTAAAATAGTATCTTTTTAGATTAAAATATACAGGGTGTTCCATTTAAAAAAATGAGGTTAGGTCCGATAACTTTTTTACCTGACCCCGTATACTTATTCTGAAAACGGCAGATTATTCAATATTCACTACTGTATAAAACATTTTTCTGTATATCTTTTAAGAGAATGGGGTAATTTTGAAATTGTCAATTTTCTGATTTTCTCCGGTATCTCTTAAGCAAGCGAAAATTTTCTAAATTTAATTTTATCATTTTAAGTTTGGCCCAAAAAGAGCACTTGACACCAACATTACTTTTTTGATAGGACTAACAATTACGGAGATACCCTATAAAAGTGTCGAAAATGGGACACCCTGTACTTAATTCACGATTTTTTTTCTACACATTATCATGGTTTAGCAAATTTAGATTAGTAGACATTCTTTAAAATAATCACTATTTTATATAAAATAAATTACAAGGACTACTAGAGGACATTCCAGAATTCACCTGTATTATCAGCACGATGGAGAGCTCCTGCACATTTCACTGATCAGGTGAAGTAACATTTGGACGAAAGGTTTCCAGAGTTTGGGATTCATCGCGGTGGCTCTATTAATGTCTCCAAGATCTCCAGACCTGACACCACTAGACTTTTGTTTATGTGACAGATTCAAACATGAAGTTTATGAAGTAAAAGTGGTTACTGGGGATACTGCAGCCAATATTAAAGAGACATGAAGCAGGATAGTAACAGGCATACTTCGTAGAGGAAGCAGATTAAACATTTTCTGCTCTACACCTCTAGACCTCTAGTCAATGGCGATATGTTGAACATTTATTAAAAAACACTATGATTAAAGAATGTTCATGTGTGTAACATTGTTTCTTTGAAACTATACTATAACTTGGAAGCAAAATATTTGTTACGCACACACACTTAAGAAATATTAAAAATTAGTATTTATGTGATGCCGGTTCTGGATACCTCCTCCTCCTCCGCCCCATAAAGATTACATGCATGCCGGTTCTAGATATTATATGCATGCCGGTTCTAGATAATTACGTACATGCCGGTTCTAGATAGTACAGGCTCATATATAAATCCTCCGCTTTCGTTCATAAGAAAATACACACATGCCGGTTCTAGATAATTAACATACTATCATAATCATGATGATGGGGATTAAACTCCTTATAGGCAGATACAATGCGTAATTACAAGTAGTATAATTTAAAATGACTAAGATTACATCTAAACACCAAATAAGTTACTTGAACAAAGTTATTAGTCAATTAAGTGTTGAAGATGAGATGTTAGGGTTAAAGAACGAAAGAGTTTCAAACCTATTTGCAGTTAAATTAGGAAACACCTTACTCGACATAACGAGTGCGGTGAAAGCGTCGATAGGTACAAGAAATAAATATATAGTGGGTTTGTACATTAATCGAGGTTGGGGAAACGTGAAAGTGGAAATTAGGGAAGTTAGTTCCGATTTTAATATGATCAGCATCTTTCGATTACTCTTATCAAAGGGTAAATTTATAAATATGTATTGTTTTGAACACACAATCGAATATGAAGTAATGAAAAGTCACATTAAAGTTAAAAGGGCACTCCGATCAAACCCCAATTTACAATGGAAGAATTTTGATGGTTACCACAATGAATTAATCAAGGACCAAGCCTACATATTGATAAAGGAAAATAAATCGGCTGAAGAAAAATACAGCAATACCTACGGGGGATATCTCAAACTAATAAATAGAAAAGAAATGGCTGAAGGAGCCGAAATATGGGTAAACAATATAGACTTAAGAAAAAGACCAGTGCTTCGATACGTAATTAAGCAAGTATTATCATTAGTACGAGAGATGGAACAATTCATTCATAACCGCACAATGGAACTACAACGGGAGGAAGTTTATGGAGTTCCATTTGGAGTAATAGATTTTGATGAATATTATAAGACTTTTAATAATAAGGCCACTTATAAAAGATATAATAAAATATCCCGCTGTTGTAGAAAAGTGAAAAAAGACATAAGACATGCAAAAGACTTAATGGACTTAATGGAAAAATTAAATATAAAAACTGAACATTATTGTAGACTAGATACGTTACTTTCTAGAGTAAGAAAATGTTAATGCCGGTGCCAATAACACAATGTAAATAATAAAAATCGATATCAATAATAAGGAAACCGTGAATAAAGATCGCTAATTGTCCAGTGTAGGTTAATTTGCTTATACCATAAGAGGAATTGGACTCAACCCATCCATTTAAGTAAAAGTAAGGAAATAAAATAATGAGCTAATTAGCATTATAAAAACAAATATTATCGTCCAAGCCCAATTTGCAGTTAACATATAAGACGATCACAACTCAAGCCAGGGTTAACTCGTCGGGGAAAATATTAATTAAGGGACATAGGAAATTAAAGTCAACAACTTGAAAAGGTAATACTAGAATACACCAAGCAAACATTGAACTTTCGTATTGTGCGAAGATAGGATAGAGAAGTGGAACGATGGGCATGTATAAATACGCAACCTAGGGTCCAAAGAATCATTCACAATTTGTGAACTAAACTAAGCCTATATCCGATTATTGTTAGTTAATTATTAAGTTGTTTGTAACAATGAATTCCAACGATGTAAGTATTCCATCAACTAGTAAGGGGTTGGGAAGGGGAAAGGGGAAAAAATTGCCATTAAGTTTAATTAAAAAACATAAAAAAATTGATCTGCCTAGTACTAGCTTAAGTGACTGGGACGATGCCTTTTTAAATACTGCTGATGACAAATTGTTAAACACTGCAGCTGACAAAATGTTAAATACTGCTGTCGACAAAGTACTAATTAATAATAATACAAATTGCCGGGATATAATTATAGAGACAGGGATGACCCGGGAAGAATTGGAAATATTAACTCCTGATATTTTTCGCGAAAATATAGAAACTTCACAGTGTCACAGAACGGTCAGTTGTGGGATAATCCTGCAATTAATCAAAGTGAAAAAAGAAAATATTCGCAAATTAGTCAACCTAGCCAATATCGATCACAAGATAATAATAATAAATTTAGAAGCGATGAAATAATGAAACACTTTGTTAAAATTCGAAAAGATCATATCAATGCAGCACAGGAAAAGGTAAAAAAATTAAAGGGTATGTTAAAGACCCTAAAAGATAAAAAATTATTAATTGAGGTTGAAAACCTTATTAAAATAAATCAAAATATATATTTTTCACTTAACGTGGAAGAATCCCTTCAAAAATATTTTTCATTGGAATGTTAAATTAAGTTTAAGTCGTTGGAATTCATAAATTAATCCCCTCCAATTTCATTATTATAATATATAAGCTTAATACAAGTTCAAAATTACACACAAATATGAACTGCAAGAGATGTCCTGCAAAGTTTTCACGCCTCGACAATTTGAAAAGGCACCTACAATATTCCTGTAAACGCAAACACAGTGGTAAGTACAATATAAGTATTATATAATTATTAACCTGGATAAAGAATTATACATACATACTTAATAATTTATTATGATTAGAAGACAGTTTACATGATGGAAAGGAGCCAAAGACCAAATTGCCGAAGCTACAACACTCAACCTCGTCAGTAGAGACGGTGCATGAACAATGTGTGAGCCAGCCCAGTCAAGGTCAACAGGAAACCCCATGCAAGATACTTAAGACGCATAAGCCGGATGGTATGTACAGATAGTCACATTTAAATTAACTAACTACAAATAATTAAAATGAGTAATTAACTAATAAAATTATGTTATAATTTAGACACCACATTTATTAATGTGGCTGGACCATCTAGCATGAGCTATAATCAGGACCCACACCCACAACAACAACCATGCGGGGGCGGCTCTAACGATGCAAATCACTACTATTGTTCATCATGCGATTGCACCATTCCCCAGTCGAGCTTCACAGGACATCAACGCAGCAAAAAACACAAGGCCAATATATGGATTCCAACCAATGATAGTCAAGTAAGAATATGTCAATCAGCGTTTAAAAAACGCATTATTAGTTATAAGATTTCCCCACAACTTCATCACATATATGTAAATGACTTCATGCACGAAATTAGCGATAATTTGTATGAAATATTAGATAACGAAGTACACAAACATAATTCAATAAAAGTTAATTTAGAGCTATTTGGATCCTATATCTTGCCCGCTCAGGACGTTCGCGACATAAAATCACACTTAACCAAAAACTACGTCTTACAAAACTCAAGTAATCTGTATACATTTATTGAAGAAATTAATTCGGCATTAAACACATCCTCATTGGAATTTTTAGAAAGACAATCCGGTTGGAGTATAGAAAAATATTTATTTTTAGAAGTTAATATAAATAAGTTTAATCCACTTAAGGCCTCTTCATACATAAAGCTTCCAAAAGATATTGAATATAAAAAGGCCGTGTTAAGTATTAAAAATGATGATCACGCATGTTTTGCATGGTCACTAGTGGCCGCTATCTATACTCCTACATCGAATGCTAGTTTAGTTTCCTCGTATCCCCATTACTCAAGGCACTTTAACTTTACCGACTTTTCATTTCCCATGGAATTAAAATCCATTTCAAAATTTGAGGAAATTAATAATATTTCAATAAACGTATACGGACTTGAACCAATATTTCAAAATAATAAATTTAAAAACGAAATAGTAGGGCCGCTTCATTACACGAAGAAGAGGTGCAACTTACACGTCAATTTATTACTTATTGATGATTCAGAGGGGAATACTCACTATTGTCTTATAAAAGATTTATCTAGATTAGTATCATCACAAATAGCCAAAAACGCACATAAAAAAGCCTTTTGTGATGCATGTTTACAATATTTTCATGACAATCAAAAACTTCTTTCTCACAAAGAAAACGATTGTGACGTAATTTGTGTCCGCTTACCTACGGAAAATCTTAAAATTGACAAGTGTGGAAACTACGTTAAGGAAAATTTGTTAAAATTTCAAAATTTTGAGAAAAAACTTCAGGTTCCATTCGTGGTTTACAGTGACTTTGAGTGTGTGCTCAAACCGGTAGATGACAATATTGACATACAAGAAAAGGATGTGTATACCATTAAAAAGTGCCAACATATACCCTGTTCTTTCTCTTACTTTATTAAATGTTCTTTTGATGACTCACTATCTAAACTTGTATTATATAGAGGCGAAGATGCGCCACAAAAATTTATAGAAAAATTAGAAAAGGACTTAAAAAATATTTATTTCAAGTATTTAAAACCAATTAAACCATTAAATATGACCTCTGAAGAGGAGATATCATTTCAAAATGCAACACACTGCTTTATATGTGAACAACCCTTCGATCAATTCTCTAAAAGAGTCAAAGAACATTGCCACGTAACTTCTAAATATAGGGGTGCTAGTCATTCAAATTGCAACCTAAATTATAAACTCCCCCTTTTTGTACCAATACTCTTTCATAATTTAAAATCCTACGATGCTCATCTGTTTGTTCGAAATCTGACGTTGAAACAAGAACGTATTGAAGTGATTGCACAAACGAAGGAAAAATACTTAACCTTTTCTAAATACTTATTTGTCGATCAAAAAATTTTAGAAAATGGGGAAAAAAAACGAACATATTTAAAAATGCAATTTCTAGATACATATCAATTTTTACCAAATTCTTTGGATAACTTAGCTTCCTCACTGTCTTCTGAACAATGTATTCAAATTTCGAAATACTTTAAGGACGAAAACAAAATTAATTATATAAGACGAAAAGGTGTATTCCCCTATTCCTATTTAACGGAATTTGAGAAGCTACAAAACACACAACTTCCACCTAAAGAAATGTTTTATAATGATCTCAAGGACGAACCGGTTTCGGATTTAGATTATCAACGAGCGAAAGACGTATGGAAATTATTTAATTGTAAAAATTTGGGGGAATATTTTGATATATATTTAACTAGTGACACGCTTATTCTCGCTGACGTGTTTGAAAACTATCGGAAAATTTGTTTAAATATCTATAAACTTGATCCGTGTAACTTCATAAGTAGTCCATCATTGTCATTTTCCGCTGCATTGCTTACAAGTAAAATTCAATTACAGTTGCTAACTGATATTGATATGCTACATTTTTTCAAAAATAATATTCGAGGTGGGGTTAGCACGTGTGTCAAAAGAAAGTCAATTGCAAATAATAAATATCTTCCAAATTATGACAAAAGCAAACCTTCAACTTATATCATGTATCTTGACGCTACAAACTTGTACGGCTTTTCCATGCAACAATACCTACCTATGAATGATTTTACATGGTTAAGACCAGAAGAAATTACTGAATTATCTAATAATATCTTAAATTTGTCTCCCACTTCATCTGAAGGGTTTGTGTTTATGGTAGATTTGGAATACCCTCATTATTTACATTCGGAACATAACGATTTACCCTTTTGTCCAGAAACTGTCATCCCACCTGATAGCGATATGCCAAAATTAATTCCAAATTTAACCCATAAGAGAAATTATGTTATTCATTATGTCGCTTTACAGCAAGCCATTCGTTATGGACTGATTTTGAAAAAAATTCATAAAGGAATAAAGTTTCACCAAGCTCCATGGTTAAAGTCATACATCGATTTAAATACAGACATGCGTCGTAAGGCAAAAACAAAAGCTGATGGCGATACCTATAAATTACATATAAATAGTATATTCGGAAAATCCATGGAAAATGTTGAAAACAGGCATGATATTAAATTAGTTAGCGAATGGGAGAAAAATGTAAATAAGAATGGTGCATCAAATCTAATTTGCAAACCTAATTATAAAAATTCCGTAATTTTTACTGAAAGTCTTGTAGCCGTCCAAATGCAAAGAGTAAGCATATTTTATAATAAACCCCTATATGCAGGGTTTGCAATTTTAGATATAGCAAAAACTGTAATTTATGAATTTTATTATGGGTATTTAAAACAATTGTATGGGGAAAATATTAAACTATTATATACCGACACTGACAGTCTCATAGTTGAGGTAACTACTCCAGATTTTTATCATGACATAAAGTTAAACATAGATAAATTCGATACGTCAAATTATAAACCTAATAATATCTATGACATTCCTATAAATCCTTCGATCATCGGCAAAATGAAGGATGAATATGGAGGTAAAGTCATCGAAAGTTTCTATGGAACCGGTGCAAAAGCTTATTGTATTAAACTTGATGATTTTGTTGAAAAAAAGGCTAAAGGAATAAAAAAGGCTGCGGTTAACAATCAATTGAATGTGTCTCATTATCAGCGAATTGTTGATGGTGAGGAACGTCAAGTTTACTGTACAATGTACATTTTCAAATCAATAAAGCATGACATTTTTACGAATTTAATTAGGAAGGTAGCCTTAAGCTATAAAGATGATAAAAGATTTTTAATGCCTAATTCCATAGAAACATTGGCTTGGGGGCATAAGGACATAATTAGGTTTATAACCAAAGAAACGCGCCAAGATAGACGCTTGGAAAATCTTGTTCAGGTAATGCAAGAAACCGGTCGAACAACTTATCCGAAAAAATGTAGAAAGCGGTTAGCATTCGAACAAATATAAGGCATCAAGTGGGGGGATCCGGACATCCTTTATTAGGTACAGCCGCACTTATTTCTTTAGTATAGCTCTATTAATACTTGCTTACCACGATTATACCCGATTGAAATGAATTTAGAACGTGAATATCGTAAACTTAAAACCGATGTTAATAACAGTGTCGGTGAAAAGTATGGAAGTTTCATCGAAAGGGTGGTTAAAGGCTATCCAATCAACGATCATAATTACATTCATTTATATAAAATTCTGCATAGGTTTACGCTACCACTTAACATATTTTCCTGGATGTATAATTCAATATCTGGGGTTAATCCAAAATTATTTGATTATGTTGTGCGAAGGAAAATTGAACAAGATGAACTAATTTCCAGAACTATGGAAGCCCTAAATGAATGTAGTCTTACAACGATAAACATTGAACACCTAGAATCTATTTTAATTGATGTAGTGCTCTGTAAAAACGAATTTCAAAGAACATTTATTTTTGAATTATTAACTGGTGGTAGTTTTGTGTTAAATGGTGATAAAGAAAAAGTGTATAGTATAGAAAACATCAGTAAAGGGTATCGTACCCTTGAAGCTGAACTTGGGCGAGGATTGTATGAGGTAGGGTTTCATGCTAATCATAAGCTCTTAGAATTGATTCTTGAGCAATTCAATAAACATAAGGAAGGTCATGAAGGGTTGTAATGATATAATGGTTGGAACCCGTCACGATGACGATCAAACTTGTAAAACGCCATCACAAAATTTTGAAGATTATCTCCATACATTAATAATTCTGGAAAGAATCATTGTAAAACCTTAAGTTTAATTATGTTTGTGGTTATCATATTATAGGTTTGTGTTGTGAGTCTTTATAATGTATTGTATATCGTAAAATTGTAATCCCAATAACTGAATGTAATCCTTAGTTTAGTTCACAAATTGTGTATCAATAAATTTAATTAATATATTGACTTGAGTTTTATTGTGCAAGAGTGGGGGTAACGAATATAAGAAGTAGGCGCATTACATCGATCAGGTGTAGTACTGATCAACTGATAATAGTTCATGCTAGTAATTTAAAGCCTTCGGTGAATTAATACCAATTTTACAAGTAAGTCACAATTATTTTGGAAAATTAACTTTGCCGTTATACAGTTTTTTTTTTTTGTTACAGTGGAATCGATGAATAAAGTTAATAACATGGAAAAATCGTGCATATTCTTGCATGAATCTCGATATTTTCTTAATAACTCCAAATCTAAATACGTATCTGTCGGAATATTTTATGATAGCTATACTCGTTCTTTTAAATCAAGTGTCTGGTTTGGTGGATCAAAAGTTAAAAATTGTATAATTCTTGATAATAGGGATTGGATAAACTTTTTAAGTTTTAAAGAAACAATAAAAACTAATCGTGAACTAGCATATAGCGAGCCGATTATACTAAATACATGCAAAGTCGGTTTCGAATCATTTGACGATATTAGAGTTGTGAAACTAGAAGATAATTTTTCAAATAGTATCTATTTGGGTGATGAGTCCCTTTACGGTCTTTGGTTAATTAGTGATGTCGTTCAATATAGATTAAATATGTTAGAAAGTTTAAATTTTGACAGCTATTTCAAAAATATAATCTCTAGTCTAGTTATTGGTAATAGTGATAATTTTGTGAACTCTGTAAGTAAGAAACTTACTTCATGTATAATGAGCGAAAATGTATGTATTGCAAAGGAATTTATAGTCCGCCATCCATCGATATTGGAACAACTCAAATATAAGCCAGTACAGTTTAATGAAGAACGGAATACCATTCTACAAATGACAAGTTGGTCATTTGCCTATAGAGAAGCAAGAAGAGGTCCCTGGCAAATGTATGCAAGAGATCGAGAACGGTTTCGTAGAAAAATTGACCGTTATTCAATCATTCTTAATAAAATTTTAGCTCCCCAACACAGGAACAATGTATTTGTACAACGTTTTATTATGTGATAAATAGATATTTTAAATGATTATGTGTTTTATTTATAAAATAAAAAACCACCTTAGTATATAAGTATATTTAAAAAAAAAATGTAGGTAGAAAGTAGTTTTACAAAATTAAGTTAGTTCACTCTTATTAATCCACGAGTTAAATCGGCTATGGAATCCAAGCCACTTAACATAGACCATATCTCCTTTCCTTTTTAACACTTTTTCAACGAGGTATATGTCTGGAAACTGGACCCTTTGTAGTTCTGCGGTATAGAAGGCTCCTTGTATGTCCTCACCATTAGAGTCCGTTAGCAAGTAGACACGTGGATTGGTTTGACGTACCTTACTTATTTTAAATATCTCATTTGACCATAGGGCCGTATAACCCTTAGCGAATACGCCACGATATTTCGAAATCCTCACATAATCCCCTATTTTGAATTTGGCTGGTTTAGGATCAACAACCTTTAGTTGGCTGTAGGATCGAGTCAAAATTTCCTTTTCGTTTCGTTTAGTAACTTTATCTGGGGCAATACCAATAACAGAATGACGTGTCTTGTTATAATCTGATATAATTTGGTCTAATATATCAAGCCACTTGTAGGTACCTTGTAAACTGAATTGCTTCCACATTCGAGTTTTTAATGTTCTAATTACTCTTTCAACTATACTAGCTTTGAGATTCGAGTAGGTACTGTAGTGATTAATGTCATTTGTGTCCATTAATTTTCGAAAATGTGGATTATAGAACTCGGTTCCCCTAAAAAAAATTACAATTAACTTATTATGGTTAATGAATTTAGTTATATTATACATTACCTATCAGACTGTAAATTTTTAGAAATTGCCTTTTTGTCACTTAGAATTTTTTTCATAGCATCTGCAACTTCCTTTCCATTTTTCTGTTTTAATGGCATAGCCCAAACATACTTGGAAAATGCATCTATGGCAACTAATATGTACTTATAACTTCGATTAAATTTTGCATAAGGTATAAGAGAAATTAAGTCAATTTGCGTAAGATCATTGAGTCCTAATATTCGAACTCTTCTTCTTGGAAAATTTCGACGAGCTGGTTTATGTAGTTCATTAACAACAATTTGTTTAATATTAGTCATATTCGTCACTGGAAACGGGTGCTTTGACAATTAATTCTATTATTCCACCCCCTGTTTTTAATGAATCCATTGGCCGTACTACGAATATTCTGTCTGAATTTGTTAATGTTTCTCCTTCAAGGGTGTCCGCAAGTATAGTGTTTAGAACAAATTTTATTCCGGAATTAAATACTTTGCAAACTTTAACAATGGCGTGAGGTAATGGAAATATCCAAAAGTTGGTATCTTCGTTTATTTGATATGATAGTAGACTGGTACCATCTTGTAAAGTAGTTACGTGTTCCCAGTCATTTAAATGTAACGGAATATAACAAGTATAATAACCACGTTTATTTAAATTTTTGTGAGAAACATGACTTCCAAATTTGTCAATAGTCATTATGACACTGTTAAATTGTATTTAAACTTGTTATATTTATTGAATTATCTTAGCCTCTCGTAATTCTTCAACAATAGAAATTATTTCATTAGTGTGCGCATTATGTCCAGCAGCTGTCGAAGATAGTAATAGTTGAAGTCTATTTACCAATTCGTTGGCGTTATCCCAATATATAAAGTCAATTTTTTTATTATTTTTCTTTAAGGTTAATCCTTTTCCTAATTTCGTAGTTTGTCTAGTAGTTCTGGAAGCGGGTGGGGGTGGTTTACTAAATAATCTTACAGTTGGCCCAGGTAGCGCCTTAGCGCCTTTCTTAGTGATTCCCTTTCGATTTAAATATGGCAATATAATAGTTCGAAATTTTGCATATCGATTTGAACTAGTGCTTACGTTACCCTCTTCGTCTTTATAGGCATTTGTTCTAGTTAATATATCGATATAATTCTCTAGATCTTTCACGCTAAAACCTTTTGGGTCCTTCTTAAATAAAAGTTCATAGAAACCAACTGTGCCGGGATATGTAATATTTTTTACTACTAGATTTTTTCCTTTAAACTCAATCGGTTCTTGTGTTAGGCCAATAGTAAACTTGTCTTGCATGAAATCATGTACCACCCCGAATCGGTGATCAAACGCATTGTCTGTATCTCGTATATTTGCATCAATGTATGTCCTAGGCAATTCATGGAATTCCTCAATATATTGTGAATAACCAGGCTTATCTACATATTGTTGTACGGCTTGTCGGGTTTGATTAATTATTTCTTCTAAAGTTTCTGTAGGGGTACGTTCTTCAGATGATTCTTGGGGTTGTACGGATTCAGCTAGAACGCTAGTATCTTGAAATTGCACTTCCCTAGCGGTATTATGTAGAACACTATCAAATCTACTACTTCCGAAGAAAGAGGGCATATCTAGGGGAAGTTGGGGTGTTTGGCCGGTTTTTATAACTCTGAGGGTCTTTTTGGGGGTTGAAATGAATGGATAATTATACTCCTCTTCCTTTATTTCTTGCTTGGGTTCAATTAATTCCAACTGATCATATTTTGTAATTAACTGTTTAAGTGGCTGAATTATCGGTTTATAAGTATTTTCCAAATTGATTTCGGTTGCAGCTAAATCAGACCTTAATTTTTTAAATTTTTCCCGTACAGCATTACGAGTTTTAATTAGCTCTTGAGATGTACGTATATCCATGTTCACTTGTTAATGACTGTATATTCGGTTTAAACTCTTAATTTATATGGTAATAAATCCATCAAACCCTTTACGATACCTTCCCTTGTTCATTTCACAATCTTTGTCAACTACGATAAAACCAAACGGTTCTTTCCAACAGTGTGAACAAATGTCTTTAAATTGTTCAAACCGCATATCTACACTTATATGATCGTCGTAAATATGTTTAAGATTTGTATTGTCTTGCCTAAACATTATAATCAGGTTTGCATTATCTCTGATTAAATGCTTTTGAACAGCCGTATATGTCTGAGATAGGTAAAATGAATCGGTGTTTTTGTATCGCCCAAATGAAAAATAATCTCGTATTACATCTTGCGGGCCTGTAACGATGTCGTCGAATATTATAACCGAATTTTGCTTCACTTCATATGCAGGGACGATGTATTTTTCAGAATCGTATTCAAAATAACGTATTTCTTTCATTGGCTTTAATAGTTTTCGCAAATATTCATACTTTGGCTGGTAAAGTGATTTCGAATAAATATATAAATTTTCAAAGCGTAATCCGTTGGGATGTTCAATTAACGATAACATTAAGTCGGTTTTACCAGAGCCGCTGGCGCCTGTTAGAATACATCGCTTGGATTGACCTCCAAATATACCACCGTGTTTAGAATAATTCTTAATATTACTCTTAATATCATGACTAGAAACTGGGAGGGTAATTTTTGATTTATGTATCTTCATTGTGCTATGGCAAAATAAAAACTGAATTATTTTCACTTTCAAGTATATATTTATAATCGCAATTAACGAAATTACGTTAGTATGTCTCCGTCTTATAAAATGTTAGTACATCAAGGTTCAAGGGTTATTCGTAAGCGAGGTCGTCACAGTAAAGGATCAGGCTTATTAAACAAATTAATCGATAAGTTACCATTTGAAGCTCACATACCAGGATATAGGTTAGCACGCTTAATACTAATTTATTAAATTCATTTAATCAACATTATTTATAGATTTTGCGGCCCGGGTACTAAACTAGAAAAACGTATTAATCAAGAGGGTATTAACCCATTGGATAGTGCTTGCAAGAATCACGATATTGCTTATTCACAATCGAAAGATTTGGAATCTAGACATCAGGCAGACAAACTTTTAGCCGACAAGGCTTGGAAAAGGGTCAAGGCCAAGAACGCAACATTCGGTGAACGAATTGCTGCTCTTGGAGTTACCGGAATTATGAGGGCTAAACGTAAACTAGGAATGGGTTTAAAGAAAAATCAACTTAAATGTGGCAAGGGATTAAAAAAAAATAAATTACGAAAAAAGAAACGTGTAATTAAAACACCAAAAAAGATCGGGGGTTTCCTACCCTTATTGTTGCCAATATTGGCTGCGATCGGAGGGCTCGCAGGTGGAACTAGCGGAATTGTAAAGGCTGTTAACGATGCCAAGGCGGCGAAACAACAAATTGAAGAAGCTCAGCGTCATAATAAAACCATGGAAGAACTGGCCAAGGGCAAGGGGTTATTTTTTAAACCACAATCAAAAGGCGGTAAAGGAATGTTTTTGGCACCGTTTAAAAAAAACTTCCAATAAGTCTTCTTAGGCATGCCCTAACAAATGAAGAACTGATACAGTATGTACACATTCTTCAAATTCCTCATTTTAGGGGCGTTTTTATGAGAAATAATTTACCTAAGAAGATAAATCATAATGAATGTGGTATTGTGAATTTAGACAATAAGAGTGGTGGTGGAACTCATTGGACAGCTTATATGAAACATGGAAAAAATGTAATTTATTTTGATCCATTTGGAAATTTAAAACCACCCCTTGAGCTTTTAAATTATTTTGCAAACAGTGTCATCCAATACAATTACGACGCATTACAAACATATAAGTCATACAACTGCGGACAGCTGTGTCTTAAATTTCTATATAATAGTTATTACTAGCAGTACAGCAACAGTGTTAAAATGTCAACCACAGTTACAATTTCCGGTAATAAATCGATTTTGAGTGCAGATTTTAATCCCCCTCTATACTTGAACGATGACAAAGATTATGTACTCGGTTTGGCAGACTTTGAAACTTTTATGACAATACCCAACATTGAAGAAGGGTGCAACAAATTTTACATCGATGACATTATAATTACTATTCCTGTTGGATCATATGAAATTTCTAATATTGAAGCATTTATTAAAACAGAGTTGATGGAACATTATCCGAGGAAAAAAATCTATTTACTTCTTGAAGGCAACACAAATACCCTAAAATGTACAATCAAGTGTACTCACTCAATCGATTTTACACGTGCCGATTCTATTGGACAATTACTAGGTTTTGATAAGAAAATTATTCCAGCAAATAAGAAAACTGTGTCTGATAACGTAACGGACATTTTAAAAGTTAATGCTATCTGTATTGATTGTAACATCGTTACAGGTTCCTTTCATAATGGAAAACCGGTTCATATAATTCATCAATTTTTCCCATCGGTGTCTCCTGGGTATAAAATAGTCGAGTCACCCCTTCCCATTCTATACTTCCCCGTGAGTGTAAAGACTATCAACAACATTACTATAAACGTGCTCGATCAAGATTTCCGTTTAATTAACTTTAGAGGTGAAGCAATAACCGTTAGACTCCATATAAAAAGTTTATTATCTAACGATGGCAATCAGATATAATTATTTAAAACACGAAAACAAATTAGAACAAATTTATAAAAGCAGCCCTCGTAGAACTGGTCGCAGTAGTTCTAAATCGAACATCAAACGTTTAACAGCTAAAAACCGTTTATTCCTTCGTTCCCTTGGCTTTAAGGTGTTGCTTTAATATGAGTATATTAAACGTTACGGAAAAACTCTTTGTTGACAACTCTATAATTAGTTCGGAGCTGCATACCTATCAGCCATTTGTAACATCAAAATTTGATTATAATGACGAAATCAGAATCCCCATTCAAGAACTCGATACCTATACCTTACCTTGTGATAGCTTTTTATATATCGAAGGAAGGTTAACCAAAGATGACGGATCCAAAGCGACTAAATTAAAATTTATTAATAATGGCGTTTCTTATCTATTTCGAGAAGCGCGTTATGAAGTTAATGGGAGTACTATTGATTCCATTCGTAATGTGGGTTTAACGTCTACCATAAAAGGATACCCGTCATTTAATACCAACGAAAGTCTAAAATTACAAAATGCAGGATGGTTTCCAAAGATTGACTTATCCATGACGGTTACTGACAAGGGCGCTTTTAATGTCTGTATACCGTTAAAATTGTGGATGGGTTTTTTCGACGATTATCGTAAAATCATGATGGGTATGAGACAGGAGCTGGTTTTAATTCGCGCTAGCAACGATCTAGACGCCGTAGTGTGTGAAGATGGAAGTGAAACACCCAAGGTCTCAATCGATAAGCTGTGTTGGAAAATTCCGCATATTACTGTCGACATCCCGCAGCAATTAGCACTTACTAAAATATTAGAAAAAAATATTGATATCGCGATGGGGTTTAGAAGTTGGGAATTAGTGGAATATGCCGCCCTCCCATCAGCTACTCGTCATACGTGGCCAGTCAAGACCACAAGTAAATTAGAATCCCCATCCCATGTATTATTTGCACTTTCCAAGGACAAGAAAGGCAAAATAAAAGAAAATATGAGCACATTCGAGCATTGTACTCTAACAAATATACGCGTATTTTTAAACTCGGACCGGTATCCTTACCATGACCTATACTTAAATTTTGACGAAAACAAGTTCGCATCGTTATATGAAATGTTTACAAACTTTCGCTCGTCATACTATCAACGACCGCATGAACCTGTTTTTACGCCTGGTGAATTTAAAGAGATTTGTCCCATTACCTACATCGACTGTTCACATCAAAAATCAACTATGCAAACCGGTTCGGTAGTTATGCGGATTGAATTTGAAACTGATAGGCCCACCGAAGAGGGTACGTCAGCCTACTGCCTTATACTTCATGACAAATTATTTACCTATAGCCCCCTTACAAAAATGGTTAGACAAGTTTAATTTAGCTTAGTTGACTTAAGGCTGTTATCGAGTCACAATGACCACCCCCAGTTTAGTAATGGATGTCCAAGGATTCATGGTGGAAAAAAACAAGTTCCTCCCCAAAGAATTGGCTGTATATGATGGCCATAGAATTAGTCATTATGTTTTTAAACCACCCTATGGAATGGCCTGTTTATCACCAACGGTATTAAGGAATGTAAAGTGGTTAATGAGTAATCATCATTGCATTGACTGGACTGTCGGACATACACCATTATACCAATTTGCCAGTATTGTCAAACATTTAACAGAAAGAGCTGATGTCGTTTACATTAAAGGAAAGGAGAAGGCTGAATTTTTAAGAAAATATTCTAGCAATCCCGTTGTAGAATTGGACGAACAACCAACCATTAAAAAGGACTCCCCTAAATGTTTCTATCATTTAAATAATGAATATTGTATATGCTCTTTATCTAATGTATTTTTGCTATATGACCAACATGTAATGCAATGTTAATTTTTTTAAATAAATTTATTAAAAGAATCATTTAGTTAATATTTAATTTATTCATGTTATATGTGTTATAACTCATGCAATCATCCATATGTTCATAAAAGTCTGTAATGTCTTTTGAAAATTCCAACACAGAAACGCCACCGGTTAACAATAAATCTTCATAGTTCAATGTTTGTATTTCCGCACATTCCCATTGTTTTGGGAAAATCACTTTAATTATAATATTCATTTGATTAGACGAATATTCTTTGCGCAAACAGCTGATTAATAAATTGTCATTCACTGTAGAATGGAAATTAATTGTTTGCCATGCATCATGTCCAAATTTAATAAAACAAATTCCTGGTCCCAGCTCCTTTGAAAACGATCCACACAGATCTATTCGATTCACTGAGGATGGCACATTTACGATTATTAATTCATTGTCAGGTATTAAGTCCACTAGCGGCGTTGTCAATAATATTTTATTTGTATTATGTTTATCGGTTAATCCAATTTTCACTTGAAAATAATATCCTTCCATTTTAATGAGCTGACTGTAAATTTTCTATGTATGCTATATTATATACCCAAAGAAGTTGAAACTGCGCATGTCTCAATTATCTACTTCATCATTTCCAACATGTTCATAATGGGTTGGTAATTCACGTACCCCATCTAAATCTTCAAAATTAATCACATATTCCTTTTCTCGATGTTCAAATTTGCACTCTTTTGGAAACCATATTTTAATTCGGATGTCTGTGTGGTCCAATAAATAAGTTGTTCTCGTGCTATAAATATTCACATTTTTAATATTAGGTGGTATAGCACGCGTCTCCCATTCCTCATTTCCATATTTTATAAAGCATAACCCCGGGCCCATTTCTTCTAAATTCGATCCACATACCTTAAGACAATTTACTGAAGTCGGCACATCCTGTATACAAATTTCATTATTAGAAATTAAATTTAAAATGCTCGTAGACAAATTATTTAATGAACAATATCGATGATCTGTTAATATAACTTCAATCGAGAATCCCATGATATTGATTATTCATCCACCCTGTTTTGCCTTATCGGATATACTGAAATCAAGTGCGAACTGAATGTCTTCAACGTGTTTTAGTCCAATGACGCTGAACTTTTCCGTTAATTATCTAGAACCGGCATGTGTGTATTTTCTTATGAACGAAAGCGGAGGATTTATATATGAGCCTGTACTATCTAGAACCGGCATGTACGTAATTATCTAGAACCGGCATGCATATAATATCTAGAACCGGCATGCATGTAATCTTTATGGGGCGGAGGAGGAGGAGGTATCCAGAACCGGCATCACATAAATACTAAAATTATTAATAGTTACCTAATAAAGTTCGTGGTTGTAGGGTAACGCATCCAGTGTGGATATACTCAATAAGTTGGCGAAATACATCGGGTTCAAATTCTTCTATGATCAGAGTTTGATGTTGCTGAGACTGGGGCTAGTAAAAACGTTATTAATTTTAAATAAAAATATATTTTAATCAACGTTTTGATTCAGTATTAAATCGATTTAGTAAATATGGTAGAATAAAATAAATAACAGCATGCATCATAAAAACTATTTATAAAGTTCTCCTTATGATTAAATAAGTAACAAGGTTGCACTCTACAGTTATTTATACTAAGATGGTATTTTTTGGATTCAGAACAAGCTGTGTATGTAGTTAGGAAAAGCTACCATGCATCCTTATCAATTTAGGTTAATTTATTTCCTTTAGTTCTAAATAGTCTTTATAAGTTGAAAAATAATTAGCGATTGATATACCGAATGATCATTATAACTTTGGAACATTTTAAATGCATATTTATTTGCTATGAACGCATTATCGATGTATGATGTCAGGTTTGATTATTTCAAATGTATGATAAAGTGTAATATAATATATAAGGATTTGTTTATTCTATATTTACCTTTAATGTAATTATTGTTCCACGAACATGTCGTATGTCTTTAGTACCTTAAATTAGTATTTTAAAGAAAATTACAAATCATTTCAATTCGTTTGAATAGCTAAGAAATAGGTACATTTTTGTACAGGATGTTTCATTAAGGCCGGCCACTGACCTTATCCCTCTAACTACTGCACAGAAAATCAGGATAAAAAATTCATTAATAAAGTGGCCATGAGAAAATTCCGAATCTCACCGCAAGGGGGCACAATTGAAAAGTAATCATTCAAATGCAAAATTTCTCAGAATATACCCCCATTATGATGTACCTTTGGAAACGGTATAGTTATGATATAATTGGAAAGTAGATTCAGTTTGCAAGAAAAAACGTAAGTACCACAGTTCTCTATCTTCTTCCGTTTCAGAGTTATTACCAGAAGAAGAATTTTCAAGACTTTAATTGTTATTTTAAATAGGAATCCCTGTATATTTTGACATTTTTCGATCTTACGAAAAAATCCCAGCCAGTTTTGTTAATAATAGATAGGATTCATTAACGGAATTTTTTAATAAAAAAAGTCAAAGGTATTTTAACCTTACTTTCTAACCAATGCAATTAAGGCTTTAAAAATTTGAGAAAATTTAATTGGTATGGGTCTTTTTATTCATAAAAATACTAGACATTCTTTATACAGTGTTTTTAAAAATTTTACTTCTTTAGTATAATATAATAAAAACTCATATATTACTTTAAAAAATACCCTGTATAGAAAATGTCTAGTATTTTTATGAAATAATTTTCTCAAATTTTTAAATCTTTAACTGCGTTAGTTAGTCAAATTACCTTTGACATGTTTTCTTTTATAAAAAAATCTTTTAGTGTTTTATATCTCAGGAACGGTTGGAGATGGGTAGAGTTGGCGCCAATCATGTAAAATACAATTACAAAATTTAGACAGTATTGCGAAAAGTTTCCGATAGGGATCGGATCGGATCATGTAGATGAATACTAAGAACGAATGCCAGGTATTCACACAAATGTTCGATACTCAATATGTTCCACTGGCCTTGCCCGCTTAATTCCACCGAAAGAGACGAATCACAGTAATACACGACGAACCACTGCCGCCCATCTATATGTGGTTCAGCTTAGTATTCCTCGAACTTCATTATTTAAGAATTCCGTTATCTGGAGGATGTCATCCTTATGGAATATAATCTACAACGATTCAAAACCAACGTGAATCGCTTTATTCTCACACGCACCACTCCCAGAGTGCTTTAAAGGATTTTTCCTATAGTGCTTGTATTTGATCATAAAAGAAGTTGCGATTTGTGGGAGACCTCGGACCCCCTTTTGTTAATTTTGATGCATATGAATCAGTAATAATTACTATACGTTAAAAATTTTATTAATGCAGAAAAAATATGTTAAAGGAATTTGTGCCTACACTTTTGGGACATTCCATATATCTCCCATTTGGTTTAACTTCACTGCAATCCAAGAGCGATGGATAGAGACAATTTTCAAGCAGTATTCAAAAATCACAATAAACGTGTTGCCTTTAAATGGAAGAAATTAATTAATTTACTTCATCATAATCATTTTGCTTGAGTAGCTAAATACTTCAGTATCAAAATCAATAGAGTGTAATTGATTCATTAACTGTAATTAAAGCTGGATTTATAAACTTGACGTTGACGATTGACGGTGCTGTTTGACGGTGACGTTACAGCTTAAACATATTGAAATGCATTAGACCATTTATATTTGGCGATGACGGTGCCGTTTGACGGCCGACATAAACCAATTTTATCTTTTGACTGTGGGTTTGTTCGGGTTTGTAGCAAGTTTCCACAGCCGATCAAAATCGTGTTTGCCTGTCACGTGATATTTAGTAAATATTATTTTATTTTATACCATCTTATTAACCATTTTAAAGTGTACTGTTGATAAGTGATGATAGTATCATTCAGATCACATAAACAGGAAAATTAATATAATCACATAAAGATATAGAAAAGCCGAGAAAAACAGGTTATGTTATCGTCGCCACAGTCAAGTTTATAAATCCAGCTTTTTACGGTACCGTCATACTGCACCGTCAAACTGCACCATCAATCGTAACGTAAAGTTTATAAATTGGTTATTGATGCTAATTCATTTTGAAGCCCAATCGCAAGTATATTATTTTATTTTATGCATTTTAAATTAGCGCAGTCAATAGGAATATCGATCAGTGCTGGAATATGGTATTTGGTCTTTCGCTGAATAATATTCGGTTACGTGCAATTACTTTAGTCCAACTAATTGAAAGTATTCAGGAAAGCTGCGTATGCGTATGCATTTCTTATTATTGGGCTTAAGTTTATCAATCATTTATTATTTGGTAACTTCTGGATAACTAACATTATAATGTATATATGGAAAATATTGATTTATTTACCATGACGCCATTATTTTCAATAAAGTTCTGGGCTTATTGTTACTTACTCAGGATTTACCAAAGATAAATGTATGCAGCACTCAATGAACTGACTCTTCGTCTATCTCTATAAATCAAGGTATAGTCAAATATCTGTTCGGTATATTATAATATTTTCTAATGTGCCTCTTTAAAATTTTCAACTAAGTGATATTACATGTATTTTAAGATCATTCTGTGTGATCAAGTGCTATAAAGTTTATCCACCCATTGAAAATATAGGTTCTAGAACTTACTACAATAGTATGGTCTAAAGTCCGTTTTGTTGCAGTTGATAGCTCATATCGAGGGTTGAAGCCATAAAACAACCGTAAACCATAGGCGTTGCCAATAGTAATTACCTTATTTAATAAGAAAATTGGCCTCTGTCCATTGTTAAGTAGGATTAGGGTTAAAGTAGGTACAACAGGGGTAATTAATTTACCTATTTTTGCCTGCTTTAGGATGTTATTACGCCATTTGATGTGCGTTTGTCAAACTATGTATTTAGTTGTATTTAGATACTGCATTATCTCAAAGTTGAATTATTTCCTATACTTGTAACAATGGCTTCAAGTTTTTCGCCAACGTGTCTTCGTCAAATTAGCAAGAGTGCATATTCTCTCCGAGAAAAGACATTAATATTAAACGTGCATGATGCTCTAGTGTACCAGAAACCTGCAAGTGATGTTCGTAGCATCATTGTAGAGTGTGCCAATATGGTAGGAGTTGGAGAGGCTACTATATATAGGTTCTTGCGTGAAAGAAAATCTAAGAACCTCAGTGAGCCAAAACCACTCCCAGGAAAGAAACCGTTAGAAATTGACAATTGATGAAACTTGGCTGAACGAAGGGCACACCGTATCTAAAGTTTGGCAAGATAAAAATGTCCTAAGTTCTCGACAAGCTGTCATGGAAGGCTGGTCAACAGGACTTAGACCACCATCTGGAAAGGGACGCAGACTTATTATAACTCATATAGGAAGTTCAAATGGCTTTTTGGATCAAGGATTATTACAATTCCAGTCGAATTCTACTAAAGACTATCATGAAGAAATGACTGCTGATGTTTTCGAGGAATATTTTAAGCAAATGATAGAATACATTCCCGCTAATTCTGTAATAGTGATGGATAATGCCAGCTATCACTCTAGGCTAAAAGAGAATCTTCCCACAACTTCATGGAAAAAGGCGGAAATCGTAAACTGGTTACAACGAAAGGAATTGAGTTACGATAATACCATGGTAAAAAAAGAACTTTTGGATATTGTTAGGCTACATAAATCACAGTATAAAAAGTATGTTATTGACGAGATGGCAAGAGATCGAGGTATTATAGTGCTCCGTTTACCACCTTACCATTGTGAGCTAAATCCTATCGAATTAATATGGGCTCAAGTTAAAGGATATGTTGCTAGAAATAACAAAACTTTTAAAATGCAAGAAGTGCGACACCTCTTGCTTCATTCTTTAGCAAATGTGTCATCAGAAAATTGGCAAAACGCCATAAAACATGCTATAGTAGAGGAACAAAAAATGTGGGAACTTGACAACGTAATTGACACAACTATGGAAATTGAGCCTTTAGTAATAAGCGTAGGACATGATGACTCTTCAGATTCTTCTGAGGACCATTTTATCGAGTTATAATTATTGAAATTGTCAATATTTTTTGATCTGTAAATAAATTAGTTTTCTTGTAAATAAATTCATAAAATCATAAAATCTATTACATTTAAATAAAATAATAAGCGGTTACATTAAAAACCCAACTCTCCGACCATGATGGGCCGTTTTAATCATTATCCTTTCATTTCATTTTATGGCTCTATTGTTACTTTATCTGTTACCCGGTGGAATAGGTCAAAATTTCTTCATCTTTATGCTAGATGTACGTAAAAAGACCATTTTATAGGTAAAATATTTTAGGCCACCGGGCCCTTGTTTTGAATCTTTAATGAGGGTATCGAGCTATCAACGGCAACGAAACAGACTTTAGGTTCAAATATTTGATTATACCGTTCTAATTTAATTTAAATTAACTAAATATTTCTAAGTGAAAATATTAAATATGGCAAGGCATTTTAAGCAAACAGGCGGGCACTTGTTCGTTTGAGGATGGATTTTTACCTCTTGGATGGGAGCCAGCTGCTGGGTGAAGCCTCTCTAAATGTATATATAACAAGGATTACTCAACTATTGTCAGAGATCCAAAAGTAATCTCTCAGAATTTAGATTGTTGGGATTTGGACTGAAATCGCAGATGATTATTTTAAACTTGAATTATGCCTGAAATTCCATTATTACAACGATCTATCCACATTATAAATTTTATTCACTTATTATAAATTATTTTCAGCAGCTTTGCTTACAAAATTCCTTCATCGTTTAGCATGACAGAGTTCTCATTATGGATTGAATTGATCGGGAAAGTCGATTTGCTTGATCCTAATCCAAACAAACTGAATATTGAGAGATAATCAGGATAATTTAATTCAAATGTCAAGCCCTAAGTTCTATATCTATGCAAGTAATAAGCTAAATACATTTTATGATTTTGCAATAAATGATAACTAAAAGCAATTTTCTAACTTAACAAAATCAGGGGTATTTTGATTTCGGTGGAACGGCCAAAATATACAGAAAACCATAAAATAGATAAAAATTGGTTACTAATTACTGAGTAAATGTATTAATTTAAGTTATTCTAGATCGACCGGTTTATTCATTATGGAATGAATCGTGGTTATTTTTTTAAAACTATTACTGATAATTTTTGATTCTTGATGGTTCATGTGTAATCATAGTATGATTTCCATGTAATATATTTTGTTGTTAATAATAAAACAAGTAATTGATTCCTGAAAATATTCGTTTTATGCTCATCGACTTTTGTATCCAATTTAATAACCTATATCTACGAAATAGGCATTAAAGCAATTTTTACCTGTTGTGAAGCATTTTGTAGATTCAACAAAGGTTCAGATGAGCGCTTAAGAAAAAGCCTAAGTTTATTTTCTCTTGGTGGAGGATCTTTCTTGCGTTGAGGACTGGGAGCCTGAAAAATAATTTTTACAATTATGTACCACTAGGAGCTTCACATAAGTGATTATTTGGCCGCAAGAAGGTGCATCTAAATGAGCAACAATTTTAGGGCAATGTGTGGCTACAACAGTGGCGGTTCTTCCGAATAAAAAATATTAATTTATATTCATTTAATATTATTTTCTTTACAAGTGCCCCGAAAGTGCCTCTTTTCATGCATGTTCACTTCACCGAAAGTGGCGTTTTCCAAGAGAGCGTGCGGGAAAGTATCGAAGCGGGCGGGAAAGATTTTTCCCTCTTTTCGGCCCTTGATCCGTAATGTACTATTATCGTATACAGTCCGACCTTCCCTAATATTTTATCGTACCGTCAAACCAAACTGTATATATCTCACAATGGCGCGTTCCGGCCATCGCGCCATTCGTCGCTGACGTCGTTGATGACGAGAGATGTTCGCATATGCGATAGCGGGGTTATGGCGATTTAATATGGGAAAGTCGCATAATTTGGTGTGTCGCATAATTTGGTGTGCGCATTTGTCTGTTTGTTCGTGCATTTATAAAGTAATTCGAGCTTGGATGTTTCAATATTTTAATATTACATATTTATTAATTTAAAATGAATAGTTTGACGGTGGACTATTTAAAAAATAACTTGAGCTCTTGAGTTTAGAGCAAAAAATTGAAGTGAAGAATGCTGGAAGACCTAAACCCGAAATTAAAAAAGATAAATAAAAAATAAGTGGATTTGTGGATGCAGCACAACTAACCGTTTTTTCTGTTTTCCTGTTTGTTGTTTGGTCGCGGCTTTGCGGAGCCTGCCTCGACAAAAATGGAATAAAAAATAATCTTCAGAGCATATTTTCTGCCACCTTTACACTTTTATAAATAATTGTTACCATACCAATGACCACGGCCGAAGATGAACGATGTTTTTCAACATTAAAACGAACAAAAACATTTTTGCGACGTTCTATGAATGAAGAAAGGCTAACAGCCCTAGCAATGCTATTTATCGAAAAAAAAATGTATTGAGGGTATTCCAAACTTTAATGATTGATTAATTTTCAATTAAGAATCGAAGAATGGACTTTACGTTTAAGCACTATACACTAAAAAAACCTTTCTTATTTTCCAAAAATTATATTTCCTTGTGTAAAATTTAAAAAATTAATAAAATATAACGTATTTTCTTATTGCTTTTTTTCTTCGTACGTTTAAAACGCCGAAGAATATAATTATTTGGTCGTTACAGAAAAATAAAATTTTTAAAATAATTTCATGATACTTGTGAACCCCCTCTATCATAGGTCACGAGCCGCCACTGGGCTACAATAGTATGGTTGGAAGTTGCTATTATTGCCAGCCATAGGTAAAAATATATTGTAATATATTTGGGATGGCCCGGCAATATAGCCAAACATTTCTAGTATTATTAATATGATGCCGGCATCTTGCTTATTGAAATAAGGTCGCATCCATATATGTATATATATATATTTTTTTTTTCTTTCAGGACAATAAAAGTTGCTGTTACATAAACAATTTCGTAAGAAATTATTGCCCGACTGAATAGCCCGTTTACAAATAAATGATATGGGCTATGCTGTTGCGGAAATATTGCCGAGCTATACATTGATATATTTCTGCAACAATTAATGTACACTTATTCCCAGGCTATAGTTCATTAATATTTCAGACATTTAATGTAGAAAATGTTGCCCGTTTAGAAGTTTAGGTTCGAATAGTACCCGGTCTAATACCGGGCTGTTTTAGCCGAGTTATTTAGAACTGAAAAATATTTAGCAACCTGCAGACAAAGTTTTTTTTTAAATAGAAAGTCTATTTACTTTTCAGGTGGTATTAATATCAAATATCAATGTATGAAAAAAATTATTATTTCCCAAACCAGCGGATGATCCTTATACAATAAGGGCGTATTTTTGTCTACACAGTAGCACTTTAAAATACTAATTCAGATTGAATGGTACTACAAAGAAAAAGAGTTCGAAACCGGTCTGCAGGTGGTGACATCCTATCAATGGAAAAGGCTTCCTTTTCTTGGTAGTATTATTCAGTCTGAATTAGTATTTTCAAGTGCTACTGTGTAGACAAAAATACACCCATATTGTATAAGGTATCATCGGGTGGTCTGGGAAATAATAATTTCCCTACATTGGTATTTAAAGTTTTTTTAATTGAAAAAAGAGAAAAGATAACTGGCAATCAAAGGCAGGTTCTTCATGTTGCTTGCATCGGCCATAAAATTTATTCAATTATTATGTTAGTCATTAAGGAGGAAGAAAATTATTCATGACCATTTAAGATCTTTTTTGTCGTTCATCCAAATGAGTCGTCCGCATTATTCGACTTCTGCATGAACCCAATTAGACTCTGAACAATGATATAGGTTGTTGTGAATTAATTTGCTCCATGTGCTTGTGGTGTGATTTCAAATTTGTGTGATATTACAATTTGTTGCGTAGTAAAACACGCAATTTTTGCCGCCATTTTTTTTGTAAATTACGAAAAAAATTCTTTAAGAAGATCTGAAAAAGTTTAAAATTATAATATTTTGTGTAAACTGACAACACCGGATATTATTCAAACCGTCACTGACGGTCACATTCATATTTTTATATATCTCGCCGTGTCTCACACTTGTTTTTCGGGTTATTAATTTAAAGTGCCATTTGTGACAATTAAATAACTGCCATAGTGACAATTAAATAACTCTTTAAACATATTATTTTCTGTTATTAATCTTTAGATATGCCAAGGAAGGAATGCACTTTACTTTAATTACAAAAAAAACTTTTTAACAGCATATTTTACTAGCGCGGTTAATATTTGGATTGAAAAACGAACTTCGGTTACTCTCGGCTACTTTCGGAGTGACCCGTTTCAGCAACCCAATTTCCTTAATACGTTGCGAAAGCGAAAGAGATTCCTCACAAAACACTCGTTGTGTCTATGGCGTCATTGATATGCAGAGGAGCAATCTAAGAACAGAGTAGACACGAACTTCAATTCCAATGCGACAGTTTGCTAGGACTTATTTTTCTCCTCAGTTTTACATATTAAGAAAGCCATGTTTTACCGGTTGATATATCGTTCCAATTATATGTTGTGCGCTATTTTGAGGGACAAAACAAAAACTTTTAAGAAGCTTTATATCTTTTTTAATGTAATAATAACCTACGTTTGCTGTATGATTTATATTGGTTGCATTACCACTTAATTTAAACTCCTTTCATATAATTTTCGTTTTTAGTGTTTAATTTGTAATAAATTTATTTTCAAAGATTTAAATGTAAATATTTAAATAACAGGGAAACGGTATATTGTGCTAAATTTTTTGGATATACTACTGTAGAACACATTTTGAATGAAACGCTTTAAAAAATTACGATCTTGTAAGAAGACATCTTTATCGTACCAGCAAAGTATCTCTTCAATCGGTGGTAAGTGGCTTTGTAAGCATAAGAACTTTTCTTTGCTGCAACTGCGACTTTTCTACTACAGAAATGATATATCCAGAAAAATCAATTTTACTGTCACAGCTATTTTTGTTGTCCCCAATGCAGATTTCTTTTGCTATCGTAGTTAAAATTTTTATAAGAGTGGCAAACATCTTCTGTCAGTGTAGCCTACTTTCTATTCGCTTACCTGGTAGAGCATCTTATGAAACACCCTGGATCGTGCCGACAGGACCGCTTTGACAGCACAGACTGGTTCTCTTGTGTCACCGACCAGAAAAGTGACGTCACATAACTCCGGCATGGAGGCCAGGAACTTCATGTCCTCGGCCAACCCTGACTTGTTCTCGAACGTACTTAGGTCGGGCTCGGCCTCCGCCATGGTAATATAGCTCGCGGGCAACAGCACGCTTTCCGGCATCTTGATTAAAAAAAAAAGAGTATTGAAAAGAAAAAAAGAAGACCCTACAGCGTAATTTTTTCTACACGCTACAAAATCGTCCGATAAGATAACGAAATTTGTAGTAATAATTACAAAGAATTGCAACATCATACTTGAACTACAATATTTGCTGTAAAATTGGAAAGATATGTGCTACTATTTAAGGAACAAAGTTGATGAAAATTTAATTTAACTATCATATAGAGAAGAAGAAGTGGCAATTAGAATGTGCAAAATGCATCAAAGTTCGAAATCGTAAGAATTCGGTTTTGACTAAAATATTTTCAGAAATTTGAAAACATGACGTTGCGGAATTCACTAATACGCAACTCTTATCTAATTTGATTATTTCTGTACGTGTCATGTAGTTATTCTTATTATGGATACCTGGAGAACAGGTAATGTTAAGCGAGCAATACCAAAGTGTGACTTTCCACACACAAGGTTTTACCTGACGTTTTATTTGCTCAAGTTAGACGTATAACTTAAAACATTAGGTGTGGACAGGGTCGAACATAAGGCTTTACCTAACGTTTTACTTGTTCAGATAAGACCTTCATCTTATTATCTGTCTTGATAGAGATAATGCGGGAAAAAAAACCTAAAAGCAATGTTTCCTCAATGGCGACCATCCAAAACTGATCAGCAAAGTGAACACTAAACTGTGTGTGTAGATACGGGCTTTAAAACCGTTTTGCCAGATAGTTTTACCTGAAGACTTAAAACGTCAGGTAAAATGTCAGGTAAAACCTCATGTATAGACCAGGCTATTATAACCGTTTTGCTTGACAGGGTCGATATTTCCAAGACACATTAAGGTGCAGAATGACATAAGTCATCCTCAACACAACTTTGACCGTATATTAAAGTTATTTTTATCTCTCATCTAAAGGAATATATCTTTAAGAACGTAGTAATCTTCCACTTAACGCATCAATTGAACCTTAAATTAATTTAAAACATGGTTTTCAAGGTTTACCATAATGTTAAGGCTATCTTATCTAAGGTGTAATAAGATAACATTCAAATATCGGCCCTTAGGGCCAATATTTCAGTCACCTTAAGGTGCAGAAAGACATAAGTCATCTTTAGAACAAGTTTGACAGTATATTAAAGTGCTTTTTAATTCTTATCTAAATGAATAGACCTTTAAGAACGTCGTAATCTTAGACTTAACGCATCAATTGACCCTAAAATTAATTTAAAACATAATTTCTTAAGGCTAACTAACGTTAAGGTTACTTTAGCTAAGGTCTAACTTAAAGTAACATTCAAATATCGGTCCTTACTTGAGGACGTAAGACGTAAGGTAAAACTTAACTATTTTTGCATATTCCCAGGAATAACTTGCAGTCGTGACAGAAAAAGTTCGTTCCAATTTACAATCTAAACTACCATGAGACAACTGAATAATCGTGATCGCAAAGAAATAGTGAAGTTCTGATAATTAACTGAAAAAACATAAGATAAACTGGCATCTCGATTTATGGTTAAAATATTCTCAATAAAAAATGAACTAACTAAAGGCCGTATTTATAGTCGACACTCCCTCAGGCCTTAAGCATTCTTAGGGCAGCTATTTAAATATTACCTGAAGTTAGACCTTAGCGAAGATAGGCTTAAGGTCAAGGTACACCTTAAAAAAACTATAATTTTATTTGAGGGTCAATTGACGCGTTAAGTCGAAGATTACCACGTAATTAAATATCAATTCATTTAGATAAGTTAAAAATAACTTTAATATGCTGACAAATGTTTCTTAAGGATAACTTATGTCATTCTATGACTTAAGGTGACTTTGAATTAATCGGCCCTTAGTCAACTTTGTCGAACTGACAATGTCACCTTAAGGAGCGCTTGAGTGCCGAGGACGCCTCAAGTGTCGACTATGAATACGGCCATAAATAATGTGACAGTTTGACAGATTCATAAGGCTTTAACAGAAAATAAAATTGACAATGTATTATTTCCTTAAATATCTCAATGTTACAATTGACAACTACTGTAACTTTTTTTTTAATTCACCACTCCTTTTGAGAATTAAATTTAGGTCAAATGTTAACTAACTGACTATAAGAAAAAAAAATAATTCAAAATTTCATATAAAACTATACCTATATATACTTACCTGTTGAATTTAATTATATTCCACAACCAACAAATAAATAAAAAATAATGGAAACTTAAGGGAAACAAATACTATTTCTAAATTGCCGTTTTACTATTCTTAATAGAGTTTCTATATTTACAAGGACACAAACTTTATTCAGACCATATTGACAAATACGAGGTAATATTTTTACTGGAAAACTGTTGAGCTTTTCCAACTGGGAGATCCGGGAACTATCGAACGCGGCAGCGCATGTGCTGCCGTAACGATCTCGTACAGACACCAAGGGCATATTGATGTGGGATGTTCAGGGATGCTTGGTCATTCGATACAAATATGCTATTGCTAAATTAGAATTTTGTCACTCGTATTAACTTGAAGGGTTTAGATTTACCTATACAGCGAAAGAGTCAGTGTTAAAGCAGGTTTTATATAAGTGAAGGTTACATGGAGCGGAAGAGAATGCTTATACACTACCCCAATTAATTATCGAATATTTAAAAATGCGCGTCCAAAGCTGATAGTTTGTTAATAAATAACCTAGTGTAATAATTATTTTATAATTAATTATATTTAATTAATTAACTGATAGCACACAGTTCCTAGAGTTTAGGGCGGAGTATGTTACATCGCGATACGTCTTATTGTACGAGGTAGCGCATAAAATACAGATCCATGTAATTTCCCATGTAAATTGACAGCTGGTCAAATATTCGCTCCTCTATTTATGTTAGCTAAAAAATGTATTTAAAGTTGTTAAAGACTACAATAAGAATAATGTCTTTGTTCAATTTAAAGTGTATTTTCCTAGTAATTTAGGGGTTATTGAACGGACCTGACATAATTCTAACAGTACCATCAAGTAATAGATTAAAAATTCGTCAACGTCATTTTCTGTAAATGTTAAGGTTAGGGAGAGAGTTTGAATAAAATTACTTATTCAATGGTCGCATTTTTTTTTTTTTGATGATCAAATACAAGCACTATAGGAAAAATCCTTTAGGGCACTCTGGGAGTGGTGCGTGTGCGCAAAAAGCGATTCACGTTGGTTTTGAATCGTTGGAGGTTATATTCGTTGGGAAAAACGACCTCGGAAAGGTCGTTCCATAAGGATGAAGTCCTCCAGATGAATGAATTCTTAAATAATGAAATTCGAGCAGTACTAAGCTTAACCACATATGGATGGGCGGTAGTGGTTCGTCGTGTATTTCTGCTATTCGTCGCTTTGGACGGAATTAAGAAGGCAAGTTGAGCCGAGCACTTTCCATGAAAATATCTGTAAAAGAGAGTCAAATCCCCAACCTGTATTTGATGTTCTAGGCTGTCGAGGTTCTTCCGACCGACATTGATACGATCAGTACAGGGTGTCCATTTTTGGGTAGTTTTACGGGTTATCTTCGTTATTAGTAAAGATAGAAGGATGCGGTTTTCGCAGCACTATGCTACTTTTTTGTCAAACAGAAGATGCCGTAATCAGAATTTTTCTAGGCCGCCTTGTTTTTGATATACGGGATGTTTTTCAGAATTGTGCATTTTAGGACACCCCCATATCTCGGTTACCCCGTAACATATCAAAAAGAAATAAAATGTTCTTTTTATAGTTTTTTACGTAGAATCCAGTGACGTATTCAGATTTTTATACATTCAATCGTTTTCAAGGAAAAGAAATAAATTTGCCTTTTTTAAATGGGTTACCCTATATATGTTTTAATAATATAATTTAGTTTGTAACAAGCTTCTCAAAAATATATAGCACTTTATTTTTAGTCTTATATTAGGCCCGAAATATACGTTTTTCAAAAATATACCATTTTTTTTAGTAGGCATGACGGATATAAAAAAATACTGGTGTGATTAAATATTAGACACAAAAATTGAAAATTTATTGAACTCCCTCATAAATATTGCTCAAATTGTTCCCTATTATGCTTTAGACATGTTTCACACATGGTTCTTATTCAATAATAAACGGCCGCGTTTGTAAGTAACTCCCTAAAAGCTGTCAGTTGCAATTCTTAAATCTGCCATGTTTGGTACTTACTGAATGGAATAAATTTTATTTTTAAGGTATCCTCATAAGAAGATATCCAAGACCGATAAGTCGGGTGATCTATACCTAACTATTGAATGTAGAAAAAATCTGAGTACGTCACTGGATTCTACGTAAAAAACTACAAAAAAAACATTCAAAAACATCCCGTATATCAAAAACAAGCCGGACTAGAAAAATTCTGATTACGGCATTTTCTGTTTGACAAAAACCGCATCCTTCTATCTTTACTAATAACGGAGATACCCCGTAAAACTACCCAAAAATGGGCACCCTGTACAACGGGAGATATTAAATTTCTAATATAAGGAGATTGGAAAAAATCCAGCAAAAAAATTCATATGTGGATACTTTGGAAAATACTTTTTTTTTCAGCAGTACACACATCAATATAAAAATGTTCGCAAAAATTTATGGGATTTGATTTTTTCACCATAGGTACAAAATTCACTTAACACTTATGTTATATCTCAATAATTATCCAAAGTTTTGTGAATAATCTGGATATGATGATCCATACTATGGATGCCAGAGAATCAGAATAATTTTTATTATCAGAAAGATGGAATCAGATAATTAAACAACCTTATATTATAAGGGCGTATTTTTGTCTACACTATAGCAAATACTAATTCAGATTTAATGGTACTATCAACAAAAAAGAACCTTCTCCATTGCTAGGATGTCACCACTACAGGGTAGGGGTCAGTGGCGGCTCGTGAGCTATGATAGAGGGGGGTCACAAGTATGGTGACATTTTTCTAGGCGTTTTAAATGTAGAAAAAAAAAGTAATAAGAAAATGCGTTAGGTGAAACATATTTTTATTTATTTTTTAATTTTACACAAGGGACTACAACTTTTGGAAAATAAGAAAGGTTTCCTTAGTGTGTATAGCTGTCGGATCTTAACGTCGTCGCATGCAACCCTCGTAACAATATTTATACAGTCCACTACTAATACTACGAAAGCCATCTACGAGCTATCAAGAAAACCGAATGATGTCCAACACTACTACCGCCATCTACGAGTTATCAAGAAAACCGAATGATACGTCATTAGGCGCAACCAAGACGAGAACAATAGTTAACTGTTTTATGACGAGAACGAATCGAGCCACGAGACTGGCAAGTTGGCATTCTTCAAATGTTTTTTAGTTTAAATCCTTAATTAAAATGGTTTAAAATCATATCGAGTATCATTTATCGAAATACACAATATTTATCAACCGTACACAATAGTGCTTAAACGTAAAGTCCATTCTTCGGTTCTTAATTGTAGAAAATTGATCAATAACAGCCTCAATAAGTTTGGAATACCCTCTATAATTTTTTTTTCATATATTTCATTTTCAAACTTTCTAATAAAGTCCCTAGATTTATCTTTTGTGGTCTGCGTTAAATTAATTTCTGGTTTAGGTGTTCCCGCACACAATTTTTTGCTCCAAACTCAAAAAGCTAAAGATATTTCTTAAATGGTCCACCGTCAACTATTCATTTTATTTTAATAAATATATAATGTTATACGGACTTTTTAGTTTGACAGTACGATAAAATATTAGGGAGGGTCGGACTTTATACGATAAATAATATTCAATGAATATAAATTAATATTTTTTATTCGTTTTGTTTTGGGGGTGCACGTGCGTATGTACTACTGTGGAAGAACCGGCACAGGTAGGGATACATGTACCGTACTGACAAGAACAAAACGATTCGAAACCGGTCTGCAGGTCGTGACATTCTATCAATGGAGAAGGCTTCCTTGTCTTGGTATCAGTACTAGTCAATCTGAATTAGTATTTTAAGTGCAATGGTATTGACAAAAATATGCCCTTATAGTATAAGGTTCTTCGGGTGGTTAGGAAATTATTTATCCACACCTTAGTATTTGACATTAATACCACTTGAAAACAAACAGATTTCTTCTTTTGATTGATGACAGAATTTTAATACAGACTATTAAATATGTTCTAAATTTCAGATGGTGATGATTTAGCGATATAAGGGACAACTGGAATTTGACACCTGTAATTTGATAAATTTTAACCGACACCAGCCACATCTATTTTACATCAAAATCATTGCACACCTGTCCGAAATAAAATAAATTTAACCTTAATTATTTACCTTCATCATCAACGGTTGTTAAGTATGTAACTGTCAGCAGACAATAAAAATTTTAGAAGCGTCAAAATTCTTGTAAAATTTTTTTTTTATGTTTTTAAAATTTATGTATTAAGATTATGCAAGTATCTTCAAAATTGCAAGTGAAATATGGAAAATATTATAAAAAATGAATTTCAGTTTTATTCCAAGCTTGCCAAACCGCTGATACTGAATCTTCCTAAATCGACAGGTATGTTATACATTTTATCATTCATGCAGGTTCATTAAAAAAAATGTGTGTCTTTGCTATACCACAGGACAGTTCTTAGTGTTAGCTCCAAAATTTAAAAAATATACTTATCGAATCATTTCAGTTATTATTTGTCGTTTGGTCTGCCACACCATTTCTGCTCAGATATCGTTTTATATGACGAGGTGAAATTTGGCATAGTTACACTAATGTTTAAACAGTTCCAATCGGTATTCTTTTTATGTATATTGAGGTCAAACAAATTACTAAAAATATCAAATCATTGACCCTCTTGGCTCTAGAGCACTTTAGCACCCACGGAATTTAACAATTTTTGAAATAGAAACGGAAAGAGTATTTAATTTTAAGTTATTTAGAAAAAAAAAATTTGCGGATGAACCATTTTTTACAAAGATATTTACAAAAAACCAGATACAGATTGTATTACAAGGGAATGCTTGGGAATGTTTTTACCCGTTTCTTAACTATTTCTTAAAAATCCAAATTGCTAACATACACACACAACAAGAATAACATTAAAGGGCTCATTATTAGAAAAACAATAGCATAAAGAGTTGATTATTTAAAAAAAACTACTAATATTGGCAAGTTAAAATTATAATAACATGGTGTAATATTATAATATCAAAACTACTTTCTTTCGACCACAAAATATTAATACTCTCTTCCACAACTTGTCACTGGCGATTGTATTCAGCCCGGTGAGACTGCTTATGGGGGGGATCGAAACACGTAAGAAGGCCTTGGAAGTGATGCTAAGCCTACTCTGCTCCATACGCTCACAAGTAACCTACTTTTATCTATCTGTTTCACTCTATCATTTAAGCGTCAATATCAGACTTACGTAGAGTTAATATGGAAAGCCCAAAAGTGAGTGTTTATGCAGGCGACTTGATCCTGGTCATATTTGTCTCACTTTGCTGAATTAGGGAAGGTTGCTGCAGACAGAGACAGGCATAGAATGCGAACAGCACGAATTGTTAAACAAGCTAACTTCCTTCGTCTGGCGGGCATGAAAATCAAGCAACATCTGATATGATTTAAAATGGTTAAGAAGACGCATCTTTAAATTTTAAAATAATTTTTGATATTCTAATCTTTTACGAAAAACGTCGTTTCCTATTTGGTGCAAGTGAGTAATTTGTAATTGAAATATTCATTTACTCATCTTTACTGAGAGTAAGCATCGATAATAATTTCTTTCCATAAATCATATGGGGCCCAAAAAATATGCTCGGACTTGAAGCCTGAAATATTTGCTAGGACCTAGAGCCCAGTTGAAGATGGTAAAATATTTTATGTAAATTATGATTTACTTCCTATTTTTTAATAAAACTACTACTATTTCTTAAGTTTAATTTTTCATTTGTAGTTACGTTACTAGTTCAAAAAATGATATAAGTACCTAAGAGCGTGTAAGGATTATTTTAAAGTGATATTTACAGCTTAAAACATGTCAGAATCCTAATATTTGATTTTCACTACTTAGTAAATCAAATAAAAGGGGTTTGAATGTTTTTTGTTTGTTAAATGTCACTTTAAAATATTGACAGTAATAAAAATTTGTACAAAAGCTACAAAAGGTGTACTGGGGCGGGTTTTCACTCGTTTTCCCAGGGCACTGTCAAGGTATGTAACGTTCTTGTGTTTTCCTTCGCCGAATACAGAAGAAAATCGGCTACAAAAGGTGTAGCGGGGCGGGTTTTCACTCGTTTTCCGAGGGCACTGTCAATTTATGTAACTTTCTTGTGTTTTCCTTCGCCGAATACAGAAGGAAGTCGGCTTCAATTGGTGTAGCGGGGCGGGTTTTCACTCGTTTTCCCAGGGCACTGTCAATTTATGTAACTTTCTTGTGTTTTTTTTCCGAATACAGAAGGAAATCGGCTTCAAAGGTATAGCGGGATGGTCTTGCACTTGTTTATTAATTATTTTTCTGTTGAATAAAATTTTTGGAAGTTGCTTTGTGTTCCCAAAACGATGCCTTTATTATGTTTCCTATAAATTTGTATATGATAGTAAACGTGGCAACTATGTTTGCGAATGACTGACGTAACTGTCTTAAACGACTAGTCCAAAGACCCATTTTCAATGAATACAACTGTACATAAATATGGATATACCTAGTCAAAATCAATGTTAGAAGACATTATTTATCGCACGAATTAAAGTTAAAAGTCCAAAGTTCGCCAAAAAGCTACTATTGTTTCCTATATATTTTTAGGTAAATGGAAATTATCTTTTTAACTTTTTAAATAATTTACTGCCGTCCTAAGCAAGAACACCGCAAGATCGTAAAAAATTGAGTTAAATGTTGCAATGGATTAAGAAATGCCTATATTAGTTATTTATGTAGAAAAGCATTGTATATAACAGTTAACATATTTTATTTTACTTAAAAATCAGTTCCTAGTTTTTGTTAAATAGTAGTAATAGTAATAATGAGTTTGTGTAAAAGTAAATAATACACAGAATAGGGCTATTTGTCTTTTTCACGCCAGGTTAATGTATCCGCTTCTTAATTTTCTATTACGTTCTTAAAATTCACAATAATTATTTTTAACACACTTTTTCCAGTTCATGAAAAATTGAGATAGCATTTTTTTACGTTAACCATTCTAGAGCTAGCTGAGCTAGTATAAATACCAAAGATATTACACAGTACATACAAAACAAGTCATAAAAAAATATTAATTGGCACGTTGAGTGTTGACAATGACAAAGCTATAAATATTAGAGGGAAAAGAACCAGTACAAAAGTTACTAGAAAAATCACCAGATCGACTCTGTTGTCAAACTTGTGGAAAACCTTACTAAGGGTCGATATTGTCGAATTTGTAGGTCAATTGACGCATTAAGTGGAAGAATACCACGACCTTAAAAATTGATTCCTTTAGAAGTTAAAGAGAACTTTAATATACTGTCAAAGTTGTATTACATATGACTTATGTCATTCTGCAGCTTAAGGTGACTTTAAGATATCGACCCCGTCACTTTGAAATATCGGCCTTAAATGAATAAATCTGCAAGACACTTACCGTGTCATTTGACCCCCAAATTAATTTAAAATATAGTTTTCTAAGGTTTAGCTTAACGTTAAGGCTACCTTAGTTACGGTCTAACTTAAGTTACCTAATATTCAAATATCGACCCTAAGGGCCGATATTTTAAATTCACCTTAAGGTAAAAAATGATATAAGTCATCCTTAACACACGTTTGACAGTATATTAAAGTTCTCTTTTACTCTCATCTAAAGGAATAGATCTTTAAGGACGTAGTAATCTTAGGACTTAACACGTCAATTAAAACCCTCAACTTAATTTAAAACATAGTTTTTTAAGGTTTACTATAATGTCAAGGTTACCTTAGGTAAGGTCTAGCTTAAGGTAATATTCAAATATCGGCCTTAAGTTTCACACCGTGCAATCCACTTTAATCTAAGGTGAACCTTAAGTATAGGCATGTTCTTAAAATATTTTTAACTATACGGGGTTGCCCAAAAGGTTTGAGAACATAAAGTTATATTTTTTTTAAATGGGACATCCAATATTTTATTGCATATTTACGTCCGTAGTGTCCTTAATATTTGCTAAAATTTTATTTAATTTGGTTTTGTAGTTTAGGGCCAATAAATTTAAAAGTGAAAAAGTAGCTTTGCAGTCCTGGAAAAAAACAACAAACCATCCGAAACCAAAAAAATTGCACAGAAACTGATTTTTGTGGCGATGCGAAATTTACAAATAATTGAACGAACAAGAGGAAAATAATAAAATGCACCGTATACGTAAGCAGGTTATCTTGCTTGCCAACGTCTGCTTGGGTAGCTACTGATGAAGCGTAAATGCTTCCCTCTCCAATGCGTCCCTCTGTCCAAACCGTCCACCCTCTCCCCTACGGGTTTTTGTGCGGGAGCAAATGTGATATTCCGAAATCGCGTTAAGTGTAAAATGTTCTTTAAGTCTAGAATAGTAGGAACATAGATAAAGAAATTTTAAACCTTATCTCTTTAGATCGAATTCGGGCAGCAGCATGGATCAAGAAGTTTATGGAAGAAGCGGCTGGCGAGGAAAGGCTGCGCACGACATATCTCAAGCTATTGCTTTTCTGTCTTCAAAGACGGAGACTAACGGGAATATTTGCAGATGATCCCACAATGTACGATGTACTGGAAGAATTACCTATCGAATGCGATGTAAGACTTGTTGTTATCAAATGATTCTGCTACAAACCAGCGTATTAATTGCAATCGGAAAAAGAGATTGCCGCTAATGGATAATTATGTGTTTACGGGCTTTTACATTGAAGTATACAGTGAGTGCAAAGCATAATATGCGTCAGGTAAATTATGACAATTATTTCGTCCTCGTTTGAAGTCAATAGATAACAATCAAAGGCAGTGACACTACATATTGAACACAAACTATCAGTAATAATTGGTGCCAAATATACCCTCTCACCATCTAGCGGGAGTCTACTCCAATACCAAAGGCATTATTATTATGTTTGAAAAGTCATGTTAAGCAGAATCAACGCAATGAATATCGCATTCTCTTTAATATGAATTCACTTTCGAATATATTACCTTTTGCACACACGGAAAGAAAAACTTAGTTAAATTTACTATAAAAATAATAAAACTAACCATAATTTATGGCTCTATATGGTACTGGAATAACTTTTATGAAGAACTGCCATTAAATTACATCAAAATTTAGTATATTTATGTAACCATTTATATAGTTTGTGTAAAATTTATTAAAATCTTTTATAAAATTTACTACAATCTTCTGTAAAATTTACTAAAATATTTTGTAAAAATATTTCCAAGCGGTCACCCATCCAAGTACTCACCGTGCCGTATAATAATCTTACCAGTCTTTTCCGTGTGAAAGTAAATTTCCGCCATATGGCGAGAGGGTATATTTACCGGCAAAAACAACCGACAATTTGTGTAGAATAAGCTGTTTTGGTATCACTGGGATGGCTCGGTTATAGTTTGTCTGTTTAGTTGAAATAAACGAGATAAATAATTGTCATGGTTTACCTAATACAGACGAGACAGGAACATGTCTGCTGGCAGCTATCACTTTTTCCTAATTTCATTTTTACAGACGGATCTTCCCAATTAAGTTAGATTACAGGGTGTTATGGGTGCCTATTATGTTTAACTGGATAACCCCTTGAGTGTGCTAAAGGAATCCTACATACTTTTTAAAGTTAAATACCTCTAAAATAATCCTTGGACATCTGTGTTCACATAACTGTAATTTAGGTCAATTTATCAAGGTTTTACAGTATTCTCAAATCACTACGACCTTCTGTCACTTCGACGTAGCGCAATTGAAAATTGGGTTGACAGTCGCCAGTTCCATTTAAAACGCGACAGGGACTATACGTCATGGTTCATTGAATTTCCACGTGTCAGTATAAGTTTAAAACTATTAAAGTGTTTCTTGCTTAATAAATTATGGTAGAAAATTCACTAGCTATAGCACTATCGTTTTTCTATTCTGTTTTGAAATAATGTGCTTGTGATGTAATTTGAAATTTGTATGATGTTACTATTCCTTGTGTTGCAAAACATATATTTTTAATTGTCATGTTTATAGAAAGTATTATTGAAAAAGGTATGCCAGAATGAAAGTGTTAAATTTATAGCATTTTTCTCTAAACGTGTAAAATACTGGCCCAGACAGGAATATACAAGCGATCACTGATGTCCGTTCACAAATGAACTGAAATAACATATAGATTTGGTTACCAATTTCAGAGTGCATCGCACGTATTCCTATGACAATGACTTACTTAATGGTGATTTTTCTCGCTTATAACCAAAGTGCCATTTTTTGCAAATTGCTTTCATCTCAGGATTTGCAAATTTATTTACCGAATGCGAAGTTGTTGTTGTTACTTATTTGGATGTCTCTTATGGTTACTTACATACTCCTAAAATTTGCTCGCCATCGGTTAGGTAATATCAGAGAAAAAAAAAATAAAAATAAAAAAAATAATTGTTGCTCGATTACTAATTATGTTAAAATTTTGATATTTTGCACTCTAGGGCGCGTTTCAGAAAAATATTTTTGAATATACAAGGAGTCTCAAAAACGTGTGACGTCATAATGGTATATTTTTTTTTAGATTATATGCCATATATTTTGTTACTTATTTGGATGTCTCTTATAGCCACTTACATACGCCTAAAAATTTCTGGCAATAGGTTAGGTAATATCAGAGAAAAAAAATAAAAAGTAAAAAAAAAATCACTGTTACACCAATTGTTTTAAAAACTAAGAAGAAATATAAATAGTAGATCGTTAATAAAATTATACAAGATACTTAATAAACAAGCTCTAGCAGTCTTGTTAACCAAGTTTTTTAGTGCAAATTGTACAGGGTGTCCAATATTTGAGGCGCTCAGAACCAGAGTGGCCTAACCCACAAAATTGTTAATTTAAGTTAGGCCTCTTAAAGAACCCAACTTAATATTATCTTTCCAGTGCTAAAGGAGCCCAAGCCACCTTTTGCTTTTTAATCACAGATGGCGGCACTAATTCGTTTTAGCACTCATTGAAACGAGCTGCACTTCTGCGCCATACTGGCCCGACTGCGGGTTAGGCCACTATGGTACTAGATTTTAAAACATGTCATTTCTTGTCTGTGGCTTAGGTCGTTAACAACCATAGAACGGCATACGCTATCACAAAGGTGTTATGTGTGCTTATTAAACGCCGACAATTTATTATTAGTGTTTGTAGTAAACAGTTCGTTTCATTTGGCAACAAATTAATAATGTTTTACTATGAAGGTAAGTTAACAATGTGTTACCGAGTTATGCACACAATATTAGTATTGTTTTAATTTTTTAGATAGTGAAGAAGAGCCATATCAGTCCTCTGGATCTGAGTATATCCCATCCGATTCTGAAAATATTACAGAGGATGTACTAGAAGTAACACAAAATGAAACAGGTGAACCGGAAATACCCCCGGAAGTACCAATAACTAAAGGAAAAAAGAGAGGAAAAACCGAAGGTCGGTGGCAGAAAAATATCAGAAAGAAGAAAAGAACGGCAGGCCAGAGTTATGTAGGCGTCTCGGGTAAAGTAGTACCAGAAAAGAGTTTTTGTCCGATTACATGTTTGTGTCAAAGTAAGTGTCATCTCAAAATAACTACTGAGAGACAAAGTGAGTTACTAAGTAATTACTATAAGCTGGCAACTTTTGATTTACAATCGTCTTATCTGTTTTCTCAAATTAAAGTCGTAAACAAGATGAGATCTTACACAAACATAATAAATGTTGATCAGCTATCAAAACGCGAGAAAACTAGACTTTATTTTTTAACAACTGCGAGCGGTACAGAAGTCAAAGTGTGTAAAACATTTTTTAAAAACGTGTTCAAAGTAAGTGATGGAAGACTAACCAGGGTCCTCAAAAATAAGAATATTGGTAGCACCCCTCCAGTAGATAAACGCGGCAAACATGAACCTCCCAATAAGACGAGCCAGGAAAAAGTTTTAGAAGTAAAAAGTTTTATTGGCAAATTTCCCAGCTACGAGTCACATTACACTCGACACAAAAACCCTAATCGCAAGTTCTTGTCTCCCCATTTAAACTTAAATAAAATGTACGAGTTATATAAAAATGAGATTTCAGAACCAGTTTCCAGTTGGGTATTTCGTGAAATATTTAACAAGGAGTTCAATCTTTTGTTTCACGCGCCTATTTCAGATTCATGCAAAAAGTGTGACATATTTGACATGAAAATTAAAAGTACTGAGGACGCTCAAATAAAGAGTGCACTTACTACTGAACAGGAACATCATCAAAGAAAAGCCGAATCTGCTAGAAATGGACTCAAAAGTGATAGTTTGTTAGCCAAAAATGACGATTCTGTGACTACTATAACCTTTGATTTAATGCAAACTTTACCGACGCCAGTTCTAACAACTGGTATTTGTTTTTATAAAAGGCAGTTGTGGACATATTGCTTTGGAGTCCATAACATGGGGACAGATGAAGTTGTTATGTATACTTGGAATGAATCAGTTGCATCCAGGGGACCACAAGAAATTGGTTCTTGTCTGTTGAATTATTTTAGAAATCATGTAAAAACTAAAAAGGTTGTGATGTATTCCGACCAATGTGGCGGACAAAATCGGAACATCAAAATTGCGGTCCTTTGCAATTTCGTGGTTTTGAATCCAGATATTACTATTGAAGAAATTGATCATAAGTTCCTGGTCAGCGGTCACTCATATCTACCGTGTGATCAGGACTTTGGGCTTATAGAAAAGCAAAAAAAGTATTTTCAAGAGATATTTCTGCCTCAGAGTTGGAACAAAGTGATTCGTAGTGCCAGAAAAAAAAATCCATTTGAAATCGTAGAAATGTCGACAGCAGATTTTGTATCGACCAAACAGCTGGAAAAAAATATAACTAACCGAAAAATATCCCTTACTGGAGATAAGGTTGAGTGGTTAAAATTTCAATGGTTACAATATCGTAAATCTGACCCATATGTAATACGCTACAAGTATTCAAATAATGATTTTGTTGAATTTTCTGAAGTCACTATTTCTAAGAGAAGCACACAGGATATACTGACCCTAGAAACCCTGTATCCAAATGGCCATTCCATCACTGTACCTAAGAAAAAAGATTTAATGGACTTACTGCCATTCATACCTCCCATTTATCACGATTTTTACAAAAATTTAAAAACGTCGGGTGATGCAGAAGATCTCCTGGATATATCTGACAATGTGCAGTACGTAGAAGACGCTGAGTGAATGAAACATATCTTTTTTTTAAATTATTTTGTTTCGTTGAGTTTTCCAAGGCATAAAAAATGTTTTGAATCATAATATCTCTTTCATTTTTATACTTATAACAGTAATGCCATAGTGGCCCAACCCACATTTTTTTCTTAACCTTTGCAAATTTTTTATTTTTATTAGTGTACATCATAAACCAGCTCTCCTCACAGCCTATTAAAATCCAAGAGACGGCAATTTAAAATTTTTCTAGTATTCTAGAACTACTAGCAAAGAAGTCTAAAACCTTAAACCGCTTTTTCTCGAATATCCTTTATTGGTGTTAGGCCACTCTGGTTCTGAGCGCCTCATTTAGTGTCAAACTTTTCGAATTTTAAAGCATTTTATTTTTATTATTTCATTCGATAAGGAATTAAAATTAAAATCAAACATTTTCCTAATTATAACACTAACGCAATTCCTAACCGATTAAGAGTTATTTACAAAAACTCAGTTTTTCAAGGAATAAATGGTTTTTCAAAGCCGCCCTCCATTTATGTTCATTAAAATTACAATTGGAGTAGCAGCTAAAATTAGTATGATAAACCATTTCCATAACACCCTATACCCTTCTGGCTCTACAGGGTGTAAGAAAATTCGTCCTTGACCATTGGGATTTCGGTAACGGTAAGAGATACGAAGTCAGTGAGTCCCAGAAGAAATGTCTAAATTCATTTAAAATTCAGCGGGTTTGTTCACAAAACGCTCGTACCCGTCGATTTTAATTTTTTAATTTTTTTTTGTGGTAATTTCATGTATACAGGGTAGCTCAAAAATAAGTTACGACCATCAACTTCATTTTTTCAAATGAAAACATATATTTTTTATTTCATTTTTGAATTTTGCATTGAATTCTAAGCATGTTTCATGTACCATGTCCTATACATAAACTCAACAGTTATTGAAAAAATTAGGATTGAACATATCTATAAGTAAGACCTGTTTATTAAAGAAAAAACACAACAAAATCAAATTAAATGTTGAAAATGTGCGCCATTTACGGCTTGACAATATCCAAGACGATCAATGAACTCTCTTTGCACGTTTCCAACCATTTCCGGAGTTATGACACGCACTTCTCTTCGGATCCTTTCTTTCAACTCCTGCATATTGTTTGGCCTGTTAACAAATACTTTTGATTTGAGGTAACCCCACAAAAAAAAGTCCAGCGGAGTTAGGTCTGGCGACCTAGCAGGCCATTCGATAGGTCCTCTCCTTCCAATCCACCGATTGGGAAAGGTTTTATCCAAAAATGTGCGCACAGTGGCCGCATAGTGCGGAGGAGCACCATCTTGTTGGAATATCAGTTCTTCGTCAGGGGAGTCTGGATCCAATGGATTCGGAAATAAAGCCACTAATGCTGGAATTAATTCTGGTTGGAGAAATTCGAGATATACTTGTCCAGTTAAAGACTGTTCAAAGAAAAATGGACCAATTACTCTTTCGCGTACGATTCCACACCAAACATTTATTTTCTTAGGGTACTGGCTGTGAACCTCTATCATCCAATGCGGATTTTCTGTTGCCCAATATCGACAATTTTGTCTGTTCACATTACCATTCAAATAGAACGTAGCTTCATCCGAAAAAATAATATTTTTTACTAAATTATTATCTAGATTGCACATATTTTGCATGCGTCCGCAAAACTCATTTCGCCTATCGAAATCATCTTCAAATAACTCATGCACTGGAATAACTTTGTATGGGTGATATTTGTGCTTTTGAACTACTCGGTGAACAACAGATTTCGGCATGTGTAAATCGGCCCCAATGTGCGACAGGGGAGTACATGGATTTTCTTCAAAGAAAAGCAAAACGTCAAGTTGTTCATTTTCATCTCGAGTAGGACGACCAGATTTAGGCAAATCTCTAACATGACCGAATTCTCTAAACTTAGCCTCTATTCTACTCACCATCTTTTGACATATGGGAGGACGATCAGGATGGATTTCATTAAATAATTGGGCTGTTTCTATTTGAGTACGTGTTTTATCACCAAACCCAACCATGCATAGAATTTCAATTTTTTCCCGTTCCGTTAACTTCACCATTATTGTGAAAACCGCAACTTTGAAACTACGCTTGACAATAATTATACTTATTTGAAATAAAATTGTCATACAGTTTCTATGGAAATAAACGGTGACAGTGAGACAGTACACTCTTACTTATTATGGAGCCCAAAATGCCATATTGCCAGAAGATTTGATAGATCGTTGGATTCCCTAAATGATATGTTCAATCCTAATTTTTTTCAATAACTGTTGAGTTTATGTATAGGACATGGTACATGAAACATGCTTAGAATTAGAAGAACTGATATTCCAACAAGATGGTGCTCCTCCGCACTATGCGGCCACTGTGCGCACATTTTTGGATGAAACCTTTCCCAATCGGTGGATTGGAAGGAGAGGACCGAATGGCCTGCTAGGTCGCCAGACCTAACTCCGCTGGACTTTTTTTTGTGGGGTTACCTCAAATTAAAAGTATTTGTTAACAGGCCAAACAATATGCAGGAGTTGAAAGAAAGGATCCGAAGAGAAGTGTGTGTCATAACTCCGGAAATGGTTGGAAACGTGCGAAGAGAGTTTATTGATCGTCTTGGATATTGTCAAGCCGTAAATGGGGCACATTTTCAACATTTAATTTGATTTTGTTGTGTTTTTTTTTTAATAAACAGGTCTTACTTATTGATATGTTCAATTCTAATTTTTTCAAAAACTGTTGAGTTTATGTATAGGACATGGTACATGAAACATGCTTAGAATACAATGCAAAATTCAAAAATGAAATAAAAAATATATGTTTTCATTTGAAAAATGAAGGTCGTAACTTATTTTTGAGCTACCCTGTATACATGAAATTACCACAAAAAAAAATTAAAAAATCAAAATCGACGGGTACGAGCGTTTTTTGAAAAAACTTACCGCTGAATTTTAAATGAATTTAGACATTTCTTCTGGGACTCACTGTATAATAAAGAATGTTATTTTGGAAAATCTAAAAATTTTAGACTTTATTCTCTATCGGTCGAATCAATCGCCATACAATAAGAAAAGTACTGAAGTTTTAAACGAACGGAATACTGGTTCTTAAAAGGATGACTTACTCGAGTCTAGTTTGCTACTTTTTAATGTTTATATTACTTATTTGTATTGTTATAGTATTAATCTTCGTTATATTAAAAAAATTATCCCCTTTTCATTATCTACGAATAGAATACGTCTTCACCTATGATTTATTTAGTATTTTCATCTATTCATTGCAGTTAAACGAATTAGCAAGGAACCTCCTAGAACAGGAACAAGCTGAAAGAAAAGAAAGAATTAAACTCGAGATGATGGGTGACATGCTCGTTTTTCCCGCATATACGACAGATTGTTCTCCAGATTTAACAGAATATGTTGCAGCTCAGGATATTCCCAATTTTGGCGTCCATGCTTACTATGCGTTATCCAAGCAACCAATTAACAAGTGGCAGAATGCCGACAAGGCTATATTACCCAAAGGTAATTCTATAAAGTGGCCATTCTAGATAAAATAAGAAATTGTTCACGTAGAGAAATGTTAATTCTTTATTCAATCTATATAATCCCCATAATTTAAAAATATACAGGGTGTTATGGAAATGACTTATTATATTTTCTCGGATGCAACACTTCGGGGTTTCTGAGCATGCGGAATTGAACGCTAATATCGGCACTGTTGCCACATTTCCCAATTTTGCGCTATACGTAGTCGTTTTGTTATCTTAAGCGGAATGCCCCATTTATTTTTACTGCAATAAATTGGGCGTCTCAAATTTGGTCAAATCCCAAATTTGCGAAATTTTATCTCTACTTGCTGGGTTATGACAACACCGCATTTTCAGTAAAAAATAGCGCAACTGTTAAATATCTTCAAAACCGCTAAATCAGCGCTTCCAAAATTCGGCAATTGATGGTTTCTGAGCATACGGAATTGAACAATGATATCGGCAATGTTGCCACATTTCGCAGTTTTAAGCTACACGTAGTAGATTTATTATCTAAAAATGAATGCCCCATTTATTTTTACCGCAATTTTTTTTTTCAATTACTTTTGACTGAGAAGGATATTTTTTTATTAACTGATTGCTCAAGGGGCTACGACAACAATAACTTGATAGTCTATAGTAGATAAGCAAAATTGCGAAATGTGGCAACAGTGTCGATATCATTGAATCCCCAAATGCCGAATTAAGTGGAAATGCGATGTTTTCATATCGCAGCAACTAGTAGAGATTGTAAAAATTAGAGATCTTACTAAATTTGAGAGGCCCAATTCATTGCAGTAAAAATAAATGGGGCATTCCGTTTAAGATAACAAAATGACTACATGTGGTGCAAAACTGGGAAATGTGACAATATTACCGATATCATTGTTCATTCCGCATGCTCAGAAACCCCCAAATACGAAATTTAAGCATTTTGGTACTTTCTACTCACCCGGTATTATATCGGGTGATGCATCATTCAGTTGAATATGGGAAATCGCATGTAATTCTTGAGGTGGCTGAATTTTTAATACCCTATACATTTTATAGAAAAACTGCATTATAACTTCTTGAAGAGGTCGAAATGGTAAACCCATGCGTCGAGCTTAAATACATTTTGGTGAGCCAATCTTAAACTATTCAATTAAACGTGATGGCAAAACAACGAAACTCTCATAGTTCCGATAATACAACAAGCACCAGCAAATTAAATTTTGACATTGACATAGCGAAAATTAGTGTCAGTGACAATATTTTCATTATTCATTATGTTCAGCTTTACGTCAATTTTTGGCAATAGCGTCATAGAAATTATTTGCTGTATTTACTGAACTATGAGAAAGGCTTGGTTTCGCCATCACATTTAATAGGATAGCTTGGGATTGGCTTACCAAAATGTATTCAAAGCGGGCAATAACCAGTTACCATTTAAAAATTTACAGTTGAGCCAATATTCAGCTACGTCAAAAATTACATGAGATTTCCTAGGTTCAAATCATCACTCAGTATAGAGCCGGTCAAAAATTATAAAAATGCGAAATAACCAACAAATGGTATCATTTTATTTAGGCTTCTGGCAGTATTGTGCATAAAAAGATTAAAAATAAAATTTACATGGAACATAATTTCTGCGGCTGACAATTTCTCTCGTTTTTAATCAATCACGTGCATATCTCAGTGGAACCTTTATAGTATCGAGGTAGTATTATTATTTTTAGCAATTTCCTTCAGTCTAAAGTATGATGACCATAGTTAGTTAGCTTTTGGGTTGATAGAATCAAATTTTCTTTTTTTATTCGAGTAATTAACACAGTTAATGCACATAAGTTTTAGAATTCTTTTAGAGTATGCCCTATTTCATCATCTTCAGAAGCTCTAGGGCTATCTGGCAAGTACATAGGACCAAAAAAAAACGACCTAGCTATAATGACATAAAATATTTACGCCGATATACCGATGAAAGCTGTATATACGACTGTTGTCAAGTAATGACAAATATTCGAAGTCACTACTGTACATGATGGATGATACATCAGACGTTTCAGAAGTTTAATGACCGATATTGCTTTTCTTAGGAACTAAGAGCGCAATTGACACAAGCATAACCGCCACCGCCGTTCAAGTAGATGCATCTTGCGTATGTGCTCCAAAAAGTGCTGCATCAGCGCCAGAAGTTGAGAGCGTCCCAGCTGACGGCGATCTACCTGAATGTAGAAAAAAGAAAGACACGGGGCCGGAGAGGAAGAAACGAAAATCAAAAAGTATGGGTCAGTCGCCGCCAACTCGTCCCATTGGGGAAGTACATCATAAGGTGGAAGAGGAAAGACAAACGCCGACCTGGGGAACAAACTTGTTAGAAGTCAAGGAGCTGTCAGATATTGGTAAGATTGATGAACCGACAGAGGCACAGATACAGTTAGAAGAAGAAGTTTCCAAAATTATGGAGGAAGAAGGTAATTTTAATTAATTTTTTATTCGGTGGGTGTGGGGAAGTCAGTATAAACGACCGGCCAAGAAAATCCAAATTAATACGGAAAAATGTATTCAAGGGAAAGCAGTTGAATGAATATTTCTCATCTTCAAATCAGTCTTATTCTATAATTATTACGACCTCTAACGTTCGGATTTGTTCGTTTCCTGTAAAATATTTTCACGTTTCTACTATACAGTATGTCCACGGATGGGATTTACAAGAGGACAAATGGACTAAAAATTGACAGATATGAAAAAAAAGTAACCCTTAATAAACGTTTTTGCTTGTCTAGAAAATACGGTTCATCATAAGGAACTTCAATTTTTTTATACAGGGTGGTTAAAAACTGCAAAAATGTTATTTTGCTTAAGAGTAAACATACTTTATTTTGAAAGATACGAAAAAAAGTCACTCTTAATGAATGTGTTTTCTACACAATAAACCGAAGTAGAACAATTCATTAAAATTGTTATTTCCCAAAAAGTATTCTCTGGCACACCTCTGACTGGCGAACCTAGTTAAAATAATAATGTCAATGTCTTTATTTAATGAAGTTATTATTTAAGTAGAAATGCTATCTACTGAACAAGGAGTTTTTATAATACAATGTTATGGTGATTTACCGAGAAATTTGTAGGAATCCCAATAACTAGGATGGCAATCTGCAACTGAAGAAAATCCTATGACGTCCATTAGAAATCGTGTTGGAGGTTGTGAAAAAAGTCAAATTCAGAAGATCCTCAAAGCAAATAAATTTTGTCAGTATAAACCGCACTTTAGTCAAAGATTAGAAGAGGGCGATGACGCGAAACGACTTGATTTTTGCCTGTGGATAGGAGACAAAATTTGTGGTGTGGAAATGTTGATTTTTATAAATGTATCATGTTTTCTGATGAATGTAAGTTTTCAACAAATGGAACCGTTGCAACCCAGCACGTTAGGTACTGATCTTTAGAAAATCCCGAATTCAGAATTATGACGAGAAGACAATATTTCACAAAAGTGAACGTGTGGTGTGCGATATCCATCCATGGCATTATAGGGCCATATTTTTTTGATAACACGTGCAATAGATTATCATATTTATAAATGCTGGATACATTTTTCAATGATGAACTCGAAAATTTACTATTAAATTTTCGACAAAATAATATGTATTTTCAGCAAGATGGTTGTCCAGTCTTGCTCGTGAGGTTAGAGAATGGCTTGATCGCAGATTTGGTCCAAGGTAGATTGGCAGGAATGGCCCAGTTTTGTGGAACAAACCCGAACAAACCCAAGAAGTCCTGACTTAACCTTGGCCGATATGTTTATATGAGGCCGTTTGAAACAAATTGTTTTTGCAACGGAAATACCAAATGATATTGAAATGCTGAAGGACAGAATTATCCAGGCTATCCAATCGGTATCTCAGGAAGAAATCAGAAATTCTTTCACTTATTTGAGAAAGCAATTAGAAAAATGTGTCGATTATGGGGGTGGAGTTTTTGAATTATGAAATCGTATTCTTTTCATGTTTATAAAAATGTTCGTGTTATCATTATTATAATTCCTTCATTAAGTAAAGACATTGACAATAAGTATCACCTATTCATTATTCAAGTAAAAACGTTTATTAAAAGTGACTTTTTTTCGTATCTTCCAATTTTTAGTGTCCTCTTGTTGATTCGTTTGACATTAATCAGTAAAACGGTATGCACTTTAATGCTAGGATGTCGTTTTTTTTAGGATTTTGTATGTTTTTCATTTTTAAGGGGATCAAGACGACGACGATCGAGAAGACCCGACTAGCTCCAAAGCGAATGACATGTTGGATATTATAGATGAATGGAAGCACAATAATATGAATAAATCTAAGAAAATTCCAGCGAGATTAGCAAAATTGGGTGATCGCTCCGGTATAAAAGTACCAAAAACTACCACCGCTGGACCGAAAATAGCTGTGAAAGGCATGAAGAAGGGTAAAGGGAAAGGAAAAGGTAAATATGGACGAAGACCGGATAATCTACCTGCTGAATTTGCGGATTGGACTGAAAAGGATTTGGAAGAAACTGAATTAACTTGGGCTGATCTCATGCCTGTTGATGAAAATATTGATGATGAGCTTCAACGAATAGAGGATGAGGGCATGGCAGGTCTAGACGATGATTTTGTATTTGAAGAACAATTTAATGTAAGTCAACATATATATATATATATATATATACAGCGTGTCCACTTAAGTTCGCACCATATGGAAAACTTTTTTATTATTAATTTTACGAAAAAAAATTATTCTTTATAAAAAGTTCTGCTTGGTCCAAGATCTAAAATGCAACCATCGGATATTAATTTTTTCCAGTCGTATACGAGGTATATTAGAAAAAAAATCTTTTTTTCTTTTTTAACTACAATAACAATGCAAATGTAACTGTAGTTACGTGAAATCTAGGATGCACTGATAAACAAATGATTTCTTGATAACAAGAATTGCTACATGAATGAAGAGTACTTAATTTTTAGCCAATAGTTAAAGGTATGTAAAAAACATTGTCCAAAGTTCTCATCATACAGGGCGTAAAAAAAATGGGCCCATGAGTGTTACAGCTAGTCCGTCCCTGCAGCTGTGAATAATTCACAACAGTTTCTTGGGTAGTAATTTGACGGGTCTTACCTGGTATACATCATATTAAAAAATAATTGAAATATACCAGGTGGTTCAATAATTATGTGTAAAAAACTTGATTCCATTGGTGCTCTTTGGGAGCCCATATCTCCGAAGAGGAGGCCGATACGAAAGAAGTTTATATGAACCTATAGTATTATTTTCACGTGTTTTCTTCATATCCGGGAGATTTCCCACATGTTCCCGGACACCCTGTATATATATATTTTCAATAGGTTTTCCTATAGGTCTATGTTAAGCGGTGTGCCACTTACCTGAGTCGTCCGCTGCTTATGTTATTTAATCAGTCATTATCTCTGGGCATTTTTCCAACAATTTGGAAGAAGGCTATTGTTGTGCCAGTGTTTAAGTCCGGTGACAAGAAAAATATCAAGAACTATAGGCCCATTTGTAAACTTTGTACATTTGCAAAAATATTTGAAAAAGTAGTATACAAGCATTTATTTTTTTTAGTAAAAAGAATCATAATCCCTGAACAGCATGGTTTTTTTGCAAACAGGTCAATCGATTCTAATCTTATTAATTACTGCCAATACATTCTTAGTAGCCTTGATGAGCGTGTTCAGGTTGACTCTGTCTACACCGACTTTAGCAAAGCCTTTGACAAAATCGAGCATGCTTTACTTTTGATCAAACTAGCAGAGGTCGGTGTGGGCGGGGTTATGCTCGAGTGGTTTAGGTCATATTTGTCGAATCGAGAAAATATTGTTTCAGTCGCTGGTTCTTATTCAGAACCTTTCGTCTCTACGTTGGGGGTACCCCAGGGAAGTCACTTGGGGCCACTTATGTTTATTATTTTCATAAATGATATAAGCGATTGTTTCAGATTTTCTAAACATTTATTTTATGCAGATGACCTAAAAATTTTTAAAACAATACGCAATTATAACGACTGCCAGGAGTTACAACAAGATCTCATCAGGTTTAAAAATTACTGTGATAACAATAAATTATTTTTAAATGCTGAAAAGTGTTTTGCAATTAGTTTCACTCGAAATTATAACAAAATAATTTTTAACTACACTATAGGCGCAAATGTACTAAGGAAAGAACGTGGAGCTAGGGATCTTGGCGTGCTTTTTGGCGAGGAAATGATTTTTGATGAACACATCGAGGCTGCTGTTAACAGCGCGTACCGCATGCTTGGCTTTATCAACAGGCAGACTAACCAGCTGCGAAGTAACAATGCGTTACTAACCCTCTATTATGCCTACGTATTCAGTCGCCTGAACTTTGCATCCTCAGTTTGGAATCCAATGTATAACATCTATATACAGAGGCTTGAGCGTGTGCAAAACAAATTTCTTAAAACATTGGCTTATAGAAATAATCTAGATGTAAACTATAATTTATTGCGTAAAACGTTCAAAATCTTAAGTTTAGAAAATCGTAGGGCACTAAACGATATATTATTTTTATATAAGACTGTTAACTCGAGGGTTTACTCTATGGACTTTTTAATGTTAACACCTGTGACTGTGCCACCAAGGACTTTAAGACTTACACAGACATTTAATGTGCCATTTAGTCATACTAATAGTAGTGCAAATTCACCTTTGAATAGAATGCTAAAACTCGCAAATACGTACTGCAACAATATAGATCTATTTTTCATGTCCCTTGATACCGTTAAAAAATCACTTAAATCTATTTTTCTGGAAATATAATTTATATATTGTTTTTTCTTTGTGTAATTCAATAAAAGATTTTTCTCATGCTTGATTCTAATATTATATTAAATGTGTTTTGAAACTTTTCATGTTATTGTTAGTTGTTAGTTGTAGAACTAAAATGTAAATTGTGGACCTACTGTTGGGTATATCCTTTTTGTGTCCCAAAGAAATAAATAAATAAATAAATAAATAAATAGGTCATTTAAAGTGTGATGACAAAGGGATAGAATATAGATAAGATGCTGAACCATCACTTTTTCGATGGGACTATAAGCTTGACAATATAACGAAAGCTAATTGTCGAAATCGATAATAAGGATTTATTTGCTGTTAGCGATACTAATAACGTAGTGTCTTATTCATTAAAATTAAACCCCTAAAATAGATACTTTATTTTTGGCATACATTTTCTTCTACGCGCTGATCAGTGTTAACAGTCAAGCTGCACACAGAGTGCAGATGTTAAGCACATACATATATAGTTAACATTTTAGGTACTGACAAACTTATTTCTTTTCCATACAGCAAATATTTTTTATTGGCAAAACTGGGTGGGTGGAGAGAAAAAGCCAATTCACATTTGTATTTACTGTAAAAAAATTATGACATTGTAAGCTGCAATTTAATGTATTCGTTTATATGCGTTCAGCCCTACGATGATCTGACGGATTATGACGCCATGCTACGTGAAGCAGAAGCTGACTTGGAAAGACATAAAACATCTTTCGATGCTGGATTTGAAGAAGATGAGCAAGTTGTGGATCTTTTCGATGATGAAATCGAAGGTATAAGATTATATAAAATGTACAGGGTGTCTCGTTCGCGACACTTTCCGTGGGTATTAGAGTTATTAACAAAGATATAATGTTGCGGTTTTCACTTTCGTATGCCACTTTTTAACGAAACGGAAGATTCCGGTATCAAATTTGTCACGGCTCGCTTAGTTTTACAGGTACAGGGATATTTTGAAAATCCTCGCTTTTTAGACACCCTTTGTATTTCCGTTATGCGTTATCAGGAAGGTAAAAACTGATCTTGTTGCAGGTTTTTTACTTAAAGTTCAGTGGAAGATGAATAAAAATAAATAATTATACATTTTTTAAAGTTCAAAGTATACTGAATTAATTTAAAAAATAATATACATTCCATTTAAAAAAATGTACTTTTGTTAATATCTCAGAAGCTAAAGTTTTCACGGGAAAACGGAAAGACGCTACTGCATTTCATGTAAAAATTTCTACCACAGCAGTTTTTACCTCTTCGATAAGTTAACGCATAACGGAAATATAAGGGATGCCTTATCCAAAATCCCATGTAAATTAAATAAAGCTAAGGAAGCCATGGCAAATTTGACATTCGAATCTTTAGTTTCATTAAAAAGTAAGATCCGCAACATTCTAGCTTTCATAATAACCCTAATACCATCAAAATGTATTCAAAATGGGACACCCTGTACAGGGAAAAAGAACTAATTAAGTATTTATATTTTAAAATATTGGCAACAGAAAACGCTTAATCATGATGCTATTTCATTTGACAACATCACCTGATTGGTTGAGGAGGTGAACACCTTTGAAGTGCACCTGAAGCGCTGGTTTCAGACTAAATATTAACAGAGACACAAATGATATAGTATTTAATAAGTGCATATATGAATTTTATTATTGAGGAGGTAGAATGATCGACTTGAAACAAACACGAATCCTGTATTTCTATCCGCTTTGTACACATTAATGTGACGCCTATTATTACGAAAATAATCACAACATTATATAGCCGTTCCTTTTTTCATTCAGCTGATCTGTTTGATATGTCTTGATTAGGAAAAATAAACAATCTACGGCCGTGACTCAAAAGTATATTGTTATCCATTTTACTGCAGACTTGGCAGTCTTACCATATTGAGTTAAGAATGACTATTTTTTCCACAAACAATATTCAAATTTAACACACAAACATTTAAAAATCAGAAAGAATTTTATTCAACAATAATGACAAACATGACAGTTGTCAATCCGATACGGTCATTCCAATAAGTGCTTTATAAATAGCACATTCCGAGCGCTCAAAGACGCAATTAACGTGAAAAAAAATTTATATTAAATTTCAGAGTTCTCCGATTGGTTTTTTTTAGTTGTTTATAATCTACATAAGAATGTTCATTGTTTATTCTTCAAAGACTGTGAACCAAAGCCCTATCCTTATTGATTTAAGATCCTTGGGTAGAATAGTAAATTCATAATTTGCTGGCTGGACCTCTTTGATTGTGACATAATCATCTCTGAAAATCTTACTGATGACACAATCAAAGTTGACTGATTAATTAATTGTTAAAAATGTTTCTGCCTAAATAAATGAAATAAAAATCCAACCGTGGATTTAATTTCATGGATGTATTGACCAATAGAAATTGAAAGTATTGTTATTTGCTCACAGAACTTGAAGATCAGTTGAACGTGTCGAGAGCTGCAGAAGAAGTCCAAACAGCTTCACCAGCTCTTACTGAAGGAATTCCTGTAACTACTCCAAGACGCAGTCCTATTCCAAGACGATCAAGATCGCCTGAAAAATCATTCGCTGAGGATGATGACGTGCTGCTTAAATCCAGGTATAATTTAGTGTTGATATACAAGAGTTTGTAAATAACATAACAAACAATTAAAAAACAAATTTAATTCAAATATTGAAATCGAAACTCTATTCAAGACATGGTGTGCGTATGCTCAAAACAACACTAAAACACATTTAATTCGGTTTTTACTATCCATGATATATCATTATCTATGAGTCATAGATATTAAAGATAAAGTTTACGCGCGTGCCATCACCACAAAGGAAAATCTAATTGAAAGGGTGAAGGCAGCATTTCAATCTCTCACAAGAAATTAGGAATGCTACAAGAAATAACATGATGAAAAGAATACGTAAATGCTTGGAAGTAAATGGCAATCATTTCGAACATATTTTAAAAATATAATCAAAAGATATTAGGTATAATTTTCAAACACATTTTTAATTAAAGAATGTAAAGTTTATAAACTTGTTTCCTTGCTATTTTTAAAAAAATAATATTTAAACCATTAAATTTAAAACAATCAACTGCATTTTATTTATAAATTATTAAGAAACACTTTAGAATATTGTATTTTCCAGTAATCAATCACTTTTCCTCCGTATAGACATCAGTATACAGCCTCTAAGTACAATTGTTTTCATAACACACTTGAACAAATAGTATTTTCGGAATAAAATTGGATTTTTTGAGAAAACGCTTTGATATAGGTATAGGACAGTAAATACTATTTATAAAGAACAACTAATTTGCCATCAAATTAAATAAAAATATACAGGGTGTTCCATTTAAAATAAGAAAGTTTTTAATGGTTGAATTCTTTCACAATGAGGCTTGAATTGTGACCACCCTGTACATTTTATGCCGAATTTGAAATGTTTTTGAGACTTGATGATCTTCTAGCTATTCGGTGAGAAAAAATTTTTAGTCCAAGCGCTAAGGTAAAAAAATAATATGGATTATTTCATCGTCATGCATTTGCCAAAAAATTACAAAAAGTCCAGATATCTCAAAACCTAATAGAGTCTGACAAAAACATTTTGTATAAAATGTGCTTAGTATTTAATGCTTAATCGAAAAATGTAATAAAAATTACCATGTTGTATTTAAAAAACGAAAGTTGGCAGCTACTTCCGGTATAACCGAAAATGACAGGAACATGTCAATATTTTAGTTAAAGAGAGCATATCGATAAACCCAAATCCCCAAAGTTCCAGGAACATATATTCAGTAGTTCTCCATAAAGTTATAATGCACGCTCGTCGTGAATCACCCTGTATTTGTGAGGAACTAATGGTGTGTAAATCAATCATTTAGAGGCGATCGAATCAGTCATTGACCGCTTTAAAAAATGATCATATATTTTCAATCATTCATTCAATCGATCTTGTGCATAATGAATACATAGCACACCAGTCTTAATTCTTATCGGTCTATTCAGCGATTCCGTTTACCGAATGATTGTATCCTAGCGAACGTCTTATTATGCATTTTTATAACATAATGTAACGCAGATTACTTTAGACTATATTCGTTCTTATTCAATACACAAGTATGCATTATATTTCATTTCCTTCGACAGTACCGAGTGTTTCAACGCCGATAGCATAACAAGTAAGTGGGAGATATTGTTTGCCTCTGTTTCTTTTAGCTTAGATGTTATTCTTTATTTGGTTTCAATATTTCCTATGTCCTCCGTTAAAGAATAATTGGTTTACAGCGTTCGGCCGGTAGTCATTCTGCTGTAGTAATCGTGAATCGTGACCCAGGTTATGAATGTTACTATTGAAATAAATGATCGATTAATATTAACCAGTAAAGATTCGGTCATTCAATACTTTCCACTGATACAATCTTTGTGATCGAATCATTCACGATTGATACACCTCTATGAGGAACCTAAGTAAAATAATATAGTTAAATATTTGATTATACTTTGAAATGTCGACAAGAGTGATGGAAGAAATTACACAAATACTTTTAATAGCAACAACTGTAGCGGATGCTTCTATTCAACTTTTTTATGTTCATCGAAGTTGAAAAATTGTAGTTTCAGTAGATAATTTAGTCACTAGATTTTTTCTGTAACATTCGCTAAAGGGTTTTTTTATTTAAAACCGTTTTAACTTGACAATTTAGGGTTGGTTGCGGTTTGTTTCTTTTGGTATTTCTTCAAATTGATAAAGAAAATAGTATTTTGTTGTCATCGATAGAACTAAAACTATTTTGGCAACAATACCCCGTTGAAAACTATCAATAAGAGGAACGAATTAGCTTTAAAAATATTGAATCGAAACAAGAAGGTAAAATGGAATATAAAAACCTATACAAAGTGAAAAATGAGCGACAAAACAAGTCTGCTGCTCCAGTGGATTTTCAGTTCATTACTTAATTAGGACTTTATGGCAACTCGTACTGTAAGTCTCATTGCGGGTTCAGTTCATTACTAATGGTCTTTCTATCATTATACCAATTGATTGAATTTCCCCTACCTTTCTATACAGCTCTTAACGTTACCTTTTGACACTGTTGACACTGTTTGACACTGTTAATGCCTGCCTAACTGTCTGTATATATAGATCCGCTTACTTTATTAAGGTTCACCTTATCTCCAGAATTCGGGTTACACTTCGCTTGGCTACAATCAGACATAGCTAAGCCCAAGAATGCTTCTGTTTATCCTGAAAATCTAACCTTAAACCAGCCTAAAAAGATTTCTCACCGACATAACAAGAAACATGTCAGTTGATAATAAGATAACATGAATTTATTGGAAGTAGTTGCTTTCATATGATGACGTTGTCCACGAAATTAACCTTGTTAGTTTCCTAGAAGAGTGTACAATACAGCCGTCCTAAGCAAAAATATCGCAAGAGCCTAAATAATTGAAAATAGAATTAAATGGTGTAATGGATTGAGAACGGCCTATATTACCTATCTAAGTAGAAAAGGCATTGTATTTAATAGTTAACATTATTTTTATTTTAATTAAAAATTAATTCTAAGTTCTTGTTAAATAGTAGTAAATAGTTTGTGTAAAAGTAAATAATACACCAATGAATGACATCATTTGTTGCCAAATACTTAGGAAAACGCTAGTGTCTGCCTGTCGCGATATATTATAATTACAATTATAGAATAAATTAAATAGGTAAGTAAAATAATAACTAGTCTTCAATTGTTTTTAAACCACGATTTATTCGAAACTACAATAATCGCACTTGCGGTTTTTGCTTAGGACGGCAGAATAGGGCTCATTATTTGTGTTATCACGTCAGGTTAATGTATCCCCCTTTTAAGTTTCAATTACATTTTTAAAATTAACAATAATTGTTTTTAACACACTTTTTCCACGATTGATAGATTGCATTTTTTTACGTTTTTCATTACTTGAGCTAGCTGAGATAGTATAAATACCAAAAATTAATTACATAGTACACACAAAACAAGTCACAAAAAACAGACACGTTGAGTATTGACAACTTGGATTTGGTTGACAATGACAAAACTATTAGGGAGAAAAGAATGAGTACAAAAGTTACTAAAAAAATCACCAAATCGGCTTTGTTGCCAAACTTGTGGAAATCCTTACTAAGTTTTACGCCATGCAACCCATTCTAATCTAAGGTGAACCTTAAGTGTAAGGTATTCCCTAGCTAAGGTTTTAATTTAAGCAAGGCGATGCCACTGCCCATGATTCATGTGATCTGATGTAATTTCTAACTCAAGATTGTTCGTTGTTAGTTATAAATATTTATTTGTCATTGGTATAGATCTATACTTCTTGTATTTGTATCTTGATGTATGTACGAGATATGACGAATCAAAAAGCGCCTAAATGTGGATTTTTTTGTTAAATATCTCTCTGACCGTTGATTTTTCATTCGATACATAATAATATATTGTACAGCAAAAAATAATTACTATTTTTCTCGAGTGAGACGTTTGTGGAACTGAAGTAAAGTCGAATGAGTTTGAAGAAGTATTTTAAAATTTGTGGTACACTGTACATTTCCTACAACTGAAGCAGTGATATTTTTATTAATATATATATTTGTTCAAAATTGTATGGAATATATTAACATAACATTTGGTTCCATTATAATGGTTCCTTGCGTGTACCCATGGCATCTGTAAAACTTTTCGCACGCTGTTTGAAGTAATTAATTTTCAGTTGTAGTTAGTGGTGTGTTTTACAGCAGATATTGAAAAAAATATGCTTTTTATTGCGTTGTAAAATTATCGTTCCTCGATAGATTTGTGTATTAAAAAATTAAATATAGATCTATATGTATATGCTAAAAGTACAATTTACCAAAGGCTTATTGTGCGCAAGTGCTTTTAGGCCCACAGATAAAATACAGGGTTTTCCATTTAAAAAAACATATTTTTTATCATTATTCCAAACAATCAAAATATTTGTATTTTGAAACACCCTGTACTATATTTTGGAACGAGTGAAATGCCTTTGGGAATAACCTGACTCGTAATTAAATTTCAGTGCGCTGCTTCAGTTCAAAAATATCACCCCTTTTTGTAGGACATGTTTTCCAAAACTGAAACTAATTATCTCGACAACGATAACAGATAGGTATTTTTTTTATGATCAACCACAAGCACTATAGGAAAAATCCTTTAAGGCGCTTTTGGAGTGGTGCGTGTGTGAATAACGCGATTCACGTTGGTTTTGAATCGTTGGAGGTTATATTCGTTGGGAAAAACGACCTCGAGAAGGTCGTTGCATAAAAGTGAAGTCCTCCAGATGAAATAATTGTTAAAGAATGAAGCCGAGCACTTTCCATGGAAATATCTGTCTTCGATCTTCTAGGCTGTCGAGGCTCTTTGATAGCTCGTGGTCTCCGATCAGACGAATGACCCTACTTTCGATGGAATCCGGTAGCCGCAGAGTATGTTTGGGTGCAGAGCTCCAGATATGAGAGCAGTACTCTAGTGATGGTCGAATCTGGGTTTTGTATGGTATCAAAAGTCATTGAGGTGTGTACAACTTTTTGGTTCGGAAGAGTACACCAAGTTCCTGTGGCGATTGCCACAACGTGGTTATGCCAAGACATATTTCCGCCCAGATTGACGCCCAGCAAATTAATAGATGAAGCCAGTGGGATTGCGTGTCCTGCCATCACTATATCGGGTTCTGTAATATTTGGAGCAGCTGCCTGAGGTTTCTTAGAGTTAAATTCGACTTGGTTACTGCTACTCCAAGCCAAAATTTCCTCCAGGTCCTTGTTGAGCTGCTGTCTGCGAAATTGTACGTCAGCAGCCGATGTTTGTTCATTCAAAGAGAAAGATGAGATAAGTGTGCTATCGTCAGCAAAGCAAGGTATAGGAAAATATTAAGGAAAGTTATTAAGAAATTAATAGGGATTCTAAAAATTAAGTATATACAGGTGTTACATTTAAATTTATAAAGATGCTAATACTTCCTTATAGAAATGGTAGCACTGCATGGCTGAAAATATTTTTAGAAGAGACTATAGCCTCTAATTATATAGACGACCAAATTTTGAAAGTGATCCGTTGACTAGTTCTTCATAAAGATCTATTAGGGCATCCACCATCAATCACCCTGTATATTAGTAAGTTTTACACGATTCTTAAATGCTTTATTTTAGGGCATCTCCACTTCGAGCTCCAAAGGAACATGCACTCCCAAAGAAGAAAAGCGGTTTGCCTATTAAATCTCGTATACCACCGCCAAAATCTTCGATTAAAGATCCAAAAATAACTCAAGTTTATCAAAGCGCTAGGGCTGCAGTTGATGAATCATGTACTCAGGTGTGTATTAGTTACTTAAGCATGATATAAAATTCTCCTTGAATTCTTCAGTCAAAGTAAGTGGGTATCTTCGGAAAACTTAAATTCCAGCTGAATTTGCCCACATATTTATTTTGTTACTCCAAATGTGTCCGCCTAAGATTATTTAAAGTCAAATTTAATAAAAATTAGTAACTTGAAATTTAACCTTGTTCCTATTGTATAGTCTATATTACCTTAGTTTTTAATGGCGGCCTTTTACATGTCATTTCTAGAAATATTCTGTTTACATAACCTTCACATTTTTTGGCGAATGGCACCTACAGCAGCCGACGCCATAAAGAAGTGAAGAAGAACCATCACATTAAACACTTTGGTCAGGGCCGGAACAAATTATAAGCTTTTCCATTGAAAAACTTGTTAAGATTCGTAATATACAACGCGTTCCTATGAAATTTTTATGGCTTCACGTTTGTGTAATTGGAACTGTGGAGCAAATGAAATATGTTTACGTACTCTTTAATAAAAAGAAAATACTTTACAAGTACATAAAGTCCAACAATATAATACCAAAATGTTTAGAAACAGAAAAAATCCTTCCTGCAAACACTAAAACACACTGAGAAACAAACTTTGATATCACACACTTGTTAATCACAATTGATTTGGACCCAGATCTGTCAAATCAGCAGTAATTAGTGTGATTCAAGAAATGAAATCCGAACGTAGAAAGAAATGTAAGGCAAGCGCTTAAGATAAGGACGGCATCCACACGTCTCGATGTGATGTACTGCACCTATCCAAGTTTTGCCGCTTTTTGAGTTAAGACGATGGGAAGCCCATATGCATTTTCGTCGTGTATATGTAAATATATGGCCATTATATCTATCTTTTATCAATTCAGCGATTAACTGCGTTGAGCGTTTAGTTACTTTTCATTTGGATGTTGGCAACATATTTGATATTATGTGAATTGTCAATGTTAAAAACTAAGATGATATAGACTATGGTACAGAAAATACACGTTCAACCTAGAACTAGAAGCAAAGGACTACCGGATTAGGATGAACACTAACTAACATTCTGGGACATCGAAAAATAGTTGCAATATTTTAAAAATTTGGTGAATTGCTCTATTTGATTTATCAGAAAAACACCCAATCATTCCTTCCCTTTTTTTATAGGAATCATACATCTACATTAAGATAACTTAAATGCACAAAGAATTATTTTTACTAGTGTTGTGATCGCTGGCGCGAAATACCGCTTGATTACTCGATTATTGAAATAACCGATATCGCTCGATTATTAAAAAAACCGCTCAAGTTATCTATTCAGGCGAAAACCGTCGCTCGTTACTTATTATCTTTCACTCGATACCCAAGCTTCGCTTGACGCCGACGGAAATGTACCGCTGTAGTGTGACCGAGTTAAAAAACTGCTCGTATATTCGAACAGTTTTTCGATAGGAAATACTCTAGTTATAAATTCAGGCGAAAAAACGAAAAATATCGCCTGTCACTTGATACCCGACCAAAATATGCCGATTGGCGAAGTTCGAGTTTGACGTTGAGCAGGTAACACGACATACGTCTTTCTTAAAGGCACATAAACGAGAAGGTGCATATAAAAAAGTATGCCAAATCCCTTAGCGGAGTATCGGGTTTGTTCGGGATCACATGTAAACGGCTAGGCTACCGGTCGAGCAGTCGGTGACGTCATCGCTTTGTGAATTGGAATTTCAAGCGATTCACTCGATTATTAAAAGCATCGTTTATTTTTCAACACTAATTTTTACAACGCTATAAACTTATAGCGACGTATGAATATTATAGCCAGCTGACGTATCTACGAGTATAAATTTATATATTTGTGTGAAATATTGGTACGCGCTATAAATGATGCTTATTTGAAATGGAACATCCTGTATATTATTACATTTTTTGATTCCACGTAAGATTCTAGATTTTATAAATCATATCCTATGCCTAAGTTTACGCTGTTTGACATATTTGAGGTTTTATGTCTAAAATGACGTTTGCGTACCTGAAAATAATTATTAGTTTTCCTTATAAGCCTTTATTATTTAATTTTGGTTGGCTTCCTCGTTGGAAGGACGCTTTAATACATTTTTTATATTTTTAAACTATTAATACAGGGTGTTCAAAAAATAAGATTAAAGATTAAAATGAGAAAACTACAAAAAATCTACATTTTCAAATAGAACCCCATGTGTGTGAGTAATTTTTATATGGCGATTTGACTGCTGATTTTAAGTTCAGTTACTCCTTGTTGGCTATGATGGCGTTAAAAAACAGTCAAATGCCAAATAAATAAATTTCTCACATGTTCTTCTTATTACTATTTTATCATATTCTCCATAAATAATAAACTAGTTAAAATTATCTTCATTTGTATAATTTAAGCGCCCCGACATAATTATTAATAATTTTCAAAAGGTAAGTCCATTATCATACATTTCTTTAGCATTTGATTGTTTTTCAACGCCGTCATAGCAAACTAACTGATCTTAAAATCCCCGCAAAATATTACACTGGCAATATTTCGAAAACTAAAAATTTTCGAAATAGAGAAGATTATTTTTAATGTTAAATAGAAAATAATGAGAAAATTTGGGAGTTTCCATTTGAAAATGTAGATTTTTGACAGTTTCCACAATTTAATTTTTAATTTTATTTTTTGAACACCCTATATTAACAGTTTAAAAATACTATAAACAAATCAGGTCCTTTTCAACAAGGAATCGGATCCAAATTAATTAATAAATGCTTCCTTATAGAAAATTATATTGAAGAGTTTTTCACAAAACAGTCTTTAGAATATTAATAGTTTCTTGGATATTTAACAAAAACGTTCTTAATTTAGGCTTTTCATGCTGAATAAGACCCTACTAACTTCAATACTTCGCTACATGTAAAATAACTAAACATATTTAATTTATACACTCGCCGGCACAAAATTCCGCCACCCTGAAATTTTTCCCAAGTTTGTAGATCCATTTATTGTGTTTTTCCTTAATTATTTTATTAAGTACCATTTTTCGATTAAGCTATATAGGAGTAAATCAAACTGTTGTTTTTTATCGTAATTTCAAAATGCCCTGTAAAAAAAGTGAGGAGGATAATTTTATTTACATTGTTTCTTGTAATCTTTGATGTATTCTAAACATATCGATTGTTGATTCATTCCATTATCTCATTTCTATTGCGAGCTGCAAAATTTTGAATGAAACGCTGATATGAAGCCTATTTTCATTAAGAAGAACAAACACTAGGTATATCATAAAGTTAATTAACAAAAACAATTTTAATATCGTGTATTTCCTCCTCTCGCAGCAATTACAGCTTACAGTCTTCGTGATATCGAACGAATAAGGTTACTTATCCTGTCTTGAGGGATAGCCTGTAATTCTTCGGTCAGCGCCAGTCGTAGGTCTTGCAAGGTTCATGGTTGTAGAAGACGACGACGAACGGCTCTTTTAAGTTGATCCCAAAGATGTTCGATTGGGTTGAGATCCGGGCTACATGCGGGCCATTCCAATCTAGGAAGTCCAACTTCATCCAGATATTCTCTCACTACATGTGCAACCTAAGGTCTAGCATTTCTTGCATTAATGTAAATTGGTTCCCAATGGAAGGAGCAAATAGAACAACAACTTCTTGGAGGATTTCCTCAATATAACAGTTGGTGATTAGAGCTCAACAAATACAAGATTGGTGCGTGCTTCAGTAGAAATACCCATAACATACATTTTCTAAAAATAACATCGTTTCATTTAAAATAACATCGTTTCATGTAAAATTTTGCAGCTCGCAGCAGAAATGAGATAATGGAATGAATCAAAAAACGAAATGTTTAGAATATATCAAAGATGAGAACAAACAGTATATAAATAAAATTATCCACCTCGCAGAACCTTATATATTGATTTTCTTGAAGTAGTCCATCTCAAAGTAGAGTGAAGTTATAAGGAGGTAAAGAAACTCACAGTCTGCTCCACTAGTTTAATAACAATTAATAAAAACATACATGTTTCGAAGGCTTAGGCCTTCATCCTCAGTGAAAAATACAACATCAAAGGGAACCTATGACATTGTTAAACTGTAAATAAGAAAAAAGGAAGTTTAAATAAGTTAAGTTTAAGCAAAAATGATTGAAAGAAATGGAATTGACTCAATGGAGTAGTATAATTAAAGGGGAGTAAAAAGTATGAAACTCTTTCTTACCTAACAAAGCAGGAAAAGAAAAACTTTTGTGATTATGCAAAAATAAAGAATAAAAGTAGAAAGTAAAAAACTAAAGGTTTCTACTTAAAAAATCGGATACATGATTAAAAAAAAATTTTTAATTTTGAATTTAATATAAAATTTGTTCATTTTGTAAAGGTTCATCTCGACACGAGGTTCAAAGATGAAAGAAAAATGTTTTAAACAATTCTTCTTAGGTTAAAGAGTCAGATAAAGAAAACCAATGTCATAGGCTAACAGATTCAGATAAAAGAACCAAAAATGTAACAAAGAGGAAAAAAAGTGAAATGTTAGTAATAAGGAGAGGAATATTGGAGTAGGAACTGATCATAAAAATTCTAGTAAATGAATAAGCAAAAATACGAACGTGCTGCCATGGAGTGTCAAATGTCGTAAAAATAAAAATAAAAATATAGGTTTTTAAAAACAGGGATTTAAATAAGAACAGTTGAGAGGAAAGTTTGTTCCTCAACCGGTAGGTGGCGATACGTTCGTGTCGAGATGAACCTTTACAAAATGAACAAATTTTATATTAAATTCAAAATTAAAAAATTTAAAAAAAAAATTTTAATCATGAATCCGATTTTTTAAGAAGAAACCTTTAGTTTTTTACTTTTTACTTTTATTCTTTATTTTTGCATAATCACAAAAGTTTTTCTTTTCCTGCTTTGTTAGGTAAGAAAGGGTTTTCATACTTTTTACTCCCCTATAATTATACTACTCCATTGAGTCAATCAATCCATTTCTTTCAATCATTTTTGCTTAAACTTAACTCATTTAAACTTCCTTTTTTCTTATTTACAGTTTAACAATGTCATAGGTTCCCTTTGATGCTGTATTTTTCGCTGAGGATGAAGGCTTAAGCCTTCGAAACATGTATGTTTTTATTAATTGTTATTAAACTAGTGGAGCAGACTGTGAGTTTCTTTACCTCCTTATATATTATTTTGCATATAGCCTGTATTTGTAGAACATTTTATAGCGCCGAGATGGATAACCCGGTCGTGAACATATATTGGTAAATTTTAAAGATTTTTGCATTATTGATAAATACTATTTTGGTAAGGAACTCTTAAAGCGTTTTTCACGTTTAAGGCTTCACAATTCTAGGAAACTAAAAATAGATATTTTTGCACATTTGCGCCTGTGGTATCGGACTGATAATATTGCACCGTTTAATAGATATATTTTTTAATATAAGCGTGATGACGAGCTAGACGAATTTGAAAGACTGGAACGTGAATTTGCTGGTCAAGAGGGGTTCAGATCACCACTAAATTCGACAAGACTGCCTTTGCCTCCACCTAGATCTCCGGGTAAGAGTATAAAATGTTGTATTATCTTGCCAGAACTTTTAATAACATTTGGTTGGTCACCCACCACCAGGTCTGGGATTATCCAGAGCTCCAATAATGTAGGTATAGCTGCCAAATGAATTCTTGCGCCTTTTTTTATTTAGTCTAAAGCATGCGGCCATCGGATGCGGCAGCAGCAATACGACGGCCGCAACCTACTGGTGCTCATGGTTCTTTATGATATGATTCCTATGGTTCGTCTGATGCATGTCTCTGTACAAATGAAAATTAAATGTAAATCTCTCGACTAGTCTAAACGCAGACGTATAACATTACTGTATAATAAAATATTGACAATGCGAAAATGATATTTTGGTTTGCAGAGAGTTTGAAGTAGAGGAATTACTTCTTTCAATATCATCGTTCTCCTAAGTCGAGAATAAACACACAATAAACATGTTTCGAACTACCCACTGGTAGGAAGAAATTTATTTCAATATTTATTATTTTATCGATATATTTAAAGTTAGCTTTTAGCTTAGAAGATGATAGTCGAGGGCTTACAAAAAAAAGTTATATCAGTTATTTCAAAAGGTTTGCTTTGTGTTTTATTCCGCCCTGAATATTTTTAAGTACGTATAACTTTTTAAAATCATATACGTCGAAACGTCAAACTTGTTGTTTTGTCGTATAGTTTTTGCAGAATTATATCGTTGATATCCCTTGACTGCAATAAAACCTCATTATCTATTCCCATAAAATAAATAAGGAAATCCCAAATTTTAAAACCTTTTCGAGCAGAACCGGACCAGGTATACAAATTCAATTTATACCTATGCCTGATGCATATATAAATACAAAGTGATTTTTAATAATTTTAATCTTTAGTGGTTTTCCGGCGAGTAATTTTTAGTTAGGCTCATTAGTGGTAGAATGTGGCGTCTTTGGAATTGTGCTGATATGGGGGCATCTTCAAGTGTCGGGAATGGAGACTTAAATATTTAACAGCTGGTTCAATACCCATGACACTCCAAGAAAAGGTTGGGATGATTCTTCCAAAAAATGTCAAACCAAGGCACCATGAAATAAAGGCAAAATAATCACAATATTACATGCTGGTTCAGAGAACGGGTTTCTTCCAAATTGTCTGTTGCTTTCAGCTAAAAACATAGCAGATGCTTCTTTAGATTACCATCAAGATACCGACGCACAACTTTTTTAAGATTGGTTTAAACCTAAACTCCTTAAAAATATACCTGAAAATAGCGTCATTGTAATGGACAATGCTAGTTATCATAGTCGGCAAGCAAAAATCATTCCCAATTCTAATAATACAAAAGCAGAAATTCAAAATTTTATGATTGAAAATGATTTATATTTTGAAGAAACTTACAAAAAACGAGAACTGCTAGAAGTATTAAAAGCTTTTAAAATAAATAAGAAATACGAGTGTGACAAACTTGCAGCCGAAAATGGACATACAGTGTTGCGTCTTCCTCCATACTATTGTATATTCAATCCTATTGAGCTAATATGGCACCAATTAAAATCCAATATTAGGAGAAATAATATTTCTCCTACATTAAATACATCTGTAGTAGAATTAATTAAAAACGAAGTAAGAAAAATTTCTGCAGACACCTGGAAAAACTGTGTACAGCATGTACTTAAGGTGGAAAATTCTTACAATTGTATGATTACAAATGTTCAACCCTTAATTATAAGTTTAGGCTTAGATGAAGATAGTGATAGTGATACAGAGTTAAATTTTGAATAAATTATCAATAGTTCCTTAGAATTTAATTAATTTTTATTGTACTTGTTATCCTAATAGTTATACTTTTAAATTATATTATTTTCAATTATCATTAATTGTTATCATTATTATTTTACATTTATTATAGGTACCTAAAACTAAAAATACCTATCTATTTATTTTAAATTATAAAAATAAATCATGTGGTGTGGTATACATTTTCAAGCCGGCCCTGATCCATTTATTGAGCTTTGAAGAGGTTCATGCGTATACAATAGGGTTTAATCAGGTAGTTTATTTATGGCAGTAAGAATCAACGGTATAATTCTGCAACAACTATACCTTATTGTATCTTTAACAGCATACTTGTAAACATAGCTATGAATTAAACGAAAACAAAACGCATTATTTGTATTTGGCATAATTTAATGCCATCCTTGCCTAACGCTTTCGTCATTGACTTGAAAAAAAAACATGGACCAGGTATTTCTATCTGCTTTGTACACGTTAATGTAGGTATTATGAAAATAAACACAAGAAGAAAGAGATGAGGATGCTATCTGTGGAATCCTCATCTCTTTTTATCTTCTGTCTATCTTCATTATAACGTCTGATCGATTTGATATGTTATGGTTAGGAAAAACAAGCAATCGACGCACGTGACTCAAAAGTTTATATTTTTATCTAGTTTACGCCAGGCTTGACACAGTCTTACCATATTACATAACCTATAAAAGTTAGAATGTCTGTGCAGAGTTGCATTAAGGGTCGACCGGAACTTTTTTAAATTTATGAACTGCAAAATTCTTGATTATATAAATTTTATGCATTTTTATAAAAATAGGAACATAAACGACATGTCCGTATGTAAAAATTGAAATTTTGAGTCACGAATAAAAAACAAATGAGTTTCACAGCGGTACCTTTTAACCCTGTCTAAATACCGCTCCTCTACTGTAGATAAGTGACGCGCCCGTATATCTTCTGTGCATTACAGGTGCGGCATTTAAACAGGTCTGAATGCTACTGATGCGATAGTCGTTTGTTTCCTTATGAGTGACTTAAATTTTCATTAATTTTTATATACTTTAAATGCATAAAAAGTATATAATATGCTGCACTCTGCACAAACGGTCTGACTTTGATAGATCACGTGATATTTATTCTGACGCCCTCCGTTCTTTTGTTGGATTTAGTATAATTTTCAGAGATCGTTTTTGTTTACAACCTACCTAAGAATGTGAATTGCTTATTCTTCAACGACTGTGAACCAAAGCCATATCCTCCTTGATTTAAAATCATTGGGTTTCGGCCTACTAGAAGGCCACCTTCAGGCTCTACAAGAAATGGTGATGTTAACAAAGATAAATGGTAAAAATTTTCAAATACCAATATGGAAAATTATTATTTCCAGACCACCCGATGATCCTTATACATTAAGGGCGTACTTTTGTCTACACAGTAGCACTGTACGCCCTTATTGTATAAGGATCATCGGGTGGTCTGGAAATAACAATTTTCCATATTGGTATTTGATATTAATACCACCTGACAATCATAGACTTTTTATTTCTTAAATAGGTAAAAATGTTCATGATTGTTGGCAATAAACAAATTAAAATTAAACAAATAAAATAAAATGAATATACTCACTCGTCAAAACTACACCCAGACACCAAGTATAGTTTTGACGAGTGAGTATACTCAATGTATTTTAATTGTTTAATTTTAATTTGTTTATTGCCAACAATCATGATAATTTTTACCGTTTTTTTAATATCTTTATTAACTTTTACTATTTCTTGTATATCCTTAGCCCTGGAAGGCATTCTAATAGGCCGAAAGCGCTAGGCGATGGTGGCATTAAATTACGCTGAATGCATATAAGACGTTTTTAATTATTTGATAAAGTAACCGAACAACCGACGTCCCTCTCTTATCTTATAATATCATGCTTATTTCATTTAAAATGGTTAATACGCTAAAGAAGAGATCAATATATCAACTTAATATAAATGTATTTTTAGAGCGAGCTCAACAACAAGAACAAATACTTAGGACACCGCCAAGGGCACCAGGTAGATTAAAACCTCTTTAATATTGGTTAAAGGCTAATATGAGTAATTTTACAATGATTGAGAGGTAGGTTCACCTGTTTATTAACTTCTTTTTTTATAAACAGTAGATCCAGCTTACCTTCAATTTGCAAGTGAATTTTCGGGAGTCAAAGGAGGCTTGGAGGATGATGCTTGTATACCATGTAGTCCTTTTGATAGGTAATTATATTATAAATATTACATTTATTATTTATATCTCGTCCTAAAATGTTTCTAATTGTTAGATATTATTTTCATCTTCAGTATCGTGTTGATCATTAGGTAAGTCTTTATATACAAGAAATTGTGGATGAAATATCTGCAAAATATTTGTTCTTAAAATTACTTCGAAACCGTCAAGTGTTGTGATATATTAAAGAACTAGATTTTCACAAAACTTATTTCATGAACAAGATGCGTTGACTAAAATAAAAAGGAATAATTTAGGCCAAAGGATAAAATTGAGGATAATACCATTTACATTAATAATTAATAATTTGCAATAATGATCTGCTTTAATACTAATGAATGAAAATGGTGAGGAGGAAAACCTATTAGTTATAGGAAAAGTAAAAATCCGCGATATTTTAAAAGAGTGCATAAAGAAAAATTACCACTAGAATGGATAAGTATACAAGAGAAATCCTTGGATAATAACAGAGATAATTACTTCTTGACTGAAAAACTTGGACAAGAAAATGAAAATGCAGAGTAAAACATGTGTTTTCTAAATAACTTCTCACCCGAAAATACAGCTGAAAAATATGCGGATTATTTCTTCGCCTCCAAACACTACATCTCATTTTCAGCCAATGCCATTCGATCAGAAATTACTATAATCGAGAGGGTCTCAAATTGAAGTACTTATTGTCACTCATTGAGAAACTGTCAATCAATTATTCATTACATCGATGTTCATATTCCGTTTAATGGCCTCATCATAATAATTTACTAAAATTAAATTAAACTAAACTAAGAAATTACGTTTAATAATTTATACCTCCAAAATTAAATAATTTTTTTTTGAAAGAAGAAAAATTGACTGTGACGTGCTAATTTGACAGTTGATATGACAAGTCGAATAATTGTTATGTTATTATCAGCAGTCAAATAAGTTCTTCACGAATAGGAGCGGAGTATTATGAACTAGCATGAATTTTTTTCTTAAGTTGAAAGTTGATCAACTTTCTAGTTTAGGTTAATTTTTAATTTAGTTGAATTTGGAAACATGAACGTACACATAAAAAATAGACTTTGAATTTCATTTCTTAGTTTAGTTTAATTCTTATTTAAGTGATATAATTAGAAGATTACAGAGGAACATAAAAAGTTAAGGATTGAATCAAATTTTAGAAATGGCTTAAGAGGATGTTTTTATCCGTTAATTTTCCTAACGTAGTTTTTAATTACTTAAGAATCGATTGTCTGTTTAGGGAAACAGGCTCTGTGCGGCATAAAAAAAGAAGCGGGAAGACCAAATGTTAGAACAGAGGAACTATGATAATATGCGTGAATTTATGTTCATAATATAATGGTGATCAGTTCCAGTAATTTTTTTTGTAATTTCTTGTTGTTTTGTTATCATTACGTCATTAATTCTGTAACAATAAAATAAGTTTGAGTGTTAATTTCAAAACATTATTTTGTGTTATTCTTTTAACATATTTGTAGTCGGACTTTTCTTTCTCTATAATAACGAGTTAAACCAAGCTCTATGTTCTTCAACTCAAAGACCTCTCGATTATAATAATTTTTGATTGATTGATTAAATAATAAATATTAAAAACTTACTACTCTATTTTATAGTAAGTCGACTTACTAGGTTATTGTATTGCACGGCAGATTTGTCAAGTGTCATGGACGTGTAGTACCATCTTGGAAAAATCATCCGCGACTATAAAAAAATATTTACAAGAAACCAGATTTACGGAAACTATTCAAGACAATGAGACCTTCGATGTCGAAAAGGTCATTTCACCGAGTCAATTGTTTCCCGTTTTAAAAGATCTAGGCAAACCAGATCTGGAACATTATGATCTAATCGATTCAGACAGAAAATCCCCGTTTTATGAAATATATGAGTGAAGTTTGTAAAGAATTAAGAGACCTACATAATTTTTTATTGGACCAAAAAAATGGCGATATCTCACACATCCCAATAGAGTGTGAGAATAAAGTCCCGTGACGTTCCTTTATAAAATGTTAAGCTTATTTTAGATATTATTGTAAAAAAAATTATACAGGGATGCGCAAAGGTTCCGCAAAAACGGCTTAATTACAGCAGAACGAAAAGTGACTGCATTCCATATGTCAGTAACGTGACCAATTGTCAAGGGGATGTTACATTTATTTATTTATAAATGGAACTCCCCATATATTATTAGTTATTCTAAATTCTCAATATCTTTAAAACATTTTTTCTATATATTTGACAAATGTTAAGAAACCAATACATTCTATTTTAAAAAGAAAATAACGATTTTTATTACATAAATGAAAATTTATAATGAAAGTTATTTAACTAAATGTTCAAAATGTCGTTCTTCAGTCCCCTGACAGTGACCAAGTCTCTTTAAAAACTGGAAAAGCATGTATTACAAATGTTGACGAGCATAGCATTAATTATTTCTCTAAAATAAAACGATCAATAAACGCCCGAGTTTTCATTACATTTTAGCAATTGAGAAGTTTTACTATAATTAACTAACAAGTAATTTTGCTCGACATAATCATCAAAATCCTTCTTCAATACTTGATTACCGTCAGCTGAACAGCTTAATTCTTTTGTGCAATTTTTTTTCGTCGCCTTGTTAGTAATAATAAGTAATAGTAAGAAACTATTGTTGGTCTACCCCCCTTGGCTTTGAATGAGTTAATTATAATCATTCCCATGATTGATCATTTCTATTGTAGTCCAAACAAAGCATACTCTCCGACCACGGGACAAGTATTGCCAATTCCAGAATTTGATTATGGTCCGGACGACGTTGGTTCGCCGAATCGTTTTGGTAAGAAAACAATTCTTTTTTCCACTCCTGTAACTGTTACTTGATAATTATTCAACCATTAGCTTCTAGATCGAAAGGCCACCTTTGTTATCGTAGGGTCTTTAGTCACCGTATTTCCGTGACAATTTACTTTCTGTGTGAAGCGTATGCATTCGAAGTTCCCGGTACTAAATACTGATCCGACGTAACAAAAAAGGTTAATAAAATGGGATTGCTTCAAATTTATTTATTAGGAAGAACTTTTTAAATTAAACTCAAAAGATATATTTATCACTCATAAATTCTATTGATGAGGCCTTTACTTGATAAAAGCCATGTTAACAAAATATAACAACTTATGTTTCAGATTAGCGCTTAATTTTTAGGATAAACCCGTAATAGCTTCTTTTGTACGTAGTAACTCAAAAAAAATATTTCAATAGCCTTAACAAATATCGATGGGAAGATGACATTCTAAGGAAACTTCTTCATTATTAACTTTTTGATTTAAAGGTTTCTTTCAAGAATTACAAGTTATTACTGTGAAAGTAATTTTTATAATTTTATAAATTACTTGTACTAGTCATCTGATGAAGGTACTACACTACAAATTAAATGAAAATCTGAAACATAAGTTGTTTTGCCTATTTTCTCATTCGTCATGACTTCGGTTGTTTAACAGGTTTGGTGATATTAACGAATTTTTCAACAGAGATTCCAACCAAAATTAAATAATAAAAGGATGTTATAGGAAAAATTAATAATTGTTTTAAGGCTTGCGAACGTCAGTTTAGACATAAAAGCTTAAATATATCAAGCGCGCTTAGACTTAGGTATAGGACATGATATACCAAAATCTGACTAGAATCTAGCGTAGAATCCAAAAATTTAACAATAATGGGTTTTTCCATTCAAAATAAGCAAGTTGACACCTTTTCATATATAGATCGAATAGTTTTCCGATGGGACACCCTGTATGTAGAGATACATATTAAAGATCCTCAAGAAATACATTAACATAAATGTTAAAATATTTTAAAAGCTTCTCTGGTAAGCATTTCTTTAATATAAGGTTGAGTCCAGGAAACAGGAACATCGGACTGGTGCAAATATGTTAATGATATGTTATTATAAGTATGCAATGAAACGGATATAATTTTTTTAGGCACTAAGGTATAAATGCTGCACTGGAGTAATAAGTTCTTTTCGGAAATTCGATATGATAGGTGTAAAAATATTGAAAATGTAATATTTTCGCTATATTTCATATAAATATAAAAATACTTCCTTCAGCCTCATCATCTTTTAGATTACATGGCACGACCACAAACTCCAGAATATATTAGACAATACCAGAGGCGAGCACAGATGGGTGAGTTTACATTTTTTTAAGTTAAGAGGAAAACCGTAAATAATTTCGTTATATATATCAACTTTAAATGAGATAGCTGGCACTAATTTTTTAGGATTGGTTAGTAATAATTCTAGTACGCTGGCACAATTTCCGTCCTACTTCCTAAACGGAAGCGAAAATTTGTTATGTTATGTTCTATTTTTAAATTTATTACAATGTCTGTATCACATAATATACATTCATGCTCGTCGAGCAGTAGTAAATAAAGACAGCAAAACTGTCTAATAGAAAATCTACATTTTACTTTAATATTATATAGTGATGACATAGACTCAGTGGTCAACGGTATTTTGGTTGCGACTGCTCTGAGAAATCTCTGGGGTAGATTTTAAGGGGAACATAAATTAAAATGATCAACTTAAAAAATAAAATCTATTAATCAGAAATATAAAATGACCGTTGGTATCAAAATATAATGTAGACAAATTTAGAAAATTTTCTGTTCTTCAATGATGAATCCCACTATTCATACGTCATTAGAATTTGGCTTACTCGGTAAAGTTAGCAAGTTATGCTGACTTTCAATTACATCGCAAGTTAACTGAACAACAAATTTTATATCCATTGGTTCTTTAAATTTTTTTTATGATCAAACATAAGCACTATAGGAAATTCCTTTAAGGCACTCTGGGAGTGGTGCATGTGTGCATACAGCGATTCACGTTGGTTTTGAATCGTTGGAAGTTATATTGGGAAACTCGACCTCGGGAAGATCGTTCCATAAGGATGACTTTCTCCAGATGAAGCAATTATTAAATAATGAAGTTCGAGGAGTACTAAGTAAGTACTAAGCTTGACCACATAAGGATAGGCGGCAGTGGTTCGTCGTGTAGTTCTGCTATTCACCGGTCTGGGCGGAAGTATGAAGGTCAGCCGAGCATTTTCCATGGAAATATCTGTAAATGAGAGTCAAATCACCAACCTGTCTTCGATGTTCTAGGCTGTCGAGGCTCATTGCCAGCTCGTGGTCTCTGATCAGACGAATGGCTCTCCTTTCGATCGAATCCATTAGCCGAAGAATATGTTTGGGTGCAGAGCTCCAGACATGAGAGCAGTACTGTGATGGTCGAATCTGGGCCTTGTATAGTGTCAAAAGTTGTTGAGGTGTATACAACTTTTTGGTCCGGAAGAGTAAACCAAGTTTCCGCGAAGCCACCCTTGTCGATTGCCACAATGTGGTTATGCCAAGACATATATCCAGTGCAATGGACATGATATTCGATTACGTTGGTCTAAAGATGGGTGACGTAGGCTAGAAGGTCTCCCGTTGATCTGGACTTTCGAAAACCAGATTGATGATCGCTGATAATATTGAGGCCTTCCAGGTACTTTAGTAGTTGTTGGTTAATAGCTTGCTCCATTACTTTCGATATAACTGAAAGCAATGCGACTGGTCGATAGTTGTTAGGCAGGGTTCTCTTATCTTTCTTTGGTATAGGCTGGACTCGCGCGATGGAAATATTCCTTTCTTGTAGGATAAGTTGAAAAGTATACATAATACTAGTGTTAGTTCATCGGCGAATCCCTTGAGAACTATAACAGAAATTTGGTCTGGTTTTTTGACGTCGAGCCCTTTTATGATTCGTTTGACGGGACGCTGATGGAATTTTGGTTATTTCCGATTGAACTGCATGAATGTTAGGTGGTCTTCCCTGAAAATCTACGGTGGAAAATAGTGCAATTCGCTTTGTCTCCGAGTGTGGATGCTATTATAACATCAGGACGTGTTAGAGGTGGAATAGTTGATCTGGTAAAATTTTGGCTGACAGCCTTAGCGACTGACCGAACGGGCCTTGATCCGTTTGAACTGTCAAGAAGTTTGCCTGTCACGAAGTTTATTCGGGTTTGTTCATCCTCACGTTATGAGCTTCTTTGCATTGATCTATTGTTAGCTTACACTAGTTTCGAGCGGTAACAAAGATGGTACGATTCTCAGTGGCAGGGTTATTACGCCACTGTCGGTAAGCCAGATTTTTTGATCTGACAGCACGCTCACAATCCTTGCTAAACCAGGGCTTGCCGTTGAAACGGCGTTTTTTGGAGGAGAAAATAAATGCTTCCATGCTAGTTAGAATGACGTCGGAGACCTCCCCAGCACAGACGGATGTATCATTAGAAGAGAATCATACGCTCATCCAAGGAAAGTGCGAAAATGGTCTTTCAAGTCGTCCTACTTGGCCGATATGTAATGCCAAATCTTTCGAGGTTTAGGAGGTTGTTTAGAATAAATTCGTAGTTCACTTAGAGTTGAAATAAGCTTGTGATCGGAAGATCCTAACGGAGGCTTTACAGTGACTGCATATAGATCTGGGTTTGACGTCAAGAAAATCTCCAAAAGACTATCAAATTCTCCATCTCGGTCTGGAATCCGCGTTGGTTCTTCTACGAGTTGAGTTAGACCAGAATTGATCGCAAAAGGTTCGGCCTCACGGTCTTGTTCATCGTTCGTATTTGAGTCTTTAAGCCAGTTGACATTGTGGATATTAAAGTCACAAAGATAGCAATCTGGGCATTCGGATGTTGATTTTTTACTTGATATTGATGGTATTTTAAACCACATTACATCAAAGTATTTCGGTTCAAGTGTGAGTTCTCGTTGGCAGCAGAGTTCATCTAGAAAAAGAGATATACTCCAAAGTTGCGTCGAAATCGGAAATGAATATCGTATCCAGGGTATAAATAGCTGACGGTGTTTGTTGACGATCTGACCTTTTTCTCGATCAGTGCGAGCACGTGAGGCTTGGAAGATTGTAAGGGCTGGTGGACTAAATTGATGTTCATGTTAAGCCTTCAAATATTGCAAAAATTAATTGTGAAGTTGCTAATTCTGGGTTGGTTAGCAACTGCAGGTGCCACACCATTTCTTCGTTGAGTGTTGTTGGAGGAACCCAGTAAGTTGTCGGAAATGGTGGTTGATTGATGAACTTCGCTTCACTTGATAGGGGGGGCGAGGCCTCCGGAGTATTTTGGGTCTGGAGCTTCTATTATTCTATTTTTGGGGTCCCACCCTGGAAACCGGAAACATCGGCACAGCGACGAATCGTCAAATCAAAGAGTAAACTTCACGCCACCTAAACCGATGCGAACCGGTTAATGGTTGTGTTCTAATGGTACAATTTCAGTTCCATTATTTGTATAAATAAACATGTTTGAAAATTGACACATACATCATACATTCATCATAGCTGTGCAAGCCGATAACCATAAAATTATTTTTTAAAACTACCACATCACTACAAACTACCACACTACCAACAAAATCATATTTGTTGTATATTTTTAAGTCTGAAAGATAAATTGAAATAACCATCTAATATATTATAGAGCAAATAATTAACACTTCGCTATCTATTCTCCGCTCTACCGCTGAACACATGTGCTTTTAGAATTGAACCACGTATTTTTGGATGCATCTTTATGTTTCAATGAGTGGAGTTAGTAGTTAGTATAAAAAAATATACTAATTGTAGTCGCCTATCATATTTAATATTGAAAACTTGAGATACTTAGAATTTGATAATTGCGATTTAAATAAATAGAGTGAATGTCTAAATTTCACCGTGTCTCCTTACTTCTGAAAATGATCAAATATATATTCAAAATCAAAATATTATTCTAATAAATTGTTTTACTCTTTTCGTCGCAGAGCCAAACGAGTTTAAGTTCACACGAGATTATCAAGATTTGTCACAAGATGAAAATATACAGGGAGAACAACCATGTGATATATGTAGTAGTCCACCACCAATGACAGAAGAAGAAGAGTTTGAAATGCTTGAGAAGTAAATAAATTACTTTTAATAATATTAACATGTTATGGACGTAACTGGCCCGCAAAACCGATCCGACCAGTAGCAAAGGAGATGACGTGACATGACATCAAAAAATATATGACAAATCGCACCTCTCGTTTTAATGATGTATGACTTTTTTATGAATACGAATGCAGCTTAAAGATATTTCTTCAAATATTACGAGACAGAAGACATTTATGAAACTTAACTAAATTTTGTATCGCAAATTAAGAACAGCTATTCCGTGCACGTAATCTATTTTTTCAGATAAAGAAGGTAAATGAGTTGTAATTTGGTTTAAGTTTATTATTTTCAAGAGTCAGTTTTGAACCAGAAGTGGTTGTCTCAACCTTAGGCATCGTATGAGATTATTTTGTTGCATGATGTTTGCTAAAACCTAGGCCTCATCAGTTCGTTAAAGTAACGTAGTCAGTTTTAATTAGAAAGTTATTTTTCATTACAAGCAAATTTATTTTTCATTGTCTGAAGTAATAATAGCATCACTATAACAAAACAAACCTGAACAAATACATTCTGTACTAACGATGATATTCTATTGAGTAGGCCTCTACTTGATGAAAATACAAGTTAATAAAATAAACCTAATAAAATCGTTGTTCTAGATTTTCAATTAATTTGAAGATGAAAACATCTGTTTCGGTACACAATACCTTCGTGAGATGGTGTATCCTAAAAATTAAGTGAAAATATGTTGAATTTGAATATGTTGTTCTGTTTATTTTGTTAACGATGATATCGGTAAACTTCCTTTCCTAAACTGTATTTTCTATCTAAGAAAATCTCAAGTACTCATTATTATTTAGTTTCTATGCGAGCCCGTCTCAGAGACCTCCGCAAGCTGCTTTATCTCCCACCACTGGAGCGATATTGCCCATTCCCGAATTTGACTATGGACCCGAGGATGTAGACGATCCTTATCGTTTCGGTAAGATTGGAATTCGAATATATTTTATTTATTTTATTTCATTTTATACATTTACGCAATGAATAATTAACAACCAAATGGATATGAAAGCTATTCAAAATAAAATAGGTAATTTTAAAAATGCAAAAATTACCTGATAGACAGAAATATAAAATATAAAGATATACATATTGGAACAGAATAATTTTATGCCTAAGGAAGACAATAATAATTAATTTTATACTGGATCAGTCACAGCTAAAAATGTCAAATATATTATTATGTTGGTGCAGATTGTAAGTGTTGCACAGTTGGTACCTGTGTGTGAATGACCATGTTCTAGGGACGTGAAATCGCAGGTTTTTTTGCATTCCACTCTATTCAGCAAGATATTATGTAAATAAACTCCTGGACAAATTCAAATTTGCCATATTTTTGATGCTATTTTTTTCTGAATTTATGATCCGATTTGAATGATGATTTTTTTGCATTGTAGGCTGGTTCCTTGACAATATCATAGTTTTAGCTGTTTATGTTAAAAATTTAATTTTCGATTTATACTGGGTGTACTAAAAATTCTATGTTTTTTTCCGAAAATTAGCATCACCCTGTGAAGTATATTAGCAACCGAAACATATTGCAGTTGACATTAAAAGGTAGGTCCATCTTAACCCAACATTTTCATTCTTGGTTTACTTCATTATCTCTGTTACTAAAGGAGATACACCGTTTTATAGCGTAACATGTTTTTATAGACTTAATATTTAACACATTCATTGTTAAATGTTTACAAGTAGACTATGGCTTTTTCTGACATTGCAATCGATGTGTCAGCAGATGTTGTGTTTTAAAGTTACAAAGGTCAAATAAAATTCGCCATATTGATAAAAACTGTTCGGAAACTGCTTATTAACGTTCGTTTCGTATGCCCAGTTTCCCGACGAGTATTTTAATGTTGAAACCTATTTGAAAACATTGAACAATGAATGTGTTGAATATTAAAGTCTATAAAAACATGTTACGCTATAAAACGGTGTATATCCTTTAATAACAGGGATAATGAAGTAAACCAAAAAAGAAAATGTTGGGGAAAGATGGACCTACCGTTTAATGTCAACTGCAATATGTTTCGGTTGCTAATATACTCCACAAGGTGATACGAATTTTCGGAGAAAACATAGCATTTTTAGTAAACCCAGTATAAATCGAAAATTAAATTTTTATCATAAACAGCGAAAACTATGACATTGTCAAGGAACCAACCTACAATGCAAAAAAAAATCATTCAAATAGGATCATAAATTCAGAAAAAAAAAATAACATTATGGTAAATTTATAATGTTGCGTTAATTTTGTCCAGGAGTTTATTTAAGTTGGACAGATCCTCTAGGGAGAAAAATTTAAAAAAAAAATACCATAAGAAATATAAGAAATTCATAATGAATTAAATTACAATCGGTTTAAAACACTCAGACGGTTGAACAAGCATCTAATGAATTTCAATTATAAAACTTCCATAGAATCAATAGAAAGAGATCTACAATTTAATATAAAGAAATTCTGGGGGTTGGGAAATATACAAATATCCAAATTCCTCACATAATGTCATTTGATAGCAGGTCGGGTGGATCTGATGTGTGTGAACTGTTCTCTTCTTTTTTTTTAACTGGCTTGTATCCAAATACCAATAGAAGGTCCAGTCGGTAAAAATAATGTAAATACTAACTCGATATTGGTTTCAGATAATGAGGTGTTAACTAAGTTGAACAAACTAGATGATAATAAAGGTGCGGGACCTGATGGCATCCCGTCATTATTTATTAAAAAGTGTTCCCAGTCTCTCGTGCAGCCGAGAATTATCTTCAATGTTTCAATAAAAGAGGGTGAATTTCCGTCTAAATGGAAAACTTCTTATCTTGACTCTATATACAAGAACTCAGGGAATGTAGAGTCAGTAAAAAGTTAATCCAGGTGGTCCATTGTACCAGTCCAGGTGGACTCATTGTACACCGATTTCAGCAAAGCTTCTGATAAAGTGGATCACAATACTTTGGTTTGTAAACTTGCTTCGATTGGTGTGCAGGAAGACCCCCTCAGGTGGCTTGTCTCATACGTACAGGGTAGATCACAAATTGTTGTCATAAATGGATATAAATCTAAATCATTTCCAGTGACATCGGGTGTTCCGCATATTTGAATGACATTAAATCATGTTTTAGTTTCTGTAAGTTCCTTATTTATGCAGATGACCTAGAGCTTTATGCAATCATTAGGGGCACGAGAGACTGTGAACTTGTTCAAGGTGATATAATTTACTTTGTTGCGTATTGTATAAATAATAATTAATTCCTGATTTTAGACAAATGTGTCACAATAGTTTCACTAAAAATACATTAAAAGCTATTGAATTTATCATAAAGTAGGTGACAGTATTATTAAGCAGGTCACAGAAGTGAAAGACTTGAGAGTTATATTCGACAGTAGAATGACATTTGGTCTACATATCGATTTCATTGTAAACAAAACTAGTAAATTACTGGGCTTTATAACTAAGTACAGTGTGTTTTTTTGGGTTTTTGTGATTTTTTGGGTTATATTCGTTGGGAAAAACGACCTCGGGAAGGTCATTCCATAAGGATTTGTATTGTAATCTTGTAAATAAATCAATCAATCAATGTAAAATGTTTAAGTCCGAACATGCAATTAGAACCTTTTATTATGCTTATATTTATAGTAGGCTAAATTTTGCATGTCTGGTTTGGTCTCCTTATTATCCTATTCATATAGATAGATTGGAAATGATTCAATCACGTTTTCTCAGATTTTTAAACTTTAGAATAAACGGCGTTTATGAAACGATATGTGTCACGTGAGACAGTGTTTCTCTATCACAACTCTTCAAATTAGACGTATGCCATCCTTTTTGCTGTTTTTATGCAAACTGCTTAATAATTTTATTGATTCACCAACATTAATATCAACTTTTGACATTCAACTTAGAGAAACGAGAGCTCATGAACTATTTGATATTAATTATAGAAGAACAAATCTGGAGCAAAACTCACCTTTAGTAAGAATGTACACAATTTATAACAACAATTGTGAAGATATTGATATATTCAATGCAACTATGTTTTCTTTTAAAGGGCAAGTAAACGGTTGAGTTTATGTTTTTTGGATTTCATAATTTAATAAATTTTAAATAGTTTTGCATGATGCCATCGTTGGTATATATGGATAGTGCCGAATAATTTGTTTATATTTAGATTTAGTTAGGATGTAGCTTATAACTTACTTATACACAAAACTGAAAATTAGTGGGTACATTTTTGGGTCTGTCGGTACCCCAAATCGTAAGTAAGTAAATAAATAAAAACGGATACCTGCACAATAGAACTTCCTCTGGAATACCTGTCTCTGGATACTAACCGTCAATTTTAAATCACAAGCTCTTTAGAGAACGCCGTTGGACCATTTCAATGCGATTTAGGTGAACTTGATAATATAGGAACAATACAATCGAGTCGTACTCCAATTTCGATCTTACAAATATATAAAAAAGTATTGTATAGTTTGTGACAAAAAAATCACGAGAATTTATTTAGTGTAGTCGTTCCGGTATTCGAAAATCCCTTGACGAAATCGAGTAATTTTTTTTTCCCAATCGATACAGTAGGATCCCCTCGACATTCTGAAATGATTTGTGTAGGGCGCCGCATGGGAGGGGGTGATCAACTGGTGATACCGAGTACGTTGATGGACCGGAGGCTGGGGTTGGTTCGGGTTTGTTAAAACGGTCTCTTGAGTTGAGTTTCTCTCAACTCAAGAGACCATTTTAATGGAGAATTTGGGAAAATAAAAATTTTTCGCCAATCCCACCTCGTAGATGATAAAAAATGAACAAATTGAATCCGGCCTGATCCCCGTAGCTCGCATAATAAACTACTTATCAGCATTTATGTAAAAATCCCCCCCCCCCCCAACACCCCTCCTAACTGCCCCACCAACCCCAGCCTCCGTCCCATCAAAGTACTCGGTATCACCCATTGATTCACGAAAAAATGATGCCCCAACTCCGCCCATTGTCGAGATATAATTAATTAAATTTTATTGTTTTTGCAGTTGAAAATCGCGTTAATTCACGAACTCATTGAGATATAGAGATCGGGTTTGTTCCAGCTTATGCGCTCTGTCAAGCTCTTCAATTTTGCCTTTCACATTTTTTTTGTAGCGTCAAAACCGGCTGAGTTATTTTCCATTTCCCGTTGTCGATGTCGGTTAGATTAACGGGGCGTGCCCCCCTCCCTCCCTCATGCGGCGCCCTACGCAAATCATTTCAGAATGTCGAGGGGATCCTACTGTATCGATTGGGAAAAAAAATTACTCGATTTTGTCAAGGGATTTTCGAGCCGTTTATTTCGTCAGGACGACTCCAATATTAGTATAAAACCTAGGGATCTAATTCTCCAGCAAAAATCCAGATTTAATTTCATGACCTATCAGTTTCACTTCAAAAGTTAGCTGGTAGGTAAATCATAGGTAAGAAATAAAATATAATTGTCACTAGTATTATCCTTTTTATTGTAGAAGTGGGTAGTAGCAATTAGTATTTTGACTGGACCACAGTTCAAATGGGTTTTCAGTTTATATCCTTTTGATCCATTTGGATCAAAATTAATCAGCGCGTTTATTTTTTATCAAAAAACTGATGATGTAATGATGTTCTGAGTTATTATGGTTACATGATGTAGAATATTTATAATAACAATAACTTTGAAGTCGGAAATATGGTCGAAATCGCAACAAAATTTGTTTTTTAATAATAACAAAATCTTCGTCTCTTTTTTATGTTAGTTTTAAAATTAAATTAATTTGTAACAGTCATGAGGGATGGATAAGAAATCTCGAAATATCAAATATTTGCAAAATTTCTTTCTGTTGAATTCCCAGCAAACTTACAGCCGTATTCACGAACGGCCTTTTAATTTAAAACAGTCCTAACTTGACAATGAGTAGCATATACGCGAGGGCAGATTATCTTAATATTCAGAGGGATGTCAACTTATTGCTATCAAATCTTCATTCTACGGTCCAGCGAGTATAAGCGGCAAAAATATTAAAACTATATTAATTATAAGGAAAACAGGCCTTTATTCGGCCAAGTGTCAATACAGCGGATCCTGCAATAGTTCGTTAGGCAGGTATTTTTTTTAAAACCCTGTAATTTATTGCATATTTAGGTCGTATAATTGCCTCAAATAAAATTTAATTGGCTTTGGTTGTTTAAGAGCAATAAATGAACAAAAAATAAGTTTTGGGGTCCTGGAAAGAAAAATCAACAAACCTTTAAAAATATTTTTTTAACCACGGAATTGAGTGAGCTTTATAACAAGGGGTCTAGGGATACTATTAATCTAATATATTTATGCATCTATTTTATACAGAGTGTTCATAATAAGGTTTCAAAAATTTACACATTTCAAAATAATTTCCCTCAAGATTTTCCAATGAAACATCCTGTATATTATTTGGCTATTTGATGTACAATTCATAGCATTTCTTTGCTATAAAAACATATGTAAGTTATTTCCAGCCGTTTTCGAAATAATTCTAAATTTTATATTGTTTAAATAGCATAGGCGCCTAGACTAATAATTGTAAAGTAAATATTCAAAGTGTCGTTCATCTTCATCTGTGCACAAGTAAACACGTTCTTGAGAAGGTCCACCCCCTATGAGGCATATGAATAAAATTTCTAACTTCTAAGCTATCAAAGCTTGACGCACTATTGCATTGTATAATTCTATATACACTATAGGTAATCCATTTAGCTAAACTATATTTTCTAAAAATGGAAGAAAAATTTTAAAGATTGCATCAATGTTTTTTTTAGAGTATATGAATCGCCCACGACATGGAACACCGGAAGATATTAAAGAATTACAACAACGATTAGGAATGAGTAAGTATACTCTTCATACGTTTTCAATATTCAAATCTACACTATAATATTTATGATATTATACCAGGAATGTATAATATTTCCAGTGCCAGTTTTTCTTTTTAAAGACCCTTCTTGTCCCCAAAAGTTGCTTAACTGTTAAAATTGTGTTCTTTCCTTTTCCGTATAAATTTGCTAGTGCCCATATTGACAACCCATCTTCAATTCTGGCTACTATTCGAACTTTTTCAAGTTCTGTTAAATGGCGAGACATTCTGCAAATTCTGACAGCGTTGTCAACCATAAACTTTTGCGGAAGTCAAAATAAATCAAGACTGATTTACATCATATCAAATTTAGTGTCCCCATTTTCAATGAATACAACTGTACATGTACGAGACGAACATACATACTCTCCATACTATCCTCTAGAGTAGTGGTACGCAAACTGTGGGTCGCGACCCTCGGAGGGGTCGCGAAAAAATTTTTGGGAGTCGCCAAATTCAAAGAAATTCACGCCTACTGTCTAGTCAGGGGTCGTGAGACAAATTTTACACAAAATAAGGGGTCGCAAATGAAAATAGTTTACGCACCACTGCTCTAGAGCACCGACCAGCTCAAAGCTGTCAATAGGTGGAATAATATTTACAGTACCTCATATCGAATTTCGCTATTCCGTGTTTTTCGATATTAAATATTGTTGTCTCAAGTAATAAATTGTTATATCAGAAGATCCAACGTATGGTGGGTACTTATTAATTATTCTATTTAATCTTAAAAAAGTAAACATTTTATTTAACTATTATAGAATTGGAAAGTTCTGATGAAACTTAAGGGTTTATAATTATCATGGTTGTAAAAATCAGCTAATGCCTGATCTATTTGAGTTCTCTGATCTTCAAATTCGCACTATTCTCAACTAACTTAAGTAAAAATAAACCATTTCCGTGAAAACGAATAATAATTTTGAAGTAAGTGAAGTGTACACAATTTTGGTAAGATTTGTAACAGTTTAAAAAAACTCACCCAGTTTATCTTTAAGTTCTCCTATTTAACCATTTCCTATCTGGAGAGCTATATCATAATAATCTCATTGGTCCATATCGTCTACGATATTCAAAACTTTTTATTTCGTTTTAGGACAACAGACTCCTTCTCCAACTCGGCCTCCTCCACCTCGGTCTCCAGCGATGCCAACTCAACAAGAACAACGTAAGTATAAAATGTAACTTCTAAAGCGAATTCATATGCAACATCTGACGTCTGAAAGTTATGTCATTTTGTATTTGCTAAAATGTGACACATTTTAACCAAAATAAATTAAAGCTTGTTTATGAAGGAAGAATAATGTATTACAGAACGAGTATTGAAAGTGGTAGATTTCAAACGAGGAGGTATTTAGCACGAGGCACCAGCCGAGTGCGGAAATCCACCGAGTTTGAGAAAGTCACTTTCAAACAAGTAATGTAAACAATTTTTCCTACGACCACGAATACCCAATTATTTCAACATTTTGGCTTAATTACCTGGTTGTAAATAAGAATAATAGCTATTCTCCTATTTGCTTACGCTAATTACTATGTATTGTGTGTATAGATTTTAATTGTTTCTGATTTGTTAATTAGATTAACACTGTTCAGGCGTTGTTTCACTTCTCTGACTTAGTGGATTGTTTAATCATAAGAACTTTTCACTCCGACTGATCTGCTGTTAGTTCTTGGTTCTTCTCCTTTCCGCTAAGCGCGCCAAAATCGTCTGCCGTTTGTGAAAAACTATCCTAAACTATTAAAGTTCAAAGAGCCGAACCGTTTATTTTTAACTTTAACAAAAGAATTCCAAGAAAATCATAAAACTCATAATCTAACGTTAATATTTATAGAGTTGGAGTTAAATGTCGTTAATTTGTCAATTATGAGAGTTTTATATATTTGCTTAAAACAATTATTATTACAACAAATATAATTACAATTACATAAATCAGTTTTACACTTACATTGTATGGATATTCTATCATTGATAATTGTAAAAATTGAAAATAAATCCTTAGAAGGATCCCTATAAAAAAAAAGACAAATAAAATAATTTAAAGTTCAGTATGGCTTTAGTGCCCTTTACCCCATCCAACACCCAATTTACTCCGAGGGGTTGTTCGGTTTCATTCGGGTATTATATTCATTGAAATGTAATATTTCAAGTCTAAAGTTCAAATTAATTTTTCAACACGTGTGCGATATAAGACACTTTCTAGCCAAGTTTGCCGTGCTTTTTTTCTCATTTTTTTCGTAGGTGGTCGTAGGAAAATATTTTAAACCGTTATTATACAGGGTTGCTCAGAAGTCCGGAATAAAATTAATATTGCCTTAACCTGTAAGTTTTGGGGAAAACGCTCGGAGACGTCAATCTAGTTTTATATATGCTCACATTTTGACGTTATTCGTTGGTTTTTTTATAGAAATTTGTCAAAGATATGACGACATCGATCTTTTTTTAAATAGAAAAACATACAGCTTGTGATACATTGTTTGAAAGCTAACATCTCGTACAGTATGCTCATAAATTTTAGCGCGATTCTGTCAAGCTATTTCAAAATGGCGACTCTTAAAAGTTTTAGCAGAGATATTAGCTTTCAAATGATGTATCACAAGCTGTATGTTTCTATTTAAAAAAAAGATCGATGTCGTCATATCTTTGACAAATGTCTATAAACAAACAAACGAATAACGGCAAAATGTGAGCATATATAAAACTAAATTGACGTGTCCGACCGTTTTCCCCAAAAGTTACAGTTAAGGCTATATTAATTTTATTCCGGACTTCTGGGCCACCCAGTATATCGTCTTGCAACACTTAAAAATCTCGCCCAATATATGAAGAAGAATAACAAATCCGAAAAATTGAATAATAAGTGGGGTCTCGGGTTTCGGAGCCTTTTATTAATTAATGCACTTATTTTTCTTTAAACTTATTTATTTCTATTTAAAAAAATCAACAATAAAAAAAAACCTTGGCAAGAATGGCATTTTGCCGACAAAACGATCTCTAAGGTGTATTTTATAAAAAGAAATTTATTTTTTGGCATAATATTTTTCCCGGGAAATGCTCACACCTTCTATTACAGTCTCACATTCTTTTGAGTAGCATCTGTTTAGAATGGACTGTATGAATTAAATTATTCGCGTAAATGAAATATTCTCGTTGAAACAGCTTAACTTTATTCAGGAGCAAAATTTATATACAGATTATTCATGAGTCAGTCATGATTCAGATGTCAGAGTCCCACTTTTTCATTGTTGTCCAGTTCTCCGCACATGGTCCGTCATCATGTTTACAAAAACGTGTCTTTAACAGCATCTGACTGAATACAGAAAAATACTTATATTTTATTAAAACAATAAAAATGGTCATTCAACTCAACGAACTATCCAAAAACTAAAAACTAAAGTTAGGCCTTAAGCTAAGTATCAAATTAGCTCTAGGACTACTTCGACCTACTGATGAGATCCAAACAATGATCAAAAGCTTCAGTTACTCCATAAATCAAAAATTGTTTTGGGATTCGCCAATACGTTTTTTTGATACAATAAGGCCCAGTTTTGACTGAGGCGATCTCAAGATTGTTTCGTCTTCAGGAGTGGAAATTTCCGCTAGACAAATTGTAATTTTTTTCAATAGAAGTGAATCTACTAAATAGATTTTAAAAGTGTGAGACTCTTGGGACACACGAAATCAAGATTTGTAGAACTCATCAGATGCGTCACACTGGTACAACTTTTATGCCTTTCGCAACTTGAACAAACTTCGTTTTTGCATTTGAGAACCACTTCTTGAACCAACTACATTAAAATCATAATCAATTTAGCTCTAAAACTACTTCCTCCTACTGATGATATCCAAACAAAGATCGGAAGCTTTGAGTTACCCCTAAATGAAAAATTATTTTGTGATTCGCTAATGCGTTTCCTCTTTCAAGATAGGCCCAGTTTTACTGAGGTGCTTTCAAGCTTGTTTCCTCTTTGACAAATCCCAAAAGGAGTCTCACAGTTCCAAAAATTTGTTTAGTAGATTCACTTCTATTGAAAATAATTCCAACTTGTCTAATGGTAATTTCCACTACTGAAGAGTGAAACCAAAGACGAAACAAGATTTAGAACGCTTGAGTCAAAACTGGGTCCAATCTTATTGTATGCGAAAACGCATTTAATCCCAGAACAATTTTTGATTTAGTGGGTAACTCATAGCTTTCGATCTTTATTTGAATCTCATCAGTAGGACGAAGTAGTCCTAGAGCTAATTTGATTATGATTTTAATCTTGTTGGTTCAAGAATGGAGAATACGGGCCTTAGGGACAGGACCAATTAAAAGAGGATTCATAAAAATCCTGTCACACGAACACTAACGGATTAGAGGGTCATATTTTCAGAAGCACACCTGTGTCTGTAGTATTTTACTATAATTTTTAGAACTACAAAGAGCTACAGCTGATGCAATGAAGCGAGCATGGGAGCAGGAAGTTCGTTTGCGAATGGGATCTCCAGAAGCGGCGGAGATTATTAACGAGGCCCAAGATGAACTCCAGGGTGATCGCGGTCGTCGATTACGTAAGCTGACATTTTCTTTTGTTGTTAAGTGTGAAATAGTGGTGCAATAAAATTATACTATTTGATCGTGTAAATAAGTGGCGAGTTTTTTCGACCAGTGATAGCTTAGGTAGTTGAAGGTAGTTGAAGTGGTGAAGTTAGCATAGGTGATGCCAAAACTATCAATATTAATGTTTTCTGTTTAAGAAATAGTCATATCGCGAATTGAAGATCCTATGTCATCATCACCTATAATAGTATGGTCCAAATCGAGATTATGTAGATCAAATAAGATGAATCCACATCAGCAGCTAATTGGTGTAATAGATATATAAAAAACTTTTTTATTTTACTCATTGACTTGAAACAAACATGGTAAACCCGATATTCCTCTCTGCTTTGTACACGTCAACGTGATGCCTGTTATTACGACAATAAACACAACAAAAAAGAAATTTTATCTGTAGAATCTCTTTTTATCTCCTGTCTGTTTCTGTCATCTTTAGGAAAAACAAAGAATCGATAGACGTGACTCAAAAGTCTATATTTTTCCAATTAACGGCAGATTTGGCACTGTTCTTACCCTATTGAGTTAAGAATTACTATTTTTTCCAGACACAATACTTAAATTTAACACACAAACATTGAAAAGCAACAAAGAATTTTATTTAACAATAACGACAAATGTGACAGTTGTTTATGCGGTAGTGCCAATCGTGAAAGCAGGTATGAAAGACGGCCGTTCCAATAATGGCTTTATGAAAAGTACGTTCCGAACGCTCGAAGGCGACGTTATGTCTTTGTCCAATTAACAGAAAACGGCAAAGAAAAACTATACCAATTTTCAGAGCTTCCCGATTGTTTTTCTGGGAAGTTGTTTACAACTTATATAAGAATGTGATTTGTTTATTCTTCAATGACTGTGAACCAAAGCCGTATCATCATTGATTTAAAATCTTGATTGTATTAGTCAAAAAGTAATTATATCAATTGAAATTCATTGGTTTTGATTTATTGTTTAAAATATAACAATATTTCTTGACAAAGGTAACCAATTTTGTAACCAAATATACAATAATTAACACTTCTTACAGGAAATGAAACGAATTTTGATGATTAAATTCTATGTACGTTCATTTAGAAACTTGAAAAATTAAACCATACGAAATATACAATATCAATGTCAATATTGACAAGTTAATCGTTATCTGTTTTATCCTTTTTCAATAACACTTTGATATTACTGTACACACGTCCATTCTTTACCCGACCTAACTATATTTAAACCTGAGATATTCGTTCCGAAATGAAACAGAAGTTCTACTTTCTTGTAGACTATGTTCCTTGTTGCTGGAATATAGTTATCATTGTCTTTTAATTAAATTTTTTAGGTAAAGTATATTACATATTCTATCTGGTAAGAAGTTTATTACCCACTCATAAAATTATACACACGGTACAAACTGACTTTCTGTGTAAACTTCTTACAACACAGAATACGTAATATTCTTTTAAAAAATAAGTTTTCGATTTTTCAAATAAAATTAAGGGTAATTTTAGTAATGTTCCAGGTTGAAATATAATTGTTTTAATACTGTTTATAATTTTTTAGGTGTTGGATTTGACAAGATGATTGAAGAATCGGTAAGTACATCTGCAGTTCCATTACCTAAACTCCTTAAATTAAACATTGGAAACAAATTTAATTTATCTTATAATTAAGATGAAGTTATGCGTTATATGAGACCGTTTGAGTAATTTTAAAACCTTTAACTGCATTAATTACAAAGTAAGTAAACCTTCCTATAACCTATATGCATTAAAAAGATCGATATTTTTTATAGCTAGTCCAATCTTTTGGACAATATCCTTTTCAGTTACCGAGATCTTCTAATAGATCCCTCACCGTAAACCCAATAAGGGTTTTATAAAAAGTATGTTCCGAACGCTCGAGGGCGACGTAATGCCATTGTTTAATTAACAGAAAACGATAAAGAAAAATTATACTAATTTTCAGAGCTCTCCAATTGTTCTTCTGGAAAATTGTTTACAAAAATGTGAAATGTTTATTCTTCAAAGACTATCAACCAAAGCCGTATCCTCATGATTTAAGATCCTTGAGGTCAGGCGTGTGCCTCTTTCTTACTATAGGGTGAAGTTTAAACTTTGTAATACAATACAAATCACTAAACTCTGGCTACTGCGATGCGATTATTTCTCTAGCGTATAATTGGAATTTACACATGAACCCTTAACTGTATTAAGTCAGATTTTTATGACTTTATCTATAAACTCACCAATCATATTTAAGCTATAATATTGTCCTTATAACACTCTTCAACGCTGTTATACCTACATAAAATCTATTTATTTCTAGCCTCCACCTGGCATGAAGATTCTACCTCAGGGGGTTAAGCCGCCTCCAAGACCAGTCTTCTCTCCCACTACTGGAGCACCTTTTCCAATACCAGACTTTGATATTGCTCCGGAAGAATTGGGAGTTCCTTGGGAAGGTATAGTTTTTGCAGAATTATATCGTTGATCTTTTGACTGCAATCAAACATCATTAACCATTCGACCATAAAATAAATAAGGAAATCCCAAATTTTAAAACATTTTCGAGCAGAGCCGGACCAGGTATATAAATTCAATTTATACCTATGCCTGATGCATATATAAATACAAAGTTATTTTTAATAATTTTAATCTTTAGTGGTTTTCCGGCGAGTAATTTTTAGTTATACTTATTAGTGGCAGAATGTGGCGTCCTTGGAATTGTGCTGGTAGGGGAGCATCTTCAAGTGTCGGGAATGGAGACTTAAATATTTAACAGCTGTTAAACAATTTAGAGAAGAAAATCGTCCAACTATTTACCTTGACGAAACTTGGTTCAATACCCATGACACTCCAAGAAAAGGTTGGGATGACTCTTCCAAAAAATGTCAAACCAAGGCACCACCAAATAAAGGCAAAAGAATCACAATATTACATGCTGGTTCAGAGAACGGGGTTGTTCCAAATTGTCTGTTGCTTTCAGCTAAAAACATAGCAGATTCTTCTTTACATTACCATCAAGATACCGACGCACAACTTTTTGAAGATTGGTTTAAACATAAACTCCTTAAAAATATACCTGAAAATAGCGTCATTGTAATGGACAATGCTAGTTATCATAGTCGGTAAGCAAAAATAATTCCCAATTCTAATAATACAAAAGCAGAAATTCAAAATTTTATGATTGAAAATGATTTATATTTTGAAGAAACTTACAAAAAACGAGAACTGCTAGAAGTATTAAAAGATTTTAAAATAAATAAGGAATACGAGTGTGACAAACTTGCAGCAGAAAATGGACATACAGTGTTGCGTCTTCCTCCGTACTATTGTATATTCAATCCTATTGAGCTAATATGGCACCAATTAAAATCCAATATTAGAAGAAATAATATTTCTCCTTAAATGCATCTGTAGTAGAATTAATTAAAAACTAAGTAAGAAAAATTTTTGCAGACAGCTGAAAAAACTGTGTACAGCATGTACTTAAGGTGGAAAGTTCTTACAATTGTTGATTACAAATGTTCAACCCTTAATTATAAGTTTAGGCTTAGATGAAGATAGTGATAGTGATACAGAGTCAAATTTTGAATAAATTATCAATAGTTTCTTAGAATTTAATTAATTTTTATTGTACTTGTTATCCTAATAGTTATACTTTTAAATTATATTATTTTCAATTATCATTAATTATTATCATTATTTTCCATTTATTATAGGTAGTACCTAAAACTAAAAATACCTATCTATTTATTTTAAATTATAAAAATAAATCATGTGGTGTGGTATACATTTTCAAGCCGGCTCTGATCCCATTTTTTGAGCTTTGAAGAGGTTCAGGCGTATACAATAGGGTTTAATCAGGTAGTTTATTTATGGCAGTAAGAGTAAACGGTATAATTCTGCAACAACTATACACCAAATTGTTATTTTTGAAACTAGATTATTAGAGCACTGTGTCTCAAATTTGCAAAATAAGTAAAATTCTGAAGACTATTTCACTATAATGTATTACACTGGCAAAATGTGATAGCAACGGCATGTTATCCAGGGGCAAAACTATTACCTACGTCAATCTGGACAAACCAAACCACCATTAGTGTTTTTCAACGCAATATTTTGATAGGCGTCAAATAAAAACTATTGTTAGGGCCGGTTGTATAAAACAATTCTGAACTTAGGTTCAACGGAACGCCGATCAACCTGTGAACTACGTTCAATCAATATTACGTTGTTCAATATAAATTGAACTTTAGTTCAGCTGAACTAAGATCAATTTATGTTGGCATTACTATTAATTAGTTACTTTTATTTTCTTCTAGATTTTTGACATAAAATATAACCTTTTATTTGATACTTTTATTTTTTTCTAGATTTTGAGATAAAATATAACCTTTTATTTGATTTGGCGTTTGGAGGGCTTGCTTTCTAGGCTTTCCAGGCTTTTCTTTCTACTCGGTGTACTTATTAAATATTGTTAATAATAATAACTAAAATATTTTAATTTTATTTGCAGACTGGTGATATATTTCTAAAGCGGATAAAATATATATTTTTAGGTACGTTATAATAGATAAAAACAAACAGCTATGTTTTTTATTAAGCGTAATCTTTGCAAATATTCATTATCGGCTCATTTAGTAAATTGATCAGGATTTCTCCGGTATGTCCGTGTTCACAGCATGGACTGCAGTATCCACTCAAAAATCTTCGTCATCAGTTATAATTTCATTAAATTCCTACATTTTTATAAACAATAAAATAACAATAATTTACTGTATTGTATAATATGACACTGACCTGACAGAAAATAAATATATTTAAGGTTAAAAAGTGGCTTGGATCGACAGTTCAACTTCTGAACCGCCAAAAGTGGACGTTCACGTGACCTCCTGGTTTGAACTTAGATCAATGTAGAATACCGTTTATTCAACAACTTTTTTACTTTGAACTAGAGTTCAAGACTGAACTACAGTTCAAAGTGTTAATACAACCTGAGTCTGACAAATGTCATCCTGATCTCAAAAAGAAAAATAAATTAGCAATTTTTATTGTCAATTAGTCTTGTCGAATATCATGCGAAAGAACATTCTGTCTGGCGCCTGTAAGCGCGTAATTTTTTGACAAAAATTTCATTGGCAAAATCACCAAGGAACAAAGTTACTTGAAAAATAACTTTCTACTGCGTGTCTTCATTGAATTTGTAAATAAAATGCAGTTGATTATTTAAATTGTTTTCGCCCTCATATAGGCAACTATGCCGTATTGGTATCGGTTTGGTTGCCAACCAACGACGTGAACCAATGACGACGATCCAGAACCGAGATCAGTCGTTGGGAAGGTAACGATTTTAAAAATCTATTAATTCGTGAACAATAGATATCAAAATTAATTCTAAAAGTATCTTTTCAGTGATGACCTTCTTTTATGCGAGAAAATAGATTGTATATTTCCCAATAAAGAAGGTCTTGATGTGCCAAAATATTGCCGTGGAATAATTTTCATTAAGGGAGAGGTACGGTCCTGTTCACCGATTAAGGTAAATAGTTTATCAGTCGGCATTGCACATGACGATTAGCTTTGTTTACATGCGCGAGGCCATAAATTTGCCACTTTTGCTTTTAGAGTTTTGCTATCCATAGATGTAGGCTGGCGGTAGGACCCTACTAAGCCAACCCAGCCTTTTGGAGATAATTCTACGAAATTTATTCTCTATTGCAAAATAAAAATATTAGCTTCCTACTTATGTAGATTTAAGACATACTGTAATATTTATCTTCTGTTTAAAATGTATAGATGCAGAAGACATTCCAGAATTTGAACTTGAACGACCGCTTGATTATCTTTATGCTAAGACAATGGAAGAACGCAAGAAAATGAGGTGGCAAGAGGAGACAGATATTTTTGAGCGATGTGGCGATAGATGTACTGTTGCTGGAGATACTGATCTGTAAGTTTTTATCAATTTTTAAGTGTTGATTCTTTTGTAATTATCAAAAAAGTTTTATCTTTGATCTGAGCACGACAAACGTTTCTCTAGTTCATAACGAGCATAGATAAATGAAAGTCGACAATAGACACTTAAAGCCACAATCTTTTCAATGGAAACCTGCATCTCATTGCTAAAATAGGGATTGAAAGATATCATAACCTCGAACCAAAATTATTTATGGCATGATGCCTGTCAGAAATGTCGTTGCGTTTATGGTTGTCAAAGAAGCGTTGCTTTAAGACTTTTTAACGGAACAAGTTTTCTAAGATGTAACCATGATTTGTTAAGGTATGCGTGGTTGGTTGAGGTGCGTTTACGTTGTGTTTTGGCTTTAAGTGTCTAATAGTTCCGTAAAAATCCATATTCAATCTGCGCAGTCGCAGATCGATACGAATACGTATACGGGTTTTTTTTTTTACACAAGGCACTATAGGAAAAATCCACAAAGAGTTAAAAATCAATTAAAAATACTTCGATTCAAATATGACTATTAGAAAAAATATTTTAAAGAATCCATCATTGTTGATAGAGGTTTTTTTAACTCTGGGAGTGGTGCGTGTGCGCAAGAAGCGATTCACGTTGATTTTGAATCGTTGGAGGTTATATTCGTTTTGAAAAACGACCTCGGGAACGTGTTAATTCCTCACGTTAATTTGTGTCAAAGTAATGACGAGTCAACATTCAACGGTGAGATCAAATACGGATTCTCGCAGTATACCAACTCAGCTTAAACTTTAGGGTAATTTGCCGGAGATACGTACATTTTTAAGGCATTAATTAGCTTGAGAAGAAACCATATAGGGTGTAACAAATTTCTGGAATGGTAAGATATACGAAGTTGGTTAAATTTGGACAAAGCTGCGTAATTATGGTTTCAATAATATGCGTCAAGAAATCAAAAATAAATACAGGATCTTTAAAAATATTTGCAAAAATCTAGAATTTCGTGTTTCGGCTTTTATTTTTTAGGGCATGTCCTAAAATATATTTCACTTCCTTATTGCTAATTTTTATTCTCCATAAGATGGCCTCATCAAATCTTTAATGCGACGTTTCGTCTTTGGGTGACCATCATCAACTTAATTTTTTTAAATACATGCCTGTATTTTTTTGGATTAAATGATGAAAGAATGAACTAAATTTATGCTCAGCTGTATAAAACACTTACTACAGTTTTGTCAAATTTAGTGTAAGTAATTTATTTTATTAAAACAAATAAAATTTTACTCTTAAAGCCAGCACTTTTTAAAGAATGCATTGAGTTTTACATTTTTCGAATTAAACCGAATTCTTTGAAATAAAACTTAATTACAGGAACGTACTACTACTTTAATGAAGATGGTAAATTTAAGGAACAAAACGTCGGAAAACCACTAATAGTGTTGAATACCGGTAAACGTAGATTTAGTTTATCTTTCATAATTTAATTCATATTATAAAAAATTAAGTTGTTGATGGTGGACCAAAGACGAAACATCTCATAAGAGATCTGACGATGCCATCTTGTAGAAATAGAAAGTAGCAATGAGAAAGTGAAATTTATTTTCGAATATCGCTTCAAAGGTCCGGGAAAAATAAACACCGAAACGCAAAATTTTAGATTTTTACAAATATTTGGAGAGCGCTGTTTTTATTTTTGATTGATTTGATTTTTTGCGGCATATGATTGGGCCCATAATTACGCAACTTCGCCCCAATTTAACCGACTTTGTATCTCTTACCGTTCCCGAAATACCAATGGTGAAAGGCGAATTTGTTACACCCTGAATAGATACCCAAATATCTCTAAGGATAATATTTCTTTTCATTCTAATGCTATGGCGTAATGTTCGGATGTTCTAATTCATATGTACAGGGTGGTCTAGCGAAAACCTCGATTTTCCTGCTTTAAAATGAAAATGTAGAAAATCGCTCGGACCCGTCGATTTCTGATTCGAGGGGGAATAACTTTTCCGGTTTTTTTCATCTGCGTAACTTCAACCCCCTAACGGGAGTGAACATAACCCCCTGATTTTGAATGGGATGAGGGGTGTTGCGATACCTCATTTTGAAGATCTTATCGAGTACTATCTGACCCTAAAATTTCGCTTCAAAATTTTCATCTTTAACGAAATGACAGCTAAAATAGTGGAAGACTACTTACTTTTGTGATTAGTTTATTAAATGCTGAAAATGGCCACCATTCACTTCCATGCAGTAAAATAAATTTTGCTCTCAAAACGTTCACGGACATTACTCAACATTTGTGGTGTAATTTGACGGCATTCATTAATGATCCACATTCGCAAATCCTCAGTGACTCAGGCTGGGTAACGTAAATCTTAGATTTCAGGTGACCCCATAGAAAACAGTTCAGTGGAGCCAGATCAGGTGATCTGGGTGGCCACTCAATATGTCCCCTTCTTCCAATCCAGGCCTGAGGAAAATTTTCATCTAAGAACTGACGCACAGGTTGAGCGAAATGAGGTGGTGCGCCATCTTGTTGAAAAATGATCGTTACATGGTCTTCTTCATTCTCCAATACTTGAACGAGGGCTGGATAAATAGCGTTCTCTAATAGTTCTAAATACATTTGGACAGTAAGATTACCGGGTATAAAAAAAGGGCCGATTATGTGATTTCCATAAATACCCGCCCAAACATTTAACTTTTGGGGATGCTGAGTATGCACTTTACGAAATAATCTTGGATTTTCATCTGACCAATACCGACAGTTATGCCTGTTTACAATGCCATTAAGGTAAACTGAACACTCGTCCGAGAAACAGATATTGAACATGTAGTTAGGATTATTGTTAATAATTCCACTGACCACTTCACAGAACTGGAGTCGGCGATCGAAATCATCCTCATTCAGTTCCTGAACCAGTCGTATCTTAAAAGGATGGAACTTATGTTGTTTAAGGATTCTCATGATTGTTGTGCGTGAAACAACAGATACATCGGATAATTTTCTAGTACTAAGGGTCGGATCCATTGCTACTTGACCTAAGACAGCCACTTCCCTCGCTTCGTCTCTGTCATACACCCTCTTTTTTCCCGACTGAACCAGTAGCGTCAAATTTGGCAACCAGTTGCACAACGTAAGCAGCGGATACATTTTTTTCAGGATGCCGTTCGTTAAATAAAGTCGCTGTTACTCGCGCAGAGTCGTTATTTCTAAAAAATAATTTTATAATTTCCACCCTTTCTTCTACGGAATACACCATTTTAATTCTACTACAAAGGTACAATCGAAGTGACACAGTTTTAACTTTCTTAAAAATTGACGATAGACTAAGGTAAATCAAAAACATGGTCCGTCTATTTTTTTGGACAAAAAAATTAACAAATAAATAAATAAATTCAACTGCGTCTGATAAGAGTAATATCCTCGAGGTAAATTCCACATTCTCTACTCATACACAAGCGTTTTTTACTGCATGGAAGTGAATGGTGGCCATTTTCAGCATTTAATAAACTAATCACAAAAGTAAGTAGTCTTCCACTATTTTAGCTGCCATCTCGTTAAAGATGAAAATTTTCAAGTGAAATTTTAGGGTCAGATAGTACTCGATAAGATCTTCAAAATGAACAAACCCCTCATCCCTATTCAAAATCAGGGGGGTGTGTTCACCCCGTTAGGGAGTTGAAGTTACGGAGATGAAAAAAGCGGAAAAGTTATTCCCCCTCGAATCAGAAATCGACGGGTCCGAGCGATTTTCTACATTTTCATTTTAAAGCAGGAAAATCGAGGTGTTAAGTTTTCGCTGGACCACCCTGTATATTATATTATTTGTTGTCATTTGCATTCGACTCTCCGTATGCATCGCCGTGATGTAGTACGGAACCTTAAAGGCGTCCATACACGCGGAGGTAGGAAGCAAAATTTGAGCCTTGAAGGTTGGACGTTGGATTGAAAGAAAATATTAAATGAAAATATAAAGTAAAATTAAATGCAATTAGAAAAAATATAATTAGCACACAAAAATAAATTAATTTGGACGACACACGATTGTGTGGACGGGCTATAAAGAAACCAAAGAATAATATTCAACGATTAAAGAAATAATAATAACTTACTTTATTATATTTTTTGACCTATTAATTTTAGGAGGCAACAATTCCAAACCCCTCGAACCCGACCCCCTAGGCCAGTCTCACCGGAACTCTATGCGCCACGTATAATAGAAGATGATAATATGTATCCGCTTGACGAGTCAGACCGTAAGTAGATTTAACTATTTTGTTTAAATATATTGCTCGCCAAAAAGTTCGATAAATTAATTTTTTACACTTTTTCCCAAACTGCTTCACGAATTTCAAAATGTTTTATAGATTCTGAGCATTGTTCTTAGTAGATTAACTGCAGATTGCTCCTCTGACGTGTGTAGGTACTTCAATGTTATACAGAGTGATAAAGAAGACCGTGCAGAAAATTAATATTTCAAAATTTCGTTAATAATTTTTTTTCATGATATAACGCCGATTTATATCAATATCTCGGAAACAAAGATTTTTGGTTTTTTGCACTAGGGCAATAGTGAGCATAATTGAAAAAAAAAACAAATGTTTTTGTGTGAAACTGAAGAAGTTTTGACTAAATGAATTTTTATTGCCTATGTTCCTACAAGTTTAATATTTAACGGCAGGTGCGCAATCATGTTGAAAATCCAGATTCTGTTCAGAATTTCAGTCATAAATTTCACGTACCACTTTGTGCCCTCATAAAAAAAATGTACCAATAATTTTATTCTTATTCAACTAAGTAAAATGTGTAGAAAAAATAAACACGTTGATGCCAGATTGGGCGCTATTTAAAAAATACTTAAATGGCAACATCGCATTTTTTAACAAATTTTTATACATCTTGAGAATCTAGACAAAACATTAAGAGTGCAAGTTTTTGATTAAAGTGGCGATTTACAAGCTAATAGTGCCTAAACTTAAATTTATTTTCCAACATTAAATAAAACAATAGCAATAACCCGTTAATGAATTTTCATGAAATTATTTTCCAACATTAAAACAATAGCAATTAATGAATTTTCATGAGACTTGTAGCACTGTCTATATGATGAAGGTGCTCCCGAAGAAGGTGCTCCCGAAAAATAAAATTTTTGCAAAAAAATAGCAGTGCCGGAGAAGATTAATATTATGAAAAAAAGTTATTTCTTATTAAATCAGTAATTTTTTAAAGAATTTTCTTGAAACTCGTAGAATCGTCTATACGATTTAGGTGGTCCCGAAATTGTCATTTTACGAAAAAATAAATTTTTCCAGGATCGGAGAGGCCCACCTCACCTTTATTTATAAATCTTTCTTTATAAAACAGTTATTTTATAATGAATTTTCATGAAACTTATAGCACTGTCTATATGATTTAGGTGCTCCCGAAAGTAACAAAATTAATTTTTTTTTAAATGTTCGAACTGATTTTCTTGTTGGGTTCTACAGTAACAAATACGTTCAACAAGTAACATTTAAGGGGTTTTTCGGGTCTCTTATTCTTCTAATGTTGGAAAATAGATTTAAGTGCACTTAGGTCGTAAACCGCCACTCTAATGAAAAACATGCACTCTTTTTGTCTTGTCTAGAATCTCAAAGTGTATCAAAATTTGTTAAAACAATGCAGTGTTGCCGTTTAAGAAAATACGTTTTTTAAATAGCGCCAATTTGGCAACAACGCGTTTATTTTTTCCATACATTTTACTTAGTTAAACTAATTTCTAAAACTTTGCTTCAGGAACTATAGGTCTATCTTTTCAAATAAAAAAGTTAGGCTAGGTCAAGGTTTAAAAAAATAACCCTGTATATGGTTTTTAGGTTATTATTTAAAAAAACATTATTGTGTTAACTTATCGTTTAGTAGAATGATTAGAGTTCCGTAGATAGTCACTCTCATAACACCCTTCTCAATTCTTTATAAGGGTCAAAGTTAGCGACTAAAAATTTACATGAAAATTACCCTCATACATAAAGCTAGAGGTGTTGTTTTCGATTGATTACATCGAAAACAACCCCTCTAGCTATCGAAAACAACCCGCCAAGTTTTTATTGTTTATTGACAAAGATAATGAGACTTTTTGACGTTTAAAAAAATAAATCGATTTTCCAGCTACAAACTCAAATATTAAATATTATTACAATTGCGTTATTAATAATTACTAATTTTTTTAGTTCTTTATTTAAAAGTTGTAATATAAAGTTGTTTTAACCATTATTCGAGTAATTTTCTCCCTAAATTACACTCGTGCATAAAAATTCTCAGATAATTTTGCATTTAAGCGTATTTCCTTTGAAAAACAACTTTCGTTCATTTTCAAATTTTGTAAAATAGCCCTCCTCGCCAAAATATGAAAATGAACTCTTGTTGTTTTTAGGCAATACGCTTTCATGCAAAATTATCGAAAATTTTTAGGCACTAGTGTAATTACCTCCGAAAAGTCCATTTGCTGAAACGCAATTTACTACTGAGTACTACTCGGAAATAACAAATTAGAGTGGAAGCGCGATACTAAGAGTAGGAAGTTTTCAAATTGACACTCTGTATGCATTTTGGTGATTAAAGTCGAGATAGCAAATACAAGAGCTAATCCTCTCTGGATCCCATCTCAAAAGCCCTTGAGATGGTCGACACAAGGAATTAATTTGTACTTTTGTATAATCCTATGAACATTATCATAAGATAAATTATAGTCATTGACAATATCTGGTATGGAATTCTTACGGCAGGCTTCAAAACATTCAGGAACTGTAATTTCTTTGACTTATTATTATGTAATCATACTCTCAGGACGGGTTTACCAGTGTGTGGTTATTAACTTTAGCTGTTGGTCAAGTCTGCTGGTCATCTTGACATCAAACTATTATAAATTGGCTAGCAGCTATGAAACCGAAACATTAATCCGACTAAATCTTCGATAGAATATCTCATTCAGTTAAACGCGCAATATTTCCTTCATCTCAAAGAGGATTATCTACAGGCTGCACATATTATAACATATTATGCATACGCGAAAGCTCTGTTTCCTTAATTAATAACTGACACGAGGAACGTATACAGGCGGAAAACGAATAAAAATATGCTATTTAAAATATTGTTTTAGAAAGTTCATTGTTTTCCAACTCCCTTCCAAAGCTACAGAGATCTCCAGTTCTGCGATTCATCGCTTATCCTAATACCATCAAATCCTGAAGTATTGTTAACATATCCGTGTGGTTTTATGTGGTCATAGCCATTTTATAATCATAGTCAAGAAGAAAGTCATATCTAAATAGTCGATGTGAAAAATCTGTTACGTATACTTATAAAATATTTTTAGATGAACCTCCCTCGTCACCTAGAACTCCCATCTACCAACTGCCCCGAGAGAGACCACTAAGATTTCAATCTCCCTTTATGCCAGGAATAGATTCACCGATAACGCCTCCGATGCAGCGTCCGGAAAAAATGCCTTGCGGGTATAGATCCCCCTTCGAACCCGGTATTAGCTCACCAAGAACACCTGTGATGCAACATCCGGAAGAAATGCCTAGTGGATATAAATCTCCCTTCAAACCCGGTATCAGTTCACCATTAACACCACCCTGGCAGTATCCCGTGGATGTTTTTAAAGCTGCAACTCTACCTCCCGAGGATGGTTTCTCGCCTCTACCAATGGAAGCATTTTGGGATCCACTGGATTATGTTGGAATGGGACTGTCTGATGAGGAAGGATTGGAAGATGTTTTACCTTTTGAAACACCTGAGCCACGTGTAAGTCAATAAAATATTTGTAATATATTACCCTCGATATACTATATACAGGGTGTTACGGAAATCACATATTATATTTAAATGGGTGACTCCTTGAGTGTCCTAGAGAAGCGCTACATATTTTATTTTTTTTAAATCGACCGTTTTAAAAGTGGGGTAATAAACACTCTTCCTCACAGGTCAATCCGCGCTACTGTACAACATTTCACCCAGAGCCAATGGCAATATTGCCAAACTTAATGTAAAACTGAAATCCTATATAAAATTATAAAAGTAAATTATTTTCTACCTACTTGTATTTATCCTTATACCTAAAGAGCGAGGAAGTCCAGGCACAAACACAATCAGTTTTTTTTTTCTTTTTCATGGGAACACTCCTGGAAACACTTTATGTACACACAGTAATAGTGAAACTGTTGTAAAAATGGCTTTTTTCAAATTAAGAAAATAAGGAGAATTTTTAATAATTCAACATATTTTCCTATAATATGTTACCAAAAAAGGATTATTTTTATAGCACGATTTATTTAACAAGGTTATAATATAATCTTTCAACATGCAAAATCAGAGGCTTTTTATATTTCTGCAACGTAAACAGCTGCGTGTGGTTCCCGCTGTCCGTTATAAAAACGCTTCGACGGCGATGGAATGACGAAAACTATATGTAAAAAAATCGAGTACGGCAGTTGAATTCTGGTTGCTTTGAGAGACCATTGAGACCAATCTCCGCGGGATCGTTCGCTGGGAAAAAGTCCAGTACAGTCTTCACGAATACTCGTATTTTTGAATACAGAGTTCAGAGTTTAAACTTTGAAGAAACCCGTACAACGAGGGATTTAACACTTTTTTTTTAACGCGGAGTATAAACTTTCTAATTCAGCGTCCACCAGTGGAACAGCAGGCCAGTGCGTAACCTGGCTCGGTCCCCCGCGATTTCAGTGTGAGCTTTATAGATTCTTCCTCGCAAGGTATCACCTATATACCGGCGGATTAATCTAGACGGTGTTGCACAGGCTCAATATTATTTCGATTGGGAGAATGCCTCCTAATAAGTCGATCCCTCCTAACGAAGTGTATTGAGTCGCCCGCCTTGGCAAATATCGCTAATATTTGTCAAGTGAAAAGGCCATAAAAGAAGACATCTTTGAAGCAAAGAAGAAGTAAATAAGTTCGGTCGGAGTAGGACTAGTTTGTCTCTTAAGCGTTCGTTAAAATAGCGTCCTTTTTATAAGGTGGAAGCTAAGGTAGAGAGACAAACGGAATAGTCATTTCTGTTCGGTCATTAAGGCATCGTTGTCCCTGCACTGAGGGCGGCGTCGGCCAGCGTGGCGTTAATAAAATCGAAAAACTTCTTAAAGATGCGATACGCATAAGTTTCTCAAAAACCCGCAGGTTGAGAGAAATATTACGTTAATCAATAAGTATTTCGTTATAGATATTAGCGCCCGAAATAACTTAATAAAAAATATTCGTTTTTACCGATTTATTCCTTTATAGACGCCTTGCGCCAGGAATAATAAGTAACGGTTATTGGGATTTTTCTAAGTCCGTCGCGAAGTAAGGGTTCTTAAAAAATCTTAAGTTGATATATTTTGTAACAATTTAATTTCGTCATTAAAGACTTAACAGTTTATATTGCGCTATCAATATTATTGTTAATATACCTTCGCCATTCTGATCAGAATTACATTTATTTTGTTTATACCGGGGTGATTACTGTAATGCATATTTGGTTGTATAAATAATTTTTCCCTTCCTATAGCATCCGTGCGCGTGCGCGAATTCTTTTCTAACCAGAAATTAATTTATCATTCCCATGATTTGGTTACTGAAAGTTAGTATGTATTATTTACCTGTGAAGGGTTTATTCCTTGTAATTTTCCTGGTAATCGATGCGATTTCCCTATGCATCGGAACATTTCAACAGGTTGTTTTGTTGTGGTCAGACTGTCATGCGAACTCTGGCAGTAACTCCGCCTCCCCAATGGGGAAGTGTGGGCCAAGTTTTTAGTTCCTGCGGCCGCTTTGGTTTCAGCGATTGACAGTGCTTCAATATTTTGGTCTCCGATTATGCTACGTTATAGGTTTTGATTGTTCAATAACTGCGAAAGAAAAGAAAAACCACCAATTGTTACATCCCTTTCTGCTCCTTAACTGTCACACACGTTATGGATTTTGGTTTTAGAAGGTACGATGTTATGCTTTGCTGGTTGCATATGGTTGGAATGCATTTATGATCTTTACTTGTTGCTATCTCAACCGATGGAACACTGGCGATTTTTTGCGAAGTTTGTTAACGTTTTTTTTTTTCTTGCTGCTTCGGCGGTAGAAACGCAGTTCGGGTCACTTTTCTTCGAGATTTCCGACGGGGAAGCCACATGAGTTTAATTTCCATTAACAAAGTGCACAGACCGTGGATCTGGAAATTTACTCTTCCGTCTTACTCCATTCATTTTTTTTGGTATTTAAATTGTATGTGATTAATGTAGTAGGATATACGGCAGCGGCCGGAATTGGCAGTTGGTCTCCGTCAGGATCGTTGTTGGCCCCAAATAACAACGGGTTCTTTTCACTGGGTGAGAAGGGGTCTTTGCAGAAGTTCTTTCATTGGGCGAGAAGGTCTTTTCAGAAGTCTTTTTATTGGGCGAGAAGAAGTATTTTTATTGGGCGAGAAGTCTTTTTATTGGGCGAGAAAGTTTTTACTATTGGGCGAGAAAGTCTTACTATTGGGTGAGACAAGCCAGTCAGTACTGCTGAGCAAGAGAAGTAGTAACTTCGTAGTATTGAGTAAGAGATGTCATTCCTTTTTATTGAGTAAGACAGCCGTCTTATTATTCGTTGATCTTATATCACGTTAATTTTACTATATTAATTGTAAACCAGCGCCATGTAAAACTTGCGTGTACACGACGGTTGCGCCTGTAAAGGTTAGTTTTATAAGCTTCCATAAAGTAAATAAATTTAAATGTTGGTTGTTAAATACAATTTTGGGTTTTATTTGAGTTACCCCACAGCAGGCACGAATGATAGATATATTTTGTTTTGTTTATTGCTTTGCGTAAATTTCAAGTATATGAACTAGCAAAGCTGGGAGCGAGTTCCCAAATCCAACGAGGAGGGTTCTGTTTTACCTGGCTGAAAACAGTGGCGCCCTGTTACCTTTAACCCCCCCTACTCTCCGGCAATTGAGCTAGGGCATTTTGCTCGTGCTCCATTGTGCCATTCACCCCCAGCTCTGCTAGCTAGCTTTGTTTCATTCACTTTTTCTTATTGAGGTTAATCAAGTATATTTTTCTTTTACCGCACCTTTTTGGCGCAACTTCAAAAAAAAAGCACCTGGCAATTTAAGGCAAAGCTAGGATTCGCGTGTAGGGTCTTAGAAGACAGTTAGTTTGGTTAATTCCCTCTTAGTAGAGGACCATTGCTAGCTCAGGTTAATTTTTTTTATTGTAAAGAAAAGAAAATTAATTAATCGAAAATCGCCCCGGTCGTGAGACTCGACATACGTAAGACTAACCCATAAATAACCCTCAAGACAAAAGACTTAAAATTAAATAAGCAAAAAGCCCTCCGTGTTCAATATAACAAACTTGCCTTGTTATATTCAATTGGACGTGCCCGTGCCAATAAACTCAAAAGTATAGTTCGAACAATAGTTAGGCTTCGTCCTACGTTCCAACAACTATACTTGTAACAGTAAAATCAATCCTTTTAAATTCTAAGACAAAATTCTTGCCCTCATCTTCATCTTAATTGGTGGACTGCTGACGACTTCCTGTTAGCGGGGAAAGGTGGTGGGCCCACTAAGACCGACAGACCCCCTGTCGGCTGGCATCCCTGACTATTAACGAAAAGCGTAAACGAAATTCGAAAAAAATGGCGAATAATAATCGTGATATAAGTTCGACATCTAGCGCTGACTTTAATGAACTGGGTATACGAGGGACCCACGATAACGATTGATGAACAACGCGCCGCAGGCGAGACAACCGCGCTTCCAACGATAACAAAAGCGGAAAGATATCGTTATGACGGCGACAAAACAGAACCCATAGTTAGCTTTTGAAAATACAATAATACAGATTATACTACAGATTATTAGATTTTATTACACGCGACGAAATTTGACGTCCATAAGGAACACGTCAATAAAAACAATATACAAAGATTATTTATGGACGGCCAAGATACACGCGTAAACCAAAAAACAGAGGTGATTGCTGAGAGTGTGTTGGTGATCCACGAGACACAACGTATCCGGCCGATGGTTGGTCTTCAACTAACAGACGCAAGCGTGCGGCGCTATATGAAACTACTTCGCTCAGCCAATGTACGGCGTCAAGAGGTCAGTGACGTACGTGGCTATTACTATTCCATATGTTTTCGGGTTGTTTAAAACATAGTCCATCGTAAATGTTCTTCAATTAATTGTGCAAAAAGGTATTACAGAATGGAAAAGTGTTTAAATTATTTTATTTTGTCTAAAGAGTTTAAGGTGTAGGTACATATGAAAATACCGGCCAGAATTCCTTGATTGCTTACATGTAGCGCAGTGCCACACAGGTATTTTTCTGGTTTGACGTCAGGTCACTTTTACCGCTGAATGACTTGAAAGCGTCATTTATGGCTATTTTTCTTCAATTTGTCTTTATGTCAGGAATTGCCTGTTTAAATATAATACGTAATTTCCATAACACCCTGTATATACTGAGAGAAGATTTTTATTTAGCTTTATTTTAACTACGATAGTAAAAAAATGCCTATATAGGGGCATTAAAAAACATAGCAGTAACATTGAATTTAATGGGTATATATGTACAGGGTGCGCAAACGAAGCGTGGACGGAAGATTAAATTGTTATCGAAGAACTTATCAACAATACTAAAACAGTTTGAGATATTGGATTAAATGCGGCATGTTTTAAAAATATTTGACATTATACAGGGTGGCCCAAAAAAGTGTGAGAGCATAAAATTATATTTTTTTAAATGGGATACCCAGTATTTTATTGCATATTTAGGTTCGTATAACTATCGTTTATAAGTGCCTCAAATTTTATTTAATTTGGTTCTGTAGTTTCGGAGAAATAAATTAAAAACTAAATAAAAAAGTTTTGCAGTCCTGAAGAAAAAAATAAAAAAAAACAATCCAGAACTATTTTTTTAACCTCGGCATTGAGTGAAATTTATGACAAGAGGTCTAGAGATACTATGAATGTAATTGTGTTTATTTATTTTATACAGGGTGTTCATAATAAGCTTTCAAAAACCTCACATTTTAAAATAATTTTTCTCAAGTTTTTCAAATGGAACACCCTGTATATTATTTGGCTATTTGACGTAGAATTCATAGACAATTTTTTTTTGTAATACAAGCATATAAGTTATATCCAGCCGTTTTCGAAATAATTATAAATATCATAAATTATGTTGTTTAAATAGAGTTTTTATTGGGAAATTTTGTTATAGGCGACTAGACTAATAATTGTAAACTAAAGTAAATGTTCAAAATAGCTCCCTATTACTCTTAGAGTTTACCGTATTTTAGTTATTTCGATATAAATTTTAAAAGCCTAAATTTTTGCTACTTTTATTTATTTAATTTTATTTTTTGTTCTTAATCGAGTTGCCATGATTTTGTTTTGTTTAAATTGTCACTATGACAGCCAAATAAAATTATTTACATTTGTTCAGTCATCGAAATTAATTACTAACTTACACAAAATGTCGAATTTTACAACTTTAGAAATGGTAAATATGATTTTTATACTGGGTGAATGTGCAAGAAATTGCCTCCTTGCGAGCCGAGTGTATGCTGAAAGATATCCAGATATTGCGAGTAAGCCGAGAAACCTTCGAGAAGTTGTTGCAAAGATTTGTAGCAACAGGAAGCGTTGCGTACACAAAAAGGATGATAATCAATAAACCCGTTATTAATGAAGAAAATGAATTAAGAGTTGCGTTGGCAGTAGAGGAAAATCATTAAATTAAGTAAAAGGAAGCTATTAGTTTACAATTATTAGTCTAGTCGCCTATAAAAAAATGTCCCAATAAAAACTCTATTTAAACAACATAATTTATGATATTTATAATTATTTCGAAAACGGCTGGATATAACTTATATGCTTGTATTACAAAAAAAAATTGTCTATGAATTCTACGTCAAATAGCCAAATAATATACAGGGTGTTCCATTTGAAAAACTTGAGAAAAATTATTTTAAAATGTGGGGTTTTTGAAAGCTTATTATGAACACCCTGTATAAAATAAATAAACGCAATTACATTCATAGTATCTCTAGACCTCTTGTCATAAATTTCACTGAATGCCGAGGTTAAAAAATAGTTCTGGATTGTTTTTTTTTGATTTTTTTATTCAGGACTGCAAACATTTTTTTTTAGTTTTTAATTTATTTCTCCGAAACTACAAAACCGAATTAAATAAAATTTGAGGCACTTATAAACGATAGTAGTACGAACCTAAATATGCAATAAAATACTGGGTGTCCCATTTAAAAAAATATAACTTTATGCTGTCACACTTTTTTGGGCCACCCTGTATAATGTAAAATATTTTTAAAACATGCCGCTTTTAATCCAATATGTCAAGCTATTTTAGTATTGTTGATAAGTTCTTCGATAACGATTTAATCTTCCGTCCACGCTTCGTTTGCGGACCCTGTATATCATTGCTGTAGTAGTAAAGTCGCTTTATAAATATTATCCTGCAGTTACAGCAAATGAAAGTTCGTATGCTTACAAAGCCACTTACCACCGGTTGAAAAGATACTTTGCTGGGATAATAAAGATATTTTCTTACGCCCACCAAAAGACAGACATGTTTAATAACTTTTTTAAGCATTTTATTCAAAATATGTTCGGGTTTGTTCGTTGCACATACAGGTTGTTATGGAAATGACTTTTGTTTAAATGGATGAGTCCTTGTGTGTCCTAGAGAAGAGTTACATATTCTAAAAGTCGGGTAACAAACCCTCTTACTCACAGGTCAGTCCGCGCTACTGTAAACATATCAGCCAGACCCACTGACAATGTTGCCAAAATTAATGTGAAACTGGAATTGCATATAAATTATAAAAATTAATTATTTACTTGCTTATAACTAAACTACTTATACCTTACTTATAACTAAAGAGCGGGACATCCAGGTACATGCAGAACCAGTTGTTTTTTTCTTTGTCATAAGAACACTTCATGCACGGGATTATAGATTTTCACGGCAACACAGAACAACAATGAGTGAAAGAGAACTAATAAGTTATTTGTAGAGACTCAGAATATTAGATTTTATTACACAAACGAACAAAAGCACATTACAACACGATATTTGGCAATACTTAGTATGTAAATTTACAAATCATAAAAAGGCTTATTTCTGTACAATAGCCATCACAGCAAAGTAGATTCCAAACTATTATTCTTTTTTCTCTTTTCTTTTAGAATGGAAGATATTGAAAATAACCGATTGCTTCACTGGTAGTGAAGTGGGCGCCTGATCCATATCTTTGATTGAATCTTTATAAACTATTCCTTTATTTATCGTATCACATAGAAAAAGATTGCACGGTGTAAGATTCGGTGACCTTCCGGGGCCAAGCGACATCGACCATTGTCTCTTACTAAAGGAACATTTTCTAATATTCCTTCGACTTCATTTTTCTGTATGTACTAAACATTTTCACACTTTCTCCCACGTTCTTAGCTATTACATTAGATTAATATCCCGAAAAAAAGCTTTTAAATTCGAAATGACCCGACGACGCGGAGGAATTCATCTTTTTGTCAAGCCAAACGTCAACATCCAACATTCCTTCTTCCTTCAATGCCGAGTAGAGATGCCGATGACTGTGATTTTAAAATCACGCTGTGAAACGATCGATTTAATTTTTTTAAGCTTCTCGAATGAAAAAGAGAGCAGATCAGCGATTAACAAGTTTTTAATCTTTATTGGTAGCAGTGAAAGAGGACAATAAATGATTAGATGTGTTCGAGCTGTAGATTATTATTTATTTCAACCTTTTTGATGAATGAATCTACAGGTCAGCGGCAGCGACCTTCGTTCGTCCCGTATCGCCAAGCTTCCAATACCGTGACCCGAACAAATATAAAATAATAAAACGCCAAACGACGAATCGGTGGAATCACAGGTTGTTCTTTCATTATGGAAAAATCACCAACTGTGAAATATTCCTCATCTCTAGTTCCAAGTTTTGACAACTCGTTTTGAACGTTCTCGTTTGATTAGATGTCATGTCATTTTTAATTCGAAGAAATCCTATTTAAAATGTTTATTTTTGAATTAGTTAACATCAGAAGTGCATTCAAATCTACGCGAGAAAAAAGAGACCAGCCAATATTAATAAAAACGACGTCGCCATGTGAACTTTTTCAGTGCGGCCAGTGTTGATGTGAATGGTTATGTGCCGGTTTTCTACGTATTTGGTGTGTAATTTTTTATAGAAATTGTGACACTAATTTTTAAATAAGACCGAAAAGGTAAAAAGGCTTAAATAAAATTTCATTTTTTTTTCTAGAGTAAAAAACAAAAATAAGGAGGCATCACTCAAAAGGTCATTGGCATTTACGTTACGTACGTATTTGAAACTTGTTAATACTATTCTTTATGTTGTAAAACATTTTTCGTCGTCATTTTTCTTAAATTAATCGTACAAAAAGGTATGACAGAATGGAAAAGTGTTTAAATTATAGTATTTTGTTTAAAGACTTTAAGGTGTAAATATGACAACACCGATCAGAATTCACTGACGTATTTTGGCATGACTCATACCAATGTTGATTGTTTACATGTGTCGCCAGTGCCCCACACCTGTTTTTCTGGTTTAACGTCAGGTCACTTATACCGGTGAATGAATTGAAAACGCAATTTATGGTTATTTCTCTTCAATTTGTCTTCATCTCAGGAATTGCCCGTTTAAATATAATAAGTAATTTCCATAACACCCTGTTTACAAGATTCCGCACAATGTACCGTTTCTCTGTTTAGGATTATTTATATCTACATTTGAATCCTTAAAAATAAATTTATGCAATTTAAGCACCAAAAACGAAAATTATATGAACGAAGTTTAAATTAAGGCGTAAATACAACCAATATAAATCATAGGTTGGACATAGTTTTAACATGTCATATACCACATATCCTCTACTTACTTACCACATATCAAACGTATGTTATTATTATATAAAACTAATATAAAACTTGTAACGAGTTTCTAAAAGTTTTTGTTCCTTAAAGTAGCGCCCAACATTGAACACTCAATTGAAATATCAACCGGTAAAACAGGTTTGAGAGGAAGAGAAAAAAGAGGAAAATAATTAAAATCCTTTAGCAAACTGCTTGCTCTGCTTCTCTGTCACCGACTCCATGGATACGGTCTCGGTGTGTTTCGTGTGAACGCAAGAAATTTTGCTTGCTGAAACGGATAACGCTGAAAGTGGCCGAGAGTAACCGAACAAGCCACGAAGACCATTTTTAAATCAAAATATTTGTCGTGCCAGTAAAAAAATTTAACAAAGAAATGTTTATAAAGTTTTTTTAAGCATAGTAAAGTGCATGGCTTTCTCAGCATATTTAAATGTTAATGACAGGAAATAATATATTTAAAAATTGTCATTATAAAGTAAATATTTTTAAAATAGCCAAGTTTCTTCTAATAAGAATGAAGAATGTTCAGGAAAATGGTTTCTACTGTCGCAAGAAATTAATTTTGCCATACAACTTTCACTAATTTAACATGCAACTTCTCGTTGAGTTGGCATAACTTGATTTCCTTGTTATAAATTATTTTCAGACTCCATGCGGTGAAAGAAGGATGCCTTCTCCATCCATGCGTTTTCCAACTACTCCTGCGGAGCCTAGTTGGGTACCTCTTGGTCCAGATGGCAGACCCTTAGTTGCCAAGAGACTTTTTACTGGAGAGGAGTCGCCCCAGGTAAAATTATTTAGGCTTACTATGAACGCTGATAGTTTGGTCAAACTCAATCTTTTATGCTTTAAAACCTCCAAAGTCCATCGTTTCATTCAATTTCGGGGTTTGGTCGTCTCCAAATAGCCAAACCTGGAATTGCGCAATTCCGAAACTAACAAATCTTAAATTAACATTCATTTCGGTTCGGTTCCCACGAATTTGCTAGCAGTTTATGTATCTAGTGTAAAATTTATTGTTGTTAAGTTTAGTTAATGCAGGGTTTCCTACATTTGCTTGCCTAATTATCAATATCTGTTAATTCGAGCACAATGAAAACCTACAAATAGATAATAATTTAACTATCTATAACTTTACTTTCAATAAACTATGCCATACAAATTTAAATAACACATGGCGTCAACTTACTTTTCTTATAGCTTTATAGGGTTAGAGAATTGTTACTAAAAATGTATGTCAAGCTTAGGCTGTTTCGTAACTGCGCCATTCCAGGTTTAGCTGTTTGGATACGACCAAAGCCCGAGATTAAATTGAATTTCGGACGTTGGTCGAAATTTTCGAATATTTCCAGTTAGTTTAAAGTTTAATGACTGATTCTCACTATCGTGCAAGGAACGTGCTCGGCAACGGCAAATCACCGGCTCGGCAAAATAGGTTAATCATATCAATTTTTGACGGGCCGTCGCTTGCCGAGACGTTGCACGTGCAGTGAATTGATATATTCGGCTAATTGACTATTACGTTTTCTTTTATTAACGTAGATTCATTTTATACGAAGTGGCAGTTTAGTGGATGATAATTTATTATGTTCCTGGAATCAATATTTCAGGAATCACTCACGGAATCATTATCATAGATATATGTCAATAAATAAAATTTGTTTCATTTTCCCTTTGTCAAACTCATCATTAGAAGCGTTTCGCAATGCTCATGTCTGACACAGAGAAAAAGGATCTCTTAGCACTATCGGGCGCAATGGACGAATTTCGAAAGGAGTATAAATATCATCGCGACATCTTGCGGTGCATTTGCTTACCCAACGCATCATCTTATAAAAGATCAATGCAGAGGATTTGTTCTGTAAAAAGAGAAAAATATAGCAAATGCATCATTCAACGGTTTAATGTCCGTAAGAGAGAAGAAGGAGAATTTATTGTCAAACATTAGACGCGTTTCGCTGTTGTTACGGCTCATCTGCAATGCTCGAGTTTGACAAAGGGAAAAAGGATCTCTCAGTACTATCAGGTGCACTGGACGAATCTCAAATGGACTATAGATCTCGTCGCGACATCTAGCGGTGCATTTGCCTACCCAACGCAGCATCTTATAGAAGACCAATGCAGAGGGTCTGTTCTGTAAAAAGAGCAGAACAACTCAACGCTTTGATCGGATTCTGTACTCGTTCCTTTCGAAATTCGTCCAGTGCACCTGATAGTGCTTATAGATCTGACTCTATAACAGCATTGATAACTTGGAAATTGTTTCATATGAAGAAGCCTATAGATATAATTCAAATAACATTTAAATTTTATTTAATTTTGACTGAATAATATAATTTTGTATTGTTGCACTTAAATGTTATAATTTAAAGCGGGCCATGCCCCCAAGAGGACAGCCACAGTCCAGGTTACCTGCAAGAGGACAAATGCCTACAGGAATACCTTCCAGAGGACAGATTCCTTCAAGGCTACCTCAAAGGGGACAAATTATTTCGAGGATACCATCAAAGGGGAAAATTCCCTCGGGGATACCTTCTATGAGGCAAGCCCTTCCTAAAATACCATCCAGAGGACCAATTCCGTCGAGAATACCCTCAATGGGTCAAGCTACATCTAGATTACAACAACCAGGGGGACAAAGACCCGCTTCTCGACCAGGTAGATTTAGTTTCAGTTAGTTAATACTTGATGTTTAGATATATTTATTTAACGATGATATTTATGTTCCTGCTTGAAGTGTGAAGTTGTATTACTATTTCAAAATTCTCGCCTATTTAAAAAACGATTATTCGGTATGCAAATTGTAGACATTTCTGGTTGAAATATAATATAACGACCACTTTTTGAAGTAACCGATATGACATTTTTTGACACGCTTTTTGCTATTATTGCGTAACCAGACATGATAAGATATAACAATGACCGTTCAAATGGAAACAAAAATGTCAAACTAAATCTGACTGGTTTCTTGTATACTCGCCGGCTCAAAATTCCGCCACCTTGAAATTTTGGTCAAGTTTTAAATATTATAACTTTTTTATTTTTTATGCGATTTTCATGATTTTATTTTCAGTTTATATATCCATTTATTGTATTTTTCCTTAATTATTTTATAAAGTAATATTTTTCCATTAGGCTATATTAGGCAGGAGTAAATCAAGCTGTTGTTTTTATCGTAATTTCAAAACATCCTATAGAAAAATTGAGGTGCATAATTTTATTTACATACTGTTCCTTATAATCTTTGATGTATTATAAACATTTCGTTTTTGGATTCCTCCCATTATCACATTTCTGCTCCAAGCTGCAAAATTTTAAATGTAACGATTTTATTTTTTGAAAGTATAGGTCATAGGTATTTCTACTGAAGAGCGCACCAATCTTTTATTTGTTTAGCTCTACCCGCCCACCGTTACATTGATGAAATCCTCCAAGAAGTTGTTGTTCTGGTTGCTCCTTTCATTGGGAACCAATTTACATGAATGTATGATATTACTAAACCTCACGTTGCACATGTATAGTTAGCAAATATCTGGATGAAGTTGGTCTTCCAAGATTGGAATGGTCCGCATGTAGCTCAGATCTCAATCCAATCGAATATATTTGGGATGAACTTAAAAGGGCCGTTCGTCGTCTTCTTATACAACCACAAACCTTGCAAGACTTACGACTGGCGCTGACCGAAGAATATCAGGCTATCCAAAGGATAAGTAACCTTATTCGTTCGATGCCACGAAGATTGCAAGCTGTCATTGCTGCGAGAGGAGGAAATAGACGATATTAAAATTGTTTTTGTTAATTAACTTTATTATATACATAGTGTTTGTTTATCTTAATAAAAAAATAGGCTTCAAATCAAACCATTTCAAATCTTGTAGCCCGCAGCAGAAATGTGATAATGGAATGAATCAAAAATCGAAATGTTTAGAATACGTGGAAGATTACAAGAAACAGTATGTAAATAGAATTATCCACCTCAATTTTCCTACAGGGTATTGTGAAATTACGATAAAAACAACAGTTTGATTTATTCCTGTATAATATATCCTAATCGAAAAATATTACTTTATAAAATAATTAAGGAAAAACACATTGAACGGATCTACAAACTGATGACAAAATCATGAAAATCGCATAAGAAAGTTATAACATATCAAACTTGATCAAAATTTCAGGGTGGCGGAATTTTGTTCCTGTGAGTGTAGTAATCATAGAGAGGGGAGAAAGTAATTTAATATTAGTGGTACTTGTTAAATCCTATTCAATAATTGGAATGGAATACAAGAAACGACTGCACTTGTTTGAACCGGTGGCTCAAGTGCTATGTACTGTGATAAAGTATAAACTTTATTTATATTCTGTCGAATAAATGCCAGTTCAGATGAAACCCGGTTTAACACATCAATTGCCAACCTAATACCTATTTGATTCCTAAGATGATGTTTTAAATAATATACTGTACTACCAATATTCACCCTTTTTCTTTGGTTCCTTGTCTTAGTATTCTAGTATATATTTTGTAAATTACGAATAAATTTAAAAAAAAGAAGCAATAAATTGTGTAAATTATTAGGGTGTAAAATTTTGGGATAATCTTCTTTCGGCCTGTCAATTTAAGGATTTTAGAAAACAACAACGAATCCCCATTCTTTAATTTAATTTTTTTTTAAATATTGGTGTTTTTTCAACATTCGACGATTTTAATACCTTCTATGATTGGCATAGTTAAATATTTTATAAAATAAGAAACTTCCTCAGGATGATCAATTTGGTAAGAAATGTTTCTTCTAAAACCTGTCAATCATTGAGTGTTTTACGTTAAGTGAACATTCAGCCATATATATTTTTTTAATCTATTGTATGATTTGTTTTTAAATATATCTGGAAGGACATTGAAAATCTTTGGACCTACATAATGGGTGTTTCAAGAGGAACGCTCACCTCTATAACTTTTTTATTGTTTAAATTACAGAAATAAAATTTAGTGGGATTGTATGTGATATTATGTTGCATATTATATCGTGACGGGATCTATTTGTCACTCCCGGTTTAACCAGAAACGACATGAAGTTGATAGTTAAAAAAATCCAAAATCGATATCTGAAAATAATATACGATCACACCAACATACAACTCATTACACAAATAACGAAAATGATTTTTTTTTAAATAAACCAATGACATTTATAAAAAATAAAAAATTAACATGGTTTTTGTTTTACTTACATTAAATATTACACTGGCATTATTTTAGGTAGTCACTGATATGTTAAAACTTTGCTGAAAATCTTGTTTTGATAGGCTTAGTTCATGATTGTTAGAAGTAAAAGTAGTGTTAGTAAAATTTCAACTTATCTTCGAAATCAAATTCGTCGTATTAACTTGACTAGAGACAGAACTACCTATGTATCCCTTAGCTAATGTACTAGATTTCCAGCCTCTTAATCGCTTAATTTGCATGAGGTCGCCACTGTTATTTGCGAGCAAAGTAGCCGCTGTTCTTCTGAAACAGTGGTCAGTTTCAATATTAAGGCTGCAATTTGTTTTGGAAACTGACTTAAAGTGTTGTGCCCAATACATTGTTTAGTAATTTTTCCATATCTTTCCATTCTTTCCATCCTGTATATTTTTCCGAAAAGTTATGTACTCCTTAAGTGGTGCAATCCATTTCTTATCAGTTATTATCGTGGCTGGTACGTTTTGCTATTTGATATTTCAATCGCGACCTTTTATTCTAAAAAGTGAAAGTTTTGTATAATTCATCTGGCGCCTGAGACAACAATAACCTATGCGACCTACAAATGTATAAAATAATAAGTTAATATAGAAATGGACCACCTTATCGCCTAAAATACCTTTTGAACAAGAAATTCCAATATAAATTACAATATTCTCCATAAACAGTGTGTTCAGATTTCAAAATGTTGATTTGTATTTAGTAATTAATGTGTTATTTTTTATTATATTTTTATCCTACTAGGCAGAAATGATCGCAGGTAGCGTCATGACCAAATGCTTGGTCTCTAGTAATTTTTATTTTTAACCCGAGTATACTCGGTAGATGGACACCAGTTGTTGTCATTGTCGAATTACACGTTTTTAAGACAATTCTTTTTACCTTAAAAAGAATCTTAGAAAAGAAGATATTTATGAGTTTTAGGCATGTTCTGAAGGGAAATTTAGTATTAACATTTTAGTTTTTTAATGAAGAATTGCTGTTTGTAAACAAAATTGTCAAGTAACCAGAAAAATAAAATTGCTTGCAATACTAAAAAAGATAGTATCACTTGAAGAAAGAATTGAAGCAGGAAAGCATAGATTGCTAGACCTGTCCCTTATGGTGGTCAATAGAAACGATTCATCATAAGGGAATAGTATATTACGTATCAAGTGCTCCGACGCTTTGATGCCAAATAAATAAAGAAATTCGTCAGACAGTTTTCCTATCTAGATGACATGAAAACACTCGCGCATGGAGAATGTAAATATCTATTTATTATTTTTGACAAATAGGCTCGGTGGCCTAGTGGTATAGCGTACGCCTTGGGATCTGAGAGTCGCGGGTTCAAATCCCGCACTCGGCATCTCTGGTTTTATTTATTTTTTTACAAGTGCCCGAGTCTTTGAGGCCATATAAAAAAAGAAATTCTTCAGACATTTTTCTAAAACATCTTTGAAAAATTAACTGCCAATTTAATTTATATATAATCCGCCTTTTATTATCGCTTGTAGTATGGCTCGGTGGGTAGAGTGTCCGCCTGGCGGTCTGAGGGTCGCGGGTTCAAATCCCGCACCGACAATTCTGGTTTTATTTATTTATGAGCACATGGTGACTCGAGGCGGGCGGGAAAAATCTTTCCCGCCCCCTCCATACTTTCCCTCTCTTGGAAAACGCCACTTTCGGTGAAGAGAACATGCATGAAAAAAGGCACTTTCGCAGCACACGTAAAAAAAATAATTGTCTTAAAAACGTACCATTCGACATTGACAACAACTGGTGTCCATCTGCCGAGTATACAAGGTTATAAATAAAAATTACTAGACACCAAGCAGTTGGTCATAACGCTACCTGCGATCATTTCTACCTAGTAGGATAAAAATGTAATAAAAAAATAACACTTTAATTACTGAATACAAATCGACATGTGAAATATGAATACAGTGTGTTCGATTTTTTCGGCTTATATCCTTTGTTTTGCTTCTTTTAAAATGCTAATAGCTTTGCGTGTTTAGATATGTCTACTTTTTCCCTAATTGATAGAGTGGTCCTCAGCATTAAATATTGTGATCGAATCGTTGATATCATCTTTGTGTTGGCATTTTCACTGAAATAAGCTAGTAGCGCCGACTCAGAACCAGGATTTTGAACTTTGTTTACCGTACACCATTTTTTGAAACAGTCATATGTCGGGTGGCTTTTAGTTGGCAGAAGATCTTCTTCTACTATTCTTGATGCTTTTCGAATTTCTGGTGGAGTAGCAGCAAAATCAAATTCCTCATAATTTTTCTTTTGTTAAATAATATATTACTTAGTGACATGGAAACCATATTCAAAAAATGATATTTGCCTACGTTATTTTACCAGTTGCGGTTATTTGAAATTTCTGTCTATTTTTTCAATGGAAAAGTCAAAATGACATTTATCTTTTATTAATAATTTTAATTCAAAATAATAAGAAGTGGATGTTAGATGTGGTTGTAAATAAAATAGTCTACAAACCTCGGTGAAAAGTTTCATTACTGTCTCGAGATTACTCTCTCGACAGGAAAGAAACACTTTCCAGCTCGGTACGTAATATACTATTTTCTGTTTAGATGTTTAAAAAAAATTTGTCAAAATTAATGTAGGCTGATAGTTATTAAATTCCGTACGAAATGCATGATTTTCATTCTGAGTTACATTATAATATTTTGTGAAGATGAGACAGAAAATGTTATTTACACCTATAAGTTCGCTTATCCTGTATATTTAATTTTTTCTAAATCAACAGTATTTATAGAAACAAATCATAAAATATATTTAAATTGCAATGGATTGGAGGGATTTATTTTTGTTATGTGTATATTTTTTTATGTATACATACATATTACAAATTCGGCCTTCACCATTAGGATTTCGGAAACGGTAAGAGGTACGAAGTCGGTTAAATTGAGGCACAGTTGAGTAATTATTGGCCCAATATTATGCCGGGAGGTATTTTAATGAAGATGGTCAATTTAAGGAACAAAACGTCGGGAAACCAGTAAGTGTTGACTGCCACTGAATGTAGATTTCGGTCCTCTTTCATAATTTAGATAAAAAATGCAGGCCCGTATTTAAAAAAATTAAGTTGATGATGGTGACGAAACGTCACATGAAAGAAATGATAATGTGAACTTGTGGAGAATAAAAGTTGCAATTTATTTTTGGATATCTCTTCGAACAATGTCTGAAAAAAATAAGAACCTAAACGCAAAATTTTTAATTTTTTAAAACATTTTGAAAGCCCTTGTATTTATTTTTGAATTTTTTTGCGGCCCATAATTACGCAACATTGCCCCAATTTAAACTCTTACCGTTCCCGAAATCCCTACGGTGAAGGACGAAGTCGTAACACCCTGTATATTAAATTAAAAATTATCTTCTCTATAGGTCCATGTCCTCCTCGAAGACAAATTCCAGAGGCTGCTGAATATATTGGAACTCCTGAACCAAGGGTAAAATTAAATTTTTATAACCGATATATTAAATAGTTTAGAATTAGGAAAAATATGATCCAGTCAGTGGAAAAGACGCCGCAATGCCATCAGAATTTATTCAAATACAAGGGCAGCCAATCAATAAATTAATGAATAAAACCTGAACAAACCCACTAATTGACAGTTTCATAAACCTTTTTCTGAAAGCGTTCGATCAAGCAGCAGCAAAAGTGGCTTTGTTAGCGCTGTTTCACAATCATAATGATTGGCATTGGATTGAATTAAAGTCTCATAGATGGCATTATGGCGTCTTTCCCCCTGACTTGTTTTACTATTTATTGGCAAACACGCGGTTCGTCGTAACTAGAATTGGAGTAGGAATCAGAAAACTACATTTGAATTGAATATTGAATTTGATTTGAATATGAAATGAGGTCTTGCGATATATCATTTTAAATGTCCTATCGAGTACTTTAAGATCCCAGAATATTGTGTCCCAATTCATACCCAAAACAAAATTGCGGCTTTCAAAAACATAATATTTATTATTTTTATTTTAGTTCAGATTTTACAATTTTGTAGGAACTCAATTTATCAGCTGGCTGATACTGCTTCATGCCAAGTTGTAAAATCTAAACTAAAACAGCAAAAGAAAAATAATAGTAAATATTATTTTTAAAAAGCCGCCCTTTTTTTTGGGTACGAATACGGACACGATAGTCTGGGATCATAATGTTCTCGATAGGACCTTTAACATTGTATCGGAAGACCCTACTCAATTTTTCTTATTACAATGTCGCCCATCCGCCATTTTGAATTTTAGCATCATGAAATATGCAAGAAAGTGTAATTTCTACTACACTATGTCCAGTTGTTTTAATTTTTTTAATATGATAAAAAAAAATCCGCCATTTTGACAGTTGGTACTGTGATTTTTCCGTCAAAAAGTAGTTTACTTTCCCATATAAGCCACAAGCAAATGAAAAAAAATTAGCGGGTTATTAAGCCGTTTCTAGACTATATACACACAATGTGCTACCTACTATTGTTTTCCCAGCCCTCCCCGAAATTCCCCCAACGAACTCTGAGGAACTCAAAACCATAATCAAATACTCAAGATCCAAAAAAGCTCCGGGCCTAGATAAGAGTAATCTAGCTCTAAAAAATCTCCCCGACAACGTGATTGAAAACATCGTAAAAATCATCAATTTCATGTTCGGAAACCAAGTATATCCCTATATGCTTGGAAAACAGCCGTTGTTATTCTTATCGTCAAAAAAAATCAAAATCTTTCGTTTCCCCACAACTGGATATCAATAAGCCTAATCTCATCCCTAGCAAGAATATCGGAAAAACTCTGCCTCACCAGGCTATGGGATGTAGTCAATGAACTCAACATTGTCCAAAATGAGCAATTCGGCTTCAGAATAACTCAACATTACACCAACTTGCCAGACTTGTTGATCGCGCCACAGATGCGCGCCTATCCACGGGGATGGTTACTCTGGACATTGAAAAGGCATTCGACAAAGTGTGGCCCGAGGGTGTGGCATTCAAGCTCCATCATGTCTTCAACATGAACATTCATTATACAAAGTTCCTAATTTCATATCTAAAGGACAGAAAATTCAAAACGCGCATAAACGGCGTATAATCTTCACTAAGAATTATACGTTCTGGAGTCCTCAAAGGTTTCCCACTCGCACCACCTCTGTACGTAGTATTTGCGGCGAACACGCCTATGGTACCATTTGTCGAACATTTCGTCTTCGCAGACGATATGGCGATGACATTCACACACAAAAACCTCCCTCACATCCAAAGATCTCTTCAACATCAACTTGACGCTCTGGCTAAATATTACCAGAAATCGAAAATAAAAGTCAACGTCGTCAAAACACAGGCAATGCTAATATCAGGCAAAAGAAGACCTGTCATTTAAAATCTAACACTTAATAACAGGCCAATCAACTGGTCTGACACTATCAAGTATTTGGGCATCACCATTGACAAGAAGTTGACGTGGAAGATACATATATAAAACAAAATCAAGCAAGGTAATGGTGCATTTGGCGCCATGTACCCCCTCCTAGGCTGTAAAAGCAAACTGTCCCTCAAGAACAAGGTTCTGCTAAACAAACAGGTAATCCGGCCAAAAATGCTATATGGAAATATAGCATAGTGTCAAGCGGCAAAGTCCCATAAAAATGGATTCCAAACTGTCCAAATCAAGATCCTCAAGTCCATCACACGTGCTTCATGGAAGCGGCTATACACCGCGACCTTGAAGTACAGCCCATGCACGAATTCCTCAATGAAAGATATGCTGAGTTTGATAGAAAACTGCGATTCCATCCATTAGGATTATCATTAATCCGAGACAACTTCCCCAAAAACCCCAACCCAAACTCCACCAAAAAACGACACAGAAGTCTAAACGCTCCATCCACATGACAAGGCACACCAAAAACTGAACTCAAATGGCTTCTTGGTCACCTCAACACCCAATCATAAGCCTGTAAGAGTGCCTAACGGCACTAGCGGGGAGTTTTGTCGATCAGTGTCTCTCCTTCAGAGAGATAGGTATCTCCTTCAGAGGGACAGGTTTCTCCCTCAGAGAAACAGAGCGAAAAAAACAAACTATTGTTTTCTTGGTGATTCACTTTGAAAATATATAAATCACGACAATAACTAAACTTAGTGCCGATATTTGGATGTTACCTTAAGTTAGACCTTAGCTAAGGTTGCATTAACGCTAAGCTTAACCTTAAAAAACTATATTTTAAATTAATTTGAGGGTCAATTGACGCGTTAAGTCTAAGATTAACACGTCCTTAAAGATCTATTCCTTTAGATAGGAGTTATAAAGAACTTTAATATACTGTCAAACTTGTGTTAAGGATGACCTACGTCATTCTGTACCTTAAAGGTATTCCATATTTCGAATGGGACAGAAAATTAGAAAGCCGGAAAACTTTTGCTGAGCAGTACAATGTGTTTTCAAAATAACAAAAAATTGTTGCCTCCAAGTTCTGCCATCAAAATACGGATACATATTAAAAAAATTAAGACCCTGTCGTGAGCTTTAATTTTTTTTTTTTTTTTTGTATCAATACTTGATGACTTCAAATCCATTATTTGCATCTATTTAACTTGCGGCAGAAATATTAATTATTACTCAAAACTAAAACTGCAATTATCTATGATCCAGTGGTGTAGCTAAAAACCAACTTTTAGTTAATAAGGATATAATAATATAGTAGAAACAAGCAATTTTCCAAGATGGTGGATATAAATTTAATTGCTTTAGGGAATTTGAATTTTGAATATGTTATTCTTTCCCATTTTACCTGTTATTTGATATCAAAAACCCTTCTATGACAATTTCATCTAGGAATGACTTTTGCCAGCGTATTTGTTCATACAGTTGAACCGTGGAAAAAATTAACGTGCGTCATCATCTGTAGCAGCATGATTCAATGCGAGATTATATAGATCGAATCAGACACGTCAGCAGCTAATGGACCTGATTAACATTATGAGGGTCGTAGATAAAAAGGCTTATTTATTGTACTAAAGTCAAGAATTAAATTTTAAAATGATAGTTGATGCATGATACAGATTTTAAATTTTATCTATATATCATTTCAAATATGATTTATTGATTAAAACATAATAATATTTCTTAACAAAAGCAACAAATCGCTTAGAAATCATACCAAGAACATGTTTCGTTACTCTTGAAATATATCCAAGTTTCACCTAGAAAAATAATTTCACGTTATTAATACTATTGCGTATTTCAAAATACAGGTTTTTTTTTTAAACTTGGCATAGGCTAACTTTTTTATTTGAAAAGACTTATAGTTCCTGATGGAAAGTTTTATGAATTAGTTCAACTTAGTAAAATAAACGCATTGTTGCCATATTGGGCACTAGCAATAGCAACAAAATTAATTTTTTTTTAATGTTCGAACTGATTTCCTTGTTGGGTTCTGCAGCAATAAATACGTTCAACAAAATTTCTTTTAACATTATGTAACATTTTAGAGGTTTGTTCGGGTTTGTTAGCCTCCTTGTTAATCTATTAATGTTGGAAAATAAATTTAAGTTTAGGCACAATTAGCTCGTTTTGTTTTATATAGAATCTCAAGATGTATCAAAATTTGTTAAAAAAATGCGGTGTTGCCATTTAAGAAAATATGTATTTTTTAAGCATAATCTGGAAACAACATTTTATCCACACATTTTACATAGTTGAACAAATTTAAAAAATTTAATGTAAAAAAAGAAGAAAATTGCTTTTAAATGTTTCAATATATTGAGAGGATTACTCTACATGTTTCGGCTATTTAGGCATTTTTCAAGAGCATTGCAAGATGAATACTAAACTTAAAAATTATTTTACGGGTCTTTATACAGTCACTAATAAACTTTTTTATTGCCTAAGAATTAGAGTTTTTCCCCAGATTAGTGTAGGTGGACTTGAGAAAGCTGTCTATCACGGGCGTGTTTACGAAATTTTGTTGATCATTTGTTCTGAGGGGATTATTTTTTATAGATTTTTTAATTTCATACTGTTCTAGAAGATCTAAACGTTGGCCCTTTCTTTCGTTATGTAATAGCTTAATGTTGTCCGTATCTATAAAATGGTTATTTTCTATACAATGTGTGGAGATTACGGAATTTTTTATGTTATTCAAAATAGAACTGCAATGTTCTTTTAATCTTGTCTTGGGGTTTCTACCAGTTTGCCCACCATAGACAGCTTCACATTCTTTACATAACATAGTATATAGAAAATAACCATTTTATAGATACGGACAACATTAAACTATTACATAATGAAAGAAAGGCCCAACGTTTATATCTTCTAGAACAGTATGAAATTAAAAAGTCTATAAAAAATAATCCCCTCACAACTAATGATCAACAAAATTTCGTAAACACGCCCGTGATAGACAGCTTTCTCAAGTCTACCTACACTAATCTGGGGAAAACCCCTAATTCCTAGGCAATAAAAAAGTTTACTTGTGATAGTATAAAGACCCGTAAAATAATTTTTAAGTTTGGTATTCATCATGCAATGCTCTTGGAGAAATAGCCGAAACATGTAGAGTAATCCTCTCAATATATGAAATATTTAGAAGCAAATTTCTTCTTTCTATACATTAAATTATTTAAAATATGTTTCATAAAGAATCAACCGCGGAATCAGTCGAGTATAATTCATAAAACTTTGCTTCAGAATCTATAGGTATATCTTTTCAAATAAAAAAGTTAGCCTAGTCAAGTTTTAAAAAAATAACCCTGTATATGCTTAGAAACTGAGCTATTAGAGATTAAATATTTATCCTTACTGATGAGATATTAAACATTCCTGATTCCCAGAACTGGTTGTTACAGGTTTGTAACTCAAATATAATACAATATTTTAGAACTAAATAATGAAACAATATTAAACATTAGTAAAGAAAACGAATTTGTTACTAATAGTTCTTAAAAAACTGATTTTGATGATTAAACTCTCTATAGTAAAGTATTTTCATTTTGAAACTTGAAAACCTGTGAACTACATGAAAGATGAGATGTAAATATTTTAATTTTTCTTCTTTATTTCTTTCCAATCATTAAATAAACAGGTTGTTTGTTAACTGATAAACAAAAGACGTAACATACATACATACATATTAACTACGTAAATTTGTATCCATCACAAATAAACAATAATGGAGTTTATAGCTTGTATGGTAAATAATCTTGATTGATGATGTTTAAGACATCAATTGTTCGACGTGGCTTCAGGCAACCTGTAGAGGGCACCCCTACCAAAAGAGGACTTGTAGATAGACCAAGGAGACGATTATTTGAAGATGACGATATAGAAGATAAATCAACATGTGGCGTCTGTGGGGTAAGTAGAACAAGATTTTATCGAAAATACATTATAAGAACAAAAAATCCCCTACAAGTATTCTTATACTAATTCCTAGTTAATAATAATAAGCTTATTATCATATCTGCGTCTGATACCGCGTCAAAAAGCCTAAGAACAAGACAGTCTTGTTAATAGTATACTTGTAAAAAAATATGGTGCATTGCCAATAATTATAATATATAAAAAATTAACCAATTTTTTTGGGGTTTTACTATAAAATCGAATACTAAAAGTTCTCATGAGGAAAAAAGAAAAATTATATTTTTTAATTTTTCTGGATTCTTAATATTCAGTTCTGCTATGTGGTACGATTTGTCATTATTTGCTGATATTATAATACAATAGGCGTACCATATTCAGTTTGTAAGTATATAGTATATTAGGTTTTGATCGTAGGATAAGTAGGTACTATGATTATAGTATAGTTTGTAATAATTGCATTTTAGAAATAATCAACGTTTTAAGTCTTCAACTAAGATTGTCAGGCAAAACGGTTTTACGCTAGTATTTGAAAATCTCCTTAAATACGATGGTAAATTACTTGAAAATAATAATTTTTATTCATTTTTACTATATTGTTACAGAAGCAAGAATCTCCCGGACGAAGAAGTCCTAAACATGTTTCGCCACCAGTAAGTTACACCTAGTGTAGATATATTCATATTTTGCAGGTAACAATACTAGAAGTCTGGCACGTACATGCAGAATGAGATATTAACGAAAATTATTATTAATCCAGTACGTAGGAGTTTTTGCCTTACAAAAGGTGCTGTCGAAACAATTTTGGAATATCTTATTTAGGGATAGATCCTGACGATCAAAAATTCAAGTTTTCGATTTTGGAGGGGGAGGCGTGAGCCGCCATCTTAAAGTAAAAGTACAAAAAAATTAGTTTTACAACAATAACTCCTTAACAGGATTCCAGAGTACCTGTAAACGAGTTTTCTTCCCAAGCGTTTATTCCTGTTTTAGGAAAAAAATGTAAAAAAAAACTTTGTAATAGAACCAGACCTCGCGGGAAGTCTATATTTTTAATTTCGGAAGATTTTTAGATTTCATTTTTGTTACTGCTCCATATAGAAAAAAATTATGGACTTTCCTCGAGTTGTTAACAAAATTTAGACATCTTTCATTAAAATCTTTTTTTTAAATGTACCGTTTTCATAGGAAGCGAAAACTCCGTTTTTCAGCATAGAAAAGTGAAGTATAGACCCCGATCACTTGCAGTCTCTTTCTTCCGATTATCGTTGTTTCTGTCGACGTACCGATTACGGGCGGAAACTCGACGAATTCTTCTGCTGGGAAGATCCAATTCGCCTCGTGCCTTCAAAGCGTGAAACGAACAGGGGTCAAATCGGAGATTTCGACTGACTCCGGCATCCTCTTAGTTTACCCAACAGCAAAATGTTCAAATAATAAGTTAAAGAAGAATTTGCTATATTTTTTATATTTACACCCTGTTTGTTCGGGTTTGTTCAGTGACATAAGATTTTTCAGGGCGCAGGGCGCGCACTGAATCAACTCGGCACGGCATAATCGGCACCTTCTGCTATGCATGTAATTAGATGCATCGCCGGGCACCGCTTCGGACCGGCCAGCTCTAAAAAAAGAAAATCCTAATTTATTAGTAGGAGGTCTATAATGTAACTCTTATGTGGATTAGGGCTACTGGGGACGCCACAATAAAAATTGCTCGATTTGACTCTAACTCATTGTAATGTAGAACTGACCTTACTTTAACCTTACAACAATTCATTAAACATTATAATAATTATGTAATAAATAGCCAGAAATAATAAAAAACAACAAACCCGAAAGAACGAGTTTAATGTTTTTCTAAATCATCATATTTCTGCCAGTGTAACTCATTAACTGTTATTCGTACAAAACAAGTGTAAATATAAAAAATATTGCAGAATTTAATATCGTTAACTTATTATTTAGAGAATTTGTCGTTGGATTAAACTGTTAAGGAGTTAATGTTGAAAAACACATTTTTTGTACCTTTAATTCAAGATGGCGGCTTACGCCTCCCCCTCCTAACCATTCGCACCAAGATTTCCCAGTTCATCTTCTTAGATTATTGTTATTGTTAATTTTGGGTTCTAAAACAATATTGAAAACCTGGCCTTAGAAAGTTAATATTGTATTATAGAAATATATTATTTAAGAATTAATAAATCCGACTGTTACTGTGACATTGGCCGAAATAATACAAAATAGTTCGGTTAGCTTAATTTCTGATCTATTTAGTCAACACCTTGAATATGGGTTAATCATTTCTGTCAATGTCATTGATGTCACAATAAAGGTTGAGTGTTATTGAATTATGGTTTAAAATCGTTCAGCAACCAAACAATAGCCATTTTTTATTTTTTGCAGCCGTTTCAGCCTCCTCCAGTAAGTGCACCATGGCTAACACCCGAAGGTGAAGCAGGTCCTTCAAGAAGGTATATAATAGTTGCATTATTAATATAGCTATATTATCAACCCAAGTAGGCAGAATACAACCAGTGATATCTTTGAGAATTCCCAAACAATCTGAGCAGAAACGTTTTGGTCTTTATACAGGGTGTTATGGAAATGACGTATTATATTTAAACCGGCAATTCCTGAGATGGAAACAAATTCAAAAATGACGCTTTCAATTAATAACCGAATTATATCACCATATGTCAAACCAAACAAACATGACACTTACCACTGACTCAAAGGTAAACAAATTCTCCCACATGTGAACCATATGTAAACAAAGCAATATTGAGATAGGTTATGGCCAAAAACGTCATTGAATTTTGAGCGGTGTTATCATTATTAGTCGTTAAACTCTTTAGAAGGTCAATAACCGGTTGACAGAGATGTTTATTTTACAAGCTACATGTCTAAACTTTTACGCTCAGTTCAGTTCGCTGTGAAACAATTTCTGATTTATAAGCCTGAACTAGTTGTTAGTGTCATTGTTGTCTTTTTACCATAGAAAAATAATGCAATTTTATTTAAGCCACACACACTTACCTTCTATATTTCTATAAATTATACTAGTAAAAAAACCGGCACATCACATAAACATACATAATCGCAAAACTTCACATGACACTGGCTGCAAAAATTCACGTAGAGACATCGTCTTTATTAACATTGGCTGGTCTCGCGTAAATTTTTTAAGGCAATTTTGTTCTTAATTGACTCAAAACACATTTTAAATGACATTTCTTTGAATTAAAAATTACATGACATCTAAACGGAAATATGCAAAACACGAGTTGTCAAAACGTGAAGTAGAGATGAGCGTGTTTTTCGTAGCATTCACTAAACGGGTCGGTATATTCCAGCGCATTCACCAAATAGGTTGAAATAAATAATAATCTACAGCACTTATTTATTGTTTTCTTTCACTGCTGTAGGTACCAATAAAGATTAAAAAACTTTTTAATCGCTGCTCGGCTGCGCTTTCTCAGTCGACAAGCTTAAAAAAAATTAAGCATATCGTTCCACAGCGTGATTTTAAAAACAGAGATTAGCCCATCTCTACTCCACATCGAGAAAAGAGAAAGGATAGAAGTTAACATTTGCTTGACAACAAGATAGTCGCGGGTTTTTTCGAGATATCTAATAAACTGTAACAGTGCGAGTAAGTGTGAAAATGTTTAGTACATGGAGAGAAATCAAGTCGAAGGCATATTAGAAAATGTTCCTTTAGTAAGAGACTGGAAATCGCAAGGTCACCGGATTTTACGACATGCAATTTTGTTCTAAGGAGTAAGATGAATAAAGAAATAGTTTATAAAGGGTCGAAGATATGGATCAGTTGCGAAATAAGATATTGGATGCAGCAGATAAAATAATTGCTGAACATTTTTCAGAGAGTTTGAGGCGCCCACTTTACTACCAGTGAAGCAGTCGGTTATTTTCAGTAACTTCCATGCTAAAAGAAAAGCGAAAAAGGAATAATAGTTTGGAATCTACAAATTTGCTGTGATACCTATTGTACAGAAATAAGCGTTTTTATTATTTGTAAATTTTGTGTATCTACTAAGTATTGCCAAATATCATGTTGAAATGGCTTTTGTTCCGTTCCATTTGTGTCATATGCGTTAGCGTGTAGCGATTTTGTGTGACAAGTGCCTATCTTCAAAAAACTAATTTAAAACATGTGTGTGTTTCCTTAAAGTGATTTATGGTAACTTGTTCAGTGTCTCACTATGTTTACTGTGACCCACTAAAACCAAAAAAACTGAAAATGTCTGTGCCCTGGATTCCTTGCTAGTCTCAGTCTCCTGGATTTACTTTCTATTTCGGTACTAAGTAAGCTAAATATTTATTTTTATAACTAAAGTTTTACCTTTTTACACAGTTTGGCAACATTTCACGAAACATGTCTTTATTACACAGCTGGGCACTGTAATATGATCCGTCCGCTGAGTGACCTGTGGGTTTATGGGTGTGTTACCCCACTTTTTTCACGTTCGATTTGAGAAAAAAAATATGTAGGGCTTCTCTAGGACACCCAGGAGTCACCCATTTAAATATAATACGTCATTTCCATAACATCATGTATATCGCGAGAACACAGAACACTACTTTGTTTGTCAGGTGGTAATAGCTTGAAGTTAAGATTTTTCTGTTAGGTATGTACAGGGTTGTCCATTTTTGACACATTTGCACGGTATCTATAGAATAGGATGCCACCTAAAAATAGCATCTACCGGGCCAGGGTATATTTTTTTGCGAAAAACAATGAATTATTACTCTTTATAAATATAGAACACACAGTTTATTTTATTATCCATATAATTGAACTATTTAAATTTTTCTTTAAATTTGTAGGCCTTGCATTTAAGACGCAAGGAACCGAAATAAAGATGCCCATTTTTCCCTGAAGGCTTTAGGGCCGCTCATAGTAATAGGTAAATCACTAGCTTATTATATAATTATCTTTATTTTCCTTAAAATATTCATGAGGTTTTGGTTTACTAAAGCTACCATAATTCTTCAGATTTATTTATAGTACTTTCACAATATTAGTGAAGGGGTTTGCTGTCTCAGGATAACGTTTAAAATACAAGTTTAAGACATTTTCTTCGTTTCTTTGACAATGAAAATATGCGCATAACATATCATAGTTTTCATAATTTTCATAAATCATCTTATCTAACAGTTAAACACAGAGATCAAAACACGTTGCGATGTGTCATTAATTAAAATTAATTATCCTGTTTTTTCAAATAAGCTAAGTTTGCTTTAAACTTGTGATTTACTTACTTTTTATAAAGAGAAATACAAATGAATTTTTTTTGCTAAAAATATACATGGGGTCCGATTTAAAATAAGGAAGTTATATCCGATAACTTTTTGACCTGGCCTGATAGATGCATTTTTTAGGTGCCATCTTATTCTACCTAGCGCAATAATTTAGCGCTCAATGGGGCCCATAGCCCGGCGAATAGTTATTAGTAAAAAATGAGTGCCATTTTTAACAAAGATTGCTGCTTCAGTTAAAATATCCATAAATACATCTATCCATTTCTAAAAATATTTTGAAATTAACAGTAAAGTTTACTACAATATACAGGGTGTTACAAATTAGTCCTTCACCATTGAGATTTCGGAAACGATAAGAGATACGAAGTGGCTTAAATTGGGGCAAAGTTGCGTAATTATGAACCTAATAATATGCGCTAAAAAAATTAAAAATAAATACAGAGGCTTTCAAAATATTTGGAATAATCTAAAATTTTGCGTTTCGGTTTTTATTTTTTCGTAACTTTGTTCGGGTTTGTTCGCGTTTACCCGGGAAATGTCCAAAAATAAATTTTACTTATTACATAAAAATTGTTCAATTGCTACTTTTATTCTCCACATGATGGCACTATCAGATCCTTCATGCGACGTTTCGACTTTGGGTTACCACCATAAACTTAATTTTTGTAAGCCAGGATCTAAATCGAAATCTACGTTCAGTGGTATACAACACTTACTGATTTTCCGATCTTCCTTAAATTGACCACCTTCATCAAAATACCACTAGTACGTTCCTATAATTTACTTTTTTTTTAAATTTCGGTATAATTCGAAAATGTAAAATTCGATGCCTCAAGCACTATAGGAAAAATCCTTTAGGGCACTCTGGGAGTGGTGCGTGTGCGAATAAAGCGATTCACGTTGGTTTTGAATCGTTGGAGGTTATATTCTTTGGGAAAACGACCTCGGGAAGGTCGTCACATGAAAGATCTGATCATGTAATCTTGTGAAGAATAAAAAGTAGCAACGTTGAAGTGAAATTTATTTTTGAACATCTCTTCGAACAAAGTCAGGAAAAACTAAAAAACGAATCGCAAAATTTTAAATTATTCCAAATATTTTGAATGCCTACTTCTGATTTTTTTATGGCATATTATTGGGTCCATAATTACGCAACTTTGCGCCAATTTAACCGATTTCGTATCTCTTACGGATTCTGAAAGCCCAATTGGGAAGGCCGAATTTGTAACACCCTGTATATTCCATCTAGTAACGGACTATACAGAAGTATACGGAATTTGATATATTTCTTAATTTTAATGTATTTCTTTTTGTAACCTTCTATAACAAAACCAAATGCATCAAGTAGATTATGCCGATAGTAGACTATGACTAAAATCGCATGACAACACCATCTGTCAAATATTGTTGATAATATCAGGTTTAAGATTTGTGAGAAAATATCGCAAGTAGAAAAAAGAAAGAAGGTATTTTTGTATTGAATAGGTATTCGAAATGTTAAAAAATTAATGCAATTGGCTGAACTCGGAAAAATACAATAAAGAGGATAACAAATGGATCATATTATATGAGTCAAATACAATAAAGAGGATAACAAATGGATCATATTATATGAGTCCTAGACTAGTTTCAGGAACACCGCGTAAACTTCGCGGAAACTATTTAAACGCTTTAGTGACGGCAAAATCCGCGCCCATTATTTGTAAAATTGGCTAATAGATTTGGAAATCCATGAAGAATAAAAGTGTCAGAAACTGTCGGCCTACCACTGAAAAGACAATTCTTCATATCAAGGCTCATGCTTCAAATCCATACGGGTGACGTTACAATCAGGATAATGCAAGATGCCATACTTTTGCGTATATCAAGCTTGGATGCAACCAGTTGGTACCAATTCCATGGCCAGCAGCTTCACCAGAACCTATTGAACCTATTAAAAACAGATGGAGACTAATGAAGATTGAAGTGAAATGAGCAGCGCCATGAAATAAAGAAAGTTTGATTCGGTCAGTTTTACAGTGCTGGAACACCATCACCGAACATTATTGTTGTTACCTAGTTATTGCTGTGACCTAGAAGTTATAATTATGCTTCCTCTTTTCCTAGACGGACTATACTTGAGATGATAAAAAACACAGAATATTCTAAACTTACCATAAAAAATACGATACGCAATATTTTTTCTATAAAATAATCTACAAATTTGCAGAAAGATTCATAATAATCGGATAAAAATGTAAAAAGTATAAATCATTATTTCAGTTTAATTTTTAAGATTGCTGTTTCCCTCCTATAACTCTTTAGAGCTGATCTTTATCTCATCAAAATACCTTCTGTTTGTTTTACCAGGCCTACTGGATTAACACCAGATGGATATAACTCAGACTTCGAAGATCCTCCGCCTCTACAAACACCCGGAACTCCTAGATTTCCTCCAGCGCGAAGAATTAAGAAGACAAGCAGACCACTAAGGGTATGAAAAATATTTAATTTTTTTATTCCTCATCGGAAAATATCAGGTAATTCTAAGCATAGCGTGCACCCTAAAAGTGCTTCTAAATGGGCATTATTTTTACGTGTCGCAGAAAATAGTATAGCTAAAAGTTGAAGGAAACATTGCCAGCCATATACGGGGTGTTCATTTGAAAACTTCCCACCACGGATTTATCGAAAACCACTGATTAAAAGAAAAAACGCCGAGACACGTCAAAAGATTTGCCAAAGGGGACAACTTTTTAACCAAAAACTACTTCACTCCCTTTTACCCTCTGGCCCCCGGGGTCATCCCCTTAAAAATTTTAAATGACAAGGGATAGCAAGTAATAGCTTGTTTCAAAGGTCTTTCAAGGTGCTTTATTTTGAAGTTTGCTTTTTTTAAATCGGTCGATTCGTTTTCGAGAAAATTAGAAATTTTTTTACCGCCTTCTTTTTATCAACACAGATAACATGGGCGAACTATTTTTATTCTAATACCTGTTTAGTTTTGTATACCTGTTTAGTTTTTATAGTTGCTAAGGGAAAGAAACAATTTAATTTGCTGTCAGTTACCTTTGTGACAATCTTGGGATAGTGAAAATTAATTTATTGATTCAGATTTTACTTCCAAAATGGTTTACACACTAGCTGAACGAGTGGAAATGATTCTAATTTATGGTGCCCAAAATCAATGTGCTCGGCAAACTGCCGTTACATGTAACGCCAGACATCCGGAAAAGATAACTTCGCATAGGTATGTTTTAGACCTTGTTACTAAATTTAATCAAACTGGATCTGTTGCAAATAAAAAATGTAATCATCGTAGAGTTTTGGATGAAGCCCCTCAAGTTGAAGTTTTGGGTCATTTCCATAAATCCTAATACTGCATTACGCAAAATTGTTGATGCGACTGGTATTTCATTAGGCTCTGTACACAGTTACTAAATTACATAAATTTCATCCATTCAAAATGAAAATATTGCAAGAGTTAACCGAAGATGATTTCGATAGGCGAGTTGAGTTTTGTGAACAAATGACTGCAGCGATTAATGATAATACCATTCATGTAAAGAATATCTGCTTCAGTGATGAATGCACATTTTATCTAAATGGATTTGATAAGCATAACTGCAGGTATTGGAGCAATGAAAATCCTCATGCTTTTGTAGAAAGGCATACTCAGTACCCCCAAAAAATTAATGTATGGGCAGGCATTTTAGGAAACAAAGTGATTGGGCCATTGTTTATTAATGGGAATTTAAATGGAGGCATTTATTTAGATATGTTGGAAAATACCATCAATCCGCTTATCGAATGTAATACCACAAGATGTGTCGGGATTACCGAATAATACTTTTACCTGACACGAAACGCGTTACCCGGCAACAACACTACGACTCCGAAGGAGGAGTAGTGTTGCCGGGTAACGCGTTGAGTGTCAGGTAAAAGTATTAGGTAATACCGAAACATCGAGTTGTATTCAAAGGATTATACAACGAAATAAAGTACATATATCTTTCTGAGTTAAACATTTTTATTACAGTAATTATTGTTAATTACGAAATTACAATATTATTATAGTTAAAACTTGAACTATTGGATAAATTATTATCATAGGTTGGAGGTGTTTGAAATTGGGCTTCAGCATCAGAAGTGAATGACGATGTATTTTCGGCTCTCATTTGCGACAAAATCTTCAGATGATGCTGCTCGCTGAGCTGGAGATAGGGAGTAACAGAATTTATAGAACTATGGCCCGTTATTTTGATAACTTCCTGGAGATTAGCACCTGAACTGCTAAGGGCACTTACTGTTGAAGCTCTATTAGAGTGATTCGTAATCTTTTTATTTTTCGTATCTAGGCCGATGTTGATTGCTCCCATTTTTGTCCAGTTTCTTATAATGTTAATACCTGCTGGACAATTCTTAAACCATGGGAAACTATCATTCTGTTTCCATTTCTGATTGACCGTCAAAAAGAATCGATTAGTTTTAATGTTTTCGCCTCTTTTGGACATTAGCTTAAAATATAACCGTATTGGACATAAATCCGGATTCACAAGATTTTTTACAAGCCACTTACTTTCGCATGTTCGACTTGCTCCTCCTTGCGCCGTTTTAGAAAATATTGGGTTGTATTCCAGACGACGGGTACTAGACCCGTTATTATATTTTTCCTCCTTAAAATATTCCAATAGCAAAAAAACTGCTTCATTTCCCCTCCATGCTAGTTCGGATGCAGCTATGTGGAAAAATTTCCGTTGAAGCCCATCTGGGGTATTTTCATCCAAACTAAAGGCCATTTTTTCTATTTCCTGTCTCGTCAAACCCGTGGAACTCTCCTTTCGTGCACCAGGTACCGCCTGCAACTCTTTTCGTTTCGCATTACGGGCAAAACGGGCGCTTTGAAAAACCATGTCATTGAATGGATCTATGTGGCGATTATATTTTTCAAAATATAGTTCCTGGAGCATTTTGGCCGTTTTGTTCCATAAAAGCTTGACCACACCTTCTTTATAATCGCTTCCGTCGGATGTTCGCATATTATATGCCCAGTCTTTTAAAATGTTGCACAAATCCTTGTCTGTTGACATTTTCTCAATTTCGAAACTTCGCGCAAGGCAAAACTCAGTAAACTGCTTTCATACATATTTGTCGGAACGCTCGGTATTTTTGGGCTTCACATTTTTAATAGCATCGTCGACTTTAGACAACAAAATTTTACCAAATCTTTCTTTTGCCATTTTGTAACAAGAACTGACAGAAATTACTTCTGAAGTAATTTGTCAAAAAATGACAATTACAACAATGTGACCAGCAAGTGATAATCACTTAAATGATTATCACTTATTAATCACATCCTTCTATATGGGAAAAATATACATGGAGTTGTATAATCACTGAAACCATTGGAAACCAAATCGAAGACGATGGAAACCCTATACTTGATGAGGCTGAAATATATTTCCAGCAAGACGGCGCTCCTCCTCACTATGTTCTTCCGGTTCGACAATGGCTAGACGACGAGTTTCCAGATAAATGGATAGGGTGAAGAGGGCCTATAGAATGGCCTGCTAGATCTCCTGACTTGACGCTATTAGACTTTTTTCTATGGGGGCCATTTGAAAACTATTGTGTTCACTCCCCAACCTAACAGTTTGGATGAACTTCGTCAACGCATCACCGAAAGCTGCCATGATCTCCCACAACATGTTTTTGAAAATGTCCGTCAGGAATTTGAAAATCGGCTATATCATTGTTTGGCCAATAACGGGCAACATTTTGAACACTTATTGAAATAAAAAGTGATATTTTCGTGTGCTTTTTTTTTCTATCTGAACAAATTAAGATAAATAAAGATGTTTCTAATTTTCTCGAAAACGAATCGACCGATTTTAAAAAATGAAACGTCAAAATAAAGCACTTTGAAAGACCTTTCAAACAAGCTATTACTTGCTACCCCTTGTCATTTAAAAATTTTAAGGGGATGACACCGGGGGCCGAAGGGTAAAAGGGGTGAAATAGTTTTTGGTTAAAAAGTTGTCCCCTTTGGCAAATCTTGTGACGTGTCTCGGCGTTTTTTCTTTTAATCAGTGGTTTTCGATAAATCCGTGGTGGGAAGTTTTCAAATGAACACCCTGTATAGAAATATATTGCAATATATTTCGGATGGCTAGGCAATATAGCCAAACATGTTTAGTATTGTATTATGATGCCGGCTTCTTGCCGGTCGATCGCAATATTGCCGAGGCTTTCTCTATTATTCTGTCGTTATGACACATGTGCAGTATTGTCCGTCTGAATAGAATAGAATTTACAGATAAATGATATGGGCTATGCTGTTGCGGAAATATTGCCATATGCCATATTTGCTTAAATCAGGGTTTTCTGATTGATTTAATGTTTTAAAGGTTATGAGCAAAAAGCATTGGCGTCGCTAAATAAAATAAAATAAAATAATTTATACTAAATCGAACTATCAACTTGTATCACGTGATCTATCAAAGTCAGAATGTTTGTGCAGCGTTGCATTTGCAAATTTTTGAAATTATATGAACTGCATAACTGTTGATTATATAACTTTTATGGATTTTTATAAAAATAGGAACATAAACGACATGCAAGTATGTAAAAATTAAGAAAATTTGAGTCACGAATAAGAAAAACAAACTACTTTTACGTCGTTACCATTCAAACCTGTCTAAATGCCGCTCCTGTACTGTAGAGAAGAGCCGCGCTTCATCATAGTCAGACGATTTTCAATTAAAATAACTATAACATTAATTATTTTAGACCCCTACTGATCAAAGAAGAATACCATGTTCTGGGATGCGACCTTCGCGAGCCCCAAAAGTGTTGTCGAGGACGTTGGGAGGACCAGGTAATATTTGTTTTTGTTATATATCTTCGTATATGTTTAAAAAATATCGGTGCAGCAGTATACCTAAATTTAATATCCCCGGTTCTTTTATTACACCTAAAAATAATTTTTTAGATATATAGGGTGTTACAAATTCCGCCTTCGACATATTGGGGCAAAGTTTCGTAATTATGGGCCAAATAATATGGCGCAAAAAAATAAAAAATAAATACAGGGACTTATATTTGGAAAAATCTAAAATTTTGCTTCTCGGTTTTAGTCTTTCCTGACTTTGTCCGAGGAGATGTCCAAAAATAAATTTCACTTTCTCATTGCAACTTTTTATTCTTCATGAGATGGCATAATCAGATTTTTAATGCGACGTTTCCTCTTTAGGTCACCATCATTAAATTAGATAGGATAGTTCTTTAGGTGGAATACCCCAAATTTTATTCGATTTTTGAATTCTACTTGATATTCTATATATTTTTCATGTAACATACCCTATTTCGATCTTCATCTCTTTTCGAGATCTCACAATCTAAACAAGGAATTAGGTAAAAAATAGGGAAGAAAGTACGGAAAATTGTTACCTTTATTGCAATAACCTGGTAACAACTGTCAATATTATACTTATTTAGCTTCTATCGTTTTCATTTAACATTTGTTTATTTCCATGAACATTGCCCTTTTGTTTAGATTGTGATATCTCGAAAACAGATGAAGTTCGAAAAAGTTTATGTTACATGAAAAATATTCAGAATTTCAGGTAGAATTCTGAAATCGAATAAAACTTGGGATATTCAATGATAAGTTGCGTGTGCCGCTACTTTTTCAGCAATCCTGCGTAATACTAAAAATTCTCAAAATATGTAGAAGTGAAAAATAAAATCGACGGGTTTGAGCGTTTTTCAAAAGTCGGTGCAGAAAACCTGTTTAAATATGAGTTTAAATCTTACAGAATTCTAGATATCCTTGGTTGGAGATAGGGAAAAGAATTTCCACATCCCCAAGAAAAATCAAAGGTACATATCTTTAAATTGAAAATTTTCGTACATGCCTTGGAAAGGTTTTCTAAGTAGTTCAGATATTGATGTTATCATATTTTTATTTTAAACATAAATATCGTCTGATCACTGAATTTTTCTTCCCCGTGAGTTTGCTGGTGATTGAACATATCTATTGAAATGCGAGATTATGGAAGTAATCACAGAAATCAAATTCGGGGTGTTACTGTCACAAATACACAAGAAAGTTCTTAAAATAAATTATAGAGATTATTAAGGTGGACGTTCCAAATAATTTTGAGGAGTAGATAGGGCCTTCCATAAATTCCGGCCAAAGCAAAAATACGTTTTTAAAATATGACCCAGGTTGCTTTTCCGAGGTTTCGTCGTTAATTTGACTGTTTTCGTAACGGCACAAGCACTTCTACATGGTCTAGTCTTGGCACATCTTACAAGTTTTTCAAAATGTCATCATTAGTATCAGGATCGGGAGAAAATAGAATCCACGTTCTCTGGATTTTTCCAATGTAACACACTGTATCATCACTGAAAAATCGACAGGTGTCCGGGAAAATTTCGAAAATCTTGAGGATATGCAAAAAAAAACAAGTATAAAGGGTAAAGTTAATATAAACTTTTTCCGTATAGGCCTCTTCGGAGATATAGGCTCCCAAAAAGTTCCAATGTAATCAAGTTTTTTACACATAAAAATTATGAACTAACTCGAACAAACCCGAACCACCAGGTATATTTCAATTTTTTTTAATATGATGTATATCAGGTAAAATGTATGATGTATGTATGATAAGAACTTTTAAGTAGGTACTCTTCATTCATGTCTCTAATCCTAACCGTTTTCGAGAAAACGTCATATTTAACTTTTTCACATTTAACCCGCGAGAAGTTAACGAACTCAGTGTAAATAAAATGACATTTTCTCGAAAACGGTTAGGATTAGCGACATGAATGACGAGTACTTAATTTTTACTCCATAGTTAAAGGTATGTAAAAAACGTTGTCCAAAGTTCTTATCATACAGGGCGTTATGAGTGGACAGATGAGAGTAATTTACAACACTTTCTTGGATAGTAATTTGAATGGACTGACCTGGTATAGGTACATCATATTAAAAAAAATTAAATATACGCTGTGGTTCAATAATGATGTGTGAATACTTGATTCCATCTCTTTGGGAGCCCATATATTCGAAAATTGTTTATATGAACTTGTAGTACTATTTCCATTTGTTTTCTTGATATCCAGGAGATTTCCCACATTTTCACAGACACCCTGTAAATCTACCCTATCATTTCCATAAAGCAATCTCCTAAATCAAACAATTCCCGATAAAATTATATTTTCAGTAATATAGTGAAGTAATTATTTAGTTAGTTATTTAATATTTTTAGATGGCAGACCACAACGACCGCAAGAAGAACCTCCAGTAGTGTTTTCTCCAATGGTAAGTTTGTATTTACAAGGATATTATTGGAAATACCGGTTTCGCTCGATTTTATAGAAATTTTATACGCAAGAGAACATCAAAAAATAAAGAATATAGGTGACCTTTGAACAAACAGCGTGGCCATCTAATGGGCTAAATATAATAAATTTTATATTCGAGGTGTTATGGAAATGACTTATTATATTTAAACCGGCAAATCCTGAGATGAGAATAAATTAAAAAAATAATAACCATAAATGACGCTTTAAATTAATAAGCGAAATATACATTTTATATGAAATCTGAAAATTTACGGCGACGTTTCCAACCAGTAACCTATTGAGGCAGTCGCTACTCTCAAAAGAGGTCAGCGCATTGTAGTCGCATGTGTTCAGATTTTCACAACAAGAGGTCTTTGACCGCACTATCACTTTTTGAACAAAAAAGCTACAATTTTAAGGTACATACTCTCTTACCTTCGATCTTATTTTAAAATCATCCATTTTATAGTTCCATAAAATATAAAACACAAAAAGTATGTTTATATCACACAAATTTGAAATCACAGCACAACATTTATATTATGAATTATTTCACAACAGAAAAAAAATCGGGTAATGCTACAACTAACAAAACGTTTAAAATTCGTAAAGGAACTGATTGGAATATGGGACCCCTTTTTATTTTCTGAAATTTCAGACACATTTTGTTGACTAAAATGAAAATGTAACGTTTGAAAACGCTTCGATCCAAAGGCCAGATGTCTGTGGCTCTAAAACCATTCATTGCTATTTCAGCAGTTTCGCATTTAACAATTGCTTTACCTAATAATTATGCTAAATCAAACTGACTTAAAGGGCGATAATTGATCCTGATCTATTGTCTAATTTCTTCGCTATAATATATCTTAGGAGTTCCCATGAATGTTTTGTCTAGTGGCTGTAAAATGTGTGTTGAGTGGGGAGGAAGCGATATAATGAACACTTTTGTTGCCTGGCTATCCTAATAATCGAGATTATGAGTGTGACTGTAATGCTCATCTAACAGAAGCAAAACTAGATCATTCTCTGTTGGTTTTGTAAATTGAACCAAATGGTTGAACCATTCTGTAAACAGGTTCTGTTGAACCCAGCCACTGGGATGTACAGCATATATTGTGTCAGGTGGTGCACCACGTATCAGCTGGTCATTTCTGTTCTTGCGGTGATATATTAGCATAGGTGGGACGTACTGACCCCCTGCACTCATAGCTGCAATCATGGTAACCAGGGAACAATGCTCAGCGGACGTAATTTCAGCAATATGACGTTTCCCTTTCCTGCTAATTACTTTGGGAATGTTACTTGGCACTACAGAGAGGCCGGTTTCATCGACATTATATATTCGATATGGACTAAAATTATGCTCTTCATAGGTGGTTTCAAGGTTGTTGAAAAACTCACTAACCTTTCCTTCATTAAAACCAAGACCTGGTAAAGAGGTTCCAGTTGGTTTCCGTACAGAATGTCGCCGCAAGAATGCCTCCAACCAACTTCGTCCAGCATTCCGCTCTTAAAAGAATGACTTATATTATTTTGGACTGCTAATGAGTAAGATATCCGGCACAAATCTTTTCTCGTCAAGCCGCAGAAATTGACGTTCCATCTCTAATATATAGCACACTAGTTCTTGTTCGATATCTACCCCCAAAAACAGTTTTTCTTCCTAGAGAAGTGTTGGTAATGTCGATAAAAGGAACATCAGTATTTTGAAACTGCTATACCAGTCTTTGTAAAGTTGATCGTGGAACAGAAATTTTTTTAGCAGCAGTGCTGCTTTCCATTTCTCCGGCAATTGCAGTTATAGCCTGCTCCATGTCGTGTTTGCTCCAAAAAAGTAAATTGTAAAAATGTAAATTAAAGTAACGTGGTCCTAATATGGGCCCAGCCCATATTTCAAACCCGTGAAGGGTCCATATTTCGACATAGCTATTATATACTATCAGTATGGTTATAGTTCAAATTTCTTTAAATAGAGCCAGTAATCAATTAGACTATAAGTATCGCATTGCACTTAAAAAGTTTAAATAAGCTAACAGAAATTTAAAAATTGTGCTGGTACACCGAACCTTAAATTATTTGCCGAAATCGGCAAAAGAAGTAAGAAACATAATCATTTTTACCTGAGAGCTACTAAACAGTAAATGCTAAAAAAATTTACTTTAACAAAGCCCCGTCTAGTTTGTGCTACTCAGAAGTAGATGACGCTGGCTACTTTATAAAATATCTGTGTGGCCCATATTAAATGGAAGGCCCATATTCAGATCAGTTCCTCTATACATCAAGCACGTGGAACCCTCGGCGACGTCGTTTCAATACTGATCATCGAAGCAACCATAGTGAAGATTAAACATGTCAATACGCGCGCGACGCCACAGTATGTGGGTAAAAATGGTTTTTACCTTAGCATTTAGATATTCGATTAAAAAAATATGTAGACTTTCTCTAGGACACCCAAGGAGTCACCCATTTAAATATAAAAAGTCATTTCCATAACAAACTATATACACAGTGTGTAAAAAGTCCCGGAACAGTCAATTATTTCAAAAATGGTGCACAATATAAAAAAACTTTCTATATAAAAGTTGTTGGTCTTAAAGAAATTTATTAAACTTAGATCCCTGTAATTATACAGGGTTGCCCAAAAAGTCGTGGTAACCGAAACTTCATTTTTTTAAATGGAATGACCCTTTTTTGATCACATTTTCTGATTCCTCTAAACATTCTAAACAACAATTATAGAACATGCCATATGGCTAAACCTATTAGTTTTAGAAATAATTTGAGTTGAAGGACATAAATGCGATAGGTACGATATTACCTTTTGCATTTTTATAAGCTGGTACTAGAATTTTTTGCGTCACTGTCAAAGTAAATTCTCAAAATGTCGCTCAGCGAAAGGGAACGTATAACTTTACTAATAATAAGAGGTTTTGGAGACCGACAAAGATCAGTTATCGAGACAAAGGAATTATTTAATACAACTTTTCCAAACCGAGAGCCTATATTAAAATCTACAGTTGTGAGAACAGTTCAAAGGTTCGAGGTAACCGGTTGTTGCAGAGATAAACTTCGTTCCGGAAGACCAAAGTCGGCAAGTAGTGATGAAAAAAAATTAGAGACATTACTTCATTTTGTTCAGAATCCACATTTGTCACTCAGAAAAGCTGCTACCCAAGTTGATGTTTGTTTTAAATCAATTGACAATATTTTAAAAACCAGTAATTTTCATCCCTATAAAATAACTCTTGTCCAGGAATTATCAGAAGACGATTTTAATCGTAGATTGGAATTTTGCGAAGTACTTAATGATGCAAAAACATGAAGAAAATACCAATTTTTTTTATCAAATAGTTTTTACGGATGAGGCAACATTCATGTTGAACGGGTCTCTCAATCGCCATAATTGTCGTTACTGGGCTGATCAGAATCCACATTGGATGAGAGAAACACATACTCAACACCCCCAGAAAGTAAATGTGTGGGCTGGAATTATTGGCAACAGATTAGTGGGGCCTTTCTTTATAGAGGGGAATTTGAATGCCGAAATGTATCTCCACATGCTGCAAAATGAAATTGTGCCAGCAATAAACAATGAAGTAGGACCACTATTACGCAATACGTGGTTTCAGCAGGATGGAGCTCCTCCTCATTTTGGGCTAGCTGTTAGAAATTATTTAAACAACACTTTTCCTAACCGCTGGGGACACCTAAATAATAAAGTATTTGTGACAATACCTGCAGATCTGAATGAATTAAGAGGAAGAATTATTGAAGAATGTGCATCTATTAACCAAGAAATGTTACAAAACGTCATCGACAAATTTTATTATAACCTAGCCCATTGTCAAACTGTGGGAGGAGGACATTTTCAGCATTTAATTAAATAACGACTTACACTTAATTTTATTTTTGCTCTTTTCAAGTTATTGTTAATTTTACTGCTTGTATTTAATAATTTAGTTGTTATTAAAATTTTGACACAACTTGAGTGAGGTTCATTTTACACGAGTTTAATGTTTTTCTTTTAATTCTAACGTAAAACATTTGAGCCGACTCGAAACAATGCAAAAGGTAATATCGTACCTATCGCATTTATGTCCTTCAACTCAAATTATTTCTAAAACTAATAGGTTTAGCCATATGACATGTTCTATAATTGTTGTTTAGAATGTTTAGAGGAATCTGAAAATGTGATCAAAAAAGGGTCATTCCATTTAAAAAAAATGAAGTTTCGGTTACCACGACTTTTTGGGCAACCCGGTATAATTACAGGGATCTAAGTTTAATAAATTTCTTTAAGACCAACAACTTATATACAGAAAGTTTTTTTATATTGTGCACCATTTTTGAAATAATTGACTGTTCCGGGACTTTTTACACACTGTGTATAAAAAATGGGTATATACAAATTAGAGAGGTTCAAGAAGTCTACACTGCAAACATATTATGGCTCTTAAAAAACGGAACGAGCAAAAGTTACATTTTTTTAATATATTTTTTCATCTGTAAATTCTTAAATACTTAAATTGAGCAATAAATTATAAAAATCTAAAATTTTAATTATTTTTGGACTATGGACGCACAATAACATGTTTTAAACAAGTCCTAACAATAATTATATTGTATATAATATCTCCTATCTATACTCTATCCATTTCACTAATTCAGAAACATAAACACACATCAGAGCGTGATAGTCACATGCTCGATGCATAAACTTATTGTTATTGGTCAATACATGGTCGTAGTTCAGTGTAGGCTATTATTTCCGTATCTACTCATGCGTGGTTCGAGATTGTACTGTTATATTATTCTTAATGCGACCGTGTGTACTGTTCACATGCTCGCCACATATTTGTTTTGATCTACTGAAGTGGGAAAATGCATAGACTGTAGTAGAAAAAGCCAATCATTCCCGGGTGATAGTTGTTGGTCGAGGCACCAGACAAGCAATAGCTGGATCTTTGATTCATTAAAAAAAAACAATTACTGAGAGTTTAGATAAAGAAGTTGCTTATGTTTTATTCATTATGAACCTTTCTTGCATTTTTTTTGGTTCATTATTTGTTCTTAAATTGAGGCAATTAAAATTTTTTTTCTTTCAGGAACCATTTATACCCGACAAAGACACATGGGTCCGTAAGTATACAGAGTATTATGTAATTGCTTTATTATACAGGGTCCGCAAACGAAGCGATGACGGAAGATTAAATCGTTATCGAAGAACTTATCAACAATACTAAAACAGCTTGAGATATTGGATTAAATGCGGCATATTTTAAAAATATTTTACATTATACAGGGTGGCCCAAAAAAGTGTGACAGCATAAAGTTATATTTTTTTTAATGGGACACCCAGTATTTTATTGCATATTTAGGTTCGTATTACTATCGTTTATAAGTGCCTCAGATTTTATTTAATTTGGTTTCGTAGTTTCGGAGAAATACATTAAAAACTAAAAAAAAAAAGTTTTGCAGTCCTGAATAATATAATCAAAAAAAACAATCCAGAACTATTGTTTTAACCTCGGTATTGAGTGACATTTATGACAAGAGGTCTAGAGATACTATGAATGTAATTGCGTTTATTCATTTTATACAGGATGTTCATAATAAACCTTAAAAAACCCCACATTTTAAAATAATTTTTCTCAAGTTTTTCAAATGGAACACCCTGTATATTATTTAGCTATTTGACGTAGAATTCATAGACATTTTTTTTTTGTAATACATACATATAAGTAATATCCAGCCGTTTTCGAATTAATTATAAATATCATAAATTATGTTGTTTAAATAGAGTTTGTATTGGGAAATCTTGTTATAGGCGACTAGACTAATAATTATAAACTAAAGTAAATGTTCAAAATAGCTTCCTTTTACTCTTAGAGTTTACCGTATTTTAGTTATTTCGATATAAATTTTAAAAGCCTACATTTTTGCTACTTTTTCTTTAAATCTAGCGGTAACTTTTTAATGGTTTCCGGCTTCCTCTCAATATCTGGATATCTTTCAGCATATACTCGGCTCGCGAGGAGGCAATTTCTTGCACATTCACCCAGTATGAAAATCATATTAAACAGTTCTAAAGTTGTAAAATTCGACATTTTGTGTAAGTTAGTACTTAATTTCGACGACTGAACAAATGAAATCATTTTATTTGGCTGTCATAGTGACAATCTAAACAAAAAAAATCATTGCAACTCGATTAAGAATAAAAAATAAAATTAAATAAATAGAAGTAGCAAAAATGTAGGCTTTTAAAATTTATATCGAAATAACTAAAATACGGCAAACTCTAAGAGTAAAAGGAAGCTATTTTAAATATTTACTTTAGTTTACAATTATTAGTCTAGTCGCCTATAACAAAATTTCCCAATAAAAACTCTATTTAAACAACATAATTTATGATATTTATAATTATTTCGAAAACGGCTGGATATAACTTATATGCTTGTATTACAAAAAAAAATTGTCTATGAATTCCACGTCAAATAGCCAAATAATATACAGGGTGTTCCATTTGAAAAACTTGAGAAAAATTATTTTAAAATGTGGAGTTTTTGAAAGCTTATTACGAACACCCTGTATAAAATAAATAAACGCAATTACATTCATAGTATCTCTAGACCTCTTGTCATAAATTTTACTCAATGCCGAGGTTAAAAAAATAGTTCTGGATTGTTTTTTTTTGATTCTTTTGTTGAGGATTGCAAAACTTTTTTTTTAGTTTTTAATTTATTTCTCCGAAACTACAAAACCAAATTAAATTAAATTTGAGGCACTTATGAACGATAGTAATGCGAACCTAAATAAATATGCAATAAAATACTGGGTGTCCCATTTAAGAAAATATAACTTTATGCTGTCACACTTTTTGGGCCACCCGGTATAATGTAAATTATTTTTAAAACATGCCGCTTTTAATCCAATATCTCAAGCTGTTTTAGTATTGTTGATAAGTTCTTCGATAACGATTTAATCTTCCGTCCACGCTTCGTTTGCGGACCCTGTATTGAAACCGGCAAATCCTGAGATTAAAGCAAATTGCACTTTAATAATAAATGTAAAATCTTGGTAAAATCTTTTTACAGGTTTAAGGTCCATTCAGACATCTCAGTTTCGTTACCGTTCCGTCTCAGTATCGTTCAGTATACATTTGTGATGTCTATTCATACATCCGCCACATGTCAGTTATAGCGGTGGGTGTGTAATTTTAGTGTTGCGATCGCTCGAGTGAAAAACCGTTCCAGTAGTCGAGCGATCAATCGATTATTGGAGAGACTAGGTACTCGCGTCTTAAATTCAAGCGAACATCTTCGCTCGTTACGATTCACTTCGCCGCCGAAGGCACCAGATATGTGTTGTAATAGTGTTGAAAACTCATGAGCTATATCCCATTTTATGCGATTTTTCAGCTATTTGGGACAAAGGAATATTTAGGTAAATTCTTTATGGGACATTTTAGAAGTTTCAGGAACCATTTACCAAACATAATACCAGGTAGGCTACCATTTTCTCTATAATTTCATTATTTCTTGGTTTCCAATCGTATTTAATTTTTTTTTAGTAATTTGCCGCCAATTCTATTTTTATGTGACCGTGTACCGACCAATGTTTTGTCTTTAAAAAATATGGGACATTTCGCCTTCGCACTTGGGATATTATTCATGGTAAGGTTGGCAACATTGGTTATACAGGGTGTCCGGGAACATGTGGGAAATCTCCCGGATATGAAGAAAACACGTGAAAAGAATACTATAGGTTCATATAAACTTCTTTCGTATCGGCCTCCTCTTCGGAGATATGGGCTCCCAAAGAGCACCAATGGAATCAAGTTTTTTACAGATAATTATTGAACCACCTGGTATATTTCAATTATTTTTTAATATGATGTATACCAGGTAAGACCCGTCAAATTACTACCCAAGAAACTGTTGTGAATTACTCACAGCTGCAGGGACGGACTAGCTGTAACACTCATGGGCCCATTTTTTTTACGCCCTGTATGATAAGAACTTTGGACAATGTTTTTTACATACCTTTAACTATTGACTAAAAATTAAGTACTCTTCATTCATGTCGCTAATCCTAACCGTTTTCGAGAAAACGTTATTTTATTTGCATTGATCCCCATATCTTCTCACGGGTCAAATATGAAAAAGCGGAATTTTGACGTTCATCATTTCATAGGAACAAACATGGATTTCTTACCGAGATACGCCAAATACATGATGGGCCCATGAGTGTTACAGCTAGTCCGTCCCTGCAGCTGTGAGTAATTCACAACAATTTCTTGGGTAGTAATTTGACGGATCTTACCTGGTATACATCATATTAAAAAATAATTGAAATATACCAGGTGGTTCAATAATTATGTGTAAAAAACTTGATTCCATTGGTGCTCTTTGGGAGCCCATATCTCCGAAGAGGAGGCCGATACGAAAGAAGTTTATATGAACCTATAGTATTCTTTTCACGTGTTTTCTTCATATCCGGGAGATTTCCCACATGTTCCCTGTATATAATACCAGAAGCCGTAATCTCGACTTAGAAGAATGTTCATTTCATATCGAGAGATCTTTCTCTCATTACTTATTATAGAGAATAATAATCACTTTTCTCGATGAAAGATGTATTATATCGAACTCCTAAGTTCGAGAGTACACGTGCTGTAAACGGCTGAGCTGCCGCTCGAGCGATGGGTGACATAATCACTTTATGAATAGGAATTTCGAGTGATAAATCGCTCGAGTATCAAGTTCTCGATTATTAAAAGAATCTGTTTTTCCCAACACTAGATATTTTACATACGACAAATTAGTTATAATTGCTATAACTCTGGACGATGAAGAAGTGGCGACTCGAACCTCTATTGCTTAATTTCTATCGCAACCCTATCGCAAATATTGTCTTTAATATTTGGAATGCGATAAGGCATATAGAATAGGATATTTTCGAACAAACTCAATTAATTTTTCGTCATTTATATTTTATACAGGGTGATGCGTCATTAATTTGAACATATGAAATTTCATGTAATTCTTGCGGTGGATGAATATTGGCTCGCCTGTACATACGGCCTCATAACTTCTTGAAGAGGCCGACATGGTATACCCACGTATGGCAAAACCACGAAACTCTCATAGTTCAGGTAATACAGCAAACACCAGTAAATTAAATTTTGGCATTCTGACACAAAACGAAAATTAGTGTCAGTGAAATTATTTTCATTATTCGTTATGTTCAGCTTAACGTAAATTTTTGGTAATAACGTCACAGGAATTTTTTGCTGGTGTTTGCTGTATTAACTAAGCTACGATAGTTTCGTTGTTTTGCGATCGCGTTTGATTGAATAGCTTAGGATTGGCTCACTAAAATGTATTCAAACTCCATACGTGGGTTTACCATGTCCGCCTCTTCAAGAAGATATAATGCAGTTTTTCTATAAAATGTACAGTGGAGCCACCTCAAAAATGATATGAGATTTCCTATGTCCAACTAAACGATATATTAACCGGTATAAAGACACAACAAACTTTGCATAAGGACACGTCAGACAAAATAAGGAAATACGAATTTAAATCAAGACTGAACGGACACTGATATAAGACTGATGGTAAAATATCTGAAAGCGCCAAATATGTTTAAATTAAAACAATGATATTATTTTCTTCCATCACTGAGACTGTACGACGGAATGGAACGGAGTCGTGACTGACATGTCTGAATGGACCTTTAATAATAAAAATAAAATAGCATTTGCCGGCAGAGAAGGAAAACGCCAACAGAAATGTTGGAGCAGCAAACCTTTTAACCAAATACATTCTGTATATGGCATACCTAAAATAAGTCATAGAAGAATAAATTTCTGTTAATTTATTTTCACTTTTTAATTGTCAACATGATACGTGTTGCAGTGAGTTCATCAAATCTGAAGAAGCCTCCTTAGCGGTGAATCATGATAATTTTATTATGGATTTCTAGCAGGTTAAATGGCAACTATAGAAAAATTGAGTTGTCTCAGCGGAATAGTAGAAATATTATTCTGTGCAATGTTTTATTTCGTTTGACAAAAAAAAAACTCTCCTATAGTAATTTATTTTAGGACTAACTGGAATTCTGCCATCTGTAATGAATATTGAACTAGTAGCAAAATTTCATTCTGATTACCTACACGCTGTAAATCAATCAATACGCTACCTATAACGATATATGTACAAGGTATCCCAATATTGTATAAAAACCCATTAACGCATTTACTGTGACCAATACATAAAAAAGTTTTTAAGATAATTTGTAGAGCTTCTTAAAATGCATACCCTATTATGTCCCATAATTTTTTAAATTGGAATGATGCACTTTTATTTTAAATTTGGAATGGTTGGTCAAGTTAATGTCTCTAATTGAGGTACGACGCAATAGCTTATATTTTTTGAACCATCATTTATAACATATCAAAACACAAGCTTAGCTCAGAAAATCGAGTTTTACCCAAATTTAAAATAACAAGGGTACAATTCTATTTTAAAAAATGTATGTTTTATATTGTGACATCCTGTATAAAATATTTTTTCAGCTCCACCTCCCAAATACTATAAGGATCCAATGTTCTTTCCTGCAGAGGTTATGGATACTGATATGCCTGCAGATTTTCCAACAATTAGTGAGATCAATAAGAACCAAAGGTATCGGGATAAAAGACATACGTGGCATAGTAGATATAGAGGACCAACAGCAGGTGGTAAGTTTCTATTGAAAAATTTTTGATAAATTAGTCTATCGATACATATTATACTAGATTTAAAATTATGGATTATGCAAGTATGACAAGGGTTCGTTGACATTGAAAAATGCTATAACATGAATCATGGCAACATACTTTGTATCAGCAAGCTAATTTACAACTTGAAAACCAAATGTGCAATCTGAAGAACTGCCATCGGTCTGCATAGGACCTGGAGCCTTAAGAAGGGTTATCCCTCGCAGGGATAACTTTACGTTATTTCAGTTAGGCTAATATTTTGATATATTATGCCAAATAATCATACACGCGTTTCACGGTTATGTCAGGTGGTGATAGAGGCACCGAAAAATACAAGGCAACGTCTCAAGACAAAATTTTACATGACGCATTTTAGGACTACCCTTAAATAGCCAAACGCTTTGAGCAGTCTTAGAAGTTCTCACCTTAAACAGGGAGGAAAGTAAGGGAAATAAAACCTAATTACTTTTACAAATTAATGTCAGTAAAAAGTCTTTACCAAGTAGGGAGTAGGAAAATATATTTTGCTCATGCTATGCCTCCCCAAAAAATGATGCGATATTTCAAAATGGACTCAAAATTTGCTTAGTATAGAATTTTGAAGGCTACGCATGACTTATGTATCCACCAACGAACAAACTCGCTTTCCGAAGCAGACTGAGTTCAACTTTCTCAATAACTAGATCAAACCAGATGCTGAAGATCACCTTAAGTGTGGCGAGGAAAGCCTAATACAGTAGTCGGAGCGTGACTGCACACATTTGCCATTGCTTGGCAACAACCATTGACAAAGTTCGGTATAATACATCTTTCATCGAAAATATAATAAGAATTAATAGCTAAAGTCGATGATTCCGTTCCAGGCGCCGATTTTAAAGAGACCATTCCCAATTTAAAAAACAACAACAACAAACAAATAGAAAACAAACAACTATCATATTTATTTCCATTTATCTCTCAAAAAGAAGTTTGTTTACAGCGCTATTTTGGTAATACATAATGACGAAGGATTAATAGTCCCTATTCTCTCTTGCACTCCAATCACAAAATTTCTCAAATTAAATAATACCATGGAAACACAAACTCAAAAGTGTCAGTGTCAAATGCGTAATGTTGGTGTATTTGTATCGAGTTGGATAAAAATGACTAGTCTTGTACACCTCCAGCAATTGTACAACTAGCTGCAGCAACAAAAAATATAAAACATCTTCATTATGATCATTTTATTCTATAATTAAATTTATGTTGAGATTAAACCATTGACGTTAATCTGGAAAAATTTGGCGAGCTACAAGCGTTTTTGAAAACAAAAACTGAATTATTTCTAGCAATGAAGTCTTCCACTCTGACCCCGGAACAAATTAGGAAATTTATTGACAAAGTTCCTGATGAAATTTTTCTTTTGCATGAGATAAATAAATATGCATATTTAATCGAATCTATTCAAAAGCTCATATTCTTATTTTCTTCAGGTTATATTAATTATTGATTCATTATCAAATGAATATAGAAGTGAACGATTTTGTTATAAGGAAGTGTCGAGGTAATCCTAGAAAAGGGTCCATATTACTACTTTAATCGTTTTTCGACTTAACGGGTTTAATGGAACAAAATATTGATTTTATTTAAGAATTTCTGTAATAATAAAAGTAATATAATAAAATATAATATAAAATTTAAGGTCCTGGTCCATTCATTTATCGAAGCTCTAGACAGGTACGTCAGGATAGAGAACGGGATGTTCCATGTAACAGGCGAATGATGAACATTCCAGAGTATGAAGAAGATGCAGATTGGCGACATGACTTATTTAGGCGAACAGATGTGGACATGTGGGATTATATTTCTGAGCCTCCGAGCGGTCAACAACCCCCGCCTCCTAGACCATTTCACATTCAACGTCCATGGGTAACAAAGTCAGCCAGCTATCTTAAAGGGACCCATACACTATGCAACGGGTTGTGCAAGGTCGCATTGCGCCACTAGATAGTTGTACAACGAGTTATCCATACACTATTCATAATTTTACGCAAAGATCAGTTGTTCGTTGCTGAGGAATATAAAAATCGTGTGTTGAAAAATAATGGTTATGAATGTACAATGAAGAAATTGGGAGAAATCGAGTCCTATAGCAAATAGAGATAATAATAATATTAATAATAACACTTCTTTATTTCAAATTATAAGTTACTAGGTAATTACAAACTACAAGGCAACTATAAAGTAAAATGACGTCACAGCAAAAACGACAAGAACTCACTGAAGTCAAAAGTCCCAATCAAAAAAGTGTCTCAAGGTATATGGTTCCATTTCAATTAATAACCTCCTTATTGACCTTTTCCACACTCTTATATTACTTATCCCTTTAATGTTAATAGGCAATCTATTATATAATTTAACGCACATGTAATATGGGCTTTTTCAGAAATTGTTAAATGGTGACGTGGATACAAAAAATTCAAAGTTCTAGTACCGTAGCTATGCTCATTAAGTTCCTGGAAAATTTCCTTGTTTTTGAATAAGAACATTAAACACTCGTAAATGTAAAGTGCATGTATTGTCATTATATTTAGCTTTTTAAAAACGCCTCTACAGGTCTCGAGGTACTGTAATCCCTGCATCAACCTCACCACTCTTTTTTGCATTACAAATACTCTTTGTACTCCCAAACTACTTCCCCAAAAAAGTATACCGTATCTTAAAATCGACTCAAAATTTGCAAGATACAAAGTCTTAATTGTTTGAAAATTCATGTAAGATGACACAATCCTTATACCATATGCAACGGAGCCAAGCCTCAAACACAGCCGACTCACATGTGACTCCCATGACAAAAATTAAATTATTATCACCCCCAAAAACTTGGTTTCTATTTCCCTGTGGAGTTCCGTTCCATACAGTTTAAGACTATTTGGCAGATCTATTTTATTTTGCTTAGTTCTAAAAATTATTATGTTAGTTTTATCCTTATTTAAGATTAATTTATTTTTACTAAACCAATCGTTAATCTCCCCAAAGGCCACCTCAGCTTCATGAATCAGTTCTGCAAAATCTAAACCACCAACAAGCATGTATCATCACAATCGTTTGTTAAGGAAACATTATTTTCATTTACAGTTAAATCATTTATAAAAATTATAAACAATATAGGCCCCAAAATGTTATCCTGAGCTATCCCCATCAAGTTTTCCCTGAAAGCCGATTTAACCGTCCGATTCCTTTCCTGAATTATGACCCGCGCTATCTGAAAGGTAGGACCGCATCCACCTCTGCGAGATAAAGTACGTAATTTTTTCATACAAATTATTTGCTTCCTCTTTCGTTTCCTATTAAGAGGATCAATGTCTAAAGCAGAAGCAACTACAATTGATATTTAAAATTATGTCTGTTAAACGAAGAACGCGTTTCTACAACTATCTAGTTGTGAAACACAAACCGTTGTATAATGTATGGGTAAACTAGTAGAACGATTTCTTCTTCCGTGTAGTGTTAAATAATAGTAGTTTAACAGTATAGTGTACAAATTATTTGCTTCCTCTTTCGTTTCCTATTAAGAGGATCAATGTCTAAAGCAGAAGCAACTACAATTGATATTCAAAATTATGTCTGTTAAACGAAGAACGCGTTTCTACAACTATCTAGTTGTGAAACACAAACCGTTGTATAATGTATGGGTAAACAAGTAGAACGATTTCTTCTTCCGTGTAGTGTCAAATAATAGTAGTTTAACAGTATAGTGTACAAATTATTTGCTTCCTCTTTCGTTTCCTATTAAGAGGATCAATATCTAAAGCAGAAGCAACTACAATTGCTATTTAAAATTATGTCTGTTAAACGAAGAACGCGTTTCTACAACTATCTAGTTGTGAAACACAAACCGTTGTATAATGTATGGGTAAACAAGTAGAACGATTTCTTCTTCCGTGTAGTGTTAAATAATAGTAGTTTAACAGTATAGTGTACTAACGAAGTGGCGATATAATTTTAAAAAAATTATACAGACAAATTTGTGAGGAAACGGTGAAGAAAAGGACCCAGTTTTAGAATCATACATTAAAATATGCATTTATTTCAATCACAAGTGTGCAGGGTGTTGTTTGCTATACAGCGTTATTCAGGATGAGTGACCTATGAAAAGATCTCAGAAATTAAAAAATATATTTGTGTGAAATATTGGTACTCGTTAAAAAAATCTTGTTAATGAAGACCTTTTGACGTATTCGTATATCACTTACAGTTATACCGGAAGGTAGACTTAACATTGTTATTTTGAATAGAATATTCTACCTATTTTGGCTTTTTTCAATTATACAGGGTGTTTTTTAATTAAGTACCGATACTTAAGGTGGTTTGTTTAGGTTTAGGTGTTTGTTTTTCTCGTTCGCCATTTTTATAAAAAAATTTTGGAAGAAAAGTTAATATTAACATATGTCCTAAAGCTGTTCATTTTTGAGCTACAGAATTTATTTATTTATGTTATTTATTGAAAACTACACAATACAGGTTAATATAGACATATCATTAACCCAATTACAAGGTAGTATTTAATAATGAAACTAAGACTAACAATGACACATCATTTAGATACAATGCACAAAACTAACACGCCCAGCATACTGGAACAACGAAGTTTTTAAAGAAAGTCTCTAGAAATCTACAAAATCTATTAGGTTCAACATTCGATTTTTAAGTTTGCTTACTAATGTAGTTTTAGAATCTCCAAATATCTCACAGTGTTTTTGATTTTCATTATAATTAATAACCAGGAGATTTTTTTTGATAATTGGTTCTAAATGATTTAACATTAAAAGTTCTATAGCCTACTTGTCTAGTTTTATTAGGTATACAAATACCAACCTCACTTAGTGTTATATTGTCTACTGCGAAGTTATTACATATTTTATAAATATAAACAGTACTGCTGAAGATCCTCCTGTTATCAGGTAATTAAGTTGTAGCGCTTTAGATGTCATTTGTTTTTTTTAATAAGATGTCTGAAATGCGAATAAACTTCTTTTGAACTTTTTCAATCATTTGAATGTACTTGGCATAGAGAGGAGAGCAAATAACACTGGCGTGTTCAAGCTTTGTTCTAACCAGACTATTAAAAAGGATCTTTAAAGTTTTAGTAGAACTAAAAGATTTCGAATTTCGATAAACAAATCCGAGGTTTTTATAGGATAGCTTTACTATTGATTCAATGTGTAAATTAAATGATAATTTATCATCAAACAAAACTCCCAAATCTTTTTTTCCAGATACTGAATCTCTCTTATAACCATTGATTACGTAAGCAACGTTAGATGTTTTTTTAGAGTAAGAAATACGCATGTGTTTACACTTATCAATGTTAAAATGCAAGCGATTTATTATAGACCAATTATACAGTGCATCCAAATCTTTTTGTAAAGCACTACAACCAATGCTAGATTCAATTTAAAAAAATAATTTTATGTTATTCGCGAATAGACTAACCTGCGAGTCCCTTATAACATCAACAGAATCGTTAATGAATATCAAGAACAAGAGAGGTTCTAAGTTGGATCCTTGAGGAATACCAGAAGTCGCGATAAATTTGGGTGAATTGCAACCTCTAATTGATACATAGTTTGTTCTATCCGTTAAGTACGATTTTATAAATAAGCACCAGTCTAACGATAGTGAAAATCTCTTCAACTTAGCTATTATCAGATTATGGTCGACTTTATCAAATGCCTTGGCGAAGTCTATGTATACAGTATCAACTTGGAAGAATGTTAAAATATAAATAATAACTTTTTTATCATAATTATAATCACTCTTAGATATTTTTATGAAATTTTGTACACACCCTTTAATCATTAAGGAGCATTTTTGACTTATAAGATTTTTTGAAATTTTTACCAGCGACGTCCGTACTGGGTATATCCGCCAGGCTTCGTATGTTAATTCACTGTGTGTAAAATTTTTTTTTTAATAGATTTTACGTCTTACTCTAATAATAATTATTTAATAATGAAAAATCAATGTCAACCCTATTGTCTTTATGAACAGAAACGTCAAAATTTATGAAGCTTTACCCTACTACTAATTTTGATATTTATAATATGCTTACCGTTTTTTTCTATTCAACCATTCAATATCAAAAATGCTCCTTTTAATGATTATTATTGAACGTAGGAAGAATCTGAGTACGTCACTGGATTATACGTAAAAAACTACAGAAGAAACATTTTATTTCTGTTTGATAATGCTGTGTACAAAATTTCATAAAAATATCTAAGAGTGATTATAAAAAGTTATTGTTTAAATTTTAACATTCTGTAGCTCAAAAATGAAGAGCTTAGGACATATGTTAATATTAACTTTTCTTCTTAAAATCACCCAAGAATTCACAACCTTAAGTATCGGCACTCAATCAAATAACACCCTGTATGTAAAAGTCAAAGCAACTTTTGTTAATAATTTTCTATACTTATTTCCAACCGTTCCTGAGATAAAATTATTTTATAAAAAAACATGTCAAAGGTAATTTGACCTTATTTTGTAACTAAAGCAGTTAAAGATATAAAAATTTGATAAAATTTAGAGAAGCTATGGGTCTTTTTCATAAACATATTCAGTATTTTTTATAGGGGATATTTTAAAATTTATACCTTTTTGGTATATTATTATAAATACTCATAAGTCAAATAAAGGGTGTTCTATTTAAAAAATTTGTGTATTTTCATGGTCGCCAAGCCGACTATTAGTCGATAGAGTTATATTATATCGAAGCTTTCCTTAAATACGATCTTGATCTAAACTGCTCATGTGTGATTTTATTTAATCATAAGTGTTTTCAAAAATGTTACGGAATTATTTTGTTTTACAGATACCTCAATCCCCAATGGCCACTAAAGATCCAATCCCAGAGGAAGAAGTAGAGGATATATCAGGATATGAAGATTTTTTCAAAGAGGTAAGATGTTAACGTTTGTTCGGCTTGTTCTAAATGAAATTAGAGACTTTATTTTATACTTTGCTACTTAAACGAGTCCGAAATTTGTCTATATGCTTCCCTTGACTTCTGTTTGGAGTCTCACTTCGAAACCAAATTGATATTTTCACATTGATTGTCATAAATGCATTTCACTCGCCCGTAAATTTAAAAAAATAAAGGTGTCAATTTTTGGATAACTCTGAAAGTATTCGGAAAATTTGTAAATTCCTTCTACAACATTAATAATCGTCAAAATAGGAAACTTTACCTCATTTAACGAATTTACTCAAGCGAATTCATAGCATGCAGTAAATTTTAAATTTATCTTCATAATTAGTTTTGCATTTTGAGAAATATAATTATATATTTAACTAGCCGCTGCTACAGTACCCGTGAAAGAAACTACATTTTTTCTCTCGGTAGAATTAATTTTATTTTTCAACTTAACCTTTAGCCGCTACTCTGTAAAATTATTACACCGAGACTACTGTCGGTATAAGGTACCGCTATACAGCCTGTTCAAAATTAAGTCGGCACTATTGCTAACTTCCTTATTATAGAAGCAACGAATTCGATTAATTTAGGAAGGTAGTGTAGTTTTTCACGCTGATTATTATGCTCATGTCAAAAAAGCAATTGAACATCAGATGCACGTGATATTTACAAAAATATATATTTTTTTAAATGGAATGCCCTATATCTGCTATAACCGTTTGATAGAGAGTGAAATTCTAAACAAAATTCGTCCTTTACTACATATCGCTAAAATTAATAATAACAGAAATATCTTGATTTATTGTAATTATCCATTTCCTATCACAGGCGGCTGTGAATCGCACTAACAGAAACAACACCTTCGACCGATCTGTCATGTTCAACATTTTATTTTGTATCTTTTTTTCACTGGGTAATCTAGCAATTTCACTCATCTGCGATTTATAAATGGCGTAATTAGAGTTTTTCCTATAACTGTGGTGCAAAATATATTCGTTGATGGTGCACATATTGAACATTTGCAAACACACTGTCATTGTCCATCTACGGGTCCTCCGACAAGCAGAATAATTTTCACATTTTTTGCCCAATGTATCCACCCCTACTTTTGCAAAGTGATGCATGGAAGAAATTACTAATACAGCCTAATTTTTTTTTGAGAACATGAGGAAGCAAAGTAATGCTTCCTTTTCATCCATATAACTGAATATCTGTATTGTGTTCTTTTCTAAGTTACCTAAATAGATATACCTCTTTTTTGTGCAATTTTTGGATCATCAGGATGCATTCGAGATGGCCCCGCGTCCAGCGACATCCATGTTTAACCGAAACACAAACAAAATAACCTTAGAACTTCAAATCACAGACAAAATTCGATAAAAACATTTTCACACTTTCTCTACTTGCCGGTATGTGATACCGCTATCACCAAAAATGGATTGAATTTCATAAGTCTTACTTCTTTAATCACTCCCAACTTGAAAGGTACTGAGAATGTGAACGTCAGCGGCTCTCATTTTTAAAGATAGGGCCGGAAAGTGGCAGTGGCGGTATAAAATACCGCTAGGTTAAAGGATATGCTCCTTATCACACACACACAGACACACACAACCCCAGCAATATTTCAACTTTTTCAAGCCGTCCGAATAACAGGATTTGTCGAACTCGAAAAATAGGCCTCTGAGGCTTCTGCTTCGGCGACGACCTCCTCACTTAATGTGAATCTCTTTCCCTGCAGCCATTTGTAAGAGGAAGAAGTCACAGGGGGGCAAATCTGGAGGATAACGGCGGTGCGGCAGCACTTGGTAGCGCAATTCGACTAATTTTGCTGCGGCTATGCAGGACGAATGAGCAGATCGTGGTGCAACCAACAGCACTTTTTGTGTGCCAAGAAAGGACGTTTGTTCGGGTTTGTTCTTTAACTCTTCATCAAATCTGTCCAATAATTCTGCATAGTACGCGCCGGTAATTGTCTTTCCTTTCTCCAAATAGCCGATGAGGATAATTCCTTCTGAATTCCAAGAAATGGTGGCCATGACATTTCCGGCCGATTGCCCGTATACGTTCATCTGAGATGTTTACCTTCTCAATAATCTCGAGTACCTTCACGCGGCCGTCATTCTAAACAATATTGTGAATTTTATTAATAATTTCTTTAGTAATCACCTCATTTGGACGACTTGGACGTTCTTCAATCAATCAATCAATCACTTTTGATATGAATTGATAATGAACGTTTTCCATAATTGAAAGATAGCAAAAGTTGTTTGCTTTCACCTGTAAAAATTTTAATTTCGCTTTGGATTCTGTTCAAATTGAGACAGTAGTCGTTACAGTTACATATTTGATACAATGGCGCCCTCCTTCATCAAACATGGATACTTATATTATTATGTAATAATAACTGTGCTATTTTGGTGCTATCCAATTAGATTTTTTTCTACTACCTTACTCAAAAACGTCATTTTCGAATCCGAAACAAGGGAGAAAAATGATTCTTTTCCTTCCAGGGAGGAAACATTTTTTTCCTCTCTACAGGGTTATTCACGTTATTCGAGACGACATATTATAGCTAAGCTATTTGTTTTGGATAAAAACAAATATTCAGGGTGGATAGGGGCCTATTTGAGGTACATTTTAAAATGATTTTCATAATGTACAGGTTGTCCAAATCTGTCTCAAATCTTGTCTCAAAACAAGAAATGTATCAAAGTTGCACTTTTTTAAATGAAATGCTCAGTATATTATTTCATTTTCGGTTCCTACGATCAAAATAAATATTACTTTCATTAAGATTTACCGTACTTAACCTTACAGTTTGTGAAATATTTCATATTTTGTCAAAATGTAGTAACAATTTTAATGATTAAATTCCCAACATGTATTTTGTTTTTTAAACCCAATTTCTCAGTGGACTCTACTCACTGATTAAGTTTTGTGTGTCAGTTATGAAAAATTCACTAACTTATACACGGTGTCCAAAAAGTACTACTAAATAATTACAAGTTTGAAGTGGTAATAACTTGCTTAATTTAAATATAACACCCTGTATTTTATGTCACTAGCAGATGTATAATTTAATTGTCTATCAAAAAGTATTAACCTCTCCCATAGCTAATTACTCGCATTTTCATGAAAAATGCAAATATTCACAAAGCAGGCTAATTATAATCAATGTAATATTAATCAAGTCGCCTATGACATTTTGACAGATCAGATCTAGATTCTAGAGAAACAGAGGGAAAATGCATTACTTAGTTGTAAAGGTAACGACAGAAAATATTGCTGGACATACCTAAAACAAACAATTGTTTATATTTATAACAAGTGTTCAAAATTGCGACCATCCGACTCTAAACACAAACGTATCCTCTTTTTAAAACCTTCAGCTACATTTGACAGCATTTCTGGGTTGATATTTCGGAAAGCTTCTCTAATACGCTCCTTCATATTATCCGGTGTGATGTTGGAGCTGGGTTATAAACGATTCCTTTTTCATATCCCCATAAAAAGAGATCAGGTGAAGTCAAGTCGGGTGATCTCAATTCTGAGGTTCATTTCTTCCAATCCATCGATTTTGAAATTGGAAATAGAAATGTGCTGGTGCTCCATCCATTTGAAGCCATATCATTTCTCTGATGGCGATGGGAATATCTTGCAACAATATTGGCAATTGATTTATCAAAAAATCTAAAAACAATTCCCCATTTAAATTGTTTTCTAAAAAGTAAGGACCGATTAAATATCGACCTATTATTCCGCCCCAAACATTCACTGACCATCTGTGTTGATTATTTACTATTCTAAATTGATGTGGATTGGAATCAGAATAATAATGAAAATTATGTCTATTCACAGATCAGTTTTCATTATCTGCAACTTTGTCTAATACCCACATACAAAATTCCACTCGTTTATCAAAATCGTTTGCAGAAAGTTCTTGGGGACGCTGAATGAAGGGAGGGAAACTATATTTCTGAAGAAACCTTGAGACACTTGCTTGGCTAATGTTGATATTTTGCGCAATTTGGTTTCGACCGATATGGAGATTTTCGATTACAGAACCAATTATAGCAAATTAATTTTCTTCGTTTCCTGTCACAAGTTTCCTTTTAGTGGGTTTTATATACCGAACACTCCCAGTTTGTTTAAATTGAGTCAACAATCTTTCGAAAACCTCTCTATTTGGATGGTTTCTGTTAGGAAATTTTTGAGGGTAAACTCGGGAAGCAAGTAAACAGTTTTGCAGATATTTTCCATATCAATTCGTTCTTCTTTTGGATAACTTATAATTTTTAGTAAGTAATAAAATAAAAGAACAGAAATTACCACTATTATAACTAAATGACGATTTGCAGCGAAATACTTTTAGAAATATCTGACATTTACTGTAAACCCTCTGTTTCTCTAGAATCTAGATCTGATCTGTCAAAATGTCATAGGCGACTTGATTAATATTAAATTGATTATATTTAGCCTGCTATGGGAGAGGTTAAAACTTTTTGATAGACAATTAAATTCTACATCTGCTAGTGACATAAAGTACAGGGTGTAATATTTAAATTAAGCAAGTTATTACCATTTCAAACTTGTAATTATTTAGTAGTACTTTTTGGACACCGTGTATAAGTTAGTGAATGTTTCATAACTTATACACAAAACATAATCAGTAAGTAGAGTCCACTGAGAATTTGGGTTTAAAAACAAAATACATGTTGAGAATTTCATCATTAAAATTGTTCCTACATTTTGACAAAATATGAAATATTTCACAAACCGTAAGGTTTAAGTACGGTAAACCTTAATGAAAGTAATATTTATTTTGATCGTAGGAACCGAAAAGGAAATAATATACTGGACATTCCATTTAAAAATAATGCAACTTTGATACGTTTCGTGTTTCTGAAATAACCTGCACATTATGAAAATAATTTTAAAATATACCTCAAATAGGCCCCTATCCACCCTGAATATTTGTTTTTATCCGAAACAAATAGCTTAGCTAGCCCCTTAAAAATTTTAAATGACATGGGTTTGTTCAGGTTTGTTCAAGCAAGTAATAGCTTATTTGAAAGGTCTTTCAAAGTACTTTATTTTGACGTTTGATTTTTTTAAATCGGTCGATTCGTTTTCGAGAAAATTAAAAAAATCAGTATTTATTTTAATTTGTTCAAATAGAAAAAAAAGCACACGAAAATATCACCTTAATTAATTAATTGTTCAAAATGTTGCCCGTTATTGGCCAAACAATAATATAGGCGATTTTCAAATTCCTGACGGACATTTTCAAAAACATGTTGTGGGAGATCATGGCAGCTTTCGGTGATGCGTTGACGAAGTTCATCCAAACTGTTTGTTTGGGGAGTGAACACAATAGTTTTCAAATGGCCCCATTGAAAAAACTCTAATGGCGTCAAGTCAGGAGATCTAGCAGGCCATTCTATAGGCCCTCTTCGCCCTATCCATTTATCTGGAAACTCGTCGTCTAGCCATTGCCGAACCGGAAGAACATAGTGAGGAGGGGCGCCGTCTTGCTGGAAATATATTTCAGCCTCATCAAGTATAGGGTTTCCATCGTCTTCGATTTGGTTTTCAATGGTTTCAGTGATAAGCGGATTGATGGTATTTTCCAACATGTCTAAATAAATGCCTCCATTTAAATTCCCATTAATAACCAATGGCCCAATCACTTTGTTTCCTAAAATGCATGCCCATACATTAATTTTTTGGGGGTACTGAGTATGCCCTTCTACAAAAGCATGAGGATTTTCATTGCTCCAATACCTGCAGTTATGCTTATTAACAAATCCATTTAGATAAAATGTGCATTCATCACTGAAGCAGATATTCTTTACATAAATGGTATTATCATTAATCGCTGCAGTCATTTGTTCACAAAACTTAACTCGCCTATCGAAATCATCTTCGGTTAACTCTTGCAATATTTTCATTTTGAATGGATGAAATTTATGTAATTTAGTAACTGTGTGTACAGAGCCTAATGAAATACCAGTCGCATCAACAATTTTGCGTAATGAAGTATTAGGATTTATGGCAAAATGACCCAAAACTTCAACTTGAGGGGCTTCATCCAAAACTCTACGACGATTACGTTCTTTATTTGCAACAGATCCAGTTTGAGTAAATTTAGTAACAAGGTCCCAAACATAACTATGCGAAGTTATCTTTTCCGGATGTCTGGCGTTAAATGTAACGGCAGTTTGCCGAGCACATTGATTTTGGGCACCATAAATTAGAATCATTTCCACTCTTTCCGCTAGTGTGTAAACCATTTTGGAAGTAAAATCTGAATCAATAAATTAATTTTCACTATCCCAAGATTGTCACAAAGGTAACTGACAGCAAATTAAATTGTTTCTTTCCCTTAGCAACTATAAAAAACTAAACAGGTATAAAAAACTAAACAGGTATAAGAATAAAAACAGTTCGCCCATGTTATCTGTGTTGATGAAAAGAAGGCGGTAAAATTTTTTCTAATTTTCTCGAAAACGAATCGACCGATTTTAAAAAATCAAACGTCAAAATAAAGCACTTTGAAAGACCTTTCAAACAAGCTATTACTTGCTACCCCTTGCCATTTAAAATTTTTAAGGAGATGACACCGGGGGCCAGCGGGTAAAAGGGGGTGAAGTAGTTTTTGGTTAAAAAGTTGTCCCCTTTGGCAAATCTTTTGACGTGTCTCGGCGTTTTTTCTCTTAATCAGTGGTTTTCGATAAATCCGTGGTGGGAAATTTTCAAATGAACACCCTGTATATTTTTTTTTTAAGCCAGTATGTGTTTTTAGATGCTAGATGCCAATGTGAAACTACAACCAGAACAGTATCCTCCACCTGTTACAGTGGTACGTAGAACACCATGTCGGCAAGGTCCAAGCATCATTCAAAGAACCGCAGAATTTCTTCACACGGAGAAGTTTGGACTTTTGCCAGATGAAAGAGATCTAAGAGAGTTTGGGGCAATTGCAGAAGGGGTGAGCTTTTTAGTAATTTCGTTAAGGTCATATTTAAAAAGATCATTAAAATATGACGATGAGGTTTCAAAAATATATCTTGTGAAGGTTGCCATCTCCTGTTAATCTTTGAGGAAAATTGCCGAACTACAAATTTATTAAGAAACAATAAATAATGAAATGATGCCGTGACAGTGGCGTGGAGCAGATCAAAAATGATAATTACTGGATTTTTTAACGCAAAGGAATATTTGTTTAAATACACGTTTCCATATTTGTCCATTTTTATGGATGTTGTATTCTAAGGTATAAGCTAGAACGGCACGAATACATGCGTGTATAACACCTGTGGAAAAAGATTGAGAACAGTAGAAGTACATTATTTTTCGATATAATACACAGGATCAAAATAGCTTTTTTTGATGATAGAGTGAGGAAGGCCGAGTTCGTATTCGAGAATGATATATTTAGAGTTAACAACCGGTCATAGTTGGTTTTTTTAGTAACGAAACATACTGTTTCCCGAAACAAGTGCTATATTATTATTTTATTGGACTGGTAACTATTTCTCAATACTCTGTATTTTTAGTACTCACCTGGAAGATTATTGGATCAGACACCGCCAGACCAGATTGGCAGAAATTATTACGGTGACATATTGCAGGGAGTTGAAACTTTAGGACGATCATTGACGGTACATTGATTTCTCTTATTATTATAATAATATGTGATAGTGTTTATCTGTATTCGTTGTCCGGATATATATTTCTTAGGTATAGTTCTGCAGCCGTTCAATATGCAACAGACTTAGTAACCTTCATGAATGTTGTGATATTAGCCCACTTCTGTCAAACAAATACTAAAGTAGGCAAAAAATTATAAAATTAGAATAATAAATCTTGCTTGTAAGGGCCGGCCGGTTGTATAAAACAATTCTGAACTTAGGTTCAACGGAACGCCGATCAACGGCGAACTTTGGTTCAGCTGAACTAGGATCAATTTATGTTGGCATGACTATTATTTAGTAACTTTTATTTTATTTTAGATTTTTGACTTAAAATATAACCTATTATTTGATTTGGCGTTTGGTAAGCTTGCTTTCCAAGCTTTTCTACTCGGTGTACTTATAAAATATTGTTAAAAATAAGAACTTAAATACTTAAAATTGTATTTGGAGACTGACGATACATTTCTAAAGCTTATTGATTCCATAATATATATACAGTGTGTAACTAAATAAGTGTAAAACATTTAAGGGGGTGATTCCTCATCGAAAAAAAGATAGGATCTTTCATATAAAGAAACTTCATTGGAGCATCCCTTGTTAAGATACAGCCCCTTAAAGGGGGTACATAAAATGTGTTTAACAATTTTTTTCACAAGCACTAAAAAAGTTACATTATTGAAATTAACCTGACATTTTCTACTACCTAAAAGACACTTACGCCCGTATTCTCCGTATTTAGGATTTAATTGGGATTGGTAAATCCGGCTTAGTTCAATCTGACTTATTTGTTATGCACCGTAATCGGTTTTGGGAATCCAAGTTAACAAATTGGCAACAGTGGATTTTCAACAAATATGACGTGGAAAAGCGGATGACGCAAGAGATAACCCTACTTTCGTTTGACCTGACGGCAAACTCTGTTCTGACGTGCATTAAGAAATCATTGAAATTCGCAATTTGTAGCCTTTAAAACAGAATTTTCTTCAAAGTTTTTTAAACAATGGTGTTTAATATATTTTTAAGATGCAGAGTGAATATTTAAAGACATTATCATTGCAAAATTGCATGATATCCGCGACAGGTAAGCTGAAATATCTCATTTGCCTTTGTTTACGAAACATTGGCAGTTTCTTTTCCCTTTTTATGAAGTAAAATATTTCTTTACAGATATCAAACGAAGCTAAACTTAATACATAATATTATGGACCCCTTTACACTGAACTTTCAATATCCATAATTTAATTCATGGAGTTCCACCTATTACAAATGATTGATATTTTTTCATATTTAGTGCTGGAAGTAGAGAGGAAATAAAGGCCCATAAAAGATAGCCCACAAAGATGGAAGCATATCAACAGTACATTGCCATGTATAGCTGGAACCAGCTACTCTTGCAATCGCGAGGGTGCTATTTTATTTGCAGCTGAATATACTTTCGTGTTAAAGATCAGTTGATCTTTCGTGTTAAGATGTGTTAGATTATTTCTCGAGCTCGTTTTAGGTACTTATGTATGTTCCAATACCAATAATAAATTGTTTCTAATTTTTTGTGGCTAAATAAAAGAATGTTTTTATAATTGAAATATATAAAAAAAACAATGTGTATTTTTTGAGGTGGTATTAATATCAAATACTAGCAATAAAGGAAAGCTCTCTCCATTGATAGGATGTCACTACCTACAGACCGGTTTCGAACTATTTTGTTCTCGACTAAGGTTGATAATACAGCTTGAAGTAGTAGATACTTCTCTGATGATAGGTATGGACACCTCCCCTGTACTGACGAGACCAAAAGAGTTCGGAACGGGTCTGCAGGTGGTGATATTCTATCAATGGAGAGGGATTCCCTTCCTTGGTAGTACCATTCAATCTGAATTAGTATTTTAAACGCTACAATATTAGACAAAACTACGCCCTGCGGTTCTTCAGGTGGTTAGGAAATAATTTTTCCACACATTATATAGTATTTGAAATATATTAGTTTATTATTTTATGAACAGTACAATCTGTCTTAGTTTTGATTCTTCATTTGACAAAAATGGCAACATAAATATTTAATAATTTGGCTTGTAATATTAGATTCAAATTTAAAAGTTATTTGTTGCTTGAAAACAGTTTTAAATTGCAAGCAAAGTTAAAATTCAAAAAAAAAATTTGAATAAAGTACTAAAACTGTTACATTACAAAAACGAATCTTATATTACACCAAAAACTATTTTTAAGAGCAACATTTATGATGTCTAACATCTCCTAATCATCTTAAATGAAAATTTCCTCTTCAATTTCCATATTAACTACTAATTTCCAAACATGACACAAAAGAAAATTATGTCAAAGTCAAACCCGGAAACACGTGTTTTAAGATTTAATTGAGATTGGCAAATCCAGCTTAGTTGAATCCGGTTTATTTGTTATGCACCGTAATCGTTTTGGGAATCCTAGTTAACAATTTGGCAATACTGGATTTTTATACAATTAAATGAGAAGTATAGTTTCAAAGTGAACAATCTCCATGTTTCCTAAATTCTCAGTAGAAGAAAAAACTAATAATTCATTAAATATAAACAATTAAGATAGTTTTCCCTTTTTATTGCATTTACATCACATATACTAATTTTTTTTCTTTTAAATGTTTGAAAAACATAACAGTTGTTTTAAAAAAATATTTGAAGATTATACGTTATAAAAATAACAATCGAAGTTGCTTGAAGAAGCTTTGAAAATAACGCAAGATAATTTTTCTTTAATTATTTTTATTCATATAAAAAAAATAAAAAAGACTTTAAATTCAGTAAAAAAACTACAAAGAAGAAATAGCGGATGGAGGGGACAAAAAAATTCAAAAACAGTTAATAGAAAATTCCACGTCCTCTTTGACTTTCTTCTCACATAGTGTCGTTTCATCATCGACGGTTCCGATTTCTGGAACTGTGTTCTTTTCTATGACGCATTTGTAAAAGACGTGGATCATTTTTCCACTCATCTCCGAAATGATGCACTAATAAATTATTCACATCAACCTTTGTGTTGTTCTTCACCACATTTTGTTTCCAAATTTTTGCTATACTCATTCATTCTTTTTGTTAACAAAACTAGTAAACAAACTTTACTGCTTTCGAATCACACGCAACTTAAAAAATTAATAATGTAAAATCAGAATGGTTTTAGCGAGAATTATTATTGACAAGTCTGTACGTTATTTTTTTTAGTATTTCTTAAAAATGGGTAATTCCAAAAAAAGTAGCCGAGTAAACATAGAGGAAAAGAGCAAGGTATGGACACAAAAGTTTAATACTGAATCGAAATCATTTCGAAAAAGTTTCGAACAAACCCGTTTTAGAAATCCCATTTCATAAGGACGAAAACGATAGAAAAATCAATCGGAGTAGCAAAGTTCTAAAACAAGCGTTGTTTTGCCATTCGAAAATGATTTTTCTGTTCAGCAATCCGGCTGCTGATACAAAATTACCTGAAAATAGCAAACAAGTATTTTTAACAGGCGGTGGCTCTCCATTCGATCTTAAATTACCAATATAAAATAATATAATGTAATAAAAACACGCTTAAGCCAACAACTTTTCCGGATTACTTTAATCTCAATTAGTGACGTCAAATGTTGACGGTGCATAGCAAAAATATGATCTAAGCGGGATTGAGCATCTAATCTGGATCAAATGCAATATTTCAACCTTGACGGATTACTTTAATCTCAATTAGAAATGTCAAATGTTGACGGTGCATAGCAAAAATATGATCTAAGCGGGATTGAGCATCTAATCTGGATCAAATGCTTACGGAGAATACCGGCGTTAGCCAGTAATTTATTTGGTTTACCCCATGGTTGTAAGGGTGGAAAACGCAACCCCTAAAATTTATTTCCAAAGTTATTATTTGTTTACCATCTAAAAATTTATTTCCGATAGCCTGTTTCATTCTAAACAAAAAAAATCTCTTGAATTTTTTGCCCAAAATAAACCAGTTCGCAGCAAAAAATTATTTTACGAACAAGATACATATCGCCATAAAACGCGCGAATACGTTGCTCAATGCGCCGACGTCTAGACGCATGCGTAATGTCTGAAGGTAGACATATTGAACATTTACTATGATTTCGAGATGTTGTATGTTTTGTTATTAATAAATTAGTTTTGTTTATTTATAAATTTTATGTACCCCCTCTAAGGGGCTGTATCTTAACAAGGGATGCTCCAATGAAGTTTCTTTATATGAAAGATCCTATCTTTTTTTCGATGAGGAATCACCCCCTTAAATGTTTTACACTTATTTAGTTACACCCTGTATATTAGATAAGTACGTTAAAATAAATAAAAACAAACAGCTGTATTTTTTGTTAAGCGTATTCTTTGGAAATATTCATTAACTGTTCATTTAGTAAATTGATCAGGATTTTTCCGGTATATCCGTGTTCACAGCACTGCAGTATCCACAAAATCCAAAAATCTTCATCATCAGTTATAATTTCATTAAATTCCTACATTTTTATAAACTATAAAATAACGATAATTTACTGTATTGTATAATATGACACTGAGCTGACACAAGAAATAGTGGCTTGGATCGACAATTCAACTTCTGAATCGCCAAAAGTGGACGTTAACGTGAACTCCTGATTTTAACTGAGCTCAGTGTAAAATACTGTTTGAACAACAACTTTTTCACTTTGAACTACAGTTCAAAGTGTTTATACAACCGGCCCTAATAGTACATTGTATACCTAGTCCGAGAATGTGGCTTTTCCTAAGAGGTAGACATACTATTTCTCCAAGTATCGAAAATTATTCAAAGAACATAAATTATTACAATCAACTTGTTAAAATGCTGAAAGAAGCATTATTCATTTTATCCACAAATAAAGGACCTCATTTAACTATGAACTACTATGCGGTAACTATGGAAACGAAGTAATATTGAATTGAAAAACTGGGCGCATGGCAAGTTTATTTTTGGCGTCTGTAAGGAAATGATATTTCCGTACAATACAATAATAACATTTTCTTACCGTTATTTTCCATGGCCTGTTAACGACTAAGGACGGGTTCATCAGTGCGCGGTTATGTACGTTAGCTGTTGGTCAAGTGGTAGCTACTGGTTATCTTGACGTCAAACTGTTATAAATTGGCTGGCTGGCTATGAAACCGAAACATTTAGTCATGCACTGATAAAACCATTCTAAGTGTTGGGAAATATTAACTTTTTCTTTAAAAATGTCAATATTTCGCATCGATTTTTGTAAAGATATTTTTCCGAAAATCGTTCGGAAATATTGACATTTTTTGAAAGAAAAAGTCAATATTTCCCTACACTTAGTGGTTGCTAGGCAACGGAAAATAAATGATAGGAAATATTTATTTCCTTACTGTAAGGAAATATCATTTCCTTACAGTTGTTAGTGTTCTACATAAATGATAAAAACACGTTGTTCATAATATTTTGAAAACCTCAATGCATTGCAGAATACATTTTGAAATTAGTCTGTTATATTCACAGTTATTTGATAGTTAGTGCAATTATTGAAAATTGGAATATGAGAATCATTTTGGACAACATGCGAGGTAGTAGGGTTATTTTGTTAAATATTTTGTACTGTGAAATTTTTATTTGCCACCTCAACCTTATTGTTAAGAGATTCTTCAATATATCCTTCAGCAACGTTTGATGACTTCCATCCGCCATGCCTCTTTAAACTAGTTATGTTGGCACCAGAGTCAACCAATACTGTTGCAGAAGACCGCCGAAAGCAGTGACCAGTATATTCTGTCGGATTTACCAAGTTCAAATAAGTAGCAACTATTTTAGGCATTTTTCTAAATTGATGTATTCCTATCACTTGTCTACAACCCTTTCCGCTTTGATATTTAAGGAAAAATCGGTCACTGTTCATATGTTCTGGTCTTAACGAAACATACTTTCAATAAACATTCAAGTACATCTGCTTAACTACAAATGATCTTGGTTTGCTGGTCTTCGAATCAGGTATGTTAATTAAAAGATTCTAAGTCTTCTACATCATGTTGAGTCATTCTTAGATTTCTTTGCCCTATAACCTTGAGCTTGAAGAATGAAGTTTTGAATATGTATATATATCTAAATTATGTTTAATTGCAAGGGTTGACTTCAACATTGAATAATTGGTCCCTAATGTTGAAGATTTCATCTTTAAATAAAGGTTTAGGAAGTATGCCGTGAAACTCGTGTTTTTTCTCTTGCGGTAGTCGATAAAACGTTTATATGCATATTCGTACTTTCCTCTTGATTACTTTGGCAATAATTTTAATGAAGCAGTATTCACTGCCTCAACCAGCTCTGGAGGAGTCCCAGAAATGGAAAATTCATAATCATTTTATACTGTTTTGCTTTCGGAAACACCAACAATTAAATTTATATGCGTCAAAATTGACAATTTAACATTAATACGTTTCCATAGTAACGCAACCAATTTCATTATGAATTTCAAAGCACCATTTATTTGTGAATAAAATTATTCGCGATTTTTCAAAATTAATCAATATCTGTCGATTTTTAAACGACCTCGGAGGAAAAGCCACATTCCTGGACTCTGTATTGCTTCAAGCAATCTTGACAGTCGTCCGGAAATATTAGGCATTTCCTACTCGGTAAACAATGTATTATTGTTGTGATAATATTTTACTGTTTCTGCATTCAATAGAAAGTTATGACATGGGTACTAGATCACCGAAACTAGAGGCAAAATTTAAATTTAAAAAATTTAGGAATTGGCCTGTTTTTGATTGATTTAAGCCACTAATAAAATTATGAACTGCAGATTAGTTGTAAATATTTTCAAAAAAATCACGGACCTTGAATGGAAGTACAAAATATTAACATATTTTCTCGAAAAAAATACTTACAAATACTGTATCCACGAAGACAACTGTAGAACCCAGATATTTGTTCTAAGTGGGCGATTCTTATGAGGGAGTGATACCATTTGCTTAGTGCGGCACTTCGCTAAAGCTTCCTGTTATATTTTTTGGGTGTCTATAAGGAGAGACAATTAAAAATTAATATATTTTTAAGAAATATGGTATACCAGAAAGCCCCCCACCTGGTCCTCAAGTATGGTCACCTGCAAGCGTTCCATCAGGATCCCCGAGAACGCCCCCACCTCGACAGCCAGCTCCGCCCATGCCATGTGGAGCAGGTAATACAATTGGGTTTGTTCTTATTTAATTCTTGTGTGTTCGGGTTTGATAGATAATAGAAAAATATATAAACAACTCAAAATCTCAGTACCGTGATGTGAACTATAGGATGGTCGGGAGGAATGAACCAAACTCTAGGAGCTTATTGTATACTAAAAAATTGTACAAAAAATCATATGTCCTTATACGATTTTCATTATTTCCATCAAAAATCAAAATGTATAAAACCATTATCAGGCCTATAATAACATACGGAGGTGAAACGTGGACAATGACCAAAGCAAATGAGGAAAAACGTTCGACGTTTCAAAAGAAAAATCCTCAGAAACATTTTCGGACCCCATCAGGACCCGACCACGGACCAATATCGCATCAGAACTAATGCCGAAATCCAAGAACTATATAAGGACAGCGATATTGTACAAGAGATGATATCCCAATGACTAAGATGGGCAGGACACGTGCAAAGGCTTTATGAGGACAGATTGGTGAGACTAGCATGGGAAGAGATCCCAACAGGGAAAAGAACGCTCGGACGTCCCAGAATGCGCTGGAGAGATAACATCAGGTCAGACCTACAGAACATGAATATTCGCTTTGAGCCCCGAATGATGGAAGACCGCGCCGTGTGGAAAAAAGTTGTGCAGTCAGCCAAGACCCACCCAATGTTGTAGCGATAACGATGATGATGATGAAGTGGGAAGACCTGAAAGATCATTTTTGCAAATTTGCTTGGATGAGCGTATGCTTCTCTTCTAATGATCCATCCATCTGTGCTGGGGAGATCTCCAACGTTATTCTAACTAGTATGGAAGCATTTATTCCATCCTCCAAAAATTACAATTATTTTTCTTAAATAAGCTTCTTCAAAATTATTAAATAAGTACAGCGTTTATCAGAAAAATTGAATAAACTCTGTAATAAATAAAAGGGGGCGTGTGCAAAAAACACTCGGACACGTCTATTGGTATTTCTAGTTGCGCATTTTCATATAGGGTGTGTCATGTAACAGTGGCCAATACCAACTTTGTTATTTTAAATGCAATATCCTGTATATTTTTCAATTTTTGGATCCCTCAGAAAATTTTAGACATATTTACCTATCATTATCATTATCTTTAACTGTTTCGGAAATATTAAGTGTTTTCAGATTTATTGCAAAAATTAACAACCCACTCAAAAACTAATAACGACTTGAATTTATTCCATTTGGCTGATACACGCTGTATACTTAAATTAAATTATGTCGGTCCATACAACTAAACAAGTACTAAATAAGTAAGTAAGAATTGGCAAGAAAGTGTAGTTTTTTCAAACAAAACCATTATTTTTGTGATGTATGATCAAGTTCAATAATGTTTTAGAAAATGAATATACCAACTTATGACTATTAATATTTTATGTTGAGTTACAAAATGCTAAATCACATAATAGGTACAAAATTCTAATCTAATACAGATCTACACCGGTGAGTGATTTCTTTACGATATTTTTAATGACACCTTGAACAATAACAAATGGCCATAATGGAAATTCTCAATATTGTACATAGGTAAAGAAGTATCCCAGAGACCAAGCCAGCGTCGAGTTCCTCCTAAACCGAAGCAGCTGCGAGAAACTAAATCGTCCCAGCTTCGAAAAGTGCAACAAGCTAAAAAATTGGCAGATGCAATTGTGGTAATTTTCTTTCCAATATACATTTTTTTCATAAAAATCATCAAACTAGGACGTTAAAATTTTGAAAATAAAGAAACTCAAAATCTGCTCCACTGGTTTAATAACAATATTTAAATCCTAATTTCCATACATGTTTCGAAGGCATATACTCTCATCTTCAGTGGAAAATACATAAGTAAAATTTATAAACTTATGATATTGTATATATGTATGTAATGAGAGCAACTCAAGAACTAAATCGAAAATCAAGAGAAAAGAAGAAAAACAGGTTAATTAATGGTAAATTAATATGTTAATTCTATATTTTGAATCATTTATACAGTGAGTCCCAGAAGAAATGTCTAAATTCATTTAAAATTCAGCGGTAAGTTTTTTCAAAAAACGCTAGCACCCGTCGATTTTGATTTTTAAAATTTTTTTTTGTGGTAATTTCATGTATACAGGGTAGCTCAAAAATAAGTTACGACCATCAACTTCATTTTTTCAAATGAAAACATATATTTTTTATTTCATTTTTGAATTTTGCATTGAATTCTAAGCATGTTTCATGTACCATGTCCTATACATAAACTCAACAGTTATTGAAAAAATTAGGATTGAACATATCTATAAGTAAGACCTGTTTTTAAAAAAAAACACAACAAAATCAAATTAAATGTTGAAAATGTGCGCCATTTACGGCTTGACAATATCCAAGACGATCAATAAACTCTCTTTGCACGTTTCCAACCATTTCCGGAGTTATATGACACGCACTTCTCTTCGGATCCTTTCTTTCAACTCCTGCATATTGTTTGGCCTGTTAACAAATACTTTTGATTTGAGGTAACCCCACAAAAAAAGTCCAGCGGAGTTAGGTCTGGCGACCTAGCAGGCCATTCGATAGGTCCTCTCCTTCCAATCCACCGATTGAGAAAGGTTTCATCCCAAAATGTGCGCACAGTGGCCGCATAGTGCGGAGGAGCACCATCTTGTTGGAATATCAGTTCTTCGTCAGGGGAGTCTGGATCCAATGGATTCGGAAATAAAGCCACTAATGCTGGAATTAATTCTAGTTGGAGAAATTCGAGATATACTTGTCTAGTTAAAGACTGTTCAAAGAAAAATGGACCAATTACTCTTTCGTGTACGATTCCACACCAAACATTTATTTTCTTAGGGTACTGGCTGTGAACCTCTATCATCCAATGCGGATTTTCTGTTGCCCAATATCGACAATTTTGTCTGTTCACATTACCATTCAAATAGAACGTAGCTTCATCCGAAAAAATAATATTTTTTACTAAATTATTATCTAGATTGCACATATTTTGCATGCGTCCGCAAAACTCACTTGGCCTATCGAAATCATCTTCAAATAACTCATGCACTGGAATAACTTTGTATGGGTGATATTTGTGCTTTTGAACTACTCGGTGAACAACAGATTTCGGCATGTGTAAATCGGCCCCAATGTGCGACAGGGGAGTACATGGATTTTCTTCCAAGGAAAGCAAAACGTCAAGTTGTTCATTTTCATCTCGAGTAGGACGACCAGATTTAGGCAAATCTCTAACATGATCGAATTCTCTAAACTTAGCCTCTATTCTACTCACCATCTTTTGACATATGGGAGGACGATCAGGATGGATTTCATTAAATAATTGGGCTGTTTCTATTTGAGTACGTGTTTTATCACCAAACCCAACCATGCATAGAATTTCAATTTTTTCCCGTTCCGTTAACTTCACCAGTATTGTGAAAACCGCAACTTTGAAACTACGCTTGACAATAATTATACTTATTTGAAATAAAATTGTCATACAGTTCCTATGGAAATAAACGGTGACAGTGAGACAGTACACTCTTACTTATTATGGAGCCCAAAATGCCATATTGCCAGAAGATTTGATAGATCGTTGGATTCCCTAAATGATATGTTCAATCCTAATTTTTTCAATAACTGTTGAGTTTATGTATAGGACATGGTACATGAAACATGCTTAGAATTCAATGCAAAATTCAAAAATGAAATAAAAAATATATGTTTTTATTTGAAAAAATGAAGTTGATGGTCGTAACTTATTATTGAGCTACCCTGTATACATGAAATTACCACAAAAAAAAAATTAAAAAATCAAAATCGACGGGTACGAGCGTTTTTTGAAAAAACTTACCGCTGAATTTTAAATGAATTTAGACATTTCTTTTGGGACTCACTGTATATATTTTTTTTGAATCTAAATGATTTAAAAGAAACCACAATATTTTTTCTATTTTTTTTTCTTTTTTCTGCTACAAGAAGAAACAACCAAACCCTGTTTTTCTTCTTTTTCGATTTTGCTTTGAGTTGTTCTCATTAAAAAGAGAAACTTCTTAAAGACGAAGTTTTCACATAATGTTTTAAAAATTAATTATTTCCCTCTTTTTTATAATTCACTTAACAATGTCATAAGTTTCACTTCTTATGTATTTTCTACTGAAGATGATACCTTCGAAACATGTATGGAAATTAGGATTTAAATATTGATATTAAACTAGTGGCGCAGATTTTGAGTTTTTTTTACCTCTTCATAATTTCACTCCGCTGAGAGATGGACTACTTAAAAAAATCGATTAGTGGCATAATGTGACTTGGTTCCATTCCCTTATTAACAATTAGGGGATTATTGTGAAACGATGATAAGTATCACACTAAACAAGGCTATAACGTCAGAAAATTAATTTTATTAATCTATTTAAGTAACGTTATGAACTATTTAATTACAACTAATAATAAATTAATTAATATTAGTGGCAAAATGCCAGGCAAAAATTTGCGTATGCCGATTTAACCCTCACACTTGTCCATAATTTTTACAGACTCGCCAATAAATTAATTACAGCAAAAGGAATTTTAATTTTTTAAACGCTGTATGTAAAATGTTACTAGAAATTACATGTAAAGTACGTATCATTGACCGCGCATCATCACTTACATATTATAATCATACGAACAAATAAAAATTCTGCGCAAGAAAACTATCAGAACAAGGACTAAATGAAGACGGTAAAAAGCTGTTGTTCTAATTTTTATCATAAGGATGTTATAATTAAACATCTGTCGCCATTTACTTCGTTTTCGAAATTCGATTTTTTCATCATTAACTTTAAAATCATGAATACATTAACGGACTTTAACCAGCCCTTAAATTTTCGACATAACAGTATGACTCATCTTGAAGGAGCAAAAACTTATAAGAATCAATTATGATTGACATTTGACTAACAAATCAAAATTATATAAACAGAAACTATAAGTTAATTGCTCATGATTATTTATATGGCTACGAATCAATATTATTCGTCGACGATTGTTGAAATAAGGCTAGCTGCGATAGGCTGGAATCGGAGAAAATCGAACGTGGCTGGTTGAAATATGGCGCAGCTAGCTGCGATAGACTGGAATCGGAGAAAATCTGTCGTGGCTAGTTGAACTTTTGTCTTTGTCTGGCATATTATTGAAATCAAACCGGAACTCCGCAGACGCCTATTCAGACTGTAGTAAATAAGCATGGGGAGTTTTAAGTCGCATTTGCTCCAAGGGGTTGTGACGCACGTGGGGTAATTTACAGGTAGGACCCGCATTTTTCCATGAGAATGCTCAAATTTTACAGAACACTAATTCTTCTATCACCTATTTTTGCATTAGGACACTTGAACTTTACAGAGTATTGATTCTTTTGGGATATGTAAGTGCCTGTTCTCACCAAAGCAACTGGCAACCGCAACTTCAGTTGAGTTGCTCGCTTGTTCTCACCAAAGCAACTGGCAAGCAACTGCAATGCGACCGCAACTTCAGTTGAGTTGCTCTTGCGTTCCCACTGGAATCAACTGGTTCGAAGTCTCTTTTGACGTGAGAAAAATGTCGTCTTCGTCAGATGAAGATATAGCTGCAACATACTTGCTCGTTAAAAAGCTTAAAAAAAAAAACTGAGCGACAATTTTGGGTTAACCCTTTTTATAACATAAATTTGAGACATAGTTCGTATATAGTGGCACAGGAATGATCCGGTTAAATTCCATGGGTTTTACCAAATGAGCCACAAAAGTTAAATATTTTGCTGTCTCGGCAGCCATGACACCGCTATTGGAAGCAACTGACAACGGCGACGCGGCATGCCGGGCAACTCATAAGCAACTAGTTGCATTGCAGTTGAGTTGCCTTAAGTCAGTGGGAACAAGTCCTGAGTCGCGTTGATGTTCCGTTGCGGTTGCCAGTTGCTTTGGTGAGAACAGGCACTTAATATAAATATCACAATGCAAACAGTTTCCAAGCTATCCTGTAAACGGTTGCTTACAAAGATATAGCAGAAATTTCTAATCAACTATAACAAAAACGAGATTCAGATTCTAACTATTTTATATAGAAGTTATCCCCTACGAGCAGAATGATGAAGAAGAAAAAAGAAAAGGCAGCAAAAGTCACAGAAGAAAGGAAGAAACAAGCTGCAGCTAAGAGAAAAGCTGACGAGGAAGCCAAACAGGCCGAATCTATGGCAAGAATTGCAGAAGGGTTGCCTGGTAGGAAATTACTCATTTATCATTATCTAAAAGAAATGTATATCTAAGCTTGGCGTCATTTCCCCTTATTAAAAAATTCGTTCGGAAGGTGAAGAGTAAAATATCTTTAATATGTGATCCGTTCACACCACCCAGTGTTTTTTGCTTAATGACAGAGACAGTTAACCAGTACAAGATGGTATCAATATATTTAAGGACACCTATCCCAGCGATTTCATTTACAATTAGAGGTCATCAATGAAGAATCGACATGATCGACAAGATTAGTCGACTCTGACAAATGGCAATTGGCACATTTTGCTCTGGCATTACATTCAATGAATAAACGTTAAAGCACAATATATATAAAAATGGTAAAGTAAAATCTATCAGGCTTGTTAGATGTATTGGTGTCAGCATCTCCATTTATTTGCTTTCGTTAGCGGCAATTGCTAAATTTCGCCACATGAACATGATATTCGACGACCAATAAGAATCATTGATATGGTCACAAATTACACAGAAATACTTACATGTCTATTACACAACATTATATTTCTACCTTGATGTTGAAATATACTTGAGTTCATTAATTCAAATATTAATGCTTCTATTAAATCCTGTCGCCAACCCATAATATCATTTGTTGAATTTTTATTTTCATCTGTTGAATGTCCCATATCTAAATGTAGGAGGAAAAATGCGCCCTCTGGATTACAGGGAAGCAAAGGGTACGGGTCAAGCAGCACATTATTCAGCAAAAAAAGCTCCAACTAGGCAAATGGACGCCCAGGAGGTTGATGCAGCACGTAGACAATTATTTGGAGGTCAGGCACCAGGTAATAGTTATTTATGTACCCAGGGGGTAATGTGAGGGTTTTAAGCTCGTACCGAGTACATTTTACTCCAGTGGCAGTTCAATTTTTTTTGTATGACTAACGTAGTTACGTATTTAACTATGGTTTTATAAGCAAGCATTTGATTTATCTTTTTCTAGAAATTTAAACGATCTCGAAGGAAAATTTTAGTTGATATTTCAGTGTTAAATTTAGTTCATTTTATAACTTACTTGAAAAAACGACGTTTTAGTACACATGTTGGGTGAAGTATAGGTATCTGTTTTCTTTTTGTTCTAATCACTACGAATTCCTATAGGAGCTGCCGAAGGAACAGGTATTCCAAGAGGACTAACAGGTATGCAAATTAAGTTTTTTCATATAAATAATTAAGGTTGTTTAAGGACCCTAGATGTGGCGAACTCTAGAAAATGATGCGGAATTATTTTACACCCCGTGTTAAACTACGTATCTAAGTGTCGATGGTCTGGTGAAAACGCCAATATCTACGCACACAGGTAGCTTACGGCGTTAAATAGTAGTGGCTTATTTAGTAAATGGTATTTTTCAAAATGATTCCCATTCTCATAGTAGTTTTTATTGTAAATTACATGGTTTAAGAGCTCGTTTATATTAGCAAGCCAAAAAGAAATGTTTAGGCCTGGTTTCATAATGTCGTGATAAAATATTTCGCAGAGTTATCCTGCTATTAATAAAACAAACATGTTTAATAATCTCCTGGTACCATTAACAGTAAGATAAATAATGTTACCAGCAGGACAACTTAACAAGCAGAAACTGTGGCTGTTTCAGGGCTTGTCAGTGGGTTAAATACACCAGGTTACATAACAAATCAATCTCCCATTCGAGGAAATTTGCCGACCTCTCTTACTTCATTTCGAGTGTTTGACATTCAATAATTCGAAAAGTAAAGTAAAAAGACTAATTATTATTAAAAATTAATAAATGCTCATGTCCAATCACAGGTCAAAAATAGAATACATTTATCGGATCAGATTTAAAGATGATTAAAATTATTTTTAAATTGCTTCCTGCTGGAAGCAACGTCACCTCAACCGCGACAACCACACAGAACACAAAATTAACAAGACTAATGTTACCTTGTATAAAAAAAGGGCATTAGCAAAGTAATACCAGTATGACAGCCTGACATGGAATTGGATATATATTAGCATGACCATTAATGCCACAAAGAATATAAATATAAGGCATTTTTAAAGTTGTATACTTAGGATGGGTTTATCAGTGCTTGGTTGTTGGTTAAATGTTAGCTGGTGTTCATCTTCAGGTCAAGCTGTTTATTCGGTCCTGGTTAAATTCAAGCTCTAGGCTAAAGTATTTATTGAATGTTGGAAACTTATAAACTATCACTGAATCTAAATTAAACAAATTATTTAGCCCTTTCATTAACTAGGGCTGGTCAGCCTAATTTTTTCAGATATTACTATCGGTAATGATAGAATTGCTGAAGTAACCCACACAAAATATCTTGTTTATAACATAATATGTTTCTAATAAAATACGTACACTCATACACAAATTTTATATATTAAGGGAATTCCTAAATGAAAAAATATTGGTGATGGTTAATAAAGCATTTGTGCAGTCGCTAATACGATACGAAATAATTGTTTGGGGTGGTGCCTATGGCACAGTACTTCATAAGTTAAATATAACACAAAAATATATTCTAAAAATTATATTAAAAAAAAATAGAAGATCTCCAACAAATTTATTGTTTTCGGAGGATAATGTAAACTTCAGAACTTTATATATTAGCTGTCTATGTAATTTTGTGGTGTAAGACCAAGCTGAACTATGTAGATCACACTACCGAAACAAGGACTAAATCTAATAAAACATTTAAATTACCAAAAAATTTAACAACTACCAATAAAAAGTTTATGGATTAGCACCAAAATTATTTAATTTACTCGCAGATAATATAAAATCAATAAAGAATATAAAAACTTTTAGTAAAAAGTGTAATCAGTATGTTTACCGGAATACAGAAAATTTTTCAATACTTTTTTAGTAATTCACTAAATCAATAAGGATTGTAGGCATGTTTCAGTAACGTGTGTCACATGGAATTAATATATAGATAATATAAATACAAAATAATAACATACATATGTATAAGTTTAGATTTCGACAAATACGGGTTTTTTGCACCTAGGAGTCTATTATTGGTTTCTGCTATTCATTATATTATATTATATATTAAAAATGTCAAAATGTTATAAATGTTAAAATAAATATTAAATGTTACATGTTACATGTTAAATATAGCAACCTTTTTAACTGCCAGTTATAATTGGCTGGCAGCTATGAACCGGCCGCTATGGAACCAAAATATTTAGCCGTCCACTGATAACCCATCCTTAATGATACATTTTCATCGATATCGTTATTTTAGGGCATCCATAAAATATAATTCAATATTTTCTAGGGAGGAAATGTAAGGGCAAGAAAGGTCCTGGAGTACCAAGTGGAGGTAAATGTTAAGCTTTTATTATTAATTTATTGGGAAAATGTTTTCATAGGATTAATAGGTAAAGGCCAAATGAAGGTCGGAACGTTCACAATTTTTTGATAAGGAATTGTCTTCTTTTGTTCCTTATCCGCTAAACCTCTGCCAGAACGAACCTTCGAACATGAATGCTGTGGTATTCTAAAGATTTTCTGGATATGTTCATCTCATCATCAAACTTGAAATATTTCATGGATATTTCATTGCTTACACTCGGAACATGATCTCAATTCAATATAGTGACATGAGTATAATTTGATTTCACTCTAAAGAGCGACCCTTCTGTAAAACAATGAAAATTCAAACAGATGTTGAAAGGATTTAGATTTACAAAGCATTCAATAAAACCCACAACCACTTCACAGATCAATCATCTTAAAAACTGCAAAATAATTAGATGGCTTGGTTAAAATAACTGCACAGTATGTAGAGGTAACGATTTGTAAACAATGAAATACTTCAGATCAAGGAATCATATTTGTCCGTATTTACGTTAGTATGATGAGAACTTATATGATAAATCTTTAGCCTATTCCTAATGTTAGTTTCCTTCTTCCAGTATTTAGACGACGTGATAGTGAGGATGAGCTAGCTGCACCTCTTGCTCAAAGGGGTGAGTAATATTTTTGATAAATCATGCAAAAAACACTGGGTGATTAAACTTGTTTATAGTGCCCAGTAATAATGATACTAGCTTATTTAACGGCATACTTTGACTCACAAACCCGAAAATAATATTGAATATGTTGTTTGAACTGAGGAGAGTGTCATTTGATTTTGATCAACTCCCATTGAGCCAAATGTTATAACTCTCCTTGATGACTTACTGATAAATGAATTTTAGAACAAAAAGGACTAACCCTGGATTACTGAGTATAAACTTAAGTTCCACCTTATACATGTTATAGGACTGCTGATAGGAAAAAAAATATTATTATCAAATTAAGTAGAATTCTAAATGTTGACATCTTCCGTAAGGCTGCTGCAAACGTAACAACAATTTTGATAAATTAGTTCAAGTCAAATAAAATAAACCAACTGCTTGTTTCCTAATATTCGTGCAGACTTTAACAGTAAACAGGAAAGGTGGAAGGTATACTTGGAAAAAGTTAACCTGATCATTAACTCATGAGTTTTAGTCATTCAGGCTTGTGTGGTATGTTTGCACAGTCTTGGGCCTTTCTGCATAGTGTATCAAGAATGATCTTTATTGTCTCCATTTCTTATCAAAATGTATGTGTTATTTTTAGGTCCTGAATTTATGACAGAACTTATAGAGCATGAAATACAATTTCCCAGGTGAGATTCTAGCAATAAATGTGGTAAAAAACGAAATTTATAATTTTGTAAGTTAATATCGTACTCACCATCTGACGAAGTTACTGTGTACTGAAACACAGATTATGGTTTTATCCTAAAATTAAGTGAAAATGTACAACATACGTTTAAGTAAATCTATAGAATAAGTAGGCAGACAATTTTATGTTGGAAACTTAAATATTTCTCGTAGTAATACAGTTGTCGAGTGGCTTATTTCTTCTGGTACTCCGTATCAAATTGGATAAATAGAAGAATTAGGATCAAATCTGGTATCTGCCATATCATAAAGACTGTTTAAGGGGATTCATTCATTCTAAATCATCACTAAGGTATCTTGATATCAGCCGCTATGTGAAGAGAAATACCAGAATTATATACTTATAAATAAGATATTCAGCTAAAATGCAATACAAGGCCAATTTCTTAACTGATATCATAGTTTTTGAAAAGCACCTTATTATCGTCTTATAACAGAAGCATAGATATCATGTACATCATCAACAAGTCCTATAATACTTAAATTTTTTCATGTTTGAAATTCGAAAGAACACTTTTCAAAGTTTTAATGTTTATTGAGAATTCGGTATATATCTAGCAGTGCGGTAGGGTGCCAAAATAATTCATGGGACTTTTTGTTCCTTTTAATTAAATCTAGTATAATCTGTTCACAGACGCCAAGAAGGTGTAGTAATGAGAGGTGGAAAATATAAGAAAGTGTCAAGAAGATCAGATCAAGCTTTCGATCAAATGGGTGAAATTACTGAAGAACCTAGATGTAAGTCTCAGGTATCTTAATATTTTCCACTTCAATAATAATTTGTTGATAAAAAATAAAAGGAATATAGATAGTTATCTATCTATATATGAAAGTGGTTACTTTGAGAAAGTATTAGCGTCCGTAATATTAATTTAGCGAAAAGGACAGCGACTACACATAAGTGTGTGTATGTATTATTTTAAATTCTCCTTTCAAATATATAACACACCATGGATGATTATTAGGCGATTTATTTACACTTTATTACTTTGAAACGAAATAAAAGATTCAGATTAAGGTAAAAACATAACGGGAATCACCGCAAATGTTTGGAATATGTACTTAAATGGTGACCGTATTTCCGGATAACGAACAAAATATATATTTGGCACCATTTCTTTCTTTTTTTCCACTTTCAATAAAAACTGATATCATATCAATCAACATGTTGATAGGTCATTTTCGCTAATTAATATGTAAAAATGAACTTGACATTAAATGTTAATAGTCAACATAGTTGTTTCTAGGAAATTAGCTTTTGTTTCATGGTCTACTGTGGTTTAAAGTAATAATGTTTAATAAATCGCCTAAGAAACCAATATCATCCATGGTGTGTTAGGAGAATTTAAAATATTATCTTTTTAGATTAAAATATACACGGTGTTCCATTTAAAAAAATGAGGTTAAGTCCGATAATTTTTTTTAACTGACCCCGTTTACTTATTCTGAAAACGACAGATTATTCAACAATCAATATAAAGAAACTTCTGTATAAAACATTTTTCTATATCTCTTTTAACTAAGAAAATATAGGGTAATTTTGAAATTGTCAATTTTGTGATTTTCCCCGTGTCTCTTAAGCGAGCGAAAATTTTCAATTTTGATTTTACCATTTTAAGTTTGACCCAAAAATAATGCATGACACCTACATTACTTTTTTGATAGCACTAACAATTACGGAGATAACCTATAAAAGTGTCGAAATTGGGACACCCTGTACAGGATTATTGACCATTTTATTTTTATTTTTTATTTTTTATTTTATTTTACACCATTTCACAGTTACAAAATAACCAATTAACAAATGGGTATCACAGATATACAATATTAGATAATCATAGATATACAATATTAGATAAGTAATCACAATAATACAACAAAAAAAATATTTGATAGAAAGAAATATTAAAGGCAGCATTTCGCTGACAAGAAACAAATGAGAATAATAATAAAAATATTATAAATTATGTTCAATATGACCTCCTAAATTTAAGCTGCAAGCCCGAATTCTTTTTTCAAAAGATTCGCCTACATTTCTCAACATATTCAGAGTAATTGTGTGAAAAACTTCCCTAATTCGTGCTTGCATGTTTTCTCTTGTTCTGGGAGCAGTTGGTACACTTTCTCTTTTACGTATCCCCATAAGAAAAAATCAAGCTTGGTCAGATCGGGAGATCTTGCCGGCCACGATATTGCTCCTCCTCTACCTATCCAATGATCAGTAAATCGTTCATTTAAAAAATTTCTTACGAGCATACTGTAATGAGGTGGTGCTCCATTTTGTTGAAACCACAGTCTTCCACGAGTGTGTACTAGCAACACATTTAAAATTCCGGGTAAATAATTGTAAAAAATCAAGGTAATCTGACCTGTAACGTTTCTGTCAAAAAAATCTGGTCCAATAACATGATTACCTATTATGCCGGTCCACACATTAACACTCCATCTATGTTAATTCTTAACTTCCCTAGTGAAAAAAGGATTGCTTGTATCGTAGTAATGAAAATTATACCGATTTACTGATCCATTGTTATGAAACGTAGCCTCGTCACTAAACATAACATAACCGAAAAACTGAGCTTGATGTTCTGATCCTGTGTCCACTGACAAAAAATAACTCTTCTTTCAAAGTCTTGTTCTCTTAATTCTTGTAACAATTGTATGTGATAGGGACGTAATCAACACACCCTGTTCTTTCAAATCTCTCTTTAACCTTTCAAACGATTTTCGATCAGGATGAGTGCTTTGAGGATATTGTTCTGCGTATACTCTGGAAGCCAGGAATGCATTTCTATCGCTTGTGCCCAAAACATAGATCATGTTAACCAGTTCCTCTTTGGAAAAATTCATATTTCTATTATCTAAGTTAACTAAAAGCATTCAAGTCTTAAGCAGCAATGAACCACAAACTTAAGAAAACTAACTTTATAATGACAGCAACGTTAAAGAAAATTATTTATTTTTTGTTCGAAGGCTATCTTGACTAAATTCTGTAATCAGAATTTTTACCCGAATTAAGACAAATATTAAAATATTTCAGAAATTATAAGATTTAGGTATAGGACATATTTAACAAAAAATAACGGTATTCTCAAGATAAATCCATTTGCCTAAAAATGTATAAGGTGTCCTATTTAAAAAATTAAATTAAAGCATATTTAAAATCCCTAAATTGTCCAAGATCTAACGAACGCTTTGTATAAGAGAATTAAAAATTACTAACATAAATCGATAGAAAGCACTTTAGGGTACCCAAAATGTAAATCGCATTTGTTCAGGTACTAATGGGTCGGGTTTGTTCGGGTTTGTTAGGCGCTATCGAAGCCAGACACCTTACTGACACACCCTGTATATATTTATCGACCACAAGTTTAATTTGAATCAGACATAATTCATAATACCGCGATGTAGCTAAAGAAACCTATAATTGTATTGTCTATAATTACAGCACCATGTGGTACATGTGAAGAAGGAGAAGAGGATGAAGATGAGTACGAGGCAGCACTAAAGGAAATTGGAATAACTGCTGAACAAGCTGCTAAAATATTTGATCCCGGTTTCCTTGATGAACTGGAAGAAGATGATGAGGAGGCGCCTGGTTCACCAAATGCTATTCAAGCACTGGAAGCTCAGTTTAGAGAGATGGATGAATATATGAGGCAGCAAGCTGAATCTGTACGTATGAACTTTTCAGTGACGTTGCATAATAATCCTATTTCATTTTAATCAATTATTATAATAAAAAGGCGGCGTAATGCCTTGTATAACAAACATTTTGACATTGTCATCGCTTAATAATAATATCATCTGTCCTGCCGTCAATCAAAATCTAAGCTCCGGTAAGATGGTAATTTTCTTTCAAAATTCTACTCATATCAGAAATATTAAAAAAAAAATTATTCTAATAAATATCGGTCTTTTTAATGAAAATATTTTGACGTATCCATCGCTTCCAGTTATACCGAAAATTAGGCTTAACTTTGTTGTTTCAATAGAAGATATTTTATCATTATTCGATTCTATATAAAAAAATAGCAAGTAACTTTTGTTTTCGATTTCATGTAACTATCTCCAATCGTTTCTGCGACAAGACTTATTATAGGAATGTTTTTATAAAAAAGAAGTTAAAGCTAATTTTACTTTACTTTGTACCCAATGCAGTTAAAGAGTTAAAAATTTGAGAAAATATAGAGTGTGTAGATAATATACATAGAATAAATAATAAAAACTCATGAAATTTTTTTTAGTTGATCACTCTATATTTTAATTTGCCATTACGTGTAGAGTTATATTATTTTCTTATCTTAAGTAATTTTTAATTTAAGAAATTTAATTTATTGTACCAGAGAAGTATAATTTTTATAATATAATTTTTTTTCTCAATTTTTACTTCTTCGTTCTCTGCCAAGGCAATTCCCGAGGGGGCCTACAGCTTAACGTGGTATCCGAAGTACGATCCTCAGGACCCTTGGTTTCTCGCATTGCGATATGACCTACCGATTGGGGAGTGCGTACCGTCCCCGGTACCACACGATATATTCGATCACATTCGGCATGGCTACGGGCGTGAATTGGGTAGGGATGGGGAATGATACATTTTTTGCAGGGCGCCGGATAATAACGGCATTACTTATAACAGTAAAATCCACAGAGTGCGAATGGGATTACCGGCCGTGGGGTTTAAACTTGCGCTAATATATTAATAATGATTATATTATCAGGAACAGTAAACAATGTTAAATTTGTTATATTTAGCTAATCCTAACTTAGTCAGATGATGATAATGGAGGATTAAATATCAAACAAAATTTACAATAATAAATGTTATTCAAGTTATATGGGAACAATATTTAGTAATATGACTTCACGAGGCCTCTTGCCGTGAATGACCCTGTATATACGGCCCAGAACGCGAAGAGTGTCTACTTTCCTTTTCTTGGTGTCGATAGTTTAGGACTCTTAGGCCTGCTTCAGAAACTTTTTGGCACAAGCCGCATTATATAAGTGACTGGCTGAATAGCTGAACAGTTCAAGCCCAAAAAAAAGACCCTGTATATGCTGATATATTAGGTGGGGTGAAAAGTAACCTCCTTGGGAATGAAAATTTTTTTTTTAAATGTTTTTTTATTTTATTCAATATAGTCCCTTTTAGCTCGTACACTTATTCCAGCGATTTTCCATCTTCTTGATCCCGTCCGAAAAGTAATTTTCCGGAAGGTCTGCAAAATACTAATCCGCGGCGTCGATGATTTCCTCGCGTGAGCTGAATTTTTTATTGATGAGCCATCTTTTGAGGTTTGGGAAGAGATAATAGCAGGAGGGAGCCAAATCGGGCGAATACGGTGGATGCGACAGCAATTGCAGCCGTAAGTCATTCATTTTAGCCGTGGTTGCGATGCTCTTGTGAGCCGGCGCATTGTCTTGAAAAAACAAAAAAATTTTCGCTTCATGTGAGGCCGTCTTGCAGCGATTTCGGCCTTCAAGCCGATCGCACAGTAATACTCGCTGTTGATGGTTTTTCCTTTTTCGAGGTAGTCCACGAAGAGTATGCCATGACAATCCCAGAAAACCGACGCCATAACCTTTCCGACCCATCGAGCCTCCCTCGGCCGCTTCGGAGCACTCGTGCCGGCTTCAGTCCATTGCCGGGCACTCATTCTGTTCTCTGGTGTATCATAGTGGGTTCAGGTTTCATCAACAGTTACCAATCGACGCCAAAAGTCTGCCCGATTCCACATCAGCAAGTCCAGACACTCTTTCGAAGTGCTCTCGCGTTCGTGTTTTTGGTCAGGAGTGAGCATGCGCGGCATCCAGCGGCTGGATAACTTTTTCATATGCAGAATATTGCCCAAAATATGGCGTGTGCGCTCAGTACTAATCTTTGTGGCATCTGCTAGCTCGCGCACCTTCACTGTCCGGTCAGCCAACACCATTTCATGTATTTTTTGACATTGTCCTCTGTAACCGCATCGGAGGGCCTGCTGCTGCGGACTTATTTATTTATTTATTTATTTATTTATGCCAACAGGGATACAAACAGGTAAAGTACCCAAAAGAGTATCCACACGATGTTCATACAAATTATACAAACAAAATTGAAATACATAAGAAATCCTAAATATACAACAAAACAATCAAAATATGAAGACAAAGCAACATAAATATATTCTTAGAATATTCCGCATTATTGTACATTGCACATGACAGAGTGAAGTAGCTATAAAACAAATATTCAAAATATATTATTTACACATTTTTTAAGATGCTCTTCACTCTGCGTAGAGACATTGAAAAGAAATCTATATTAACAAACGCATTTCTATTTCTTATAATCCTACACAATGGTGAGTTTTGAGCCGCATAAGTGTGCCTAAATGGCAAGGAAAATAATTCGTTCATCCTTAGAGACCTCTGGGGGACATTGATATGGACCTTTGTTAGGATATCAGGACTTTGTACTAAGTTATTCAGAAGTTTATATAAAAATAGTATATCAGTAGATCTTCTTCGATCAGACAGAGAAGCTATACGAAAATACCTTCGTGCCAAAGAGACATCGCCGTCAGGCATGTGAATATTTTGCTTCATCGAAAGGTACTTGATAAATTTATTTTGAACATTCTCCACCTATCAACATAGCCTTTCTGTTTGGGACTCCAAACAAGACTGGCAAAGTTTAGTTTACTTAAAACAAAGGAATTGAACAGGCAAATTATTGGCTTAGTATTATAAAAAGGTTTACATTTACGTATGATATAACCCAACATTTTAGAAGCGGCATTGACGACAGATTCGACATGCTCGTCAAAGAGCAGCTTAGAATCAAAAATAACGCCCAAATCCTTTATCTTACTAACAATATTTAGTGATGTGTTATTTATATGATAAGTGATTGTTATTCGATTTTGATTTCGGGTGAACGTAGCCCAGACGCATTTTGACAGGTTAAGAAAAAGGCCATATTCGTCGCAAAACTCTGCCAGACGATCCAAATCGCTCTGTAACCTACGACAGTCGTCTAGGTTGGAAATTGTTATATAAATTTTTAAATCGTCCGCATAAAGCAAAAAGTTACAGTAGTGGAAACAAGAACAAATTTTATTTATATAAATAACAAAAAATAACGGCCCCAGGATGTGACCCCTGAGGTACTCCTGATGTAGTGACAAATAACCTAGAGCGGAAACCTTGTATAGAGACAGGATCCTGACCTGACTTGATCGGTAGTGAAGTTGTGGCCACCACGAGACTCTCGAAACTAATATTTGACGATGTAATCTGACGGAGCATTAGCCCCATAATAAACTCCTGGACAAAATTCAATGAATGTGTTGAATATTAAAGTCTATAAAAACATGTTACTCTATAAAACGGTGTATCTCCTTTAATAACAGAGATAATGAAGTAAACCAAAAAAGAAAATGTTGGGGAAAGATGAACCTACCGTTTAATGTCAACCTACCGTTTAATGTCAACTGCAATATGTTTCGGTTGCTAATATACTCCACAACGTGATGCGAATTTTCGGAAAAAAACATAGCATTTTTAGTACACCCAGTATAAATCGAAAACTAAATTTTTATCATAAACAGCGAAAACAATGACATTGTCAAGGAACCAACCTACAATGCAAAATAATCATTCAAATCGGATCATTAATGCAGAAAAAAAATAGTATCAAAAATATGGCAAATTTATGATGTTGCGTTAATTTTGTCCAGTTTATTTATCCAACTTTTCTTTTGTTTCCTTCGCCGTTTTGCCTCTCAAAAAATAATGTTTTATGAGAGAACGAAAATCGTTTTTGTCCATGCTCAACATGATGCCAAACACGTCAACAACATTCAGCTGTCAAAACAAAACTAAAGACAGTATCGCACTGAAGTTTGGCATGTCTGCCTTCAAGGCACGATAACCTCTTTTGCAGTAGCAGCGCATTCTGGCGGTCAAGGAGGTTACTTTTCACCCCACCTGGTAGCTAAATGTCTGACTCTGAGGCAATAACGTGCATAATTTTTTTTTTTTTTTGGGACACACGTTGAGACATCTGCTTACAGACACCTGACCCTCGCGGGGGTCAGGTAGTGTCAGGTTAGCAACATTGCGGGGAAAGACCAGACCAATGTCAACCTACAGAGTGTAGGTTTCGCCTACGAGTGTAGACGAGCCGACTGACTAAAACTCACCGTCTGAGTTAGCATACCTATAACTCGATTTCGCTGATATGACTAGTTAACTGCATATTCTGATTTTGATCTAGCTATGCTATACATTTATGTTGGGTGCCAGCTCTAGAGATTTTTTCACTCGAGATTAATCGAGTGAACAAATTTCGAGAGCTCCGAACGTATACGGTGGTAGGGTAGGCGTAGTGGTCAGTTTACACCTGGTTTTTGCAGGTTGTGCAAAGCAAGGCAATCTTTATTGTTTTTGGTTTTATGATTTTTTTGGACTCAAACGCGGTTGCGGGTGAGCCAGTCTTTCGGTAATTTGTATGTGGCGTTAGGTCGAGAATGTATGTGGGAAGCAGCGATCGTGCTATTATTGGCAATGTTAGCCTTGGAGTGATATTTTGTAATGGTTTTGTCAAGAAACTCCGAAATTGTAGCAATTTCGAGGTCTCTGTGTACGATGTCGTTTCGTGTGTATCGCGGAGTGTCTACTATTATCTTTAATACCTTGTTTTGCATCACCTGTATTTTCTGAAGGCTCGACTTACATAGGGTGCACCAGGCTGGGGCACCATACATCATCGCTGATCTGATGAACGTCGTGTAGAGGTTAACCTTCGTCCTTAGATTGAGTTTGCTCCTTCTGTTGAGCAGATAGTATATGGCGCCAAGTTGTTGGTTGGCCTTCTTCATGATGTTAGCTGAATTTACCCTCCAGGTCAGCCTTTTATCAAAGTGTAAGCCAAGATACTTAACACTCTGTTTCCAGTCGATATCTTGGTTTCCCACCTTGAGTTTCCCCGTTGGGAGTTTTAGGCGAGCCTTGGTAAAGTAAATTGCCTGAGTCTTATTCGGGTTGATTTTTATCTTCCATTTTGACAGCCACTCTTCGAAGAGGGCGATGTTCCTGTTGAGCCGTAGTGTTAGGATTCTAGGGCTTTTTCCTGATATTGCAAACGCCGTGTCATCTGCGTATATATAATTATCGTATGTATAGTTGTCGCTCATGGGAAACTTCGGCATGTCAGCAGTGTAGATGTTGTAAAGCAGGGGGGCTATTGCTGAACCCTGAGGTACACCAGCTCGAATGTTCTTTGATGATGACAGTTCCTCGTCAATCCATGTTTGGAAAGACCTGTCTTCTAGATAAGCCGCAATCTGTCTTATCAGGTAGTCAGGTGCTCCCATCCTTATCATTTTTAGTAGAAGCCCGTTGTACCATACTTTATCAAACGCCTTGCTGACATCGAATAGCACGGCCGCTGTGCTTCTCCTGGTGTTGAAACCCCTAAGAATATTAGAGGCGAACCTTGTCGCCTGTCTAACAGTGCACAGATTTGCTCTAAAGCCGAACTGCTCCTCTGGTATACAGTGATTAATTTCGACAAAGGCTGATAGCCTACCCGAGATTAACCTTTCCGCTAATAATTTACCCAAGTTAGACAGTAGACTGATTGGCCTATAGCTACTCAGGAGTTTCTTATCTTGTCCAGCCTTCCCTATCATAACGATCTTTGCATTCTTCCAGGCGACAGGGAAGTGTCCGAGGGTCTGCATTGCTTCTGTTATACAGACTATGTCATTTATGATGTTATCCGGTAGATTTTTTAAGGCTTTGTTGGAGATGCCATCAATACCGGGTGCCTTCTTTATTTTGGTCTTGGCGATTAGACCTTCCACTTCGTCTGCTGTGATGTGTTGCAGGTTGGGATCGGGGTGGGGATCCATGCGTTTATAGATCTCTACAGTTCTGTTAATCCGGTTTTCTGATTCTTTATTGTTAGCTGGATTATCGCTGAACTGTTCGTAAAGAACTTTAGCAAATTTCTCAGCTTTCTCTCGAGCGTCTGTCAGAATGACGTTTTCTGCGGTTGTTAGTGGCGGCATCTGTTGGCGTGAGCCCTTCGTTAGAGTTATTGTCATTCTGTAGAGACTGTTGTAGAACACACTGGTTTACTAACAGTTTTAGGTTTTAGGGACGATATTTGAATGTTACCTTAAGTTAGACCTTAGCTAAGGTAAGCCTTAACGATATGGTAAACCTTAAGAACTATGTCTTAAATTAATAATACCTTTAATATACTGTCAACCTTGTATTAAGGATGACATTGTATACCTTAAGGTTACTTTGAAATATCGGCCCTTAGTTACCATAGTTAATTGATGACCAAGGTGAAAAATTATTCTTGACCTAATTGTAATTAAAATTCATATACCCATCAATTCTGGTAGATGTTCTTTTTCAGTACCTTATGTAAAAGTGTTACCTAACTAGATTTTAATAAATAATACGTTTTGGCAAGTACAATTCTGGAATTCATATCAACCTATAAAAATGAAATACACCAGAATTACACGTGGTGTGTCACGTGCCGCCATTTTGTGACAGGGCACAAAATGTATATGATGAGTCTTTTGTTGCTACGTTGTAAGCTCATAAAATTTTAATTTTAAACGTTCGCCAGATTAAAGAAAAATATTTCCATATAAACAAAGATCTATACAGGGTGATTCACGGTGGATGGAACGTTAGACGTTTCTGGAGAACGGGAGATCAGTTTGTTTTGAAAATTTGGTTTTCCAGATAACCGGCCATGGTCTATAGTTCTAAAATATTTTCAACAATGCGGCGTTGCCGCTTCTACCTAAAACCGGTGGCAACATCGTTATTTTAAATGGAACTCCCTATATATTTATAAATTTTCAGGTTCTACATCTATTTCTGAGCAACTTTTATTAATACTTTCCTATATCTATCTGTTGCCGTTTTTTAGTTATTAATTAATTTTCATTTTTTTTAACGAAAACATGACTTCTAATAAATATGGTTTTCTCCAAACTCTAAAACATTCCTAAGTTGAAATGTTGCGTACGGTTTAAAAATGCCTTTGGGTATTTGCTTTTTTAGTCATATCTGAGTTCAAGCATACAGAGTGCTCCAAAAATAATTGTTTGAAGGTTACTTGAAAAAATGCCCGAACCTTGATTTTTTCAAATGGGACATCCTGTATATCAATACTGGTTTGGAAAGATGATGAAAGTAGCTTCCTAAAAACATATTTAACTATTCAAGTTTTTTATTTATAAGCATTTCTTTGCGAAATTTTGCAAAACATGTAAATTTCAACGACTTTAGTAGTAGGAGGCCATGAAAACAATTGTTAGTCCCATTACAACTATATTTTTAGCGGAAGTGTAATTCGTTCATTTGTAATTTTAAGTTGGCGGTACAATGGGAGATATTAATAGTTACTCAAATGCAATTATAATGAATTTATTTATTATACATGGACAGTGTGATAAGATTATAGGCAGAACGTGTAGAAAATTTAATGAAATATATCCAGATTTATCAAAAATGAATATCAAGAAATTTAATCGAATCCAGAACAATTTCAGAGATTTTGGTTCAACATTAAAAGCACCAAGAAAAATACACTTAAAATAATTAAAGGGTTTAAGAATGTCACTATAAAGATTTCTTAAGCAAATGTTCAAAATGTTTTCCATTAACGTCTAAACACTTTAATAAACGTGTATTGACACCATCACATGCGTCTGATACATGGGGATCGATATCTTCAAACGCTTGATGCACTCGACGCTCTAATTCTTCTCTGGTATTTACAGGAGTCTTATAAACCTTTTCCTTTAGTGTACCCCATAAATAAAAATCTAAAGGAGTAATATCTGGCGATCTTGGGGGCCAATTCCACGATCCCAAACGTCTACACCATCGGTATTCGAAAATTCGATCAAGTGAAAGACTGTCTGTAAAATCTTTAAAAATACCTTCTCTCGCAAATTTTGACTCGTCGGTCCATATAATTTTGCTTTAAAAATTTGGATCCTCCTGTGTATGTGTTAGTAACATTTCGCAAAACTCGACTCTTTGCATAAAATCTTGACGTTTAAGAGCTTGAATGGTAGTAAACTTATAGTCGTCCATATTATATTTTTAAAAAATTCTTAGCACAGATGAAAATGTAATGCCCAAATCTTCTTCGGCTCCACGTATGGAAGAGTGGAGATATGCATGAAAGTATGCCAAAACGGTAATTTCGTTGTCTTCATTAGAAGTCACTGGTCTGGGCAAATTTCTTAGTGCTTTTAATGTTGAACCAAAATCTCTGAAATTGTTCTGGATTCGATTAAATTTCTTGATATTCATTTTTGATAAATCTGGATATATTTCATTAAGTTTTCTACACGTTCTGCCTATAATCTTATCACACTGTCCATGTATAATAAATAAATTCATTATAATTGCATTTGAGTAACTATAATATCTCCCATTATACCAACTTAAAATTACAAATGAAGGAATGACACTTCCGCTAAAAATATAGTTATAATGTGGCTAACAATTGTTTTCATGGCCTCCTACTACTAAAGTCGTTGAAATTTGCATGTTCTGCAAAATCTAAAGGAGTAATATCTGGCGATCTTGGGGGCCAATTCCACGATCCCAAACGTCTACACCATCGGTATTCGAAAATTCGATCAAGTGAAAGACTGTCTGTAAAATCTTTAAAAATACCTTCTCTCGCAAATTTTGACTCGTCGGTCCATATAATTTTGCTTTAAAAATTTGGATCCTCCTGTGTATGTGTTAGTAACATTTCGCAAAACTCGACTCTTTGCATAAAATCTTGACGTTTAAGAGCTTGAATGGTAGTAAACTTATAGTCGTCCATATTATATTTTTAAAAAATTCTTAGCACAGATGAAAATGTAATGCCCAAATCTTCTTCGGCTCCACGTATGGAAGAGTGGAGATATGCATGAAAGTATGCCAAAACGGTAATTTCGTTGTCTTCATTAGAAGTCACTGGTCTGGGCAAATTTCTTAGTGCTTTTAATGTTGAACCAAAATCTCTGAAATTGTTCTGGATTCGATTAAATTTCTTGATATTCATTTTTGATAAATCTGGATATATTTCATTAAGTTTTCTACACGTTCTGCCTATAATCTTATCACACTGTCCATGTATAATAAATAAATTCATTATAATTGCATTTGAGTAACTATAATATCTCCCATTATACCAACTTAAAATTACAAATGAAGGAATGACACTTCCGCTAAAAATATAGTTATAATGTGGCTAACAATTGTTTTCATGGCCTCCTACTACTAAAGTCGTTGAAATTTGCATGTTTTGCAAAATTTCGCAAAGAAATGCTTATAAATCAAAAACTTGAAGAGTTAAATATGTATAAGTATATATTTTTAGGAAGCTACTTTCATCATCTTTCCAAACCAGTATTGATATACAGGATGTCCCATTTGAAAAAAGTTTCGGGAATTTTTTCAAGTAACTTTCAAACAATTATTTTTGGAGCACTCTGTATGCTTGAACTCAGATATGACTAAAAAAGCAAATACCCAAAGGCATTTTTAAACCGTACGCAACATTTCAACTTAGGAATGTTTTAGAGTTTGGAGAAAACCATATTTATTAGAAGTCATGTTTCCGTTAAAAAAAATTAAAATTAATTAATAACTAAAAAACGGCAACAGATAGATATAGGAAAGCATTAATAAAAGTTGCTCAGAAATAGATGTAGAACCTGAAAATGTATAAATATATAGGTTCCATTTAAAATAACGATGTTGCCACCGGTTTTAGGTAGAAGCGGCAACGCCGCATTGTTGAAAATATTTTAGAACTGTAGACCATGGTCGGATATCTGGAAAAATTTTCAAAACAAACTGATTTCGCGTTCTCCAGAAACGTCTAACGTTCAATCCACCGTTAATCACCCTGTATATTGAAAAAAATGTTTATGATCTCTCTCCTACGATTCGTTTAAGAATATGATCTTATATTTTTTATACTTACTTAGAAATGATCATGATCAGTTATTGTTTCAACATTTTATTGCAGCCTCAGCGATCACCAACAGCATTTGAACTAGCCGGTAAGTTAGAAAGTACATTTTAAATAAATATATCCGATTAACTGCTGAATATAAAGGATTTATATTTTAATTTAAATATTTATAATTTAAAGGATTTATAACAAATATAAAACAAAAGAGTAATTCTTACTAGTAGGTTAGTTATTTAACCAAAAAAGTTAAAGTACCTAACATTCTAGTTCTATAATAATTAGATATGTATTCATATTACCTGCGATAAAATTATTTCAAACCTATGCCCGAAATTTATTTTTAAGTGAGGAAAGTAATACATTTCCATTGTATGTTATTAATTAAGAAAATAACTCTTCCTGTGCAAGAAACAGTATTCTTTAGGAGCGTGAGGAATTAAAGACTAAGTACAACATAATGATATCATTAGTTAGATGCCAATTGAAAATTAAATATCAAACAAAATAAGAACAATAATACAATATTACGAAAGGTATAAATAATTGTATAGGGGAACATAGTGGAGCCGAGAACATTCTGAAATGATTTGTGTAGGGCGCCGCATGGGTTGGGGGGGGGTCACACCCCGTAAATCTAACCTACAACGGGAAATTGAAAATAACTCAGCTGGTTTTGATGCTACAAAAAAAAGTGAGAAGCAAAATTGAAGAGCTTGACAGAGCGCGTAAGCCCGAATAAACCCGATCGCGATAGCTCAATGAGTTCGCGAATTAACGCGATTTTTAACTGCAAAAACAATAAAATTTAATTAATTATATCTCGAGAAGGGGTGGAGTTGGGGCATCAATTTTTGGCAAATTAACGGGTGATACCGAGTACTTTGATGGGCCGGAGCCTGGGGTTCGTGGGGCAATTAGGAGGGGAGTAAGGGGGATTGGAAACTTTTTACATAAATGTTAATAAGTAGTTTATTAATCGAGGTACGGGGATCAGGCCGGATTCAATTTGTTCATTTTTTTATCAGCTACGAGGTGCGATTGGCGAAAAATTTTTATTTTCCCAAATCCACGCTGGGCGCGGCATACAAGAAATGGCCAAATACTTTAGATATTATGTTTAATTTTGGTATGTGTTAATAGGAAATAGAACCTCAAATTTTAGTTAGAAAAGTTATTCAATGGTTCCACCAGCGGCGTCGCTGCAAACATCTCCTTTGATATTTTTTACAAGAAAGATGGTACGCCACTGATATTTCTCCATGTGGATATTTTTTCTGATTCTCCATGAAAACTTTCTCTTGAGTGGGAAAATATTTAAATATTTTTCGACAATCCCACCTCGTAGCTGATAAAAAAATTAACAATTTGAATCCAGCCTGATCCCCGTAGCTCGATTAATAAACTACTTATTAGCATTTATGTAAAAAATTTCCAATCCCCCTTACTCCCCTCTTAATTGCCCCACCAACCCCAGCCTCCGGCCCATCAAAGTACTCGGTATCACCCGTTAATTCGCGAAAAATTGATGTCTCAACTTCGCCCCTTCTCGAGATATAATTAATTGAATTTTATTGTTTTTGCAGTTAAAAATCGCGTTAATTCGCGAACTCATTGAGATATCGGGATCGGGTTTGTTCGAGCTTACGCGCTCTGTCAAGCTCTTCAATTTTGCTTCTCACATTTTTTTTTGAAGCATCAAAACCGGCTGAGTTATTTTCAATTTCCCGTTGTAGGTTAGATTTACGGGGCGTGCCCCCCTCCCCTCCCATGCGGCGCCCTTCACAAATCATTTCAGAATGTCGAGGGGATCCTACTGTATCGATTGAGAAAAAAAAATTACTTGATTCCGTCAAGGGATTTTCGAGCCGTTTATATTGCCAAGACGACTCCACTAACAATAGTAACATTGGGAATTTCAAAAGGGTCAGTATATTAATAAAACATTTAAATTTATCATTTGTAATATTAAGTGTTGAGTTCTATTTGATCATAAACTGAAATATCGGGGTTCTTAAGTTGATTTATTTCCAAGAAATGTGATATAATAACTAATATAATTTCGGCCGGAACATGTTTATTTTAAATAGTATTTAAATCAAAATTGATAGTCTTGCATCCTTTCTGCCAACTTTGAAAGCTGTGTTGTAACCAGATAACTATCACTCTTTTTTTGTAATTTGTAGCTGAACATTCTTTATAAATATCAGATCATTTTTTTATAGGAAGTACATTATGTAGATAATCAGTGTCCGGGTCAACTCTATATTTTCATTGCTTCTCGATCGCTTTTAATATATTATTTTCTCAAGAAATAGAACTTTTACAAATTTTACGTACCTTTTATTTATTTATTTATCAGAACAAGCCGTTATGCAACGGGAACAAGAGGAACGTGAAATGTTCGAAAGAATGATGGAAAGAGAAGCAGAAGTTCAGTCTCCTGGAGGAAGATGTCCTACTGAATCGCAAATGAGAACACCCACACAGAGAGTGTTAACCGAGGAAGAAGAACAATTGGAATTTGAAAATCTTGAAAGGCAAATAGCAGAGCGAGATGGCCAGGTAGGACATGTTAAAATGTTGCCTTTAATTAGTTAATCTAGAAGGTTCTCTAGGTTTAGATAGTTGTAACTTTAGTCTCGTTAAAGATATACGATAATAACATAAGATAGTCCAATCAAATTTACATAGTTCATATTGAAAATGGCCGACAAGTCTATTGCTGTGATAATATACTGTGTAAAATATTTGTAAAATTTTAAATATAAATCGAAAATATTTAAAAATAGAAGTAATCATATACATATAACCTCATTTCTCAAATACATTCAAAAAAATTGAATAGTTTAGTACAAAATTATACAGAATTTCGTACAAGGAACGATTATTGTAGGCAAGAACATCCAATTAACTTTTAATTTCATTCAATGCCTAATAAGAACCAATCAAAGCAGTAGATGATTGATTGAAAAGGGAAGGAAATAATTATGGTTCACAATACTCTTTCCTCTTACAAATTTTAAGAATCAATTTATCTTTGGTTGCCTCCGTATATGCATGATTCCCAATTGAAGTTTGAACACGTAATACGGTTATGGTTAGCTACTGGCAAGCGACGGGATAATGTTTCTAGCTGATGATTACCCTTTAAGCGGGTGTGACCCAAAAAACAAATTTTAATTTAAAAAAAAATGTAGAAAGAAATTCTAAGAGCTCTAGTGAAAACCGCACCTCTTTCTCAAGTAAAATAAAGATGTCAGTTCACACTGACCATAGCCGGAGAACAAATCATTGCCATTGGGCAGATTCGCTATTGTGACATCACACGGACTCTTTAGCTACTCGGTCATTATTTGAAGTAAAGTTTTCACTAGAGATCTTAAAATTTTTTTCTTTATTTATTTTTCGTTTCTTTGGGTTACATCCCCCGTTAAGGGTGAAATTAGACGAAGAATATCAAGTAATTTTTTGAGAACCCTTATTTATTCAATTTGTAGTAGAATACGCACTGTTTTTTCAGCTAGAGGTGGACACAACATTTCACATTTTTTAAATTATATCTGTAACGACGCGTAATTCAAAAAGACAATACTAATAACCGGAACTGTACAGTGAAATTGCTGGGTTATTTAAAATCCGTGAAAATTTTTATAAAATGTTAAAACATAGCAAGTGGCCTACAATTCATAATTATTTTTAACTCAACATGATGGCTCATATAACAGCGGGACGAAATATTTAAAAAATATAGGATTCAATGTATTTAACAGCAAGTAAATTGCTATAAGGTTTAATAAACCTGAAACTTACCGTTTCCGAGATATTTACGACTGCAAGATGACATTTATCACATCGGCATTGGCAGTTGCCATTTCAAAATCATTTCAAGTTGTACAAACAAGGGGCCATATTAAAGTGGAAAATGTAATTTGTTTAGATATCAATTTCAGGTAGATAACGAAATTCTATTTGCTGTGATTTGTGAATTCAAAAATACCAGATTTAAGAACATTCTATTTTGGGTCATTTCCATTTTTAAAAACATTTTTTCATATAGTATGCTTTGGGATATCCTTTAACTTCTGTATTCACACTTTTAGAATATCGGAAATGAAACTATAACTATTACACTTGATGGTATCTTCTACATGAATCTTTTAAATTAAATATCGTCACAAGAAATTTTATACTACACAAGGGTGATTTAAATCTTCCGCAGTGTGTGCTAAACTTGAGACAATAAATACAAATTTTCTTGCTCTGGTTTAATCAGTAAAATCATCCATAAAATTGGTATAAGACCAGAATAAAATTATAAATTAAAGGTCATTAAATAAAGTCTTATAAGGAGAGTTTTTTTCCGAAAAATTTATAATACAATCATTGCAGGGAGACCGTTCGCCTCGAGGAATGCCTCAAATGAATGAAGCTGTTTTGCAGCAAGAAATCAACATGCAAAGACGAGTGTTTGAGTAAGTAGTATACGGTACGGAAATAGTACCGTCTATGTCCAGAAGATCAACCATATTCCAGAAATATTAAAAAATATTTGGGATACTCTCTTCTTGATACAAGCTACAGCTATTTTGTGCAACTCTAAAAGAAAACGTGTAATTTTTATGTTGCATACATCTAAAACAAGAAAATTTTCATCACCGTAAAAAATATACATTTTTTACTCCTAAAAAAATCATATAGAAGCTGCGATTTTCTGCTACTGCATTTGCTGCATCCGTTATTCCTTTAGGTTTAGCGGTATTACTATTAGAATTCATCATAATAAAAAACTTGAAATGAAATCTGCTATATCTCTGATCCGAAATACACGAAAATATAAACATGACATTCGATAACTTTCAATATTATTCATTTCCATAGTAACGGATATCTGTGATGATAAAAAAAAGTTTTAATTTAATAATGTTGTTAATTTTGTTCTGAATATAGTTGTTCAAGAATGTTGTTTGTGTGTACCATCGTGCCGGTAAAAAACTAGGACAGCAAAATTTCTAATTTTCTCCTTGACTATTAAGAATTTTTTACTTTCGAGTCTGGTACCAGTAAAATGTCATTTACAAATTTCGCATGTCAACATAGATTGTCACTTTATCCTTAACTTGTCAAGCAATTTTTTCTTTAAAAAATATGCCACAATTAACATCCCAGCAAAAGTCTATCATCTACAGTCGGTTTCAAGATGGTGCTTTTATTAGGGATATTGCAGACGAACTGGGAGTAAACAAAAATACCGTGTTGTTGGCAAAACAAAAAATAGCAAGGCATGGGACTATTATTAGGAAAGCACGTTCAGGTCCCCCTAGAACTTCTACTGAAGATGAAAATAGAAGACTAGTTAATTATCTAAGGGATCATCCATTCGCAACTGCAATAAAGGCGAAAGAAGAGACGAACTTTCTGGGTTCTGCAAATACTGCTAGAGACAGGGTTCGAATTTCCGATATACGAAAAAAATAAACAAGGCAGGTTAGAATTTGCACATGAATATTTAAATCGGAATATTTTCTGGGGAACAGTTATATTTTCTGACGAGAAAACTTTTCAATCGTGTAATAATGGAAGAATTCGAGTATATAGGCCTTCCGGCATGCGGTATGATGAGATATACACTCACAAAACAAACCAAAGCGCTAGAGGTCCAGGAATTTGCCAAATCGTGGAGGGAAGGCTAACTGCACCTGAATCCGTTAATATCCTAAATGCAGTGATGATACCATCGATAAACGCTGTATATGGCCAAAATTTTACATTTCAGCATGATAATGCTCCAATACACACAGCACGCATTGTGCAATATTTTCTCCTAGAAAATAATATAGCAGTTGTTCCCTGGCCTTCGAAGAGTCCCGATTTGAACCCGATCGAAAACATTTGGGGCAAAATGGTGAAATCATGTATAAACATGATTTTCGGCCACGAAACAGAGATGAATTACGCTACAGGATGAATGAAGCTTGGGATGAAATAACAGGCGAATTATGCAGAAACCTAGTTTTAACTATGCCGCAAAGGCTTCAAGAAGTAATAAACAGGAATGGTTCTATGACTAAATATTAAAAATGTTTTGTTGCTTCGACAAATTTTGCGTTCATATTTTTGTAACCTTCTATTAAATTCCTTTTATTATTTAGTTTCGTTTTCATTTTTAGGCGACGTTATATATACCTACTTTAAATAAGGTATTAGACTATTTCTAATAATAAAAATGCCCAATATATTTACTGCCGCTCAAGTTTAAAAAAAGAATTAAGATATTTTGATACCACCTCGTATCGAAAAATATAAAACGTTAAATTATGTAACCTAGGTTACTTCCTAAAAGTTATGTGTTTTTACCTTTACAGCTGTCGAGCACCTTTTATAGTCTATGAGACATGCATATCCGCTCCCAGTTTTGTGATTTTGTTGTCCTAGTTTTTTATCGGCACGATAGTACATGTATGTGCATGAAATTCGTGTTGGGACATTCGATCAAACTCATTTTGCGCACTTAATACAAAAATACTTAATTTATGCTACATGTGTGAAAACGCATTTTTCACACTTGTATCATACAACATTTTTTATTACGAATAATTAAATACACAATGTAGTATGAACATTTACATGTTTCATATCCTCATAGATAGAATATTTATTTTTCATCTATCAATTATTTACTTATAATACCTTAGAAACGGTTGCTATATACATCATCATAATATCATAGGAAATATTAGAGGGCGATAAAGCCCGGTGATTTTCATAGTGATCGTAATTTTTATTGAAAAAAATATTGAACAAAATGTGTATTTATTTTTATAACATAATATTATTCTGTTTTTCCTATGTTAAATGTACAATTTTTTAATTTTCCTGAGATAGAAGCTGGAAACTATGAAATTTTACGATTCCACTGCTGAGTCTCTCGACGTTCATGCGGATTCCTGCTCCATTTCAAGATTAATTAACACATTTTCCCTTCCGGTAACAGAGATAGCTATCATTTTTGCTAATCGGGTTTGTTCGGGTTTGTTCAATAAGAAGTGTGGACGAGGTCCGACGTAGGCAAAGTCAGGTATATTCCATGGCGTTTTCTAAATTAAAAAATTTTGCTATGAAGGAACACGTCCTAGTGTATTTTTACCCACAGGCATAGCTATGCATTTACCATTTCGGTATGTAAGAAGAAATCTGCGTCCCTTAATTCCTTTAGGCCTTATTGCCAGGTACTGTCTAACTAATTTTAAGCCATCTGTTTGGTCTTCTTCGATTATAGTAAAACTTTTTGGCGTAGCAGCTTTAGTTTCTGATACCTCGACAAGCATAACAAGCCCCTTATCCTCAATATCATCAATGGTCGTTTTTACCGTATCATCCCGTCTTAGGTCGCCAAAAAATCCCATTACAAGTACTACTTTATGCAACAGGATATATCATTGTTATAAAAGTTAAAATTTGTTCACCTTCCAAAACTTTTGACTTTTCAAGAAGATATCCCTTTGATTTAGCTTTTAAAAATGCTATTAATTGAGAATATCTTGAATTATTAATGTTTACGACTAAAATAAAGCTAAAAATAATTAAAAATTATTATAACCAATGAGCAAAAGGGTTACATACCAATTCCTGTTTTAGTAATCACCGTAATTTGGTTCTTTACTTTTCAGTGTACAAAAATTTTCATACTCCTGGTCGTACAGGACTTTAGACTTTGTCGGTAATAAGTTTTCCTTAGCTTTTTCAGCATTTTCTAAATTATTTTGTGGAATTTCCATATTATTATTATAGAATTATTATAGAACGTAAAAGACGCTTAAAACAAATAACATTTAGCAACCGTCAAACTTATTCTATGACAACCGATCAAAGCTCACTAATACTAAAAATTGTTTAAAATAATGCAGGAATATAACTATTTATATTTTAAATAGATGGAAAATAAAATATTGTATACAACACAAGCGTTACCAGAATATTTTTAATTATCCCTCGAGACAAAGGGTAGTTCTTTCGCCTTCCGGACATTATAGTCTACTTAACGCCCTTGGTAAAGATTGTTTCACGAAAAATGGATACGACTTAATGATTTCCTGGGTCGGTCCCATTGTGTCGACAAGAGCTTGGCAATAAACAAGTGAAGTATGAAGGGACGGACTAAGGAAAACAAGTAATGATATGATTATATTAATGTAATCAAATGAAATAACATTTTTTTTAAATATTACTAGTCATCTTTATTTACATTTATAATGGCATTCTATAGATAGTTCTGTTTCGCTATCGCTATCCTCATCAAAATTAATTATAATTGGATTAATTATACGATCCAGACTAATATACGAATTTTCTACAGTTATTACGTGACGGACTGAATTTTTCCAACTATCTGGGGGAATATCATTAAAGCATTTTCGTATTAATTCTACAACACTAGAACTTAAAGTCGGAGAAATATTTTCAGACCTAACCAGTGATTTTAACTGGTGCCACATATGCTCTATGGGGTTAAAAATGCAATAATAGGGTGGGAGCCGTAGCACTGTATGTCCAATTTCTTCTGCCAACGTTTCACAAACATATACTTTTTTTATACAAAATGTCTTTAAGACTTCTAAAAGATCACTTTTTTTTATAACTTTATTCAAAATATATATCATACGCCGCCATGTAGTTCTGAATCTCCAATTTTGTATTATTTGAGCTTGGAGCTTTATGTAATTGGCGACTGTGATAGCTCGCATTGTCCATTACTATCACGCTATTCTGAGGAATGTTTGGTAAAAGACAATTCTTGAACCATTCCTCAAAAACTAACAAATTTTTACCACAAAAAGATATTTAAATATAAATTAAGCAACCTAACCTACCTGATGTGCCTATATTTAATTATAATTATTACAATCCGGTCCTCTCCACATAATAATAACAAACGGTCATAAATAATGGGATGGCCACAGGTACTTTTACTGCATTAAGTTATATCCATTTTTCGTGAAACAATCTTTACATAAATAACTAATAAATAATAAATTAAATCTAATTGACTTCGTGTTTTTTGATTTTAAAAGTGAAAAGGACAAAAATGTAATAAAAACGATTTGCTCTTTATTTTAATTATTATTATTTTCCGTGCTACTAAAAACATGTAGTATATCTTGTTTTCACACTAGTCTGAAAATCCAATTATTTATCGAACTAGTGCTTTAAGTTGACACTTTTCACACTTAAATTAGTTGTATTAATGGTCTGCTGAGCATGCATACTACAAACGACTCGATCATTTTTTAATTCGGTCGTTGACTGATTCGGTCGCATATAAATCACTGCAGCCTTTCATTCATTTATAATAAACAAAGTCCAAAATATTAAACAAAAATTGGTTCTATAATTTAACGAATAATTTTCATCCAGTAAATCATATTTCGTTAACTATGACGCAAATTAATATTTCAGAAAATATCAATTGTATTTAAATAAACGATGATATTCTTTAATAACGTGAAATATTTAGGAATAATTTTTTACAGTAAATTAAATTGAGATTTACATCCAGAATACCTGATTAAAACAGTAAGAATTTACTTGTAGCGGAGTCGTTCCGGTTTACGAAAATCCCTTGACGAAATCGAGTAATTTTTTTTCGCAATCGATACAGTAGGATCCTCTCGACATTCTGACATGATCTCTAGGGGGCGCCTGTAGTGGGGAGGGGGCACGCCCCGTAAATCTAATCTACAACGGGAAATGGAAAATAACTCAGCCGGTTTCGATGCTATAAAAAATGTGAAGGGCAAAATTGAAGAGCTTGACAGAGCGCGTAAGCTCGAACAAACTGATCTCGATATATGAGTTCGCGAATTATGGCGATTTTCAACTACAAAAAACAATAAAATTTAATTAATTATATCTCGAGAAGGGGCATCAATTTTTCGCGTATCGACGGGTGACACCGAGTACTTTGATGGGCCGGAGGCTGCGGTTGGTGGAGCAGTTATGAGGGGAGTTTTGGTGGGAAAAAAAACATTATATAAATGCTTAAAAGTAGTTTATTAATCGAGCTACGGGGATCAGGCCGGATTTAGTTTGTTCATTTTTTATCGGTTACGAGGGGGAATTGACGAAACATTTTTATTTTTCCAAATGCGCGCTTGGCGCGGCATACAAGAAATGGCCACTTTTTAAATTCTCCGAAAATACGTTAGATATTATGTTCAATTTTGATATTTGTTAATAGGATATTGAACCACAAATTTTAGTTAGAAAAGTTATTCAATTGTTCCACCAGTGGCGTTCCTGCAAACATGTCTTCTGATTTTTTTTCCAAAAAACTGGTACGCCACTGACATTTTCCATCTTTTTTCTGATTATCCTGGTCAATTCTACATGAAAACGGTCTCTTGAGTTTTTCTCGTCAGGTTCTTGATTAAAACCACTAAATTCATATTGAAACTCGTTATTATTAACATTGATAAAATAATTAATGATAAATTTTGTTTCATAAAAATTAAATATTACTGTTTTAAATGTTATTATAATATAATATGAATGTTAATATAATGTATTTTCAAAAATGAAATAAATGAACCTATCTGCTCCAGAAACTTCCTTCCCTCCTTATTAATGCCACTTAGGCATGTCTATATTTATATTATATATATATATATATTGAATATATTAATGTATATACTAGCTGTCTTTTCCATGCAATGAGTCAATCGATTATTTCCAGGCGACTTTTTATATTTGAATTTTATTTGATGAAAATTGGTATTTGAAATAAAAAAAGTAGTCATTTGCGAAAAAAAAAAATTAAAAGGCATGCTTCCGCCCGTCTATGCGAATTGCCTACTCCAACAATTTTTATGAAAAAAAATTTATCATTAATTATTTTATCAATGTTAAAAATAATGAGTTTTAATATGAATTTAGTGATTTTAATCAAGAACGGTGCGTCTGACGAGAAAAACTCAAGAGACTGTTTTCATGTAGAATTGACCAGGCTAATCAGAAAAAATATGGAAAAATGTCAGTGGCGTACCATCTTTTTTGTAAAAAATATCAGAAGACATATTTGCAGGGACGCCACTGGTGGAACTTTTCTAACTAAAATTTATGGTTCTATATCCTATTAACAAATATCAAAATTTAACATAATATCTAAAGTATTTTCGGAGAATTTAAAAGCGCCAAGCGCGCATTTGTGAAAATAAAATTTTTTTTTTCGCCAATCCCCCTCGTAGCTGATAAAAAAAATGAACAAATTAAATCCAGCCTGATCCCCGTAGCTCGATTAATAAACTACTTATTAGCATTTATATAATATTTTCTCCCCGCCGAAACTCCAATCCTAATTGAATAAATAACCAATATAAAAGTTTCGCTATCTCTCGGAAATTTGTTAAACATGTCATAGGAATGTCATTTACTACTTGGATATGCATAAATATGCTTTTTAAATTTTAGACAACAACTACAATTACAAGGTCCTAGTATAAGAGGAAGGCAATACCCAGCAGCTGGAATACCATATTCGCCCCCGAGACCACAGGGAATATTTGGACCTGCTCCATAGTAAGTAATGTCTATAGTGACACTGATAAATTTTTCTTATTACTATATCTCTTACGGTTTCAGAAATAAAAAAAATATTTCTCTGTAATATAGCCAAAACATGACATTAATTAACAACTTGTAAACTTGTGATCTTCTGATGTTGACATTTTGGCGATACTTTAAGGAAGCCCAATGTATTGAATCCACATAGAAATATCGATTCGATATAATAATTCTATCTATCTATCTATTGTAATTTCTGCAAAGCGGTCAATGGCTGTTTTTTTAACTATTATATTTAGTAATTATTTAAAATTTTTAAAATCAAAAGATGAATACATTTGGAGGAGCAAACTTCACGCCACATAAACCGATGTAATGGTATCTAACCGGGCGATGCCGGGTGGGCGGAAAGAATTTGACGCACAACTGTTAATTCTTATTGACTTTTGTATATGCAAAATTAAAGCACACTGGCCTAAAGAGAAGTGTTAAAATTGTATTTCAAAGTTTTTAAGTTTTTTTTTTAAATGAGCGTACACCGTGTTCATATAGAAATTTAAAATGTTCGAAGAATATTATTAAATAATTTTTTCATCAGGATGTATCAATGCGCGATATTTAAATTAAGTGTTTCAAAATTAATACATTTTGTGTAATATCTTTATTGAATATCTAGAAACATAACATATTTATTAAAAAAAAAAAAAAAAAAAATTCAAATATAATAATCATTTGATTGGTACCAACTACGATATTTATTCAAATTGCGAGATATTTAATATAGCATGTTTTGCTAAGTTGGCGGCTGTCGCATAATATTTTATATCGTGACACCTTGATTAAATCCTAAGGAGACTTACTTAAATAAAATATTCACATATGGGTATAAATCAAAGAAGATACAATGAATCCGTAACCATAATGAATAATTTTAACGTTGTCAACAGCACACAACCAGCAGGGCGACTACCGGCAACACCGCCGATGCCATTAAGTCCACCGAGATATCCTCCTCGTCGACCTCCACCTTCGCCCGGAATACCGACTGCTCCATCTCCACCACCGTCACCACCAGGCATCCTGGAACAGTCGCCCCCATTCTTCGGAGATATGGATGAAGAGGATAGGTAGCTAAAAATTTAAAATAAAGAGGGTTACACAATGCACTTGTGTGACATTCTCTGTTTATCAGATAATAGTAAAGTGTTTGTTAAATTTTTTATATCAGATACGTCAAAAAGTGAGACTGTTAGTTTGATCCTGAAGACCAACCGCAATCTTCTAAATTATACAGGGTGTTCATTTTAAAACTTCCCACCACGCATTTATCGAAAACCACTGATTAAAAGAAAAAACGCCGAGACACGATAAAAGATTTGCCAAAGGGGACAACTTTTTAACCAAAAACTACCTCACCCCCTTTTACGTCTGGCCCCCGGCGTCATCCCCTTAAAAATTAAAATTTTAAATGACAAGGGGTAGCAAGTAATAGCTTGTTTGAAAGTTCTTTCAAAGTGCTTTATTTTGACGTTTGATTTTTTAAAATCGGTCGATTCGTTTTCGAAAAAATTGGAAAAATCTTTATTTATCTTAATTTGTTCAGATAGAAAAAAAAGCACACGAAAATATCACTTTTTATTTTCAATAAGTGTTCAAAATATTGCCCGTTATTGGCCAAACAATGATATAGGCGATTTTCAAATTCCTGACGGACATTTTCAAAAACATGTTGTGGGAGATCATGGCAGCTTTCGGTGATGCGTTGACGAAGTTCATCCAAACCGTTAGGTTGGGAGTGAACACAATAGTTTTCAAGTCCAGTGGCGTCAAGTCAGGAGATCTAGCAGGTCATTCTATAGGCCCTCTTCGCCATATCCATTTATCTGGAATCTCGTCGTCTAGCCATTGCCGAACCGGAAGAACATCGTGAAGAGGAGCGCCGTCTTGCTAGAAATATATTTCAGCCTCATCAAGTATAGGGTTTCCATCGTCTTCGATTTGGTTTTTAATTGTTTTCAGTGATAAGCGGATTGATGGTATTTTCCAACATATCTAAATAAATGCCTCCATTTAAATTCCCATTAATAAACTTTTTTCTATGGGGCCATTTGAAAACTATTATGTCCGTCAGGAATTTGAAAATCGCCTATATCATTGTTTGGCCAATAACGGGCAACATTTTGAACACTTATTGAAATAAAAAGTGATATTTTCGTGTGCTTTTTTTTATATCTGAACAAATTAAGATAAATAAAGATTTTTCCAATTTTCTCGAAAACGAATCGACCGATTTAAAAAAATCAAACGCAAAATAAAGCACTTTGAAAGACCTTTCAAACAAGCTATTACTTGCTACTTTTTAAGGGGATGACCCCGGGGGCCAGAGGGTAAAAGGGGGTGAAGCAGTTTTTGGTTAAGAAGTTGTCCCCTTTGGCAAATCTTTTGACGTGTCTCGGCGTTTTTTGTCCATTAGAGGTTTTCGATAAATCCGTGGTGGGAAGTTTTCAAGTGAACACCCTGTATAATTAATTTGAGTTAGACTATAATCTTGGTGAAACCGGACTTCCATTATGTAGGAAACATTAAGAAGAACTACCTTATCACTGTATTAAACCAAACGACCGACACAATTTCTGCATACGTGCAGGACAGAATTACATTGTAAAAATGTTAAATATACAGGGTCTCATAACTTATGGACCATAGAGCAACAGGAGACACTAAATATAAAACTAGATCGATTCAGTCATATAAGTTTGTTCGAAACGTTTGTCGTTCTAGAAATACGGGTGTTGAAGTGAACGTTTATTTTCAAAAATAAGCCATAATTTGAAAACGGTTCAACGTATCGGATTGAAAGTTTGTGGTATTATGTGTAAGAAGAGATGTGTAGATGTGAGATGTGTAGAAATTTCACATTAGAGGACGCTAGCTACATTCACTTGGTTTAATAAATCTATGACATAAAGAATGGCAATTTCTAAACTAAAAAGGTACTTGCTCGATCTTAATATCTCTAACCGTTGGCGAGATATTTACATATTTACTTTAATTTTTTTAATGCCTTGTGATGTCTAAATGAAAATATCTCGAAAATGGATGCAGATATAAAAATCGAGCAAAGTATTCCTTTTTAGTTCAGAAATTACCACTGTCTGATGTGTCACGTTAAGGTACACACTGAGCGAAATTTCGGGTTGATAGAACTCAAATATGAGTTGTCCTAGACCGAAGCGTGTTGTCCACACCTCTGAATTACGGCAACCAAATCGAAGAAATTCTATCAACTCACTATTCATAAGTTATGATAGCACAGAAGATGGGTTATTTTATGCGTTGGAATAGCTCACGCCCCACCGTCTTAAATTATTGATAGGCTTCCGTAGCTACTAGTATGTGAATTGTGATGCGTTACTAGTCGGGCTAGATTAATTCATGATTCTAGCTTACGATGGTGGCTGGAATAACTCACTCTTTGGGCTACCAGGGTCCAAATTTTGGACTACCAGTGCCTAACGTGCGTTAACTCAAAATATTTCTTTGATTTAACGCTTGCATATTGTGGACTTCAATTGCCTTTTGTTTTTTCAAGATATGACATTTTTGTTGTATATTTAAAAAAAAATAATCAAATTAATTATAGACACGAGAGCATACTACGGCTAAGAAACCATGCGGACGAAGTGATGACGATTCCTTATAAATAAAAAGGCTTCATTCCAATAATAACAATTTGTATGCTTCTCCCTCCTGTCCCTCCATTTGACGGCAACTGACCAAAATTATGCAAAACACTAATTTTCACGCACAGAGAACAAAGATGAAAAATCCCGCAAACGACGCAACGCCCAACAGGTGTCTATACGCGCGATCGAAGGAGGATTGACGAATAAGAATGGAATGAACCGCGCCAAACCTGCACGACCACGAATCCGGAACTTTCCGTGACCTTACGAGCTTGCGATTTACTCTCGATATGGGCTTTTGGAGCACGTTTCGTGAATTATTCCAACTCAAAATAATTTACACATGGTAATGAGTTAAAATAATGCACGTCCGGGTTAAAACGACACTTTATAATCAATTAGTAAGTTTTCCCAACCCAGAAACTGAATTCAGATAACTCATAAAATAGTTACAAGATGAGGAATTGTGGTGATCCCAAATATGTTTAAAATGTTGATAAAAAATCTCTTTCTGGGTTGAGGTGAACCCAAAGAACCTGAATTACTGTAGCGTTTTTAAGTTATTTGTGATAATTCGTAGGCTCAGTTAGAACAATAGAGCTGGGTTGAGGTAGCTCCAATTTTGTAACCCACGACATTGGTAAATGCATTTTTGTCAGTGCAGAATGACATAAGTTACCCTTAACAGAAGTTTGACAGTATATTAACGTTCTTCTTAATTCTCATCAAAATGAATATATCTTTAAGGACGTGGTAACCTCCCACTTAATGCGTCAATTGGCCCTCAAAGCAATTTAAAACATAGTTTTCTATCTTAGATTGACAATGCTTAATAACAGGTAAGAAACAAATCATAGATATATGGAATCTAATGTATGTAACTAGTGCCCTCTAATGTGGAACTTAAAAATTTCTACAAATTCTCTCTTACTCATAAATCATCATACCGCCAACTTTCAATTCCTACATTGAACTGTTTTCAAATTAATCTCGAAAATAACACTTTCTAGAACGAGAGCCATTTCGAAAAAATGTATATGACTTAATCGGCCTAGTTTGATGTGTAGTATCTCCAGTTGCTCTATGGCCCATAAGTTATGTATACCAATTTAACTTTGAAACTTTACCTTCATAAAAATTGTTTCTAACCAATGTAATATCTTCAGACGTAATAACAAAACAAAGTTCTACAGCTAGGATCTTCTTTTTATCTAACCTACAACGGGAAATTGAAAATAACTCAGCCGGTTTTGATGCTACAAAAAAAATTGAGAGAGCTTAGCAAAGCGCGTAAGCTCGAACAAACCCAATCCCGATATCTCAATGAGTTCGCGAATTAACGCAATTTTCAACTGCAAAAACAATAAAATTTAAACTATATCTCGAGAAGGGGCGGAGTTGGGGCATCATTTTTTCGCGAATTAACGGGTGATACCGAGTACTTTGATGGGCCGGAGGCTGGGGTTGGTGGGGGCAATTAGGAGGGGAGTAAGCGAGATTGGAAATTTTTTACATAAATGCTAATAAGTACTTTATTAATCGAGCTACGGGGATCAGGCTGGATTCAATTTGTTCATTTTTTTATCAGCTACGAGGGGGGATTGGCGAAAAATTTTTATTTTCCCAAATGCGCGCTGGGCGCGGCGGCATACAAGAAATGGCCATCTCCGAAAATACTTTAGATATTATGTTTAATTTTAGTATGTGTTAATAGGATATAGAACCTCAAATTTTAGTTAGAAAGTTATTCAATTGTTCCACCAGTGGCGTCGCTGCAAACATGTCCTTTGATATTTTTTACAAAAAAGATGGTACGCCAATAATATTTTTCCATGTGGATATTTTTTCTGATTGGCCTGTTCAATTCTCCATGAAAACGGCCTCTTGAGTTTTTCTGGTCAGACGCACCTTTCTTGATTAAAACCACTAAATTCATATTGAAACTCATTATTTTTAACATTGATAAAATAATTAATGATAATTTTTTTTCATTTCATTTGCGAAAATAAAAATTAAAAGGAATATTTCCGCCCGTCTTCGCATCGAATTGCCCACTCCAACAATTTTTATAAAAAAAAATTATCATTAATTATTTTATCAATGTTAAAAATAATGAGTTTTAATAAGAATTTAGTGGTTTTATCAAGAAAAGCTCAAGAGACCGTTTTTATGGAGAATTGAACAGGCCAATCAGAAAAAATATCCACATGGAAAAATATGAGTGGCGTACCATCTTTTTTGTAAAAAATATCAAAGGATATGTTTGCAGCGACGCTACTGGTGGAACAATTGAATAACTCTTCCAACTAAAATTTGAGGTTCTATATCCTATTAACACATACCAAAATTAAACATAGTATCTAAAGTATTTTCGGAGATGGCCATTTCTTGTATGCCGCGTCCAGCGCGCATTTAGGAAAAAAAAATTTTCGCCAATCCCACCTCGTAGCTGATAAAAAAAATGAACATATTGAATCTAGCCTGATCCTCGTAGCTCGATTAATAAACTACTTATTAGCATTTATGTTAATTTCCAATCTCCCTTACTCCCCTCCTAATTGCCCCACCAACCCCAGCCTCCGGCCCATCAAAGTACTCGGCATAACCCGTTAATTCGCGAAAAAATTATGCCCCAACTCCGCCCTTTCTCGAGATATAATTAATTAAATTTTATTGTTTTTGCAGTTGAAAATCGCATTAATTCGCGAACTCATTGAAATATCGGGATCGGGTTTATTCGAGCTTACGCGCTCTGTCAAGCTCTTCAATTTTGCTTCTCACATTTTTTTTGTAGCATCAAAACCAAAGTTATTTTCAATTTCCCGTTGTAGGTTAAATTTACGGGGCATGCCCCCCTCCCATGCGGCGCCCTATACAAATCATTTCAGAGTGTCAAGGGGATCCTACTGTATCGATTGGGGAAAAAAAATTACTCGATTTCGTCGAGGAATTTTCGAATACCGGAACGACTCCACTAATAGGCCGAATATTAACGAAAAATTTCTCAACAGGTTACTTTCTTCACCGTGTCGTCCTCGCCCTCCACTACCTCCAAGATGGACACCCACTCCGTCACCTCCAAGAGGGCCGACTCCTCCACCATACATTCCCACACCTCCCTCCCCACCACTACTAGCTCAAGAAGTACGACAGCAAATTTCTTTAATGGCACGACCAGAGTTTGATCCAGGTAACAGAACAATATCCAAATTATATTGTGGGATTCACGACTGTTTATTTCTTTGATAGTATGACAAAAGCGAGGTATAATTTTTATATTCCATAAAGGAGGAAGTGATTATACCGACTATTAGACGTTTAGAAAAAAAAATTAAAATACACGCGCCTGAAAATTTTTAACCAATATGGAACTAATTACTGTCGAGTTGATTAGCAATAGCGGTATCAACTTCTTTAAGAGTTTAATTCTTGTTGCTTGAAAGTGTCAAAGCAACCAAAGGTTTTATGTTATATACCTATTTGTAGCTACTAAACTTTTCAGAATATCATGGTTTGATATGTCACGTTTTAAAATATTAAAAAACCAATTGCAAATGCATATAAAATGCTATGCACTCATGGTATTACCAATGATAAGCGCCTCAGTGTTTATTGATAGTTATAAGATAGTTGAACGCTGTTAAAGCTACCAGCCCCGTCAAAACTGTAAATGTAAAAGTTTCCTCATCTAATCTTTAAAAAACCTCGCCTACCATTTTAGAAAAGTCATAATGCAAATTCAGTCAAGTTATATCCCCATGGACAGCTTATATGAGGAAATTAGGATATTTGATATTAGACAATTGTTTCGTTATCAGGTATTAGTAAGATACTTTTTAAACGAAAAACTTATTGAGATCGATCCCGCTCATAATACAAGACAAAGGGATACCTTCTTAAATAGTTTCTTGAAAGGTTAAGAAAACGATATTTTCCACTGACAATACTCATAGTGCGCTGAATCGCCCCGAAAAAAGGACAAAATACGCATCATGTAACTGAATAGAACATTATAAAACATAACAAATAATTTTTATTTCCCCATAATGTATAACAATATTTCTGCCGAATTGGGATACTGTTTAACGGAACCGATATCAGGTACAATGAATACGTAAGCAAATGTAGACACGTTAGTTGATGAGTTAACGTAACCTGCAATAAATGCAAATTTGACATTTGTCATATCTTTATGTGTTTAATTTTGGTCGATTCAATAATAATACATTTCTTTCATGTAATTATCGTGTTCTTTCAGGTAACGTTCATTTTTCACGTCTTGTGAATCAACGCAATATAACAAACGCCCAGCACACTCTGTAAAACACGTAAGTCACAATAAACTCTTAAGGCAAAGCTAGTTATCAACACGTATGTATCCGTATCGATCTGCGACTTCGCAGATTGGATACGGATAGTTATAAGTGATACGTTGAACTTACGGGATCCTGCGTTCACGGATCATTTAACATAATACGTCATTGTCAAAATATGGAATGAAAACATCATAACCTCAAACTAAAATAATTTATGCCATGATGCCTGTCAGAAGTGTCGTTGCGTTTACGGTTGTCAAAGAAGCGGTGCTTTAATACTTTTTAATGGAACAAGTTCTCAAAGATGTAACCATGATTTGTTAAGGTATATGTGGTTGAGATGCGTTTACGTTGTGATTTGGCTTTAAGTATCTAATGTGATTACTGCGCATGGGTATCTGTCCATCTACATGACTGTTGTTACGTCAGAACGGTTCGATCGATGCCAATCATTCGGATATTCCAAAAAAATAAAACAAAGTTAAATTACCCAGTCATATGTTTGTTCTATTTCATTCATTTATAACCGATTGCTCTGTCTTACCTAGAGAAACCTGATTAAAAATTGCTCCACATCTAGATTATAATACCGAACGATACTACGTATACGTTAACGTTCGTGACCGCACTTTATTATCATCTTTATTGACAAATCCTTAACTATCATCAACGGAGCATAGCTATCAATATTACGTCCCTGTCAGACTTGAGGTTTCAGAAAAGTTTCCTTTCCATACAAGAAATTATATCAATCGAGTTGTTGAATGGAGGTGAATCAGATTAGAATTGGTGATTAATAAGAGTGATTAAGATCAGTTCAAAATGGTAGGATTAATTATTCTTGAAGTAACCAGATTAGCGTTTCGGTAAAGACCTTATCTCTTTAATAGTTCACAACATAGAAATAATAAATAACAAAATAAAAGGAGATTAGAATATAATGATTATTTTATACCAAATTGTACTAATTATAACAGTAATAATTAAATATGCTTAGCTTGTTGTGATCTTCTGGTAATAATGTAAGTAATTAATTATTAATAAATGTAAGTCACATATTCTAAAATTATAACGGCAGTAAATAAAGGTTGGTCATAAATTATGTGTATTATGAAGGAGTATTAAATGTGTCTTGCTCAATGAAAAATAAGGCAAAAATATATTAGCGCGAATCACGCTTTAACGAAATGTGATTTATACAGTGCACCATATAAATTCAAATTTGCTGTTACCTATAATACCAGCTAGGCATTAAGGTACATTTATTTTACTTACAAGATGAAATAATTTGTCTTAAGGGTGTAAGGAGTTATTTAATTAAATCATTAATCCGTAAGAAATTACTTGTTAGCACCTGTTTATAAGCTTTGCTGATAGTAAAACATTTTCTTAACATATTTTGGGAACATAATGATGTATTTTATTTCTTATCAACTTAAAACAACGAATGGTGCAAATTCATGAAAATATTAAACAATTACAGCCAAAAAGGAAATGAGAAATTGAAGAGTTAAGTGCGTTCCAAACTTTAGCAAATTTGTAAAAGCAGGAACATTTTCGAGCTCTCTTGATAAATAACTATAAAGATGTCTTAGTAATCAAAACTTAATTTATTATCTAGCAAGAAGAAGAGACATACTTGGAAGAGATGAACGACGTGCTTTTAAAGCACCAAGTGTTGGACTGTATAATGTACGGGAAGATGAGCCACTAATTCCAGAGTTTGATGGGGTAATATTTCTGTAATATCTATCCAAGAAGTGTGCTACATACGGAAATTTTTTTTTCACTTTGAGCACTCTCATTAGTAATTTTCAGAAAACATAGGAAGTATAAAAAAAGCGTGTTTCGAGGGTTTAAAGTTTTAAATCACAGAATGTTTAATTTAGGAAGATTGGAACTTATCAGGATGCCATATGTTATTGAAAATGCAAGGCATTAGCCGCGTTGACATGGGTCGTGCATCACGAATGTGATCCACGCTTTCGTGAATCACGCGCCACGTCAACTACCTGAATCGTGAAATACGAATCGTGAATTTTTTTTACGAACGAAAATTTTCCGTTCGTGAGAAAATCAAACCTGTTTGATATTTGTATCATGATGTCGTTCGTGAGCAGAGCAAGAAGACAGTTGTGTGACAAATGACTGCTAAAATTTGAAAATTAGCGACTCAGACACAATTAAATTGATCGAATTATACCAAAATGAGCCCATTTTGTGGGATCATACGAGAGGAGACTACAAGAAACGAAACTCTCTCTCTTCTATTTTTCTTTGCAGAAAGTCTTTTTGAACTGTTGCCCGCTATCACTCCACACATAACTTTCCATGCTTCTGCTACCAAGCACTGCATTTTTGCAACTAATAATCAAATATTGAGTTTACCCTGTATACCTTCTTCACGAAAGCAAAACGACTTTAGCCATGAAATTGCTAGATTCGTGGTACCACGAGAGTAATTAGTGATTCACGATCCGTGTTAACGCGGCTTAGTATCGGATATAAATAAAATTAGATTTCTTTCCATTGATGGCATTTCTCTCAAGTTCGTTTAATATTCACAATAATTTTCTTTCTATTATAGAGCTGGTATACAGTGTCACCATTAAAGTCCGCACCATATGGAACTTTTTTTTATTAATGAGGTTAGTTAAAATTAAATTTCGGCAATCGTTTTTGCTTCAAATTAGACTAAAAATTATATAATCAAATGTCACCATCTGTCATTCGGTATCTGTCAAAAATTACATTCTAATCAAAAAATGCTGAAAAATGGCATTGTTTTACCGAATTTCAAAAAATTTTATTAGAAAAAGTTGTTTCTAGTACAATTCTTGGCCTAAATACAAAGTTTCAGTTTTCTAGCTCAAAGTTGATTTTTTTGCCATTTTTTCTAATTAACTTTTTTTTATTTAATCTCAGTTCGCTTAATGGATATTAAACTATTTGCTTATACCATACTCAATATTTTATTTAGTTTGTATGAGCTTTTTTTTACTAGAATGCCATTTTTTTTCGAAATTTAAAATTAGAGGCAAAAAAATTTGACACAGGTGGTGCAAAGTTATCCTAATTTAAAAATTTTAACAGATAGACGTCAGATGTTTCGTTTTTCAAATGACAAATACATCTAAATATTTGATAAAAATTTTATTTTATACTTAAAACTATCATTATTATTAAAAGGAACAAAAAGGAACTTTAATCATTTTAAATAGGTAACACAAAAGCAATATAAATTTCACATTTCAGTGTGACGTCCTTCTCGCTCTATACAAACACCCGTCCGTCTATAAACGTCTTTGACAGCATTTTGTAAAAAGCTTGGTCTTATATCGGCACAACACTGTCCTATCGTTTGTTCCAAATGCTCGATATTTCTAAACGGTCGATTCTTATAAACTTTCTGCTTAAGATAACCCCACAGAAAAAAGTCTAGTGGGGTTATGTCAGGCGACCTGGGTGGCCAGTGACATTCTCTATCACGCCCTATAACTCTGTTTTGAAATAATTGGTTTATGCGTTCTTTCACTGCTACAGTTTGATGTATGGGTGCACCATCAAGCTGATACCATAAGTTATGTCTATGGTGTAAGGGCATGTTATCCAAAACTTCGGTAATCTCGTTATCAAGAAAATTCAGGTACCTTTCACCAGTTAAGTTTGCTCTAAAGAAGTATGGTCCAATAAGCTCATCTTTCAAAATTCCACACCAAACATTGGTTTTAAAATGATACTGGTCGCGACATTCAATTGTGAAGTTAGGATTTTCTTGGGACCACCATCGGCAATTTTGTGAGCTCACGGTACCATTCGAAGAGAAAGTGGCTTCATCTGTCCATAATATCTTGTATGGAAAAAGAATATTCTCCTCATATTGTCCCTGATACCAAAACGAAAAATCAAGTCGGATATCAAAATCGCGTTCTTTTAATGTGTTTATAAACTTGGGTTTATATGCCCGAAATCGATTTTTCTGAAGAATTTTTCTAACGCTTTCCCTCTTGCACCCTGTTGCATCACTTATCTTGGTTACACTAGTTTGACCGTGGTCAATAACAGTTAAACAAACATCAAGTTGTGCTGCTTCATCGTATTTACTTGCCGCGTGAGGTTTCTTAAAATTATTTCGAACAGATCCAGTTTCTCTAAATTTTGACATTATTCTTGAAACAGTGCTATGATGCAAATTTTTTTCTGGATGCCTCTCATTAAAAATGGCAGATACTTGCCGGTGAGGCATATTCTCTCCACAAATTAAGACAATTTCTATTTTTTCTTGAATGGACAACATTGGTGATAACACTGAAAACTATAACTTCCGAAAATATTCACATTTATGACATTTCTTTTATTTATTCGGCACTCTAATTCGTTTTTTTCCATAGCCTACTTATAAAATTCCAAATTGCCTTGATATTTTATTGTGGATAAAAAGAAAATGTGTCTAAATTTTGAACTAATCTGATATCTGGGAATTTTATTATAAGTTTTTTAAACTTCTTAGGTGTATGTACTATCAAAAAAATGGAATATCTGACGTCTATCTGTTAAAATTTTTAAATTAGGATAACTTTGCACCACCTGTGTCAAATTTTTTTGCCTCTAATTTTAAATTTCGAAAAAAAATGGCATTCTAGTAAAAAAAAGCTCATACAAACTAAATAAAATATTGAGTATGGTATAAGCAAATAGTTTAATATCCATTAAGCGAACTTACATTAAATAAAAAAAAAGTTAATTAGAAAAAATGGCAAAAAAATCAACTTTGAGCTAGAAAACTGAAACTTTGTATTTAGGCCAAGAATTGTACTAGAAACAACTTTTTCTAATAAAATTTTTTGAAATTCGGTAAAACAATGCCATTTTTCAGCATTTTTTGATTAAAATGTAATTTTTGACAGATACCGAATGACAGATGGTGACATTTGATTATATAATTTTTAGTCTAAGTTGAAGCAAAAACGATTGCCGAAATTTAATTTTAACTAGCCTCATTAATAAAAAAAAGTTCCATATGGTGCGGACTTTAATGGTGACACTGTATATCGAATTTTCCAACTATTTTTTTTAAGTTTCATTTTCAGTTATTAAATTCTCTTAAATTTACTATTAATTTTTTCAGAATGAATCGTTTATGGGTTGGCCAGTAGTAGCTGGAGAAAGGGTTCCCAGGAAGAGGAGGAGGCGCAATAAAAATATAAAGGCACAACGATTATTCGACGATTCAAAGTAAGAACATAAAGATAAAATTAAAATATTAAAGAATTAAGAAAATCTATAGTTAAAAGATTGTTGAGGGTTTTATTAAAACAATTCATATTTTTGTACCAACAGAACCTAGTAAACTACGGGGCTTTAAAATCAAACAGAGCATTATGTATTCGATTAAAGTAGCAGTGATATACAGAGTGTCTCGTAACTTATGGGCCATTAAGTCATATAAGTTTTTTTCGAAATGTTTCGCGTTCTAGAATTGCAGGATGTTGAAAGTGAAAGTTTATTTTCGTAAATATGCCTTTATTTGAAAACGGTCTAATGTATCGGATTTTGTAGAAAAATTTTTAAGTTTCACATACCTGCTATTAAGTATTTTTAATCAAAGATTCTCAAAGAATGGAAATTTTTAAACTAGCAAGGCGACCTTAAATTTCTTACCGTTTTCGAGATATTAATTAATTAATACATATATTTAAATGGAAATATCTCGAAAACGGTTAGAGATATTACGATCGAGCCATGTATACCTTCTTGGTTTAGATAATTCCCTTCTCTGAGAATCTTGGATTAAAAATATTTAATAACATTTAAAAAAATTCAATCCGATACCTTGAACCATTTTCAAATTATGGCTTATTTTGGGAAATAAACTTTCACTCTCAACACCCTGTACGTCTAGAACGAGAAACATCTCGAACAAACTTACGACACAATCGGTCTAGTTTGATGTTTAGTTACTCCAATTGCTTTATGGCCCATAAGATATGGGACACCCTGTATTAAACTATGTGTTGCTGTAAAATACCCAAAGTATGTATATCATTTTAAAATAACCGCTTTTTTTTAGTGAACCAGAAGAAGACTACATATTAGATGATTCAATACCTGAAGGTACGCAAAAATAGTTTTAAATATTAAATAAGAATATTAGGTACAAAAGTCTAGGTTCGTTAAAATAATTTTTTTAAATCAAATTACATTTACTATTATGCAATAATATATACTCGGGATTACATAATTATTTTTTAAAAGTCACATGATTTAAATAAGTTTTTGCATTTACTGGCTGCTAGACTCAAGTAAGTAGTTTACTTACCGTTCAGCGGAAAGTAAATAAAATTCGTAGTTTATGAAATATTGCGTATTAGCTGGGTTCTTCTAGTTAGTCGACTTTTTAATCAATATAATGGAATCGATGCCATTGAAATAAAATAAATTCATCTGTTCAACAATAATATTGCATTTCAATAAAAGTTAAGGCCAGTTCTACTACTTGATCGATGGAACTGATTGAATTTAACACTTTTATTAACACAAATCTTCTATTCACATTGACATTTGGGTTACTAACATAATCAGAACATACATTTTTTACAATCATTGTAAAGTAATTATAGGCTCACTTCGATAAATTAGTTGTTGATATATAAAAAAAAAATTTTAATTAAAGATATCTATTTTCTAATTGATCTTATTCTGGTTCCTTTATTTGTCTTTAAGCTAGGACTAGGTCCTCTTACTTTTATTAAATTACAATGTTTATAAACTTAAATATATGTCTGATCGTGCAAGAAATAGAATAATCGTCTACAACTTCGATAGTTACTATACTATTAGTTAGAAGACGGTGACAATAAGGGGCCCGTGAAGGGGAATATCAGTAATTTAGTTTTTCGTGGAGTTTATAGTTTTATATCTGATGAAATGCCGTAGAGCGTTGAGGACATGCGCTGTACCGCTTTACATAGGAAATTCTCAATAAATTCAAAATTCTATCGAGCCATGCCTGAAAATGATTTTGCAGCATCTGCGTGACCCCAAAGTCAAGGGAAACATATTTTCTAACAAGTCAACCTTTGCATATTCTTTTCCGAGCGTGTCAAAAAGAATTAATGGAAAAATTATAAAGTCTCAAGGGACATGGGTCCAAGTGAGCTTAATCGATTTGTATTCACATGGAGATAACTCGTAAACAATTTTCTGATAAAAATAATATTGCGAAAGTGCATCATACTTTTAAGGCTATCGTGAAAATCGGTACGAAGGTGCACGAAGTAAGACTGCAGCGAGATCTCTTTGGACAATTGCTGACCGCATCGCTATCAAAAAATAGATTTAGAGAAAGTTTTGCAGTACCCGATTACTTCAGTTCCGCTTTCTCTCTGTCATACCTTCCGGTATCTGTGAGTAATATTGTCAGAATTCCGCCTAGCTCTAGGTGCGATTCTTCTGAAAAGTTTTTTCCACAATATTTGGATGTCAAGGAATGTGTGACAATTTTCTGACCTGTCACGATCGTTTTTCAAAATTCCTCCGAGGAGATTTTTAAAAATTAATTCCAATAATAAAATGGCGAGACCTGGAACGACAAATTTTTTTTTACATAATCTTTAACATATAATGTTCCATTATAGAAAGTTTCAACTTCAAATTCGCTTTTTTTTTTTTTTTTTTTTTTTTTTTTTTTTTAAATTTTAATATCATACAATAATGGCCGACATATCTAGCTGCGTCGCCTGACGAGTGTGTATGTATTGACCTAGTCTCTTATTAGGTTTAATTAATACGTTGCGAATATTTCTTCATTTACCGCCCTTAGGCCCAAATTATTAATAGATCGTTAATGGCCATGTCTGATAAAATAATTCTTCCGTTAACCCAAAAACTATCATTATAAATGTTCTGTTAGTAATAACAGCAGGATAAAATGATGTTAACATGGACATTATTTAGCAGTAGCATTTTTGACTATTATGTATTAAACTGCAGGATAAATAATACCATAACCTAATGGTTTTTGATCATCTCTTTGAATTTATTGATAATTGAAGCTCCAGGCGACATTCCTGCAGATGTAAATAATTTTTCAGACCCTGATAGTGACATATAATATTATGTTAATATTGTTTTTACCAGACCTCGTACATTCCGACCAACTGTCATATGAATTCATTCATCAATAAATAGAAAAATCGCATGATCTCTTTTTATTGGTTGCAATTTATTTTTATTCAAAGTTAGGCTTTATTCTTAACATAAATATTCCTTTTATTTTCTTTAGTCATACGGGCTATTAGAAATGTACGCACTCTGTAATAAAAATGCGCTGCTTCCACATTGTGATGTAGTTCAAGACTAGGATGTATCTCATAAAAAGATAGCTGACCATAATAAATCTCGACAGAGGTTTGATTGTTATATGCTTGTGATTAATAATAGAACAGCCGTCATTATTTCAAGTTTTTCCGAAATTATAAATTATTTTTCGCTCTATTATAATGTCTATGAAATCACTATGTTTCGATATTTTTCTTACGCGAAATTGACGCACGGATAAAGATATAACGTACAGGCTAAGTTGTCTATTGCAATTAAATTCCTTGAGCGTTGTTCAGTTTATAAAGGAATATTTTTTTTTCTTATAAGAGAAGTACAACTATTTTCAAAATATCTTCATCGATAAAAATACTAATCATGTAAAATAATAACCTTGACTGACCATAAAGTCAAAATTTTTTGATGAATGAAATTTAATTTTTTTTTTTAATGAATAAATATTTGTTTTTATATACTATTAGACCTACCTGGACCAATGCTTCCAAAAGATGCTGAAATTCAGTATAAAAGAGAGCTTTTGGAACCAATTGAATTAGCCCCGTGGCAAGGGGTTGGATATAGGTAAGTGATTGATGTATTAAATTTTAAGTTTTATTTAACTTTAACAGTGCGTCACAGAACTAAGTAAGTCCTAGATTAGATTGACGAATTCGGGACAAAAAACAACAAATTATGATACAAAATAGAGGAAAGAAGATAGAAACTATAGCCTGCAACTAGAAGTATTGTTGTACAATTGTACATACCTCGAAAACAACCAGGTACAACATCCAAAACATAAAGGTATACACCACATAACAATGTAATATTGAGGTTAAAAAGAAATTATTATAGAACGCAAGAAAAACACTTTCTTTAAAATATATACAGGGTGGTCCATTAGTGCGAGAACAATGTCTCAGTTACCAACAGGAATAAAAAAGTAAACACGTCGAAAATATAAATAGGAAAATACATGGCAAACACACCCTAAGTACATATTTTCTAATTAAATCCTACCTTTAAAGCAGGTTTCCGATTGCCTTGTGTTGTGGGCAAATGAGACAGTTGTATTACTTCTAAGGAACATAAAAACAATTTTGTCAGTATAATTACATGTGATTGGTGTAAATGAAACAATTTGATTAGTCCAAACAATATATTTGACAGGTGATGGCAATAATCATCAAAATTTTTCATGACCGACTTCCTTTGTACAGGAGTGTAGTTACTGTAATAATAATTATTAATAGTCCATCAATATTTGCCGTCACATAATCGGTAATATTGCCATACGAAATACCCTGTTAACATCGCGAATAAAAAATCACAATTATAGTCAACAAGTTCATTTCCTATATATCTTAGAGATCCAGATCCCGGATGGCAGAGATTCGTGCCCCAACTAGAAATGCCAGTGCATACCGAGATTTACCAAGGAGGAGGAACGATACACCCTGATTTGGCTGATATGGTAGGGTATGAGCCACCTTTGCCGGTATCAGAAGACATGGAAGATTTAGGTTGTATGGGAGAAGGTGAAATATTTTTACACAGAGCTTGATTTAATATTTTTAACGTTTAAATACAAATCATACGATAAATAGTTCAGCCTAAAATCAAAAATCACATATTCTTGATTTTCGGCTTATCATTAAGTGATTTATAACTACGTATTTGTAAAATTTGGATATCTTTTTTATCCACAGTCATATTAACATAGACTAATGAATAGATTATATTTAATGTGAATCTTAATTCTCCACCAACAAGCAAATTTATACTTATGATGTTTGTCAAAGATTTGTAGGTTTTTAATTTTTGATAAAATAGGGTTATTTCTATCAAGTGACTTATTCAGCCAATAATAATTCAACAAAATGTTTCAACACCGACTACAGTATGACTATCTGGTTTGTGAAACCTGGGCTAGGGAACACTAGTATTAAAAACACCTGGATAAATACTTTCACTGGTAATACCAACTTTGACCTAGAGTTGCCGATAGGGTTTGTTCCGGATTGTTCGGGTCTGTTCGTTTAAGGGGGCCAATTAATACATAGAGGTAACACTCCACTGATGAACAAACCACAAACCAAGAGGTGCGCTTGACTTTAGTTCATTGTTTTAACACAGATATATTTTTAAGGTCTCTTTTCACTTGAACCTGTAGTATTTCAAATAGAGAATAGAACATCTGGTTGTGATTTACATTTTCAAGTCAATGTACTTGATTTATTTAGTGCCCTTCTTGATTTCAGAGTTGTTTTATTCTCCTGAGCGATACCCGGAAATAGATGAAAGGGAACTCGATCGCGAAGCAGCGTTGGCATACGAACCGCCGAACGTTATGAAGAATATATGGTTGGCATCCCCGCAAGAGTTGGGAGCTTTCACTCCTCCATCTGTCGGCAAAGGTCCTTGTGGAACGTATTCGCCAACAGCGACGCCACCTTTACAACTCCTGGATTCCCCGAATATTCAAGATCTTGGAGACGAATTTTTGGCTCCTGATATCAATGGTAAATCTTTGTGTTCTATTAAGAAATTGTATAGGCAAAATATCGTGAGATATCCCAAGAGATGCTAACAGTTCTAAAGGTACAGTTCCCTCCACGCGGCCCGCGGCTGCCGGATGCTTCAGTCATTTCGCCAAACGTTTCCCTCCATCCGGCCAGGGCGTACGACTTGATTTTTGTAAATTGCATTTTAGCCGTATAGAGAGGAATGTGTTGAAACCATTTCTACTAATAAAAATTCAACGTCTGATAAAATAGATAATACCTTGTAGTCATTGGAGCTCATTTTACATTGCATTTTGCTAATCAAATAAAAATAGGCTTCAAAATGACACATACTGATACCAACACCTGCTGCGGCAGCGACTGGACTGCTTCTTGAGCAGATAGGGATAGGGTTATATAAATAAACACGAGCAGCAGTAGATTGCGGCAGCCGCAGCCGCGGACCGCTTGGATGCAACCGTACCTTAAAGGTGATTTAAAATCACACATGATCATTGACTGTGAATTCTGAATAAAATGCAAACATTTGTTTTCCTTTAAAGGTTCCCAGTTTATAAATTAAGTTCTCTTGTCTATAATATATTCAGAATAGTTACACTTATGTTCATAAAAAACCGTACATTAAAATGAGAGGTGCGATTTGTCATATATTTTTTCATGTGTCATGTCAGCTGTCCGTTGTCTATTTGTACGGGTTATTTATGAATAGAACTTTCTTAAATTTAATTCCCAAGGAATAAAAATTAATGATAGTAGTCGTTTATTATGAAAACAAGCACAACAAGAAAGCGATGGAGATTTTACACTATAGAATCTCATCTCTTTTTATCTTCTGTTCCTGTTTTCATTGTGACAGCTGATCGGCCAAGGCAACCAATAACGCGAATGTCATTTCAACTTGATATTATAAGCATTTAGGAAGAAATGGCACGTTACGTCACTTTGTTTAACGCTAAATTACTTTTTTTAACTCGTTAAAAAATGTCTAATTTTATACATTCATTGGCGTAAAAAAATATAATTTTTATAACGATCATAAAAAAAAAAAAAATTTTTTGCACCGGGATCCTATAAAATTTGTATAAATTGATGGATCTTCATTAATTTCTAAATACTTATAGAGGCCAAGAAATAAAAAAAATTTTGCACCGGGATCCTATAAAATTTGTATAAATTGATGGATCTTTATTAATTTCTAAATACTTATAGAGGCCAAGAAATAATTAAAAAAATATTTCTAGTTCCTGGTCCCACCTTTGAAGATTTTATGCAAAGAACACCCCCTTTGGAGCAAATAACATCCATTCAAGAATTAAGATATCGCACAGGTCATGCCAAGGGAAGAGAAGGAATAAAGGTTAGTTTTCAATTTTTTAAAATATATAAAAATTTCATATGTATAAATATCTTATTTTTACCTGAATAATTGCCTAACCTGTCTTAATAAATCGATTTGAAATGGTTTCATTATAGCTCTCAATTAAGAATTAAACTAAACTAAGAATTAAATTAAAAATTAAACTAAATTTAAAATATACTTTTGTTAATTTATACCTTCAAAAATTAAATTAATTTGTCCTTGTTAAAAAATAGGAGAAGACTTGATTATAACGTACACTAAATCAATCCAACAATCAATTCAATCCTGTATATATACAGGGTGCTATGGAAATTACGTATTATATTTAAACCAGCAATTCCTGAGATAAAGACAAATTGAAGAAGAATAGCCATAAATGGCGCTTTCAATTCATTCAGCGGTAAAAGTGACCTGAAGTCAAACCAGAAAAACACCTATGTACATGTAAGCAATCAAGGAATTCTAGCCGGTGTTGTCAAATGTGCACCTTAAACTCTATGGACAAAATAAAATAATTTAAACACTTTTCAATTTTGTAATACCTTTTTGTACAATTAATTGAAGAACATTTACGACGGACTATGATTTAAACAACCCGAAAAAACATATGGAATAGTAACAGCCACGTACGTCACTAGGTCAAATGCCAATGACCTCTTGACGCCTTACATCGGCTGAGCGAAGTAGTTTCATATAGCGCCTCACGTTTGCGTCTGTTAGTTGAAGACCAACCAGCGGCCGGATACGTTGTGTCTCGTCGATCACCCACACACTCTCAGCAATCCGCTCTGTTTTTAGGTTTCCGCCTGTATCTTGCCCGTCCATAAATAATCTTTGAATGTTGTTTTTATTGACGCGTTTCTTCTGGACGTCAAATTTCGTGGCGTGTAATAAAATCTAATAATCTGTAGTATAATCTGTATTATTGTATTTTCAACTATCGGTTCTGTTTCACTATTACTGTGTGTACATAAAGTGTTTCCAGGAGTGTTCCCATGAAAAAGAAAAACAACTGATCGTGTTTGTGTCTGGATTTCCTCGCTCTTTAGGTATAAGGATAAATACAAGTGGGTAGAAAATAATTTATACACCTTGTATATATATATGTAAGGCCGACATTTTAGAGAATTCTTAAGAATTTTACGAAAACGTAACAGATCTTTGGCCGCTAATTTTATTAAGATCTAACCTTCTAGGAAATAATTCATAAATAATTTAAAAATCGTCCTAAAACTTTTAAATAAAGCAAAATAGTTATCCATAGTTGAGTTTACAAATACGTTATCGACTTGTCGGACTTACTTCAATGGACTTCTCAAATTGGATATGGACTAAATATTATATGTAGCTATTTTTTAATAATAAGCTCTTTATTTCCAATTATAGCCGAAACCAATGTACTTCGGTGGGTATGGAGAGACACCCAGAAGGCCAATTCCAAGATGGTACGGTCGCGGTGGACAAACAAATGTTTTACAAGAGGTGGAAGAGGTAAGATTAATAATTTCATAAAATTTCGTATTTGAAATACCTCTTAAATTCAACTGTATCAACAAATAACATTTTTCACCAATTTATACATTTTACGGGAATAGGAGAAAGTGAAGATCTCAGAAATTGTCAGTCGGCTAGAAGGAAAATCTACCAGGAAACAATTATTTTTGGGCTACTAAAAGGAACGTTCTTTAATAATTTTTTTCTGTTTCCATAGCCTTATACCCCTCCAACACCAGGAACCCCTCCGCCACAGTTTCCCGCCCCGTTGGGATACTATTCTCCAGAATTAGACGAATTCCAGCAATTGGAACAACAAGTGCAGGAGGAAGAAGTATGTCCACTATATGTCACAATGAGGAAATAATTTTTATTCTTAACGTGAAGGCGAAATAATGCATACATGTGTTCCGTATAATTATTTACAGTTTTTTAAAATTGGTTGGTAGGTGATGATGGTGATATTTAATGCAGAGTTGCAGTACAGAGCAAAATAAGTGTTATCGAAAGTGATATAATAATTTATTTCTAACAAAGAAAACATTTAATAATGCGGTTCTAATATTTAAATATTTATTTTGCAATAAGGCGTCCATAAAGAGTTAAAAATCAATTAAAAATACTTGAATTAAAATATTAGAAAAAAATATTTCAAAGAATCCATCATTGTTGATAGAGGTTTTTTTAAACTCTGGAAGTGGCGCGTGTGCGCATAAAGCGATTCACGTTGGTTTTGAATTGCCGGAGGTTATATTCGTTGGGAAAAACGACCTCGGGAAGGTCGTTCCATAAGAATGACGTCCTCCAGATGAAAGAATTCTTAAATAAGTTCGAGGAGTACTAAGCTTAACCACATATGGATGAGCGGCAGTGGTTCGTCGTGTATTTCTGCTATTCACCGCTCTGGGCCGAATTAAGACGGCAAAGTCAGCCGAGCATTTTCAATGGAAATATCTGTAAAAGAGAGTCAAATCACCAACCTGTTTTCGATGTTCCAGGCTGTCGAGGCTCTTTGTTAGCTCGTGGTCTCCGATCAGACGATTGGTTATCCTTTCGATGTAATTCAGTAGCCGAAGATGTTTGGGTGCGGAGCTCCAGACCTGAGAGCAGTGCTCTAGTTGTGATCGAGTCTGGGCTTTATATAGTGTCGAAAGTTGTTGAGGAGTGTATAACTTTTTGGTCCGGAAGAGTACGCCAAGTTTCTGCGAAGCTATCTTGGCGATTGCCACAACGTGGTTATGCCAAGACATATTTCCTCTCAGATTGACGCCCAGCAAATTAATAGATGAAGCCAGTGGAATTGCGTGTCCTGTGAGGACTATATCCGGTTCTGTAATGTTAACCCTTTTATAGAAAACTGCTTCCTGGGATTTCTTAGCGTTAAATTTGACTTGGTTACTGTCACCCCAAGCCAAAATTTCTTCCAGTTCTTGGTTGAACCGCGATACTTTATTCTGTCAGCGAAGATGTGCGTCGGCAGCCGATGTTTGTGCATTCAGAGAGAAAGATGATACAAGTGTGCTATCATCAGCAAAGCTAAATATCGAATTTTTAGTTTTGACTAGAAGGTCGTTAATGTAGAGTAAGAAGAGGGTGAGAGATAATATGGACCCTTGGGGAACACCGGCATTGATGGTTAAGGTATCTGAGAGATCTAGGTCTAGAATTTTTGTAGATTAATTATTAACCTAAATCTAGAAAGTAAAAGTTTTCTGATAAATCCATCTTCACGGAACATGTAAGCGGTCATAAAGGTTTGTAATGCATTTATTTTTTTACAAAAGAATCGCATAACTGCGTATTACTGCGGAAGAACGTATAATAATTAAACTGTCAATAATCCCGCGTTCATTTAACCTCATCAGTGTGATATACGAACCTGATTAAATCCCAATATTCATCGTTTTGAGTGCATTTTCGTGCCGGTACTTCATTGATATAGGACTATGCACTGCCGTCTGCATAAATATAGTATTAACTACTTTCAATAAGGATTTTCGATTTTCGCATTTTATACACTCAATAATTTAATTAACTCTTAAAAAATAACATCATTCAGCAAAAAGAAATAGAAGAAATTATCTCATCAAGTACCTACACATAAGATGAAAAAAATATTTCTTTTGTTTCTGTTTCGCGAGGGATTGGGATTTTATAAGAAGCCTTTAATTGTATTAGCATAGTCAAATATATACCGATTAGCTGGGCTGGAACGGATGAAAATGTTGTAGCTCGGCCAGCTATGTTACTTTTCCGAACAATTTCATGTCCAATCTCTGAGCATTTTACACATGCATGTATAAGGTGATAATTCCACTAAAATTAGTAGTACTTGCCTCTGAAGTAATAAATATGTATTAAGCCCAAAACAATTGAATAATGGTTTATTATTAATAGTTGTAAAATGATATTTTTTTTTCATGATCTTTCATTATCTTCTCATAATTTATCAGAGAGCCAGTAGAAGGTCGCGAAGGCGAGAAAAACGTGAGGCCAAAAAAAGACAAATGATGAGAGATGAACTCACTGAGCAAGCAGAACGAAGGGAAATGGACATGCGAATGGTACAGTTTTATTTTATTTTTTACAATAAAGTTTTATACTTTATTTACTGTTTGAAGAGAATATCTCAACATTGCCAGGAACAAGGAAATAATTAAATATTCTTTCTTATCTCTTAAGAAATATGTATTATCTATAATTAGTCGTATCCATATCGACCGATGAAGAACTTCTTCTTCAAATTTACCTTGAGGGAGCTTCTGCGTAGTTGCTAGGTCTCAATTAAAACGTACGCTTCCGATATACAGTTGACCCCTTCTGAAATATATGAAAAAGATGTAAATATATTTTTGCTAAAGCCTCTTAGTACAAAATGTTTAACTACATTACCCTACAATAAATTCCGGACAATGATAAGTCCTGTAACTTGCTAAAGTGTTTTCCGATCTTTGTGAAATTTTTAGCAAATTGTAGGCTTGTGTATCGGAATTTTAGTTTTCAAAAAAATACAGATGTCTATATCCATTATACACGCAGCAACAAAAGTAACATTTTCCCCTTTAATTTCTTCACGCCCTGTAAAAAAATTGAGCGTTAGAATTTAGCTTATGTTTTGTTTTGAATTCTGACCTTTTTTTAATACAGTGTTTTTGGTTCATGTCATCATCTACTTTTTAAACGTATTGCAGTTTTTCAATTTTAATCACAATTCAACGATTATAGAAAAAAACTTTTTTGCTAATTTTTGAGAAGGACCAGTCCAATCAGTATTGACCAAACAAAACGCAAAAATAATTAATAAAACGACAAAAATCAACAAAAATGACGCATTTATTTCGCAAAAAATAAAAATCTGCCCTACTAATCACGACTAGGCATAGGAACTTTTCCTGGTACTACGACACAAAAAAATTAAAATAATCAACGATTTTACTTGGCAATGATAACATTTTATGGTGGAACCGTTGGAATGGTTTGCTAAAAAAAGCCGGATGGTAAGAAACATCCAGCCGGATAAATTTTCTAAATCTTCTTTTAAGAAGCAGATACTGACGTGAGCCAAAAAACATTGTGTTAAGAAAAGGTAACTCTTCACAACAAAAATAATAAATCTAAAGTCTTCAGATCAATTTTTCCACAGAGCGTTAAGAAATTACGGGTAAAAAAGTTACTTTTGTTCCTGCCTCTATCAAGACATCAGTATTTTTGAAAACTAAAATTCAGGAATGCCGGAATTTATTGTCGGGAGTGTACTAAAGTATTGCTTGCTCTTGGAGCTTATAGACATGTATGGCAAGACAAAAATAAAATTACATATAATTATTAAAAAAGTTTTAAATATTTTCTATTATACGAAAATAGTGATTAGTTTTTCAGGCTTGCAGGAGTATCATTTCGAAGCTAATACAAACGCCCATACTATCTTATACCCATAATCGAGGACAGTTAAGATAGGATACTTCTAAAATAGCTATAGACCTCGTTTAATTTCACCAATCAATATCAAAATATTTTATCTCGTTTATTTAGACTTCACGAAGAGGTCCTTCTCCACCAAGAGTACCATCTCCTCCACCAAGAATGCCTTCTCCTCCACCTCTACCTCCCGTGCAATATGGTCCAGAAATGCAGACTGGAGGTTTGTATAATTAACTAGAACTTCTATTTTATTGTTAATTGCTGCTTGGGTGAAATATATAATTTTTCATTTTCCAACATATTGATGACATGGTATTTTTTAAGTCGATTGAGTCAAAAAATGACGGTTAATAGATTAGATATATGGACGAAGAGGAAACTCTTTTCAATAGGTTATTGATTATTGCGCTGGTAGTTGTTTCGGATGCTAACATTTTTTCTACCACTGTTTGTTTTATTTTCAATTATTGATAATAATATTTATGTTAAATGTGGGATTAGAACGATTCTAAATAATAACATTGTGATGTAAATTTTATTTTGGTGATGTTTTTGGTTCAACATTATGATTCATTATTCTCAAATGCTAATGTTTTATGATGATATTATTTTGCTATATTTCCATAAAATATTACCTATAACAAAATAAAAATAATTCTTATTATCATGTTATTTCTTCAAAACTTTAAGTTTTACGAGAAAGATGAAAGAGACCTTTCTTGTTTAAAATTGAATGCTAATTGAAAATAAACTAATTGTTTCGAAAATGTCAGTGGCGTACCATATTATTTGGTTAAAATTATATTGAAGTGTAGCTGTACCTACGCCACTGGCTTGAGAAAAAACTGTTTGGGGTAAGAATATGTGGTTTTATATCATAATAATTTAGTTTTTTTTTATGATCAAACACAGGCACTATAGGAAAAATCCTTTAGGGCATTCTGGGAGTGGTGCGTGTAAGCAAAAGGCGATTCACGTTGGTTTTGAAGTTTTAACACCCTGTGTATAAAAAACAACGCATTTTAAGATATACATGCATATTAACTTTTCGATTTAGAATTATTGATCCAGGAATCACTCGTTAGAATAAGTACAACAGTTTGTATAGTTGTTGTGATTTTTTATATCTAAATTTACCTTGTGCGAACTAAATCCGTCAAATATTAAATCCAAATCAAATTTAATGGTTTCCATTATCAATTACAAAATAAGCCAGCACCATGACAATGTAGTCAACGTATAATTTTAATTGACTTTATAAATTTAATCCCTAAATAAAACTTGATTGATTTTGCCTTTTATAGGTGGTCCACGTTCTCCCTGCGGTCCTCCGCCTATCGACCACCGAGCTCTTGAACAGTTTATGCTGGAAGAAATGGGAGTAGATCCATATGCAGCACAACTAGAGACACCACCGGGAACGCCGGCTTTGATGGGTAAGTTATTTTCGACAAAGTTTTATACAAATTTATTGTTCTCGGGCATATAGCAATACCCTTAGTCCTAAGCCTCGAAGGAAATCACTCAATTCTTCGATATTTCCTATAATATCATGAATAGAGAAAAACATTAATTAAAGTATTAGTGGAAGGTTGAAGATGTATATTTAAAAAGTATTTTTAAATATTCAGTGTGTTTCATAAAAGCGAGACCATTAAAACTCTTTTTTAAATGGAATGCCCTATATTTCTTATGTGTTAGTGCTCCTCCTCATGGTTTATGTAGTCCCAATTTCCCAATCTGTTGAAGTGTTGCCAAAATATTAATTATTTTTCTGTTTTTATTGTTTCTGTATGATCGCAATAAATATGCTATAGATTCTTTATTGATTTCAATTTGATTAAAAAATTTTACGGATATTTACATCTGAGCTAGATTAGTACTATTTATAAAATTGTATAAGATTTTTATACAGGGTCTCTCCAATAATTAATTTTATTTAATTGTAATTACATAGAAAATAGTTTATCCAGAAAATGTCAGAAGCTAAGTAAATGGCAATTGTCAATTATTTATTTCCAAGGCACCTTAGACGTAAAGCTATCAAATAATTTTTAAAAGATGAAAATCCCCGAAACTTAATGACTTATGAGAATTATTACTGGATCGGTATAGAATTGGATATTATGTTATAAAGCGTAGAAGATATATAGCAAAAAATACAGGATACCACTATAATTACGGCAATATACACCTAAAAAAAAAGAAATAAAAAATAAATAACGTAAATTTTGAGAAAATCGTTACTATTTGGCAACGCCGCAGATATAATAAAAATATTTTAGAGTTATAAGGGAAATTTTAAGTCTTAATAAAATATGCAGAGTATTTCATTTGAAAATATTGAGTAAATTCAATCGAAACTTCCGGAAGTACAATTGAAAAACCCTGTATAAAAAAAATCTCATAAAACCTTATAAATAGTATTCATATAACTAGATGCAACAATCTGTAAAAGACAATTAACAAATTGAAATCAATAAAAAAACTGTAAAATATTTATGAGGATCCAGGTTCGAAAAAAGTAATTGGAATTACATAAACAATAATGAATGAATTTTTAATTTGTGCTTTTTTATATTTTTTTTCGTTCAAATTTCATGCTTTTTTAAGTAAAACTTTATGGTTTTTAAGCACTTATTTTAAGACTTTTTAATTCTAATTCTAATGATCATCATCGACCATACACCTCATTGCATGAGCGTCATTTAGAGGTTAGGTAGAGTTAAAAAATTATAATATTTTGGGTTGTTGCGAAGTGAGTTGAAAGATTTACTATTTTTTCTGCATTCCTTCATATCACTTCCTTGTCTGTTGACATAATCTATCCACTGTATGATTAAGAAGCATGTTATCTTTTAGAGGATTACAATATATTTGAAGGAATGGAATCCCCACCCCCACTTTCCCCAAAAGCAGGTCCTTGCATGACCTGCACGCCACCTGCCCCACCTTCTCCCCCTCCACCTCCAGAGTCACCTCAAAGACCCCAATGGAAAATGTAGGTATAATAGCTTTAAGAAAAATTTTTCGCACGACGAAAAATATAGAAAATTAATTTTAATGTTTGACCTGAAAAACTGAATTAATCCTATTCTCGTTCAACAGTTCTACAAGCATATATTATCATACCTGCTTGATAACAATAACAAATATCTATCTTACTTGATTTGTAGGTATATATGTAGGGTTTTATTGTAGGTAGCATACAACATTATGTATATTGGTATACAGGGTGAAAAAGATAAGAAGGGTCTATGGGGATCTCGTTAATGGTAACAGATACAACTTCGATTTAATCGGAAAAAAGTAATGCAATCAAAGCACGAAAAATATGCCGCACAAAAAGTTTTGGTAAGATTTTTAATGTTTTGAGTTACTAAAAAGAACTGATCTTTTGAATTTTCGATTAAATTTTTTTTCGACAATAATATTAAAGCAAAACTGACATAACATTCTCACAGCAACTTTTAGATTACATAATACATTTTTTTATACGAAATCATCAACTTCATTTTATAATGTTAAATTTTATTATTGTTTTATGTTTAATGTTCTAAATTCAATGACGTACGTACGTACGTACGTACGTATCGATTACTCGCGTTTCGAGTCTTTTTAATCATCTTCACGAAATTTTCAACAAACAGTTACATCGGCAAAAAAACATTAAATAATGTAAAACTAACAGTAGATTATCAGAAATTAATTTTTCAAGAGGTATTCGAAATGATTTCTGTCATTCTCCAGGAACATTAAACGACTAGGAAAGTTTTTGAATCCTGTCAAAGCGTAATGCCACCAATGCTAATGCAGTTTTAAATTCTACAGTTTTAAGATGCTATTTATGTTTGAAGAATGATGGAAATCATTTCGAACACCTTGTGGAAAATTAATTTCTATTAATCTACTGTTAGTTTTACTTTAATTAATGTTTTTTTGTGGATTTGTTATTTATTTTTTCAAAGTAATGTTTTGTTATCGTTAATAAGTTATCTTGTTTTATGATTATTGTGTAGCGAACAATTATAAAAGATTTTTAGTACCTACTGCATTGCATTTACCAAATTATGGAAAATACATGTCCTCATCCTGAAAAGGACCCCGCAGAATCCTTATGGAAAATGGCTCCCGGTCAAATTGGCCCAAACTTTCCACAGTGGTAGGATTAGGTGAGTAGAGAAAAAGTGTCCATGGGCGCCCAGCGTATAAAATCCCTGTCCGAAACTAGGTTCTTTTTCGCTGTCTAGTGTCCTGCAATATGCCAGGCTTCCATAGCTCCTATACGAATTAACTTAGGAATTTCATTCATATGCCAATTTATACTATATTATAGGGTGAATTTCAGGAAAATATTTTTAAACAATGGTAACATAATGCTGTGCTTTTTTAAATGGGGCACCCAGTATTTTATTACATAATTATTTCGTATTTAGGGTCCTTTATAATTGCCTAAAGTTTTATTTCAGTTGGTTACGTAGTTTAAGAGTAATAAATTAAAAACTAACAAAAAAGTTTTGGAATTTTAGAAAAAAATTCAAAAAAACTACATAAAATAACTTTTCTAACCAAGGAATTGAGTGGAATTTAAGACAAGAGGTCTAGAGATAGTGTGAATATAATAGGGTTTATCTATTTTATACAGGGTGTTTATAATTAATTTTCAAACACGACACATTTCAAAATAATTTTTCTCCAGTTTTTCGAATGGAACACAATGCATATTATTTCGCTATTGGATGTAGAATTCATAATAATTATTTTTTTGTAATGGATGCATATAAGTTATTTCCATCCGTTCTCCAAATAATTGCCATAAATTATGTTGTTTAAATACAGTTTTTATTATGAAAATTATGCATAGGCGACTAGATTAATAATTATAAACTACAGTAAATGTTCAAAATCCCTACTATGTTGATCTGAATACAAGGTTCGTATTAATGTCCTTTATAATTGCCTAAAGTTTTATTTCAATTGGTTATGTTCGAGAACCACACTCAAACATTATTCAGCATATACCTCTTATAACAACAAATAATACTCGATTACAATAAAACTACACTATTACCTATAAATGTCAGTTACGTCATACTCTTTCCCGGTATTTGTTACCGTGTTGCCCCTTTTTGTCTCACATCACCCCGAACGAACTACGATAAAACCCGATGACAGGTCGAAAGGTGCTGGACTATTTTTTTTCCGCTGTGTCGTCCTTAAGTCAAAAGTCAAGTATTCATTGCTTTAGTCAAAAAAAGAGAACTCGCGGCGACCCGTCACGCAAATTGCTCTAGAACTATTACGCGCGAAGAAATTGTCCTTCCAGTAAGTAGTGCTCATTAATAACCGAAAACCTTGCTTTACTTATAATCTCGTTGCAAAATCAGAATAATAACTTTGATGTGTAAAAAGAACATTTTTTATGACCTAGTTGTCATTTTGTCCACCCCTTCGTTACTTCATTATTTTATATTAAAGGTTGTTAAGAAACAGTGTGGTTTCATTTCAAACCGAATACTACTTAACAGTGTGGGATGAAAGTCAATTCTTCCACAGGTTAGTTTAAGAGTAATAAATTAAAAACTAAAAAAAAGTTTTGCAGTGTTAGAAAGCAGGAAGTAGGAGTCTTAGAAATAAGGAAACTGTAATGCATATGAGAGAGATTCAATTTTTTTCAAAGTTGCTCAATAGTACGTTTATTTTTCATTTTAGATACAATTTTCATTTGTAAGAGTTGTTTAGAATTAAAAGTTATGTCCGTCACGGCCTTCATTCAAAAATTTTTTAAAAATACTTATTTTCTTGCCTTAAGCCGTCTTGCCAGTATTTGATCTGAAATGTTGAGGAATGTAAATAGATCATTTGAAGAGCGTATTAACTTGTGTTCAGATCAACATTGTAGGCATATAATAATATAGTATAAATCGGCATATGAATGAAATTCCTAAGTTAATTCGTATAGGAGCTATGGAAGCCTGACATATTGCAGGACACTAGGCAGCGAAAAAGAACCTAGTTTCGGACGAAGATATCTCTCGACAGGGATTTTTTACGCTGGGCGCCCATGAACACTTTTTGTTTACTCACCGAATCCTATCAGTGTGGAAAGTTTGGGCCAATTTGACCGGGAGCCATTTTCCATAAGGATTCTGCGGGGTCCTTTCATGAAGATAATGTAAAAAAACTCAAACGTGTTATAATTATAAAATCAGGGCTGTATTAGAAAAAATGAAGTTGATGTTTGCTTGAAAACTAACCGTCGTATAAAAATATTTGTTATGTAATCTTTGAATTCACTAAATGTTGGTGTGAGAATGTTTTGTCAGTTTTACTCTAACTTTAATGTTAACGAAAAAAATTAAATTAAAAATCCAAAGTTTTATTTTTTTTTAAATAACTCTAAACTTAAAAATCTTACCAAAACTTTTTGTACGTATTGTTCGTGCATTTATATCTATACTTTTTCCGATTTATTCGAAATTGTATCTATTACCATTTACAAGATCATCATACAGGCCCTCCTTATCCTTGGCACCCTGTATATTCTCCGGTTACAACAAACGGATACTAAAGGAATTGCCGAAAAAAATTAAATCGGTTACGGTTACAAAAAGTGAGCCTTATGATTTATTTATGCCGGAATATCTTAAATCTAAACACTTATAACCTGCAATTCACAATATAACTTATTTTTAATTGTATGCAATCAAACTTCAATTTGATAATCTTGACGTGACTTATGCTAACTTTAACAGGCCTTCTACTATATATAACAGGCCTTCTACTATATTATAACCAGAGAAGTAGATTTGAAAGTATAAAAACATATACAAGATATTATCATTCTGGATATTGATGCCTGAGCATAATGTAATACCATAAATTTTCAATTGTTAAATAATGCAGCTTACATTATAAACACATTCATATTATAATATTTCCCATAAATTTATTCCTATAGATATGCCGAGCAAATGGAAAGAGAAGCTCGTGCAAGGCAAGATAGGGAAGATCGGAAACAGCAGCTCTACCAAAGAAACCTGGATGAAATCCAGCAGATGTTTGGACCATCTCCAGGACCATTATCTCCAGGACCAGATGCAGACTTCTATGCCAACATTTATGGTCATCAAGTTCCAGCTGGGTTTCGCGAAGGAGACAGGCCGAGGTAATATTAGCAAACGCAGACAGACCTTCAGTTTATAAAGTAGTTTTGCGGCTGCATTTCATAGGATCGGCGTTGAACAAATAAACGTCGACAAACTAATTTAATATTAAGGTTGAAAAACTTCAGGAACTTGATATAACCAAAAAATATGTTTATTTATGCTGTCAAGTTGAGTCATATTCTGGTCAAGAAGTTAAAATGAATCCCGCGCCATTGCCCCGCTGCGAATAAAATGATTAATACCTAGCAACCTATATTGAGAGACGAACGCCTGATTTCGGTTTATCTAAGACATCACTTTTGATATCCGTGCGATATAAAACTAAATGTCCGCTGAAATCATGCCGATTTGGGAGTTCATCGCATTATGAATTGATCATATGTATCCATCTTCCTTATAGTTCGAATTTCAAAGATTATAAATATCGTCGGTACAATACCAAATCAGGATGTGCAAATTTTGGATTTCTAATACAGTAGTAAACGTATTAACCTTGAAAGTTTTTAACATTAAAATCGCGAATTTACTCGTGAGCTCAAGTAAAGTCGATATTAAAAATTGTAGCGTTGAGACACCCTGTATACTTAATTATACTTCCACTAAAAGTAGTTTTTAAAACTAAGAACTATTTGTCTTTCGAATCTCAAGAGACAATCAGACATGTGAACTGAAGAAAAGGATAACTCTAGCATGTGTAACATATGGAAGACTAAAGGTAACAGCAAAATGGATGACTATTTACTTAACAATAAAGCCTCCCGTTGTGACTTATTTTGTGATCAGGGAATGGTTCTTGAATTAAAACTGGAAACTGTCTAGTAGTAATAGTAGTAGTAGTAGAAATAAATTTTTACAGCATATAAATAAACTTTGTGTTGTAAATTGTTTTCGTGTAAAGTAAATTATTGTATTTTGGTACTTAACTATAATGTGCGCTTTTAAATTTAAGAAAAACCTAATTACCATTCCGATTTTCTCCTATTTTCTAATGGGCGTTTTCAAACTTACCCACACGACACCGGAACGAACCGACAATAATGCCAGTAAACGGCAAATAGATGACACCTATATGTCAGTCCAGTTTATTTACATGAGATTTGCCGTCCACCGGTGCCGTGCCGGTGTCGCGTCAGTGTCGTGTCGGTTATTGTGAAAATGCAGATTGGGTGATCGATATGGATTTTCCTAATTCCTAATAATTGTAAATTATTTTCATGTAAACTAAATTTCAGCATTTTATTTATACAAACAATATTTAACATCCAGTTAAAAACTATTGAGCAAAGTAAACTAATACATTGTGTACAAACTAATCTGCTGAAAAGAAACTCTGATATAAAACAAAATAAGGATTCCAAAACTACAACTATGAGATCTAAATTTGCCCTCAGAAATTCAAGAACCAAGTAGAAGGAAAATTCACCTTACCATGGAAGCATTCCAGTTTATAATACCTTTCCGCCATAACTTTTTCAACGACCATAGATGAAGTCTTAAATATAAAAAATATATTAAAGATACAATCAATACCGATAACAAACCCGAACAAACCCCATAATGTACATATATACCAAACATGTCAAAATATTTATAGATATAAACATATTGTCAAACAACTGTAATTTTAGGCCGCTTACAAAAAAATAGTTTTTTTTGTTTCTATTTTTTTTTTGTATAGTGTGACATTAAATTCGCTTGTAATCATATTATATAAAAATATTTCGTAGTTGTATCTTGTTAACTTAAACTAAAAGTTTTAAGACAGGAAAAATAAATATATGACTAACGAAAAATACATCTATAGAACAGCTGTTCGGGACCAAATCGGAACTAGAGAGTTTACCATGAGGATACCAAGACATACGGCTCCGCAAGGGTTAGCTACCGAGACTATTATAGAACCAAGAGTAAGAACTACAGTTCCAGAGTCATCCAGAAGAAGGAGACCACCGTAAGTCTAAATTAGAATAGGATTGGTCTCAAGAAAAATAGGAAAATCATTTCTTATTTTTTAATTTTTTCATTATTTATTACTGATTTTCTTAATGTTTTTTCGTTTGCTTTTCCTGTTGCGAGAAGTTCAGTTTGATAATATTTAATAAATTTTTACTAGTTATGTATTTTCACTGAAAATTAGAGTATTCGAAACATGTATGGAAGATGAAAATTTAAATAATATTTATTAAACTAGTAGAGCAGACTATGAGTTTCTTAACCTCTTCATAATCTATATAGGGTTGAGAGTCCGAACGCCAATAGTCATCTTAAGTCTTTACTTAAACAGTGATCCGGTTAATTCGATTACAGAAATCAATAATCCTAACGTTCGAGAACTGATTTCAAGTCCACAACCGTATGGAAAATTATTGGGTTAACCCGATTGAAAAAAGTTCAAGAAGTGTTGCTACCGACGGATTGTCCTGAAAATGAAGAAACTCTTCATATAATTACGTAAATCAGTTGATAGTAATTCATACGATCCAAGATCACAGGTTTCGTTATTGTCTTGTGAACACTTTTTTGATATTGACAATGATATCATGGCAACAATATCATCTGTCATGTGGTCATTCGGAATTTCAGCTTTATCATCAAATAATATGAATAGATACCTTGAAAACTGTTCATATTGTAATAATAATTAAGTATAACAATGTAATATTTTAGAGTTGCTAGAAGAGCCCCAGTTGCTGATGCTAGACCAGCACCTCGACCGCAAGTGGAGCAAACATTATCTGCACAAAGGATTGCCGAGGCAAGAAAGCACTATCAACAGATGGGGCGACAAAAGAGGCTTGTAGCGCCACAAGGAGGACAGAGAGTAGGGCCATGTCAAAGGGTATAAAGTGAAAATGAAAAGTTTCTTATAATTTAAAAAATTCTTGAAAAGTCCAGAGCTCAGATTATGACTTCTAACTCGCTTCCATGCAATATTTTTCTTGGCAATCCTCGGAAGTTTCTTTAAATAACTCATATTATACTTTTAGTGTCCTGTGAAATGTATAATGTTATTCAATTTCAAAAATGAGAAGTCAATCATGTAATACGACTATTTTGTTTGATTGCTTAATATTTCATTGTAGTTGTTTGTTAGCTTTGTTCGCTAGTTTTGTAGTAAAACCGCTAAAATCATAACAATAAAATTTATTCCCCCATTTTTACATATCTACGGTTCGTAGGTTGATTTGCAATGAATACGCGTTGTTCATATAATTTAAAATTGTCATGTTGTCTTAACTTAAGGAAATTGATAAATTTAATGGAAATGTACCATCTATTTAATCCATATTCAAGTGCCTAAATTGAAAATTTCGCCTAAATGAATGCCATATATTTATCCGAAATAGACAAACAGAAAGGTAAGAGGGAGACGTGGAACGCGCTCGCAGTTTTTAAAATGGCTGATTCTGGTTTGCCTGACGTATCGGTGCACAGTGATGGAAAACTTTTTCAAAGAAAATAATCTTTTTTATTTACTCCTGCGTTTGAAGGTAAGTTTTAGATATGTGTTTGTTATTTGGGTTATTATTTTGATTAAATTTAGTTAAATGTGTTGTTAATAAAGGGTTTTTTATATGTAAATTAATTTTGAAATTAACGTTATTGTTGCCGTTTACCCGTTACTCACGACCAAACACAAAATTTCGGTTGTACCTAATTATACAATTAGAAGTTTTTTATGTACGTAAAAAATAGAAAATCGAGTTTCATATAGAATTGGACAATTTATGTTCCTTTAGGCCTTTAGAAAAAAAATATTACAGGTTTCAGGTATTCTCCACCATTTTTTTTTATCGATTTTGCCGATCAATTCAAACATTTATAGGGGCCTCTTAATTTAAGTTCACCGTACTACTTAGCTACGCACTTGATATCATTAATACAAATATTTTAAATTTCATCCAATTTATGGTTTATTTATTTCTAGTAAAAATTTTTAGGGGAGGTTTAAAAAATATTTTGATTCATTATACATATATAGGTATAGGTGGGTAACTAACCAATTTTTATTTTGTTACAGACTGTAGATACTGAAAATGAGGTGCCTAAAAAGGACAAATCATAGAATTACACGAAAATATAGAAGAGTCATTGGAATCAAAAGATTAACATATTATTATTATATTATGCTGCTGAGAGCCTTGGTGGAATGTAGAATCGACCACAGATATATCTCACTGATAAAACACAGCCATAGCTAACGTCAGAGCACACGACGACACAAAGAGATTCCAAATAGGAAGAGGAGTCAGACAAGGAGACACGATCTCACGAAAGCTTCTCACGACCCTCCTGGAGTCCGTGTGCAGACGGACCAATTGGGATTTGTCGGATATCAATGTCGATAGAGAGCAGTTAAATTATATACGATTTGCGGACGACATAGTTTTAATTACCGACAAAATAGACGATGCATGCAAAACGCTGGAGGAACTTAACAACGTATCACGTTAGGTGGGATTGGAAATGAACCTGTCTAAAACTAAATACATGACAAACCTTGTAATGAGCGATTGCATTATGTTGAACGGTACATAAATAGAGCAGGTTTCCTCTTATCAATACCTGGGTGAAATAAAAGTAAATAGAGACAATCAAACACACGAACTTAGCAGGAGAATTGGTTTAACCTGGGTTGCTTATGGATAACTGAAGCACATCTTTACATCCAACATTCCCATATGCCTGAATCGCAAGGTTTTCGACCAGTGTGTTCCCCCGGTTCTGTTCTACGTTGCTGATACACTGACGCTCACTAAACAATCTCTTAATAAAATCAAAATAGGACAAAAGATAGAAAGAACGATGTTAGGAGTATCATTAGGGGACCGCATTGCCAACTACATAATAATGCAACGTTCTGGCGTGACAGACGCCGTGACGAAGCTAAACCACTTAAAATGGAACTGGGCCGGCCACGTGGCAAGAATGTCAGACGGGCGATGTACAAAGGGGATTGTTGAATGGAGACCAAGAGAGGAAGCGTACCGAAATCGAGGGCGGTCACCATCTAGGTGGACGGACGACATAAAGCAAGTAGAGACAAACTAGGTGCAAGTGTCCCAGGACCGGAGAAATTGGGCTCTGCTACGGGAGGCCTACGTCCAACAGTGTGCAAGATGATGGCTGGATGATGATGATGTTAATATTAAATTATTAACCAAAGAACAACCAACGTTTATTTAATTAAATAGTTATATGCATTAACAAGTTAATGATTCGTTTAAATATATTAAATAGTTGAATGAAACATATCCATATTTAATGCGGTGAGATATATGTGGATAAAAACAAATATTTATTTATCACATATCTAGAATAAAATTAAATCAAACGTCATTTATATATTCTGAATACTTTATGGATTTCCATCAATTGTGACATATTTTATCCAAACAAATAGAAATCGTGCCTTAAATATGTACACACTTAATTAAAAAATTAGAAAGTTGCTATACACATGTATATGATCTCATTAAACAAATCCTTCAAATGTAACAAATATATTGTAAAATTAACGTAAATACACGTGTAGTCCCTCTATAGCAAACACATATTTACTTGACGGAACGGAATAATCATTTTACTTAATAGATTTTTTCTGTTTATGGGGCTTGCTAGGATTTTATACGTTGAACATAGTTCAAGTAAAATTTTCACATCGTCAGATGGAATATTTCCAGTGCATTAACAACTTTCACGTCTAATCTCCCTAGTGCTTGAATTATTACCGGAAATTTTTTCGAGTTTACGAATAGTTTAATAAATTATTCCGCGTGGAAGACGATCTTTACTCAACGTATGATAATAACGTAAAACTTTTGGTTCATTCGATTAAAAAGATTAAAAGTAAGAGTCTAACTAAATAAGACACAATCACAAATCCTCCATCGCATCGTTCAATTATATAGATACCTACGTAGTATTTTTTTTTAACTTGAACATACCTTTTTAGACTCAACCTCAACCTCAGACGCAGTTGAATTTACAACCCATGGAAGACTTTCTACGACAAGCCGATCAACAGCAGGCTGCCCCAGAAGCACCCAGGGTGAAAATAACTCCAGAGGAGGCTCAACGAAGAGCAAGAGAGAGGCTTCGTGCCAGAAGAAATCAGGAACAGGCTGGACCACCGTCTAGATCTCGGCAACCTCAGCAAGCTGCACCGCCTCCACCAACCCTACAACCTTTTACTGGTTTCTTACCGGCTCAGGTTCGATATGCACTTTATCATATTATATTTGAAAAATGTTTATAAAGGTAATATAATTTGGAGGATTGATTCTTCACATATTATATCACAAGGCCTATGAATTTAATCGATTAATCTATCCAAGATATTTTGAGCATTATTTTGCTTGGAAAACAGTTGAATGCACAATAGTTTAATAAAAACCCGGGAGCGCGAAGTGGTCTTTTATTTTAAAATTATTGTGCATGAAAGTATTTGCCAAAAAGTACAATCATGCAAATAATATTTGGATCGTTTATTCCATTTAAATTTATAGGTCGAGTGGCTAGATTGTTTCTTGAATAACTTGTGTTCTATTACCTTGGTTACGTATCCCAGCAATGCATTGAACAAGTCTTGTATAAGTTTGCATGTAAACATTTCAAAGTCTGACGTATTTTTACCGCCTTGTGTCAAAATATTTATATAAAAATTCTATGGAAAATGGAGTTTTTACTGATAAAAATCAATATTAGGTCATTCAACGATAAAAAAAATCAATGTTTTTTTTTATAAACTGTTGCCAAGAATTGTAAGAATTAGCGATAAACGACAAAAAGAACAGCAATAAGGAGGGCACAAATTTAGGCGCTGTTAAACGGGTCTTGGGATTTAATCACTTATCTAAACAAAATCTATTCAACAAATGGTGGTGTGTGATTTGTCTGTTTCTCAATGAGGGAAATAATCAGTAATAAACTTCTGGTTTCTCATTGAGTTCCGAAATGTAAAAAGTTTGCCATACTGACGTCGGGTTGTAGAAATTTTTTAACAATAATTAACTCACCAAACAACTTTGATTTAGAGTATGATGCACTATACAATTTCAATAATCATTACTCTCTCTGAAAATCACTATAAGCTTACATCGTCGAAGAAAGCTGACGTACCTGTCAAATTAAAACTCATTCTAAGATCATTGCAAGCTTATAGCGATCTAATATCGGTTACATAATAGCTACATTGGTATTTACAGCTATACAGGAGCTAATACTAATGATTTGATTATATGATAGGTACAAAGACAGATGCCACGCCAACTTCCGCAACAACAAATACAATCTATCGACGATTTTGTAAGAAGAGGTCCAAGACCTGGTGCTGGTAGTCATCTACAGTTGAGATCTCAACCGAGCCGATCTGGTACCCAACTTAGACGACAGCCATCGGCTGGTAGCGGATGTGGAGGTTAGATTATACTCATCAACAAGATTTCAATGTTTATTCTTATATTAAATGATTGTGCCGAACGAATATACCGCGAGGGAACAATTTTCTAAGAAAAAGCGAAAACTTCAAGTCTCATTTTAAATTTTTTACTAGATGGAAATTATCGAACAAAAACATATGGTTACGGAAGGACGGTCCATAGTAAATTACTTACATTTAACTCTACATCATATAGGCAACACTGAATTTATTATTACCTATATACACAACGTCAAAAGTCTTGGACCCCCTGATATTTTGCAAGTTATTTCGATTTGAAATAAAACAAGACATGCTTATTAAAGAATGTTTATTTCTTAATGTATTTTTTGTAATAACGATATTTTTACAAAATTTGAATGATTATAAAATACAATGTCTAAAAATATTGCAATTTTTTCGTAAATTCAATAGAACAAAAATTGAAATATTTAATTTTTGATTTTAACTAAACATCAGTTAATAGTCAGTATGACCACTTCTTCTATTCAATAACATATGGACATGATGGTTCATTGACACAATCAAGCGGTTGATCGTCTCCTGAGGAATATTCTTTCATCCCTCTACTGCAGCTACAATTAATTCATTCGCATTTTTGGGTGCATTGATGCGGCGGTGGACTGCTCTAGAGACAAAATTCTATATGTTTTCAATAGGATTCTGACCAAGGCAGTCTAGCAATATGTCTTTGTTCAAGTACCCTTTGATCCGTTCTTGCGCGATGTGTTCGGGCATTGTTGTCAATAAAGATGAAATTCTTGTCTAATTCGTTGCGTAACGGATTGATAATAATTAGCCCGACAACAATGCCAATGTACACTTGACGTTTCATATTCTGATGGATAGAAATTAAAGAAGTCGGCGATATTGCATAATTCATTCCCCCCAAACTATTACTGTCCGTCCTTGAGCATCAAGTTCTCTCTAGAATCTTTACCTGCGGTCATCACTCTGTAGTCCAATTCTCTTTTCATCTATGAACATGACCCAATGCCACTGCTACAATGCTACAGAAGTCATCCACTATGCACTGTAGGTCAACAACTCAGTATCCTGGAAGTAATTTAGGCGTTCTTAATTGTCTCCTTGAATGAATAATTGAACGGTCGAGTCTTGTTCTAACTGTAGAGATCGATAAACCACTACGAAATGTACGTTTGAATTGATTCCTAAGAGCTGGAGCTGGACCATGGCGATATCTATAGGCATATTGGACCACATACCGATCCTCTATCAATTTTGTACTCGAAGTCGCCCACTACGTAACCTTCTTTCGACGGTATCAGCTTCTTCATAACTTCGATGAGTTAATTTTAGGTACAGTAGAGGAATTGAGCACTATTCTTCAGGTGATGATCAACCGCTTGATTGTGTCAATGCATACAAAAATACATTCAGACGTTGTGTGTAGCCGTGTGGAACCGGGACAAGAATGGACGTACGTCATAATTGTTAGGATAAATATAGCGGTAATGAGGACAGGCAAACAAATTACTCAACTATAATACTCTTCTATATAGAATTTTGTCCTTTTCTGTGGTTAGATATTGTATATTTAGTTATAAAAAAATATATTTTCTTTGAATAACCTATATCAATCAGTGCTGAGAACCAGGAATGTCTAAAATCCCATCGGTAAGAACAAACATTTCATCTCTGAGAACATGATTTCTACGAAAATATTTTATAAATCGCAATAGCATTCATAAACGTGAAATTATTTTTGTTGAAAAAACGTGGATCTATTCAAAAATAACAAAACACTTTCTTGAATTGATATAATTAAGTAAAATTTAAAATATGTATAATAAAGAAGATTTGTATATCTAAGATCTTCATAATCGTAAACATGTTTATTAGCTACTGACGAGGTTTCGTCTGATTTGATCTATATAATCTCGATTTTAATTATACGAATAGTCATCGTATTCAAATTCAGAAATGACTTAAGTAAAAATAATAGCGAATGAACAATAAATCTGAAATAAGTGAACTTGATTTATTAGTAGAATTTATTTATTTTTTAAATTCAATAAAAATTTAGTTAACTTTATTTCCGTAACCTAAATAGCAAATCAAGATGTTTTTTTACACAAACGTAGTTTTTATATACAGTGTGTCCTAGTATAAGCGAACTTATAGATGTAAATGAAGAGAAAATTTCGAATTAAAATTTGACCATTTGGAATCTAGGCCGATTGTTTGATTAGATAATAAAATCTAAGATATTTTGATTTGTAATAAATCAAGCAGACCTTGACCGGAACATTGTTTTTATTTTCTGTCTAGGTAAAGGGCCCCTTCTTCACAAAATATCGGAACATTTTATTAAGAAAAATTGCTCAGAATTCAAAATCATGCAACGAATTTAATAACCATCGCCATCCCTAGTTAGGAATTTCAATTTCTTCAATTTACTCATCGTTTGTCATATTAGCCTAGGAAATAAAATGGGTTTGTTCGGGTTTGTTCGTCTCGTTAGCAAAATATTCTTATTTTTGCGAACAGAAAAATGTAATCGGTCAACCAGAATGGCTAGGTGGTTAGCAACTTATTGACAGCACACATTTCTGAATCGTGACAGTACCCTGGGAAAACAAGTGAAACCCCGCCCACGCTACACCTTTTGTAGCAGATTTCCTTCTGTATTCGGCACAAGAAAACACAAGAAAGTTACATAAATTGACAGTGCCCTGGGACCTCTGAAGTAAACTGCTTCTAGACATGCTTGTTTCTACTGACCAATTGTAAACTCTTCCTGACCAAGTAATCATTTCGCAGCTGGACTGTTAATAATGGCAAACTATTTAATTACTTCTGAAATAAAATGAGGTCATCAAATGTTATTTCCGAAATAATCTTTTCTAATAAATGTATTCAATACCATGAACAAATTTTTTTCTGTTCAGATGTTTAATCTATAGAACTTTAATGTGGACTGATCATTGTTAAATTCGGTACGTTGCATGATTTTGAATTCCGCGCAACTTTCTAGTAAACTTTTTCGATATATTGTGAAGAAGATGCACTTTACCTAGACAGAAATTAAAAATATTCCTCCGGTCAAGTCCTGCTTAATTTATTAAAAATCAAAAATGTTCAATTTTATTACCTAATCAAGTAGGCCTAGATGTTAAATGGTCAAATTTGAATTAGAAAATTTGTTCTCATTTACACCTATAGAGTAAATGTCAAAAGCGTGTTTAAATATCTCCTTATTACCTCAACAAAATTTAATTAAAATATGGTTTTTAGGATAATGCCCTATAATACATGAGCATCATAGAAAAGCACAAACCAGTTCCAATGCACATTTTCCTCTTTAGAGTCTAGCTAGGAAAGCCATTTAATATAACACAACTTTTCCGCTAATTGACGTGTTAGATTAATTGATCCCCTCGCGCAATCGACTTCGGTTGCTATGCTATAAAATATGTAATAAATTATATTTTAAAGCATGCTGGGGAAGAACACCTGTCAATGTCAGATTGGGGCTATACTTTAAATTTTTTAAACTTTAAATTCGTATATATAAAATTTGGAAAATGCGTCGATTGGTTACTATCGTCCAGGTCGTACAGAAAAATAATTTAACCAACAATAAACATTTAATTTTCTTCAAATGCGATAATTTGTGAAAAAATTCGTCCAAAATTATTGGCGATTAGCGACAGTTGACTCTGTTGGCTACCATTTAATAAAAAAATTCCATATGTTTTTTTCGTACATTATTTCACTTTTAGAGTACATTGGTGTAATTGACAGTTCTCGTACTAGAGTACGATATCTATTAATTTTACTAAATTGATTCATTTTTAAAATGGTTTCCTCCATTAACTATACTTTTTAGTAAAATGGCGGAAAATGTGATTGAACCATAGGATATAGTTTTTAAATCATAAACAATTTCCATAAATAATTATTTAATTACTTTAGGAGGAAGCGGTGGAGGCTGTGGAAGCGGAAGACAGGCACCACCCCAAGCAGGTATGCTATTAAGTAAGATGAAAATAATAAAGCATATTTCGACGGTAACAACTCAACCATAGGATATAGTTTTTAAATCATAAACAATTTCCATAAATAATTATTTAATTACTTTAGGAGGAAGCGGTGGAGGCTGTGGAAGCGGAAGACAGGCACCACCCCAAGCAGGTATGCTATTAAGTAAGATGAAAATAATAAAGTGTAAATGTAATCGATTAGCTTAATTTTTAAATAACAAACCTTCGGAAGGATTAATAATCATAATACTTATTAGTTATATAACCAAGATGTGTTAACTGAGCCCAAAAATGTTTTCGTATATTACCAAGTGCTATCAAAAAATATAAGGTTACTTAATAGCATCTTGATTGATTAATGATATGTATATTTATGCTATAATTGTCTTAATTCTTACATAAAGTAAGATTGAACAGCAACGAGCATTTAAAACGACGCCCGTAATGCCCCTTTTTTATAAACCGAAGTAATGCCACGTCCACACCAAACTAACAAAACAGAAACACAACAAACTAGCAACTTTCTGGAAACAAATATAAATAATTTGTCGTTTCGGTCAAAATTGGGACATTAGAGTGAAAACCGCAATATTTTATCATTTGATTTCTGTACACGTCATTCGTCTTGCTGCGACAATTCGTCTACGCCTTAACTACTACACACGGAGCTTATCGTCATTGACGCGTAAAAGATTTGTCCTGCAGCAACGATTAGTCTCGCCTTTAAAACTCAACAAATAGATTTGCTTCTATTTTATTAGTAAGGTGACCCCGGTGTTTACACTGTAAAGATGTCAAGTGATGAAGAGGACCTACGTTTGTTAAATTACCATCATAACCGTAAGAACAAGGAGACACATAGGTAATTTTGGGTCATCTTTATATCTACAAGAATGGTTGTAGAAGGTTATTTCTTGCCGCCAAACAGTTAACAGAAGATAACTCATCAGACTAAATTCCAGACATTTTACAGAAGTTTACAGTTTCATCGGCCATTCTACAGAGAAAACATGTTCTTCTACGCGAAGCGTACTTACTGAAAGCGACTGACACGGCTGTATGGCCGGGTTTGTTCACCAAAGCGTACATCTTCCGTATGTTCCATCTGATCCGAGTCTATGACGATAAGCTCCGTCTGCAGAAAGCCTAATATCTCAGAAAGTGTCGAAAATGGTACACCCTGTACGATAAAGCTGACAAAAAGTAATACTTGAAAAGAATTTCCGAGAATATGACAATACATTACAATGCAAATCATAAGCCTTATTTGGAATTTTCGTGTATGATCAACAGCAACCACTTTGGATAAATTAAACAAATAAAAAACGTATTAAGAAACTATCAACTTTAGTGAAATTTTGGAACAATTCAATTCTAGTAACACGTTCTTTAATATTTTCTGTTAAAATATTTTCTTTTTAGCGAAAAGAGGTGGTGGCTGTTGTGGAGGAAGAAAATAAGTAATAAAGGTAAGGTTAAGCAAATTATTGAAATTTATTGTAATTTTTGTGGTTGAACTCATACACTCACCGACAAATTGAAGGAATGGATGAATATCATAATGTTTTTCACTAAATTATTTTATATTAGCTAGGTGGACGGACGAATTTCATTAATAAGTATAATTTCTTAAAATTAAGATTGTTAGGAAGGAACCTTCTTACCCAAAATAAATTTTTCTTTATTCCCTTAAATATATAAGTGTTTGTAAGTTCGACAATGTATTCAAATCATAACATCATGGCATATACCTCTGAATTTATTATCTCCGAACTTGCTGTAATGTCATCTTCAGTCTCTCTACCATTGCGGCGAAAAAATGCTTGGTAAAAATATTAAAAATGTTGCTTCCAGACTATTATAAAAACCTTTTGAAAATATAAGTGGTATCTATTATTCCACTTTGCTATACATTAGTATGTGAGGTAAAGATGAAGGTTTGCAGAATTCTGTTTTTGAGAACCTTCCTTATTTTTTTTACGTTCCTATTAGACGACATATGTGGTACGAGTAGAAAGTGTAACAAATGGGAAGCTTTTTTAGCCTTCATTCTATCGAAAAAAGTCACTTTTGCTAAAAAGTTTTGCTTAGTTGAAAATCTCCTTAGTCCATAGTCGAATATCCGAAATATTGTGCAGAGGAGCCAGAAAAATGTGAAATTGATCTAAGAATAAAATACCCTTACTTCTTTCTATAAATACATCAAAACTCCGTTATGAAGTTCTTTCTAGAAATTAAATTCTCTCTTTAAGCATTCTGACGAGAAACAAGCACCTATGGGACATAATTAGGTACATTATTTTTATCACTATTTTAATCCTTCATTTTTTTTTTATTGGCTTACTAATTTCACGAACAGATTGACATGGTACGGATAGAGACAGGTAATTTACAATTTGGCCTACGAGAGCACCTGATTTGACGCCCCTTGACTATTATTTATGGGGTGCTGAAAAACTACAAAATAGAATAATGTAAGAAGAACGATAAAAAAAGATAAAAAAAAACTAGAACGATGTATCGAAAATCATGGTAACTCAGCAGAAACAGAAGCAACTGCTTTATACATTTAGAAGTTTTTTTACGTTGTTATTTATTTAATTTATTATACAATCTAAATTATTGTTTTGTCTTAATAAAATTTTATTTCGCTTCATAAAATTAGGTAATTTCTCATAGGTGCCTTCAAATTGATATTTTTTTACCACTCTGTACAACATCTTGAATATTCGACTATGGCTGAGGAGGATTTTTCGATAAAATGAAAGATAAAAAAGCTTCCCATTTGATACACTTTCTACCACACACGATGTAGATTATTAGTAAATTAAGCCGTTGTTTCTTGCCAAAAATATATCAAATAGGTAATATTTAAACTCTATTTTTGGAAAATAAATTAACACAACCATATAAACTCCTGGACAAAATGAACGCAACATCATAAATTTTCCATATTTTTGATCCTATTTTTTTTCTGAATTTATGACCCGATTTGAATGATTTTTTTTGCATTGTAGGTTGGTTCCTTGAAAATGTCAGTTTTCGCTTGTTATGATAAAAATTTAATTTTCGATTTATACTGGGTGTAATAAAAATGCTATGTTTTTTTTCGAAAATTCGTATCACCCTGTAGGCCCATCTTTCCCCAACATTTTCTTTTTTGGTTTACTTCATTATCTCTGTTATTAAAGGACATACACTGTTTTATAGCATAACATGTAACACATTCATTGTTAAATGTTTTCAAGTAGGTTTCAAGAATAAAATACTCGTCGGGCAACTGGGCATACGAAACGAACATTTAATAAGCAGTTTTCGAACAGTTTTATCAGTATGGCGAATTTTATTTGTCCTTTGTAACTTTAAAACACAAAATCTGCTGACACATCGCTTGCAATGTCAGAAAAGTCCATAGTCTACTTGAAAACATTTAAAAATGAATGTTGAAGTCTATAAAAACATGTTACTCTATAAAACGGTGTACCTCCTTTAATAACAGAGATAATGGGGTAAACCAAAAAAGAAAATGTTGGGGAAAGATGGACCTACCGTTTAATGTCAACTGCAATATGTTTCGGTTGCTAATATACTCCACAGGGTGATGCGAATTTTCGGAAAAAAACATAACATTTTTAGTACACTCAGTATAAATCGAAAATTAAATTTTTATCATAAACAGCGAAAACTATGATATTGGCAAGGAACCAACCTACAATGCAAATAAAAATTCAAATCGGGTCATAAATTCAGAAAAAAAATAGCATCCAAAATATGGCAAATTTATGATGTTGCGTTAATTTTGTCCAGGAGTTTATAATAATAATATTTCGTCATTGCACCACCGTTGCTGCCAATGTAGGCGTGGTAACAAATTTCTTGAAAATTCTGAATTTACTTGATTACACGCTTCAAGTATCTTTCGAACACTTTTTGCAGTTTGGATTGATGAATTGTCATGATTGAAAAATCGATAGAATCATGACTCTAGGAAAAATATCTCAAGACATTGACAGAAATTATTTTTTCACAATTTAATATGCTTTAAGGGCAGTTTATGTATAGATTTAGCTTCAAGATTTAATTAATTCCATAGATACACTACTCAGCTTGTATAGATATTTATTTCTGCGATTTATAGGATAATAATTTTTTAAAAATGTGCAATATCAGCATCATTAATTAACCCTTTCTTTAACTTTTAGATTATTTACGATTTTTACAAGCATTGCTACAACCCTGTTACTCGACGTCAAGAATAACCAGATTAAAGTTAAAAAGGCCCAGGAAGAGTAGTTAGGCATACTAGCCCTTTTAAGGAAACTAGTACCAAACAAATTTAGTGATGACTGTAACTAAACTGTGATATTATTATCTAAGATGAAAAGTAAATAATGTTTGTCCATAAAAGTTTTTTGATAGTTAGTAGTAGTAATTGGAAAACTCGTCGCACGAAGCTTATCTCATCTATGACCGGCCACAAAATGATTCTTTCAATTCCGAAATATTTTCGAGGTATCGTTTTGTGACCACACTGCCTGATTTCCAAATGAATGATTTATTTGGCTTAGGTTAAAGAAAACATGCCTAGTACCTAGTTCATAATTTATATTAATCGTTTAGATCTCCAGCATGGAACTTAGCAATGAAGTACGTACAATCGCTTTAAACTATTAGAATATTGTAAAAAAAATGGTCGCTTTAACTTGAAACACGATTTAGGAAGCAATATCGTTTATAAAATTCCGTTCGGAATGTGAGGGGTATACATACACTATACAGGTCGTTCGTCGTTCACAGTGAGTGGAGTACAAAAAGATCTCGGGAACTAAAAAAGATATTTATGTGAAATATTGGTACTCGTTATAAAAGATGCTGATCATTTTAGTGAACATATTTTGATATATCTATCACTTCCGGTTATACCGGAAGTCGGTGTTAACTTACTTATTTTAAACAGAATTCCATAGTCTAAAGGCATAGTCTAAAATAATTAAGGATGGGTTTTCTAAACTTTTTAAAAGTGTTTCCTCGTACAAATACTCAAAAATTTCAGCATCCATATTGTAATGATAATCATCAGTTTTTTTTGCTGATGAAAATATGGCACTGGCATATACCTTTTTCCATTACTGGCACGGGTACTGGAATAGCAATGTTTTGAATTATCCTGCCAAGACGATTTTGTTGAAGTTCCGTTTGAATATATCCCTGTTTCGTCAAGAAAAATAACTTGCCTTGACAATTCCGATTTTTTGTTCCTTACATATTCCCTTAAAAATTGCCATCTTTTTGAAACATTATTGGACAGCTCGCAAAGCACTTTTCTGTCGTTCGTTTTTTTATATTTGAAGCCCAGATCTTTTAAAATGATGGACAAACTGGTAGTTCCAATATCGCAAAGTTCTTTCTTCTTTATCTTTTCAAGCATAGCTTGAGGGTAACATATTCCTTGGCTTTATACATATCATAAACAATATTCCTAATCGATAGCTGAACATTATCCATAACTTGCTTTATAACTGCTTTTAATTTACACACAATGAAATACAAACTAAAAGCAAAAAACATAAGTACTTATTTAAAATAGAATATACCATCCTGCACTTGAGCAAATTTTTATTACTTCTTGGAAAATATTCATGATTATATAGATTTAACTATAATGATCCCAAAATAACTAAATTCTAGGAAAAGGTACCTGAGAAAATCTTTAACTTAATGACGCAAAATATTTTTCATTTGATAAATAAAAAAAACTATTGAAAAATAAACAAGATAAAAATATTTATCGCGGTACATAATTCTAAGTGATAGACGTATTTTGGACTTTCATTGTCTTTATTTCATTTCACTTGGACCCACGGCCACCACTTACAATGGGGACAATCAAGTATCATACTTAAGGAAGAACATTGGCGAAAGAGGAAATTCAAAGAAGCAGCTGTCATCATTCAGAATCCTGGGTGTTTTAGCAAACCCTCTTTAGATATAAGGAACATTTGGAAACCCCTGTTAAGCAACTGTAATCTTAGTTTAGGTACGTCCTCTAGTATTGACGCATGACTGCACCCACCTCGGTCATACTCGACTAACTTTCTCACCCCCCTTATTAGTATAAATACTCTCGTAGTTTAGTAACTTGCTCAGTATTTACCTGAAGTATTTACCTGAAGACGACTGGAGATACTTACCAGTTGAAACGATGTGATTTAAATGAAATAAAGACAATGGAAGTTCAAAACACGTCTATCACTCATGATACAGCATTGTCTCTAACCTTCAAAGAAACACATCATTCTAAGATGCTCTTGTTTTGGAACCGCTGATTTTACCCAGCCGACTACAGTTAACCAGTGGAATGTTCGGTACGATCAAGTATGGCGAAGGTATTGTTAACTTCACCGGCTTAACGTTGAAAGTACTTTAATACTTTAATCCGATATCGGACTTCATAAAACGAACCGACTTTAGATTTCAGATACCTAAGTCTAAACGCGGTTGACATACTTAAGGTTTTATGTCTAAAATAACATTTGCGGACCTTAAAATAATTATTAATTTTTCCTATAAGTAACCCATTTTATTTAATTTAGGTTGGATTCCTTGTTGAAAAGGACCTGTTTTAATGGATTTTTTATAGTATTTTTAATCTATTAATTCAGGGTATTTCAAAAATAAGATTAAAAATTAAATTGAGAGAATTGCAAAAAATCTACATTTTCAAATGGAAACCATGAATTCTATAATTATTTTCTACTTAGCGTTTAAAATAATGCTGAGGTTGTGTATTCCGAAAATTTTTAGTTTTCGAAATATTGTCAATTTATTATTTTTATATGGCGATTTTGTTGCGGATTTTAAGTTCCGTTACTCCTAGTTGGCTATGACAGCGTTAAAGAACAGCCAAATGCCAAAGAAATAAATTTGTCGAATGTTCTTGTTATTCTTTATCACATTCTCCTTAATAAACAAGTTTAAAAATCTTCGTTTGTATAAGTTAAGCGCCCCGCATGATCATTAATAATTTTCAAATGGTACGTGACAGCTTCATACATTGCTTTAGCATTTGAAGGAGTATCGAAACTTAAAATCCGCAGCAAATCCGCCATATACAAACCCAAACAAACCCTACACACAAGCTTACCCTTATTTTTAATGCCAAATCGAAAAAATTAGGGGTTTCCATTTGAAAATGTAATGTTTTTGCAGATTTCTCAATTTTATTTTTAATCTTATTTTTTGAACAACCTGTATTAATAGTTATCAGAATATTATAAAAAATCCATTTGAAGCAAGTCCTTTTCAACAAGAAGAAAGCTGACACCGTCGTCCGGTATAACCGGTAGTTGCAGATACGTTACAATGTCTTCATTAAGAAGATCATCTCTCATCATCTTTTATAGCTAGTTCCAATATTTCACACAAATATCTATTCTAGTTCCCGAGGCCACATAGAAAAAAAATCTACACAGTTAAATAATTATTTGGTTCCGTCAAGTAAACATTTGTTTGCTATAGGAACTACATGTGTATTTACGTTAATATTACAATGTATTTCTTATATCTCAAATGACTTGTTTAACTAGAACATATACATATGTATAGCAACTTTGTAATTATTTGAACCAATTTAATCCAATATTTCTAATATCGGTATATTTGATCCAACTATTTAATATATTTAAACGAATAACTTTTGTAAATACAAATAGTTTTTATTTAAATAAAAGTGGGTTATTAAGTTAAATTGGAATATTTCCTTGAAGCAAATATGTAGTATGATGCAGCATCACATTTAAATGAATCTTCTAAGCATCTACGATTTGTATTTTTTTGGCAAATCATTTTCAGAATACAAAATGTGACAAAATACTAAATAATACTCTTGAACAAAATATTGTGTCGACACAGAATCTGACAGGAATAACAATTAATGCCCAGGAATTGTCTACAGTAACTATACATATCTACACAACGTGTCCAAGATAAGGAGGGCCAGTACAGAGATCTCGGGAACCGTAAGAGATACGAAGTGGGCTAATTGGAGGTAAAGTTGCGCATTTACGAGCCTAATAATATGCCGTTTAGAAAGTTTTAAAATTCCGAGTACTTCCGAAAAACCCCCGAAATTCTGAAAAATTATTTTATTGTTTTCCTGGCTTCTTTTTTAGATCAAATTATAAAGTAAATTGCACTTTTGCATTTCCACTTTTTTTCCGCTCTATCTAACGGTGTTAATTGTTTTGTAATCCGACGAGTCGTCTTCGAAGGGCCATTATCAATTTTCTTTTTTTAAATACGGTCCTGTTTTCCTGATATTGGAATTTGAGAGCTTTTTTTCTCCCGAATGCAATGATGTATGACACATTGTGGTTTAATGACGTTTCGAGGGTTTTTTGAACAACTTCAGGAAATTTTGGGATACGGTCCTGTATTTATCCTAATTTTATAAATAATATCTCATAAGTAAGCTCTAAATTTTTTACTTGTGTTGGACTAGTTCAATAAATAACAAATAATTTAATATGGGTACCTATACCTATATGTACATATTATAATAAACCAAAATATGTTTTTTAACCACCCCTAAAAATGTTACAATATTACACCTACAATATTTACATCTGATAGCAAATTGTTAAGTTTCTCTTTTTACTCGAATCTTATCTACGATATTGTCCACTATATGCCAATTTCTATATTTTTGCTACTACAATTTTGAAACAATTTTTTTTAATAAAAAAGTAAATAAAATTTTGTTGTTCATTCGTCACGGGTAAACGTGCAAACGGCAAAAAGAACATGCATTTCAAAATTTGTTCAAGTATAAACCATTTATTAAGAACACTTGTAAATAAATATAATCAAAATAATAACCTAAATAACATACGCATATTTAAAACTTACCTTCCAACACAGCCGCTAAATGGTAAAGATTATTTTTCTTTAAAAAGTTTTTCATCTTAAACTGTACACTGTGACTCAAAGCAGCCGTATTAGAACTGTGTCGTCGACGTCCCCCTCCACTAACCTGTTTGTTTGCCGTCCGTCAATATATATCTGCCCTATTGATGGGCACACTACGGGAGTGTTTTTAAATGACTATAGTAATGAAGGTCAGAGACACGTATTTAGCTGAATATTTGGATCATAAAGTAAATTTTTGTATATTTCGGACAAATGAGGTACCTATTATGATAATGGTATGAAATAAATGTATAAAAAGTACTTTTTTAATATTTAAGATAAATGGTTATTCATTTAAGGCACTTGAATATAGGTTAAACAGATAGTACATTTCCGTTAAATTTATTAATTTCTTTAAGTTAAGTCAACTTGAAATAAATCAAATATTTCCTTATATTCAAATTAATAATATATAGGTCAAATATACCATTTATTTAATTATGCTTTACCATGTACGTATTTACCAAATAAGTAGATATTTAGAAACAAGAGTTTCAGAACTAAACGATGCGTGAGACCGTAATGAATACCAAGGTAAACCATTTCTAGAAGAACATTTTCAAAATTTTCAACATTATCAAAAATTTCTGAACAATATATATTCTTGTTAATTTCATACGGTTTGTTCTTAAATATTTTATTTGTACATCCATATATGATAAAATGTAGTATTCTTTATGTGTGTTTGCTATCTCTTTTAAAAATATATTCAGCCGTACAGTGCTGAAGGTTCTACTAGAAAGTATTGGCAACTTTGATAATTTAAATGGAACACTCTGTATTATTATTTTTTAAGAATATTTATTAATTTTTTAAAATCTTTCCTCAACGTTTTACTATACTTTCTTATCTGTTATCGTATAATAATTAATTTCGTTTTTTTTCTTGAAAAACATGTCGTACAGAAAAGTGTAATATTTTTGAACTAGCGCATGGAAATTTAGTTGGGAGTCAGGAAATACCAAGAGGCCATTCACTGTGTTTCCAAATATTAATTGTAATAATACAAGGTGTTTTAAAATACAAATATTTAGATTGTTTTGAAAAATGATAAAAGATATGTTTTTAAATGAAACGCCCAGTATTTAATCTGTGGTACTAATGAGATTAAATTAATTGAGTCAGCCGTTACTTGGTGAAAATCCATAATTAGTATTTATGGGTTTAAAAGTAAAACACAAAGTTGAACTTATTAATTTTCACTATATTGATTGAAACTTAACATGTTTCGCTACACAGTAGCTTCGTCAGAAGACAGTAGTTTCGTCAACAGACAAAATCTAAATAAAAAGTACAATAAGATTTCTAGTTAAATAGGGTACAATAATTAGATTATAACCATTAAAACTATTAAAATTAGGGTTTTTTTCCTTATCTATTTTCCGGGGTTTATGGTAGGTATTAGTTGAATATGTAGGTCTAAAGCTTATTTCAGGTGAAGATAAGTAAAAATGGGTAAACAGTAGGTTATTTACATATTAAATTAGGATTTTACAGCTTATATGGTTGATACTAATTGAACAGATTCAACAAAGGGGAGTTATTAAGATCTATTTGGTCATTGAGTAGTAATTGGGTATTTTTAAGTTTATTTATTTCCATAGATTCTAACAGATTTAGTTTAAAGCCTTTGTTTTCGATATGTAATATTTTATAATTAGGGTCGAAATTATGTTGATTTTCCAGCAGATGGATAGCATAATTAGAATCTTTTTTATCTTTGATAAAACTATTGTGATGTTCGTGTTTTCTTTTTTTTAAATTTCTACCGGTTTGGCCTATATACGTTTTTGGGCAGTCATCACATGTTAGTTTGTAGATTCCTGATTTCTTATTCTTGTCTGTTCTGGTTTTATTGTTTCTGATGTATTTACCTAAGGAATTGTTCGTTTTGTATGCGATATTGATGTCAAATTTATTTAAAAAATTACCTATCGATTTACTTGGTAAGCCAGTAAAAGTGATAACTTTGAATTTATTTGGAGAGTCTTTTACTTTTGGGTAAACTAAATCAATAGCTTTTTTATATGTTTTTTTCCTTAAAATCTGGTCGATTAAATTAGCAGTATATCCATTATTAATTGCAATTTGTTTTATTATATTTAATTCTTGAAAATTTTCTTTATTTAACGGGAGTGTTACAAGTCTATGGATCATGCTATGAAAATCAGCTAATTTATGATGTATGGGGTGGCATGAAGAACTATGTATAGTGGTATCGGTGTGAGAAGGTTTATGGAAAACTGAAAAAACATGCCTGTATATATATGTATCAACCATATAAGCTGTAAAATCCTAATTTAATATGTAAATAACCTACTGTTTACCCATTTTTACTTATCTTCACCTGAAATAAGCTTTAGACCTACATATTCAACTAATACCTACCATAAACCCCGGAAAATAGATAAGGAAAAAAACCCTAATATAATCTAATTATTGTACCCTATTTAACTAGAAATCTTATTGTACTTTTTATTTAGATTTTGTCTGTTGACGAAACTACTGTCTTCTGACGAAGCTACTGTGTAGCGAAACATGTTAAGTTTCAATCAATATAGTGAAAATTAATAAGTTCAACTTTGTGTTTTACTTTTAAACCCATAAATACTACTAATGAGATTGTCTATCGTTCTGTGTGTAATGTTGCTTTACCTATCTCGAACAGTTTTTGACTTATGAGGAAAATGAATTATTACAGATAACCATCACAAATTAATGCGTAAAAGCTTAAGATTACTTAATCAAATCTAAGTTGCAACATACAAGGCGACACACAAATAACTTATTTTTTAATTCTTACAAAATTATAAAAAAATAAGCAAATCTAACTATGTTATAATTAATTTTGCTAAATAAATCATCACAAGGCAAAAACCGTCCGAGATAGGTATAGAAACATTACATACAGAAAGATAGATAATTTCAAGATCTTTTAAGCCCATAGATAAAATACAGGGCGTTTCATTTAAAAAACTAACTTTCTATCTTTTTCCAAACAATAAAAATACTTGTATTTTGAAAAGGCCTGTGAAAGGCCTCTTGATAGTACCTGACTCCCAACCGAATTTCATTTGTCAGAGTTTAAAGAAATCACATAACATGTTTTGCAAAAAACAAAAGTTAAACTAATTATTATCGCGGGAGCAATAACAGATAGGTATAGAAAAATGTTAAGAAAATTTATTAAGAAATTAATAGAGATTCTAAGAAAAAATAATATATAGGGTGTTCCATTTAAATTATCAAAGTTGTTAATACTTTCTATAGACGCCGCATCACTGCACAACTGGAAGAGAATGCATGTTCACTTATACAGGGTGATTCACGACGAGCTTGCATTAGAACTTTATGGAGAACTACTGAATATATGTTCCTGAAACTTTGGGAATTTGGGTTTATCGATATGCTCTCTTTAACTAAAATGTTGACATGTTTCTGTCATTTCCGGTTATACCGGAAGTAGCTGCCTACTTTCGTTTTTTAAATACAACATGGTAATTTTTATTACACTTTTCGATTAAGCATTAAATACTAAGCACATTTTATAGAAAATGTTTTGTCAGACTCTAATAGTTTTTGAGATATCTGGAATTTTTGTAATTATTTGGCAAATGCATGCCGATGAAATAATTCATATAATTTTTTTACCTTAGCGCTTGGACTAAACATTTTTGCTCACCGAATAGCTAGAAGATCATCAAGTCTCAAAAACATTTCAAATTCGGCATAAAATGTACAGGGTGGTCACAATTCAAGCCTCATTGTGAAAAAATTCAACCATTAAAAACTTTCTTATTTTAAATGGAACACCCTGTATATTTTTATTTAATTTGATGGCAAATTAGTTGTTCTTTATAAATAGTATTTACTGTCCTATACCTATATCAAAGCGTTTTCTCAAAAAATCCAATTTTATTCCGAAAATACTATTTGTTCAAGTGTGCTATGAAAACAATTGTACTTAGGGGCTGTATACTGATGTCTATACGGAGGAATAGTGATTGATTGCTTGAAAATACAACATTCTAAAGTGTTTCTTAATAATTTATAAATAAAATGCAGTTTATTGTTTTAAATTGTTTTAAATTTAATGGTTTAAATATTATTTTTTTAAAAATAGCAAGGAAACAAGTTAATAAACTTTAAATTCTTTAATTAAAAATGTGTTTGAAAATTATACCTAATATCTTTTGATTATATTTTTAAAATATGTTCGAAATGATTGCCATTTACTTCCAAGCATTTATGTATTCTTTTCATCATGCTATTTCTTGTAGCATTCCTAATTTCTTGTGCAGTGAGAGATTGAAATGCTGTCTTCACCCTTTCAATTAGATTTTCCTTCGTGGTGATGGGACGCGCGTAAACTTTATCTTTAATGGTTCCCCAGATGAAAAAGTCCAGTGGAGTTAAGTCTGGCGAACGAGCTGGCCAGTGGAAGGGACCTTGGTTTGCGATCCACTGGTCATGAAAAAGTCTGTTTAGGGCAGTCTTAACAACTTGAACGTTGTGTGCTGGAGCCCCATCGTTTTGGTACCATGCATTTATTCGCTCTTGGAGCGGCAAATCATCCAGACGTTCTTCTAACTGATCCTCAAGAATTGTCAAATAATTCTGACCATTTAAATTTTCGTCGTAAATGTGTAAGCAAAATATACGGTCATGTTTAATAGCACAATAAACATTAAATTGAAATGATTCCTGGTAACGTCCTATCCTGACAATATGGGGGTTTTCGTGAGCCCAATAATGGCTGTTGTGTCTGTTATGAAAACCATTACGAGTAAATTTGGCTTCATCACTCCATATTACAAAATTAGTAAATTGCTCATTTTCTTGGGTTTTGATTAGAAAAAACTCGCAAAGTTCGACTCGAGCTGGCAAATCTTGTGGTTTTAGATGCTGAACTTGGGCATATGAATATGGCCTCCAGCCATATTTTTTTAAAATTCTTTGTATACTGGAATACGAAACTCTTAATTGCATTGCAGCTTCACGAATTGAGTCTTTTGGGAAAGCGTAAAAATAGGCTAAAATGGTAACTTCAAATACCTCATTGTCCAGTATTGGTTTAATTCTTCGTACTTTGGCTTCAAATGATCCAAATTTTAAACAATTATTATTTAGTCTTCTAATAATATCAGGTGTGGGAATAGGCCTATTCGGATATTTATCCCGATATATTCGACAAGCTCTTAGCTTAATTTTACCACATTCAATGTAAACCGTAAATAAATTTAAAAAATCTTCACTTGAAAATCCGGAGCGTGACATTTTTTAGTAACAGAATAATTGACAGTTTGAAAATACGCCAAGAAATATCAGACAATTGTTTTTCTTGTCAAAGCACACTAGAAAATATTGCCGCCATTATTAATTTTCCTCCGTATAGACATCAGTATACAGCCCCTAAGTACAATTATTGTTTTCATAGCACACTTGAACAAATAGTATTTTCGGAATAAAATTGGATTTTTTGAGAAAACGCTTTGATATAGGTATAGGACAGTAAATACTATTTATAAAGAACAACTAATTTGCCATCAAATTAAATAAAAATATACAGGGTGTTCCATTTAAAATAAGAAAGTTTTTAATGGTTGAATTCTTTCACAATGAGGCTTGAATTGTGACCACCCTGTACATTTTATGCCGAATTTGAAATGTTTTTGAGACTTGATGATCTTCTAGCTATTCGGTGAGCAAAAATGTTTAGTCCAAGCGCTAAGGTAAAAAAATTATATGGATTATTTCATCGTCATGCATTTGCCAAATAATTACAAAAATTCCAGATATCTCAAAAACTATTAGAGTCTGACAAAAACATTTTCTATAAAATGTGCTTAGTATTTAATGCTTAATCGAAAAATGTAATAAAAATTACCATGTTGTATTTAAAAAACGAAAGTAGGCAGCTACTTCCGGTATAACCGGAAATGACAGAAACATGTCAATATTTTAGTTAAAGAGAGCATATCGATAAACCTAAATCCCCAAAATTTCAGAAACATATATTCAGTAGTTCTCCATAAAGCTCTAATGCAAGCTCGTCGTGAATCACCCTGTATAAGCGGCCAAAGCGATCCGTTAATAGGCCATCCATCAATTACCTTGTATATAGTTATAATGTTGTTAAATAAAATATTTAAGCCTCCCAAGACTAGAAAATAACGATGAAGGAAATTACGAACTGTAAATTTTAATGTGGAATTTAATTGTTCAACTGTAATATTTAGTTTCCTCTTTGTCGCAACTGCAACTCGTTAATGGATGGGTTAAAAAATAGATAATTTTCTTTATTGAAAAAATTAGATATATATTTTTTATTTAACAACGAACCAATTTTTTATACACAGCCACTTAAAGCAAGCAGTTCTTGAGGACACTCGATTTCATAAAAGTCAACATCAGGATTATTAACTCCTTGGAACCAGTCGAATCTCCAATGGCATCCTGACTGTAACTGCCATGGTAGCTCTGAACATTCCTAAAATATAATATTTTTCAGGCAATGTACTTGAACTAAAAAAAATAAATAGTCTATTTTTAGGAGTCATATATATACAAAAAACTAGACGATATTGGTCAATATGCCTTTGTAAAAACAATAACGTACTTCTTTCAATTGTTTTCTTCTAGAATTGCTTATCAGAAACATATTATTTCTATCCTAATAACACATATCACTAAAGTTGGCTAAGGAACGATTATCCTTATTTTATAAACGAAATGCTTGTTTGGTATACAACCACACGGGAAAAATTATTCAGGAAATATTGACTTGAAGAAGATACGGAACCTTTTAAGAAGGTATACTGAAGAAATGGAAAGAACAATCAAACACACGAAATACAGCGTATGATAGGTTGCGGTTGGGCTGCTTTTGGCAAATTACAAGAGGTATTTAGAAGTAATAGACCATATGTCTGAAGAGATGACCAATGCGTGATATCGGTAATAACATATGGAGCAGAAACCCTGACATTAACAAAAAAAGTCAGCAGAAAATCTAATAGTGGGCCAAAGAGCCATGGAGAGAGCGTTACTTGGAATCACTAAAAGAAACAGAATATCTAATAATACTACTACACAGAAAATGTTAAAGACATAGTTGAATGTATTAGTAGAATGAAATGGAGATGGGCAGGCCATGTGGTGAGAACATCAAACGATAGGTGGACTAAAAGAATATTGGAATGGCGACCACGAGAGGACAAACGTAACAGAGGCAGACCACCGACGCGCTGGAGTGACGATGTAAGGAGAATAGCCGGAAATTGGATAATGATGGCACAGAATGAGACATGGAGCAATTTAAAGGAGGCCTATGTCCAGCAATGGATGATAATGGCTGCGTGATGATGACTGAAGAAATTAAAATACACTTGTCAGACAAGAGATGCGGGTTATCTCATTATACATTTTTCAATGAAGCAATGAAATGATTAATTTTTAAGAAAATCAGTTAAAGCGAAGACCGAAAAATGCTATTCTGGTAAGAAACTTATGACATGAGTCTGTTAAAAAATATAAGATTCCGTTTATTGTACCGGTAAACTAAGAAAGTAAGCAACCCTGATCATACTACAGGGTTTGTTCAGAAAGATTACAGAGACACTGCTAATTATATCTAATGAACGAACGTAGGACATCACGTAACTTAAATTTTCATTAATTTTTACATATTTGCATGTTTATATTCCTATTTTTATAAAAATGCATAAAAGTTATATAAGGAACAATTATGCGGTTTGTATATTTTCAAAATTTAATAAAATTCGCTCCGGTCGACCCTTAATGCAACTCTGCACAAACATTCTAACTTTGATCGATCACTTGATATTTGTTTGACGCCCTCCGTTCTTTCGTTGGATTTAGTATAATACTCAGATAACAAACACTCTTTAAACTTGACGGAAAAATATGAAAGACTCTCATATTACCAGTCCAGTTACAAAAACAAAAAATTTTGAGGTTAGATTCGTATTCTCCATTCACCTTATCTCCCGGCGCGACACCATCGATAGATAAAGAAATGTGACGTGATTTCTGTAACCATGCTTGGCAATTCACGCTAAAGGCCGCATTAGAGTCTGCAATACTTCTGCAATTTTGTTGCTGCTAGTTAATTTTTGGCATGAGAGTTGCACGAAATATATCATACAAATAGTAGTTGTGGTTTCAACTTCGAGGGCTACAACCCAGCAAAAAAAAGTACCGTGAATCTGTTTGTTGGGGTTGTTTCACAACTAAAAAGTGAATAAGAAAATAAATAAACACGAATACACGATCAACAATAACGCACAAAGCATATTTTAAGGTTAATATTTAGTAACTTTTATTTTTTGTTGCTAGTGTAAAAATCCAATGTTTTCGACCAGACTAGCAACAAAACCTCCAACATAAATCGAGCAGACCTGTTTTTTGGCAAGTAAGTTGTGAGAATATTGCACAAAGAAATCAGCCGGCTCCTTAATGCACGTGTCTCATGTTTATTGCACTTGCAGAAAGACTTGCCGACTTTAAAGGCCGCATAATGCATAGCATTCAAGTAACGTTGCCGCATTTTCAAAGTACTGGACCAAATAATATTTTTTATATGGAGATCATACCGCGTCACTTGAAACCCCGCTGATTGGATCGCCCCATCCGCCAGTAGGAGCGTTCCATTGTTGGGTACATCCAGTGGCATATAATCCAGCGCCACCTCCTGGCATGGCTACGTCGAAGTGATTTTGTGCTAAAGGACTGCCAGTATTGGTGATTTGGGCAATCAGTGATTTTCCAGATAAGTCGCCCTTAAAATTGAGGATTACACAGGAACAACATTTATGATAGTCCGTGCCACCTAGAAAAAGACAAAAATTTTAATAATATTCAGAATTGAAGAGTTTCTATAGTAACGCTGGTTTAACATAATTAGATATAAGATGCAATATTTCTAGGATCCTGCAGAAAAATTTTTCAAAAAACTTCAGTCTATCGCTACAATAAACTATTCAATATTTAAAAATTTCGATTATTTTGTTTCCAATCGACTCACAAATAACCTTTTATGAATTGTTTAATTTGCGATAAAATTATAGTTCCACATATAATAGAAGCAAGTTTATATTTTCTAAATTGATTGTTCTGATTCTTGGAATGATGAAATATGCACCCTAGGATCATAAGTAACTACATTAAAATTCATAACGATCAATTCAGAAATATTGTTCTGTCGCTATGACACATGTGCAATATTGCTCGGCTGGATAGCCCAATAGCCCATTTACAGTTGTGGAAATATTTCTGAGCTATACATGATCAGATATATTTCTGCAAAAATTAATGTAAACAGTTTGCCGGGCTACAACTACTAATATTTCAGCCATATATTGCTGAAAAATGTTGCCCATTTAGAAGCACCATACGGTAGCTATTGCAACTATTACTACAATTGATTGATTTAGCCGATACTTGATGGAAATCCATTATAAATTTGAACAGAAACAAAAAGTTATAAAATTTCCACAATTTTTATTTTGAAAAAACCCGTAACATGTTTCGGCACACGGTGCCTTCTTCTGACGGAATAAATATAAATGTGGTAAAATTTGATTTAAATATCTTAGTAGGTACAAGATGGAGCGAACGATTTTATGGTATGGGGTTTACACTAATCTTAATAATTATACCCAACAGAAGGGTAATATTTATGCTAATGTTACAAATAGGTGTAAATTCCTAATCTTATTGTGTAGATTTATATAAATTCAGTAAAGGTGAATAATTAGTGTCTAATTGGTCATTCAATAATAAACCCGACCTTTTCTTTTTGTTAATCTCCATACTTTCCAAATAGTTTAATTTCTTTGATTTTTTCTCAGTATGTAAAATTTTAAAATCTTTGGAAAAATTGTGCTTCTCTGAATTTAAATGTAAGGCGTAATGTGAAAAATTATTGTTTTTTAGGAAACTAGATTCGTGTTCTTTGATTCTTGTTTTGAAAGATCTGCCTGTTTGTCCAATGTACATTTTAGGACACGAACCACATTCTAGCGGGTATGGTGGATGATTTAGTTAAGAAAAAAGCATATAAGAAAGCAATAAACTTAGTATATCCAACAGCCAATAATACACTCGACCAGATATTTAAATCTATCACATACACAGGCAATATTACGAAAAAAATTTCCAAAACTCTCTCCAAAAACAAAATAAAAACCGCTTTTAGAACCAATAATAATCTAGGTAAACTAATTAAAAACAACAAATCGAAACAAAATAAACTAACTAAATCAGGAGTATATTTGCTAGAATGTGGTTCGTGTCCTAAAATGTACATTGGACAAACAGGCAGATCTTTCAAAACAAGAATCAAAGAACACGAATCTAGTTTCCTAAAAAACAATAATTTTTCACATTACGCCTTACATTTAAATTCAGAGAAGCACAATTTTTCCAAAGATTTTAAAATTTTACATACTGAGAAAAAATCAAAGAAATTAAACTATTTGGAAAGTATGGAGATTAACAAAAAGAAAAGGTCGGGTTTATTATTGAATGAACAATTAGACACTAATTATTCACCTTTACTGAATTTATATAAATCTACACAATAAGATTAGGAATTTACACCTATTTGTAACATTAGCATAAATATTACCCTTCTGTTGGGTATAATTATTAAGATTAGTGTAAACCCCATACCATAAAATCTTTCGCTCCATCTTGTACCTACTAAGATATTTAAATCAAATTTTACCACATTTATATTTATTCCGTCAGAAGAAGGCACCGTGTGCCGAAACATGTTACGGGTTTTTTCAAAATAAAAATTGGGGAAATTTTATAACTTTTTGTTTCTGTTCAAATTTAAACTATTACTACTATCACTTAGTAGGTATTCACTAGTAATGCGCTAAATTTAATGAGCCATCGATGGTTGGATTGTTTTTCAATAAATGCAATTATTGAAGATATATTTTTTTACATAAATCACACTGATATCTACTTGAATAGAAGCTGAACACCGACTTGGGCAATTGCAGCTAGAGTGTTGTATAATAATTTTATAGTAATATCACAATATTAGTTATTATTATTATCAATAAATGTTTTATACGATAACTTCTCGTGTGATAAATCACCCGAGATCAGTTTGATCGAGAATTTAGAGCCCGACAGTCTATGTCGTATAATAACAATATCGATGACATGGCGCGACCTAAATACAAAGACGCCGACGATAATGAAGACACCATTCGCTATCATGACCGTGATCGTATCCGCATGACTATCTCCAGAATATTTCTTACCTGTAAATGATGCAGCCACCCACCCGAAACTAAGAGTGCTATTGTAAACCCAAGGTTGCTGGTCATTGCACATGTAAGCTACGTCCCCTGTATCTGTACAGCCAGACTGGATGTCAATGCTTTGAGTCGATGCACCATCCTGTTTGCACGATCGTACTGGAGTTGTTTTTCCGGTCCCCGAAAGGTTCTCCGTCCATGAACAACCTGGCTTGCAACAGTCCCAGTACCTGGTGGTTATTCCAGAACCACTGACTCCTCCGGGAACAGGAATAATTTGAGGATCAGCGTTGGCGTAGACAGCCACTATAAAATTACCACTGATAAATAACGCGGGGATTAATATAAATATTTGATGTCGATTAACTTTAATAACCGTGCAATTAGTAACATAATGTAGAAGCAGTAGAGGCGACTCCTAAATTTCAGTTAAATTCTATCGATTAAAAGAAATTCATTTTGTATATAAGAAACTTTTAAAATACTCCCCGATACCATCTATCTATCCAATTTTGCCACTTTCACCTGTCTCTTGTCAAATTTTATTCAGTAATGTAAAAAAAAAATATTTTTTAATTCGATTGAATTTAACCGAAATTTCAGATTGTGGATGATAATTTAATTGAAATTACTATTTTATTTTGCATTTTGTCAAATATTAAAAACAGCGATACCTTTCTCTTAGGTCTAACAAAGCATTGGTCAATTTTTTTTCTCCCTGTACACCAATAAGGTTACTACCAATCAACTATAAAATCTTTTATCAAAGATAATCTTTTGTTCTCCCTGTAAACAAATAAGGTTACTGAAGATTGTTCCACGAAAAATAGATATAACTTAATGACTGCAGTAAAAGTACCTGGGGCGATCCCATTATTTATGACCGTTGGTTATTATTATGTGGAAAGGACCGGATTGTAATAATTATAATTAAATATAGGCACAGGTAGGTTAAGTTGCTCAATTTATATTTAAATATCTTTTTGTGGTAAAATTTGTTAGTTTTTATTTCTTGCTGGAAGAGTTTAGTTGTATTACCGATATTATTTTACCAAACGTATAAAAAAACAGTATGTGGCGTCCATGGAAAAACATTGATGGTGCTTCTTCTAGTGTTGCTGTGAAGAAAATGCATTTATCTCTCGATGCTAGGGAAATTATAAAAAGAGTATATACTTCTTTACTCAACAGAGGACTTTATGCTAGTGCTGCTGCGACTGAAACGTCTGATTTGACTAAGATACCTCTCACTACAGTGAAAAGAATCGCGTCAAATACCATTAAATCTAGAAAGAAGCGTAAAGATGCCGGTTTCACCAATTGTTTCGATGAAAGCGACAAGGACTTGATAAGGCGAAAAATCTACACCATGTACGAAGAGCAACGCGTACCTATATTAGATTCTCTGAAGCAACGGCTCACCAATGATGAAACCCAAATAAGTTGTAGCCGCACTAGCCTTTGGAGAGTTTTGTCGGAAATGGGATTCAGATAACGCAAAATTGACAAAAGGCAAGTACTCATGGAATCCCACCGTTTACAAAAAGGGCGTCATGAGTATATAACTTCTGTAAGGAAATCCCGTTCTGAAAATCGTCCTATAATTTACCTCGACGAGACTTGGTTTGACACGCATGAAACACCATCCAAAGGCTGGTCTGATTCTTCCGATAAGTGTAAAACAACAGCTCCGTCAAATAAAGGAAAAAGAATAAGCATTTTACATGCTGGGTCAGAAAACGGTTGAGTTCCAAATGCCTTGTGGCTTTCTGCAAAAACATTAAAGACTCTTGTGTGGACTACCATGAAGATACAACGGCCGAACTTTTTGAGGAATGGTTCAAGAATTGTCTTTTACCAAACATTCCTCAGCGTGATAGTAATGGACAATGCGAGCTATCACAGTTGCCAATTACATAAAGCTCCAAGCTCAAATAATACAAAATTGGAGTTTAAGAACTACATGGAATGATATATATTTTGAAGAAAGTTATAAAAAAATATGTTTGTGACCCATTGACAGAAGAAATTGGACATACAGTGCTACGGCTCCCACCCTATTATTGCATTTTTAACCCCAAATAGCATATGTGGTACCAGTTAAAATCACTGGTTAGGTCTGAAAATATTTCTCCGACTTTAAGTTCTAGTGTTGTAGAATTAATACGAAAATGCTTTAATGATATTCCCCCAGGTAGTTGGAAAAATTCAGTCCGTCACGTAATAACTGCAGAAAATTCGTATATTAATCTGGAGCGTATAATTAATCCAATTATAATTAATTTGGATGAGGATAGCGAAATAGAACTATCTATAAAATCACATTATAAATGTAAATAAATATGACTAGTAATATTTAAAAAAAATGTTATTTCATTTGATTACATTAATATAATCATATCATTACTTGTTTTACTTAGTACGTCCTTTCATACTTCACAAACAGTGATAATATATAAGAAGGGGGACCCTTTTAGACGACTTACCAAATTGTCATTGTCAACAATCTATCGTGTTATTACGGAGGGATATGTAATAGACCATTATTTCAGTCTCATTACTTTTGTATTTTTATTTATTAAATCTCAATCTCAAATTAATTGCGTAGTACCAAAAAATTTTGACTTAAATTTCCTCCAGCGTTTATCGCGATATAGCACGTGACCCTTTGACCGGCTACCGGCAGTGTGCAACCAACCGTCTCAAATACACCCTCAAACGAAATACTCAATATTACTCTTCCGAGAACGCGCGTAAACCAAAACCCGTTAGACCTCCCGGGTCAGAATGACCCCCAATTTCTTCTGAAAAAACTACCCTCCAAGGTGCAGCAGTGTGCGAGGTTGTCTACAGAACCAGTGGTGGCTACCTAGGAAGCAATACACCAAAGGTAAGCCATTTCGTCTCTGTGTCACGTTGCCGCTGCATTTTGCTTTTCTATGTTAGACATTTTAAATTCACCCTTATATTATCGCCTCAACCAATAGTATATGCAGTCCACTGACTCTATTTTTTTTTGCCTTAAACAAATTGGCAACGGAGACAGAGACTTTATTCGAAGAATTATCTATAATTTTTATAAAGAAAATAAGGTCCCTACCCTAGAAATGGTAGAAGAAAACCACAGATACATCATCCTGCATATAATTGCAACATTGTGAAGTATTCTGTTGTAGGTACTGATATAATAATAATGATAACAGAATGGTCATAATGGAGTCACACCGGACGGAGATGGAGACCTGGTTCGAAACTCTTCACGTAATCAAATATGGTTGGATAGATAATTCAATAACTTGCAGTTTAGGTATTCCATGTTCAAGAGGCAAACGCGTCATCATTCTTTATGCAGGCGGTGAAAACGAATTTGTGCCAAACGCGTTATTTTTCGCTAAAATTTTCTGCAGAGTATCATGTAGATAGAAAAGAGGAAACGGATTCCTAAGAAAAGCAAGGCAATATGGAAAGAATGAATTTTGTTCGACATAAAAAACTGTATTCTTTTACTTACGATGTAAATTTCAAGCATTTATTTCCTTTACGTAATATAGGGAAGATAAAGAAATAGATGACAATTATTGCATCAAATGTGAAAAGTACGTAATTTATTGTATTTCCACTTTTAAAAAAATATGTTACGCCAATGTCCGGAATGTGTTAGATATGTTGATACGTGCCGACGACAGGTATTTTCACACTTTACTGACTTTAAAAATACACTACCTAGTGACTTAATATGATCTTGTACCTACTATGTCAAACTTATATATGATCAAGTATGTATATTTATCCAAATTTCTTGTGATGTTTCTTATACAAGGTTGTTCTCGCTTCTTGATGTTTAATTGTCATAAGTTGATATTGTAATTTAGTACCACATTAATAATCGATCCAAAGTAATATCTTTAAAATTACACAATAATTCTACTAAATAATAATGGTACACAATAATGTAAAAAAAATTTACTTACAAACTGCCAAGTAAAGAGCAATTGGTAGAGATCTCATTTTTTCGTGTTCACTAATTTGTTTGTCGTTTAGTTAAATGATGATTATATAGTGTTATTATAGTGATTATAATCAGAGTAATCATTAAAAGTGCTTTGTTTTCATCCAAATGAATATGATTTACCTTAATAGATAACTTTCGTAATAGGTAATCTATATATGTATGCATCATATCTTAACTGCCTATTTATAAAAATACGCATCCTTAAAATCGGAATGTGTAAAATGGTTTCTAAGTACTACTTGAAAATCTACTCAATTACAATAAAATAGACTTCACTCTAAAACCATGTTTCTAAAAATAAACTTTGAATTCTAATCTTCGAACATTTTTACTGAAAAACAATTCAAAATTTTCATAAATAATGACAAAATTGGCTGAATTATTAGTTTTTAAAAACGATCAATGTACGTCCTACCTTTATTACACACATTTGGTCCGATCCAAATATATTTTAAATTTTAATTGGTTATTTTTGCATCACAGGAAGATTGGATAAATAAGTACTAGTACACAGATTGTAACAAAATAAAACGGGTCAGAGGCTTAGGTTAGATTGGAGTAAAGGCCCTCCGGCTACTGCCAATCAGTCTCACGTATTCATTCAAGATCTACTGTGATAACACACGTATATCTCAGATAGTTCAACTATTTAATCCCAGTTTTATCTTGGACAAGTTACTAGATCATCCACTGCTATTAATAATCCTAATGAATTTAAAAGTAAGATTTTTACTTCCTCGGAACCATAAAACAATACACGTCATTATCCTATGAGACCAGGAATAGAAGGTGCTGAATATTCTCCTATTCTTCATAATATATGCAATTTCTATAGTCATTAATTTTTAACTTTCTTTACTGCCTTTTAATTGTATAACTGCGATAAACTTTAATTAGAAATTACTTCCGGTTTTACCAGATGAATGATGTAACATTTATTTTAGGGTCGAATAATTTTGGTGCAATTTGGCAATAAAGTTATATCAAATACTACTAATATGTGAAAAAATTATTTCCTAACCACCCGAAGATAACCTTATACCATACAATGTATATTATTTAATAATATACATAAAGTTCTCCTGTATCCATGATGTTATAGGAGATATCGAAGAATTACACACTAAATGAACACCTTGTATACTTCAAGCTCTATTATCAACCTTAGTCGAAGTAGAGTTAGAACAAACCCGAACAAACACGTAGGCCATCAGCCCCACACAATCTGAGCAGACACCCGTCAGAGCATTTAGAATGAATCAGAAGAACAAGTCTGTTTACATTTCAGATGGTGTTAATATCAAATACCAATGTGTGAAAAAATTTTGAGTGCATAGTGTAGACAAAAATACGCCCTTACAGTATAGGGTTCTTTGGATGGTTACGAAATAATTTATTAATAACTTAAGCTGTTAAACCTGATACTCCTGAATCATTTCGATAGAATATACCAAGAAATCAAATCTGTTTTAAATTAATACAAATATACAATCAAGCTGATGTGCTTCCTATTCTTTGAAGGTTTCGTTGGTCTGTCTTTTAATATTGACCAAATATATTGCTCCATTAGTTTTCTTATTTGAATCTATTAGGTAGTTATGGAGGCCATACGGATACGACCGAGCTATGACACATCAAGGAATTCCAATGAGATTAATCAGATTCCTGCACCCACGATTACGCTTAAATCAACTGGGCCACTGAAAAAGACGTATGGCATACCCAGTAATAGCATATATAAAGTATAAGCTATCTGCGATAAGAAATGCTTTAACCAGAAGTCTGTTTCTACACAACCCATTCCAGTTTACAGTTCGGATGCTAAACTTTCCGGACGAGGGAGATCATCATCAAAGTGTTAAAGCAATATGAGCCATGCTTAGAACTAGTTGATGCTGTATTGGGATTTTCTATTTTGACAAGTGATCCGGGAATATTATTTGTTACAATGTGGTAATTGGGTCAATTAAATTATGGACAAATCTCCAATATGATATATTACTGGTTATCATCCATTGAGTCATTTTCTTCCATACTATTTAATTTTTTTAAGCCTTTTTATTAAAAAATTAATCATATTTAAAATTTTCATTTAATCGAAATGTATTACTTTCGACTTATTCCTTTCACACTTTTAGAATTTGTATCACACCTCGACTACAGAATTCTATATAAAAATAACAGAAAATGAAATAAAAAATAGGGAAAAGATCGATATTATTCTGGGGTAATTACAGATAAAATAATTAATAAGAAAAAGGTGTTAAAAATGAAAATTAATAATATAGTTCTAAAGCGAAAGAAGTTTATGATCCTAAATCTTATAAAGTAGAAACAGGACCCTGATAATTATAAATATAATAATAACGTCCGACTGGAAAGAATATATGATTATCGATGGTTGAAAGGCAAATTGTCATAAGCGACACATTTACTGAAATCGAGCTTCAACCGCCACTAGAGCCATTTTTGTCTTTGTCGATGAGCTGAATTTTAGCTTCCTATTATGATTTTCTTATCCCTAGAGTCAACCGAGAAATAATGAATTTCGCTATTTTTTTGTACCAAGCGACATAGAGAAGGCCAATTTAAATCGATTGTTATTTAGATTATTGGGCAAGGTAATTAAATCTTAGTTGCACCAATTGGTTATTCCATTTATTTTTTAATATTGGCAGTTATCCTGTTTTGGTACTAACCAAACAACAAAAGTATTGTTGAATATATAAAATGAAACTAAAGTTTACTTTGTTATTTGGCACTACATTAAAAGGGTTTGGCATTACAGCTGTTTCGTAGTACAACTATATCTTCAAGACGCTAATACGGCCGTAACGCCAAACCCTTTTAATATAATAACAAACAACAAAGTAAACTTTAGTTTCATTTTATATATTTAAAAATGTATTGTAACAAAGTAACGGACGAGTCAATCGATTCTTTAAAAATATTGTTGCTTATGCTCCTTTACTCTGCATGCCTTTCCTGTGACTGTGGCGCTTAGCCAATTTTTCCTACGTAGAAAATATATTAATTTATCTCGTACACAATTTTACTCCATATTTAAATTTACTCCATATTACAAGAACATTACTTTACTATTACTATTAAGATAGACCACGTTTATGCCACCCAAATAAAAACATAAGGAATTTATACCTTTAAAATATACAATGGATTCAACAGCAAAAAATATATAGAAGTTTAAAGTATATTTGTTGTGTTATCTCCTCCTTTTACAAAAGAATGTTTATAAATTATTAAAAAAATAGACAAATGTCCTTTGGTCATATAAAAAACATTAGGTAAGAAAATGAATCGACTCGTATTGTCGGTGCGAATTTCTAATTTTAATTTCTTTGTGGTTCTGAAAAGAACCGTTTCTATTTTTCCTAGTTTGTTTTAACGATACATATTGTTTAACCGCCAAATCCGTACAAGTATACTATCTTACTTTACCAATATCAAAGATATTCTACCCTTTCCCTTTCGGAACCAACTTAACTAAATAACAACGACAAAATTATAATAATAATAGTCATACGTCACAAGTAATTGTCAAGGTGATTTACTTAGATATTTACAGTTTTTACCTGTGCAATCTACAAAAAAGCAAGTAACCAAAAATGATCATGTTAAAACATTACATTATCCGCTTATACAGTGAGGACGTAAAGTAAGGAATAAATTCATTATCTCGCAAACTACAATTTTTTTAAAAAATCGCTCGGACCCTTAGATTTTGTTTTTCGAACGCGCATATTCTGACATAAAATGTAGATATACAGGGTGTTGCAAATAAGAGTGACACAAAATTTTTTTTCTTAAATAGAACCCACTGTATATTATTGCATGTACGAATTCTTCGGAAAATCCTAAACATTTTTCATGTAGCATGTGCTATACCTTAGCCCAAGCGTTTTGGAGTTATTCTCATTCAAAATTTGAAAATCAGATATTTCGTAATCAATCAAGACTTGCATTGATTCATGCACGCTGAGGAAAACCTGTAGTCAGCATGCGTGAAGCGCAAGAAAAGTCAAGTAGGCTTTGGAGTTATGATGCAAGAACCAAAAGAATTAATGTCAATAGTTACTGTTATTGTCAGTTTTATGTGTATTTTCCTAACGTTTTACTAGTTTTCAAAAGACTCATTTCGTTTTTTCATAACTAAATTAAATTAAAATGCGGCTCACTGAGAAACAGCGCATAGAGGTTTTGATGATGATGGGCTACGGTGATAGGGTTAGAACACAGCAAGAAACTTGTGAGTTATTTAATCAAAAATACCCCAATCGTCCGCCAATATCACAATCAACAGTAAGCAAAATTGAGTACAAGTTTAGGCAATTCGGTCATGTAAGAGATGTCCATAGATTTGGTCGTCCTCAGTTGATGAAAATCAACAATTACTGGTACTTACTGGCAGTTCAAGATAACCAGCATGTGGTGTCTAGGCAGGTAGCAAGTGACGTGGATATTGGAAAAACAACAGTTCTTAAAATACTGCATACAAATAAATACCATCCTTATCAAATGCAAGTTCTCCAAGAACTTTTGGAAAGGGACTTTTAGAGGCGCCTTGAATTTTGTGAGCGTTTACAGGATATGTGTTTCGTAAACAGAAATTTTGTAAAAAATATAATTTTTTCCGATGCTTGAATGGTGACGTAAATACCCAAAATTATCGATATTGGTCCGATGTAAATCCACACTGGATGAGGGAAGGACACACACAATTTAATCAAAAGATCAATGTGTGCTGGCGTTGTCGATGACATTGTTATAGGGACTTTCTTTTTTGACGGAAATTTAACAGGCGAGAGATACTTGAGTTTTTTAGAACAAGAACTTGTTCCAGCCCTGGCCACCCTTTTTCCTGAGTTAGAACGTCCCGATTTGCCACATCATAATATCTGGTTGCAACAAGATGGTGCTCCCCCACATTTCGCTGTGGGAGTTCGTACATATTTGGACGATACTTTTCCAAACAGGTGGATTGGAAGAGGTGGTTTTATTGAGTGGCCGCCAAGGTCACCCGATTTAACACCACTCGACTTTTTTTTATGGGGATACCTTAAGGGAAAAGTATTCAAAAGCCAGCCTGCAAATTTAGATGATTTAAAGATCGCATCCGGCAAGAAATTCGGCAAATTACACCCCAAATGGTTCGAAATGTTCAGCGAGAATTTGTAGATCGGTTAGGCTATTGTCAGTTGACCAACGGAAGACACTTCGAACATTTACTTTAGAAAAATTATTTTTAAGTTCACCTAACTGTTTTTTCGATAAATAAGACATTTTTAAAATAATTTTATTCTTTGTTTTCTCCATGACTTTTTCCACTTTTCAAATTTTGAATGAGAATAACTCCAAAACGCTTGGGCTAAGGTATAGCACATGCTACATGAAAAATGTTTAGGATTTTCCGAAGAATCCGTACATGCAATAATATACAGTGGGTTCTATTAAGAAAAAAAATTTTTTGTGTCACTCTTATTTGCAACACCCTGTATATCTACATTTTATGTCAGAATATGCGCGTTCGAAAAACAAAATCGAAGGGTCCGAGCGATTTTTTAAAAAAATTGTAGTTTGCGAGATAATGAATTTATTCCTTACTTTACGTCCTCACTGTATTTACTAATCAGATGGTTAAAATATGTCAGCTAATCGTTGCAACTTAATAGTAGGCTGGTTGAAACCACTTTACTGATCTTCACTACTCAATTTGTGAGTGGTTAAAACATTTTACCTTAGCACCTATATTGACTACTAAGGTACTAAAAACTTTTTACCTAATCACTTATATTTAAAACCAAGGTGGTTAAAACGACTTTTCTAATTGCTAACATTCAATGTAAGTGTTGTTAAGACGTTTTACGTAAATATTATTTGACCTCTAAATTGCTTAAGTGACATCAACTTTATTATGAGAGCTTATGTTTATGCGTATTAATAGTAGTTGCAACAAACATCTCATAGGTTTTGCTATACTAATTTTTAAATTATTAAAACGCACTTGAAAAAACACTAATGAATTTAGGACAAAATATATTAACTTTAAATCATTCTACTCTGAAATTCTTACTGTCGCTTATGATATTTTGGCTCTCAACCATTGATATTTAATATTTATATAAGGAGAATCCGGTCTGCAAATAGTTGCATCCTGCCAATGAAAAAATCTCCTTTTTTAGTCGTACCAATCAATTTGAATTAGTATTTTGATACCTAACTGTCTTAAGCGGCGTCCACACATAAGGTTTCATCTGACATCTTACCTGAAGTTTTACCTGGCAGTCTAACAGTTTCGCAAAGTCTGATGAAATGTCACCAGATCTGGTAATTTTATGAATAATCTGGTGATTGGTGAAAAACTTTCAAAGAAGCTCGATTTCTGATATCTGCAGTCTTCATCAACTTGAATACCTAAAACGTCAGGTAAGACGTCAGGTAAAACGTCAGGTAAAAGCTTTAGACAAAATACCACCTTATTGTATAAGGATCTTAGGTTGGCAATAATTTTGTTTATTATAGTGATAATAAATCAAATACTCATATTTTAATAATTACATATTTTATTAAACTTTATTGACAGCCCGTTATGCTTAGAAGTTCTTGTGGACATTCAATTTCGTAAAAATCTACGTCAGGATTGTCAATTCCTTGAAACCATTCAAATCTCCATTTGCATCCTGGCTGTAGCTCTACTGGTAACTCGGAACATTCCTAAAATTGGAAAATATTGCAATAGAACTTAGCATTTTTAATCGGCGTCTACTGAGCAAACATAAACAATCCTTTATATAACATAATTACTTCAAAATTAACTAAAAAAGATATTTGTTGAAAATAATAAATACTCATGTAATTTTTCTATACTAAGTAATTTTAAAGTTTAAAAATTGATTTATAAATATTTATTATATATTACCAGAAAGGTATAATTATTAAAATACACTGCCTAAAAAACGTCTAGTAATTTTATGAAATAAAATACGATCTCTTTCGATCTTACCTCAATTTTCTCATATTCTCAAATCTCTAATTCCATTGGTTCAAAGTAAGGGTCAAATTACCTGACATGTTTATTATAAAAAATATTCTTTAAATGAATTTTATGTCAGAAACGATTGGATATGGGTATAGGAAATTGTTAACAAAAGTTACTTAGATTTTTACATAGAATCGAAAAAAGCCAAAATATACATGGCAGTCTATTTAGAATAACAATGTTACCTAAGACTAACTTCCGGTAGAATCGGAAGTTATAGATACGTGAAGATATTTTCATTAAATAGGTCGGCATCTGTTATAATGAGTACTAATATTTAAACAAGTATCCTTTGTAACCCGAATAAACTAGAAATGGGCTATGGTAAATGACCCTGTATAGTTTCCGACAGAAGTATTAAATTGGTTGGAACAATTTCGAATGTGGTCGCTAGTTAATAATTTTTTCGGAAATTATCGATTGTGATAATGTGAGTGTAATATCTATCGGACACGACAAGCGGTTATGCGAAACGAGAACAAAACCGGTATTTTTAGGTTCCCTTTTCGAATTTGTTAACAGTAAGATAAAATTTAGAGGAAGGATAAACGTCCAATTACGGCTTTCTTAAATCGTAGACGAGGGAGAACTTTCTACAATTTACAATCGTGACTGATGCTGGACATATTTACTTAAAACGCACTGTTTTGTAAAATCCAGTCACATTAAGTTAAATTTGTTATAATTAATTTGACATCATGTGGGCCCTTAAATAACTCACCGCTTCTGATGTGACACCACCAACTACATTACCCCATCCTCCTACAGGAGAATTCCATTGGTTAGTACATCCCTGATCGTACACTCCTTCACCACCTCCGGGCATGGCAATGTCAAAGTGGTTTTGAGCTAGAGGACTTCCAGTGTTGGTAATTTGTGCAATTAATGATTTTCCAGCCAGTTGTCCTTTAAAATTAAGTATTACACAGGAACAGCATTTATGATAATCCGTCCCACCTAGAAAAACGTTAAAATTTTATTTTAATACTTTTACATTCTTTTATGAAAAACATTTAGGGCCGCACACGGGAGCAATAAGCAAAACGCAACTAGCTACGCTACGCTACGCTACGCGATATTATCTTCCATTGACATAATACTAAGAGCCGATTATATAAAACAATTCTGAACTTAGGTACAACGTAGCGCCGATCAACGTGTGAACTAAGTTCATTCGATATTAGGTTATTCAATATGAACTAAACTTTAGGTCAGCTCAACTAAGATCAGTTTATTATTATTTAGGTATTACTATTATTTAGTTACTTTTATTTCTTTTAATTGATGACATAAGATATAACCTTCTTTTTGATTTGCGATTGGCGGGCTTACTAACCAAATTAATTGTATCTGTAAAAAAGTATATTTTCTACTCAGTATACTTATAAAATATTGTTAAAAATAAGAACTAAAGTATTTCCATTTTATTTGGGGACTAGTGATATGTTTCTGAAGCGAATAGAGCTTATTGCTCCCTTTAAAGGATATATATTATTAATTCATCATAAATAAAAACAAACTAATTTTACTCCTGCTTTTGGAAGAGATTGCTGGAGAGAAAATTTCAATGATGAAGTGTTCTTTTTCTTTGTTAAGGCTAATCTTAGCAAATTATTGATTTTCCATTTACTAAATTGATCAGGAGGTTTCCTGAATGTCATTCACGAGAACCAAGAAATCTTCATCAGTTATAAATTCGCTAAATTACATTTTTATAAACAATGAGATAACGATAATTTATTGTATTGCATAAGATGACAATGACCTGACATAAGAGAAAAATTTGAAGGTTAGAAAATTGCTGGATCGACAGATCAACTGTTGCATCGACAAAGGTGGATTTTCACTTGAACTCCAGGTTTGAACTAAGATCAGTGTAAAATACTGTTTGAACAATCACTTTTTTACTTTGAACTATAGTTTAATAGTGAACTACAGTTCAAATTGTTTATACGACCGGGCCTAAATAAAGGTGACACGATGAGATATTGCCTGTCCGATCAAGTTGCTTCATTTTGGGATATATATTTTCGGCGATAAACCTGCGTGTAATTTTTGAAGCAACATTCAGACAATATTGGAGAGAGTCTTCAATTACTACGAGAATTAAGAAACTGCCAGATGATCCTAATCTAATATTAAATATTGAAATACCCACGTATTTTTAATTATAATGTTACAGATTATAGCAGAAGGGAAATGAAGGAAAGGCATATTGTAAGGATATTTAAATTAGTCTGGATTTATTCCGTTACAATTTTGGAAAATAATTATATGTTTCTATAGTTCCTTTATCCATATGATTATATTATGATGTGCCTATCACCCATTGTTTATTGCTTATTGTCGGTTGCTCCAATGTGCCTTACTAAATATTTTCTGTAATCTGAATTGTATAAACTAATAAAATTATCACCAAAATATTCCCGTATTTATGAAGATACCGATTTGATTTAAATTTTTTAGAAGATTTTCTAATTTGTGTCATTAATTCAGAAATTGAATCGAATCCAGAACAATTATAAAGATTTTGTTGAACACTGTTCACGTATAATAAATAAATTCATTATAATTGCCTTTGAGTTATTATTATGATATTGCATTGAACTTATAATCACCAATAAATAATATTAGCCTAACAATTGTTTTCATGGCCTCCTTTCCATTGAACTTATAATCACCAATAAATAATTTTAGCCTAGCAATTGTTTTCATGGCCTCCTACTACTGAAGTCGTTGAAATTTACATGTTTTACGAAATTTCGCATTATAAATCGAAAACTTGAAGAGTTGTATAAGAACAAGTGTACATTATTTAGAAGCTACTTTTATCAGCTTTTCAAATCACTATTGATATACAGGGTGTCCCATTTAGTAGAAACAATTTTCGGGGATTTTTTCAAGTAGCCTATAAACAATTATTTTTGGATCAATCTGTATACATGAACTAAGATTATGACCAACAAATCAAATACCTAAAGGCATTTTTAAACCGTACTCAATTCATTAATGTTTTAGAGTTTGGAGAAAGTCATATTTATTAGAAGTCATGTTTCCTTTAATAAAAATAAAACTTAATTAATAACAAAAAAAAATGGCAACAGGTTTAGGTAGTATTTAGAAAATATGTTCAGAAATATATGTAGAACCTGAAAATTTGTATATATATAGGGAGTTCCGTTTAAATCAACGGTGATGCCACCGGTTTTAGTTAGAAGCTACAACGACAACATTGCTGAAAATATTCTAAAATGATAGATCATGGTCGGTTATTGTTTACATATTATGTTTTCCAGAAACATCCAACGTTTTACCTACCATGAATCGCCCTGTATATTTGAATTATGTAGTGAATTTGCATTAAAATTAATATTTTTAACATACTTCTATGAAATTGGTATAAAAATAAATGAATACAGGCGAAAGTAACATAGAACTATAGTTCTACGAATACCTTTACCAGCAGCAAAATTAAATAATTTTATTACGTTTTTGTTGCTGGGTAAACGTGCTACCGAAGATATAAACTTTGAATATCGACAGTTAAAGAAAAACGAATCAATGTAAAAATCTAACAATATTGGAGCACAGGACTCATGGTTTACATGGATTTCGGTCTATCTCAGACATACTGCGTTGGATAATGTGAACTGTAAAACGCCCGCTGAAGTCATGTCCATTTGGGAGTTCATCGTATTATGAATTAGTCAGATCTATCCGTCTTTCTTATAATTTGAAATTCAAAGATATAAACCATGAAGGAGGACGAATGTCAACATAAATCTATATACCATGTATATTATGTCAATTTAAAAGCGTCCCCTTGCACAATAAGATGATGCATGTTTCTGATTTAATATAATACGTTAAAATAGACTAGGTATCCCAATAGTTGTTTTAGGTGTTGATGAAAAAATAATTTTACCTGTAAACGATGCAGCTACCCATCCAAAACTAACCGTGCTATTGTAGACCCAGGGCTGTTGGTCATTGCACATATACGCCACGTCCCCTGTGTCCGTGCAACCAGACTGTTTTTCAATATCTTGAGTTGTGACTCCGTTCTGAGCGCATGTCCTAACAGGGGTCGTCTTTGAAGTTCCAACAAGGTTCTCTTGCCATGCACAACCTGGTTTACAGCAGTCCCAGTATCGAGTTGTAATTCCAGAACCACTTACACCACCGGGAACGGGAATAATTTGAGGATCAGCATTGGCAATAACAGCCACTAAAATTGTTACAAATATTTTAACCTTCTTGCGCCAATGAGATGGTCGGAAGCGACTCGGTCGAAGTAGTATATTTTACACAATTTTGAAATAGGCGAGGGGGCAATATTTTATTTAATTAATTTAAATATGCAAGGTGATATATTAACCTGACTTAAGATGAAGATCCCAATTAGCAATCAGAGCCATCTAGGTTCAATTCAATTAAGAATTATGCCGTTAGAAAGAAACGAGAGTCATCAGCTGATCAATATTTGTTTTCGTGAAGTTTTAGACGTTAATAATAAAGTTTTTTAGTTAATTTATTGATATACAGGGTGTTTCCTAATCTTTCTGAAAGAAATGAAGGAGGTGAATCATCACCATATTTTGAGACGAAAATGTGGTATAAATTCGCATGTCGCTTCGTTTTCGAAATACATGATGTTAAAAAAATATAGCATTTTTCATTTTATTAATTAATGCCAATGATTTGATAATGCATATGATTTAAAAACTTTGAATAATGAACTATGAACAAAAGTCAAATAAATTGCTGCAAATATTTTCCATGCGCCAGTAAACACCAATGTACACGACGCGACGCCAAGGTGCTAAATTGTCTCTTACGTGTTGGAAAATATCGCGACGGTCTTCTTCAGTTTGAATAGGAATAGTACAAACAAGTTGTTTAAGGTGACCCCAGAAATAAAAATCATATGCATTATCAAATCATTGGTATTACAGTAAAACTTCTCATTTCGGCCACCCGTCAAAAGCGGTCACCCCTCTTAACGGTCAGTTTGGCTTTTTAAAATAAATCTTACATGATTTTTTATAATAAGAAATCCCTCGAATACCGTAACTCTTTCAAAACGGCCACGGTCACATGAATCCGTAAATTTTAGGAAAATGACCTGGAAATTTTACCGTTAATTGCGGTCTTCTCCCCCCTTCTGGGAATGTTTGCACACAGCCGGTAGTTTATTATACTGGTACTTTTGGAAATACCCATGATTGGTAAAACCCAATTTTGTGAATAGATTTAAAGTATAACAATATAATTTGTTTATATTCATATTTATGATGATTTCATAAAAGCCGAGATAAGTACTCAAATTTGATTCAGTTAAATTTTAACAGTAGAAAAGCCGATCATATCTTTAAAACGTAAACGTTTATCTCTTAAAGAAAAGTTCGAAATTATCGCGGAAAATGAAAGTTTGGTATCAGTGGTCGAAAGATAGCGGAAAAGTTTGGTGTTGGAAGAACGCAAGTAAATGATATTTTAAAAAGTAAAATTGAACTAAAAAAACTTTACGAAGAAGGAGGAGTTAATGCTAATCAAAAACGGAAATTTCCAAAAACAGACGGACTGGCGATTGACCAAATAGTCTATGAATGGTTTTGCAAAGCAAGAAACAAAAACGTTCCAATATCCGGATCACTAATAAAGGAAAAAGCTCTGGAAGTGTCGGAAAATTTGAAAATTTGTGATTTTAAGGCATCAAATGGCTGGTTAGATAGATTCTGCAAAAGACATGACATTAATTTTAAAACGATTTCTGGTGAGTCTGCTGATGTGGATGAAGTGAGTGTTCAAGATTGGTTTACCAAGTTAAAATTGATTATCAAGGATTATGATGTTAAAGATATTTTTAATGCAGACGAAACCGGACTTTATTACCTGGCAATGCCAAACAAAACTTTTGCCTTAAAGAGTGACAAATGTGCTGGAAGAAAATCAGCTAAGCAACGAGTGACAATTCTTTTTTGCAGTATCATGAATGGTGAGGAGACTCCATTAGTTATAGGAAAAAGCAAAATCCGCGATGCTTCAAAGGAGCCCATATAGACAAGTTACCATTAGAATAGGTCTCCAATAAAAAAGCATGGATGACAACAGAGATAATGATGTCCTGGCTCAAAAACTTTGAGAGAAAAATTAAAAAACAGAATAGAAAAGTACTTTTATTTTTGGATAACGCAACTTCTCACCCGAAAATACAACTAGAAAATGTTAGAATTGTTTTTCTGCCTCCAAACACTACATCTCACTGCCAGCCATTAGATCAAGGGATCATACAAAATTTTAAAATGATATACAGAAAATATTTAATAAGAAGAATTTTAACTTTTACAAACACCGCTACCGGATGCGTTTGAAAAAGCAGAATAATCCATAAATTTGTCAAGTGTCATGGATTGTTGCAGCATGGAAAAATGTTTCCTCCACAACAGTTAAAAAATATTTTCAAAAAGCTGGCTTTATAGAAACTCTCCAAGAGAACGAGACTTTTGAAGAAGAATACGATATTCCACTGAGTCAGTTGTTTTCCGGCATTCCAGGAAATCCACACCTGGAAAACTATCTTCATATCGACTCGAACATTCCAACAGAAAATCCCAGTATTGATATGCAGGAAATAATTCAGGAGTTTACTAGCCATACTGAAACTACCGAAGATCAAAAAGATGAAAGAAAAGAAGACCTGCAAAATTTTTTCCTAGCTAAAGAAAATGGCGATTTGGCCATCGATATTTTAAACATCTTAATGAAATGCGAATGTGAAGCAGCAATAATTAAAATTAAAAATATGAAGCAGACTTCCATTAAAACATTTTTTCATAAAGCATAGTTTTTTTGTATATATACAATAGTGCACATTTTTACAATATTATATACCTCTTACCAGCTTTATTTAGGGGATATGAAACAAAAATGTTTGTAATTAGTCTTTAATTAATTAATAAAGTTGTATTGACCTCAATCCCAAAAAATAGTTTTTATTATTTTATCTCCTTATTTCTTTTGTGCAAATAATACCTACATTTTAATTAATACTGATTTTTATTCACATCACAGATTATATATGTAGATCATTTTTTTGTTCGTTCCCCTCAAATACGGTCACCCCCCTATACGGTAATGAAATTTTTAGTGGCCGCTAATGAGAAGTTTTACTGTAATTAATAATCACCTAGACATTTGTTTTCTGATGTTATAGCAGCAGAGAAAAGTAGCTTGAGAATTCTGGAATTTCCAAAAAGTTTGTATTTGGGGAAGTCCCTAAAATATTACCTTTTTTTTCTAAAAGGCTACGATTTGACATTGATTTGATTGTCAGGGATGCCAGGCATGATTGCCGATGCCGAACTGACACGCACTTGTCGGTCGGTCTTGTGCGGTCCCACTACCTTTACCCCGCTAACTGGAAATTGCTAGCAGTCCACCAGATGCGAGAAGAAGATGGGGGCAAAATTTTGTCTAAGAAAATTAATGAATTGTAATTTTGTTTCTAAAAAAAAATCCTTCGAGAGAGGCTGGTGTCTGGTCTCACGCATGCAATGCACTACCCTCACCAATGAATACTTATAAACAGGAAGAAGACAAACAGCCGTGTTAAAAAATCGAAGCAGGCATGAACAAATGAACAAACCCGGCATCCATTACGTATGGTATCAGCTTACAAACGCAGGTGCTTTCCAAAAGTCACTTTTGTCAAAATTTTTATTACTGTAAATATTTTAAAGTGGCATTTAACCAACAAAAAACATTCGAAACCCTTTTATTTGATTTACAAGTGGCGAAAATCAAATATTAGGATTCTGGCATGTTTTAAGCTGTAATCACTTTAAAATAATCCTTACACACTCATATAATTTATTGAAGAACTAGTAATGTAACTACAAATGAAAAATTAAACTTCAGAAATAAGCTTGTAAGAGGATTTATTAAAAAAAAAAAGTAAATCATAATTTACATAAAATATTTTACCATCTTCAACTGGGCTCTAGGTCCTAGCAAATATTTTAGGATTCACGTCCGAGCATATTTTTGGGCCCCATATGATTTATGAAAACAAATTATTATTGATGCTTACTCTCAGTAAAGATGACTAAATGAATATTTCAATTACAAATTACTCATTAGCACCAAAAAGGAAACGACGTGTCTCGTGAAAAGATTAGAAAATTAAAAATTATTTTAGAATTTAAGGACGCTTCGCTTTCGCCATTTTCATTAACTTTACATATTATTATCATTCATATGTTGCTTGATTATATTCCATGCCAGACGAAGAAAATTGTCTTGTAAAATTACTTAACAACTCGGCCTGTTCGTATTTTATGTCTGTCTCTGTCATCAACCTTTCCCGATTTGGTAAAGTGAGACAAATATGGCCAAGATCAAATTTCCTTCATTAAACACGCCCACTTTATGACGTCCAGATATAACTACGTAAGTCTGATATTGACACTTAATGCATACTAATATATAAAGATTAACGTAGTTTACTTGTGAGCGTATGGAGCAGAGTAGGCTTAGCACCACTTCCATGGCCTTCTTACGTATTTCGATCCATTCCCCAACCCCCCATTAGCAATCTCACTGGGCTGACCCTCACTCTCTGTTAACGTTAATGCTCAATATTTACCTAAATATTGACTTTTGTTATCAATAAAAAACAACTAAGAAAGTTTAAAAAAAAATGTAGGACGTACAGTATGTTGTATTAAGTAAATAGTATAATGACCATATTTTCTGACTTTCGTATATGTAATGACCAGGATTTTAGGGGGGGGGGGGGTATCGACCAGTCCCCCCTTACCCTCCTTATCGACGGCCCTCCGTATTGACAGATATAATTCCACAATAGTAATGCTGCGATACCTTAATAAGCGTGCACAACACCATAAATTAATAATGATTTTAAAATACATGGACTTCTGAAATATAAAGAGTGTCGCCGATAAGAATGCAATCTACTTGAATCTCGTTAACAATAGGATATAAAGAATTGATCAACAAAAGTTGTGCATTATTAAGTTCTGCAACGTAATATATTAAAGATATTTAGACAAAATCGACTTCTTACGGTGCGTCGAAACTAGAGCTACACCGCTGAACTAATGGGACTAATGGAACTAAAGTTACTTAAATGTTGCAATAACTTATTAATAAAAATTATTTGAGCAGGATTGTGCACTATTAATTGAGATTTAAAAACAAATAGTCACTTGCACACGAAATACATAATGTGATGGTTATTTTCTTATATTAACAATGGTGGATTCAGTTCAGTTGAAGCTGAAATAGCCCTCATATCAATTCTGTAGATTGTGAAGAAAATATAAAATATACATAAATGGGAGTAGAAAAACGGTATAATCAATACATAAAGGAAATTTTGAATAGTACTTACAAACTGCGATAAAAATGATGGCACCAGGGAACATCTTTTTTAAGACTATATTTTTATTTTGAGGAAAACGCTTAAAATACAAGTCAATTGAATTTTGTTTTTACCAATCTTACTTATGTAACAAATATGTTAGATATGTGAATAATTATCTTGACACTCTAACTTACCAATTTTAATCAGTGTAAGGATAGAGAAACTTAAGTTGTTATTACATGACAATGGTGTATAATCAGTTTTAGTAATCTAGCCACTTGAAAGTCAGAAATTTAATATGCGGCATGGTAACGTGATTGTAAATTTCTTTCTTTATTATTTTTAATTGTTTACCATTCGTATTATGTCCCTTTCACTCAATATTTTTAACTTTAAATGAAATATTTTAGTAGAGGTACGCTAGTATTATCAGACGTACTTGATAATAGTATATTACATACCAAGAGTGGTAAGCGGCTCATTACACATGATTTTGAAACTTGCTTCGAAAGAGTGTGCAATAGGCTTACCACTTGGGGTGTGTATCATACTTTTTCTACGACTTCATATCTGCGTTTATATTAAATTATTATTATACAGGGTGTTCATTTGAAAACTTCCCACCACGGATTTATCGAAAACCACTGATTAAAAGAAAAAACGCCGAGACACGTCAAAAGATTTGCCAAAGGGGACAACTTTTTAACCAAAAACTACTTCACCCCCTTTTACCCTCTGGCCCCCGGGGTGATCCCCTTAAAAATTTTAAATGACAAGGGGTAGCAAGTAATAGCTTGTTTGAAAGGTCTTTCAAAGTGCTTTATTTTGACGTTTGATTTTTTTTAAATCGGTTGATTCGTTTTCGAGAAAATTGGAAAAATCTTTATTTATCTTAATTTGTTCAGATAGAAAAAAAAGCACACGAAAATATCACTTTTTATTTCAATAAGTGTTCAAAATGTTGCCCGTTATTGGCCAAACAATGATATAGGCGATTTTCAAATTCCTGACGGACATTTTCAAAAACATGTTGTGAGAGATCATGGCAGCTTTCGGTGATGCGTTGACGAAGTTCATCCAAACTGTTAGGTTGGGGAGTGAACACAATAGTTTTCAAAATATAGAAAAAAGTCTAATGACGTCAAGTCAGGAGATCTAGCATGCCATTCTATAGGCCCTTTTCGCCCTATCCATTTATCTGGAAACTCGTCGTCTAACCATTGCCGAACCGGAAGAACATTGTGAGGAGGAGCGCCGTCTTGCTGGAAATATATTTCAACCTCATCAAGTATAGGGTTTCCATCGTCTTCGATTTGGTTTTCAATGGTTTCAGTGATAAGCGGATTGATGATATTTTCTAACATATCTAAATAAATGCCTCCATTTAAATTCCCATTAATAAACAATGGCCCAATCACTTTGTTTCCTAAAATGCCTGCCCATACATTAATTTTTTGGGGGTACTAAGTATGCCCTTCTACAAAAGCATGAGGATTTTCATTGCTCCAATACCTGCAGTTATGCTTATTAACAAATCCATTTAGATAAAATGTGCATTCATCACTGAAGCAAATATTCTTTACATGAATGGTAGTATCATTAATCGCTGCAGTCATTTGTTCACAAAACTCAACTCGCCTATCGAAATCATCTTCGGTTAACTGTTGCAATATTTTCATTTTGAATGGATGAAATTTATGTAATTTAGTAACTGTGTGTACAGAGCCTAATGAAATACCAGTCGCATCAACAATTTTGCTTAATGAAGTATTAGGATTTATGGCAAAATTACCCAAAACTTCAACTTGAGCGGCTTCATCCAAAACTCTACGATGATTACGTTTTTTATTTGCAACAGATAAAGTTTGAGTAAATTTAGTAACAAGGTCCAAAACATACCTATGCGAAGTTATCTTTTACGGATGTCTGACGTTAAATGTAACGGTAGTTTGCCGAGCACGTTGATTTTGGGCACTATAAATTAGAATCATTTCCACTCTTTCCGCTAGTATGTAAACCATTTTGGAAGTAAAATCTGAATCAATAAATTAATTTTCACTATCCCAAGATTGTCACAAAGGTAACTGACAGCAAATTAAATTGTTTCTTTCCCTTAGCAACTATAAAAAACTAAACAGGTATAAAAAACTAAACAGGTATACGAATAAAAACAGTTCGCCCATGTGATCTGTGTTGATAAAAAGAAGGCGATAAATTTTTTTCTAATTTTCTCGAAAACGAATCGACCGATTTTAAAAAATCAAACGTCAAAATAAAGCACTTTGAAAGACCTTTCAAACAAGCTATTACTTGCTACCCCTTGTCATTTAAAATTTTTAAGGGGATGACCCCGGTGACCAGAGGGTAAAAGGGGGTGAAGTAGTTTTTGGTTAAAAAGTTGTCCCTTTGGCAAATCTTTTGACGTGTCTCGGCGTTTTTTCTTTTAATCAGTGCTTTTCGATAAATCCGTGGTGGGAAGTTTTCGAATGAACACACCCTGTATGTTAAGAACACATTTTCTGAGTCGATACTGATGATTATCAGTACACCAGTCAATACATTTTTGATACACTTTTTCATACCGCTCCCTTGTTATAAAGTATTTGCTGCGGAAGCAGCTTGTAATGTAAATTTTCAGGGCCTTCCTCAATCGTGGTTACTCATAGTTTATTAATATACCCAAAATAATATCCAAATTAAAAAAGTTGACGTTTAAATTTTCTGACATTTACGTTGTCAAGGCAACCCGATGGATCCAACTTTGTATAAAATCTATTGAAAACATTGATGGTTTTGGCATATCACAGGTAAAACATACATACAGTGAGGACGTAAAGTAAGGAATAAATTCATTATCTCGCAAACTACAATTTTTTAAAAAAATCGCTCGGACCCTTCGATTTTGTTTTTCGAACGCGCATATTCTGACATAAAATGTAGATATACAGGGTGTTGCAAATAAGAGTGACACAAAAAAAATTTTTCTTAAATAGAACCCACTATATATTATTGCATGTACGGATTCTTCGGAAAATCCTAAACATTTTTCATGTAGCATGTGCTATACCTTAGCCCAAGCGTTTTGGAGTTATTCTCATTCAAAATTTGAAAATCAGATATTTCGCAATCAATCAAGACTTGCATTGATTCATGCACGCTGAGGAAAACCTGTAGTCAGCATGCGTGAAGCGCAAGAAAAGTCAAGTAGGCTTTGGAGTTATGATGCAAGAACCAAAAGAATTAATGTCAATAGTTACTGTTATTGTCAGTTTTATGTATATTTTCCTAACGTTTTACTAGTTTTCAAAAGACTCATTTCGTTTCTTCATAACTAAATTAAATTAAAATGCGGCTCACTGAGAAACAGCGCATAGAGGTTTTGATGATGATGGGCTACGGTGATAGGGTTAGAACACAGCAAGAAACTTGTGAGTTATTTAATCAAAAATACCCCAATCGTCCGCCAATATCACAATCAACAGTAAGCAAAATTGAGTACAAGTTTAGGCAATTCGGTCATGTAAGAGATGTCCCTAGATTTGGTCATCCTCAAGTTGATGAAAATCAACAATTAGAAGTCTTACTGGCAGTTCAAGATAACCAGCATGTGGTGTCTAGGCAGGTATCAATTGACGTGGATATTGGAAAAACAACAGTTCTTAAAATACTGCATACAAATAAATACCATCCTTATAAAATGCAAGTTCTTCAAGAACTTTTGGAATGGGACTTTGAGAGGCGCCTTGAATTTTGTGAGCGTTTACAGGATATGTGTTTCGTAAACAGAAATTTTGTAACAAATATAATTTTTTCCGATGAGTCCACATTTTGCTTGAATGGTGACGTAAATACCCAAAATTATCGATATTGGTCCGATGTAATTCCATACTGGATGAGGGAAGGACACACACAATTTAATCAAAAGATCAATGTGTGGGCTGGCGTTGTCGATGACATTGTTATAGGGCCTTTCTTTTTTGACGGAAATTTAACAGGCGAGAGATACTTGAGTTTTTTAGAACAAGAACTTGTTCCAGCCCTGGCCGCCCTTTTTCCTGAGTTAGAACGTCCCGATTTGCCACATCATAATATCTGGTTGCAACAAGATGTTGCTCCCCCACATTTCGCTGTGGGAGTTCGTACATATTTGGACGATACTTTTCCAAACAGGTGGATTGGAAGAGGTGGTTTTATTGAGTGGCCGCCAAGGTCACCCGATTTAACACCACTCGACTTTTTTTTATGGGGATACCTTAAGGGAAAAGTATTCAAAAGCCAGCCTGCAAATTTAGATGATTTAAAAGATCGCATCCGGCAAGAAATTCGGCAAATTACACCTCAAATGGTTCGAAATGTTCAGCGAGAATTTGTAGATCGGTTAGGCTATTGTCAGTTGACCAACGGAAGACACTTCGAACATTTACTTTAGAAAAATTATTTTTAAGTTCACCTAACTGTTTTTTCGATAAATAAGACATTTTTAAAATAATTTTAATCTTTGTTTTCTCCATGACTTTTTCCACTTTTCAAATTTTGAACGAGAATAACTCCAAAACGCTTGGGCTAAGGTATAGCATATGCTACATGAAAAATGTTTAGGATTTTCCGAAGAATCCGTACATGCAATAATATACAGTGGGTTCTATTCAAGAAAAAAATATTTTTTGTGTCACTCTTATTTGCAACACCCTGTATATCTACATTTTATGTCAGAATATGCGCGTTCGAAAAACAAAATCGAAGGGTCCGAGCGATTTTTTAAAAAAATTGTAGTTTGCGAGATAATGAATTTATTCCTTACTTTACGTCCTCACTGTATACAGTGTGTACATAAAGTAAGGAACAAATTCATTATCTAGGAATCTAAAAATATTTCGGAAAAATCCTCGGACACGTGTATAATAATTTTTAATGGCGCATTTTTTCCCATACAAACTTAATATTCAAGGTGGCTCATGTAGTAGATATGACATTATCGACGATTTTTTTAAATGGGAACCCCTATATTTTAGTTCAGATCTGTAATCTCCAAGAACAGCTCATTTCAAAAACATAACACACTTGGGGCATAAAATTCATAGTTTCGTTACTACAGGGTAAAACAAATAATTTTATTTAAGATATTTTTTTTTGGCTTGGGAGGCATCAATTAATTACGTGAGGCGTTTTTAGCGATTTTTCAACCCCCCCCTTCCCCCAATAAAAGATTTCGTGACATTTGGCTCAATCCCTTCCGCCATCACCCAATTTTACCTGAAAGCCTTACGTAATTAATGGACGCACCATCATTTGCTGTTACTTATGTTTTTTCTCAAGTAGGCTTATTTGCTGTTATGTAACTATGATATTTAGATAATGTCATTGTCATTACATTGTATTTTTCTAGTAAGTTTATTAGAAGTAATAAATTTTATTTTAAAACATATTGAGCTACTATGCGTTTATCTTTAACACAAAGAATAGAAATTCTTATGATGATTGGATATGGTGATCAACAAGAAGTTTGCATTTTGTTTAACACTAAGTATCCATCCAGCAAGACCAATTACTAGATCAACTGTGAGTAAACTTGAAATAAAATTTCGGGAAACGGATTCAGTGGAAGATATTCCCAGAAAAGGCCGTCCAACTATTCCGGATGATAAGAAATTAGATATTTTATTGGCTATGGAAGAAGATCCCCACAACAGCGTCCGCCAGATTAGCATTGTTAATGGGGCGGCTGCTATTAATGGAAAGATGTAACTTAGATCCTTTGTTTGTTGAAAATATCCTATTTTCGGATGAATCTACCTTTAAATTAAATGGAGAAGTGAACCGGCAAAACTGTAGATACTGGGCAAAAGAAAATCCCAGGTGGATGCGTGAGCACCATACTCAATATTCTCAAAAAATTAATGTTTGGGCTGGTATTGTGAAAAACAAAATTATTGGGCCATATTTTTTTGACAACAATGTAAACGGGCTAAATTATCTTCATTTTCTTCAGAACTTTCTTATCCCTACGCTAGTTAACTTATACCCTAGTAGAAATAATCCAGGAATTCTAGATGAAAATTTGTGGTACCAACAAGACGGAGCACCTCCACATTATGCAGCAGTTGTGCGCCATTACATAAACCAAGTTTTTCCGAACAAGTGGATTGGAAGACGTGGGCCTGTTGAATGGCCGCCTAGGTCTCCAGACCTTACACCACTGGACTTTTTCTTGTGGGGTCACCTGAAAAATGTTGTTTATAAAGTCAGACCTGCCAATATGAAGATTTAAAAAATCGAATAACAAGAGAATGCAGGAACATTTCAGAAGAAATCATAAGAAAAGTCCAACAAGAATTTATTGATCGCTTGGGGTACGGTCAGGCAGCAGAAGGAGGACAATTTCAACACTTAATTAAATAGCTTATTTAATTTTTTTACATTTTTTTAAATTAAAAATATCTTAAATAAAATTATCTGTAGTAACGAAACTATGAATTTTAGGCCCTAAGTGTGTTATGTTTTTGAAATCAGCTGTTCTTGGAGATTACAGATCTGAACTAAAACATAGGGGTTCCCATTTAAAAAAAATCGTCGATAATGTCATATCTACTACATGAGCCACCTTGTATATTAAGTTTGTATGGGAAAAAATGCGCCATTAAAAATTATTATACACGTGTCCGAGGATTTTTCCGAAATATTTTTAGATTCCTAGATAATGAATTTGTTCCTTACTTTATGTACACACTGTATATTACATAACAGTAATTCAGTGGCGATTCTTCCACAGGAGCACATGCCCACGTACACCCCCAAAACGAATAAAAAAATATTAAGTTATATTCATTTGATATTATTTATCGTATAAAGTCCGACCCTCCCTAATATTGTATCGTACCGTCAAACCAAACTGTATATATCTCTCGCCGCGCGCGTTCCGGCCATCGCGCTAGTCGTTGATGACGAGAGATGTTCGCATATGCGATTATTTAGGCGGGACGCAATGCACTTTCGCTTTAGTGGTAGAGACAGGGGATAGCGCGGTTATGGCGATTTAACATGGGAAAGTCGCACAAATTTGGTGTGCGCCGTTGTCTGTTTGTTCGTGCATGTATGTACAAATTCGAGCGCGTATATTTTAATATTTTCATATTTTATATTTATTAAGTTAAAATGAATAGTTTGACGGTGGACTATTTAAAAAATAGCTTTAGCTCTTTGAGTTTAGAGCAAAAAAGTTAAGTGAAGAATGCGGGAATACCTAAACTAGAAATTAATTTAACGCAGACCACAAAGGGTAAATCTAGGGACTTTATTAGAAAGTTTAAAAATGAAATACACGAAAAAAATAACTGGATTTGTGGATGCAGCCCAACTAACCGTTTGTTTTGCTTTTCCTATTTGTTGTTTGGTCGCGGCGTTGAAGAGCCTGCCTGTACAAAAAATGGAATAGAAAATAATCTTCAGAGCATATTTTTTGCTACCTTTACACTTTTACAAAAAATTGTATTTCCTTGTGTAAAACTTAAAAAATTAATAAGAATATGTTTTACCTAATCATTTTCTTATTGATTTTTTTTTCTTCCTACTTTTAAAACGCCGAAAAATATAATTATTTGTTCGTTACAGAAAAATAAAATTTTTAAAATAATTTCATGATACTTATGAACCCCCCTCTATCATAGGCCACGAGCCGCCACTGATTACGATAGCGCGTAAGTAGATTCTTACTAGCATAGGACTAGAAAAACGTATTTAAGTGAACTAGTTACTTTACTTAATTAAACAGAGTGAATAATACATTTTTACCAGAAAATTACAAAATATGAAATGTTAATGTTAAGAGCAGATTTAACAGCGGAAACAAATTGCAGTCGAATTAGACGAAAGTTTCTACGCAGGTGATTAATTCCTTAGTTAGAAGAAATATTAATAATTTATGACGGCTCAGTATAATTCAAAAATTTAGTTGTAATGGTTAAATGACACACCCGGAAATATTTTAAATATTTTTCTACTCCCATATTAGTAAGCATCTACTTACGCATGCTCTACTTTATCAGTAAGAGTCGAATAACACACTCTTTAATGTTAGAACCCAAGCTCTGTTACGTAATGGCTGGTAGGTCCGTAATATATATATATTACGTAACAGTTCCACAAATCACATTAGCCTCGATATGCCAAAACCGTGAATATGTTCAATAGATTTTGCTCAACGTTGGCTGTGTAGCATCGAGTCGCCTTGACAACGTAAATGCCAACTTGCCACTTTATACGTCAACATTATTAATTTGAATATTATTTTGGAGTATATTAGTAAAGTATGAGTGACTACGATATTCAGGAGGAGGGAATACCACCGGAAATTACAGCAAATGATTTATTGCTTGAAGAATCCAGGGAGAGGTATGAAAAATAAGTGTATTAAGAATTTACTGCCTGGTGTACAGATGATAACTTACTCAGATAATGTTTAGTGGCATTTCGATAATTTAACATAAAAATAAAAGTCGTAGAAAAAGTATAGTATACTACTCGAGTGGTAAGCCTATTACACGCGAATTCGAGACTTACTCGAAGATGCTTCTTGGTATGTAATATATTAAGCTACCATGCCGTGATCATATGTAATTTACAACCCCTTGAAATACATAACGGAAATAGTAAAAAAATAATATTAATAATATTTATTTACAATATTTTATAAATCATGATACATGATTTAATTAGACTATAATTAACTATGTAAATAAATATAAAAAAAAAGTTCAGATGACTTGACAGACGATTTCTTATTTGAAATGTACAAGTTGTTCTAAAATGTATTATCACTAAGTAGGCATTTAGTATACTGGCCAAATCAAAGTAAGAACTATTGTTGGGGAAACACTACCCGTTCCCCTCATAAAACACTTAACTTTTCATAAATTTTACATTTAAAAACCCATAAAACATGCCTCGACAACTTTTGACAAGTGACGAAAAATCACCTTACGATTCTAATGCTAAACCCATTTCTCCGTACATTCTGTACTGTATAAACAGTTAAAACTTGTTTCCGAGGCCTAAATTTGGCACAGACAGTAAGATAAAAATATCGCAAGAAAAATCAATACTTGACAAATTGCTTTAACGCGATTTCCACATCTATTCATCATACAATTAAAGACTATAATGCCAGGAAATAAAAATATCTCTCCATTACCCTCCCACTCGCATAAAGCCAGGTGTCCGTCTCATAGACAAACGATATTAAAATTCCGAAAAGTTATGTATTTAAAACACCTAAATATTCACTGTTAAAACTATCTTCTCTTTCTGCACGACGTGACTAAAAATGTCATTCCAAGAATCTTAAACTATTTACTCGATACTCCACCGTTGGGCAAGTAAACAGTTGCTGCCTTAATTAGTAAGCAAATGAAGAACACAATAGCGTAACCAGTTTATCGCAGACGACATATTAATTACCTAGGTCGCCCTGCAATTACAACATTTTCCTCGCTACTTAGCTATACAAAAGAATAGCACTTTCACCTAAAGGACAAAAACCTCCTTCGCTCACTGTCAGACTCATAGACCGGGAACTCTCCGTTTTTATTGGTACGAGTGACGTACGTAGGGTTCGGTGGTCTTCTAGACAATTCTTAACAAGTTATGATTATCGTTTGATACGTCGTTTAAGGCACGCGTGGCCGATCTTCTATTTTAACTAAAAAGTATATTACTATAGGTTTGTTCCAACACCCTATTTTTGTATCGTTCTAGAACCGTCACGAAACTGTTGGAATCGAATTTGTGCGCAGGCGTTAATTTTGCACTGTTTGTTGCCGATGCACAAGGGAGGCAAGGTTGGTACGTTTTTGTGACCATTCTGTGTAAAAATCTCAGCTGATCGCCTGTCTGATTCTAGGAAAGAATTTTAGTAATTAGTTAATTATCATAACATTCATAAATCACAACCCTACTTTTGTTGTTTTGATTTCCTCGTCTAAGCTTGAGTATTATCTTTTTTCGTTCCGTTTTGTTGTATTTAATAATCATGAAAGAGAATAACGTTTAATGTTAAGAATATCTTGTAGGTTTGGGAACCGGATTATACAAATTTAATAAGAATAAATTAAATAATCAAAATATTAAGCAACAACTCCTACAAAACAAGGCTAAAAGAACTGCATGAATCCCAGGAATACAAAAACAACGGTTAAAATTCTTAGGGCGCAAGTCAGTACAAGCGGTTCCAGGTCTTGGCCATGTATCGCTTTTACCGTTCAGGAACTGGTTTGCGAACGATCACAATTTGGTTGGAACACCAAAGGGATCGCCAGCTATACCGTTTTGTGTCGGTTGGAACGCCTTTCGACTACTACGCATGTGTGCGACAGTACATTGTACGATTTTTAGGGTGGTTGGAACGAACCTTATGTTACAAGTCGTTCAAGGCGTTTGCCGATCTTAAGACATTATTATTTTACAAGGTATTCAAGGCACTTTGCGGATCTTACCGTATTGTTGGTTCGCCTGTGACAGGGTACTGTTGAAATCCAGAAGTGATAGCAATAGGAGATTACGTACGTGAACGCAAATAAGTGAATTTCGCGAGTAACCGAACCCCGCAAGTTTAAAGGGTCAGCAATCATTGCAGCTACAAATTAGCTGCTCTTACCTACCAAACAAACCACGGTAAACCAAATGAACCGGGTTTTAACCTCAGTCTAACTGAATTTTATCTAACTGAACTTTTTATACCGCGGTAATCCAAAGGAACCGGGAACTAATTACAAAATATAGATTATAACAATCTACACAGACTACCAGTAACTACCGATCTAAAAGTACTATCCGAATGATTAATAGTGCAGAATAGACACGTCATAACAGGCAGGTTTAATAGCAATAAATAAACCGTATACCCTTTGTCGTTGAGTATCACAAACATGCTTGCGTATGCAAATTTCGACAGTTGTATATTCGCTTGAGTCCCTCCGATGTGCTGAAATTTTAGCGGTAAGTATTAACTTTTTTACTCTTTTTTACGATTTGCGCTGACCTTTTTTTCACATATATTCTGTAAACCTGTGCGTCTATAATGTGTACGGTTTGATGATTACTGCTTCATATTTTACGGCCTTCATATTTTTGCATAACCCTAATATTTATATTCTCTCAATATATTCGCTCCCTGGTTTTATTATATTTACCACGTTGCTCGTTTATTAGTACCTGTTATTGCATAACGTCTTGCACCAAATAAGAGCGCCCCTTGTTAAAAACGGTATTTATTTTTGTCGCTTTTCAGTTCATCCTGGGATACGTTTATGGTATACCCATCGCCATATATAGGAAATTTTGATAAACTTTGTACGCTTAGACGATCTACTATTTTAAAATGTCGGCACTTAAAAGTATTGTCAAACGCAGGAAACAGTGGAGTAAAAATAGTCTTAACTTATTAACTTAACTTAACTTATTTATAACATTGAATTTTTGCACTTTTTATGTTAAGCTAAAGAAATTAATTTTACCGAAAAAATAGGATCTTAGTTAGATACGATTTATTGTTCCATTTTCGAGATAAATCGATTTAAATATTCTCTTGTGTGACCCCCGTCCATATGTGCCTTCTTTTGCCTCCGAATGCAAGTAATTGTTAATTTTCTCAATCGCTTGTATTCATTCCAATCGGTATCGGTTTTAGTTGACTTCAATCTGGCCTGTTCCCTGTCTCGATCACTCATTAGCTGCTTCTGTGATTCAGAGTGCCCTAGACCTAGTGACTCTAACTGTTTTTGTTGGTGCATATCGATCGAACAGACTATTAATAAATTTTGAAAATATCTCAACTTTCCTATCTATGTCCATTTCATAAATAATATATACCAACGGCTGCGAAATTAAGGTTCCAATTCATTGCAAAACATTACATTTTAAATAGATATTTATTTAATCATAAAAATTTAGTTAATACAAAACTCATAATATTATTGGCATTTACTTATGTCGAGAATTTCTTGAGGACATTCAATTTCGTAGAACTCAACAGTTGGATTATCGGCACCTTCGAACCATTCGAACCTCCATTTGCAACCAGCTTGCAATTGTTCAGGGAGATTGTCACACTCCTAAAAATATTTATAATTAAAACTATTTTAATTTGTCAATTAGTATAACGAGTAATGTCGGATTCCAGAAAAATGTTAATCAATGATCAACTTTCTATCTATTTTGACTATGAATTGCAATTTATGGTTACGACACTAAAAATGTTTGTGTTAGTTAGCAATAATTAGCGTCTCTGAGTGTGACAATATAATTTCTCCCAATTATTATTGATTGAAAAATTTTCTATAACTTGACATTACTTTTTTTAAACATAACAAAATGCAGTTTACTGCTAAACTTTGATTTATTGCAAGGAAATATTGATTTTTAACCTGTTCGGGTTTGTTCGGGACAGAACTCTAAGCCTAGCCAAAGAAAAGTTCATTAAGGCACTCATTGAGTGGCACCTGTGGTAATAAAGCTATTCACGTTGGTCTTCAATTTTAGAGGTAATATTCGTGGGAAAACCTCCTCAGGAAGCGCCCTCCAGATGAAGGAATTCTTAAACAATGAAGTTCGAGTACTAAATTAAACCACATACGGATGCGCGGGAGTAGCCCCTCGTGTATTTCTGCTATTCGTTATGTATCAGTCGAATATTTGGCATGGAAATATCTGTGAAAGAGAGTCAAATCCCCAACCTATCTTCGATGTTCTAGGCTATCGAGGTCCTTGGACAGCTGGTGATCTCCGATCAGATGAATGGCTCTACTTTCGATGGAATCTAGTAGCCGAAGAGTATACTTGGGTACAGAGCTCCAGACATGAGAGCAGTATTCTAGTGATCTGGGCCTTGTAGAGTGTCAGAAGTTTTTGAGGTATTACAACTTTTTGGTCCGGAAAATAAGTCTCTGCGAAGCCGCCTTGGCGATTGCTATTATGTGATTTGTTCGAACGAGCAACCCTGTAAAATTTTAGTGAGCTACCTTGTTGATTTATAGGAAACCAAAACTGAAAAACTATAAATTTTGCAGGAAGAAAAAAATATGAAAAAATTTGATTTTAACATACAAAGCGTACTTGGACCGAGGAAATTTAACAATGAAGATATCAAATCTAACTTAATTCTATAGTATAGTTTTATGAGTTTGCTTTAAAAAAATATTGTTCCCGTTTGAAGGATTGTGATTATTGTTAAGTCTTTTATCCCAAGAAATGTGAAAATTTACGCGGATTCGAATATATTTATTTAAAGAATAAAATGCTTTAATTAAAATGATCTTCTTGTTATGCTCCTTAAATATTTTGTCGTGAATGGCTTTGATATAATTTCGTAAAGCATTAAGAAAGTTATATCTGTAATATCAGTTATAAGTAAGGCTGCTAATGAAAAATATAGTTTATTTTCTAGAAGGTGATTGGTACGAGTAAGATTTTGATTCGATGCTCCCAATCTAGGAGACATTTATTAATCCCAATTGATAAACAACATACATTTTAGTAAATATGTTTATAGTTTTGCTCCTTTAAGCTGGATTCATAGCTGCAGTAACGTAAGTCGTAAAACGAAACGATAAGCCGTAAGAAAAATAACATATTATTTGCAACAGAACAATTCATAGTGTATAAAAATTAAGCAAGAAATGGTTCAATTCCATGTCTTACGTTACGACTTATGGAATCGGTTGAGATTGGTCATACTCGTACATAACCGACATGTTGTCATCTCCTAATTTTATGTTTTTAATATGTTATTTTGACTAATAGCAGCACAACATTGCTACCCGATGTCTTCGTCGCTTGTAATCATATTTTACAGTTATAAAATAAAGGCGCATTTGTCATATGAAAACCAAAAACTATAACCTAGAAATTCGCAATCTATAAATTCTTAACGAAACTATGAACTTGCTTACGTCTTACGTCTTATCCACTACAACTTATGTCTTACGGCTAACGTTACGGCGACTATGAATCCAGCTTAATAAGTTTATAGACAAGGAATTTTCAAAAATTATGAAGATTATGTCAAATAGTGGGATTTGACATTTTTACTTGAATATTTTTAATTAAATATCATATAATCTTCAATTCGCATTAGTGCTTCTTTTAAATAGAAGGCGAGTTCAACTTGAAACTTGACAAACCTGTATGTATGCCCATGTCATGATGTTGACAAGCATACACTATAGTGGGATCTTGAAGACTATTCAGACAGCTACATAATTAGTTGGTAATTTTTTATTTGGGTTTGTTATTAAAGTGTATACCTCAATAGAGGTGACTCCACCGTATCGTGCGCCCCAACCATCAGTTGGAGCTCCCCATTGCGATGAGCATCCATTGAAAATTCCTACTCCACCTCCTGGCATGGCAATGTCAAAGTGATTTACACCCGCGTCACTACCAGTGTTGGTTATTTGAACAACCATATATTTTCCTGCAAGTTGGCCTGGGAAGGAAAGCAGCATACAAGCACAACATTTAGAGACATCGGCTCCACCTAAAATAATATTTGGAAAAGTATTACAAAAATTGTCTTTGGAGTTTATTTCATTTATTTTGCTAGTTAACTCAAATTAACTCATATTATTTACTTGGACATTCTAGAAGGTTGATATTATTATTATCCACCAGATAGCTACAGTACCTACCCTACTAATATTTTTAATCTGTAAAGAATGTTAGGTTGTATAATTAGCTACGGAATTAAATGTTTATGATTGTACATGTGTGTAATTCTTCGATATCTCATATAATATCATCGATGGAAGGAAACTTTAAATATGAAAATTAGTGAACTATTGAACATGTATATCTTAAAAGTATTTTTAAATATACAGTGTTTTTCACAAAAGCGGGACCACTAAAATTTAAATATTTTTAAACGGAACACCCTATATTATTTATTCAATATTAGTGTCCCTTCTCATTGCTTATGTAATCCCCATTATTATTTTTCAATATGTTGCAGTGTTGTCATGATATTAATTATTCTCCAATTTTTTTATGCTTTTGTACGATCCCAATAAATATATTGCCGTTTATTTATTAGTTTTAATTTGATCATTTTTTTACATATAGTTATATCTGGGTTACTATTTATAAAATTTGACAAGATTTTTTTATACAGGGTGCTTTAATTTTGTTGCTAATTTTCGGAAAGTTTAGATTAAATTTACTCAATATTGTCTACTAAGTCTCCTTATCACTCTCAAATATGTTTATTATTGTTTGCAGCGTCGCCAAATCGTAATGATTTTCTCAAAATTTTTGTTATTTATTTTTTATTTGTTATTTTATTGTAGCTTTTTTTTTAAAGCAGTTTATTTATCAATACATTATAACAAACTTTTACATAATCTAATGATCCTCTAATCAGTGTTTTAGAACACTGGTAACAAGGATAAATCATATAATAAGCAGTCAGTGTATAAGAATCAATTATTATCAAATATAAACAGTCCATAATTATTTTTTGATTCATATTATATAACAGGAAACAAGAGAGTAAGAAAACAAAGACAAGAAGTACATAGTTGACTACTTCTTCCGATTAGTATGAATCTATGTATAATTTTAGTTGTTTTAAAAATGGTCTATACTTCGTGATATTTTTAATATTATCTGGAAGTTTATTAAATGCATCGGAGGTCGAAAAATAGGGTTATACAGTCCTTTATTGCTCCTTATGTTCCTATGAAATAGGTGACCCTGCGACCTGGTATAGTTAGAATGAATATCCCGAACATACGCAACTTCAATATTTGTCTTGTGAGCTTTACTCACCACTTTATACATAAATTTATATTGTTCCAGGCGCAGTATCTTATCCAATTTCCACACCCTCAAATCCCTATATAGGTCCTAAGTGTTTGTCAATCGACAGTAATTGAACAAAACCCTCAAGACTTTATTTTGCAATATCTGCGCTATCTAGCTTAGATTTATCACTCCACACGTACCCCATATAGGAATTAGATATCTGAAGTGTGTTAAGAAAAAAGAATTATATATATCAACTTTACTATTATATCAAATATAATCCCTGTTCCTATAAAGGGCACTAAACATTTGCATCACTTTACCAGATATATACTCTATAACAATATGATCTGTCCAATTAAGTTTATCATCGATGTACAGTACAAGATATTTTATGCTAATCATATATTCAATTTGTTTATTATCCAGCCTCACATTTGGAACCTCCACATTTTTATTTTGTTGCTTAAATAGCATATATTTTGTTTTATTTATTTTTTATTAATTTATTTTTATTATATATATTATTATTATTTTTTTAATTATTTTTTTATTAATTTTTAACTTATTACGTAATAACCAAGCTGTGTAACGCTTAAGATCTACATATTCTCAAACTCCAATATATTATCCACACTATAAATCAGGACAGTATCGTCTGCAAATGTATAATATCTTGCAACCATGCCAGCATTTTTCAAACTCAATACATATAAGGAATAAAACAGAGGTCTAAGAATAGAGCCCCGTGGCACCCCGTAATCGCAACCTTACGTATCACTAAGCGTAACGTCTAACTTCACATATTGTTTTCTATTAGATAGATATTATCTTATAATATTACACATATTTTCTCTAAACCCCATATTACCCAATTTGCGCAATAGAATATCCATATTAACCACATCGAAAGCCTTCTGCAAATCTATAAAAACTGCTATTACTATTCTACTCCTATCCAATTTCATTGAAATATTATTTACAAGATCAATTACTGCTCTTTGAGTTCTACTAATCAATAAATCCATATTGATATTGACTAAAGGTATACAGGGTGTTATGGAAATGACGTATTATATTTAAATGGGTGACTTCTTGGGTGTCCTAGAGAAACACTACATTTTTTTTTCAAATCGACCGTTTTAAAAGTGGGGTTTAGCCCTATAAACCCACACCGCATTATCATATATAATATATCAATATAATATAAATACTTGTATTTATCTTTATACCTCCAGGCACAAGTTTTTTAAAAATACACTCAGATCAGATCATTAGATTTTATTACACGCGACGCGACAAAATTTAACTTATTCGTCGGTGACATTCAATTCTTCTGTCAAGTCAAACGTCCAAAACAAACTACTCGTTTTAACTGAGCAACTTGGGTTCGTCTATAAAAACAATGTCAAATAATTGGACACCAAATCATTACACCTATTATACCCGTACCTCCTGAAAACAAAGCGCATAGCCGAGAGTGTAAATGGTTATCAACAGAAGCGACCGCACCCTTACGCTGTTCTTCTATTACTGACACTTGTAAGTCGCACGCATATACCCATGAGTGTACCCATAGACCTACGTCGGCCCGGCGCCGAGTGGATTGTGAGAAAGAAAATAAAATCTTCATCGGTATTGTCATTTGGAGTAGAGCTAGCTGAGCTACTTTAATTTTTTAAGCTTCTCGAAAGAAAAAGTACAGTCGCAGTATTATCAGCCACCACTATAATTTTATTGGGTCGAAATTCCATTAACGCCATATCAATTAAACGCCTTGCAAGAGATCCCACGGTAAATAGCCAAAGTAATAGAGAAGAATCTCGTGAAATATCAAACTGTCAAATATTGCCAATCTCTATTCCGAGTTTTGAAGGTATCTATTTCATTCGTTCGTAGGTTAACTGTTTTATGGTTGGTAGATAAAATGTCATTTTTAAATTGATAGATTGCATTGTGTGTATTTAAAATGTGTGTATTTTAAATTAGTTAAATAAATAAATCTACGCGAGAAAAATTAGGACCAAAATGAAAACAGTGTTCGCGTGTATTCTTTCCATGTGTATAGCTGCTATTTTTGAGGTTATGTGAGAGGTTTTTTCTGTGTGATTTGTGTGAAATTATCAAACTAACAATTGTATTTAAATAAGTCAAGGTAAGAAAGCATGCGTCTTAAATAAAATTGCATTTTTTTTTTTAAGTTTGAACGATAATTATTATTTAAAAGGTCAATGACGTTTGACCTATTTACTTTCCTGTGCTTGTAACGAATTTCAAATTTGTGTGTGATATTATCATTATTTGTTTTGCAAAACATCTTTCGCCGTCGGTTTTCTGGAATCATATTTGTTCATAAATGATTATGATAGATTAGATAGAGAATGAATGAGAATTAAACATTGTTAAAATTATAATTTTTTTTTAAAGAGTTGCCATGTAGATATGACAACAGCAGCCGATATGAGCTAACGTCTTTTGATCATGCAGACCTCAGCATTGATTGTTTACATATTACGCCATACATATGTGTTTGTTTGATTTGACTAAGGTGGTATAATCTGGTCATTAATTGAAAGCTCCATTTATGGGTATTTTTCTTCAATTTATTTTCATCTCAGGATGCCGGTTTAAATATAATACGTCATTTCCATAACACCCTGTATACTTCTTCATGAAGCACATCATTCTTTTTTTAATCACAGACTCTAAAATTTTCGACAATACACTTATTACACTAATTGGTCTGTAATTACTCATTTTTTTACAGCCAGACTTAAAGATTGGTTTTATTCTATTTATTTTTAACTCTTGTGGAAATTCCCCACTTATAAGGCTGTTATTTACTAGTTTCACCAAAACAACAATTAAGTCATCTTTTAAATTATGTATTTGGTCATGACCAGGAGCTGATTTTTTCTTCAATTGTGATATAACATTACGTATTTAGTGTTCAGTACATAAAGTTAAAAAAGATGTTTATCACAATATATTTAGGTAAATCTCGCAATATTAATGTTATCAGGCCCTAAATTGGTTGTTTGGTTATCCACAAGGTTATTTATGTTTTGTACAATATTTTTACCTACACTTGTAAATGTTTATTCAGTTCATTGACAATGGTTGCGGTTCAGTAATTTCACTATTATTTACAATTAGGGATTCAATGGAAGTAGGATGTCTATTAACCCTTGATCAAACTATTTATAAAGCGCCATTCTTTTCTAGAGTCCGTTCCACACCATTTGCCTCTAAAATATTTGTTCCTTAACGTTTTAGTTTTGCTGGTGATATGATTTTTAAGACTTTAAATCTATCCTTAAGCGCAATATTATCAGGTTTCATACGGTTGATTGATAATACTCTAAATATAACCCTGTCAGGGAGTTGTACTATTGGACTACCCTCTTATTGCTTTCATTACTCGACGGTGCAAAGGATACGTTACCTTTAAATGAAGCACCTGCGAAAACTAAAGTTAAGTTTTCGAAAACAATTTGGGGTTCTTGATCAGTGCACATATAAGCCGTTCCATTGTCCCCACAACCAGACATCTCGTGAATACCAATGGTGGTCACTCCGTCAGCGGCACATGAACGCACGGGTGTGGTGGCGGATGTACCGTTTATGTTCTCCACCCAGGAACAGGCTGGTTTGCAACAGTCCCAATAGCGGGTCGTTGTTCCGGTACCATTTAATCCACCAGGAACCGGAAAGACTTGAGGATCGGGAGCGACATAAGCCGCATCTTAAATTTAAGATTAGGTTTTCAGTCATGAGATGGATGTGAGTGAAACTAAAAATTATGAAAGCAGAACTTTGCTGGTCTAGAAGCTACGAGGGTAAATTGAAAAATTGTCGATTTTAGATTTGTCCCCTATATTTTTTATTACTAATAATAGAAGCAGATGTTCCAAATAAAAGTTTCATAGTGCGTTAAATAGAATATGATACCACCGAAAAGTCGGTCAAAAAATTATCGGATCTAACCTTCTCATTTTAAATAGGACACCCTGTGTATTTTTAGCCAAAAAATAGAATTTTTATTTTTTCTTCCTAAATATATAACACACACTATATTTTATTATTTAAATAAGTGAACAATTCCAATTTTCATATTAAATCTGTAGTAGGCGGTGAATTATATCGTCAAGAAACCGAAATTAATATTCCCATTTTTCACTGAAGGGTTGCTGCCTCTCAGAGTAATAGATTAGTAACAAGTTTAAAGCATTTTCTTAATTTTGTGCATTATGATACGCTTGCATAATAATACATATTTAAATAATTAGTAGGCTAAGAATGAAAATTACATGAGAACAAAAATGATAATTAATTTTATTTAATTAAAACCTTCTGAAAAATTATTTTGAAATGTTTCATTTATCGGACCTAATTATGAACACCTATAGAAAAATACTATTAGATTCATAGTATGTATAGATCTCTTGTCATATATCTTACCCAATGGTTAATGGCTCTTTTTTACTCTTCATTTATGATAGTTTCTAATTTTAAAAAAAGACAGACAGCTTAATTTTCTTTACAATACGGTGCTGATATTATTATGTTTGAAAAATATGCTACTCAAATCAGAAAAAAGATATTTAATAAGCGATATTGGCAACACAAGACTTTTACGGTGTATTATAATTAAAATAAAGTTTCTAAAATATTTATTCTAACAAAAAAAATTTAAAAGTGAGGTTTGCAAGAACATTCAACGTACATTTTATAAAACAAGACGGTTCACAGAAAAATGTATTGAAGCAGAAGGATTACAATTTGAATACTTAATATAAATTTCTTTTTTACCAAAATTTCAATTTTTAAAAATAATTTTTTTGTTAGACTTAATATTTTAGAATCTTTAATTTATTATTATAATTCTTACTGTAAAATTCAATTCTTGTCCAAAATATTGCTTATCAAATATATTTTTTTTGATTTGAGTAGCAAATTATCAGTACTAGCATAATAATGTCAGGATCGTATTGCAAGAAAAAATTAAACTGCTGATGATGTATTTTCGGTTCAAAACGATGAAATTTTGGTAAAATTTATTGGTTTATGTTTTGGGGGAACGAAATAAAGCAATATTTAAATTTCAGTATTTAAAAATTTTAACCTGATGGTGATATTTGAAACCGAGACGTAATTTTTTTTAAATTAGAATCTATCTTTAAATGCAGCGTAAAAAATGCATGTAGAAATTGCTTTCCGTTTTTCAATATATTTATAAATATCGTCATAAAAAAGCAAAAACCGAATTTTAAATTTTCGATCTGTTTCGGATATCTCCAGAAGAAGTCGAATTTTTTTAAATTTCTCATCGGCATTAACTTAAGCTCCAAATTATGTGACTTTGCCACAATTTAACCTCTCGTGTATCTCTCATAGTTTCCGAGATCCCAATGGTGAGCATCGAATTTGGGACACCCTGTACACACAGGACAGTGTACCAAAGGAGGAATTTTTAATGCAAAATTATCACCATAATACATATATATATAGATATATAGATAAAATAACCAGTGTTTAACCTGGTTTACATATGGAACTAAAAAAGATATTTGTTTGAAATATTGGCACTAGCTAGAAAAGATGCTGATCTTTTTACTGAAGATACTGTGACGTATCTATCACTTCCGGTTATACCGGAAGTAGGCGACAGCTTGCTTATTTTAAATGGAACACCCAATATTATTCCATTTTCTGGATTCTATGCAAGATTTTATGGAAATTTCGTATATCATGTTCTATATCTTAGGATAAGTGTTTGAAATATTTAAGGTTTTATGTCTAAAATGACGGATATTAATTTTTCCTATACCGAAACCTTTATTATTCAATGTGGCTTGGATTCCTTGTTGAAAAGGATCTGTGTTAATAGATTTCCTTTATAATATATTGTTAACCAATTATACAGCGTGTTCAAAAAATAAGATTAAAATTGAAATTGAGAAAACTGCAAAAAATCTACATTTTCAATTCGAAACCCTCAAGTTTTATAATTATTTTCTATTTAGCTTTAAAAGTAAGGATAAATTTGTAGAAGGTTGTGTATTCCGAAAATTTGTAGTTTTCGAAATATTGCCTACTTAATATTTTTAAAATAATACTTACAAGCTAAAAACAATACTACAAACGACCTCATCTAGTTAAGAATCAATAATATAACAACATAAAATGATTACCTTAAGTTAAATAAGATTGATAAATTTTTTTGATTATTCGAGTATTTCGCAATTGTTGTTTGATTATTGCTGATTATTTCCCTCATTGTGAATAATGTGAACATTGTGACACTTTTTTGAATAAATTTTGTTTAGATAAGTGATTAAATCCTAATCGCTGTTTACCCGCGGTTAAAATTTTATCCTCCATGTTTCTTTTGGTTTTGTTATTATTCACTAATTCTTATAATTCTTGGCAATAGTTTATTAAAAATCATCAATTTCTTAATCGTTTGAATGACCTAATATTAATTTTTATCGGTAAAAACTCCAATTTCGATAGAATATTTATTACAAATATTTTAACATCAGGCGATAAAAATAAGTCAGAATTGAAATGTATACCTGCAAACTTTGTTATAAAGGTTTCTTCAATGCATTGTTGGGATGCATAACCAAGGTAATAAGAACACAAGATATTCAGGAAATAATCTAACCGTATACCACTCGACCTATAAATTTAATTGGTTTACGCCGGTATTCTCCGTAAACATTTGATCCAGATTTGATGATTGATCCAGTTTAGATCATGTTTTTGCTATGCAGCGTGCACATTTGATATCGCTAATCGAGTTTGAAGTAATCCATCAAAGTTGATGGTTTGACGCCCGTATTCTCAATATTGCATTTGATCCAGAATAGATGCTTAACCCAGTTTAAATCATATTTTTGCTATGCACCGTAAACATTTGTCGTCGCTAATTAAGTTTAAAGTAATCCGGAAAAGTTGATGGTTTAAGCTTGTTTTTATTACATTACATTATTTTCTCATGTATGCGTATTTGGTAATTTAAGATCGAGAACCACCGCCTGTTAAAAATACTTGTTTGCTATTTACAGAACATTTTTTTCTCAGCTCTCGGATTGCAGAACATTCATTTTCGAATTGCAAAGTAACGTTATTTTAGAAATTTGGTACTCCGGTTTTGCTGTTTCTACCGTTTCCGTCCGTATGAAATGGAATTTGTAATGAACATTTATCAAGTGCTTTCAGTTCAGTATTAGGATCCATTTATAAAGTTTTACGTCCAGTTCAGTTAAGTTCAACTGAACAGCAGCATAACTATGCTGCGCTGGCAGTCGCTGTTCGCTGGGCAATAAGTTTTGATTTTTAATCTTGCTGTCGGATATGTTCTCATTTGTTCTAGTCGAACGACAGTCGGCGAGACTAAACTCGGTTGAGCGCAACTGAACTGAACTGCAGCGACAAAGTTTATAAATGCCACTTTAAGCTTTTGTGTCCATACTTGGTTCTTTTCCTCTATGCTTACTCGGTTACTTTTTTTTGAAATTATACAATTTTAAAAATACTATAAAACAAGGAAAGTTTGGTTTTGAAAGTAGGGGTATTTCCTGCTTGACCTGCTTGATCATTCTCTTTTTACATGTATTTTATGAAAATCTGCTGTTGCCAAACTTTGAATTTCCAAAACAGATTACGGTGCATAGGTACCCAATAAACCCGATGAAACTAAACCGGTTTCACCAATCTGGATTATATCTTAAAACACGTGTGTCCATGTTTGACTTTAACATCATTTTCTTTTGTGTCTTGTTTGGAAATTAGTGGTTAATATGGGAATTGAAGAGGACATTTTCATTGAAAATGATCAGGAGATGTTAGACATCATTAATTTTGCTTTTAAATATAGTTTTTCTATTTTGGTTTCATTTGAATGTAATAAGCTTGTTTCGATACCGTTTTTTTTTTCATTTTAAACGGTTGGTGGTACTGCTGTGTATATTTGGTTGTATAATAAACAATTCCTAAACTAACCTCATAATCACAAGTTTAGATGAACACGTAATATATTCTCTTACAAAGATATCAATTTAAAGCTAATAAATACACTGTACACTAATTATACTTATTTATTATTAAAAGGGCAGTTGTTATAAACATTTATTGTGGCCGTACTTGGGTCTGCAGCGTTAATTTAAAAATCGGGCATATTTTGCCTGTTTTAAACGTTTTGTTCATGATTAATCCTTATTTGCTGATTCAATAATCCACTTTTATTAAGAACTGGTTGTAAAATAGTGTTTTCGTTTATTGATGTTCCAGCAGAAAATGTAGCACTTTCATTATTTTGCATTGTCGATGTGAAGCCAGAAGATAGTAGTTGTGCTACATCTTTTTTTGTCTTAAATGAACTCTCAATGTACCCTTTGGCAACGGCTGAAGACTTCCATCCCCCATGTTTTTTTATTGTGACTAAATCGCTTCCTTTGTTAGCAAGCTCGGTCACACTGAAACGCCTAAATCAGTGCCCAGTAAAACATTCTAGACTTTGCTTAGGAAGATTCCTTGCAATAAGGATTGGAATTTTCCCCATCGTATTTATGCCTACTGGTGAGTTTTTACAATAGCCATTTCTATAGGCAAGAAAGAAACCAGATGCTGTTACACTTTTTGGACGTAATTGAACATATTGTTTAATCAATTTAACCCATGATGTGTCCATTATAATAAACATTCTTGAAATATTTGTTATTATTTTAGAAATATTTACTCTTATGGAATCGTCTTTAAACTGAATATCTTTCACATCCATATTGGTGAGTTCTTCTCTTCGGCATGCTCCATTGTACCCCATAAGTAAAGCAACCTAAAATATTATAAGATAGCTCTGTAGGTTGTATATACATTACACTAGAAATATGTGATTTCTCCACCTTCGTTGGGTAAAATCAAATAAGCAGGAAACGGGTGTATAAAAATTAATGTATAGGTAGGTACTGTACAATTTTCTTATTTAAACCTAAGTAAATGGTATTTGCAGCCTCAGTTATAAACTTATTGATATCCTCTAAATCTAAAATGGAATTTTTTTTGGGTTTTTAGCTCTCAGATTACCTTTTTAAGAAGGCTTGAAGTCTTGTATAATTTCTTATATTGCAAACTCTTAATTTTGAGTATAAGGACCACAGAGTCGTCGACTTCTTAATTTTACTTTCCTTCTCAAAATAAGCGATTAGAACATTTTCACTACTTCTAGGAACACCCTTCGCAGTACACCAGGTTGTGAAGGTCTCATAGTCTTTTTCGTATACTTTCTTGGACTTTTTTGGTAAAAGTTGATCCAATGTATTATTTGCAATTTCCCTTAACTCAGGAGGAGTTAAATTAATAATATATTCTTGACCAATTATTGATTAATTTTAAGAAAGCTTTCAATATTCGCGACAAAATGGCGGACACGTATAATTTATCAAAGTTCACTTGATAAATAATTTGACTATTGCCAACATAAAATTTTAACATACAAATTTGTTTGTTTCCAATTTTTATTGCATTTTGTTTTTTTATTAAAAAATATACAAAATAGAAAAAGTAGTATAAAGTACATGTTTTTTAAAGATATTATAGCACTTGTCCCCTTAGAATATCATGCTTTATAAAACTTGTACTTTAATGTACTATTTTTTTTTTTATGATCAAACACAAGCACTATAGGAAAAATCTTTTAGGGCACTCTGGGAGTGATGAGTGTGCGCAAAAAGCGATTCACGTTGGTTTTGAATCGTTGGAGGTTATATAAAAATAATTAAGTTCGAGGAGTACTAAGCTTAACCACATGCGGATGGGTGGCAGTGGTTCGTCGTGTATTTCTGATATTCGCCGCTCTGGGCGGATTTAAGAGGGCAAGGTCAGCCGAGCACTTTCCATGAAAATATCTGTAAAAGGCAGTCAAATCCCCAACCTGTCTTCGATATTCTAGGCTGCCGAGGTTCTTCGTCAGCTCGTGGTCAGTAGCCGAAGAGTATGTTTGAGTGCAGAGCTCCAGGCATGAGAGCAGTACTCTAGTGATGGTCGAATCTAGACTTTGTATAGTGTCAAAAGTTGTTGAGGTGCATACAACTTTCTGGTTCGGAAGAGAACATCAAGTTTCTGAGAAGCTATCTTGGCGATTGCCACAACGTGATTATGCCAAGACATATTACCTCCCAGATTGACGCCCATCAAATTAATAGATGAAGCCAGTGGGATTGCGTGTCCGTCCATGACTATATCCGGTTCTGTAATGTTAACCTTTTTAGAGAAAACTGCTGCCTGGGTTTTTTAGCATTAAATTCGACTTGGTTACTGTCACCCCAAGCCAAAATTTCTTCCAGGTCGTTGTTGAGGCGTGATACTTCATGCTGTCTGCGAAGATGTGCGTCGGCAGCCGATATTTGTGTATTCAAAGAGAAAGATGAGATAAGTGTGCTATCATCACCAAAACTAAATATCGGATTTTTCGTTTTCACTAGAAGGTCGTTAATGTAGAGTAAGAAGAGAGTGGGAGACAATATGGGCCCTTGAGGAACACCGGCAAGATGGTGAATATGTCTGAGAGAAATCCGTCAATCGCCACTTGCTGAGTCCCTCATGCCAAACACGATAAAAGGCTTTAGAAATATCCAGTGCAACAGCCCGAGACTCCCAATGATGTTCGATTGCGTTTTTCCAAAGATGGGTGACATGGGTATACAACTATATATTTAGTTTCGGATGGGTTGCAGCAGCATTTACGGGTGAGCCCTATGTTATTGTTATGTACTATTAAGGAATTATAAATAACGTATTGATTTTTAGTCATGTTATTTCTATTATCTTTTCTCATCATGTTCCATTATCGCTGATGTCATACGTTCATAACTAGAGACAGGATAAAAATTCGCAGAAAAAAAAGTGCTTAAAAAAGAATAAAAATATTAAACAAAAAGTGCTAAAAAAGCACAAAATTTATCAAAAAAGCATTAAGCAAAAGTTTGATTTATAAGCCAATGAGGAAAAAATGGTAAAATAAGTTATAATGATAATAATTTAATAATATTGTTATTGATTATTTATATGCCGCTATTTTTATTAATGCTTAAAACGATCGATAACTAAATGTTTCTCGAAATTATCCGTTATATATCTTTGTACGTAGAGAAACTACGTTCTACATCTACACTGGATATTTATTGGTGCATATTTAAATTTTGGTAAATTGCTGGATCTATTTCAAAACCGGAATCTTGTCCACCACTCAAAATAGTAGATTGTTTTTCAATATTTGAATCCCTATCCTATCCTTTGAGATAATCTGAACCAATTTCTCTTCCAATATTTTACCAATAGATCCTGAAATATTATCTTCTGCAGCTTCAAAATTTTTAATGGTCACGGATTGCACCAACGGTAACTGCTGTTTTTTAAAAATTGAGCCCTAGGATTTTAAATTTAAAATAATTTAATGAACGCCAAATTGTTTGCAAGTTCGGGTATTTCTAAAACTTCCTGACATTCTTGAATTGATTTGCTTCCTGTATATTTAAATTGAAGTATTAAACTTCTAAATTCTCTAAATTTATAGTCATAGTAAATGGCAGTATTTTGCCAATTTCCCTTAAAATAGATGAAGCTGTTATAGATATTTTCTTCTCATATTTAATTAATTTATTGACCAACGAACTAAAGATTTGTAGGCATTGCATAGCTCAAGACGAAACAACGCGGAATTAATTAATATACAGTTCTTCGGAGAATCCCCCGATGATTTGCGCAGTTGCCGGATATAAAATGTTTCCGTATAATGTTTTGTATTCTTTTAAAAAATGATATACAGTATTATTAATAATAATTCGTAATAAACTTCAAATAATCACGAAGGGAGGAAAGAAGCATAAAAGCGCAAGAAATAACTCGATATACTTAGTTTTGCGTAATTGGTTTAGAAATTAAATAATCTCATGATTGCTTATAAAATTCAGGAATCAGCATATTACTCAAAACCCGGCCTATATTCATAGCAATCTTGATATACTATTTAAAAACTACACAAAGGCGGAAATTCCCGAATTTTATATCTTTGAAAGTTCAATTGCTGAGATAGCGGGAGGTTGCTCAGCCTGTTTTTGAAAGTTTTCAAATCTCAGTCAAATATTTAGTTTATAATTTAGTAACATATACATTTGTTCGTAAATACTGCATTAATACATGCTTTCTGTATTGCTCCATGGGTGGTAAACAAAGCCCCCATGGAGATACCTTGGAAGGTGTCCTGCCTGTACTAAATGTAGCGAGGGAAGCCTTTAAGGCATCCTTCGATGAGCGACAAAGCGAACAAACTCTGAAGCTATAGAATAAAAAATTGCTGATTTGTTAGAATGGAATTCAAAAAAAAATAATATAAAAGCTATAAAAATACATCTGCTACATTGGACTTGCTAATATGTTTATATGTTTTAATATCTTCCTTAGCAAATTTTATGATAATTTATATTTCATTTTTATTCTATTAGATAAATCAGTAATTGTATTTGCCCTTCAGAGGGTGCTGATGTTGCTAAATGCTGTGCTTGTATGCTTCCCAACCTCCAGGGCCACTTAGCTGGGAAACAAATGGCAGTTCAGATAACAAATACTGGAAGTGACTTGTATCAAAACCACTTTGACATTGCTATACCAGGTGATGCATGGTGAAGGATTGTATGTTAATGGATGTACAATTCAGTGGAATGCTCCTACCGGTGGATGGGAAGACCCAATTGGTGGTGTTACATCAGAAGGAGTAAGTTATTTTGTATTGCAGACTCTTTAAGTTACCTTCATCATTTCTGATGATATACACAAATAAAGGCAGCAAAAGCATTTTTTAGGATATAACATTTAATGTGCTTAGATCAAATTATATTATTATAATCTGTTATTTGTTATTAAATTATACATTAGATCATACTATAGTACAAGGTGTCCATTTTTAGGTATAAGAAGGATGCCATTTTCGCAGCATTGTGCTACTTATGTGAAATAAAAGATGCTCCAATTAGAATTTGTCCAAGCCCCCTCGTTTCTGATATATGAGATATTTTTGAGAATTTTACATTTTGGGGACACCAACCATATTTCGGTTACCCTGTAACTTATCATATAGAAATAAAATGTTCACTTGTAGTTTCTTACGTAGAATCCAGTGACGTACCCAGATTTTTTCTACGTTCATTAGTTTTCAAGAAAATATCAAGTTTGCTTTTTTTAAATGGGTCACCCTATATTTTTTAATAATGTAATTCAGTTTCTAACAAGCTCCTCCGAAGTATATAATACTTTATTTTTAGTCGTAATATTATGCAAAAAAAAATTTACGTTTTTTAAAAATATACAATTTTGTTGAGCAATCCATGACGGATATTTAAGAAAAAACAATTACTGGTGCGATTATATATAAGAAACAAAAATTGAAAGTTTATGGAACTTCCTAATAAATATTTTTCAAGTTGTTCTCTATTATGCCTTAGACATGTTTCACACATAGTTATTATTTTTTTATTATAATAGCATTTGTTTATATTTAAACCAAAGCGCATTTATTTCATCAGTCTCGGGATTTTGCTTATTTTCGGCCGAGGTTTAGAAAATTAACTAAATTTAATTTTATCCTTGTAAAAATTATTTCATCCGGCTGTCGTCTGTCGAGATATCTACAAGTAATTTAAGAAATTTCACAGCATTACATACTTACAAGAAGGCTTATACCATTGAAATACACTTCTAGTGCTTCATCTGCATTTTCGTTACACTGGATATAGCAAACGCATGAGACATATACCATGTAGCAAACGAGCATGTCATATTTTAGTTTACATTGGCTATAATAATTAGGACAAACTCTTTCTTTATTATTAGTTACAAATGATAAAACAACTTCTAGAACCTGAATATTCTGACAGAAGCATAATTTTTTCGTTATGACACAACAGGCTGTTTGCTTCTATTTTTTTTATATCCGTCCTGATCTACTTTAAAAAATTGTATATTTTTAAGAAACGTAATTTTCGCTCATAAAAATAAAGTACCTATTAAACATTGTTAAAAACTGAATTGCATTATTAAAAAAGCAAATTTGTTTCTTTTCTTGAAAACTATTGATAAAATCTAAGTACGTCACTGGATACTACGTAGAAAACTACAGGAAATATTTTATTTCTTTTTGATAAGTTCCAGGGTAACCGAAATATGTGCGGGTGTCCCAAATCGTAAAATTCTCAAAAATCCCGTATATCCAAAACGAGGAGGTATTGTATTTTCTTAATAATGGCTGCGGTATTTCTAATACGTAGATTTAGTGCATCTCTAGTATCGACTTTTACTTCGTAAACTTCATTCTTGAACCAGAACCTTGTTTTTTAGTTAATTTTGCTATAACTTGAAAATACATGAAAATCAGATAAGGATGAGTTTTTACATTATTTTTTCGTATACAATACGATCCTCGAGTTTGATTCAGTCCTCCCCTGTACATACAGGGTGTTTCGGGAGGAAAGGAATTATTTAAGAAAGGTGTTTTAGAGGTTAATATAAGAAAATGGTCATATGAATATGATTCTGGGAATACTTTCTTTCCTAGATATAGGGTGTAACAAAAGTAAAATCGCTTTTCCTTTAATTAGGTCCTCGTAAATGATTTGTGATATTACAATGACCATGGACATGAAAATACGTTTCCTCGATTTAAAAAGTTTGGACCATTCCACCAGTAGCGTGCTTGACAATGAAACAAACCACTGATATTTTTCAAAATAGGTTTGTTCCTTAATCGACAGTAATTTCTTAAAATGAAAGAACTCATGAGTTTTTCTGATAGGAAACTCGTTTTTGAGTAATTTTTTAAAATTTTGTCGCATCATAACCAAATCTCTATTCAAGCTTGTATTTTCACTTTGATCAGCAAAGTGGCGTGGACGGGACCGGAGTTGTTCACGGTTCGCTACTGAAACTATTGCGGTACAAAATAGTTAACTTTCATTCATTAATGCTTCTCTGAAATGCCAGTCCAATATTGGTTAACAATTCTTGTTTTTAATTAAAATCCTAGTACCTAAAGGGATGAATGTTTTTAACCTTAATATAGGTATATTTTCGGCTTGGTGGACCTTGGTTACTTACTTTTTCATTTTATTTTTTTTTTCTTTACTTTTTCAATATGTACTTCAAACCAAAAATATTAAATCAAAAATAAAAAGTCTATACTTTTTAGGTGGTATTAATATCAAATACCAATGTATGGAAAAAATATTATTTCCCAGATCACCCGATGATACATTATGCAATAAGGGCGGAGGTGTACATACATATCATCAGAGAAGACTCTAATACTTCACGCCGTATTATCAATGGTAGTCGAGAAAATACAGCGCGCAGCGCTATCTCTTAGCAGTCCCACAAAATCTGGACAGACGTTATTTGAATAAATCAAAAATAAAAAGTCTATACTTTTCAGGTAGTATTAATAATACAGCGTGAAGTATTAGAGTGTTCTCTGATGATAGATATGTACACCTAGCCTGTACTGACGAGAAAAAAAGAGTTCGAAACCGGTCTGCAGGTGGTTACATCCTATTAATTGAAAAGGCTTCCTTCTCTTGGTAGTACCATTCAATCTGAAATAGTATTTTAAGTGCTACTATCTACTAGACTAAATACGCCCTTATTGTATAAGGTATCATCGGGTGGTCTGAGAAATAACAATTTTTCCATACATTGGTATTTGACAAAAATATTAAACTTAGAATTTTTGCTTGTAAGGAATTGTTGCACAATGTCAAATGTCAAAAATAAAGTTCTTTGGTTAATTTAAATTATTCAGGAAATAATCTAGCCTTATACTACTCGATCTATAAATTTAAATGGATTAAACTATCCAAATGTTTTATGAATGATTATGGGTTTTGACAAATAATTTTACGCACAATAATTTTAAAATAAATTAAATTGTTGTGCATTTAACTTTTTTCCATGCAAAATCTTGCTCAAAATGTGTTGAAGAACACTATATATCTATCAAAAATAAATATTAATTTTAATGAGAAAGATTACAGAGTTACAAAGAATACAAGGATCTGTAAAAATCCACTGTGGTGAGTACCTTCATATCAATTTTCAGAGAATACAAATATTTAATTCCAAAAAGATTGTGTTAGATATTTTTTTGATAGTAATCGTAATAAATTCCAATCTATGTTAAGATCCAGCATTGTCTTAGTTCTTTTAATTTTTTTAGACTTTCAGCAATATTTTAACTGCTTAGCAGGAACGTAACTACGAGAGACTTCGTTGAGAATTAATCAAAAATTAAAATTTTCACCTGTACTATATTTTTTGATAATGATCTAAGTGTAGAGGATAGCTATATACAAAATATTTCATGATCTATATTCACAGATATATCGATACTGATTCGCACAATTATTGTCAGCCCATCCAGTAACTCCTTGGTATAGCGCCCAGGTCATACAGTGTTCTAGTCCTAAATTATTGTTGGGCTCCGTTGATAACCATCTAGTGAAAATTGCTGGAGTTCCAGTAGACAGCCAATAATACTGCTTGCTGGTAGGGTTATTATTATTGGTTCCAGATATCCAGAATGCGTTCTCATATCCGTCTAAAATAAATATTAAAAGTATTGAAATATTTTTAAATTAATTTGGTTTTGTTAATTAATGAAATTTATTTCCGGACATGTCTTTTTTACACTGTTCGAAGTTCGAAGAAGCGACATATTCTTGGCAGGTTAAAAAAAGACGAGAGTCATCAGCTGATTAATATTAATTTTCTTAGAAGTTTTAGCCATTAATAATAAAGTTTTTTTCAAAATTTTAAAAATTGTTCATATTTAAAATTATTATTCTTATTACTTTATATTTTTTAACGCATTTTTCTCATTTCCTTTTCCAACCTATTACTTTACGAATCATATTTTAGTTTAGAAAAAAATTAAGTATATTCGGCTACACCTCCACATTAAAAAATAGTGCCTTCTTGGCAACATGTGATTAAACGCAGTTCTTGAATTGTTACTACCATAGCTTAATATAATTAATTTTTTTTTATGATCAAACACAAGCACTATAGGAAAAATCCTTTAGGGCACTCTGGGAGTGGTGCATGTGCGCAAAAAGCGATTCACGTTGGTTTTGAATCGTTGGAGATTATATTCGTTGGGAAAAACGACCTCGGGAAAGTCGTTCAACAAGGATGTAGTCCTCCAGATGAAAGAATTCTTAAATAATGAAGTTCGAAGAGTACTAAGCTTAACCACATATGGATGGGCGGCAGTGGTTCATCCTGTATTTCTCTATTCGTCGCTCTGGGCGGAATTAGGAGGGCAAGGTCAGCCGAGCACCTTCCATGAAAATATCTGTAAAAGAGAGTCAAATCCCCAACCTGTCTTCGATGTTCTAGGCTGTCGAGGTTCTTCGTCAGCTCGTGGTCTCCGATCGGACGAATAGCCCTCCTTTCGGGTTTGTTCGGGTTTGTTCCTTTCGATGGAATCCAGCAGCCGAAGAGTATGTTTGGGTGCAGAGCACCAGACATGAGAGCAGTATTCTAGTGACGGTCGAATGTGGGATTTGTATAGTGTCAAAAGTTGTTGAGGTGTGTACAACATTCTGGTTCGGAAGAGTAGCCCAAGCTTCTGAGAAGCTATCTTGGCGATTGCCACAACGTGGTTATGCCAAGACATATTTCCTCCCAGATTGACGCCCAGCAAATTAATAGATGAAGCCATGACTATTTCCGGTTCTGTAATGTTAACCTTTTTAGAGAAAACTGCTGCCTGGCTTTTTTTAGCGTTAAATTCGACTTGGTTACTGTCACCCCAAGCCAAAATTTCTTCCAGATCTTTGTTGAGGCGGGATACTTCATGCTGTCTGAGAAGATGTGCGTCGGAAGCCGATGTTTGCGCATTCAAAGACGAAGATGAGATAAGTGTGCTATCGTCAGCAAAACTAAATATCGGATTTTTAGTTTTCACTAGAAGGTCGTTAATGTAGAGTAAGAAGAGAGTGGGAGACAATATGGACCCTTGAGGAACACCGGCATTGATGGTGAAGGCGTCTGAGAGAAATCCGTCAATCACCACTTGCAGAGAGCGGTTCTTAAGAAAGCTAGACAACCATGCACAGAATCGACTGTGCATACCATAGGATAGCAGTTTACTTAGAAGCCCCTCATGCCAAACACGATCAAAAGCTTTAGAAATATCCAGTGCACCAACCCGAGACTCCCCATGATGTTCGATTGCGTTGTTCCAAATATGGATGACATTGGCTAGAATATCTCCAGTTGATCTGGACTTCCGAAAACCATATTAATGATCGCTGATAATGTTGAAGCCTTCCAGGTACTTTAGAAGATGTTGGTTAATAGCTTTCTCCATTAATTTTGATATAACTGAAAGCAATGCGACTGGTCGATAGTTGGCAGGGTTCTCTTACCTTTCTTTGGAATAGGCTGGACTCGGGCCGTCTTCCAGCAAGATGGAAATATTCCTTTTTTGTAGGATAAGTTGAAAAGTCTACAAAATACTGGTGTTAGTTCATCGGCGCATCTCTTGAGAACTATAATAGGAATTTCGTCTGGACCAGTAGCTTTTTTGACGTCGAGTCCTTTCAGGAGTCGTTTGACGGGACGCTGACGGAATACGATTTCGGTCATTTCGGATTCAACTGCAGGAATGTCGGGTGGTATTCTTCCCTGGAAATCTACAGTGGAATGCGAAGAAAATAGTTCATCAAGTAAGTTTGCTTTGTCTCCGGCTGTGGATGCTATTGTACCATCGGGACGTGTTAGAGGTGGAATAGTTGATTTGATAAAATTTTGGCTGACGGCCTTAGCGACTGACCAAAAGGACCTTGATCCGTTTGGACAGTCAAGAAGTTTGTTTTTGATTCTCACGTTATGGGCTTCTTTGCTTTGATCTATTGTTAGCTTATATTGGTTTCGAGCGGTAATGAAGATGGTACGATTCTCAGTGGTAGGGTTTTTACGCCACTGTCGGTAAGCCAGATTTTTTGATTTGGCAGCAAGCTCACAACCAGGGCTTGCCGTTGGAAGGGCGTTTCTGGGAGGAGGGGATAAATGCTTCCATGCTCGTTAGAATGACGTCGGAGACCTCCCCAGCACAGACGGATGGATCATCAGAAGAGAAGCATACGCTCATCCAAGGAAAAGTCCGAAAATGGTTTTTAAGGTCTTCTCACTTGGCCGATCTGTAATGCCATATCTTGCGAGGTTTAGGTATTTCTTCAGAATTAATTTGTAGTTCGCTTAGAGTTGAAATAAGTTTGTGATCGGAAGATCCTAACGGAGGCTGTACGGTGACGGTATATAGATCAGGATTTGACGTCAAGAAGAGATCCAAAAGACCAGCAAAATATCCAGCTCGGTCTGGAATCCGCGTTGGTTCTTCTACGAGTTGAGTTAGACCAGAACTGATCGCGATGGAATCGGCCTCGCGGCCTTGCTCATCGTCTGTATTTGAATATTTAAGCCAGTTGACTTTGTGGACGTTAAAGTCGCCAAAGATAGCAATCTCGGCATTTGGATGCTTGGTTTGCAAGGAGTCGATTGTATTGGCTGGTGATGTGAAAAGGTCTCTGTAATTGGTATCACTTGGAGGACGGTAAAGGCAGCAGATAAACTTGGTGATTTTCGCCGTTGATATTTTAAACCACATTACATCAAAGTCTTTCGGTTCCAGTGTAGGTTCTCGTTGGCAGCAGAGATCATCTCGAATAAAAAGACATATGCCGAAGTTGCGTCGGAATCGGAAATGAAAATCGTATCCAGGGTCTAAATAGCTGACGGAGTTTGTCGACGATCTGAGTTTGGTCTCGGTCAGTGCGAGTACGTGAGGCTTGGAAGATTATAAGTGCTGGTGGACTGAATTGATGTTCGTGTTAAGCCCTCTAATATTGCAGAAATCAATTTTGAACTTGCTAGTTCTGGGTTGGTTAGCAACTGCAGGTGCGACACCATTTCTTTGTTGAGTGTTGTTAGATCCCAGTAAATTGTCGGAAATGGTTGTTGTTTGATGAACTTCGCTTGATGGGGCCCCAAGTGCAGCCCCCGCCCGGAGATCCGAATGGTGGGCGAGTTTACCTCCGGAGTATTTTGGGCCTGGAGCTTCCATCATGCTATTTTTGGGGGGGTCCCACCCTGGTAACCGGAAACATCGGCACAGCGACGAAACGTCAACTCAATGAGCAAAAGTTAACTCAAGGAGCAAACTTCACGCCACCTAAAACCGATGCAATGGTATCTCACCGGGCGATGCCGGGTGGGCCAAAATCTTCCATTCTATTAATGCTAAATTTAATTTCTCCAGCCATTATAGTTCAGGAAATATTCCGTATGACCGGCTAAATGAAATTTCTGCCAATCATCCACACCAGAGTTTCCGATAATTCCCTTGAAATAATAAAAGAAATGCATCTAGGCATTAAAACGGAAGTCCAAATGACAAAATTATAGTCACATGTATTAGTTTCATAGTTTGTTCATTACTGAGAAGTACAACAAGTAAGTTCTATAATTTATTAAGAGTAAAGGTAATTAAAATCTTAAACATAATCAAAATATCAATAAACAAATATTTCGAATTAGTATAAAGTTTTTCTTAATTGGAAACAGAATTATAATAAAAACAATAATGATTAGATTATATGGTTAAAGAACACCAAACTTAAAACTTATCTTGGGTTACACTTATATTGCGTTGTCGAAAGATTTCGTTCAATGATTAACCTGACAACTGATGATATAAATGAGATTGACAGAAATTATTTTTTCACACTCGAAGAAGCCCGGTTGGATAATTATAGATTTATTTGCCAGACAACTTTGAATGTGACTAAATAATTTCTGCCCATGCTATTAATGTAATAATCAGAGTTGTATGGTTAGTTAATAATTGCTTAAAATCTTTCTACAATCAACATAATTCTTATTAACTACCAATGTAGGGAAAATTATTATTTCCAAGACCACCCGATGATCCTTATACAATAAGGGCGTATTTTGTCTACACAGTAGCATTTTAAAGTACTATTTCAGATTGAATGGTATTACCAAGAAAAGGAAGCCCTCTCCATTGATAGGATACAACCACCTGCATACCGGTTCCGAACTTATTTGTTCTCGTCAGTACAGGATAGGTGTACACGAACAAACCCGAACAAACCCATCATCAGAGAGGACTCTAACTTAACGCTGCATTATCATCGGTAGTCGAGAAAGAGATGGCGCTGCGCGCGAAATACAGTTATATAAGTTTATTTTCGAAAATAAGCCATAATTTGAAAACGGTTCAATTTATTGGATTGAAAGTTGGCATTGATTGAAAGTTAGCGATATGATGTTTTTATGGATGAGAAATTAAAATTTGTAGAACTTTTTACATTAGAGGGTACTAGTTACGTACGCTGGGTTTAATAAATGTGTCATTTTTTTCTTACCTGTTATTATGTATTTTAATCCAAGATTCTTCAAGATGGGCAAGTTCTAACTAAAAAGGTATATTTGGCTTGATCTTATTATCTAAACATTTTCGAGATATTCCAATACATCAAGAAAATGGAAATATCTTTAAAACGGTTAGAGATTTAAGATCGAGCAAGTATAACTTTTAGGTTAGATATTGCCGTTCTTTGAGAATCTTGGTTTTAAAATAACAGGTAAGAAAAAATGATATATTTATTAAACCCAGTGTGTGTAACTAACGCCCTAATGTGAAACTTAAAAAAGATTTTACAAATTCTCATTTCTTATCCATTAAAACATCATTAGTGGAGTCGTTCCGATTCCTTGACGAAATTGAGTAATTTTTTTTTCCAATCGATACAGTAGGATCCCCTCGATATTCTCACATGATTTGTAGGGGGTGCCGCATGTGGGGGGAGGGGGCACGCCCCTTAAATCTAACTTACAACGGGAAATGAAAAATAACTCAGCCGTTTGCTTTAAAATAAAAATAATAAATATTAAAATAAAAAATAATTAAATATTGGAATAAAAAATAATAAATATTAAAATAAAAAATAATAAATATTGGAATACAAATGCTACTAAAAAGAGTGAAGGGCAAAATTGAAGAGCTTGACAGAGCGGCTAAGCTCGAACAAACCTGATCCCGATATCTCAATGAGTTCGCGATTTATCGCGATTTTCAACTGCAAAAAACAATAAAATTTAATTAATTATATCTCGAAGAGGGTCGCAGCTGGGGCATCAATTTTTCGTGAATCAACGGGTGACACCAAGTACTTTGATGGACCGGAGGCTGGGGTTAGTGGGGCAATTATTAGGGGAGTAATAGGGGGGAAAATATTACATAAATTCTAATAAGTACTTTATTAAACGAGCTACGGGACTCAGCCTGGATTCAATTTGTTCATTTTTTTATCAGCTACGAGGGGGATTAGCGAAAAAATTTTATTTTCCCAAATGCGCGCTTGGCGCGGCGTACAAGAAATGGCCACTTTTTAATATCTCCGAAAATGCTTTAGATATTATTTTCAATTTTGGTATGTGTTAATAGGATATAGAACCACAAATTTTAGTTAGAAAAGTTATTCAATTTTTCCAACAGTGGCGTCCCTGCAAACTTTTGATATGTTTTACAATAAAGATGGTACGCCACTGATATTTTTCGATGTGGATATTTTTTCTGATTAGCCTGGTCAATTCTACATGAAAACGGTCTCTTGAGTTTTTCTCGTCAGACTTCTTGCTTAAAACCACTAAATTCATATTAAAACTCATTATTTTTAACATTGATAAAATAATTAACGATAAATTTTCTTTTATACAAATTGTTGGAGTGGACAATTCGATGCGAAGACATTGACAGTGACACCTCGTGTAATTATGAAAAAATGTCCGTTCTTCCAGTGTATTTATGTCGCTCTCCACTTCGATACTTGCAGATAAACGCGATGTGCATGCAAACCCATGCAAAAAAATTACTCGATTTCGTCAAGGGATTTTCGAGCCGTTGATTTCGCCACAACGACTCCACTACATACCGCCAACTTTCAATTCGATACTTTGAACAGTTTTTAAATTATGGCTTATTTTCGAAAATAAACTTTTATTTCCAACACCCTGTAATTCTAGAACGGGAAACATTTCAAAAAAACTTATATGACTTAATCGGCCTAGTTGGTTGTTTATTATCTCAAGTTAATCTATGGCCCATGAGTTATGGGACACCCTATATAAAACTGCTTTTAGACGTTTGCGTAAACGGTATTGGGGCTAATTTGGTTACAAGTTACAAGGACCATAATACCTGCATTAGCAAATTGATCTCGAACCCGTTTACCGTACGGAAGCTAACCCTCTTTGACACGAGATCAAATGCTAAAATTAGAGATCAGCAGTTGTGGCGCAGCACTAAAGAGAACGATGGATATTAAAGCCGTATTAGAGTCGAAATTTTTTTCTCTTGCGCCGGCAATTATAATGGCACGTATTCATGCGCAGTAAACCGTTCTCGATTAGCTGGAGCATTCTCAACGAGTCAGAACCGCAGTTGGTACTGTCGAAATCCCTAAAATACCCCCAGAATTAGAGATGGGCAAACCTGTTCGTTTTGATTACCAGTTAAAGCAGCTACTGCTATTTACAAATAGGATGTCAAAAAAGTTGCTACGCATTAGCAGTCCATGAGCTTAACAAAGAATGTGAACTGCTAATTTAAGTACCAGTGAGCTTAAATGGCCATTAGCTGTTCATACCTGCTTCGACCAAATAATAAATAGTTAAAAATAACAGAATAATCCATGTCTATCCAATGGCGCCGGCAATGGTCAATAAAATGGCGCGTGCCCAATTTCTGGTAATGAGAGACAGCTGATCGGGAACGGTGTACTGCGCATTAATCCGTGTCATTTTAATTGCCAGAAGAGTAGAATTTCCGATTGTCATACGGAGAACGGTGTACTGCGCATGAATCCTTGCAATTATAAAGGCCATTGCTGGCGCCACAAAAATTCCCGACTGTAATGCGGCTTTTAGTGTTAGTATACCATTTTAATATTTGTACTAACGAAAAAAAATTACAGTTTTGAGTAGGTCACTTTTATGTGAAATGGAAAAACCGAAAATTCAAAATAGAAAGTATGAAAACTTAGTTTGTGTTATCATGTCAATTGTCGCGTTCTGATTTTACAGAGGGCAAATCGCCCAGAACTTGAACCCACTCGACTAAACCATAATCAGCAGATTTTAATCCAATTGATCCTAGAGCACAGTTTTCATAAAAGCGTAAATATATTGTTTATGATTTTGTGCTCCTTATCCCTAAATTATTCTATACTTACCAACTTTATAGGGGGTAATATATGTATCCAGGGCATTAAATTCTGTTTCATTATGAACGGAAGCCAACTCCATTCCTGCACTTTTACAATTTATAAAGGCTTGAAAGAAATTGGCAATTGTAGGTGATAGAGAGTACGTTGATTGATTGGATGGTGATGCCCCTAAAACAAGGTTCCTATTAGGTGGTAGGACAAACAGGACTATATTAAAAGAACGTTACGTTTTAGAGCATTTATTATAATTGCCTATTTAAAGAGGTTGAAATTATCTGTGAACTGGCATAATAATATACAGGGCGGTCCATTTCAAAAAATCGATTAATATTTATCTAAAGATTGCTACATTTGTACCGATGTAAAAAGACCCTGTATACGATATTGATGCTTTTTTTTTTAGTAAAATTATTCAGATACCTCTAAGGTTTATAAAAATATAAAAATTTTATTTTTAGTTTATATTTTTTAGGAAAAATTGAATAATCTGGCAATGTCGTATAAATTATCAAAATAAAATAGCATATCTTATGTAAAATTTTTTGCCGAATTCGATGAAATAAAAGAATCAGGAGCATCCTGTATATCCAAAAATATTTTTAAAATGTGTGGTTTTATATATCCTAGAACCTTTGTATTTAATAAATTTCGATATATTTAAGAACAACGGAGATATTTGGTTTCCTCGCACTAATCAACCACCCTGTATAAGAAGACAATCTCTGATGTAGAAGAATTTTGATGTTGAGAGAGAGGTAGTTCTGTTTAGGTTCCTGTAATTAATTTACTTATTATTTATTTTATCATTCGTAAAAGCACAAAGCTCTTTTTATCGGATGAACATCTATGTTTCACGAAAACTAGATTGCTTAGAAATTTAACTAAAAGTGAAACTGGAGCCTTTTTTTTCTAGTACGGTTTGTTCGCGTTTAAATTGGTAACAAGCAATCTGGTTTGAGTTTACGAAATAAAAGTTATCCGATCTTAAAAAAAAATCGAGTGTTTTTAGCAAGATTAATTCATTTATAGATACTAAGAAATAATACTATGTTTATTTTCGAATTTCGAAGTTCATTTTTAATAATTTAATCAGAAATCAGCGGTTCTATACTATATTCAACGAACAAACAGAGGATGTATATCTTCTGTGCATTACAGGAGCTTCTTTTAAACCGGTTTGAACACATCGTGACTTAAATTTTCAAAAATTTTTAAATACTTGCATGTCGTTTTTATAAAAATACAAAAATGTTATATAATTAACAATTTTGCAGTTTGTACATTATCAAAAATTTAATAAAGTTCTGGTCGACCCTTAATTCAACTCTACACAAACATTCTAACTTTTATAGTTTATGTGATATTGTTGTGACGCCCTCCATTGGTAGTTGGATATAGAATATTATATCACTAATAAATATAGTTTGACAGCGTCAAATTTGATTATAACAATATATTACGTTGTTGGGTATCGAAAAATAAATGTTGCTGTGCTTGTTGCTTATGAAGGGGACAAAAAGAGTCTGTGAATAAAATATAAACAAATCGCACTGGTAGTAGTACCTAGTGGTATAAATAATACTTGGGATTTTGTTTAAATAGATCACTTTTTTGCTATGCAATTTGCAGATTTCTGATAAGTTATAATTTACCATTAAAGTTACCATAGAGTAAAGGAATCCAGAAAATTGATTTACGGAAGAACAACGGAGTTTGATTACTGTTATAAATTTCACATACATCCCGTGTATGGAGGACATCAATGCGTAGAACCTGATTTTTTCCTTTAATTTATAATTAAAAATAATTAGGTAATCATAAAAAATCAGAATTATTTGGTTTCGATTTATTTGGACCTTTTCATACTGGGATTATCTCTTGATTTAGGTCGCTTTAATTGGTTGCTTCGTAGTATTTCCATTAATATATTAAAGTCATATTGTCAGATTTTGTCACGTCGTATAGGATGACCAGACTCTAGAGGTCAGGGAGACGTTTTGAGAAGTTCTGGATCGACCATTTGTGATAATCGGTTCGAGAGTTTAGCTATCTAATCTATAGTTAACTTGGTCTTGCGTCGACCTCCAGTTGTGAGATTATTACTACAGATAGAGGCTGGAGTTGTGTAGTTTGACTGATGGGCGTTTCCTTTAAAGTGCATAACTTTTCGAATATTAAACTAGGTAAATAATACAACAATGTGTAGAAATCTTCACTGAATTTTATTGTACCATGACAATTGTTTCGGCACACAGTGCCTTTATCAAATGGAGAAACCAAAGTGACTGAGGTATAAACATATCTTCCTAAATGTAAAAAATTCCACTTAAGCTAATTATCTAAATTATATTATATGGTGTATTACTACTATACCCAGAATATTAATGGATTAAATGCAAATACATTGTTAAATTTAAATCTGTAAAGGGTGGTTTTTCCATCCTTCATAAACCTATAATTAGGTACTCCTTTGTATTTGCATGTAATCCATTAATATTCTGGGTATTTTAACACCATATAATATAATTTAGATAATTAGCTTAAGTGGAATTTTTTACATTTAGGAAGATATGTTTATACCTCAGTCACTTTGGTTTCTCCATTTGATAAAGGCACTGTGTGCCGAAACAATTGTCATTGTACAATAAAATTCAGTGAAGATTTCTACACATTGTTGTATTATTTACCTAGTTTTATAATGGATCTTCATCAAGTAACGGCTACTTCAATTGATTACTTTTCGAATATTTTCGAATTGAACTGGCCACCGCCATTTTCTAGATTATTCTAGAAGCCGAACCACGCTTGGACTCTTAAAGCCATCCTACATCCAAGTAAGTCTTTTATTGAATTTAATGTATGATTTTGGCTAATTGTTGCTATTTATAGGAAGGGCTTTTTCTTTTGTGGCGAGACCCTTGAGAGGGCCATTGTAGTTGCAGTTTCCCGCCTTGATGCTATCACTCTTCTTGGTGCCGATTTTATGGAACATAGACTACCTGTTCCGGGCAATTGGGTAACTTCGAGACCTTGGTGGCTTTGAGGCACATCTGGTGAAACTGTAAAGACTCCACACTATCTATAAGCAACTTACTTAACTAACGAAATTAACCAAATTTAATATTTAAATTTTGCTGAACTTACCTATTTTGGACAGTATTAATAGTTTCATGTTTAGAGATAAAATTATTTAAGAAATATTAGAGATGTGTTATTTATTAGGATTTAAATTGGAAGAAAGTAAAGAATAAATTATAATTTCACTTGTAAACTTCACGTGATCACATTGAGTACCCGAAATTTTATATATCATTTTCATATTTTGAATAGCCGATTACTAGTGACTTGAATGCGAATCAATATAATAGTTTTAATAGTATAAATTATCCGTTACAAATTTATCTAGATCGATAATAAAAGTAGTGTTGAAACCATGGAATATTTATTATAAAATTTGAATAATAGTTTGGGGTTTACGGAACATTGTTCCGACCCGAACAAACCCGAACAAAAACTATATACTGATTAACTTGTTTTGTAAATGTGCTAACTTTTGGCATATACCAGGAAGTGTTTCTTTATAAATGCCAGGCAATGGTCACCGGCTAGAAAAACTGGCCCGCGTAATGGATGCCGAATCATCGGATAATACTATGTTCTTGCAGATGACCATTACTACTATACCCAATAGAGGTTTGGAAACAATTTTTTTTCAGGCATTATTCAGCGAGAAATGTAAATGCGCTGTCTTGAAACTTTGGAAAATAACTTTATTTCTTTTATGCTTACAGTGAAAATATTTTTAAGTTTTCTTTTAGTACCCAGTAAATCTCTACCTAACTCACCCGCCAAAACTACATGAAGAATAAATACAGACAATGTCAAACTTATTAAATTAATCATCTTCTTCTATTTCAATAACTTTAACCTCACTGCATATCTTATTTATTTTGAAACCTTTTATACCAGAGAAATATAAATTTGCTTGTAATCTTAATTAATCTTAAAACGTCTGAAAACACGATAACTCGGTTCTGACAAAAATGTGTATTGTCTAGACGAAAATATTTGTTTTGGAACATATTCGCATGCCTATAGTAACGCTTAAATATATTCTTATATGAGACATAGTGTTCAGTGTCCGCATAGCACACACCGGAACAAACTCGATACTGTATAAATGCCACCAATGCTTTGATGTCTTATTAATACATGTAGATAGCAAAAATGACAACAATACGAAGGAAGATGACTTCCTAAAAGTCTAAGACTATAGGGTGTTCAATGTGAAAACTGTAATAATATAGTTAGTTAGTATATACAGGGTGACAATTTAAAAACTTGAAATGGCCATATATTAGAAACGAAAAACTGAAGAAAAAAACGCAAAAAACAGTTTCTATAAAACGAAGGGGGAACAAAAACAAGCGTATTAGCCCACCCCTATCTGCAACCCCTTGGACAGGGTGAGATAAACCCTTAAAACCTTAAATAGAAAGGGGGTCGAGTGATACATCATTTTGAAGCTCTTGAAAAATGCTTTCCAATGGTACCATAGAAAGGTACATTTCAGGAAATTCTTCTCTGTACGGCATTCCTGAACTATTCTATGCTGAAGTTGCTCGAGTGACTCAGGTTGCGTTTTAAAAACCGCAGATTTTAGGTGACCCCACAAAAAGAAGTCAAGAGGTGTTAGGTCCGGGGATCTAGTTGGCCATTCAACAGGACCTCTTCTTCCAATCCACTGGTTGGGATAATTATCATCCAACCACTGCCTAACGGGAACTACATAATGCGGAGGTGCTCCATCCTGTTGGAAATGTAGCAAGCGTTCTTCTAAAGATAAATTTCCGAGTATGTCCCTCTGATTTTCTAATTCTCGCACTATTAGTGGTTCGATAGACCTCTGTAGTATTTCAGCATACCTGTCGCCATTTAAATTTCCTTGTATAAATATTGGGCCGATAATACCATCTCCCAATATACCAGCCCAAACATTAATTTTCTGGGGGGTACTGGGTATGCCCTTCTCTAAATACGTGGGGGTTCTCGTCATTCCAGTAACGACAGTTTTGCTTATTAATATGCCAATTTAAATAAAAGGTACACTCATCACTGAAGCAAATATTTTTAACTAGTCGAGGTTCTGCCGTAATTCTATCTGTCATTATTTCACAAAACTGTATTCTTCTGTCAGGGTCGTCGTCACCAAGTTCTTGCAGTATGTGCAGTTTATAGGGATAAATCTTATGAATTTTAAGTACCTTTCTTATTGATTCATGAGATAATCCAGTTGCTACAGCTGCTTGACGAGTTGATAAAGTTGAATTCATTGCAAACTGCCCCAGAATTTCAATTTGCGCTGCTTCGTCGGCTAGTCTCGGTTGATTTCTCTTTATATTCGCGACAGAACCAGTTTCTTTAAATTTGGCTACTAGTTGGCGAACATACTCCGGGCTTACATTTTGACCTGGATGCCTTTCGTTAAAACGTTGAGCTGTTCTTAAAAAACATTGATCCTGGGAACCATAAATGAAAATAATTTCTACCCGTTCAGCTGTGCTGTACACCATTGTTAAAGATAAGAAGTGCTGCTTTTCGTTTAAACTGAACCGAAAGTTAACTGTTCTTAAAATAATAATACTCGTAGAAATTACCTTTAAGGTAAATTCTGTGATAATAAAATGCGAATATTTATAAACAAATTTTTTTTTTCGACAAAAAAAAATAGCAAATAAACCAAAACGAAATACCAAGGCTTAAACTGTTTAGAATTCTTAAGAATTATCTCTTAATATGCCAGGAATATTGGTAGCAATATTTTGAACATTTAATTAACTAATAATAAAAAATTTCAAAATTGTCTTTTCATTTATTGTTTTCCTTAATAAACAGAGAATAATTTCCTGAAATGTACCTTTCTATGGTACCATTGGAAAGCATTTTTCAAGAGCTTCAAAATGATGTATCACTCGACCCCCTTCCTATTTAAGATTTTAAGGGTTTATCTCACCCTGTCCAAGGGGTTGCAGATAGGGGTGGGCTAATACGCTTGTTTTTGTTCCCCCTTCGTTTTATAGAAACTGTTTTTTTGCGTTTTTTTCTTCAGTTTTTCGTTTCTAATATATGGCCATTTCAAGTTTTTAAATTGTCACCCTGTATATATACTGGACGGACACGCAATCCCACTGGCTACATCTATTAATTTGCTGGGCATCAATCTGGGAGGAAATATGTCTTGGCATAACCACGTTGTGGCAATCGCCAAGATAGCTTCTCAGAAACTTGGTGTACTCTTCCGAACCAGGAAGTTGTACACACCTCAACAACTTTTGACACTATACAAAGCCAAGAGCGGCGAATATCAGAAATACACGATGAACCACAGCCGCCCATTCATATGTGGTTAAGCTTAGTACTCCTCGAACTTCACTATTTAAGAATACTTTCATCTGGAGGACTTCATCCTTATAGAACGACCTTCCCGAGGTCGTTTTTCCCAACGAATATAACCTCCAACGATTCAAAACCAACGTGAATCGCTTTATTCACACACGCACCACTCCCAGAGTGCCCTAAAGGATTTGTCCGATAGTGCTTGTGTTTGATCATAAAAAAAAAGTATATATGTATACTTAGTTATAATATTAGGTACTATATAATATAATATAGTATAATATTTAGGAACTTAGCACTAATAATATTAATTGGAATTTATATAAATGAGTTTGATATTAAATTCAATTGCTTTTGGTGGTATAAAAATGCTTGCTAAAACTGGCGAAAATTTAGTATTTTAGAAGTTATTACAATAAACCTATATAACCCTATATTTAAATGATCAGCAATTTTATGCTCATCATTCGGACGAATAATATACAAGGTATTTCATTTAGAAAATACAAGTTTGATGTGATTGATCATATTTTTTTGGGCCATAACATAAAATTATTTTAATATTTAAAAAAATTTAATTCCATTTCGTTCGCAGATTCAACATTTTAAGAAAACCTTGAATAAAGAAGCAACTTTTTCTCTCTCCATCGTTTGCAAACCCGGAATATAAGGATTATTTATGTATACCTTTACATATACACAGTGTGTAAAAAGTCCCGGAACAGTCAATTATTTCAAAAATGGTGCACAATATAAAAAAACTTTCTGTATAAAAGTTGTTGGTCTTAAAGAAATTTATTAAACTTAGATCCCTGTAATTATACAGGGTTGCCCAAAAAGTCGTGGTAACCGAAACTTTATTTTTTTTAAATGGAATGACCCTTTTTTGATCACATTTTCTGATTCCTCTAAACATTCTAAACAACAATTATAGAACATGTCACATGGCTAAACCTATTAGTTTTAGAAATAATTTGAGTTGAAGGACATAAATGCGATAGGTACGATATTACCTTTTGCATTTTTATAAGCTGGTACTAGAATTTTTTGCGTTAAAATTAAAAGAAAAACATTAAACTCGTGTAAAATGAACCTCACTCAAGTTGTGTCAAAATTTTAATAACAACTAAATTATTAAATACAAGCAGTAAAATTAACAATAACTTGAAAAGAACAAAAATAAAATTAAGTGTAAGTCGTTATTTAATTAAATGCTGAAAATGTCCTCCTCTCACAGTTTGACAATGGGCTAGGTTATAATAAAATTTGTCGATGACGTTTTGTAACATTTCTTGGTTAATAGATGCACATTCTTCAATAATTCTTCCTCTTAATTCATTCAGATCTGCAGGTATTGTCTCAAATACTTTATTTTTTAGGTGTCCCCAAAGAAAATAATCAAGGGGCGTTAAGTCTGGCGACCTAGCAGGCCATTCTATGGGGCCTCTTCGTACTATCCAGCGGTTAGGAAAAGTGTTGTTTAAATAATTTCTAACAGCTAGCCCAAAATGAGGAGGAGCTCCATCCTGCTGAAACCACGTATTGCGTAATAGTGGTCCTACTTCATTGTTTATTGCTGGCACAATTTCATTTTCCAGCATGTGGAGATACATTTCGGCATTCAAATTCCCCTCTATAAAGAAAGGCCCCACTAATCTGTTGCCAATAATTCCAGCCCACATATTTACTTCCTGGGGGTGTTGAGTATGTGTTTCTCTCATCCAATGTGGATTCTGATCAGCCCAGTAATGACAATTATGGCGATTGAGAGACCCGTTCAACATGAATGTTGCCTCATCCGTAAAAACTATTTGATTAAAAAATTGTTATTTTCTTCATGTTTTTGCATCATTACTTCGCAAAATTCCAATCTACGATCAAAATTGTCTTCTGATAATTCCTGGACAAGAGTTATTTTATAGGGATGAAAATTACTGGTTTTTAAAATATTGTCAATTGATTTAAAACAAACATCAACTTGGGTAGCAGCTTTTCTGAGTGACAAATGTGGATTCTGAACAAAATGAAGTAATGTCTCTAATTTTTTTCCATCACTACTTGCCGACTTTGGTCTTCCGGAACGAAGTTTATCTCTGCAACAACCGGTTACCTCGAACCTTTGAACTGTTCTCACAACTGTAGATTTTGATATAGGCTCTCGGTTTGGAAAAGTTGTATTAAATAATTCCTTTGTCTCGATAACTGATCTTTGTCGGTCTCCAAAACCTCTTATTATTAGTAAAGTTATACGTTCCCTTTCGCTGAGCGACATTTTGAGAATTTACTTTGACAGTGACGCAAAAAATTCTAGTACCAGCTTATAAAAATGCAAAAGGTAATATCGTACCTATCGCATTTATGTCCTTCAACTCAAATTATTTCTAAAACTAATAGGTTTAGCCATATGACATGTTCTATAATTGTTGTTTAGAATGTTTAGAGGAATCAGAAAATGTGATCAAAAAGGGTCATTCCATTTAAAAAAAATGAAGTTTCGGTTACCACGACTTTTTGGGCAACCCTGTATAATTACAGGGATCTAAGTTTAATAAATTTCTTTAAGACCAACAACTTTTATACAGAAAGTTTTTTTATATTGTGCACCATTTTTGAAATAATTGACTGTTCCGGGGCTTTTTACACACTGTGTATATTAAGCAATTGATGAATTGTAGTTTTCCTCTCTGGAGGCCACCATAAGGGATTTGCCAGGCAACTGTGCGATCGTACAATATTTTCTCTCAAATAAAACACTGTGTAACAAAATACCTTTATTTCGCACTAATTAGCTCTTTTTCCTTGGTGCGAGAAGTATCTACCTACTCGAGCTCATCAACTCTGTGAATTACGTGACATTGATAACTACCTACTTTCCGAAGGGAATGGGACTATTCGCCGTCGCCGTTTTGCCGTCGCCGGTTCGCCGGCGGGAAAGTTCGCCGGCAGCCGATTCGCCATGGGCCGTTTCGCTGTCAAGTAGAAATTAATAAAATACGTAATAAAAGGTGTGTATGATATACATTTCTAAATTATTTGAAAAAGTAAAATAATATAAACCTCTAAGATATTATACTATAAATATATAAAACAAAACTATTACATTTCATAATTATGGGCTAAACCTCTGAGATACTCTGTTACATTATCGTTCCTAAAATTATTTACTAACGATAAAATTCTTTTGTTTTGCTATTTGGACTTATGTGATTTACTAATTAAGCTGACGATATATTGAAGTTGAATTCCAAGAACCCTTATTACAAATTTTATTACAGTACTATATCATAGAATGGGATTTATTCGGGATTGTTCGGGTTTGTTCGAGGTTTATATTATTTTACTTCTTGAAATAATTTAGCAGAACACCCTTTATTACGTATTTTATTAATTTTTACTTGACGGCGAAACGGCCCATGGCGAATCGGCTGCCGGTATACTGTCCCGCCGGCGAACCAGCGACGGCGAATAGTCCCCCTTTCCGAATAGGTTCGATCGGCCCGGGCTTGGGGTTCCACTTTCAAAGGAGCTTCGCGCTCGGTATTTGCGACTCTATACTTATACAAATAGTACAAGATAAAATCTTACTTTATTTGCAGAACTGCTAAACTTTTTTTGGAGAAAAATATTTTATAGGTACTTAAAATCTAGATGATCGACATTGTTACTGTAATCAAAACAAGAAAACAATCGTAATAATCATAATAAATTAAAGTTGCATAATTTATTAAGAACATTTTTTTTGAAGTTGTTAAGTGTCCTTGACTGTGTAACGGGACTAGGTTCCCTACAGCCAAAAATAGGCACTGCGAGCCGCACAAGATTAAAATACAAGCCAATAAGATACTAAGCGAACACTACATCGCAATATTTGAATCGGGACACGGGAGTAGTGTTAGATGGGGTGTTCTACGCCACTTTGCACACCCCCTACTGCGCAGGCGCGTCATGTGTCATCTGTCATGTGTCATGTCATCTGTCATGTCATGTGTCATCTGTCATGTCATCTGTCAGTGGCCCTAACTACCAGTGGCCCTAACTACCAGTGGCCCTAACTACCAGTGGCCCTAACTACCAGTGTCCCTAACTACCAGTGGCCCTAACTACTTGAGCGCTAACTACTAGTGGCCGCGTATGTTCTCTGTGACAGGGGCGAAGCCCTACCTCTAGGACCGGGGCCCCATGACTGTCCTACCTCTAGAACCGGGCTCCCAAATGATGACGTCACTGTCTGCTAGTCACGTGATCCATGATGTCGTCGGTACCAATATTAATCCTGAAAAAAAGTTCCGGCTGCTAGGCTCGAACCACCGTCCTCTAGATTGGTAGCCGTGGGTCATTCCATTGAGCCGTCGCGGCAATTGATATATGGCTGCAGCTATGCGTACCGATGCCGCTTAATTAAACAACAAATTTACCAAAAAAGATATTTATTTCACAATATTACACATATGGTTTCTAGTAATGGTGACTACACAATTTGTTAATAATATCAAACAAGATATGGATATAAATACTACTAAACTATAAATATTGTTAGAATGCTCCATGGGTGGATCTGGGTGGGTACTTTCGCTGCCATAGGTCTTCCAAGAAGTTTCTCCAACGGTGGAATCTCTAAAGACAAACTTGATCTTATATCGAAGAAAAGCATCAGAGGTTACGTTTGCAGCAAACACAGGAATCTGTCTATTAAACAGCATCTCATAGCGCATCTTCACCCATGTATTATTCGGGGACTCGACCATTACCGATGCATCCATGACATTTGGTGGCATGTATACATAAAATACATTTTGAACGAGCGCCACCAGGATGATATAAGATGAACTTAACACGGCCATTGCTGGAGAATAACTGATCTATAATAATTTCTTTGCAGCCCTTATAGCATCATAGCCATTACAAAGAACAGAAATAAATATTAGCAGAAAAACAATTAGATAGAAATAACCGGGGATATAACGATCTGGTTTTATCTCATTTGCTTTAAACTGTCTGCATTTCCATAATATTTTTGCAAAATAGCAATCCCCGGAATACTTGTAGTGGTCCGCAAGGGGGTCGTCTCCTTTTCTCCATCCGCTAAATTCGCAATGGCAAAAAGCGCATCTTACAATGTCGGAATGTTGGGTGTAATAAAATCCAGCACGCGCCAAATCTTCAGGGCAGACTTTCTTACGCCACCCTGTATATGTAATTAATCTATCTTCAAAATTATACATGGCGCCAAGCCCATCATCAGCACAATCTAAACAATCCGCGCTATACATGATGTCGCCAAAGCCGCTTCAACTATACTAAGTAATAAAACACAAAATTCTTTATTTATACATTTATTAATCATCAGAATTCATATACAATTTATCAAAATCATATAGAACTTTCTGCGGGTAATAATATACTAGCTCCAAGATATAAGACCTTGTCTCCGCATAGAAAGTACAAATACAGTTTTTTAGTCTATCAATAAAATCATCATTCACATCCATACCACTTACATGAGATAAAATCCTTTCATATTTAGTTTGAATATCAAGCGGTTCCAACAATCTTAACTTATAACTAATCAAATCTCGAATGTTAAAAACAGAATCGAGATCAGTACAACAAAAACATAAAGTAATATCATAACACTTGAGTTTTATAATTTTTTCACCTAAAAGAAGTACAGAAGACATAGTGAAATCCTCGTCTGTAGACACCATGTCAGCGCCGTCAGAACCAGTCGATATATTTTTAGCCATTTCCAAAAATTCTTTCCAGCTAGTAGTAGTAAATGAGACGGACACTTGATCTTCGGGTAAATTCAACAGCGTATATGTCAGCCGAACGCTTGGAGCCATCCCCCGAGCAACGCTCACCCCTACAGCTACCTTGAAATTACCAGCAGGATAACATACTTCATTTAAAAACCGTCGTTCATTTCTAATATCGTTCTTACTTCTCAGCAACATACTATTGAGATAGTTCTCGAATGGTGATGAAGACTCACTAAGCTCGTCGGAGAAGGCAGGTTCAGACATGATTGGAACGAAACTGACGGCAGATGGGATATATATCAACTATACCCCCACCCCTCAGTTAATTTTATTAATGTTAAGTTCCAAGAACAGGAGCTTAGATAAAGCCCACCCGCTCCCCATCTCGCTAAATTCCGACGATTTTTCGAGTAAAACATGCATATATTCAGTATAAAAATCTTGTAAATTACTATTCTGTACAATGCGGCCATATTTGGAGTTGAACGATTTGATATCTGAATCCATAGACGTGCCCAATAAATAGAGCCCATATAATTCCATATTAACACTAATCTGGCTATGAATAGTCAAGGCATTCTTCAACAAGTCAATTACTTTATCCCTCACTCCTTCTAAATACAGCTTAACGTCAGACACGTGATGACTCGATATGTGATACGTAACAAACCGGTTCTTAAAAGCCGTTTGAACAAGTTTCACGCCCGAAACAAAGTCCACACTGCAATTCTGCTTATGTTTAGTGGTACGCCTATGATGACTAAGCGATTTAACCTCGCAGTCACACTTAGTGCAATGCGTCATGATGACTGATTAAAATTACCGAAATTAGATACATTTATACAACGTCTTTTGATACGTCTATCCAGCTGTTATGTGACGCATCAAACCCCACCCATTTGACATACATCTTTCTACCCTTTTTACGCAAAATCTGCTCGATAAGAAATACATCTGGCTGTTTAGTTTTTTGCAGTTCTTCTTCATAAAAACCGCCACTGATTGGATGGCCGTGCATATCTTCTAATAAATATGTTGTAGGAGCAGTAATTTTTACCTTTAAAATTTTAAATAATTCCGCCGTCCAATTAGGCACATATCCTTTTTCAAACACGTGTTTAGCTTTACTTATCCGAACGATATCCCCCACTTTAAATTTCTGCTTGCCAACAACCTTGAGATTAGTGTAAGCTGATTTTAATAAATTTTGTTCATTATTCTTAGAAACACTATTTGGCTTCATTTTGGTTGTGGAATGTGTCGTATTATTATATGTATTTACAACATGTTCCAACAAGTCGATCCATTTATGATTACCGTTCAAGGTAAACAACTTAAACAGCTTTTCCTTGACTGTTCGAATTACACGCTCGGCAATAGATGCTTTTAAAATACTAAATGTGCTGTAATGATGGATGCCATGTTTCTTCATGAGAGCTTGAAAATTAGAGTTGTAATATTCCTTTCCATTATCTGTAACTAACTTTTTCGGAATTCTCTTAGACTGCGCGAGTATCTGGGCCATAGCATTAGTCACATCTTTGGCATTTTTAGACTTTATAGGCCGCGCCCATAAATATTTCGAAAAACAATCAATAACAACCAATATATACTTAAACCCCCTATTTTCGCGAGAATACTGATCAAGCTGCGCAAGATCAGAGGCAAAAGTATCATCTAGGCCATATTGAATAAATCTGCGCCGTTTAAATTTTGTTCTGGCGGGCTTATGCAGCTCATTAACAACCTGTTCTCTCGCTTTAGTAATACTCGCCGCCATTTTTAAACATGTAATAAAAACTAATTACTATGCAGATGCTTTTATATCTTACTTCTATCAACCCTCTGTTTCAATTTATTAACATTTGTATTTATTTTTTTAACATCATCAGTAATAGGCTTAATAGATTGTTTAACAGTAGTAGTTATATACCCCTTTAGAATATTTTCAAGGTTATCAAATTGCTTAGATACCTGCACTATAGATGCTTGATGTGTAGTACGAATCTCTTGAAGTTGTTTTCTAAATTCCATATCTAATTTCAAAATCTCGCTCTTCAACTTATCATCAGCAAGTTTAAGCGAAATTTTATAATCCGACATTTCCTTATTTAAAATAGTCATATGATCACGCATTTGCGCAGATATTAATTCCGTATTAGCCTTACTAGAATTCGTCAATTCATTCTTAACTCTATCAATAGAGTTGTAGGCATCTTGCATTCTAACCGCAACCAAATGATTAAGACTAGCCGAAAGAGAACTTATTGAATCATCTATAAATTTTTTATTCGCAGCATCAGAGCCATCTGTAGGCAGCTTTACGTTTACAAGTTTATGATCGCGAATATTATAGTCACCATCTTTATTAACAGGTATTTGATTAGGAGCTCTCCTTATGCCTTTTTGACGTGTCGGCAGGGCACGTCCAAACTTGTTCATGGCTAAGCTGATACTAAGACGAGAGACGGTATATAACTAGTTATAAAACTCAATCACCCCCAACCGCTCCAGCTCATGCAAAATATTCATAATTTCATTTAGGTTATTGGTGTTGCCAGCCTGACGAGATGCATGTAGCTTTCTAAAACGATCTACCAACTCGTTAATATCATCGTAATACACAAACTCTTTCGGGGCCTCGTCGTATTGTAACAAAGCCTGCCCTGTCCTCCCAGAGTTTAATCTAGTCGTTCTGCCAGGCACTGACGACGTAGATTTAGAGACTCTAGGAGTTGATGAAGACGGTGACGGTAATTTAGATGCGGTGCTTAGGAGCGGCTTAACAATCGTCATATATTTTTGAGATCTATTTCCCTTTAAGGCACCACTTTCCTTCCTGTATACGCCTGTTCGTTTAAGGATATCTTTATATTCTAAGTTATCGGAATTGGTATTATATTGGGGATTCTTTAAAAATAACAAGTCATACAACCCCTGCGTACCCTTATACGCGACATCTCCTACTTGTATATCGCCACTCGGCAAAAAGTCTACTCGCTCGGTCCCCAATTGCCAAGCATCATTATCTGAATTATATGATACTCCTTTAGCATCTATCGATGAAGAGTTGCCCCAATATTTTTTTAAATAACTATGAGCAATCGGGGGATATTGCGTGATAAACTCATTTACAACCTCGGGATTTTGTTTAAGTAACGTAGTGAAATCCTCTTGTACTTCGTGGAATGAAGGATACGATGACTCATCAGCAAACACGTCATCCGCGGCATCGCCGTAGCGCGTCTCATCTGCTAGAAAGCTAGGTTGCTTTACTTCTCGGGGTTCTATCTTTTGTGGCTCAATCTTTATGAGAGGCGCATCCTCTGTTTTAATCTTGCGTTTACGAGTCTGTTTTTCAACAGAAGCTTCCACAAGTTTATTTAACGGATCGGTAATAGGTGTTAGAAATTTATTTAGAGCATCGTCTTCTTCTCCACGCTCCAACTTTAATGCCAAGTATTTTTTCCGTATAACATTTGCGGTATTAATAATGCGTTGCTTAACATCCTTATCGAGCCCACTCAAATTAGAAGCCATGATATACAGGAAAAACAACCCAAGAAACAGGAAACACCAACCTAGAAACAGGAAAAACAACCCAAGAAACAGGAAACACCAACCCTAGAAACAGGAAAAACAACCCTAGAAACAGGAAAAAACAACCCTAGAAACAGGAACCACCAACCCAGAAACAGGAAAAACAACCCTAGAAACAGGAAAAACAACCCTAGAAACAGGAAAAACAACCCTAGAAACAGGAAACACCAACCCAGAAACAGGAAAAACAACCCTAGAAGCAGGAAAAACAACCCTAGAAACAGGAAAAACAACCCTAGAAACAGGAAACACCAACCCAGAAACAGGAAAAACAACCCTAGAAACAGGAAAAACAACCCTAGAAACAGGAAAAACAACCCTAGAAACAGGAAACACCACCTCAGAAACAGGAAAACAGTCACACAATACAACCACCCTCTATGACTATAGGTGATAGACTGATGTATTATAATTAGGGGATTAAATATATATCAAACTTGTTCCTATATCGACCTTTATCAATATCACTGTCTTTAACCAAAACTAAAAACCCATGTTTGTCTTTCCAACATGTGGAACATAGCCGTTTAAAAGCTTCAAAGGACATGTCGGTATTTACATGATCGGTATATACATGCTTCAAATTCAAATCATCCTGTTTAAATAGAATTAATACGTTGGCATTGTCGCGAACCAGCTGTTTGGGAATTTTTGAATATGTTTGCGTTAAATAAAACGACTCGATATCATGGTGTCTGCCCATACAGAAATAATTGCGTATTTTATCCTGCTTCTCACAGGCAACATCGTCAAATATAATAATAGAATGAGGCTTGGCGCTAGAAGGATCTAGAACATCGTCATTATCGCTGTACCCGAAATATCCAAGACGGGCCTGTTTTAATGTTTTCTGCAGAAATACATATTTGTCTTGCTGTAGAGATTTTGAATATACGTATACATTCTCAAATTTCAAGCCATTTTCATCAGCCAATAAACTTATCATAACAGCAGTTTTACCACACGAACTGGGTCCGCATATTATTGCCCTAATGGTTGATGGCAAAACGGCACTATGTTTATTCGGATTTTGCTGGGTCCCCATATTGAAATCATGTATTTGAATTGAACGTTTCTGCTTTTCTTGACGCATCTTTCTATAAGTACCACTCTGTATTCATTCGCAACTACATTAGTAATGCAGACGTCACAGGGTGCAGGTGTGTTAAATAGTATCATCAATAAATTACCAGTCGAACTTCATCTACCCGGATATTCTTATTGCGGCCCTGGTACAAAGCTTCAAGAACGTTTAGCTCGTGGAGATAAACCCAAGAATAAATTGGATAGTTATTGTAAAGATCACGACATTGAATACGCAAAGTCCACAGACTTGAGCCATCGTCATCAAGCCGATCAGGTGTTGGAAAGCAAAGCTTGGAAACGAGTCAAAGCCAGCGATTCGAGTCTTGGTGAGCGAACCTCTGCGTGGTTAGTAACAAACATCATGAAGGTCAAGCGTAAGTTGGGTGCAGGATGCAAGAAGCATGAATTATGTAAGCTTATTAGACCGCTAAAGAAACATGGTTCTGGTAGTGATAAAAAGGCGTTGAGTGGCATGCTCAAAGCTGCACGCATCAAAGTTAAGAAGCTTGGCGGAAAAAGAAAAATCAAAATACCTAGAATCATACCCCTGCCAAAACAAGGCGGCATCTTGCCTTTGATCCCGATATTCGCCGGGCTTAGCGCCCTAGGGGCATTAAGCAGCGGGGCTGCAGGAATTTCCAAGGCGGTTAATGATGCACAGAATGCCAAAGCCAAGTTGCAAGAATCACAGCGCCATAATGAAACAATGGAAGCCATCGCCTTGGGCAAGAAGGGGGATGGGCTGTATTTGAAAAAACACAAGACCGGATATGGATTGTTTTTACGTAAAATGCCAAAAACTGTCAATAAAGCTACCCGCGCGTCCTTTATCCGATCAAGATATTAAATCATATGTAAAACGTCTAAAGATACCTAATTTTAGAGGTGTATTTATGCGAGATACTTTGCCAAAATCACCGAAACATACAGAGAGCGGTGTTTTAAATTTAGATGGATACAAAGGAGATGGTACACACTGGGTAGCTTACAAGAAGAAAGGAGATAGAGTTGTTTATTTTGATAGTTTTGGCAACTTGAAGCCGCCAAAAGAATTTGTAGAGTATATGAAAAATTATAAAATTTATTTCAACTATGATCAATATCAGGATTATGGTACGATAAATTGCGGCCATCTGGCGTTGACGTTTCTCGTTAATTCATTATAAATTGCAATGACGTCATTAGCCATCATCAGTCATGTCTCAAACATTCACTTTAAAGGGTCGTTCTCACCGGCTTGAAGCATACTTTGTGCCGCCTATAGAACTAGACTCGAGATTTGATTACTCTCTGGCATTAATATCTCTAAATACGTGGAATACCATACCAAATATAGAACCTGGTCGTAATAAGGTTTATTATACAATCAACGGCAAGGAGCAAGTTTTAAAAATACCAACCGGTTCTTACGAGTTGGAGGATATAGAGTACTATTTGCAAAGTCAGCTTGCTGGTGCTGAATTATCGGATGCTGAACGTAAAGAAATCCTATCACTTCGAGCTAATAACAATACCTTAAAGTGCGAGCTGCAGAGTATCTACAATATAAATTTCAAGCCAAAGGATAGCATTGCTCAGTTATTAGGGTTCTCTCCTCAAGTGCTGACGGCTGGTCAATTTCATGAATCTGACTTACCAGTTGAAATTATACAAGTGGTTACTATTAGGGTTGAGTGCAACATTATTTCTGGTTCTTACTATACAAATAATCCGGCGCATACTTTATACGAATTTTCTCCAACTGTTGACCCCGGATATAGTATTAATATAGAACCCCGAAATCTTATTTATCTACCTGTCAACGACAAAAATATATATAATATTACTCTAACGCTATTGGATCAAGATTCGAGGCCGGTTAATTTCAGAGGTGAAGAAGTTGTAATCAGATTAGAACTGAGACGAAATGGGCTTAGTCTTTAATAGTTATTTAACTACATCTACTCCTTCTCCAGACTCATTCTGTAATCAGAAGCCAAAGAGAACACTCGCGCTTGTCAATATTATTTTTTTACAGTCCGCTAGCAGTCTATATAACTATCATGTCAGAAAAACTTCAGCTATTTAACCCCATTAAAAGCGATGAGTCAATCATGCGCGAAGAATGGCATACTTATCATCCTTTCACCAAGTCTTTTAATAACAACGACGAAATCGAGATTGTCATCAATCAACAAGATGTATTTTTAGACATGAGCGAAGCTCAGCTTTATATCGAAGGGTCGTTTAAAGCAGAGGATACAGCTGGCAAGACTGGTGACTGTACATTAACCAATAATGCTGCAGCCTTTATTTTTGACAGCATGTCGTATGAAGTGAATGGTAAAGAGATTGAAAAAGTTCGCGATCCTGGCATAGTTAGCGCCGTTAAAAACCTGCTATGCTTAAGCGATGCAGAAAGCCGCGCTCTAGATATTGCCGGTTGGAATTGGCCTAGCGGTACTATAAAAACATTGGATGAAACTAGTAAAGAATTCAACTTTCGCATTCCGCTACACATGCTGTTTGGGGTGTTTGCCGATTACAAGAATGTTCTGATGGGTAAACAGAAGCTTAAACTGGTTCGAGCTCGTCACGATGAAAATTGCTACAAGTCAACTGGTGACAAAAAGGCGACGATTACGCTAAAGACTGTTGAATTGAAGGTTAAGCACATTTATCCTAGTGACGCAGTTAAACTTAGACTTTTGGATGACATTGCAAAAAATAAGCCTATATTTATCCCGTTTAGAACTTGGGAGATTCACGAGCTTCCTGCTTTGAGAACGACAAAGAGAGATATTTGGACTGTAAAGACGATGACAGAGAGGGCAAGATATGTTATTGTATTTTTTATGAAAAATCGCAAAGATAACTACAAGTCAGATTGTTGTTATTTTGATAACTTAAATATTACCGATGTCAAGTTACATCTAAACTCTGAGATATATCCCTATGAGTCCCTAAATTTAGATTTTGCCAATCGCCAATATTCAGAAGTCTATAAGATGTATACAGACTTTCAAAAATCTTATTTAGGCAAGCCGCTAAGCGAGCCTATTTTAGACTTTACGACTTTTGCTAGTAGGGCCCTATTTGTTATTGATTGCACCAAGCAAAATGAATCTCTAAAGAGCACCGCTATTGATGTCAAGTTGGAGTTTCAGAGTTCTTCTAATTTTTCCAACGATTCACGAGCATTTTGTATTATTATTCACGATCGTGTCCTTGAGTACCAGGCTTTAACCGGCCAGGTGAGAGAACTAGTGTAGTTCCGACCCTTGCAAGATGAAGTTTGCTGTAGTCGACGTCCAGGGATTCCAGGTACCAGAATTTCAAGCTAAAGAACTGGCCATTTATGATGGAAAACACATGAAGAGCTACCTGTTTAAACCCACTACCCCATTTCATACCTTGAGTGATGATTGTAAGAAGCAGGTATTATTCCTACATAGAAACCATCATGGCCTCTTTTATAAATATGGCGTGACCGATTACAGCGACCTCTACACAATCATCAGCAACGATTTGCGAGACGTGGACCAGATATATGTCAAGGGCCAAATAAAGAAGAGCTTTTTAGACGAAATTTATTCTCAAAGTAGTAATAAGCCACATGTTGTTAATTTAGAATCAAGTATCAATGTTCCAAAACTCTCTAAAGTCGTAACCACATGTTCTAACCATGATCTAGAAGTTTGTAATTGTAGTATTAGGAATGCTTATATACTGTATGATTATATTTATGATTTTTTACCAAAATAAATAATTGAAAATGTCACGTGTGTTTTAATATAGCGTTCTAATAATATTTAATCATTTGCCCTCGAGCTTGTGATGGGATCGGTCAAGTTGCAAGAACACCTACGTAATATACATAACCTCAAAAAAGATATAAAGTGCTACGAAGATTATCGGTTTATATCACGTGGTTTTTTAAACCTCTCCATGACTTCTGACAAGGTGTGTCCTAGGGCTGTGGAAGCCCCGCCCCTTTGTAGGCCAAACAGAGTATATGAAATTGATGGCTATATAACCGTCATATTTGAAAACACTGAAGTAGTAGTGGATACTATTGGATATGGAAAGATTTATTTCACTAGTGTGGAATTTGAAGAATTCTTAAGCAATTTTAATTGTTTCAACACTCGCTGGGTTGACATATTTTTGATTATTGGAAAGTATACCTTGGTGTTTCATCGTAATGCAGAAAAACGAAGCCTAAAATTCGAAGAGGCGGATACAGACAAGTACCTGTTTCGATGGATCGATAAATTAATTAGTTTATTTGCGCAACATATGTATCAATTGTATAAACTAAATACTGAATATTATTCCATACAATATTGAACTGTTGTTTTATTTATAGGGTATAGGTGGGTAAATAAAACAATTTGGGGAATGTGGAGTATAGTATTTATTTAACACACATTTATATAAAAATATTTAGAAATAATCAAACACAATTTGGGAATGTGGAGTAACACATTTATTTAACACACATTTATATAAAAATAATCAGTCTTATAGAGGGTACAACACTTGAACTATAATATATAACTATACGTGTAAAGGGCGCTATACAATATTAATACAATACTTAAACTATAATAAATAAATAATACCTAACCTAATATCACAGCCTCTAACACCACCTAGAGAAATTGAAGCAAAATCAGTCTTGGTTTGGAATTTCCAAGGTCTCCTTATATAATGCTATATCCTGGTGACCCCAAGCAAGCGTGTTCTCTAGGTCTCCGGGTATAAGGTAACGCTTATCGTCCGCGTATGATAGCGCTACCTTATTTTTAAGTTCCACATGCATATCATGTGAATGTGAGCGGAAAGTATTCATCTCGCGAAATATTTTGGTCCCTACTACGTTAACTGCTTTTTTATAGTCTTCAACTGTCAGTTGGGATTTTGTAACGTAGTCGGGGACGCCTTTTGCTTTTTTTGTACATTTCCCCTCTACATTCACACAATATGCCTTGGCCCCGGTCCCATAGAAATCCCATATAATTTTTCCTGCGTACTCATCTTTCATTTTTCCCAATATAGATTGGTTTACAGGAACATTATGTGAGTTATCTGGAGAATAGTTTGAGGTATCGAACATATCTAAATTTTCTGCCATATCATCATAAAAATTTTTGGTTTCTATATTTAAAATTAGGGAGTCAGTGTCCGTATAGAGTAAGGTCGCGTTGCTGCCATATTTAGGCTTAATATACCCGTACAAAAAGTCGTACATAATAATCTTGGATAACTCCAAGATTCCAAACCCTGCGTATATGGGTTTGTTATATACCACTTTTTGTTTATGCATCTGGATAGATACCAGGTTCTCGCTGTAAATAGTGCGATCTTTAAAGTGTGGTTTCGCGATCAACGCCCCAGCACCGAGCCTCCTACCAATATTTTCCCAATGGGACACTAATTTGACATCTACCCGTTTCTCCACGTTCTCCATTGTCTTTCCAAACACAGAATTGTTCATAAGCTTGAAAAAGTCCTTTTCAAACTTATTTTTTGCTTGATTGCGCAACCCTGTGTTTAGGTCGATGTACGGTTTAAGCCACGGTGATTGGTCGAAAGATATGACGCGGTGAATTTTAGTTAGCTTAAGGCCATAATTTAAAGCTTGCTGCAAATTTTGATAATGAATAATATATTTAGTTTTCTTTAAAAAGTTTGGGATTAATTTTGTTATTTTCGGAAATTTGGACTCTGGTGGCGCAATGGATTCTGGACAAAAGGGTAGTTCATTATGCGAATAATGCAAATCTTCCGGGTATGTTAAATCGACTTCTAAGACGTAACCTGTTTGTGAATCAGGTGCGATGTTCATATAATCTAAATTTTGAATTTCGATTTCGTCTAACCATTTAAAGTTCCCTGTGGGTAAATATTGAGACATGGCTGCACCGTATAAATTTGTTGCATCCAAATATAAAATGTAGGAGGTAGGTTTTGAAGCGTCGTATGTGGGTATAAATTTATTATTCGCAATAGCTTTTCTTACACTACACTGACTGACTCCGCCACGAATCCCGTGTTTAAAAAAGTGTACCATATCTAGATCGGTCAGTAGCTCAAGATTTATGGATGTATATTTAAGTGCGGATTCCATCGACAATCCTGGACACGTGAAAAATTGGCTTGGGTCAAGGCCGTATGTAGATATGCACACATTTCTAAAGCTTTCAAACACATCTGTCAAAATTAATACGTCGGATTTTAAATAAATGTCTGAATATTCGCCTAAAGTTTTGCATTTAAATAGATCCCATACCTTCAACGCACGCTTGTAATCATCTTCAGTAATATGCTCGTTTTTAAGTTTATTAAAAAAGCCTTCATGTGATGGCAGCACTGTATCGTCTAATTTTGAAATATGATCCACGTAGTTATACGGGAAGACACCCTTCTGCCGAATAAGTTTAAATTTTTCCTCGTCAGGGAAATATTTACGTACGGCCCTGCATTGCTCGGGCTTTAAATTTTGACTTAATTTATCCAAGCCTGTGGCCATAAATCGGAAACTATCTAAAAACCGTAATTTTAAAAATACCTGCCGTTGTTTCCCATCCTCTTCGATGCTATCCACCAATATATGTTTACTAAAGGAAATATATTTTTCCTTATTTTGGGGGATAACATCAATCTTTTCTTCATCCGACGCCAATTCTTTAACAAAGAGGTGGGAATCGAACCCGGACATGTTGTGGAAAAATATCGGTATGAATGACGGAATTTTGAAATTTAAATTACATACAGGGTGAGAGGGACCTCGATACAGCCCTGTAAGGTGATCATGGTCATGAACACGCATGTCTTCTATATTAAATGGCTTTTCACAAATATGGCAATGCGTTGCGGTCTGATGCGCATGCTCTTGTTCAGCAGTTATAGGGATCATGGGCACTATTTTCTTCAAAAAGCGATTGTATATTGATTTACAATCAGCATCTAATCGTTTTACAAATTCTTTATGCGCGTCAGGACCTCTATAACATTGATAAATTGAATGCACGTCATCAAAGTCACATTTAATATAGTAGGCAAACGAGTATGGAACGTGTTTATGCGTGCGTACTGTATATGACGTATCAGGGTCTCTCTCACTTTGTTCTGTTGGCAATGGTTCTAAAACTGTTTCGAAATCCGCGTAAACAACAAAAGGTACTTTTAATTTCTTTTCAAAGTTTGTAAATTTAAAAATATTCTCAGGTATTTCTTCCCCGTATTTATTCTTTTTCAAATCGGTAGTCGGTACTTTGGCCATAACGTGGCCGCAATCGTGTTCTTGATGAGCTTTTAGCTTCAACTCGGAATAGAAATACGTTAAACAGCCATCACATAAATACTTTGTACCACAATGTTTAGATAATTGCCTTGAGATCAGACGAGATAAACTTCTTATTAAACAGTAATGAGTATTTTCATTATCATCACTGATTACTAACAAATTTACATGTCTTTCATTGCGAGATTTAGTAAAATATAAGGGACCCACGACATCAATACTATTTTTACCATTGTCGTAGTTTCGCTCTAGCCCATAGACATTGATAGAAATATTATTTTGTCGTTCAAACTTTGAAATTTCTTTCAGTTGTATTGGAAATTCCATACCTGTAAAGTCCAGCTCGTTCTCAAAAGGTAAATAGTTCACGACTCTATTTGCATGTTGAGCCCAATGTACTGGATGTAAGGCAGCCAAGACTGACCACATAAAACATTTTTGGTCTGTGTTTTGAATGTTTAACACGGCTTTCCTTGCTTCAATTTCTTTGGGAAGGGGTATGTATGATGATGGCGTTAGAGGCTTGATTTTATTGATTCCTATTTCTAAGTGGAGAAGTTGTTGAAGAGCCCACCCTGTAACAATAGAATAGTATTAGGAATTTCATTATGTTATAAGCAGCTAATTTAAATTTTCGCATTATTATATACTCACCACTATCCTTTTCCGAGAACTCTGAATATTTGCGGTCTAGGATAGCACTGAACTGCCCAAACAACTCCTCCAGATCCGTTGTCCCATTCACCATGACATGCCGGGTGTTGAAGGATTTAATTTCTATCGCCTCGCTCGTCTGCAGGAGGAATCGTCCGAAAAGCTCCACACCGACCTTGAGCTGCTCGTATTTTGTAACTATATTCCCCACCAACCTGAGGAATTTTTCCCTAAGATGTTCAAGGAACTGAGGTACGTTGGTGAGGTCTTGGCTCGACTTCAGTCGGTAGGTAGCAATCCGGCTTCGGAACGATGTTTTAATTAGTTCAACACCATCCTCCTGCACCATGCAGCAGTTCTCCCGATGACGTAGGGTCCTTACGTGAGCGACCCATCGGGAGCTGGGAACATCTATATTACATTCACTGCAATGCTGCATGGATTCATCTGAAATTTTAAACACTTTTAGAAAATCACTAGTTTTATTTTAAAAAATACTCACCATCTGACGGAGCGGGTCTTGCCCGTTTGGCTATGGCTACTTGGGACGGGGTGGCTTGTCGTTTAGGGGCTCTATGCTTCTCTTCCTTCTGGTGTTTTTCAAGAGCCCACATCGATGCGAAACTCCCCCCGCACACTGGGCATGTTTTCACAGTCTGTCTGCAATCCCCATGTCGTTTGAGGGCGGCATTCCTAGCGAAGGAACGATTGCAGTGCTCGCAGTTGAACATTTTTTCCTAAAATCAATGTATAAGTTCTAATTATTAACACCAGACTATTTTACTATTTATAATTTTTATGAACACGTTTCCTATACACCCCCATATAATCGTTATTTGTATTCTCGCTTTGGTTAACGCTACATCGGAACGTATAAATTATCCCTGTATACCTAGATATAATCTAATCACAATATACCATATTTTTATTTATAACCTATAAATCTACATACCTGGTAATTATTTTATTCACAGTCACTTATACTGCACTACTACTAGCTTCAACTAACTGGATTCAACTGTGCCTCAAGCCCAACGCATCCGGTATTTATAGGCGGGGTCGTGACGCGTCGTTTATGCTTCTAGAATTGTCTATGTATTGCAATTCTCGGAACGCATTGCATCAGCTTTTACCATCGACTAGGCTTGGCTACTGCTCTTGTTGCATCATCTTTCTAGGAATTTGTTACTGGCTTGCTTGACATTGAATATTAATGAGTGCCTATCCCGTGATTATGGCGCCGCGTAGACTATGCAGTGGTTTAAAATATTTTAAACCCATCATTTGGGGGTTTTTGGTGGTTTTGTATAGGACCATTATCACATAAGTTGTCAAAAGGGCCTTTTTCATACAAGTCCCGTTTTTGAAAGACCCGGGGTGGGCGGACTGCCGAAGGCACTATTTCCGCTATTTGCGCAGATTTTTGGCTTATAGTTTCCGAGAAACCTCAATTTTAGGCTATTGCGCATGATGTCAAATGGGCCATATTTTTTTTTAACGGATTTGGGGTTTGTGAGGGGTGCTTACATTGCCTCTAATGTTAGTTTTGACAAAAATCAGCTCATACCCGAGATATAGGGCCTATCTTTTTAATGGTTCTGTTCCGGCACCAAATTTTAATGGTGTTGATCGTTTTATACATAGGGCCATACAGCGGTATAGTTTTACGCCTTGTTGGACCGCTAGTGTTTAGCACGATATTGAATAACCCAATTGTTGGCACTTATTTTCTACACTTTGCTTGTCGTCCATCAACTATATTTGAATATATATTTGCAGTATGAAGTAACTATCTTTTTTAAATTTGTTGTTTAATTAAGCGGCATCGGTACGCATAGTTGCGGAAAATATATCAATTGCCGCGACGGCTCAATGGTATGACTCTCGGCTATCAATCTAGAGGACGGTGGTTCGAGCCTTGCAGATGGTATACTTTTTTTCAGGTTTAATATTACGCGCGACTTTGGGGACCATCAACGTCATCATTTGGAGAGGTAGGATTGTCACAGAGAACACACACGGCCCCTCGAAGCTACAGCCGGGGCTCTTGTCACAAAGAACATACGCGGCTTTGGGTTCCTGTCACAAAGAACATACGCGGCTGCCACAGAGACCATACGCGGCCACTAGTACCCATGGTAGTTAGGGCCACTGGTAGTTAGGGCCACTGGTAGTTAGGGCCACTGGTAGTTAGGGCCACTGACAGATGACACATGACATGACAGATGACACATGACATGACAGATGACATGACAGATGACAGATGACATGACAGATGACAGATGACAGATGACGCGCCTGCGCAGTAGGGACCTACTCAAATTGGCGTTGAACATCCCATCTAACACTACTCACGGGATCTCAGGATTTCTAGAAATCTTGAAATATATCGTTATATCGTGATCAAAATATCGGGATAAATATTGAGCGTGTAGCGTTCGCCTAGCGATTGGTCATAACATCAGCTGTGAATATTTCTAGTTCGTGAAAATTTGTCTGCCTTTGCAAGTACGCTTGGAGAAAAACATAACTATTAAAATCAAAATAAATATATTATGAAATCTGAGCAACAATCTTAACTATACTATAATATAAGAAGCTCTGAGGAAAGTCGATTTAGCGGAAGATTATATTTTCATTTCGCATTTTGCATATCATTAAATCCTGTTTTGGCGAGTTGGTAGGTTCTTGATCTTGACAGTTGACCGCTTGACCTATCGTTTCAATTGAGTGTGATGTCTCTTCTCTCTTCAGTCGTTGTCCGTTTTCGAACGTCGTGACTCTTTCATGGAGCATTCATAGTGATCCTTCGTCGTGCTTCTCTGCCTTCCACAGTATGCATCACTTGAGACACTGACATTTCGTCTATATATCTCACCGGTGGCCTTCCTCTTGACCTTCTTCCATCAACATTCCCCTATATCATTAGCTTTTCCATACCGTCATTCTGTATTACGTGACCGAAGAATTTAAGCATGTGTCGCTGGATTGTTGGATGCGTTGGTGCGGTACGCTGTCCAAGGTATTCTCAGCATTCTTCGGTAACATATCATTTAAAACGCCTGAATTCTTCTTCTACATGCAGCATTTATGGTCCAAGATTCCGACCCATACTCTGCAATAGGAAACACTAGAGATTTTACAAGGTTTGTTTTAGTTTGTCCTTCCAAAGCCTCCTTCACCATCCCAATTCTTCTTGTAATCTCTTGTTCTGAACCACCCCTATTTTTTATCTTTATGCCCAGATAAATAACCTCTTCTCCGGACCTCTATGTCACGGATTTGCTGCAATTGCAGAGGAACCGTTCCTGCCCGGTATATAATCATCAAATGGCATTTAGGTCTATTTAGTCGCAGTCCGCATTCCAGGCTTATTTGCTCGATTCGTTGTAAGTGTTCATACATTTCTTGTTCATTTTTAGCCATTGCGATAATGTGCGTATCGAAAGTTCGAGATCTTTTTCCCTCCTATAGATACTCCGCCCTTCCAGTTCTCCAACGCCTTCCTCATTATCCATTCTCCATAGATGTTGAAGAGTATAGGGGAGAGAATTCTTCGCCTTTTCTTACTGTAAAGTTGCCTGAGTATACGTTCCCTATTTTGACTTGGGCTAGGTTTTTATCATATAGCTGTTTAATAAGATAGGTCAGATGGTCGGGAACTCCCATTTCTTTTAAAATGTGCCACAGTTTATTCCAATGTACCGTGTCGAAAGCATTGCTATAATCCAGGAAGCTTGACATAGCTGAGACATTGTATTCAAAGAGCTTTTCAATCATCTGTCTCACATTTAGAATTTGATCTCTTGTTCCTCGGCCTGGCATAAAACCTGCTTGTTCTGGAAGTATATTGGGTGATTTATTAGAGCGATAGTTCTGTAACTACCGCACTCATCCTCTAGGGACTGGTATTAGTTTTATGTTATAATAATCTATGCTTGCTCTCTATTTGATATGTGGTATATTATTATGAAGTATTAGAACTATAACCAACCTATGATTTATTGATTTTATTACTACTAAGTTAAACTTCGTTCATTTAATTTTCGTTCTTATTACTTGTAAGTACACACCAAAATTAATTTTACTGTCAAAGCTAGTCTTCTCTCACCTATGTAAGTATTTTTTTTGCTACCGTAGTAAAAATTTTTATAACGGTAGTCAAAATTCTCTCTCATCCTGAAACATTTTTCAATTAAGAAGAAATGTATACAGGGTCCTGGAATAGTGAGTCAGGCTTCAATCCTTTACGAATTATGTTAGGAATTTCATTCATATGCTGATTTATACTTTATTATAGTGCATTCAGGAAAATATTTTTCCATATAGGTACAAGGTGGCCCAAAAAGAGTGATAACATAAAATTGAATTTTTTTAAATGGGATACCAAGTATTTTATTGTATAATTAGATTCGTATTAGTGCCCTATATAATTAACAAAAATGTTTTTTTATTTTCTTGGTTAGTTTAAGAACAATAAATTAATAACCAAAAAAAAAGTTTTGGAGTCCTGGAAAGAAAAAAATCAGAAAACGTTCTAAAATTATTTTTTAAACCACAGCAATTTGGTTAGCTGTCAAAAGTCAAGTTCTGGATAACGTGATGCTAAATGACTCCTTGCTAACAAACATTTTTTTTCGCTCCAGCAAGTACGAAGATCATATCAACCAACCAATAAAATCCATTTTAATTTCTTATTATAATTTATTCGCCCTGAATAACAGTTTGTTAGTTAAAGAACTAGTCGAACTCTAATTAACAAATTAATACCTATTTTATTTCAGAGCCTGACATAGTTTCTATATTTAACAATTACTAATGATTATCAGTGGCGGAACTACCGTCGGTCTGGCCGGTGAGACTATCCGGGGGCCCCAAAAGTGGTGAATGAAAAAAATTTTTTTTAAATTGCTGTGTTGACTTTTTGTAAAATTGAAACGATCAAATAAAAGTTTTTAGTGAAAAAGCACATCAGTTTTTCATATTCGTTATCTACCTTTTATATTTTTACGTTTTTTATGTTCTCAATTTCAAATTTGCGCGCCCCCGCGGACATGCATATATTAGGTTTGTTCCAACACCCTATTTTTGTATCGTTCTAGAACCGTCACGAAACTGCTGGGATAGATATTGTGCGCCGGCGTTCTTTTTGCACTGTTTGTTGCATATACTCAATCTTGTTCTCAATGATGCATCGATTGGTGCAATTCCAGAATTTCAAAGATCTTGGGAGTTAATTGAGCAAATTTAGGTTTTTCGCAAGAAGTATAATAAGGTGAGAGTTATTATCGACTTTTCTTTCCAAAAATTCCTTGTTGAAACTGAAGCGACTCTGTCCAACTCGATAGTCATCGCGGAACGATTCTTTACAAGCTGCTGCATTCAGATTTTGTGATATTTTGAAGACGCTGCCTAAAATCATCCTCACTAGTAATTCGAAAACTGAGCGAGACGAAGCAATTCATTTACGTAAAGAAATGGAAAATTTTGAATTCGTTCTTCAAGTTGTTTTGCACTCAATAGTTCTGACGACAACAAACCTAGTTAGAAAAGCTCTTCAACAACCAGACGTCGACCTTTCTCAAGCAAATGTTTTACTCGAGCAAGCATATCGAGAACTACAATGACTACGAGGGAGCAAAAAAACTGGCGATCGAACTGAGTGCTGATTGGAGAGTCAACGTTGAGTTTTGAAACAAGCGCATCAAAAAAACCAAAAAATATTTCGAAGAATTATGTGAAGATGAAAGAGTATCCGATGGAGAGGCATGATTAAGTGTGAATATTTTTTATGGGAGTCTCGATATCATTTGCAATCAATTAGTCAATCGATTCAAAAGTTTAAGCGATGCGATAAAAACTTTTAGAGTACTCCAACCCAAAGAACTGACCAAACGGACAGATCAAGAACTGTACACGGAAGCTGTAAAACTTGCAGATACTTATGCTAAAGACATCAGTGACAAATTTCCTGAACGGTTGTTATCCCTCCGATCGTGTCTCAAAACCCAAATTGAGAAACTGAATTCTGTCAAGCAACTTGCGGATTTATTGATTATAGAAAATGTTGCTCTGTCTACGAGTTTTCAAGAAGTTTGCACAGATCTGATTTTGTTTTTAACCATTCTGGTCACAGTTGCTACGGCTGAGAGATCGGTTGGATTCCCGCGGGAATGTAACGGAAACATGGTCACATCCCTTTAAAATTCTAAATTTTTAATATTATTGTAGCGGGGGGGGGGGGGTTAAATAATGTAACATATTTCCCTGGTAAGGCCCCCCCTTTATATGGTTACGCCACTGCTTATGAACCGTTGTGCTTTGAACAAATAATTATGGAAAATATATTTAAAATATTAAAGGAAGAGGAAAAGCAAGGAACGAAACAGCATCGTTGATGATGACAATCCAAAACCATATCTTCACAAACGTTTTTACGATATAATAGAAGAACTTTTAAATTAATTGATTCAGCCGATACTTGGTGGAAATCCATAACTAATATTATGAGAAACAATAAAACTACGTTATATTTCTTTTCTACTATATTCTTAAAAATGACATGATTCGCTATCACTGTAGCTTCTTAATATTGAGAATGAATGACTATTTTTCTATATCTAACAAATTGTACAGTCTTAAAATATTATTACAGGTATAAAGATGATGTAGGGTGTAGGGTATATAATAGTAACAGTGGGTTTGTTCGCGTTTGTTGTTGAAGAACTTTTAGTTTCAAAACAATTGAGTCATATCTTTTTTGGTTGTAATCTTAATACATTTTAATCCATATACAGGGTCTTATGGAAATGATGTATTATATTTAAATCGGCAATTCCTGAGATGAAAAGAAATTGAAAAAAAAACAAAAATGGCGCTTTCAATTAATAACCGAATTATAACACCTTATGTAAAACCAAATAAACACATCTCTTACTACTGACCAAACGTAAATAAACTGTAGCCATATATAAACAAAGCAATATTGAGATAGGTTATGGCCAAAAACGTCACTGAAATTTTAGCAATGTTGTCGTTAAATTTCTTTAGAAGGTCAATAACCGGTTGACAGAAGATGTTTATTTTTCAAGGTACATTTCTAAACTTTTACGTTCAGTTGTTCACTGGGAAAAAATGTTTTTAGTTAAACTCTTGTACCTTTTCGGCATTAGTTAAAACAACACATAAATGCACATTAATTAACGCACACACAACACTTTTGCTGGTTAGAAAACGCTCCCATCTAAGTTTTTTACATGGATGATGGATTTATGAACATAAAATTCATTACAACTACATATTGTTCTAATGGTAAATAACAGATATACAAGTTGATGAAGGTAATATGTACTGATGACTGTGCCAGACAAAAAAAACTTTAAACTCAATTTTCTCTAAATAATTAATAAACAAACAACGTTCGGGCAGTTTGATTTGACATTTTCGTTCTTCTTCTTTTTTTCTGTATGGCATCACTACACAACAACACTACAATGTTGCCACCTGCTGACGTCTTTTTTATAAGATGATGTTTTATAAGATTATATTCATAAATTATGTCATTTGCTTTTGAATATTACTTCTACCTATAATTTTCATTCATACTTTACGACAAAATTCATATTTTTTAATCGAATTTTCAATTTAATGTTTTAGCGCAAAAAATTTCGACGTTCCAGTTTCAAAACTGGCAACAGCGCAATAGTTCTGGTATTTTCCGAGATGTGCGTGCGATAGAGAGATATAAATTATTTTCTAATATTATAAATTTGCTATTCTAACTCAAAATGCCAAGAATTTCAATCGAACTAACGGACATGGTCTTGTACTATGGAGCAGCACAGGAAAATGCCCTATACATGGAGCTTGGCTTTACCCGAGACGGAATATTTAATCAGCGAGTTATAGAGGAGAGAGAAACCCAAACACGTTAGCCGCTGTACTACAAAAGTTAAAAAGATGAAACTACAAGACTTCCTTTACTTTACAAGAAGGTTACAATAGTGGTACATACAGTCAAGTCGAAGTACCTGACTAATTCCGAAGGATAGTTCACAGATGAGGTTTGCTTTACCCGAGATGGAATATTTAATTAGCGAGACCAATAGCCAGATAAGGTTTTTCTTGAACATATTGGCAGGTATTATTGATAATCACCTAATAGGACCACATATCCTGCAAAACGACCTGCCAGAACTTTTAGAAAAAGTTCCTTTAGGTCGGATAAGGGACATAGGGCTTTGCAAGCATAGTTTACGGATTGTCACTGATATTTGGACGTCCTATGTGCGTTTATTCTAGCGTACGGTAGTGGTTGTAGTGGTTTTGTGGGTGTCTGTTTCTTTAAGTGATTTAGTTAGTTTAGATATGCCGGTCATGTCCCGAGATTGGAAAGAAGAGGACAAAGCAGTTTTAGTGGGTATAAGCAAGCGAGGAGTAGACTGTGACTTTGAGTTTACTTCTTAATAGCTATTAGGCAGTCCCACACTATTATCAGGGCACGTATAGAGCATAAAGTGTGAGTATGATGTGATGAGCATAGAGTATCCTGGATATACTTTCCTTGTATCCTAAGGTAAGCTAAATAATTAATTTTATAAGAAACTAAAAGTTCTACAGTTTTACAAAGTTTGGCAACATTGCAGGGACATGTGTTTGTCAGACAGCTCCGCCGGATAATATCATATGGTGCCGCGGAGTCACCTGTAGGTTTAAGGGTGAATTACCCCACTTTTTAAACGTTCGATTAAAAAAAAACAAAATGTAGTGCTTCTCTAGGACACCCCAGGAGTCGCCTATTTAAATATAATACGTCATTTCCATAACACCCTGTATAGATACATTAAGTGTTTATTAGGAACGTAACTAAGACAGAGCAGTAGTTAAACAGTCAAAAAATCAATAGTCAAATTTGCACCTGTATTATATTTTTCGCATTAAGTGGATATAGTTGTTATTTAAAATATATTCTACGATCTATATTCACATATATATCGGTACGGATGCTCACAAATATCGTCAGCCCATCCAGTTACTCCTTGGAATAGCGCCCAGGTCATACAATGTTGTTTTCCTAAAGCATTGTCGGGCTCAGATGATACCCATCTTGTGAATATTGCTGGACTTCCAGTAGATAGCCAATAGTACTGCTTGCTGGTGGGGTTATTTAAATTGGTTCCAGATATCCAGAATGCATTCCCATATCCCTCTGAAATAAATATTAAAATTTTTTAATGTATTTTTAATACTGTTAAACTGTTACATTTACAGCCATTTTATTGACATCAGACGAATACAAAAAATGCAAAACTCCTGCATAAGATTTGCTTATGGTATATGTCGTGGAGAAAGAGTCTAACATATGATGAATAAACTGGGCTGACAGAATATATTTGAAAGGAGAACTCTGCACTCACTCTGTTTCTTATATAAAGTTATCAAGTCTAAAAATTCTCCATATTTGTATAATAAAATTAAATTTAGAACCGATATAACTTAAATATTCCTCTAACAACAAGCAAGCATTTAAATAATCTTTCAGTTACAACATAACTTCACATATTAATAAGTTCAAAATTAATGGATTTTCTGCAAATATTTATACTTTAAAAAAAGGTAACAGTAAAAAAGTAAATCAAAATTGTTGCTACGTAGTAGCTAATAAATAATAACAAACAACAAGAAGGCTAATATTTTTGGTTAAACCTGATTATTGTAAAAATACGAACCAATACAAGAGGTAATTAAACTTTAAAAAGCAGTAAAAAAATTAATTTGTCGATGGCGAATACAGATCTGTCGTAAGTAGGTCGATAAAAGTACACCATGAACTTTTCAGTGGATGCTTTTTGTGTTATATGGAGCCAAACCCTGTAAGGTTCCTCAAAGGGCCATTTTTGGCAGACAGCCTAAACTAAGGACGACAGAGGGAAAATAATAGGAACGAATGTACTGACTACTGAAGGATCCAGAATGGCCATACCCTTATGTTCATGGCTTCTAGGTTGTGGTAGTTTGAAGCTCAATAAGTGAATCGATTTTTTCAATATTGCTGTAACAGACTTGAGGGGGTGGATCATTTTCATGTTTTTTATTGTATTTCATTTCATAATATTTCTCCTGGAATTTATTCAGTTTGGTGAGCGTGAGTGTATTGTCTACATCTCTAGTCCTCTAGTCCATGTCGCTAGTGACAAAACAATCCTGTACCACTTAACATTCTTAATGAAAATGATATTTCATCCATTCTTACCATGGTCTACGATAACTCGCCGAATGATAACTAGCTAAAAACCTCATTTGGCTGATTACCTTATCCGTTGTTGTTTCTGTCGTATGTGAATGAGTTGCTAAATCTGAATATATCTGGCATATCTACACTATTTGCGGATGATACAAGAATTTTTTGACAGGACACTGAGGTGACTAGGTTGGCACAACGCATTAATCATGACATCATAAAAATTAAAGAATGGTGTGACTCGAATTGTCTATCGATCAATGTTTCTAAAACGAATTTAATTTCTTTTAAATGTCTAATTCATAGAAAATTTCGGGAGCTTTACATTGACTATAGATTAATATTTGAATGATTAATTACATCTAGAGAGTTGGGAGTGTTTAATGCAATGAATGTGCACTTATAGAGAGTCACCTAAGTCAATACGGATTGTGTTTTTGGGGATCTTGTTCTCAGTATCTTTTCAGATCAGTATTTATATGGCAGAAAAGAGCTATAAGGTGTATTTGTCAGGTGGGTTGTAGAACATCGTATCGACCGTGTTTTGTAAACTTAAATATATATGTTGGCATCTCTTTTTATTCTTGAAACGGCATGTCTTATGCACAGAAAGTTTAAATCTGAAATTCAGACTTCATCAGGGGTTTCCACAAGGAGCACGCATGGTATATAGCTATACCATTACTTCTTCTACTTTAATAAAAGAAACTCCTTCTTAACAGCAAGACATTATTTAATCATTTTCCCCTTAGTTTACGGAAAATCGATGAAGCCAAAAAAAGTTTTGGGCTGTTTGGAACTGTTGATGGGGAAAATTTCGATAAATGAATATTTCGAGATATCACTGATTTGAAGTGTAGGTTTCTTTATTTTTTTTTTATATATTTGTACTGTATCTTTTAACTGGGCTGCTCAGATTACTACTATTATTAAGGAATTTTAATTTTAAGCCATGCTTTATCAATGTGAAACTGTTATTATGATAATAAAGCTATATTTAATTTAATAATTTAATATTTAAAATTTAATATCGAGTAGTAGTAGAAGTAGAAACTATCCTTAAATGCGTCGTAAAAAAGGGTTTTTAAAGCAGTTTCCGTTTTTCAATATATTTAATAATAACGAAAATGAATTTTTTTTCAGATATCTCCGGAATTAGTCATAAGTTTTTTAATTTCTCACCGTCTATAACTTAAGTTCCAAATATGCAACTTTGCTACAATTTAACCTTTCATGTAGTATCTTTTATAGTTTACGAAGTCCAAATTATGGGCATCGAATATGGGACATCCTGTATAGTGTATATAATTTTATGGTCCATATCTCTAAATTCTTCTATACTTACCAATTTTATAGGGAGAAATATATGCATCCAATGCATTAAATTCACTTTCATTTTGAACAGAAGCCAATTCCATTCCTGCACTTTTGCAATTCAGAAACGCTTCAAAGAAATTGGCAGTTGTAGGTGAGAGATAGTACTTTGCTTTAGTACATGGTGCTGCCCCTAAAATAAAAATATATTTCTATGGCTATTATGGACGTTTATACCGGGTGTCCCATTTCCGATACTTTTATAGGGTATCTCCGTAACTGTGCTATCAAAAAAGTAATATAGGTGTCAAGTACTATTTTTGGGCCAAACTTAAAATGATAAAATCAAAATTTGAAAATTTTCGCTCGTTTAAGAGATACGGGGGAAAATCAAAAAATTTACAATTTCAAAATTACCCTTTATTTCCTTAGTTAAAAGAGATATGGAAAAATGTTTTATACAGAAGTCTCTTTATATTGATTGTTGAACAATCTGCCGTTTTCAGAATAAGTATACGGCGTCAGTTAAAAAAGTTATCAGACTTATCCTTATTTTTTAAATAGAACACCCTGTATATTTTAATCTAAAAATATACTATGTTAATTCTCCTTTCAAATATATAACACACCATGGATGCAGGCCCGTAGCCAGGATTAGATTTTAGAGTGGGCAGTCAAAGTTTTAGAGGGGGCAAACTTGAAAATAATTTTTGTGATTAGATCACGTAAGATCAAGAGAAAAAAAAAACATCGTTGATTTCAACATTGAATTAACTACCTATATAATTACAAAAAATAAAACTTAAACAAAACCAAAAAACGCAACGTAGATAAATACCTTTAATATAATTGAAGTTTTCTGTTCTTCCTTTCGTTAAATTTTTGTAAAAACACCTCAAAGTTTATGTTATTTGTTTGTTTACTCTCAAACGCTAAATATATCAGATTGGCCATTCTCTGCTGAGACTGAATCCCAAGAAATTACATAAATATACAACTATCATGGTTTTGCTAGAGTGGGCAACTTTTTCTGTCAGAGTGGGCATTGCCCACTCTGGCCCCCCCCCTGGCTGCGGGCCTGCATGGATGATATTGGTTTACTAGGCGATTTATGAAACTTTATTACTTTAAACCAAGGTAGGCCATGAACGAACAAAATCTAATATCCTAGAGACAACTATGTTGACATTCTAGTTGTTATTAACATTTAACGTCAATTTCATTTCTTACACATTCATTTGTGAAAAATACTTATCAACATTTTGAAAAATTTGATGATGTGGTGTGTTATAAATTTGAAACGAGAGTTTAAAATGCTATCTTCTAGATTAAAATATACAGGGTGTTCCATTTAAAAAAAAAACGAGGTTAGGTCCGATAACTTTCTTACCTGATCCCGTATACTTATACGGAAAACGGTAGATTATTCAACAATCATTATAAATAAACTTATGTATGAAACATTTTTCTGTATCTCTTTTAACTAAGAAAATATAGGGTAATTTAGGAATTGTCAATTTGTTGATTATCCCCCGTATCTTTTAAGCGAGTGAAAATTTTCAAATTTTGATTTTACCATTTTAAGTTTGGCCCAAAAAGAGCAAATGACACCTACATTACTTTTTTGATAGCACTAACAATAACGGAGATACCATATAAAGTGTCGAAAATGGGACACCCTGTACAGTGCCACCATTAAAGTTTCGATTAGGTAAAATTTCAATTTACCATAAGTTTTAGCTTGCATATCTACCAAAAATGGTATAATTAAAAAATGTGACTTTTGTTAACTGTCAAATTGGACAATTTTTCCACAAAATATCGAGAAATGGCATTTCGAACGAATTAAAAAAAGATATACAGGGTGCCCCAAGTAAAGTGGCCTATTAGAAGTATCTCGAGAACTAAATGAGATTTTATTTTGAAATATTGGCTGTGGCTATAAGAGATCGTTTTCTACGGTTCTAAAATATTTTGGATGATGCGGTGTTGCCGGATCATACCGAAAGTGGTAGCAACTTCGGAATTTTAAATGAATTACCCTATATATTATATTTTTTTTGGAATCTAGGTAAAAATCTAGAACAGTTTTCTGTACAATATCATATACCTATCTTTAAGGCTTTTTGTATTATAAATAATTTTGTGATTTTTTTACGCCGTATCGTTACCTGAAAAGAAAATCGTATCTTTTTAGCGGTTACAGCTAGAAAGCTGAAAATTTTACAATAGTTCCACAAGACCATCGCAATTTTATAATTTTGAACAGTATTGAATTCGTTTTATACAGGGCGTCTCCATAACAATATTTCTGAGGCAGATGAATTATTGCAAAAATCTTATTTTTTTTAAATTGATATGTTTTGCTAATAGAGGATCAAATTTTCTATCTAATGATATTATGTGTTCCTATACCTATCTTCACTATTTTCGGACTTATAGCGAAATTTATAAATTATCTTATAAAAATATATTTTTTGATAGTGTTGTTGGCTGTGGAATGGATTCATAGAAACAAAATAATGAACAATCCATTTGACGTTATGTCTGAGTTATTGTAATAAAAATGGCTAATTCACATTATTCGAGCTTAGATATTTTAAGTTTATTTTATATTCATGGGGAGTGTGGTAGAGTTTTATCTAGAACTTGCAGAAAATTTAATGAACTGCATCCTGATGCAGCTCCTATGACTCCCTAAAAGTTGATTGGCCGAGGCGGTCCATGGAAATGGCCCCAAGGTCTCCGGATCTTACCCCCTAGAATTATATCTATGAGATAGGATTAAAAAAATAGTATACAAGACACCCGTCACAACAAGCGAAGATTTAGAAAATCGATTACGAACAGCTTTGGGGTCTCTAGAAGATAACGAAATGAAAGAGGTGACAAATGAACATGTTATAACCACAATTTATGAATGTTTAAGAGCGAACGGAGGGCATTTTAAACAATTTAGTTATTAGTTATTTTATTGATGTAATTTTCATTTTGTTTATTTATTTATTAATAAATTCCTTATTGGTTAACTATTTTTTTTTACAACAACACAGACATAACGTCACATGGATTTTTCATTATTTTGTTTCTATGAACTAGCCAACTACCAAAAAATATATTTTTATAAGATAATTTATAAATTTCGCTATAAGTCCGAAAATAGTGAAGATAGGTATAGCAACACATAATATCATTAGATAGAAAATTTGATCCTCTATTAGCAAAACATATCAAATACAGGGTGTCCCATTTAAAAAAAATAAGATTTTTGCAATAATTCATCTGCCTCAGAAATATTGTTATGGAGACGCCCTGTATAAAACGAATTCAATACTGTTCAAAATTATAAAATTGCGATGGTCTTGTGAAACTATTGTAAAATTTTCAGCTTTCTAGCTGTAACCGCTAAAAAGGTACGATTTTCTTTTCAGGTAACGATACGGCGTTAAAAAAATCACAAAATTATTTATAATTCAAAAAGTCTTAAAGATAGGTATATGATATTATACAGAAAACTGTTCTAGATTTTTACCTAAATTCCAAAAAAATATAATATATAGGGTAATTCATTTAAAATTCCGAAGTTGCTACCACTTTCGGTATGATCCGGCAACACCGCATCATACAAAATATTTTAGCAACGTAGAAAACCATCTCTTATAGCCACAGCCAAATTTTCAAAATAAAATCTCATTTAGTTCTCGAGATACTTCTAATAGGCCACTTTACTTGGGGCACCCTGTATTTGAAAAGGTCGTTTGTATTGTAATTTTATGCGCACATACCAAATTTGAATCACTGATGATAGTTTTTGTTTCCATCTTCTATTCTTGGCAAATATCTATTTCATTGAAAACGGAAGTCGACTCTACCAGCCTGATTATAAACAACAATGATTATAATATGCCCATTTTTTTCAGTCGTATTTATTATTTAAAAGGTAAGACGCTTCTCTTCGTTGGTTAAATCTTTAAAGTTATGAGGAATTTACTCCACAGATGACAACATTTTTAAACTGCAATTTAATTTTTTTATTAAAATTAATATTTCGGTAGAATTTTTGTTATAAAGAAAGAACTTAGACGATGAGTATTGTATAAATAAATAGATTTACGGTAGTAGGGGTTATTGGCAAAAATAGATAGGGAACAACATAAGTGATTCCAATCTGGCATGTGGTCAGAGAATTATAATAAAACAACTTTTCCAAATACATTTTTGAAAAATTCGATTAATAAATCCCATTTCTCGACATTTTGTGGAGAAAATGTCAAATTTGAGAGTTAACATGGTCTCAGTTAGTTTTGTAATTTCTGGTCTTCATTGAAGCAATAATTCATGGTGAAGTCAAATTTTACCTAAATCGAACAATAAATTCTATGAACTCTGAATTTAAAAGTAATTTGTGATTTGTTGTTGTTCATTGTTGATTCATTTAAAAAGGGCTGCTTGATAATATGAACAAACCCGAACGTAAGGCTAGGTGTCATTTAAAACGATTAAAAGATATTTATTAAAGTTATTGTAAATACTATATTATATCCTACTGTAATTCGACTTCTTGTCATCTGTCTCTATGTAGATTTAAACGCCTTAGTTCCCAACCTATTCACTTGTTAAAAGTAAATTGATAAGGGAATTATGATGGTTGCAACAGGTTAAAAATGGTTTAAAATTTAGGTATAAGAACACAATCTGGGATGACATAGGGGAACTCTGAATGATGAGAGGTAGTTTTCTGTAGGTTTCATCACCGACTTGAGACAAACATGGACCAGGTTTTTCTATCTCCGTTATACACGTCAATGTGATGCCTGTTGTTACGAAAATCAACACAGCAAAAAAGAGATCGGGCTTCTATCTCTAGAATCCGCATCTCATTCCATCATGCGTCTGTTCCTGTTTTCATTCTAAGGTAATTGGATTTGCAGAGGCTCGCCTGCCTGTGTATCAGTGGGGCGATGAAAAGTACCCCCACTGCAGCAATGGAAGTCATACTGGGACTAATACTAGACATCCACATCAGAATGGAGGCTAATTACAGCACCACAAGGATGACCACAAATGGGAAATGGACAAAACACCCCGTAAAAATTGGACACACAAGAGCCACAGATCTAATCAACGATGAGCTCTTGGATATGCAAACTGATGAGGAGCAACATGAGCAACATACGATTTCACAAAGCCTTTCAGGATTGACTGGAACTTTGATAAATGGACAAACAGTGCATCCCCGTCGTTTGACAAGGTCTAGTTTGGTACACCGATGGATCAAAAACCGATAACCGTGTGGGCGCAGGTATATTTGGGGAAAGACCCAGGATGGACATGAGCATTCCACTGGGGACCTACGCCACAGTATACCAAGCGGAAGTTCATGCCATACAAGCATGTGTACTACAAAATCTTAAAAAGGGCTACCACGACCAAAACATTTACATCTTTCCGGATAGCCAAGCTGCTCTTAAGGCTCTGAACTCCAATCGGTTTACTTCAAAACTTACACTGGAGTGTCATACCAACCTAAAAGTACTGGCAGCCAGGAGGGACAAGGTGGAACTCTTGAACTCTTGTGGGTCCCTGGTCACTTCGGGATATTAGGAAATGAACTAGCGAGAGCCAGATCTGCTCAAAGTCTCAGGGGCCCCGAACCGGCCTTTGGAATATCAAAATAGGCAACAAAAACAACATTAGATAGATTGTCGAAAAAACAACACCTATCTCGATGGCAATAGTTACCTTCTCAAATACACGCATGGGCCGTAATTGGAAAACCATCGAAAATACTATCGAATGGGATGCGACGAAGAGGATGAAACCGCCTCATACATAATATACCACTGCGTAGCGCTGTCTCGTAGAAGACAAAATATCATCGGGAACATACAACGTGGTGACAACCTCCCACAACATGATAAGCTTTAACAAGATCGGGGTACACAATAAGCCGAAAGGCTGCAGTGATTTGAAGTTCGGTCCTTTAAACCGACCCCCGCCTTTAACCAACCAACCATCCAACCAACCAACCAAGGTAATCGATTTGATATGTCTTTGTAAGGAAAAATAAACAATCGATGGACGTTACTTAGAGGTAAATATAGACCTTTGAGTAACGTCCATCGATTGTTTATTTTTCCTAACAAATACATATCAAATCTAGTTTACGGCAGACTTAATTAACAGGAAACGATAAAGAAAAATTATACTAATTTTCAGAGCTTCCCGATTATTTTTCTGGGGAGTTGTTTACAATCAACCTCAGAATTTGAATTGATTATTCTTCAAAGACTTCGAACGAAAGTAATAATAGTAAACTTGATGTAAGATCCCTGGTTTCATTGATTTATTTATTAATTCTTTTAATTTTAGCTCAATTTTTATTTATTTTTATTGCGGCCAGAAAATCTTGATCATTACACTCCCTGGTACAGTGTCTGGCCCTTTGAAATGCGCATAATTTATTAGTTAACTCTCAGACTCACAAGTAAACGCTCGAGCACGCGATTTGTAAGCGACACGTTCGAACTTCCAATTTCTCGTTGGAATAGGCAACCCCCCTAATTTGTCTATCAAACTACCCCCAAAGTGCGATGCAGTGGGCAAGGTTCCAGTTTCCGGGATCCAGTGGTGTCCACCAATAAAACAGGTAGAGACAACAAAGGTAGGTAATTTTTAATATTAATTTTGAGTCACGCGGTCTCCCATTCTCTCATTTTAACTTCTTCTCAACTGAGTCTATATAGAATCCATTACATTTGTCATTATATTTGTCTCAACCTGAAAAACTTTCATTCCAGAATTGTCCCATTTTTATTTTTAAAAAGAAAATTACATACCTCTTCAAAATTATGAAAAATAAATGAACCAAAAGCATTAAACAAATTTGAAGTATTCCTTCTTTGAATAAAGAAAAGTACGGAAAAAAATTACTTTCAAAAATCATTATTTTACAGTTAGTCACAATTGTTTTTCTTCTGTGACTGGCAAATGTAAAAGTGCACAAGTACAAAAAATGTAAGGTTTAATTGTTAACAATTTAGCAATATTTTTATTCCTACAGTTGTCGTTTTGATTGTCGTTATCTTTAACGAAGTTAACTCTAACAGATCAAACTCGAACAAACCCCGAACAAACCCTGTCTTGCCACAAAAAAAAATCGAGTTATCAAGACTTTGTGTTATCAAATCTAAAATTGCTTAAAAAGCCCCCAATCTAAGAAAAAACATAACCTAAAAATATAGTTGAAAAGTTAGCCGAAAATTAGCACCAAGACAGGTAAAATTAGCTCCAAAAACACAAAACGAATTGAATGTTATTTGAAATTACACGTATGACGATAATTAGTACTATACCCTCTAACGACAAATATAGAGATTTCAAACCAATTTCCAGGAACTTCTTTTAACTACTTTTATTACAAATATATTCTTTCGAGAATTGTGTAACAATTTTCCATAAACGTTTTTCAGACATTAAACAGCGAGAAATGTAAATTTTTAAATGGTGAGAAATTAGTAGTAAAACTTTGGAAGATAATATCCTTAGATTTCTTGCAAAGTTAAAATATAATTATTATTTTGGCATTTTATTTTAATACCAGTACATCTCTAGATAACTTACCCGTCAAAACTACATGAAGAACAAATACAGACAAAGTCAAACTTATAAAATTAATCATCTTCTTCTGTTTCAGTGACTTTAGCTACACTGAATATCGTCATTACTTTGAAATCTTTTATACCAGCAAAATATAAACGTATTTGTAATATGTTATCTTAAAATTTCTGCAAACACGATAAGCCGGTTTTGACACAACCGTGTAGGTACTGTCTAGATGGAAATGTTTGTTTTGAATCGTATTCGTATGACTGCTGTTTTTATGGAATGGTTTAAAAGAACAAAATTCGTTTTTAAATGAAAAATAGTCTTCAGGGTCTACCCATGAACAAACATGATAGTATATAAATGCTAGAAATGCATTGACGTCTTATTAATACAGTCATAAGGCAAGAAGTAGAATACATGTTAATTCTTAAGGTAATATCTAAATATTGAAAATACCATCTATAGGTGGGGATTAAAAATGGCAAGGATAGAAGAGACATGAAGTTGGCTTCCTATAAAGCTAACAATTTACAGGGTATTCAATTTAAGTGTGCATATTGTAATCACCCCGTATAATAAATACTCATCACAAATATTGGTAATTGGAAGGATTGGCAATTTGCCTTTAGTAATTTAGCAATACTTACTGAACCTATTTTGAAGATAATTTCTTATTTTGGAAACTATTACATTAAACCCACGTAACTCCATATTCAAGTTAGTAGCACCCTTATGTCCATTATTCCGATTAATAATATACAAGGTGTTTTGCTAAAGAAATACAAGTTTTATTTAATTTTTTCCTTTTTTTGGGTCCAAGGAAGTTCTACACAAATGGAAAACTTTTTTATTATGAGTTCTATGAAAGGAAGTGTCTCTTTCTAAAAAGCTCTGTGTGGCAAGAAACTGAAGGTATTTAAGAAAAAAAGTATTATAATGAGTGTTTCAGGAGGAAACCTCAACCCCATACATTTTTTATTCTTTAAATTACAGAAATAAAATTTGGTTGGTTTGGAGTTTTAAATGAATGCCATACCTCACTTTTTGCCAATTAGAATCATTTTAGTCATACAGCCATGGACGGACACGCAATACCACTGGCTTCATCTATTAATTTGCTGGGCGTCAATCTGGGAGGAAATATATCTTGGCATAACCACGTTCTGGCAATCGCCAAGATAGCTTCTCAGAAACTTGGTGTACTCTTCCGAACCAGAAAGTTGTACACACCTCGACAACTTACTAGAGTACTGCTGCTCTCATGTCTGGAGCTCTGCACCCAAACATACTCTTCGGCTACTGGATTCCATCGAAAGGAGGGACATTCGTCTGATTGGAGACCACGAGCTGACGAAGATCCTCGACAACCTAGAACATCGAAGACAGATTGGGGATTTGACTCCCTTTTACAGATCGTTTCATGGAAAGTGCTCGGCTGACCTTGCCCTCTTAATTCCCCCCAGAGCGGCGAATAGCACACTGAGAAAATGCTTTATTAACCTTAACTAAAAATTTAGTTAAAGTAAATGGAATTTCTTAGTAGAATAGGCCTCAAATCAGATCTCTTGTTAATATAACTAAGGTAATCTTGTTGAAAATATTTAGCAAAATCAACTAAACAGTTTAGTCATAAATTATAAAAAATAATTATATTGAATCTTGTAATGGTTACTAAAAGGGATAGTTACTTCAGCATCTTTTCATTAATAACCACAACTAAGCCGTTTATTTAATAATGTAGATGTTTTATTAAACGTTACTACAGGAATTATTAACAGCAACTAAACCATCTTTTTATTTTAGAAGTAAGAATGTTGTTCTTACTAACAAAACTTCATTAGTTTACTTAATTAAATTTACTAAGTGAACTTAGTAACATACACTAGTATTCGTAGTAGAAAATGACATATACGTTATTTATGTCTACTAAGCTATCTTATTTAAATTACTATTGTCCTTGACAAAGGTACTAAATATCATAGTAAATCCAGATAAATGTTTAGTAAAATATACAAGGTAAACTTAGTAAACTACACTAAGCGATCTTAGTAATTTCAGCCAAAAAAAGACACCTCGTTTAAATTATACAGGGTGATAAAAAAGTTTGCAACAAATAAAAATCCTTTTATTATTGATTACTAAGAAAATCTTAAAATATGATTAATATAGAATTCAATAGTAAAAAAGTATTTCACTTATTGTAAACATTTTCCAACCTGTGATGTACCAACCTATATATTAATATATATCGAGATGTATATATAATAATCTATATACCTATAGAGGTGACTGAAAAAATAAAAACAAACAATTTAAATTCAAAACTATCTGTATTTAACAAAGCGTAAAACGTAAAACCCATTAGTGAATTTTTATTGAGAAAGGCCCTTGCGGCCAAGCCAAAACCAACACAATACAACAGTATACCTAAGTACAAATAAAAAAAATAAATCCTAAAACAAAGCGTAAAAACAAAACCCTTTAGGTTTTTTCAATAGGGACTTTCTTTCATCAACTAAAAAGTTGTGATATAAGTATACAAATAAAAAATATAAAATCCTTTAACAAAGCGTATATATAGAAAACAAAACCCATTAGGGTTTTCCCTAATAGGAACTTTCTTCCAGCAACTAACGAGGTACAATATTAGATACAAATAAAAAATATGAGATCATTTAACATGGCGTAAAAACAAAACCTATGACAATTTATTTTCTAATAGGAACTTTCTCTCGTCAACTAAAGAGTTGCGATATAAGTACAAAATATCTGAAAAATATAAATTCCTTTAACAAAGGGTAAAAAACAAAACATATTAGGTATTCATTTTCTAATAGGAACTTTTTTCTCCTTCGAAAAAGTTTAAATACTTAAAGTAGCTAGAAAAATCTTATATTATTTAACAAAAAATCAAAACAGCAGTCTTAAAATGTAAACAAATAAAACTATAAACAACCTTATGTCATACGATGCTAGCCAGGGGTTAAAGAAGCAACTCATTTTTAATATGGTTTTTATACAACATCAAAAAATGTAAATCTAAAAACCATCATTATGAAATGAAGGCACTGTAATAAACAGTTTGTTATGGTGGGAAACAGGGGTATAACTGTCAACTGAACAAATATCATTAAAAAAAAACATATTTGCAAACGTCACATTCTACAACCTCAAAAGAAAATAAATGTTGGTTGAAATTTAAGGTCGTAAACTCTTTATAAAAAAAACAGACTTGGTGATCATTATTAACAATGGTGGTTTTTATTCGACCAAATAAAGGAAATTTTTTATTTTTTACCCAAATTAAATTTTTTATTTTAAAATTGTTATTATTAATAGAAATATTGGGTACTTTAAATACAGATGTTTTTAGAAAGTCTAATACAAGTTTAGCTTCAGATTGACCGGCAATTTTTAAAAAATCGGCTTTCTCAAAATCTTCCACCGGCTGTCTAGTCGAAAATATTATGTCATTAATAAAACCCCTCCGACTGACGAATCCCGAACTTAATTGGAGTTGGTGCTTGATAGTATTAAGTGTGACAGTATGTGATAATAGTATACTACAGGTTCGTAATCTTAATACCATAACTACTGGAACCATACAATATTAGTTCAGAGTATACTGAACCATGATAAAAACATACCAATTTCCTGATACGCTCCTGATAATGTTTTTGGAAAACAAGTTTCGGTCCACTCTTACTAAACACCTTATTTATTGTTTCCTGATCTAAGTGGTTGAAGCTTATGTCATCAATTCCTTCATCTAAAAATTTTTATGTTCATTAATTAAATTAAATCTGATGATTATACACAGAAACTGCAAAGTCAAATAAACTGTAAAACTACAGCCACTTTCTATAGAGTTTAAAAAAATGCCTTAAGGAAGCAATCTAAATTTTTTTTAATTACTTAAGGCTAAAATTAAAAGTAAAAATTTTAATTTATTGAACAAGCCCCGTGCAGAGCCTGGCAGTACTGTGCACTAAAATTATCATAGTCAAGTTTTTTTACATTAGGTATACCTATAATACCTAAGTATTCAAATTATGCCTTGAAATAGTGAAAAATCCATAAATTTCGTCATATTATGAGTATACCGACCTGCCTACTCACAAAAATATTAAATAAAATTATTTATTTCTGAATAAAAAAGGTTATATATATATATACCGCGTGGTGCATCGTGGTTGGAAACATAGGAAATCCCATGCAAGTTTTAGACTGTCCAAATATTTGCTCCCCTGTTGACTTTAGAGCGGGGTTGTAAGGAGAATTTTTTAGGGTCTCTGTGTGGTGAGTGCACATGCGAAGTTTGAACAATTTTGGACAAGCCGATCTTAACTTATTTGAATAGTGTTGCGGCTGGGTTTTCATTGAAATTATTCAACAGGTAATTCTGCGACACCAGCATTGATCGTACTTGTCAACCTGTGATTTGTCATTGTCAAACGTAATTTGCAAACGGTAGGCTCTTCTCATCTTTGACAGATTCATTTTACACTGGAACTAACATTTTCGAATAAAACGAACATTATTTTCTAAACGGATCTTTTAATAGAAAACGAATTATTTTACTTACAATAGAACATATTAAATAGTATTAAAATCATCAAGAATTGCTAAAAGGGGAAGGAAATAAGAGGACGTTTAAAAATAAACAAATCGTTTGGAATATTTTTAATGCTTAATTAAATGTTCAAATAAACCGCCATTTGCTGCTAAACAATATCCTAAACGATCGTAAAATTCTCTCCGAACATTAGCGAGTTGGTACTGGGTAATTCTTTCAGATTGCATTAAAATTGAATTTTTTAACTGTTCTAAATTTTCAAACCTAACACTTTGATAAAGAAAATTTTTTAAATGCCCCCAGAGGAAGAAGTCGTTTGGTGAGAGGTCAGGAGACCTAGCTGGCCAATTAATTGTTGAATTTGGACCGACAACATGCCCATTAAAGGCATTATTTAGATATTCGCGTACCATAAGCGAATTGTGGGCCGGGCAACCATCCATTTGGAACCAAATCTCCTGATTTTCATCAGCGACTTCCTCCAATGCGGGTCCAATTTGATTTTGAAGAAGATCTAAATATGTTTGACCCGTCAGATTTCCATCAATAAAAAATGGTCCAATGATGCGATGTCCAAAAATTCCTGCCCAAACATTAACTTTCTGAGGGTATTGGGTTCGAGTGCATGCAAGACGATGTTCATTTTGTAGGCTCCAGTACCGATAATTTTGTATATTCGGCTCATTATTTAATGTAAATGTGCATTCGTCTGAGAAGCAAATATTTTGTAAAAAATATCTGTTGTTGTTAGCTCGCTCCATCATTTCAAAACAAAAAAGTGATCTTCGCTCTTCATCCCCTTCTAGCAATTCTTGATGATTTTGATACTTATATGAATGATATTTATGCTTTGTCAAAGTTCGCAGTACTGTGGTGTGATGTTTTTCTACCACTTGCCCGAGAGTTCTAGTGCTGATATTTTTATTTTCTTCGACGTGAAGTAAAATATTAAGTTCTCTATTATCGTTTTCTTCAGCTCTTTCATGATTCTGTGCTGTGCATTTGCAGTTGTTTATTACAGTGCCTCTCGCCTCAAACTTAGTAATAACTTTTTGTATTGTCGACTTGGTAGGAATGGGCCTATCAGGGAAATAAACGGAAAACATATCAGATACAATACTTAAGCTATTCCCCGCATAGTACCATTTTATCATAGTGACTTTTTCTTCTACTGTGTAACTCATAATAATTACCTAATAAAATTATTACTAGTAAAAAATATAAACTTTCAAATTACGTTTGACAATGACAAATCACAGGTTGACAAGTCACAATGCTGGTGTCGCAGAATTACCTGTTGAATAATTTCAATGAAAACCCAGCCGCAACACTATTCAAATAAGTTAAGATCGGCTTGTCCAAAATTGTTCAAACTTCGCATGTGCACTCACCACACAGAGACCCTAAAAAATTCTCCTTACAACCCCGCTCTAAAGTCAACAGGGGAGCAAATATTTGGACAGTCTAAAACTTGCATGGGATTTCCTATGTTTCCAACCACGATGCACCACGCGGTATATATATATGTATGTCGATGGCCGAGTTCCGAGACTTTACTTAAGGGCTATGTACATATGATTTGTTACACCGTATATAAGGTTACCTTTCCAAAAAAGTAGAAAATTTTCGGATTGATTTTCAAAAATTTAATATACATAACTTTTTGTATGTTATGTCGTCTTTGGAGACTTTTTTTATATATAATTTTTTAGAGTTACATTGTTATAGTTCTATTACTTTCGATAGTAACTTCAGATAAATCGTTCATATTTCTTAATTTATTAAGACATTTTTTGGATACATAGGTTTTTGTAAGTATTGTCGGTTTCCAGGACACACAAGCTTGCTCTAAGTGGTGAGGCTAAAGGTAGATGAAATAATATTTTTGTAAAAAATGTTAAGTCATGTGTCGTTTTAATGGTTATTGAGGTCAAGGAAACCAATTTTGATCAATAAAATCTTAAAATATACACAATGGTGGGGGGCCAAGAAAACTTGAGGATAAGAAGGGACTTTTATCAAAAATGTTGAGTAGTATCAGTCATTGGTGCTAGAAAATCTTTTATGTCAATAAATGATAATAGAGGATATGGTTAGGGTATTTGACTTGATGAATCGATGTGACCATATTATTGTTTTCTGAATAACTATACCGGGTCCGCCAACCAAGCGGGGACGTACGATTAAATCGCAGAACTTATCAAAAATATTATAACAGCTTGAGGCAAGGGATTAAAAGAGTAATGTTTTAAAAATATTTTACATTATAGAGGGTGGCCTAAAAAAGTGTGACAATATAAAGTTATATTTTTTTTAAATGGGACACCCAGTATTTTATTACAAATCTAGTAGTGTCCTTTATAATTGGCTAGGCTAGGAGCAATAAATTAGAAACTGAAAAAAAAGTTTTTGAGTCCTAAAAAAAAAATCAAAAAACAATCGAAAACATTTTTTTAACCTCGGTATTAGGTGAGATTTATGATAAGAGGTACAGAGATACTACGAAACTAATAGTGTTAATATATTTTATACAGGGTGTTTATAATAAGGTTTCAGAAACGACAATTTCAAAATCTTTGATTGACATAATAAAGTTCCAAGATCGTCCTGGAACTCGACAATTGTCTTGGAACTCGTCAAAAGGTCAGAGAAAATGTCTTGGAAATTGTCGGTTAACAAATATATATATTATGATTTATATTTATTTATAATAATATATTTATTTATAATAATATATACGCGGTCTCCGGTTATTTAATTAGTGGAAAAATAACTGAAATTTGGGACGTAATATAATGTTGTGATATTCTTTGCAAAGTATTATAACATTTTATTAGTTATGTATATAGAATACCCTGCGAGTGTGGATAATTCCATGTTGGAGAAACTCTACGACCGATTGAAACAATGATCAAGGAACATCAGAACAAAAAGGAGAGACAAGCAGATCCGGTGCAGGAGACCACGCTTGGACCCACGGCCACCACTTGCAATGGGAACAGTCTGAAATCGCCCTTAAAGAAGAATGTTGGATAAAAGGAAATTCAAAGAAGCAGCCGTCATATCCCAAAATCCTGGTTATTTTAGCAAACCTTCTTGCGATAAGATACATTTGGAAACCCCTGTTAACTGATTGTAAACTTGACAACATGACTGGACCCACCAGGTCATGCTCAACTAACTTTCCACTCTTCTTAGTATAATTTCCAGAATTTTCTCATGGCCACTTTATTCATAATTTTTTTCCCTAAGTTCCTATGCTTAGTAGGTTCCGAGATATGGCCGGTGGCCACCCTTAATGAAACACCCTGTACAATAAAAATAATAGTAAATAATGTTGTTTAACAATTAACGAAATGGAAAACAGCATTTTTTGCAAGTGAGAGAACAGATTATAATAACAGTAATAATAATACTCTCGAGATTCAGAACATTATTTTCGACGACAAAGAGCCGATATTTCAAAGCCACTATAAGGTATCGAATGACATAAGTCATCCTTAACACCAGTTTAACAGTATATTAAAGTACTCTTTAACTCTCATCTAAAGGAATATATCTTTAAGGATGTGGTAATCTTCCGCTTAACGCGTCTACTGACCCTCAAATCAATTTAAAACATAGTTTCGTTAAGTTTTATCTTAACGTTAAGGCTTCCTTATCTAAGGTCTGACTTAAGGTAACATTCAAATATCGGCCCTAAAACTCGTATGTTTTCTACGACCATGATAATACAGTGTGTCGCTAAAAGTTCTCCACACAAATGTTATTTTTTATTATTTTTTAGGAAACAGTGTTTCCTCAATTTAGTAATATATCAATTAGTGATAATACATATACTTAATGATAAAGTGGCCATCACATTTAGAAATAAAACTACAATCTTTTCATTTTTTCAAAAAACGTTTAGTAATGCGTATTTCCTTCATCGAAAACAATACTCTAGGTGGGTAGTAGTAATAGTATAGCAACAAAATAGATCAATTTTTTTAGGCATGTTTTATTTTCAAACACTTTATATTTTTTAAAACAACAAAACAGTGTTATTTCATTAATAATTAACAATTTAAAGTTTTTTGTTTATACCGTACATATAATTCATTTATATCATTATCATTAAGTATATGTATTAATTGAGTCCTTCCAAGACATTTTCTATGATCTTTTGACGAGTTCCAAGACAATTGTCGAGTTTGAGGACGGTCTGGTCCAAAATACAGTGTGCCCAGAGCTGGACCAAGGCGAAAATTTCACCCGGGCGAGAGGGTAATTTGGCATTGTGCCAAAGATGGAGCCTCTTAATGAGAACCCGAACAAACAGCACTGACTGATTTGATCAAAAATGCAAATGCAAAAAAGTTTTAGTTTTTACCATTGCTTTTTTCATTTTACGATCCATTGTGATTATCTCGTTGCCTTATCATAGTATTGTTGCTTCTCTCATACTAAAAACTAACTTAAGCCACCATTAATTTATCGACACCAAACACATACCCAATATGACCTTAATTACTCTGTTTTGTATTTATTTTATGTAAAGAAGAATCAAAAACATTTTAAACATATTTATTATAAAAATATAATTGTTGTGAATTACTTATTTTTTTTAATTGGTTGCTAATCCAGGTTTTTGCTTGTGGTGACGTTCTGTAGTTTAACACCGTCTGTTCCCTAATGACTTGCTGAATTAATCCTAAGAACAGGTCACTATTGCTATATCCGAAACGGTAAGCGTTACGAGGTCGCTTAAATTAGGGAAAAGTTTCCCTTTTTAGTGACTATTTAAAAAGTGCTGCCAAATAGTTATTAGTTTTTGAGATATTAAAGGAAATGTGAAAATTCATCAAAATGTTTTCCCCAAATATCTCGGAAACCAATGATTTGATCCTTGTTTCATACAATAATGTTATGATTTTTCATTCTCTACCAAACGTACTTAACGCTTTTAAAATAACGCTTGATGTTTAAGTTATTGCTACCAACTATTTTAAATACGGACCCGGAATTTTTTTTCATATTTCGGAAATGGGTTCAATTTGCAATCCAGCGGTATATCACACAAATATAATTTCTGATGTTTCATCAACCTATTTTCTTATAAATGCCCTTAATACGGTTCTGCCCTTTAGTATTTATAGTCGGCCCATATCGGCCATATAACTTAAACGCCAAGCGTCATTTTAAGGAAACGTTAAGTACGTTTGGTAGAGAATGAGAAACCATAACTTTTTTGTATGAGACAATTTTTGATCAAATCAGTGGTTTTCGAGATATTTGGAGAAAACATTTTGGTGGATTTTCACATTTCCTTTAATATCTCAAAAATTAAAAACTATTTGGCAACACTGTAAGCACTTGATAAATGGTCACTAAAAAGGGCAACTTTTCTCTAATTAAAGCGACCTCGTAATTTTTACCGTTTCGGATATAGCAATAGTGACATACCGCACTTAAGAAAATATATTTTATAAACAGAACAAATTAAAAACATGAAACTACCTTCCTTAGGATTAATTCAGCAAGTCATTAGGGAACATACGGTGTTACACTCCAGAACGTCACCACAAGCAAAAACCTGGATCAGCAACCAATTAAAAAAAATATTATATATTCACAACAATTATATTTTTTTAATAAAGATGTTTAAAATGTTTTTGGTTCTTCTTCCATAAATTAAATACAAAACAGAGTAATTAAGGTAATATTGGGTATGTGCTTGGTGCCGAAAAATTAATTTTGACTTAAGTCAGTTTTTAGTATGAGAGAAGGAACAATACTATGATAAGGCAACGAGATAATCACAATGGATAATAAAATGACAAAAAAGCACGGGTAAAAACCAAAATTTTTTGCATTTGCATTTTTGTTCCAATCAGTGGTGTTTGAGAACCCGAACAAACCCGAACAAACACTACTGATTTGCGCCCTGCCAAATTACCCTCTCGCCCGGGTGAAAATTTCACCTTGGTCTAGCTCTGGGCACACTATATTCTGGACCAGAACGTCCTGGAACTCGACAATTGTCTTGGAACTCGTCAAAAGATCATAGAAAATGTCTTGGAAGGATCCAATTAATACATATACTTAATGATAATGATATAAATGAATGATATGTATGGTATGAACAAAAAACTTTAACTTTAAATTGTTAACTATCAATGAAATAACAGTATTTTGTTGTTTTAAAAAATATAGTGTTTGAAAATAAAACATGCCTAAAGAAATTGATCTATTTTGTTGCTATACTATTACTACTACCCACCTAGAGTATTGTTTTCGATGAAGGAAATACGCATTACTAAACGTTTTTTGAAAAAATGAAAAGATTGTAGTTTTATTTCCAAATGTGATGGCCACTTTATCATTAAGTATATGTATTATCACTAATCGATATATTACTAAATTGAGGAAACACTGTTTCCTAAAAAATAATAAAAATAACATTTTTGTGGAGAACTTTTAGCGACACACTGTATTATCGTGGTCGTAGAAAACGTACGAGTTTTATGGCCGATATTTGAATGTTACGATAAGTCAGACTTTAGCTAAGGTAGCCTTAACGTTAAGGTAAACCTTAACAAAACCATGTTTTAAATTGATTTGAGGGTCAGTAGACGCGTTAAGTGGAAGATTGACTTATGTCATTCGGTATGTGACTTTGAAATATCGGCTCTTTGTCGTCGAAAATAATGTTCTGAATCTCGAGAGTATTACTGTTATTATAATCTGTTCTCTCACTTGCAAAAAATGCTGTTTTCCATTTCGTTAATTGTTAAACAACATTATTTTCTATTATTTTTATTGTACAGGGTGTTTCATTAAGGGTGGCCACCGGCCATATCTCGAAACCTACTAAGCATAGAAACTTAGGGGAAAAAATTATGAATAAAGTGGCCATGAGAAAATTCTGGAAATTATATTTAGAAGAGTGGAAAGTTAGTTGAGCATGACCTGGTGGGTCCAGTCATGTTTTCAAGTTTACAATCAGTTAACAGGGGTTTCCAAATGTATCTTATTACAAGAAGGTTTGCTAAAATAACCAGGATTTTGAGATATGACGGCTGCTTTCTTCTTTCCTTTTATCCAACGTTCTTCTTTAAGGGCGATTTCAGACTGTTCCAATTGCAAGTGGTGGCCGTGGGTCCAAGCGTGATCTCCTGTACCGGATCTGCTTGTCTCTCCTTTTTGTTCTGATGTTCCTTGATCATTGTTTCAATCGGTCGTAGAGTTTCTCCAACATGGAATTATCCACACTCGCAGGGTATTCTATATACATAACTAATAAAATGTTATAATACTTTGCAAAGAATATCACAATATTATATTACGTCCCAAGTTTCAGTTATTTTTCCACTAATTAAATAACCGGAGACCACGTATATATTTTATTATATAAATAAATATAAATCATAATATACAGGGTGCTGATAAAGTCTGGAATAATCGATTTTTCTTGAAAACGCAAAACTTTTTCGAAAAACGCTCGTACCCGTCGATTTTATTTTATTCTTTGAAATTTTTTGGCGTTCTTCAATATTATACCGGATGCGCCAAAAACGCTAGGCAAGTGTCAACTTCACTTTTTCAAATAGAACACCCCTTTTTTTCTCCAATATTCAGATTCCTCTCTAAACTCTAGACAAGTTTCATATAACATATTGTATGGCTAAAGTCAACAGTAATTGAAATAAAGGGCCCACAATAAAAATCAAGGTATAATTTTAAAGCTTGTTTTCCATGACAAATACTTAGGCTAGAAAAAAAATTCTAACAGGAAATTGGTAATACAGTGAACAATCTAAAAAATTATTTGAGTAAGTGTTGAAAATGGTGTCCATTTACGGCTCTACAATGTCCCAATCTCTCAACAAATTCTAACTGTACATTATGTACAATTTCTGATGTAATTTGTCTTATGGTTGTTGTTATACGCGTTTTGAGAACATCAATATCTTCTGGTTTATTTTTGTAAACCCTTTCCTTAATATAGCCCCACAGAAAGAAGTCCAATGGCGTTAAGTCGGGGGACCTCGCAGGCCACTCTATTTCACCCCGTCGACCTATCCAATGATGATGAAATAACTCATTCAGGTATCTACGGACTTCGACCGAATAGTGGGCTGGTGCACCATCCTGCTGAAACCACATAGTTGTATCATGTGAGTCAGGAATGTTCCGATCGGGAAATAGGGCAATCAACGCTGGAGCGAGGTCTTCTTTAAGAAACTGCAAATATCTTTGGCCAGTCAAATTTTCCTCAAAAAAATAGGGTCCTATAACAGTATCCCGAATTATTCCTGCCCATACATTAATTTTTCTCGGCCGCTGGGTATGAATTTCTCGGAACCAATGGGGATTTTCGCTGGACCAATACCGGCAATTTTGACGATTTACCATGCCATCCAAGAAAAAAGTAGCCTCATCGGAAAAAATTATGTTACTCGGAAATAATGCATCGTTAATCAAGTAATTATCCATGAGAATTTCGCAGAACTCATTCCTTCTGTCAGGGTCGCCTTCCAAAAGTTCCTGTACTCCTTGACATTTATATGCATGCCATTTTTCCTTTTTCAGGAACTTTGCCACCGTTGAATCGTGGATATTTTGAACATTTTGAGAAATGCTTCTTGTGCTCGAATGTGGTCTCTCTTCCAACGAAACTAGAACTTTGACATCGTCGGAAATTTTAGGTCGTCCACTTCTAGGTTTATCCTTAACGTGACCAACTTCATTATACTTCTTAACAATTTTGGAAACAGTTGCCTGATTTATGTGTTCTCTATTTGGATATTTATCATTAAAATACTCACAAACTTCTATTTGTGTTCTCTTTCGATCTCCACATCCTACTATTATTAATATTTCGATTCTCTCAGCTTCCGTTAGAAACATTTTTATGGGTAAAAGTGACAACTTTGGAGTAAATATTAAATGTTTTGACATTTACGTAACTAAGTTATTATGTAGAAACCGGTAAGAAGGTAAATAACTATAGCTTAAAATTATACCTTGATTTTTATTGTGGGCCCTGTATTTCAATTACTGTTGACTTTAGCCATACAATATGTTATATGAAACTTGTCTAGAGTTTAGAGAGGAATCTGAATATTGGAGAAAAAAAGGGGTGTTCTATTTGAAAAAGTGAAGTTGACACTTGCCTAGCGTTTTTGGCGCATCCGGTATAATATTGAAGAACGCCAAAAAATTTCAAAGAATAAAATAAAATCGACGGGTACGAGCGTTTTTCGAAAAAGTTTTGCGTTTTCAAGAAAAATCGATTATTCCAGACTTTATCAGCACCCTGTATATATTTGTTAATCGACAATTTCCAAGACGTTTTCTCTGACCTTTTGACGAGTTCCAAGACAATTGTCAAGTTCCAGGACGGTCTTCAAACTTTATTATGTAAATCGCAGATTTCCAGGACAGACGCAGACTTAATGAAATCTTGTGGGTTTTCTCTATTTTAATAAAGTATTTACTGTTTAATATTTTTTTAGCAATTTTTTTTCAATTACCCAGAGAATCTAGCAGGAGATTTCAAAAATATTTTAAATGGTAAATCCTTAATCACTTCACTAAAACAAGTTTCTCAAATATAAATTCAGTATGGATCTGACCCGGATTAAAAAAAATACAACCTACCATAACTTTTTTATATAAACAGTTTTTGATCATAAGCTAAACGAAACCATTTATGTTATAATTGACTTTGTTTAAATCGACCTATTTTGCCATACGGAATTTGTCATCAAATGTTGTGTGTACAACTTGTTCTTATTATCAAATCAGTGGTGTTCGAGGTATTTGGAGAAACAATTTTCGGGAATTTTCATATCCTCTTTAATATCTATAACTAAAAACCTATAATACCTATAACTAAAAACTATTTGATAACACTATAAGTACCAATTGATGTTCGTGTTAAGCCCTTTAATATTGCAGAAATCAATTTTGAAGTTGCTAATTTTGGGTGTATTAGCAACTGCAGGTATCATACCATATCTTCGTTTTTTTTATGGCCCCACCCTGGTAACCGGAAACAAAACATTGGCACAGGAACGAAACGTTAACTCAAAGAGCAACTTCATGCCGCCTAAACCGATTTGTCGTCTTACCGCTAATACTGTATGTACCCTTTATTAACATTTATTAACATTTATTAACATAAGAGATTTTTCTAACACCATTATTTACTGTGCAAAATAGCCGCCATTTTGCTGGATATACATTAACACTTTTTAAAAATGAAATTTTACTTAATGTCTACCAGCGGGGGCGAAAAATTTTCAGATCCATGCTCACATTTCGTCAATATTACCTAATTTCGTAAATTAAGTGCTATAGCACAAATTTGTTAGAATTAGCAAATTTTCGAGATTTTTCTACCAGAATTTCTTTTCCTAAAATTTTATTCTCAGAAATCTTGGCTTCCAAAAATGTTTTAAACGGTAAACCTTTCAGTTTACTATAGTAAAATAAGTTTTTCAAATATCAATTCAGTATAGTTCTGGACTGGACTAAAATAAAAGAAATTATATTTTTTTGCCTATAATACCTATGCCTATAATATGGGTGTTAGGTAATACTTAAGTAATGCAGGTTCTACAAATAACAAAATCAATCTATTCATACCTGTGGAGAGCACAATAGAACGTACTAGAAATATTTGTATAAATTTTTATTTGGTAGAAAGTAGAAAGTAATATCACTACACAACTTTTTATTTTTACTTTAATGTCCCGGAAAACAATTAACATATATAGTTCAAACTACTTCCAAGACTGTCCTGGAAATCTGCGATTGACATAATAAAGTTCCAAGACCGTCCTGGAACTCGACAATTGTCTTGGAAATCGTCAAAAGGTCAGAGAAAATGTCTTGGAAGTAGTCGATTGACATACATATATATATATATATATATATATATAGGTAAAACATTACCTTCCAATTTGTCGACATAGGAGTCTAGCCCCCACTCAACAAGATTAACTTTCCACATATTTTACCTAAAACAATTAAGTATCACTATTTATCATCGAGTCCCAATAAATAGCTATACATACACATAAAATTAGTAATTTTAAAATCTGAAATATAAAAAACTTAGGTTAGGTTAGGGATGGTAACTTTCTAACCTCGAAAAATTTTCCAGGGTTTTTTCCACTGTCGTCCTAGAAACATGCGAACAGCAGTACGAAAACCTAAAATATTATAAGTATAGGTATTTGATTGTCTTTGGGAGCACACAGTTTCTTTTATTTTTGTATTTTACCGGCGTGCATGCATGCAAAACTTCATATCGTCGTTTTGGTCTAAAGTAATTATCTTACCGTATTGCTTCAGAAAAATTGAACGTTTCACTATGCACGTTAAGTATACAAAAATGCTTGACTACAACAAACTTGTCACCGATATTTTATTTTAAAAAGTGTACAACTCACCTCTTAATAATTGTCTTAATTTTATTACACACCGAACGACAAGCTGGAACGCGAAAGAACCCTTCCACGTTCCATGTCTCGTACAGTAGCTATAAAGCACGTGATTGGTCAGTTTTTAACGTCTTTTTAATATGCTTACTAAGTGACATGTTAAGGGGACTAAAGGGGTTGTTGAGTTAACTAAGTTGTATTATTAGAATAGCAATAAAGGTTTATTAAAATATGTGTTATTTGTTTTTAATAAACCACTAGCTATTTTAACTAGGCGTCCTAGTAAATTTAAATAGAAAACATACTTATTTGATTCCAAATGGAATACTTAATTAATACAGAATTATACATTAGTATTAACAGGTCAATAACTTATTAATACCTACTACAATATTTCAACAAGATTTCCTTAGTTAATTTTACAAGGCGGATGTATTGGGATTACTGTCAGCTTTAGTTGTATTACCTATTTTTTTAGTTAAGACAACTAATATTTTTCCAACAAGATACTTTAGTAAAACGATTTTCTCAGTGCAGAAATCCATGGCGAACCACTGCCGCACATCCATATGTGGTTAAGCCTAGTACTCCTCGAACTTCATTGTTTAAGAATTATTTCATCTGGGGGACTTTATCCTTATGGAACGACCTTCCCGAGGTCGTTTCTCCCAACAAATATAACCTCCAACGTTTCAAATCCAACGTGAATCGCTTCTTGCACACGCACCAGTCCCAGAGTGCCCTAAAGGATTTTTCCTATTGTGCTTGATCTTAAAAAAAAATGTCTTCCTATTTTTATTCTTTCATCTTGCTTGCTAGGAACTATCTAAAATGATCTACTTCTATGCCAAATTATGGCGGATTTTAAATTTGCAATTATATTCATTTGTTTGTTAGCATTATGGCGTCATGGGTATCTAGATAAATGCAATGCCCTTTGTGCTACTTGTTGTATTTTTGGTCATGAATTGGTATTTTCAATAAATATCTCTCTTTTCTAACTTGACACTTGACACAAATTTGTGATATCAAATTGTTGGAATAAGATTCAATTATCTTTTTGCCCAAGTGAGCCATTTAAAAAAATTGATTTTTTCTGGGAAAAGTTTTGTTAAAAAGTTAAAAGTGTGTAAAAAATGTAAAACACAATAAAACTTGAAAATTGAACTATTTTAATGAGTTGATATTCTAGATGAAAAAATAAAAATAAAAAGAATAATTATTTAAAGTGTCAAAAATTGTCGTTGAATTTGAAATCGTATTCTGTATCGATATTGCCAAATAACGTAAAAATCCGATGTTAAGATCATTTCCTGTTAAACCGGAAATGACAAGGTGGAGTCCGTCATTTGATGTCATAAAATGCAAAATAATATCTCAAACAAATCCACCAAATTTTATTTTTTAATTTAAACAATAGAAAGTTATAGGGTCGAGCGCTCCTCCTGAAACACCCGGTATTATACAGGGTTCTCAAAAAGTACAAGAATGTAAAAAAGTTCAAGAGAGAAGTATCTCTATTTTTAATTTTTGAGTAAAACGACAAATAAAAACAGTTGTTTCAAATCTTGTTGGGAGTGCAGATACAAAAACTAAATTAAATATTTTTAAAAACACTTTCACGACTTGGTCAATCACAGTATTTCAGCCCACCATTATATTAAATAGGCTGAGGTCCATACACCCTTTGTTTAAGTTTTAGAGTGACGTAAATTATCCATGACATACATGGGTTTTCAAAAGACTAATTATTGTTTCAAGGGTTTTTAAAAATAATAATTTTTAATTCGAATTTTGCACTTGTACTCCCGACAAGATTTGAAACAACTTCTTTATTTGTCGTTTTGCTCAAAAATTAAAAATAGGGGTAGTTTACCCTTGGACTTATTTTACATTCTTGTATATTTTGAGAATCCTGTATAATAAAGAATACAGTTTTTCTTCATAAATCTTAGTTTCTTGCCAAGCAGAGCTTTTTAGGGATAGACACATATTTTCATAAAATGCATAATAAAAAAGTTTTCCAGTTGTGTACAACTTCCTGGAACACATTGTAGAAATAATTTCATTTTTGCAGTTTCAACATTTAAAAGAAATCCTTGAATAAAGAGTTAATTTTTCTTCCCCCCGTCGTTGGCGAACCAGGTATGTAAGGATAATTTTTCAAAATTTTTACATAATAATTTTTCTCTATAACAAAAAAAATTCGGAAAAAAGTCAAGTTAACGGAAGATAATAATAAAATCTTTACTTACTAATATCTCGAGAGATTCCTGCATATCACTGAGTCCTGTAATGGCCCATCATAAACATTTTCGCAAAAATTGATTATGTCTCTTTTATAAATCGTATTAGCTCTTTACGAACAACACTCTCGTTAGTTTATCTTGATGATCATCTTTACGCAACGCCATTAAATTTTATTAATTAAAACAGGTCCTGTGTTGATGAACTATTTAAATAGCTTCGTAAATAAAAAATCACTTGGAATATCAAATCTAGATTTGTACTTGTTACTTGTTTTTAGGATTTCATAATTTAATAAATTATAAATGGTTTCGCATGATGCCATGGTGGTATACACCATGTCCAAGATAAGGAGGGCCAGTGCAGGGATCTCGGATATCGTAAGAGATGCGAAGTCAGTTAAATGGAGGTAAAGTTGCACATTTACGTGACTAATAATATGTAGGAAGCTTTAAAATTCCGAGTAGTTCCGGAGATATCCGGACAGAACCGAAATTCTGAAAAATCGTTTTATTTATTTCCTGGGTTTTTTGCGATCGAATTCTAAAGTAAATTGCACTTTGACATTACCACTTTTCCGCTCTATCTAACAGCGTTAATTATTTTGTTATCCGACGAGTCCTGTTTTCCTGACATTGGAATTTTGAAGACGCTGTCTAAAATCATCTTCACTAGTAATTCGAAAACTGAGCGAGACGAAGCAATTTATTTACGTAAAGAAATGGAAAATTTTGAATTCGTTCTTCAAGTTGTTTCGCACACAATAGTTCTGACGACAACAAACCTAGTTAGAAAAGCTCTTCAACAACCAGACGTCGACCTTTCTCAAGCAAATGTTTTACTCGAGCAAGCATATCGAGAACTACAATGACTACGAGGGAGCAAAAAAACTGGCGATCGAACTGAGTGCTGATTGGAGAGTCAACGTTGAGTTTTGAAACAAGCGCGTCAAAAAAACCAAAAAATATTTCGAAGAATTATGTGAAGACGAATGAGTATCCGATGGAGAGGCATGATTCCGTGTGAATATTTTTTATGGGAGTCTCGATATCATTTGCAATCAATTAGTCAATCGATTCAAAAGTTTAAGCGATGCGATAAAAACTTTTAAAGTACTCCAACCCAAAGAACTGACCAAACGGACAGATCAAGAACTGTACACGGAAGCTGTAAAACTTGCAGATACTTATGCTAAAGACATCAGTGACAAATTTCCTGAACGGTTGTTATCCCTCCGATCGTGTCTCAAAACCCAAATTGAGAAACTGAATTCTGTCAAGCAACTTGCGGATTTATTGATTATAGAAAATGTTGCTCTGTCTACGAGTTTTCAAGAAGTTTGCACAGATCTGATTTTGTTTTTAACCATTCCGGTCACAGTTGCTACGGCTGAGAGATCGTTTTCGAAATAAAAAATTATTAAAACTTACCTGCGAAGTTCAATGGGCCAGGATCGTTTAAGTTGCTCGAGTAGTTTGTCTATCGAACATAGAATAGCTAATCATTTGAGAAGTAACCTTGATCAAATTATTCGCATGTTTGCTGATGCAAAAGTGAGGCGTATAAAATTCTAAAATTGAATATGAAAATTTGGAAAACTTGGCGTGTTATGGACTGTTTTTCATTTTCGTCTTGTGCCATCAGAATAAAAAGTTTAACATAGATCAATTTTCGAACGTCTCCATATCCATACCTCGAATCTCGTACAGCACCAAATTATCGTGAACTTGAATAGCGAAAAAATCAATATCCCCGAAATTCCCGTTCGATTCCCCGTCTACTGTTGTTCGGTTCCCGTAATATTGAATGGAATTTGAGACATTAGGAACCTCATGGGAAGGAAACGGGAACCCGTTGGATTCCCGCGGGAATTTAACGGGAACATGGTGCTATACGAGACACATCCCTTTAAAATTCTAAATTTTTAATATTATTGTAGCGGTGGGGGCGGGGGGTTAAATAATGTAACATATTTCCCTGGTAAGGACCCCCCTTTATATGGTTACGCCACTGCTTATGAACCGTTGTGCTTGCAACTTTAATGATGACACTGTATAAAAATAATTATGGAAAATATATTTAAAATATTAAAGTAAGGAACGAAACAGCATCGTTGATGATGACAATCCAAAACCATATCTTCATAAACGTTTTTACGATATAATAGAAGAACTTTTAAATTAATTAATTCAGCCGATACTTGGTGGAAATCCATAACTAATATTATGAGAAACAATAAAACTACGTTATATTTCTTTTCCACTATATTCTTAAAAATGACATGTTTCGCTATCACTGTAGCTTCTTCAGATTGAGAATGAATGACTATTTTTCTATATCTAACAAAGTGTACAGTCTTAAAATATTATTACAGGTATAAAGATGGTGTAGGGTGTAGGGTATATAATAATAACAGTGGGTTTGTTCGCGTTTGTTGTTGAAGAACTTTTAGTTTCAAAACAATTGAGTCATATCTTTTTTGGTTGTAATCTTAATACATTTTAATCCATTGCTTTAGTTATGCTGATATATATACATATACAGGGTGTTATGGAAATGATGTATTATATTTAAATCGGCAATTCCTGAGATGAAAAGAAATTGAAAAAAAAACCAAAAATGGCGCTTTCAATTAATAACCGAATTATAACACCTTATGTAAAACCAAATAAACACATCTGTTACTACTGACCAAACGTAAAAAAACTGTAGCCATATGTAAACAAAGCAATATTGAGATAGGTTATGGTCAAAAACGTCACTGAAATTTTAGCAATGTTGTCGTTAAATTTCTTTAGAAGGTCAATAACCGGTTGACAGAAGATGTGTATTTTTCAAGGTACATTTCTAAACTTTTACGTTCAGTTGTTCACTGGGAAAAAATGTTTTTATTTAAGCTCTTGTACCTTTTCGGCATTATTTAAAACAACACATAAATGCACATTAATTAAGGCACACACAACACTTTTGCTGGTTAGAAAACGCTCCCATCTAAGTTTTTTTACATGGATGATGGATTTATGAACATAAAATTCTTTACAACTACATATTGTTCTAATGGTAAATAACAGATATACAAGTTGATGAAGGTAATATGTACTGATGAGTGTGCCAGACAAAAAAAACCTTAAACTCAATTTTCTCTAAATAATTAATAAACAAACAACGTTCGGGCAGTTTGATTTTACATTTTCGTTCTTCTTCTTTTTTTCTGTATGGCATCACTACACAACAACACTACAATGTTGCCACCTGCTGACGTCTTTTTTATAAGATGATGTTTTATAAGATTATATTCATAAATTATGTCATTTGCTTTTGAATATTACTTCTACCTATAATTTTCATTTATGCTTTAGGACAAAATTCATATTTTTAATCGAATTTTCAATTTAATGTTTTAGCGCAAAACATTTCGACGTTCCAGTTTCAAAACTGGCAACAGCGCAATAGTTCTGGTATTTTCCGAGATGTGCGTGCGATAGAGAGATATAAATTATTTTCTAATATTATAAATTTGCTATTCTAACTCAAAATGCCAAGAATTTCAATCGAACTAACGGACATGGTCTTGTACTATGGAGCAGCACAGGAAAATGCCCTATACTTGGAGCTTGGCTTTACACGAGATGGAATATTTAATCAGCGAGTTATAGAGGAGAGAGAAACCCAAACACGTTAGCCGCTGTACTACAAAAGTTAAAAAGATGAAACTACAACACTTCCTTTACTTTACAAGAAGGTTACAATAGTGGTACATACAGTCAAGTCGAAGTACCTGACTAATTCCGAAGGATAGTTTACAGATGAGGTTGGCTTTACCCGAGATGGAATATTTAATTAGCGAGACCAATAGCCAGATAAGGTTTTTCTTGAGCATATCGGCAGGTATTATTGATAATCACCTAATAGGACCACATATCCTGCAAAACGACCTGCCAGAACTTTTAGAAAAAGTTCCTTTAGGTCGGATAAGGGACATGGTGCTTCTGCAAGCATAGTTTACGGATTGTCACTGAAATTTGGACGTCCTATGTGCGTTTATTCTAGCGTACGGTAGTGGTTGTAGTGATTTTGTGGGTGTCTGTTTCTTTAAGTGATTTAGTTAGTTTAGATATGCCGGTCATGTCCCGAGATTGGAAAGAAGAGGACAAAACAGTTTTAGTGGGTATAAGCAAGCGAGGAGTAGACTGTGACTTTGAGTTTACTTCTTAATAGCTATTAGGCAGTCCCACACTATTATCAGAGCACGTATAGAGCATAAAGTGTGAGCATGATGTGATGAGCATAGAGTATCCTGGATATACTTTCCTTGTATCCTAAGGTAAGCTAAATAATTAATTTTATAAGAAACTAAAAGTTCTACAGTTTTACAAAGTTTGGCAACATTGCAGGGACATGTGTTTGTCAGACAGCTCCGCCGGATAATATCACATGGTGCCGCGGAGTCACCTGTAGGTTTAGGGGTGAATTACCCCACTTTTTAAATGTTCGATTAAAAAAAAAACAAAATATAGTGCTTCTCTAGGACACCCCAGGAGTCACCCATTAAAATATTATACGTCATTTCCATAACACCCTGTATAGATACATTAAGTGTTTATTAGGAACGTAACTAAGACAGACCAGTAGTTAAACAGTCAAAAAATCAATAGTCAAATTTGCACCTGTATTATATTTTTCGCATTAAGTGGACATAGTTGTTATTTAAAATATATTCTACGATCTATATTCACATATATATCGGTACGGATTCTCACAATTATCGTCAGCCCATCCAGTTACTCCTTGGAATAGCGCCCAGGTCATACAATGTTGTTTTCCTAAAGAATTGTCGGGCTCAAATGATACCCATCTTGTGAATATTGCTGGACTTCCAGTAGATAACCAATAGTACTGCTTGCTGGTGGGGTTATTTAAATTAGTTCCAGATATCCAGAATGCATTCTCATATCCCTCTGAAATAAATATTAAAATTTTTTAATGTATTTTTAATACTGTTAAACTGTTACATTTACAGTCATTTTATTGACATCAGACGAATACAAAAAATGCAAAACTCCTGCATAAGATTTGCTTATGGTATATGTCGTGGAGAAAGAGTCTAACATAAGATGAATAAACTGGGCTGACAGAATATATTTGAAAGGAGAACTCTGCACTCACTCTGTTTCTTATATAAAGTTATCAAGTCTAAAAATTCTCCATATTTGTATAATAAAATTAAATTTAGAACTGATATAACTTAAATATTCCTCTAACAACAAGCAAGCATTTAAATAATCTTTCAGTTACAACATAACTTCACATATTAATAAGTTCAAAATTAATGGATTTTCTGCAAATATTTATACTTTAAAAAAAGGTAACAGTAAAAAAGTAAATCAAAATTGTTGCTACGTAGTAGCTAATAAATAATAACAAACAACAAGAAGGCTAATATTTTTGGTTAAACCTGATTATTGTAAAAATACGATACAAGAGGTAATTAAACTTTAAAAAGCAGTAAAAAAATTAATTTGTCGATGGCGAATACAGATCTGTTGTAAGTAGGTCGATAAAAGTACACCATGAACTTTTCAGTGGATGCTTTTTGTGTTATATGGAGCCAAACCCTGTAAGGTTCCTCAAAGGGCCATTTTTGGCAGACAGCCTAAACTAAGGAGGGAAAATAATAGGAACGAATGTACTGACTACTGAAGGATCCAGTATGGCCATACCCTTATGTTCATGGCTTCTAGGTTGTGGTAGTTTGAAGCTCAATAATTGAATCGATTTTTTCAATATTGCTGTAACAGACTTGAGGGGGTGGATCATTTTCATGTTTTTTATTGTATTTCATTTCATAATATTTCTCCTGGAATTTATTCAGTTTGGTGAGCGTGAGTGTATTGTCCACATCTCTAGTCCTCTAGTCCATGTCGCTAGTGACAAAACAATCCTGTACCACTTAACATTCTTAATGAAAATGATATTTCATCCATTCTTACCATGGTCTACGATAACTCCCCGAATGATAACTAGCTAAAAACCTCATTTGGCTGATTACCTTATCCGTTACTGTTTCTGTCGTATGTGAATGAGTTGCCAAAGCTGACTATATCTGGCATATCTACACTATTTGCGGATGATACAAGAATTTTTTGACAGGACACTGAGGTGACTAGGTTGGCACAACGCATTAATCATGACATCATAAAAATTAAAGAATGGTGTGACTCGAATTTTCTATCGATCAATGTTTCTAAAACGAATTTACTTTCTTTTAAATGTCTAATTCATAGAAAATTTCGGGGGCTTTATATTGACTATAGATTAATATTTGAACGACACATTACATCCAGAAAGTTGGGAGTGTTTATTACAAGGAATGTGTAGGTTGTGTTTTTGGGGATCGTGTTCTCAGTATCCTTTCAGATCAGTATTTATGCTATAAGGTGTATTTGTCAGGTGGGTCGTAGGACATCGTGTCGACCGTATTTTGTAAACTTAAATATATATTAACGTTGGCATCCCTTTTTATTCTTGAAACGGCATGTCGTATGCACAGAAAGTTTAAATCTGAAATTCAGACTTTATCAGGGGTTTCCACAAGGAGCACGCATGTTATAGCTCTACCATTCCTTCTTCTACTTTAATAAAAAAAAACTCCCTCTTAACAGCAAGACATTATTTAATCATATGCCCCTTAGTTGACGGAAAATCGGTGAAGCCAAAGAAAGTTTTAGAAAGAGTTTTAGGAACTGTTGATGGGGAAAATTTCGATAAATTAATATCTCGAGGTATCACTGGTGTACATTTCTTTATTTTTTCTATTTTATATTTGTACTCTATCTTTTAACTGGTCTGCTCAGATTACTACTATTACTAAGGAATTTTAATTTTAAGTCATGCTTTCATTATCAATGTGAAACTGCTATTATGATAATAAAGCTATATTTAATTTGATTTGATATAACGTCCTTTTTGAAGTAGAAACTATCCTTAAATGAGTCGTAAAAAAGTGTCTGGAAAATAGTTTCCGTTTTTCAATATATTTAACAATCAGATATTTCCGGAATTAGTCATAATTTTTTTAATTTCTCACCGTCTATAACTTAAGTGCAATAATATTATATTTGCGACAATTTAATATTTCATGTATCTTTTATAGTTTCCGAAGTCCTAATTATGGGCATCGAATATGGGACATCCTGTATAGTGTTTATGATTTTATGGTCCATATCTCTAAATTCTTCTATACTTACCAATTTTATAGGGAGAAATATATTCATCCAGTGCATTAAATTCACTTTCATTTTGAACAGAAGCCAATTCCATTCCTGCACTTTTGCAATTCAGAAACGCTTGAAAGAAATTGGCAGTTGTAGGTGAGAGATAGTACTTTGCTTTAGCACATGGTGCTGCCTCTAAAATAAAAATATATTTCAGCTGTTATGGACATTTGTACAGGGTGTTCCATTTCCGATACTTTTATAGGGTATCTTCGTAACTGTTAGTGCTATCAAAAAAGTAATGTAGGTGTCATGTACTCTTTTTCGGCCAAACTTAAAATGATAAAATCAAAATTTGAAATTTTTCGCTCAAGAAATTGACAATTTCAAAATTTCCCTATATTTCCTTAGTTAAAAGAGATATGGAAAAATTTTCTATACAGAAGTTTCTTTATATTGATTATTGAAGAATCTACCGTTTTCAGAAAAAATATACGGGGTCAGGTAAAAAAGTTATCGGACCTATCCCCATTTTTTTAAATAGAACTAGAATATTTTAATCTAAAAATATACTATTTTAAATTCTCCTTTCAAATATATCACACACCATGGATGATATTGGTTTACTAGGCGATTTATGAAACATTATTACTTTAAACCAAGGTAGGCCATGAACGAACAAAAACTAATATCCTAGAGACAACTATGTTGACATTCTAGTTGTTATTAACATTTAACGTCAATTTCATTTTTTACATATTCATTTGTGAAAAATATTTATCAACATTTTGAAAAAATTGATCATATGGTGTGTTATAAATTTGAAAAGAGAGTTTAAAATGCTATCTTTTGGATTAAAATATACAGGGTGTTCCATTTAAAAAAAAAACGAGGTTAGGTCCGATAACTTTCTTACCTGACCCCGTATACTTATACTGAAAACGGTAGATTATTCAACAATCATGAAATAATCGTATGTATTAAACGTTTTTCTGTATTTCTTTTAACTAAGAAAATATAGGGTAATTTAGGAATTGTCAATTTGTTGATTATCCCCGTATCTTTTAAGCGAGCGAAAATTTTCAAATTTTGATTTTACCATTTTAAGTTTGACCCAAAGAGAGTACATGACACCTACATTACTTTTTTGATAGCACTAATAATAACGGAGATACCTTATAAAGTGTCGAAAATGGGACACCCTGTGTGTACAGTGCCACCATTAAAGTTAATTCCCACTTGGGGAAAATATTTATTTTTCGATTAGGTAAAATTTCAATTTACCATAAGTTTTAGCTTCAATAACTACCAAAAATGGCATAATTAAATGAGACTTTTGTTAACTGTCAAATTGGACAATTTTTCCACAAAATATCGAGAAATGGCATTTCGATCGAATTAAAAAAAGATATATTTGAAAAAGTCGTTTGTATTGTAATTTTATGCCCACATACCAAATCTGAATCATTAATGATAATTTTTGTTCCCTTCTTCTATTCTTGGCAAATATCTATTTTCATTGAAAATGGAAGTCGACTACCAGCCTGATTATAATCAACAATGATTATAATCGTATTTCGTATTTATTATTTAAAAGGCAAGAAAGGCGTTGGTTAAATCTTTAAAGTTATGAGGAGTTTACTCCACGGATGACAACATTTTTAAATTGTAATTTAATTTTTTGAGGAAAATTTATATATTTTGGTAGAATTTTTATTATAAAGAATGAATTAGACGACGAGTATTGTATAAATAAATAGATTTGCGGTAGTAGGGGTTATTGGCCAAAAATAGATAGGGAACAAAAATTATCACATAGTGATTCCAATTTGTTATGTGTTCATAGAATTACAATACAAACAACTTTTCCAAATAAATTTTTGAAAAATTCGATTAATAAATTCCATTTCTTGACATTTCGTGGAGAAAATGCCAATTTTTACAGTTAACAAACGCCGCATGGTCTCATTTAATTAGGCTCATTTCCGATTCCGACGCAACTTCGGCATATGTCTTTTTATTCGAGATGATCTCTGCTGCCAACGAGAACCTACACTGGAACCGAAAGACTTTGATGTAATGTGGTTTAAAATATCAACGCCGAAAATCACCAAGTTTATCTGCTGCCTCTACCGTCCTCCAAGTGATACCCATTACAGAGACCTTTTCTCATCACTAGCCAATACAATCGACTTCTTGCAAACCAACCATCCAAATGCCGAGATTGCTATCTTTGGCGACTTTAACGTCCACAATGTCAACTGGCTTAAATATTCAAATACAGACGATGAGCAGGGCCGCGAGGCCGAATCCTTCGCGATCAGTTCTGGTCTAACTCAACTCGTAGAAGAACCAACGCGGATTCCAGACCGAGCTGGAGATTTTGCTAGTCTTTTGGATCTTTTCTTAACGTCAAATCCTGATCTATATACAGTAACCGTACAGCCTCCGTTAGGATCTTCCGATCACAAACTTATTTCAACTCTAAGCGAACTACCAATTAATTCTGAACAACCTCCTAAACCTCGCAAGATATGGCATTACAGATCGGCCAAGTGGGAAGACCTGAAAGACCATTTTCGAACTTTTCCTTGGATGAGTGTATGCTTCTCTTCTGACGATTCATCCGTCTGTGCTGGGGAGGTCTCCGACGTCATTCTAACGAGCATGGAAGCATTTATCCCCTCCTCCCAAAAACGCCCTTCCAACGGCAAGCCCTGGTTCAGCAAGGATTGTGAGTGTGCTGTCAGATCGAAAAATATGGCTTACCGACAGTGGCGTAAGAACCCTACCACTGAGAATCGTACCATCTTTGTTGCCGCTCGAAACCAATGTAAGCTAACAATAGATCAAAGCAAGGAAGCCCATAACGTGAGGATCAAAAACAAACTTCTTGACAGTCCAAACGGATCAAGGTCCTTTTGGTCAGTCGCTAAGGCCGTCAGCCAAAATTTCACCAAATCAACTATTCCACCTCTAACACGTCCCGATGGTACAATAGCATCCACAGCCGGAGACAAAGCAAACTTACTTGCTGAACTATTTTCTTCGCATTCCACTGTAGATTTCCAGGGAAGAACACCACCCGACATTCCTGCAGTTCAATCCGAAATGACTGAAATCGTGTTCCGTCAGCGTCCCGTCAAACGAATCCTGAAAGGACTCGACGTCAAAAAAGCCACTGGTCCAGACGAAATTCCTATTATAGTTCTCAAAAGATGCGCCGATGAACTGACACCAGTATTTTGTAGACTTTTCAACCTATCCTACAAAAAAGGAATATTTCCATCTTGCTGGAAGACGGCGCGAGTCCAGCCTATTCCAAAGAAAGGTAAGAGAACCCTGCCTAACAACTATCGACCAGTCGCATTGCTTTCAGTTATATAAAAAGTAATGGAGAAAGCTATTAATCAACATCTTCGAAAGTACCTGGAAGGCTTCAACATTATCAGCGATCATCAATATGGTTTTCGGAAGTCCAGATCAACTGGAGATCTTCTAGCCTATGTCACCCATATTTGGAACAACGCAATCGAACATCATGGGGAGTCTCGGGCTGTTGCACTGGATATTTCTAAAGCTTTTGATCGTGTTTGGCATGAGGGGCTTCTAAGTAAATTGCGATCCTATGGTATGCCCAGTCGATTCTGTGCATGGTTGTCTAGCTTTCTTAAGGACCGCTCTCTACAAGTTGCGATTGACGGATTTCTCTCAGACACCTTCACCATCAATGCCGGTGTTCCTCAAGGGTCCATATTGTCTCCCACTCTCTTCTTACTCTACATTAACGACCTTCTAGTGAAAACTGAAAATCCGATATTTAGTTTTGCTGACGATAGCACACTTATCTCATCTTTCTCTTTGAATGCGCAAACATCGGCTGCCGACGCACATCTTCGCAGACAGCATGAAGTATCACGCCTCAACAAAGACCTGGAAGAAATTTTGGCTTGGGGTGACAGTAACCAAGTCGAATTTAACGCTAAAAAAACCCAGGCAGCAGTCTTCTCTAAAAAGGTTAACATTACCGAACCGGAAATAGTCATGGCCGGACACGCAATCCCACTGGCTTCATCTATTAATTTGCTGGGCGTCAATCTGGGAGGAAATATGTCTTGGCATAACCACGTTGTGGCAATCGCCAAGATAGCTTCTCAGAAGCTTGGGGTACTTTTCCGAACCAGAAAGTTGTACACACCTCAACAACTTTTGACACTATACAAAGCCCAGATTCGACCATCACTAGAGTACTGCTCTCATGTCTGGAGCTCTGCACCCAAACATACTCTTCGGCTACTGGATTCCATCGAAATGAGGGCTATTCGTCTGATCGGAGACCACGAGCTGACGAGGAACCTCGACAGCCTAGAACATCGAAGACAGGTTGGAGATTTGACTCTCTTTTACAGATATTTTCATGGAAGATGCTCGGCTGACCTTGCTCTCTTAATTCCGCCCAGAGCCACGAATAGCAGAAATACACGACGAACCACTGCCGCCCATCCATATGTGGTTAAGCTTAGTACTCCTCGAACTACAATATTTAAGAATTCTTTCATCTGGAGGACTTCATCCTTGTGGAACGACCTTCCGGAGGTCGTTTTTCCCAACGAATATAACCTCCAACGATTCAAAACCAACGTGAATCGCTTTTTGCGCACACGCACCACTCCCAGAGTGCCCTAAGGGATTTTTCCTGTAGTGCTTGTGTTTGATCATAAAGAAAAAAAAAAAAAAAAAAAAAAAAAAAGGCGGCAATTGTTGGTTTTCATTGAAGCAAAAATTTATGATGAAGTCAAATTCTACCTAAATCGAACAATAAATTTTTTCCCCATATGGTTCCAACTTTAATGGTGACAATGTATATTGATGCTTTTCTGATTCCCTTAGTAGTTTCTGATTCTAAAAGTAATTTTTGATTTGTTATTGTTCATTGTTGATTCATTTAAAAGGGCCTGCTTGTAAACACGAACAATCCGAGAAAAAAAAACCGAACGTAAGGCTATGTATCATTTAAAATCATTAAAAAATATTTAATAAAATTATTGTAAATACTATATTATATCCTACTACAATTCGAGATAACTCGTCATCTGTCTCTACGTAGATTTAAGGTTCCAGTTTCTGGGATCCAGTGGCGTCCACCAATAAAACAAGTAGAAACAACAAAGGTAGGCCATTTTTAATTTTAATTTTCTCATTTTAACTTCTTCTCAACTGAGTCTATATAGAATCCATTATTACTATTTTTTGTCTCATCCTCAAAACCTTTCATTCCAGAATTGTCCCTTTTTTTATTTTTAAAAAGAAAATTACATACCTCTTCAAAATTATGAAAAATAAATGAACCAAAAACATTAAACAAATTCCTTTTTTGAATAAAGAAGTACGGGAAAAAATTACTTTCAAAAATCATTATTTTTTACAGTTAGTCACAATTGTTTTTCTTCTGTGACTGACAAATGTAAATGTACAAAGTTTAATTTTTAACAATTTAACAATATTTTTATTCCTACAATTGTCGTTTTGATTGTCGTTATCTTTAACGAAGTTAACTCTAACAGAACAAACTCGAACAAACCCTGGTTTTCCACAAAAAACAAATCGAGTTATCAAGACTTCGTGTTATCAAATAAATAAAATACATAACATATGTAGTATATAGTTTCTATTTTATTGTAAAAAAAAGTTGTACTAGGGAAAGTACCAGTTCAGTCCCACTGGACTAAATGGGCAAGAATTTGCGTAAAATAGATTAAAATTGCTCAAAAAGCCCCAAATCTAAAATTGCTCAAAAAGCCCCCAAATCTAAGAAAAAACATAAACTAAAAATATAGTTGAAAAGTTAGTCAAAAATTAGCTTCAAGACAGGTAAAATTAGCTCAAAAAAACACAAAACGAATTGAATGTTATTTGAAATTACACTTATGACGATAATTAGTATTATACCCTCTAACGACAAATATAGAGATTTCAAACCAATTTCCAGGAACTTCTTTTAACTACTTTTATTACAAATATATTCTTTCGAGAATTGTGTAACAATTTTCCATAAACGTTTGTCAGACATTAAACAGCGAGAAATGTAAATTTTTAAATGGTGAGAAATTAGTAGTAAAACTTTGGAAGATTTCTTGCACAGTTAAAATATAATTATTATTTTGGCATTTTATTTTAATACCAGTACATCTCTAGATAACTTACCCGTCAAAATTACATGAAGAACAAATACAGACAAAGTCAAACTTGTAACATTAATCATCTTCTTCTGTTTCAGTGACTTTAGCCACACTGAATATCGTCATTACTTTGAAATCTTTTATACCAGCAAAATATAAACGTATTTGTAATATGTTATCTTAAAATTTCTGCAAACACGATAACCCGGTTTTGACACAACCGTGTAGGTACTGTCTAGATGGAAATGTTTGTTTTGAATCGTATTCGTATGACTGCTGTTTTTATGGAATGGTTTCAAAGAACAAAATTCGTTTTTAAATAAAAAATAGTCTTCAGGGTCTACCCATGAACAAACGTGATAGTATATAATGCTAGAAATGCATTGACGTCTTATTAATACAGACAGAAGGCAAGAAGTAGCATACATGTTAATTCTTAAGGTAATATCTAAATACTGAAAATACCATCTATAGGTGGGGATTAAAAATGGCAAGGATAGAAGAGACATGAAGTTGGCTTCCTATAAATCTAACAATTTACAGGGTATTCAATTTAAGTGTGCATATTGTGATCACCCCGTATAATAAATACTCATCACAAATATTGATAATTGGAAGGATTGGCAATTTGCCTTTAGTAATTTAGCAATACTTACTGAACCTATTTTGAAGATAATTTATTATTTTGGAAACTATTACATTAAACCCACGTAACTCCATATTCAAGTTAGTAGCACCCTTATGTCCATTATTCCGATTAATAATATATAAGGTGTTTTGCTAAAGAAATTTTTCCCTTTTTTTGGGTCCAAGGAAGTTCTACACAAATGGAAAACTTTTTTATTATGAGTTCTATGAAAGAAAGTGTCTCTTTCTGAGAAGCTCTGTGTGGCAAGAAACTAAAGTTATTTAAAAAAAAAAAGTATTATAATGAGTGTGTCAGGAGAAAAACTCAACCCCATACATTTTTTATTCTTTAAATTACAGAAATAAAATTTGGTTAGTTTGGAGTTTTAAATGAATGCCATACCTCACTTTTTGTCAATTAGAATCATTTTAGTCATACAGCCATGGACGGACACGCAATACCACTGGCTTCATCTATTAATTTGCTGGGCGTCAATCTGGGAGGAAATATATCTTGGCATAACCACGTTCTGGCAATCGCCAAGATAGCTTCTCAGAAACTTGGTGTACTCTTCCGAACCAGAAAGTTGTACACACCTCAACAACTTACTAGAGTACTGCTGCTCTCATGTCTGGAGCTCTGCACCCAAACATACTCTTCGGCTACTGGATTCCATCGAAAGGAGGGACATTCGTCTGATTGGAGACCACGAGCTGACGAAGAACCTCGACAACCTAGAACATCGAAGACAGATTGGGGATTTGACTCCCTTTTACAGATCGTTTCATGGAAAGTGCTCGGCTGACCTTGCCCTCTTAATTCCGCCCAGAGCGGCGAATAGCAGAAATCCATGGCGAACCACTGCCGCACATCCATATGTGGTTAAGCCTAGTACTCCTCGAACATCATTGTTTAAGAATTCTTTCATCTGGGGGACTTTATCCTTATGGAACGACCTTCCCGAGGTCGTTTCTCCCAACAAATATAACCTCCAACGATTCAAATCCAACGTGAATCGCTTCTTGCACACGCACCAGTCCCAGAGTGCCCTAAAGGATTTTTCCTATGGTGCCTGATCTTAAAAAAAAAATGTCTTCCTATTTTTATTTTTTCATCTTGCTTGCTAGGAACTATCTAAAATGATCCAAATTATGGCGGATTTTAAATTTGCAATTATATTCATTTGTTTGTTAGCATTATGGCGTCATGGGTATCTAGATAAATGCAATGCCCTTTGTGCTACTTGTTGTATTTTTTGTCATGGATTGGTATTTTCAATAAATTATCTCTCTTTTCTAACTTGATATAAATTTATGATATCAAATTGTTGGAATAAGATTCCATTATCTTTTTGCCCTAGGGAGCCAATATGTTTCCATTTAAAAAAATTGATTTTTTCTGGGGAAAGCTTTGTTAAAAAGTTAAAAGTGTGTAAAAAATGTAAAACACAATAAAACTTGAAAATTGAACTATTTTAATGAGTTGATATTCTAGATGAAAAAATAAAAATAAAAAGAATAATTATTTAAAGTGTAAAAAATTGTCGTTGAATTTGAAATCGTATTGTGTATCGATATAGCCAAATAATATAAAAATCCGATGTTAAGATCATTTCCTGTTAAACCGGAAATGACAAGGTGGAGTCCGTCATTTGATGTCATAATATAAAAATCCGATGTTAAGATCATTTCCTGTTAAACCGGAAATGACAAGGTGGAGTCCGTCATTTGATGTCATAAAATGCAAAATAATATCTCAAACAAATCCACCAAATTTTATTTTTTAATTTAAACAATAGAAAGTTATAGGGTCGAGCGCTCCTCCTGAAACACCCGGTATTATACAGGGTTCTCAAAAAGTACAAGAATGTAAAAAAGTTCAAGAGAGAAGTATCTCTATTTTTAATTTTTGAGTAAAACGACAAATAAAAACAGTTGTTTCAAATCTTGTTGGGAGTGCAGATACAAAAACTAAATTAAATATTTTTAAAAACACTTTCACGACTTGGTCAATAACAGTATTTCAGCCCACCATTATATTAAATAGGCTGAGGTCCATACACCCTTTGTTTAAGTTTTAGAGTGACGTAAATTATCCATGACATACATGGGTTTTCAAAAGACTAATTATTGTTTCAAGGGTTTTTAAAAATAATAATTTTTAATTCGAATTTTGTACTTGTACTCCCGACAAGATTTGAAACAACTTCTTTATTTGTCGTTTTGCTCAAAAATTAAAAATAGGGGTAGTTTTCCCTTGGACCTATTTTACATTCTTGTATATTTTGAGAATCCTGTATAATAAAGAATACAGTTTTTCTTCATAAATCTTAGTTTCTTGCCAAGCAGAGCTTTTTAGGAATAGACACATATTTTCATAAAATGCATAATAAAAAAGTTTCCCAGTTGTGTACAACTTCCTGGAACACATTGTAGAAATAATTTCATTGTTTTTGCAGTTTCAACATTTAAAAGAAATCTTTGAATAAAGAGTTAATTTTTCTTCCCCCCGTCGTTGGCGAACCAGGTATGTAAGGATAATTTTTCAAAATTTTTACATAATAATTTCCCTTTATAACAAAAAAAATTCGGAAAAAAGTCAAGTTAACGGAAGATAATGGTTTAATCTCATAAAATCTTTACTTACTAATATCTCGAGAGATTCCTGCATATCACTGAGTCCTGTAATGGCCCATCATAAACATTTTCGCAAAAATTGATTATGTCACTTTTATAAATCGTATTAGCTCTTTACGAATTATTTTAACATAAAGAAACATATTATGAACACACTTTTGGAACTCCTACGGTAGATCTCATTAGTGGGTCCAATAAATTTAATTTTTCCTAACCTCTTTCGATAAAAGGATTATAAGTAAAAACAAAGAAAAAAATTTAAGTTCTTGATCTTGACAATGGATAGATTTTAATTGTTATTGTTATTAATTCAACTTAAAAGGCGATATTTATCTACCTGTTTTACAAAAGGTGGATAACACAACACTCTCGTTAGTTTATCTTGATGATCATCTTTACGCAACGCCATTAAATTTTATTAATTAAAACAGGTCCTGTGTTGATAAATTATTTAAATAGCTTCGTAAATAAAAAATCACTTGGAACATCAAATCTAGATTTGTACTTGTTACTTGTTTTTAGGATTTCATAATTTAATAAATTATAAATGGTTTCGCATGATGCCATTGTTGGTCCAAGATAAGGAGGGCCAGTGCAGGGATCTCGGATATCGTAAGAGATGCGAAGTCGGTTAAATGGAGGTAAAGTTGCACATTTACGTGACTAATAATATGTAGGAAGCTTTAAAATTCCGAGTAGTTCCGGAGATATCCGGACAGAACCGAAATTCTGAAAAATCGTTTTATTTATTTCCTGGGTTTTTTGCGATCGAATTCTAAAGTAAATTGCACTTTGACATTACCACTTTTCCGCTCTATCTAACAGCGTTAATTATTTTGTTATCCGACGAGTCCTGTTTTTCTGACATTGAAATTTGTGACCTTTTTTTCCTTCCGAATGCAACGATGTTTGACACATCGTGGTTTAATGACGTTTCGAAAGTTTTTTTAACAACATCAGGAGATTTTGGGATACGGTCCTGTATTTCTCTTAATTTTATCAATAATACCTCATAAGTTAGCTCTAAATTTTACTAGTTCAATAAATAACAAATAATTTAATAATAAACCACAAATAAATGAACAAAAAATAATTCAATAATAAACAACAATAACTGAACAAAAAACATACCAAAACAGTAATAAAACGAACAACGAAAAAAGTAAGGAACTACATAATCAGCTGTTCAAAATGATTTCCGTTATTTTCTAAGCACAAATAACATTTTATAACTGTCGATTCTAAATCATTTGACATTTCTGGCGTAATACTTTGAAAGACTTCAAGCACCAACCTCCTAAGTTCTTCTTCTGTTTCGAAGATGTGTTTATGAACATAATTTTCGACATACCCCCCAGAAGAAAAAATCTAACGGTTTCATATCAGGCGAACGTGCTGGCCAGAAGTTTGAAATAATGTTTATGTATTTTGTTCACTTATTTGTGGTTTATTATTAAATTATTTGTTATTTATTGAACTAGTCCAATATAAGTAAAAACTTATGAGATATTATTGATAAAATTAAGAGAAATACAGGACCGTATCCCAAAATCTCCGGATGTTGTTCAAAAAACATTCGAAACGTCATTAAACCACAATGTGTCATACATCGTTGCGTTCGGATGAAAAAAAGCTCTCAAATTGCAATATCAGGAAAACAGGACCGTATTTAAAAAAGAAAGTTGACTTTGTATCTCTTACGGTTTCCGAGTTCCCCGTACTGGTCCTCCTTATCTTGGACACGGTGTATAAGGATAGTGTCGAATAATTTCTTCATATTTAGATTTAGTTAGTATGTAGCTTATAACTTACTTGTACATTAAACTGTAAATTAGTGGGTACATTTTGGGGTCTAGAACCTGTCAGTACCCCAAATTGTAAATAAATAAGTAAATAAATAAAAGTATATACATTCTAATTTTAAATTTCACGATACCCTTTCTGAGGTATTTTTACTTTTCTTTTTTGCCGTCAGTATAGGATACATGACAAATAGCTTCAACTTTTTTTACTGTCGCAGTTGAAAAACTATTCTATTATATCAGGGAGCAATATAATAAATAAATTCTCTAGAAAACTTTAACAACAAATATTAAGACGTACTAGTTCAATAGCTTTATTAATTGACTAAGTACATTTGCTATTAAAATATGTGTTTCCTATTATTTTATTTCCTTGTTCGTCCATTAGCTTCATTTTGTTGCGGCGGTAATCAATAGAGTCAGTGTAGAATACCAGATCAGTGAATCTGGATAATAAGTCCACGCGCAGGAAGAGATTAGTTTAGTATACTAAAATATATTAATGATCAATTGATAGAACTGCCAAATTTTTAAAAACTTGTTAGCAGACTTCCTCTGAATGATTGGTAACCTAAAAACTTATTTTAACATTTATCACGTGACTACTCGTTTGGCTGGAAATAAAAAAAAATATATGTTGTCATAAAAAACTGGAATTTGATTAGTTATCGAAATTTTTTTTTTTAAAACACTGTTTAGATTTTAATATTATGCTTTTTTGCAAAATATCCAGCATTATTTTCATAAGTTCCATATTTCCAGGAATATAATGAAAATATGTTAAATAACACAGCCCAACAAAAAAAACAATTTTGTCTTGGTGCCGTAGAAAAAACAACTGATTTTAGTTATTTCGAATGCGGTGATTCCAAAAACACTTCGCTTTCTTCGTATCAGCTCTAGTTTTTGAGATAGAGCTTACCCATAATAAATTGTAATATTAATATATTTGACAATTATAATGGTCATAAATTTTATCAAAAATTTAACTAATTCCAAGACTAATGCCTTTTTAATTATACCTATTTATTCATAAATCACTGTAAATCTGATAGTGGCAAAAGGCCATATAATTATTACAGATAAGAAATAATTTTTCCTTGAATTTTTCTGCAGATTTCTTATTTTCGTATTTGCAATTAGCACAAAATATACATTAGAAGATAATGGAAGAGAATGAAATTGTACACCTTAAGCCTCATAAATTAATTCGTTAACTTGGCTTGTGTCCTAGGGTATTAGTACCTATATAAGCCTCATATGCGGAAAATTACCTGCATGCATTTGCAAAATTTAGTTGAAGAATTGAGCAAGGAGAAATTTAATGCCGGAATATTTGATGGACCTCAGATTAGAGAGCTCATAAATGGTTCACATTTTACAGAATCGATGAGCGAAACTGAATTTAATACATGGTACTCTTTTGTTAAAGTTGTGTAAAATTTTCTCGGAAATAATAAATTGAAAAATTACCGAGGGATAGTGGAAGATATGCTCAACAACTTTAACCAACATGGGTGTAATATAATAGCATTAAGATTCATTATCTGCACAACCACTTGGAACGATTCCCAAAAAATCTTGGCGACCTTAGTGAAGAACAGGGGAAACGATTCCACCAGGATATAAAAACTATGGAAGACAGATGTCAGGGTAGATCGGACATTCATATGATGACCGATTACTGCTCGATTCTTCAACGAGACTGTCCTTTTCAATCTCATGCGAGTAAATCTTATAAAAGGAAGATTTTGACTGATGCAGCTTAGCTCAATTTTATTTATTAGTTAGGTTAATTTAAATTAATAACTTAAGTTGATATTGTTAATGTTATTGACAGATGATTTTTGTATTTGTTGTAGTGTACAATAAACATGTTTCTTCCAGTCCTGAGTTTTTTTTTTTTTTTGGTGGTAGCAGTTATTTATATTATAATTCTGCGATATAAATATATAAATAAATAGAATATAAAATACCCTTAATCTCGAAAATATAGCTTATGGCCCTAGTTTTTGAAAACGATCTGATGGCGCAAATCTGAGGTTATTTTTAGGTTTAGCAGACCCAGATTACCTAGAAACAGTAATAAAATTGCAGGCACCAAATTATATGTTGACCAGTATAAACGAAAAACAAAGTAACAATATGTTATTTAAACATGCTCGTATTTTTTAAAATTTAAAATATAGTTTTTACCATGGAACTGAATGTGGCCAGCCTTGTATCTGGCAACCATATTTACCATTTATAGTTATTTCTGGAACTATATGCTTACGGGAGGCCGTTTTTCCTAATTTTTAATAAGTTCTAACGTATCTCCCAAAGTTAGTCTTACGAAATAAAAGATTTAAAAAAAATTTCGACATAAAATTTTTTAAAAATATTTCAATAACTATATGTCGGTCACTTTCCGTATATTTTGTTGCAATAGCATGATTATTTTAATTCAAAGAAATAGTCCATCATCCGGTCTAAAAGTGTATAACTTGAAATGTCTGAGAAAAAACCTAAAGCCATTTTCCTTGCCTAACAAAATAAATGGTTTGCGAACGTGATTTCGTGTTAGTTATATCAGTGGTTTGGTATTTTTTGTCCACAAAGCTACGATATTCTATAACTCTGGTTATAAACAAATATACACGAATGCCAACAAGCATAGAAAAGCAAGTTAGATTTATTGGATAATCTTAAAATTACTAAAGCAAAAAGAGTCCTACCTGTATTAACGACGTCTTCAATTATTATCAATTTTCTTCGAATTACCACCGAATCCTTATCTTACTCAAATTTCTTAGGTTACATAAAAACGTGTTTTTGATTTTTGTTTAATTGTAAGGGAAGGAAAATAGTTAAGTATTTTTCAGAAATTTTTAGTTATTCCCTCTTAGGTCTGATTATCGATATATAAGGGCGAAACATATTATGTAACCTTTAAATTTATACTATATAAACATAAATATTTTGATTCTTCATGATTATTTTAAATCGCGCGGATTAAGTTTTCTTGTGGAAGCAATCTTGTTCAATATTGAAGGTTTTATTGTAAGACATAGTACATTACTTAAAAAGATATTTATTTGGTCTTAAAATCTCACAAAACTTAAAAACTCATAATATTATTGACATTTGCTTAGGTCAAGAAGTTCTTGAGGACACTCAATCTCGTAGAAATCAATAGCTGGATTATCGGCACCTTCGAACCACTGGAACCTCCATTTGCAACCAGCTTGCAACTGTTCTGGGAGATTATCACATTCCTAAAAAGGTAACAGCCGTAATTGCTATAGAGTTTAAGATTGTTTTAATTATACACTTATACAGGGTGGCCCATTAGTGCGAGGAAGTCCAATATTTCAGTTGTCAACAGACCTACAAATAAATAATACATACAAAAGCTATAGGATCCATAGAGATGCAGAATCTAAAAATATTTTCTAGTATACAGGATATCCTATAAAAGCAGAGCAGCAAATAAGTGTATTTTTTTAAATGGCAACCCACATTTTTTTATTGCGGAATTGAATTCGGCATAAAATTCTACATATACTGCCGTATTAATTTGATGTTCATGTTGCCACACTATTTATAATTTATAAGAAAATCCAAGAAAAACGACGTATTAATATTAATTGATTTAAATTTAATAATACTGGGGTACGAATTTCGTATCCCAATTGATAAAGAATGATCTTAGAGAAGACTGTCCATAACTTATACAGAGTGTTTTTTACGGTGGTACCAATATTGCTTTTTTTAAAGTAACAAATCTCCATTTTTTCAAATGGAACACTCTGTATATTAATGCGCTACGTTGTTAAGTATTTTCTCTACAATCTGGCAAGTATAACTTATATCGTAAAAATGGTCGTTTTGTCACAATTTTAGATTTTAATAAAAAATGCCAAACTATTTTGTTTTTTATTTTTTTTTTCTTGGTAGGTCATGCCTTAAACAAAACCGACCATTATCATAAGTAAAAGTATTATTTTAATTACTTAATGTAATAAGTTTTAAATCTGTATTTTAATGTATTTTACAACAATATAACACTGCAATCAATTCAGAGAATTTTACATGGCCACAAAAAGCTCAGTACCACATTAATTTTATTCAGGAGTTAAATCATCAGGATTATGGTGCCAGAGTAGTTTCTTGCAAATCGGCCCACGAAAAATACAACAGGAAAGAGTATACCGAACGAAGTAAGTCGATCTTTTGAAGAACGTATAAAGGCATGTTTAAATAACCATTTCGAACATAATTATTTATAGTTTTTTTGAATACTATATATATTTAAATTATGAAGTATTAAAAAAAGTAATTAATGAAATATTTTGACGTCTTCTGTTTAAGTCATGAATATAAACATAATATAGCAATATTATGGCATTTTCCATTAAAATCTAAAATTGTGACAATCAGGATATAAGTTATACGTGCGAATTTATAGAAAATAACTTAACAAAATATCGCATTAATATACAGAGTGTTTCATTTTCAAAAATGAAGATTTGTTACTTTAAATAAAAATAATGGCACCGCCGTAAAAAATACTGTGTATTAGACTAGTTTTCTCGAATAAGATCATTCTGTTATCCTTTAAATACATTTTGATTAGGTTGTTTTTCTTGGATTTTTTTGTAAATTATAAATAGCGTGGCAATGAACATCAAATTAAAATATGGCAGTATACGTAGAAATTTATGACGAATTCAATTCCGCAATAAAAAATATGAATTGCCATTTAAAAAAATATACTTTGTCCCGCATTGCTTTGTGAGACATCCTGTATACTAGAAGATATTTTTAGAATATGCATATCTGCGCATCCTATAGTTCTTGTATGTAATATTTCTTTATATGTCTATTGACCAATGAGATATTGGGCCACCCTGTACGTTTAAAATAACTACTATAGGGTTGTGGAAAATTTTTAATGAACTCGCTAGATAACTTTGATTATGACAATAATTTCTGCAGCTGTAATTTATTTTTATTCCAATCGATGCTAACAAAAGATTACACTGAAGTGTTGAGAAGCAGCACACACTACAGAGTGATCTTGAGGGCTATCAAAATATGATATTCCGCAAAAATGAGAACGTTTCATAAGGATTAGGTAACTTTTTTGTTAAAAAAGTATTTTCTAAAATTCATACCTCAATAGAGGTGACTCCACCATACCGTGCACCCCAACCATCAGTGGGCGCTCCCCATTGTGACGAGCATCCATTGAAAATACCTACACCTCCTCCTGGCATTGCAATGTCAAAGTGGTTTACACCTAAGTCACTACCTGTGTTAGTGACTTGAACAGCCATTTGTTTTCCTGCAATTTGGCCTTGGAAGGTGAGAAGCATGCAAGAACAACATTTGGTGACATCAGCTCCACCTGAAATATTTTTAACAAAAAAATGTATTTTAATGATGAAATACAGGATGTTTCTTAATAACATGTGAACATATGTCCTAAACGTCTTAACTTTTGACATAGAGAGTGTTAATGATTTTCAAAAAAATTTCCTTTTTATTAATATCTGTGATACTACTCTAGATATTTTTTGTGAAATTTGGTCCACACTTTCTACTCATCAAGAGGTATTTTATGATGTATAACATATTTACTTAGATCATGGACCAGTGGCCTTCGTGCGGGAATTGCCCCCGAACAAACCCAGTATTTTTGAAGGAAAGAACAATACGCCACTTTTTTTTTAAATAAAAATTACTTCTGAAATTCTCATTGCTTGCTGAGCCAATGTCGTCTTTTGATTTTTTGTCGTTTAACGTACAGTTTTCTTATAAAAAAATTAAATTCATTCATTTGCACTCTGTTATACACTTAGGTATTAACAAAGATTTAATAATACCTAGAAGGTAAGAAGCAGATATTGTTCTGTAAACATAAATAGTTTTCTACTGATTGAGATTATACTAAAAAAAACATGAAAATCTTTAAAGTTAAGACGTTTATCACATATCGCTGCTTTAAAACAAGACCGGCATAACTCAAAAAACCAAATTTTTCAGGAGAGAGCTTGGAATAATTTATCTATTTTAAATTATCATTATTTTTATTTTAAATAAAGTAATAAAAGTATGATTGCTCATAATAATATTGGTTCGGTTGTTATTTATAATTTTATAAGTTTTGGTATTAAGTTCGATTTTTTTCTGATAAAATTTTAGAAAAAATATCGAGTTGTGTCACTCTTGAAAAAAAAATTGTATCGGTTAACTATTGTTATTTTTGGTACTAAAACTTAATAAAATTATTATTTGCTATTTAGAATCTTAATTAAACTAATTTTCAATAAATACGCAATAGAGTAGGGTATAATTCGTCAGTATAAATTAAAAAAAAAATCGTCAACTTAACTTCAGAATAAGGTTTAATCATTTTTAATCTTATTATTATAATGGAATTATAATATAAACAAAAACTTTAACAAAATAACCTTTATAGTAAATGTCAAGCATAATTATTATTTATCCATTTCTATAAAAAAATATTAAAACGATAATAATTGAAAGATGGCATTCATGAGTTTTCGTAAAACTGTTTGTAAAATTGGGGTACAACATTTTTCTTAATCAAAGTGAGTATTCCTTGTTTTTTATTTTCGGAGATTCCTACTTTATGATTGTAGACTGGCTTTAGGCGTACATTACTGACATCATTGGAAGTACGTCGTGATAACGTATCCACTTCGTAGTATCTTTCGTCTTGATAGGAATTTTTATAGAAAAATTTTCCTGGCTTGTCTTTTTCAACCCTGAAAATTTTTTTACAAACTCTAATTTTTTTTTTGATCTATTTCAAAATAGAATGCATTATTAAGAGATCGATTGGAGTTATTCCTTTCATATCGATATTTAGGCTGAATTTGTTATATACAGGATCCAACATAATCTCGTTGTCTTTGTAAGTCTGCAAAATTCCAGTATTCTTTAAAAATTATTTGTTTTTTCTCCTCTGATATAATGTCTCTACATTTTAATCGGCATTTGTCATTACACGGTGGAAAAAGCTTTTTCTCAGGTCTCATAACTTTTACATTTTATTTTATTCCATTATGTGATTTGGTTAGTTTTATTGACTCATAAGCCAATCCACTATTTCTCAATTTTTTTGTCATATTTCTATCCCAATTCGCTGGAGCTCGTTTTCTTTTTCTTCCTCTTTTCTGTGGCTCTTGAATTTCTTTCTCTTCGGCTTCGATATTGCCCAAACTTTCAGAAGACTCCGAGAGTACCTTATAATCTGGATCAGCATCAGACTTGCCTGACCCATAGGGCTCTGATGGGCAAGAATCGCAATCAGATGACTCGGAGTCCGAGGACACAGAATCGCATGACCCAGAATTCGAGGACTTAAATTTACTCGCATCTTGAATACCACTCGGTCCTGCCTCTTGTTCAATATCTAAAAATAATAAACAACAAAAATTGTATACAGGGTCTTTAGCTCTGGAAAAACATTTTTTTGAAATTTAATTTTATCTTTTTTAAAAGATTCTGTATCTTATTCTAAATTTTCTTTTATGTCAATAGTAATATTTTTAACAGGAACACTTTTTACCCTAAAGTTGATACAAAGCAAGCGGCATTGTTTAAGCGATGGCAGCACAAGCTGCAGGTGTGTGTTACCTAGGTCTTATATCTTTTGTGCGGTATACCCATGGCGCAGAATTTTTCATCCAATCAAACTTGTTTCAATTTATGTGGCCTATACTATCAACAAACGATAAAAAAGATCAGCGTCACTTTTGTAACACAAAGAAATATATTGTAGTTTTTATAAGTAATTTATGAACAATAATGGCATAACTCAAAAAAATACGGCAAAGCCATTATCACACTATAAACAAAACTGGTATAATTCAAAATAGTTCTGGTGGAGAAAAAGTTTCTAAAAATATTAATGTATGTATATTTGCAAGAATGGCCCAACACTAATTGATATACTCTTGCAATAAAATAAAAATACTTACCATTAAAAATATTTTGCACAAGACTGGACTAACTAAAAAAATGACGATATTGCACAAAAATTATTACCACTAACTGCGGTCTATCACAAATTGGTACAATCTTGCAGATAAAAACTACATGCTTACGCCGAAATGGTTCAAACACGACTAACTTGGTACGGTCTTGTTCCAAAATTATATTATTGTTTGAGATGAGCCAAAATGTAGGTGGCGACATCTAACTGAAGAGGCCCAAAGTCGGTTAGTTTCTCTATTGTAAAGGAAACTAGATGTAATTTGAAGCATTTTGATGTAAAAATCGTGAAAACTGAAAATTTTGAGTTGTGCCGGTCTTGTTTCAAAGCAGCGATATGTATGTTAATATGAAATTTTTTTTTGAAAATGGACCCAAGAATAACCTCCTTAAATATGGTAATAATGGAAAGTGGTAACAACTTCGCAATTATAAATGAATTACCCTATATATCATATTTTTTTGGGAATCTAGGTAAAAATCTAGAACAGTTTTATGTATAATATCTTATACCGATCTTTAAGGTTGTTGAATTATAAGTAATCTTGTGATTTTTTAACGCCGTATCGGGACCGGAAAAGATAATCTTAATTTTTAACGGTTACAGCTAGAAAGCTGAAACATTGACAATAGTTTCACAAGACCATCGAAATTTTATAATTTTGAACAGTATTTAATTAGTTTTATGCAGGACGTCTCCATAACAATATTCCTGAGGGAGATAAATTATTACAAAAATCTTCTTTCTTCTAAATGGGACACTCTGTATTTGATACGTTTTGCTAACGGAGGATCGAATCTTCTATCTAATGATATTAAGTGTTCCTATACCTATCTTCAATATTTTCGAAATTTAAAAATTATCTTATAAAAATATATTTTTTGGTACTTAGCTGTGGAATGGATTCATCGAAACAAAATAATGAAAAATCCATTTGACGTTATGTCCGTGTTGTTGTAAAGAAATAGTTAACAAATAAGCAATTTATTAATAAATAAATAAACAAAAGAAAAATTACGCAACAACACCACTAAAATAACTAAAAACTAAATTGTTTAAATTGCTATCCGTTGGCTCTTAAACATTCATGAATTGTGATGACGTTCATTTGTCACCTTTTTCATATCATCCCCTTCTAGAGACCTCAGAGCTGTTCTTACTCGATTTTCCTTGTAGTGACGGGTGTCTTGTATACTATTTCTTTAATCCTACCCCATAGATAAAAATCTAGGGGGCAACATCCGGAGACCTTAGGGGGCATTTCCACTGACCTTCTCGCCAATCCATCGGTCTTGAACCATATTAAATAGCTCTGCAGAAACTCCATGTGAGCAGTGTGCTGGCGCTCTATCTAATTGGTTAAAGCAATTTCGAAGGATTTCTAAAGGTAGATCATCGGGAACATCTGACACTATTGGCCTTAATTTGTCCAAGTATTTTGCACCAGTCAGGTTGTCGTCATACAGGCAGAAAGCAATTTTGTCGTGCATTAGCAAACAGAATACATTAAAACTGAACTTATATTGAAAACTTCTTTCTCTCACGAAATGGGAGTTTTCGCTAGCCCATAAAGGAGAATTTCTTGTGTTAAATATTCCTACTTTTCAATTTGCACTCGTCTGTCCAAATAGTATGTTTTAAAAAGTTTTGGTTTTCTTGCGTGCGAGTCAAAATCATCTCACAAAATTCAAGACGTTTCTTAGGATCATCAGGCTCAAGAGCTTGAGGCGTAATCAGTTTGTAATTATGCATATTATGTTTATGCAAAATTCTATTAATTGACATGTATGATAGATCCAAATCGTTTTCTGTGAAATAAATTGAGGCGTGTGGAAATGCATAAAAGTGCCCCAACACGTTTATCTCATTTTCTTCATTACCTGTAACGTATTTATTCTCCATTCTGGATTTACGCACATTATTGAAATTCAAAAAGTTTGCTTTTACTCTTTTAAAGTTTTTGGGAGTCATAGGATCTGCATCACAATATCAGGATGAAGTTCATTAAATTTTCTGCAAGTTCTAGATAAAACTCTACCACACTTCTCATGAATATAAAATAATCTTAAAATTTCTAAGCTCGAATAATGTGAATTAGCCAGTTTTATTACAAGAACACAGACCTAACGTCAAATGGATTTTTCATTATTTTGTTCCTATGAATCCATTCCACAGCCAACTACCAAAAAATATATTTTTATAAAATACTTTTTTAATTAGCAAAACATATGAAATATTCCATTTAGAAAACAGAAGATTTTTACAGTACTTCATCTCCCTCAGAAATATTGCTATTAACGCCCTGTATAAAACTAATTAAATACTATTCAAAATTATAAAATTTCGAAGGTTCCGTGAAACTATTGTCAAAATTTCAGCTTTCTATCTGTGACCGCTAAAAAGATATGATTTTCTTTTCAGGTCCCGATACAGCGTTAAAAAATCACAAGATTATTTATAATTCAAAAAGTTTTAAAGAGAGGTATATGATATTATAGAGAAAACTGTTCCAGATTTTTACCTTGATTCCAAAAAAAATATAATATATAGGGTAATTCATTTAAAATGTCGAAGTTGCTACCACTTTCGTTATGATCCGGCAACACCGTACCATCCAAAATATTTTATAAACATAGAAAACTATCTCTTATAGCTACAGCCAAATTTTCAAAATAAAATATCATTTAGCTCTCGAGACACTTCTAATAGGCCACTTTACTTTCATAGGGTATCTCCGTAATTGTTAGTGTTATCAAAAAAGTAAGGTAGGTGTCATGGGCTCTTTTTGGGTCAAACTTAAAATGGTAGAATCAAAATTAGAAAATTTTCGCTCGCCTTACAGATACGGGGAAAATCAAAAAATTGATAATTTCAAAATTACCCTATATTTTCTTAGTTAAAAGAGACACGGAAAAATGTTTTATACAGAAGTTTATTTATAATGATTGTTGAATAATCTGCCGTTTCAGAATAAGTATACGCGGTCAGATAAGAAAGTTATCGGACCTAACCTAATTTTTTTAAATGGAACACCCTGTATATTTTAATTTAAAGAGATAATATTTATTTTACTGTGTGTATGTAATTTTCCTATACAGGATAATATTACGTTTATTCTCCCTTTACCTTACCTTCAAATGAAGCAGCTGCGAAACCTAAAGTCAAATTCTCGCTAACAACATTAGGTTCTTGATCAGTGCACATGTAAGACGTTCCATTGTCACCACAACCAGACATCTCGTGAATACCAATGGTGGTTACTCCATCAGCAGCACATGAACGTACGGGTGTGGTGGCGGATGTACCGTTAATATTTTCCACCCAGGAACAAGAAGGTTTGCAACAGTCCCAATAGCGTGTGGTGGTTCCGTTACCACTTAGTCCACCAGGAACTGGAACAATTTGAGGATCTGCGGCTACATAAGCGGCACCTTAAATTTAAGACTAAGATTTAGGTCATGAGCTAATCAAGTAAGTCAGATTTAAATTAATACGTAAAATATATTATTTAAAGTATGCAACCTAAAATAAGATATACGAATTCTCCATCAAGATATGAGGTTATATTGGGTTCTTATAATAGTTGAGGCCAGTATTTCTGCACTATTATCAGCCCCATTATGCCAGTAGCGTAGGTAGTCATATTTAGATTAAAATTTTCAGTTCCGATTTTGTTAAGGTGCTAACTGATAGATACCTTGGAAGGACATTTTTAAATAGGACGGTAGAATGTGTAAGACGTTTCAAAGTTTCATAGAGGAACTAATTAATGCCTGCCAAAATGTAGTAGAAGTAATCATTCTCCAAATATCAATTACTCACAATAATGTGGTTTTTAAGGACCGATATATGAAGGTTCCCTTAAGTTAGAGTTAGAAGAAAAAAATATCGTGTAAAGTTTAATTTGATGTATAATTAAAATTAGGGGGGCGATTTCTTTTCAAGTTAATATAATAAATGAATTATTTCAATTTAATCCTCCTATAATTTCAGGGAATAAAAAATGGAAAGCTCCCCCTACTTTTAGCAGTAAAGCTGAATTTAGAAAAATTATTATAGATTATATTGTAAAATAATGATTTTGTTCGGGTTAGTTCGGGTTTGTTCTGCTAAGGTAGCCTTGATGTTAATGTAAACCTTAAAAAAATTATGTTTTAAATTAATTTGAGGGTCGATTGACGCGTTCCTTAAAGGTCTATTTCTTTAGGTACGAGAAATTTAATATGCTGTCAAACTTGTATTAATGATGGCATATGTCATTCGGTACCTTAAGGTGACTTTGAAATATCGGCTCTAACTATAAGGGCCGATATTTGAATGTTATCTTAAGTTAGATCTTAGCCATGGAGCCTTAAAATCAATTTAAACCTTAAAAAACTAGTTTTAAATTAGTTTGAGGGTCAATCGACGCGTTAAGTCTAAGATTACCACGTCCTTAAAGGTATATTCCTTTAGATAAGCGTTAAAGTTCCTTTAACGCTTTGTCGCACGCACTGTCCAACTTGTGTTAAGGATGACTTATGTCATTCCGTACCTTAAGGTGACTGAAATATCTGCCCTAAGGGCCGATATTTAAATGCTACTTTAAGTAAGACCTTAGCTAAGGCAGCCTTAACATTATGGGAAACACGAACGAACAAACCCAAACAAACTCGAACAAACCCGAACAATCATTTAAAAAACTATGTTTTAAATTTATTTAGGGGTCAATTGATGCGTTAAGTCTAAGATTACCACGTCCTTAAAGGTCTATTCCTTTAGATGAGAGATAAAAAGTTCTTAATATACTGTTAAACTTGAATTAAGGATGACTTATGTCATTTTGTACGTGACTTTGACATATGGGCCCTAAGTCACATAACTTTAGTTAATTTACTCCTTATAAACCATAGAATACTTAAAATAGCATAGCTACTTAAAATAAAATATATTCCATTTCAAAAAAATTTATAATTTATTGTACTTATTCCATTTATTATTCCTCTTGGACCCTATTTTCTTTTCATTTGGATCTCAATTAAGAATAGCCGTGAACATGTTATTAGCGATAAAGTTACATTTTCTCGTTATGGGATAAACAGGGGCATAAAGGAAATGGAACAAATTCAATAAATTATCGCATTTTTAAAACAATTCTTTACTTCTAATCGGTTTTAAGTTATATAAATATCAATTTTTATACGATAATTGAAATCTGATATGATCTGATTATAAATACTAAAGGGCATGGTTCTGCCTGTATTAAAAGCATTTATAAGATGATGATGATGCATTTATGCCTCGAAACATCAGAAAATATACTTGGATAGTAAGTAGGAATAACTTAAACGTCACGCGTCATTTCAATAAAACGTAATGTTTTTAAATTAAACAATTGTTGATGAAATCAATTCTCGAAGTATTTGGAGGATGGAGGAATTTTCACATTCACTTAATATTTTTAAAATTAAAAACTATGTGACTACACTGTTAGTATAAAGAAGGTAACTTCTCTCTAATTTTAACGACCTCGAAAGTGATACCACTTCGGATATACCAATAGTGGCTCACGCTATTTTGGACGCCCTGTATAGATTATTGAATGAAAATATTTCCAAGAACAGCAAGTATTTAGTAATACAAATACAACCCGAACGATCTATTTTCATTTTCAGTTCTCATTTATACATTCATTCTTTAGTTCAAAAAAATAGTAACAACATAATACTTACAAGCTACAAGCAATACTATAAACGACCTCATCTTGGTAGGAACACAAAATGTAACAATGTAAGATGATTGATTAGCTAAATTTATATAACATTGATAAAAAAATTTATAATTTCGAGTACATTATTATAATTCGATTACTAAAGAATTTATGATTGAAAATATTAGTGAGTTTTGCTACTAATAATGTAATATGCTTCTAATACAGGTTTTTTTTTAGATATACAGTGATTTGTGCGAATACCTTGTAAGACAAAAAGTAATAAAATACAACATTCAATACTCAATTGGAGAGAACAATGGATATTCCAAATAATGATATTTGAAAAACATGCCTTTAAAAGTCCTTATCTTGATACTCGGGAAGACAGGCCTGATTTAGTTACTTCCAGCGTGGAACACCCTGCATACTACAGAATATTTTTAGAATATGCATCTCTGCGGATACTATAGTTTTTGTATGAAATATTTCTTTGTATTCCTATTGAGAACTCAGATATTCGACTTCCTCGCACTAATGGGCCACCCTGTATTATTAACTGAAAATTCTTCGAGCAATTTAAAAATGGTTTATATAAACATAATATTGTTAACTCATTAAATTTTTATATCTCGATGGTAACTTATATTATGATCACTTTTATATTTCTAATATAATGCTAAGAAAGCACAGACAGCCGTTTCCTCTAAAAAGCTGAACATGGTAGAACCGGATGTTGTCTTAGACTAGCTTCGTCTACTAATTTGCTGGGCGTCAATCTGGGAGGAAATATATTGCGGCTTTGCAGAAACTTGGTGTACATTCCCGGACCAAAAAGTTCGCAACCTCCTCACTTTAGCGGCCTTTAGCTCTCAACAAAGCCAAGATTCGACCACCACTCGAAAACTGCTTCAATTTCTGGAGCTCATGAAAATGAGATCCATTTATCTGACACCACGAGGTGACCAAGAACTTCGACAGCCTAGAACACACACAATGACAGAAATACACGAGGAGTCACTGCCGCCCATCCATATGTGGTTCAGCTTCGTACTCCTCGAGCTTCATTGGTTGCGAATTCCTCCATCTGGAGGACGTCGTCCTTGTGACACGACCTTCCTGGGGTCGTGTGCCCCTACGAATATAACCTCCAACGATTCAAAACTAATGTGAGTCGCTTTATCCACGCAAGCGCCACTCCCAGAATGCCAAAGAATATTTCCTATAGTAGTAAGTAGTGTATGATCATAAAAAACTCTTCTAAAAAAAATTACTAAAAATCAAAACAAATCTTTGCCAGATCTTTTCTGTGTAAACATATACTTCATCCTCTATTGCATAGATTAAATATTAAGACTATTTATCAGTGAATCGAGTGGTCCGATTTGGGATTTCGCCGCGGAAGAGCGTAAATCAATAATTTTTGTTTTAAAGTCATTATCTTGAGATAAAATTAAGTTTATGTACTATCGATAAAAAATTCTTTAGTAGAATAATAATATTTATTTAATAATATATTTTTAATTCTTAAACCGGTCGTATTTGAACTCCTTAATATAATTTGGTAATTTAATAAATAATTTTTTCTCGGCATATACAGGGGACCTCTCAACTCTTGTCACATTATTATTGATAGTAAAGAGGGGACCCCCCTCTCGTTTGGTAACTATGATAGTCCGAATTCCTTAAAAACCTATGCGCGTTTTGTTCCACAAACAATAAAGTTTAGAAAATGTATATGCATGGAAAGGTCATAATCTTACATGCAATAAATATTGGTCTACAGCTCGCAATGTTATTGAACTTTCAGACAACATCACCCTTCCAAGAAGTAGGGAGTACGAGACGTTTTTCTTATTCTTATCCCATTGATCAACCGAAGCGTTTCCAAATCGCTTTAGATAGTTGCAGTTTTAGGGAATTTTTCTGTTAAACTCGGTTTAACATTTTTTTTTGAATTAAAACTAAGCTATGAAATTAATTGAGATCATAGATAGAAATACTTTCAAAAATGACTGTATATGGCAATTATAACGTTATTTACCATTTCGAAAAATTCAAGATAATATAGTCATGTAGTACCACATCGAAGCTAAATCCAAAATTTTAACAAATTCTATCCGTTTTCTTGTAGCTTGTCAAGCCTTCTTACCTTATTGGAGGTCACTGATAAGTACTTTTAAGGATAATATAAAATAATAAATCAAATGTTTGCTAAGAAGTTTTTTACATCCAATAAAAAGGAATATACTTTTTAATGTTCACCAATAATATACTTTCTGGCTAAAGATAATAGGAGAAAAATATAATGTACAACAAATTAAACCCTAGCGCTGTCCGCAAAAAAATTTAATGAACATCAAAAAATCTTAATGGAACCCAAATAATTAGCACCACTAAAATAGCTATGTTGAGATTTGTTTCATCATTGCTTACATTTTAAATTATATGTCTACCGATTTTACTAAATGTTCACCAAATTTAGAATGCTTAGTTACGCGTCCGTGCTGTAATAAATATTCGCGCTGTCCATTTATGTGTAGTCATCCTCGAAAAAACTACTTGTGCGTCAAATAATGTATTCTGTTACTGTTACTGAAGCCGAGTAATGTTCCACACAAAGTTCAGCTGTTTCGTTCTTCTTTGGAGTCGGATGGAGAAGCTGACACGGTACAGCCTAAAAGACGGCGCAGGCAAGGTAGGATTTGGTATTTTGCGAGAAAATTTTCGAACATTAAAAGTGCCGAAGAATTTATTACAAATGAAAAATTGTGCCTAAAGTCGGACAAGTCAATGTTCAACTGCGCTTTATTTATTGTTTGATGCATCTAGCGATGAAATAATATTATTTCGAACTGAAAAAAGCCACGATAATCAAAATTTGGAACCCCAATTGACATATGGGTTGAGCAATGAGACAAAGAAAAGAAATAGATAAATTGTTCGAATTACGTTTGAAGCAATTTGAGCAAACTAAATAGATTGACTCTACCGTCTATGAAAAACGCAAGGAATGTACCAATTGGAGAAAACGAAGACGAGGACGAGCTTAGAAAGCCTTAATAGTGCAATAAGTGTTTCATTTTCATTCTTGTTTTGTGAATGTTGGGTTTGATTTTATGTTAAAGAATTATATTGTTTTATTTCCAAGAATTCTTCAGACTTATTTCTATGTCCCCATTTATAAATAAGATCTAATAAAACATGTTAGCTTTTCTTATAAGTGATATTTCGGCTAACAAGAATTATAAATTTGGGTATATTTTTGAAATTGAATGTGGTATAAAATACAGTAAACATTGTGTATTTTTGCTAAATAAATAGAATTTTTTAACTGCTAAATAATATAAGACACAAATTCAATATCTGGGTATCATGTTAGAATTAAATGCGGAATAAAATTTGGTGAACATTTAGCATTTTTAGGCAACAAAAGTTATTTTTACGAAAAAATAATATAAGAGACTAGCATGATGTAAATATTTGATTGAAGATTATGTATCTTCTTAATTTTGGTGAGCATTTAGTATTTTTGAGAAACAAAAGTATTTTTTTGTACAAAAAGATTGGGTAAATTTGGTGGACTGTTAAATACCACCCAAGATAATATACATATATAAATTCATTTAAAATATATTCAATGGGCTCCTGCGAAAATATTATAAATCAATTTTTTGTTTAGTTTTCACCCTGTTTATATAGAAACAGAGACAGAACGCCAGAGCGAGCAACTACGTAAATGAGAAATATATATCTAGAGACACTAAAAAGATAAAAATAATATCTGAGAATAGAGAGAGAGAGAGAGCGACTTCGTGATTTAACCCCCTGGTAGAGGTAGATGTTACCCTTAAAATCTTAAATGTGAAGGGGTCAAGTGGAACGTCATTTTAAATGTCGTTTAAATATCTTCCCAATATATTTTTTTTATGATCAAACACAAGCAAGGAAAATATTTTAGGTCACTCTGGGAGTGGTGCGTGTGCGAATTGTTGAATCGTTGAAGGTTATATTCGTTAGGAAAAAAGACCTCGGGAAGGTCGTTCCATAAGGATGAAGTCCTCCAGATGAAAGAATTCTTAAATAATTAAGTTCGAGGAGTACTAAGCTTAACCACATATGGATGGGCGGCAGTGGTTCGTCTTGTATTTTTGCTAGTCGCCGCTCTGGACGGAATTAAGAGGGCAAGGTCAGCCGAGCACTTTTCATGAAAATATCTGTAATAGAGAGTCAAATGCCCAACCTGTCTTCGATGTTCTAGGCTGTCGAGGTTGTTAGTCAGCTCGTGGTCTCCGATCAGACGACATTATTTTTGTGTAGTACGTTCCAAGAAATCGCGTCCCAAAAATGGAAGTAATTAGAATTTTATTTTACGCGATTTCTTGGAAACTGCGATTTAATTTTACCAAAAATGAGATATTAAGACTGGGAAGTTTTCAAATTGACACCTTGTATCAATCAGTAAAAAAAGTTATTGGAACACTTTGTATCTTGAAACCAAATTATTTTAGAAAACAAAGTTATGTTCATATGAACTTTTTGTTTCTGCTTTATCATTACTATAGTCTTTGAATTTCGATATAAGGAAGACCTAGGAATATGATATATAACCAATTCACAATGCATTGAATTCCAGAATCGACTTCAGCAGGCATATCGTTTTGCAACGCATAGATATACAATGAGGTATGTCTGTATAAACCGGGCGTTCATCTCTAAATATGAATTGTCATATTTTTACAATGATCCGTTTTGTTTAACCTTCGATATTCTAAGTTGTAGTGACATTTTTTCGTTTTAATTATTAGATAATTAGAAATTAGCTAAGAGTCATCAATATATTTAAAATTATATTTATTAAGAATTTTTAATATTAGAAGATAATAAAGTACTTTAAAGTACATATGACTGTATTGCAAACCTTTTAATATTTAATGCGTACTCTTTTAAAAGTTAATTGGTTTAAAAACAAAAATTGAATATCGAGGATTTTGGGTTTGCCATAACGAATTATAAAAACCTATTGAAATTTGGGTGATAATAGTAATTCATAGAGCATTTTTGATGGAAAAGCTCCTTTTTGTGACAGCTGACATCCATACATGTGATATTGGACAGCTCATCAACATCTTCTGAAGTTCCCCAGATCTAACACAATTGTTAGTAATTTGATTAAAGTGTAGGTAATTATGCCATTACTGTAGTTCTGATAGACGAAATCAATTGTACCCACACCTGGAAGTGAAAGAATAAATAAATTATTGAAATCATCACTCATATCGACTGCTGGGCGTTAGAACTTAGATTTAAATATTTAATTATAGCAAACATTTTTCGGATACTTTCGATACGTCAACTGGAGAAACCGTTTCTTTTAGCCGTGGCCGTAATATTTATGGGGTTATGGCCGGTTGCAAACACCTATACTCCCCCCAATCAGCGTAATTTTTACTTACTAAGAGCATTATCTATTTATTTATTTTTTATTTCCTTTACAATTTTTTTTTTACATTACAATTTATACAATGTATGGAAAAAGTCAAGTACATGAGTATACAGGGTCCGCAAACGAAGCGTGGGCGGAAGATTAAATCGTTATCGAAGAACTTATCAACAATGCTAAAACAGCTTGAGATATTGGATTAAAAGCGACATGTTTTAAAAATATTTTACATTATACAGGGTGGCCCAAAAAAGCGTGACAGCATAAAGTTATATTTTTTTAAATGGGACACGCAGTATTTTATTGCATATTTAGGTTCGTATCACTATCGTTTATAAGTGCCTCAAATTTTATTTAATTTGGTTTTGTAGTTTCGGAGAAATAAATTAAAAACTAAAAAAAAAAGTTTTGCAGTCCTGAATAAAAAAATCAAAAAAAACAATCCAGAACTATTTTTTTAACCTCAATATTGAGTGAAATTTATGACAAGAGGTCTAGAGATACTATGAATGTAATTGCGTTTATTCATTTTATACAGGGTGTTCATAATAAGCCTTCAAAAACCCCACATTTTAAAATATTTTTTCCCAAGTTTTTCAAATGGAACACCCTGTATATTATTTTGCTATTTGACGTAGAATTCATAGACAATTTTTTTTTGTAATACAAGCATATAAGTTATATCCAGCCGTTTTCGAAACAATTATAAATATCATAAATTATGTTGTTTATATAGAGTTTTTTACTCTTAGAGTTTACCGTATTTTAGTTATTTCGATATAAATTTTAAAAGCCTACATTTTTGCTACTTTTATTTATTTAATTTTATTTTTTATTCTTAATCGAGTTGCCATGATTTTTTTTGTTTAGATTGTCACTATGACAGCCAAATAAAATTATTTCATTTGTTTAGTCGTCGAAATTAAGTACTAACTTAGACAAAATGTCGAATTTTACAACTTTAGAAATGGTAAATATGATTTTCATACTGGGTGAATGTGCAAGAAATTGCCTCCTCACGAGCCGAGTATATGCTGATTGCTGAAAGATATCCAGATATTGAGAGAAAGCTGGGACCAGAAACCTTCGAGAAGTTGTTGCAAATGAACTTATGCATAACAAATGTAAACCATTAAAAAGTTACCGCTAGATTTTAAGAAAAAGTAGCAAAAACTAAAATACGGTAAACTCTAAGAGTAAAAGGAAGCTACTTTGAATATTTACTTTAGTTTACAATTATTAGTCTAGTCGCCTATAACAAAATTTCCCAATAAAAACTCTATTTAAACAACATAATTTATGATATTTATAATTATTTCGAAAACGGCTGGATATAACTTATATGCTTGTATTACAAAAAAAAATTGTCTATGAATTCTACGTCAAATAGCCAAATAATATACAGGGTGTTCCATTTGAAAAACTTGAGAAAAATTATTTTAAAATGTGGGGTTTTTGAAGGCTTATTATGAACACCCTGTATAAAATGAATAAACGCAATTACATTCATAGTATCTCTAGACCTCTTGTCATAAATTTCACTCAATATTGAGGTTAAAAAAATAGTTCTGGATTGTTTTTTTTGATTTTTTTATTCAGAACTGCAAAGCTTTTTTTTTTAGTTTTTAATTTATTTCTCCGAAACTACAGAACCAAATTAAATAAAATTTGAGGCACTTATAAACGATAGTGATACGAACCTAAATATGCAATAAAATACTGGGTGTCCCATTTAAAAAAATATAACTTTAGGCTCTCACACTTTTTTGGGCCACCCTGTTTAATGTAAAATATTTTTCGAACATGCCGCTTTTAGTCCAATATCTCAAGCTGTTTTAGTATTGTTGATAAGTTCTTCGATAACGATTTAATCTTCCGTCCACGCTTCGTTTGCGGACCCTGTATATAAAATGTATATTATACAAACACAAATATATAAAATTTAGAAGAAACAAACTTATACTAAAATAAAAGTAATGTTATTTTTAGAAAAAAAACATGAAGATGCATTATTGCACCCTGGTGAGATAGTCATTAACTGAATAAATAGCCTCAGACACCAAGTATTATTTTAAATGATTTTTAAACGACATAATGCTATCAATAGCCTTCAGACTTGGTGAGAGCTTGTTAAAGATTATTGGCCCCCAAGAGTTTGGTGATGTTCTAACCGCATTCAGCCGGCTAACAGGAGCTCTAAACGAGTTAACTTGTCGTGTATTATAGGTATGAATATAACTGTTAATAGCAAATCGACATTTATATAACACATATAAACATAGTTCTAATAAGAATTCACAAATTACAGTCAAAATCTTGTATTTCTTAAAGAGCTCTCTGCACGAGTAAGTCCTCCAAGCAATTCTCCAACCATACTGGACGAACCACAGAAGATCACCCCGTAACGCAAACGAGAATCTACCTATGCGTTGTACACCATAAGCAGCTTCCTCATAGATATCGCATTCTTGAGTGAACGAGTAAGAAAACAACATGAATTTAATTTTGATTTGTGCAGATCACAGTGATTTTTCTAATTCAGATGCTCATCAATATGCACTCCTAGAAATTTTATAGTATTAAGTTTCAATATTTCTTCATTATTTATAAGCAGTTCCATATCCAAATTATTATGATCCTGCTAATTGTGAAAACGGATATAATTGGTTTTAGTATTATTGAGAAATAGTGAATTTTGACCAAACTAATTACACATACTATTCAAATTTCGATTACAATTTTGATTTAAAATACCATCGTCCCCATGAGAGAATAAATAGGAAGAGTCATCGGCATACTTTGGATTTGTTCAGGTTTCCCATCCAGCTCATCATCTGCGTCATTAATATAGAGATTAAAAAGAATTGGAGCAAGAAACCCGAACAAACCCTACGGAATGCCCATAATAATTTCTAAAAGTCCAAAAAAACTTCCACCGTTCGTGGCATTATCAATATTATTGATCACTATAAACTGCTTTCTTCGTTATAGGAACCCCTGAGCCTCTTCATAAATCATCTCATCATCCACGAGATTTAGTAATCATAGAAATAGGGCAGACCGGAGTTGGTTGTTACTGGAGCAGGTTGTTACAGTTAATTGCTCATCAGGAATAATACAGCCCTGGCATCATAGTCACATGTTCAGTCTACTCGGCGGAACGGTTCAGTGTAGTTGTGATTTAATTGGTAGCATATCTGTTGAAGAAATTGAGTTTATGTGTTTTTAATTATTTGTGTTAGTAATTATTTGTACACTAAAAATTTGTTTCATCTCATCAGCGGTGTAACTCCGACATAGTTGGGTATTGTAGGAGGGGCAGCTACATTCTAAGTGACATTTCTGATCCTTCCTCGTTGTAATTATACAGGGTGACAATTTAAAAACTTGAAATGGCCATATATTAGAAACGAAAAACTGATGAAAAAAACGCAAAAAACAGTTTCTATAAAACGAAGGGGGAACAAAAACAAGCGTATTAGCCCACCCCTATCTGCAACCCCTTGGACAGGGTGAGATAAACCCTTAAAATCTTAAATAGAAAGGGGGTGATACATCATTTTGAAGCTCTTGAAAAATGCTTTCCAATGGTACCATAGAAAGGTACATTTCAGGAAATTCTTCTCTGTTTATTAAGGAAAACAATAAATGAAAAGACAATTTTGAAATTTTTTATTATTAGTTAATTAAATGTTCAAAATGATTGCTACCTATATCCTGGCATATTAAAAAAAATTTGTTTATAAATATTCGCATTTTATTATCACATAATTTACCTTAAAGGTAACTTCTACTAGTATTATTATTTTAAGAACAGTTAAATTTCGGTTCAGTTTAAACGAAAAGCAGCACTTCTTATCTTTAACAATGGTGTACAGCACAGCTGAACGGGTAGAAATTATTTTTATTTATGGTTCCCAGGATCAATGTTTTTTAAGAACAGCTCAACGTTTTAACGAAAGGCATCCAGGTTAAAATGTAAGCCCGGAGTATGTTCGCCAACTAGTAGCCAAATTTAAAGAAACTGGTTCTGTCGCGAATATAAAGAGAAATCAACCGAGACTAGCCGACGAAGCAGCGCAAATTGAAATTCTGGGGCAGTTTGCAATGAATTCAACTATATCAACTCGTCAAGCAGCTGTAGCAACTGGATTATCTCGTGAATCAATAAGAAAGGTACTTAAAATTCATAAGTTTTATCCCTATAAACTGCACATACTGCAAGAACTTGGTGACGACGACCCTGACAGAAGAATACAGTTTTGTGAAATAGTGACAGATAGAATTACGGCAGAACCTCGACTAGTAAATATTTGCTTCAGTGAGGAGTGTACCTTTTATTTAAATGGGCATATTAATAAGCAAAACTGTCGTTACTGGAATGACGAGAACCCCCACGTATTTAGAGAAGGGCATACCCAGTACCCCCAGAAAATTAATGTTTGGGCTGGTATATTGGGAGATGGTATTATCGGCCCAATATATATACAAGGAAATTTAAATGGCGACAGGTATGCTGAAATGCTACAGAGGTCTATCGAACCACTAATAGTGCGAGAATTAGAAAATCAGAGGGACATACTCGGAAATTTATCTTTAGAAGAACGCTTACTACATTTCCAACAGGATGGAGCACCTCCGCATTATGTAGTTCCCGTTAGGCAGTGGTTGGATGATAATTATCCCAACCAGTGGATTGGAAGAAGAGGTCTTGTTGAATGGCCACCTAGATCCCCGGACCTAACACCTCTTGACTTCTTTTTGTGGGGTCACCTAAAATCTGTGGTTTTTAAAATGCAACCTGAGTCACTAGAGCAACTTCAGCATAGAATAGTTCAGGAATGCCGTGCTATATCCAGAGAAACCTTTGCAAATGTACGTGAAGAATTTGAAAGTAGGCTTTATTATAGTCTTCAAAACAACGGAAATCATTTTGAACATTTAATTAACTAATAATAAAAAATTTCAAAATTGTCTTTTCATTTATCGTTTTCCTTAATAAACAGAGAAGAATTTTCTGAAATGTACCTTTCTATGGTACCATTGGAAAGAATTTTTCAAGAGCTTCAAAATGATGTATCACTCGACCCCCTTACTATTTAAGATTTTAAGGGTTTATCTCACCCTGTCCAAGGGGTTGCAGATAGGGGTGGGCTAATACGCTTGTTTTTGTCCCCCCTTCGTTTTATAGGAACTGTTTTTTGAGTTTTTTTCTTCAGTTTTTCGTTTCTAATATATGGCCATTTCAAGTTTTTAAATTGTCACCCTGTATATCAGTTTAGGCTGGTTTGGTTGTTACGCATTTTGTTCAAAATACCTGGTCGGGGTAGATTATTACAGTAGCAGCGGGGCTGGTTCTTACACTCTTATTATACGGCCCTTCCGATGGAAATGTCTAAAATCTCCAATCGAATCGAATAATCGAGTTTCGTGGTCCGCCTGCTCTTCTCTTCAGAGTCTGTCTGTGGTCCGCTAAAAAATAAACCAATAGAAAAAAATGACGGCGCGGGAAGAAAAATTACATCAAACAAAAAAGAAAATGATGAATTGATGAAGGTTAGGACACATATTAGACTAGATCATGAGTCAGGTGATGAATTATGGGATTTATTTAATTTGGATGGAAACTTTTTCAAGTCCAAGCCTGGCGAAAAATGGATATACTGCACCAAGTGTCATGGATGGGTTCATGAAGATGATATTTAAAACGGTAACAACCAACCTCAAAGTTTTAATAACTAACTCCGCTGTGGGATTAATTGTTACAATTGACATTGACTGTTAAATAGGTGTTCAGTTTACTTTCTGTTCCTTAAAAATGAGTATTTAATTTTTAGTTACTAAAGTACTATATGTAACCACTATAAACTTTTCTAAATATTTAAATACATATCCATAACAAATGTTTAAGTAAAAATTGCAACAACCAACCCCGGTATCCTCTGTTAAGAGGCGCATAAATATTAATACGGTTTATGAAATTCTTATTAAAATAATTCACCATTTCGTCCACATTAGTTAAGTTTAGGTGAATTATTATTATTAAGAGGAAACGAAACTCATAGTGTGCTCCACTTTTAATAAAAAATAGTTCAGTTTCTAATTGCAATACATGTTTTGAAGGAAGATACCATTATGTGTCATTCTTTTACTTTTTTTTTACACTTTTTAACCTTGACATGTTGTAAGCAATTTTTCTTACAACTTATATACATAATAGTTGACACGTATTTCAGGATGTTGCTGTTTCGAAAATACCCACACAAAAATTTTCGATAATTTGCTGGATTTTCTCCAATCTACTCAGATGTGAAATTTGATATCTCCAGTTGTACCGATCGGACCCAATATCGGTCTTCTTTTATTTTACACATTGTTACGTTAGCTTTCGAAGTTTATTAAAAAAAAAATTGTAATTGTAAACAAATGAAAAAAATAACAATTTAATTGTTGAAATAGTTTTAACATGCTCTTAACTAATCTTAAATTAATTTTAAAAAATTACATTTTGTTCGTCATCATTTTTGTTCGTCATCCTTTTATCTACAAACCCCATTTTACGAAAAAGTGGTACCTCTTTTAGTTCGGAAGTTATTAAATATTTTCGATAGCAAGTCACCAAGCGCGCAAAGGCGAAGCGCACGACGCCAACGGATCGAAGAGTGGCAGAACTACACTTTTGAACGACGCAATGGATGAAAATATTGATGACTTACACTGCACCGAGCTCGATTTTAGAGACCTCGAGCCGTCGCGCTGGTGTATTCCCCACGCACTGCGTGACTTTGAAAATATTTAATAACTTCCGAACTAAAAGAGGTACCAGTTTATGGTAAAATGGGTTTTGTAGATAAGAGGATGAATGGTGTTTTTTAAAATTAATTTAAGATAGGCTAAGGACATGTTAAAACTATTTAAACAATTAAATCGTTATTTTTTTTTTTATTTGTTCACAATGACAATTTTTTTTAATACACTCGAAAGCAAACGTAACAAAGTATAAAATAAAAGAAGACCGATATTGATCCGATTAGCACAACTGGAGATATTAAATTTTAAATAGGAGAAGATTGGAACAAATTATCAAAAGTTTATCTATGGTTATTTTCGGAAAAAAAATTTGTAAAGGATTCTAAAATATCAAGGCAAATGCTATAAAAGAATGACCCTTAACTTTAGTGGAAAAATCATACATTTAAATATTGCATTACATTTAAATCATACTTTAAATTAAATATTGTCTTAATTTTGCCCTTTTTAAAAATAATTTCCATTACTATCGAAAAATCAAAATAAAAAAATTATGATGTTTTTATCTTTGATTCAGTTTTTTTCCTTTTTCAAGATTTTTCGTAATTTGTTTTAAGTTATTGATGTAATTTTCATGTATTTTTCTTTTCTGCTAGAATAGTTTGTCGTAACAATCTCAAAAGTCTCTGCTTATGAAAAAGATTTTACACTAAGCATGAGGGTATTCCTTCGATATATTAATAAATTAATAATACTAAAACATAAGTTAAGTTAGAATTCCTGTTGTAATGTGAATTAATTATTATTAAATTCTATTGCCTGTTATGTAATAATTAATATCTAGCATAATAATGTGTTATTTCAATATTTTAAAAAAGTACACTGGGCGCTATAAATGCAAAAATCGCTTCGAGCGACATTGACAAGTTATACCATTTTTGAGTAAAAATGGATGAGAAAATTGATCTTTTTAATAAAAATATAAATACATTAAACAGCAAAAAAAGTTTGACTGGTTTCTATGCACAGGATGTCCCATTTTCGACACTATTATAGGGTATCTCCGTAAATGTAGGTGTCATGTGCTCTTTTTGGGTCAAACTTAAAATGGTAAAATCAAAATTTGAAAATATTCGCTCGCTTGAGAGATACGGGGAAAAGCAAAAAATTGACAATTTCAAAATTACCCTCTATTTTCTTAGTTAAAAGAAATACAGAAAAATGTTTTATAAAGAAGTTTCTTTATGTTGATTGTTGAATAATCTGCCGTTTTCAGAATAAGTATACGGGGTCAGGTAAAAAAGGTATCGGACCTAACGTCATTTTTTTAAATGAAACACCCTGTATATTTTAATCTAAAAAGATACTATTTTAAATTATCCTTTTAAATATAGAACACACCATGGATGACATTGCTTTTCTAGGCGATTTATTAAACTTTATTACTTTAAACCACAGTGAACCATGAAACAAAAGGAACACCTATGTTGACTATCAACATTCAACGTCAATTTCATTTTTACATTTTCATTTGTAAAAATGACTCATCAACATTTTGAAAAATTTGATCCGAACCTTCGTTACACAGTATTCTTCAATAATCAGGACAAAATTTCAACGGCATTGTGTACTTTATGATCAGGATTTGATAGTACTCGGTAATTCAAGCAAACAAAAATTACAAATTACTTCACAAAATAATATAAAATTTAATAAGTATGAATCTCTTTTAAATAATTTTTTGTTTATGTACTGTTTTCTAGTTGTTTTGCATTGAATATTTTGTTTTTCAATAAAAAAAACTGTATCGCTTCAATAATTCGGATTATTTACTAATCCGGATGACTGCGGTTTTAATTAGTCCGGATTATCGAGGTTGCACTGTATCAGTTTATATTGAAAGTGGAAAAATCGAAGAAATAGCACAAAATGTATATCCGGAAAGAAGGAACTATTTAAGGACATTCCGAACATTTGCGATGATTCCCGTTATTTTTTACCTTAATCTGAATCTTTTATTTTGTTTCAAAGTAATAAAGGTTAAATAAATCGCTTAGGAAACCAATATCATCCATGGTGTGTTATAGAGAAAAGAGAAATTAAAATCTTATCTGTTTAGATTAAAATATGCAGGGTGTTCCATTTAAAAAAATAAGGTTAGGTCCGATAACTTTTTTACCTGACTCCGTATACTTATTCTGAAAACGGCAGATTATTCAACAAATAATATAAAGAAACTTCTGTATAAAACATTTTTCTGTATTTCTTTTAACTAAGAAAATATAGGAAAATTTTAAAATTGTCAATTTTTTGATTCTCCCCCGTATCTCTTAAGCGAGCGAAAATTTTCGAATTTTGATTTTACTATTATAAGTTTGACCTAAAAAGTGCACATGACACCTGCAATACTTTTTTGATAGCACTAACAATTACGGAGATACCCTATAAAAGTGTCGAAAATGGGACTGGAGTGCCGCAGCTTACGCGCCCTCTACAATTTACATCAGAACTATTAACAGATACAAATTTCTCGCCCAAAAAAATCGTCTATAACAAAATTATATGCAAAATATTAGTTAATAAGTAAATTAATTAGGAAATTAAAAAATAAAATATTCACTTGGATCTCGGTTATTATAAATTTTTAAACTAGAAGTACGGCGAAATCGCAATATTTTTACCCAAAGAATCTCTGGTTTCACTATGTCTATTAGTTTTCGGACACCCTGTATAAACCATACCTACGTTAGCTTGGATGGGCAGGTTAATTTGTTATAAATATTGTTTAAAAAATTGATCGATTGAACAAGCTAGATTGCACGGCAGTATATCATAATATAAACGTTAACTTAAAAACTAATTTTTAATTACAATAAAAACTAGTTTATAATTTGTTATTAGGCAATAACGCTACTACCGATATTTCCTAACACCAATTAAATACTATAATAACGTTTTCAAATACAAAATGATTAGAATTATTTATAACCCTATTGAATTTCGTACATCGATAAGATATCAGAGGTGCCCATCTCTAATCCTAAGTCACTTAAACAATTAAGTTGGTAGACGTAACGCAAAGTAAATAGCAACATTAAATAATTATTAATAACAATAAATTGAAACAGTCTTGGTTCCATTCTCGCACATAAGAGATGCTGCGGCGCGGGTGTCTCGAAATTAATAAGAAAAACTAACTAAACGGATCCTACTAAAAGTATGACTATAAATGATTTAAGAATGTCAGTGAAGTGAAAAACTGTGTTTTAAAGGAAAGACATAATTCATCTTCTTGAAGAGATAACCTTAAGGCATATTATCAAAGGTATTATATTGCATTTATAAAATTTTAAAAATATTTTTAAGGATTGTTCCTCGGAAATAACTGAAACGTTCAATTATAGCATGCGTGGAACCGGAACTAATTCTAATAAAAAATATAAATAAAATACCATTAAAAAACCTGAAAGGAAACGCGAGGTTAAGATACATAATATTTACTATTATTATAAACTTAATCAAAATGAATTTGATAAGCTCCATTAAATTACATAGTGTTACCCAGAGTCGCCTACAATAAAACTCAGCGAAACCGAAATTGGATCTTTAACTTGAAGTTAGGGATAAGAACTATTGGAAAGTGGACTACCATACGAATACTACTTTTCGTGCCCTGTGCCCTATTCCTTAAGCACATCTATTAAAATTTAATGAGCTAAGAGGATTTGTATGTTTAAGACTTAAAGAAGGTAAACACCTGTAAGAATGATTAGTAGCATTCTATAGTATACTGAACAGATCCTGCGTCATAGATTATTTCAAATCCAATCCATGATATATCTATCCATAGTTAACTTGCGTTGAGCTATATTCTTGGGGAAACCGTATGTCCATTTTGCGGAAATAAAATTATTTGTAAAGTTTAACAATTTTAGTCAGTAACATGACTCACGTGTTTCTGCCCTTTCGGATTATTATCAAAGGATATCTATCAAGAGTCTAGCGCAGTGATGTAACCGGAACCGGATCTGGATCCGGTATCCGTCGAATCCGGCCTTCTTTTTTAATATGCGGCTCGGTTGGATTTTACACCGGTTCCGGTCGGAACTATTTTAAAAAATTCGTTGTAGAAATTATGAACTGAACCACAGCAACACACTAGAGCTGTTTTATTTAACGGCAGGTACTAAGATAAATATAAAACACAAACACAAACAAATAATATAATTATTACTATAATATGTAACACATTAATATTTGTTAGGCGCAGGCAGGTTGTAGGCGCAGATAAGTATTTTCTTACTTTTTTTTGTTAAAAATGGAAACTCTTCCTTGTGTTTTTTTCCACCAATCGAATGGATTTTCATCTCTTTTTAGAACCTTTTGTTGTACATACAGGATTCGGTTCCGGTTCGAGATCCTGCCAAAAATATTGGCGATCTATTAGTCTAGACCAGCGGTTCTCAAACTTTTTTTGGTGAGGGAGCCCTTTTAAAAGAGTAAATTTTTAACGGAGCCCTAAACGGCCTAAACCTAAGCTAGTAATATTTCGATGTAATAGGTTGGGCGCTTACTTAACAATATAAAACCTATTAGTAGGCGTTTCGTTTTGGTAACTTTATTCTTATAGGTTTCACTTTAATACATGTATTAATTTTATTATGACTGCCGGCGGAGCCCTACTGGAGGCTTTGCAGAGCCCCTGGGCTCCGCGGAGCACACTTTGAGTAACGCTGGTCTAGACTATACTGCTGCCAAGGGGATAATAAGGGGAACATTCGTATTCTACCGTGTACCATTTGCATTTAATGGATGGTAATTATAATTTCTAAAAAGTCCTAATAAACCCAAAATCCTATTCTCAATAGAGACATTCTGTATTCAGTGTCAGGTGCCATATACAGGGTGTTAACGTGATCATGTTATAAACTTATAGGGTAGATAGAATACATAAAAAAATTAAAGTTCGTATGAACATTGGTCCGGAAACGCGTCCTCAGGGCGCTACAGACCTTTGAAGATGGCCTTCATAAACTAGTTTCCGTTTTGTAGCTACGGAACTACTTCAGGTATCGGAACCAATTTTGGGACATAAATTACTGTTAGTAAGTTCATCTATTTTCTACTCTAAATCTAACCAGGGGGGTATTTGAGTAAATTTTACCCCATTCCTATAAGATTTCAATTTCTTGCCGCCACATTATGATTTTCCTGGGCTAAAAACAAGTTAAGATACAAAAAATCATTTTAGAAGTCTTAAAGAAATTATTTAAGTTTTTCCGGTGGCCAAAAAGGGTAATCTCTGTAAAAGTCGTTAAATGTCATCGCTTCTTCGGAAATTGACTAAAGACAATCAATTTTTTGTAGATCCGGAAAAATTATCTAATTTCTTTAAAACTTCTAAAATTAATTTCTGTAGGAATATCATAATGTGATGGCAAAACGGCAAAAAAGAAAATAGGAATGGGGTCAAATTTATCTTAATACCCACTGGCTGGCACGCCTCTGGTCAAAGTTAACATCGTTGCGATTACTGAAGTAGTTCCCAAAGGGAGCGTTTCTGGGCAATGTTCATATGAACTTTTATTTTTTTTTATTTATTTTAGTTTGTAACATGATCACATTAACAACCTGTATAGGATATCAGCTTGTCTCATGTCAGACGCCTCATATCAGATTCTAACAAGAAATTTATGTTTTTGATGGTTCCATACATACATAGATACATACCTCAGTAGCGGCTCGTGGGAGATAATATAGACGATAAGAAAACTGCCCCACTTTCCCAATCCAATAATTGTACATAAAATAAAATCAATAATTAAGACTAGCTAACACTAATAGTTAAATAATTAAATAACACACTATAAAGCAAAAATATTCACGTTATGTGTCAATATAATTCACGTGCCATGGGAGTAAGTGGCACTTCCCCTACTTCCTCTGAATTGTCGCCACTGACATACATATTCTTACGATTCGCAAGTACCAAGGGAGGCTTAAGGCTGATTCACACTTTCCTGCAAGGCACGTGTTCGGCACACGCAAGGCAAGGCTCTGGAAAATAGGTTTGCGTCTTATGAATTTTGACAGTCCGTCACTTGCGGAGACATTGCGAGCATAGTATGAATTCACACCTTTAAAATCCATAAGCTTCACTGGTAAATATATTTTTCCGAGCACGTGCATTGCACGATAGTAAGCATCAGCCTTTACTAGCTAGTTGGTAGTTTACCGTAGTCATAGAAATAAGTAAAACTAGAATGACCACCAAGCCAAAAAATGGGCTATCGTTACTTGCCGTTAAAGGTTGTTAAGGGCCATATTCATAGTCGATATTTGATGCGCCCTCGGCACTCAAGTGTTCCTTAAGGTGACGTTGTCAGTTTGACAAAGTTGACTAAGGAGTGCTTAAGACCTGATGATGACTCAAGTGTCGACTATGAATACGGCCCTTAAATGATGCGGAATTATTTTACAGTCCTTGTTAAACATTTTACTAGCCAAAAATAGTTCGGTGACGTGGTCTAGTGAAAATCGGCAATATCTAAACATAAATGAAGCCCACAGCGTTAAATGTCAATAGTATAGGTTTATGTATTATATGCCTTAGTATAGTTTACGTAATATGCCATCTATCGCCTACTGAACACACGTTCGGCTTAAAATGTCCATATACACTGACATAATAAACTTGCAGTTTTCCCTGCCCTTCCTTTGCGAGAAGAGTTTTATCCAATTATTCCTCTCTTTTAGTAATTAAGTATCTAAGTAAGTTTCAAATTTAAAGTAATCAGGGAATTAAAAAAAAACTTGTTATTATATGCCGTAAAAACGTGAGATGTTACTCTAGGTTAGCTCGGTAATTACGCAATTGATTGGATAAAATATGATTATTGCGATAAGTGTATAAAGAAATTCCATACATTTACATTATCTTTGCAATGTATTAACTCTGGAAATTGCAACTGGATTTTCCGCTTAATAGTTCACAAATAACAATATTTAAATAATAATCTAATCTTATATTATGCAATGTCTTATACCGTTTGGTCCAATTTTTTTTATTATTGTTATTTCATTTTTATATTGGTTTATAAACTAGTATTGAAAAAAATTCTAGGAAGCGTAAGAACGGTCAAAAATCGAAATCCCAAGATATATAACATTTTAATTTCAAATTGTTTGCACCTCATCAAAAGAACTCTAAAATACTAAAGTCAGTATAAATTTTAAGTACATGGTATACCAATCGTACCCACCAAAGGGAGTCAATTCATGGCGATTGTTGAAACTACAACACTGTTACAGTCACTACCTAACTATGAATTTATCCTTATAAGATTTGGTTAAGATATATTTATGGTATTTATGGTTTTATAAAAGCTCTCGATTTACACATTTATTCAGGTCTCCCGTGATAATTTTTTATTTTTAAGGCCTAATGGCTACAGCTATTGCACAACTTTTATGCAGCAAATATGTTTTTTTTTTACATGCAAAAAGTAAATTTGCATTATCTCAAATTATTCATTCGTCGGCATGGTCTGAACCTAATCGTCGAGTATATGTTGTGCGTTAAGCTCGAAAATGGAGAATGGTCGATATTTTTGCTTTTAGCATTGGACGTTTTAAAGCGACGACCAGAGTCCGAAATTTATTTCAGTTTCATGCTTTGGCCATCTCCAAACAGTCAAGCCTGGACTTATGCAATCAGGAAACGACCAAAACTTCACATACACTTTTAGTAAACCGATGGAAATTCTCTAACATTATGAAACTCAAGAAAAGTAAGTTTGAACCATGTGTTATTCAAATTTATAGAATAGTTTATTCAAAGTAGATTCAGAGAACCATTTAAACATTAGTCGCATTGTTAAAAGTCGAAATGTCGCATTACTTTCAGTTATATCAAAAGTAATGGAGAAAGCTATTAACCAACAACTTCTAAAGTACCTGGAAGGCTTCAACATTGTCAGTGATCATCAATATGATTTTCAAAAGTCTAGAGCAACTGGAGATCTTCTAGTCCATGTCACCCATCTTATGATCAACGCAATCAAACATCATGGAGAGTCTCGGGCTGTTGCACTGGATGTTTCAAAACCATTTGAACGTGTTTGGCATGAGGGGCTTCTAATTAAATTGCGATCCTATGGTATGCCCAGTCGATTCTGTGCATGGTTGCACAATCATCGGCTGCCGAAGCTCATCCTCGCAGACAACATGAAGTATCACGTCTCAACAAAGACCTGGAAGAAATTTTGGCTTGAGGTGACAGTAACCAAGTCGAATTTAATGCTAAGAAAACACAGGAAACAGTTCTCTCTAAAAAAATTAACATTACAGAACCGGATATAGTCATGACAGGACACGCAATCCCACGGGCTTCATCTATTAATTTGCTGGGCGTCAATTTGGAAATTTGGAAATATCAAATACCAATGTATGGAAAAATTATTATTTTTTCAGACCACCCGATGATACCTTATACAATAAGGGTGTATTTAGTTTACACAGTAGCACTTTAAAATACTATTTCAGATTGAATGGTACTACCAAGGAAAGGAAACCTTTTCCATTGATAGGATGTAACCACCTGCAGACCGGTTTCGAATTCTTTTGTTCCCGTCAGTACAGGGTAGGTGTACATACCTATCACCAGAGAAGCCTCAAATACTTAACGCTGTATTATCATCGGTAGTCGAGAAAATACAGCGCGTCGCGCCATCTCTTAGCAGTCCCACACAATCTGAACAGACGTTATTTAAATAAATCAAGATTTTAAAAATCTATTTAAAAATAAGTATTGAAGCTCTGCATCCAAACATACTCTTTGGCAACTGGATTCCATCGAAAGGAGGGCCGAGTGCTTTAAAGGATTTTTCCTATAGTGCTTGTTTTTATTGTTAAAAAATAAACCATAAGACGCGACGCGGTAATGTTTCACTCGAGGAAAACGGATCATGCTTATTGACGCAATGTTGCAAAGTCACAGATTAGAAATTCTCTAGTGTTTCAAGAATTCAAGAATAGAACTTCTAATAGTGTTTTCTTTAATATTTAAATTTTTTTCCGAATAATCAGGATGCCAGGGGATTTCCATTTGCTGTGAAAGTCAGAGTTTATTTCTAGAGAAGTATGTATCAATTACGTTTACCATGAAGAAAAATGTACAAAATATTCGTTATATTGTTAATAATAATGTTCTCAGTTAATGAAATACGCGATTTGGGTGTTATGATGGATATTAAGTTAATTTCTATCCCTTACATTGAACAGGTTATCAATAAGTGTAATCGATTTTTAGGATTTATTATAAGAAATAGTTTAAATTTTAATAATCCTCCAACAGTTATAAACTTGTATTAGGCGTTTATATTTATAAACTTGGTTTTCCATCAGTTGTTTGGTTGTTTGGTTTTACCAACGAAGGCTGGAAAGTATTCAAAATATGACTGAAAGACGAATGGTTTCCGATAGAGTTATGAAGTTGGTCACCTGTCTTGTTGATTCACCAACGCGGAGGTAAAAGTTAAGCTTTAATGTCTCGGTTAGGGACTTAAGGCTTCAAAATACTTTTAATATTCACTTAGGTTTTGCTCATGTAAGACTTACATTTACATTTTGGATGTGAATAAAAAAATCATCAGAAAATTAAAAAGTTTTCACTTATCACTAGATTGCAAACCAAATCACTAGATCTAGTTTTACTAAAACTGTATGGACGTGGGGTTGCATTGTAAAGTCTGCAAGAGGAGAGTACGAACCTCCCCCTACAGTGGGTTAGGCGTCTGAATGTAGTATTTATTTGCCGAACCTATATATACCGCATACTTTTCCTGTTAAAGTCATGGTCCAACTAAATTAGCACAACGCCAACTCGTTACTTAACTTGTAACAATTGTGACAAAATTAGATTATCATTAATTTTCACATTTCAGTGAAAATATTTTGTTGTCAAATTAATCTTACACCCACAGATAAATGAAAAATATTATGAACATTTTATCGACAACATTTTTACCAATCGCCTGGATTTTTAAGGAATATATAAATTTGAGAATACTTTAACGTCGATCATATTAATATTAGAACAAAGGATTAGAGGCTAGCTGATATGCTTGTATCTCCTGCCCATTGGATTAAAATACGCAGGACCGCCAAGTACCAAGCAAAATGCTCATTCCCTGGGACAGATATACCTTCACAATTGTTCCATCTCAGATCACCACTGAGGAACTCCAACAACAGCGTAACCTCATATTCAATAGAAATTCATCATTACGGGGATACTACGGACCATCACATCTTGGCACAACGCAACTCCGCAGACGGTGAACCTGCCTATTTCTCCCTAAATTGTAAATTGCAGCAAATATGTACTAGCGACCTCTCGTACGAATCTAGTCAAATACAAAATACATTTCTAAAGTCTATTCATTTTCGCAATTCAGTAGATCGAAACAAATAAACGCGACGAGCACGTGAACTGCATACAGGGTCGCACTAAGAACAATATAACAGTAGAATCTCGAACCAAGCATGAATAGATTTGAAATAATAGCCTACTGAACAACGACACCCTGTTCTCGCCAGCCAGTTTTATCGCCGTTTGACCAATAGCAGTGAGTTTTTGCATCGAGCATGTGGCCATCACGCACTGATGTTTATTTATTCTCCTAAATTGGTAAAATGAATAGAGTATAGAATCGTAAATACAAGTCGATGGTGCATTAACCATAATTAGGCGTGCTTAGAATGGCTTCATGCCAAACTACATTAAAGAGAGGTCAAGATACACTGCTCCAAGACACTGACGCTAATTATTTTGGTTAAAACCAGCCAGTGACAGGTTGTCTCTTCCAGAAAGTTAGTGTAATAGTTTCCATATAGGAACTTATTTTTTATAAATACGTGTTTTTCCATAAAATTGATCCTGTGGATCAATACCAATAAAATCAAGTTAAAATTCAAATCAAATTCTACTACAGTTCAACTATTAAAGCCATTAAAGAAAAAAACAAATTTCATAACAAATGGAAAATATATAGAAATCTAGCTGACTTTGACACCTTCAAACTACTTCGTAATCGATCTAAAAGATTGATTAAGGAGGATTACCAAAATTATTTGCATCACATAGAGGCAGAAATTCCAAACAATTATAAAAAATTCTGGCACTTTGTATCAGCCAATCGTGGTAAGTCTGGCTCCACTATTCCCTCAGATATGTTCTGCGAGACCATTAATGCAAGTGACAATAAAAGTATTTGTGGATTATTTGCAAAATATTTTTATAGTGTATTTGAACGACCTGGTAATGTCGTCCCAAGGGATGCTTCCAGTACCGGGAATGCAAATCAGTCGACTCCAGCTCCGCGAATCTGAAATCATTTCAGTACTTCGTGAGCTCGACACTAAAAAAGGCGCTGGCTCTGACGATATCCCAGCTGTCTTTGTTAAGCGGTGTGCCCCTTACCTGAGTCGTCCGCTGCTTATGTTATTTAATCAGTCATTATCTCTGGGCATTTTTCCAACAATTTGGAAGAAGGCTATTGTTGTGCCAGTGTTTAAGTCCGGTGACAAGAAAAATATCAAGAACTATAGGCCCATTTGTAAACTTTGTACATTTGCAAAAATATTTGAAAAAGTAGTATACAAGCATTTATTTTTTTTAGTAAAAAGAATCATAATTCCTGAACAGCATGGTTTTTTTGCAAACAGGTCAATCGATTCTAATCTTATTAATTACTGCCAATACATTCTTAGTAGCCTTGATGAGCGTGTTCAGGTTGACTCCGTCTACACCGACTTTAGCAAAGCCTTTGACAAAATCGACCATGCTTTACTTTTGATCAAACTAGGAGGGGTCGGGGTGGGCGGGGTTATGCTGGAGTGGTTTAGGTCATATTTGTCGAATCGAGAAAATATTGTTTCAGTCGCTGGTTCTTATTCAGAACCTTTCGTCTCTACGTCGGGGGTACCCCAGGGAAGTCACTTGGGGCCACTTATGTTTATTATTTTCATAAATGATATAAGCGATTGTTTCAGATTTTCTAAACATTTATTTTATGCAGATGACCTAAAAATTTTTAAAACAATACGCAATTATAACGACTGCCAGGAGTTACAACAAGATCTCATCAGGTTTAAAAATTACTGTGATAACAATAAATTATTTTTAAATGCTGAAAAGTGTTTTGCAATTAGTTTCACTCGAAATTATAACAAAATAATTTTTAACTACACTATAGGCGCAAATGTACTAAGGAAAGAACGTGGAGCTAGGGATCTTGGCGTGCTTTTTGGCGAGAAAATGATTTTTTATGAACACATCGAGGCACAGCGCGTACCGCATGCTTGGCTTTATCAACAGGCAGACTAACCAGCTGCGAAGTAACAATGCGTTACTAACCCTCTATTATGCCTACGTATTCAGTCGCCTGAACTTTGCATCCTCGGTTTGGAATCCAATGTATAACATCTATATACAGAGGCTTGAGCGTGTGCAAAACAAATTTCTTAAAACATTGGCTTATAGAAATAATCTAGATGTAAACTATAATTTATTGCGTAAAACGTTCAAAATCTTAAGTTTAGAAAATCGTAGGGCACTAAACGATATATTATTTTTATATAAGACTGTTAACTCGAGGGTTGACTCTATGGACTTTTTAATGTTAATACCTGTGACTGTGCCACCAAGGACCTTAAGACTTACACAGACATTTAATGTGCCATTTAGCCATACTAATAGTAGTGCAAATTCACCTTTGAATAGAATGCTAAAACTCGCAAATACATACTGCAACAATATAGATCTATTTGTCATGTCCCTTGATACCGTTAAAAAATCACTTAAATCTATTTTTCTGGAAATATAATTTATATATTTTTTTTCTTTGTGTAATTCAATAAAAGATTTTTCTCATGCTTGATTCTAATATTATATTAAATGCGTTTTGAAACTTTTCATGTTATTGTTAGTTGTTAGTTGTAGAACTTAAACTAAAATGTAAATTGTGGACCTACTGTTGGGTATATCCTGTTTGTGTCCCAAAGAAATAAATAAATAAATAAATAAATAAATTAGACGGAAATGGCAAACTTAAAATATCATATCATTTTTGACATTTATATTTTGTGTTTCGTGTGGTTCACAATTTTTTCAAGTTTCTAAACGAAAGTACGAGAGACACTGAAATTTTAGTCAAGATTGATATTTTATAATTTTTTTATTTTATGTGATTTTCATGATTTTGTTATCGGTGTGTAGATCAAATTATTGTGTTTTTCTTAATTATTTTATAAAGTTACATTTTTGGATTAGGCTATATTATACAGGAGTAAATCAAACTGTTGTTTTTTGTCGTAATTTCAAAACACCCTGTAGGAAAATTGAGGTGGATAATTTTATTTACATACCGTTTTTTATCATCTTTGATGTATTCTAAACATTTCGCTTCTTGTTCATTCCATTATCTCATTTCTGCTGCGAGCTGCAAAATTTGAAATGAAACGATGTTATTTTTAGAAAATGTATGTCATTGGTATTTCTACCGAAGCACGCACCAATCTTGTTATTGTTGAGCTCTAATCGCCCACCGTCACATTGAGGAAATCCTCCAAGAAGTTGTTGCTCCATTTGCTCCTTTCATTGGCAATCAATTAATCCACCTCACGTTGCACATGTAGTGAACGAATATCTGGATGAAGTTGGACTTCCAAGATTGGAAGGACCCGCATGTAGCCCGGATCTCAACCCAATCGAATCTCTTTGGGATCAACTTTCGTCCGTCGTCGTCCTGCACAACCATAAACCTTGCAAGACCTACGACTGGCGCTGACCGAAGAATATCAGGCTATCCCTCAAGAAAGGATAAGTAACCTTATTCGTTCGATACCACGAAGACTGCAAGCTGTCATTGCTGCGAGAGGAAGAAATACACGATATTATAATTGTTCTTGTTAATTAACTTTATGATATACATACCTAGTGTCTATTTTTCTTAATGAAAATAGGCTTCATGTTGAAATGTTTAGAATACATCAAAGATTACAAGAAACAGTATGTAAATAAAATGATCCTCCTCAATTTTCCTACATGGCATCTTGAAATTACGATAAATAACAACAGATTGATTTACTCCTCTATAATATAGCCTAATCGAAAAATGTTACTTTATAAAACAATTAAGGAAAAACACAATAAATTAATCAACAAACTGATAATAAAATCATGAAAATCGCATAAAAAATAAAAAAGTTATAAAATATCAAACTTGACCAAAATATTAGGGGCCCTCATAATATTAATCACGTATATTAGCTGCTGATGTGGTTTTGCTTTATTTGATCTACATAATCTCGATTAGAATCATACCGCACGTTCAATCGTTCCCTGGTGCAACACTGTATATCCTTACAGCAAATAGACTAAAAAGTCAGTCTTGAGTGCTCTTATGCTCTTAATGAAAAACTTGTTATCTCGAAAGTGACTTCAAGACGATAAAAAGTTATAGCGAATTAAACCAAATTATTGCTGTTAGACGGTTGGTGACGCAGTCTTCCGGTTAATCCAAGGTAATTTCATCCCATTATTTATAATGAATATAATTTAATGTATTTACTTTATTTAACGATATGCATTATAGAGTGGTCCAAATGTATAATTATGTACATTGGTTGTTCCGAAAGTAATCTACATGTTAAGTTTTAAGAGGCATACAGGGTGGCCGTTAAACATAGCAAAGTACAATAGCTCCGTTGTTATTTTAAATATCCCACTAAGGCTGGTGAGGTACGATATTATGGAAACCATGAGCTTTATATCTTTGACAAACAATTTAAAACGATCATTAATTCCTGCGAAAGTTTTTTCGTAAGACGTTTTCGTATCGCCGATAATAAGGGTGGGGGAAGCTTGTTAAAGAATATTTTTAAATGTACTGTTACCGTACCGTTTATCCAAATTTAATCGAATTAGGCTCGTTTTAAAGATAATTTTACACTTATTAAACATGTTGGTCTTCTAGAGGGTGCTGTTCACCCATGATGATTTTCTTAATACAATTAAATAGCAACCTCTGAAAACTTTAATATTAAGTTAATTTGACATTTGCATATTTAACACTTCGATTATTATTTAAAATATAACAAAGTTAATTTGATTGTCTTTGAGATTTTCAATTTTTTAATTTTTTACCAGTTACACATACATGTCTTATTTTTTACTATTTTTGCCATCTAACAACAAAATCTATATTATTAAAATGTTTTGTTGCATTTATGTTGGGCTATTGTCTACCAAGGATAAAGCACGCCTTTTAATCTGCCATCACTGCTATCTACTGACCTACATACACTTGTTAACTAAAAATAGGTATGTATCACGTGGTACTTGGTAGTACCGTTAGGGGTTATTACTTTTTAAAATTCGATTTTAAAAAAGTATGTAGGCTTTCCCTAGGCCATCCAATTTGTTCGTTTGTTAGAACAAAAAGATATATGTTCTCTTACATTATAAGAGTATTATTTAAAAATTTCCATAAGCAAATACAGCACAAAATGTATGTTTTGCAACACAATCAATAGTAGTATCGCACAAATCTGAAATCACATCACATTAATTAGTATTATAAATAATTTCACAAAAAAACTGTAAAATTCGTATAAACGTGGGAATTTTCACGCGACGCGACATGCCTCTTAAACGGACGGACCCGTACTGAAGAAACAGCGCCGCGTGGCGAATGATCAGCGTTCTCGTTTGGTCGAGGTTGAGCCCCTCGTTTTGATCTGGCAGCGTTGGATTGTCGGGTAACCTAAATACGCGTGATTGCTTAAAACAGATGTATACATCGTTGCACTGGAAAGCACATCGGATAACGTAAGGGATTATTACCCAAGTATTTAGACGTAGGATTAAAAAAAAGTATATAGTGTTACTCTAGAATACCAAAGGAATCATCCATTTAAATATAATAAACCATTTCCATAGCACCCTGTATGTAAAGAGAAAATCATAGGAGAATACAATCAAGATTATCGATAATTTATTTAAGCATTTAACGAGGAGACGTAATATTTAAGTAGCAGTATTTTTATATCAATTTATTGGGATAATAAAGTAATTAGAAAGAATTGTGCCATATATTGACATCAATCATAATGTTTTATATTAACTTCTTATCATTGCGAACATTTTTATCCCAATAATACACTTAGTCAATTGGTAAATCAATCAGACGGACGTAAACTGATAGTGCTGTGATCATGTGAGTGATAACCTATTGGAGTAGAGTGTTATGAATAGATAAATCGACAGGACAAGGATCTATGGTAGAAACTAAATAAAAAATAATTTTAACCGTGGCCTTTACCAATAAGTATTTTATTTTTGTGCGACAAAAATAAAAATTTTAAGATTCCACAAATTTACTTAAATGAACAAAATAGAGTCTCGACTTATTGAAGAAACTTTAGTTTAGAGGCAATATACAAGGTATTCAGAAACTAGTGGCCATAAATGATAGGATATAAAGTCGAAATAACGTCAGTACAGGGCTTCAAAGTTACACGGAAAAAAGTCTATAGTAAAATTATTATAGTAAATATTTATTGTAAAATTTCCTATAAAATATAGTATTAAATACATTTTTTATTAGTCATCCGTAAGAAAGTAATATTGTAAACATAATTTACAAAAAATTATCGTTAGGATTTCTAATAAATTTAGTAAACTCAAGTAGCTACTAAAATATATTTGGAAATTTTACAACGAATTATGTGCATGGAACAAACACTATAGTAAAAATATTAAAAAATTAAAATTTTTATTATTAATCCGTACCAAAATATAGTTGTAGATATACATAATTTCTAAATAGAAATTTAGCATTTCTACTAAATTTAGTAAAATCAAGTAATCACTAAATTATATGTAAATTTTATAACGAATGTATATAGTGAGAATAATTTGTTTTGAACTCCAGTAGTTAAGCATTTTAAAAGATATTATACCTTCTGTTGTAAAACTCGCTTCTTCAAATTCAAGAAAATTATAAGGATTTTTACGTTAGATTATTTTTTAATAATTTAACATGTCAATAGGATCATATTTTCCTATATGTTACCTAAAAATGATTACTTTTATATTTCATAAAATAATAATAATTTTTAACGGATGTGAGCTTTTGATATGCGAAAGGTTCCCAGAGTCGTACTCAAACGCGATTTAGTTTTTTTTATTAACTTTTACGTAAGAAGGGGGTCCGTATTTTTCGCTACAGGTTTTAGAGCATTTATCACCGAAAATTCCGAGAAAAGCCAAACCGCGAATCTTTCCCTCAGTGAATTTTATTTTTAAACACTCGTGTTTCCCGCGAGTATAAACAACACTGAAATATCTTCAAACACTCGTGTTTCCGGCGAGTATAAACAACACTGAAATATCTTCGAACACTCGTGTATTTTAGTGCGAGTGTAAATAATAAATAAAATTGATTTCCGAATACTCGTTTCTGGCGCGAGTATAAATAAGACCATAAAATACACTTATATTTTAGCGCGAAGATTTATTCAAAACAGACTTTGTGCCCAAAGCTAGAATAATTTTCGAAACTAAAATTTACCTAATTGTGACATAAAAAGTATTCTGAGACCAGAAAAGAAAGTAATGGTAACTATAAGTTCAACATGAAATATTTTAAGTTAGTATTATAAGCCTCTATCGCGGGTTATAATTTTTTAGAAATTATTAGGGTAGTTTGTGCTCTCTTTAGTTGAGAAAAAAGTGTAAATACCAAAATTTAAAACTGAGTACGTGATAGATGAATGATAGGTTGGATTGAAAAACTGAGTATTAGTCTAGGTTAATTCTTATTGTATATATAATGTAAATAATTAACTTACGAGTACTTCGTGTCGCGTTACTCGACTTACGAAAGGACTAACCCTTAATTACCCTCAGTGACATCTTTGTCAATGTCTTAAAAAATTAAATAAAACTAGCCCTCCGTGTTCCAATATAATAATTTACATTGTTATTATATTCATTGGACGCGCCCGAGCCAATACAGTCAAACGTATAGTCTGAACATCAGTTAGGCCTACGTTCAGCTAACTATACTTACTTAATTAAAATGATTCATTCTTTCTCATGACAAATTTGCCCTCATCTCTTCAATTGCTCTGGTGGCCTGCTGACAGATTCCAGTTAGCAGGGAAAGGATGGTGGGCCCACCCAAGATCGACTGACACGTGCGTGTCAAGTCGGCAATGGCATTACGCCTGGCATCACTGACATAGCACCGAAAAATCGAAAAAACTCATTGATTCGAGAATATTGCGTTCGAAAATACTTTAAGTAGTCTCTAAATTATGATGAATTTTTCATTGAATATCAAGACTGGCGACATTACTGATAGTGTCGACCACCAATCATACATTTTCAAAATTTAAAATGATCGATAGTTAGATTGGCTCTAAATAAATAATTCCTGGGTGAGGAATTCACCTCTGGATAGATTTCAAAAATGGGGACAAAATTACATTTCCAAAAAATAGTCGTCTACTTAATAATCTGATTAAATTAAATTCAAATAAAACTTAAGGGGAAACTTGGTTATACGGGGGTTATCAAGAAACGTCTTACGTGAAACGCGCAGATAAGGAGAACGTTAGAGTTACCTATCATTTATTAAGCGCAAAACGGACGGACGTTTCGGGCTACGTACTCCACTCATATTATGGTATAATGTACGTACGTTCCGCTTGAAAAAATTAATTCGTGCCTTTTTTGTACAGTTCGGCGACACTTTCACTTTCTATTATTTATTGTAAAAATGGAATATTTTACAAGAATAAATGGCATAAATGAGATGCAATGGATTCTTAGGATTTATATTTTCGTAACAAGGAACATAAGTTGAACCTAACAGGCAATATACCATCGATCGATGAAGTTAAGCGACGTTGGGCACAGTTAGTACTTGGATAGGAGACCGCTTGGGAATACCATGTGCTAAAATTGTTACAAAAGATTTTATTAAATTTTACAAACAATTTTAGTAATTTTTACTAAATATTTAGGTTAAAATATTGCTAGTTCTTCTTTCCGTGTATACAAGTTAGATAATGAAATTTTAATATTTTGTTTGTGTTTGTTGAATTTATTTATGTTTGGCGACCGTGAAAGTTAAGTAATAATAATGCTAATACACCATTCGTTATTGAAACTGAAATTTTAAATGCTACAGGTATCGTCGAAATTAGATTTTGAGTACATACTATTTGACGTAACCCCTAGCATCCGTATTAACAAGCCCTTGAGTACCCATTAAGTTTATTCTTGGCGCAAAAAAGTACTAATGTTGTCCATTTCGTAAAAAAAACAGTACATATCATGTATATTTATCTATATTATAATAAAAAAATTATTTCTTGAATCTAGCTATATTCCGATATACCTTTTATGGATATTTAGTACATATAGTGAAACTAACACATTAAGCAGTTATTTTTTATAATCCAAAAAAATACAAAACCAATTAGCATGGTTTACCCTGACATTAAAAAGCCGTAAAAAATATATAGATTGGACCTACTTTGGATAATCTAGTGAAAAAATAGGTCAGTTTCTAAATTAATTAAATATTAATATTTGCTTATAAAACAAACAACTCTTTAGGCTGAATAATAAAAAATAATAGATTAGACTAAAATTGACAAAACGGTGTTTTCCCGTTTCGGGCAATATTTAGAAAGTATCCTTCCGTTTCGTGCAAATCAAAAGATATAAAAAATGTATTATTCCTATTTTCGGGCAACATATAACAACAATAATAAGATTATTCTTAATTATGGTTTAGTCTAAGCGAGGAAAACCTATTTCTTTATGCAGGTTAGAAGTTTAATCTTAAACTCCAGAATACAAATTTTACATTAAGATGAATCTGCACTCAAAGAAACTCCCAGGAATAATTGTAACTCACGAGAATAAAACCACAAAATTTACTTACTTGTATTCCCGATGTAGCCAAAAATGAAACAGACATATTTACTGAAAAAAAAACGTTCCAGAGAAGAATCAGTCCCAGTGCCCAGCATTTTTAAAGAAGAACTCATGAACGTAAAAGATGCTAGACTGGAGTTCGTGACCAAAGTACCTGACTTTTCGTCACTTAAAGGTACGTTATACAGGACACTCAATAGAGCTTTAGGAATTCAAATAAATCAAATGTATTATTATTTTGTCAAATAAAACATAATGATAAATTCATTCTTGTAATTTTTCTTGCTAATGACAACAAGGCCAAACGGGAAAAAATCCCTTTCGTATTTATTTCGCAACATCTGCGGTGCACGAAACAACACGATTTTATGATTTTGCACGAAACAGAAATGCCCGAAACGGAACTGAACCGGACAAAATTAACAAGTCAGGACCATATAAATTAACTGTAGATCAAACAGGTAGCAATTTCGTGAAAAGAATAAAAGAAGTAATTCGAGATTGAAGGAAAAACTGATTCACCATATACTTCTTATTTATCAGAAGACAACCATAGTTTTATTAACAACTTCTAAATCTTGCGTACTGAAGAAAATGTTTAAAGAGATAAACTTAGAAATTCCCATAACTCACTCAATGATGATGGTTTGACATGAACAGGTTAATAGTTAATGTAAATAAAACAAACATGTTAATTTTTAGAACGAGACAAAATAAAAACATTATTCCTGAAGAAATTACCTTTAATGATAAGCAATTAAACGTTCAAAAAACAACAAAATTCTTAGGGATACATGTAAATGAGTTTTTGGATTGGACAGAGCATATAGAGAATCTAAGTGCGAAACTAAACAAAGTAAGTTATTGCTTTCGCATCGTTTTAAAATATCTTAGTGAAAAAGCAAAAAGAACTTTGTATTTTGTAAATTTTCAAGCGGTATTAATATTTGGTATCATTCTCTGGGCATCCGATTCAAAAATTCAAAACATTTTTATCATACAGAAGCGAGTAATTAGATTTATGCATAAAATGTCATATTTGCAGACGTGTAGAGAAGTATTTAGAAACAAAAAGATATTAACGGTAGTGGCTCTGTATATATTTGATTCGATAATGTTCTCTATAAGAATAGAGACAAGTTTAACACCAGGATGCGGCGTGAACACGGCACTCGTTCGCACAATATCATTTACCCTACACATCGATTAACTCTGCTTGAGAAAAGCCCATACTATGTTTGCATACATTTCTTTAATAAGTTGTCTCGATATATAAAGCAAGCAGTTAATGAGCAAATTTTTAAAAAGAAACTGTAACAATTACTTATAGAATTAGAACCATACAGTGTCAAGGATTACTTGAGCATGTAGTTTTCTCACCGTATATAGGTGTTTTTGCATTTCATTTTATATTTGTATTTAGGAATGTAATTTGAAATAAAGGAAAATAAATAAATAAATAAATAAATGAACGGTGAGATGTAAATACCTTCCCTTTATGACATATGTTTTAAATACCGTTTTACCTAGAAAAACTAATCAATTTATTTACAAATGTTGCTTTTAGCAATAGGTTATTAGTACACTAAATTGGGTATTTAAATAAATTAATAAAATCGAAAAAAATTTTTTTATTTTCATAAATAATAGTTTTAATTAGAAGATTTTTCTCTTGTGAACAAGTACAGTGCAGTGTAGCAAAAATGTCGTGTGTTTCATGTAATAAATTGAAATTTTTTTAGCAAAAGGTGTTTTACACATATTATACAGGGTCATTCACGGTGGGAACTAAAACAAATATTTATTTGGAATATTGGTGCTTGCTTGAAAAGATGCTGATCTTTTTAATGAATATATCTTGACGTAACTTGACTTCCGGTTATGCAGGAAGTCGGTATCAACTTTTAAATGAAACACTCTATACAGGGTGTCCGGGAACATGTGGGAAATCTCCCGGATATGAAGAAAACACGTGAAAAGAATACTATAGGTTCATATAAACTTCTTTCGTATCGGCCTCCTCTTCGGAGATAGGGGCTCCCAAAGAGCACCAATGGAATCAAGTTTATTACACATAATTATTGAACCACCTGGTATATTTCAATTATTTTTTAATATGATGTATACCAGGTAAGACCCGTCAAATTACTACCCAAGAAACTGTTGTGAATTACTCGCAGCTGCAGGGACGGACTAGCTGTAACACTCATGGGCCCATTTTTTTACGCCCTGTATGATGAGAACTTTGGACAATGTTTTTTACATACCTATTGGCTAAAAATTAAGTACTCTTCATTCATGTCGCTAATCCTAACCGTTTTCGAGAAAACGTCATTTTATTTACACTGAGTCCCCTAACTGCTCACGGGCTAAATATGAAAAAGCGGAATCTTAAAGGTTGAACAATGAACATTGGATCGGAACAAAGATGTATATTTTATTGAAATACCCGAAGCACATGATGTATATGAAATGCCGTTTTTTCGAAAACGGTTAGGATTAGCGACATGAATGAAGAGTACTTAATTTTTAGCAAATAGTTAAAGGTATGTAAAAAACATTGTCCAAAGTTCTCATCATACAGGGCGTAAAAAAAATGGGCCCATGAGTGTTACAGCTAGTTTGTCCCTGCAGCTGTGAGTAATTCACAACAGTTTCTTGGGTAGTAATTTGACGGGTCTTACCTGGTATACATCATATTAAAAAATAATTGAAATATACCAGGTGGTTCAATAATTATGTGTAAAAAACTTGATTCCATTGGTGCTCTTTGGGAGCCCATATCTCCGAAGAGGAGGTCGATACGAAAGAAGTTTATATGAACCTATAGTATTCTTTTCACGTGTTTTCTTCATATCCGGGAGATTTCCCACATGTTCCCGGAAACCCTGTATATTATTAAATTTTTGGATTCTAGGCCGCAAGATTCTCGGTAGTAAGTTCGGTTACTCCGAACCAAATGCTAAAGAAATATTGAAGCTGTACTTACCATTTTAAAATTATTAATGAACGAAGATTATTTTAACTTGTTTATTATTTATGGAGGATGTGATAAAGTAACGAGAGGGAGATACGTAATAACACGAACATGTGACAAATTTATTTATTTGGCATTTGACTGTTTTCAACGCCGTCATAGACAACTAGGATTAAATAAACTAAAAATCCGCAACAAAATCGCCATCTATTAAATTGGCAATATTTCGAAAACTACGAAGTTTAGGAATATATAACCTTATAGTGTGTCTAATTTATACAAAGCGACAAATGAAAATTAAACTTATTATCAGAATTGTTTTTCTGGGAAGTTGTTAATAATCTATCTAAGAAAGTGCACTGTGAACGGAAGCCGTATATCCCTTGTTTTAAGATCCTTAGTTTTATATCATTTCGAACTCTATCATTTTTTATTATTTAGTTTATGATATTTGCTTCAATTTTCTGTTTACATAACTTACATGATAATACATTTAATATTTTTATTTATTTAAGGTTAATGGCATGGATATTTTTTTAATAAAAATAAGTATTTGTGTACTGTGAGAAAAGTAGCGATAATCCTTACAAAGTTTCGAGTAAATATACAATGCAATATGTAATTTTACACTGTGAATTTTCAGTATATTGTGGAAAATTGCACCACCATTAAAGTAATAATATTAATATTTTATTATATACTCGTATATATTATGTAATGCAAATTATATTACTAAGGAAACTATTTTAATTAACCAGTCGGCCGAGGGTAGCAAAAGTTACTCGTTATTACCTCTTATTCAGTGTATATGCTGAATTAACTCTTGATTTGAGCTGGAAGGTTAATTTTTAAGTTGAAACAAGTATTTTAAGTAATGTTACTTTGTGGTATATTATAAGATACAAACTAAAGCGAAAAAGAAACAATATTTCAATGTTAATAATGATTCGTTATAAACTCTTAACTTAATTGTAAAACAGGGTTATCATCCAAGATCAAAAGGTTAAAGAGGGGAGAGGTAAAGAGTATATCTTAAAATAATCGAAAATTATAAAACATTAATTGGAAATTCAAGAACAACATAATAAGTATATTGTGTACAATAAGAAGTTCTATTTATAAAAATAAAAGATCCTCTGTTTCTAAGTTAATACATATAATATATTAAGGTTTGATGTATTTGTATTAATAAATAATTACTGTCACTTTTACTGCAGTTAAATATTTGCTAAGGCATTAGTGCACACCAAGGATCTTGGTAAACGTTGAGTCAATATTTATTACTTGGTAAATGGTTATACGTGCGACCCATTTAAAATATAGGAAGCATTTTCTAATTAAAATTAAAGGAGACACATTTTAAATTTGCATTATTTTTGGTAATATGTTTTACATACAGCATGCCGCTAAAAACATGAAAATTTTTAATTGTATATTAGTGTTGTAACTGCATAAATAATTTCGTTAATTTGAGAAATATAAATCTATGATTTAGGTACGTTTTAAATGGTAATTGAGCACATATTCTGCCGGTTATTTAACTTGACACTACTTTGAGATAAACCGGAAGTCATGATAACTTTTTTATATTATCAAATGCCAATGTATGGAAAAATATTATTTTTCCAGACCACCCGATGATACCTTATACAATAAGGGCGTATTTAGTCTATACAGTAGCACCTCAAAATACTATTTCAGATTGAATGGTACTACCAAGAAAAGGAAGCCCTCTCTGTTGATAGGATGCAACCACCTGCAGACCGGCTTCGAACTTATTTGTTCTCGTCAGTACAGGGTAGGTGTACATACCCATCAATTTTTTTTTTTTGAAGTTCCGATGAGAATCTGCAGACAGACACCTTGCAGACGCGGCTGGTAGTGTCGGGTTTGGCAACTTCAGGGGGATTATATGGCCCAACAGCATCATCGTTTCTGAGGAAACAGAACATCCTCGTAGGTTAAGGAGGGTAGGCTGACCGACTAAACTCACCGTCTGAGCCAGGCAACGCCTTTGAACTTCTTTTCACTCGATAGTGTTATCTGCAATCGTGTATGTTTGTCCTTATTTTTAGCTTTTAAGCTTTACTCTAGTTGGCAGCTTTTCCCACTCGAAATTAATCGAGTGAGTGAACCCTCAAGAGCTCCGAACGTCTATGGTAGACGTAGAGGGGTAGGCTGCGCATTTTTTATGGTGTTTTTGAGGGGATGAGTTTTGGTGTTTTTGTGATGTTTATTTTTTTAACGGTGTAGCAGGTGTTTTATTGCTATTAATGCGTAAGCATTGCCAGCAGGGCAGGGTTGTTTTGGAGTGCAGAGGAGAGGATGGAGACCCTCTCCTACAACACTTTGGTGTCTAGCAGGAGCAAGCTAAACAGCTGACAGTCCGCCGCTCCTGTCATGAGTGTTTCAGGGATGATTGGGGTTTTTTCGGGGGCCTTTGTTCTTGGTTGAGCTTGTTTTGTCGCTGCTGCAAACGAGGTGTTTGAATTCACCTGTTGCATTCTGAGATTTTTCTTAGGGAAGGGGCGGGAGCGGGAGCGGGCGTGGGGGCGGGCTTGTTTTTCGGGTTTTGATGATTACGAGGGTTTTTTATACACAAACTGTAGTTCGCACGATGCGCGCCACCACAGTTTATGCATTTGGCTGGGAGGTCCGTCGACTTGGAACACTCGATGTAGAGATGATCGCTAGCGCATCTATGACATGCGGGACTGGCAAAGCATCTCAGCGCCAAGTGACCAAATTTTTGGCACTTGTGGCACTAGTTGATGTGTGGCTTATTTATGGGGTTCTGCGTCTCGACGGAGACGCGCATGTCTGTGATTGAACATCGTATATGTGGCTCTCAGATTTTGGCAAGAGCACCTTTATGAGGGAAAATTCTGTTTTGGAATCACCCAGACGGAGCCTGTAGATTTGAGCAGGGGAGAAACCGAGGCTCTCAATATCTGCCTTTACAGCATCAATCGGGATATCCCTGTCAATCCTCCTGATTTCTTCGGGAAGAAAAAATGTGTCATATGGGGTCTTACGATCGCAGAGTATCTTGGTGATACCTCTGTGATCTTTTGATGTTTTGGGCGTGATTTTAATTCCCAAGCGGTTTGATACCGCTTCGTGGAATTCGAGCTTCTGACTTCTGATTTCCGCCGCGATTTGAATCCATTCACCTGTGGCGCGGATTATTATGGGGATTGAGTCTTGGTTTGTTTGTTTGTTAATGTTTTTCTTCTCGAAATGCTCCCTCAACGCAGGATTTGTCGTATTGGGGGCATTGAGCGATGCTTGTGGGAGGGCGCTATGTAGGGGGTGCTTATTGATGCCAGGGAGGGTAGGAAAATCCTCGTCATCCATTTTTTCGGATACGGGGACTTCCTTTGATTTTGTCTGGGATTTTCGCTTTTTGGCTTTTTCGTCGGCGGGGATGGGCTCCTTGACGAAGCCGGGCGGGGAGTTTTTGCACTGCGGATGTCTGCAGAGAGTTTTTGTATTGTATGTTCTTGTTCGGCTCTTTCTCGTTCCTGGCGGACGATCTTGTCAAGCTGCTCGCCGTTGGTTTTGCGCTGCTGCTCAGAGAGGACTCTAACTTAACGCCGTACAATCGACAGTAGTCGACAAAATACAGTGCGCAGTGCGATCTCTTAGTAGTCCCAGATAATAGTAATATACGATTAATCCCTTAAGACACTCTGGGAGTGATGCGTGTGCGGATAAAGCATGTTAGTTTTGAATCATTCGAGGCCATATTCGTTGGGAAACAAACCTCGAGAAGGTCACAGTGATGACGTCCTCCAGCTGGAAGAATCTTTAAACAATGAAGGTCGAGGAGCATTAGGCTGAACCACGTATGGATGGGCGCCAGTTGTTCGTCGTATATTTCTGCCATTCGTCGCTCTAGGAGCAAACTATCCGTAAAAGAGTGTCAAATCACCAACCTGTCTTCAATGTTCAAGGCTGTCGAGATTCTTGGTCAGTCTAGGACATTCTGTACCATCCGTGAATAAGTGGGTAAGTTTAAAATTCCAAGGTTAGTAGAACCATTTGAATATTGGTAGTATTTTCTAAAATCAGCTCAATCTCTACAAGTACATATATTCATGGTGCAAATTTAAATTTATTCATGGTCATAGTGAGACATCTCATTTTTCACACAAGTCGACTTATCCACGGTACAGATATTTCCTCCCAGATTGACGTCGAGCAAATTAATAGACGATGGCAGTGGAATTGCGTGTCCAGCCATGAGTATACACGGTTTTATAATGTTAACCTTTTTATAATAAACTGCTGCCTGGGGTTTCTTAGTATTAAATTAAACTTGCGTATTATTATCCTTTGACAAAATTTCTTCCAGGTCTTTGTTGAGGCGTAGTATTTTACACTGCCAGCGAAGATGTGTGTCGGCAGCCGATGTTTAAGAATTCAAAGTGAAAAATGAGACAAGTGTGCTGTCATCAGCAAAGCTATATACTGGATTTGTGACTTTCACTAGAAGGTCGTTAATGTGCAGTAAGAAGAGGGTGGGGGAGATGATATGGACTCTTGAGGTATCCCTGCATTGATGGCGTAGGTGTCTGAGAGAAAGATGTCAATCGCCACTTGCATCCTACGTCAAATTTCCACATAACAGATCAGTATGTGTCATTTTAACAATATTTCACATTTTAGTAGCTCCGAGAGTTTAATTAATCAGTACATCTTGGTAACTTATTAGCACTTTTCTCAAACAAATACTAGATTTTACTATGTCCCAATAATATATTTTTTTCGATTATCACATTAAATGCTAATTTGATTGTTTCAAAATTGTATACTAAAGATTTTTTAGGAACATAACAATTTCTTGCAATATTAGTCATCGTAATTAATAACTAATGTGATGATAAAGTCGAAGTTTCTCCATTGATGTGAGTTAAAAATAAATAATGAAAAAAATTAAATACGCTAAACTATGCTCATTTCGCTAATAATTTCTATGCTTAATTCCTATATTATCTTTGACAGTCTTTTGTAAACGAGATTATCGAAATTGAACCCGTAACAAAGGCAATTTTTTTGTATTAATAGCCACATTAACAAACCCAAAGGCAAAAATAAGATAATACTTGTTGATTTGAAATCGCCTAGATGAAAAATACATAGACTTTATTTTGTTACGTAGATCAATCAGTAGTTTGGCTGTTTGGCATTCCTAGCCTTGAGGATAACAAATGAGTATTGATAACTTAATTAAAATTTAATATAATATAATTTTCCAGTCAGTTTCACTTTTGGACGTAAATTAAGAACGCGCTTTGTCGACTCTTGCCAATTTCAAATTTATAAACAAAAAACCAGTAATTAGTTATGGGTAGAGATGTTATAATAATTTAAAACGAACTCTTAAGTTTTTCCCATAAAGAAGTTAAACTGTTGAAGAATAAAATAGTCGGAGTTGCCGAAAAATACATTCGTTGTTCCTAATTTTGAACTACTGATATACCACAAAACCGGGTAGCTAACCAACCAACTAAGAAAAATAATTCCTATTTAAAAATTCGAGTCTTGGCATAGTTAGATAAACAAGAATGGTATTATGGAGGAAAGGTAATTTTCATTATATTTTGGCGAAATAAAAAAATTTCGGACCTATGTTCGTTCTTTTGCTCCGCAAAGCTTGAGAGATGCAGTGGGCGGTTGTTACTAATTGGCGAACCAAATATGCCAGACTGGCGACTTAAAGGTTCAAGAAGTGGTCAATTTCACAGTGGTTAAAATAAAGAAATAAATGTATGTCTGAACCACAAATATAGAATTTTTGTATAGGCTAGAGTCTGACAAAAGGAGAAGGCTTCTTGCAACGGTATCAAATGCCCAGAATGAATATCCACGGCAGTATAATACTCTCAGACTCTAGCTTTACTGACGAGCCGTGATAAGAATAGATGCCAAAAGAAAAGATTAGTTTGCAAAAATTCTATATTTGTGGTTTACACAAACTCTTTTAAAGTGTTCTAATGTATATAGTGAATTATCCGAGATTCATATACCCTAGAAATTTGACAATTTTACCCATTAATAAAAATAGTCAACTAATCAATAAAGTAAATACTTAAACGATACTGCGCCCAAAACGGGGTGTAAAACCTGTGGAGCGTTTAGTGTTCACATAAGAACTTGTTGTTCTCGAGTTTTTTTTTGATTGAGTTCAGATTTATCTTATACAGGCATCGATAGATATTGATCGATCCTGTATCTTGTAGGGGCGAAATTAGGGGGAACGAAATCTGTGCCAGACAGTATCGTAAATAGCTTCTTTCTATTGGGACACTGGGATGGCCTCCTATACCTTGTTGGAACATTAAACAAAAACAGCCAAACGGATGCGCTAAAAGATGAGAGTTCAAATAACTTCTTTCGAATTATTTGAAAGATAACAGTGGAGTTCGGACATTCTGACATTATTTGATTTGAAACCCGAACAAACCCGAACAAACCCCCAGTATCCCCCCCCCCCTCATGTACGGCGGTGATTCCAGAGGTGTCAGAGAGCACCCTTAGAGAGATAGTAGCCCTAGTCGTAAGTTCCATGGTAGCAGAACACAGGACAAGATTTTTTTGAACATATAGATACTGAAAAAATATACATCTTTTATCAGAATGATCGATTGAAACCAGAAGAAATATGCTATTCGATTCGTTAAACGCAAGAGCTACCTTAAAAGTAGAAGCTTGTCTTCATATTTTTTGTATCAGTATCGTATTCTAACAAGTGCGTAAAGTAATGGTTTTTCAAATACAAATACCGTCAGACAAACGATAGGAAGCGAACAACATTTTTCCTAGGAGCATAATATCAGATAACAACAATGAAAAAATTATAATGTATTCATAATTCTTAATTAAATTTGAAAGAAAGAACTATACAATAAAAATTTAGAAAATAATTAAGAAATAATAATAGACAATTAAATCAATTGTTCATAGTATTTATAACAAAAAAAGAATTATTATTATTGACATTGTCATCTCAGTTCATTGAATGGATTGCTTATAGTACGGCTTGCTGAACACTGACGTAGCGGGGAAGGGCAGCTGATACTATGGCTTGATAAAGGACAGTTGTTCAAATGGGTCGATGAAGGTTAACTTAACTCAGAGGATTGATGAAGGGTGACTTAATGCAGAAGGGCTGTTATCCGCGGCCAATATTTTATTCGACATATCCTTTTTTTTACTTTTCCACACTCAGTGTGATTAAAAATCTAATCCATACGGCGTGCGAAAACGTGTAACTTTAGTACACAAAGTACAACAAAATACTACTTTGCGCACGCTGGTAGGAAAACTATTTGTCTATAATATATTTGCTTTGATAGCAATCAAAACTAATTAAAACCAAACGAAACCATGGGATTTACCATTGAATTGAAAAAATTCTATTTTCTCCTATTAAGAAAATAATTACCATACCGGTACCAGTTTTAATTGGCATCCGATCAGTATACTTGAATAATTAAACGATAATAAATTCTTAGTATCATTAAAATATATACTGTTGGTGCGTGCGTGATTCAAGTTAAATCTAGAATACTATTATTTTATTCCTTTAAATTAAAGTTTATTAATTGAAGCAAAAAAATCACGAAAACAACAGTAACAACTAAGTTTATTTGATATTACATGGTATTAACAATTTACTCACAATAATAATAGTAGGATGAAATTATTTTTGTTATATTTGGCACATATTAATTTTACCAAAAGTATTTAAAATTTTATCGTCCGTTACCACTGGTGCAGTCTCCTTTTTGTTTTATAACAGCATCAAGTCTTGCTCGCATGGTGTTCATTAATGTTTTAGAGTAATTTTGTCGAAAGTTATTGCAGATTTCCTGAATTTTGTCCTTTAATTCAGGAATGGTGCTGACTGGTTTGTAGAGATTTTTTCATTTAATGTCAGAGGGTTTCGATAGGTGACAAGTCGAGGCTACTTGAAGGCCATATTAAAACTGGAATATTCATTTCTTGCAACCACGATGTTACCATTTTGGCAGTATGGCATGCTGCGCCGTCCTGTTGAAATATAAATTCTCCATCTGGCAGCTGAATCTCATTAATTGAAGGCAACAATTCTTCTTCCAAAATTGTTTTATACTCTGCAGCATGGATGATGCCATTAATAGAAAGAAGACGCCCAACCCCTTGTGAGAACATACAACCCCATACCATGACAAATGTTGGAAATTTAACTTTTCTCTTAAGGCAATCTCTATGATATTCTTCTCCCGGTATTCGGATAATTCTACTTCGTGAATCACCAACACATATCTCAAATTTGGATTTATCGCTCCATATAACTGAGGACTTTTGTGGACAAAGGGGTATAAAAACTGGTCAGACCGTCAGTGGGACTCAGTTATATGGAGCGATGAATCCAAATTCGAGATATGTGTTGGTGATTCACGAAGTAGAATTATCCGAATGCCGGGAGAGGAATATCATAGAGATTGCCTTAAGATAAATGTTAAATTTCCAGCATTTGTCATGGTATGGGGCTGTATGTCCTCACAATGGGTTGGTCGTCTTCTTTTTATTAATGGTACCGTCAATGCTGCAGAGCATAAAACAATTTTGCAAGAAAAATTGTTGCCTTCAATTAATGAGATTCAGCTGCCAGATGGAGAATTTATATTTCAACAGGACGGCGCAGCATGCCAAAATGGTAACATCGTGACTGCAAGAAATGAATATTCCAGTTTTAATATGGCCTTCAAGTAGCCCCGACTTGTCATCTATCGAAACCATCTGACATCAAATGAAAAATGCTCTACAAACCAGTCCAGTCCGCATCATTCCTGAATTAAAGGACAAAATTCAGGAAATCTGGAACAACTTTCGACTAGATTACTGTAAAACATTAGTGAACACCATACGAGAAAGACTTGATGCTGTTATAAAAAAGGCACTAAGTGGTATATATTTTTTAATTTTTCTATGAAAAAATGCAAGCAACTTTTGTTGACAATTCCCTATTCCCTCTAACAGTTCCTGAAATAAAATTCATTAAAATAATCTTTCATTAAAAAACATGTCGAAGGTAAATTTCATCTTAGTTTGTAACTAATGTAGTTAAATATTTAAAATTTTGATAAAATTTAGAGAATGTATGAGTCTTTTTATTTCATGGAAATCCTCGACCTTTATTAAACAACGTCTGGGAAAATATTGGCACAATAGGGAAAACTCTGTTATCTTTGATTTTAGGAAAATAAACTATTCTGCATAAAAAGTTTTGCTCATCTTAAAAACCCAAAAAAGAAATTATAAATATAATGTACAAGGATGTTCAAAAAATATGAAAATGTGCTAAAATGCTAAGGGTAAAGTAACATTAATTTACATGGTACAAAAAAAGTTGTTAAAAATCAAATTTAGTTAGAATATAAAATAACATCCATCTACGAAAAAAAAATCTATTTTTTCTCGTCCCAGGTATGGAAAACATTTTATTAAAAGAAAATAAAAACGGTTCCTCTAGTATTAGTATAGTCACCAACATTTTCAATGCATTTACGCAGATTTTTTCGAAAATTATCGGATTAAGTTTTCAATATCAAATCCTTGTACTTCGTTGCATTCTTTGGTAATCCTATTTTTTAATTCTTTATTGTCCACAATTTCGCATCTTTGAGCAATTAAGTTTTAAGAATCATATTTACGTTTATTTTGACACCTGATTGTTTCATATGTGACTTGATATCATGTACTTTTAAAAATACATTACTTTACCTTTAGAAATAATGATGTTTTCCCATATTTTCGCAAGAAAAAATAGATGAAAATATTTAACTTTTTATGAAGATTAGTTTTTTTTCCTAAAAGCACAGAATAAAAAGTTTTCCAAATGGCCCCAATATTTTCACATATGCTGTATAATTTTTTCAAATTTTCTAAATATTTAACTGCATTAGTTAAAGTCAAATTACCTGTGATATGTTTTTACAAAAAAATCTAGGAAATTGTTAACAAAAGTTTTTGGAAATTTTACATAGAATTGAAAAATGTCAAAATATATTAACCGCTTGACATAGGAAGCTGAAATTTTGCATATAGGTTTATTTTAATATGTAGGGCATTCTATACAAAATAACAAATTTAAGCTTAACTTGTGATATAATCGGAATTTATAGATTTATGTCAAAATATATGCATTGAAAAGGTCGCCAAAGTACCAATATTTTAAACAAATATATTTTTTAGTTCCCGAGATCTTTTAGTAGGCCCGTCACCGTAAATAATCCTATAAATATAGCTTTCTTACAAAGTGCAGTTTACCCAACGACAAGTTAGACAATATTTTTAAAATGTTGTTATTATACAGGGTGGTCCTTAAGTACATCAAGAAAATCTAGGATATGATTTCTGACATCATTTTAAGACGAAAAGTTCAAATAAACATGGGTCCGAAAATGCTAACCCTCTAAGATACAGGGTGTTAAAATATTTTTAGAAAATAATTGTTTTCTTAAAATTTCGGAACTCCTTGAAGATACGGTATTGAAAATTGATGTGGATTGATTTCGTATTAAACTGCACTTTTTGGTTAAAAAAGGGTTTGCCTACTTCCACCAGTGGCGTGCGTGAAGGTACCATCAATATTTTTTTTGTGAAAATATGTGATACGCCACTGATTTTTTTAAACTCTGGTGCATTTTTATGCATTACTGATATAAGCGGAACAAAAGTTGTCTCTACTATCTTTTTGAAAAAAATGGTAGTTTTAGAGATAACTCGTAGTATATTATACTAAACAAAATTAATTTATTAATTAAATAATAACTAAACATAATATTATGTAACACCAAACAAACTTGATTTAAATAAATTGTTGAAAGTGGCCACCTTCTGCTAAAATACAAGCATCTAGCCGTCTTATCATTGAATTTCTAACATTTCTAAAAAGTCCTGGGGTGTTTTTAATATTTTCGCAAGCCATTATTATTCGGTTTCTAAGATCTTCCTGGTTTTCAACGGGAGTTTTGTAAACTATCGATTTTAAATGACCCCAGAAATAAAAATCCAATACATTTAAATCTGGGGACCTTGGCGGCCACGGTTGATTAGGTACTGCGACGCCTCTACCGATCCATCGATTTTCGTAATGAACATTTAAATATTCTCTGGCTGTGGCACTAAAATGGGCGGGAGCTCCATCATGCATAAAAAACAACTGGGTTCGTTGAGCTAATGGCAAGTCTTCCAATAATGTTGGCATCTCATTTTCTAGAAAATGGCGATAGGTTTGGCCATCTAACCGCTGGGGAAGAAAGAAAGGACCTATTAGTCTGTCACCAACTATTCCTGCCCATACATTTAACGAGAATTGGTACTGAAAATATCTTTCGCTAATAGCGTGTGGATTTTCTTGACTCCAAACATGATTGTTATGAAAGTTTGTTATGGCATTCTTAGAAAAATTTGCTTCATCGGAAAAAAAAAAATTATTTAAAAATTGTGGATTTCTGGCCAACCTTTCCAAAAACCATTGACAAAAATTTACGCGTTGAGGATAATCACGTGGTAAAAGGGCCTGAACCCGTTGTATATGGTAAGGATACATTTGTTGGTCCTGAAGGATTCTCAATACGGTTTGATGACTAGCGTTTACCTCATTCGCAATTTTTCGAGTACTAGTTTCTGGATCTTCCTCAATTCTATTCAATACTGCTTCTTCTAATTGTGGTGTTCTTACTGTCCTTGGCCTGCCGAGAATATCAGAAACTCTTGCAAAACTTCCTGTTTCGGATAAACGGCGATGGAGACTTACAAAGGTCTGCGTACACGGTGCTACACGATTCGGATATCTTGCCTGGTAAATGCGTTTTGCTTCGTATGAATTTCCATCAGCAAGACCATAAACAAAATGCATATCTGCCAAATGAGCACTGTTTTGTAAATCATTCATAATTCTAAAACTTTTGGATCGACTAATAACTCACAAAAACGACGCACTAAAACTTAAATTATTTTTCGGTCATTTAATTTTTGTTATTTGCACAATATGTGACATAAGCCTACTTTGAAAAAACTAGAATCACAGTCGAGATAGTTTATCTTTTACAATTTTATATATTTCTCCATTTTCATTTAAAACTACCATTTTTTTCAAAAAGATAGTAGAGACAACTTTTGTTCCGCTTATATCAGTAATGCATAAAAATGCACCAGAGTTTAAAAAAATCAGTGGCGTATCACATATTTTCACAAAAAAAATATTGATGGTACCTTCACGCACGCCACTGGTGGAAGTAGGCAAACCCTTTTTTAACCAAAAAGTGCAGTTTAATACGAAATCAATCCACATCAATTTTCAATACCGTATCTTCAAGGAGTTCCGAAATTTTAAGAAAACAATTATTTTTTAAAAATATTTTAACACCCTGTATCTTAGAGGGTTAGCATTTTCGGACCCATGTTTATTTGAACTTTTCGTCTTAAAATGATGTCAGAAATCATATCCTAGATTTTCTTGATGTACTTAAGGACCACCCTGTATACAATATTTTTAAAATGTCGAGTTATTTGTGCTATTTTAATATAAGGTTCTGAATAATATGCAGTTTCTAGGTAAGCTGTCTGTCGAATACCATTCCCAGGAAGGCAACTATGTGGAACAATTTGAATCAATGAAAATGTGGACTCTAAAAACTTAGATTTAGATACCAATCCTAAAACTTTCTATGTAGCTCATGGTCTAAAAAAACGTAGATAGACTATCTGTCTAACAATAGAATCAGTTTTAATAAAAATAGAGCGCAGAATGTACTTTAACATGGTAAAATATTAAGTTTATCAATTTCTTGATATACATTTTATTTATCTCTTCTCAGAGACTACACGTATGTATTTTTTTGCAGATGGTGCCATATCTACTCACCCTATTAACCCTCAACGCAGTAGTACTGAGTAGGCCAGATCTACCTACAATGATACCATGTATAGGTGGTTTGGAAAAAGGACCTTGCAATAGAAATATTTTTAAATGGGCGTTTGATCACGAGAGAAAAGAATGTATTACATTCATGTGGGGTGGATGTGGTGGTAACGATAAGAACAGATTTGAAACTGAGAAGCAGTGTATTGAAAGATGTTTTCCAGCTATAGGTATATGTTTAAAATGAAAAATAACAATTAAATAATATTTGCGGTGTGCTTTGTTTTTCATTAATTTTATATGACTTGAGGTTTCTGATGCTGTGTATGAAAATAAGTTCTTCAAAGTGGGCCGAAAGGTCCTAGAATCCGCTGCTTTGCCCGAGTTAACTAAACCAATTAGGTTTTTATTCGTTCAAAGATTACGTCAGGTTTAAAATTTACTAGGTATAGTAAAATAAGATATTGCTTTTATGAAAAAGGCGAAGAAAAAACGGTACTATTCCTGATGTTATCCGCGGTGAAAAAATGTGTTCTTCCATATAATAGCTCGAAAATAACTTAACGCCCGCACACCAAGAAAATACTTACTGTTAATTTCTTTTTGGGTCTTAATTAATTGTTTTTAGATGATTAAGAAGAAATAAGATGCAAGATTATTAAATCATTTACTTTATCTATAAGATTATTAATGTAAAAATCAGTGTTGTTCGTGAAAGGAAATTTTTGGTAAATCACAGGCCACTGAATACGAGTATTTTGGGCTAAAGCGTAACACGTTTCAAAATTGAACTTAGATCACTTGTTGAGTCAGGTAAAATATTAAGCAAGTGGTTAAGAACATACCTTAGACGAATTTTTTTTCAAAATATTAATAGGTTGCCAGATGGATGTGTAAAAGTAAGACAATTGTATAAAAGAAGCCTGATTTTTTGTAAAAAAAGCCGGATATTTTTTCACAAATGCGTTAAACAAATATAAAAATAAAATATTTTTGTTTTTAATTTTCGTCAAGGCCAGTCGTGAACGTCCACTATTGGCGGATCAGAAGTTGAACTGTCGATCCAAGCCACTTTCTAACCTTAAATATATTCTTTTTGAGTCAGGTCAGTGTCATATTACACAATACAGTAAATTATCGTTATTTTATTGTTTATAAAAATGTAGGAATTTAATGAAATTATAACTGAAGACGAAGATTTTTGGGGCTTGTGGATACTGCAGTTAATGCTGTAAACACGGACATACCGGAGAAAATTTACTAAATGAACAGACAATCAATATTTGCAAAGATTACTTAACAAAAAACATAGCTGTTTGTTTTTATTTATTAAACGTACCTAATAATATTTATTATTTTTATGGAGTCAATAAACTCTATCCTCTTTAGAAATGTATCACCAGTCTGCAAATAAAATTGAAATATTTTAGTTCTTATTTTTAACAATATTTTACACCGAGTAGAAAGAAAAGCCTGGAAAACAAGCCCGCCAAATGCCAAATGAAATAAAATTTAATTTTTTATGTCAAAAATATAGAAAAAAATTAAAGTAACTAAATAATAGTAATGCCAACATAAACTGATCGTAGTTCAGCTGAACTAAAGTTCAATTTATATTGAACAACGTAATATTGAATGAACGTAGTTCACAGGTTGATCGGCGTTCCATTGAACCTAAGTTCAGAATTGTCTTATACAACCGGCCTTTAAACATTAAACCCTCAGGTGAAAAAGTAACACATTTAAAGAAAATCTTCGTAACACAATTGGTCACAAAATATCATTTCTTTTACAAACGATTAAAATCAGAAAATTCTTGTTCGTTTGAAATTCAATACAATTAAATAATTAGGGCCGATTGTATAAGACAATTCTGAACTTTGGTTCAACGGAACGCCGATTAACTTGTGAACTACGTTCATTCAAAATTACGTTGTTCAATATAAATTCAGGTGAACTACGATCAGTTTATGTTGGCATTACTATTATTTAGTTCCTTCTATTTTTTTACATAAAATATAACCTTTTATTTGATTTGACGGTTGGCGGGCTTGTTTCCTAGGCTTTTCAGGCTTTCCTTTCTACTCTGTGTAGGTACTTATAAAATATTGTTAAAAATAAGAACTAAAATATTTGAATTTTATTGGAAATTGGTGATACATTTCTAAAGCGGATAGAGATTATTGATTCCATAAAAAATATATATAATATTAGGTACTTTATAATAAATAAAATCAAACGGCTATATTTTTTATTAAGCGTAATCTTTGCAAATATTCATTGTCGGTTCATTTAGTAAATTGATAAAGATTTCTTCGGTATGTTCGTGTTCATAGCATTGACTGCAGTATCCACTAGACCCAAAAATCTTCGTCATCAATTACAATTTCATTAAATTCCTACATTTTTATAAACAATAAAACAACAACAAACCCGATAATGTACTGTATTGTATAATATGACACTGACCTAACACAAAAAAAATATATTTAAGGTTAGAAAGTGGCTTGGATCGACAGTTCAACTTCTGAACAGCCAAAAATGAACAATCACTGATTTGAAGTTAGATCAGTGTAAAATACCGTTTGTACAACAACATTTCTTTTTCTTCAACAAATTGGTAATGATATTCATGGAAACGGTGGTTCTTTAAAATCCGTTGAACGGTTCTTTCGCTTACATCCACAGCATCAGCGACTGCTTTTTGACTAACAGAAGTATTTTAGGTGACAGATAATAACACAGCCAATTGATTTTCTTCAGTTCAAATAGGTTTATTTGTCACTGGTTTTGTACAGTTTACATTACCAGTTTATATGAATGTCTCTAAGAGATTTTGCAGGCTCCTTTTGTCTGGATGTCTTAGTTCCGGATAACGCTGTGCGTAAACTAGACGGGCCAAAAGAGAGTTCTTTTCGCATTCTCCTAATATGAAAATCATATGTACGCACGCTGCTCGGTTGTTCGGGTTTGTTCGCATGTCATGCCATAAAATAATAATTGGGTATAAACAGCTTAAATAATTAATAATAAGCTAACACTGTTTTTTTTTTGTACATTACTAAAGTCTAAATGGGCTCTACTCACTATGATACACATGTCAATAAATTTTTTTCATTAAAATGTGGTTGTAAAATAGTTGATAAAATTTAGTTTCCTGTAAATAACTCTGAATGTATTACGAATTACGATAGGGTTGTAATAAGGAAAAATGTTTGGTTTTTAATTCCGCTTCGAATGACATAACAATATATAGGGGCTCCAATTGAAAATAAGATAAATAAAGTGCTTTTAAGTTTGGAAGGTTTGAAACGAAATTTTGGACACCCTGTAAAATGTGTATCAATCAAACTTGGTTAACAACTTTGTTGGGCCTTATTTAATAAGCAAACAATATTATGTTATTAATAAGGCACTATTTCCATTTTTAATTAATTTTTAAAACTATATTATTTTTCTTTTCGTTTTTATTTTTTTTTGCGGATATTACTGCACCGATTTCAATAAAATTCTAGTGATATGTGAGTAACCGCAAGAGGCATCCAAGGAAGTAAATATATGGTATATAATCGAAAAAAAAATGATATATATATATATGATTCACGTTTGTCGCCTTTTTTCCGTTCGAATTTAGTTCAATGATTATGATAAATATTTCGGGTTTGGACGCTCTATAATATTCTATGTATGGCAAAATTAATTCCTTGTAACCAGAAGTGAATTAGAAATAGTACATTGAATACCTAATAGAAGCTGAACACTCCCGGACGATCGTAAAGGCAGACGAGGCTGGCAATGCGGATTTATTATATGGACGCTAAACTTCTATATTTATTATTTTTAATAAGAAAAAATTATAGAACCATTTTTACATAACATTCTTATATCTAATTTTTTAGAAAGGATTGAGACCACAAATCTAAACACATCCGTTATTCCCAAGGAGAAAAGGGGGCCGAAATTGACTTTTCAAGAAACAGGAACTGAGCACACTTTTATGTTTGCTCAGTCAAATACTTTTATTCAAATCGATGGTGATATTATACAAACTTTTCAATTAAGGTATGTAGATATACAATCTTGGTGAGGTCAAATCACATATTATAGTGTTGTCTTATCTTAATATATGGGAAACTTTCTTATTTTTGACTTTATGAGAAACTCTATTTTTCATTAAAAGTTCTGTTGGTTGAGAAAATAACACTTCAAAAATCGAAATTTTTAAGCCAGCATATACGAGGTGTCAAAAGGAAGTTAAAAAAATATTGCGAGCCTACCGCTGGGTTCCCTTGAAATTTCGAATCGTCACTACGTTAAAGTCCTGTTGGGAAATTGTGACTCCAGTCCATGTGCTAAAATTTCAAATTTGTTCATTTATCTCGTTTGCAAGATAGATAATTCTTGTTAACATAAATATAACAGGACTTGTTGAGGTAGGAACTTATTAAAATTGTAACATATTTTTTTTGGACTTTGAACTTACGGAAACAATAACAACATCGCTGATGACTGACGTGTCTCGGCTACTCATGTGGGTTTCTGACGAAATTTCAGTAGAGCACGCGGAAAAGCGCTAATTAACTTATGTCCCATAAGTTTTGGCACAAATTTCAGATGCAAACAAATTTTAATAAGAAGAGAATATCAACAAAAACTTGTTCACCTTCACTTAAAGTTGACAGTTTTTAAATTGATTAAGTCGATATGGCTTACAAATTAGAAATTCGGAAAAGTATTTATAATTTAGTTGGACGGGTCCCTAAGATACGCATTTTTGAAAATCAAAATATATCGCGTGGAACCATTTATCGGACAATTGCTGAATGTGAGAAAGGTATTCCTTGTATGAACCTTCCAACAAGTGAAGGCCTAGAATTTTTACCAGAGTAAGATCAGAAAGACTGGTAAGAAGGGCGAGAAACAACAAGTACATCAACAAGCAAACTAGCACGACAATATCTAACATCTAAGAACACCATATCGCGAGAATTATCGCGGAATGGCCAAAAATACCGAAAAATTAAAAATACGGTAGAAAGGCTCCGAAATATACAGGGTGTTTCAGAATAAGATGCTGATCCTTAACGTTGTGAATCCTTAGGTGATTTTAAGAAGAAAAGTTCAAATTAACATATATCCTTAACCTATCAACTTTCGAACTAAAGGGCGTTAAAGTTTTAAGAAAAAAATCGTTTTTCTATCATAACTTTAACAACTTTCTAGGTATTTTTATGAATTTTTCACACATGCCCTCTAAGCATCAATAGCCTTTTTTTGGTGTATAAATTTTTTTTTAAATTTTAATCAGTGGCGTCCTGAAAGGGTTTGAACTAGACATATTGGTAACATATTATGTACGCCACTGCTTTTTCTCAAGATAAAAATTATTTTTAAAATACTCATTCATTTTAGGCCACATTTAATATCTTGCCTTTTTATCGTCCGACTAACAGTTTCCGACAAAAAAAATAAAAAGCATTAAATGCACATTCGCTATGTGCCTATGGTTTATTTTTAAAAATTAAATTAAAACAACTAACATTAAATGACGTGTGAACAAAACGAAAATAATTTAGGTTAGCTGTTGTAAGTGGCCACCACCTGCAAGAATGCATGCTTCAGCTCTTCTCCTCATTGAGTCTCGTACCCTTTGAAAAATTCCTGGAGTATTCCTGATAGTGTCGAAACAAACTATTATGCAGTTTCTCAACTCCTCTTCAGTATTTATTGGGATGCTGTAAACCAACGTTTTCAGATGTCCCCACAGGAAAAAATCTAGATTGTTTAGATCAGGGGATCTAGGTGGCCACGATTGTGTTCCTCTGCGCCCTATCCATGGATTACGATAATGTTGATTTAAAAACTCTCGTGCTAAAAGACTGAAATGGGCAGGTGCACCATCGTGCATAAACCACATACGATGTCGGGTAAAAATAGGGACGTCGTCTAGCAAATTCGGTAAAGTGTGTTCAACAAATTGGCGATAATTGATTCCGTTCAAATGGGCTGGTAAAAAATAAGGCCCAATTAAATAATCACCAATAATTCCAGCCCAAACATTTACAGAAAATTGCTCTTGGTGGTGGGATTCCGTAATGGCATGTGGGGTTTCTTCTGCCCAGAAGTGATTGTTATGAAAATTTTGTAAGGCGTTCCTGGAAAAATTAGCTTCGTCCGTGAACAAAATTTAGGCATCAAATTGTTGACTTTCGGTAACCATTTGAATAAACCATTGTCAGAAATTGATGCGTAATGGAAAATCCCTAGGAAGTAGGGCCTGGACCCGTTGAATATGGTACGGGTATAACAAATAACTTTGAAGAATTCTCCAGACTAGGACATTAGTAATATTTAAAATATTCAAAATTTTTCTGGTACTTATATTAGGGTTTTGTTCCACTAAATTTGAAACAGCTTCTTCGATTTCCGGTGTTCGTGTAGTTTGGTGTGCCCCTTTTAAGTAGTTTTTTGTTTCAAAAGATCCCGTTTCACATAACTTTCTGTGAGTTCCGGAAATCGTTCGTGCATCCGGAACTATTCTATTTGGATAACGCTCTTGGTATAATCGTCTGGCTTCGAATGCATTGCCGTCAGCCAGCCCGTACAGGTAATGCATATCCGCAAACTCGACATTTGTAAAATTTACCATGATACTTATACGTTTAAAAAGTATTACGTTTTTAAAATTTAAGTTAAGTGGAAGCCGTGTACATAAATAAATAGCTGTCAAACTATTATTAAATATTTCGTTATTGTCATTGTTTCCTTAACAAAGTTCATAGCCTACTAGTCAGAAACCATTATTTTTTTTGTCGGACGATAAAAAGGCAAGATATTAAATGTGGCCTAAAATGAATGAGTATTTTAAAAATAATTTTTATCTTGAGGAAAAGCAGTGGCATACATAATATTTTTCCAAAATGTCTAGTCCAAACCCTTTCAGGACGCCACTGGTTAAATTTTTTTTAAAATTTTCTACACCAAAAAAGTATATTATATATATGTGTGAAAAATTCATAAAAATAGCTAGAAAGTTGTTAAAGTTATGATAGAAAAACGATTTTTTTCTTAAAACTTTAACGCCCTGTAGTTCGAAAGTTGATAGGTTAAGGATATATGTTAATTTGAACTTTTCTTCTTAACATCACCTAAGAATTCACAACGATAAGGATCAGCATCTTATTCTGAAACACCCTGTATAGCCAGAATCCCGAGATGCTGCCGTGCATTAAAAAGAGTATATTTTGCCGGGTGATAATAATATGGAGAACGAAAAGTATTTCACACTGAGCAACTCCGAAATGAAGGGACATTATGGTTTTTATAATGACAATATATATATATTTCCCTGATAATTTCAAATTTAAACAAGAGGCCAAATTGGCTGATAAGGTGTTAGTATCGTGTGTTATTTCCACCAGAGGTATATCCAGGCCTTATGTGGGTCGAGTAAGAGGTGAAGCCCTGGATAGTTAAAGGTATATCGGTATATCGATTTTATTGAAGAAGAACATGCTGGAGACGATATCATGTTCTGGTCAGACCTTGCGTCCTCTCACTATACAAGACAAACCCAAAATTGGTTAACAGACCAAAACGTACCATTTGTTCAACGAAACGACAACCCTCCTAACCTTCCCCAGGTTCGGCTCATTTTTGGGCCCTTTTATCTCGAAAAGTTTACGATGGAGGAGGAACTTCGATGCAGGATATATAGAAAAATCCGAGAAATTGATATAAATGCTGTCCAGAACCTAATGCTAGGTGTCCGCAGAAAGTTTCGTCAAGTGGAAGTCCATGGTCCTCTATATTTAATTTAAGTTCATAATTTTGCTGTTCATGAAATAATTAATTACTATGTATTATCAAACTTTATTTAAATATATTTTATTTATTTTTTATAAAAAAAACAATTGGTTGAAATTTGTGCCGAAACTGTGACATACGTTATAGTTATTTTTCTGCAATTTGTTTCCATCTCAAGATTTGCTTGTTTAAATACACTCTGAGCCAATTAATTATCGAATATTCTCAAATTCATATCCTAAGTAATAAGCTATTACAGTGAAACCTCTCATAACAGACACCTCTGATAAGCGGACATCTCTATTAAGCCGACATTTTATCATAGTCCGGAACTAGGTATATAAAATTCCATGAAAATCAACCTGTCTTGGGCGGACCTCCTTTGGGCGGACGCGGACAGGCTGTTTTCATACAAATAGTGCAAAAACCCTCCTTTAAACGGACAAAAAAATTTTAAAAGTATTTGAGAGACGGTGCAAAACTCTTTGAATACAGACCGGCAACCAATCGCATATGTGTGGCAGCGCGAAAGGACTTGGCCGAATGAAAGGATGTGTGTTTCCCCGACAGCAGTCTGCCGGTTATTTGTGAGTTGTAAGGTTAAAATCGTAAACAATGGCAGAAAAACGTCGCATTTTGAGTCTGAAAGAGAATATTAATGTTGTGGAAGTATTTAATTTGATAACCATGATTTGGGCGAGTTCATTAACATTGATAGCAATGTGCTATTAGAAGATGACAGTGACCCCATTCCTACCGATTGTGTAGCCGAAACTGAAACCACATCAATATCTGACGACTTTGATGAAGAAGTATCAAACAAATGTCACCAATTATTAACAAGCCATTAGTATGGTAAAGGAATTTCAAAAGTATGCAAAGAATAGAGGTGACTCTACAGTAATGAAATTGTTATCAGACTTGGAATTACATTTTCTTGATTGCAAGTTTAAAACACAAACACGTCAAACAACGTTATTAGATTTTTTTTAGTACTACATCCTAATTAAAACTAGTGTATTTTTGTTATGTTTAATAAATGTTCATTTGTACATACATATACATAGTAATAATTTTGCATATTAGGCGGTCACATTTAGAGAGTCCCGTAGGTGTCCACCTAAGAGAGGTTGCACTGTATTTCGTTAATAATGAACCAATTTTAATATATTTTTTAACTTAATAATTGTTCTGGTATTGTATTGATATTTTCTAAAGGCGGTGTGAGTTTTAATCGATAAACGTCAATAAAAAAAATATATTTTTAAATTTAAAACGAATCCCGAAACATAAGCCAACCAAGTTAAATAATAATAATAATTATATCATCATATTACGTTACTTTTTGTTATTTTATTAGGTTACGTGTAATTACTATTTTAAATATTTTAATTATCTATGGGATTCAATAGAATTTTGAAGAGTATTATATTCGATAAGACCTTTATGAAATAAGATTAATCTGTAATCAATAGTATTATAAACAGCTTGGAAATAAAGCAGCTTATGTGTTTAAACTAACCTACTTTTCCCGAAATCTCACGTAGGATGTAAAGGGTTTATATTATATTGTTAACTTTTATAGACGATTTATAAAATAAAAGCAATGTTTACTTGAACTCAGTAATGGTAGGCATTCCTACTTAAAGCTAAACCTAAGAATGGTTACACTAAGATTAACCATCACATAGGATGGTTTCAAAATTTTAATTTTAACTTAAAATACTTAAATATTCCTAAATATTTGAAACTATGAATGAATTTCAATTTTCCCTGTCCATCACAACCTTCATATTATCACTGTTTAAATTATTACTAATGGCCACAAATTCAGATAAATTAACTTAAATTTATTTACGTTTACCGAACGATGATTTCAAAATTAAGAACATTAAGCTGTTGTAAATATTTTAATCATTAATATAAATGAAAGTATCAGTAAACATTTGTTATATCTTTTTAAAACGTCGGACATATTGTTAATTTTTAAATGATTACTTTTATACCTAATATTGAGGAACCCCAATGTTACTAGGTATATGATAATATTCATAATATACAGGATGTTTTTTTTTGTAACGTGCAAATATTTAAGGGCCGACCGACCAGTTTCGTTCATGCGGGGATTGCCCTCGGTATCTTTAAAGAAAAGAATGGTACGCCATTTATTTTTTTAAATAAAAATTATTTCAAAAGTACAAAGTCTATACTTTTCAGGTGGTATTAATATCAAATACCAATGTATGGAAAAGTTATTATTTCCCAGACCACCCGATGATACCTTATATAATAAGGACGTATTTAGTCTACACAGTAGCATTGATATTAATACGACCTGAAAAGTTTAGACTTTTTATTTTTGATTTATTCAAATAACGTCTGTTCAGATTGTGTGGGACTACTAAGAGATAGCGCGACGCGCTGTATCTTCTCGACTACCGAGGATAATACAGCGTTAAGTATTAGAGGCTTCTCTGTTGATAGGTATGTACACCTACCCTGTACTGACGAGAACAAAAGAGTTCGAAATCGATCTACAGGTGGTGACATCCTATCAATGGAAAAGCTTTCTTTTCCTGGTAGTACCATTCAATCTGAAATAGTATTTTAAGTGCTACTGTGTAGACTAATTTTATGTGTAACTTATTGTATAAGGTTTCATCAGGTGGTCTGGGAAATAATAATTTTCCATACATTGGGATTTAAAAATCTTCTCGTATAAAAAAATTAAAATCATTCATTTGCACTCTGTTATGAAATTACGTAGTAACAAAGATTGAAAGGGATCTAGTAGGTAAGAAGCAGATTTTGTTTTGTAAACTTAAACAGTTTTGACAGTTATCTACCTAGTCTAATTGTCACGTATTTAAGTCACTAACCTTAACAAATTATTAAAAAAATACGAAAATCCTTAACACCCTTTAGGAATTCATCTGAAGTTTTTTTTCTCTCAAAATGGACCCAAGATAACCTCCTTAAATAATAACATTTTAATAAGAAACACCCTGTATATTCATATTATGATATATTTGTTTATTGTAACCTATTTAGTATAAAAATAATATCATTAAAATAAATATATAGGATGATTCGGGATGAATGGACCAAACTCCATGAGCATATGGTATACGTGATAATGTAAAACGCATAAATATGTTCTTTATCTTCAAAAAAAGCATTTATATACCCATGTTAATAAATCACCACACGAGCGACGGCATATGTTTTTTGAAACACCCTGTATAATCAATATTTTTCAGTAATCCAACATCAAAATATAATTCCTAACGAAGTAAATACTTAAATGATTTTGTAAAATTTTCCCTACCATTGCCGTACTGATATAATTTACGCAATAGTCTAACGCTATCTATTATTTCAGAAGCCTGTTTGAACTCTAAAAATACTATTTTTCTCTTACAGGTTACAATTACACACTTAATGGTAATTTTTTTTTTCATGATCAAACACAAGCACAATATGAAAAATCCTTTAGGGCACTCTGGGAGTGGTGCGTGTGCGCAAAAAGCGATTCGCGTTGGTTTTGAATCATTGGAGGTTATCGTTGGTTGGTCTCTGTAGCCTTTAGTCATATACAAGTTCTTTTAATAATTTTTCAATATACCATAAAATCGATTTTTATTGCTATATTTTATTACTATATCTTATTGCTATATTTAACGAATATTATTTGTTATTATCATATCAATAGTATTTTATTTATCAGTGGCTGTTACATAATTTGAAAATAAATGTGTCATTTCGTAAACAAAGTTTGCTAAAAGTAATAGTCCCAGAATATGTGGGAAATCTCCCAGATTCAGATAGAACACTTAAAAATAATAGGAGAAGTTCCTATAAATTTTTCTTCCTACGGCCTCCCCTACGAAGATACGGGCCCATAACGTCCCTGGAAATCGTTGTTTTTTAATTTTTTAAGTACTAGGTGTAATTTAATAATTTTTTAGTATAATGGTTACTAGATGAGTCTCCTTAAAATTCGTCCTTTTAAACACATTCGGCTTGTTTAGTTTGCCAGGGACAGACAAGACGTACCACAAAAATGATTTTATTTGTACACCTTGCATGATGAAGGAACGACAATAATATTTTTGGATACTCTAAACCTTAAGCTGAAAAAAGGTACTCTTGATCAATGTCGATAAAATGAACTGTTTTCTAGAAAAAAATATTTTTGCCCATGCATTAAATGCATGTCGGCATATTAAGTATACGTAAATTCCATTACTAAGTTTATGAACATAAAACAACAACCAATATTGAACAAAAATATATTTTTTTCGAAAACAGTTCATTTTATCGACATTGATCAAGAGTATCTTTTTTCAGCTTAAGGTTTAGAGTATCTAAAAATATTATTGCCGTTCCTTCAGCATAGAGGGTGTAAAAAGAAAGCATTTTGTGTTACGTCTAGTCCGTCCCTGGCAAACTAAATAAGCCAAATATGTTTAAAAGGGAGAATTTTAAGGAGACTCATCTAGTAACCATTATTCTGAAAAATTATTAAATTACATCTAGTACTTAAAAAATTATTTAAAAACAACGATTTCCAGGGACGTCGGTTATGGGTCCTTATCTCCGTAGGGGAGGCCGTAGGAAAACAAATGTATAGGAACAAACCCGAACAAACCTGTTATTTTAAAGTGTTCTATCTGAACCCGGAAGATTGCCCACATATTCTGCGACACCCTGTATATACTTTTGGATTTAGACTTAGTCTGCGAGGCAACGATAATTTTTAATTTGTAACCCCAGTTTTTCGTTTTTTTCGAACTCACGCTTCTTAGTTCGTATTCTCATTCAATAAAATATTATTTTCTGGCCGTACCAATGGAAAATTTTCAGCTTATTTCTCTGTGATTTTTAGAACTTATTTAGTTATTGCCTTGTGAACTATTATTAATAAATAAGATTATCTAGTATTAAATATTACTTAAATAATTTTATTTTGTACCATCCTATAACATTTTAGACTTTGCCGACAAATTTCCTTCCAATTTCGAACGCGGCTACCTCACGGTCTGTTGGTATACCATAACGTTAAAGTACCCAATGGGGTATCCTTGCAGCCATACGCACTATATATTATAGTACAACAAGGGCAGTTAAAAGTGGTCCACGTATATGGAAAACATTCTACTGCTTTGACAGTTGGAAGAGGACTAAATAACGATCAGTGGCATACCGTAACTGTAAGTATTTTATTTGGTAGCTACAACAATAATTACAAACTTGTCAAGATTCTTCGTATTCCTGGGAAAATAACTAGATTTCACTGATTGCTTTGAAAATCTTAAGTAGATGCAATACTAATCTTATTCATTTACATAACAAGAATCGCTTCTAACGAAAAATTTTATTTTTCTAAAAAAACTACATTACTGATTTCAATAGATTTATTGATTTGTTTGCAACAAAATCTATTGTAAATTCAATCCGAACGAAAACTTTAATATAATTAAATTAAAATATCATATATATGTATTATGTTTGATGTAAAGAAAGAAGAAATTTGCTTTTTAATGTTTCAATATATTGAGAGGATTACTCTACATGTTTTGGCTTTTTAGACGTTTTTCAAGAGCATTGCAAGATAAATACTAAACTTAAAAATTATTTAACGTCTTTATACAGTCACTAATAAACTTTTCTATTGCCTAAGAATTAGGGTTTTTCCCCCAGATGAGTGTAGGTAGACTTGAGAAAGCTGTCTATCACGGGCGTGTTTACATTTTTTTGTTGATCATTAGTTGTGAGGGAATTATTTTTTTATAGACTTTTTAATTTCGTACTGTCCTAGAAGATCTAAATGTTGGCCCTTCCTTTCGTTATGTAATAGTTTAATGTTGTCCGTATCTATAAAATGGTTATTACTGTACAATGTGTGGAGATTCTGGAATTTCTATGTTATTCAAAATAGAATTGCGATGTTCTTTTAATCTTGTCTTGATGTTTCTACCGGTTTGTCCAACATAGTCAGCTTCACAGTCGTTACATTTAATCCCATATACTCCATATTTGTTAAGATTACCTATTTTGTCTTTATTATTCAGCAACATAGATCCTAAACTACATTTATTCACCACCACTGTGTTGCAACCTAGGCTATTGAGTTTTTTTGAGACTTTATTACTTAATGTATAAATCTATAATGTTTTGGTATTTGGTGTTTCAAAAAGAATCAACCGCGGAATCAGTCGAGTATATTATGTTTGGTTGTAGGTCAGAATTGATGTACATGCTGCAAAGCTGTTGGCGATGGTGGACGACTTAAGGGATGAAACAGATCTAAAAGGACTCGATACTGAAAATAATTATGGCGTTACGACTAATGTTACATCGGTTATACTTATTGGAGGTAATAACTGAAGATTATTAAGGCCGGGGTTATCCAACTTCTTAATTGCTAGTTCGTAATTCTTTATTCGTAATAATTAAGAAGATGGAAGCAGTTTCGAGCCACCGTTTATCCATTCCTTAATCCTCAATTCTTAATTATTATGCTTTACAAACGACCTTGAAAATTCGTAATTTTAAAGGATTAGCGGTTACGAATTACGAAAACAAAGACGTTTCTTGTTACTTGACGCCGACCAATCATAAGCAACCATTGCCAATTATGGAGGCTCGTGGGCTCTCATAGAGAGCGTCGCAGGGTACCTGATTGTACGATTTAAGATATTCGGTTCCTTTTTTCATTAATATTATAAATTTCGATTGCTAATTGCCTACAGAACACCAATTTTTATTCCTATAACGATACATGCATTCTTCAATTTATTTCTCTATCAACATTGGATTAAGATAAGTATGTTTTAGTACTAATTCGGGGAGCCATATGAACTGTTCTTTGGTCATTCTGGGATATTTAAACAATTGTTTCCCATCTCACTCTAATATTAACATGTCTCTGACTAGGTTAGTGTAATTACTAACCTCGAAATCTATTTTCCTGTTCATTGGGCGCACACCGAATAGCCTAACTCTTTTGTGTCGCATTAATAAAAGTAAACTTGCTGCAATTGCATATTCTTTTACAACAATGACCACCTGTATTGGGGCTTACAATTGCCCCAATACAGGTGGTCATTATTGTAAACGAATATGCAATTTAAGCAAGTTTACTTTTATTTACTTGTATAAACACAACTTAACGATTAAGGAAATAGTTACGAATTAAGAAATAAGCAGTAAGGAATAAGTATTAGCCATTAGCGATTAAGAAGTTGGATAACCCAGGCCTAATCAACAATTGGCTAACTAGAATATCATATAAATGCGTGATAATGACATCTGAACACATTGAAGAAGCTAAACAATAAAATTCACTAACCAACCTTGGCTCCGACATCAATGACACTGGTGGAAGGAAGTAATTTATACAAAATTGTTTGAATATACATGTCTGCATATGTCATTGATATTCATAATCATAATATTACAATAAGCATTCGTAAAACTCATGAATTAAAAAATATTCTGACCAATAGCCCACTATTGAGGAAATTTATATGGTTGGTGGTCTCTACTTCATTCTCTTTAACCATATGAATGTACAATGCTTATAATTTTTACAACATGTCAGTCTCACGTAATTTTTTGTCAATAATACCACAATATTGTTCTTAAGTTTTTGAATCTTTTTTATAAATATTTCTGAAAATGACACACTGAAATCTAGACGTGTTCATCGGGAAAGATAATAAAGCTGTAAGCGATTCTAGTGGATGAAACGTAAACCATATTGGGAAATATGTCGTGTTTACAGCTTTAGATTGTTAATATTCCGTATGGTCTAATGTAGATAAAGATTAGGACAATAGTGAATAATGAATAAGGAAGCGTTTTATAATTTTTGTGTTGTTTTCTACCTCGTATCGTTTATTGTCTTGCATAACATTTAAAACCGTTAGAGTTTACTAACCGTTACTAATAATAACTTATTATGTGACTTAGATATCTAGGATTTTGATCCAATAAAACGCGAGTAGAGCGGTAAAGATATAGGCAAGCCAATATTTTATATTTATTTTAGGTTTAAGTTCAGAAGAAAGATTGCACGGAGTTAAATACATAATAGAATCGTTTGTCGGCTGTATACGAGATGTAGTATTAAGTACAGGCAAGTCTGCATCAGATTTGCTACAGATTTCTCCGCTTATTGCAACCAAATATGAAAACGTACAAGAAGGTTGCAAGAATAAGTGTATGACTACTGAAAATCTCTGTTTTAAGGGATCAAGATGCGTGAACCATTATTATGCTTTAACATGTGACTGCTTTGGTACCAAATATGAAGGAGAATATTGCGACATATATAGTAAGTGCTTACTTAAAAAAGTTATTGGTAGATTATTTCTTCATTAAACTATGTTATAGAAGGCGACAGATTTTTGGCTATCAGTTTTTTAATTATTCTGAAGTTCATCTGTCCTTTCTTTTAATTTAAATTATTTTTCATATTTTAGCTGCAACAATTCTAACTCTAAGGGGCTCATCGTATGTATCCTACAGAGTATATGACTGGAAAGACCGTGTGCATTCTTCTGTAACGCGATTTTCATTGATTTTCAAGACTAGATTTGACGATTCCGCTTTATTGTATGCTGCTGGTGGTAAGATAATATGAACAACTTATTTCATCAAAAATCAAGGGCGGAAAGTCCCATGATAAATTTTAATTTTGTATTGTACTCCATGTTACAAATAAATGATCCCACGAAGACATGTATCAATTCAAGATTAAATACAAGTTGGAGGAGCTTGTTTAATTTTATCGCGTTCATTTTTTAAAAATAACCAACAAATAAATTGTCCAACTAACAATTATAAGTTAAGATAATAATTAGACCTCAAATTTGACATTGTCTTAAAAATAAGCACTTTCAAATAAGGAATCTATCATGCATATATAAACTGTAAATGAAAAATCAGTCCCTTTTAGAAGTGAATTATTGTCCGAAAAAGGCAGAAACAATCCAATAAATTGGCAAAAATAGATATTACGATTTATTCCTAAAGTATACGACAGCTAAGAAATAGATACAACAATTATTTTAATATGGTACCAAAGCAAGCTGGCTCAGGACCATTCAATAATAATGTTCGTTCCTTAGTCGTATCCTTGTACTCTATAGACCAGTGGTTTCCAACCTGTGTGCCACAGCGACCTGAGGCGCCGTGGACACGGCGAGGGCGCCATTGAGCTGGTGAGCTGGTGAGCTATAAAGTAACGACCTTCTTTTTTGCTACTCAAATACATCGTTATAATAGCAAACCATTAAGTGCGCCGCAAACGGAAAAAGATTGGGAACCACTGCTATTGCTGAAATTTTTCAAAAGATCGATATATTTTTTTTACAGTGAGAATAAAAATATTTAAAAAAAAGTCGGTAAATGTATAAACTTAAATAGTTCTTGTCAACCCTGGGTAAAATGGACTTTGTGTAGCTGACGCCAATGATAAATGATAAAAAAATGTTTCATTTAAAACGTATCTCAATTATTTTTAGGTGAACATGGAATCGACCATTACATAGCAGCATCAATTTACAATAACTCAGTTTACATCGTTATAGACTTTGGTGAAAATAATCCGATTACAGTTCGTTTGGGCGATACTCCCGATTTCAAGTTGCATGAATGGAACAATCTGACTATATTTCATGAACATGAAAAAATTCATCTTATTTTGAACGACGAAATAAAATCGATGAATATCACCGGCAGACCTTTACTGTATATAGATCCTGAAATTTATATTGGTAAGAAAAACGATATTTCTCCCGATCTAAAAGTTAAAAGCAATGTAGTTAATTCCATAAAGTTGTAGAATCGTTATTTTACAAGAACATTCCGCCTATACATAATATAAATAACGACAACAATAAAGTCAAAGTCAAAGTCAAAAAATAAATTTACCGGTCACTTCTGTTTGCCTGTTCCAATATTTAGTATGCTGGATTTCCCAAAAGTGAGACAAGGTAAAATACATTCCATAATGGTACGAATAAATCTAGATAGAGTAAACTCGTGATAGATTACGAACCATTCTTTGAAAATTCATAAAATTACGAATTGAATGGTAGGAACTGAGACAAAACACGAAAATAATTGAGAATCATATTTGTTTTCCAACTCACCCACACCATATCACTGGTCTGGTAAAACAATGACACAACTATAAAATTATAATTGTTCAGGAGAGGCGAAAAACGAATATCAATTTCTTATTATTAGGTTTAAATAACGTGAAGAAAATATATTGTTATTGAGAGTACTGGAATCATTGATTGGAATGCGAGTCATTATAAACTTTTGTCGTTGTTTTACCATATACAGGGTGTAACTAAATAAGTGTAAAACATTTAAGGGGGTGATTCCTCATCGAAAAAAAGATATGATCTTTCATATAAAGAAACTTCATTGGAGCATCCCTTGTTAAGATACAGCCCCTTAGAGGGGGTACATAAAATTTATAAATAAACAAAACTAATTTATTAATAACAAAACATACAACATCTAGAAATCATAGTAAATGTTCAATATGTCTACCTTCAGACATTACGCATGCGTCTAGACGTCGGCGTATTGAGCAACGTATTCGCGCGTTTCATGGCGATATGTATCTTGTTCGTAAAATATTTTTTTGCTGCGAACTGGTTTATTTTGGGCAAAAAATTCAAGAGACATTTTTTGTTTAGAATGAAACAGGCTATCGGAAATAAATTTTTAGATGGTAAACAAATAATAAGACAAAAACTTACATTGGAAATAAATTTTAGGGGTTGCGTTTTCCACCCTTACAACCATGGGGTAAACCAAATAAATTACCGGCTAAGTGTCTTTTTGGTAGTAGAAAATGTCAGGTTAATTTCAATATTGTAACTTTTTTAGTGCTTGTGAAAAAAATTGTTAAACACATTTTATGTACCCGATTACAAACCCGAACAAACCCCTTTAAGGGGCTGTATCTTAACAAGGGATGCTCCAATGAAGTTTCTTTATATGAACGATCCTATCTTTTTTTCGATGAGGAATCACCCCCTTAAATGTTTTACACTTATTTAGTTACACCCTGTATAATGGAATTAATTTAAGTAAAAATATTATAATTTTGCGGGAGCGATATGGGTCGATCTGCATAGCCTTGGGCGTAAAAGCCTTCAGCATTGAGATATGACAGTAGCTCATCAATCAGCAAGTTCCATAGGAGAGGGGAGAGTATCCCTCCCTGTGGACATCCCTGTGTTACTGCGGCTTCTATAGAGTCGCCGTGTAAACTAGTTTTGACATACCTGTATTTCAACATGTTGTGAATCCATCTTTGTGTGGTTTCGTCGATTCCATGTTTACTGGTAGCTCGAGGTATTATCAAAAGCCCCCTCTATATCGATGAAAACGCTCAGGGCAATCTCTTTCTGATGAAGAGCTGTTTCGACCCTTGATATTAGATTGTGCAGCGCAGTCTCACAAGCATTTCCTGGTTGATATGTATGTAATGTTTATGAAGAGGTTTCTTCATCTCTTATATGCCTATCAATGAGTTTCTCCAACGCTTTGAGGAGAAAGGAGGAAATGCTTATCGGGCGATACGAATACTACTTACTTAATAATTAATATTATTTGATTGACTATATTTACTACGTCATCTGTCCCTCTGCGCCATCTGTCCCGACTTTATTCTAGATACAAGAAACTCCATGAGATCCATTAGTTTCTAAAGTTTGTTGGTGCGAAAAAAACACGAAATGTAGTCAAAAACTTTGAGATTTCTTTAAAACATATCAATTATTGAAACGATACCAATACTGTAATATATATGTCGGCGTTAATCAGTGAAATCCGTTTGGTACACCGTTTGCCTAATAGTATCAGGCATTCCCTGTAATGACGAAATTTTTTCAGTCAAACGCTGTACCTACTTAACTAAATGATTTAAGTTACGCTGTTTGCCGGTTTTAGTCGAACGCTGTAGTTGTTGTTGACATCTGTGTAGTGATTTTTTTTTGAAAATGAAGTGTTTTCAGAATTCTTTTATAAGAAGTTAGATGACTATTACTCCAATCAAAGTAAAAAAACCTTGGATTTCAAACATAACCTCAAACTACTTCAACCTACAAAATCACTTCAAATTCGTACACTGTTGTCACGTTTAACACGGTTTTATAATTCATATGCTTGGGGAAGGAGTGATTTTGTTGTGTGCCTTTTTATTGGTTTTTATTTACCGACTTCAAAAAAGGAGGGGTTCTCAATTCGGTTGTATTTTTTTTTATGTTGTGACCTCAGAACTCCGCCATTTATGAACCAATTTAGATTTTTTTTTGAGAGGGAATATTTTCAATTAGGTGCGATTTTAATTGTACTATAAAATTCTCAAAGGATGGCGGTAAAAAAGGGGGGTATTAATTGCCAAAAAATTACGGTTTCTTTTTAAATATAAGAAAATATGTAATTTTAATGGTATTTAGTTGCGCAATTTTTGCGTTTTATGATTTGTTGTCTTAGAAAAAAATGGAAGGGATGAAAAAGTGAGAGGGGGTGAAAAGGGTGAAAGAGGCAAAATAATAAAAAATAAACCGATTTGGATAATTCTTTTTTATTGAAAACGGGGATATTTTCAAGACGGTTCTATTGGAAAGAAAAAAATTAGTGGAAACCAAAGAGGCATTTCTTCAAGTAGGTGACGTTCCTGAAAAGTTTGTATCAGTACGAGAAGCTGTCATTCTATGAATTTTTCTATAGTAAATTATAGATAATAAATATGAGTTTATGATAATACCTACATACATCATATTTCAAGACATCCAATTTTAAGGAAATTTCTGATAATAATCAGTTATTTACAATTTTTAATGTAAAATACCTTATTTTCATGCACTACTGACAACACTGTCCTAATTACAATGATTGACTAAAACCGGCAAACAGGGTAACTTAAATCATTTAGTTAAGTACAGCGTTTGACTGAAAGAATTCCGTCATTACAGGGAATGCCTAATACTCTTAAGCAAACGTGGTATCATACGTTACACTATTGCCGGCAATACGTGAAATGACTAGGCATTTCAGAGAATGACGGATTTCACTAATTGACGCCGACATACAGGGTGACAATTTAAATACTTGAAATGGCCATATATTAGAAACGAAAAACTGAAGAAAAAAACGCAAAAAACAGTTACTATAAAACGAAGGGGGAACAAAAACAAGCGTATATTAGCCCACCCCTATTTGCAACCCCTTGGACAGGGTGAGATAAACCCTTAAAATCTTAAATAGAAAGGGGGGGGGGTCGAGTGATACATCATTTTGAAGCTCTTGAAAAATGCTTTCCAATGGTACCATAGAAAGGTACATTTCAGGAAATCCTTCTCTGTTTATTAAGGAAAACAATAAATGAAAAGACAATTTTGAAATTTTTTATTATTAGTTAATTAAATGTTCAAAATGATTTCCGTTGTTTTGAAGACAATAATAAAGCCTACTTTCAAATTCTTCACGTACATTTGCAAAGGTTTCTCTGGATATAGCACGGCATTCCTGAACTATTCTATGCTGAAGTTGCTCTAGTGACTCAGGTTGCGTTTTAAAAACCACAGATTTTGGGTGACCCCACAAAAAGAAGTCAAGAGGTGTTAGGTCCGGGGATCTAGGTGGCCATTCAACAGGACCTCTTCTTCCAATCCACTGGTTGGGATAATTATCATCCAACCAATGCCTAACGGGAACTACATAATGCGGAGGTGCTCCATCCTGTTGGAAATGTAGTAAGCGTTCTTCTAAACATAAATTTCCGAGTATGTCCCTATTTTCTAATTCTCGCACTATTAGTGGTTCGATAGACCTCTGTAGCATTTCAGCATACCTGTCGCCATTTAAATTTCCTTGTATAAATATTGGGCCGATAATACCATCTCCCAATATACCAGCCCAAACATTAATTTTCTGGGGGTACTGGGTATGCCCTTCTCTAAATACGTGGGGGTTCTCGTTATTCCAGTAACGACAGTTTTGCTTATTAATATGCCCATTTAAATAAAAGGTACACTCATCACTGAAGCAAATATTTTTAACTAGTCGAGGTTCTGCCGTAATTCTATCGGTCATTATTTCACAAAACTGTATTCTTCTGTCAGGGTCGTCATCACCAAGTTCTTGCAGTATGTGCAGTTTATAGGGATAAAACTTATGAATTTTAAGTACCTTTCTTATTGATTCACGAGATAATCCAGTTGCTACAGCTGCTTGACGAGTTGATAAAGTTGAATTGATTGCAAACTGCCCCAGAATTTCAATTTGCGCTGCTTCGTCGGCTAGTCTCGGTTGATTTCTCTTTATATTCGCGACAGAACCAGTTTCTTTAAATTTGGCTACTAGTTGGCGAACATACTCCGGGCTTACATTTTGACCTGGATACCTTTCGTTAAAACGTTGAGCTGTTCTTAAAAAACATTGAACCTGGGAACCATAAATGAAAATAATTTCTACCCGTTCAGCTGTGCTGTACACCATTGTTAAAGATAAGAAGTGCTGCTTTTCGTTTAAACTGAACCGAAAGTTAACTGTTCTTAAAATAATAATACTAGTAGAAGTTACCTTTAAGGTAAATTCTGTGATAATAAAATGCGAATATTTATAAACAAATTTTTTTTTTCGACAAAAAAAATAGCAAATAAACCAAAACGAAATACCGAGGCTTAAACTGTTTAGAATTCTTAAGAGATATCTCTTAATATGCCAGGATATTGGGAGCAATCATTTTGAACATTTAATTAACTAAATTTCAAAATTGTCTTTTCATTTATTGTTTTCCTTAATAAACAGAGAAGAATTTCCTGAAATGTACCTTTCTATGGTACCATTGGAAAGCATTTTTCTAGAGCTTCAAAGTGATGTATCACTCGACCCCCTTTCTATTTAAGATTTTAAGGGTTTATCTCGCCCTGTCCAAGGGGTTGCAGATAGGGGTGGGCTAATACTCTTGTTTTTGTTCCCCCTTCGTTTTATAGAAACTGTTTTTTGCGTTTTTTTCTTCAGTTTTTCGTTTCTAATATATGGCTATTTCAAGCTTTTAAATTGTCACCCTGTATATACCATCAAGGTAAACTTAGCTTCCATCCAAGCTCTAACTAAACTCTTGCACTTTTAGGCGGAGGACCAGAACTTCAAAAGAAAACAGGCTTGAAGTCAACAAATAATTTTGTGGGTTCACTTAAATACATATTTTACAATGATATTTCGATCATCTATGAGCTAAATAAAAATAATCCGAAAGTCCATTACATCGGAATTTTGAGACCAGAATTTTACGAAAGTGATGTCAGAATAATTCCCATTACGTTTCCATTTTCCGCTAGCCATATTTGGTGGCATAATGATCATGTTGATAATTTGAGTCTCAGCTTCTATTTTAAAGTAAGTATAAGTAGGTGGTTATAATTTTTAGAAATAGGATAGAATAGCATATCATTGGGAAAGCTGAGTACGCCCTGTACCATAATTTGTTGGTGACCCTTTCTGGAAAATAATCAAAAATACTCGCACGAACAGAATATATTTATAAGCGTCGAATCTAATAGATATAGTTGGTACATATTAAAAACTGTATAGCTGAAAAAATAGTTCTAGTAGTTAAATAGGTACTTTAGTTTCCGCTAACGTATTTAATATAACATCAATAGCTGAAGTCGATTTTATTTCTTCAAGTTTTTATTTTTCTATGAACAGTATTGTTCAATCCGATTGCCGTTCTTGTAAGCGCTAAGATAATTTTTACTAATTTTGAATTTCTAGAAGCTTCTTTTAGCTGTTGCGGTTGTAATCGGAAAGGTTAAACAATACTAAACGTGTTGGTATAATCGCTGGGAAACTGGAGGCGAGGCTATTGAATTTATCAACAATATCTCTGCGTTCTTTATTTAATGGTCTAAATTTGCTAAATTTTCAAAGCAATTAGTTCATTGTAGAGATCAACTGTCATCTCATCATCGTGTTTTCTTGCGAGTTTTGCTGCTTCTTTGAATGTTCTTCATTTAAAAATTATAGGAGTTAATCCGGTTTTAAGATTTTTAATTCATACGGATAATATTTCATGGGTTCGTGCTTACAGATGCTGGAGCCGCTGTTGTTCGGGCGCCATGTATTATTGATTAACCTCCTACTACGTAGTGAAGCCCTTGTCGCATATATATTTGTTTGTTCATGAAAGCTGGTCAGAAATACCACCTCAAGATTTATAACCCCTAGTGTTAGCTAATATGGCAGATAACTTAATATTATTATGTTCCATATTATTACAGATGGAAACAAACTGGGAATTCAGTATTTTGGATTTAAGATACTTTAATTTTTACTGAGAATAAATATACAAACATATTTTTTGTTCGAATAGAAATGTAATGAATTTTCTGCATTTCAAAAACATAGTGATTTGAGGCAAGACATACATTTACGAGGAACATACATAGGTTTCGCGGTTTCTTGATGTAAGAAGACCGCGGTTCTGAATAAACGTTTTATGAAATTCCACTTCTATGACAGCTCCCAAAATACTGTCTCCCAGAGTCTATACATATCAGTTTATCATAATATTTACATATTGCAATTGATTTGTGAAATCATGCATATATTTTTAGATGCACACGATATTGCTACTTTAGATAAAGATGTGCTAGCGTTTGTCATCATAAACTTATGAGGTATGATGAAATAGTAACTGGAATCATCGAGATATTTTTTATGGTCGTCAAAGTCAATTAAGTTAATGTTATAATAAAGCACTAGTAAATTTTATTCTAAATATTGGTCCGTCATTTTAAGAGTTTTTGTACTACTAAATAAATTGGAAAGTTGAAGTATGTATCAAGGAAGAATCATTTACATGATTTTTTTTAAATAATAGAAAATAGATTCTAGAATTTAGGGCAGAGCAGTTTACGTTCTGATATGTCTAATTGTACGGGGGTTTCTTATATGAAAATTGAATTTAATTTATTTTTTAAACTAAATTAATTATTGATATATCTGGGTTAGACACGGACTCAAAACAATCGCCCTGCCACTCGAGGTAACAAAACAGTCCAAATTCATTATATTATCGAAAAAACGTTTCGTACACATTCAATGCGACATTTTATAACATTGAAAATTTGAAAATAACAATACTAATACAAAGTTCGAATTTTTAATGTAAAGAAAATCGCGTTGTTTTTGTAAAGTAAATCGCACGGTAAACAAGACCTTGTTTACTTTCAAGAAAAGTAGACGTTGCGTAATAACGTTCTCCTTTTTATATCGGATTTTTAAAGAGTAACAAGACAGTCTTAAGCGGCTGCTATCACAAACGCCGGGGAAAAAGACAATTTTTTTTTCAAAACGTCAAAAATTACGATAAAAATTTGATATTTTGATCGGGTTTGTTCGGAGAAATATTAATGAAAAACATATTAAAGCACGGTACATAATTCGAGTAGTAATGCAATTACACGCATTCATTTAATTATGCACTCGCACTACTCCATTCTTAATTTTTCCATTCATGTATAATATGCTATTTATAACCCTTATTGCTTAAGGTACTATTTTCTATTTGGGTTTCATAATGAAATGCAAAAAAATTGAATAACCTGCCACCTTATGAAACTGAAATTTTTTTTATGTTGGCAGCAAGTAGGGTTTGAATTTTAGGCTTACTTCGATTTCGATGAAATTAGTTTTCTTGGCATTATGGATTCGACAAAAAATTGTTATAGGATACTTTAAAATACTAACCTTTAACCTTGCAAATATGTCACTTTTACTATATATTTAGCTGAAATACCTATACTCTCTAGTCACAACTATAAAACAACATAACCTAAAAATAATATAAATATCTTCCAGTTTATCCTCTATTTCTACAGTTTTATTCAATTAAGTACTAATTTTATTTTTAATTCAATATAGTATTATACATATTACTTTATATACAGGGTGTCCCATAACTAATGGTACACAGGAAAACTGCAGATTCCTTGGGTAAAAATACTGCGATTTGGCCATACTTAGTTTAGTTTAATAGCTGGTAATAACCGAGATACAGGATGTCCAAGTAAAAATTTAATTTTCAATTTTCCTAAATAACTTACTTCTGAATCAATATTTTTGCACAACATTTTGTGACAAGGGATTTTTTGGGGAAAGGAATTTGAATTTGTTAATAATTTTGATGTAGATTATAGGGGGCGCTCTCTGCGGTACTCTGGATACATAAAAAGAAATGTAACTTTTTTGTGCCTTAGTATAATTATATTTTTATTAAAAATATCAGTTTTTCCGTCATTTTTAAGCAATAAAGGTATACTTTGTAAATGTCGCTCCGACTAACCGTTTTCGAGATATTTTCAATTACAATTTCTAATGCGCCCCTTTAAATTTTGATTTGTAAATGTGAAATTTGTCATAGTAGGCTTTGGTAAAAACAAATACAATGAAAGCACTTTGAAACCTCATTTTTTGTCAAAGTTTATTTTGATTTGTCAGCATTGTTGGTATTTTTAAGGAATTTTTGAAGATACTGTTATCAAAAATGAAACTAAAAATGCCGCTACATAACTGTTTTCTAACAGAGAAATGATATGTTTATACGTTTTGGACGCAAGGATCCCGTTTCTCCCAGTCTGTCGTATAGGCTTCTAAAAATTTTAAAATCTGGCTGGCTTCTTTTTGGATACATTTCCAAATACTGCCGATGTGCCCCGCGTCTGTTAAAATCTTCTTGTGCGTATAAACATACCATGTCTCGCATTTCTTCGTTAGAAAACAGTTATGCCGCGGCATTTTTAGTTTAATTTTTGATAACAGTATCTTCAAAAACTCCTTAGAAACACCCACAATGCTGACAATTGAAAATAAACTATGACATAATGAGGTTTCAAAGTGCTTTCATTGTATTTGTTTTTACCAAAGCCTACTGTGACAAATTTCACATTTACAAATCAAAATTTAAACGGGCGCATTAGAAATTGTAATTGAAAATATCCCGAAAACGGTTAGTCGGAGCGACATTTACAAAGTATACCTTTATTGCTTAAAAATGACGGAAAAACTGATATTTTTAATAAAAATATAATTATACTAAGGCACAAAAAAGTTACATTTCTTGTTATTTATCCAGAGTATCGCAGAGAGCGCCCCCTATAATCTACATCAAAATTATTAACAAATTCAAATTCCTTTCCCCAAAAAAACCCTAGTCACAAAATTTTGTGCAAAAATATTGATTCAGAAATAAGTTATTTAGAAAAATTGAAAATTAAATGTTTACTTAGACACCCTGTATCTCGGTTATTACCAGTTATTGAACTGAACTAAATATGGCCAAATCGCAGTATTTTTACCCAAGGAATCTGCAGTTTTCCTGTGTACCATTAGTTATGGGACACCCTGTATACATATTTATAGTTACTGTAGACATTTCACGGGCATTAATTGTTATTCCTGTCAGGTTCTGTGTCGGCACAATATTTTGCTCAATAGTATTATTTATTATTTTGTTCAATATTTTGAACTTTATTCTGTTCGCACCACAACTCAAAGTTTTACATATTCTTTTTAAAAGTTTTTCTAGATTATTTTCTGCAATTTCTCGTAATTCTGACGGAGTACAACTTTCTTACTGACTAATTTTTATCAACTTTAATAATATATTTATTTTTAATTATGACGGATGGGGAGAAGCTTTCAATTGTTTCTATCATGGCATATTTGATACTTGTAACATTTTATGAAATTGTAAAAGTATTGCCAACCAAATATTAATTCAAATGGAAAAAAAATATACTATATTTTTAAAGTTTTTCAGACTTTAAAGCCCAAATAGAAAAAGTATTATGAAATACACGGTTCATAAGACAATTAGAGCACCTGTACTTTAGAAAACATATGCGTGCTCTAAAATAATGTCTTATGAAACTTTTATCTTAATATACTATTTTATATCCGTTGAATGTATTCTTGTATTATTCTGGTTTGTTAGGGTTAATGGAAATAAATTGGTATACAAACCTCGATAGAAATTTTCGTTACTGTCTCGAGATAAAGTTATCGCTTCGCATCTTAGTAAACTACCCAATCTTATCGATGGTAATATAAAAGACGGTGTACGCATCCATTTTTAGGCAAGCAGTAATCTGAGCGTGATAGCATCAAGCGAAGCACAAACAGGTCTTTATTGGGAAGTTCGCGTGGTAAACGATGAAGTGAGGTTTGAGCTTCTCAATAGCATTAAAAACACCACAAACCTTATAAGTGTTAAGAAGACTCCAGGAATATGGCATTTTCTTAATTTGACATACGTAGATGGGGAAATTACCGTAAGCGTTGATAAGAAGGAGAAAACCGAAAAAATAGGCGATCTGAAATTTGCAATAGGCGATAAGATTAAAATTGCTGCAGGATCTCGATCTAATACAGGCTTAGTAGGGTAAGTTAGTAATAATAATTGATAATTCTTCTATGATCGACTATACAGGGTGTTATGGAAATGACGTATTATATTTAAATGGGTGACTCCTTGGGTGTCCTAGAGAAAGTCTACATACTTTTTTTTTTTAAATCGAATATCTAAATACTAAGGTAAAAACCCTTTTTTATCCACGTACTGTCGCACCGTTCCATATGGATTCACTTACCAACAATGTGGGTCACTAGAGTATACTAACCGTGTCAGATCACACCGCGTGTCTCGCCCTTGCTTGTATACCGGCCGCGCGCCACTATCGTTGCTTCAGTATGTTTCGAGACTCGGGTTGTTAGTTGTAGCAATACTCAATTTTTTTCTTTTGTGAAATTATTCATAATAATAAAAGTGATGTTATTTCAAATTTGTGTAATATTATCTGCTGTTGAGCTATTGAAAAACATACTTTTTGTGTTTTGTTTTTTTATGGAATTTAATTAGGAAACGGATTATTTTAAAATAAGATCGAAAGTTCTAAGAGAGTATGTACCTTAAAATTATAGTTTTTTTCTTAAGTTTTAAAAAGAAGTGATAACGCGTGTCAAAGACGTTCTGTTGTCAAAAAATGAGCACGTGTTCTGTGTTGCAATAAGACAACACCGCCTATAATGCGCTAACCTCTTTTGAACCTCGAGACTGTCTCAATAAACTATTGATTGCCAAAGTCCTCAGGAGCGGCCATGTAAATTTTGAGATTTCATATAACGTGTATATTTTGATTAATAATTCAAAGCGCCATTTATGGTTATTTTTCTTCAATTTATTTTCATCTCAGGATTTGTCGGTTTAAATATAATAAATCATTTCCATAACACCCTGTATACTGCTACAGTATGTATTAGGGAAATAATCTAAAACTTTAAATATTGCCGAACTTATCATCATCAATCATTTGTTGTGATTTTCGTCAGTAATGACGAAACATGTATTTCATATACCTAGATCCGACCATTAAAAAAAATTGGAGACGAAAACAATTTTAGCTATATTAAGCATTAGACATTGCAAGGGGTCCAAAACATTTTCTAAATTTACAAGATTCGAAATTTTTGATTAAGTTATGTTTTGTAGTTGCATGAGAGATATTGAAGTTAATGGTGCCAGCTTGGAGCCAAGAAGCGTTTTGCAAACTGAACGAGTTGTCGGAGAAGTAACTTTAGATGACTGCAGGTGAGAAATAGAAGTTTTGTAAAGAATATTCAAGAAATAACGAATTGCAGTACTTAGTTTTTCAATGCTCATTTAATTTATGTTTACTATTATCGAAAAATTTTGATGAATTTGAAAACTTAAATTATTCCATATAATTCAGATTTCGCTGTAAAGATCACTTTTTAATTATTTATTTATTACAAACTCTACATGTGCAGTTGAAACCTAATCTAGAGTTGGACACGTGCTTAAACATAATATTCTTGTATACCCTAATTATACATTATAACATTACCTGTTTTTGATTATCATTAAAAATATCTAGTCCTAATTATTTTATATGATATTATCAGTAGTTAATTTACACATAACATTAGTTTGAGTATGAATTTCTAGTTCTGTATAGACAGCACTTTAAAGTTTTTCTGAGACGGAAGGTTTACATCATCGACCTTATTGCGTACTATTTTATAAAGCTAGGCAATGATTGATGTAACATTTCATCATTTTTCTAGACTTACTAGCTTATATCTAGATATTAATTCTGGTTTTGGCATATTTGGGACATATAAGTACACCACGTTTCCTATAAAAAAAATATACATTATAATTGTGTTTGTAACCTTCCTGTGATATGTTTGTGTATGTCATAACATTTGTATTAGCATTCTCTAATATATTACGAAAGTAAGCTATAAATAATAATAATAATAAATGTATTTTATTACTCAACAAGAATTACATACAAAATTACAGAATGGAGGCGAGATCTAGCCAGGGCAGTTACTACTTAACCAAACTATATTAATATACCTAATCATAAATATAGGAATTATTCTAAAATAACGGTGACAATAGAACTTGAATTTTCGCTGTAATAAATCCTTAAAACTACTTATACCTTCATAATTATAATTATAATGCAATCTATAGGTTATCAAAAATAAATTATATCAAATATAATTTTATAACTTATTTCTTACTCTCAATGAAAAATAAAATTTAAAAATATAAACATAATTAAAATTAATTTTACATTAATATTTCCCAATGATCAGCTAATTATCTTCAGATTAACTACTTTTTTAAAATGTAGTCTTTTTAATCGCTTTAAGGTAATTTGTTATATATTTTAGTCACATTATACGAGAAAGATCTCTGAAACATGGCTGATACATGTCTAGGCACTGTTAGCTGTCGATACTGTCTAGTGTTTTTCCCATAAATATTAAACCCAGACACGAGTTTTCCTCCAAAGAATCCCAGAAATGATAATCTTTTGTAGGTACCAGAGTTGCAAAATGAAATTTGAATCGCCCTGTTAGTTTAAGCCACTTCGGGATATTATACAAGGGTGTAATATGGTCATACATGCGAGCCACATAGGAAAAAACTGCCTTATAAAATTCAAATTCTTAATCTACTTAGTAGCGTAGCTAGAGAGTCCTCTATTAGAATTTCTGGTGCCACTATTTTTGAAAATAAACAAACACTAGCTAAACAAGATATATCGCACCTGCTACAGTCGTAACTCCGTACTTCTAAAATTTGTTATAAAAAACCGTACATGCTGGATTTCATTCTTGTTATATTGAAAATATGCATTTTCAATGACAGTTGAGAATCGGAGGTTTATTCGGGTTTGTTCCCTTCTAATGTTGATTCCTGAACAGAATTATTTAGCATTATGATCAAAATACCTCCAAAATTTTAATTCTCAAACTCATTTACGCTTGCTTTTCGTTGAAGTTTGTTCCTAAATTCTACACTACTATAAATCTATGTATTATCTATTGCTTCTATTTAATGCTTAATATTAACACGAAAGGAAGTATGCGTTTATATTTTTTATCAGAACAGTAATCAGTAATTTAATAAAGGGTTTTAATACCATTCTATGAAATTATGAACATTGACATGTTCAAACTTTAAAAATCCCACCAACTTCTTCAAAAAAATGTGTTTTAATTTCTTGTGTAATTTTAGGTTCATCGATGCATGTCAACGACCCAACACTTGTGAACATGGAGGCAAGTGTTCTGTAAAAGAAGATAGACTGACATGTGATTGCACTAATACAGGTTATACAGGAACCAACTGTCATTTTGCCTTGTACAGAAAAACTTGTGAAGAATTAGCTTTATTAGGTTAGTGTTAGCAAACTAAAGTTTTCCCCCATTAACATGTCGAATGCGTCACTCGTGACGTATTATTTAAAGATGATACTTAATGTAGAGTTTTTACTTCACCTCATCTATCCATCATACTTGATACTTGGTGATAATAATACACCAATATTAAACAATCCGAATTTGTTCCTCAATTTTAAAGCAATCCTCAATCCTCACATAGTTCTTGTTTTAATATGCTTGCAACACAGCGTGTCAGGCCCTCATCGAATATATTTGTGGTGAATTAATTAAAACACATCAAGCTACATATCCTAATTAATAATAAATTTGGTAATTTAAATACAAATAAATCTGTAGTAATTAAACAGTTATACCAAACATCCTGGAATACCAAATACCTTATACAAAATATATTATAACAGACTGACTGAGTATGTTCCTCTTCGCTAAAAGTCTGCCTGAGGACCCATTAAGTTACAGGAAATAATAAAATATCACTACGAGACACACTCAACTTTTTATAATGGTACCGGTACCTTGAAATGCAGACTAAAAAAAATATGCTATACACTGTATGTACTGCAAATTGGATATAAATTGATTTGAAATGTATCTGCATAAATCGTCAGCAATGTAATCATATTAAAACTTTAACTAGTAGAAATTAAATAAAGCATCCTCGAAAAATGGTACTTTTGGAAAATGAGCCAAAACATTAATTCAAATTTGGGTTTATTCTAAATGATTATGGATAGATTTCCTCCATATCGCAAAAATGTCGAGATAATTCCTGATTGAGAGAGTCGAGAGAATTCCTGATTGGGCCGAATTTTATTACAATTATCTTTACAATAGACGCTCAGATGCAAAAAAAAACGGTTTTTGCATCTGATAGGATCGTATACAATAATTTATAACTTTTAAAAGGGTATTCAAGGGGCAATTAGGAAAGCACCTCATCAATTGATGCTTTTCATAAAGGAAAAATGGGAACAAACCACACTTTGTCAAGTAAAATGATAACATATGTTTTAGCCTGATGAAGGTGCAACAGAACATTAAAACGTTACAAATATTAAAATAAATATATTTAATAGTTTATTATCATGAATTCTAACGCATTATTAAAAAACAAACAAAAAATTGTTTATTGTGCTGAAACTTTCCTATTTATTTATGCCTTTACAAATCTTCAAGAACGTCCTTAAACACATAACGAGAATGTCCCGCTGTTACTTCCCTAGTAATAGAAAATATAATATAACCAAATAACTATACTTCCAGTAAGTATGGAAATCGCTGGCAATATGATGCCCTAACATTTTCGTTCAAATTAATAAAGTTAGCATATGGTTCTAGAAAGTTGTCGGCTGCTGATGCATTTGCTTTTATTAAAATGATCGACATAGCAAGATAAAAATATCGTTATTTGTGAGATGGAAGGTGGAACACATACAGGTATGGGTGAGAGTCTGGATCCAGTGCAATATATTCCTAGTTCGTTGACGCAGGAAACGTCAAATCCATTTCTATTATTTAGCAAGGACCTTGTCCACAAACCAAATCTCTTATTTAGATGCTTTTATAAATATTAAGTTTCAAACGATGAGTGTTGTCAAATGCGCTATATCACTAAACCTAGCCTCGGACTAGTATATACCGGGTGATGCATCGTTGAGCTGAACATTGAAAATCCCATGTAATTTTTGAGGTGGCTGAATATTGGCTCCCCTGTACATTTGATAGAAAAACTGCATTATAACTTCTTGAAGAAGCCGATATGGTAAACTCAAGTGCCGAGTTTGAATACATTTTGGTGTGCCAATCCTAAGGTATTCAATTAAACGTGATGGCACAAGCATGAAATTCTCATAGTTCAGGTAATACAGCCAATACCAGCAAATTAAATTTTGACATTGACAAAACGACAATTAGTATCAGTGACATTTAGTCATCACAGGCGTTTGTCAGAGTCCATTTTAATAGGTGATATCACGAGGCCCATCGATTTATAGTTCTGCTGAATGCATTTTGTTGTCAGTTTTTATTTGGTTAGAATCCCTCCTAAATACTTTCATCAAACATTAAATTTATTTCTATACGAAATGGATAATTTTATTTTTATTACTCCTCTTCACTGGCGGAGGTAATGTATAACATGATTTAATGTATGGATTTTTTTTTTGTTCTTTCGTTATTTTTTGTAATTTTCACTCCACAACCTGACAAACAAAACCGACATAAATCGCAATCAATCGCTTTTTAAATTCGATGAAAATGGCGTCTGATTTCCCATCGATTTGCGAAATCGATTGTTTTTTGCATTCAGCAGATGATTACTTACTAATCGCTTACAAATCGATGAGCTCTGCTGAGCATTATTCATTATTATTGTCAGCTTTAAGTCAATTTTTGACAACAGCGTCATAGAAATTATTTGCTGGTGTTTGCCGTATTAGCTGCACTATGAGAGTTTCGTTGTTGTGCCATCACATTTAATTGGCTTGCTTACTCGCCACAATGTATTCAAACTCGGCACATTGGTTTACCATCTCGATCTCTTTCAGAAGTTAAAATGCAGTTTTTCTATAAAACGTACAGGGGAGCCAATATACAGCCCTGTCAATAATTACACGGGTTTTCCTATGTTCAACTCAACGATGCATATGGTATATAAAATCATTTATTTGCAGGGCTTATATAGTAGTAGATGTAAACAAGAGATAATGATTATTGTAAATAGGAGCTGAGAGTAATTTAGTATATCCACAGAGATATCTAATATCAATAAAATTATTATTTTATTGTTTGTTTAAACTGGTACGACTATTTCTAGGTATCTCTGAATTTGTCCTACAAAATCGTTTAGATTTAAAAAACAATATTCTTATTGCTTGTACTAAAATGAATATTTTTAAAATTATTTTATAATAAAGCACTACATAATAATCATAAAATAAGATAATTTATTAACAATAACAAAACAGTAACTATGAACAAATAAACAACAAATAGGTACATCGAAAAAATATATTAATTAAAGTAAAACTAACAGTAGATTATTAAAAATTAATTTTCCACAAGGTGTACGAAATGATTTCCGTCATTCTCCTGACACCTTAGACCACTAGTAATAGTATATTACAATCCAAATACGATAAAGACACCTACCGTAAGTGTATTGTACGATATATTATCTACAAGCGTGTTTTAATGCACCAATATTAAAAACTAAAAGAGGATTGTTTTAATTTACCCCGTAGGTGCCTCGTAAGGCGTTATCAACAATGCATTAATATCAGGTTGATAGGGAAATAAATTATAAAAATTTAATAGTTGGCTCTTATATGACATGTAATTCCTAAATATTATTCTATGATGTAATTACTTACGGCATTAGTGCGGTGAAGTGCTACTTACCGCCCGCGAATAGATAAAGTTATTGAAGCGTTTCAAAGCGTAAGGCCACAAATGCTAAGGAATGTTTTAAATTCTGCAATTTTAAGATACTATTTGTTTGGAGACTGACGGAAATCATTTCGAACACCTTTTGGAAAATTAATTTCTAATAATCTTCGGTCAGTTTTACTTTAATTAATGTTTTTCTTGACGATGTACCTATTTGTTGTTTATTATTTCATTGTTACTGTTTTGTTATTGTTAATACATTATCTTGTCTTATGATTATTATGTGGTGCAATATTATAAAGAAATTTTAAAAATATTCATTTTAGTACCTGAAGTGTTTTTACAAAATTATGAAAAATACAGGTCCTTATTCTAAAAGTTTCATGAAAATGATTAAAAGACTTTAAACGTAATTAAATATAAACTTAAAATTTGATCAAATCAGGGCCGTATTAGAAAAAATGAAGTTGACGATGATTGCTTGAAAACGGAACGCCGAATAAAAAATTTGTTATGTAATCTTTGAGTTCCCTAAAAGTTGTTGTGAGAATGTTTTATCAGTTTTGGTCTAACTTTAATATTAACGTCGAAAAAAAATTAAAAAAGTTCAGTTTTTTTAAATAACTCAAAACTTAAAAATCTTACCAACACTTTTGTACGTCATATTATTCGTGCCTTGATTGCGATACTTTTTCCCTATTTAATCGAAGTAGTATCTGTTACCAGTAACGAGACCCCGAGACTAAAGACAAGTGCTGCAGACAGAAAAATCAGATAAATAAATTTCTAGCTATTCACACGCACTGATGTTAGTAAGATCAGTGGGTAACAGATCTGGATTATTAATTCTTTTTAGAATGAATGAATTAATTTTAGATAATATGTTCCGGATCTTCTTAAATTACTTTAAAAATGTCTTTCCTTCGCAATTTAAGAATATCCTGAACATATTGCCTTAAATTAATTTTGGTTTAAACGTAATTGCTCCAAAAATTAACGAATTTTGACATAATTTTTTTGAATGGTTTAAGGAAAATTAGAAACAATGAGGAATTTAACGTTTGACCAATATTCTAAAAGTAGACAATAAAAAGAACTTAAAAAATAACTTGATACTTTAATCTTGAACAACTATAAAAATTGAAATTCCCACTATTGTTGTCTTCAATGTTAATGAGTGCTTTTTTAGTTTAAATGGATGCAAAAGCTTTTATCAAGAATTTTTATTTATTTGATGTTATTGTTATTGATGATGTTATCAAGAATCATATGAAATCAATAATAATAAATATATGGCGTGAGAACTCTGCCGGCCACTGTATATATTTTATGTATATTTTAGGATATTTTCTTTGTTTATATTTATTTTCAGGATATACCAAACCTGATGTCTATCTCATAGACATAGACGGAAATGGAAGATTTCCTCCAGCTCATGTACGATGTGAATTTCAAAGCCTCGAAGATTCTACAAAAACTATTGTTGAGCATAATCTTCCGAGTCAAATGGACGTAAGATCACCATCTGAAAAAGATTTTAGGTATTTATCTACTGTTTTTATATTTCTAAACCTTCAAAAAAATTATATAGGGGGATTTTCATTATTCAAATATTGGCTTTTTCCTTCTGGTTCTGGTTACAGTAGAAGCTCTCATATTTAATTTTTATTAAAAATACTTAGAACATTGTTTATATTGAATTTTGTAATTTGGTCGAGCTTCCAAACATTGCGTTATCAGTGATAGATGTATTTTGGACATCCATTGTCTTCATTTATTTGTAACACAACGTTTCAACTGGTAAACATCTCCAATAAATACTGTGAATATTCACCTGAAGACGACTGGAGATATTTACCAGTTGACACGTTGTGTTACATATAAATAAAAACAATGGAAGTCCAAAATACGTCTATCACTCATGATACAGCATTGTCACTAATGCCTAAACTGAATAATTTCTGAGATATTGCCATTTGAAAAACATACCTATGATAAACTGTAGCCATGTAAGCATTTCGAATTTCTAGATATTATAATTTTGTGTGTAATATATTTTATAATTATGTCAATATCTCATAAACTATTCAATTTATCGAATCACCTACTGTGCTATTAATAAGACTGGTGAATAGTTTCAACGGATTTTGATAATTGCAATTCAAAGGTTAGGTTATATTTTAAGGTTAAACATTGGCTGTAAAGTAAATCCATAGTTTATGCTCAACCTTATATTATAGAAGAAGCTGTAGTTTTTATCTTGGATAATTGAAGAATTATCAAATATTTTGGGTTGATTTAAAAAGTTAACAATATTTGAATCTTATTTTAACACTATTGGCGTCGCTTTTTCCGTCTTATATTTGTATTTCACTAATTGAAATGTATTTTTCAGTTTCAGCATAAAATATAGAGAATTTAGTGCCGATATGCTGCAAGAACTTGTTTCACATTCGCTCAATTGTAGTCAATATATTAAATACGACTGCTTTAAGGCTCCTTTGGAACTCCACTCCTCTACGTGGTTTATATCTTCAGCTAATCAGACTGTAGATTTCATAGGGGATGTTAAAAGGTAATTTTTTAAAACAGCAAGAAGCAAATAGTAATTCCGTGTATAGATAGTCTGATATAAAGAGTGTTATGTTAATGGCTTGTTATATTTACATGCGTAACTCCTTGTGTGTCCTAGAGGAAGCCTACATAATTATTTTTAAATCGAATGTCTGTAAGCCAACAGAACGAAAATAGTACTTGATCCCCTTACTTTAAAAACTTAGTATACTATTTTTAAAAAATTTTGTCAAGTATGAGAAATAACAAATTTAAGATAGGGGAATATTTAATACTTGATCACCCTGTTTATCTTGCACCACGGGATTTTTCGGGTTTGTTCATTTGGTGGCTAAGGTGACATAAAGAGATAGAGTTAATATATTTTTTTAAACAATTACAACAGGCCAATCAAAATTTCCTATAAAGTGCAATTTATAAGTAACAGCTTGAAGACAATTTTTCACCAATAATCACAAAAAATAACCAAAATAAATAAAATTTTTACACATTAACACACAGCACCAACGCTGTAGTTTTTACGAGATTTTTAGTAATTCATAGTTTGTCTCTTGGGATCCTAGCGCATAGTAAAATAAAAATAGATGTTGCCGGAGTGCAGTCGGATTAGTTCAAGATTCGTTTGATATTTTTAAGTATACTAATATTTTTTTTAAAGAATCTCCTCTCATAGTATTTTCACAGTTTATAGTAAAATTATTGGGAAATAAATTTATTTTAAAGGCAATTGCGGATTAACCTTAAATAAGTTGTAATTATCAAATTAACAAATTTTTAATTGGGATTTTTCAAAATACCTTCGTGATAAATATGACAATCTGGCTATATGCTGCAATAATCACGGAAGGAGGTGGGAAAGGCTGTTTGTATTCGTGGCGTAGGCTAGAAATGTACATTTTGCTATCTGGAGTTTTACAAGATCTTTGGTCTAGTTTAATGTTTTGTATCTCCAGTTGCTCTAAGACCAGGAAGTTAAGGACACCATGTATTTATTTTTATGTATTCCAAGAAACTTAAATGTAATAGATAAAGAGAGTATAGTATGTCTGTATCATGCGTTTTAATATTTAAAATAACAAATAAAATAGTATTACTTCTATCTTTAAGAGGAACGTGTCCTTGTTCTGTCGGCCGAAAATGTGAAAGTGAATCACAATGGTGCAACTGCGATGATGTGTCTGATGATAAATGGAACACAGATGATGGCTATTATACCACAGGTAAGAAGAGAAAAGATTTTCAAATAATTTGACAAAAAAATATTGAAGGAACCAAATTCAAGAATGGATTTAAATTTGGAAACGCCCTTATTTTATTAAAAGTTTAAGTTTGATGCTACTAAAAGAGAATCAGGTGTTTTTCCACAATTAAGGAACATAAATATATGCTTTTTTAAAATTAAGAAGCACTCACTGCGTTTAATTATATAAAATATGAATTTAAAAAAATGTTGTCGGTTCCTATCAACTTTAGAAAAATGAAACAATAATCCATCCATAATCGGGTTATTCATCAGGATACTAGGAGAGGTGATTCCACATGTTAAAGTCCAGCTTTGCGTATAAACGGTGTGATTTCTCAATTCGAATATAGAGTATCTTTCTCATTAGGTATTCTTTTGTCTTTAAAACGACATGTCCTTTTTTTCATTAACTATCAACACAAAAAATATGTAAAAAATTAAATTTTATTATCGGAGGTAATTACACTAGTGCCTAAAAAATTTCGATAATTTTGCATGAAAGCGTATTGCCTAAAAACAACAAGAGTTCATTTTCATATTTTGGCGAAATAGACCGACTCCGAAGGAGGAGGGCTATTTTACAAAATTTGAAAATGAACGAATGTTGTTTTTCAAAGGAAATACGCTTAAATGCAAAATTATCTGAGAATTTTTACGCACGAGTGTAATTTAGGGAGAAAATTACTCGAATAATGGTTAAAACAACTTTATATTACAACTTTTAAATAAAGAACTAAAAAAATTAGTAATTATTAATAACGCAATTGTAATAATATTTAATATTTGAGTTTGTAGCTGGAAAATAAAAATAATAAATAAACGTCAAAAAGTGTCATTATCTTTGTCAATAAACAATAAAAACTTGGCGGGTTGTTTTCGATAGCTAGAGGGGTTGTTTTCGATGTAATCAATCGAAAACAACACCTCTAACTTAATGTATGAGGGTAATTTTCAGGTAAAGTAGCTTCTGGTGGCACAGTAGCCAAACACCAACTTGATAGTTTAAAAACTAACCGCAAGGTGTTTAAAATTTTTTTAAAATCGAATTTTGACAGGCTGTATCTCGAAAAGTATTAAGTTTTCGACTTTTGGTTTATATGATTTACAACTTTGAATATCGTAGAGTAAAGAAAAACAGATCAATTTAAAAATCTGAGAACTTATATTTGGAGACAAACGCCAGGTTTACATGAATTTCGGTCTATCTCAGACATACCGCGTTAGATATTCGTGCGCTACAAAACGAAACGCCCGCCCAAGTCATGTCGATTTTGGAGCTCATCTCAATATGAATTGGTCATATCCATTCGTCTTTCTAATAGTTCGAAACTCAAAACTTACTACCTTTATATATTAGCATGTAGAGTCACCTCTCTCCAATTGAGGGGCATTTTTACAAAAGTCGACATCTACAATTTTTCCCAAATTGACATTTTGATCGATTCCTATAGTAGATTTAGCAGTACATCGAAAAACGTTAAGAAATCTTAACAAAACTGATTTACCCTAGTAATTTAATGGCGAAATATAGGAATTTTTACAAAACTGTACAACTACTCACGTTTTGCAAATCTTGTCAACTACGTTCAGTATTGTTTCATAATATGATAAAATCCAGACACATAGGTATTTTTACTTTTACGTCAGTATTTTCTGACCTCTGCTAGTTGAAGTTGACTTTTCAAACGCAAAATGCGCGAATTTTGTAATATAAAAAAAGAGTATTGTTCGTACAACATACTCTGGGGCTGATATTGAGATCGAGCCCTTATAAAAGGGGATAAAAAGCCTGTCCCTTCTAGACAAAACTGAAAAACTTCCATTAAAAAATCACGTCAGTGAAAAGAAAGCCCAAGATGTTAAAAATTTAATGGAATACTTTGATGTGTCTTCGGAAGAAGCACCAACTTTTTACCGAAGTATGTTTGAAAACTGTCAAACTCAATATAAGGATAACATTCAATCTGAATATCCTGACGAGGAATCTGTGCTTGAATAGTTATGCATTTTTGTTGTAAAATGTTATATTTTATTTAGAAAAGTACACCACAACTACTTCATTTATTCATACTTTCAATCATTCATTTAGTATACTTAAAATTTAAAAAAAAGTGTTAGTTTCATTGATGTTTTCATCCATTATCGCAAGTCGGAACTTATATTAATGAATATTAATTCCGTTTATTCTTAATTAACTAAACATATGGGCAGTTTAAATATTGGTTTGTATATTATAGGAATTTAAATTGAATAACTATACAAGTTTCTTCAAAACTTGCTAACTACCGTAGTTACTAAGTTTTGAAAAATTTGTTATATTTGATTTTATTTTTTTTATACAAAGAGTTGTTGAAAGTACCTAAATTTCTGGGACATTATTCGAACGTACAAAAATAACATTGATATATTTAATTTTTACAGAATTTATACCATCAAAGGTCCTTATATAATTAAATGCATTTCCTGTAAATTTTTTTTTGTAGATGTCGAGTTCTGGAGAAACGACCCTCAATTATTCTTATCATAACCTTATAAAATAAAACTGTCTTCACAGCTAATAAGAGGCAATTATTTACTATTCTCTTATTAGTATGTGTGTGTGTAGTTGTTTTTGCTTGAAAGTTATAAAGTGCGTCTATTTAGTTAGCATCATATGGACGATAGATTATTATTATGTCATTCATTAAATAATCAGGATTAATGTATGATTTAGGTAAACCAAAAAAATATTAACTAATCATAAAATGATTGCTTCTTTAAGAATTAGGTTTCAATATAATTATAAATTTGGTATTGTCTGCTAATTCTACATTATTATGATAATTTGAAGGTGACAGCTTGGGAATAACTGAAATGTATTTCCTTCAGCAACCTGACTTGCCAGAAGATGGACTAGGTAGAATAACCTTGGGACCATTGGAGTGCGTCGAAACAAGTAGGTATAAACTGAAACAAATTATAAATAAAAATAGAGCGGCTTTTGTTCTGCAAACACTCTAAGGATCACGTTCGAATCGCAATTGTGATTAACAAGAACGAACCCCAATAAAGCACCACCTTATAGGCAAGGTATCGGTGAAGGGTGCAGGTCATTTAGGCGGTTGAACAGGAGGTGATCCGTCCATAAACTTTTTACTTAGGTGGAGAGTCAATTTTCATATTGTGACCTCAGTAGGTATACCCTCGCTACCAAATGTGAATGTTATATGCTCGTTCGTCAGAGTAAGTGAGGCTATTAAAACTGAAAGTCTCATCTAATTTTTCAATCTATATAGATCTCACTTTTAAATAACAACTAGAATGGTAGAAAGATAATACATGTCATATTACCAGATGGAAACCAGATTAGTAGTCCGATCCTAGAATTTACGTCAAAGTATACCGTTTAGGCAATCCAAACCATTCTTTGTTTGAAGGATAGAGACATTGTTGTATCGTGAGTGACGTATTTTGGACTTCCATTGTCTTTATTTATTCATTTATGATACAACGTTTCACCTGGTAAACATCTCCAGTCGTCTTCAGGCGAATACTGGTATAATTCAATGATGGTTGGCCCTTGTTTAAAAAGTATTGAACCACCACCAAGTTCTACTTAAAATGTTATTAAGTAAGTCACGTATACCAACAACGAAACCATATTTGTCCACAATATCGTTCATAATTTGAACTTTAAAATTAAATGATTTTATAGACAGTGTCTCCCAGGATAAGCAAAGCTATAGGTGTAAACGACAAAAAATTTCGATTTGGAATTCGATCATTTGGGATCCAGGCCTGCCATGACCGGAGCATCATTTTTATTTTCTGTCTCGGTAACGTGACTCTTTTTTACAAAATATCGGAACATTCTGTTAACAAAAATCGATCAGAATTCAAAATCATGCATACGTACCGATCAGCCTACATTGTTTTTCTCATTTAATACAATATTTTCTAATTTGTTCAATTTCCTCATCGGTCATCAAATCTTATTTCCTTAATTATATTTTCCAATAAATGTATTTAATACTATGAATTTTTTTTTTCTGTTAGAGGGATAAAAAAATATAAAATAATTTATGTCTGACGGTTATTGAATTCGGTACGCTTGCATAGTTTGGAATTCTGAGCACCTTTCCTTAATGAAATGTTTCTATATCTTGCAAAGAAGTGGCATTTTACCTAGACAGGAAATAAAAATAATGATCCCGTCAAACCAACTTGATTTCATAAAAATCAAAATATGTTAAATTTTATTTTGTAAGCAAGCAGGCCTAGTTCCCAAATGATCAAATTTCAATTCGAAAATTATTTGTCATTTACACCTATAGGTTCGCTTCTCCTGGGACACACTGTATATCAGTGTTGTGATCGCTCGATTGAAAAACCGCTCGAGTACTCGATTATCGAAATATCCGACATCGCCCGATTATTGACAAAACTGCTCGAGTTATAAATTCAAGCGATTCGCTTATAACTTTCACTCGATACTTGCCGCCCTATCGTTGCCCTTTCGAGCGCTCGGTGATATCATCGCTCTATGAATCGGAGTTGCAAGTGATTATATGACCACTCGAGAGGTTTAACCACTCGAGCGATTATTGGAAACACTACTCTAAATTCAAACGAAAATCGTCGCCGAAGACGTCAGATAATTATGGTTTCCGGATTGTCTTCAGAGTTTTTCGGGGCAAATTTTGTTTTCTTCGGGAATTTAGGATGATCTCACGGATTTCTGGCAAAAAAATAAAAAAAAATAAGAAGGTAATATTAATTGGTACAATATTTCAGGACTATACAGCAATCCGGGAAAAAATGTCGGAATAATACCTTTAAACGTAATCGCGGGATGAGTATGAATTTCGAGTGAAATTACTCGAGCGATTCAATCGATAATTGAAATCGTTCGAGTATCTACTTGATTATTAAAATCATCGGTTTTTCCCAAAACTACTGTATATCTAATTTATTTTATGAAACTGCACATAATTTACTTTACGGAACTACACATAAGCAACCCAGAGGACTTTAAATTGTTTTTAAAACTGCCAGTAAATAGATCAACGAATCACTTCATAATATTTTAGTCGTTATCCCTCATCATTCACTTAAAAGAAAGTTATAAATTAAATTTACTTTAGTCCCTTCGGATCGTTCAAAGACCTTTTATAGTCTGGATGTTTTAAATTGGCATAGTAATTTTTTTATTATTATTATTATTTAAAATTAATAGCATAGACCGGAGTCTGGATGTTTTAAATTACCATAGTAATTTTATTATTATTATTATTATTATTTAAAACAAGCGGCACAGACCTTAAATTTAAAAACTCGCAGTTAAGATCATAGATATCAGATATGCAAATAGAACAAACCCGAATAATAACTCATAATAACTTGAGAAAGAGTACAAAATATTTCTACGCTTAAACTTTTGTCTATATTTTGTTAAAAATGTTGAGCACATATTTTCCAGTTTTTTAAAATTATGTCTAATCTTTTCGAGGCGAAAATTCCGTACAATCATTTAGAGCTACCTAAAAATTATTCCATAAATTACTGCACATAGACCCACATCCCTCGAAGCACTATAGGAAAAATCCTTTAGGGAACTCTGGGAGTGGTGCGTGTGCGAATAAAGTGATTCACGCTGGTTTTGAATCGTTGAAGGTTATATTCGTTTGGAAAAACGACCTCGGGAAGGTCGTTCCATAAGGATGAAGTCCTCCAGATGAAAGAATTCTTAAATAATAAAATTCGAGGAGTACTACCACAAATCCACAAATGGATGGGCGGCAGTGGTTCGTCGTGTATTTCTGCTATTCGCCGCTCTGGGCGGAATTAAGAGGGCAAGCACTCCATGAAAATATCTGTGAGTCAAAACCCCAACCTGTCTTCGATGTTCTAGGCTGTCGAGGTTTTTCGGCAGCTCGTGGTCTCCGATCAGATGAATGACCCGACGAATGGCCTGTTTCAGCAGCAATACTATAGTTTAAGGCGTGGATATGAATTTTCTTTTGGCTTAGTTTTTGAAATGTGCCATTTTGTGAAATAAAAACGAATATTTCACCAGTTTTTCAAAAAGTTCAAAAACAACCGAATATAACAAAATATTTTTGGGTTGTAATTTTACAAAATTTGAAAATTACACTGAATGAATTATGATAAAATCTCTTAAATTAAAATATATCTACTTTATTTCAGATACACAAAAATTTGTTGTGACATTCACAACCAGTCAATCATATATCGAAGTTCCAGGCTGGAGGAAAGGAGATCTGGCTTTCTCATTTAGAACCACCGGAAAGAAAGCAATACTATTATACCAGCCGCCAATCCGTCCAAATTATCCAAGTTTTATGATAGCGTTAACTAGCGGTAAATAGATAAAACATAAGATTATTTTTAAAAGGGTTTATAGATATCTACAAATTGTTTCCGAAAATACTTTAGATATTATGTTCAATTTTGATATGTGTTAACAGGATTTAGAACCACAAATTTTATTTTAAGTTATATTTAAAAGTTATTCAATTGTTCCACCAGTGGCGTCCCTGCATACATGTCCTCTGATATTTTTACAAAAAATAGGGTACGGCACTGACATTTTTCCATGTGGATATTTTTCTGATTAGCCTGGTCAATTCTACATGTAAACGGTCCCTTGAGTTTTTCTCGTCAGACGCACCGTTCTTGATTAAAACCACCAAATTCATATTGAAACTCATTATTATTAACATTGATAAAATAATTAATGATAAATTTTGTTTCATAAAAATTGTTGGAGTGGGTAATTCGATGCGAAGATGGGCGGACGCATGCCTTTTAAGTGAAGGTGGCAATTTCCAACAATTTTTATGAAACAAAATTTATCATTAATTATTTTATCAATGTTCATAATAATAATAATAATGAGTTTCAATATGCATTTAGTGGTTTTAATCAACGAGAAAAACTCAAGAGACCGTTTTCATGTAGAATTCACCAGGCTAATCAGAAAAAATATCCACATGGAAAAATGTCAGTGGCGTTCCATATTATTTGTAAAAAATATCAGAGGACATGTTTGCAGGGACGCCACTGGTGGAACAATTGAATAACTTTTCTAATTAAAATTTGTGGTTCTATATCCTATTAACACATACCAAAATTGAACATAATATCTAAAGTATTCTCGGAGATATTAAAAAGTTTCTTGACCTTACAAATCATGTCAGAATGTCGAGGTGATCCTACTGTATCAATTGGGAAAAAAAACTACTTGATTTCGTCAAGGGATTTTCGTAAACCGGCCCGACACCATTATATTGCTAGTTTTCAAAATAAATTTTAATATAGAGAAATAATGTTAATTGCTGATTAAAAAATAATTTTAGTAGAAAACACGAATATAGTGTAACGACTAATTTCATTTTTATGTTTTGATCTGTATCAATATATTTACTATGAGGAAAATATCGATACAGGAGCTCCACAAAAGAAAATATATTGCCTATATTACTATGTCTTATTACACCTCCTAGTTTAAGAAGCCTCATATTATGTCATTTAGGAAACACATACGTAATTTTTAATAACATACCCTTCCCCTGCTTTTATTTTAATAGTTATACCTTGAGATTGTGGAAGAAAATACAACTAAATATACACATGACACATGTCAAAATATCTTCTCATAAGATCAGTATATTTTATAGCGAGTACCCATATTTCACCCAAATATATTTTTTAGGTCCCGAGATCTTCTAATAGGCCACTCACCATGAATGAGTCTGAATATATAAGGAAAATGTTCCCTTATTAAATCTCAAAAATAAGTCTATAGGAAATAATATTATTCTTTCCTTTAAATAATTTTTTACGAATCCTTGCAAATCAATAAACTTAAATACTATAATAAATTATTAAACGACCAAATAGATCTAAATAATTCTCCGTTAATAAATTTATGAATTTAAGTTCTGCTAAGCTCGGCTAAAAATCAAGTGAAAATCTAAACCATTATTAAAAGAATACCTGAAGCTTCTTAAAAATATCTACTATTCAATATCTTAAATTTGCCAAAATCGTACCTCTTACCGATGAACAAACTGACTATATACAGTCAAATTCTTAGGTCTACTTTGTTATATGCCGCACCAGTCTGGTGTGGCATTAGGAAAGCGCAAATAGCAAGGTTAAAAGGGATGGAGAATAAAGTACTAAGATACGTAACCTCTGCAGGCCCTTATGTAACAATAAATGAACTTCACGACACAACCAACATGACAAGAATACACGATTGCATTTATGACATATCAAACAAGATCTATAGGAATAAAATTCAAAATACGCTATTCACACAGAGCGTATTACAAGTAAGGGCATTCACCAAAACACAACAACAACAACAGAACAAACCTCTTTACACAAAACTGCCAATATATTTCGAGTATTAATTAAAAAACAAACTTCAAACAGTAAAAGTATCTAAGAATCGATTGCGGGGAGGGAGTACTAGCAATATCCTAAGCCCACCGTATAAATATAAAACTGCTGTAAATCTCGAAACTTTATTCTCTATATGATTTTTAAAGCAAGCAAGTAACCTTGCAAATTTATACATATTGTAAATAAAAAACAAGTATGAAAGAGATGCAAATAGGAATGAATGAGGACGGATGAACATGGAATGAATGAAGAATGAATGAGCATACCCTCAAAAAATGAGACATTGTAGATATTATCATTACACCACCTCCAAGTTCCTTTCATCAAAGCTGTTTTTTTTTAACTTTATAAAGCCGAAATAAATTCTTAAACACTGTATCTCAGTCATATAAAACATGAACATTCCATGCAGACTAAAGTTATCAATTGTCGACGATAAGCACTGACTTGAAATCGACTGATTATCACCACGACAAACATGCATACAATCCAAGCGCTAAAACCTTCCCGGGCACAGGCCTCGGTCTGGCCGCGTTACCTAAGTGGGTGGTCTTCGACTTACTGTACTTATTACTTCATTACTAAATTATATCGTAGAAAAGGTACCTACATACTTATATTTTAACTAGGTTTTAAAAACACGTTTTAAATTTAAAATTTAAATATGATTTTCAGATTTCCAGCTTACATTTAACTTTACTTTAAATACGGGAGTGTCAAAGGAATTAGTCATAGTATCCGGTCGAAGATTAAATGGTGGTGAATGGCACAAACTCTGGATCGATTATAATAAATATCATGTCAGGTAACCGCATCAGAACTATAACATAGATATGGAATTTTAATTTGTTTTTATCGATATTATAGATTTATGATCAACGAAGATTATCAAATGGTCGATCTAAAACCCGAAGAAGAATTTGGGCCATTTGAAGGATCCATGTTTATTGGAGGTGCGCCTTAGTAAGTATTCCAATAGGCAAAGTTTTTTTATAAAATGAACTAAACTGCTGGCCATTTGCTTTCGAGCAAGAAAAATTTCGCCTAAATTTAAAAGTTAATATTTTCTGAACCAGATATGACATCGATCTCCGGTTATTAATGGTTGATAGATTTGTCCCTTAGGAAACAACGGCCAAAGTTGGATTGTCTTAAACTGTCAGAAAATTTTATATACAGGGTGTTAAAGAGGACGATGATTTTTGCTCCAATTTCAATAGCATGTAACTTTCACAATAATATTTTTAAATTTTATCACTGTGCGTCAATTGAATCACTGGTTCATAGCAAAGAAAGTAATCAGTCAAATTTTTTATATCTGCTATATTTTAAGAGATACCGATTTTTTTTTAAAACTTTGCTTTTTTTCAACTTTTTGTTAGCTAGATCCCACTGTGCGTCGTATCGTGCAAACTTTGCAAGTGATTATTATACCTTCTGAAAAGCTTGTTTATGTTCAGTAACAACAATTGTACCTAAATGTTGAGATGTGCAGTGGAGTACTTATAATCACTTATATGTTATATATGCTTTATGAGTATCTCACAATTTTTTTGTATTGGAAAGTACTCGCCCCTAGATTAGGCAAGTTTGTCCTTATTTTTTAGTTTTTCATATCGCGCTACAGGTATATTATACAGTGTCTACAAAATTTTAAAAAAGATAATTTTTTTATTTAATTGTGTGAAAAAATTTATTTATTAATTTCTAACTTTCTAACACGACACTATTCCTAAAATTAAACTTACATTGAAAGGCACTTTAATATTAAATAACGCTAAATAACAATTAAATAAAAAAATTATCTTTTTTAAAATTTTGTAGACACTGTATAATATACCTGTAGCGCGATATGAAAAACTTGCCTAATCTAGGGGCGAGTACTTTCCAATACAAAAAAATTGTGAGATACTCATAAAGCATAGACATATAAGTGATTATAAGTACGCCACTGCACATCACAACATTTAGGTACAATTGTTGTTACTGAACATAAACAAGCTTTTCAGAAGGTATATTAATCACTTGCAAAGTTTGCACGATACAACGCACAGTGGGATCTAGCTAACAAAAAGTTGAAAAAAAGCAAAGTTTTTCAAAAAAATCGGTATCTGTTAAAATATACCAGATATAAAAAATTTGACAGATTACTTTGTTTGCTATGAACCAGTGATTCAATTGACGCACAGTGATAAAATTTAAAAATATTATTGTGAAAGTTACATGCTATTGAAATTGGAGCAAAAATCATCGTCCTCTTTAACACCCTGTATATAAAATTTTCTGACAGTTTAAGACAATCCAACATTGGCAATTGTTTCCTAAGGGACAAATCTATCAACCATTAAAAACCGGAGATCGATGTCATATGTGGTTCAGAAAATATTAACTTTTAAATTTAGGCGAAATTTTTCTTGCTCGAAAGCAAATGGCCAGCAGTTTATATATCGTTTCTCTATAAAATAATTATTTCTATCTGCTTTACAAAAAAAAACATTATCATTAGGTCAATCAGAAAATTATTGCATATGCATATATTTATGCATCTACTTGGTTATGGTTATTAAAATGTTATTTGTGTAATTAACGTTGTAAGTGCAATGACACACTGCCGCGATAGCCACTTCGCCTCAAATCCCATAAATTTCATTGCCGATGGATCAATTTTTGATCGCGCGCGACCGATACATTTCCATTTCATGCACGCATTTTATATCTTCGCAAGGGTGACGATAATGTCGCCTGTTAATTTCACTGTTACCTATTCGGCAATAATAAAATGATATTTTATGTCAATATTTTTGTATTCTATTGAAAAATATATGTATATTTTACGGTTTTTTTATTAATTGTCAAAATTGAAAATTTGGCTACATCGAGAATTTTAATTGAAACGACTGACCACTTTAGTTGGGCCGTAAGAGGAAGAAGGGGTCAGTGAGAGTAAAGTTAATCTGTAAGGTTGAGGTTAGTGTTTGTTCTGGCGGTCAATTTTATGAGATTATCGATTTTAATCGTACATTGATTACTTTCGCGATTTTTCTTTCGACACGCTGATGAATCCGTTACATGATATTGTGGAAAAGTCTTTTTCAATGCACAATGAAGAGGAAGAGCGACCGACCATCAGATAAGTATGTTCTCAAAAAGATGGACGACAATGCTCGCAGTTTTCCAAGTTCTTGGTACGAAACTAATATCTGGACCTTGCGGTAGCATTCGTAAACAGATCCTATAGTGTTGGCCGTGCTTACTATTGGGAAAAACGTGTAGACTTCGGATGGCTACATTGATTTAGAGATGCGTTTTTAAACCAAAAATTTTTAAGAACCCCAAAAGTATGAAGAATTGCAAAATAAACTTTGATTTATTATAATATCTGAGGATTAAAAAAATCATACTAGATAAAAGTTAAAATGGGGTAGGTATAAATAATATATTGATAACATAGCATCCGAAAAATCGCCTCACCGCCTCTAATGGTCTCGAGCCGCCACTGGTCATCAGCAGTACTAGAAAAATACATTTATGGAGGATCAGAAATAAAATCGATTAAATTAAATGTTTTGTGCAATTTGCCACTTTGGTTAATATTTAATATTTATAAAATAAAAACATTATTTCTTTTAGTGATCTCTTGGATCCAAAATCTTCAGTTCATCAGGGTCTTATCGGATGCTTTAGAGGTTTGGTAGTGAATGAAGAAATTCTGGACATTTATAGTTACATGAGTGTCCATTTAAGTGAGATTATAAAAGACTGCAAGCCTTCGTGTGTTCCAAATCCTTGTAAAAACGGAGCACAGTGTAAGGAACTATGGAGTACGTTCGAGTGTGTATGTCCGAATCCATGGGCGTACAATGGAATATATTGTGAAACAAGTAAGACGACTATTCATAGCATAATATATTTTTCATTTATATAAATCTACACGATCAGATCAAACGTTATGTATAGGGTGAGTTTTTAAATATATTGAAGAAGATTAAGGCGATGTCTCGAAAGCGACATAAAATATTTTCTTCAAGTAATTAGTAGTGACCACACTGACAAATTTCCAAAAGGGTTAAATCGTTGGATACAGGTCAGTAAAACAACCTTAGAAGATCAAATTTTGTATTCTTGGCCTAATTTTCGACCTTTATGAGGTCATCAGGTCAGGGCAATACAGATAAGATCCCCATCATTATTAATACTATAGAGGATTTATGTAGATTTTGCATAGTACACACATATAGAGCATCCATTCGGGCTCTAACTTTTTTAAAGCAAGGAAACAACAACAAATAAAACAGTTGTTAGACGAAAATATGACCACAAAACGGCTACCTTGCTGGTGCGTATTTACAATAGTACCTATACACATACCTACATCAGCAATTTTCGTATAACAACTGTTTTGTTTTGTTTTGATATTGTTTCCTTGTTTCAAAATAGGAAAAATCTTATAAGGCACTCTGTGAGTGGTGCGTGTGACCTCATAGGGATGACGTCCTCCAGATGAAAGAAGTCTTAAATAATGAAGTTCCAGGAGTACTAATCTGAACCACATTTGGATGGGCAGTAGTGTACCATTATATATTTCGGCTTCGTCGCTCTAGGCGGAATTAAGCCGAATATTTTCCATTAGCAGAGTCAAATCACTAACCTATATTCGATATTCTAGGCTGTCGAGGTTCTTTGTCAACTTGTGGTCTCCGATTATCCGAATGACTCTCCTTCGCTAGATCCCGTAGTCGAAGAGTGTGTTTAGGTGCAGAACTCCAGACATGAGAGTAGTGCTCTAGTGATGGTCGAATCTGGGCTTTGCATAACAGATTGACAAATTAATAGATGAAGTTAGGAATCGCGTGTACTGCTATAACTATCCGGTTCTGTAATGTTAACTATTTTAGAGAAAACTCCTGCCTAGGCTTTCTTAGCATTAACTCAAGCCAAATATCTTCCAGGTCTTTGTTGAGGAGTGATACTAGTGCGTCGGTTGCCGACGATTGAGCATTCACAGTGAAAGGCGAGACAAGTGTGCTATCGTCAGCAAAGGTACATATCGGATTCGTGGTCTTCACTAGAAAGTTGTTAATGTACAGTAAGAAGAGGGTGGGATACAATATAAACCCTTGTGGAATACCGGCATTGATGGTGAAGGTGTCTGAGAGAAATCCGTCAATCGCCACTTGCAGAGAACGGTCTTTAAGGAAGCTAGAGATCCATGCACAGAATAGACTGAGCATACCATAGGATCGCCGTTTCCATATGACCCCTTCATGCCAAACACGATCAAAGGCTTTAGAAATATCCAGTGTTCCATCCCGAGAGTCCCCATGATGCTCGATTGCGTTGATCCAAAGATGGGCGACATAGGCTAGAAGGTCTCCTGTTGATCTGGATTTTTGAAAACCACATTGATGATTGCTGATAATGTTAAGGCATTCTAGGTACTTGAGAAGTTGTTTGTTAATAGCTGGGTTGGGTATTGTATGGGGTGTGTTGCGGTTGGCTAGGTTGATGAATTTTTGAATACTTCTGCTTGGTGTGATGTGGTAAACAGGAATTATTGTTCTGATGAAAAATAAATTCGTTTTAGCACACGTAGTGCAAATACGCTCTAGATAAGATATAAACATCCCTGTTTAATGTATCATAAATATTTATTAAGTTAGTAGCCTGTATCAACCAAAAGTGCTCGTTCTAGTAACAGATGGAAAGAAAAAAAATTCGTAAAAATTTAGTAAATTAATTATTTAGAATTACAGGCGTTGCTGTTTTCATTAAAAAATATTTTGTTTTAGATATAAATATCAACGCAGTAACATTTACCCATAGTGAATCGTATATTCACAGGAACTATTTTACAAATGACACTGCAGAAGATAAGAATATTTTAAAGGATATTTTTAGGAAACGAATTTTATTAAATTTGCGCACATATGACAATAACTCTCTAATTTTTTATGCAAATGATAACCTTAATAATTTTGTTCATCTACAGATTCTTGAAGGTAAGAATAATTATTAACCAAAGTTTTGTGGTGTGAGGGTAATAATAGCTTCCTAAACCATGGTTAATATAATGTTTTTTCCACTACTAAGCCATTTACAAAATTTTGTCGTTGTTATTGATTTATTAATTTTACTCACTTGCATTATCAGCTCTATTAATCATTACAGTCAAGTTATCTATGATTTGAAGTTTCACAGAATATTGTTCCTTCTTTTTTTTCTGGATATCTTGTTGCCGGTTACAGATTTCTATCGTTTATTCAAATAACCATTATTTTCAAAATTAAAATTCAGTTGCTGCTTTCAAGAGTTTGATAGTTAGTTTTGCCAGATGCCTCTATTATTGACCAATGAAAATAATGACGGTAAATAATAATAATTTCTGGCAGGAGGTTGAGAGAAATGATTTCTCAAGCTGAGAATCGGTTAATAATACATGATTAAATTATTAATAATGGAAAAAATTTATTTTGACCACTTATATTATACAATGGTTAATATTAATTTTTCAATTTTAAGGAACCAAAGTTGAGTACTTATTCAATCACGAAAATCAGATATACAACATAACAGTTCCCTATCAAGATTTGAATGCCAGTAAATCTGTGCAAATTGCCATTGTAAGAGAAGATAATTTAACAACAGTATTTGTTAACGACAAAAATCATTCTCTTCCTATTGGCGTGAAACTGTTAGATGTTTACTCTAATAAACCCTGGACTAACCCAGACAAAGGTAAGTAGATAGTTTATAGATAATATATTTTGTGAGTTTTCTTAAATTGTTTGAGGCGAAATAATTCGAACGGGAGACTTTTGCTAAGAAATCAGGAAAACACATTTATATTTTTGTGGCTGTAGTCAGGGACTTTAGAAGTTTAAATAGGATAAATTCGATTTTTAAGTCTTTTTCATAGACCAAAAGAATTTACATAAACCCACATATACAGCGTGTCTTCGGAAGTTCTTACCAAATGGGAAACTTTTTAATTATTAACTCTACGAAAAAAAGTGTCTCTTCCTAAAAAGTCCTGCTTGGTGAGAAAATAAATTTGCACAAGAATATTTGTATGTTGGGCATATAGGGTAGGGTGGCTTCAAAAAGTACCGGGTTTAAAATTTATAAAAGACGTCGGCTATATTTACAAAACTAAAAACTTGAAGAGTGCATGTTTAAAGGCTAACAGACTATAACGATTACACAATAAAAACTCTACTTAAGAGAACTACTTTTATGACGGATAAAAATTAGTTCACTAATTTCTATGAGGTGGCCAATTTCTAATTTCCCAATAACCAATAAAACTAAATGACTCCAAAAATAATCTAGGTCTCCACATGGCCTCCGTCGTTTTGCATACAAATGATTGTCCTTCTAGAAAACTACGACACAGCGTTTCTGATCATATGAGGAGTAACTAGCCGGATACACTGCCTTATAGTTTCTTCTAGGTGATCAATATCACGGAATGGTCTGTGCTTGTACACCAATTGCTTCAAATGACCCCACAAGAAAAAATCTATGGGTGTAATGTCCTGTGACCTAGGTGGCCAGGGTACTTCTGAATGGCGTCCTATCCATCTTTGTGGAAAAGTTCTATCCAAATATTCGTTGACCCTGGCTGCGATGTGACAAGAGCTCCATCATGCTGATACCAAACAGCCTGTCGCGCGTTTAATGGCAGGCTGTTATTAAATATAAAAATTTCGGTTCTTAGGAAATTTAAGTAAATCTCACAACCGCTTGCAATACTGCATGTCTCTTCTTGAAATTATTTTCGACAGAGCCAGTATTTTTAAATTTATTGACGACATTGCCGACAGTAACGTGGCTAATATGTTTATTTGGGTGTCTAGTATTAAAAATGTCGGCAGCCTCGCGATGCGTCTTATAATTATCACCAACAATAAGAACTATTTAAATTTTTTCATTAACAGTCAGTTTAATCATCACTATTATTGTTTAAAGTAACTAAGAAACGGAAAAACCTTTTTTTAACAAGAAGTTCACGTTTTGAAACAGAAATTATAGTTGCCAAACTGTCACTGCTAAAACGCCTATTCTGTTGCCAACAACAATCAATTGTTCAAAGCCTACTTATCCAGAAATACTTATTACCAAATCTTTACGACTATTAGTTTTGTAAATATAGCCAACATCTTTTATAAATTTTAAATCCGGTACTTTTTGAAGCTACCTTGTATGTCAACATACAAAAATTTGTGTGCAAATTTATTTTCTCACCAAGCAGGACTTTTTAGGAAGAGGCACTTTTTTTCGTAGAGTTAATAATTAAAAAGTTTCCCATTTGGTAAGAACTTCCGAAGACACGCTGTATATGTTTATATATAAAAATATATCTGCGAGGTGATGAAATAAGTCTGCAGGAACTACGCGCAAAACTCCAAGTATAGCTCAACTGACATATAGCTTCCCACATGTTCTAGCAAATGGCGTTACTCTATTAAAATATCATTCCTTAAAAATTCTCAGAGCATCGTTTCCATTTGCTAAGCCATAGATGAAGTGCATTTGAGATTTTTCAGCAATATTAAAATTATGTAAATTATTGTATAGGCGATTATCTAAATATCTCATTATTCGAACCTGCAATTAAATCAAGATGATACACATTTTTTTTATATATAATAATAATAATTGTTGTTGAAGAGTATTGGGAAAACTCAAAAATTATACATAATTCTTATATTACAATTAGAATTATATCTTCAAAGGAGAATACGACGATAAACTATGCTACTGGTGGCTTTTTATCATCTTGTAATTAGGAATGTATGCGTTTGCGTAAACATATTTATAGAAATATTTACACCCTAAAGTTATGGGCGATTCTTAGTAAACACCCTGTATATATTTTATAAATATATCCCAAATGACATCACACAAACAATGTTAGCGTATATATTTTTTTAGAGGTTTTAGCGCCACAACGGCCTCCAGCTCCACCAACAGAATATTTTCAACTAAACATTGGTGGGTATGATCCGGAAACTTTACTGAAAGTTTCTGACGAGACGTTGCCACTACCAGGTAATGATAAAAACTAATTTTAAAAAAATTAGGAATAATGCAGGGACAGGAACAGGGACAGGGACAAAGATATGGACAGGGATAGATACCGAGACAGAGATAGCATTGCTTGCTGTGCTTATTTCCCATTCCTTAGTTAATGGGATCACACAACAATTCTGTACTTGAAAGTTAAGGTTTATTTATCACTTGCTTGCACTTAGTGTTTCATATACAGGGTATTCCTTAATTACATGGTGTGAATTTATTTTAGAATCGTGCTATTTAATATTTTCGAAAGTACTTTAAATATTATTTCAGTTTTGTTATGTCAGTAGGATATAAAACAATATACTTAAGGAAAGTTATTTCATTGATCCAATAGTGGCGTCCATGTAAATATGTCCTGATATTTTACAAAATAGGTACGACGACACATTTCCCTGAACAATTCTACTAAAAACTGTTTCTGGCATTTTTCTCCTCAGACTTGACAGTTATCGATTAAAACAATTCAACAATTAAATTCAAATTGAAACTCATGTTATGCGAAACAAATAAATCAATTTTTATGGAACAAAATTCTCGATGTCATTGATTATGATATTTTATTTGTTTGTTTCCGACAGAAAATTTTCTATTGAAAAATTGTGCATGTTTCGAAAAAAAAATTAAATTTCCAGGATTTTAGTAGAATCAAGGAAATTTCTAAATATGTAAAAATGACATTTATTTTACTTCCACGTTTTTCTATTTTTTATTTGCAGCTTTATAAGATTACAAAGGTTTTAGTTGATAAAACAAATAGTATTTGAATGCCTCAGAACAGTTTTAAGTTATGTTAGTGTTCATTTACAATTTTTTCTTTAAACAAACCCGAACAAATCTCCTCCAATAATTTTCTGGATCAGCCTCTGGAACAACAAATGCTAAAAAATTAATAACTTTACGGACTAGTAACATGAATATCATAGTTCATGAACAAACCCAAATATTCCTATGTAAGGTATTTTTTACTTTTAGGCTATATTGGATGCTTAAGGGGTTTACAAATTGATGATTTCCTTATTGACTTGCCATCGAAAATTAATGGCAGCGAAAGAGGTATGTATATATAATTATCTAAAATGCGTTGATTCCGTTGAGACCAATATGCCTGTATTATACTGGATATTCGGATAATGCATCAAGATACTTGATGTGAGGTGATTCTGCATATTAAAATAAAGGTAGTAAATCATTTAATAAAAAGTCGAAAACTCAATACTTGTTATTATTAATAACATTGATGTTTTGATGTTTACTTTAATTTGTCAACATGACCCGTGTTTCATCATTTTTGTATTTGATCTAATTTAAATTTAAAATTTAAATAAGTAGAGCAAAAGCCAACTGATGACAGCGGCTCATCAGATATACCGTATGAAATATAATTACTTAAGTACAGCTAGTTTAGTTTATCATTACAATAGGAACAACACTAATATTATGATATAATTATTTTAACATGGGTAAAGAAGATAAACTAATTAAGAGGATGCCGGCTTCAGTCGAAATCTCTGATTTCATATAAAAACGGTACATTAAAAAAATTTTTTTAACGATGGATGTCTAAATGTTGTTAACAACTCGAGGAAACTCCATCATTTTTTTTTATATGGAGCAGTAAAAAAAATTAAATCTAAAAATCTTCCGAAACAAAAAAATATAGACTTTCCGCGAGTTCTATTACAATAGTACATTACGTATCAAGGGCCGAAAAGAGGCTTTTACGGACGAGATGCGGAGATTGCCGACCGAGCCGAAGGTGAGGGACGCCACCGCACGAGTCCGGAAAAGCCTCCGACGGCCCGAGATATGTACCGTATTTTTTTTACAAGTGCTCCGAAGCTTTGATGCCAAATAAATAAAGAAATTCTTCAGACAGTTTTCCTGTCTACATGACATGAAAACACTCGCGCATGGAGAATGCAAATATCTATTTATTATTTTTGACAAATAGGCTCGGTGGGCTAGTGGTATAGCGTACGCCTTGTGATCTGAGAGTCGCGGGTTCAAATCCCGCACTCGGCATCTCTGGTTTTATTTTTTTTTAAAGTGCCCGAGTCTTTGAGGCCATATAAATAAAGAAATTCTTCAAACATTTTTCTAAAACATCTTTGAAAAATTAACTGCCAATTTAATTTATATATAATCCGCTATTTACTTTCGCTTGTAGTATGGCTCGGTAGAGTGTCCGCCTGGCGATCTGAGGGTCGCGGGTTCAAATCCCGCACCGACAATTTTGGTTTTATTTATTTATGAGCACATGGTGACTCGAAGCGGGCGGGAAAAATCTTTCCCGCCCGCTTCGATATGGCACTTGTAAAAAAAAGTATTTTTCCTTTGACTTTTTGTTCCTAAAATAGGGTTAAACGTTTGGGAAGAAAACTCGCTTACAAGTACTCCGGAATCCGGTTAACTATCACGTTAAATTTAACAAAGGAGAAGATGTCCAACTTATCATTCGGTAAATTAGGGGAATTTTTCAGTTTGTTAATCACCATAGACTCTAGTAAATTTAACTTCAAGTCCTTTTGTGCTACATGCAGAATCTTGAGATTCAGATTCTAAATACTCCTCGTATGTTGAATGTTTATTGTTTTTGGTGAAAGAATCTTGGTTGTCTTTAATTCTAGTATTGAAGGAATGGCTTGTCTGACCTATATATGAAGCAGACTGTTCCTTCCCAACTAGAATTAAAGACCATCAAAATAGTGAACATTCGTTAAAGGCGGATCATTTAAAATCTGAAAAACATATTTTGAATAACAATTTCAAGACTCTATATGTAAAACAAAAGTCTTTGGAGATTAACACACTGAAAATGTTCCCTGATTTACTGAATGATAAGTTGGACAGCTGTACTAATTCTCCTTTGTTAAATTTAAGGTGTTACTTAATTAGTTCATCTCTTCTACCAAGATTAAAATAATTATACCATAATATTAGTGTAATTCCTATTGTAATGAGACATATAAATTAAGTAATTATATTTCATACCGTACATCTGAAGAAGCGCTGTGACGGTGAAATTTGTATCACATTGACTAATTAAAGCGAAAATCAAAACTTCAAATAGTGTTTTCTTTAACGGATTTTCATCAAGTTAAGGCTGAAAATATAAGAAAATAGATTTTTGTGCTTCAATTTGAAAATCTGATTTTACGGCAGGAAAAAACTATCTGGCCTGTTTTTCGATCCGGTAAATTTCGATTTGTGCTTCCAGAGACTTGCATTGTACAGGGTGTCCCATTTTCGATACTTTTATATTGTATCTCCGTAACTGTTAGTGCTATCAAAAAAGTAATGTAGGTGTCATGTACTCGTTTTGGGCCAAACTTAAAATGATAAAATCAAAATTTGAATATTTTCGCTCGTTTAAGAGATACGGGGGAAAATCAAAAAAATTTATAATTTCAAAATTACCCTATATTTTCTTAGTTAAAAGAGATACTGTTTTACACAGAAGTTTCTTTATATTGATTGTTAAATAATCTGCCGTTTTCAGAATAAGTATACGGGCTCAAGTAAAAAAGTTGACGGACCTATCCTCATTTTTCTAAATGGAACACCCTGTATATTTTAATATAAAAATATACTATTTTAAATTCTCCTTTCACATACAATACACCATGGATGATATTGGTTTCCTAGGCGATTTATTAAACTTTATTACTTTAAACCAAAGTAGGCCATGAAACAAAAACTAATATCCTAAAGACAACTATGTTGACATTCTAGTTGTTATTAGCATTTAAAGTCAATTTCATTTTTTACATATTCATTTGTGAAAAATACTTCTCAACATTTTGAATAATTTTGATGATATCTATTATCCATGGTGTGTTATAAATTTGAAACGAGAATTTAAATTGCTATAGTTTTAGATTAAAATATACAGGGTGTTCCATTTAAAAAAATGAGGTTAGGTCCGATAACTTTCTTACCTGACCCCGTATGCTCATTCTGAAAACGGTAGATTATTCATTAATTATTATAAATAAACTTATGTATTACACATTTTTCTGTATCTCTTTTAACTAAGAAAATATAGGGCAATTTAGGAATTGTCAATTTTTTGAGTTTCCCCCGTATCTCTTAAGCGAGCGAAAATTTTCAAATTTTGCTTTAACCATTTTAAGTTTGACCCAAAAAGAGCACACACTACATTACTTTTTTGATAGCACTAACAATAACGGAGATACCCTATAAAAGTGTCGGGTTTGTTCGAATGGAACACCCAGTACTTGTCCATAAATTGAATGTATGTTAGCATTACTCCATAATAAGTTTATTTATTTATAATAATATCTAATTGTAATTAGTATGTGAAATAATAGTTAGATATTAGTATTTTATAAACAGACGGTTAATAAATGAATTTTGAAAATGTTGTACTAAATTACTCCTGATATTAAAAAAAATCAATATCTCGATAATCGTTGATTTTTTGAAAACAGTATATTAATGCCAGGAGTGTTTAAAAAAATATTTTTTAGTTTTCCAGAAATTGACACCTTCACAGTTTTGACCCTACGATTTTGTTCGGGTTGCTAAGTCCACTCCTAGTTGCCCTGGCTATGCACATACAATAATGTAGTATGAGTTGCTTAGTCCATATGGACTGTTTATACAGTCCATATGGACTAAGCAACTAATAATTTTATAATTACAAAATTTCATTAAAATATACAAGGTTTCTTTAAAGTATTATAATCGGAAAAGTAAATCCTCCTCCTAAGATTTGTCTTTGGGGCCTGATATATTTGTTAGGAGAAAGGAAAAATGATTATAACATGAACTGCTAGTAATATTTTGACCTCCTCTGTAAGCTGGGGAAATATTGTCTAGTGCTTACCAGACACTGTATAATATGTTATATCAGCAATAATGATTTAAAATAGACTTGCAATTTGGCATAAAATAAGATAGAAAAGTATAGTGTTCCTCAATTAAAGGTAAAAAATGTATTAATAAATAATTATTAATTATTTTGATTAGTTTTAGGTGTCATATCCCACTGCAATATGAAATGTGATGATGAACCATGTAAAAATGGTGGCACTTGCATTGAGGATTTTAGACATCAAGAACACACTTGTAATTGCGAGCACACCAGTTATTATGGAGAATTTTGCAATGAAGAAAAAGGTCAGTAAAGGAATAAAAATGAACAATACAATAAAGTTATTTTATACTATGTTTTAACGTGCTTGGTTTCCCAAATGATTATGCTTTTATAGCCATCAAATATTGCCCAATAGTGAAACGTCTACATACACTCTCTATATACAGTCAATGAACAAATACGCTATACCAATAAAAAGGTTACTTTTAAATGAAACATTAGTGTGTGGTAGTTTTCTCATTTAATTACATCACATGTGAAAAAACTACTTTAATAGCGAAATATACGAGATGTTGACAAATAAATCTCTGAAAATTATAGCACAGTAGTGTTTCATTTAAAAGTTTGTACAATAAATTTTCATCAATAAACCTTTAAAGTAATTAATATAAATAGTGAACATAATAGTTGATATTTTTCCCATGAACAATTGGGTTAAACCAATGAGAATTTGGGATGAGTTATGATGAGTTTAAAAAACCTGACAAGTAAGTCATCCACATCCCTTCTTGCACCTCCCTTAATTACTCTTTAACCACTCTAACCACCTAGGCCAATCAACCAACTTCTGTTCACTATCTCTTCATCATTTCAGACAGAAAATCTGTATAGCAGATTCATATCTCTGTCTGGAGGGTGCTCCTGCCTTATTCCAACGAGCTCATCAACTCATTCGTTGACCAGAGCTTCATACTTGCTTCCTCTCTAAATCAGCATAATTATATCAGAAGATATATCTGAAAGCTGTTCCAGTAATGTAATTTTTTACTCCGTACTTATTTGCAGGTGCCGATTTTAATGGTGAGGCAATTCTTAGCAGGGTTTATGTTCTAAATGGTACTGTGGATCATGTAAAAATACAGGTAGCTTTTTCGAGTTTGGATGTAAGGCAGAAAAACACTGTATTGCTGTTGCTTCAAACTGAAAACAAGTATGATTTTTTTGTAATTTTGGTATTAAGGGAAGTTATCTAAAATAAAATTTTTCATAAAATATTTTTTAAATATTCTTAGGCAATATTCTAAGGAAATAAGAACAGATAATAATAAAATATGTCATGTTTCAGGAAGGTTTTAACAATGTAAAATACACTCAGTCAAAATAATCGATACACGCAATATTTAGATTTTTGATCGTGAATAAATGTCTTATTTTAAGTACGGTTTTTATTATTCTTTTTTTATATTGTAGGTAATTTTATCGAAAATCTCGCACATATGTGCGATTTTAAGAAAGTTAAAAATATGTCTATAATATACAGGTTGAACAAGAGTTTTTTTTGGACTCAAACTTTAAAACACTCTGTGGAGTGATGAAGATTTAACTATTAAGTAACATATTATTATATTCTTTACATTTTCATTCTTGATCATTTCAATGCTTTCATTCTTGTACAAATTCTTGTACAAATATAATGTTCTTTAAAGAAACATTACAATATTAATTTCTTTTCCCGTTGAAAAGGAACTAAGGTATCACAGCGGATAGGTACCTTTACTGCTCTTGTTGAAGAATAGTAACCGTTATTGAGATCGATGTTATATTTCCATCCAGCTGGAAGACGGCGCGAGTCAAGTTAAGAGAACCCTGCCAAACGACTATCGACCAGTCGCATTTCTTTCAGTTACATCCAAAGTAATGGAGAAAGCTATTAACCAACAATTTCTAAAGTACCTGGAAGGCTTCAACATTATCAGCGATCATCAATATGGTTTTCGGAAGTCCAGCTCAACTGGAGATCTTCTAGCCTATGTCAGCCATCTTTGGAACAACGCAATACACACATCACGGGGAGTCTCGGGCTGTTGCACTGGATATTTCTAAAGCTTCTGATCGTGTTTGGCATGGAGGGGTTTCTAAGTAAACTGCGATGCTATGGTATGCCCAGTCGATTCTGTGCATGGTTGTCTAGCTTCCTTAAGGACCGCTCTCTGCAAGTGGCGATTGACGGATTTCTCTCAGACACCTTCACCATCAATGCCGGTGTTCCTCAAGGGTCCATATTGTCTCCCACTCTCTTATTACGCTACATTAACGACCTACTAGTGAAAACTAAAAATTCAATATTTAGCACACTTATCTCATCTTTCTCTTTGAATGCACAAACATTGGCTTCCCGAGGTCGTTTTTCCCAACGAATATAACCTCCAACGATTCAAAGCTAACGTGAATCGCTTTAATTGCACACGCTCCACTTCCAGAGTACCCTAAACGATTTTTCCTATAGTGCTTGTGTGTTTGATAATAAAAAAAATTGTTTAAGTTGGTTTCATTTAATTCACGCCATTCTCGTAATTTTAGGTTCAAGTTTTTGTTATGTTTGGAAATGGAAACAATTCTCTCAAACACGTTTGTTTCTTTAAAAAGAATCGTATATGCCACAAAAATTAAAGTATTAAAATGAAGAAGAACGAAAGTGTTGATAATTAAATAACAAAATAAAAAGTTTGACATTTCCATCACTCTACAGAGTATTTTAAAGTTTTAGTCAAAAACTATTCTTGTTTCAACCTGTATATTCTTAACTTCCTTAAAATCTCACTAAATAATAATAATCTCGATAAATTTACCTAAAATATAAAAAATTAATAATAAAAATCGGTCTCAAAATAAGACAATTATCATTTACAATCAAAATCCGTCTTCTAAATATTCGGTGGATCGGTTATTCTGACTGCGAGTGAGGTTATGAACATTTGCTTCTTCTCGTTTTTATTATTGAAAAGTGCGTTTTATTTGTACACAATACAGGGTGTTACAAATTCGTCCTTCACCATTGGGATTTCGGAAACGGCAAGAAATTCAAAGTCGGTTAAAAAGAGACAAAGTTGCGTTATTATGAACCCAATAATATGCGGTTAAGAATCAAAAATAAATAGAGGGGTTTTCAAAACATTTGGAAGAATCGTCCCGGTTTCAATTTTCTCCTGACTCTGTTTGAAGAGATTGCCAAAAATAAATTTCACTTCCGCATTGCTACTTTTTATTCTCCACAAGATAGCATTATCAGATATTTCATGCGTTTCGTCCTTGGGTCACCGTTATCAACTTTAAATTATGAAAGAGGACCGAAATCTACGTTTAGTGATATACAACACTTTATTTTCCGACGTTTGTTCCGTAAACTGATCATCTTCATTAAAATAACCCCAGTACATTCCTATAATTTAGTTCTTTTTTTAAATTCGGTGTAATTCGAAAATGTAGAACTCAATGACTCTTTTAAACTTCTAAGTGCTGGCTTTAAGAGTCAAATTTTATTTGTATTAATTAAATAAATTACTTGTACTTACGCTAAGTAGAAATTTGATACAACTATTAGTTTGTAATAAATAGAAAACGGTAGTAGTACGTAATAACAATAACAATTAAAGACAGAAATAGCAATAATAATTGAAAAATCTTCACAAAAGCAAACTACAGGAACGTACTAGGGGTATTTTAATAAAGGTGGTCAATTTAAGGAACAAAACGTCGGAAAACCAGTAAGTGTTACCACTGAACGTAGATTTCGGCCTCTTTCATAATTTAAACAAATAAATACAGGCCCGTATTTAAAAAGATTAAGTTGCTGATGGTGACCTAAAAACGAAACATAATAGAATAAAAAGTAGCAATGACAAAGTCAAATTTAGTTTTGGACATCTCTTCGAACAAAGTCAGGAAAAAATAAAAACAAAAGCGCAAAATTTCAGATTTTATCAAATATTTTTAAAGCCCCTGTATTTATTTTTGATTTTCTAGCGGCATATTATTGGGCTTCGTATCTCTTACCGTTTTCGAAGTCCAAATGGTGAAGGCCGAATTTGTAACACCCTGTATATCTTACTTTATTACACCAACACTTGTATATTACACAACTAAGTGGAAAATGTTTAATTTTTATCGAGAGAAAAGGATGGTTTACCTAGGCGCGTAGCGCCTAGGTTAATCATTTTTCGAGATAGTGACCTGTGTGAGTCGGACGAATATCGAAATATTTTCAACCGGAACAAGAGTACCTCCCCCTCCCCGTTTTCGACGATGCTGAACACGATGGCGGGGGCAAAATTTCTCTTTCGGGTTGCGCAACCCCTGAAAACGGCCAAAAACCACCCCCCAGAGGGGTTAAACGCGCTTGAAGAGGGTTTTCTGCAGAGAAATGTATATTTGCCGCTGATATTTGAAAAAAAAATTTACCCCTTTCAGGGGCGAGTATTGGCTGGTGGAGGAGTTGGAAGGGGTCGGACTCGCTATCCAACATCCTCGAAAATGGGGGGAAAGTGTGATTGTCTGCAGAGGAACCTCTTGAAGCGCGTTGAACCCCTCTGGGGAGTTGTTCGCTTTTGGCCGTGTTGCGCAACCCCACAGAAAAATTCTGATGCCGCATCGAGTTCAGCATCCTCGAAAACGGGGGGAAGGTACTCGTGTTCCGGCTGAAAATATTTCGATTTTTCGGGCTTTTTTCCGACTCACATACGCCACTAAGACAAGAATAAAACTTTTCGCCCGGGTAAAGTCACTCTTTCCACCTAGATAAATGTTTTAAAAATATGTTTCTTTCAAAGTTTTAAAAATCTAAAATATCAACATTACATACATGGTTGTAAATAAATATTTATCTACATTCTGTCTTGACGATTCTAGCCGAAGCTACTATTTGCTAGTAGGCCTTAGTCTCGAAGGCTTTCTGATAGTCCAAGAGGATCGAGAAGGAGAAGTATTTTCGGCAACTGTTAACAAGAAAATCTTTATAAATGGTGCTCGACATTCTGTGTATTACAAAAGGGATCTGAATGAATCCGAACTCTTTGTGGATAAAGAATTAACCGAAATGGTTCAAATACCCGCTCAAAGTTTTACTAATATTCCTGAATTGGGAGCCAACGAGGTTCAGATTGGTGGTCAGGAGACGAATGATCCGAGATTTGCAATTTATAAAAAGTTTAGTGGTTGTCTTTCCAGTAAGTAAATGTGCCAAAATGTAAATATTTTCTTCAACTATACAAAAATACTGTAAACACAGAATTTGGAAAGCAAAGTCCATAATATTCCATGAAGCGAATATCCCGCCAAATTCTTCCATGTTGGCATAGGAAGCTAAGAGAGTTGCAGATTTGTAATAGGAAGTGACAGCTTGAAATACTTCCTGCCTCTTTGATTTCATTTTAAAAACCTTTTTTTGCTATCGCAGGCGACAAATCCAATAATATAGTCGGAATAACTAAAGCAATTACATAGTAATTTTTAGATATACAACAAATTTAGTTTAAAGCCTTTATTTTCGATATGTAAGATTTTAAAGGATATATGAAAATTATGCTTGTTATCAAGCAAAATTCTAATTTGGTGGATTTTTGATAATGTTTCTGTATCGCTTTTTAGAATTTCTACCTGTTTATCCTATGAATGTTTCCGGATAATCTCCGGACATTTTAATTTATAGACGTTAGAATTTTAAGTTTAATGGTTTCTGATTAATTTGCTGAGTTAGTTTTGTAAGTCACATTAATATCAAGTTTATTTGAAAATTATCAATTATATTGCTTGGTGACCCATAGAAAGTGGCTCCCAAGTAGCATTTTTAGACACAAATTGGACACACATTCTTTGCTGAGAAACGTTTCGAAACATTTTCGATTAAAATTGTAAAGTTGTGTCGAGACACATGTGTTACGCAACTTTTGCGACACATTTTCGAATCCAGTTACTAGAACCACTAAAGACGTGCCTGCTTCGAAATATTTTACAAACCATAATGTCGATACATTAAAATTGTAAAGTTTTGGTAACACACATGCGCTACCAAATTGTAGCAACACATTTTCAAATTAAGTTGATAATAACAAATTGGGATTTTTTTGCTTCGAAATATTTACCAAACAATGGTATCCATTCATTTACGAAACTTGTGACGAAAATATTTTTCGAAACTTCCAGAACAAATACTCAACCTTTATTCCTGTGCATACTAGCAAACCTTTCTTTTCTATGGCATTAACCATCACCTAATAAATCTTCTATTTTTTCTGTGCATCACCTTGCCATAATAACCAATAATTTTTGCATTTGCCATAATAACCTATAATTTTTGCACAGCTGTAAACAACAACAGTAAAATAGTGTTTATGTTTCGACACAGTTTCTATAACTTACAGCTACATGATGTACGAAACATTATAGAGCCCAAAGACTAGAAATTGTGTATTGAGTCCATTTTGGACCAGAATAATTTATTGCTTCCTAGCAGCCATTTTGTGAAATGAATTTTTATTTTGTTAAAATGAGTTTTAATGAAATTTATGCATCTTTTGGAAAGGCAAAAGTTGTTATATAAGTTCCATTTTCTAGCTAAGTCGATTTATAGAAGAAATAAATAAAATTTTGAAAATATTTTAATTTTAATTTTTTTAGTAAAGTAGGTATATTTTTTTCTGTAAATGCAAATAAATAGAGGGCATGTTAAAAATATAAATCCAAATTATTAAATTGCACGATAAAATTTACTGCGACAAATTTTTTGGTTATTATGTTGTTATCTTATTATAAAATATACTTATAACGAATTCATCACGGCGAAATTATTGTTTTTCTTTTATTTTACAACAGTGAAGGTATCCTTATTATTTGTTTCCTTATTTTGTCCATTTTGACACGCTGTTACGATTGTGCATCGAAACAGCGAAAGTCACAGCTAGTACCAACCACTTGGAAACACGTGCAAATGTGCCATTTAAAATGTGTACGTTTCGAAAATGTTTCCATTTTTGCCAACAGTTTCCAATAATTTTGATCGGAAACAGAAACGATAGTTACAATACATTTACCATAATGTGTCTAAAAATTATACTTGGACTATTTTAAATTTTGGGTGTATCCATTTTCTCTTTTAATATTTAAATCAAGAAAATTAATACAGTTGCCAATTTCTTAATTTATTAGGAAGTTAATATTTTTATATAACCAATGTATTCTAAAAATATTTTTATCTAACTTGTTTGGATTTTTTCTGAAATAAATAAACCCTATGGATGCAGTCATCATATGAATAAAATTCATAACTTAAATAAATTTAAGATAATATGGAAAGCCGAAGCACTATTGCAGGACCCTGTATTATTTTGATATTATTATATAAAACGTATTAATTACATTTCAGATATATTTATTGAAGTAAACGAACACGTTATGAAACCATTAGAAGAGTACATGCTATTTACCAAAACAGGAGCTGAAAAAGTAAACGTATCTAATTCTCATGGTGTTAGAAGTGCCCAATGCAGTGCTGATTTCGATGTTGTTCACGAAAAAACCGCTGGCACACCAAACCTAAACATTAGCCAGGTACGTTATTAGCCATTTTAATATTTCCTTTTAAGAAGGTATCTTAAAGTCAAATTTTAACGCCGTTTAACAAATGAATTAAAAAATAAATAGTAGTGTTTCTATCTATTGCATTAAAGTGCACAGGGAAAGCCAAGAATAATGGACATTCCCTGCACTGAAAACATATGATGATGTTAAAAAAATGATTTCTTTAAAGAAGTCGGTTATTTTAGATCTTATAATAACGGATATTATTTAGGTATTAAAAGGATTTAAAACGCATAGTCTGCTCCACTGATTAAATAAAAAGTTACTTTGGTTTTAAGTTGAAGCTGTATAATAATATATGCATATGTTTTGGAAGTAAAAAAGCTGTATTCAACAGTAAAAACTAACTAAAGTCCTCCCGGACCTCTGACATCATGGAGTCAGTAAGTTAAAGTTTTAATGATTCGTGAGGCAGAGGAAATAATCGTTTAGAAGAATTACCAAATTAAATTAATTATACCAGACGCTGGAAGCTTATTTTATGAGCAGTTGCTGCTGAATATGGGGTTTACCTCTGAAACATGTACTACAATCTATGAGGTTTTGCAATGGAATTTTTCTCTTCTTCTCATTGTTACGCAATTTAAGGTTATAAAGAATAGCCATAAGCTTATTTTATAGTATGGGCTTGTTACCGATAATTTTGTTTCATATTTTTTTATATTATTCAATAGAATTCGATCATCTAAATAAGTTCTTAAAATTTCAGCTAGATCGGTTTTTCCAATCCTCAGATATTCAATTTTAAAGATTGGATTTCAGTACCAAGCACCTCGCCGACTCGTGTCATCATACCCTAAACACGCGCAGGTCGCCGTCCGCGAAGGTATAAGTTTGCTATAGTCTATAAGTACTCGGTTCATTACAATCCGTTTGAAAACTTGGGTTTCCAATTTACATTATTATTACTTGGACTATTTATGGCTAGGTATACCTAAATTTTTTTCTATCAGTAAAAAGTTTTCTTTTGTATTTCTACTGGTATCTATATATTTTTTACTATCGGAATCTAAATCTGACAAGCTTAAATCTGCTAAAATAAATGCTGATGTAGAGCCGCTACTGGAAACTGAATTATTTCCTTCTATCCGCATTTTCTTCGGAACCCTTTCCTTAAAAGGTCATTCACTCTGTTTTCCCATTTTTGAAAATGGCAAATCTTTACTTGTACACTCCTTTGCTACGAACTTCAGCCTTAAATAGCACTAGAACATCCATATCTTTAAACATTTTTATCCCATTTTCCAGCTCGACGTCATCATTCTCAATAGAAATTTCTGAAGTTTCAGGAATTAACAAGTTTTTAATCAAAGATTGCTGTTCTTTGTTTTGTAAAAACCGTGACGATGGTTTCTTCTGCGGGGGACTTTTTTCTCAACTTTGCCCACCTCTCAATTAAATTCTGTATCCGTGCCTGCATGACACAGTTTTGCTAGGGCATTTCTGGAAGTCTTAAGGCACTCAGGAATCACACAATATTTATTACAAGGTTCCTTCCCACTCCTTTTTATCTAGCAAGAAGATAAAAAAGATAATTTAATAATCAATCGATGTTTTCATACAGAAACACGCGCTATACGCTTCTAAATCTCAACTGACTTTCGACAAGAATATAGGATGTTACGTCACGCGAACCTCCGCCCCGTTTTCGCGAGGTCTAACTTTGATAATTTAGTTAAGGGCTTAAAAATCCAAATAAAAATATAAAAATTTGGAAATTGCCTTAAAAAGTGTTCTACTTTCGATTTCTAAAAAAATGCTGAATATTCTATTGTCAAAGGGATGATGAAATAATAATTAAAGCTTCAGTCACTTCCAACACTAAGAAACTAGATAAAATATTTATATTTATAAAATTGCATGTTCCAATACATTTATTAACTTTGCAGGGTAAAGATAAAACATGGGTTCAAGACGCCCCTCAAAGAATCTTGTATACACCAATTTACTCAGCAGATTCGGTTGAGGAAGATAACATGGAGCAGCTTGTTGTCATAGTGCTTGCTTCATTTTTTGTTTTGGTAATCATTTGTGTAAGCTATCACGTTTATAGAACAGATAAAAAGTACAAGGAGAGAAAAGAATATGAAACTGATGCTGGTATACTTTTATCTAAGCAACAGGCTGCACTTATGCAGGAAAATAACAAATCAGTAAGTAACTATAAATTAATAATTTTAAAGTTATTAGTTATTACAAGATTACTGATTGTGTAAGGTCTGCTCAAGACTTTAATTTTTCAAAGTTCGACATATCAACTCGTTAATTCGTTAAATGAGAAACTAAAAACTATTCTTGCAGTTATAAACTGCAAAAGCAACAAGATATTTATTTACTTACGTGCGATCATTAGTCAAACTCATTTTTTTAGACAATATTATTAATTATTTCTTTTAAATTTTTTTAGCCTAAGGACTTGGACCCAAGTAATCCAGTGAAATTACCACAAAATGGTAAAATACCTACGGAGAAGCTTAACGGTAATGGAAAAGAACTGGACACAACCGTTCCAGTTCCGGAGGAAGTACCTTTGATACCTTTAAATAAAGTTGACAGTAGAAAAGATCGACAGAAACGGATCAGTTTTAGAGGTAATATTATTTTAAAAAATGATTTTTCTTATACGCAATAGAATTCCTTTGTTCCTAGCATATTTTCATATCATTTTAATGCATACACTATACCACTATACTAGATATGATTTTGTTGTCACTAGGGCTAAACTGGTTCAAATGATTTTAATCTTTTGAATCTTCGTCCTAGTTTTGTGATATTGAGATACTGAACTACTTCAATATTGAAATGTTAATAAGGTTTATCTTGGTCATCTTCTTACTAATTTATTTGTATTCAGTTGTCGTTTCCGGGTCCTCATGTAGATCATAATTTATGATATATTAAGGAGCATTTAATCCTTTTCTTTGTTGTTTGTTCTGAAATCTTTGGATTATGTTTGCATTGCTTTGTTTGGTGCTGCATCATACCATTATTCTCATGCGAAACACTGACTTTTAAAAGACCAAGATCTTCGGAAATATTCAGCGTGGTGACAGTCTCCCTCATGACAAACTTGGTAGGAAGCTATTGAACTTCAAAGAAGTAACAAATATTCTCTAACAGGATCGGGGCAACTAATAAGCCAGAAGGCTGCAGTGATAGAAATTCGGTCCACACATACCTGACCTCGCCTTTAGTCAAACAATGATACTATTAGTTAGGTACCGAAGGTTTTATTATTTGCTAATAAAGTAAAAGCTTATTACGTAAATTACTTTTTATAGGCCAATGCATCATTTTGTAATTAGTGTTTTTCTCGATTTCCTTAACGTGAATTTTCACCGTAGCTTTATTTCTGGGGTAAAATTAAAGTAGCTACTTCTATGTATTCGGGAACAGAATTTGATTGAAGCTAGATATGGGTTAATTATATTAGTAAACGTTACATGTATTTTGTTTCGTTGAGTTTGATGTACCATCTTCTTGTCATATTGTTAATTTGATTGATGGCGGCTTGGGTGCCGCTTCCTTATTACCATAATACTACCATACTGTCATCAATAAGAGTAGTTATTGGTTAATATCCTAGAACTAAAATATCACTGGTGTATAACAGGCATAGGACCGATCCCAGTAGATTGCTTTAGGGAAATCTAGCTTTAATTTATTTTAATTATCACTAGGACTGTTCTTGCTTAGTTCTAAAATATCTGCCAGAGATGTGCGGTTCGAGTCACTGGGAATATTTGAGAAGCTATTTTGTTTATACAGGGTACCCAAGATAATTAGGGCATCTATGCTGATCTCGTTGATGGTAACAGATACAACCTAAATTAAATAGGGAAAAAGTATCGCAATCAAAAGACCTACAAAATGCCAAAACTGAAATGTTGGATTTTAAGTTTAATTTTTTAAATTTTATCTAGTGGGGTTAGGATAGTCAGGTGGCCAAGATTCTTCCCGGGTTCCGGATTGCTTTGTATAATACAGGAATTTTATACCAATTATATTAATTTAGAGATAATCCTCAATTTAAAGAAAAAGTGTCCAGGAAAACTCGAATAAACCCTGTAAAACACAAAATTACCCTGTTAATTTTCACTTAGTTTGTACGTAGTTGTTTTACTGAAGGAACTAACAGTACTTGTAGTTACCATGAAGAAATAGTAATAAAACAAGGTACAACTATATTTTGTTAATTAATAGAACATGTCGACAACTCCTAAATGGTATTCTGGCATTAAGTCTAAATTTATAGCTATGATTATTGGCATTTCAATTTCAATTGATCTACTAAATTACACTTGTAATTTATTACAATTATTAATATCGTGATTGTCGTCAAAAACACCCACGATATATACAATATTCACTATTTAGGCCAATGTAGAGTAATTTCGACTATTCAACAAAGAAAGCTTTCTTGTTGATAATTTTGTAAATTAGATAAGTTACAATAAGAGCGCTACAAAAAAAACTTATAGGAATACCGTAGACATAAATGTTAAAAATCCTATTGGTAGCATTACCAGCAAAATGAAAAGAACTGGGTCTTATTGTAAAAAACATTAATCCAGAATTAAAATGTTAGTTCGGCTCTTTTGCAAAACTCGTAATATTACTATGCTACGGGCCAACCGATTGAACAATTTTAGCAATTGAAGAGTGGAAGCAACAAAGAGACTGTGCCAAAATTGTTAAATCTGTTGCGGAATGAACGTGACGGGCCAACCGATTGAACAATTTTAGCAATTGAAGAGTGGAAGCAACAAAGAGACTGTGCCAAAATTGTTAAATCTGTTGCGGAATGAACGTGATGCTTACAACGGAGGCTAACTTAACCCCCCAAACATTTGTCCGGGTGCTTTGCCCGTTTCAAGGATATAGTCCTTTGTACATAGCACCTTTCCATAGGAATACATAGTACCTTTCTATAGGAATAACTCATATTTTGATAATTGTTAAATCGAGAAGAGAGAACATCTGTTGCGGAACTAATGTGACGCTTACGATGGAGCCTAACTTACCCCTCAAACTTGTGTCTGGACACTGTGCCCATTTCATAGAATGTAGTCCTTTGCACGTTGAACCGTTATATAGGAATAACTCTGGCGCTTAGTCCCTTTATTACTTCTTCTCCTCAAATATTTTGACAGGAATATTTTGATTAATTATTAGATAAGGAATTCGTCAATTATCTCGCTTGTCATCCCAATAACAAGGTCATGTTGTAAATTCTAGATAGTGCGAGTGAACTTAGTTGGGATACACCCGAAGAAACATCTGACATGTTAAGCCCAATGCTTGAAGAAGAAGAAGGAGATGCTGAAAAAGATGATGAAGAAGATGACGATCTGACGAATGTCGTAAGTAAATCTGGCAACCTTGTAAGCATGGCACCTTTAAGTTCTATAAGTGAAGTAACACTTGCTGATAGGAAGTCTATGGTAAGCATCGCCGATTAGGTTTAAAAATATTGTCATAATCGGATTTAGGCTATAACTAAAACCATTTTGCGATATTTAAAGCGGTAAATTTTACTTAAAATTAGATATTTCAACTTTTCTCAAAGTATACTAGGTATACTGGAAACGTTTTTCCCTAACTACATAATTTCCTGAAAATTTTACTTTTAAATATAATCTCTCTCCGCTTGAAAGTACTGGCCAGTGCTCATAGCAGGATGAAATGTTGTATGGTCAGACATAGCCAAGTTCAGAGAATTCAAAAGAGTTGTACTCATGAAGGATAGGATATACTTTGGATATCTCTTCTATGTGAACTCGCCGCTTGCCGTGAAAGACTACCGGAATATTTTTACTCATTAGTTGTACGTAATCTTGTTAAAATATTAATGCAGATAACGGCTCTTATTATAGTGCTCTTTGACATCTATTCGACAAAGATAACTTCTGCTCGGTCCTACAAGATGGTGGCCATGAGCTCTTCAGCTAACGATAATTAATCGGAAGTGTGGTTACCAAGATAAGGAGGGCTTGTATGGGGATCTCGTTAATAGATAGACACAGATACCACGTCGATTAAATGACGAAAAAGTATCACAATCAAAGCACTAACAATATGCCACATAAAAAGTTTTGGTGAGATTTTAAGTTTTTGAGTTATTTTCAATTAACTGATATTTTCGATTTTTGATTTAATTTTTTTTTCCGGCTGTAATATTAAAGCTAGAACAAAACTGACGAAACAGCCACAGCAACGTTGAATGAACTCAAAGATTACATAGCATTTGTTATGCGATGTTTCGTTTTCAAGCAACTTCTCTTTTTCTAATATGGCCCTGATTTTATAGTGTCAAATTTTAAGAGCCATTTTTATTTCCAATTCATTGATTTACTACACAGTATCGTTTAATTACGTTCGACCCTTTTAATCATATTTATTAAATTTTCAGGATAAGGACCTGCTTTTAAAATTTGACATTATAAAATCAGGGCCATATTAAAAAAAATGAAGTTATCAGTTTTGTTCTAACTTTAATTTTAATACCGGAAACAAATTAAATTAAAAATCCAAAATTTAAATTTTTAAAATAACTTTAATCTTAACAAAATTTTTGTATGGCATGTGATTAATGGTTTGATTGGGATACTTTTCGCTATTTAATCGAAATTGTATCTGTTACCATTATGAAAAGCCCCACACAGACCAACAGAAAATTATTGTGATTAAAAAAGGGAGATTATATTTAGAAATTAAATAATCAAAAAGTATTGTGTCTTTGTTAGGGTGAAAACTTTGTCAGTGCCTGTATTAAACTTTTTGATAAATAACTACCGTAACAATGTCTGCTAAACAAATGCTAGTTGTTCAAGTTAAGTGCAAAATAGTCATTATATGTTTGTCTAGTCTCTTCCTAGTCTTAAAAATTTGCAGATTGTTCGTTACAATTATAAAAATATTTGAAATATATTATACGCTTACCGCCACGATAAATGATAATTTTTTAAGGAAGGAAAAGGTAATTTGGGTAGTAGATTGTGAATCTGAAAACTCTTTTGGCGGAAAGGTTTAGACATTCGGGTTTGCTCGGGTTTAATGTATTCTTTTCTGACGCAAATAGGAAGAAACAACAATTAAATAGAAGAACAGTACATATGGTTTGACCCATTATCACTCATTTTCCTTCTTTTGGGATAATTTTTATTTAAAAAAAAATTACTTTGCATATTAAGCCATCTGTCCAGAAACAAATGAACTATGTGTCCTGATTGAATGAATAATAAATATATTATTATTATTATTATTTAAACTTCTACAATTTGTTATGTCAATTGAAAAACATAGGAAATGTGCCTTCTTTCAGCCTTCTAATGCCGATGAGAGTTTTTCAGTGCCTAAAATAAAAAGGATTAATAGAAGAAAATTAAACCTACCCTTTAAAAGGGAAAAAACAATTCAAATTCTTACAAACAACTTCCCAGAAAAACAATCGGGGAGCTCTGAAAATTAGAAAAAGTATTCTTTGTCGTTTTCTGTTAATTAGACGGAGACATTACGACCGTTCGGAACATACTTTTTATAAAGCCTTTATTGGAATGGCCATCGCTCATACCTGTTTTCACGTTTGACACTACCAGATTAACAACTGTCATATTTGTCGTTATTGTTAAACAAAATTCTTTGTTGTTTTTCAATCTTTATGTGGTAAATCAATCATTATTGTTTTTAGAGAAAATAATAAGTCTTAACTCTATATGGCAAGACTTCGCCAAGTGTAAACTGGATAAAAATTATACTTTTGAGTCACGTCAGTCGGTTGTTTGTTTTTCCTAACAAGGACATATCAAACCGGTTACCTGGTTACAATGAATACCGAAACAAACAGAAGACAAAAAGAGATGGGATTCTACAGATAGAAACCCCCTTCTCTTATTTGTTGAGTTTATTTTCGTAATAACAGGCGTGACGTGTACAAACTAGATAGAAATACCGGGTCCATGTTTGTTTCAAGCCGTTGCCTGAAACCTTTTTTCATCAAAAATTGACTTCAGATTCGTAGTCTACATCCCAAACTGGTTCATTCCTCAATATTCATTCAATCAATATTAATTCTAACATATGGTGCATTTCTTCTCATTTGAGAATGATGGCAGAGGAAAATTAACATACAGTGTGGCCTACTTACCCCATTTGTTAATTCCAAATTCAGAAAATATTTAGTACATTTCTCAATCCACTCTTGTCCCTCTGTTGAATTTTAAGTGATTACAGTAACAGGTTTATTTGATAAAATTCTTGAATAATTGAAAACGCTTTGATCAAAAGATATCTAAAATGACCTAAATTAATACAAAAATTATATTCATCTGAAACAAATTAACGCGAAATGATTCACAATTTTTTCCTAACTGGTATTGACGATACCTATTTAGTAATGACAAATATTTATTAGAAGAGTAAGGTAAAAGGTGAAACTACCTTTTGCGTAAGAATGACAGTTCTAACTATCAAAATGGAAGAGGGCGCCATGTTGGCAAAGAAAATTAAATATGACCAGGGGTCTTGCGATACATCATTTTGAAGGTACTATCGAGTACTTTACATTGCAATAACATTACTTAGTATGATTCACAGATTAGTAACTCTTCCTTTAAACAGAATCAATTTTCAAAACGAATTCAACATCATAAAACAAATAGCAGTAAATAACGGTTATAACTCAAATCTCATTGACCAAATTTTAAAAAAGAAAACTTACAAAAAAACTATTGACCTAGTTTATCCTAATTTCCAACCTTCCACAAATAAATTTAAACTAATCTCATTCATTGGACAACCTAGCAAAACAATAGGTAAATTTCGAAACAATCTTGACATTAACGTGGCTTCCAAAACTAATAAATCTTTAAGCAAATTTATTAAAAACAATAAAACCAAAAATAACAATAACAAAAAATCTGGTTGTCTATAAATTAAAATGCAAAGATTGTCCGAAAACATACATCGACCAAACAGGTCGACAATTCAATAAAATAATACAAACAATTATAATAGTTTCATCAAAAACAAAACCGACTCAAACTATGATATTCATTTACTTGATAACAAACATAATTTCGGCCCATCTTTAAAAATTTTACATATAGAAAATAAAGGATTTAAACTGAATCTGTTGGAGTCTATGGTAATTAATAAACTTGAAAATACGGATCTGTTACTTAATGACTTAGATTTAAATAGTTTTCCTTTGTTAAACTTATTTTGTTGACCTACGCATTGTAAAATTCCATCAGGTACACTATTTAATTACAGTGACCATAATTTTGATTTTTCCCGACATTGTAATCCCCTCTCTTTCCTTCTTTATAATTTTAATAACGTGAATTTGTTCTACATTTTTCATTAGATCTTATTATATCACTTACATCTGACGAAGCTATAGTATAGCGAAACATGTTATGTTACTTCTTATAATATAGTGGAAATTTACAAGTTCAACTCTGTTTTCAACCCCGTGTGTATATGTTTCGAATAAGGTAGAGGTTTCCTAAATGGTGATTAGATTGGGTGTGACTGAGCTTGTGTATGACGTGTATTCCATAAAGGAATAGTTGAGTTTGGGTAGAGGCTGCATGCGCTTGATGTAAAGACAAAAAAAGATCCCCATTCAATTTTTTATCAAGAAGGATCCTATTCACCATTTTAAATTTGAACACCATGAAATATTCAAGAAATTGTCTCTCTCTGATTCCTACTACACTATGCCAAATTGTATTTATTTTCCTAAGATGGTAATTGAAATAAAAAATAATAAAAAATAATAACTATGCAGTTTGTAAAACGCCGCCATTTTGTTTTCGTTGGGAATTCAGAAGTAATATGCTGGCACCGTCAAGTACTCGATAGTACCTTCAAAATGATGTATCGCGAGACTCCTAGTTTACCTTTCCCTATAGGCCACATCCAATTTTGCATTTTATTTTTAAATTTATGACCGCTATAAGTAAGGAAACAAAATTTTATGCATAATACTACTTTTTTAATTTTAATCAATTTCTTTCGTTATTAAATGGGATTCTACCATCGTTTTCAAACGAAAAGAAATGGACTATATAGATCGATTTCTATTAGTAGGACATAATTTTAGAGTTAGTTTTTTGGTAAGCTTAAAACGCTTGTATATACAGCTAGAAGCTTGTATTTAATAAACATTGTCGTATTCGTTCATTGCATTTTCATTTAACTTCCTGTCTATTTCATATTTAACATGCCACGCTAATAGCTAATGGAATCAATCAGCACTGGCTTGTGTCACTCTGTACCCTCCTAAAAGAATACAAATTTTCATACCTTGTGTACACAAATAAATATCCTTTAGTACCTTCACATATTATTATACAGGGTGTTATGAAAATAGTTTAAGACGGCTTAAATTTCCGTATTTTTAGGGATAATAAGTATTTGGCAACGATAATTCTGCATGATATTTTACAATGATATGACAGATAAAAGGTACAGGAAAAGTAGATGGTTAATATCCTTAATTTACTGAAACTTTTTAAGAGAGCATGATTAATAATCGAGACGGTCTATACAGAGGTATGGTATACAGAGTGTCAATTTGAAAATTTACCACCCGCGTCCAGTAAATAGTATTAAAAATCGGAAAAATACATCAATTTTATTGTTAGAAATATTCGCAGCATTAGTGGTTTAATCCCCTTGGAGGGGTACATGTCACCCTTAACATCTTTATTATGACATATTATTTTAGAGGTAATTTACATATATTTTAAAGAATGCAATAATTTATTATTTTTTGAGTTGTAGTTTCCAATAAATTGTGTTGCAAAAATGGACTTAGATATTCATGTAAGTTTCTATGCGGTTACTTTGCCCCTTGGAAATAATTGGTAAGGATGTGTGAACTCTTAATCATTCTACTAAAAAAGAAGTAAACAAAATAATGTTTTAAATAAGTAAGTTCTACTTACCTCCATTTTTTGAATGCGATTTCTTGGAAACTCTTACTCAAAAAATAATAAGTTACAGTATTATTGGAAATATATTGAATTATTGAAAATAGAATTACACGACGAACCACTGCCGCCCATCCATATGTGGTTAAGCTTAGTACTCCTCGAACTTCATTATTTGAGAATTCTTTCATCTGAAGGACGTCGTCCTTGTGGAATGACCTTCCCGAGGTCGTTTTTCCTAACGAATATAACCTCCAACGATTCAAAACCAACGTGAATCGCTTTTTGCGCACACGCACCACTCCTAGAGTGCCTTAAAGAATTTTCATATAGTGCTTGTGTTTGATCATAAAAAAAAAATTAAAACGATCGCTTAAATGATGTGCGAATTGACTATTTCTTCTTTCTTTCTATTTAAGATTTTAAGGGCATTATCTACCCCTTTCATGGAATTAAACCACGAAAGCTGCAAATATTCTTTAAAACCTTTCTCAATAAAATTGACGTTTCTTTACTATTTTTAATATACTGGAAGCGAGATATTAAGGAAGGGAAGTTTTCAAATACCCTTCATATATAAAGGATGAAGAAAATAGGCATTTATAAAATAAAGCATAGTTTTAGTATATAATACTGATCGAGAATATACAGGGTGTTATGGAAATGAGTTATTTTATTTTAACCGGCAAATCCTGAGATAAAAACAAATTGAAGGAAAATAATAATTAATAATGGAAATATATACTTTACGTGAAACTTGAAAATTCTCGTATCCGCTACTGGCGACGTACACAATCAGTAATTTATTGAGGTTCAAATCTCAAAAGAGATCAGCGCATTTTAGGCGGTGTTGTGATATTGCAACACAGAATTATTGTAAATGCACGTGTTCAGTTATTTACAAGACGTATTTAGCTCACGTTATCACTTGTTTTTAGAAAAAAAAAACTACAATTTTAAGGTACATATTCTCTTACCTTCGATCTTATTTTAAAATAATCCGTTTTATAATTAAATTCCATAAAAAAATAAAACACAAAAAGTATGTTTTGTAACAGAACCAATTGTGGATAATATCACACAAATTTGAAATCACATCACAACTTTTATTAATATGAATTATTTCACAACAGAAAAAAAATCGGATAATGCTACAACTAACAAAACGTTTAAAATTCGTATACATCAAGCACGTGGAACCCTCGGCGACGTCGGATCCTATCAGCACCGAGCATGGAAACATACTAAAGGTTAGAGCAGCGCAATTGAAATTCAAAAAGCGCGCGGCGATTATCCAACCAAGGGCGAGACAGGCGGTGTGATCTGGCATCACTGTAATTTAGTCTAGTGACCTACATACAGTTGCCAACTGAAACCATATGGATCGGCTTAACAACACATGCAAAAAGGGTTTTTACCTTAGTATTTAGAATATGTAGTATGTAGTATGTAGGTTTTTCTAGGACATCCAAGGAGTCATCCATTTAAATATAATAAGTAACTTCCATAACACCCTGTAGTTGAAAACTCTTATTAAAATTGTATTGTTTTTTGTAAATAAAAAAATAAATATAAAAAATTAGGAATAAAACCAAAAAGTCTGACCTTTCGAATGTCTCGCATCCGTAACGTTCAACATATATCGTTCATAATTTCTTTAATTTATACTCCTGGAATTTGACAGTAGCTCGTTGCGAAATGGCCATACCTCCTACTTCCTCTTTACTTTTCATATAACTTGCATGGGCATGAAAAGAGCTTAAAAATATAACAAGACAGAAGGGATATTTTATTTAGGAAATAAGACCGCCGACACCACCATCACGCAGAGGATCAAGAAATCCACCACCGAATATTCATCCATTGGCAACAACACTCCCATACATGATCGAAGAATTAAGCACGAACATTTAACTCACTGCAGTGTTAGGTTTTTTAACCAATCATGGACATTTGTCTTTTAATATGGCGTAATATCATGGTTCAATGGTGTAAGGAACTAGTGTGCAATATACCCATTAAATCATTTATTATTCATTGCTTCTGCATATAGCAAAATATGTTTTGACAACTTTTGCAATACAATAAAACCGATTTTTATTAGGTTTCCCTTTTGGTAAATTTTATTGGATATGATTTGGGATATAATAAATTATCCATATATCCATCTGTGAACATTTTTAACAAATCATGGCAGTATCATGATTTATCCAGTGAGCTCACTAGCTTATGCACTTAGTTAAGCTATGTACACGATTTGCGGTAGCTTCGAGGAAGTAATATGACGTAAGCGTGTCATATATCGTGAATGAAAGAGATTATGCGCCAGACACATCTGCAGACCAGACCAAACTGGTTTTACCTTTGTGTTGGAGGAATGAGAAAGTGAATTTTATTTTTGACATCTCTTCGAAGAAAGTCAGGAAAAACTAAACACCGAAACGTAAAATTTGAGATTTTTTTCAAATGGTTTGAAAGCCTCTGCATTTATTTTTGATTTTTTTATGGCATATTATTGGGCCCATAATTAAGCAACTTTTCCCCAATTTAACCGACTTCGAATCTCTTACCATTCCCAAAAGACCAATGGTGAAGGACGAATTTGTAACACTCTATATACGTCGGCTCACGTTCACGGAACCGCCTCCTTATCCAAGAAAATATTGAATTCATATGAAAAAAATATTAGAAATTATGGAAAAATTTTAATTATTGATAACCAAGATCATTTTGCATTTATTTGAGAATAAATGCATGTATTGACTTGAACCAAGGAAAAGAAAATACAGAATAGATGACTCTTAATGAAAACTGGTATTTTGAAATAATTTTGCTACTTAACTATTCTACAGGATGTTTTGAAATTAGATGAACAACAGCATTTTTATTATTCTTGTATAATATGTCGAATAACCAATATTACTTGAAATTTAAAAGAACTGATGTTGTACCTACAGTTCTCTAAAATAAATCACTGATATCGGACTCAAAATAAAAAAGTTATTAAGCCTAAAACTTTATCCAAATTTTGTAATGGCCGTTTTTTTTGCATCTGAGCGTATATTATAAATATAATTGCCAATAAAATTCAGTGAAAACGACAATCATTAGTAAATTAATTGTTTAATAATATAGCCCAAAATATTATTAACAAATATCCAAAATCACAATATCTATTACCACCTTAAAGCAACATGGCGGGCACCAGAGTTGAGATTATTTTTTATTGGGGAATCAAATACTAAAAATTAATAAAAATAACCTTTGTAAGATTTTTATTTATTTTTCTTATTATCTCTCGCTATATTATTATCAGAAAGTTATGGTTTAGGTTTTAGCCTTTGAATAATTAATTTTTTAAATACGGACAAAAAGTTGTTTCTTCAATTTTAATTTTTTGAGTGCAGTTAAGTGGAAGATTTAGATTGTTTTAGTAGGTGAGTCGAAATGAACGTAACGCCCGATGGAGTTTTTTCAACCTATCCATCTTCCTTTATCTCAATAAAATGTAATATATTTCTTCGACGTCGAATAAAACATCGAAATATTATCACGCGGAGTTACTAGAGACAAGTTTATTCATTGTTCAAAATTTTTCTGCTTTTCTTCAATTTCCGTAAGCAATCAAGCAGGGTTAGGTCTGGTAATTGGGGAGACTATCGACCAGGGCAGTGGCACAGCCACCACCACCACCCCAGCCGGGAATTCCATAAAAATTCCAGATATGGGGAATTTATATGAATACACTGAAAGCTCCCTTAAGGGGCAGCTCTAATAAGCGACCATCTCCTTTAAACTGTTATATTATCTGTCTGTTATCGGAACATATTTTCGTTCTATATTTTAACACATAAGACACATTCCCATTAGCGGGTAGCTTCAATAGCTGGTCGAATTAGATATTAACCTACATTTTCGGTGATGCTCCTTGAATTTTTGGGAATTTACAGTTTATCTTCACTTTACAACGAGTTGTTCTTCTTGCTTGAGTTCGTATTCTATCGCTAAAGAATCGGACGTGTACGTTTATTAATGCTGTCGTTTGAATAAGGAGCATTAACACTAAAAGAAAAGATGGAAGTAGTGAATGAAATTGATAAACAAAACTATTAACTTGGGTTATAGTATCGTGCGATTTTACATAGGAAAGACGATGATAGCAAAAAATAAAGAGGATATCCGACGTTTACGGCAGTCTGGTGGGAATGAGCACCAGAAAATGATTTTTTTAAAATTAAATTTAATATGAATATTTTTTTAATTTCACAAACAAGAAGGTGTGATTATTTTTGTTCCTGCTTATTACATGTGTTGCCTTTTTTGTAAATAAGGCAGTGACAACTTATGGGTTTTTATAAAGAATGAAGTCACTATATACATGACATATGTGCGTTACTACAATAAACATAATGTATAAACAAATGGGTTGTATTACAATTTGAACGTGAGTGTGTTGAGTTTAATAGGTTAAAGACACATTTCCAGTCAGACACCATTAATAAGTAAATGATGCATGACCGTAGGAAAACACAATACCACTGAATAATTGCTTATAAAAATGTCTTTTTGGCAAATAAATATAGTGTACGTACAAGTTACCTTAATTTCGTAATGTCTTCAAAAAGGATATAACGGTGTTCGTTAATTTTGTCATTTCTCCTTCAATCAAGTCAAAATTATTTTTGGTTTATATTTCGTTCCTTGGTCTGTTACTAATTTTTATTTCCATGGCGGGATGCCTCAGTGATTAATCAAAGGAGACGATCGGGAATGCCGTTTTGTCATCTGATAAAAGGTTTCGGTGTACACAATAAGAACGTGAAGATTTCATGACGTAATCGTTGCAAATTAACTTGTTGAGGTAACATAGGTGAATGCTATCAACATCAGGTTGTCTGTGTCACTGGTTGAATCGGACTCGTGAAAGCCGGGGCGAATTCCTACGCGCGGGGGTCGACCTGATTGGTTGTTGAAACAAAGAAATTTGCGATACGACGCTTCACTGATCGTCTAAGTCTAAGGTGTGGACAGAGAGAACGTGTCCACGGTTAGTGGGTACGATTGAGAACGCAAGGTCTAAGATTGTTGTTTATGTTATTTGTTCTTTGTAAAATACTGAGAACTTGTTGGAAATAGGCATGCAGCCAAGTGATTTGATGTGTAATGAAAATATATGGTTTAACCTACTGTTTTAAGTTGTCAGATGGGAATATAAATTGCTACAGATTTTATAACTACAAATTATATGTTATTTAAAGGTTGAAATACATGAATATTAACAGGGGAAAATGTTGTATAAATGCAATTGTTTGGTACAACGTAAGGATAAAGTATTTATTTATACCGGGGATAATTAGAACTTAGTATGATAAAAATAAGGTAGAAGGAAATCTCTGAAACATCCACAACAAAAAAATAACAAATCCCTGAATTCTAAATCAATTTGCGCATATGGACGCACTGTATTGTACATATCATATTATGCGCATTTATCAATAAAAAAACTGATTCCTATTTACTAAAGTTTCCTCTTAAGGGCACCTCCCATAAGCGGGCAAAAAAGCTGGAACAGTGACTGGTTGCTTATGGTAGCTATCTATGGCAAAGAATTTGGGGGCGGAGAGGGGGACCCCCAAAATCCCACCTTGGCTGCACCAATGGAGCAGGGTCATTTATTCCTATCCATGATCATTAAAAAATAATACTTAAAAGTTGATAATTATCGCTGTAGTTGTTGGCAGGTGCGCCTTCCTGCTGAAAATGCAGATTCTGTAAACTTATAAGAACCTGTTCATCTAAGAAATTCTTAAACATTTTTTTTTTTTTTTTTTTTTATGATCTAACACAAGCACTATAGGAAAAATCCTTTAGGGCACTCTGGGAGTGGTGCGTGTGCGCAAAAAGCGATTCACGTTGGTTTTGAATCGTTGGAGGTTATATTCGTTGGGAAAAACGACCCGTTCCACAAGGATGTAGTCCTCCAGATGAAAGAATTCTTAAATAATGAAGTTCGAGGAGTACTAAGCTTAACCACATATGGATGGGTGGCAGTGGTTCGTCCTGTATTTCTGCTATTCGTCGCTCTGGGCGGAATTAAGAGGACAAGGTCAGCCGAGCACCTTCCATGAAAATATCTGTAAAAGAGAGTCAAATCCCCAACCTGTCTTCGATGTTCTAGGCTGTCGAGGTTCTTCGTCAGCTCGTGGTCTCCGATCAGCCGAATAGCCCTCCTTTCGATGGAATCCAGTAGCCGAAGAGTATGTTTGGGTGCAGAGCTCCAGACATGAGAGCAGTATTCTAGTGATGGTCGAATCTGGGCTTTGTATAGTGTCAAAAGTTGTTGAGGTGTGTACAATTTTCTGGTTCGGAAGAGTACCCCAAGCTTCTGAGAACCTATCTTGGCGATTGCCACAACGTGGTTATGCCAAAACATATTTCCTCCCAGATTGACGCCCAGCAAATTAATTGATGAAACCAGTGGGATTGCGTGCCCGGCCATGACTATTTCCGGTTCTGTAATGTTAACCTTTTTAGAGAAAACTGCTGCTTGGGGTTTTTAGCGTTAAATTCGACTTGATTACTGTCACCCCAAGCCAAAATTTCTTCCAGGTCTGTGTTGCGGCGTGATACTTCATGCTGTCTGCGAAGATGTGCGTCGGCAGCCGATGTTTGCGCATTCAAAGAGAAAGATGAGATAAGTGTGTTATCGTCAGCAAAACTAAATATCGGATTTTTAGTTTTCACTAGAAGGTCGTTAATGTAGAGTAAGAAGAGAGTGGGAGACAATATGGACCCTTGAGGAACACCGTCATTGATGGTGAAGGTGTCTAAGAGAAATCCGTCAATCGCCACTTGCAGAGAGCGGTCCTTAAGAAAGCTAGACAACCATGCACAGAATCGACTGGGCATACCATAGGATCGCAGTTTACTTAGAAGCCCCTCATGCCAAACACGATCAAAAGCTTTAGAAATATCCAGTGCAACAACCCGAGACTCCCCATGATGTTCGATTGCGTTGTTCCAAATATGGGCGACATAGGCTAGAAGATCTCCAGTTGATCTGGACTTCCGAAAACCATATTGATGACGGAATACGATTTCGGTTATTTCGGATTCAAGTGCAGGAATGTCGGTCATAAATCATACGTACCTTTTACCAGATCACCAGTACCGTATAAAATTGACAAATTACTTCACCAAACGATGAAACTGAACCGGACCGATGAAGATGATTTGCTTGTTCCATGGGAACTTTTAATAACGGCATGGACAGTAAGTTCAGATACATTAGAGTCATTGACAATATCCGGGATTGAATGGTAGGCTTCAAAATATGCAATTTCCATGACCTCGCTGATTATAAAATTATTTTTGCCTTTGTTTGGGCGAAAATACTCTCAATGAGATTTGTTTGATATAACTAAATAATATTCTAACCTATCGCAATTTTCTGTAATGTTGAAAACTGTTTTTTTTTTTTTAAATAAGATCATAAAAATCTTATACGCGAATAACGAACAAACAACATGCTAACATACTAATTTAAAATAGTTGACATTATTTTATAGAAAGTTATCATTGGTTACCAACGCCTTCCAGATACATGGAACTCCAGTTCTGCGATCCTTATGATCAAACACTAGCATTATAGAAAAATCCTTTTAGGCACTCTGGGAGTGGTGCGTGTGCGAATAAAGCGATTCACGTTAGTTTCGAATCGTTGGAGGTTATATTCGCTGGGAAAAACGACCTCAGGAAGGTCGTTCCACAAAGATGTCGAGGAGTATTGAACCACCTATGCATAGGCGGCAGTGATTCGTCATGTATTACTGCTCTAGGTGGAATTAAGCGGGCAAAGTCAGTCCAAGGAAATATTTGTCAAAAAGAGTGAAATGAGTCGAATAGTTTTATATCGTGTCAAAAGTTTAAATGTAAATACCTAGTTACAACAAGTTAGAGAAAGTTTTACAAAAATAAATCTGCACAATCAAATACACAATAATCTAATCCATGGAAATAAGACTAAATGTCAGCAACGTTTGTCTTAAAAAAATATATATTGGACATATTTATTAGGTTATATTGCTCTATAGTGGAGTCGAGCCGGTTTACGAAAATCCCTTGACGAAATCGATAATTTTTTTTTTGCCAATTGATACAGTAGGATCCTCTCGACATTCTGACATTATTTGTAGGGGACGCCGCATTGGGGGGGGGGGGGGGCGCTTTGTAAATCTAACCAACAACGGATTTTCCTAGATAACTCAGCCGGTTCTGATGCTACAAAAGAAATGTGAAGGGCAAAATTGAAGAGCTTGACAAAGCGCGTAAGCCCGAACAAACCTGATCCCGATATTTTGTTGGAGTGGGCAATTGGATGCGTCTGACGAGAAAATCTCAAGAGACCGTTTTTATGTAGAATTGACCATTCTAATCAGAAAAAATATCCACATGGAAAAATATCAGTGGCGTACCATATTTTTTGTAAAAAATATCAGACGACATGTTTGCAGGGACGCAACTGGTGGAACAATTGAATAACTTTTCTAACTAAAATGTGTGCCTCTATATCCTATTAACACATACCAAAATTGGACATAATATCTAAAGTATTTTCGGAGATATGGCCATTTCTTGTATGCCGCGACAAGCGCGTATTTGCGAAAATAAAAATTTTTCGCCAATCTCCCCTCGTAGCTGATAAAAAGTGAACAAATTGAATCCGGCCTGATCCCCGTAGCTCGATTAATAAACTACTTATTAGCATTTATGTGATATTTTTCCCCCCCATAACTCTCCTCCTCATTGCCCCACCACACCCAGCCTCCGGCCCATCAAAGTACTCGGTGTCACCTGTCGATTCGCGAAAAATTGATGCCTTAACTCTGCCCCTTCTCGAGATATGATTAATTAAATTTTATTGTTTTTACAGTTAAAAATCGCGATAATATGCGAACTCATTGAGATATCGGGATCAGGTTTGTTCGAGCTTACGCACTCTGTCAAGCTCTTCAATTTTGCACTTCACATTTGTTTTGTAGCATCAGAACCGGCTGAGTTATTTAGGAAAATCCGTTGTAGGTTAGATTTCCCCCCCCCCCCCCCCCCAATGCGGCGCCCCCTACAAATCATGTCAGAATGTCGAGAGGATCCTACTGTATCGATTGGGGAAAAAAATTACTCGATTTCGTCAAGGGATTTTCGAGCCGTTTATTTCGCCAGAACGACTCCACTACTAGCAATTGGGGCGAACAATCAATTTGATTTGTATAGAACAACATCTTATCTCTAATTCTTAGATTAATTTTAGGTACTAATATATTTACACTAATAACTAAGCACTGATCTTTGTACTTGAGATTATTAACGATATAGAAAATAAACAATACAGCTTGCATTGACCTTCTACTTTCTAACGTTGCAAAATGGAAATAAGCTAGCATTTTTCACATAACGTCATATATGGATATTTATTGTTTCTTCTGACATAGAAATAAAATAGCCACAGAATCTTTTCTGTTATCTTTTAATTTGATTAGTATTCGTCTTGACTTAAGGCGCCCACACATGCATATTCCAACTGAGGCCTCACGAAAGGGTTATAAAGTTTTATAATAGAATTCAAATTTATAAAAAATTTGTATTTCTAATTACAAAACCCAGACAATAAAAAAATTAAATCCCAATGTCTTGTCTTGTCTTGTCTTGTCTACAAGCGAATTTATAAACTTCTACGTTCATTGCAGTTTAGTTCAGTTGCACTGGCAGTTACAGTTCGCTGTAAAAAATTTTTTGATTTATAAACTTGAATTGACTCGAATGAACCGCCGTGGAGTTTATAAATCCTTGGGTATGTTTGCATTTATCGGGTTTGTTCGTCGACGACAGCCGGTGGAATTAAACTCAAGTGCGCGCAACTGAACTGAACTGCAGCGACAAAGTTTTTATGAACTTTGGCATTATATGCCACTTTAATCTTTGTAAAATATGTGAGGGCGACTACTACTTACACTGACCCACAGTCTATTTTGCTACTTCTTTGGTTGATATGACAATCGCCGCGGTTGGAACGAACTGTCAAGAACGTCAGAAATGGGACACATGACAGAATGGTTTGTTTCGGAAATCGCGGCGATATGAACGGATGAAAAAGAACGGACACCTTTACGGAACAAACACGAATAAACCCAAAAATGTAAATATATATAATCTGCATAAGCTTTTGGTTGGTTGGTGCTGCTATCATTTAGAAATATTTTTTAATTGTACAGGTACATAATATATCATTTTGTGCTTCATATAAAACGTAATTAAGAAGGTTTCCTTCCATTTATAATTTTATCTGATATACGAGTAGATGTAAGAAGTTCCAGTTTTTATTTTGAGTAATCATTCCTCTAGATCCTTAGAAATGACGAATCCAACCTGTTGACTCCCAAAGAACAGTCATATTTAATTGGTAAGTAAGAAAAGTATTATAATAAAGAAATCAATTTAGTGTGACAAAAATACTAAGTTAATTTTTATATCCACCGTGCTAAAGTATAAACTTTTTAAACTTTGTCCATTATTACTCAAATTTTTTTTAATCATAGCCAGAAAACATATGCGATTTTGGAAATAGACTTATGTATTTAATACATACACAAGATGGTTATATCCCTAATTTTCAGTGGCTCGCAGCCATATAAACATTTTAATTAACCATTTTGATTAATGGTTGTCATTCTTATGCAAGTTGGTTCAAGATAAAATTAGAGAATAACATATAGTTTCCTGTGTTTCTATATATTTTATACATATATTATCGAATATTCAAATATACGCATCTAATTTAATAAGATGTAATTAATAATTATTAATATAATAATATTAATGTAACAACGCGCTTGTCATGGGGTCTTGTCTTAAGAATTACAGTACATTAAACTCAGTTAACACCATAAGAACTAATTAGGGAAAGCTATATTGAAGATTTCTAGACGATTACCTATTAAAAAAGGATATTGAAAGGTGTAGTTTGAAAGCCGATAGGAATTATATTTTTCTAAGGGAAGAAAGTAGTTACAGCACAGATTTGTTAGAATTTGTGTGTTAAAACTTATTAAAAAGTCTTGTATTTCACTGTTGGCTAGAAAAATGTTCTACAAATGATGTAACGCAATAATGATGTTACACCGTTTATAGTTTAAATAGTAATTGATATTATTTACCTATTTTTAGTGCCAGATGAAATACCCTATACAGACAGTCCTGAACAAACCGAATCTCCGTTCCCACCAACCGAACTTCAGCACTCTAATCCCGAGATATCATCAAATGGTTCAGCACCACGAATCTATACTCCAACCAAAATAAAAACAAATACTAGGCCGTTATTGGTTGGAGAACATCATCGAAAATTCGATAATCCTATCAGTTACTTGGGTGGACCAAAGTTACCTGCTAGAAATAGATGGAGCGTTGAAAGTGTAGTATCAATTGATTAGTGTTTTATATCCTCATCGGCAATAATTACTTAAAATGATACTCATATTTTTAATCCAAATTAAAATTTTCTCTTTAAACTATTTAAATAAATTCAAAGTATTGAATAGGCAATAATATGTCTCCATTTTGTATCGGGAATCGATAATATTGTATTGTTTGCGACCAAACCGCAGCGCTGAAACGCTGCGTGTAAAACGCATGGTCCAGCACTTAGTTCGCAAGTTCCAGGCATAGCATACGATTCGCTCTGTAATATACTATTTTCCGGTCTCGAAGCGAGAGTTAATAAAATATTTTTTTTATCTTTTCGGGTTCTTCTTTTCTGCACCAAAAATTTCTTCTGCGTGTAGAGAAGCGGTGCTAAGCATGAGAAGTACTTGACATTGTACTTGATAAAGTACATACTATTACCGTCTTATATTTGATAAATTTTTGGACAGAGTCGAGTTGAGTCCCGAGAGTATGTACGAGTGAGTACCTGGTTGGATAAAGGTATGGGACGAATTGGGTCCCAGAAGCCGCTTATCTCGTTCTAAGAATTATACATATAATTACGTGCAATTTATTTACAAACTACAAAATTTTGGCAACCTTGTCATATATCAAAACAAAATAAATGTTTAGGGATTTTTGGGATTGTAGAGTAGAACTAATTAATAAGCACCACTGTACAAATATGTTTCATAAAATTATACAAATGTACATGTCAAATTGCCTACAATTATATTCAATTGCAGTTTTCTTTACTGAATTCTATAGTGACCGCCGATTTAGAAAACTATCCTATTCCTTGTCATGGTTATGCTCTAGTGTGGTCGCAATAATGATTTTATCTTCCCCAAGTATCTTAACTAACGCTTTGCACAAAGTTTTCTTCGAAGAATATGCCCACCTCTTTACACCTCCACTTATTGTTCTTTGAAATGAACTCTTGCACCCGTCAATAAGTAGGAGAAGTTTTCGTTTCTCACTGGTAATTATAGATAACTACTTCCATTTCGCTATTTGGTTTGGTGTTTCACGTGTGATACGTAACACAAACACGTGCGCCTATTCTTCTCGGTCTAGGTAAAGTCCATTAATTATTTAGAATGTTGAGCTGGCAACGCTGCTGCGTAGAAGTCATAAATAGCCCATAGCCGGACCCAATTCAGCCCCTTTAAATTTTACCAGTTGATCCCGGGACCCAATTCGACGGCCCCGGAGTTTTTAAGTACAGACCCCAGACTTAATACATACTTAAATTTTGCAGAAACAATACTTAAGTAATAAAAAGTCCTTAAGTATAAAAAAAATACTCAGGTATTTATCAGGATAAAAAAAGTCAAAACATATATTCTAAAGTAAAAATTAACTTTAGGGGTTCATTCAATACAAAAAAAGGAATATGGAGCTTACCGTTAATGGTACAATATTATTTATTGATGTTAAAATATAGTTTTTTAATTTTAAAAGATGTAACGAACAATAAAGTATCAAGTTATTTATTCTTAATATTCATCCGACTCGTCTGATATAAATAGTGTATTTTAACTAGCTTGAAATATAACTGTACAAATAAATGCAGCTTCTAATTGTAAAAAATATATTTTTTTCAGTATTACTATCTTATTGAAAGCAAGAGTACAATACTACACTACAATATGTAGATAGAAAAAATTATATGTGTAAATAGAATGTTACGAGTTTATTGTAGTTTTAATTCAAAATTGATTTTACGGAACTATTTACAATTATCATCAAAGACTAGTGCTTTTATAATAGATAGGCAAGGTTTTTTTATAAAGGATGTCAATTTGATAACTTTCCATCGCGCAGAGAAAATTTGAAGCCTGCGTCGTCAAATACCAAGGAAAGGGTAGATGTTGCCCTTAAAATATTAAATGGGAAGGGGGAGGGTGGGTTAAGTGGCATATAATTTTAAAGGTCCCAATTTCCAAGAAATCCTAAAATGGAGATATATGAGACGGTTACTTTGGCCCGGGTAAAGAATTGGAAGAGCATCACCCAGAGTGACTGTATACGGATCATTCTACCAACAGACACGAGAACAATAACGTTTTTTTAAATAATAAATCTAACTGCAAATAAATTCTAATTACATAAATTTTTTTGGAAATTCTTAGAAACTACTGCTCAGAAAATAATTAAACTATAGTAATATTGGAACTACTTTTAAAATGATATGCCACTTCACCCTCCTTTAATTTTAAAATTTTTAAGGGTCAGATCTACCCCTCCTAGGGAGTTAAACCATGAACGCTGCAAGTAATCTTTAAAAGTGTCACAAGAAAATTGACGTGGCTATCCGATTTTTCACTGGAACTGAAATATTAAGGGTAGGAAGTTCTTAAATTGACACCGTGTATATTTAAATTCAATTTTTATAGTGTTGCACTTAAAGTCCTCATCATGTAGGAAATTTTTTACATACCTAATTGGAGAGAGAGAACTTTGGTTAAGAAAATTTTGTTGCTACATTAAAAATTATGCCGAATGACATGCACATTAACAGGACTACAATCCTGTAATTTAAAATAACACACACATAGACGTTCCAAAATACAAAAAGTGTCCCCGATAGTTAGATGGTTGTTCAATAAAAAGTTTCTATTTCGTTCTCATGGTTTGTTATTTGGACGTAGACCAAAATAAGGTTGACTAATTTATTTAGAAATTTCTGAATTTCCATATACTATTATTATACCAATGGGTGCGAACAAACCCAATATGATTACTCTAAGGTAGGAGGGGCTCTAGAAAATTTTCTTTTAATCTTTGTTTCAAGGTACAGAGAAAGTCTCCTGCCATAAGTTTCATCAGTCATGGTTACTATGTCAATATTATGTCTATATTGCTTGAAGAAAATGAATCGTCATTTAATTCATGTAATTTATTTCAGAAGATTGCAAGATATTTACCGTCTTTACGCTTACGAATAGTTTTAAGATGTAACTAATAAAATGAGTTTCTAGTACTTGATTATCAATTTTATTTAAATTTTATTAAATCCCTGTATACAGTATTGACAAGGAACTATTACAATCCGGAGTCTAACGAGCAGGAAAGGATAACCAGATATAAATTCAATAAAGAGGAAATTGATTTCTTTATCGTACCCTAATTTGCTTGATTTCCCCTTCTGCCATGGTAGGGAAACTCGTACTCTTCTCTCGCAGACATCTATGCCGTTTACAAGTCTCTAGAAGCTGCTCCCAATATTCTCTACACAAGCGCACCGCGTTAATTTTAATGCGCAATTAGGCCGCGAACCGCTTGTTTGCTTAGAAAGAAGGTAAACGGCGCCGTACTGCCGAACTGTGTTAAAATGTCTTGTTGGTTCGAATAAAGTCATTCACAGGAGGACGCTTGGCGACCGGTTTAGCGTAAAGGAACTAATAATTGACAACGCGGCGGCCGATCAGGATCAAGCTGCCCACAGAATATCCCTTTCTTCGCGCTGCGTCGCGTCATATTGGTTCATGGTAGAAGGAGCAACTAACGTGCTTTAAGTTACCATCAGGCGCGGAACTACTATGCAGCAAGACCGCATGTAAAGCGGGGGGGCCCAGGCGTCCAGGGGGGCCGCATCCCAAAGTTGCCTTCCGTAACGACGCAATGCGAAGCCCCTCGTCACTTCAAAAAGTGTTTTTTTTCTTACGCAACACTAATTTATTATGATTTAATACTATCATCAAAAAAAGGAGTTCCTACACATCTGTCGATCGCCTTAGATTTTAAGAACCTTTACAATTTTTTTTTTGTACTAAAAAAGCATACCTATTTATTTATGCAAATAATGTAAGTTTTTGTCTTGTTTGTGTTGAATAAGTAAAGTGTCGCGCAAGCCAAGTGCTGAGCTCCTCTGAAAGCGGGGCCCCAGGCCCAGACCCATCGGACCTAGCAGGAAAATAGGTCCTGGATAATGTTTATACTAACAAGGAATTAACAACTGCAACGTTTTAAAGTTGCTAAGTTTTCACAATATTATTTTCTGAATAACGTTATCGTTTGATATTATTTTTAAACCAAATTTGCAGCAAATCTTTACAAAGGTTTTCGTAAAATGAAGTTAAAGTACATAATAAGATCGAATTAGAATATCATATAGGGCAGGTTAAAATAAGAAATTACTTTAAACAAGTCACAAAAATAAGTTTTTTCTTTTTTCAAATAATTCATATGTTAAAACACGTTCAGAGATTTTTTGATATTTCATTTGGTTAAGCATTTCTGACTAATTTTCTGACCAAATGTTTCTAAGCAGTTAAAAACTAAATATGTATGTTTTTAGTCAGTTGGCTATGGAATCAATTTTATCAAATAGAACAGAATTGATGTTTTTATGGAAGAAACGTATTTCTTTGTTCTCGTTTCTCGTTCTTCTTTAATTTGTTAAATAATATGTGAAAAACATTATTAACATCAAAAGAATAACTTACTAGTAATATACTAATCTACAAACAAAATTAATTGAAAAGTTGTTCAATGGTTCAATTTAGGGAAAATACATTTACAGACATGCATTGAACAAACCAGAGGTCATATTGAACAATTTTTCAAATAATTTTTTTTCTAGATTATTATTTCATTCAAATATCATTTCTGTTTCATTTTGTACAATAATTATTTCCATGGCTAACTGATGATTAAACATTGTGATATTCAGTTATTAACTGCTTAGAAACATTTGATCAGAAAATTAGTTATAAATGGTTAATCGAGTGAAATATCAAAAAATCTCTTAATATATTTTTTTGTTCAGAATATAAGAATATTTAACATGTAAGTCTAAATTATTTGAGGAAAGAAAAAACTTTTTTGCGACTTGTTTAAAGTAACTTCTAATTTTAATCTGCCCTGTATGATATTCTAATTATTCGATCCTATTTTAATTTTACGAGCTTATACTTTCGTAAATATTTCCTCGAATTTTTTTTTTATGATCAAACACAAGCACTATAGGAAAAATCCTTTAGAGCACTCTGGGAGTGGTGCGTGTGCGCAAAAAGCGATTCACGTTGGTTTTGAATCGTTGGAGATTATATTCGTTGGGAAATGGCCTCGGGAAGGTCGTTCCACAAGGATGAAGTCCTCCAGATGAAAGAATTCTTAAGTAATGAAGTTCGAGGAGTACTAAGCTTAACAACATATGGATGGGCGGCAGTGGTTCGTCGTGTATTTCTGTTATTCGTCGCTCTGGGCGGAATTAAGAGGGCAAGTTATTCAGAAAAGAATGGTGTGGTCACTTTTTATGGGTTTTGGAATATTATATAATAAATGTGATTTTTAGTATAAACCTTAGTTTCTAAAGAGCATTACAATTTTTTCTCTCATAAGAATCATCAGTTTTTTATTTTAAATTCTTATGGAGTAACATCTATATCTATAATTTACCAATTTACGTTATTCTAGCTTAACTAAATAAATCATTTTATAGGGCCTAATAAATAATTATGCGGGGGGGGGGGGGGACAAATTTTGAAGTTCCGCCTGGTTACGATGGGGGGGGGGGGGTTGATTCTCTTTATTTAATTCATGGTCGATATATTACGTCTGTTAGGCGCTTGATTCTAATAAATCCTTGCGAATACTGTAGATAAATATTACTTCCTAAAAAAAAGTTGAATATCGAATTATGTCCTAAACTTCTCGTTTATTTATATGTTAATCCAATAAAAGAATCAATTACCTATAATTTTGAATTGCAAAAAAAATATGATAACATGTATCCCATATAATTTTCAATTCTTCCTACATGGAAGTAATTTTATAAAGTATGTTACTGAACAAAATATATAGGCTACTAGAACGACAATAGATTTAAAAAGTTTTTAAGTGTATAATAAGAGCTAATAAACAAATGTTATAAAGCGATTAACTTAACCTTTATTTTCAGTTCGTAATCACACTCTTATTATTCGCAGAAGAGCTCATATTATTTATTAACTGGTACATTAACACTAGTAAATTCGTAAATGCCCTAAAATGGTAAGCAAATGCAAATAAATTTTTAAGAAACCTCTAAACTATTTTTTATTTTATATTAACTATTTTTCTTTAATATCTACACTCATGTGCAAAAAAACGGTAATTAAAAAATTTTGATAAAGTTTCAGGCTTAATAACTTTTTTATTTTTAATTCAGTGATTTTTTAGAGAAATGTAGGTACAACGATCAGTTTTGGCGTGTCTTTTACAAATTTTAAGTAACTTTTTTATTGCACATATTATACAAGGATAATCGATATTTTATTTTTTATCTAGTTTTTAGACAGCCTGTAGATTAACCATATAGCACAATTATTTCGAAATATGTACCGGTTTTAATTTAGTAATCGATTCTTTAAATTTTTTTTTTTGGGTGCATGTCAATGCATACATCTTAATCGAAATATGCCTCAATACTTTGTATTGCACCTTCTAAACCTAATTACTGCCCGTACACATCTGTTTATACAGTGGTGGTTCGCCCATAGGAGCACATGAGCACGTGCACCCCCAAAAATATAAAAAATTAATTAATAAAATATTAATTCGTTGTTGGCTGTTTGTACGTGTATAATATCTGTCGGAGTCAATCAGTCAAATCCGTCATTGCCTGAAATGCCTAGTCATTTCACGTATTGCCGGCAAATAGTGTAACTCTACGTTTGGTAGACCACTTGCCTAGGAGTATCAGGCATTCCCTGTAATGACGGAATTCTTTCAGTCAAACGATCTACTTAACTAAAAGATTTAAGTTACCCTGTTTTCCGGTTTTAGTCAATCATTGTAATTAGGACAGTGTTGTCAGTAGTGCATGAAAATAAGGTATTTTACATTAAAAGGTTTGTAAATAACTGATTATTATCAGGAATTTCCTTAAAATTGAATGTCTTGAAATATGATGTATATAGGTATTATCATAAACTCATATTTATTACCTATAACTTACTAAAAAAAATTCATAGAACGAATAGGAACGAAACAACATAATAGCAAGATACAAAAATCTGAAAGGAAATGACTGATAATATGGTTTATTATTTATTAGCGCAAGGTGCGCTTTTATAACACCTTGAATTACAAAGAACTTTTTTTTTACACAAACGCATCTGTTTGACAAACATTGTTGTTTGTCGCTGGTTTGCAACACTTAAAATATCCTTGACCTCCAGACAGTGAAGCGACTGCACAGCTTCTCATTCTGATACAAACTTTTCAGGAACGTCACCTACTTGAAGAAATGCCTCTTTGGTTTCCACTAGATTTTTTTTAATTTCCAATAGAACCGCCTTGAAAACCAACCACCCAACTAACCACGTCTGATTCTCTCCGATTTCCGCCTATCGCAGCTAGCTGCGCCTATTTCCCTTATCAATAAAAAAGAATTATCCAAATCAGTTTATGTTTTATTATTCTTTTGCCTCTTTCACCCTTTTCATCCCCTCTCACTTTTTCATCTCTTCCATTTTTTTCGAAGACAACAAATTATAAAACGCAAAAATTGTGCAACTAAATACCATTAAAATGAAATATTTTTTTTATATATTTAAAGAAAAACCGTAATTTGGTAATTTATGCCCCCCATTTTTACCCCCACCCTTTGAGAATTTTATAGTGCAATTAAAATGGGACCTAATTGAAAATATTCCCTCACCAACTAAAAAAAAAATCTAAATTGGGTAATAAATGGCGGAGTTCTGAGGTCACAACATTATCTTTTATGAAGTCGGTTAATAAAAACCAATAAAAAGGCATAGAACAAAATCACTCCTTCCCCAAGCATATGAATTATAAAACCGTGATAAACGTGACAACAGTGTACGAATTTGAAGTGATTTTATAGGTTGAAGTAGTTTGAGGTTATGTTTGAAATCCAAGGTTTTTTTTACTTTGATTGGAGTAATAGTCATCTAACTTCTTATAAAACAATTCTGAATGCTTCGATATTCCAATTTCAAAAAAAAACACGACACAGGTGTTAACAACAATTACATCGTTTGACTAAAACCGGCAAACAGGGTAACTTAAATCAATTAGTTAAGTACAGCGTTTGACTGAAAGAATTCCGTCTTTACAGGGAATGCCTGACACTTCTTAGGCAAACGGTGTACCAAACGTTAGAGTTACATTATTTGCCGGCAATACGTGAAATGACTAGGCATTTCAGGGAATTACGGATTGCACTGATTGACGCCGAGATATCGATACATGCATCGAATAACATTGTAAGTGACAAATCGTGTTCTTACAGGAGAAAACATAAAAGGTTCGGGTATATTACTTTACCATGATACTACAGGCAAAATACCAAAATAATCAGATACTAATGGGATGAAAGAGGCATTTAAAAAAAAATTAAGCTAAAAACCCTAATTTTAGATTTGAAACATTGAAATTTATTTTGAACTCCGATATTTATCAAAATGTCACTTGCAATGTTATTTGATACATGCATCGATATATAGAGTTGCCAACAGAAAAGTTTTTTCGTAATAAATTGGATTGAAATTTCGTAATAGGTTAAGGTTTTCCGTAATGATTTTTTTGAGGTTTTTTTGAGATAGGCCATACTTATAATATTGTACTCAGCATAAAGTAAATGACTTGTTTTTTTCTGCAAATTTGTCCTTAGGTCTTGTCTGGTGAGGGTAGAAGTCAACTGTTAAATTTATAAATCTATGGATAATTACAAAAACGTAATAGATTCGTGAGCGGCGTAAAAACGTAATAAATCATCGTCTTCCGTAACAAATCTATTATGAACGTAATGACGCTGGCAATGCTGTTTATATATGAAGTAATTCGAGGTGAACATTTTAATAAATTATTTCGTTCAAATGAATAGTATGATGGTGGAATATTTAAAAAATATCTTTAGCTCTTTTGAGTTTGGAGCAAAATATTGAAGTACGTAAATAAGAACTGAAGAATTTACATTTAAGCAATGTATATGTTGTACTCAATTGCCGAAAATGGCCACATCGCGTTGCGGGTATATTCTATATATACCCAAAACGCGTTTTGGGTAAATTAGAAAAATCCATGACGCGAAATCACGATTTTAATCGAAAACACACGACGGTTTTCGTGTTATGGATAATAAATACCCATAAAACGAAAAATACATAAGAAAGCACTCAATCAAAAAATATGTAAAATAAAAATGCTGACACGTTTTAAAGATCTATTTATGAATTAAACACTTTCTATAATAACTAATATTTATTCTTGCATGTTAGTGATCCATGACATTTTGAGTTACACTTTTTGTTCCATTGTTTACTGGAACATTTATTATCAGCACAAAATCTATTACAGCTGCGTCTGAGAAAACCTTAACCGGAACCTTTATATGACATACTTGGTGCAGTTCTCAAGGGTATTTTTTGATATTATTATCAATTGATTGCGACATGAACTTCGAATCTGCTTGAAGAAGTTCATTCCTTGAAAATAATCTGTCCAGTGGCCCATTCTCAGTACCCAGTTTATACAGCCATTATGATTAATTTCTGAAACAATAGCTAATACATTTCTTGGCGTTAGTCGTCCTCTGTCAACATCTGGCACTCGAATTTGCTCCAATTTCCAAGGAAGAATATCTTTTATTTGGCTCACATAGTATTTTCGTTGCTTGAATTTTAATTTTATGTGATTCCTCGTTTTGATTCAAAATTCTTTTATCCCTTTGTGATATCTTCCATCTTTAATGAAATCTCACTTAAAAATTGGAACCCGAACAAACTAAACAAAACAATTAAGTTAGGTTATGTATTTTCTCGTTGTAGGTATTTATTATTATCCATAACACGAAAACAGTCGTGTGTCTTCGAATCGTGATTTCGCTTCGTGGATCTTTCTAACTTACCCACAACGCGTCTTGAGTATATGCAATATACCCGCAACGCGATGTTGAAAGTTGGTGAAATCCACATCGCGTTGTGGGTATAAATTTCGGGCAGATACCGTTTTCGGCGATTGAGAACAACATATACACTAAAAAACCTTCTTGATTTTGTAAAAGTTCTTCTTATGAAAAATTAAAAAATAATTAAAAATATGTTTTATCTGACGCTTTTCCTTATTACTTTTAACGCCTAAGAAAATACGTGTTTGGTCGTTACATCAAATTTTGTTTCTAATAATTTCACGCTGCTAGTGAGCCTCCTCTATCATAGGTCACGAGCCGCCACTGGGTTATTCCATTACGGAAACTCCTTCTTGACGAAGAAAATACTTATTGCATATTAGATTAGAAATTAGGCAAAAATTGAAATTGTTAATAACCAAGATTGTTTTGCGGTTGCTTTTTTTTTTAATCAAACACAAGCACTATAAAAAATTCTTTAATGCACTCTGGAACTGGTGCGTGTGCGAATAAAGTGATTCACGTTGGTTTGAATCATTGGAGTTTATATTCGGTGGGACAAACGATCTTGGGAAGGTCGTTCCCAGCAAGGACGAAGTCGTCCAGATGAAAGAATCCTTAAATAATGAAGTTCGAGGAGTACTAAGCTTAACGACATATGGACGAGCGGCAGTGATTCGTCGTGTATTCCTGTTATTCGCCGCTCTGGGCGGAATTAAGAGGGCAATGTCAGCCGAGCACTTTCCATGGAAATATCTGTAAAAGAGAGTCAAGTCCCCTACCTGTCTTCGATGTTCTACATGCTATCAAGGCTCTTCGTCAGCTCATAGTCTCCGATCACACGAACGGCCCTCCTTTCGATCGAATCCAGTAGCCGAAGAGTATGTCTGGGTGCAGAGCTCCAGATATGAGAGCAGTACTCTAGTGATGGTCGAATCTGGGCTTTATATAGTATTCAAAGTTGTTGAGGTGTGTACATCTTTTTCGGAAGAGTACACCAAGTTTCTGAGAAGCAATCTTGGTGATTGCCACAACGTGCGTATGTACAAGATTATATTTCCTCCCAGATTGGCGCCCAGGAAATTAATAGATGAAGCAGTGGGATTGCGTGTCTTTTCATGACTATATCCGGTTCTGTAATGTTAACCATTTTAGACCAAACCAAAATTTCTTCCAAATCTTTGTTGATGCGTGATACTTTATGCTGTATGCGAAGATGTGCGTCTGCAGCCGATATTTGTGCATTCAAAGAGAAAGATGTGAGAAGTGTGCTATCGTCGCAAAGCTAAATATCGGATTTTTAGTTTTCACTAGAAGGTTGTTAATGTAGAATAAGAAGAGGGTGGGAGGCAATATGAACCCTTGAGGAACACCGGCATTGATGTTGAAGGTGTCTGAGAGAAATCCGTCAATCACCACTTGCAGAGAGCGTTCCTTAAGGAAGCTAGACAGCCATGCACAGAATCGACTGGACATACCATAGGATCGCAGTTTACTTAGAAATCCCTCATGCTAAACACGATCAAATGCTTTAGAAATATCCAGTGCAACAGCCGGAGACTCCTCATGATGTTCGATTGCGTTGTTTCAAAGATTGGTGACATAGGCTAGAAGATCTCCAGTTGATCTGGACTTTCTAAAACCATATTGATGATCGCTGATAATGTTGAAGCCTTGCAGGTACTTTAGGAGTTGTTATTTAATAGCTTTCTCCATTACTTTTGACATAACTGAAAGCAATGTGACTGGTCGATAGTTGTTTACCTTTATTTGGTATAAATACTAACACCATCTCTTGAGAACTAAATAGGAATTTTTTTGCACCAGAAGCTTTTTTGACGTCGAGCCCTTCCAAGATTCGTTTGATTAAACTGCAGGAATGTTGGATGGTGTTCTTCCCTGGAAATCTACAGTGGAATGCGAAGAAAATAGTTCAGCAAGTAAGTTTCCTTTATCTCTAGTCGTTGATGCTATTGTACCATCAGAACGTGTTAGAGGTGGAATAGTTGAATTGGTAAAATTTTGGCTGACGGCCATAGCGACTGACCAAAAAGACCTTGATCTTTGGATTGTCCAGAAGTTTGTTTTTGATCCTAACATTATGAGCTTCCATGCTAGTCATAATGACGTCGGAGACCTCTCCAGCGCAGACGAATGGATCATCAGAAGAAAAGCATACGCTCATCCAAGGAAAAGTGCAAAAATGGTCTTTGAGGTCTTCCCACTTGGCCGATGTTTAATGTCATATCTTGCGAAGTTTAGGAGGTTGTTCGGAATTAATTGGTAGTTTAGAGTTGAAATAAGGTTGTGATCGGAAGATTCTAATTGAGGCTGTATTGTGACGTCTAGAAAATCCAAAAGACTACCAAGATCTTCATCTGGGTCTGGAATCCGCGTTGGTTCTGCTACGAGTTGAGTTAGGGCATAACTGATCGCAAAGGATTCGGCACTACTGTCTTGTTCATTGTCTGAATTTAAGTATTTAAGCCAGTTGGCATTGTGCACGTTAAAGTCCCCAAAGATAGCAGGCATCTCGGCATTCGGATTGCTGGTTTGAAAGAAGTCGATTGTGTTGGCTATTGATGAGAAAAAGGCTCTGTAATTGGAATCACTTGGAGGATGGTATAGGCAGCAGATGAACTTGATGATTTTCTGCGTTGATAGTCTATTCCACATTACATTAAAGTATTTCGGTTCAAGGGTAAGTTCTCGTTGGCCCCAGAGATAATTTCGAATAAAAATACATATCCCGAAGTTGCGTCGACGGAAATGACAATCGTATCCAGGGTATAAATAGCTGATTGTGTTTGTTGACGATCTGACCTTTGACCCGGTCAATGCGAGCAGGTGAGGCTTCGCAGATTGTAAGGGCTGGTGGACTAAATTGATGTTCGTGTTAAGCCCTCTAATATTGCAGAAATCAATTTTGGAGTTGCTAATTCTGGGTTGGTTAGCAACTGCAGGTGCCACACCATTTCTTCGTTGGGTGTTGTTGGAGGAACCCACTAAATTGTCGGAAATGGTTGTTGTTTGATGAACTTCACTTGATGGGGCCCCAAGATCAGCCCCCGCAAGGAGATTCGATAGGGGGGCGTTTACCTCCGGAGTATTTTGGACCTGGAGCTTCCATCATGTTATGCTTGCAGTGAAGAGAATGCGGACAAAAAATAAAAAACTAAAAACGATATATTTTCATGGTTGTATTTTTAAATTTATTAAAAAAATTTCATTCGTATTTATTGGAAAAATACCAAATTTAAATTACCATATAACTGAAGAATTCACTATATACGTTTGAAGCATTTTCTTAAATTGTAAATCTGACAGTTCGCCGCTGAAAGTGACTATACCGATGCCTGATTAGTTAATGCCAGAGGAAAAAGATATCAATTGCACACTCGAATTAGGCGTATGTCGACACCAGACACAACCAGTGGCGGAGCGAAAATGTTTTATTATTTTAATATTGTGTTTTGCTGTTAGTATTTGATGGTGATCGGTGATTCGAAATGAATTTTAGCAAGCCTGTGATTGGAAGAAAATTTGATTACTTTTTTACCTTGCTTAGACTCATGTGTCGTACTATATTGATATGAACCAAAAAACGAAAACTGGAAAACTAGTATTTTGAAATAAATTTGCTACTTGACCACTCCAGAGGTTGTTTTCAAATTATATGAAAACAACATTTTAAATAAGTCAAATATACAATGTTACTTAAAATTTGTAAGACAAGTTACAACGTTGTACCGACAGTTCTTTAAAAAAATAACTAAAATGAATCTGAAAATAAAAAGTTATCAAACCTAAAACGTAATCAAAATTTTGTAATGACCGCTTTTTTTACACATGAGTGTAAATCGTGAACTAAAAAGTTAAGTACATTTAAAGTTTTCATTTAGAATATCCGAAATAACAGAGATAACAACATGTTATATAGGTACATTATAAATGATGAAAAAGCCCAGGTTGCCGAATAACTAAATTACAAACTTGGAAAAATTGTCAAGCAATAATTTTATCTCTTGAAGAACGAGATTTTCGGGTTTAAAAAAAAATATTTGGTTTTATAACGATTCTTGCTTATTAAAGATTTCAATAAAATATATAAAAGAAGAGGTGCATAATTATTATTATGTTATTTTATTCCAAATAGTAAATTTTACAAAATTTTAAAAGGAAGATGAAAGACACCTTTTTTGTTTAAAATTGAATGAATTCAAAAATATCACTGCAGTAATATATTTTTTGGTTAAAATGGTAGCGACTGACCTATATCCATGGATAGCCAAACTCTAAAAGCAAAGGTAACAGGTAAACTATTTACCTTAACCGAAAAACAGGACCGTACTTCGCCCGTAATGAAAATTATTACACTGCAATATTTTGACATATCAAGACCTACTTTACTGAAAAATAAACTTTAAACAATATATTTTCTCGCACTAAACAAGGCCTTGTGGCCATCAGTGAAAAGCTACTTTTAGAATTAATTTCGATATCTATACTTTTTTAATATCGTTACATTCCTACGACTGATTTTGGTTATGGACGGTCATCGTTGGTTGATAACCAAACCGGCACCAATACGGTGGGGTTGCCTATATGACGGCGGCGACAATATTGTGCTCATGACAACCAACGAGCAATCTTTAAAAATAAGACCGTGCGCATCAACCAATTTTTTCACTCATAATATTTAACTTTTTACTGCGCATCCCATTTGTTGTATGTATCCATATTTATAGGTGTGTGAGCTATACCTAAGCCACTGAATTGAGAAAGAAAATATATTTGGTGTAGGTGTTATACCAAAATTTAACATAATATCTCAAACTGGTTTCGAGATTTTTGAAAAAAACCAAAAAAAATAACAGCCTGTATATCACAAACAAAATATTCTATCTCTGTTTTTAATCTAATTATTCTCTTCATTGCAGATTTTTCCAGATAATCATATACTAAAATTATCGATGTACATTTCAAGTACTGTAGGAATCTGGCCCATAATTTTCATGAAGAATAAACAATTAAAAAAAATATACGATATTTTCTCCAATATACTGTATTACTACTATTTAGAGTATATTGTTAGAGCATATTACCAGTTGTTTCGTCTCATTACTGCAGATAATTTGAATGTAGAAGAGATTTTCGGAAACCTTTGTATTACCTTAATATACAGCGTGTCATTGTTTAGATTAAAAGCATTTAATAATGCAGCCGTAAAATTACTATTTACCAATATCATTCAAGAAGAAGAACTTATTTTAACCGATCCGGACCCAAATATTAAACAAATTTACTTTGCTTCTGTGAGAGATAATAGAATCTACAATACAGTATTTCTTTTTAATGGCTGGGTTGCTTCGTTTATTTATTTTCTCCACCCATTCTTTATGGAGTTGCCCACTATGGTTGTAAATAATGAGACAATTACTCTTAAGACCCTTCCTTTGTCTACATGGTGGCCCATTGATACACAGAAACACTTTTGGGTAAGTATTTCCTATAAAAAAATCCTCTAATATTTAGTGCCTCGCAACTATATAGGGTACACCAAGTAAAGTGGCCTATTAGAAGTATCTCGAGAACTAAATGAGATTTTATTTTGAAAATTTGGCTGTGGCTATAAGAGATGGTTTTCTACGTTTATAAAATATTTTGAATGGTGCGGTGTTGCCGGATCATACCGAAAGTGGTAGCAACTTCGGAATTTTAAATGAATTACCCTATATATTATATTTTTTATGGAATCTAGGTAAAAATCTAGAACATTTTTTTTGTATAATATCATTTTATAATTTTGAACTGTATTTAATTAGTTTTATACAGGGCGCCTCCATAACAATATTTCTGAGGGAGATGAATTATTGCAAAAATCTTCTTTTTTTTAATGGGGCACCCTATATTTGATATGTTTTGCAAGTTGAGGATCGAATTTTCTATCTAATGATATTAAGTATTCCTATACCTATCTTTAATATTTTCGGACTTAAAATCTAGGGGGGTAAGATCCGGAGATCTTGTGGCCATTTCCGTGGACCTCCTCGGCAATTCAACTTTTTGGGAGTCATAGGAGCCGCATCAAAATGAAGTTCATTAAATTTTCTGCAAGTTCAGCCAACTACCAAAAAATATGTTTCTATTAAATTTTAATTAAATTTCGCTATAAGTCCGAAAATATTAAAGATAGGTATAGGAATACTTAATATCATTAGATAGAAAATTCGATCCTCAACTTGCAAAACATATCAAATATAGGGTGTCCCATTTAAAAAAAGAAGATTTTTTCAATAATTCATCTCCCTCAGAAATATTATTATGGAGACGCCCTGTATAAAACTAATTAAATACTGTTCAAAATTATAAAATGTCGATGGTCTTGTGAAACTATACTAAACTAGCTGTAACCACTAAAAAGATATGATTTTCTTTTCAGGTCCCGATACGGCGTTAAATAATTACAAGATTATTTATAATTCAAAAACTCTTAAAGATAGGTATATGATATTATACAGCAAACTGTTCTAGATTTTTACCTAGATTCCCAAAAAATATAATATATAAGGTAATTCATTTAGAATTCCGAAGTTGCTACCATTTTCGGTATGATCCGGCAACACCGCACCATCGAAAATATTTTATAAACGTAGAAAACCATCTCTTATAGCCACAGCCAAATTTTCAAAATAAAATCTAATTTAGTTCTCGAGATACTTATACTTAGGAACAACCAATTATTTTTATCTTATTATTTATATAATTAAATGGGACGGCCATACGGCTTTTGTTAACTGTCAAATTTGACATTCTCTGCACAGAATGTCGAAAATTGTCATTTAATTTAAAGAAATTTATTTGGAAAAGTTATTTGTATTGTAATTTTATGCCCACACACCAAATTTGAACCACATGATAATTTTTGTTTTCCATCTGTTTTTGTCCAAGATCTATATTCATTACAAACGGAATTTCACCGTAATTACAAACAAAGGGGCTATTATTCTAATATGTCCATTTTTTTCAACGTATTTATTATTTAAGAAACAAGACTCCTTTTTATTGGTTAAACCTTTAAAGTTTTTCTCCACAGATAGCAAAATTTTTAAACTGCAATATAAATTTTTGAGGAAAAATAACAATTTGATAGAATTTTTGGTATAAAAATGAATTTAGACGATGAGTATTGTATAAATAAATAGATTGACGGTGGTGGAGTCCACTGTTCTGAATGAAAATAGATATTGACCAAAAATAGATAGAAAATAAAAACTTATAACTTATAAAAACACATTAGTGATTCAAATTTGGTATGTGGGCATAAAATTACAATGCAAACAACTTTTCCAAATTGTTTTCTTTAAATTCGATCAACAAATGCAATTTTTCGGCATTTTGTGGAATAATTTTCAAATTTAACAGTTAACAGAAGTGACCTGATCCCATTTAATTATATCCCATAATTAAATTCAAAAATACGTTTTGTTCCCATATGGTTCCAAGTTTAATGGTGACAGTATTGTAGATGTTGTTGTCTTTGTCATATGTTCTCATAATTCAAGACCTAAACGTCTGAACAGTTCCAGCTTCAGCCAGTTAACATGATTGTTATTGTCTTCTAATACTAAAAGACAAGGAACCCATAGATGTTGTTATTTCTGCCTGTTAATCTTTTAGGTCGTTTAGACACTCATTATGATTTTTTTATATTATTCAGCCACAGCAATATTGTTGACCACGATTATCAAATTCGATATTGTAATAAATAGTCAACAACAATCAAATGGAAAAGACTTTTTTAAAATGGATGGTTATAATTTTATGCTTGAAACATAGGGTAAAGTCGTGATCATAGGACCACTTTCCATAGTTTGCTTCCTTAGGCTGAAAGGACATGCTTAAACCCCACAGAAATATCACATTATGCTTCTTTTGTACTTTATGGACAAAATGCACCTTGTTGAAATATACAATTACTTAGATTCGCATATAATAATTGTCAAAAGAAAAACTTGCAACTGGTACAATTTGCAAGACGAGTTCGTTAAATTAAACCATCGGGTTTAAGAAATTGTACCTGATACTATATATAGATTGTAGCACCCAGAATGCTGGTGAGTTTGGTAAATTAGACCGGTTCAAATTAACAAACCTATGGTAGTACAAATTAGCAAACTGGCAAAATTGACTGATTTATCGTAATGATTTCGTTCAACGTGAGGGTAGATTAAAATTGACCTGTCGCAATTCTAGCAAAATAATGCTTATTTTAGGAGAATATAACCTTAATTAACTAACGTTTACTTGAGCAAAAAAGCTTAAGTAACTTCTTCTTCTTCTTGTTCCATCTCCTATCGGAGGTTGGATATCATCATGGCAATCCGGACTTTGTTTGCAGCCGTTCTAAACAACTGATTGGATGTCATTCCGAACCAGTCTCTCAGGTTTTTAAGCCAAGAAGTTCTTCTTCTTCCTTGGCTCCTCTTGCCCCTGATCTTCCCTTCCATTATGTTCTGTAGCAGCATATATTTAGGTCCTCTTATAACATGACCAAGGTATTCTAATTTATTCTTTTTGAGGGTGGTAATTATTTCCTCCTGCTTTTGTATTTTCTGACGTAGTTCTACATTTGAGACTCTGTCTACCCAAGAGATCCTCAGCATTCTACGATAACACCATCTTTCGAAAGCCTCCAGTCTATTCATTTCAGCCTTTTTGAGCGTCCAGGCTTCGGAACCATATAAGAGAGTCGAGAAAACATAACATCTCAGCATACGGACTCTTAGTTTTAAATTGATATCCCTGCTGCAAAGAAATTTCTTAAGTTTTACGAAAGCGGTAAGTTACTTACTGTTGGTAAAACTTACTGCGTTTATTTAAATAAACGCGTGGACCTGCATCGAACTTTTATCCAACTAACGTTTTGGCTCTATAGACGTCAAACGACACGAATTGGGTGAGTTCTGAAGGAATAGTTTTTTAACAAACCCGAACAAACCCGAACAAACACACGTGCGTGCGTGTATTGGTTATAAAATAAGATCAACCGTATGCCGACGCAGTCCGTCTGAAACTTACAAGATATCTGACAAGCCCGCTACGGCGACCGAACCGACTCGATATAAGCCGAGTCATTTCGTCGTTTTGAACGCAAGGTTGTTCCAGGCGTACTTTTGTACCGAATTCGGTACATTTTACAAAGGCTGTATTCATCAGAACCCATCGATTTATAAGCGATTTGCGCATTGATTTGTAGTTCTGCTGAATGCATTTTGTTGTCAGTTTCTTGTTTGGTTCTAAATATTTTCATCAAATTTGACATTTTGTTCTGTGCGAAATGGATAATTTTATTTTTAATGCTCCTCTTCACTAACGCAGATCCTGTATAATGTTTTTATAATTTTAATTCACTTCTTTCGTAATTTTTTATAAATTCGATGGAAAAAATGACGTCCGATTTCCCATCGATTTATGAAATTAATTTTTTTTAGTGCATTTAGCAGATGATTACTAATCGCTTACAAATCGTTTTTGGTATACTTTCCATCCAAGGATTTGTTTTGTTATGTAGGGCTGTTGAAAGTAACGACTTTTTTTTAAGTTCACTTTCTAGGTGAAGGTAACGAACTTTTTTTTCTTAGAACTCTAAGTTTTTTTAAGTGTCCGTCCAGTGAAGTAGCATCTTTTTTTAGGCGCCATGCTGGTACATTTCTATAAAATTCGGTACAACTTTGCCGATTCAGTCGGTACAATAATTTAAAGCTTGGAACAACGCTGTTTGAAGTAGTTTGAAGGATTCCTTTAGTTCGTTCGTCGCGTGTGTCATTTTTAAATTGAATGAATCGTATTTATTTTTAATTACTAATCAAATCTACGCTAGAAAAAAAGGACCAAAATTAATTAAAACAACGTTCCCGTAAAATCCTTCCATGTGAATAGCTATTTGTGAGGTTATGTTTCATAAAACTTAGTTTTATGAAACTAATAATTATTTTTAAATAAGTAATAAATAAATAAGTAAATAAGTGAAGGTAAAGGTGTCTTAAACAAAATTGCATTTTTTTAAAGAGTTTGATCTATTTACATTCATTCCTGTGCTTGTGTCGAATTTGAAATTTTTGTGTGATATTACTATTATTTGTTTTACAATACGTTTTTCGCCGTCGGTTTTCTGAAATCATATTTGATCATAAATGATAGAATGAAAAGTTGTTAAAATTATAATTTTTTTTTTTTAAAGAGTTTGTCGTGTAGATATGACAACACCGGCCTAAATGCGCTGAGGTCTTTTCACACCGAAGACGTTTTATTTTATTGATTGCGACAGTCGTCAGTAGCGGCCATGTAAATTTTCAGATTTCATATGAAGTGTATAATCTCGCTTAATAATTCAAAGCGCCATTTATGGTTATTTTTCTTCAATTTATTATCATCTCAGGATTTGCTGGTTTAAATATAATACATCATTTCCATAACACCCTGTATATAATATTATATATCAAGAGTGGTAATAATACTATTATACAAAATACCGAAACTTACTGTACGAACAGAGCGAGTGCTGTACTTCCAATGAGTGTGTAATAGGCTTACCATCATACCTCATATCTACACACACACAAAAACATGCAAATTGGTCTTAATAGATCAAAACATAACCAAATCACTAATTTTCTTCCAGTTATATATACACCACCTATTCCTAATCTTAGATTTACGAAAGTAAACACTAACTTCCGTTGTGCCCCCCTCCCCAAAACTAAGTTCTGGTTAAAATACTGTTTCCAGTAATTCTTCATCTAGTTTAGGGCATTATTCTTCAGCCATTTTAGTGTCGCGCCTCCCTAAATAGCTAAATAGGAAGTAAGAAACATTACGACCTCATCATCATATATTTTAATGTTTATCACAGATTTACATTACTAAGGTGACGACGAATGTATCTAAGCCTTACACGATTGCATAAAATCCCTCTCTGTCCGCAGTTTGATATGGTCAATTATTTAATAAATGTATTTTCTGTATGTGTTATATATTTTTTGGCAGATTGCGAGCCACTAATCGCGACACCCCATCTTGAAAAATTTATCAAAACCTAAGTAATTTCAACAGCAAATGAAAAGTCCGAATAAAACATAGCCATTTCAACAACAAATGAAACAGTTGTTTGTTTTTCTTGACGTTAATCATTTTAATTACAATGACACTGATTAAAAAAAAATTATATTAAAATTAAAACCTTGTTGTGTGGGAAGTTGTAACCTGGATAAATCGTTTGTCCATTTGGTTTAGTGGTTTTGGGTTTCCATTTTTAAATAAGCTGAAAAGCTTAAAATTTATACTGGAATAAGTTTTAGTTTTATTTTGATTTATTGATCTTAATATTATTTTAGATTGCTTATTGTTGGAATGTATTTGATGGCACTTTAGGAAGCTCATATGTTATAAATTCCGATATTCTGACATTTAGCTTGATAGTATATGCTCTAAGTAAGCTCAAGATATTAAGTTATAGATTAAGAAACTTTACTAATAACATCCGCACGAAGAATCATAGTTCGACAAGAGAACAATTTGTTTTTCTGATTAAAGAGCATCAGAATATTATAAACTAAGTAACAAATTGTTAAAAACTTAAGTCCATCAACAAATGAATACTTTGGACCTTAAAGAGCATCAGAATATTATAAAGGAAGTAACAAATTGTTAAAAACTTAGGTCCATCAACAAATGAATACTTTGGACCGATAATTCAAGGTCGCCTTAAGGTATGAATGACATAAGTTGACAGTATATTACAGTTCTTTTTAACTCTCATCTAACGGAATATATCTATTAAGTTAAGTGGCGATTACCTCGTCAATTGACCTCAGATTAATTTAAAACATAGTTCCTTAAGGTTTAGCTTAACGTTAAAACTACCTTAGCTAAGGTCTAAATTAATATTATCACATATCGGCCCTTAATTATGAATAGTATCGACCTTTATATGAAAATTCATCATAATACACTTAATGGAAAACAAATTATTTGTAAAATTTCTACTTTATTTAAGGAAGTTTTGTTATCTTTCTCAGATGTTTGGAATTAACTAATTATATCTTAATATTACAATTTATACCGGGTAATTCATCGTTGAGTTGAACATAGGAAATGCCATGTAATTGAGGTGCCTGAATATTGACTCCCCGGTACGTTTTATAGAAAAACTGCATTATAACTTCTTGAAGAGGCAGATATGTTAAACCCATGTGCCAAGTTTGAATACATTTTGGTGAGCCAAATAAGTTATTCAATTAAGCGTGATTGCAGAACCACGGTTCATAGTACCGTTAATACAGCAAACACTAGCGAATAATTTTTGTTGAAAGTTTTTATCCAGAGTAGGGTTTGCTTACACACCGCAACTGTCTTATATTCTTTATTAATATAGACTTTATAAATACACCAAACTTATTTATTATATCATTGACATAATATTTTTTTTGTTTTTTTTGTTACAACTAAAATAGATACCTGAGATCTACACCTTTATAAACATTACAGGTTACCATTGCAATATATTTAACACCCACCCTCAATGGTAAATTCCTATAATTACTCTAACTTACATTCATTGCAAAATTTGTTGAACGAAATTAAAGATAATGGTTTTGTGAACAAATCAGCAATTTGTGAATTTGTGGGAATGTATTTTAAAATTACAATATTATCTTTAACTTTGTCCCCGAAATGATACCGAACATCTACATGCTTTATATATTTAAGAAACCATCAAATAGTTAAATTGAAAACGGTGTTTAATATCTTCTTGGGGTATGTTTCTTGTGTGCCTGGGGTCACTTTGACGAAGCCTTAGCCCTGATGATTGGTTTTAATAGGCCGAAAGCGCTAGGCGATGGTAGGATTAAAATTACGCTGAATTCAAGTCGTTTTGTTTTATTTTACCCGAAAAAACAGCGTACAACCGACTTCCTCCTCTTATCCTCTTATGCTTATCTACTATGCTTTAGTCTTTTATGAAATTCAGGATTTTTGCATACTTTTATAGCGGACTGATTATCTTCAAAAATAACAACACTTCACAAATTATCTTCCGAGATCCCAAAATCCAAAATAAATTTTCTAAGCCAGCATGCTTCGCTTACAGCTAAACTTAATGCGACATATTCAGCCTCGGTAGACGAGAGAGCTACAGTAACTTGCTTACGTGAAAACCAACTGATTGTACAGTCAAAACCTTTAAAAATGTAACTCGAAGTGGATTTTCGATCTACTCGATCGCCAGCCCAGTCCGAGTCTGCGTAACCTTCTAATAAATTTTTAAAATTATTCTTGTTGAATACTAAAGATGCTGAACATATCTCAAAATTCGTTTCATTGATTTCCAGAGTTGCGAACTCGCACATGCTTAAAATACTTATGGAGATATACAAATCAGGCCTTGAACATAGCATAGCATACATTAAAGAGCCAATTGCTCTTTGGCATTTATGTTCCAGATTTCCACTTTCTGATTGTTCTCTTTTTAAGTCATCATGTCTAAAATTTACTTCCATAGGAGTATTGCACGGACTGCAACTCGGCATATCAAAACGCTCTAATATAGTTTTAAGAAGAAGATTTATAGTTATTTTATTTTGTGACAGATTTTGTGTAATCAACATCCTTAAAAAATGTTTAATATGGCCTAAATCTCTCATTTTAAAGTCACTTGACCCTGGCATCAACAATCAATAAAAATATCTTAGAGGATTCAGTTATTTTCGTATAGATACAACAATATTCGTTCTCTGATCGTACAAAATTTCAACCAAACATTAAATTATGAAACTTTTTGTACCAATTTTAAGGAGAAGCCTTTAGTCCATATAAGGATTTCTCTGGTTACGCCACTTTACCCTCACATTCACCAAAACCTTGAGGTAACCAGATATCGTTTATGTCTCCGTTTAAAAATGCACTACATACATCTAATTAATGAACTTGGTAATTAAAATTATTATACCAAACTAGAAAAATCCTTATTGAAGGCAATTTGGCAACAGGTCTATAAACCAACGAATACTTATAACCAGGAAGAAGACAAACCGCCGTGTTAAAAATTCGAAGCAGGCATGACACGGCGGCACCCATTATGCGTGGCGCGCACGTGCTTTTCAAATTCAAAATTGTCCTTATATACTTTTATATTATTATTGAACTAGTAACGAAACTAGAAATAAAGAATTCATAGATTGAAGGTTGTAATTAGTTTTATTAAAAAATAGGAAATAGGAAATCATAATTTACATAAAATATTTTACCATCTTCAACTTCAAACAAATCAAGATAAATACAATACTATATGTACAGTTACTAACCAAGTAAATATATGCACCATCATTATGATTATGGACTTCCAATTTGTTTGTTTCGTAGCATACTCCTGGCAACATTAGTGATCGAAGTCCTTTTAATATTCAGTAATTATGGGATTCTCAATTAAACTATGAAAAGAAAGAATTATTATAATAATATATTACCGGACTTATCAAAATTCTGACTGCGGGTTAATATAACTAAGCTGTAAATATTATGTTGTAGTTTTTGACTTGTAGATTGTAAAATTTAAGTAAAATTCTTTAAAAATGTGTGTTGTTGCTAGTTTGCGTGACAAGTTTGGGACATATTGGGACAATTTTATAATGTAAAATAACAATAACGAATAAAAATTAGTAGAAAATTATTTCAATCATAAATTACCAAGAAAACGAAAAGGTCCGTTTTCGTGAAAAGAATAGAAATTAAAAATTATTTTAGAATATAATGACGCTTCCTCCACCATTTTCAATCACATTATATATCATATGTTACTTGATTTTATTCCATTCCAGACGAAGGATGTTCGGTTGTGAAATAATTTAAGAACTTGTCCTGCTCGCATTCTATGTCTGTCTCTATCTGCATCAACCTTCTCCGATTCATTAAAGGGAGACAAATATGGCCTAGATCAAATCGAACAACCCCGAACAAATACACTCACGTCTTTGACCTTCAGATATAGCTACGTAAGTCTGATATTGACACAGAACGATGGACACAAAAGGATAAACGTATGGAGTAACCTGCCTGGCTGTTACGTCACTTGCACGGCCTACTTATATGTTTCGATCCACCCCATAAGCAGTCTCACCGGGCTGCTATAAACATCCTGATTATATATACCAATTTGTTGAAAATCCCTTGCTACCAACCTAGCTTTATAAATTGTCACATTTCCTAGTTCATCTTCCTTTTTCTTAAAGATCCATTTACACTGAATCACTTTATTATTTATTTCTTCTTCGCCTACCAGAAACCATGTGTCATATTCTTCTAAAGCTTTTATGTCTGCATGCATTTTATAGATTCAGTGCTTGCCATGGCGTCATAATAGCACATAACATCAATGTTTTCATCACTCATAGATACTAACACTTTCCCATAAACATTTCGAAATCATCATATTTTGTGTTTCGTTTTCTTTCTCTTCTGAAATTATATTGTTTGTTAACTATTTCATCATCTACCTCTGGATTTTCATAGACACTATCATCACTGTCAGTTTCAATACTTTGTGAAATTTTGTCACTATTTTCATCAGCATTCTCTTCATTTTCATAGTCATCGATTTTTTTAGGATTTAAAATTGTGTATTCTGATTTTTCTCTCATTTTATGCTTTTCTGATATACTTCTGTATGCTGAAAAATCGTTCTTGAGGAGTAAAAAATTCTAGAACCTCCTCCAAGTGAATTAGTTTCCATCGGTCCACATAGATCTTCATGAACAAATTCCAGTGTTGTGGTGGCTCTTGACTTACTAATTTCGAATCTTAATCGATGTTGTTTTCCGGCAAGCCAGGATTTACACACAAATTCCTTTTCACATTCGGTAAAGTCTATATTATTTTTCTTCAAAATTTTTTTTACATAATTTATACTCTGGTGACCTAATTTGTTGTGCCACTCTTTTATACTCTCTATGGTTTTTACGCTCATGCATTCATAGAGATCAGTCACCTCTAAATCCAAACACTGATCTAAACAGCTGTTTTTATGTGGGTCCACCATTTTTGCAAAACTTGTTTTTTGATTGTGACTTTTATGTTCTGAGGTTAATGCCGTACACTTGTATATTTTATAGAGTTTATTTTCTCTTGTGGCTAGTGCCCTTATGTTGCAATTTTTGTCAACAAATTGACATTTCTCATCATCTGACAACATATAGTCACCTTTATCGAGTGCACACCCTACTGAAAATAAGTTAAAGTTTAGTTCTAGCACAAACAATACATCTGACAATGTAGTTTTTATTTGATTTTCGCCATTATTGGCCCACACAGTAATTTTTCCTATGCCTTTAACTTCTAGTCTTTTTCCACTTCCAACTAGACCATTTTTAGTTTGTTAATTTATCGGAAAGAGCTTCATTCCAGGACATATGCTCACTGGCACCTGAATCAAGACACCAATCATCAGTTTTTATTTCTTCTGAGTTAATCATGAAAGCATTTGACTCTGATTCGTCGTGTCTTCTCCTTGTACCTGTAGCTACATTGTTTTCTTTTCCTTTTCTTAACCAGCAAGTTTCTACTGTATGCCGAGGATTTCTACAGTATGTACAGAATTTATTGGTTTTATTATTTGTATTTTTAGGAATTTTATTTTTGTTTCTATGCCTAAAATATCAACTTTTCGCTAAATGGCCAACCTTTGAGCAAATATTGCAACGGAGCCTTGCTTTGTTTTTATTTTGTTACTTTGCTCCTAACGCTGTTGAACTTTCTAGTGATTTATGTCGTTCCGCTTCCAATAACAGCCTCAATGTCATCTCATCTAAAGTTTGTTTTTTTTGAATCAACAGATTCCCATGCAGAACGAAAACGAATTTTTCAGGGAGAGACATTAAAATTTTTGTTATTATCATCAAGTGTTTCTCCTGCTGTTTTCAGTTTCGTTTTTATTTCCTCAATTTGAGTAATACAATTTGGCACTGAATTGTCAAAATCTAACATAAAAAATCTTTGTTGTAAAAGATGAATGCTCACTACAGATTCCTCGTCATATATTGTTTTTAATTTCGGCCACATTTCTTTCGACGTTTCGCAAGATAAGAGATGAGTTAGCGGTCCCTGCTCCATCCTTGTCACTATTATTTCTTGAGCTTTGGCATCGTCTAGCGTCCATTTTTTTTTGATTTCAAACCCTGTTTGAGAAGGTATTGGTCGTGAGCCGCACATAAAAATATCCTAGAGTTTTTAATATTATGGTTGTTTGAAATTTCCACACTGGCCAATTTTCACCTGTTAACTTTATAATTGCGTTTGTGTCGCCCATTTCTCGTTTTTATTTTAAGTTAAGTTATTTTATATCACTCCTTCTTTGGAAAAAATACACGCCTTCCTACCGTGATGACGCCACGTTTTTGTCCGGTTTGTTTTAACACTTTATGCGTAGCCCTGGACCCATAACCTGTTGAAAGTTTTCATCCAGAGTAGGGTTTGTTTAACACATCGGAACTGTTTTATATTCTTTATTAATATAAACTTTATAAATACAGCTTACAACTTATTTATTCTATCATTAACATATTATTATTTTGTTTTTTGCTATTATAACTAAAATAGATACCTGAGATCTACACCTTTATAAATATTACAGGTTGCAATATATTTAACAATTTTTTGTATTGATATTGAAATAAAGCTAACCATTATAAAATATTGTCACTGACACTAATATTCATCTTGTCATTGTCAAAATTTAATTTGCTGGTGTTTGCTGTATTGAGAGTTTCTTGGTTTTGAGTTTACCTTTAATTCGATAGCTTATGATGGGCTCACCAAAATGTATTCAGTCGGCCTCTTCAAGAAGTTATAATGCAGTTCTTTTATAAAATGTACAGGAGAGCCAATATTCAACCACCTCAAAAATTACATGTGATTTCCTATGTTCAAATTAATCTTAATTATAACATCGATTTTTCTAAACGATAGTTACCAGGCCCGGTGGAAATTCCCAACTCGGAAAGTTCTACATGAATATCTTTCCCCCTGGTAAAGGTGCGGTTTCCCCGGAGCGGTCAAGATAATCATACGCCGTGAGTGCTCATCGCTTAGGGTCCAGTTTTCCATCCTTCGCCATAGAAGAATTCGCGTATATACTTTTTAAAGAAATAGAAGACGATGAAATACTACAATATTTTTATTGAAAACGTACAGAATGCACAATGACTTAAAACAAATATTCTTAATTATGTACAGCTAATTTAATTTAATTATTTTTTATAAAATTCGAACAATTTACAAAAAATGTGCAATTATGATACATATGATGAATCGTTTGTGGAATATTCTCGTTAGATGTGGTGAAGGTTACTGGGATCGATGATAAAATTCCTCCTTATCTTTTTTAAAATATCAAGATGGTTTTCGGCATCTAGTTGCAAATACGGCCATTGGAATGACCGTGGCGTGTTATTTCAATTAATTCTTGATCGGAGGTTCCACATTTTGAAAAATTGCTCACGACAGTAGCTCGATTAGAATGGTTTGTAATTTTCTGTTTTTTGACATTTAGGCCGATATCGTTGGCCGTTTTCTCGGTCGATTTACTTATTGTATTTTTGCCCATAGGACAATTTTATACCAGTTCTAATTGTTTTCTGCACACCAGAACTTATTAGTTGTTAGACATAGTCTAGGGGTAGTGACTTTTAAAGTTCGCTTGGATAGTAACTTTTTGAATAAACAGACGTGCACCTCCCTGGGTTGTCCTAAAAAAAATAATATTTAAGTAGCTTAATTTTACGATGGATTTTAGATATTTTTACTTGAAATTGACGACAAGGGACAACCCTTGTTGTTAATTTCTTCTTTAAAGAGTTCAAAAGACAATTTGCAGCTTCGCCACCCCTCCACGCAAGTTCGGCGACTTCAATATGGTAAAATTTCTTTTGAAGTCCTTTGAGAGTATCGTTATGTATTTGTATATTGATCATAATTTTATGTTATTCTTTAGTCAATGCTTCAGAATTTTGCTTTCTCTTAGAAATATCAATTTGTAACAATTTTCTTTTAGCGTGTCTTGTTCGCCGAGCAGATTCAAATAAAATATTATTAAACGAGTCCCCCTCTGATAATTTTCAAAATATGACCATTATACTTTGTTGCTTGCTTGCCTAAACAGCGCCATTGCACACTATGTCAGTTCGCTGACATTCCCCTATCCATGGTAAAGAAGCAAATTTGACGCTGCATGACCTAGTAATTACACAAGCTGCTTTGATTCAGCTCTATCGTGATGAATTTAAATTTATAAATATATCAAAAATAAGGTTAGCTTAATTAAAGGTATTTGATATTATTCTTTTTATAGATATAAGCTAACTTAAGTATATAATTTAGATTTCTAAATCTGGAGAAATTTAATGCTTTAATGCTCGGTGTAAACATTTGTGATTGGTCAATATTAATAATTTTTAAATTGAATGCAAACGTGTGAATATTCATAAATAACACATTCTTGCCCAATAAGCCATTGCGATTATACTGTTCTCAGAGCAGTCGACTCGAGATGTTCGCTAAAACTATCATATGATGTCGCTCAATATAGCCGCGTGGAGAGACACGTAGTTTACATCGATTTGGCATTGAGCAGCAGTTCACCATCATCCCCGAACGACGATCGCCTACCATGGTTCCGAGGAAACCGCACCTTTAGGCGATATACTTCAGAAATATCCATATTTTTTTAGTGAGGTAAAGAAACTCATAATCTGCTCCACTAGTTTAATAACAAAATCAAAAACCATACATGTTTCGAAGGTTCAAACCTTCATCTTCAGTGGAAAATACAAGAACATTAGGAGGAAACTCATGACATTTATTTAAACTGAGCAGGAAAAAGAAAAAATCCATTTATAATTATGAAAAATTATTACGTTAATTTAAAAATTTTTTTAAAAAACTATTAAGAAAATCGAATACATTATTTATTTGATTTTATTATTGATTTTAAATTTAATATAAAATTTCAGCATTTTAAAAAAGTCTCGCATCCTGGCACGTGGTTCCAAGATGAATGATGAATCTTGGAACCACGTGCCAGGATGCGAGACTTTTTTAAAATGTATGTATGAATGTATATATTCTTAGAGATCATAGATCGTGAATAACCTTTAAAACTACTTGATTCTCTACATAAATGAAGACTTCTTAGCCGATACATCGTGCTATGATATGCTACTTATGGTCACATAGTCTAGGATTTTGGTAAAAAATAAAACTATGTTAGAGACTCTCGCTTATTAACTCTAAAAAGTTTAAGAAATTCTCCTATGGATTCTTAAGTTTTCTATCTGTGCATGTAAAACATTTTAAAATATTATCTTCGAATCTGTACTAATATAATATTTTACTGAACCTGCTATTATGAGTTTTTGTTTCATATAATAAACATGGAGAATTCGTTGGAAATTTTCCCAGGTCGGTGTCAACTATCGCTTAATTATATTGTAGGGTATTGTTATATTTAGAATATAAGAAACTCGCATAAACTCTAAATAGTTTAAAAAATTCTTGGTCCTATATGCCACTTAATTAAGAAGCTCTCAAAAACCATTAAGTTTCCTTTTTGTGCATATAAAGCATGTAGAAATATCATCTACGAATCTGGATGTGTGATTATTTTGCTATTATGAATTGTTGATTCATATTGTACACACGGATAATCCGCCGCGGTCAGCTATCATTTATCTAAAGAATTGTATGGTTATAATTACGATGGTATTTTAAATCTATCTTCGCTTTAATAGTTTGTAAATGAAATAGTTATATAAAATTATTAAGTGCCAGGGATACAAACAAGCTGCAAGGTAACGGAATGCCAGTTTGCCCTTGAATATCCCAAAAATGTTTAGATTCCTAATATTTTTGTTACCTATATTTTGATCCTGCAAATTTAAAAATAACATTATGGTGGTTTCAAAAAATCGGCACAACATAATATTTAAATCCGCTCAACAATTCAATGAGTTGTTTGAGTTAAATTGCTCAAAAGCAGTCTAGTTTGAGTTAATAAAATAAAAATTTATCCGATCAAAAAAAGATCGAGTGATTTTTAGTAACATCATGAATTCATACTAAAAAATAAGACTATGTTTATTTTCTAACGCGCTTTCATTTTTAAAAATTAATAATCACAAATGATCACTGTTAAAAAGCGCTTGACAGCATCAAATTTGATTGTAACAATATGTTATGTTGGTGGGCAACGGAAAAGAAAACTTCTTAATTTTGAACTGGGGATATTTCTACCACCTAATTATTAGGAAAATTATATAATTAAGCTAGAGGTGTTGTTTTCGATTGATTACATCGAAAACAACCCCTCTAGCTATCGAAAACAACCCGCCAAGTTTTTGTTGTTTATTGACAAAGATAATGACACTTTTTGACGTTTATTTATTATTTTTATTTTCCAGCTACAAACTCAAATATTAAATATTATTACAATTGCGTTATTAATAATTACTAATTTTTTTAGTTCTTTATTTAAAAGTTGTAATATAAAGTTGTTTTAACCATTATTCGAGTAATTTTCTCCCTAAATTACACTCGTGCATAAAAATTCTCAGATAATTTTGCATTTAAGCGTATTTCCTTTGAAAAACAACATTCGTTCATTTTCATATTTTGGCGAAATAGCCCGACTCGGAAGGAGGAGGGACTAGTGTAATTACCTCCGAAGAGACATTTTTATAGCTTTAAAAAAGCAGACACCGTTTTTATCTATGTCAAAGTGACAAAAATTACATATTTTAATAGACATTTTATTACATGAGTGGATTTAGTGTTTGTTTGAAAGTTAGAAACAATGCTGTATTATTTATGAGAAACGTATTTTGGACTTCTATTGTCTTTATTGTGGAGTATTCACCTGAAAACGACTGGAGATATTTAGCAGTTGAAACGTTGTGTTACAAATCAATAAAGACAATGAAAGTCCAAAATATGTTTATTACTCATGAGTGAATTTACCGAAAATTTCACTTACTTATACACAATTTTTTCCCTAAGAAAAGTTACAGCGGAAATTTTCGAAATTTAATATGTTGAAATCTTATATAAATAATAATAATAATATATAATAATAAATGCCTTTTATTAAATAAGTGAAATACAAGTAAATACATATAAATAATATTTCGAGGCGCAGTCTAGCAAAAAAAAAGAAAAATAATAATAAAAAAAAGTAATAATGCAATAAATCAATTAGGAATTTTGGAGATTGAGCAAATATTTCTTATATAAAGTTTTAAATTTGTTAGGGTTGAGAGAAAGGAGATAATCCGGTAATTTATTATACAGTGTGTACATAAAGTAAGGAACAAATTCATTATCTAGGAATCTAAAAATATTTCGGAAAAATCCTCGGACACGTATATAATAATTTTTAATGGCGCATTTTTTCCCATACAAACTTAATATACAAGGTGGTTCATGTAGTAGATATGACATTATCGACGATTTTTTTAAATGGGAACCCCTATATTTTAGTTCAGATCTGTAATCTCCAAGAACTGCTGATTTCAAAAACATAACACACTTAGGGCCTAAAATTCATAGTTTCGTTACTACAGGGTAAAACAAATAATTTTATTTAAGATATTTTTTTTTGGCTTGGGAGGCATCAATTAATTACGTGAGGCGTTTTTAGCGATTTTTCAACCCCCCTTCCCCCAATAAAAGATTTCGTGACATTTGGCTCAATCCCTTCCGCCATCACCCAATTTTACCTGAAAGCCTTACATAATTAATGGACGCACCATCATTTGCTATTACTTATGTTTTTTCTCAAGTAGGCTTATTTGCTGTTATGTAACTATGGTATTTAGATAATGTCATTGTCATTACATTGTATTTTTCTAGTAAGTTTATTAGAAGTAATAAATTTTATTTTAAAACATATTGAGTTACTATGCGTTTATCTTTAACACAAAGAATAGAAATTCTTATGATGATTGGATATGGTGATAGGATCCGTACTCAACAAGAAGATTGCATTTTGTTTAACACTAAGTATCCAGCAAGACCAATTACTAGATCAACTGTGAGTAAACTTGAAATAAAATTTCGGGAAACGGGTTCAGTGGAAGATATTCCCAGAAAAGGCCGTCCAACTATTCCGGATGATAAGAAATTAGATATTTTATTGGCTATGGAAGAAGATCCCCACAACAGCGTCCGCCAGATTAGCATTGATCAAGGGGCGGCTGCTATGACCGTTCATAACCTATTGACGGTAGAAAAATGGCACCCGTTTAAAATCCGATTGGTTCATGAGTTGAATGAAGATGATCCAGATCGTAGGATGGAGTTTTGTCAAATATTAATGAAAAGATGTAACTTAGATCCTTTGTTTGTTGAAAATATCCTATTTTCGGATGAATCTACCTTTAAATTAAATGGAGAAGTGAACCGGCAAAACTGTAGATACTGGGCAAAAGAAAATCCCAGGTGGATGCGTGAGCACCATTCTCAATATCCTCAAAAAATTAATGTTTAGGCTGGTATTGTGAAAAACAAAATTATTGGGCCATATTTTTTTGACAACAATGTAAACGGGCTAAATTATCTTCATTTTCTTCAGAACTTTCTTATCCCTACGCTAGTTAACTTATACCCTAGTAGAAATAATCCAGGAATTCTAGATGAAAATTTGTGTTACCAACAAGACACCATTACATAAACCAAGTTTTTCCGAACAAGTGGATTGGAAGACGTGGGCCTGTTGAATGGCCGCCTATGTCTCCAGACCTTACACCACTGGACTTTTCTTGTGGGGTCACCTGAAAAATGTTGTTTATAAAGTCAGACCTGCCAATATTGAAGATTTAAAAAATCGAATAACAACAGAATGAAGGAACATTTCAGAAGAAACCATAAGAAAAGTTCAACAAGAATTTATTGGTCGCTTGGGGTACTGTCAGGCAGCAGAAGGAGGACAATTTCAACACTTAATTAAATAGCTTATTTAATTTTTTTACATATTTTTAAATTAAAAATATCTTAAATAAAATTATTTGTTTTACCCTGTAGTAACGAAACTATGAATTTTAGGCTCTAAGTGTGTTATGTTTTTGAAATCAGCTGTTCTTGGAGATTACAGATCTGAACTAAAATATAGGGGTTCCCATTTAAAAAAATCGTCGATAATGTCATATCTACTACATGAGCCACCTTGTGTATTAAGTTTGTATGGGAAAAAAATGCGCCATTAAAAATTATTATACACGTGTCCGAGGATTTTTCCGAAATATTTTTAGATTCCTAGATAATTAATTTGTTCCTTACTTTATGTACACACTGTATAATTTAATACAATTATAAGTGAATGTTTTCTGAAACATGGCACTATGAGAATGAGGAAGAGTTATTTTAATTGGAAAACCTTATGTTACGTGAATGTATATCGTCGCGAAATTGGAACTTATTTTTTATAGACAGAGGTAAAGGGTTACTCAAAATCCCATCAAAGAAATTTCCCAAATGGAGAGATCGGCGATTGTGCATTTTGAGCCATCCAAGATCTTTAAATGTATGTGAAACATGGTCAAATTTTCTTAAACCAAAAATAAGACGAGAACAAGTATTTTGAACTTCCTATCCAAAATAGCCAAACACGGGCCATAAATCAAATAAGAGTAGCTACACAGAACAAGAGACTCGCAAAGCATTTTACGCAAACTATAATTAAGAAAATCACGGTTGCTATACAAAATTTTTAAATTCAAATAGGACTTTTGAATTAACTTTTTAATATGTTCCTTGAATCTTAATTCTATATCAATAATTATTACCGATTTAACACTAGGAAGATTAATACCATCAAGAGTTATATTAATATTTTCAATTAAGAAAGATATATTATTTTTGTTACCAAAAAACATCAAACATGACTTTAATGGGTTCCACTTGAACTTATGTTCTGAAGAAAGCTTTTTTAATGCAGACAGATCTTCATTATCGTTTCATCCGCGTAAGCCTGGACTTTAGAAAATTTAAAAGATTATAAGATACCAGATGTATAAATTATAAAAAGAAGCGGTCCAAGGATAGATCCCTGTGACTACTCCTGCGAGAACTTGATCTGAGAAATTATTATTGCAAGAAATTTTTTGATAACGGTTAGTAAAATATGATTTGATAAGATTAAGAGAAGCCATAATATTTAAGTTAAGCAAATAAAAGTTCATGATTAAGGGTATCGAAAGCCTTTGAAAAATCCAATAGAATCAGAACACTACTCAATTTCCTATCAATAGCCGTCATTATACCATCAGTAACCGCAACCAATACTATAGAGGTGCTAAAATCCTTCATAAAACCGCACTGACTATCCGGTATAATAGAATCTTGTATACAGTATTGAAATAATTGACAATATAGGACCTTCTCATACACTTTGGAAAGAATAGGTAAGATACTAATTATCCTAATATCATTAAAAGTTGCGGGATCTTTTACTTTAGGTAAAGGTTTGCCCACAGAGATCTTCCATTTGTCGAGAAAATAGTTTGACTCCAAACAACAGTTGATAATATGAGTGACGTACTGACTACAATATCCCATCCACTTAATAAACTTAACACGTACATAAAATATTTCCGAATAGAAATCTTCGTGTATAGTACCAAAGAAAAAGTCGCCTAACCTGCGGGTTCGGGATTTTTTCAGGTGCTATGCTATATTCTCTTTCTTGATAGAAGCTATATTTATTTGGGGTCGTACAGAACGTTTTATGACAATGAAAATTGAATGAACTCAAAGATAAAAGTGTTTCCCTAACTTTTAGGTACATTGATACTTTTAATGCGACAATGAAATATGTCATGCTATTTGATTTTTTACAATGTTCTGTTCAGTTGGCTACGATAACATTACAATTATTGGTGGTAAGTTTTTCTCCAGCTCTAGATAGCATTTATTCTTTGTGTTTCTTTTTTGCATGACTGACCTTACAATTTACTGTATTTGCAATCTTGTCATTGGTAGATTCTACATAATTTACTACATTTTTGTAATAAACACTGCATAATTAATTTAAATCATCTCACACAGTTAACGATTTTTTTAGATGAAAGTTAATATCCAAAATGTAATTTTCGTCGCCGAGTTTCTGTTGACAATGACAATGAGATTGGTAATCTATTATTTTAATGGAAATGAAGTAATATATCAGGTAACTAGCCCTACGGTCAAACAAATCAAACATTTCAGTCGTCTAAAAACTTACCATAAATGGCTTACTTTATTGTGTAATATCAAGTATTTACAGGGTTGATGGTGGATGTCCTATTAGACATTTAAGAAGAACTAGTGGACGGATCATTTTGAAAATTTGGTAGCTTATATAAGTGACATACTCTTTCTTCTAAAAATTTTCAGCCGTACAGTACTGCTGCTTCTTCTAGAAAGTATTAGGAACACATTATGTATTATTTTTTAGAATCCCTATTAAAAAGGGGTGATATTTTTGAACACTAACAAACTAGCGCACCGAAATTTAGTTCGGAGGTAAGTAATATCTAGACGTCACTGTGTTCGAAAATATAGCAGAGGGAGTTTCAAAATACAACTATTTTGATTGTTGGCACAATGATAAAAGTATATTTTTTAAATTAATTAACATTAAATGTAATTATTTTATCTTTGGTCCTAAAAGCTCTTGAAAGTGTCTATCTTTCTATCTGTATCTTGTTATACCTACTACTTCGAACAGTTTTTGACTTCGGAGCATTTCTGTAATCAAAGTTAATTATTAAAAAATTAGATATATTTGTTTATTTTTTACGGACTCTTAATAATGTTGTAAAAAGTGGACAAAAAGATTGTTTATATCTATGTCACCTTGTATGATACAAGTTATATTTGGTTAAGTAACCTATAGCTTTACGATTTGATTTGACTGTTATCTATCGATTCTGTATGGTTGTCTAGCTTTCTTAAGAACCGCTCTCTGTAAGTGGCGATTGACGGATTTCCCTCATGCACCTTCACCATCAATGCCGGTGTTCCTCAAGGGTCCATATTACCTCCCACCCTCTTCTTACTCTACATTAACGATCTTCTAGTAAAAACTAAAAATCCGATATCTAGTTTTGCTGATGATAGCACACTTGTCTCATCTTTCTCTTTGAATGCACAAACATCGGACGCACACACTACATATTCGCAGACAGCATGAAGTATCATGCCTCAATAAAGACATGGAAGTAATTTTGGCTTGGGGTGACAGTAACCCAGTCCAATTTAACGCTAAGAAAATCCAGGCAACAGTTTTCTCTAAGAAGGTTAACATTACAGAACCGGATATAGTCAGCAGGACACGCAATCCCACTGGCTTAATCTATTAATTTGCTGGGCGTCAATCTATGAGCTCATATGCATAACCACGTTGTGGCAATCGCCAAGATAGCTTCTCAGATACTTTCCGAACCAAAAAGTTGTACACACCTCAACAACTTTTGACACTATACAAAGCCCAGATTCGACCATCTCATGTCAGGAGCTCTGCACCTAAACATACTCTTCGGCTACTGCATTCCATCGAAAGGAAGGTCATTCGTCTTATCGGAGATCACGGGCTAACGAAGAGCCTCGACAGCATAGAACATCGAAGACAGGTTGGGGATTTGACTCTCTGTTAAAGCTATTTTAATGGAAAGTGCTCGGCTGACCTTGCCCTCTTAATTCCGCCCAGAGCGGCGAATAGAAGAAATACAACGAATCACAGCTACCCATCCATATGTGGTTAAGCTGAGTACTACTCGAACTTCATTATTTAAGAATTATTTCATCTGGAGTTCATCCTTATGGAACGACCTTCCCGAGGTCATTTTTTAAAATAAATATAACCTGCAACGATTCAAAACCAACGTGAATCGCTTAATTCGCCTACGCACCACTTCCAGAGTGCCATAAAGGATTTTTCCTATAACGCTTGTGTTTGATCATAAAAAATAATTACTTTTGCTAAATAAATGCTCATAAGTCAAAACTGTTCGAGATAGGTATAGCAACATTACACGTAGAAAGATCACACTTAGAATATCTGATGTTTCATTTAAGAAAAATATACTTTTTATGATTTTTCCAATCAAAATATATGTATTTTGAAACACCCTGTACTATTATAAGTATTGTTTGGAAACAAAGTGAAATGCCTCTGGGTATTCCTGACTCACAACTAATATTGTCAAATTTCAAAAGTATCAGCCTTTTTTGAAGCATGTTTTCGAAAAAAAATAATTTAGAATGATAATGATAGGTAGAGGAATACGTAAAAGGAAAGTTATAAATAAATTAATACGGATTTAAATTATCAAAGTTGCTAATATCTTCCAGTAGAAGCGGCAGCACTGCATTACTGAAAATATTTTTACAAGAGAGAGCATATCCACTTATATTAGCTACCAAATTTGTGAAGTGATCGGTTGACTGATTCTTCATTAACGTCTAATAGGCCATCCACCATCAATCACCCTGTATAAATATTATTTCTTTAATTATTTTTACATATTATCATTGTATCTTCACTAAAAAAAAACATCGCCAATTTAATCAATCACGGTTGATGAAGTATTAATTATTAATAAACAAATTTGTGATGTCGTATACCATTTGTATATCAACAAGAAGGGGCTGCCCAATAAGTTACATCGAACTCACAGTCTACAAGCTTCTGTGAGTGGCATTATACTAAATATTGCTTAGACTGTGCATTCACTATTGTTTCCTCGAATCATTTACGGCATTCACTTAGCATCACATACAGCAATTTATCGATTTATTTGGATTTATTAGAATAATGATCCTCTTACGCCACTATAACTTAGACAGTAATTACTACACTCGGTTTGCATTAAGTTGATATCACGAGTAACTCATTTACGATACTTAACTATACCTACAAATCCTATAAATATTTTTTAGAGCCAAAACTTAGCAATAGATGTTTGGAAAAGTGATTGGTACGCACAAAGCGACGATGTAAAAAAAATGATGTTAATTTTGATTGTTAGAGCTCAGAGACCTTTACAATTTATTATCGGTCCTTTTGGTGTTATGTCTTTGGAAACATTTCTAAAGGTAAGCATATGGGGATATTGAAATTTGGAATTTTTAATTTAATTTTTTTCGACGATAATATTAAAGTTTGAGCAAAACTGACAAAACACTCTGACGGCAACTTTTAGTGAACTCAAAGATTACATAATAAATTTTTTTATACGACGTTTCATTTTCAAGAAATCATCATCAACATTTTTTTTAATACGGCCCTGATTATAATGTAAAATTTTAAGACCTTTTTTATTCTAGATTCAATAATGTATCACACATTATCGTTTAATTATGTTTCGAGTCTTTTAATCATCTTCATAAAATTTTCAGGAAACGGACCTGTATTTTCCATAATTTTGTAAAAACAGTTCAATGGCGTATGTAGGTACTAAAATTAATATTTTTAAAATACTTTAAAAAAATTTTTTTATTATCAAACATAATCACTATAGGAAAAACGATTCACGTTGGTTTTGAATCTTAATTTTTTTAGATTATAATATAATCTTAAATTAAATAAAAAATTCAAAATTTCGGTTTTATATAAATAACTCAAAACTTAAAAATCTTACCAATACTTTTTGTAAGGCATATTGTTCGTGCATTCATTGCGATACTTTTCCCCATTTAATCGAAGTTGTATCTGTTACCATTAACGAGATCTCGGACACTCTGTGTATACACTTAGTTGACACCTATTTCGGGATTTTGCTGAAAAAAAATTATTTTCCAAAATATCTACAAATGAATTTCTGAAAATTTCCTGGATTTTCTCCAATTTTATCATACATACTTGAAATTTATGTTCTTTAGCCTCTTATCTGCAAACCCCATTTTACGAAAACTGGCACCTTTATTACATCGATAGTTATTAAATATTTTTGAGCGCAAGTCACGCAGCACGCTTGAATTGCACCCGCCCGAAAGTCGAGGCGTCTACAATCGAGCTCGGTGCTGTGTGAATCATTATAATTTCCATACTTTCCGTCGTTCGAAAGCGTAGTTCTGCCACTCTTCGACCCGATGCATCGCTCTTCACCCGCTGTTTGACTTCCGATCGAAAATATTTTGTCTCATAGAGGTGCGCCACGTAAAATAGGGTTTACAGATAAGAGGATAAATAACAAAACTGTATCTTATTAAAATAGCTTAGTATGGGGGCGAGCATGTTAAAACTATTAAAACAATTAAATTGTTATTATTTTGCATTTGTTCATAATAGCAATTTTTTAATGCACTTCGAAAGCTAACATAACAAAATTTTAAATAAATACCGATATTGATATGATCAATACAACTGGAAGTATTAAATTTCAAGTATGAGAAGATTGGAAAAAATCCAGCAAATTATCAAAAATGCAGGTGTAGATATTTTCGATAAAAAATTTTTTTCACCAAAATCCTGAAATACGTGTGAATTAATTGTATGAATATAAGTTGTCGATTATTCTAAAATGTCAAAGGTTAAAAAGTGTGCGGTTTGTAAAAGAATGACCCATATTAATCCAATCAATTTTCTTCTAATTAACAATGAAGGCTTTTAATTCTTTGAAATTGCCTTAATTTTTGTTTCAGATTCTTAGGGCAACGTATTCTTATTTGATGCTTTTTATAAATACCAGAGGATAATGGAACACGCTTCTGAATAAATGTTTTTAATTGCACGGATTACATTATATTCTTGCCTTAATCGTATTTAAGTCAATTTGTTTAATGGTGTGTTAAATTGTTAATGCAGCCTCCTGAGTATGTTATTAAGTTTGCGCGGTCTAAAAGCTTATGAGAGAGCTCTGCCAACTTTGTTCCCAGGGTCGTTTCGTAGAACAAACACACAGAGAACAACAGAACAACTTTACGGTAGTTGTCGAAACGACGCGGTTAGAATTTGTATTAGCGTTGTTGGAATAATAACAACTGGTAAATATTACACAATATTTATTGAGATATAGCTATCAACTTCGACGTTTTTAACTAATTCGCTCGAGATTTTAAGGAAACCAGCCCACCGCGTCGTCGTGTAGTCGCCTTAACGTTTTTACCATTACAGCATCGTCTATCGGGTTTGTTCGATCTCGATCGACCAAAACAAGTTATAGGGAAATTCCATTACGCCACATGATGGTAACTAACGACGGACGGTCGGAACCCGCATTGTGTTTGACAACCTCCTAATATGCATGTTTATGGAGTCATCGTATGTGAGATGAATTTAGGGATGTTTACCTAATTTTCTGGAGCAAGAAAATCGAAAAAGTCACCCATCTAAATGTAATGAACCACTTCCATAACACCTTCTATGGTAAACAGTTTTAAAATTAATTCACAAAATTTACTCTCCTGTTTTTGTAATAGTTGTTTGACGATAGCTGAATTTGGGTAATTTTAATCAGGTCATTATCGTAGATCAACGGTTTGCGAAGTATTTAGCATTGAACTATTCACAAAGTGGGCATCTCTATCGAATGAATTTTTAGGCCGCCGCGGGAAATCTTAAAAAATACTTCTGCAAACAATGATTGCGAATAAATAGTGTAGTATAATTTTAATTAATTATCATTTATTGTATTTAACAGAGTGAACAGACTATATTCACTGATTGGTAAAACAAACTATATTACATTAACGATAATAGTCAGGTTTCTTTTAAATACAAAAACCTCAAAAAGAAACGTATCCTATTTCAAAAGCGGATTAGTTTCATAGTGTCAATATCAAGACATGGATTTTTTGAAAATTAAAAGGAACCAGTCTTGGTTTCGTACTTTTAGGGTAGAATTAAAAAATAATTTTAAACGTAATAAAGTTAGGTATATGCACAAGAAGTTAAAAAAATGTTCAAATATTACGTCTGCATTTTGATCTTTATGTTAGAATTACAAGTTTGTTCCTAGTTTCTGCATAGACTAATAAAACAATAGTGAAAGCACATTTTTCTTATTATTTGAATATCAAGGTTTATTTTACATAAAAATCAAGCCCTTAATAAAATTACGCCCATAACCAATAACCTGTTAATATTTAGAGGATTGGTTTGAATGTTAATAAATAACTACTGAAGTAATTAAAAAGAAATATTCGAAATTGATCCGAAACTGTCAATGTCAATGAACTAAAGATTATTTAAATTAATAAATAACAGTTCAAAAAATAATACAATAACAAATATTATTTTATACAGGGTGTTCGGTACGTACGGTCCGTAATTTTAGAATACAATTAATATCTCAATTTATATTTTAAGAACCAAAGTGTGTATGTCCTGTGAACATAGAATATATTTTTTCCTAAATCACGGATAGAAAAGTTTTGAACTCTTCATCTAGTTAATATCGGGTAAGTATTCATGCCTTACCATTATCACCACTTACTAATGGTACTTGTAAGTATTCTTTTGTGTCCTTACAATTTCATTCTACCTATTACGGTTGATATATACTTGAAGTTTGAATGTTTTACTGATGGTGAGGTACGAACACCTAGGTACCGTGCCTATACTCGTGAGAACAAAAGAGTTCGAAACCGATATCCATTAGATGACATACCACCAATAAAAACTTTCCTTTTTGTAGTAGTACCATTCAATTTAAACTATTATTTTGATATCCAACTGTGTTGTTGACAAAATTTGACAAATTTTTTCCATTTAATTAAATATAAATAAATATAAAATTATACCCCTAATTGCTCCTGATTTAATTATCTGTTATTAATTCTCTAACAAAAGGAACAAAATACAATACTAATTTTCTATTGCAATAAAAATATGATAAGAAGTCTCCCGTATAATTTTCTAATTGTCGTATAAAAGTAATTTTATAAAGTTTGTAAACTTAGCTGAAGAAAATATCTACGCTATTAAAACGACAAGAGATTTAAAAAGTTTTTAAGTGTATAATGAGGGATTGTGAACAATGGTCCGTCCGTTCATGTTATAAAGCGATTAACGTATCATTTGTTTTCAGTTTGTAATTGCGTTATTATGACTTGAGAACTTCTAAAAAGAATTTATGTAGAGTTTATTAACTTACACATTGAAACTAGTAAATTCATAAATGCCCTGAAATGGTAAGTAGTATAGAATTTTTAAAAATCCACCCAAGATATTTTTCTTGTGTATCAAAATCATAAATTAAAGGAAGCTACGTGTACCGTACCCAAAACTTTTCATTTAGAGTTCCTAAATTGACAAACACAAGGCATGATATTCTTAATTTAAAACCGATACAAATTTAAACAGATACAAATATTTTCATCTCGGAAATAGCAACAGTTGTAATATTGTATTACTTTTAGAGAAAATACCTTTTGGAAAATAACTTAAGACCTATGTTGTCAAATTTTCAAGAAAATAATAAATTTAGGGAAGCATCATCGGGCATTACTTAAGTAAATAAAAGGTTTCCGAATTCAGAAAAATCTATATCTATAAATCGGCATCATATACAAAACTAATAGTACACAGTAAGACTGCAGATTCTTTGAGTTAAAATTACGATTTGGCAGAACGCTTCGTTCAAAAGTTGATAATCACCGAGATACAGGGTATCTAAGTGAAAATTTTATTTTCTAATTTCCTAAATAACTTTTTAACCTATATTTTTGCATATAATCTTCTGATTGGGGTTTTTTTCGAGACGAGAAATTTGAGTTTATTAATAATTTTGATGTGGACACCCTGTATCTCGGTTATTATCAACTTTTGAGCTAAGCAAAGTTTGGCCAAATTTCAAATTTTTATCCAAAGTATCTGCTGGTTAGTGTTTACAGTTAGTTGTGGGACACCTTGTATATTTTATAATAAGTGGTTGAAATACTTTAATACTAAAATCAATTTTATCTTCTACCTTATTATCTTCTACCTTATACACCAAGACTTTTGTCTACGTCCTCTATATAATTTGGAAGAACGAAGATTTATGGAAATCTTCACATATGCATGTACGAAGTGTCCTACCGTACCTCTTAAAATACTAATTCAGATTGAATAATACTACAAAGGAAGGGAAACCATCTCCATTGATAGAATGTCACAACCTGCAGACCGGTTTGGAACTCTCGTCAGTACAGAATAGTGTCGCCGAATTGTAAGAACAAAAAAAAAACGAAGAAATTTTTTTTTCCAAGCGGAACGTACGTACATTAGACCATGATATGAGTGGAGTACGTAGCCCGAAACGTCCGTCCATTGTGCGCGTAATAAATGATAGGTAACTCTAAACGTTCTCCTTATCTGCGCGTTTCACGTAAGACGTTTTTTGATAACCCCCGTATAACCAAGTTTCCCCTTAAGTTTTATTTTAATTTAATTTAATTTAATGATGATTAGCTAGATGGCAATTTAAGAATTTTTTAATTTTGTCCCCATTTTTGAATTCTATCCAGAGGTGAATCCCCACCCAGGAATTATTTATTTAGAGCCAATCTAACTATTTGAATCATTTTAAATTTTGAAAAAAGTATGATTGCTGGTCGACATCAGTTATGTCGCCAGCCTTGATAATTAACGAAAAAGTCATCGCAACCGAAGACGTTCCTACTTAATTAGTTTTACGGACGCTTATCTTGGTCGATTACGATTTCTCGTTGTTTATTGGTCAGGGATGCCAGGCATTAATGCCATTGCCGACTTGACACGCTCGTGTCAGTCGGTGTTGGGTGGGCCCACCACCTTTCCCCGCTAACTGGAAGCTGTCAGCGGTCCACCAGCGCAATTGAAGAGATGAGGGAAAATTTGTCATAAGAAAGAATGAATGATTTTAATTTAAAAGTATAGTTTGTTGAACGTAGGACGAGGCCTAACTGATGTTCAGACTATACTTTTGGCTGTATTGGCTCGGGCGCGTCCAATGTAATATAATACATTGCAAGTTGTTAAATTAGAACACGGAGGGCTCTATTTATTTAATTTTATGGCCTTGTCTTTGAGGGTGAATTTAAGGGGCTGTCCTTGCGTATGTTGAGTAACGCGACCCGAAGTACTCGTTGTTAATTATGTACAATTTATATACAATCAGAATTAACCTGAACTATCATTCAATTGTTCCAACCAACCTATCATTCATCTGTCACGTACTCTGTTTAAATTTAGATTTTTCATTATTTACAATATAAAATAAACCTAAGCTAGCATTTTGTTAACAACTAAAGGGATCTCAACTATCCTAATAATTCCCAAAAGAAAAATTATAACTCGCGGTAGTCAATGCTAATACTAACTTAAGAAATTTTAGCACTTACGTTTAATGTCACGATCGGGTAATTTCTTTATTTCGAAAATTATTCTAGGCTTTTGGCACAAAGTCATTATAGAATAATTTTCCTCGCACTTAACATTTATTTATACTCGTATCAAAAACGACTGTTCGGAAATTAATTTTAGGTGTTATTTATACTCGCACCAAATATACGAGTGTTTGAAGACGAGTCAGCGTTATTTATACTCGCACTGAAACATACGAGTGTTTGATAATACAATGCTAATACTAACTTAAGAAATTTTAGCACTTACGTTTAATGTCACGATCGGGTAATTTTTTTATTTCGAAAATTATTCTAGGCTTTTGGCACAAAGTCTTTATAGAATAATTTTTCTCGAACTTAACATTTATTTATACTCATATCAAAAACGACTGTTCGGAAATTAATTTTAGGTGTTATTTATACTCGCACCAAATATACGAGTGTTTGAAGACGAGTCAGCGTTATTTATACTCGCACTGAAACATACGAGTGTTTGATAATACAATGCTAATACTAACTTAAGAAATTTTAGCACTTACGTTTAATGTCACGATCGGGTAATTTTTTTATTTCGAAAATTATTCTAGGCTTTTGGCACAAAGTCATTATAGAATAATTTTCCTCGCACTTAACATTTATTTATACTCGTATCAAAAACGACTGTTCGGAAATTAATTTTAGGTGTTATTTATACTCGCACCAAATATACGAGTGTTTGAAGACGAGTCAGCGTTATTTATACTCGCACTGAAACATACGAGTGTTTGAAAATACAATGCTAATACTAACTTAAGAAATTTTAGCACTTACGTTTAATGTCACGATAGGGTAATTTTTTAATTTCGAAAATTATTCTAGGCTTTTGGCACAAAGTCATTATAGAATAATTTTCCTCGCACTTAACATTTATTTATACTCGTATCAAAAACGACTGTTCGGAAATTAATTTTAGGTGTTATTTATACTCGCACCAAATATACGAGTGTTTGAAGACGAGTCAGCGTTATTTATACTCGCACTGAAACATACGAGTGTTTGATAATAAAATTTACTGAGGGAAAGACCCGTTTGACTTTTCTCGGAATTTTCGGTGATAAACACTCTAAAACCTGTAGCCGAAAATACGGACCCCCCTTCTTACGTAAAAATTAATAAAAAAACTAAATCGCGTTTGAGTTCGACTTTGGGCAGGGCCGCGGCCGGGCGCGCACCTGGTGCCCCAAAAGTCGACTTAAAAAGTACTGCCTCCTGCAGAATTTCTTTATTCGTTTGTTTCAATGTTACATTGCGTCATCCTGCCGATTTAATGTACCAGTGACGCCATGCCCATTGCGGCAACAGAGATAAGGAACCAAATACTGCCGATAATTAATTAAAATTATAAGCGGCCAGTCTGATTTTATATCAAAGACTCACATCCATCAAAAAATATTATTATTTAATTTTTTAACTGAAAAAATATAATTTTACAATTATGACATTTTTACATAAATGATAAAGACGGCAGATTTGACATATAGAAAACGGTAGATTACGGTACGCGATACACGGCCTGACTGGTACCACATAAATTAGACAAAAAAAAAGAAGTAAATTTAAGCAGAATAGAAAACGGCACATTGACAGTTAAAAATGATAGGCGGTATACGTCCTTGTCTCGTATACCTTAACGGCAAATTACTAAATAGAAAACAAAAGGTATTATAATGATAATTTCATAAGGAAAACCTACTAAATTCAATTTGAATATTAGTCTATCCGCGTTTCATTTTTACGGTATATTTAGGTGTCTCTGCGGTAGAGCGGTAGCTCGAATCTCAAAACGGTACATCTACCGTAAAAGCGATAGATCTGGCAACACTGGATAGGTGTCCATACCTATCAAGGAAGAATTTGAGCTGTATTATCAACCTTAGTCGGGAAAATATAACAAGTAGCGACATCTCTTAGTAGTCCCATCTCTTAGTAGTCCCACATAATCTGAGCAAACCCGCCAAGACCTTTAGAATAAATCACCAATACCAAGCCTGCTTCCTATTAATGGCGACGGCTTCACTAGTTGCCAGTACCATTCAATCTTAATTCGTATTTTAAGTGATACAATGTTAGACATAAATACGTCCATATAGTAGATGTGTATAAGGTTCTTCGGGTGGTTAGGAAATGATGTCTCCACACATTAGTATTTATTATATTAATACCACCTGAAAAGCAAGCAGACTTTCTTTTAACTGAATCTTTATATCTATTTTTACATATTCATAGTTGAAAATTCCTCGAAATTGCAATACTTTTTCGTATAGATCACAAAATGACTAAATGGAATAGTTATTGATAGATTAAAAGTATTCTTTTCCTTTTTCCTCCCTTGGTATGTAAGCCTCTTAGAATTATCATTGTATAAATAGCAATAGTACTATACAGGGTGTAACTAAATAAGTGTAAAACATTTAATGGGGTGATTCCTCATCGAAAAAAAGATAGGATCTTTCATATAAAGAAACTTCATTGGTGCATCCCTTGTTAAGATACAGCCCCTTAAAGGGGCTATATAAAATTTATAAATAAACAAAACTAATTTATTAACAACAAAACATACAACATCTAGAAATCATAGTAAATGTTCAATATGTCTACCTTCAGACATTACGCATGCGTCTAGACGTCGGCGCATTGAGCCACGTATTCGCGCAAATACAAATATTCCTGGAGTCTCTCTAATTACCCTGCACGCATCGATGATGCGGTTTCTTAAGTCCCCTACATCGCGAACAGGAGTACGATAAACCAAATGCTGCAAATGGCCCCAAGTAGAGAAATCGAGAGGATTGAGATCCGGGGATCGAGCGGGCCAATTCTGAGGTCGTCCTCGAGCTATCCACTGATTTGCATATGTTTCAGTTAAATGCTGACGTGCTACTTGACTAAAATGGGCGGGAGCCCCATTATGCATAAAAAACATATCCCTTCTGACGCCCAAAGGAACTTCCTCCAGCAGTACGGTATGCACTGCTCTTAAAAATTGAACGTATGCCTCACCATTTAATCGAGGAGGTAGAAAATGAGGCCCAATTAAATAATCCCCAATAACTCCGACCCACACGTTAAGAGAAAACTGTCTTGATGGTTAGTTTCGACAATAGCGTGAGGGTTTTCATCAGCCCATATGTGGTAATTATGAAAATTAATAATCTTGTCCCGAGAAAAACTACATTCGTCTGTGAATTCGATCGTCTTCAGAAAGTCACGATTTCTTCTAATCATTTCCAGCATCCAATTGCAAAATTCAAGACGGTTCGAAAAGTCTCGCGGTAACAGTGCCTGTACTCGTTGCAGATGGTAAGGGTATAAGAGTTGTTCCTTTAAAATTCGAAATACGATCTGATATGATACGATATGATCAACATTTAGCTGGAAAGAAATCTTTCTAGTACTGGTAGTAGGTTGTTCTTCAAGCAAATTAAGTACTGCTTCCTCAAGCTGTGGTTGCTTCTCGATGGCGACCACAATCCTGCTTTCTTTTGTCGAATGAACCATATTCTCGTAATCGTTGATGAAGTCAGGAAAATATTCTATGTGAAGGATGCTGCCGTTGAGGATACATTTCAGCATATCTTCTAGAAGCTTCTAACCCATTCCCCTGCGACAGACCGTAAACGTAATGCATATTAGCCATTTCCTCATTTGTGTATGCCATTTTAATAACAAGTGAATTATTAAAGTAACAACAAATTAAGAACAGAACAACAATACACAATTAGTATTACTTCAATTTCAAAAATTTACAAACTGACAGCTTGATACCAATTTAATTGTCACTATCGCTAATAGCGGCCTACTGGATAAATTAGATTCGTATTTTCGTTTTATGGCGATATGTATCTTGTTCGTAAAATAATTTTTTGCTGCGAACTGGTTTATTTTGGGCAAAAAATTCAAGAGACATTTTTTGTTTAGAATGAAACAGGCTATCGGAAATAAATTTTTAGATGGTAAACAAATAATAAGACAAAAACTTACATTGGAAATAAATTTTAGGGGTTGCGTTTTCCACCCCTTACAACCATGGGGTAAACCAAATAAATTACTGGCTAAGTGTCTTTTTGGTAGTAGAAAATGTCAGGTTAATTTCAATATTGTAACTTTTTTAGTGCTTGTGAAAAAAATTGTTAAACACATTTTATGTACCCCCTTTAAGGGGCTGTATCTTAACAAGGGATGCTCCAATGAAGTTTCTTTATATGAAAGATCCTATCTTTTTTTCGATGAGGAATCACCCCCTTAAATGTTTTACACTTATTTAGTTACACCCTGTATATCACTAAAAATGGACACTCCGTATACAGGATGTTATGGAAAGGCTTTATCATTTATGACTCTTTGGGTATCTAAATTCTTAGGCTATTTTACGCGTGCCTCGATTTTCGGTGGGTTGCTGAAATTGATTGAGTACCTATCCTCACTCGTCAAAGTTATTCCAGGCACTAAGGAACATACCCCAAAAATAGTAAACCCTTTTTTTTTCTTTTTTTTTTTTGGGGTATATTTCTTGGTGCCTGGGGTATTTCTTGTAGAGCCTTAGCCCTGATGAAGGCCTTAAGACGCCGAAAGCACTAGGTGATGGTAGGATAAAAATTAAAATTACGCTGAATGCAAGTGAGACGTTTCGTTTTTATTTTTTATCTGACAAAACAGCGTACAACTGACTGCTCCCTCATATAATCATGTATTTGCTTACAAAATGTCATTAGTGCACACGGAATTTGATGACAATAAGATTCTTAATTTGTTTTCATCTCAGGATTTACGCGTTTAAATATAAATCATTTCCATAACGCCCTGTATAGTTATTAGGGATAATGTTTATAATCTAATTATAATATTCCTGATTTTACTTCCAAAAAACTTTAATATAACAAAAAACTTTAATGAGAAAGAACATTTACTCTACTATAACAATTGATTTAACTTCGTTTAATATTATTGTCTTTATTGTAGATTTTTCCAAATAATCATATACTAAAAATTTCGATGTATACGTCAAGTACAGTCGGAATCTGGCCCATAATTTTTATTAAGAACAAAAAGTTGAAGAAAATCTACGATGTTTTCTCTAATATACTTTATTACTATTATGTGGAGTATATTGTTAGAGCATATTACCAGTTGTTTCGCCTTCTCACTGCAGACCATCTAAATGTAGAAGAGATTTTGGGAAACCTCTGTATTACTTTAATATACACCGTTTCATTGTTTAGATTAAAGGCATTTAATAGTGCAGCCGTAAAATTACTATTTACCAATATCATTCAAGAAGAAAAACGTATTTTAAACGATCCGGACCCACATATTAAGGAAATGTATTTTGCTTCTGTAAAAGATAATATAATCTACAATATACTATTTCTTTTTAATGGTTGGGTTGTTACGGTTATGTATTTTGTGCATCCATTCCTTATTGAATTGCCAACTATGATTGTAAACAATGAGACAATTACGATTAAGACCCTTCCTTTATCCACCTGGTGGCCCATTGATATACAGAAACACTATTGGGTAAGTATTCTATTATAAGTAATGGTCACTCCTCTACAAACTGCATACTTTTTAACCTTGATATTTAGAATCGTCCGAATTTTTTTAGAAAATATTCACAAATAAGTTTTTAATAATTTGCTGGATTTGCTCCCATCTTCTTATGTTTCAAATTTAATATCTCCAGTTCTACTGATCGGACGAATGTCACTCTATTTTATTTTACACTTTGTTACGTTAGCTTTCGAAATGTATTAAAAAAATGTCATTGTAAACAAATAACAAATAATAACAATTTAATTGTTTAAATACTTTTAACATGCTGTTAACCCATCAATTATAAAAAATATCATTTTGTTCTTTATCCTCTTATCTGCAAGGCCCATTTTACGAGAAAGTGGTAGTTCGGAAGTTATTAAATGGCTTCGAGCGCATGTCACGAAGCGCGCTGCACGCGACGAGTCGAAGCGTATCAGAACTTCCAATCGACCTCACTGAAGTGTTTTTTTTTTTGGGCGAGGGGGGGGGGGGGGGGCTTTGCGTCAAGCGCATGCAGCCACTACCCAAACTCAACTATTCCTTTATGGAATACACGTCACACACAAGCTCAGTCACCTATCCTACTCGAAACATATACAAACGGGTACACACGCTTCACGCCACAGGGGTCCGACTGATCGACATACAACGCTGTACCGCGGACGGTAGATTAGCAGAAGGTAAATATTGGGATATTCAAAGCCCTACAGCATTCTCTCACACCTTCTTACAAATCCGATGAAAATATCGTTGATTCTGTTTTCCCGTCTTACTATAGACATTAGGCTATCGGCATTAATGGGCAAATAGTATATTTTAGCCAGTTCTTGTACCAGATAATCAGAAGCTCTTTGGATATGCAAACAATTAAACAACCAGTGGTTTAGATCATCCAAGCTTGTTCCATCACATGAAGAGAGCGGGCTATTAGCGAAGTTCATCTTATTTAATAGATGCACTGCAGTGTGAATCATTAATATTTTCATTCACAAAAATATGAGTCAATACAACATTGAGAAAGGCAGAAATTATGTTATGTACCCTAGCCTAAAGGGTTATCGTACAGACTCCTTCAATGTGCTTAAAAAGCATTAAAAATTTACCTTCTTCTCACATTGTATAGTTCAGAAACTTTAGTACGGCTATAACTACAGAAACTACAGATTCTTTGTTTAAGGGACGATCGACGATCTGTTAGAATTTTCGAACCACTCAAAAATTTTGATGATTCTTGCATTTAATGATATATTTCCTTGATAACGCAAGAAATAATAACGGTAGATCATAACATGCTGAGTTAAACCAAGGGTTGTTGGTCATCCATCCAAATGGTAACCTCGTCTAGTATCTCTTGACTTCTTCGATCGATGGCATATTTGCTGTATAAGTTTTCCACTTATCATCTGTTATGAAGATCGAAATTCCAGGAATCTCTGTTGCAGCTGATTTAAACCTTCTATTCTTGTAAAAAAGAATTTTTACAACACTTCATTTAAACATTTTTACAATAAAACATACTTAGAATTCAAAAATAGTCAGTTTTTAATACATTTAAATAAAATATTTAACTACTGGAGTTAATAAATGAATTATTTTCATTTATTGAAATTTAGGATTTAAATTAGATCGGTCAAGTGTAAATATTATATTATTAAGATATAACATTCTTTTAGATTGCTTACTGTTGGAATGTATTTGATGGTACTTTAGGAAGCTCATATATTATAAATTCCGATATTCTGACATTTAGCCTGATAGTATTTGCTTTAAGTCAGCTTAAGATATTAAGTTACAGATTAAGAAACTTTACCAATTTTCACATACATACAGAGAATCGCCATTTGAGAAAAATTATATTTAAAGAAAAATTCATTTTTCTTATCAAGGAACATCAGAAAATTATAATGTAAGTGAAAAACTTTTCTTACTTAATATATTAACCATAACACAACAATATGAAAAAATAAACAACAAATAGGTATATGAACAAAAAACATACTGGGATTAAATTACTAACTAACATGATTAAAGAATGAAAAAAGAATTGTAAGAACATTCATCTTAGTTACTACTGCATTGAACAGTTTTTAAAAAATCAAGGAAACCTACAGACGTAGCAAAAAATTTCATAAAAATGATTAAAAATGCTCGAACCGTAATTAAACTATTAAGGGCAATACATCATTGAAATCAGGGCCGTATTAGATATAATTAAGTTGATGATGATTGCTTGAAAACGAAACGTCATATAAAAAAATATTAAGCCGGAAAAAAATTAAATTAAAAATCAAAAAGTTCTTTTTTTTAAATAACTCAAAACTAAACATCTTACCAAAATTTTTGTGTGGCATATTATTATTGCTTTCATTGAGATACTTTTTCCCACTTTTAATCGAAGTTGTCTGTTACCATCAACGAGATCCCTATAGAGGCCCTACTTATCTTGGGCACCTTGTATACTTATACTTCAATTTAAATTGGAGGTGGCAAGGGATTAAATAATGCTAACATGTAATATTGCCTGAGGGGCGTTCTCTTTTAGCTGATCGATCTCTGAATTTAAATCTTACATATTCGTGTTGATTTGCATATTTTTTAGGTGTCGTAAGTATATTTTACGAATATATTTCCTTTTAAATTTATCATATATCCACGCCTGAGGGGCGTCCTCTTTTAGCTGATCGATCTCTGAATTGAAATCTTACATATTCATGTTGATTTGAATATTTTTTAGGTGCCGTAAGTATATTTTACGAATATTTCTTCTTTTAAATTTATCATATATCCACGCCTGAGGGGCGTCCTCTTTTAGCTCATCGATCTCTGAATCGAAATCTTACATATTCGTGTTGATTTGCATATTTTTTAGGTGTCGTAAGTATATTTTACGAATATTTCTTCTTTTAAATTTATCATATATCCACGCCTGAGGGGCGTCCTCTTTTAGCTGATCGATCTCTGAATTGAAATTGTACATATTCGTGTTGATTTGCATATTTTTTAAGTGCCGTAAGTATATTTTACGAATATTTCTTCTTTTAAATTTATCATATATCCACGCCTGAGGGTCGTCCTCTTTTAGCTGATCGATCTCTGAATTGAAATTGTACATATTCGTGTTGATTTGCATATTTTTTAGGTGTCGTAAGTATATTTTACGAATATTTCTTCTTTTAAATTTATCATATATCCACGCCTGGGGGGCGTCCTATTTTAGCTGATCGATCTCTGAATTGAAATTGTACATATTCGTGTTGATTTGCATATTTTTTAGGTGTCGTAAGTATATTTTACGAATATTTCTTCTTTTAAATTTATCATATATCCACGCCTGAGGGGCGTCCTCTTTTAGCTGATCGATCTCTGAATTGAAATTGTACATATTCGTGTTGATTTGCATATTTTTTAGGTGTCGTAAGTATATTTTACGAATATTTCTTCTTTTAAATTTATCATATATCCACGCCTGGGGGGCGTCCTCTTTTAGCTGATCGCTCTCTGAATTGAAATTGTACATATTCGTGTTGATTTGCATATTTTTTAGGTGTCGTAAGTATATTTTACGAATATTTCTTCTTTTAAATTTATCATATATCCACGCCTGGGGGGCGTCCTCTTTTAGCTGATCGATCTCTGAATTGAAATTGTACATATTCGTGTTGATTTGCATATTTTTTAGGTGTCGTAAGTATATTTTACGAATATTTCTTCTTTTAAATTTATCATATATCCACGCCTGGGGGGCGTCCTCTTTTAGCTGATCGATCTCTGAATTGAAATTGTACATATTCGTGTTGATTTGCATATTTTTTAGGTGTCGTAAGTATATTTTACGAATATTTCTTCTTTTAAATTTATCATATATCCACGCCTGAGGGGCGTCCTCTTTTAGCTGATCGATCTCTGAATTGAAATTGTACATATTCGTGTTGATTTGCATATTTTTTAAGTGCCGTAAGTATATTTTACGAATATTTCTTCTTTTAAATTTATCATATATCCACGCCTGAGGAGCGTCCTCTTTTAGCTGATCGATCTCTGAATTGAAATTGTACATATTCGTGTTGATTTGCATATTTTTTAGGTGTCGTAAGTATATTTTACGAATATTTCTTCTTTTAAATTTATCATATATCCACGCCTGGGGGGCGTCCTATTTTAGCTGATCGATCTCTGAATTGAAATTGTACATATTCGTGTTGATTTGCATATTTTTTAAGTGCCGTAAGTATATTTTACGAATATTTCTTCTTTTAAATTTATCATATATCCACGCCTGAGGAGCGTCCTCTTTTAGCTGATCGATCTCTGAATTGAAATTGTACATATTCGTGTTGATTTGCATATTTTTTAGGTGTCGTAAGTATATTTTACGAATATTTCTTCTTTTAAATTTATCATATATCCACGCCTGGGGGGCGTCCTATTTTAGCTGATCGATCTCTGAATTGAAATTGTACATATTCGTGTTGATTTGCATATTTTTTAGGTGTCGTAAGTATATTTTACGAATATTTCTTCTTTTAAATTTATCATATATCCACGCCTGGGGGGCGTCCTCTTTTAGCTGATCGATCTCTGAATTGAAATTGTACATATTCGCGTTGATTTGCATATTTTTTAGGTGTCGTAAGTATATTTTACGAATATTTCTTCTTTTAAATTTATCATATATCCACGCCTGGGGGGCGTCCTCTTTTAGCTGATCGATCTCTGAATTGAAATTGTACATATTCGTGTTGATTTGCATATTTTTTAGGTGTCGTACTCGTAAGTATATTTTACGAATATTTCTTCTTTTAAATTGATCATATATCCACGCCTGGGGGGCGCCCTCTTTTAGCTGATCGATCTCTGAATTGAAATTGTACATATTCGTGTTGATTTGCATATTTTTTAGGTGTCGTAAGTATATTTTACGAATATTTCTTCTTTTAAATTTATCATATATCCACGCCTGGGGGGCGTCCTCTTTTAGCTGATCGATCTCTGAATTGAAATTGTACATATTCGTGTTGATTTGCATATTTTTTAGGTGTCGTAAGTATATTTTACGAATATTTCTTCCTTTAAATTTATCATATATCCACGCCTGGGGGGCGTCCTCTTTTAGCTGATCGATCTCTGAATTGTAATTGTACATATTCGTGTTGATTTGCATATTTTTTAGGTGTCGTAAGTATATTTTACGAATATTTCTTCTTTTAAATTTATCATATATCCACGCCTGGGGGGCGTCCTCTTTTAGCTGATCGATCTCTGAATTGAAATTGTACATATTCGTGTTGATTTGCATATTTTTTAGGTGTCGTAAGTATATTTTACGAATATTTCTTCTTTTAAATTTATCATATATCCACGCCTGGGGGGCGTCCTCTTTTAGCTGATCGATCTCTGAATTGAAATTGTACATATTCGTGTTGATTTGCATATTTTTTAGGTGCCGTAAGTATATTTTACGAATATTTCTTCTTTGAAATTTATCATATAACCACGTCTGAGGGGCGTACTCTTTTAGCTGGTCTATCTCTGAATAATTGAAATCTTACATATTCATGTTGAATTGCATATTTTTAGGTGTAGTACATACATATAGTTTACGAATATTTCTTCTTTTAAATTTATCATATATCCACGCCTGAGGGGCGTCCTCTTTTAGCTGATCGATCTCTGAATTGAAATTGTACATATTCGTGTTGATTTGCATATTTTTTAGGTGTCGTAAGTATATTTTACGAATATTTCTTCTTTTAAATTTATCATATATCCACGCCTGGGGGGCGTCCTATTTTAGCTGATCGATCTCTGAATTGAAATTGTACATATTCGTGTTGATTTGCATATTTTTTAGGTGTCGTAAGTATATTTTACGAATATTTCTTCTTTTAAATTTATCATATATCCACGCCTGGGGGACGTCCTCTTTTAGCTGATCGATCTCTGAATTGAAATTGTACATATTCGCGTTGATTTGCATATTTTTTAGGTGTCGTAAGTATATTTTACGAATATTTCTTCTTTTAAATTTATCATATATCCACGCCTGGGGGGCGTCCTCTTTTAGCTGATCGATCTCTGAATTGAAATTGTACATATTCGTGTTGATTTGCATATTTTTTAGGTGTCGTAAGTATATTTTACGAATATTTCTTCTTTTAAATTTATCATATATCCACGCCTGGGGGGCGTCCTCTTTTAGCTGATCGATCTCTGAATTGAAATTGTACATATTCGTGTTGATTTGCTCGATCTTTGCTCGATTTTTAGGTGTCGTAAGTATATTTTACGAATATTTCTTCTTTTAAATTTATCATATATCCACGCCTGGGGGGCGTCCTCTTTTAGCTGATCGATCTCTGAATTGAAATTGTACATATTCGTGTTGATTTGCATATTTTTTAGGTGTCGTAAGTATATTTTACGAATATTTCTTCCTTTAAATTTATCATATATCCACGCCTGGGGGGCGTCCTCTTTTAGCTGATCGATCTCTGAATTGAAATTGTACATATTCGTGTTGATTTGCATATTTTTTAGGTGTCGTAAGTATATTTTACGAATATTTCTTCTTTTAAATTTATCATATATCCACGCCTGGGGGGCGTCCTCTTTTAGCTGATCGATCTCTGAATTGAAATTGTACATATTCGTGTTGATTTGCATATTTTTGAGGTGCCGTAAGTATATTTTACGAATATTTCTTCTTTGAAATTTATCATATAACCACGTCTGAGGGGCGTCCTCTTTTAGCTGGTCTATCTCTGAATAATTGAAATCTTACATATTCGTGTTGAATTGCATATTTTTAGGTGTAGTACGTACATATAGTTTACGAATATTTCTTCTTTTAAATTTATCATATATTCACTCCCGAAGGCACATCTCCTAAAAAGTTTCAGCTACATTCCCACGAAGAAAGTAAAAGCGTTAATAACGTAATAATGTAAGTACAGACCGGAGAACTGGTGTTTTTAATATATTTTTACAAATTTCAACTTCCCAGGCCATGAGAAAATTTGAAAAATATTTTGTGTTGTGTTAGTGTGTCTTATTCCAAATTAGCAAATTTGAAGTTTGAACTCTTTGGGGTAATTCAAAAATCAATTCACAATAATAAAAATTTATTGAAATTACATATAAAAATTTTTTCCATTTGTTGCGAATTTCATGATGATCGAAGGTTTTTTTGGTGTTTTTAGGTACATAGATACTTTTAATGCCGCAATGAAAAATGTCATGCTATTTGATTTCTTACAGTGTTCTGTCCAATTGGCTACGATAACATTACAATTATTGGTGGTAAGTTTCGTTCTTCTGAACATAAAAATTTAAATAAATAAATCGAATATTAGTAATCATAATTTTTGTTCAAGAATAATTTTAAATTAAAAATAAGAAATTCGAACGGGCAGAATTATTATCTAATCTTGAAGTGAATATATCAAAGTTCTAGGAATTCAGTTATAAATTTAATTTGTAGATGTTTTTTAGTTTATATCAATCAGTCTAAAGAATATTTGCTAATTTGGTACATTTTTTAAATAAACAATCTCCTACAGATAATAGTTTTTTTTAGATGGAAATAAATATCCAAAATATAATTTTTGTTGGCGAGTTTGTCATGACAATGGTTATGAGATTGGTAATTTACTATTTCAACGCAAATGAAGTAATATATCAGGTAAGTACTCATGCGATCAAAGAAATTAAATATTTCACAGTCTAGACTAGAGAGAGTAACCGGTTTACTTTAGGTAATTTCAATTTCACTGCAGTATCGAGTAACATAAACGAACTAACAATACCCTTTCTTGTATAAACCGCACCCTTTTTAACCTTTTAGAATCGTTCGAAATTACAGTACAGGATCAACAAAAATACGAATGAAAGTAGAATCCTCAATTATTTAAAAAAATAAACAAACGATATGCTACTTATTAAAGCACGGCAAGCTATTATGGCAACGGCTATTACACAGTACGCTATTTTTTTACAGATACACTTATACCTAGTACACGGTTGTTTTCTAGGTTTACACGACCACCTGATTCCAATGACACAGCTTCTCTTAAGCTGAATGATTTTTCCAAGGGCATTTCCTCTTTATTAAGAAATGCTGAACCCGCAACAGTAAGACTTTCAGCACCAAACCATCCCTTTATAGTTCCCCTGCTTACTAGCAATGTGATTTACGCCATTTTTCTGATCTATTATCAAACAAATCATATTCCTGGAATCTCCTGGAGCTCTGTCAACTTTGGGAATATTCAATAATACACAATCGCCTACATCAAAAGTCGGCTTTTTTTTGCCGAATTACTTAACATTTTTTTGGCTGCTTCTTCAGTTTTATTTCTAACTTCGTCGCGTTCGTCAGAAGTGTTTTTACTGGCAGAACATAAATTGCACAGTACTGAAGATCCTTGTTGACAAACTTCTGCAATGTTAACAACACGTAAACAATTTTCGCACATTGATTTTGAGATCTGTTTATATTTTTTTCATGCGGTACAACATTGGTAATATCATGATCTTCATCAGCGAGACCTTCACATGCTTCAGATATTTCGACAAATGAATCTCTTCGTTCATAATTTTCATAAGCTCTTCTTCCATAGTCAGTCTAGAAGTCGCCATTTTCAGGTTATACAATACTCATTTTATTACATTAAGTGCAAAGTTAGTAGATTCGGAGCGTTACATGAAAAGTCTAGTAAAGTCAGTCACTTAACGCAATTTTGCTCGTTTTCATCAAGATGCCGGAATAGGCAGACGTTTCATGTAACGTCTACAATTTATAGCCTTTGGCGTAATAGTTATTTGTTTCAGTGTTCGGCAGCGTTTCATGAAAAGAGCAGACTTTCATGAAACGGCTGATTACACTAAAAGGCTGCGACATATACAACTTTTTGGTAGGGAAAAGAACACCAAGTTTCTTCGAAGCTGCCTTGGCGCTTGCTACAACGTGGTTATGCCAAGACATATTGCGTCCCAAATTGACGCCCAGCAAATTAATAGATGAAGCCAGTGGAATTGCGTGTCCTGCAATGGCTATATCCGGTTATGCAATGTAAATCTGCTATTATAACATTTGCTTATTTACTGACATAAATCGTAAATTTATTATATGCATTACGCTAGGAGGGTCTCGAAATGTGACATCACGGGGACATTCAAAAATGTAATCGTGCGAAGAAAAAGAAGTTCAATCTACTTTCACTATTTAGCGACTTTTTGATGATAATATCCTTTAGACTGTGAGAAGGAACTATTATTTGTCCATGACGGCCATTGAGCACATTCACCAATAACGAAACCATATAACGAATTTAATTAGAAGAACCCGAATGGTCGGAGTGTATTTTCCAAGGAGAAACTAAAATCATGCAAAAATTTCAAAATAAGAACAGGAAAGATTGCTACAATACACTAGTACAGAGAAGACCATGTAATTTGAGTAGCAGATTGTCAGACTTCCATAATTTCCGAAACATTGACTATTTATGTTAAATAAAATATTAGAAAATAAATAATTTAAATTATAATTCATCATCATCAAACAGCCCATGGCATCCACTGCTAAACATAGGCCTCCCGTAATATGTGTCACTCCTTTGTGTTCGCAGTTTGTATTCATTTTATTCGGGTTTGTTCTCTTAATGTAATCTGCCCATGTAATTGAGGGTCGTCCTCTGCTTGTATTACGTCACTACTACTTTACAAAGTAATTACTACACTCGTATTAAAATTATCTCAATAGTATCACAAATAAGTATTATACAACTCCTATAAATATATTTTAGAGCCAAAACTTAGCAAGAGACGTTTGGAATAGTGATTGGTATACACAAAGCGAGGATATCAAAAAAATGATGTTGTTCTTGATTGTTAGAGCTCAGAAACCATTAAAATTTCTTATTGGGCCTTTTAGTGCTATGTCTCTGGAAACATTTATAACGGTAAATATTAGTTAGGAATGTTCATCTAATTGCCAATAAAGAAATTTTATTCAATTCATAACATTTTTCGTAAAAACAATCTAGTTTTCTCGTCAGGTGGTAGTAATATGATATAACTATGTAAAAATTGTGTCCTAACCACCTGAAGGTATATATCTTGTACAATAAGGAAGAAACGAGTAATGCAACCATCGAATTAGTACCACCGGACAATATAAGCCTGTGTTGTTACGAAACATATATTTACCCAGTTTCCGCTCAGATTGTATGCAGCTACTATGAGATGGCGCGAAAAACTGGTTTAAGTTATAATAATAATACATATATATTTAGTTAGCAGTTGGCTAATCATATATACACAATATTTATAATACAAATTATTAACAATCAGTTAAATGTCCCAGATTTAAGCTAGGTGTACTTTTGATCTCTTCATGCAAAGCATTGTACAGGCAAATACTTTCATATAAAAGTGTTTTTGTAAACCCGTTGGTTTAACGGATTCTGTCTAGCACGAATATTATGTTCATGAAATTCTTATCTCGTTTCCAAAAAAATATTTAAATATGCTGGTAACTGTTTTAATTGTTCTATTTTGTATGTTAATATTAAATTTGCCTTTTTAGTGCATTGTCCAACGGATAGCCAATTCAATGCTGCTAACATAATAAAATTCCTTTATTTTGTTGTACTTGTAGTCTATCTAAATTTTCCCTGGTAAATGAAATCATCAAAGAAGAGCACTAATTAAAATGTAGAAAAACAATTGGATTAACTACAACCATTTTATCCGCTGAGGTAGGCAAGGAGACATTCGACGAAAAAAACCTTTTTATGTAAAAATCTACATGATTATTAAAATTTAGTTGCGGATCCAAACATACTCCTAAGTATTTCATTTCGGTTACAAAATTAATAGGTAAGCCATCTATGTTTAAAAATTCACCCAAAGCTAAAAATTTTCTACAGTTTGTTATTGACCCTATTACCATACATTTGGTTGTTTGGTTATCATTTCACGAAAACTTTGCCCAGATATAGAAATCAGCGTGTCATCAGCGAATAAATTAACAAAGGAACGTTTCACTTCACTGAAAATATCTTTAATATAAATTATAAATAATAGGGGCCCAACACACTACCCTGTGGGACACCCCATTTACTTATCCTGATACTCTGTCATCTGTCTTAGTTCTATGATACCTGTCTTTTAGATAGTCCTGGATCCAATTTAGTGCACTATCATTAACACCATATGATTTTAATTTTTTCACAAAGATTTCCCGACCGATGATTTCGACCACTTCAAGTCGACGGACACACTGAGTACGAGCTTTTCATCGTTTATATCTTTCTTCCATGTTACACAGAAGTACTTCTGAATCCCGATTGTTCAACATACAATAAATTATTATTTTAAAAATAGTTTCTTAATTGATCACAATGATTTCAAGAAATTTATCAACGACGGACAATAAATTTATTGGCCTAAATTACGCAGGAATTTCAGGCTTTGACACTTTCGGTATTGGTACTATGATGCAACTCTTCAACTCACTGGGGACTTTTCCTTCAGCCAAAGAAGTGTTAATCAAATACAATAGAAAACATCCAATATCGCAAAATAATTGTTTTACCAATTTCATATTTAGTAACTCATCACCGGTACTTTTATTTTTTAATATATTGACAATATTTTTTAGCCCTAAAAGTGTGACAGGAATAAACTTAGTCAAACGTGATTCATCAAGAGGTTTAGTTACGCACTAAGGTTGATAATATAGCTTAAAGCAACAATGTCTCTCTTATGGTCAAGTATGAACACCTACCCTATACTGGCGCGTTCAAAACCGGTATGCAGATGTTATCATACCAATAAAAAAAACTTTTTTTGATAGTACCATTCAATCTGATTTAGTATGTTAATTATTGCTTATAATTACGACGGGGCCCATACCTGGTTAGCATTATTTATTTATTCCTTATTGTAGAAAGTATATTCAGGTGTTTAGGAAATTATTTTCCATGCATATTTATAGAATAACATTTTTATTTCAGATTCTTAAGGCAACGTATTCTTATTTGATGCTTTTTATAAATACCAGTAGATAATATGACTTATTTCTGCATAGATGTTTTCAATTGTACGAATTGAAGTATAGTAAGTACAATAAAATTGCACGTTGCTTCCTATATTTTCGGGAAAGGTTATTGGACGCTTCTAAAGGGAGTCCCCTGACTATATCAAATTAGCGAGGTCTAAAATTTTTTGAGACATTTAACAAAATAATTAACAATATTCAATTCTTGCGAGAATTGACTGACTCTAGCCTGTATATGGGTTATTCTATAAAAATATCCTCGGATGCCATAAAGAAAATCGTGATCTACGAAGTAATGACGTAATGAGTTATTACTGCTCTTATCGTATCCGATTTGCGAAATTTTTAGTGTTAAATTTCTTGCCAAGTTTTGCGAATGTTGCATAAACTTTTAAACTACGCTCAATTAATAAAATACTCAGGCGATAATCTCAGACTAGTTAAGAACAATATGACAGTATTTTTTTATAACGTATATACCTAAAGTTTTTGGAAAAATTTCTATTTTAATTTATTTATCGCAGCCAGCGTTGGATCACGTTCCCATTGGAAAGAAAAGTTAGCACAAATCCAAGCCTATACAGTGTGTGTATATAGTCTGGAAATTGCTTAATAACTTTGGGCTTTTTACAAAAATTAGCGTGTAATTTATAGGGGAAGATAACCTACTTTTTGACGGAAGAATTACGGTATTAACTGTGAGGTGGAAGGGGTCGGACGCGATATCCAACACCATCACCGTGCTCTGCATCCTCGAAAACGGGGGGGGGGGGGGATATATATTTATAGCTAATACTTGAAAAAAAAATCACCCCTTTCAGGGGCGAGTATTGGCCGGTGCAGGGGTTGGAAGGGGTTGTTTGTTCGTTTTAAGAAAGAAAAAAACGGTTACTTGAAAAGCTTAGTTCGATACTAAAAACGGTATTGAAATAACTTTCATATGGAACCAAAATAGAAAAAATTAATTTCCAACCAAAAAAGAAATATTTTCTTTCTTCCGAAAACTTTAGGGTCATATGTTATACTCACATACAGGATGGCCGTTTAGCGCGGCAAAGTACAATATCTCCGGTACTATTTCAAATAAAACAATAATGTTAAAATAAAAGTTGAAGGGTAGTAAGTGAGTTAAGAAACAAAATTATTTTTGAGGGTAGCTGAAAAGACAACAAGGAATTTTTTATTTAATTGAATACCCTGTATGTTTTCACTTTTTTAAATTCCTCTCGATATTCCGCGTATCGATGCAAACATAATTTTTAATTATTTTGCAATGTTGCCAAGTTATTTAAAAAAATATTTTTTGAAGAAAAAACTTGTCATCTTAAAATTTGAAATATAATTGAATTTACTTAAGATATTCCAAACATTCTAGAGGGTATGAAAGACAAAGACTAATTGATTTAAACCCTAGGAACATTTTATATTTTGTACAGGGTGCTCTCTAGAAACGTTTCAACATGTCACATTTAAAAATTAATTTGCTCTTGTTTTTCAAATGGATCACCCTGTATTTTAAAACCTTATCTTGTAGAGCTTTTTGCCCTCTACGAGCTTTTGTTAAAAGGTTTATATAGTTATTTTTACTCATTTTGGTGTAATATCTGTTGTCTATAGTGCACCGGGCTCCATTATAAAAGGACCATATGCATTCTCAAACTATGTTTGGTATGTGAGCAACAAGCTGTGGTAAATCATTTTGCAGAACGTCCCAATAGATGTCCCTGTAGGGTCCTCACAGAAAAATGTGGACCAACTACGTAGTCTCCTACGATTCCTGCCCAAACGTTTAGGAATCATCTGTTTTATGAGTACCAAAATGAGGTTTAGTAGTTGCACAATAATGGAAATTATGTCTATTGACGTTGCCATCTTTATGGAACTTAGTTCGTCGCAAAGAAAGTTAAACGCGCAAAGTTATGTTGCTCACTTATTTTATCTTCCACCCATGCACAAAATTCAAGTCACCTATCAGTCCTCATCATCAAGCTCTTACCGCAACTGGAAGTGGTAAGGATGCAATTTATTTCAGTTTATTATTTTTTAATCGCTGTTCGTCCAATATCCAGATGTTGTGCAGGACGCGTCGGTCTTTTTTTTAAGTTACACTTTCTATTGCTTCAAGTCTCTCCATTATCTTTTCGAATGTCATTTTATCAGAATGTCTTCACTCTGGATATCGTTCTTCATAAATTCTTGTAGCTAATAAAGCATTGTTATCACTTGCACCCAGAAAATAAATCATATCGATCATTGTTACATTTCAATAATCCAAATATTTCCACAATATAAATTTCACTTAACAGAAAGTAATAAATGAAATGACAATGAGACCTTAATAAAATTATACTTTTGCAATTTGCTTTTGGTCACCTATAAAATACAATAAATTTTCAGATTTTTTATTAAAAACAAATATTTCGCCATAATGTGTAAATATAGCTATATAAACCTCTTAACGAAAGTTGTAGAGGGTAATAAACTCTATAAGATAAGATATTAAAATATAGGGTGTTCCAATGGAAAAAACAAAGTAAATTAATTTTTAAATGTGACATGTTGACACGTTTGCACAGAACACCCCGTACAAAATATGGAATATTCCGAGAATCTATAGTCTTACATTAGTATTTGTTTTTCATATCATAGAGAATGTTTGGAATGAATTTTTTTTTAGAACATACTTACTGCCCTTCAACTTTTATATTAACATTTTATATGTATTTGGGATAGTAACGGAACTATTGTACTTTGCTACACTAAGCGGCCACCCTGTATACCTATAGTACCTATATAGGGCGTTGAAAAAAGGTCGGGACCCTGGAATAACTCCGGTGCATCGCATTGCAGCGGGAAATGTCTAGGGAAAAAGTTGTTTGGTTGTGAAGGAGGAATGGTTTGCAATTTAAACCATCCCCATCCCCTCAACCCCCAGTCGCGGGTGGGGGTAAGTTAAGTTCAAATGGAACCCCATATTTTTTATTGGCGTATCGTGTTCTCCGACCAAAAATAAACATCTCTTGTCTGAAAATTTTTTAAATTTAGGTCCATCCTTCACCAATAATCACCATGAGGAAGACAAAATCAGAACCGTGCGAAAATCAAGTTTTATCCCGGAAATACTATTTTTCTCTGTCTTGTACTACAAAATGCCCGTGGAATATAAACAACTTTTTCCAGGGGAAGGATGGGTCCGAATAAAAGAATTTTTCGGACAAAAGATGTTTATTTTTGGTCGGAGAACACGATACGTCAATAAAAAATATGGAGTTCCAATTGAAAATCTTAACTTACCCCCACCCGCGCCCGTGGGTTGAGGGTATTCCTCCTTCAAAACCAAACAACTTTTTCCCTAGACATTTTCCGCTGCAATGCGATGCACCGGAGTTATTCCGGGGTACTGACCTTTTTTCAACACCGTGTATATTTATAAATATAGTTTATACTTGCTGGAATTACATGTATCAAAATTTTTCAAATTTAAAAACCTAAATCAACTATAAATACTCCTGAATTTGATTTTGATGTAAAATTATGTGTCACTCTCACCTAGACTAAATAGAATAATAGTGAAAGCAATTGAGTTAAGTCACTTTAATATCAAACTCCCTAAATTATAGCTTCTCAATAAAAGTAAATAGTAAATGGGCAGCATAATTTATCACCAATTAGAATAGTAGGTTTTGAGAGGAAGATATTTGCTTGCAAGTTAATTATCCTCAACTATGACTTAAAAGTAAGTGTAAAACCCAAACCTTAACAAACAAAAACAACAATTTATAAAATAATGATATAATAGAGCATACTGCATTATATATACAAGTAATAGAAACATAAACTAATATTGCACATTTTTAGGCAGAAATAAGGGTGACTTATCAATGATATTATTTTTACCCTTTCATTAGATACAACAGTCTTCAATACAATACCTATTTATTGTTCCTAAAGAACAATAGCGAATTAGAAAAAAAAATTAATAGAAGAGAACAGAGAACATAGTTAGGTACAAGAATGTTTTCTGTAATCTAAACGATTCAAATAAATATTCTTTATACATATAAACATAGATAATACTTCAAGTTAATCGGCCTCCTCTTCGGAGATATGGGCTCCCAATAATAATAATAATTTATTCCTAATTAGTTATTTCGATTTATTTAACATACAATTGGGGAATTTTCTTACATTGGTGTCCCTTTTTTACTCTTTACCTTCTTCTTAAAAGGTGAAGCCGTAGTCGATGGGAATGACGCTTCTTCATAAGTCGATATTATATCTTTGGTTTCCTGTGTCATTTCTGTACTTGATTCTATTACAGTATTAGTCTCATCTGGACTCTGGAAGAAGTATTGAGGCATTGCACCACGTTTCTTAAAGTATTTAGCCATATCTTCTAAGTTTACACTTTGATAATTATAAATTGCATTAGAGGCGCTATTCTCGTTATTGTAATAACCTTGATTGTTTTCGTTGGAAGGCACATAGTAGCTATTCTGAAGAGCCACTCCACTTTGTTCATTCGTCTCAGGTGATCGATCTACTCCCTGTTGGTGGACATCTGTGTATGCTGCTGCTTCTGGAGCATCATAAGGTCGATCTGTTTCCTGTACTTCTACGTTGGCAATGCTTTCAGGTACGTGGATTTTGATTGTCTTTATTTCCTTGGCTGGGGTTTCTTCGGGTTCTGCAGTACGAATGGCTCCTACGAAACAAATTTAAAAAATATTAAATTTATACTTAACAATTTAAAAACAATGTTTAATCTTGCTCCTTGTTTCAAAATTAAATTTGCTAGTGATAAAAATGCTTTATTAGCTGTAAGAACTATACCAGAAGCGATGACATCCTGATAAAAAGATATTCGAAGAGCTAATGGAGAGATTTAAAACGACAAAAGTGTGGCTTATAAAAAAAGACCGAGGAAAATCAATTCAACTTTCAGTTACGTATTACTGAGAACCTTCATATTGGTTAGCGTCCTGCACAACAACTGGATATTAGGCGGTTAAAAAAAAGAATCAACTCAAACAAATTGCATCCTTACCAGGTCCAGTTGCTTCAAGTGCTTAATGATGAGGTTGCTCGTACGAGCAAAATAAAATAAGGAAGCAGCATAATCTTACTTATCGATTTTTTTGAATGCCAACGTCAATAGACATAATTTCCATTATGTCACTCTAGCCCTCGTTTTGTTAGATTTCACTCACAAAACAGATGATCCTTAAATGTTTACGGAGGAAATGTAGGAGACTACTTGGTTGGTCCTCATGTTTTGAGAGGACTCTAATGGGACTCTCCAGAATGATTTACCACAGCTTATTGCTCATATACCAAATATAGTTCAAGAACGCATGTGTTTTCTTCATGATGGAGCCCTGGTGAACTATACAAGACTCATAAATGATTAATTCTTAAATGAAACATGGTTATCAATAGATTATTGGAAGTGAAATAAAAGTTCAATAACATCTTAATAAAATTATAATGTTGTTTTTGCTATTTACATTGTCTGTCATGGCCAACTATAAAATACAGTCAAGAGGAACATTTTTTTCAGACTTTTTATTAAAAACAGATATTACGTCAAGATAAGTAAAAATAACCTCTTAACAAAACTTAAAGAGGGTGAAAAACTCAAGAACTACAAGATAAGATATTAAAATACAGAGTTATAGAGTAACTTAATTTTTAAATGTGATATGTTGACAGGTTTGTAGAGAAGACCATGTACAAAATTTGAAATATTTCGATGGGCTAAAGTCTTAAATTAGTCTTTGTCTTTCATATCCTTGAGAATGTTTGAAATGTTTTAAGTTATTTCAATTATATTTCAAATTTTAAGATAGCAAGTTTTTTCTTCCAAAAATGTTTTTTTTTAAATAACTTGACTTGAATAACTTTTAATAACAAAATATTAGAAACTATTTTTGCCATAACACGCGGAATTTCGAGGGTAGTTTAAAAATGTAAAAATCTACAGGTGTTCTATTTTAAAAAAATCTTGTTCTGCATTTTTAGGCTACCCTATAACTCAAAAAAATTTTGCTTCATAACTCACTTATTGCCCTCTAACTTTTATAATAACATTCTTCATGTATTTAAAATAGTAACGGAGCTATTGTACTTTGCCAGACTAAACGGCCACCAAGGTATCGAAAGTGCGAGGTATCGGCAGCAACAATTGGGTGAACCCCTGATAAGATAACAAGAGAAGGTTCAATTCGAATAATTTTCAGAATAATTGCACCGCAATGCTCTTCATGATTGTATAGAAAGTAATTAAATATTACCTGATTTAGTTTTAAAAACTACCCTGGTGTGTTTAGTGGTAGGGTAATTTTCAAAAGTTAACAGCTTCTGATTACTATTGTCCTCATATTGTTGACCGGCATCTTGGTGATACCCTGAATATTGCGGGTCTGCATTTGACATATAATATTGCTGTCCAGATACTGCAACAGTTTGCGTTGATGCCGGTTTGTCATATTGTTGTTGCTGAGTAGGTTGGTAATATTGACTGGCTTCCGTAGCGTAACTATTTTGTGTATTTGGTTGGACGTAATAGTATTCTGGTTGTGGTGATGGTTGTGGCGAGGAACTTATTGCAGTTTGTGGTTTCTGGATTGCAGTAGTTTCATATCTAAAAGAGTTTAAAATTCTCTAACTATTTAGTAAGTATGGTAAAAATCCAAGATAAAGCGTTGTAATAGGAAGAAAGTTCGGAGAAATATTAATATAGGCAAAAAAATTCTCAGACGTTCGTTGTGGGATATGTCAAAAATATTAATCGATTTATTGCAAATAATTTGTATAATTTATTAGAAAGTTCAGTGTTCTAAAATTCTAAAACCAGAGAAACAGTTAAGATGCTAATCCTAATCACTCTCGTTAAAATTTCAAATTTAATCAATATACAGGATGTTTCAGAATAAGATGCTGATCCTTAACGTTGTGAATCCTTAGGTGATTTTAAGAAGAAAAGTTCAAATTAACATATATCCTTAACCAATCAACTTTCGAACTACAGGGCGTTAAAGTTTTAAGAAAAAAATCGTTTTTCTAACATAACAATTTTCTAGCTACTTTTATGAATTTTTCACACATGCCCTCTAAGCATCAATAGCCTTTTTTTAGTGTAGAAAATTTAAAAAAAAATTTAACCAGTGGCGTCCTGAAAGGGTTTGGACTTGACATTTTGGAAAAATATTATGTACGCCACTGCTTCTTCTCAAGATAAAAATTATTTTTAAAATACTCATTAATTTTAGGCCACATTTAATATCTTGCATTTTTATCGTCCGACAAACAGTTTCCGACAAAAAAAATAAAAAGCATTAAATGCACATTCGCTATGTGCCTATGGTTTCTGACTAGTAGGCTATGAATTTTGTTAAATAAACAATGACAATAACGAAATATTTAATAATAGTTTGACAGCTATTTATTTATGTACACGGCTTTCCACTTAACTTAAATTTTAAAAACGTAATACTTTTTAAACGTATAAGTATCATGGTAAATTTTACAAATGTCGAGTTGGCGGATATGCATTACCTGTACGGGCTTACTGACGGCAATGCATTCGAAGCCAGACGATTATACCAAGAGCGTTATCCAAATAGAATAGTTCCGGATGCACGAACGATTTCAGGAACTCACAGAAAGTTATGTGAAACGGTATCTTTTGAAACAAAAACTACTTAAAAGAGGCACACCAAACTACACGAACACCGGAAACCGACGAAGCTGTTTTAAATTTAGTGGAACAAAACCCTAATATAAGTACCAGAAAAATTGGGAATATTTTAAATGTTACTCATGTCATAGTCTGAAGAATTCTTCAAAGTTATTTGATATATCCGTACCATATTCAACGGGCCCAGGCCCTACTTCCTAGGGATTTTCCATTACGCATCAATTTCTGCCAATGGTTTATTCAAATGGTTACCGAAAATCAACAATTTGATGCCAAAATTTTGTTCACGGACGAAGCTAATTTTTCCAGGAACGCCATACAAAATTTTCATAACAATCACTTCTGGCCAGAAGAAAACCCACATGCCATTACGGAATCCCACCACCAAGAGCAATTTTCTGTAAATGTTTGGGCTGGAATTATTGGTGATTATTTAATTGGGCCTTATTTTTTACCAGCCCGATTGAACGGAATCAATTATCGCCAATTTCTTGAACACACTTTACCCAATTTGCTAGACGACGCGACGTCCCTATTTTTACCCGACATCGTATGTGGTTTATGCACGATGGTGCACCTGCCCATTTCAGTCTCTTAGCACGAGAGTTTTTAAATCAACATTATCGTAATCGATGGATAGGGCACAGAGGAACACAATCGTGGCCACCTAGATCCCCTGATCTAAACAGTCTAGATTTTTTCCTATGGGGACATCTGAAAACGTTGGTTTACAGCATCCCAATAAACACTGAAGAGGAGTTGAGAAACTATCAGGAATACTCCAGGAATTTTTCAAAGGGTACGAGACTCAATGAGGAGAAGAGCTGAAGCATGCATTCTTGCAGGTGGTGGTGGTTTCAACAGCAAATCTAAATTATTTTCGTTTTTGTTCACACGTTATTTAATGTTAGTTGTTTTAATTTAATTTTTAAAAATAAACCATATGCACATAGCTAATGTGCATTTAATGCTTTTTATTTTTTTTGTCGGAAACTGTTTGTCGGACGATAAAAAGGCAAGATATTAAATGTGGCCTAAAATGAATGAGTATTTTAAAAATAATTTTTATCTTGAGAAAAAGCAGTGGCGTACATAATATTTTTCCAAAATGTCTAATCCAAACCCTTTCAGGACGCCACTGGTTAAATTTTTTTAAAAATTTTCTACACCAAAAAAGGCTATTGATGCTTAGAGGGCATGTGTGAAAAATTCATAAAAATAGCTAGAAAGTTGTTAAAGTTATGATAGAAAACGATTTTTTTCTTAAAACTTTAACGCCCTGTAGTTCGAAAGTTGATAGGTTAAGGATATATGTTAATTTGAACTTTTCTTCTTAAAATCACCTAAGGATTCACAACGTTAAGGATCAGCATCTTATTCTGAAACACCCTGTATAGTACATCAAAATTTGTTGTTTTTATTTATCTAATCCTACTAATAAATTTTTGGTCAGGGTTTGTTTAGTGTATTTCATATAATTTCTATTCGAATTTCACAAGAAATAGTGAATTTTGTATAAGGTCGTCGACTTTCACTCCGGATCTTGTGGATTTTCTTTGACATGGGCACTATTTATCAAGTAGAAAATTATGGATAATAATTCTGCTATAATATTTCTTCTCAATTTCCTATTTTCTTTCAAAAAATTATTGAATCTTCTCTCTCTAATCTTAGCTTGTTTCTGGTATACAAGAACACAGGTCAAAAATTTGATAAGTACTGGTGCACGGAAGTCAAAGTCAATAGAATTAACGATATTGTCACACTTACCTCCACTGATTCCCTATTTGGTAAGGGTTGATTTCATATTTTACAGGAGCCTCCACAACTGTGACACCACTATCATAACTTGGATATTGTTGTTGCTGATACTGGTTCTGTCTGGTATAATCTTGCGTCGACTGCTGTGGATAACTTTGCTGATAGTACATATTGTTTTGAGCTCCACCATTATGACTAATATACATGGGGACATGTTGAAATCCGTCTTGATTATAATTATACTTTGAGGTCTGATAACTTACTTGCGTCGGTTTTACAGAGCTGGGTACAGAGCTAGGTTTTACAGAGCTGCTTATAGGTAATGAATAACCTTTATTAGAGCTGTACGTATTATGCCCTGATGAATCTTGGTTTTTTCTATATTGGCTACTGTAACCTTTATTTTTGCCAATTGAGGGTTGATTTATAGCATATTTATTGGTGGATCCATGATACTGTCTAAACGAGCCATCATTTGCTGAATGTTGACGGTTGAATCCATGATTATTTCCAAATGATCCTTGACTGCCTGAATATTGATTGCTGGTACTATGACCTTTTACATAGGATGCACTATGTGAAGAATATTGATTTCTAGAGCCATGGTTATTTTCAAATACATCTTGATTTGAAGAATATTGACTTAATGTCCCAGGATTTTTTAGCGTCTTGATATATTTCAAGAGAAGTGCCTGAATATTAAGAGAATTAATATTTTTTGCAAAGGGATGACTTTTTGGCAATTTGGCTTGAATGGTCGAATCTTTCAACTGATGCGGATAAATTCTCAAAACCACAACCGGAACAGGAACATTGTCATTTTCGAAGGTCGGTGCTTCAGGCAACCTAGTACTTAAGCTACCAACATGTCCCTGATCGCTTAAACTTGAGTACAAAGTTGTTCCTGGTTGTAGAAGATTGCTGTTTGCTGAAACTTGTTGTGATATACTTGGCAAGTACTGAACAGATTTCTGGATATTTACTTGATCATCTGAAGAACCCTTGAATATATGACTAGCATCTCCTTTGAACGGAGGAATATCATGCTGAGAATATTTATATACTTCATAGTGTGGTTTGGATTCGTCAAAACTATCTGAAAATATAAAATTGGAAAAATTATGCTTAGTTAATACAATTTATTGACGCACAATATAATATCTAACATGCACTGCATTTTCAATTTGCAATAAATTTGTATTTATGGGTAGGTATATTAAAATACCAAATACTTACTATATCCGTATCCAAGCGAACCTTCAATAGTCCGTTTCGACTGTTTCGCTGATGTGGAATTTTCATTAGGATCAACGATTTCAATGGCTATAATGGCTGGTTGTGAGGTACTTGTAGCCGTAGATTCTGTGGTTGTTTTATTTGACTTCTTTTTTGTTTTGCTGACGGACAGTATTTCTGAAGGAGAGCATGACAGGAATATAAGCTGAAAATTTATAATAAAACTTGATATCAGCAATAAGTAGGAACTGTTCAATGTTTATTATGTATTCAAAATTGTAAATTTCCAATATGGAACAAATAAATCAAAACTTTAAAGTTACATCTATGTATTACATGTGTTTCTTTGAAGGTTAGAGACAATGCTGTATCATGAGTGATAGACGTGTTTTGGACTTCCATTGTCTTTATTTCGTTTAAATCACAACGTTTCAACTGGTAAGTATCTCCAGTCGTCTTCAGGTGAATACTGTGCAAGTTACTAAACTACGAGAGTATTTATACTAATAAGGGGGGTGAGAAAGTTAATCAAGTATGACCGAGGTGGGTGCAGTCATGCGTCAATACTAGAGGACGTACCTAAACTAAGATTACATTTGCTTAACAGGGGTTTCCAAATGTTCCTTATATCTAAAGAGGGTTTGCTAAAACAACCAGGATTCTGAGTGATGACAGCTGCTTCTTTGAATTTCCTCTTTCGCCAATGTTCTTCTTTGAGTATGATACTTGATTGTCCCCATTGTAAGTGGTGGCCGTGGGTCCAAGCGTGATCTGCTGCTCCGGATCTGTTTGTTTCTCCCTTTCGTGTGTGGCTCTGATGTTCCTTGATCCTTGTTTCCAATGGCCGTAGGGTTTCACCAATATAGGATTGTCCGCACTCGCAGGGTATTCTATATACACAATTCTTTGTGTCTTTGTGGTTGTTTGGTTTCGTCTTTGTCAGGTGGCTTCTTAAAGAGTCTTTGGAGCTGAATACTGTTCGAATATTGTATTGTTGTCCTATTCGTCGAATCTTTTCAGAAACCCCCTTGACATAGGGTATGTTTATGGTCTGTCCAACTTCGGTGTCATCTCTTGTTCTTTGTTTGTGATTTTGACGCTTTTTGATGGCTTGGTCTACCAGTCGTTGGGGATAACCATTCATTCCTAGGTCCTTGGTGATGTTGTTGAGTTCTTGTGTGATAGCCTCTTGTGAGTTGCAAAGCGTGAATGCCCTGTCAACCAATGTTTTAGCTATCCCATGTTTGGTATTATTCGAATGGTTCGAGGCATAATTAAGGTATTGTCCTGTGTGAGTTTGTTTCCTGTATACCGATGTGATGATGGTATTCTCTGGACTACAACGTCTAGAAAAGGTAGTCTGTCATTATTTTCTTTCTCCATAGTAAATTTAATTGTAGGGGTCAGGTTGTTCATATGTTGTAAAAAAGTTTGAAGTTCGTCATCGCTTCTGTTCCAAATAATGAAGGTGTCGTCTACGTAGCGGAGCCATAGTTTAGGTTTTATTATAGCTTTTTTAATGGCTTGGTCTTCAAACCATTCCATGTAAATGTTGGCTATTACTGGGGAGAGGGATGAGCCCATTGGCAGTCCGTCCATTTGCCTGTAGAATCTATCCTTTTCCTGAAAGTAGGAATTATTCAGGCAGCATTCCAGTAGGTCCATTATGGCTTTGATTGGTAGCGGGGTTCGTTCTTCGAGTGTCAGGTCATCTTCAAGTTTTTGTCGTATAATCTGAAGAGTTTCCTTTACTGGGACGTTGGTGTAGAGACTCTCCACATCGAAGCTAACCAATCGATCTTCAGGTTGTATTTCATTTCCACTTATTATCTCTACTACAAACCACCCATGAGAAGAAATTACGCAAATATCAAGGCCAAGGATCCACGACACTCAGAAAGCCAAACCAGAGAACCATCATCAATATCTCGACCAAACAACTAAATTCCGCAGAAGAATCATTGTTGGAAAAAGGCCTAAATTTCACGATTGCCCCAAAGGAAATTCCACTGTTGGATATTATTTGCGCAGCAGACTCTGCAGTAATTGAAGCTACACAAGGAGAGGAATTCCGATGGAAGGTAAGAGAAATTTTACAAAAATCGAAAAAACCTAAGACAAACATTAGTAGGGAAGAATCAGCTGCCCTGTCCAAACTTCGTAAAGATACAACCATCAAAATTCTACCTGCAGATAAGGGAAATGCTACTGTCTTAATGGATGTGGCGACCTACGATAAAAAAATTGAAGAAGTCCTAAAAAAAGGTAACTAAACAAACATTCAAACATTCAAAAAGACCCAACCACTACCATTGAGGGACGAGTATACCGGAAACTCAAGAGCTACGAACGATATATTCCAGATAGAACACGTTCACGCTTAACACCACATCACAGTAAACCCCCACATCTATATGGCTTACCAAAAATACATAAACACAATATGCCTTTACGACCTATTACGAGCTCTCGAAATTCCCCAACACACGAACTGTCCAAATTTCTGCTCCCGATACTACAACCTCTACAAGGGCATAGCTCATCTTACGTCAAAAATTCACAGCATTTCGTAGAGATAATAAGTGGAAATGAAATACAACCTGAAGATCGATTGGTTAGCTTCGATGTGGAGAGTCTCTACACCAACTTCCCAGTAAAGGAAACTCTTCAGATTATACGACAAAAACTTGAAGATGACCTGACACTCGAAGAACGAACCCCGCTACCAATCAAAGCCATAATGGACCTACTGGAATGCTGCCTGAATAATTCCTACTTTCAGGAAAAGGATAGATTCTACAGGCAAATGGACGGACTGCCAATGGGCTCATCCCTCTCCCCAGTAATAGCCAACATTTACATGGAATGGTTTGAAGACCAAGCCATTAAAAAAGCTATAATAAAACCTAAACTATGGCTCCGCTACGTAGACGACACCTTCATTATTTGGAACAGAAGCGATGACGAACTTCAAACTTTTTTACAACATATGAACAACCTGACCCCTACAATTAAATTTACTATGGAGAAAGAAAATAATGACAGACTACCTTTTCTAGACGTTGTAGTCCAGAGAATACCATCATCACATCGGTATACAGGAAACAAACTCACACAGGACAATACCTTAATTATGCCTCGAACCATTCGAATAATACCAAACATGGGATAGCTAAAACATTGGTTGACAGGGCATTCACGCTTTGCAACTCACAAGAGGCTATCACACAAGAACTCAACAACATCACCAAGGACCTAGGAATGAATGGTTATCCCCAACGACTGGTAGACCAAGCCATCAAAAAGCGTCAAAATCACAAACAAAGAACAAGAGATGACACCGAAGTTGGACAGACCATAAACATACCCTATGTCAAGGGGGTTTCTGAAAAGATTCGACGAATAGGACAACAATACAATATTCGAACAGTATTCAGCTCCAAAGACTCTTTAAGAAGCCACCTGACAAAGACGAAACCAAACAACCACAAAGACACAAAGAATTGTGTATATAGAATACCCTGCGAGTGCGGACAATCCTATGTTGGTGAAACCCTACGGCCATTGGAAACAAGGATCAAGGAACATCAGAGCCACACACGAAAGGGAGAAACAAACAGATCCGGAGCAGCAGATCACGCTTGGACCCACGGCCACCACTTACAATGGGGACAATCAAGTATCATACTCAAAGAAGAACATTGGCGAAAGAGGAAATTCAAAGAAGCAGCTGTCATCACTCAGAATCCTGGTTGTTTTAGCAAACCCTCTTTAGATATAAGGAACATTTGGAAACCCCTGTTAAGCAAATGTAATCTTAGTTTAGGTACGTCCTCTAGTATTGACGCATGACTGCACCCACCTCGGTCATACTTGATTAACTTTCTCACCCCCCTTATTAGTATAAATACTCTCGTAGTTTAGTAACTTGCTCAGTATTCACCTGAAGACGACTGGAGATACTTACCAGTTGAAACGTTGTGATTTAAACGAAATAAAGACAATGGAAGTCCAAAACACGTCTATTACTTATGTATTACATCACTAACGTATATACAAGGACACTATAAAAGTATTCTTCCTACAATTAAACAGAAGGGTTACTATTTTTTGGACTGTCTTATATTTCAATATAGATAGCAATTAAACCCGCCCCGCCCACCACCCCACTTCTTCTTAAAATTTCTGTATAAAAACTCAAACGGAGTAAAATCTGGACTGCACAACAAGTGGTCCAGTTTAAGGAAAATGGGCTGACATTTGCCCTGTGAATTTGCTTATTGTCATCTTGTAGTATCTTCTGGCATGTATACTTGCTTGGTCACAAAAGGCGGTGGCAATGAGATTTCTAGTTGGTCAATATAAACAACAAGTTGACATAACCGAAAATTATTTTAAGTGCCATAACCTTACCAAAAAATAATCATCAATTTTAAATTCATAAATTATACCTACAACTTAGGCAACATGATAAGTACTAAATTGAATAACTTAGGATGCAGAACAATATATATAAATAAACAAAATTTAGGCAGAATACTAGTGAATAATAAACACAAAACGGACATATTGGACAAATCAGGAGTTTGCAAAACTAATTATGCAGATTGTAATTCTATATATGTAGGTCAAAGCGGCATAAGTATTAAGACAAGATTAAAAGAACACAGAAAAAACTCAGGGATGTCCGCTCACTGAATAGAAAACAATCACTTTGTAAATTTAAGTAGCATTCAATTGCTTCACGCTGAAAACAAAGGTAAAATATTGGATTTATTAGAACAACTTGAATTCAAAAAATCCACGAGAAATAATTTGATTCACTGTACTAATGACCAACAAAATTTACACAATACCCCAATAATTTTTATTTTTTATTTTTTTTTCATGATCAAACACAAGCACTATAGGAAAAATCCTTTAGGGCACTCTGGGAATGGTGCGTGTGTGCAAAAAGCGATTCACGTTGGTTTTGAATCGTTGGAGGTTATATTCGTTGGGAAAAACGACCTCGGGAAGGTCGTTCCATAAGGATGACCAGATGAAAGTATTCTTAAATAGTGATGTTCGAGGAGTACTAAGCTTAACCACATATGGATGGGCGGCAGTGGTTCGTCGTGTATTTCTGATATTCCCCCCTCTGAGCAGTATTAAGAGGGCAAGTTCAACCGAGCACCTTCCATGAAAATATCTGTAAAAGAGAGTCAAATCCCTAACCTGTCGCCGATGTTCTAGGCTGTCGAGGTTCTTAGTCAGCTCGTGGTCTCGAATCAGACGAATGACCCTCCTTTCGATGGAATCCAGTAGCCGAAGAGTATGTTTGGGTGCAGAGCTCCAGTCATGAGAGCAGTACTCTAGTGATGGTCGAATCTGGGCTTTGTACAGTGTCAAAAGTTGTTGAGGTGTGTACAACTTTCTGGTTCGGAAGAGTACACCAAGTTTCTGAGAAGCTATCTTGGCGATTGCCACAACGTGGTTATACCAAGACATATTTTCTCACAGATTGACGCCCAGCAAATTAATAGATGAAGCCAGTGGGATTGCGTGTTCGTCCATGACTATATTCGGTTCTGTAATGTCAACCTTTTTAGAGAAAACTGCTGCCTGGGTTTTTTTAGCGTTAAATTCGACTTGGTTTCTGTCACCCCCCACCTACCACCCTTGTCAAGTTGATAAATACTTCTCTTTACAGCCCGGACTTCCCAAACCTTTAGCATACTAATAATTTAATTAAGGTTTATAATAGACTAGGTAATAAAACAGACAATAAATATTGTAAACGAAATGCAAACTTTAGTATACAAATAATACTCTTGAAAAGGCCATAATAAGGCGAGGTAGGTATCAATATTTTAAAGTGATATTTCAATAGAAATATAAATGAGCAAGCGTTTTTGGGTTCGTAGTAAAATTTACATATTAGAATTTCATATAGACTTTAAATTACATTTTAAAAATAATAATATATCTTTGAGCTGTTGTTGAAAAATTCCAAGGAACAATAAGAAATTGCTTATGGAAAATTTCTACAGTTTTGCGATTGAAATGCGTTTCTCGAAATTATTTTATTCTGACGATGGTTTAGTATGAATATAAACCGAAACATTTAACTCAATCCTTAAATTTCATTTCAATATAACCGAACCCGAAGATGCATTATTTTTAATATCAAGATAATGCCGCAGCATAACATCATGGCATTATTTGATGTAAACTGTTCTGGCCTTTAAAAATAAAATTGGATATTTTTGTTGTTATGGTTTTGTACTAAGGCAAATATATATATACGGTATTTCAGGAGGAAAGGGAAATAAAAATATGGATCCGGAAATGCTTTAATATTTAATATTTTAATTTTTCTTCGAAATCGATTTACGATATTATTACACTGATCATTTAGTTATTTGTTGTTAATTGTAGAGCAAGTTACTTTATAAATGTTTTGATATCGAAACAAAACATCAATAACGTAGTAAAATAGTATACCGGGTATACTGAAAGGAAAGAAAATAACCCTGATCAATTGTTGTCATCTCCTGTCAAAAAAAAAGGCCCGTCTCTCTGCTGTCGGAAAAACCTTTTTGTCCAAGTGTGCCAATATGTTTCCATTTGAAAATATTGAGCTGGGAAGCCCTCTTAAAAAAGAAAAGTTTATAAAACATTTAAAACGCAAGAAAACTTGATGGTATTCTGAATCTATATTGCCAAAAATAGACTGGGTGTTTCATTTACAAATGCATAGATGAGGTTATTTCCAGTTAAACCGGAAGTGACAAAATATACGGTTTCTAATGTTCATATAAATATAAAGTATTCATTGACAAATACGACGCATGTTGACACTTTGTAGTTATGTTAATAATAATAATTCTTTAAAATTTCTTGCGTGACAAGGAAATTATTCTTTTAAGATTTTTATCACAACAATTAAAAGTAAAATTGTTTTTTCATTGTTACGTTAAACCAAAACTAATGCTGAAACAGAATTATAAATTTTATTATAGTTAACTGATTTGGTAGTTCCTATTGTCTCCATTGATTTTATTTAGAGCGGAAAATAGGATATAAAAATAATTCTATTCTATTATAGCGCAACAAAATGAAATATTCAGCGTGTATCAGGCAAATGGAATAAAATCTATAATAAATAAATGGGTGCGTGTGTAAAAAACGCACGACACGTCGATTGGAATTTCTAGTTGCGCATTTTTTTCAATAAAAACTTTTCATACAGGGTGTGTCATGTAACACTGGCCAATACCAACTTTCTTTTTTTAAATACTATATTAGATACTATTCCATTATAAAAAATATTAAATATTTTCAGATTAATTGCATTTCATCGTTTCTTTTTATTGATATGAAATAAAAAAAGGTATAAATAGTTTTATTTACTTATGTTTAAAACGCGTGACCTTAGCAAATTGTTGTCCTTCTGCATGACAGTGTTTCGTTAACTGCATATCAGAAAAATGGTTTATTTAACAGAAATGCACAAAATAACAATTCTACAGATGATTGGCTATGACACGGACACAAATGGAAGTTGCTCGCTTATTTCATGAAAAAATTCCAAATTTGCGCCTATATCTCAAGGGAGAATTAGTAAAATGCAAATGTAAAGCAGATAAAAAATTAGCTGCCAATGCAATAAGTGACGATACAAAATTAGATATTATGCTTCAGTTTCAGGAAAACCAACATACTTCTAGTAGAGAAGCAGCCCCAATATTCGATGTTAGACATTCATCGATTATTCGAACATTACAAGAAAATAGAATGTACCCCTATAAAATTATACCTACTTATGAGCTCATGAAATACGATTTTGATAGGAGAATGTATTTTTGTGAACAAATGATGTCAATGTAAGATAACAATGTGATCCAATTAGACCATGTTTTGTTTTCTGACGAGTGTGCACCTTTACACTGCACGATCATTCTAATCGTCAGAATTGCCGCTATTGGTCTTAGGAAAATCCTCACTGGATTAGAGAAGAACATACGCAATATCCTGAAAAGGTTAATGTTTGGGCATGAATTGCTTTAGATCATATCATAGGTCCCTTTTTCCTTAATGGCAATTTAAATGCCGATAATTATTTAGCACTGCTTCAAAATAATGTCTTGCCAACTTTAACAAACTTATATCCTGATCCAGCATACCCACAACTTCCAGCGAATATGGTTTCAGCACGATGGAGCACGACACCTTTACCAAACCATTGTCCGGCACTACCTCAACCGAGTATCTCCAAATCGGTAGATAGGGAGGCGTGGATCGATGGAATGGCCAGCATGATCCCCTAATCTAACGCCATTAGACTTCTTCTGAGGGGACTATGTCAAAATATGTTGTATACAAAACTAAACCCCTGGATTTAGCTGACTAAAGAAGATGAATAACGCTTGCAATTAGATCGGTCACGTCTGAGATGTTCAGTAACGTTAGGAGAAATTTCCATTTAAGATTAGGATGTTGCCAAGACGTTCGCGGCGATAAGTTTCAACATCTCCTACATTAATGTTTTTTTTTGTTTTTGCATTATAAATAAATAAACAGTATTACTTATTAGTTTTTGAGTGTGTTGTTAATTTTTGCAATAAATATTTCAGTTGTTGTTAACAGTTGAAGATAGGTATAGGATATTGTAAATTAAATATGTCTAAAATTTTTTGAGGGATCCAAAAATTTAATAATATACAGAAATATATATACAAATTTAATAATATACATTTAAAATAAGAAAGTTGATATTGGCCACTAGTACATGACACACCCTGTATGAAAAGTTTTTATTGAAAAAACTGCGCAACTAGAAATATCAATCGACGTATCAGAGCGTTTTTTCGCACACGCCCCCATTTATTTATTATAGAATTTATTCCATTTGGCTGATACATGCTGTATATTGTATAGTTGGAGATATGTTGGACATTAATGTATTTTTCACAGAAAGAATTACATAGGTAATTATTTTGATAGAACTTTGATTTTTTTCGCATATACCTTAACCAATCGTTTTTAATTTATATTATTATGTTTATTATTAATCGATTACAAATTCGAGCAACCAAGACGATTTTCAGTAAGATTTTGTACCTTAAAAAATTATTATTAATGATATCTCTGTGATTTAAAATCTAAGATTTTCTGACTAAAAATATATTCAGTTGAAAAAACTTCGAGAATCGGATGCAACATGAGCACGACAATCGAAAATGTTCGATCGGGTAAGTTTCCGATTTCTAATATGATAGAAAGGAAATTTTTTTTTACATTTCCCACTGAACACTTCTCTTCCGAGCAAATTGTCAAAATTATTAGAATAGTATGCTTTTAACATTAAAAAATACAGAATGGTGAAGAATGTACAGAATCTAGTGTGATAATATGATGGAACCCAACGTCCTTAATAATTTAGCTTGGGATGACAGTAACCAAGTCGAATTTAATGCTAAGAAAATCCAGGCAGCAGTTTTCTCTAAAAAGGTTAACATTACAGAACCGGACAGCAAGACACGCATTCCCACTGGCAGCATCTATTAATTTGCTGGGCGTCAATCTGGGATTAAATATGCCTTGGCATAACCACGTTGTGACAATCGCCAAGATATATTCTCAGAAAGTTGGTGTACTCTTCCGAACGAACCAAAAAGTTGTACACACCTCAACAACTTTTGATACTATACAAAGCCCAGATTCGACCATCACTAGAGTACTGCTCTCATGTCTGGAACTCTACACGCAAACATACTCTTCGGCTACTTGATTCCATCGAAAGAAAGGCCATTCGTCTGATCGGAGACCACGAGCTGACGAAGAGCCTCGACAGCCTAGAACATCGAAGACAGGTTGGGGATTTTATTGATATTTTCATAGTGCTCGGCTGACCTTGCCCTCTTAATTCCGCCCAGAGCGGCGAATAGCAGAAACACACGACGAACTACTGCCGCCCATCCATATGTGGTTAAGCTTAGTACTCCTCGAACTTCATTATTTAAGAAGTCTTTCATCTGGAGGACTTCATCCTTATGGAATACCATCCCGATGTCGTTTATACCAACGAATATAACCTCCAGATTCAAATCCAACTTGAATCGCAATATTCGCACACGCACCATTCCCAGAAGCACAAAAGCGGGATCACTAAAATTTAAAATTTTTTAAATAGAACATTCTATATTTTTTCCCCGATATCAGTGTCCCTTGTAATTATGTAATACCAATTATTCTATTTCAATCTGTTGTAGTGTTGCCAAGATATTAATAATTTTAAATAATTTTTTTTACAGATAGTTGCATCGAGGTTATATGAGTACTATTTATATGTTTACGAGATTTTTTATACAGTCTTTTAATTTTACTTCCAGAAATCCGGATTCTTGCTCTTAAACTATCCAAACAAATTAAACAACATATTAGGCAATTATACTGGACACTAATACGAACCTAAATATGCAATGGGTGTCCCATTTAAAAAAATTAATTATCACACTTTTTGGGATACCCTGTATATGGAAAAATATTTTTCTGACATACACCCCATGATACAGTATAAGTTAGCACATGAATAAAGTTAATTCGTATAGGAACTATGGAAGCCTGGCGCACTATTTCCCCTGACCCCTGACCCTGTATAATTTTATTTCTTATACCGGATATTCCTTAATGACGTGCTAATATTTCAGGGTGTGATTCCTTAGGTCCTTTTATAAAGAAAAGTTCATATGAACATAGGTCCGCAACGGCTTAAATTTTTTGCTATCGGGTGTTGACTTTTTATTATTTAAATGGTTATTTTTTAATATCTCCGAAAGAACTTTAGATATTATTTTCAATTTTGGTAATTTTAGTTAGAAAAGTTATTTAATTGTTCCACCAGTGGCGTCCCTAAAACATGACCTCTGATATTTTTTACAAAAAAGATGGTATGCCACTGACATTTTTCCATGCGGATTTTTTTCTGATTAGCCTGGTCAATTTTACGTGAAAACGGTCTCTTGAATTTTTCTCGTTAGACGTACCGTTCTTGACGAAAACTACTAAATTCATATTGAAACTCATTAATAATAATTAATACCGTAATCTGGGGTGAATTTGATCATTAAAAAAATTCATTTTTAAGTATTGCCACGGAACTTAAAGTAATCTTTATGAACTTTTGTCAATTAGATTGCTTTCAATAAAAGTGAAAACTTCTGATAATCACAACATCGTGTGACTATAACTTTTCGGTAAAAAAATCTAAATATGCGCGATCAATTTCATGCTCTACTTGGGGTTAAATTGATCAGGGTATATTTAGTGCATTGAGATGATAGAAAATCATTTACACAACAGTCAATTTAACCCCCATGAATATTTCTTAGTTTGTAACATTTTTATTGCTTTATAACTGATGGGGGCGAAATTGATCATTACCTATCTGATATTCCGTTTTATTTAGTTTATTTTAGTTTATTATTATATCTTCTCTTAGAAGTTTATTTAGAACTCGCTCTGGGCAAAATGGTGATAAGCCTGTGGCCTCAAACGAGGAAATAATAATTCTTTTTACAGCGCTAGATTCGTTTTGTTTGCGTTTTTTGATCCATATGGAGAAGCGTAGTATTAAGAAGTTGAGGGAAGTCTTTCTTGTCTATGGAAGTCACTGTAGGATGAGAATTTTTCCAATTAGTTAAAGTTTCTCTCCAAGCCATTTGAAAAGGTCTGAAGAATCCGACATCTAAGGGTTGGGTTAAATGGGTTGAATTTTTAACGAGACAAACGAAACCCACATTGTTTTCTTCACACAAAGAAATAACCTCGTTAGTAAAATGGGAAGATAAGTTATCTCCAATTATAATTTTACGACCCTCTAGACGTTTAGCGTGCGGCAAAAATGTTAGAGTAAACCAGTCGGTGAACGATTGCGCGTCAATCCAGCCATGGTGGGTGCGATTGTATCTTGCTCCTGCAGAACAACATCTACCTGTACAACATGGCAAACCTTTGGGGCCATTTTCGGTCCACTGTAACCACATCTTATCGGCCTTGTATATAATATAGGGTGGTAAAAGCATCCCTGAGGCAGAAGAACACATCATGATAGTGGTCCCTGACTTTGTAAAATTAAAAACGCGTTCGTGATACTTTGTACCACGTCGAAATATCATTTTCTTTTGACCGGGATTATCTTGAACATTGGTCTCGTTATAATTAAAAATATTCGTAGGAGGACTATTTTCCAATTCTTTTCGAAGATTCTCAAAATATGTATTAAGACTTTCTCTTGAACCATAGGTCGTTTAATATTTGTCGCAATTTTTTGGGTAACATCACTTTTATTTCTCTTTAACAGAGAATATACCCAGTCACTGCCAGGTAGATTATTGGTCAAAGTGGGCACTTGTCTTTATAGGAACGTGTCCCAGGCTTTCTTACATAATTTCTTACCATATTTATTGCCTAAAAACCGAAAACAGCTTAGTTGTATAAATAAACTTAAAATCAAAGTGATTAAATTCGCCCGGACTCGAGATCAATTTCGCCCCGTATACATGATCAATTTGGCCCCACTATAGCAATTTGAATATACCGCTTAAAATCATATGTTTACAGTAATGGCGTCCATGTTAGTGTTGTAGGAAAGCATTACATTATTGAGATTTAAGAAGAAAACCGAACGATTTTTGGCCGGTTTTTGTGTACACGTGAAAGTATATAGCCTTAAAAAACAATTAAATATAAAATGGCTTTAAAAGCACCATTTTTTATTAGAAAAAATGTACTTACGGGGAGCAGCACTAGAAATCTGCCGGACACAAAATAACTTTAAATTGCTATGTTGTCAGATCTTTTAAAAATGTTTTTAACCCTGAGAAAATACGAATAATTAATAATAATGAGTTTCAATATGAATTTAGTGGTTTTAATCAAGAACGGTACGTCTGACGAGAAACACTCAAGAGACCGTTTTCATGTAGAATGGACCAGGCTAATCAGAAAAATCCACATGGAAAAATGTCAGTGGCGTACCATCTTTTTTATAAAAAAATCAGAAGACATGTTTTCAGGGACGCCACTGGTGGAACAATTGAATAACTTTTCTAACTAAAATTTGTGGTTCTATATCCTATTAGCAAATACCAAAATTGTAAATAATATCTAAAGTACTTTCGGAGATATTAAAAAATAACCATTTAAATAATGAAAATTCAACACCCTGTAGCAAAAAAATTAAGCCGTTGCGGACATAAGTTCATATGAACTTTTCTTTATAAAATGACCTAAGGAATCACACCCTGAAATATTAGCACGTCATTAAGGAACACCATGTATACGCATAAAAAAGACCAGGAAAGAAAAAAATTGCTGTAAACTTATCAACCCGATCTGTAATACCTAGTGAAAGTAAAGTCACGAGGACCTAAACATATTTCCCGATACCCGTTCTTTAAGAAACGAGATTCACTGCTGTTTTATGAAAAAAACCGGAATCCTAACACTTTCTTCTGATGATACATACCAATTATAAAAAAGCGACCGGCAGATTGGAATCGGTAGATACCGACTATGGAAATAATAATTATTATGAAATATTTTATTAATGCTTGAGGTCACTGTCATTATACACAAACGCACATTTTATTGCTTTTTTATTTAAAGGTTTTTACCAATTTAAATTGATTATTTATTATTATTAGGAAGAAAGTAACAATTTAATGTAGACATCATCGAAATAATGTAAGGGAAATTAAGAGTGTATGGAATTCCGTAACCAACGATTACTTTTACTTTTGGGAGTATTACATTACTGTGTTAATGTCTACACTTAGTAAAAATAACATAATAACCCGACTTATATCTCCTGCATCTACAATTAATTCTTAATACACTGATAGAAGATTTGTACTACTGTTATAAAAATTTTATCTACGATAGCAAGAAAAAATCCTGCATAGGGGACAATGAAATAATAGCTATGGAAGTAAAATTGCGTTTGCTGGGTATATCATTGCTAAAGTAGTAAAGGCGTTAAAATAAATATTATCCTGCAGTTAAAGCAAGGGAAAGTGCTTATCGCACATCTAATCCAAAATCGCCACTATACCAAAATTTCCATTTTTTTGTTTTTTCAATAAAACAGTTGAAAATTATATCGGCCACAACGACACTATATCAAATAATTAAGAACCTACAACGTAGTCTGGTAGATGGCGCAAGTATCACTATAAACTTTTCGAAGAGAATAGCTTACCATAATAATTTAATTCATTATTTAAATCAAAATTTTTAAAATGCTCCTCCTATACAATTTAATTTTTTTGAATAGTGACGGTTTAGGAATAAATGTGCGTTATGTTTACAAAGGCGGTTACCACAGATTGTACAATACGCCCCGCCCAGAAAAAAACACATTATGTTTGATAATTTCTACATTTAAATCTTTAAAAATAAATTTAAAAATGAAAATTATATGAACGAAGTTTAAATTAAGTGGTAATGCAACCACTACAAATCATCTCATATATCTTTATTATTTTTGGTTTGGAATATATATGTACATGGTTACAATCTTATCTAATACTATATATAAAGCGATATAATATATTTTTCTATTCTCTAAGTACAGTAGGTCCAAGACGACCCACTTAGGTTACGCGGCCAGAGCGAGGCCTGTGCCGGGGACGGTTTTAGCCCTTGGATTGTATGCATGATTGCCGTGGTGATAATCAGTCGATTTCAAGTCGGTGCTTATCGTCGACAATTGATAACTTTAGCCTACATTGAATGTTTATATTTTATATGACTGATATACTGTGCTTTAAGAATTTATTACTGCTGGAAAAAGTTTCAAAAAAATCAGCTTTGATGAAAGGAACTGAAGGCGGTGGTGTAATGATAATATCTAAATATGTCTCATTCATTTGTCATTCATTCTGTGTTCATCCGTCCTCATTCATGCCTATTTGCATCTCTTTCATACTTGTTTTTTATTTACAGTGTTACAAAGTGCAAAGTTAGGTGGTTGGTTTAACAGTCAGGTAGAGAATGACGTCTTGAGATTTACAGTAGTGACTTATTATATTTATACGGTGGGCTTAGGATACTGCTAGTGCTCCCTAGCTCAATCGTTTCTTAGTGCAAATTTGCCAATATTTTTGTCATTTTTATAGGATAATTTTACTGTTTTATGTTTGGTTTTTAATTAATAGTGGAAATATAATCATAGGTTGGTTATAGTTCTAATAATTCATATACCTATCAAACCGATCCCAAAAGTAGGTTATTATAACATAAAAAAAAATGAAGCTTTTTAAAAGTTTCTGTTTTGTTTCTAAGAATAGCGCAGAGCATAGAACACTCAATTAAAACAATACATCAACCGGTGAAACAGGTTGGTTTTTGATGTGTAAAATTGAAGAGAAAAACAATTAAAGTCTTTTGGCAAACTGCCGCTATGGAATTAAAGTTCGTGTCTGCTCTGCTTTCTGCTCCTCTGTCACCGACGCCATGAATACGCTTTTGTGTTTTATCTCGACGCAAGAACATTGGTTTGCTAAAAATATTTACCGTGACAGTAAAAAAATTTTACAAAGAAATTTGTATACAGTTTTTTTTTAGTTTATCTATATATCGGGTTGGTTGTAAAAGAAAATCAATAACCTAATTACTAAGAATTTCACGTTTATTCGAATTTCTATGCTGTTTCCGGTAGTATATCGGGACAATAATATAATTAAAGTTGAAGAGAACAAATTAATTACGCGACAATGGTAATTCTTCAAAATTTATGGTTGTACGGGTGGTTACCTTAGAATGGCTGCCGGCCATTTCTAAAAACTAGTAATCATAAAGCATCATGGTAATATCTTTGTAAGTTAAAGTTCCAAGAGAAAATACTGAAAATTATTTTCGAGTTTGTAAAATATCCAGAAGGGGGACGTAACAGTCTTGACCAAGGTTAATTAAGATTTTCTTCTTTCTGTTTTGACTAATTGAGAGGTATTAATTGAGAGGTAGGTATCGAAAATATCTGTATTTTAATCCTTATATAGGTATTTCTTAGTACTTTTCATTCTACACAAATCTTCCAAGATAGTAGTATAAAGTGGTAGGTGGAATTCAACTGTATTTTCAAAATAAACTACGGTTACTCCGACTTGGGTTAACCGATTTTAACAAACTTGGTCTCGTTTAAGCGACATTTATTTACCCTAGAAACTGCGATTTTGGTTTTGCATCCTTGAATTTTGTCATCGCCGCTAGATGGCGTTAACTGAAATATAAGCAATAAGATTTTTTCTCAAAAAGGTTAAATGTAATGGTACATTTGTTTTAAAAAAATTTAATAAGGAATTAAATCCTTAACATTTCGGTGAAAAACGCAAGTTTGTATCTTCTTTAGGAGTTATTGATTCACGGGCGTTTAAATTTTATTTATCGAGTGATTTTAGCACATAACAACAATAATAAATGAACAAGAAGTTACAAAAAATGATGACAAAAGACAAATTTTTAAAAACACTATTTTTAACTGTAAAAATACCTACCACAATTAATTATCGAATATTCAAAATTGCACGTCCAAATTAATAAGCTGTTATTTTGTTAATAATAAATTAATTTTAATAATTATTTTATCTAAAGTCCGTTTTGTTGCAGTTGATAGCTCATATCGAGGGTTGAAGCCATAAAACAACCGTAAACCATAGGCGTTGCCAATAGTAATTACCTTATTTAATAAGAAAATTGGCCTCTGTCCATTGTTAAGTAGGATTAGGGTTAAAGTAGGTACAACAGGGGTAATTAATTTACCTATTTTTGCCTGCTTTAGGATGTTATTACGCCATTTGATGTGCGTTTGTCAAACTATGTATTTAGTTGTATTTAGATACTGCATTATCTCAAAGTTGAATTATTTCCTATACTTGTAACAATGGCTTCAAGTTTTTCGCCAACGTGTCTTCGTCAAATTAGCAAGAGTGCATATTCTCTCCGAGAAAAGACATTAATATTAAACGTGCATGATGCTCTAGTGTACCAGAAACCTGCAAGTGATGTTCGTAGCATCATTGCAGAGTGTGCCAATATGGTAGGAGTTGGAGAGGCTACTATATATAGGTTCTTGCGTGAAAGAAAATCTAAGAACCTCAGTGAGCCAAAACCACTCCCAGGAAAGAAACCGTTAGAAATTGACAATTTCATTAAAAATTGTATTAGAAGAAAAGTACATAGTTTTTATTTTGCCAAGGAAATACCAACTATAGACAAAATTTTACAAGCCATTAACTACGACGAGGACTTACCACAGCTATCACGAACGAAACTATGGAAAATACTTCATGATGATATGAACTTTCGATGGGAGAAGCGAAACAGAAAATCTTTTCTTATTGATAGAGCAGATATTATTTGCTGGAGACGTCAATACTTAAGGTCCATCCGAAAATACCGCAGCGAAGGCAAAAACATTTTCTATTTGGATGAAACTTGGCTGAACGAAGGGCACACCGTATCTAAAGTTTGGCAAGATAAAAATGTCCTAAGTTCTCGACAAGCTGTCATGGAAGGCTGGTCAACAGGACTTAGACCACCATCTGGAAAGGGACGCAGACTTATTATAACTCATATAGGAAGTTCAAATGGCTTTTTGGATCAAGGATTATTACAATTCCAGTCGAATTCTACTAAAGACTATCATGAAGAAATGACTGCTGATGTTTTCGAGGAATATTTTAAGCAAATGATAGAATACATTCCCGCTAATTCTGTAATAGTGATGGATAATGCCAGCTATCACTCTAGGCTAAAAGAGAATCTTCCCACAACTTCATGGAAAAAGGCGGAAATCGTAAACTGGTTACAACGAAAGGAATTGAGTTACGATAATACCATGGTAAAAAAAGAACTTTTGGATATTGTTAGGCTACATAAATCACAGTATAAAAAGTATGTTATTGACGAGATGGCAAGAGATCGAGGTATTATAGTGCTCCGTTTACCACCTTACCATTGTGAGCTAAATCCTATCGAATTAATATGGGCTCAAGTAAAAGGATATGTTGCTAGAAATAACAAAACTTTTAAAATGCAAGAAGTGCGACACTTCTTGCTTCATTCTTTAGCAAATGTGTCATCAGAAAATTGGCAAAACGCCATAAAACATGCTATAGTAGAGGAACAAAAAATGTGGGAACTTGACAACGTAATTGACACAACTATGGAAATTGAGCCTTTAGTAATAAGCGTAGGACATGATGACTCTTCAGATTCTTCTGAGGACCATTTTATCGAGTTATAATTATTGAAATTGTCAATATTTTTTGATCTGTAAATAAATTAGTTTTCTTGTAAATAAATTCATAAAATCATAAAATCTATTACATTTAAATAAAATAATAAGCGGTTACATTAAAAACCCAACTCTCCGACCATGATGGGCCGTTTTAATCATTATCCTTTCATTTCATTTTATGGCTCTATTGTTACTTTATCTGTTACCCGGTGGAATAGGTCAAAATTTCTTCATCTTTATGCTAGATGTACGTAAAAAGACCATTTTATAGGTAAAATATTTTAGGCCACCGGGCCCTTGTTTTGAATCTTTAATGAGGGTATCGAGCTATCAACGGCAACGAAACAGACTTTAATACAAACCAGATTGTACAGTTTAGGGCAGATTAGTTTATGTCCCAAATTGTACAGAGTAGCGCATAAAATTAGATACACAAACCTAGTACTGTATTGTAGACTTTATTTATTGACATGATGTTTATTTTTAATTTAGCAGAAGCCAAAAGTGAAAAAATTTCGCATTGATTGTTTACGACACGTTTTTCAACAATACAGGGTCCGCAAACGAAGCGTGGACGGAAGATTAAATCGTTATCGAAGAACTTATCAACAATACTAAAACAGCTTGAGATATTGGATTAAAAGCGGCATGTTTTAAAAATATTTTACATTATACAGGGTGGCCCAAAAAAGTGTGACAGCATAAAATTATATTTTTTTAAATGGGACACCCAGTATTTTATTGCATATTTAGGTTCGTATTACTATCGTTTATAAGAGCCTCAAATTTTATTTAATTTGGTTCTGTAGTTTCGGAGAAATAAATTAAAAACTAAAAAAAAAAGTTTTGCAGTCCTGAATAAAAAAATCAAAAAAAACAATCTAGAACCATTTTTCTAACCTCGGCATTGAGTGAAATTTATGACAAGAGGTCTAGAGATACTATGAATGTAATTGCGTTCATTTATTTTATACAGGGTGTTCAGAAACCCCACATTTTAAAACAATTTTTCTCAAGTTTTTCAAATGGAACACCCTGTATATTATTTGGCTATTTGACGTAGAATTCATAGACAATTTTTTTTTGTAATACAAGCAAATAAGTTATATCCAGCCGTTTTCGAAATAATTGTAAATATTATGAATTATGTTGTTTAAATAGAGTTTTTATTGGGAAATTTTGTTATAGGCGACTAGACTAATAATTGTAAACTAAAGTAAAAGTTCAAAATAGCTTCCTTTTACTCTTAGAGTTTACCGTATTTTAGTTATTTCGATATAAATTTTAAAAGCATACATTTTTGCTACTTTTATTATTTAATTTTATTTTTTATTCTTAATCGAGTTGCCATGATTTCTTTTTGTTTATATTGTCACTATGACAGTTAAATAAAATTATTTACATTTGTTCAGTCGTCGAAATTAAGTACTAACTTACACAAAATGTCGAATTTTAGAAATGGTAAATATGATTTTTATACTGGGTGAATGTGCGCGAAATTGCCTCCTCGCGAGCCGAGAGTATGCTGAAAGATATCCAGATATTGAGAGAAAGCCGAGACCAAAAACTTTCGAGAAGTTGTTGCAAAGATTTGTAGCAACAGGAAGCACTGCGTACACAAAAAGGATGATAATCAATAAACCCGTTATTAATGAAGAAAATGAATTAAGAGTTCTGTTGGCAGTAGAGGAAAATCATTAAATTAAGTAAAAGGAAGCTATTTTGAACATTAACTTTAGTTTACAATTATTAGTCTAGTCGCCTATAACAAAATTTCCCAATAAAAACTCTATTTAAACAACATAATTTATAATATTTACAATTATTTCGAAAACGGCTGGATATAACTTATATGCTTGTATTACAAAAAAAAATTGTCTATGAATTATACGTCAAATAGCCAAATAATATACAGGGTGTTCCATTTGAAAAACTTGAGAAAAATTATTTTAAAATGTGGGGTTTTTGAAAGCTTATTATGAACACCCTGTATAAAATAAATAAACGCAATTACTTTCATAGTATCTCTAGACCTCTTGTCATAAATTTCACTCAATGCCGAGGTTAGAAAAATTGTTCTGGATTGTTTTTTTTGATTTTTTTATTCAGGACTGCAAAACTTTTTTTTTTAGTTTTTATTTTATTTCTCCGAAACTACAGAACCAAATTAAATAAAATTTGAGGCACTTATAAACGATAGTAATACGAACCTAAATATGCAATAAAATACGGGGTGTCCCATTTAAAAAAATATAACTTTATGCTGTCACACTTTTTTGGGCCACCCTGTATAATGTAAAATTTTTTTAAAACATGCCGCTTTTAATCCAATATCTCAAGCTGTTTCAATATTGGTGATAAGTTCTTCGATAACGATTTAATCTTCCGTCCACGCTTCGTTTGCGGACCCTGTATAGCGTATTTAGAAGAAATGGTAATTTTTGGTTACCTACAGATATACATTTCTAATTGGTTTAGTTTAAAAAATTGATTAAAACCTATTTTAATGTAAGATATGTCAAAATTAAATTTTAGGAAATTTACATAGATTTTATGTGTTACCCAGTATAATAATAAATAATAATAATTATTATTATTATTATTATTGGATAATGTGGTAAAATAACCCGATAAATAAAATTTAAACGTCAGTAAACTGGAAGAATTCGTAGATGTAATTTATTATCGGTTCTAAAAAATACACATACAAAAACTCAAGAACGCAAAAACAGAAGCGCAGTTTATAGGGTAAATAAATCTCTCTTACGAGCTGCGTTTAGTCACATGTTGCCAAACAGGCACCATTTTATGCGAACGTTTAGCCAAATATAGTTTTTTTCTAATCTAAAACTGGATTTGTAAAGTTAAAGGATCGGATAACGCTATGAAAAAATTGCGTTAAAAAATATAATGTTAAAAGAATAATAATACAAATTTCAAATATGAACAATTTTCAAATTTTTGTCACAGATCTTCCTGAAACTTGTTGATATCCCAATTGACATGGCAGACAATCTAAATATCAATAAATTAACTAAAAAACTTTATTATTAACGGCTAAAACTTCACGAAAAGAAATATTAATCAGACTCTCGTCTCTTTCTAGCCTACCAAGAAGCGACATATTTTTTAATTAAATTGATGCAATTCTTTGGGATCCTCATTTTAAATGAAACCAAGTTTGGTAAAATCGGTTAACCCAAACCGGAGTAACCATAGACTATTTAAACAATTGAATTCCCCCCACCACTTTATTTTACTATATTGGAAAATTTGTGTAGGATAAAATGAATTAGGAAATATATAAGGATTGAAATATAGATATTTTCTATACCTCTCAATTAGTCAAAAACACAAAAAATTTTAATATCAACCTTGGTCTTGACCGTTATGCACCCTTGCGGATATTTTACAAACTCGAAAATAATTTCCAGCTTTTTGTCTTGGCACTTTTACTTAAACAAAATTACTCTGACGCTCTATGTACTAGTTTTTGAGAAATGTAATGTAATTAGCAGTGGCGGATATTCAGAGGAAGTAGGCCTGGCCTGGTATAATTATTATATTGACGTGGAACGATAGTCTATGTGTTTAAGAATATTTTTGTTTTATAGTGTGTTATTTAATTATTTAAGTATTAGTGTTAGCTTGTCTCAATTATTAGTTTTATTTTGTAGACAATTATTAGATTTTCGCTACTGATAATTGGATACTCCATATCAGATGTAAACCCTTTGTATGTATTTAAAGATAACTTGTCGAAATGCATATGCTTCTATAAACGGATTTTTTTTATCCCTAGTCCAACCAACATACACATAAAAAAATTAACTTATATCACAGATTGATAATATCCGCAGTTTTGTAAAACCAGGGCCCAATAATCTGCCACAAGAGAATCAAAAATAAATACAGAAACTTTCACAATATTTGAAAAAAACTAAAATTTTGCGTTTCGGTTTTTATTAAGATGTCCAAAAATAAATTTCAGTTCCTCATTGCTACTTTTTTTCTCCACAGAATGGCATTATCAGATCTTTAATGCGACGTTTCGTCTTTGTGTCACCATGATAATGTTACTATGCAAGATGAAGTAAATCTACGTTCAGGGGTATACAGTACAACGATATAATTTCAGACGTTTTGTTCCTTAAATTGACCATATTCATTAAAATACATCTAGTACGTTCCTTTAATTTATCATAACTCAATGCCTTTTTCAAAAGTCTTAAAAAAGTGTTGGCCTTAAAAGTCAAATTTAATTTGTATTAAGAAAATAAATTACTTGGAGATATTTACACAAGTAGAAATTTGATAAAACTATTAGTTTGAAATAAACAGGAACATTAGTAGTAGCTACGTACTAATAATAATTGAGGACAGAATTAGCAATAATAATAAGGAACAAAACGTCGGAAAACCTGTAAGTGTTGTATACCGCTCAACGTAGATTATCGTAGACGTCTCTTCGAACAAAGTCGGAAGAAAAAAGCCGAAACACAAAATTTTACATTTTTCCAAATATTTTGGAAACCCCTGTATTTATTTTTGAGTTTTTTTCCTCATATTACTGGGCCCATAATTACGCAACTTTACCATAATTTAACCTACTTCGTATCTCTTATCGTTAACGAAATCCTAATGGTGAAGGCGAATTTGTTACACCCAGTATACGTGTTCCTTAATGACGTGCTAAAATTTCAGGGTGTGATTTCTTAGGTCATTTTATAAAGAAAAGTTCTTGAACATATGTCCGCAGGGTGTTGAATTTTTATTTTTTAAATGGTTATTTTTTAATATCTCCGAAAGTAATTTAGATATTATTTTCAATTTTGGTATGTGTTGATAGGATATAAAACCACAAATTTTTAGAAAAATTATTCAATTGTTCCACCCGTGGCGTCCCTGCAAACATATCCTGTGATATTTCTTACAAAAAAGATGGTACGCCACCATGTGGATATTTTTATCTGTAGCAAAAAATTTAAGCCGTTGCGGACATATGTTCATATGAACTTTTCTTCATAAAATGACCTAAGGAATCACACCCTGAAATATTAGCACGTCATTAAGGAACACCCTGTATATAACTAGTTATAATTACTACTCTAATCACTTAATATTAGCTTTTATTTTATAGGATTATACTAAGGCATTTGTAATGATTTTATATTTCATTTTTCATTAATAGCTCATTAACTTTTACCATCCTGTAAAATTTACGAATTTTACACAAATTACTACCGTTAAATATGAACATGTGGAAAGAAATTTCACTTTCTTTTGACGACACCCGTTATTAAGGAAAAAAACGCGACCAGACAGCAGATTGACCGCGAAGAAATTTATTACGAAATAAAATTAATGAGAGGTTACTCGTATTAATAAATTTAACAGATAATTTTTTTATCAAATTTCAATAAATAAAGCCGATTATTTAAAGAAAGTTAAATTTAAAATATTTTATAGTGTGATTTACGTGCAAGAACTGGACAAGGTCACGGCTCAAGTCAAAATAATACTTAGGGGAGAGTCGGGCAAGATGTCATACGTTGTTTTTGATTTGTTTAGTAGTTAAATACAAGTTGGTAATACGTTTATGTTTTGGGTTTGTTGAAATATTACATTTCAATTCATATAATACCCGAATAAACCCGAACAACCTCTCGGAGTAAAATGGGATTTTGGGTGAGGTAAAGGGGACCAGAGCAACACTGATTTCTTTCTTGTGGGGTTTCTTATGGTCTTTTTATGATAAGTATAAAAAAAGATAACAGAGGATTGCTAGGTAACCCATTTAACATAATAAGCGCATGTGTAAGGAGTAATGGGATAAGTATCGATTTATTTTCTATTTGTACAATTATCAAGGATAGAATATACATACAGGGTAAGTATAAAATCGATTTATGTAATTCTATTTATTGTAATAATAATTTGAATGTTGTAAAACTGTAAAACAAATATGTAAAACTTTCATTACATGTCTATAAATATTTAGGTAAGGTTATCAATTTTATAATTTTCTTGGAATTATATATAGTACATATATGTATTCAATTTGTTTTTTTCTGTATTTATTAAAGTTAAAAAATAAACGGTTCTGGTCCTTGAACTTTAATAGCCTAAGATAGTTATTCCATGATGGCGCTTGGAAAGAAGAAGAACGACGAATATCTTGTTTGCTCGATATAAAAAACATTGTTCGTGGATCCACTGCTGTTGATTCTTTAACCCTCCGGCGCAAAATTTAATTTTTTTTCTCGCCAAATAATTTCAGGAAACCGCACGTCCTCGCGCGCTCAGGAATTTGTTATTTGAATTGAAGCCCTTGGTGCAAAAAGGTGTTAACTCAAAATTTATAGTTTTGAGAAAAATTGATTTAACTTTTAGCAATTGGAGCTTTTGTATAAAAGGCATTTTATTTATTTTGGTAAATCATATTACATTAAAATACATTTAAAAATCTTGTAGTATATGCTTTTTTTTGTAAAATAGCATTGGCTCTCAGAAATCAAGAAAAAAACATAAAAATTTTGAGTTAACACCTTTTTTCAAAATTTGTTTTAGCAGTTGAAGTAAATTATATAACCAAAAAAGTGTTATTAAGAAACATATTTATTAAAATAATTATTATACCAAACATTTAACATTGAAATTTAAATTTCATCTCGTTTGAGGTTGTGGTAGAACCTTCTGAAGTTTTCTGGAATGAATGGAATTTGTTCCTGAATATTATCAAATTTTTTACCGGCAATTGCCCGACCTTTATCTATAGTTACTAAAATCGTGTCATTTTCTTGGCTTCTATCGATTTTTCTGCTCTTTTTTATGTCAACAGTACTCCATTCTTCTGCCTCGTCAAAGGAGTATCTGTATTTGGTTTTACCAAACTCTTCAATCTGTATCCACCTGACATCCCTAAATAAAACTTTTTAATTTTTTTCGTTCTTCTTTCTATCGATAAGTCCTAATTTTCTGGGCAGTTCTTTAATGTCTACAAATTTATCGGCCATTCTCGTAATATTAAAAGGAGTTTTTTTTCTTGATTCTGTCATGATTGAGATATATTGATCTACTGTGTAAACATTTTGTTGTTTTCTGATTGCCTTTTCTACAGCAGCAAAATCTCTATCCGAGTCCATAAACGTGTGCCCTACTTCCGGAAATTTATGGTCAATTTTCTTAAAAACACCAGTGTTTATCAAATAATGCCATAAACAAACAATGAAAAATTTTTTGTTTTGACCTCCAGCCGAATCACTCCATGCAATCAAATTATCAAAAGCTATGTTATTTATTTTCATGTTCTCGAGATAAGCTAAAATTGAACTACCAACTTCTTCAGGTCCACGAGACCCTTGGTCTTCTGTCCAGATATGAAAATACCCTCTCCCATTTTGCTGCTGTGTAGAAATTGAATGAATCCCCAAATTATACAGCCAGAGTTGTCTTAAATAAAATGCTTTGCTCGTTGAAATTTTTGGCAAAGGAAGTGTTTTTTGTAGATCAAAGGTCAAATATACGGTGTTTTCATTATTCTTAGCAATTTTTCGATCGTTTTTTTGTTCCTCAAAAGCTTTTTTAAATTTTGCAATATGTTCCTCATTGGTTCCCACATCACATACTTTACAAGTATCTGTTTTCGGTGAGCCAAAGTCAAAATTGAAGTCGGTGACAAAAATATATCTGTAAGTAGTGTTAGATACTGGAGTAACATTCTCGTTAATACATTGCTCTACATACAGGTTATACATTTTATTAACAGATAGCCATGGAGAAAGATAGAGGCGATTAGGATTTTTATGTCTCGAATAATGAGACATTTCACTGGGGAAAGATTTGATGTGGTTATGCACCAAATTACGTGCTTCTTCAGGTGTAGCATTAGGTCTATTATGCTGACGGCCTTTTTCATCTAACTTAGGAGCTGATCTACCCCCAGATATTTGATTCCTGATTAAATCCATCTTTTTACGACCAACGCTTAACATTGACATAACGGCTTGCTTACAGACTTGCTGACGTTCTCCTTCTACTGTAAAAAAATATTTAAAAGACTTTTGGCGATGCTTGCGGACTCCAGAAGGCTGCTTAACACCGAAGGGTTCCATAACTCCAAACAAATAGGTGTTTTTTGATTCAACTCTAACGAGTAATATTCTTGAAACAAACGAATCCGCGTTTCGTTAGAAAACCGACATTCGCATTTTAGCCGACACTTTTCCCCACACAGACGTTTTTCTGTTCGTTCTTCTGCTGTTATTTACTCCTAAATATAAACATACCTTACCTTTTATTTTAATGGAAAAACTCTAGAAACACTAACAATACCGAACAACCGTTTACAACTAAACGTGTCTAAACGTAAATAAAATAGAAACTGTAATGCAAAAAGGTGTTATCTTCGAAGTTAACACCTTTATGCATAAAATGAATGAATTAACACTTTCGTGCACGAAGAAAATATTAATTTAAAAGAGATAACACTTTTATGATTCTTTGTACCGACGAAACCAGTGCCATCTAGCGCCTAAAAAGTATACCATCAGATAGGGAGCTCAGTTAACACCTTTTTGCAATGAAAATCAAAAATTACAAAAAAGTGAGTTAACACCTTCTTGCACCAAGGGCTTCAATTGTCTACCCCGTTCAAGTGCACATACCGCTTAAAGGGAACAACGGGTCAGCTGAAATTTGCTTTTGATTGAGAGTAGTGCAAATTTGCTGTGTGTTTTCTGCGACGCGCCCTTTCATGTAAGTACTTTTTTTTATTGATATTGTCATTAATTTCAATTTGCATAATGAGTGGAACTATATGAGTGTAATATACATGCTATACATATAAGTTTAGTATAAATGATGTGTACATATGGAAGTATATTGTGGCTTATTCTTGATTATTTGTTTTAGATAAAATGAATATAAAGTAAATTGTTCGTGTTTTTTTTCTCAGGTCACGAAAGCTACTGAGTTAAATTGAATTGGAAAATCCTGTAAATGAAGTTGTGAGAGAACTAGAAGATGAAAAGAATGAAGACGAGCGGGAAGAATACGATAGGCACATAGATAGTGACACAGATCAAGAGGGAGAAGTTGTCACAAAATATTTATATAGTAGTGAATCCGAACAATCAGAAGACGAATTGGACATAGTTGCACATGCCGACCAACAGGAAGATAATTACCGGTTTCTTTGGACGACGAAACAATGAAACTATCTGGATCAGTAAGTCTCTCTCTCCTCTGGTAGAACAAAAAATTTTACCCGGTCCAAAATGAAGCGCCACAAAGATTCATAAAGAAGTTGATACATTCAGTTTGTTTATTACTGACCAGATGATTGACGACAGGCCTATTTGTCAAAATACAAGAACGATCAGAAAACTCCTATAGAAACTGCAAAACCGGGGATATGTTACATCTGTGGTAAACATAAAAATAGTAAAACCAAGCCTGTCTGTCAACAGGGTGGAAAGAATGTTTGCAAAAAACACAGTAATATAAATATTATATGCTTCGAGTGTAACGGGGAAATGGAAATGGAAAAACCCTTTCTTATAACCTTTTTTTATGACAAAATGTACTTTTATACCTTACTTTTCATTAATACAAAATTGAAAAGCACAATCGTTTTATATTTTACCAATTTCCCCCGCTGTTTGGATTTAAAATTGAAAAAATTAAATGCGGTTAAATGCCGCGACGCGCCCGCTTATGGAAAATTACTTGACGCGCCCGCCGGAGGGTTAAATTTTTCTTAGTTCTGTCTTTTATTTACATTTATTTGAACACCTTTCGGCAAGATGACCCATTGGTAGAGATGATAAATTTAAGGTAAAATGAAGAGAATACTGCTTTGGGTTGCCTATTACTTCTCTGCTATAATTAGAAATTTCAGGTAATTCCCACTAATAAGCATAAAACTTTTATTCATACAGAAGAGAAAACTAGTTGCTCTCGCTCATCTTACATGAAAATCCCCTAATTAGTGGGTAATATTGCTATTACAATAAAGCGTAATGACAGGCCTTAAAAAACTGAATAAATAAAATGATATTTGCGTCAATTAAATTATTACAAATACGTTAGACTTGCCCTATTTACGAAATATCATTTAGCCCGCCTGTATCATCTGTTCGGTTCTTCTATATTATTCAACGAGTGATAATGACTGTAATTATTTACACGAAATTCAGTAAATGCTAATAGAATAGATCATGCCACCACTAAAATATTTCTTGAATTATCAGAAACGTTAAACTACACTTTTTATGGTGGTTTAAATCATCTCCTTTCAACAAGCCTCTAAAAGCGAGGAACACATATACGCGATCGCGATGGCGATCAGATGCGTCTCCTGTAAACCAATTCAGTCGGACACACTTGTTGCGACCTGTTGGCGATATGGTTGATTTTTGCAGCGTTTGATCGCAGAGTGGTCGGCGTTGGCGATCAAACGTAGCAGATAACGTTTATTGTTGATTACGTAAGGTGAAAAAATTCAAATTTGACAAAAATATAATTGAAAGTGTTAAAAATACTATATTTTATTTGATTCGTCACATCCTGACTAGGTATAAGAATGTGCGGGTATGATATTCGCCGTTTTTGTTGATTTCATGTACCAAATATTCCTTCTTTCTTTTATAACCTAAAAAAATATAAATAATATCTTAAATAAACGCATTTTCGCATGTTCATAAAAATGTAATAGTTATGAATGGCTCTACGTCCCTTCGCATTATATTACTGCGGTATACTTCGTCCAATAATATCTTAAATGATGGAATACAATCGCACGCTAGTAAGGAAGACATTCCTGCGAGGTAATAATTTGAGTAGCCAGGCCATTTTTTATAACCCTAATTTAACTTTCCAGGTTTTCCTTAAATTAAGTAACAATTTTTAACAATTCTAACCCTTAAGACCTCCCTTGTTAGTGGGCGCATGCCCTTAATATACTACTTTATTCCTAACGTATATACAATTTTGTTTTTTTCGTTCTCATGTTGTTTAAATTTGAAAAAAAATGGATTCTCTAGTTTAGCCATAGAAAATAATTTAATTTAATATTTTTTAATATTATTATTTGTACTAAGCTCAATGTAGAACAAAATAATGTTTTATTTAGCTAAAAATGTGACAAAAAAGTGACCCTAAATGTGCAACGTAAATATATTGAAACTTATTCATACATGACTGGAGAAATTCTTAAATACGAGATGCTCATTTACATTATTTTTTATAGAATTTTGAAGATGCTTGCGTATATCGAAAGAGAATATTTTGAATATGTATATTAAAATACAATGATTGATAGCTCGCTGAAGTTTCAGTAAAATTATCAAATTTAGTGATTCTATCATCTTTGCCTTGAGCAGATGTTTGAGATATCAATGTTTCGTTCAATGAAGATATAAGCTTTTTTTTTTATTAAACCCTAACCGAACAAACGTATTTTTAAATAAGGCTAGTATCTGTAATAATGCTTAGATATGATTGAGTTAATAAGAACCAATACTGAAATCATAAATATCTCGAAAATATGTAACAAAAGATAGTTAATAGCAACCTATCTGAAAACTAATAATTGATCTTCATTCTTCATCAAGTAACGGATAGTTCAATCTAAGAATTATTTATTTATTTATGCAAAAACGTTGCAAGTCAGAATCAGTAGAATCCTTATTGGGTAACATAAAATTTGATGGTAAGATTTATCATCATTTTTCCCACGCCACACCTTCCGTGAGAGTCAGGAAGCATAAGACTGCTGATAGGTGCAATCCAATTTACTAAGAAATGAAGAGTTATAGATAAAATCTAATGTAAATATGCTTGAAAGTTGTAGTAATCATTTGGGGTACTAATTGCATGCTAACATGCATTATCGTACGGTCGACGAAACAACTATGTTTTGTTAAAATTATGGACAGGTATGAACCAAAATTTATCATCCAAAACTGTATTGCATCGTCAATTACATCTATTAAATCTAATATCAATTAAATTTAAAAGAAATTGATTGTAAACATTATGCCATTACTTCTAACCAATTTTGTTTTTATAATAATATGATCTTATTTGAATTCGAATAGTTCTCCTAAAAGAATGCTAAAGAATTATAAAATATCATTTGATGGTTACAGGAAAAAAGGGCCATGCCATAATGTAAAGTAAGTATTAGAAGAGCAAACATGAAATATTGCTGTTACTGCAGTGTCATTTTGGCACACAAGCAGCATTTATTAATTTCTTCTTTTGTTGTTATACATTTTATTCGATATTTATTCCTTCATAGTCATCTGATGAAGCTAAAGTGATAGCGAATTATGTCATATTTTTATAAAATAAAGTGGAATTGTAAAAAATTTAATTTTGTTTTACTGTTTTTTATAATATTAGATATGAATTTCCACTAAAAATTGGCTTATTTAGTTAATTTTGTTTTTTGCCATTTTGTTTTTTGATCAATATTTCATTGCTGTTCAGGTTTATCCAGGAATGGCCAATTACCCGTTTGAGTGGACCAATTTAAAAAATACCGATAGCAGGAAACGAAATTTGGGAAAATGACAAAAATTCGTTTTTTGTTGAATTAATTTATTAATTAAAAAAATTTCTACACTTAATTTCAGGTAATTACCCCCCATTATAATTCAAGAAATGAGTCGCTTTTCGGATGAGTTGTTTAAGATGTTGATCCAATGAATAATCCAAGTTTTCGACCTCGAGTCAATTAAAAAAATCACGAAATCTCTGACCTTAATTCAGTTTTTAACGATTTTAACCCTGGGGGATTAGTTTTTCGATAATAACTCTTCAGTACGTTTTCAGAGCAGTTACATTTGAGACTACAAGCGTGTCTGTGAACTCAATAAGTTCCAAAATACAGCTTTTCACAATTTATCGATTTTTTCGAGCGCGGAAATGTCTTGCATTATTTAAAATATCGTACTGGTTCCGCCGCTGGTGATGTCTTTATTGCGCAGTCTGGCCCATGAGTTATGCAGGGTTACCAATTTGTGAGTAACGTTTGGGTAATTTTGTCAACTATGAGGTTTATGTGGGGAATTACTGCTCTTATGGTGATTTTTAGTGAACCCGAGATTTCCCTGTTTAACTTAAATCATACGCGTATAAGTTTAGATAATTCAACACAAACGCTCCTTGACACACAAAAAATGGATTAAACTAAACTGAGGCCTACTAATTTTCGAACTATATTAAGAAATGTTAAGAACAAAAATTTAGGAAAAAATGATAGGTTATTAATTAGAATCCTGTTTATCATCACTTAATAATTTTAACATATCCATTTCATTAATTTTATGTTTATTTGTTGTTCAATTCCAGAAATTGTGTATATACCGAGATAATTATTTCATTCACTTATTTCATTCTTTCCAAATGTTTTTAGTTATTTAATTTAAGTAATCGATAAATTTTAATACCTATATTTCGGAAATTATTCGGTATGCAGAGATGCTTGTACTCTTAAATTGTAGCAAATTTATTCTACTTTGAAAACGTACTGAATAATTATTTTCGAAATACTAATCTTTTAGGGTTAAAATCGCCGAGAACTGAGGAAAGGTCGAAATTTTCGCGATTTTTTGTACATTTCACAACGTTGCGTTCGGCATTCGAGATCGAAAAATAAAATTATTCATTTGGCCTATATCATAAACAACTCAGCCCAAAAATCAGAATAGTTAGAGAGACGGTGACAATAGGGTGTCCGTGAAGTGGAATATCAGTAATTTAGTTTTTCGTGGAGCTTAGGTCACCCTCTACAACTTTTATATCTGATGAAATGCCGTAGAGCGTTGCTGAGAGGCGCTGTACCGCTTTAGATAGGAAATTCTCAATAAGTTCAAAATTATATCGAGCCATGTATGAAAATGAATTTACAGCATGTGCATTCGGAAAAGTATATGCAAGGGTTGACTTGTCAGAAAATGTGTTTCCCGTGACTCTGGGGTCACGCAGATGCTGTAAATTCATTTTCAGACATGGCTCGATATAATTTTGAACTTATTGAGAATTTCCTATCTAAAGCGGTACAGCGCCTCTCAGCAACGCTCTACGTCATTTCATCAGATATTAAAAGTTATAGAAGGGGGCCTAAACTCCATGAAAACCCAAATTACTGATATTCCACTTCACGGACCCCCTATTGTCGCCGTCTCTCTAACTAGAACTACCGAATTTGACGCAAGGTCCGATGTATACAGGGTGTAACAAATTTGTCTTTCACCATTGGAATTTCGGAAGCGGTACGAGAGACGTAGTCGGTTAAAAAAAATTATTGGCCTAATAATATACCGTCAAAAAATAAAAAATATATACAGGGGCTTCAAAAATATTTGGAAAAATCTAAATATAAATAAATATAAATATTTTTTCCTGGCTTTGTTCGAAGATATGTCCAATTAACTTTCTTCGTTGCTACTTTTTATCCTCCACAAGATGGCATCATCAGATCTTTATTGCCATATTTCGTCTTTGGGTCACCATCATCAACTTTTTTTTTTAAATACGGGCCTGGATTTTTTTATTTAAATTAATAAAGAGGAAGTAAATCTACGTTCAGCGGTATACAATACGTTTTGTTCCTTAAATTGACCATCTTCATTAAAATACCCCTAATACGTTCCTGTAATTTACTTATTTTTTTAAATCGAAAATGCAATACTCAATGTCTTTTTAAAAGTCTTACGAAAGTGCTGGGTTTAAGAGTCAAATTTTATTTGTATTAATAAAATAAATTACCAGAACTTACACTAAGTACAAATTTGATGCAACTATTAGTTTTGAAATAATGTATTTAATGAAGATGGTCAATTTAAGGAACAAAACGTCGGAAAACCAGTCATTGTTATATGCTGCTCAAGGTCATTTTTCATAATTGAGACACAAAAATCTAGGCCCGCATATAAAAAATAAAGGAGATGATGGTGTGACCAACGACGGAACGTCGCATTAAAGACCTAAAGATGCCATCATGTGGAGAATATTACGCATTTTGTCCCGATTTAACCGACTTCGAACCTCTTACCCGAACAAACCCGAAATCCCAATGGTGACGGACGAATTTGTTACACCCTGTATGGTTACTGGCATACAGTCCCAATTAAGTTGCGCATAAATATGGTGAGGCGAGACCGGGAAGCGCCTGAGCCGCGCTTTTTTCAACGAACCTGCCACGAGAACGGCGCGAGTCTCTTTCAAATTTTTTCCTTTCGGCATGGAAAGTCGAGCCCGCCACGAATATGAAGGTTGACAATGTCTGACGACAAAGAACAGGCCGCAGCTTTATTTGTTATGTGCAGTGATGCTTTATTACTATCAAGCTTAGTGAACAAAAAACGAAAATTTGGCGATGGTAGGTCGCCAATATACTATACTTTTTTCTTTGTCGCCTCTACAGATTTATCGACGACTGACGCAACCTCCACTTATCTTTGTTTTCATTCTTTCACTTCGTGATCCAACCGAGAGGTAACCCACCACCTAAAGTTTATATAATAAAATATCCCCCTTTTGAAAAATACCTAATACAAAGATATGCATTACATACCTCCAATACTCATAAATACGCCAAAAAAAATTCCAAAAAACAAAATTTTTTTAAATAAATTCTCAAAAAATACCCTCCACTGGTACAATAAAATACCCCAGTAGTTCATCCCTCGGAGCCGACACATTATTTGTTAGCGCGGCGCAGGCGCGTCTCGAGCTCGTCTCGCCATATTTATACGCACCTCCATGCTTGACTTAGATGGTCTTGCCCATAATATTTTCTTAGTAGGGATTTCACTGAATTTTTTACCTTTATTGGTGTGTCAGTATACAACGTGTCCAAGATAAGGAGGACCAGTACAGGGATCTTGGAAACCGTAAGAGATACGAATTCGGTTAAATGGAGATAAAGTTGCGCATTTACGTGCCCAATAATATACCGTTTAGAAAGTTTTAAAATTCCGAGTAGTTCCGGAGATATCCAGAAAAAAACGAAATTCTGAAAAATCGTTTTATTGTTTTCCTGGGTTTTTTTTTAGATCGAATTCTAAAGTAAATTGCACTTTTGCATTGCTACTTTTTCCGCTCTATCTAACAGCGTTAATTGTTTTGTATTCCGACGAGTCGTCTTCGAAGGGCCATTATCAACTTTGTTTTTTTAAATACGTTCCTGTTTTCCTGATATTGGAATTTGAGAGCTTTTTTTCTCCCGAATACAACGATGTATGACACATTGTGGTTTAATGACGTTTCGAGGGTTTTTTGAACAACATCAGGAAATTTTGGGATACGGTCCTGTATTTTTATAAATAATATCTCATAAGTAAGCTTTAAATTTTTACTTATGTTAGACTAGTTCAATAAATAACAAATAATTTAATAATAAACCACAAATAAGTGAACAAAATACAGAAATGTTATTTCAAACTTCTGTTGATTCGGGATTTAAAAGAAAAGTAGGCGCTTGAAACAAAAAAATTAAGATGGTGACGCGTGATTTGTTTCACTTGACATTCCCATTGTGATCGTTTGAGAGCGTTTTAAAAGTTTCTATTTTCCAGAAAATATGGAACATAAATATACAAATGCTGAAAAGTTTGATATTCTATCGCATGTTTTATTTTATCTCAAATGGCAGTTAGAAGATGTTATTTGTGCTTAGAGAATAACGGAAATCATTTTGAACACCTGATTATGTAGTTCCTTATTTTTTTCGTTGTGCGTTTTATTACTGTTTTGGAATGATTTTTGTTCACTTATTTGTGGTTTATTATTAAATTATTTGTTATTAATTTATTGAACTAGTCACCAGTCCAACATAAGTAAAAAATTTAGAGCTTACTTATGAGATATGATTTATAAAATTAGGAGAAATACAGGACCGTATTCCAAAATTTCCTGATGTTGTTCAAAAAACCCTCGAAACGTCATTAAACCACAATGTGTCATACATCGTTGCATTCGGGAGAAAAAAGCTCTCAAATTTCAATATCAGGAAAACAGGACCGTATTTAAAAAAATAAAGTTGATAATGGCCCCTTCGAAGACGACTTGACTTGTCGGAATACAAATCAATTAACGCTCTTAGATAGAGCGGAAAAAGTGGCAATACAAAAGTGCAATTTACTTTAGAATTCGATCTCAAAAAAACCCTTTTCAGAATTTCGGTTTTTTCCATATATCTCCGGAACTACTCGGAATTTTAAAACTTTCTTTCGGCATATTATTAGGCACGTAAATGCGCAACTTTATCTCCATTTAACCGACGTATCTCTTATGGTTTCCGAGATCCCTGTATTGGCACTCCTTATCTTGGACACATTGTAGTGTCTGTTATCAGTAGAGATCAGGCAAAGAGCTTCTTGGGAAAAGAGCTAAATAGGTAGGAAGTGAAATATGCAAATGCGAAATGACTTGGTAATGTGAAAATTTTATATATTAGAATCATTAAAATTATTCATTTAGCAAATGATTATTTAAAAACCTTAAAAATTGTAGTTAATTATTTTTTTAATGTGAAAGAGTTTCACTAAAAAGTCATAAACAATATTAATTAACAAAGCGATAGCGATTGCAAGAATAGTAATATTAGGTAATGCAAGTAATAATTGTAGATTATTAAATTATGTCAAGAAGTAACAGTAATAATACATTACGTATTTACAAAGTTTTAAGAAGATTTTATGCTTACGGATGAGTGCGTACTTTCACTCAGAATTTTACTGCATATACATACCTATTACTGCTATAATATCGTATTTTCCTGCATTTGCACGGACAAAAAGCATGAAACAGATGCCATAGTTTATATTAAAAACTGGTTCTTTATGACGATGATGGTTCCGGATAATTACTACCATAAAAAGATATAATGTGTTTTATTTATTTCGTAACCCATACGCATTTACTTATACGTTTAAAGAATATTTAGACAGAATAAATATTTCTTAATCATCATCAGCATATATTTTGAAAGTTAATAACGTTTTAATTTGTCCAATATACAGATACAAATTTTAGTGAAATTTGGAATATAAAAACTGATTAAGATGGTCAGAGTAGAAAAGCAATTGAGCATAGCGTTTTCGAATAAATGAGAAAAATCCAATTCTTTCAAGCGGAATACCGGTATATTTTTTACTGAAAGGTTTGCAAATCATTTACAGAACAAAAAAGATCATATTCACTAATGGCCTAAAATTAAAAATAACCGAATTACTACCATATTTATTTTTTTGATAAGTTGAGCGAAACGAGGAACAGAACCTATGTTAAATGTGCAAAGACATCATCACTTTCAACACATTTGCGGGCATTCTATAGAATTATACCGTTGATTCTTACTGCCATAAATAAACTACCTGATTAAACCCTATTGTATACGTCTGAACCTCTTCAAGGCTCAATAAATGGGATCAGGGCCGGCTTGAAAATGTATACCACACCACATGATTTATTTTTATAATTTAAAATAAATAGATAGGTATTTTTAGTTTTAGGTACCTATAATAAATGTAAAATAATGATAACAAATTAATGATAATTGAAAATAATATAATTTAAAGGTATAACTATTAGGATAACAAGTACAGTAAAAAATAATTAAATTCTAAGAAACTATTGATAATTTATTCAAAATTTAACTCTGTATCACTATCACTATCTTCATCTAAGCCTAAACTTATAATTAATGGTTGAACATTTGTAATAATACAATTATTGTAAGAATTTTCCACCTTAAGTACATGCTGTACACAGTTTTTCCAGCTGTCTGCAGAAATTTTTCTTACTTCGTTTTTAATTAATTCTACTACAGATGCATTTAATGTAGGAGAGATATTATTTCTCCTAATATTATATTTTAATTGGTGCCATATTAGCTCAATAGGATTGAATATACAATAGTACGGAGGAAGACGGCACACTGTATGTCCAATTTCTGCTGCAAGTTTGTGACACTCGTATTCCTTATTTATTTTAAAAGCTTTTAATGCTTCTAGCAGTTCTCGTTTTTTGTTCTTCAAAATATAAATCATTTTCAATTATAAAATTTTGAATTTCTGCTTTTGTATTATTAGAATTGGGAATGATTTTTGCTTGCCAACTATGATAACTAGCATTGTCCATTACAATGACGCTATTTTCAGGTATATTTTTAAGGAGTTTATGTTTAAACCAATCTTCAAAAAGTTGTCCGTCAGTATCTTGATGGTAATCTAAAGAAGAATCTGCTATGTTTTTAGCTGAAAGCAACAGACAATTTGGAACAAACCCATTCTCTGAACCAGCATGTAATATTGTGATTCTTTTACCTTTATTTGATGGTGCCTTGGTTTGACATTTTTTGGAAGAATCATCCCAACCTTTTCTTGGAGTGTCATGGGTATCGAACCATGTTTCGTCAAGGTAAATAATTGGACGATTTTCTTCTCTAAATTGTTTAAGAGCTGTTAAATATTTAAGTCTTCATTCCCGACACTTGAAGATGCCCCACTATCAGCACAATTCCAAGGACGCCACATTCTACCACTAATAAAATTATTAAAAGTCACTTTGTATTTATATATGCATCAGGCATAGATATAAATTGAATTTGTATACCTGGTCCGTCTCTGCTCGAAACGGTTTTAAAATTTGGGATTTCCTTATTTATTTTATGGTCGAACAGATAATAAGGTTAATCAAGAGATCAACGATATAATTCTGCAAAAACTATACACGATTTGTGGCTGTTAAATTAGCAATGGATGCTATAATGGGTCTAATGCTGGAGAAAGAAGCCTTTCTAACAACATTATTATTATGCTTCTAACATATAGCAAAATGCGTGAACGCCATTTTATAATATTTATAACTAAGTCTTCAACACCGTAAATATGTAAAATTACATAAAATGCTTGGCTTTTGTTGATATCGGACTAATCTACTCCGATTCATCGAATGAAGCTTTTATTTAAAAATGCACAGCCAATTTGTCTAAACAATAAATATGGTAATAATTCGGTTATTTTCAATTTTAGGCCAATAGTGCATAATATGACCGTTTTTGTTCTGCAAATGATTTTCACACCTTACAGTAAAAATATACAGGGAGTTCCGTTTAAAAAAAAATTGCATTTTTCTCATTTATTAGAAAATGCTATGTTCAATTGTATTTCTTCTTCATTCACAATCTTAATCAGCAGAAAAAATGTTACTACTTTGTTCATTTAGCCGACTTTGTATCTATAATAATAAAAAGTTAGTAACAGTGCACACTTAATTTGGTACACCCTGTATATGTTATTGTTCTATTGTTTGGATCAAGTCAAGTCAAATAATAAATTATACAGTCACAATTTATTCGCGTTTTTGAAAATGAATTCATAAGTATAAAACGGATTCAGATTTTGTGTCGGTCGTGTAAAAATTACGTGTGTACGTTACTTGACCGATGATGTTTCAAGTCTCCCTACTTGGTTCGACCTGAAAACCATTATTTTCCGTAATATAAGTTATTTATGTACTTCTGATACTACATATAGTTTTCCTCACCGATCTATATTGGTGACGGCGCGACGCCTGAAGACGCAGAGCAGAAATATGCACAAAAAATATAGTTGTTTTGGGGCAGCAAAAGGTCGTCATATATTCGCTACCCTATTTATTTTAGGGCAAAAATGTACTTAAGCTTTTTAAAGACTACAATAAAACTAGTGTCCTGGATCAGTTTAAAGTGTATTTTCTTAGTAATTTAGGGGTTATTGAACAAAATCTATTTTCATAATGATAAACTAGGAAATACGGACCTAACCCATTTCTGACAGTATACCAGCAAAACAAGGATTTAAAAATTTGTCAACCAGCAAAACAAGGATTTAAAAATTTGTCAAAGTTATTTTATCTCAATGTTAAGGTTAAAGATAGGTTTTGAATAAAATTCCTTATTCAATAACTATAATAACCTTCCAGTAAAAAATATCAACAGAGAGTAAATTATATTTTTATAGAGAAGTAATTAAATGGTTAGCCGTTATTAAAATTGGTTCGCAACAAAAAATAGCCATTAAATCATTTGATCAGCATAAAAAGATTTTGCTTGCAATAAATAAAAATCAGGCTGCAACACTTGTTCTGCAAAAATGCTACAAACCGTCAAGAATTTAACCGATATCAGTCCGCTTGTAATATCATGTCTTCGCTTAATTAACAGTCGAGCTGCGAAATGATTACTTGGTCAGCAAGATTTTACAATTGGTCAGTAGAAAAAAACATGTCTAGAAGCAGTTTATTTCAGAGGTTTGCATATTAAAAGAATAGTTATCAATCATTGGATTGCGTTTGTTTTGAATAATCGGCAAAGTTCATTAATTGCGGGCGGCACTGTCAATTTATGTAACTTTCTTGGGTTTTCTTTTGCCGAATACAGAAGGAAATCGGCTACAAAAGGTGTAGCCAGGGCCAGTTTTCACTTGTTTTCCCAGGGCACTGTCACTACTTCACGTTTTATTGCTTTTTTTTTTTGATGACCAAGATTAAATATTTTGTTTAATCGCTGATTACTTACTAATATCTAATTAAAAGTGGATCGCGCATAGCAGCTTATATATTTAATTTGTGTAACAAAATAATTTAGAGCACTCTAGTATCTCAAGAGATGCGCCGACGAACTAACACCAGTATTTTGTAGACTTTTCAACTTATCCTACAAAAAAGGAATATTTCCATCTTGCTGGAAGACGGCGCGAGTCCAGCCTATTCCAAAGAAAGGTGAACCCTGCCTAACAACTATCGACCAGTCGCATTGCTTTCAGTTATATCAAAATTAATGGAGAAAGCTATTAACCAACATCTTCTAAAGTACCTGGAAGGCTTCAACATTATCAGCGATCATCAATATGGTTTTCGGAAGTCCAGATCAACTGGAGATCTTCTAGCCTATGTCACCCATATTTGGAACAACGTAATCGAACATCATGGGGAGTCTCGGGCTGTTGCACTGGATATTTCTAAAGCTTTTGATCGTGTTTGGCATCAGGGGCTTCTAAGTAAACTATGGTATGCCCAGTCGATTCTGTGCATGGTTGTCTAGCTTTCTTAAGGACCGCTCTCTGCAAGTGGCGATCGACGGATTTCTCTCAGACACCTTCACCATCAATGCCGGTGTTCCTCAAGGATCCATATTGTCTCCCACTCTCTTCTTACTCTACATTAACGACCTTCTAGTGAAAACGAAAAACCCGATAGTTAGTTTTGCTGATGATAGCACACTTTTATCATCTTTCTCTTTGAATGCACAAACATCGGCTGCCGACGCACATCTTCGCAGACAACATGAAGTATCACGCCTCAACAAAGACCTGGAAGAAATTTTGGCTTGGGATGACAGTAACCAAGTCGAATTTAACGCTAAAAAACCCAGGCAGCAGTTTTCTCTAAAAAGGTTAACATTACAGAACCGGATATAGTCATGGACGGACACGCAATCCCACTGGCTTCACCTATTAGTTTGCTGGGCGTCAATCTGGGAGGAAATATGTCTTGGCATAACCATGTTGTGGCAATCGCCAAGATAGCCTCTCAGAAGCTTGGTGTACTCTTCCGAACCAGAAAGTTGTACACACCTCAACAACTTTTGACACTATACAAAGCCCAGATTCGACCATCACTAGAGTACTGCTCTCATGTCTGGAGCTCTGCACCCAAACATACTCTTCGGCTAACTGGATTCCATCGAAAGGAGGGCCATTCGTCTGATTGGAGACCACGAGCTGACGAAGAACCTCGACAGCCTAGAACATCGAAGGCAAGTTGGTGATTTGACTCTCTTTTACAGATATTTCCATGGAAAGTGCTCGGCTGACCTTGCCCTCTTAATTCCGCCCAGAGCGGCGAATATCAGAAATACACGACGAACCACTGCCGCCCATCCATATGTGGTTAAGCTTAGTACTCCTCGAACTTCATTATTTAAGAACTCTTTCATCTGGAGGACTTCATCATTGTGGAACGATCTTCCCGAGGTCGTTTTTCCCAACGAATATAACCTCCAACGATTCAAAACCAACGTGAATCGCTTTTTACGCACGCGCACCACTCCCAGAGTGCCCTAAAGGATTTTTCCTATAGTGCTTGTGTTTGATCATAAAAAAAAAAAAAAAAATGACATTAAGTACGTTGCTGACCAATAGCCATTTTGGCTGACCGATTATATTTTTCTGTTCGCAAAAATAAGAATATTTTGCTAACCAGTTAAATGATAAACATTTTTATATTACACTACACATTAAACAACCAAAAACGTAATGATAAATTTTTACAAAATTTATCAAATTTACAGTAGTAGGAATTATTTTGATTAATGTTTGAGAACATGCTCAAACAATCCTTCGTTCGAGCCAAACAATATCCTAAACGATTTTCAAACTCCCTTCTTACAGTGGCTAGTTGATATGGCGCAATTCTATCGCAAGCAACTGAAATTGAGTTTTTATTTAGCACGATACCAACCGATTCAAACTTTTAAATTATTTTTCTTGTTATTTGTTATTGTTGAAATGTCTGGAATAAGTCGGTTAGGACACATCAACACGGATCCGTGAGCCGGACAATATATATTTGTGTTATTTTTCTTGTGAAAAAATGTAATCTTAATCAAGACGTCGAAATTGCAAAATTTAATATACGTTAATTGTTTTTATCTTAATATATTGGCGAAATATTTTTAAGAATTACTAAATGACACTTTAATTTATAATAGAACTGACACGCTATGCATTGAATTAACATAATAATGTAGTATCATAAACTTAAACAATCAAGTTTCTACATTAATTGCATGTCGAAAAATATTAAATTACCAGTGTTAGGCGTGACTAGACATATTGCATTCGATATACCTCCAGGCGCACCAGGTCATTCATGAAGATCTAATACAAGTAAAAGCAGGAACTAAAGATGGGATTATTACACAACAATATTTATGTTTACTTTTAAATAAGAATACTAAATGTAACTAGAGTAAAATATACACTCACCAATAAAAAAAGTGACGAACCAAAAATTTACTTCTACTTTGAGGCGAAATATCTTTTAAACGGTTTATGGCACGGTATTGAGGTTTTAACTGTTGTATAGAACCATTTATTGGCAAAAATGTTGTTATTAGTTTTTAGCTTATTAAAATGAAGTATATTTTTTTTCAATTTTTGAAACGCCGGCGCAGTTTTGAGCGCTGCCATGACAAACAAACTTTAACTAATAAAAAATCATTATTTAGGATGATCCTTTAGCAACATTTTCTTGTCTGATTCATCGACTTGAAACTAACATGGACCCCATATTTCTATCTCCTTTGTACATGTCAATGTGACGCATGTTATAAGGAAAATGAACACAACTGTACCTGTAGAATACCCATCTCTTTTTTTATTCGATCTGTTTCTGTGTTCATTCAGGTAACCAGTTTGATATGTCTTAGTTAGTTAGAAAAAACAAAGAATCGACAGACGTTACTCAAAGTCTATATTTTTATCCAGTTTCCAACATCTTTTAAAGTATCTGGAAGGCATCAACATTATCAGCGATCATCAATATGGTTATCGGAAGTCCAGATCAACTGAAGATCTTCTAGCCTATGTCACCCATCATTGGACAAACCCAATCGAACATCAAGGGGAGTCTCGGGCTGTTGCACTGGATATTTCTAAAGCCTTTGATCATGTTTGGCATGAGTGACTTCTAAGTAAACTGCGACCCTATGGTATGCCCAGTCGATTCTGTGCATGGTTGTCTAGCTTTCTTAAGGACCGCTCTCTGCAAGTGGCGATTGACGGATTTCTCTCAGACAACTTCACCATCAATGCCGGTGTTAATCAAGGGTCCATATTGTTTCCCACTCTCTTCTTACTCTACATTAACGACCTTCTAGTGGAAACGAAAGATCCGATATATACATATTCGCAGACAGCATGATGTATCACGCCTCAAGAAAGACCTGGACGAAATTTTGGCTTGGGGGCTTGGGGTGACAGTAACCAAGTCGAATTTAATGCTAAGAAAACCCAGCCAGCAGTTTTCTCTAAGAAGGTTAACATTACGGAACCGGATATAGTCATGGACGGACACGCAATGGCACTGACTTCATCTATTAATTTGCTGGGGGTCAATCTGAGAGGAAATATGTCTTGGCATAACCACGTTGTGGCAATCGCCAAGATAGCTTCTCAGAAACTTTGTGTACTCTTCCGAACCAGAAAGTTGTACACACCTCAACAACTTTTGACACTATACAAAGCCCAGATTCGACCATCACTAGAGTACTGCTCTCATGTCTGGAGCTCTGCACCCAAACATACTCTTCGGCTACTGGACTCAATCGAAAGGAGGGCCACTCGTCTGATTGGAAATCTCGGCAGCCTAGAACATCGAAGACAGGTTGGGGATTTGACTCTCTTTTACAGATATTTTCATGGAACGTGATCGGCTGATATTGCCCTCTTAATTCTGTCCACAGCGGCGAATATCAGAAATACACGACGAACCACTGCCGCCTATCCATATGTTTTTAAGCTTAATACTCCTCGAACTTCATTATTTAAGAATTCTTTCATCTGGAGGACTCCATCCTTATGGAACGACCTTCCCGAGATCGTTTTTTCCAACGAATATAACCTCCAACGATTCAAAACCAACGTGAATCTTTTTGCGCACACGCACCACTCCCGGAGTGCCCTAAAGGATTTTTTCTATAGTGCTTGTGTTTGACCATAAAAAAAATGTTTACTGCAGACTTGTCACTTACCATATTGAGTTAAGAATTACTATTTTTTCCACAAACAATACTTAAATTTAACACACAATCACTGAAAAACAACAAATAATTTTATTTAACAATAACGACAAATATGACAGTTGTTAATCTCGTAGTGTCAAACGTGAAAGCGGGTATGAAAGATGGCCTTTCCAATAAGGTCTTTATAAAAAGTATGTTCCGAACATTCAAAGGCGACGTAAAGTCTTTGTCAAATTAACAGAAAACGACTAAGAAGAATTATACTAATCTTCAGAGCTCCCCGAATATTTTTCTGGAAAGTTGTTTACAATCCACCTAAGAATGTTAATTGTTTATTCTTCAAAGACTGTGAATCAAAGTTATATCCTCCTTGACGTAAGATCCTTGATTTGATTAATTTTTGTATCTGCTCGGTAACCTGAGATTAAGCTTATTAAGAAATTATAACGTTTTGGCATAAAAAGGATGTTTGTGGAAAAATATAATTTTGAAGGTGGGTCTGTAATGGTGTGAGCTGGGATTTCCACTGAATGCCATATAAATACCCTAAATCCTTAGGGGTTTGCTCGTAATAAGCGATTTAATTGCAATAAATGATAATACCGGATACCATATTGCCCATGTTGTATTATAATTTTGAATGAGTCCCCTTTTGAGCTTATACCATGGCCAGCTAGAAGCCCGGATATGAATCCAATCAGGCACCAATGGTACCAACTTGGGCAAAACTCAGAAATCGCCACCATCCTTCTCAAGATCGCCAACAACTCGCAGAAGCGCTTATTGAAAATGGAACAATAGGCATAACACAGGAAGATTTGAAGTGATCTAGAGATGGAAACACCCCATATAAATTTATGTTTATGCATTAAAAATTTCTTGTGTTCTTTTTTCTTAGTAGTGGAATCATTTAAAAATCTGATTGATGAAGGATTTTTACGCTGAAACGTTGTAGTTTCTTTAAAACGCTGAATCTCAGACTAGCGAACAGATTGGAAAATGTTGATAAATTAATTTCCTAAACAACGAGTTTTTTTATTAGAAAAGAACACACTCCCATTTATTTATCATGTTTACTGGAATAAAAATAATAAAAAGGCAGAACCAATAACAACGTTTTGCCAACAAATGGTTCTATCCAACAGTTAAAACCTCAATAGCGTCCAATAAACCGTTTGAAAGATATATTTCCTCAATGCAGAAGTACATGTTTGGTTCGTCACTTTTTTTGTGGGTGAGTGTATAATGCAAAAATATAATTTGTATAATTTGGGTCAGAATGATTCGAATAAGATGACTTGTTATTTTTTAAACTATTTAATAATTTTGCAAATATTGAATACGAGATTCTGATTGGCTTGGCCTTCTAATAATTAAAATTTTTCGTTTCAGTATTTTAGCTACTGTGTTGCAACAAGTGAAAGGTCAACTTACTTTCAACTTACTTGGGGAGTTTTCATAATCAAAAGCCGATCTTTGGATTCGGGTCTGGATCATCTTTAGGGCCAGATTATTGTTAATATTATTAATAATAAATGTTTTTTTCATAATAGTACGAAAGTTTACAGCAGAGGTAAGAAATCAGGTTAGAAAAAAATATGAGTCTAGCTACGATAGCTATTCTACTGAACCAGTCAGATTCGCATTATTTCTACTTAAGTAAATAAGTTAATTTTGTTGTTATTAATAATTGAATAATAATTATACAGTTAGTAACTAATTCGTAAAAAATACATATCATATCGGCGAGTAATGATCATTACTTAAATTTAAGTTGATCCTAATGCATTATATGGAGACAAAAGAAAAGCTAGGAAAGAGAAAGGGAAAAGGATTAAGAAAAAGTTAGTTTTGGAGATTTAAAAATGTTTTTTGCGTTTTTCTCTGAAGAAATGCGCATTTAAAAGTAACATTTTAGTGGGTACTGAGTTATAATATTTGACAGCATTAAAGAAAAATAAACACAGGAACTCTGATGATGAAGCATCCTAGGCTCATCCATCCTCAGCCAATTAATAACCCTATATAACTGATCAAACTTTCGCACACCAACAAAGTTTCAAACAGAAACATGACACACACTTCCCAACTAACTTTGACATCCCTCTATATTCTATTTTCGTAATTTAATCAAGTTTAGAGTGAATAGGGAGAGCTGGGCAGTATTTCAAAAAAATAATTTAAAATAGTAATTCAAATACTTTCAGATTTTTAGTAAAGTATTTTGTAGACTTTTCAACTTATCTTACAAAAAAGGAATATTTTCATCTTGCTGGAAGACGGCGCGAGTCCAGCCTATTCCAAAGAATGGTAAGAGAACCCTGCCTAACAACTATCGACCAGTCGCATTGCTTTCAGTTATATCAAAAGTAATGGAGAAAGCTATTAACCAACATCTTCTAAAGTACATGGAAAGCTCCAACATTATCAGCGATCATCAATATGGTTTTCGGAAGTCCAGATCAACTGGAGATCTTCTAGCCTATGTCAACCATATTTGGAACAACGCAATCGAACATCATGGGGAGTCTCGGGCTGTTGCACTGGATATTTCTAAAGCATTTGATCATGTTTGGCATGAGGGGCTTCTAAGTAAACTCCGATCCTATGGTATGCCGAGTCGATTCTGTACATGATTGTCTAGCATTCTTAAGGACCGCTCTCCATCAATGCCGGTGTTCCTCAAGGGTCCATATTGTCTCCTACGCTCTTCTTACTCTACATTAGCGACCTTCTAGTGGAAACTAAAAATCCGATATTTAGTTTTGGTGACGATAGCACACTTATCTCATCTTCTCTTTGAATGCGCAAACATCGGCTGCCGACGCACATCTTCGCAGACAGCATGAAGTATACGCCTCAACAAAGACCTGGAAGAAATTTTGGCTTGGGGTGATAGTAACCAAGTCGAAAATTACTTTTCAAACAACTGTATTCGAATAGATAACAGATGGTACCATTTTGACAATAAAACTGTTTTAAAAATGAACAAACTTTCAGGACCCGTGGGATGAATGGGATGCTGGGTGGGGTAAAGAGAACTAGAACAATACTGCACATTAAAAAATAACATACACACACTCGTATATTTGTGTGTTTTTAATTGTGGGGATCTTTTTAGGTTTTTTATGATAAATATAAAAAGATAAGGAACATAGAATTGTTAGGCAACCAATTAATCATAATGACTTCTTGGGTGAAATAGACATGGGAAAAATACCGATATTTATTTATTCTTACAATTATCAAGGATAGAATGCCCATGCGGGATAAATAAACTTTATTTATGTAATTATATTCGTTTTAATATCTAATAATTTGTATTGTTTTAAGCAAATTCCATGTAAAACTTTTATAATTACGATATCTAACTCCATCTCTATAAATATTGAGGTTATGAGCTTTATTATTTTCTTGGAACTATGTATTTATTCAAAGTTAAAGTAGTTTAATTTGTTTTCTTTTTCAGAAGCTATAAACTTTTATACACAGTACATAATTTGGTATCTCATCTGAACATAAGTATAATACAAGTCTAACATTAAGTGAAAGAAGCCCACATTATTGTGTTTGAGATTATTTAATAAGCTTCCCGATAATCTAAAGATAATACAGACCGAGAAGAAGTTCAAGCAAAAAATAAAAAATTTATTGATTAGTCTGGAACCATATAGTGTGGACGAGTTTCTGGACATGTAGGGTTTTGGTTTAAAATAGTTTTGAAATTAAATTTTGCGATGTATAACTTATTAATGTAGGAATTGTAATTTTGTGATTAATGACATAACCTCAGTGGCGTGTGTATTGTATACATATGTAATGTGAGATTTAATTTGATAAATAAATAAATAAATAATAGTTAGCGAAAGAAAATAGTAAGGAAGCTATTGTGCCCTGCTAGGTCTATGTGTCCTAACTGCTTAAATGTTGTTTTAATAAATTTCGCATTTTGTTATTATTACATTCGCATTTTTTCTAAATTAATTTAAAAGAGTGGTGTTTCGTTAAATATTTTTGAAAATATACATTAATACTTTACTACATTATAAAAATATAAGGGATATAAATTAATTTGAATTTGAATTTGAACACATCTCAAAACAAAAATTTTGCAGATAGGACAGCTAGTCTTAGCAGGGCCGTATTATTCTTATTTACAACCAGGTAAGTGATTGCACATGTTCATATAATTGAACAAATGGTCATCGGAAAAATCGAAAGTGATTTCCTCAAACTCGATGGATTTCCGCACTTCGCTGGCTAGTACTTACAACACTCGTTACGTAATACACTATGAAGCAGTTACGAGTATTCAAATCAATTTTTAATTGCCAACATATTGAAATACCCAACAATATTTCGAACCGATAGCGTTGGATTTATATCATTTCGATCATTTTATGCAAGTGCATCATAGAATTTCTTCAAAAATGTTATAAAGTAGGAAGTTGTAGATTAGGGGAGATAGGGGAGCATTCGGCCACAGGGAGCATTCAGCCACCTAAGTTATTTTAAAATCTATTTAATTCCCCTGCGTTTATCAAGGAAGATAACTTTACATCTTATGCGTAACCTGAATTCTAATAAACCTGTTTTTAGTGCATCAGACTAGTTTTAACAAGAAAAAAAGCATACTTTCAGGTAAGATTTTTTCTGTAGATATTTTCCTCATATTTTCTTTTATTTCATTTTTTGATTACCGCGCCCAACGTCGCTTGACCTCAGTAATCGATGGCATATTTCCTAGATTAAATCGTGCTTAAATATTGCCGTCTCTATTACTGATTTATTTTATAAGCTATTTTTATTATGATCAAACACAAGCACTATAGGAAAAATCCTTTAGGGCACTCTGGGAGTGGTGCGTGTGCGAATAAAGCGGTTCACGTTGGTTTTGAATCGTTGGAGGTTATAACTATAAATATTAGTTAATATTATGACGTTTTAAAACATTTTGGTGGCTAGAGAGCATTGGTCCAGTGGTCAGAAGTCGAAAAACCTGGCCTCTCATGAGCTTATTGCCTGAACACACCGGAAAAGAACAAATTAGAGGAAATCGAGCGGGAAAAAAAAGTTGTATTTATCCTAAAAGCGTTTAATTACTCGTTTTTAGGGACCAATTACGATAGTTTAGGGTAGAAGTTTTTTTAATTAATAAATTAATGGAAGCAATAAACGAAATTTTGTCAATTTGTCGAATTTTCGTTCCTGCTTCAATTAATTTTTTTATCAGAAATTTTAAAACTTTAGGTAATTGATCCCCTAAAACGGGTATTTTCGAATAAAACTAAAAAGCAACGAAACATTGATCAAAAAACGAAAAGCGTAAGGTCTATATACGCCACTGCTCCCCGACAATAAATTCCGGACAAAAATAATGTGTCAAGTTTATAGTCTTGTAACTTTTTAAATTGATTTCCGATCATAGTGAAATTTCTAGCAAACTGTAGACTTATGTCTCGGAATATTAGGTTGAATTTTCGTTTACAAAAAATGCTGATGTCTTCTTGATCATTATACAGGCAGGAACAAAAGTCACTTTTTTACCCTTAATTTCTTAATGCCCTGTAGAAAAATTGAGCGGTAGAATTTAGCTTTATTATATTTTGTTGTGAAGACCTTTTCCTAACACGATGTTTTTGGTTCAAGTCATTATATGATTTTTTAAAGAAAAAAAAAAAGAAGAAAAAAATATAGCGCGTATTGCCACTTCGTGTTCTCATCACTTCTACTGTGTGATGTGGCATGCTTTCAATGCAATACCAGAGTTGTAAGAAATCCGTAAAACCGGGCATGTCCTCCATTTCTGAGAATTTGCTCCGGCTTTTTCTTCCAACGGTTCATCCATAAAAATTTACCATTACCACGCGAAATTATTATTATCTTCGTGGGTTTATTATATAATTATAAGTGTTAATTTTTGCGTTTTATTTGATTAATACTGATTGGACTGACCTTCGCAAAAATTAAAAATATAAACATTTTATATAATATAATATAAAATTCGGGATATCATTTCAAGACACAAGTCTACACTTTGCTAAAGATTGTGAGCAAATTTTAAGCATAATAAACGAAATACCATAAGAATTAAATGCTTAAGACGAAAAGGCCTAAATTATACAACCTCCTATTTTACTGTAACTGAAGTAAACAACGACAAACACATTATTAGGAAAATGAATCCCTCTTCAAAGTATGGAATTGTTAGAACTACCCCGTGCATTTTAATTACAATAAATTAGTTTAGTCAGTTCGTCGTTTGCTATATTAATTATTTGTGTTAATTCGAAATGTATGTAGCGGACATACACACAAAATATAAAGATTAACAAGTATTTTGTGGATATCTTAATCAATGCAGTGTACGTGCTCGAGAAAAGGCAATAAAACATCTGCATTGTATTTTGACGGTCCGTTGCGTCTGAACCCTTCGGCCAGGGATAAAACTAAACAATTTCCAGGGCATTTCTTAGAAGAGTATTATTGTTGGCGACGCCTTTTTGGGACTTTCCAAAAAGGCAAAACACAAAACGGCAGTGAGTCGATCTCATCTAGCCATCGATACACGCGGCGCTCTGATAGCCGATGACGAACCCCGTTTCAGTCGGTTGTAAATATAATTTGTAATATATGTAAATATAAATAAGTGTACATAGTAAACCGACTTTCTAATTTTTACTAACATCATACCGCACAACGACATTCCCCAAATGTTTTTTTAATTTTTTATTTTTTTTTAAACTTTTAACAATATATAATTTTAGATTTGATTTATATATTTTTTTTTAGCTTCGTAATTTTATCAGATATATTCATTGGCTGAATTCTCTTCGTATAACTCCCTTGGAATGGGGAGCAATCGGCCCGAAACTCCATATTTAAAAAATATTTGTAATAACTAATACATTTCCATACATAGTGATAAGGTGATTAGGTGGTCCGTTTATAAGCCAAGTTAGTTAATAATAGAGAAATTGTTCTTTGTTGTCGAATGCTCCTCGGTTTCCCCTACGAATAAATATTTACTTTTTTAAATTAAAGACGACGAATATGGTGGACTAAGTACTTATAGTCCTGAATTATAATAATTTGTTATTTTTCAGATACAACATTATCTTTATCATTCTGCTCTATCCAACTAAATAATTAGAAATAACATTTTTTTTAGGTAGGAAGAATATCTATTGAATAAAATGTATGAAATAAATTAGTTTATTTTTACTTAATACATAAGTCAGTAATTTATATTGTTGAACCTTCCTAGATACGTAATTAAACAGATATATGGGTGTTTGGGTTTATTTTAGGTTCCCCTGGTATTTGATAATTTTGCTGACTCAAAAAATGTTCGTGTTTGTTTTGTAGTTCACCTTGAATAAATTGTAATTGTAAATACCACCCTCTAGCAAAAAACTGGATGTATTTTACACAGTCACACATAAAATAAAAACAGAAATTATATTTGTGCCGACTCAAAAAAAATGTTGAACGGTATAAATGAGTCAGTTAATAGAGTCAGAGTATACAAAAAAATTATCATTATTTCCAGTATTGACAAATTATCATGATAATTAATCACTGATTGTTTGTATCCGTATGTAATAATTCATTGATAATTGGCTGCGTCGCTGCGATCAATCAAATTACAACTTTCTTATTACTTACACTTAATTACACTAATCGGAGATCCATTCTCACCAAAATTTTTGAAAATATCGCAGCAAGCAAATTAAGACAATTGCCAAATCAAATGTTGTTGCAGAAATATTTTTTTTATCAATAATTAACTAACCAAACAATTTTGACGGTGACAGACATGATTTTCTCCCCATCAAGTTATCTAGGGTATAGCTAATGTATTTATTTACTACTAACCAGATACAGGGGCGTATCTACCGGTGTTCCATGTGTGCGAAGAATACTGACCCGGTCCCGAAAGGGACTCAGGAGCGCCTGTGCGGAATCGCCGCAAAAAAAATATTCTATTTGTTTATTTTTTTTAAATATCCCACCTCTCAGTAGAGGGAAATTATGAAGAGCAAAAGTAACATACACACAAAAAAGACATACTTAGTTTAAGAATATAATACTCAAATGGAATAAATCTTACGCAAAGAAATATATTCTCAAAACAAGTATTTCCAAATATTTCGAACTTAATCTCGTAGCAAGGAATTAATTTTTTAAAATAAAAATTATAATATATTTATGTATTTAAATACTTGTTTCGTACATATATTTCTTTGAGTAAGATTTATTCTATTTGAATAATATATTTTTAAACTAAGTATTTATTTTTTGTGTGTAATCAATCTACTCCACTAGATTAATAAAAGTTCAGTTTTTAATTTAAAAAAATTATACATAACCAAAACCTTTTGATATTGTTAAGGCAAACTATAAAAGAAGAAAAACATTAAGCATATTTTATGTAAAAGAAAATGATTTTGGAGACATTATAAAGGTTTACTGAAAGTTCAGAAAATTAAGGTAGAGTAGAAGAAAAAGTGTACCTTTGTAGTAATAAAAAAAGGAGAAAAATTTTTTTTATGAAAGTAATAAATTAAATTAATTACTGAAAAAACTTGAAAAAAACAATCTAAGAGAAAAATATCATAAATTTTAATTCGAATTTAGGAAAATAGCCTAAAATAATTTTCAAAAAGGCCAAAATTATCCGCTCCAGTTTGGGCTCGGTTTCCCATTCGGGCCCATCGTGTCCGTTTAATTTTACCCTTTTGAAAATTATTTCAGGTTGTTTTCCAAAAATCAAATTAGAAACAATTTTTCTCTTAGATTCTTTTTTCAATTTTTTTCAGTAATATATTTTATTGATTCATGTAACTTTCATATATAAATTTTTCTTCTTTTTCTGCTACAAAAGGTAAGATATTTTACACATTTTCTTCGACCTTAATTTCTGAACTTCCAGTTCAACTTTTTAATGTTTCCAAAACAATAATTTTCGTTTTTAAATAAAAAATGCTTAAATATATTTTTCCTCATTTACAGTTTTCCTTAACAATGTGAAATGTTTCTGCTTATGTATAATTTTTCCAATTAAAAACTGAACCGTTAACCTTAACTGCAATAAATAAAATACTTGATTAATTCATTCATTCCAATAGTTTTTATATACAGTTGTCATTAAAATTTACAATGTTGCGATTCTGGTCAAAACTTCTAAATATGCAAGAACTACGCTTTTTTCTGGGAATGACAGGTTTCAGTACTATGTACTTTACCGAAGGCCTTTCTATAGAATACCGTCCACTTAAATTAATTTTTTTGAAATTAATTAAAAAAAAAAAGATATTACACAGGGTGGATCATGAAATGCTACTTGTATCAACTTTAATTTTTTAAATGATAAACATTGTATATTTTTACATTCTAAAATCTATTCTAGACATTTTTTATAAATCATATTATATACCTATCTTCAACTGTTTACGAAATATTAATACTTTAATGCTGGTATGCACCATTGAAATGTTTCTAGACATAGCAACGTTCTGAACTCAAATCACAATCTTGAAGGCACTGACAATGACAATTTGCTATTTAAGTTTGAGACGTCAAAAAATGTCAGTGAATGTTAATCAAATTTTCAAAACTATCGAGGAACATATCAATTCTGCATACCAGCATTAAAGTATATATTAATATTTCATAAACGGTTGAAGATAGGTATAGGGCATGATTTATGAGAAATGTCTAGAATTGATGATATAATGTGAGAATGTAAAAATAAATAATATTATGTTTCATTCAAAAAATTACAGTGGATGCAAGTAGCATATTTATGATCCACCCTGTATAATATCTTTTTTCTAAAATTGCATTTCGAAATATGATGATTTGATGGATCCGAGCGATTATTAATTAAATGAGCGGTATTCTATATAAAAGCTGATCTCTTTCTTTATCATAACCATGTACATGCTTAAAATAGTATAATAAAGTATATATTCCGGCTTTGCCCTAAAAGATTCAAATGCACGAATTTACACGCATTTGCACATCAGATTCAATCTCTATCCGAAACTTTTGATTCAACTATTCAGAGGAAAAATAAAAATGATTGAAGAAAAAGCACTACTTAGTCAACCACAGTAGAATAATAAGTCGGCACTATCGCTAGACCACAGAAGACCAATGGGGAAATATATGAAGGTATTTTTCCAATATGGCAAAAAAGTCAGCAGGAATGGGCTTTTCCATTGGCCTGATGAGATTTTATTTATCAAATTAAAATTAAAACATTTTTACTATATCATCTACCAGTTCTTCTACAACACTTTAATTAATTGACAGCAAATTTGAAGTTTTTTAGTTTGATATTTCAACGTTCCGGACCCTGGAATCTTTAGATGATCTTTAGATTGTTCGAACAAACCCGAACAACCCCCCCCCCCCCTCATAGTGAGATCGAATTAAATGATTGGAATAAATTTGGCAAAAAGTATATCGTGTTTTTTGCCTTCAAATTGGTAAAGTTTCTTAAAATTTCTTGTTAAAAATTATTATATTTTATGAATTATTTTTTCTTTATTTAGCCAAGTGGGGAGGTAATGCTATTTATTTCCGGTTATGCCAGTAAATTTATGTAATTAATGAAGATTAAATGATTATAACAAACCTTTTTGCTCTAATATATGATATTAGGAAACTGTATATTAAAATATTATATTAACCCAATATCTTGATGACAAGAAATCAAACCTTTGGAAAAACGATATTAACTTTAACCAATCAAAGTATTAGAAAAATTGATGGTTAAAAATTATATGTTTTCAAAAAAAAATTACCTAAATTTGTCGAATTTATTCCAACCTCACAACCCACTTTAAGGGATATTTTTGTTTTGAACACAACACAATATTTTTAAACACAACAAAATATCTTTCGTCTACCGCCACCATACTTTACATACCACTATTACGTAAAATTTCTTCATTTCACTTGTTGCACGAAGTATCTTCCTAAAGAGACTGTCTTCTCCGAAGCACTTAGTAGTATTTTTATTCGAGATGAGGAAATTATTCGTGATGTACCCTCTCTTTGGTCAGACCGTCAAAACTCATGTGTGTACCATGATTTAATTTCAGATTAAAAAAATACCCAGAGGGGACAGATTTCTTTATTGATTTTTTCTGTAATCTCGTTTAGATGCGTATTACCATTAAATTGATTAGTAAGAGTAATCTTGGCTCCTTTCATTTATGTTGTATTGTAAAATATTTTAGATACGGTAAAGAACTAAAAATATAGGTAATTTATTCTTACAGGATACATTTACATTTTCAGCAGGATAGTGCTCCATCTTCCCGTTCAATAGTTGTCAAACAAGAAATTCTCGAATAGTTGAATTGGTAGAAGGCCCCCGAGATCACCGGATTTAAGTCCCTTAGACTTCTTTCTGTGGGGAATATTTAAAATCCGCTGTTTACAAAACACAACCTGAGTGCTCATGCATTTTTTAAAAGCTCTTGACTTTGTTACAATTAACTAGAGAATTCACCTTTTTGTTTAAAATCGTAGGTACAGTTATTTGTGGAATGTAGTAGTTGTTATTATTTTAGTTATAGTTATCCTTCTGTCTATATAATTTATGTTGCAAGAATATTGTACAATTTTTAAAAATGATCTTCTATGCCTATTCAATTTTTTTTTTAAATAAAATATTGCTGAAGATGTTTTTAATGGGATAGAAACGTTGAGATTTAATGAAAGTAATTTTGTATTAAGGTTCAATCGAGTCTCAAGTTTGAATAAATGCAGTAAAAAATACTGGCCCTTATTTAAAAACAACGAATAAACCCGAACAATCCCGAGCAATCCTAACGATGATATCTGAAAGACAGAACGTCTGATAAGAAATCTAAGAACATTGCTTTATAGAAGCTGAAAAGTAGCAATGGAAGTGCGAAATTTATTTTACATAATCTCTTTAAATAAAGCCAGAAAGAATTAAAAACCATAACGGCGAATTTAATTTTGTTTACGAGTATCTTCGGAAGTACTCGGAATTTTCCTAATTTCTTCATGGCATATTGGTCGGCTATTTATTACTAAACTTTTCCCAAATTTATCTGTATCTCTTATCGCTTATATGAGATCCGAATGGTGAACATCGAATTTTTAACACCCTGTATAGAGTATATTTTAGATTAATTAGTATGACGTCACGTCGCCATCGTTCTAAATATTAATTGAAATAGTTTACTAAAATTATGAATGATGACATTTTGTAGTGTATTGTAAATTTCATTGCAAATTTATCCGAAATATCTTTAAATTGTAAAAAGTATGATGATTCGTACATAACCAATATGACCCTAATTAGTAGATAGATTAGAGATTAGGGTTTCTTAAAAAGTATTATTTATCTATCTTTTAATTATCTACAACTTATAATCGATATGTTTACAAATTTCACCCGCTGAAAGAATATTTATGACACCCATGTCTGTCCATATATGGGATATTAAATATTTGCACTACCATCTCCGTAACAATATTAGACACTAAGTGAAATCGTGCTAGTCATACTATTTTCGAAGCTATCGAAAAAAAAATTAAATCTAATAATCATTATTCGGTGATGCTTCATGACATGGGCTCATTATTCACGGGCTGCGACCAATCACAGCGTAACAATGTTGCGAACCCGTGGGATATCTCTATATCTTGTCTCCAATTTTAAGTTTAATACAAAAGTTGTAGGATGTGGGTTGATGCATATTTTAAAAATATTTGTAAATATACAGGGTGGTCCGAAAAAGTGTGACGTCATAAAATATATTTGTTTTGAATGACGCATCCTGTATTTTTTGGCACATTTAGGTTCCTTTTGGTGTTCTCTCTTATATGCAAAAATATTTTTTTATTTGCTTTGATATTTTAGGAGCAATAAATAAAATAAGATAAAAAGATCGTTTTGCAAGCTTGGAAAAACTAGAATAAAAATCTTGTTAGATCTGTTTTGTTCCAGCTAAATAGTATGAACAGTAATGCTAGAGGTCTAATAATAGTCTGACAATAAACAGGTTTTTCTTATTTTATACAGGGTGTTCAAAATTTGGTTACAACAATGGCAACTTTCAATTCAGTTTTCCTTAGTATTTTTAAATGGCACACCCTGTATTTTGTTTCATTATTTAATGCAGAATTTAATTACAAGCATATTTTGTTATAACGAATGTATTAAAATTCTTAATGGTTTTAGAGATATTTACCAAAAACCATAAATATTCTCATTAAACTAGTGCAGTGTATTGGGAAATTATCATAGCCATGAATGCCCCAGAATTGAAATATTATCCCAGCAAACTATGGAAAAACAATTGGTACTTTTCAACAACAAATGCTTTTGATATTTCTAGTTCTTTGTAATAATTTTTGATCTCATTTACCTAGTTCTTTTCTGAAGTATTAGTTATTTAAAAATGAAGTTTTCAAGGGAGTTAATTGATAGGGTATTTGTGTTGGGGAATTGTTCCAAAAATTGTTTACTGGCCAGTAGAGTTTACGCGACTAAGTTTCCGGAAAGGCGTCATCCAGATCCCCTAAGCTTTACTAGATTGCTCGAGCATTTTATCGAGATAGGGAGTGTGGACTATAAAAAGGAAGAATGAACAAAACCGGCTACAAAAAAGGAAAATCAACTAGCAGTTTTGTTAAGAGTTACTAAAAATCCAAACATAAGTCAGGCACGCGTGGGAGAAGAGGTTGAAATTAGTGAAAGGAGTTCAGCGAATTTTAAAAATGCATCGTTATCATGCATATCATATTCAGCTACACTAGACTATGAGTGAAAATGACTTTCAGTGCAGGGTACAATTTTGCGAGTGGCTCGAACACGTCTTCAAGAAAATACACGTTTTTTTTATGTCGGTGTTATTTACTGATGAGGCGACATTTCAAAAAAACGGATTCGTAAACAAACGATTTACCTGTATTATTTGCTAATTTACCACCACATATGCTGGCACAAATGTGGTTCCAACAAGATGGAGCTCCAGCCCATTATGCGCAACAGGTCAGAGCAGAGATAGATAATACGCACGGAAATCGCTGGATTGGAAGAGGACGGCCAGTTCCATGGCCTCCGAGGTCGCCCGACTTAACCAAATTATATTTTTTTCTGTGGTGGTATGTAAAAGATGGAAGACATTTTGAACATTTGTTAAAATGAATTGCCAATAGTTCCTGTTAAAGCCCGTAAAGTGATAAATAAATACCTGCATATTGTTTTTCCATGGCTGTCTATGATATTTTCCCAATACTTTTTTAGTTTAATGAGGATATTTATGGTTTATGGTAAATATATCTAAAACCATTGAGAGTTTTAATACATTTGTTATAACAAAATATGCTTGTAATTCAATTCTGCATTAAATAATGAAATAAAATACAGGGTGTGCTATTTAAAATAATAAGAAAAACTGATTTGAAAATTGCCATTTTTGTAACCAAATTTTGAACACACTGTATAAAATAATAAAAACCTCTTTATTGTCAGAATATTATTAGACCTCTAGCATTAAGCTGAATTTATAAACTAGACGTTGACGATTGACGATGCTGTTTGACGGTGACGTTACAGCTTAAACATGTTTCAAATTAGTTTTTTGAAGATAGGCCCTTGTCACACAAAATCGCTACACACTAATGCATTCTTTCAAACGTTCAGCAATTATTTTATCTGCTGCATCCAATATCTTATATCGCAACTGATCCATATCTTCGACTTTATAAACTATTTCTTTATTCATCGTACCCCATAGAAAAAAATTGCATGGGATAAGATACGGTGACTTTGCGATTTCCAGTCTCTTACTAAAGGAACATTTTCTAATATGCCTTCGACTTGATTTTTCTGTATGTACTAAACATTTTCACACTTATTCGCACTGTTACAATTGATTAAATATCCCGAAAATCTCTTTCGCGCGAAGCCGCAGATGAATATCTTGTTGTCAAGTAAATGTCAACTTCTAACCTTCTGTCGATTTTAGTAGAGATGGCTCATCTTTGGTGTTAAAATCCCACTGTGAAACGATCGATTTAATTTGCTTATGCAGCTTTCGAATGAAAAAGAGCACCAGAGCAGCGATTAACAAGTTTTTTAATCTTTATTGATATCTACAGCAGTGAAGGAAAACAATAAATAAGTGCTGTAGATTATTATAATTATTTATTTCAACCTTTTTTGGTGAATGCGCTGGAATCTACCGGAAAACACGCATTGCATTAGTAGTACATCTCTAGTTTTTGACAGATGTTTCAGTTCAGACGTCATTTTTAATTCGAAGAAATGTTATTTACATTTTACAATGTGTTTTTTAATTAAAAACAAAAGTGCATACAAATCTAGGCGACACAAGCCAATGTTAATAAAAACGATGTCTCCAAGTGAATTTTGTGCATTATGGTGGCCATTGTTCATGTGAAGTTTTGCGGTTATGGGTTATGTGATGTGCCGGTTTCTTTACTAAAACGCTGTATAAGATTTTATAGAAATTGACACTAATTTTTAAATAAGACCGACAAGGTAAGTGTATGTGTGTGGCCTAAATAAAATTACATTAAAAAATCAGTCAGTTAATTACTAAAAGTCAAAAGGTCATTGACATTTGACCTAGTTACGTAGTTGCGTATTTCAAACTTAAAGAGTGTAAGGTGTAATTCTGACAACACCGGTGAGAATCCGTATGTGCCGCAGTGCCGCACAGATGTATTCCTGGTTTGACGTCAGGTCATTTTTACCGCTGAATGAATTGAAAGCGCCATTTATGGGTATTTTTCTTCAATTTGTATTCATCTCAGAAATTGCCGGTTTAAATATAATACGTCATTTCCATAACACCCTGTATAAAAAAAGAACAAACCCGAAAACAAACTAAAAAATAACTCCATATTTATTGTAAGAAACATTGATTAGTATGCTTATTTCAACGGATTTAATGCAAAATAGGCAATAATTTCATAGTAAAAAAAATTTATAATTTGTTAATGCTACAACGAGATCTCCTGAGTGTCCTGGCCAATTTCGTATTTCCCGTAAAGTAAGTGCGGAAACAACATTTAATAGGATTAAAAATAATTTTTGGTCAATAAATCGAAAAAACTTAATTCACTGATGTCCGAAAATCTAGTTTTAATTTAATTAATAACGGTGCCTAAAACTTCTTTATAAATTTGTTTATACAGATCAGCCAAATGGAATAAATTATATAATGAATAAATGGGGGGGCGTGTGCGAAAAAACGCACGGACACGTCGATTGGTATTTCTAGTTGGGCATTTTTTTCAATAAAAACCTTTCATACAGGGTGTGTCATGTAACAGTGGCCAATACCAACTTTCTAATTTTAACGCAATACCCTGTATATTATTCAATTTTTGGATTCCTCAGAAAATGTTATACATAATTTAATGTACAATATCCTATACTTGTTCTCAACTGTTTCGTAAATATTAAGTGATTTCAGAGTTATTGTATTTCAGCATTTCTTCTTACTGATATGAACATAAAAAAAGGTATAAATAGTTTTATTTACTTATGTTAAAAACGCGTGATCTTAGCAAATTGTTGTCTTTTTGCATGACAGTAGTTGTCAGTGTTATAGTCGTTTGAATTACGTTAACTATATATCAGAAAAATGGTTGATTTAACAGAAATGCACAAAATAACAATTCTACAGATGGTTATGGAGATAAAACACGGACACAAATGGAAGTTGCTCGCTTATTTCATGAAAAATTTCCGCTATTGGACTTGGGAAAATCTTCACTGGAATAGAGAAGAACATACACAATATACTGAAAAGTTTAATGTTTGGGCAGAAATTGTTGGAGATCATATCATAGGTCCCTTTTTCATTAATGGCAATTTAAAGGGCGATAATTATTCAACACTGCTCCAAAATAATATCTTTCCAAATTTAACAAACTTATATCCTGATCCAGTAAACCCACAACTTCCAGCGAATATGATATGGTTTACCAAATCAATGTCCGGCACTACCTCAACCGAGTATTTCCAAATCGGTAGATAGGGACGCGTGGATCGATGGAATGGCCAGCACGATCCCCTGATCTGATGCCATTAGACTTCTTCTTATGGGGTTATGTCAAAAATATTGTATACAATACTAAACCCCTGGATTTATCTGACTTGCGAAAACGAATAACGGTTGCAGTTAGATCGGTCACGCCTAAGATATTCAGTAACGTTAGAAGAAGTTTCTATTTAAGTTTAGGATGTTGCCAAGAAGTTCGCGGCGAGCAGTTTCAACATCTCCTACATTAATGTTTTTTTTTTTGTTCTTTACATTATCAAGAAATAATCAGTATTACTAATTAGCTGAGTGAGTTGTTAATTTTTGCGATATAATCTGAAAATACTTAATAATTCCGAACAGTTGAAGATAGGTATAGGATATTGTACATTAAATATGTCTAGAATTTTCTGAGATCCAAAAATTGAATAATATACAGGGTGTTGCATTTAAAATGAGAAAGTTGGTATTGGCCACTGTTACATGACACACCCTATATGAAAAGTTTTTGTTGAAAAAATGGGCAACTAGAAATACCAATCGACGTATCCGAGCATTTTTTTGCACACGCCACCATTTATTTATTATAGCATTTATTCCATTTGACTGATACACGCTGTAGAGCAGCTTCGTATCCGCTATATTAGATTTTTTTCTTCGTTTGGCTTCGCTTCGATTAAGAGAAATATTTTCCGAATGTACTTTACTTTAGGAGTACTTTAGGACTATAAGAATACCAAATTTGAAAAAAAAAATAGAAAAACATACTATCTTTACAACTAACGAAATAAAAGATGATGCATATAGTTGACAATTTCCAGGACGGGGGGGAGGGGGGATTGCCCGTCGTGCCCCGCCCATGGATATCAATTTGAAAACTTCCCATTATTAAGATTTCGCTTCAAATAAATAATATTAAAAATATGAAATGGGACATTATTTTAAAAGTTAAAAGTAGGATTTTTCAGTTTTTACTTAAAAAAACATTATTGGGTGATTAATCGAAACGCGACTTCTTGAGAAGTTCTAGTCAGGGTATTATTAGAAAAAAATTAAATGACCTTTAAATCGATGTGTCATCTCCCACTCTCTTACCATTGAAGATATTAAGGCTACTCCGCCCAGATGGTTAAACCACGAGGGCTGCAAATATTCGTTAAAAGTATCTCTTTCACAATAAAAGTGAAATGTTTTTCCCATTTTTAATATTATTTACTGGCGAGATATTAAGGATGGTACGTTTTCAAATTGACAAACTGTATAATTAACATAAGTTTAACGCTTTAAAGGAAAATAAGAGCGCTCTTTTCTTTAATGAATTTTACGACATGTAAAAATGGCGAGAATCTCCTCCATTTCTTTCCTGTTATAAAACAACTAGACAATATGTGTTGCTAATGTGTGAAATTGCTACTAATGATTACATCAGATGCCTTATGGTTGAGCTTTTTTGCTAATGTGATTACATCACCATATGTATGTACAATAAAAAAAGACAATCTTATTTTCGTTTATAATAAAGTGTATTATATAATATTATTGTTTAAGTGTAAAAATTACTTTTTCTGATAAGTTGCAATTTGTCATTTTAAAAGACATACAGGGTGGTCCAGCGAAAATTTAACACCTCGATTTTCCTGCTTTAAAATGAAAATGTAGAAAATCGCTCGCACCCGTCGATTTCTGATTCGAGGGGGAATAAGTTTTCCGCTTCTTTCATCTCCGTAACTTCAACCCCCTAACGGGTGTGAACACAGCCCCCTGATTTTGAATAGGGATGAGTGGTATTGCGATACCTCATTTTGAAGAGCCTATTGAGTACTATCTGACCCTAAAATTTCGCTTCAAAATTTTCATCTTTAACGAAATGACAGCTAAAATAGTGGAAGACTATTTACTTGTGTGATTAGTTTATTAAATGCTGAAAATGGCCACTATTCACTTCCATGCAGTAAAGAACGCTGGCGTATGAGTAGAGAATGTGGAATTTACCTCGAGGATATTACTCTTATCAGACGCAGTTGAATTTATTTCTTTATTTGTTAATTTTTTGTGCAAAAAAGTAGACGGACCATGTTCTTGATTTACCTTAGTCTATCGTGAATTTTTAAGAACGTTAAAACTGTGTCAATTCGATTGTACCTTTGTAGTAGAATTAAAATGATATGTAATGAAATGATTAGTATGAAATGTATTCCGTAGAAGAAAGGGTGGAAATTATAAAATAATTTTTTTAGGAATAAAAACTCTGCGCGAGTAACAGCGGCTTTATTTAACGAATGGCATACTGAAAAAAATGTATCCGCTGCTTATGTTGTGCAACTGGTTGCCAAATTTGACGCTACGCTAAGTATTGGAGAATGAAGAAGACCATGTAACGATCATTTTTCAACAAGATGACGCACCACCTCATTTCGCTAAACCTGTGCGTCAGTTCTTAGATGAAAATTTTCCTCAGACCTGGGTTGGAAGAAGGGGACATATTGAGTGGCCACCCAGATCACCTGATCTGGCTCCACTGGACTTTTTTCTATGGGGTCATCTGAAATCTAAGATTTACGCTACCCAGCCTGAGTCACTGGAGGATTTGCGAATGTGGATCATTAATGAATGCCGTCAAATTACACCACAAATGTTGAGTAATGTCCGTGAACGTTTTGAGCAAAATTTATTTTACTGCATGGAAGTGAATGGTGGCCATTTTCAGCATTTAATAAACTAATCACAAAAGTACAACACACTATTTTAGCTATCATTTCGTTAAAGATGGAAATTTTGAAGCGAAATTTTAGGGTCAGATAGTACTCGATAAGATCTTCAAAATGAGGCATCGCAACACCCCTCATCCCTATTCAAGATCAGGGAGTTGTGTTCACCCCCGTTAGGGGTTGAAGTTACGGAGATGAAAAAAGCGGAAAAGTTATTCCCCCTCGAATCAGAAATCGACGGGTCCGAGCGATTTTCTACATTTTCATTTTAAAGCAGAAAAATCGAGGTGTTAAGTTTTCGCTGGACCACCCTGTATTGCTACTCGAACAAATCTTGTTGCTAAAACTCTGGATTATAATAGACTTTAATTATTAATACCGACTTAATTTTTAATGACAAATGACTATTAAATTAATACCATTATAATACCTGACTAAAATTAATTGCTTGAGCAATATCTTGTGTAGAGAGTGTTCAAAATATTATTATGACGATCTTATAAATACCAGCCATATATGATATTTGCGTCATCATGGCATAGGGAGGAGCTACGAACCTGTATCTTAAAAAATTAGAAATTACTCAAAAATGGACACATAAATTTAAAAATTATTCATGAACATGCATACACATGTAGTTTGTTAAGTTTAGTTATCGCAGTGTATTTATTATATTTATATTATACCTGGAACCCTTATCGATAAATATTCAGTCAGAATTTGTTTATTGACTCGCCGTACACACATCACAAGAGCAGATATTTCAAAGTTACCTTAAGGTAAAGAATGGCATAAGTCACCCTTAACACAAGTTTGAGAGTATATTAAAGTTCTCTTTTACTCTCTTCCGGAGGAATAGATCTTTAAGGACGTGCTAATCTTCCACCTAACTCGTCAAATTAATAAGGTTAACCTTAACGTTAAGGCTACCTTAGCAAAGATCTAACTTAAGATAACATTCAAATATCGGAATTAAGTATGTTTATTGCGACATGGGATAACCCATGTCATACTACTAATAAATTTCGAATTATAGAATATTTTTTCATTTCACTGCTGTTTACTTAGTTACTTTTCGAATATAAATTGTTGGGTTTGATTTATTATCTTATGATTTTTTAATTTACATGAAACAAAAACCGGTGAATTAAATAAAATATATTATTTTCACTTTTCGGAGATTAATAAATATTTTTGTGAAAATATCACACTTTATTTTATCAAATTTTGACACATGCTAACTCTTATGTAATGTAATGTTATACATACAGGGTGGCCCATCGAAAACAGTCCAGCAAGGTTTACGGCTGTGTACGTGAAAATTAAAAAAAAACTGGGACCCGTAAACTTGTGTTTTCAGGGGGACACGTTTCACTATTAATTTCATCCCTGTAACCTCAACCCTCCTCGCGGGGGCGGCTACTGCCCTTGTTTTTTCAAATAGGAATGGGTATGTTGTGATACATCATTTTGAAGGGCATTAAATTCTCTTTAAAATGGCGCTTTGTTTTGTAAATTTGACCTACGCGCCGCAGAGAAATTGCGTTTTAAAAAATGTAATTTTATTGAGTAATACTTACATCTTATTAAATGTTGACAATGTCTGCCATTCACCTCCATACAATAGTACAACAACTATGCAAAGTGTTCTCGGACATTGCGAAGAACATCTTTACTTATACTTATACTTATTACTTATTACTTGTTTACTCACAAACCTGTGTAGTGGTGCAGTGAAATGTTTCAAATTCCGTTACTCGGCGGCGCGTAGCTCAAATTTACAAAACGAAGCACCATTTTAAAGAGAATTTAATGCCCTTTAAAAATATGTATCACAACATACCCATTCCCATTTGAAAAAACAAGGGCAGTAGCCGCCCGAAACACAAGTTTACGAGTCCGAGGTTTTTTTTTTAATTTTCACGTACACAGCCGTCAACCTTGCTGGACTGTTCTCGATGGGCCACCCTGTATATGTGTAGTATATGTGTTTTTATGGCTTGATATTTCACAGGCCGTCTGTACGATTTATGTGGGTACATTTCCGCTTATGCGCCAATGTTCTTCGTCTAATAAATAATAAATTTCAAATCGTGTCAATAAATAAAAATTCTAATTTTTTACACATTACACCGTTTCTGCACACACGTTTATCTATTTTTCAAACGGAAAATTTTCCGAAACCACAATCACAATTTTATGAACACAAACACATAAATCACCAAAACTGTTACTTCAGTACCCAGCGGTACCGGCGTAAAATGCATTTAATGAATTGGCGAGGGTGTTTGCAGAACTGTCTATTTTGCGATCTGTTAACTGACTAATGCCGGCTATATCCATCTCCAATTAACAATAGCAGCATAATTATTTCCATAAAAAGAATTGTTGTAACAGTTGTTTCAATTTCTTAAGTGTTAACAAGATATAGCCGGCATAAGAAGTTTAATTATTATATTTAACTCAAAACGGAATATAGACTATAGTAAAATTATTATAGTAAAGATTTTATTATACGATTTCCTATAAATAAATATGGTATTAATTACATTTTTCATTAATAATTATACCAAAATAATGTGGTAGAAATACATAATTTATTAAAAAGTATAACTAGTTTCTAATAAATTTAGTATATACTAAAATAAACTACTGGACAAAATTAACGCAACATCATAAATTTGCCATATTTTTATGCTATTTTTTTTCTGAATTTACGATCCGATTTGAATGATTACTTTTTGCATTGTAGCTTGGTTCCTTGACAATGTCATAGTTTTCGCTGTTTATGATAAAAATTCAATTTTCGATTTATACTGGGTGTACTAAAAATGCTATGTTTTTCACGAAAATTCGAATCACCCTGTGGAGTATATTAGCAACCGAAACATATTTCAGTTGACATTAAACGGTAGGTCCATCCTTCCCCAACATTTCCTTTCTTGGTTTACTTCATTATCTCTGTTATTAAAGGAGATGCACCGTTTTATAGCGTAACATGTTTTTATAGACTTTAATATTCAACACATTCATTGTTAAATGTTTTCAAGTAGACTATGGACTTTTTCGGACATTGCAAGCGATGTGTCAGCAGATGTTGTGTTTTAAAGTTACAAAGGTCAAATAAAATTCGCCATACTGATAAAAACTGTTCGGAAACTGCTTATTAAACGTTCGTTTCGTATGCCCAGTTGCCCGACGAGTATTTTAATCTTGAAACCTACTAGAAAACATTTAACAATGAATGTGTTGAATATTAAAGGCGATAAAAACATGTTACGCTATAAAATGGTGCATTTCCTTCAATAACAGAGGTAATGAAGTAAACCAAAAAAGGAAATGTTGGGAAAAGATGGACCTACCGTTTAACGTCAACTGCAATATGCTTCGGTTGCTAATATACTCCATAGCATTTTTAGTAAACCCAGTATAAAATTAAAAAATTAAATTTTTATCATAAACAGCGAAAACTATGACATTGTCAAAGAACCAACCTACAATGCAAAAAAAAATCATTCAAATCGGATCATAAATTCAGAAAAAAAATAGCATAAAAAATATGGGAAATTTATGATGTTGCGTTAATTTTGTACAGGAGTTTATATTTTAAATTTTACAACAAATGTAAGTGAAAATAATTTATTTATAACTCCAGTAGTTAAATATTTTAAGAAGATAAGGAGGGCTACTATGGGGATCTCGTTAATGGTAACAGATACAACTTCGACGAAATGTGAAAAAAGTGTCGCAATCAAAACACGAATAATATGCCATACAAAAAGTTTTAGTAGGATTTTTAAGTTTTAAGAAAAACTGAAATTTTGAATTTTTAATTTAATTTTTTTTCGACGTTAATATTAAAGTTAGAGCAAAACTGACAAAACATTCTCACAACAACTTTTACTGAACTCTAAGAGCGCATAACGAATTTTTTTATACGACGTTCCTTTTTCAATCAATCATCATCAACTTAATTTTTTCTAATACGGCCCTGATTTTCTAATATCAAATTTTGAGATCTTTATTTATTCTAAATTCAATGATATACCACACACTATCGTTTAATTACGTTTCGAGTCCTTTTAACCACCTTCGTGAAATTTTCATGATACGGACCTGTATTTTCCATAATTTTGTAAAAACAGTTCAATGCAGTAGGTACTTAAATAAATATTTTTAAAATTATTTAATAATAATGCACTACATACTAATCATAAAACAAGATAATTAACACTAAAAATAATTAACTATAACAAAACAATGAGTATGGAAAAATAAACAACAAATAGGTACATCGCCAAAAAAAATTAAACTAACGGTAGATTATTAGAAATTAATTTTCCAAACGGTAGTCGAAATGATTTGGTCAGTCTCCAAACAAATACCATCTTAAAATTGCAGAATTTAAAACATTCATTAGCAGTTATGGCCTTACGCTTTGAAAGGCTTCAATAACTACTTTACTAGTCGTCTAAGGTCTCTGGAAAATGACAGAAATCATTTCGTATACCTTTTGGAAAATTAATTTCTAATAATCTACTCTTAGTTTTACTTTAATTAATGTTTTTTCCCGATGTACCTATTCGTTGTTTATTTTCTCATGCTCACTGTTTTGATATTGAATTATTGTTAGTGTTAATTATCTTTTTGATGATTATTATATAGTGCATTATTATAAAATAATTTTAAAAATTTCATTTAAGTACCTACTGCATTGAACTGTTTTTACAAAATTTTGGAAAATATCCTGAAAATTTTATGAAGATGATGAAAAAAACTTGAAACGTAATTGAACGATATTGTGTGGTACATCATTTTATTTACAATAAAAATGTCTTAAAATTTGACATTATTAAATCAGGACCGTATTAGAAAAAATAAAGTTGATAATAATTGCTTGAAAACGAAACGTCGTATAAAATTTTTTTTATGTGTTCTTAGAGTTCACGAAGTTGCGGTGAGAATGTTTGGTCAGTTTTGCTAAAACTTTAATATTAACGTCGAAAAAAAACTTTAACTAAAAATTCAAAATTTCAGTTTTTCTTAAATAACCCAAAACTTTTTGTACGGCATATTGTTCGTGCTTTGATTGCGATACTTTCTCCCCATTTAATCGATGTTGTATCTGTTACCATCACCGAGATCCCCATAGAGGCCCTCCTTATCTTGGGCACCCTGTATATTTTACATTTTACTTGACGACTATTACTGTACTTTAAAAAATTTTTATTAAAAAAATGAGCAAGTTTAAATGAAGTGCTGTAAAAATGTTTTACAAGAATAAAAGGCATATATCAGATGCAACGGATTGCTGGGATTTCGATCTTTGTAGCAAATAGTGAGTGGAGAACTTATACAGGGACCATAGCATCGACCGATTAAGTCAAACGACGTAACGCAATGTTACCACTTGGATGGATGAGCGCTATGTTACTAAATATTTTTTTCTACTCCCACATGTATATTTGCTGTTTCCTTCACAGTTTACAGAATTGATATGATGGCTATTCCGGTTAACTGAACGGATATGATTTCATATCGCTCGATCGTGAGATATGAAAATGACCAATCACAGTTAGAGTTACGTACCCAGGTAACTATTCGTTTTTGAAATGTCAATTAATAGTAATCTGTCGATCGTAATTATTGTCATTATTTCATAAATTATTGAGTAATTTAAATCTAAAAGTAATAAAAAATGAGTGATTCTGATGAAGAATCAATAAACGGCACTCCGCCAAATATCCGTTTAGCAGCAAATGAAACGTAAGCAGCATTGTTACCAGAAAAATCAAGTAGTAAATATGAATTTACTTATAGAAGATTTATGGATTGGACGCTGGAATATAAAATCAAAAACATATCAGAAAACGTTCTAACTGCATATATTAAACATTTATCGAAAGAAATGAAACCGTCGACTTTATGGACAACATATTCAATGTTAAGAACAATGCTAAATATAAAACAGAACATTGTTATTTCTACATATTGTAAATTGCGGGCTTTCTTGAAGTTACAGAGTACCGGTTATAAACCAAAGAAAGCTAGAATTTTATCGTCTGAACAAATTAAAATGTTCCTTCTGGGAGCACCAGATTATGAATATTTGTTTACGAAGGTAAGTTTTATTATTATTTATTATAAATTAGAAACTCTCATTTACGCGCAAACCATGGCTATCTAAATAAACAGAGGTTCTTATACGCTACCTATTGCCGTTTTTGAAAAGCACCGTTAGGTTAGTGTTATAGGCTCTGGGGTTTCACCAACAAGGTCCGTGGTTCAAATCTCGACGGGAGATAACTTTCTTTTTAAATTTGTTATTTTTTCTATTTACTAGGTATAATATAATTATTTTGAATATATATTATTTAAATTTTAGGTGGTATTGATTTTTGGAATTTCTGGTGGGTGCCGTCGACAAGAATTAAAAAATTTGAAAATCAACCATATTCGAGACTTGGGAAATGAAATTCAAGTCAGATTAATCGATACAAAAACAAGAATAAATCGTTTATTTGTAATCCCGGGCATGTTTTACGAGGTTTCTATAAAATACATGCTGCTTAGACCACCAAACACAGAGCTTTTTTTTTGAATTACCAAAAGGGTAAATGCTCTACACAAGTAGTCGGCATCAACAAAATTGGTAATCAGCCGAAAATAATTGCTGAATTTTTAAAATTACCCAACTCAGAACTTTATACAGGGCACTGTTTCCGTCGCTCGGGGGCCACTATCCTGGCCGATGCAGGTGGTAACACCTTAACCGTTAAGAACTACGGTGGCTGGAAATCAACTCCAGTGATGGAAACCTACATTGAAAATTCTTTAAGCAAAAAAAAGGAGATTGGTAATGCTATTGTCAGATCAGTGCACAATACGCAAGTACAGAATAGCACAAATATTTTACCATCTACCTCAACATATAATAATGTTACAGAAAACAATGTTGCACATTCAAAAAGAGAAACTATTGCATATAATAACTGTACATTCAACAATTGTACATTTGTTGTAGAAAATAAGTAGGTAGTAATCTTTTTATTATATAATTTAGTTATAATAGTTTAATATATATGTAAATTAAAATAAATCTTAATCAATATCTTTATTTAAGTATTGTAAAAATTATTTGTACCTATTTAAATAAAATATTTTTAAAATGTTACCAGTGTAAAGTTGCTTTAATTGGTCGTAGAAAAAGTATACTGTACGACTCGAGTGGAATGTCCATATCGCACGATAACGTAAGTTGAGCACGACGCCAAAGGCGGCATCATATCCACTCTCCTCGTTGTACAAACTACTATTCTAATTAATACTAAAAATTTAAATGAAAATTTTGCTATAATTTAATGTTCATGTTTTAATTTAATTTAATAAACGTTATTCCAGTCACATATAGAGCCATAAATTATGGTTAGTTTTATTATTTTTACAGTAAATTTAACTTTTTTCTTTCCGTGAAGTACGAAGTCAAATTACTTCATATAGTTCGTAAAGCAAAGTTTTAGGAATTAGTTCAACTAAGTAAAATGTGTGGCAAAAATAAACGCGTTTTGCCAGATTCTACACTAATTAAAAAATACTTATATTCTTAAATGGCAATACCTCATTTTTTTAACAAATTTTGATACATCTTAAGATTCTAGACAATACAAGAAGAGTGGAAGTTTTTGATAACTTAAATTTATTTTCCAACATTAAAAGAATATCAAGGAGGCTAACAAACCCAGAACAAACTCCTCAAATGGTACATAATTTTAAAAGAAATGTTGTTGAGTGTATTTATTGCTACAGAACCCAACAATGAAATTAGTTCGAACATTTTTTAATAAATGAATGTTAGGTAATTAATTTTCGTTGCTATTACCATTCTTTTAATGTTGGAAAATAAATTTAAGTTTAGGCACGCGATTAGCTCGTAAACCGTCACTCTAATCAAAACCTTGAACTCTTTCTGTTTTGTCTAGCATCTCAAGATGTATCAAAATTTGTTTAAAAAATACGGTGTGACATTTAAGAAAATAAGTATTTTCTTAAATAGCGCCTAATATATCAACAATGCGTTTATATTTTCCACACATTTTAGTTAGTTTACATTAGTAACTATACAAGGTGTCCGGGAAAAGGAGGTCAATCCATTAACCATATATTCCTTGAGCAAAAATAATATTACTTTTATAATGCCATTTTTCATTCTTGACCCTCATGTACGACATACAGGGTGTTAAAGTTTGAAATTAAAAACTGATTTTTTTGAATAGTTCGAGTATTTAATGAGATATTAATTTCAAGTTTGGTACATTGCGTCAGCCTAAAAAGCTACATCTTTTGAGAGGAACAAAATAAGAAACTTTTGTTAAATATTCAAAATCGCGCCAGTGACTTCTAAACTATATTTTTTTAGGTAATCATTTATTTTTGATTATTTTTTCTCCCTTATAAAATTTCGATCAAATCATGTGTTTTGGAGATAATTTGAAAAGCATGGATCCTTACCAGATTCCAGCGCGGCTGACGGTAATCCAATAATTTTCAAATGCTAAATCAAGTCAGCCGTTGTGGCATTACCATGGATACAAGATATAATTAAGAAAAACTTTGTAATAAGTGACAATACCGAAAACAAAAGACTAACCAAAAATAAGGACAGTGGCGTACAGATAAAAACCTGTAGTACTAATTCAGTTAAATAAAATTAGTTTATTGACCTACTAAGAACTTACTATTGCTAATCTTCATATAACAGTAAACACCATTGTTATCATTCGTTCTTAAGACAATAATTTACTATTACTTATTAAATAAATTTGAAACATCGTAACAAGAAACAAATATCTACTCAAAACATATTATTTTCGAAAGGAGTATAATAATCGTCGCGACATCTCGCGGTGGTACATAAAAACGGCGAAACGCGTCTGGGTATTTATTAGTCTGACGAAGGAAAATGGAAACAAATTTCTATATTCAAATATTATTTTTTTAAATTAACGTTAGTAACAAAAAACAAACAAAAAAACATAGTCTAAAGGAATTGCTCGATATGACCTCCATTTTTTTGAATACACATGCGAGCTCTCATTATTAAAGAAAATCTTAGCCTTTGAAAAATATGTGGTTTTAACCTGAACTGCTATCCAGCTTGAAGTATTCTTTCTATTAAATGATTCTCGCTCAAAATCGGAACCATATACACAAAATCTTTCATACATCCCCAGACTGAATAGTCCAAAGGAGTAAGGTCTGGGGAACGGCGTGGCCATTTAACATGAGCATGGTTCCTAACATTTATAGCAAAATGCGTGGGTGCACCGACTAGTTGAAACCAAATATTTTGTCTTACTATTAGAGGCAAATCATCAAGTAAATCGGGCAGTGTGTGAAAAGTAATATTTAATTTGACAGCAAATAAAACAACGATGCCGTATCCATGGTAATGCTACAACGGCTAACTTTATTTAGCATTTGAAAATTATTGGATTACCATCAGCCCCGCTGGCATCTGGTAAGGATCCATGCTTTTCAAATTATCTCCAAAACACATGATTTGATCGAAATTTTATAAGGGAGAAAAAATAATCAAAAATAAATGATTACCTAAAAAAATATAGTTTAGAAGTCACTGGCGCACACACTAAAAAATAGGGGTGGTCAGCGGGAACTGGACCCCCCCCCCTATTTTGAGTATTTGACAAACATTTCTTGTTTTGTTCCTCTCAAAAGATGTAGCATTTTGTGCTGACGTAATGTACCAAATTTTAAATTAATATCTCATTAAATAGTCGAATTATTCAAAAAAATCAGTTTTTAATTTCAAACTTTAACACCCTGTATATGGCACATGAGGGTCAAAAATGAAAAATGGCATTATAAAAGTAATATTATTTTTTCTCAAGGAATATATGGTTAACGGATTGACCTCCTTTTTCCGGACACCCTGTATATAATCTTTTCAAATGAAAAAGTTAGCCTATATCAAGTTTTAAAAAAATAACCCTGTATATTTTTTACCTATTTACTTAAAATTTTTATATTTGTTACCTCGTATATTGGGGAACTTTCGAAATTGTCAGAAGTGAACGTCAAGCTTTCGCAATAAATTCTTACAACTTAAATGAAAATGTGGTAAATGTATTTATTCTTAACGTCAAAATATTAGTGAAAAGTTACTAAATTGATAATTTTATTAATTAGAGATATTTTAGTTTTAATTTTATTCAGCAAATTAAACATCTGTAAACTACAGTACGTTTAATATTAATGGCGTTCAAACGTTACCTGTGTTCTTTAGATTGTTATAATGACGAATATATGTAAATATATGGAGTAGATGTAATTATACACATCACATCCCCTACCCAAAATAAGATTCTCACTGAATTTTTTTTTTTTGGAAATATAGTCCATCTAAAAATGGAGTGAAATAATGAATGGGAAAATAAACTTAAATTTTGCTCCACATGTTTCGAAGGCATAAACATTATTTTATTTAATCGTAATTTAAAATGAGGGAACTTGACACATTGATGACATTGCCAAAATTTTAACTGCAAAAATAGAAGAAACATTTAGAAAATCATTAAAAAAACATTTTAATTTCGAGTTGTAATTCTAGTTTTAGGATAAAACTTGAAAATCAAACAGGCACATTATTAGATGGTCACGCAGGGTGGTTAAGCCAAAATGGAAGAAATTTTTAAGTTGTAAAGATGTCAATTTCAGAAGTTAACGGACTCGGTGGAAGGAGTAATAATAAAAGAGTAAAAGAACATTTATGTGTATGGAAAGAACATTTACGTGTACGGAAAAGAGACAGAGTGTAACAAGTTATTGTAGGTTATCTAAATCACCTTATTCCTTTAGTCTGATTATAAATGTTGCTCTGTTGAAACAGTCAGTGATTACTAGGCGCACTTCACGGCATTTGTTGTATAAACCAAACAGAGTCGACTTTAAGCGATTCGTTAAATTTATTTTTCAATTTATTAAGCCTAATGGCCAAAGTAACGTGAATCTTGTGAAACTTATAAACAGTTGTTTTTAACAAAAAAATTTCTTCATAAAAAAATTATCCAAAATAATAAATTAAACACAGTCGGTTTATTTTCATGCATCTATTAGACATTTAGATAATTTAAAATATTTCAATATCTTCAATAGGGAGGGTGGAATGAAAATAATTCAATAGATTGTATCCAAGTTTTTCTTCCTGGATATATTTTCTTAATAACATTTTGTCGTATCTTTTACATAAAAGGCACTTTACTAGCGGTCAAAATAATTTTTTTTGGAAATTGCCAAGGCTACTTGATTTTTCGAAATTAGAACCTAGTCAAAGTTATGACAAAAATTAGTACCTATCCAAGTAGGACTGAAACCCAGAAGATCAAGTTTTAACTTAATTTTCATAAAGCATGGCAAAGTATAACAAGTCCGTTATCATTTCAAATACATGAAAAATGTTAATTTAAAAGTTAAAGGGTAGTAAATAAGTTATAAAGCAAAATATTTTTTCACTCTATAGGGTGGCTCAAAAAGGCAGAAGAAAAAATTTTTTTTTTAAAACCCATTTACGGCCGCTGATGTGTATACGCAACACTGCACTAATGATTATTTTATATTAAAAAATAAGCTTTTTTCAACTAAAATATGAGCTTAAATTATTTATACAAGCTTCAATAAAAGTGGTAAAATTAGATTTGAATCGATTTTTTAAATTTATATATTTTTTGGAAATATTGAAAAATTCCTATTTTTCTTATACTATGCACCCAACTTTTCAAACAGCAAAACCATATATTTATATTCTCATTTTCAAATTTTTTATACTTTTAGTTTACCATCGGCATATTCAAACATACCATAAAATAAAAAATCAAAGTGTAGTTGAATCTGTTCTTCTGTAAATAGGTTATAAATTATACTGTTGCGTTTTCGCTTCAATGGCCGAATAAGTGAAATCCCGTATCACAAGCTTGTCTGAACAAGTGTTCCTCTTAAATTGTCTAGACCTGCAATTTTTGGTATTTAGTGATTTAGTCTGAATCTAATCGAGTGCGTGTAAGTGTGGTCTTTGTCGGGGTTTTTTATTGTAAAAAATGCGCGAAGATTTCTTACACAAAGGGAGTTAGAGTTAGCCTTAGAAGAGGTGGTACGTGAGATTCACGATGAATCTGGTAAGTATTTTTTGACTTTGTTATTCTTTTTTGTTACATATGATTCAAAAATATTTCGTATTTTGCAGAGCAAATTGACTCTGTCTACATTCCAACAGAGGTGGATCAACTGACAGACGAGGAAGATTTTGTAGAAGTTCCGGAAAATAATTCAAATAGCCAGAATGGAGACATAGCGGGGACTTTCGAGATCCATACTGCTCCAGACGATATTTTTGACGAGTCTGACGAAGAAAATTTGCCAACAAAACGTAAAAAAATTTTAGAAAAAAAGGCAGTAAGTGGCATATCGACTTGGAGATCGGGTTTATTTGTGCATCAAAATTTGCATTTATCCAAAGAAGAGGAACAAATCCAAGAACTAAGGGACCAACTGGAGGGAGTATCACATTTTTTTCAAGTTTGTCGACGAGGATGTCATAGATTTAATTATCAGGTTTTCTAAAAAATACGCACAGGATAATAACAGGCATGACTTTATTATTATTGGTCTTTAGATGAAGACAAAACTGTGAGTATTGTCAGAGACTGCATGAGCAGAAATAAGTTCAAGTCGATAAAGCGAAACCTACACTTGAGTGACAATAATAACTTAGATACAGCAGACAAGTACACAAAACTGCGTCCTTTTTTTGATGCAATGAATGAAAAATTTTTACAGTTTGGTATTTTATCGTTCAATTTGTCTATCGATGAGCACATGGTTCGATATTTCGGACACCATTCGTGCAAGATGTTTATAAAAGGCAAGCCTGTTCGCTTTGGATTTAAGCTTTGGTGCATTAATTGTTGTTCAAGTGGATACCTATACAAGTTCATTCCTTACGCTGGAGCAGCAGAGAAGAAAAATGATCTTGGACTTGGTGCCACTGTAGTCCTTGAACTTTTGTCAATTGCGAAAAATCCACAAAATCATGATGTTTTCTTTGACAACTTCTTTTCTTCGAATAAACTGTTAGGTATTTTGAAAATTAAAGGTTTCTTTGCCACAGGAACGATTCGCGAGAACAGAACAAGTTACTGTCCTTTGGTGTCTAATAAAGTGCTTTCAAAACAAGGAAGGGGCACCTATGTTTCACAATTTGATGAATCCGCAAAAATTTCATTGGTAAAATGGAACGATAATTCCATAGTGACAGCAATTAGAACCCATTATCATGTAGAACCCCTTGTGTCTGCTAAAAGATTTGATAGAAAAGCAAAAAAAGAAGTATTACTTCCACAACCAGCTGCAATTTCAACATATAATAAATATATGGGAGATATGGAGTAGATTTGCATGATAATGGTGTGGCAAATTATCCAATTCGTGTGATGGGTAAAAAATGGTGGTGGCCATTATTTATAAATACAATTGACAGTACTCTTGTCAACTCATGGAAACTCTACAATATGGTCAATCAGAATAAGATGTCACAACTGAATTTTAAATCCTACATCGCATTACGACTCCTAAAAAGTAGAACTTTTGTCGCTAGAGCACTTCCATCAGAACCACCCAGTGAATTGAGGGCTGATCAATCTGGACATGTTATCAGTAGAACTGACTCCCGAAGAAGATGTCGTGTGTGCAGAAGTCAAACAATTTATATTTGTGAGCGTTGTACAGTTTATTTACACGCCGGCTGTTTCCGGCAATATCACTTAACACTATAGGCCGTTGATGCGTTTAAGCAACAGCAGTTATTTCGTAAATTAGGAGATTTATATATTTTTTGACGGCACATATATGTTACTGCAATATTTCATAAGAATTAAAACACGTTTTTTAAATCCATTTAGTTTTATTTCTATCTTCGGCCGTAAATGGGTTAAAAAGCAAAAATAGATATTTTGCTGTTGCCAAGTTATTTAAAAAAATTATTAAAAATCTTAGCATCTTAAAATTTGAAATATAATTGAATTAACTTAAGACGTTCCAAATATTCTCGAGAATATGAAAGACAAAGACTGATTTAAAACCATACACCCACTGAAAATTTCATTTTTTCTACAGGGTGTTCGGGTTTTTTCGTATCAACGTGTCAACAACAACATTTAAAAATTAATTTACTCTATTTTTTCAGATCACTCTGAGATCCTGATAAAAAAGACCTTCGAAAAGCTAATGCAGAGCAAAGTGTGGCTTATGAAAAAAAGACCTAAGACAATTAATTCACCGTTTTGTTACCTGTTACTGAGACTCCTCATATTGGTTAGCATCCTGCACAATAACTGGATGTTGGACGAATGACGGTTCGAAAAATAATTAACTCGAACAAATTGCATCTTTACCACCTCCAGTTGTTGCAAGAACTTAATGATGAGGACTAGTAGGCGACTTGATTTTCGCGTGTGGGCGCAAAATAAAATAAGGGAGCCGCATAATTTTGAATATTTAATATTTTTTTTTGCGATGAAGCTACGTTCTAGAAAAATGGCAACGTCAGTAGACATAAATTCCATTATGCAGCTTGAAGTATCTCGCCTCAACAAAGACCTGGAGGAAATTTTGGCTTGTTGTGACAGTAACCAAGTCGAATTTAACGCTAAGAAAACCCAGGCAGCAGTTCTTTCTAAAAAGGTTAACATTACAGAACCGGATATAGTCATGACAGGATACGCAATCCCACTGGCTTGAAATATGTCTTGGCATAAACACGTTGTGGCAATCGCCAAGACAGCTTCTCAGAAACTTGGTGTACGCTTCCGAACCAAAAAGTTGTACACAGCTCAACAACTTTTCATACTATACAAAACCCAGATTCGACCATCACTAGGGTAATGCTCTCATGTCTGGAGCTCTGCAACAAAACATACTCTTCGGCTACTGGATTCCATCGAAAGTAGGGCCATTCGTCTGATCGGAGACCACGAGCTGACAAAGAGCCTAAAACATCGAAGACAGGTTGGGGATTTGACTCTCTTTTACAGATAATTTACAGATAGTGCTCGGCTGACCTTGCCCTCTTAATTCCGCCGAGAGCGGTGAATAGCAAAAATACACGATAAACCACTGCTTGCCCATCCATATGTGGTTAAGCTTAGTACTCCTCGAACTTCATTATTTAAAAATTGTTTTATCTAGAAGACTTCATCCTTATGGAATGACCTTCCCCATGTCGTTTTCCAACGAATATAACCTCCAACGTTTCCAAACCAACGTAAATCGCTTTATTCGCACAGACAGGCCAGAGTGCCTTAAAGGATTTTTCCTTTAGTGCTGGTGTTAGATCATAAAAAAATTATGCCCCTACTAACCTCTCATTTTATTTGATTTCACTCAGGAAACAAATGATCCCTAAACAGAGGAAATGTAGGATACTACGTGGTTGGTTCACATTTTGTTTCTATTGAACTCTAAAGGGACAGATCAATTTGGACTTTCACCAAAATGATTCAACACAGCTTATTGCTCATGTTCATATATCAAACCTAATTCAAGAACGCATGTCGTTATTGCTTTAGGATGGAGCCCCGGCGGTGAACTATACAAGACTCATAATTGTTAAATGAAACTTATAGTCAGCAATAGATTTCAAGATAAATAAAATGACAATGATATCTTAATAAAATTATACAATTGGTTTGTTCGGTGGTTGGTCAAGAATAAAATGCAGTTTAAAAAACATTTTTTCAGACTTATTAACATCAGATATTACGCCAAAATTAGTTAAAATAACTATATAAACCTCTTCACAAAAGTTGTAGAGGGCTAAAATCTCTATAAGATAGGATATTATCACACAGGGTGTTTCTTGAAAAACAGAGTAAATTATTTTTTAAGTGTGACATGTTAACACGTTTGTAGAGATCACCCTGTACAAAATATTGAATGTTCCGAGGGTCTAAAGTAAAGTCTTAAATTAGAATTTGTCTTTCATATCCTCGAGAATGTTTGGAATGTCTCAAGTTAATTCAATTACATTTGAAATTTTAAGATGACAAGATTTTTCTTCCAAAAAAGAAAGAATGAAGTAAACGAAATAACTTGGCATCATTGCAGAATAATTAAAAGCCATGTTTCCCTTGACACGCAGAATTTCGAGGGGATTTAGGAACTAAAAAATTATTTTCTTATTTGTATTTTTGAGCCACCATATAGATTCAAAAATAATTTGTATTTATAACTCACTTACTACCCTTCAATTTATATTAACATTTTTCATGTATTGGAAATAGTAAGGGAGCTATTGTACCTAATTATTTGTTCATAGTGACCACTTTCACATAATTCAATACGTTTCTCAAAAGAATGAGTCATGTTTCTAGACATTTGCCGAGTAATTCGTTTGAAAACAGTTGAAAAGTGTAGAAACGTGACTCATTCTTTTGAAAAACGTATTGAATTATGTGTTCAAGTTAATGGGGGTCACTATATGAACAAAATTAGGTAATAATTTACTTTAGAAATTGTTCACAAGCTAAAGCGCTAAAATGTTTTTGTGTCGTATCCTCCTGTATGAATAAATATAATTTTTTTAAATTACAACATTTTGTTTTTATTTTGTCATAGGTGACTAGAAAAGGAACAATGGTAAAACACATCAACTTTTTTGTGCTTGAGTTTAAATAAAAATTGAAATACCACCAAGATTGGTAGAGATAGGCATAGATAGACCTTAATAAAAATTAGAGAGGATTAAAATATCTACAAGATAAAGTAATCATATACAGGGTGTTTCATTTAAAAAACTTACGAAACTCTGGTTTCAAGTTCGTAATGTTGGCATATCCATAGAAAATACCCTGTATAAAAATATTGATATATGTTATCATAGGGGACTTCTGTAAACATTCCTCTTTCCGACATAAAAATATTTTATTTCAAATTATTATAAGTTAAGAAATATTACACATTTCATTGAACCATGTTTTTGCACAAATTTTAGGAATTTTCCAATCTATTTGGCAACGTTGCAAAAATGTATAAAAATAATTACGGTGCTATGTACAGAATTTTACGGTGAATTCAAATATGTAAAAATATACATAGTGTCCCATTTAAAAAATATGAAATTTTTATCACAACGCCTTTTTGGAGCACCCTTATGGCCGAAAATAATTTTAAAAGCTGCACCTCTTAACGCTTAATAACTTTCGTGAAAATAGTTTTCCGCTATCCCTAGCGGTAAAAAATAGTTTTCCGCTATCCCTAGCGGTAAAAGAGATATTGAGCTTTGTCGCACTAATTGGCCACCCTGTATATTGTATGTATCTCACAGCGCATGCGTGAGATAGTAAAATCTATTTAAGCTCGTGACAACGACTGAATGATCCTCTCTTCCTCTATCGACTGGTTTAACCACCTATATATATTATAACTATTTCCCAGTGCAGTAAATAAAAAGTAAACTGATTTAGAACAGTGCTTTATTTCGGTCTCCCTAGAAATGAACAATATATCTAATTACTACAATTCAGTGTACTAATCAAGAACTTAACACTGTAATAGTGTGTTAAGCTTCCATTTTATTTATATGCTGACTTACATTGTATCGTAGGGTGTATTTCAGGAATATGTTTCCCCATCTACTACATGATGGCCCAAACAGGTGCGGTAATATAAAATTGTATTTTTTTGTAAATAGGATACCCACAGTATTTTATTCCATATTTATGTTCGTATTAGTATATTTTATAATTGCTTAAAATTTTATTTAATTTGCTTTTGTAGTTTAGGAGCAGTAAATTAAAAATTAACAAAAGTTTAGGAATAAGAAAGAAATATTTTTAGTGGAGTCGTTCCGGTATTCGAAAATCCCTTGACAAAATTGAATATTTTTTTTCCAATCGATACAGTAGGATTCCCTCGATATTCTGAAATGATTCGTGTAGGGCGCCGCATGGGGGGAGGGGGGCACGCCCCGTAAATCTAACCTACAACGGGAAATTGAAAATAACTCGGTAGGTTTTGATGCTACAAAAAAAATGTAGAAAGCAAAATTGAAGAGCTTGACAGAGCGCGTAAGCTCGAATAAACCCGATCCCGATATCTCAATGACTTCGCGAATTAACGCGATTTTCAACTGCAAAAACAATAAAATTTAATTAATTATATCTCGAGAAGGGGCGAAGTTGGGGCATCATATTTTCGCGAATTAACGGGTGATACCGAGTACTTTGATGGGCCGGAGGCTGGGATTGGTGGGGTAATTAGGAGGGTAGTAAGGGGGACTGGAATTTTTTTACATAAATGCTAATCAGTAGTTTATTAATCGAGTTTCTGGGATCAGGCCGGATTCATTTGTTCATTTTTTTATCAGCTACGAGGTGGGATTGGCGAAAATTTTTTATTTTCCCAAATGCGCGCTGGGCGCGGCATACAAGAAATGGCCATCTCCGAAAATACTTTAGATATTATGTTTAATTTAGAAATGTGTTAATAGGATATAGAATCACACATTTTAGTTAGAAAAGTTATTCAATTGTTCCACCAGTGGCGTCGCTGCAAACATGTCCTTTGATATTTTTTACAAAAAAGATGGTACGCCACTGATATTTTTCCATGTGGATATTTTTTCTGATTGGCCTGTTCAATTCTCCATGAAAATGGTCTCTTGAGTTTTTCTCGTCAGACGCAACGTTCTTGGTTAAAACCACAAATTCATATTGAAACTCATTATTTTTAAAATGAAAAAATAATTAATGATACTTTTCATTTCATTTGCGAAAATAAAAATTAAAAGGCATGTTTCCCGTCTTCACATCGAATTGACCACTCCAACAATTTTTATAAAAGAAAATTATCATTAATTATTTTATCAATGTTAAAAATAATGCGTTTCAATATGAATTTAGTGGTTTTAATGAAGAACGGTGCATCTGACGAGAAAAACTCAAGAGGCCGTTTTCATGGAGAATTGAACAGGCCAATCAGAAAAAATATCCACATGGAAAAATATCAGTGGCGTACCATCTTTTTTGTAAAAAATATCAAAGGACATGTTTGCAGCGACGCCACTGGTGGAACAATTGAATAACTTTTCTAACTAAAATGTGTGATTTTATATCCTATTAACACATTCCTAAATTAAACATAATATCTAAAGTATTTTCGGAGATGGCCATTTCTTGTATGCCGCGCCCAGCGCGCATTTGGGAAAATAAAAAATTTTCGCCAATCCCACCTCGTAGCTGATAAAAAAATGAACAAATTGAATCCGGCCTGATCCCAGAAACTCGATTAATAAACTACTGATTAGCATTTATGTAAAAAATTCCAGTCCCCCTTACTCCCCTCCTAATTACCCCACCAATCCCAGCCTCCGGCCCATCAAAGTACTCGGTGTCACCCGTTAATTCGCGAAAATATGATGCCCCAACTTCGCCCCTTCTCGAGATATAATTAATTAAATTTTATTGTTTTTGCAGTTGAAAATCGCGTTAATTCGCGAAGTCATTGAGATATCGGGATCCGGTTTGTTCGAGCTTACGCGTTCTGTTAAGCTCTTCAATTTTGCTTTTCACATTTTTTTTGTAGCATCAAAACCGGCTGAGTTATTTTCAATTTCCCGTTGTAGGTTAGATTTTCGGGGCGTGCCATTTTTTGAAATGAAATATCCCAGTGGCGTAGCACGTATTGTAGGTGGTCCATTTTTTTCCTTAACCATCCTGCGTACATACCTATTCTATAAAAACCGATATTTGTATGGGTAAATAAGAACGTAGTCAGAAGAATATAATTTATTTAAACCCTGTACATTTATAGCTACAAATTGACGGATAATTTTATTTTAATGGAAACTTAAAAATTCATTATTTGCAGTAAAAGTTATCGTAGGAGCAGACCGGGGGGTCTCATGTAAAAAATTATGTATTGTTGGTCTTATTCTCCTCTGGCTTACAGTCGATCCATATCTTTTACAACCACGCTGTACTGTTTCCTACAAAACAACATATTTATTTAAATCAGTCACAGTCACATATACAAGGTGTCTAGCTGTAATTTTTATTATTATTATTATTATTCTACAGAGTGATTCACAACGAGCTTGCATTAGAACTTCATGGAGAACTACTGAACATATCTTTCTGAAACTAAATTTATGTCTGTCGATATGCTGTATTTAACTGAAATATTGACATGTTTCTGTCATTTCCGGTTATATCGGAAGTAGATACTATTAACTCGAACAAACTAGTTTTTTAAATACAATATGATACATTTTATTATATTTTTCGACTATTACATTCTAAGCAAATTTTATACCACATATTTTTGCCTGACTCTAACTTTTTGTAGTTATTTGGCATGATGATGAAATAAATAATCCATATAATTTGTCGAATAGCTAGAAGTTCAGCAAGTCTTAAAAATATTTCAAACTTGACACAAAATGTACAGGGTGGTCACAATTCAACATTTATTTTGAAAGAATTCATCCAATAGAAACTTTTTTATTTTAAATGGAACGCCCTGTATATTTGTATTTAATTTGATGATAAATTAGTTGTTCCTTATAAAGAGTATTTATATTATATTCTATATATACAGGGTGTCCGGGAAAAGGAGGTCAATCCATTAACCATATATTCCTTGAGCAAAAATAATATTACGTTTATAATGCCATTTTTCATTCTTGACCCTCATGTGCGATATACAGGGTGAAATTAAAAACTGATTTTTTTGAATAGTTCGAGTATTTAATGAGATATTAATTTCAAATTTGGTACATTGCGTCAGCCTAAAAAGCTACATCTTTTGAGAGGAACAAAACAAGAAACTTTTGTCAAATACTCAAAATAGGGGGGGGTCCAAGTTCCCGCTGACCACCCCTATTTTTTAGACTGTGCGCCAGTGACTTCTAAACTATATTTTTTTAGGTAATCATTTATTTTTGATTATTTTTTCTCCCTTATAAAATTTCGATTTGTGATATACACATATTATTATTTGCGCGCCTGTCCATTACTAAGGGACCGGTTTCTCTGAACCGGTACCCAGAGCAAGAACTCGGTAGTTAAGGAGTACATACGAAATTGCGCAGTATAACTATTGTAATGATATAGCGAAGTGTGAATAAAGTATTAATAGAATCATCCTTTTTCAATATCCGTTAAACATTACAAAAGTGGCGACGAGTAGTGTTAATTAGAACCCCGGAAACGTGGAGGAAAAGACTCACATTCTTATAAAAGATATTTCGTGATTTTTTTTCCGCTCGATTAGTACAATGGCCGCCGCGTTCGGTATTCAGTTAGAATTCGACCCAAAAATTCACGATTGGTCAGTACATGTGAGCCGATTATCACAATTTTTCGTTGCAAGTGGTATTACCGATAACGGAAAAAAACGGGCAATATTGTTAAATGGACTTTCCCAGGAAGCGTACATTTTACTGCAAAATTTGTGCGTTCCAAAATTGGCCGAAGACACAGGATATACGGAGATCGTATCGGTCCTAAACGGCTACTATTGTAAAAAAACAATCGTGTTTGCAGAAAGATGCAAATTTTATGCGGCAATTAAATCACCGAATGAATCAATCCAAGACTGGTCAATCCGTCTAAAAAGTCTTTGTGTGAAGTGTGAGTTTGGTGATCAATTAGAAAATATTCTGCGCGATAAGTTTATTTGTGGTATGAATCCAGGAAAAATTATGGACAAATTATTGGCATTAAGTACGACGACTTCTTTTAAAGAAGCCATGGATGCCGCCATATTAGCAGAAGCAGCGCTATCAAGTCAGAACGGCGATATCCGACAACCTCACGTCAAGCAGGAAGTGCATGGTGACTTCTTCAGATTACAGGGTTACCAAAGGGGGAGAGGTAAGCCGAGAGGCGGTGCAAATGCAGCAGTAAAACCAGGTATGGCAGCCAGAGGCAAGTCTGGCAATAGTGGATCTGGTGAGTTATGCTATATTTGTGGCAAAGGAAGGCATCCGGAGTTTAAGTGCTATTATCGGAATCGCGATAATAATAACAATAAATTTTGTTCTATTTTGTCGTACGAAAACCCATAATACAGTTAATTGTAGAAAGAGACAGCTACATTATTTAGAGACAGCGGATAATCATAATGACAATCCTACGGATTCACAAAATATAAACAATAATAATCAATACCCAGTTTTTACTCTTAAAAATGTTAATTTTGAACCGATAAAAATTGATGTTTATTTAAATAAAAACTTGTTTACTTTAGAATTAGACTCTGGCGCTGCACTTTCCTGTATTCCTTTTGAATGGTACAAACAATATATAACCTTAATTAATTTTTCGGGGGGAAAGATTTCACCTGTCGATGAAATATCATTAAATATAAAATATAACAATAAGGAACAAAAATTAAATTTTTGTGTTATCAAGAATAGTTCAAATGCCTTATTAGGTAGAGATTTCATTTCAGCATTTAAGCTTTGTTTTCGGGAAACCAACTATATTTCGAAACCCGAAAATTATACTTTATGTTTAAAATTTCCCGAGGTATTCTCTGAAGAATTAGGTTGTTTTAATAAATTTAAATTAAAATTTTATTTAAAAGAAAATGCTGTCCCTAAGTTTTTCAAGGCTAGGCCACTGCCATACGCTCTTAAAGAAAAGGTTGAGATAGAGTTAGACAGGCTTGAAAAGTCCGGAATAATTACATCGGTGGAACATTCTGAATGGGGTACACCGATTGTCCCGGTTATGAAAAATGATGGATCTGTGCGTGTGTGTGGGAATTATAAAATTACGCTTAACCCTTGGTTAGTGGATGATAAATATCCTATCCCTCGTATAGATGATATCTATGCCAAGATTGGGGGCGGTCAAAAATTTTCAAAATTAGATTTGAGTGCAGCGTACGAACAAGTAGTATTAGAAAACGAAGTTGCAAAGTTAACGACGATATCGACGCATAAAGGGTTATTTATGTATAAAAGATTACCGTATGGTGTAAAATCTGCACCCGGGCAATTTCAAAGAATTATGGATTTGATCTTTCGAAATGCGGAATGTACTTGTATATTCCTAGATGATATTTTAGTAACAGGAAAGACTCCTTCGGAACACAAAAAAAATTTGGAAAATGTTTTAAGAATTTTGCGTGAATGCGGTTTAACTGTAAACATTGACAAATGCGTTTTCTTTGCCGATTCATTGTCATATTTGGAATTCGATATTAGTTCAAAAGGGTTACATAAATCAAAGAAAAAGTTAAATGCCATCGAGCAGTTGCCAGTTCCAGAAAACATTAGTCAATTGCGTGCATTCATTGGAGCTGTGAATTATTATAATAGGTTCATTCCAAATATACCTATAATTTTGCATCCGCTATATAACTTGTTAAAAAAAGATATAACCTGGAATTGGGATGAGAAATGTCAAAAATCTTTCAATGAAATTAAATCAATCTTACAATCTGATAATTTTTTGGTTCATTACAACCCTGATTTACCAATAAACCTAACGGTTGATGCATCTCAATATGGGGTGGGGGCAATTCTGTCCCACTGTTTTGCTAATGGGGTTGAAAGGCCAATCTTCTTTGCTTCGCGAACCTTGTCAGATCAACAAAAAAGATGGAGTCAAATAGATAGAGAAGCTTTTAGTATTGTGTTTGGCATAAAACGTTATTATCAGTTCCTATATGGAAGAAAATTTACCCTTGTCACTGATAATAAGGCTTTAGTTTCTATTTTTTCACCAAAAAAGGGTATTCCAGTAATGGCAGCTAATCGAATGCAACGGTATGCTTGTTTTTTGAGTGGATTTGATTTTGACATTAAATATGTACCCTCTGCTAAAAATATTGCAGATTTTCTCTCGCGATTACCAGTGCATGAAACAGAAAAACTGGATGCGAATGAAAGCGATTTTTATCAAATAAATTTTTTGAATGATTGTAAAGATTTAGATCTCGATTTATTCAAGGTCGAAAAATATACTCAAGATGACGGTATTTTGTCACAAGTATATACAAACATATGTTATGTCAGGCTGGCCGGTAAAAGTTCATGACCTCAATTTGAAACCTTATTTCCGTAGACACGAAGAAATCAGCGTGGTAAATAATGTTTTAATGTGGGGGCACCGTGTAATAATTCCAGAAGGCTTGCAGCAGTCAGTTTTAAAGGAATTACATAATACCCACATGGGAATTGTAAAGATGAAATCTTTATCAAGATCCTATGTCTGGTGGCCTAGTCTGAACAAGGACATTGAAAAAACTTGTAAATCTTGTATGGCGTGTCAAACGCAACAAAATAATCCAAATCCTGGAAAATTATGTAACTGGCCGATTCCAGAAGGAATATGTGAACGGTTGCATATAGATTTTTTAGGCCCGATTAAAGGAAAATATTGTTTAATCGTAACGGACGCTTTTTCTAAGTGGCTAGAAGTCTTTATTTTATCTAGTATAACAGCCTCAGTTACAATCGATAAGTTAAGGGGACTATTTTCCCAATTTGGTTTACCTAAAACAATATGTTCAGATAATGGTAGGCAATTTACATCTCAAGAATTTTTGAATTTTTTTAAAATTTAATGGCATTAAACATGTTACGTCACCTCCTTATAACGCGTCGTCTAATGGCGCAGCTGAAAATAGTGTAAAGACGGTGAAAAACTTTTTATTAAAAGAACTTAATTCGGGTAGTGACAAATTAAATTTTAATGCTTCTTTAAGTAGATTTCTTATGTTATATAGAATTACGGAACATTGTTCAACCGGAGAAACTCCTTCCATGCTTTTTTTAGGTCGTCAAATGAGATCTAGATTTGATTTATTAAAACCGGATAATTCACTAACGATGTTACCTAAACCAATGGATGTTATAAGAGATAACTTACAGAAAGCTCAACACAGAAATGTACAAAATTTTAAGGGGAGGAGAGAGGAAAAGTTCTCTCTTGGACAATGTGTTTATGCTAGAGATTACAAAAATGTTTTAAAACCGAGTTGGACCGTAGGTCATATTATAAAAATTATTGGTAGAAATGTTTATCTTATTAAGGTTTACAAAACAGATTTGATTTGGAAAAGACATCTAAATCAGATTCGTAAATGTGAATTTAATAATTTCGGTGAATCCGGCGAGATAAGTGTCGTAAACGAAATCGGTAGAGCGGGGGAAACCCAGAACGATAACGTACGGGCATCACCGAACGGTAGTGATAGTGAGGCAATAATTGATGTAACGTCAGATGATGATTATGACGCACCTAGCGGCTCGAACATTGCGCTGAGTCGCCGTCCTCAACGAATTCGGAAATCTCCGGATCGACTAAAATACTAAATAGTTAATTTTCATGGTCATTTTGACATTAATTGGACATCTGGGTGTTAGCTATTACATAATGTTAGTTTCTTAGGCATTATAATGTACGGGTGCTGAAATAGCGGTGGGAGAGTGTGATATACACATATTATTATTTCCGCGCCTGTCCATTACAAAGGGACCGGTTTCTCTGAACCGGTACCCAGAGTAAGAACTCGGTAGTTAAGGAGTACATACGAAATTGCGCAGTATAACTATTGTAATGATATAGCGAAGTGTGAATAAAGTATTAATAGAATCATCCTTTTTCAATAACCGTTAAACATTACACGATCAAATCATTTGTTTTGGAGATAATTTGAAAAGCATGGATCCTTACCAGATGCCAGCGCGGCCGACGGTAATCCAATAATTTTCAAATGCTAAATCAAGTCAGCCGTTGTGGCATTACCATGGATCCAAGATATAATTAAGTAAAACTTTGCAATAAGTGACAATACCGAAAACAAAAGACTAACCAAAAATAAGGACAGTGGCGTACAGATAAAAACCTGTAGTACTAATTCAGTTAAATGAAATTAGTTTATTGACCTACTAAGAACTTACTATTGCTAATCTTCATATAACAGTAAACGCCATTGTTATCATTCGTTCTTAAGACAATAATTTACTATTACTTATTAAATAAATTTGAAACATCATAACAAGATAACAAATACTCAAAACATATTATTTTCGAAAGGAGTATAATAATCGTCGCGACATCTCGCGGTGGTACATAAAAACGGCGAAACGCATCTGGGTATTAGTCTGACGAAGGAAAATGGAAACAAATTTCTATATTCAAATATTATTTTTTTAAATTAACGTTAGTAACAAAAAACAAACAAAAAAAATAGTCTAAAGGAATTGCTCGATATGACCTCCATTTTTTTGAATGCACATGCGAGCTCTCTTTATTAAAGAAAATATTAACCGTTGAAAAATATGTGGTTTTAACCTGAACTACTGTCCAGCTTGAAGTATTCTTTCTATTAAATGATTCTCGCTCGGAATCGGAACCATATACACAAAATCTTTCATACACCCCCAGACTGAATAGTCCAAAGGAGTAAGGTCTGGGGAACGGGGTGACCATTTAACATGAGCATCATGGCCCCGACCAATGCAGCGATTAGGAAAGATTTGGTGTAAATAGTTCCTAACATTTATAGCAAAATGCGGGGGAGCACCGTCTAGTTGAAACCAAATATTTTGTCTTACTGTTAGAGGCAAATCATCAAGTAAATCGGGCAGTGTGTTTTGAAGAAATAGTAAAAATGAATGACCAGTCAAATTTCCTGGTAAAATTACAGGACCAAGAAGAAAATTATTTACGACACCTGCCCACACATTGACTTTAAAAATTACTTGATGATGCGTCTCTACTATGGCATGAGGAGTTTCTTCTGCCCATATGTGTTATGAATATTTGTTATCCCGTTTCTCGTAAATGAAGCTTCATCAGTAAACAAAATGTGTCTGATGAAACGTACATCTCGATTATTCATTTCACATAACCATCTACAAAATAAAAGCATTGCTTCGAAGTCTTGAGGCAAAAGAGCGTGCAGTTTTTGAATATGATACGGGTAAAGCTGCTGACCTCGTAAAACATGGTGTACCTCAGTTTTCCCAATGCTTTCAATCTGCCTAGACAAAACCCTGGTACTTATGTTTGGTGTTTCTTCGACAATTCTTAAAATATCCTCCTTTTGGCCTGGCCGAATTACTCGAGGTCTGCCGCAATTACCTCTCCGATCTTCGCGAAAATGTCCATTCTGTCTAAGTCGATTCACTAAATTAGAAAAATATCTCCTTTTTGGGTGAACTCGATCTGGAAATTTTTCTGCATAGCGCCTAGTGGACAAACTAGCGTTGGAGTTACATTTTCCTATTCGAGAAATGGAAATTAATTTTTAGCATTAACGATAATATAAATCTTACCCATCGTTAAAATCATATCCGTCATTTCAGAAAACGGTAATAAATGTTCTCGTCTAACATCCATATTTTTTTACTTTTTTACTTGAAAGAAGACTTATTAATTAAAAAACTTTTAAATCTTAAAACATAGTGAAAAGTAATATTTAATTTGACAGCAAATAAAACAACGATGCCGTATCCATGGTAATGCTACAACGGCTAACTTGATTTAGCATTTGAAAATTATTGGATTAGCCGCGCTGGCATCTGGTAAGGATCTATGCTTTTCAAATTATCTCCAAAACACATGATTTGATCGAAATTTTATAAGGGAGAAAAAATAATCAAAAATAAATAATTATCTAAAAAAATATAGTTTAGAAGTCACTGGGGGGTGGTCAGCGGAAATAGGAATATATATATATTTTGAGTATTTGACAAACATTTCTTGTTTTGTTCCTCTCAAAAGATGTAACATTTTGTGCTGACGTAATGTACCAAATTTTAAATTAATATATCATTAAATAGTCGTATTATCCAAAAAAATCAGTTTTTAGTTTCAAACTTTAACATCCTGTATATCGCACATGAGGGTCAAAAATGAAAAATGGCATTATAAAAGTAATATTATTTTTGCTCAAGGAATATATGGTTAACGGATTGACCTCCTTTTTCCGGACACCCTGTATATGTATTTTGTTTTATACCAAAGCGTTTCCTCAAAAAAATTGGATTTATTCCGAAAATTTATCAAATGTGCTATGAAAAGAATTGTACATAAGTACTGTATACTAATGTTTATACAGAATAAAATTTACGGCTGCAATATATTCTTAAAAAAAACACATCAATCAAATGCAGTTGATTTATTTTGAATTGTTTTGAATTTAATGGGTTAAATATTAATTTTATAAAAAGGCGGAAATAAAACTTTAGTGAAATTAAAAATTAGAATATTTTTTGATATATTTTTTTTGTGTGAGCCTCAGAAATATTCAAATTGTCGCAATCAATTTTCCTCCATATCGACATCAGTATACAATACCTATGTACAATTTCATAGCAGACTTGAAAAAATATGATTAATTAAAAAATATCAAAAATGATCATGTTGTATTTAAATGACAGTTGGCAGCTACTTCCGCTATAACCGGAAATGACAGAAACATGTCAACATTTTAGATAAACTCCATAAAGTTATAATGTAAACTCGTCGTGAATCACCCTGTATATTTTATCATTTTCGAGATAAATGCTAAAAAATACCAAATAAAATAAAGTATAGTTTCGTTTAGGAAATCAATGGGTGAATGAATGAAACTTCATAAGCAAAATGTTAAATTTGACCACACCGTCAAAATTGAACAAATTTTAACATTCAATTTCGACCGTATATTATGTATAATAATAATCACTCACATTTAAACGTCGCTGATAAATACGAAAATAAAGAAGGAACTCAAATATCATTATTTAAATTGTAACTTTGAAACCCTGTATACCAATAAGGAGGCCAGTTACGAAAAAGATGTACATGATCTAGTTACTGACATTATTTGACATTATTTCGATTTTCCCTATATATCCTATCATTTATGACCACTAGTTTCTGGACATCCTTTATAAGTAATTATTATAAAGGACAAATATTAAGCTGTATGAGGAAAGAACAATAAACAAGAAAAATTTGATTTAATTTCCGAAATTTGAAAAATGCTTAAAATATTTACAAAAAAAAAATAATAACTTCATAGTCAGTTTCTGAAATCATGTTACAGGGAAATTAGATCAGCAGAAATAATTATTAAATTTATTAAATGGTGATCTTTAACACAATCAACCAAAGATAACCAGAGATGTAAAACAACTCATTAAACTTCTGGCTATAAGAAACGCATATTAAAGCTATATCTTTGAGCAATTATCTTACGTTTCCAAAATCTTTAGGATGCGAAAAATTTCATAAAATATTTACACATATATCTACTTATTGTTTATTACAACAAGTTATAGATATTATAAATATATTAATATTTCTTGGTTGAATTTCTTAACACAAACGTTAACTTTTGGCCTGTTTATTGGTAAATAAAATGTACTCATATTTTTATTTTATGTTATGTTTGTTTATTGTTATTAAATTACCTTATACGTCTTGGGTAAATAAAATTGCGTGTGTAAATAAAAAGTTACCCACATCTAACAAATTGAAAATTGCAAAATCTAAAAATTCTAAATTTTCTTAGCAAACCAGCATAGCCAATACTGTACTACAATCAATATGTCATTGACCAACTATTAAAACACGTGAAATAGATAAATGCCTTAATAAGGATGTTATAATGACGGAAATTGTCAATCGGTATTGCATTACAGTATATTATTGAGTATTTAATTCGATATATTATAATAATCGCACTGGTGGAATTATGGCCATTAAAATATAAATTAATATTATCAAATAAAATATGATTCTATCCCCGTTTTAAGCTAATACATACTTGAGACTTCAAGTGACCGCCACTAAAACGTAGACGCAAACGATACGAAGTATTGATGCAGTCTTGCATTTAATAGTTGAAGGAGGGCATATTTGTACTTCCGAGAAAAGTTGAAGAGTGGACCAAGATGAAATATTATTATAAACTTACATTTATTTTCAGAAGTGAGAACCCAAATAATTACGTAGTACTTGACTTCCTTGTGTTTTATAATTAATAAAGGGCTAATTTAAGATGCGTTATCAATTATAAAGCCTTAGCTTTACTAATGCACTTCTTTACTAAATTTTGAACACGTAATATGAATCAGATTTGCTGTATATTTTACCACCTTTTCGGGTCTTCATAGGCATGACACAATAACACAAGGTATGATATTAGGCAGGGAGATGTGGTGACATAAGGCGCCAGTCGCATCACTTCTCTAACCAGACGACAGTATCTTGCTTTACATCGCACAAAGAGGCATGGCTGGTGACGTATGCATCATTGCGTTCGTCAGAAGACCTTATTGAAACGGATAGATATCTTACCTTGTGTCATTTGCATCATTCTTCATATGGGTTTTGGCCATAAACTTCCCGTTATAAATGTATATCGTATGTTTCCGAATGGTATAATGAACACAAGGTATGCTATCACGCAACGAGGCATGACTTAGTGAAGGCAAGTCATCTCTAATAGGACGACCGGCTTTCAATCGTCGACCAGTCATATAGTTTTAAGTGAATCTCTATAAGCAATTTAAAAATTCATCATCAGTTGACGTCACTGCACGCGTCAGATGTCATTGGGACGGCTAGATATGTTACCCTACCTGTTTATTATGTCATTAGGGACTTGAATTTCTTTAGGTTAGAAAATATATAGACACAGACGAAAAATAAGCGCAAACAGATGACAGAACAACACGTCTACTCTGTGCTATATGGAGAAACGGGAATCAGATGGGTTCGGCAGCGAATCGGATCGGTTCGGATAGCCTTAGAAGGGTTTGTGGGAGAACGCAATCGTACGTAGTGCATGTATCACTAAGGCACACCTACGGTACAAATGTGGCGCTACAAATGTTTTATAATACATTTTTCCCTCGACATACAGGGTCTGCCAACGAAGCGGGGACGGACTTATCGTCGAACTAATCAAAGAATTAAAACCACTTGAGGTCTGGGATGTTTGAAAAATATTTTGCATGATATAGGGTGACCCAAAAAAGTGTAATAACATAGAGTTATATTTATTAAATGGGGTACCCAGTATTTTATTGCATATTTTGGTTCATATTAGTGTCCTTTATGATTAACTAAAATTTAATTTCATTTGCTTCTGTAGTTAGGAGCAATAAATTAAATACTGAAAAAAAAAGTTTAGCAGTCCTGAGAGAAAAATCAGCAAACCAATCCAAAATTATTTTTTTTAACCTCGGCATTGAGTGAGGTATAGAGATACTATGAATATAATAGCATTAATCTATTTTATACATGGTGTTCATAATAAGCTTTCAAAAACGACACATTTCAATTTAAATCAACTCAAATGGAACTCCCTGTATATTATTTGGCTATTTGATGTAGACTTCATAAGCATTCGTTTTTTGTAATACAAGCATATACCCGTATGTTATTGTTTCCAGTCGTTTTCGAAATAATTCCAAATTTCATAAATTATATTGTTTAAATAACATAGGCGCCGAGACTAATAATTCTAAACTGCAGAAAATGGTGAAAATATCTTCCATTTTGATCTAAACATTTTCGGCAAATCTGTTTACATCCCTTATATTTAAGGCGAAATACTAGCACAACGGTTTATTAATAGTGGTTAAGTGTAAAAACTATGCCGGGCTTTGAAATAAAATAGGTATTCATTTGTTTATTGCAGTTTGGCTAGTTTTATAACTCAACAAAATTGTTTTTAGCTCAAATAAATTATAATAAGAAATTAAAGAAATTAAAACTTTGTAGGGGAATTGTGCCCAAAATGACATATCAGGGCAAAATGACATTGTGTTAGTTTAGTGCATAATATAGAAACTAGATGCGCTACTAATACATTACACGTGAAAATTCACGGCGCCATCAGTAGCTGTTGTAATTCTGAAAGAGCGCAAGCTTTGTTAGTGATAATTTTGCCTCAAATCGAACAGATGAGTTTAAAAATTTATTTTAATGTATTTTCTTTAGCTTATATTTCTATTACTTCCTACTCTATTCAAAATATTTATGTCAGGTTATAAAGTTTTGGCATGTTTAATTATATTGTGACATATTTAAACTCATTCTTATCTATTATAGTTTTTTGTTATGTGGATTAAAATATATGCGATTATCAGGGCAAAATAACACACTTGTTGGTGGCCTAAAATGGCATAGTATGTCATTATGCCCGCTTATTTGTAGATTAATATTAATCATAATTTTACTGCTTCAAGATTGTTTCTAATTACAAAAGGAGTTCTCAAAGGCAAAGCTGGAGTGAAGGTGATATGCACCGAGCTATTCAAATAATTAAAATGCGGGAAATGGGCTGGCTAAAGGCGGCTAAAATGTTTAATGTTCCTCAAGCTACGCTACGCAGATGAGTCCATCAAAAAAATGTATTCATAATAGAAGCACAAAAAGGTTTAGGCTGTTTTAAAACTTGCTTACCAAAACAAGCTGAGGATGAACTTAAGAAAATCATGCTTGAACATGAATCGAGATTATTCGGTTTTTCTACTACAGACGTTAGAAAGTTGGCATACAAATTGGCGGAGGTGAGGCACTATAAACATTCTTTTAATAAGATAAAGAAAATAGCAGGTTGGGACTGGCTTAAAGGGTTTCATAAAAGGCTACGAAACGGATAAAAATAGATGATAATGAAATGCTAACCAAAACTCAAAAGCACTTGAGAAAATCGATGAGAGAAAAGACTGCAAGAAAATACAACAATGATGATGAATCGAACTCTGACAACGAGAATTATTTTCAATTTGAGCACAGTGACGAAGATGCTGCATGTCTATTTTGCAACGATACCTATAGAAGATCTAAATCTGCAGAAGGATGGATACGATGCCAGTCCTGTCATTCTTTGTGCCATGTTGCGTGTGCCGGTGTACCGAAAAGAATCAAAATATATATATGCGATCTTTGTAAATTGTAAATTTAAGTTAATTTTTTACAGTATGTCATTTTGCCCAATATATCATGGCAAAATGAATTATTACACAATGTAGGTTTCGATATTTTAAAAAATATTTTCATTCGTAATATAAAGTTATAAACAATAACATAGTCAATTATATTTATATGAGAGTATTTATATACAAGTCGAAAATAATTTCTTTTGTATTTTTTCCTATTTAAAAACAAATTAAAAAAAAGTATGTCGTTTTGGGCACAATTCCCCTACTTGTTTGTTAGCAAGAAGTCATTTTCCGTCACGCTATCCAAAACTTAACCTTTTTATTGAGACAGGTAACCATATTGTTTATGAAAATCCGCCTACAAATTGCTATTGATATACAGCAAAGAATACGAAACGTGTTTGCTAGTTTTTCACCTAAAATGTTAAGGGATGTAAAGAGATTTTTCAACGTGTTTACTTGTACATAGATCAAAGTAAAAAACATTTTGAACATTTCTACTATTGTTAGTCTGGGCGCCTATGCTATGCTATTTATGCCTATGTTATTTAAACAACATAATTTATGAAATTTGGAATTATTTCGAAAACTTCTCGAAATAACTTATATGCAATGTATTACAAAAAAATTTCTTATGAATTCTACATTAAATAAACAAATAATATACATACATTTGAAAATCTTGAGAATAAATATTTTTAAATATGTCGTTTTGAAAGCTTATTATGAACACCCTGTATAAAATAGATAAACGCTATTAGATTTATAGTATCTCTATACCTGTTATCATAAATCTCACCCAATACCGAAGTTAAAAAATACTTTTGGATGATCTTCTCGATTTTCTTTTTAAGGGCTGCATAAACTTTCTTTATTTTTTAATATACTGCTCCAAAACTACAGAACCAAATTGAATAAAATCTTATACAAACATAAGGATACTAATACGAACCTAAATATGTAATAAAATAATGGGTGTAAAATTTTAAAAAATATAATATTGTTACCATACTTCTTTGGCCACCCTGTATAACGCAAAATATTTTTAAAACATTCCGCATTTAATCCCATACCTCAAGCGGTATTAGTATTTTTGATAAGTTCTTCGATATTGATTTAATCTTCCGTCCTCGCTTCGCTGGCGGACCCTGTATACTGCCCTACTGGAAGATTGTCCCGGGTAATCGAGTACCGGTAAAGAGGACGTACATACGTGGAGTAGTCGATACTCGAGCGATTTCAATAATCGAGCGATTGCTCGAGCGATTTTAATAGTCGAGCGATTGCTCGAGCGATTAATCACTCGAACTTCCTATTCATCAGGCAATGATACCACCCATCACAAAGATCGGGTACCGAGTGAAAAGTGATGAGCGACGATTATCGCTTCAATTTATAACTCGAGTAGTCTTTCTAATAATCGAGTGATCGCTCGAGCGGTTAACACTCGAAATTCCGATCCATCGAGCGATGTCACCCATAACTCGAGCGGCGAATATTAAATATTGAGTGCAATGTTAGGAGCGGCGACCATCGCCGAGATTATAACTCGAGTACTTTTTCCATGAATCGAGCGATGTCGGTTATTTCAATAATCGAATACTCGAGCGGTTTTTCACTCGAGCGATCACAACCCTTATTTACACGTCTACGTTAGCGTGGATGGCATCACTTAAAGTCTCTATTTATCATATCATTCAACAATAATGAAAAATTTTGTAAAGTTATTGTTGAGATATCAGATCGAATCGATTAAATTTCTTCAAACAAAATAAATCATTAAACAAGAAAATAAATACTCACTTCGCTGCAATACGCCTTTTTCGCTCTTTGATGTAATTTGGAAATTGAAAATGGGGAATATTGTTGTGCAGTATTTACAAATGGTTCTCTATTAAATGGATATTTTCCGGGTCTCTGGAGAAGATCTGGAGTATCACATAACCCTGAAAATGATGATCCGAAAAATGATAATAAAGTGCTAGTAAAGAGGATGAAAAGGCCACAAAGTCAAGAAGGGATAACCAACTTTTGGTTGCTGGAAACATGTTTTAGCGATATTTTGCTTCGGCTTAATACAATCTCTGTAATATTATACAAGGTCATGTAAAATTTTTAAACAGAAATTTCTTTGTTAATGTTTTTTATGTTTATTTTTATACATTTTATAGTTTTCTTTTTAATTAAACTGTATGCCACTTTCTCAAACATCTGTAATATCAACTTGCTAATTTCACTTAATATAACCATACTCGTTTAAATTATGCTAGAATGGAAACGTTGTTTTTTTTTAATCATGATAACTTTTTTCCTAGGACGTAAATTTAAAAAATGCCGATATTGAGCTACAAGATGAACAAATAAATTAGGCCTTAGAAATTAAAAATTCGTTCGAATCGAGTTCACCATTTTCGAACCACATACATCCAAAGATCCCAGTAATCAGTTAAATATCACCATCGTTTCCGATGTATTGAAGGAAAAAATTATAATACTTTTTTTGACACCGCGTGTATATCGGAAAGGAAGCATTTCTGGAAACACATTAATATAATCTTTCTTTCTTATGTTGTCCTTTAGAATACATAATTAAAATACAGTAGAATCTCGCTAATCCGCCATCTTCGATTGCAAAATATACCCGGATTATAGAAAAGTGCGGATTAATGAATAATTTCACATATATTTTCAAACACATACAGGGTTGTGCAAATGTTCCGGTGTGGCTTAATTTTAGGAAAACGAGAAGTGATATCAGATCCGGGATTTCGACAAACAATAGAACTAAAATTTTACTTTTTGACTGCGGATTCCATATGATAGTGACGTTACATTTAATTTTTTAAATGGAACATTCTGTATATTATTAGTTATTCTAAATTCTCAATAAATTTAAAACATTTTTTTCTATAACATACCATATGTCTAAAATCAATTGTTTCGGAAATATTGACAAATAACTGAAGACCAATACATTCTATTTAAAAACAATCTTTACATACGATAATTTAAAATAAAAATTATTTAACTAAATGTACAAAATGTCGCCCTTTAGTATCCTGACAGTGACAAGCCTCTCTGAAAACTGGGAAAGCACGTTTTGCAAATCTCGATTGAACAGGATGTAAAACTTTGTTTTCAAGATCTTCCAAAGATTTTTTATACGATATACAACAGTCTTTAAATGACTAGAAAGGTAGAAATCTAAAGATGTTAGATATGGAGATCTAGGAGGAAAATTCAATGCCCGCTCGCCTTATATTCACCTTGTAGGAAACATTTCAATCAAATAGTTTCGGATATGTATATGAAAATTCGGTAGCCCTCCATCTTGCTGAATTGAAGTTCTCCTGTAATTAAGCCGTTCTGGAACATGTGCCCATCCCTGTATATGTAATTACTATTGGTATTAAGTAAGCACATACAAACATACAGGGTGGCCCATCGAAAACAGTCCAGCAAGATTTTTACAGCTGTGTACGTGAAAATTAAAAAAAACCTCGGACCCGTAAACTTGTGTTTTCAGGGGGACACGTTTCACTATTAATTTCATTCTTCTGTAACGTCAACCCCCCTAGCGGAGGCGGCTACTGCCCTTGCCTTTTCAAATGGGAATGGGTATGGTGTGCTACATCTTTTTAAAGGCCATTAAATTCTCTTTAAAATGGCGCTTCGTTTTGTAAATTTGAGCTACGCGTCGCCGAGCAACGGAATTTGAAACATTTCACTGCATCTCTTATCAAGTACATAGGTTTGTGCGTAAACAATTTTGAATGTCAAGAAATTACACCAGATGTTCTTAACAATGTCCGAGAACACTTTGAACAGTTATTGTACTATTGTATGGAGGTGAATGGCGGACATTTTCAACATTTAATAAGATAACATGTAAGTATTACTCAATAAAATTACATTTATTAAATCGCAATTTCTCGGCGGCGCGTAGCTCAAATTTACAAAACAAAGCGCCATTTTAAAGAGATATAATGCCCCCAAGGGCAGTAGCCCCGCTAAGGGCGTTGAGGTTAGAGGGATGAAATTAATAGTGAAACGTGTCCCTCTGAAAACACAAGTTTACGGGTCCGAGTTTTTTTTAAATTTTCACGTACATAGCCGTAAACTTTGCTGGACTGTTTTCGATGGTACCACCCATCACAAGGATCGGGACAAACCCGAACAAACCCTGTATACATATGAAGCATGGGTAATCAATGAATACAGCAAATATTCAAATGTATCTTATTATAATTGATAGTACATAATACATATTATGTTGGTCTTAGGATAGTTCCAAGAAATAAGAAGTTATCCGTTTTTGTTTTTTTGCAGTGAAAAGTTTTAAAAATATACGTTCACGAAGTTTTCATAGTTAGTTAATGAAGGTATCGTCTCCCAAAATAACAATTGCCGGATTATCGAATATTATTAGATAAAAATGCTTGACTACAGACAGCGTGATTTTGGATAAAGGTATATCCAGGCTGAGAGTGTCGAGCGGCGCGTCGACAGGAAAATAACCTGGTGTTATCAAATGCAAACATGCAGAGCGAGAGCCTCGAGCGTCGAGTCGCTTTGCCTACTAGCGCCAGCGTCGAGAACGAAAGGTATTGCCTTCGGGTAAAATATATGAATTTTTCTGATAATTCGTGATGTTTTTTCCAACCTAATTTCATCTTTCTAAGTAAATAATCAAATGTTGAAATGGATATTCTCATGTAGTTGAAAAATCGATCAGGATGTTCTCGAAACTCGAAATATAAATGACTTAATTCTCCAAGTAGATAGTATCGTTCTCTATTTATTGGATGACTTCCTCCATTTTTGTTTTTTCTTCCAAATGAAAAATATGGTGTTTCAAGTAACAACATTTTCTGGCGGAACTACACATTGATTCGCATTGAAGTCAGGTCGCAAGTTGCCCGAAACTCTTTGAACTTTACCGATATTTGGCCGAATGCAATTCTAAGCCACGCGAGTTATGCCGTCGACTTTTGGTTGCCTGAAGTTTCATTATTTCCCCCGAATTGCACGAGCGACTCAAACTTTTCCAGATGCCGAGCCCGATCAACTCGAGATGGCGGCACAGGCCCGCCATTTTAGACCAACTGCTCTTCAATGCACTAATTTCATAACAATGCAAGGGAACGGGCTCGCATCATGGTATAAATAGAACAAGGTAAAATATCTCGCCATTAGAATTTCGCTTGACGCGCGCAGTGACATTACAGGGAGAGTCATTTTTAAATTTTTATGGAGACTTATATTATTATTATATGTTAGCGTTTTTAATTGTCTTTTGAAGGTATTAAAAGGTTTTACGCATATACATATGTGAAATGAAAGTATTTAGGTATATTAATTTCATAAAAATATAATACATATTAAAGCTAAAATACCACTAAAATAAGACAAAATTCCGGTAAATTTTTAAAACATCCATTAAACATCCAGCTGTTCGTCGCCGCTAGGCGTCTGTGACGTCATGGGGAGATATAAGCCACGCCTCCATCTGCGTGGAATCTTACCTGGTCCTATTTATACCATGGACTAGCATGACGCTGCACTGACGCTGCCAACTTGAACACCACGACGTTATCGAACGCGACGCGATCGCAACATGAGCACAACGCAACGCGACGCGATACTCGACGCTCTCAGCATGAAATGGACCTTTATGAAAATCTGCTTCATCCAAATAAATCGTCGGATTACCGGCAGTTCCGAACTACTCCAGGGTCGGATTAGCGAGATTGTTCAGTATTTCAAATTTTAAGAAAATAGCCAGCAAGTCACAGAACCTCAAACTTCCAAATGAAATGTTATATCTCCGCTAGCTCCACTTTTTACATTTCTAATTCTAGTAAAATGTACTTACTTTCTGAACTTATGCTGCTAAATAATGTAGATCCAACTAATTCCTGTCTTAACCGTGTTAACCTCCTACCAGGATCTTCGCCGAGCAGCCAATATGTGTACATTTCTCCTTTACCCTGCAAGTTGAAGCAGTTAAAATTAATTTGAGGCTGTCAACTTATCAAAATTATACTACAATATACAGGGTGTTCGGATAATGCATCAGGATACTTGAAGAGTACATGTTAAAATATTTCAAAGTTACCTTAAGGTACAAAATGATCTTTAATATAGTTAAGTTTTACTCTAATCTAAAGGACTAGATAGTAGTAATCTTCCACTTAACATGTCAATTGACCCTCAAATTAATAAAAAGCTAAGGTCTAAGGGCCGATATTTCAGAGTCACCTTAAGGTATAGAATGACATACGTCCTTAATACAAGTTTTGAGAGTATATTGAAGTTGTCTTTAACTTTCATCTAAAGGAATAGATTTTTAAGCACGTGGTAATCTTCCACTTGTTCAACTGACCCTAAAAGTAATTTTAAACCTAGTTTTTTTAAGGGTTAACATAGCGTTACGGCTACCTTAGCTAAGGTCTAACTTAAGGTAATATTCAAATATCGGCATTAACTTATGGTAACATTCAAATATCGGCTATAAGGGCCTTACGGTGCAAAATGACGTAAGTCGTCCTTAACGCAAGTTTGACAGTATATTAAAGTTGTCTTTAACTCTCATCTAAAGGAATACACCTTGAAGGATGTGGTAATCTTAGACTTAACGCGTCAATTGACCCTCATATTAATTTAAAACATATTTTTTTCATCCAAAACTATTGAGGATAAGTCTAGGAATACCTAATATCATTAGATAAAAACTTCAATCCTCCATTTGCAAAACATAGGGTGTCTTATTTAAAAAATAGAAGGATTTACAATAATTCATCTCCCTCAGAAATATTGTTTTGGAGGCATACTGTATTAAACTAACTTGTCGAAATTTCAGCTTTTTAGCTATATCCACTAAAACATACGATATGATAAATTATTTGTTATTCAAAAACTCTTAAATATAGGTATATGACATTATGCAGACAACTGTTCTAGATTTTTAACTAGATTCCAAAAAGTAATAATATGTAGAGTATTCCAAAGTTCCTGCCATTTTTGTTATGATCCGGCAACACCGCATCATCCAAAATATTTTATAAATGTAGAAAACCATCTCTTATAGCCACAGCGAAATTTCATTTAGTTCTCGAGATACTTCTAATAGGCCACTTTAATTAAGGTACCCCGTATAATATATGATTATAATTAAATCCTGATCCTAAAGGGCGATATTACTGGGACGATTTTAGGAAGAACAAAAATTCCCCAATATCTTTAAACCCGCTTTGTATATTTTTGCAATTTTGGTTGTATTCATGATAATGGGGACACAAAATTTGGTATAATGTAAATCGGTCTTAACTAATTTTGACTTCTTCAAAAGTTTATGGTTGACAAAACTGTCACTATCAGAATTTTCGAAATGCCTCGTCAGTTAACAGAACTTGAAAAAGGTTAAATAGTAGCCAGAATTGAAGATAGGTGGTCAATACAGGGACACTAGCAAATTTATACGCAAAAGGCAAGAATACAATTTTAATAATTTAGCAACTTTGAAGGCAAGAGGGGTCTTTGAAAAGGCACACGTACTGGCCAGGCCCGTACTTCCGGCCCAAAAGAATCGGATCTAAAAAACTTAATAGCTGCGTAAAAAAATAATGCTCACAGATGAACGTAGACAATCTCGGATAGTTATAACTTTAAATTATATATGCCGCGACTGTCAGTTGTGTTGTGTCATTTAATTAGATTATCTTATTTTGTTTAGCGACGCCAATGCTTATTGCTTATAACATTTAAAACAATAAATCATTCAGAAAAGTATGATTTACGCGAATATGGCAATACTACTCATATTCTTATTTTCAATGAACTGTACATGCAAAATAGGCATAAAAATACAGGGTGTCTCTAAAAGGTCTGTAGGTACCAAAACCAACCACATATTCATTGTTGTTTCAGAATTCTACGCCAACGGAACAAGAGGGGTTTGGGCACAAAATTAAGATCAACCAACTCATTTGCAACAAAAAAGATCCTCTTAATATGACTCGATTCCTCTGACAGTTTTCGAGAAATTGGCATTTTAAAAATTTGCAGTAGTTTTCACCAAAAAATCAAGTGACAGCATAGCTCTAAAATGTCTTTAAAAAAGCTCATTACATAATTCCTTAGACCAGAATTAGCCCAATTGAGCAAAATATCTTAGTACAAAGTTGCTTAGCTTGGGCACTAGAAGGCGCTGAAGTGACAAGATTTAAATGATTCGTTCCGATTAAATTTACAACGGTCTATAGGTACGTCTAGTGCCCAAATTAAGCAACTTTGTACTAAGATATTGCTCAATTGGGCTAATTCTGGTCTAAGGAATTATGTAATGAGCTTTTTTAAATACATTTTAGAGCTATGCTGTCACTTGATTTTTTGGTGAAAACTACTGCAAATTTTTTAAATGCAAATTCCTCGAAAACCGTCAGAGGAATCGAGTCTTATCAAGAGGACCTTTTTTGTAGCAAATGAGTTGGTTGATCTTAATTTTGTGCCCAAACCCCTCTTGTTACGTTGGCGTAGAAATCTGAAACAAGCAATTAGTAAAAAAACCCAGGTTCTACGCCCATGGATTGATATTATTCAGAAATGTGACATGAGTTTTTTTGTCCCATAAAGCTATGCCAACGTACCATATTTCGGCAAAATAGTATGAGCAGTTTTTGAATTAATCCACAAAAACGATTTTAAAATTGTCACTTCAGCGCCGTTTAGTGCCCAAACTAAACAACTTTGTCTAAGGTCAGTTTACTTAAATCGGTAATCCCGACACATCTTGTGGTATTACATTCGAAAACAACCCCTCTAGCTATCGAAAACAACCCGCCAAGTTTTTATTGTTTATTGACAAAGATAATGACACTTTTTGACGTTTAAAAAAATAACTCAATTAATATTAAATATTATTACAATTGCGTTATTAATAATTACTAATTTTTTTAGTTCTTTATTTAAAAGTTGTAATATAAAGTTGTTTTAACCATTATTCGAGTAATTTTCTCCCTAAATTACACTCGTGCATAAAAATTCTCAGATAATTTTGCATTTAAGCGTATTTCCTTTGAAAAACAACATTCGTTCATTTTCAAATTTTGTAAAATGCAAAATTATCGAAAATTTTTAGGCACTAGTGTAATTACCTCCTAAATTAAGATGAGAATAGTCGATAAGACGAGAAACCCTATTTGTTAAAGGCAGAGTTCTGGCTCAATAAGGAGATATTTTTATAGATTTCTCAAGAAATTTTATTATTGATAAAAGTTTGTGCATCCCCTTAAACAATTAATGCGCTTATTCGAATGGAAGAAAACTGTAGTGCATACGAGGGAGATTAAATTTTTTAAAAGTTGCTCAAGAGTAAAGTCCTCTTATTTTTCGTTTTAGATAATTTTCATTGGTAGAGGTTGTTTAGAATTAAAAGTTTTGTCCGAATACGAGTTACCACCTTCTATTCAAAAAACGAAAAAAATACTAATTTTTTTGAGTTACTCTATATAGAGACTAGATACAATTTTCATTGGTTCAAGTTGTAAAAGTATTGTCCGAATACCAAGATACGACCTTCTATTTAAAAAACGAAAAAAATATTATTTTTGTATTACCCTGTATAGAGACTAGATTGACGAAACTAAATTATTCTTAAACGATCTTTTTAATATTTTACTTTTAGATTTTTTTGTTTATGATCAAACACAAGCACTATAGGAAAAATTCTTACTCCTCTGGGACTGGTGCATGTGCGAATAAAGCGATTCACGTTGGTTTTGAATCTCTGGAGGTTATATTCGTTGGGAAAAACGACCTCGGGAAGGTCCTTTCATAAGGATGAAGTCCTTCAGAAGAAAGAATTCTTAAATAATGAAGTTCGAGCAGTACTAAGCTTAACCACATTTAGATGAGCGGCAGTGGTTCGTCGAGTATTTCTGCCATTCGCCGCTCTGGGCGGAATTAAGATTTCCATGAAAATATCTCTAAAAGAGAGTCAAATCCCCAACCTGTCTTCGATAGCCCTCCTTTCGATGGAATCCAGTAGCCGAAGAGTATGTTTGGGTACAGAGCTCCAGACATGAGAGGAGCAGTACTCTAGTGATGGTCGAATCTGGGCTTTGTATAGTATCAAAAGATGTTGAGGCGTGTACAACTTTTTGGTTCGGAAGAATATACCAGGTTTCTGAGAAGCTATCTTAGCGATTGCCACAACTTGGTTATGCCAAGACATATTTCCTCTCAGATTTACGCCCAGCAAATTAATACCTGAAGCCAGTAAGATTGCGTGTCCTGCCATGACTATATCCCGTTCTGTAATGTTAACCTTTTTAGAAAAAACTGCTGCCTGTGTATTTTTAGCGTTAAATTTGTTACTGTCACCCCAAGCCAAAATTTCTTCCAGGTCTTTGTTAAGACATGATACTTCATGCTGACTGCGAGGATATGCGTCGGCAGTCGATGTTTGTGTATACAAAGAGAAAGATGAGATACATGCGCTATCGTCAGCAATGCGAAATATCGGATTTTTAGTTTTCACTAGAAGGTCGTTTATGTAGAGTAAGAATAGAGTGGGAGACAATATAGACCCTTGAGGAACACCGACATTATCGGTGAAGGTAACTGAGAGAAATCCGTCAATCGCCACTTACACAAATTGCACACTTTCAGAATATTGTTCAAATTTAAAATTTCTCGGTATTTCTAATTTTTCTTAAACCATTCAAAAAAAAATACCAGATTTTGTTTATTTTTCAAGCAATTTGGCTTAAGTGAATATTGTGCTAATTTGACTATATTCTCTACATAAAAATTCTTGCAATTCTAAAGTTATCTTGTATACCTTACAACAATAACTTAATTTAGGTTTGCAACAACTAACAACCTAAGAATTTGACGGTGTCAGTTATTCAATAATTGTTGTAAATATAATGAAATAATAAATTCATACGCAACCTTAAGCCGAAACACTTTTGGAATTACTTCGAACAAACACGATAAACTGATAGAAATAATAGTAAATTTTATGAAATAAATAGTAATAATAGTAAAACCCTTAAAATAAATAATATGAGGTTATACAAACCTTAATATTAATTATGCCTCTATCTTCGCAAATGTATCCTCCCAATTGTTGTAGTAATTTATATGTAGCATGAGATATGTGTACCTTCGATGTTTCTCCAGAACTTTCCATTCTGGATGCTGTGTTCACCGTGTCTCCAAAAAGGCAGTACCTCGGCATTTTTAGACCGACAACTCCAGCTACCACATGACCTGTAATGGTAAATAATAGTAGGCCAATAAAATTAAGAAGTTTAAGTTTGTAAATGTGTGTAAACGGACCTGCCTTGTGCGAATTTATGATTTATGTAATATTTTGGATAATACAGGGTGTCAAATTGAAAACTTAATACCCTTAACATCTCGCTTTCAGTAAATAATATTAAAAATCGGAAAGATTCTATTCTATTGTGATGGGGGACGCTTCCAAAGAATATTTTTAGTCTTCGTGGCTTAACTCCATGGGAGGGGTACGTGTTACTATTAAGTAGGGGTTGGAATTAAACCCACTTTTAAAAAGAGTAAAACCGTTTTAAAAATAAATGAATAAACATTAAAAAAAGAGTTCAAACTTTCATTAAAGGTGATGCACAAAAAATAATATATGCCACATTTGATAGCCAAAATTCACTTTGAGAAAATAACATTAACTCCATATCAAAACTGCTACAACATGAAAACAATAGCGATAACTTATTGTAGTAATTTTCGAATGTAAAGAGACTTAATCTGCTTTAAAATATTGTATCACGCTCTTTAAATACGGTTTGCACAATAAAACGATACGTATCACTTCGAGACGTAAGTATGTGCAATGAGTAATACAGCCGAACGTGAGCGAAATACTACTTATCGACGATGTTTGCAGTTCGGGGGGAAAAGAAGATAAAAAAACAATTTTTTATACAAAATCAAGAAATTCTAAAGAAGTCTTGACCCAAGATGATGTACCATCGTGCCGATAAAAAACTAGGACAGCAAAATCTCAAAACTGGGAACGGAAATACAAATCTCATAGACTATAAAAGGTGCTCGACAACTGTAAAGGTAAAAACACATAACTTTTAGAAAGTAACCTAGGTTACATAATTTAAGGTTTGTATTTTGCGATACGATGTGACATCAAAATATGTTACTTGTTTCATAAAGTTGAGCGGAAGCTTATATTGAGGAACTAAATGTATTACGCATTTTTTATTAAGAAAAAGGCAAATGCTTTTTTTAAAGTAGGTATAGTTAATGTCGCCAAAAAATTAAAATGAAACTGAATAATAAAAGAAATTTAACAGAAAATAAAAAATATACAAACACAACATTTTTTTGTAGCAATTTTTTTTAATAGTCATATTCCTGTTTATTACTACTTGATAATTAGAATTCTTCTATTTTCACCTAGGGGAACCTGAAACTGCTCCTAATAATTGTTCGATGCCTTGCTATTTTTTGTTTTGCCAACAACACGGTATATCTATTTATCAGTTCGCCTGCAATATTCCTAATAAAAGCACCATCTCGCAACCGACTGTAGATAATAGTCTTTTGTGGGGGGGGGGGGGGGTTAATTGTGGCATATTTTTAAAGAAAAATGTGCTTGACAAGTTAATGATAAAGTGACAAGCTATGTTGACATGTAAAATTTGTATATGACATTTTACTGGTACCAGACTCGACAGTAAATAATTTCTAATAGTCGAGGAGAAAATAAGAAATTTTGCTGTCCTATTTTTTTATCGGCACGATGGTACAATTCTGGAAAAATACCCATTTGAAATGGGAATGTTTTGATACTTTTCGTAAAACTCAGAAGATAGTGAAAATAACGTTGTATTTTGCACTTGTTCAAGTTTTTTGGAACAGTACATATGGAAACATTCTCTAGGTTTGTTCGGGTTCGGTCATTATGAAACAAGCAAAGGTGCCCATCAAACCAAAAAGTGTATCTCTCCACCAAAAAAGGATGAGAGGACGGCCAGCCTTAACAAAGAAGGCTCTAATAATCCAATAGTATTTGTTCCTGATTCACCTGTATTTGTTCTGTAATATTTTTTTCGTTCATACATAACACATAATTATGTAACAATGATAATACTTGTTTATTTTCTTAACAAAAATATGTTATTTTGTTAATAAAAAAATATATAGACAATATATAAATGTGTACTTATCTTAAAGTTTACTAAGTGTTCCAAATTCAGACCCAATCCAAAGTGCTATTGTATCATTTTATAGTGGGTAAGGTTAAAAGTTAAAATGCATCAAATCCAAAGTGAGTTTGTATCTTTTTATAGCGATTAAGCTTAAAGTGAAGATTTCATTAATGCAGAGTGCAAATCTGAAATTGTATAGTTTGTAGGCACAAAGTCAGAAGAATTTGTCAAGAGTGCAATTATATATTCCCCATTATTTTCGAAATAATTATTAATTATCCTTAAATTTTAAACAAAAAGGCTCGCTTCATCGTTTTCTTAAATCTTACCGTTTGATGAAAATAACGTCATAATAATTAGCATCCCGTTTTGTTGTAATATTTGGTCCAGGAATTACCAATTAAAATAAATACATATCACTAACACCTTGTATAGAATATTATGTAGCTGAAGAAAGGGTAAAGATTGTTTCACGAAAAATGGATATAACTTAATGACTGCAGTAAAAGTACCTGGGGCCATCCCATTATTTATGACCGTTTGTTGTTATTATGTGGAAAGGACCGGATTGTAATAATTATAATTAAATATAGGCACATCAGGTAGGTTAGGTTGCTTAATTTATATTTAAATATCTTTTTGTGGTAAAATTAGTTAGTTTTTGAGGAATGGTTCAAGAATTGTCTTTTACCAAACATTCCTCAGAATAGCGTGATAGTAATGGACAATGCGAGCTATCACAGTCGCCAATTACATAAAGCTCCAAGCTCAAATAATACAAAATTGGAGATTCAGAACTACATGGCGGCGAATGATATATATTTTGAAGAAAGTTATAAAAAAAGTGATCTTTTAGAAGTTTTAAAGACATTTTGTATAAAAAAAGTATATGTTTGTGACACATTGGCAGAAGAAATTGGACATACAGTGCTACGCCTATTATTGCATTTTTAACCCCATATAGCATATGTGGCACCAGTTAAAATCACTGGCTAGGTCTGAAAATATTTCTCCGACTTTAAGTTCTAGTGTTGTAGAATTAATTACGAAAATGCTTTAATGATATTCCCCCAGGTAGTTGGAAAAATTCAGTCCGTCACGTAATAACTGTAGAAAATTCGTATATTAGTCTGGATCGTATAATTAATGCAATTATAATTAATTTTGATGAGGATAGCGATAGCGAAACAGAACTATCTATAGAATGACATTATAAATGTAAATAAATATGACTAGTAATATTTTTTAAAAATGTTATTTCATTTGATTACATTAATATAATCATATCATTACTTGTTTTCCTTAATCCGTCCCTTCATACTTCACTTGTTTATTGCCAAGCTCTTGTCGACACAATGGGACCGACCCAGGAAAGCATTAAGTCGTATCCAATTTTCGTGAAACGTACTGTAAATGAAACATAACTAATGGAAATGGTCAGTAGTTTAGTAGGTTACATAGTAACCATGTTTAAACAAAGAAGAAAAAACACATATTATTTTGTTCCGTCAATTTTTAAGAAGCCATACATTTACCTGAATGAATTCCGATCCTTAATTTAAAAACTTCGCCTGGCCGATGCTTTATTTCAAATTTTTGGATTCTCTTAAGTAAGTGCAACGCCATAGACGCTATTTCACCTGCATGTCTGTTTGCATTTCTGATAGGTAAACCGCTAACAACCATATATGCGTCTCCTATGGTTTCAACCTTAAAAAATAAAATATGTTGAGGTTGGATTAATTTTATGGCGTGGAACTTATTAAGGAAGCAAAAGCATTTTTCTGTTGAGGGACAAACATTTAATAGTAGCAAATTCAAGTCCCGCAAATAAACCTACTAGTTAAACCATCGCTTTGAAACAGGATTACCACAAACCGTGGTGGAGTCTTCGGCGTCATCGAATCCAAGGAACCGGGATTCTGGAAAATTACAACCTAAATGATGAAGCGTAAAATGTCGCTGTTTGTGTTCACTTTTCTAGTTAAGAGCGCGGCCTAGTCGAGCGGGACATCAAGATCGATTGCAACGACGCCGCGCGGTTAGAACTGCAAACCGTTAACTTCTGGTTGTAAAAACTAATAAACTTTTACTTTGAGCTACATCTGGCAACCACGGTCAAAGGTCGTGCTGCCAAGTGCCGATTTACGCGCAATGCACAAGGAGCAGGGTGAAATTCCGAGAATTATGTCCAGCCGGCCTACTGCCTGGTCTGCCAAATATAATTAGATTTTATTTTTATATATTTGCATTTGCATAAGTATGAGGAATATAGAAGATTAATTGATTATTAGGTTGTAATAGAACGTCAATTTACTAATAAATATAATTTTATTGTCAAATATTAATTATAATAGGTACAAAATGTGTAAAAAGAATATAATACATATGTATGTACAGGTATGGTCAAAAATTTGTTTAGGTAGTTCCATTGCAAGCAATTAAAATAATAAAGGGGAGCAGGGGTACGAGAGGATGAAATATAGCGTCGATATTTTTTCATCGTAAATGTTGAGTCCTTGGCCAATTTGGGGGGCTTTGAGGTCTGAAAATCCAATTTGAAAAAATAAATTTCAAAAGTCGGTGAGGGTAACAGTAGACGAAATAACGTTTTTATACGTATAAATATACATATATGATGTCGTTTTCGGGGTTATTGATAGGTATCTGAGTAACCATCACACTAGATGTATATAGTTAAATAGCCTGTCCAAACGAAGGGTGTGTCAAAATCAAAAGTAAATACCATTTGTAGTTAAAAATTTGAGGTAGGGGTGAGACGGGTAAAATAGGACTTTGAAAAAATGATTGGGTGGTACCTATCTTGTTTCTCGGTTTATTTGCATCAGACAAACTAAACTTGTGTACCATTTGTCAAAAACAGTTACAGATTCGACGTTGGGGTGACATGGGTAAAATAGGACATTTACGACATGTTGGATGGCATTTTCTTTTCCGGATCATTGTCATCAGAAAAACTAAATGTTTGCACTATTTGTCAAAAATAGTTAGAGATTAGATATAGCGGAAATATAGGTAAAATAGAACATTTTTTGGTGGTATCTTGTTTTCTGGATTATTCGCTAAATGTGTATAAGTACTATTTGTCAAAAATAGTTTAAAATTTGGCGTAGGGGTGAGACTGGTAAATTAGGCCTTTTATTCGAAATGTTGGGTGTTATCGTGCCTTCGGAGTTATTGACATTAGAGAAACTATACATACTTGTGTATAATTTGTCAAAAATAGTGAGCGGTACAAGCGCGGATCCAGGGGGGTGGTCATTGTGGTCATGACCCCCCCCCCCCCCCCCCCCCCCCCCACCACCAACAATTTAACACGAAAAATATCATATACCGGTTTGATTAACGCGGCAGGGTATTACTTTTCGTAACTTGTATGACACCCGGATTATTGGTATCAGAAAAACTAAATATGTGTGCTATTTGTCAAAAATGAGCGGAAAGACGGGTAAAATAGGACATTTGTTGGGTGGTATCTTGTTTTCCGGATTATTGTCATCAGAAAAACTACATGTGTGGTGCACTTACTATTTGTTAAAAATAGTTTTAAAGAAACTCGAAGTAGGGGTTAGACGGGTAAAATAGGACCTTTATAAGAAATGCTGGGTGATATCTTGTTTCCGGGGTTATTGGCATCAGAAAAATTAAACTTGTTGTAACATTTACCAAAAAACAGTTAGTTTCGAAGTAGTGGTAAGACGGGTGAAATAGGACTTTTATAAGATTGGGTGGTATTTCATCTTCTATGTTATTGGCATCAGAGAATTTTGTGTACTATAATTTGTTAGAATAGTTCCAGACCCGAAGTAGGATAAGTGGGGTGTGAAAAGAATTTTACCAAAAATGTTTAGTGAATCGAACTAGGGTAGTGAGCTCTAATAAAACTTTTATTATTTTATATGTCAAATAATAAAACTTTTATTATTTTATATGTCAAATTAGTCCTCTTGATGGATTTATAATTGACAAATTTGGTACATGCCGAGGGTCAACTAGCTCCGGTAGTAAACAGTTATGATAAAAAGTTGTTAGTTTTGACTTTACACCCCAGAATTGATCGTCCCGGTAAATCTGAAATCAATCAATAATAACATAAACATAAAATCTTAGGAAAATAATAATTTCCTTGAAAATAAATATATGTTCCTTTACCTAAATCTAAAATGTAATTTATTGATTAATGATAACTTTTACCTTCTGCACCAACATTCCTTTGGAAGACCAAACAATAAAATAACAAAAATTGCCTTCGACTTATATGAAGCTGCCCCTGTACTTGATAATAATAATTGTGATTTGTGACATTGTTTTAGTTCCATCTCGTTTAAGTTCGTCAGTATGGCAAATTTTAGTAATTTCTGTTTAATTGCTTCCGCAGGGATATTTTTATAAATATATTTTATATTGATACATTAGTTCATTGCGTTCAATACTCGACTCAACCAGTTTGAAATTATTTCCTCTTTCCAGCACATACACACCTTTTACTTTCTTTAATTAAATATAGGTACAGTTCAACATGATAACTCCACTCCTTCCCTTTAACTTTCTTTACCAAATACTAAAGAATATAGTTCTTTGGACCTCAATAAAACTGAATACAAACAATATACTGCTTAGTATTTTCGAAAAAAAAATTGTTATCCCGTCGCACTCCTGCCGTCTAAACTTTATTTCAACAAATTCTAAGCAAAATATGTTTCCTGAACTTAATAACTCCGAAAAAGAGTACTCAGTCAACATTTTTGACAAAATATTAACTTGTTTTAAGAAATAACTACAAAGCATTTTTTTTTTGTCAATAACTCAGAAAGCAACATAAGGTTATTCGACTATAAAAAAATATACCTTTCCTATATTCCTCTCCTGACCTTAAAACAAAAAAGGGCAACATGGGATTTTCACCTGAATAACCTAAAAACATTTAAAAAATGTCTCTTTCAACATTTTTTTAAGAAATTCTAACCAAAACAGTCTTTCGGACCCCCAACATCTCCCAAAACTCCATACCGCTCAACACTGAAGAAAGAATTGGATATTTGTTTAAATTAACTATGTAAAATGGGACGTCGTAAATTTTGGGGTGGCAAAATACTAAGGTAGACAATTTTGGGGTGGCAACAACCCCGAATTACGCCACTCATAATAACTTTGACAAAAGTACACCGCCCAACATTATTGCAAAACATTTCTTTCCTTTTCACTCCTACCTGACCACACTTAACTTTTATTTTAAACAAATATACTAAGCAACATGTATTTTTCTTACTTGAATAAAGCCAACCCGTTCAAAATACATCCTCACCTCAATCTCCATTCAGCGAAACTTTTTTTTATTAAATAACGATATATCTATATCCGACCAATTTTAAAGTGTATTCTTAGATAACAGAAAAACGATAAAGATTTAAATAAATAAATATTTTATTTATTTTTATACTTACTGTGCTTTACGGACTTCCGCCTACTTTTCCGCTTTGCGGATAACTTGGGATAAATAATATAAATACAAATAAACTAATCGACACTTTAAACACAAATAGTCAGTTCGTGCGAACACTAACTAAACGCGAATACTCCCCAATTCGATAATTAAAAATCAAAAGTTCTTCCGGCGCGTTGTTCTAGACGAGAAACTAAACGAAGAGGCGCTACCAAGAATTGCTGCGTTGCCATATTGTACAAAGATTTTGCATTACGAAAACCGCGGTAAAATAAACATGGTCAATTTCAATTCCTTTCTATTTGAAAAATGAAGCATAATTCTTAATGAAATAGGCATAAATGTATCAATGATATATACAGAAATTGCAGTGTTTGCTCAGTTTTTAATCTATTTTACTATAAAATGATGAAATATGATAAATAAATCAAAATTTTGAATGAATAAATAAAAAATAGCAAAAAAAGCACAATAATTAACTAGACTTAGTAATTTAAAGCAAACAGTGCATAGAAGCACATGATTTTACGTCTTTCTGTGAAAGAATCAATTGAAATGATCCAACGATACTTTGTTAATAAGTAATTTACTCCATAAGAATTTTCCCCATAAGAAAGCATGTAAAATATTAGCTGACAGAATGGCGAAGGTAAATTAAATTCAACACTGCTCCGAAATCTTAATTGTCTTGTACATTGCTATAGATTTCTACAAGATATCGCTACTTCGCTACTTCATAATCAGACCTTATTATAATCAACAATTATACATATGCAATTCGGCCGTCCAAATTTTTTTCTCCATTTGATTTCAACTTTAATGGTGACTACCCCAATTAATTAACGATGCACTTTCAAATTAATAATCTGTTAGTTCGTTAATACGAATCCAATTTTCATATATATAACTGATAGATAGAGACTTTAGGGCACAGTATTTTACGTCTTTGCGACTAATTGTACCGATTAGTACATAAAATATAGACGCATGTATATCTCCTAAAATTTAAATTTGACATATCATGCATAAAAATTGATTTTAATGTAATGTATTTTTTAAACTAAATCAATTAGAGATATATCTGGATTAGACACAATTGCCCGAAAATATCGCCAAACTACTCGATGTAAAAATTATAATTTATTCTAAATACGTTATATTGTCGAAAACACGTTAATAAAATTACATAAACTTGATTAAATTTTGATTTGAAATGTGTTTCTTTATATTGTTATTTTTTCTTCTTACCTTATATACATCATAATGTGATATTATCGAGTCAAATAGGGTATATAAATCATTAAGTAAATCTATTACTTGTAAAGGTGTACTATCGGCAGAAAGCTCTGTAAATCCAACAATGTCACTAAAATAAATTGTAACACAGTCAAAAGTTTCTGCCTCAACCTTTTCTCCTTTCTTTAGTGCATCTGCAACTGATCTAAAAAATATTATTTAAAGCTCTACACAATAATCGTTTAACGGCGTGAACAAAATAGTAACGAATGTTACTTAAATTTACAAAGTGATTGTATTCTATACAGTGAGCGGATATCCCTGAGTTTTTCACATTGTTTAAAACAGCTATTTTGTGTTCTTGTAATCTTGTCTTAATACTTCTGCCACTTTGACCTACATATATAGCATTACAATTAAATTAACAATGAAATATATCAACAAAAAGATGGACTCCCAATGGGCTCACCTATTTCTCCTCTATTGTCCGAAATATTTATGGCTAACCTAGAAAATTATATTTTTAGCTCAAATAATCATCTAGAAAACCCAAAATAACATGATTAATGTTTTAGACGTCACGGTTAAGAAAATTAAAAACCAATTAGAGTCTGATATATACAGAAAACCCACCACTATAGATACAATCATACATCAAACATCCAAACAGTCATGGAAGATTAAATTATCCCCATTTCACAGTTTCATACACACACTAATAACATTTCCTCTAAATTAAGAAAACTTCAACAAAGAAATATGTACAATTAAACAGATAGCAAGAAACAACGGCTACAAAGAATGCCTAATTGATAAACTAATAAAAAACAAACAGAGGAAGGTACTAAGAATTATACCTCCAACTTAAGCAACATTATAAGTACTAAAGTGAAAAAATTAGGATGTAGAACAATATGTGTAAATAAACAAAATTTAGGGAGAATTACTAGTGAATAATAAAGACAAAACGGACATAAAATTAATTGTGCAGATTGTAATGCTATATATGTAGGTCAAAGCGGCAGAAGTATTAAGAAACGATTAAAAGAACACAAAATAGCAATTTTAAATGCCGAGATTGCTATCTTTGGCGACTTTAACGTCCACAATGTTAACTGGCTTAAATATTCAAATACAGACGATGAGCAAGGCCGCGAGGCAGAATCCTTTGCGATCAGTTCTGGTCTAACTCAACTCGTAGAAGAACCAAGAGCTGGAGATTTTGCTAGTCTTTTGGATCTTTTCTTGATATCAAATCCAGATCTATATACAGTCACCATACATCATCCGTTAGGATCTTCCGATCACAAACTTATTTCAACTATAAGCGAACTACCAATTAATTCTGAACAACCTCCTAAACCTCGTAAGATATGGAATTACACATCGACCAAGACCTGATAGACCATTTTCGCACTTTTCCTTGGATGAGCGTATGCTTCTCTTCCGATGATCCATCCATCTGTGCTGGGGAGGTCTACGAAGTCATTCTAACTAGCATGGAAGCATTTATCCCCTCCTCAAAAAACGCCCTTCCAACGGCAAGCCCTGGTTTAGCAAGGATTGCGAGCGTGCTGTCAGATCAAAAAATCTTGCTTACCGACAGCGGCGTAAGAACCCTACCACCGAGAATCGTACCATCTTTATTACCGCTCGAAACCAATGTAAGCTAACAATAGATCAAAGCAAAGAAGCCCATAACCTGAGGATCAAAAACAAACTTCTTGGCAGTCCAAACGGATCAAGGTCCTTTTGGCCAGTTGCAAAGGCCGTCAGCCAAAATTTTACCAAATCAACTATTCCACCTCTAGCACGTTCCGATGGTACAATAGCATCCACAGACGGAGACAAAGCAAATTTACTTGCTGAACTATTTTCTTCGCATTCCACTGTAGATTTCCAGGGAAGAACACCACCCAACATTCCTGCAGTTCAATCCGAAATGACCGAAATCGTGTTCCTCCAGCGTCCCGTCAAACGAATCCTGAAAGGTCTCGACGTCAAGGAAGCTTCTGGTCCAGGAATATTTCCATCGTGCTGGAAGACGGCACGAGTCCAGCCTATACCAAAGAAAGGTAAGTGAACCCTGCCTAGCAACTATCGATCAGTCGCATTGCTTTCAGTTATATCAAAAGTAATGGAGAAAGCTATTAACCAACATCTTCTAAAGTACCTGGAAGGCTTCAACATTATCAGCGATCATCAATATGGTTTTCGGAAGTCCAGATCAACTGGAGATCTTCTAGCCTATGTCACCCATCTTTGCAACAACGCAATCGATCATCATGGGGAGTCTCGGGCTGTTGCACTGGATATTTCTAAAGCCTTTGATCGTGTTTGGTATGAGGGACTTCTAAGTAAACTGCGATCCTATGGTATGCCCAGTCGATTCTGTGTATGGTTGTCTAGTTTTCTTAAGGATCGCTCTCTACAAGTGGGGTTCGACGGATTTCTCTCAGACACCTTCACCATCAATGCCGGTGTTCCTCAAGGGTCCATATTGTGTCCTACTCTCTTCTTACTCTACATTAACGACCTTCTAGTGAAAACGAAAAACCCGATAGTTAGTTAGTTAGTTACTTTTGCTGATGATAGCATACTTATATCATCTTTCTCTTTGAATGCACAAACATCGGCTGCCGACGCACATCTTCGCAGATAGCATATAGTATCACGGCTCAACAAAGACCTGGAAGAAATTTTGGCTTGGGGTGACAGTAACCAAGTCGAATTTAACGCTAAAAAATCCAGGCAGCAGTATTCTCTAAAAAGGTTAACATTACAGAACCGGATATAGTCATGGACGGACACGCAATCACACTGGCTTCATCTATTAGTTTGCTGGGCGTCAATCTGGGAGCAAATATGTCTTGGCATAACCACGTTGTGGCAATCGCCAAGATAGCTTCTCAGAAACTTGGTGTACTCTTCCGAACCAGAAAGTTGTAAATACCTCAGCAACTTTTGACACTATACAAAGCCCAGATTCGACCATCGCTAGAGTACTGCTCTCATGTCTGGAGCTCTGCACCCAAACATACTTTTTGGCTACTGGATTCCATCGAAAGGAGGGCCATTCGTCTGATTGGAAACCACGAGCTGACGAAGAACCTCGACAGCCTAGAACATCGAAGACAAGTTGGGGATTTGACTCTTTTTTTACATATATTTTCATGGAAAGTGCTCGGCTGACCTTGCCCTCTTAATTCCGCCCAGAGCGGCGAATATCAGAAATACGCGATGAACCACTGCCGCCCATCCATATGTGGTTAAGCTTAATACTCCTCGAACTTCATTATTTAAGAACTCTTTCATCTGGGGCACTTCATTCTTGTGGAACGATCTTCCCGAGGTCGTTTTTCCCAACGAATATAACCTCCAACGATTCAAAACCAACGTGTATCGCTTTTTGCGCACAAGCACCACTCCCAGAGTGCCCTAAAGGATTTTCCTATAGTGCTTGTGTTTGATCATAAAAAAAAATATATACATTTAAGTAATTGCAAGAAATAGATAAAGTCAATTGTGAAATGGACTAAACTCTATGTTGTTCCATGCAATATTAAAAAAATTGCGACATTTTAATTGCATGTATATTTAATAGAATGTATTCAGACTTCATTTTACTTCCTCAATAAGGCTATACAAACCTAAACTTTTTGATACGAGGGCCAGACTGACTTTTCTACCAAGTCGAAGAGGCCAAGAGGTTATCGCTAATGGCGAAACTCTGGTTACAATAACTGCATGATATAATAAGCAATATTCTTAAACTAAGGCCTATATGATAATTGATACATCTATCAGTATAAAGCCGTCATTTGTTTCAGTTAATAGAAGCTAAAGCATGCAAATTCTGACATCGACATTTCGTAATCAAGTCATTCAAAAAAAAATAAATTAAATTAAAATTATCGTGTAATTGCTCACCTAGGAAGCATTCTATATAACAAAGCATCTGTCTTTTTTTTCTCTTCTGTAAGTTGATTGGTCCTTTCTTGTACCAGACCTTCCAAATTATATGCATATTTTTCCATAATAGATAACATATTGTCGAAAATGTTTGGTTTTAGGCCAGCCTTGAGCACAAAAAAAATCAGCATTTTACATTGGAATACATATTTGCATAACTGTTTCAAATGACTTAATAAAACTACTGAAGTAATAAAAGAATTTTCTACTTAACTCTGCCAAAACAAAATAAATTATTCAAAATTACTTGCAAGTATTAAGTGAAAAAAGTTTTAAAAATTCAGTCACCAATCAAGTTACGAGGAAATTGATTACTTTATTTGTTCACTGAACAAATCAGCTCTGAATTTAAAACTTGTTACCAAGGGACAGAATGACATAAGTCATCTTTAACACAAGTTTGATAGTATACTAAAGTTCTCTTTTATTCTCATCTAAAGCAATAGATCTTTAGGAACGTGGTAATCTTCCACTTAACACGTAAACTGACCCTCAAATTTATATAAAACATAGTTTTATAAGATTTACTTTAACGCTAAGGCTACCTTAGCTAAGGTAAGCCCTAAGGGTCGATAATTCAAAGTCACTTTAAGGTACGGAATGACATAAGTCATCCTTAACACAAGTTTGATAGTATATTAAAGTTCTCTTTTATTCTCATCTAAAGCAATAGATCTTTAGGAATGTGGTAATCTTCCACTTAAACTGACCCTCAAATTAATATAAAATATAGTTTTCTAAGATTTACCTTAACGCTAAGGCTACCTTAGCTAAGGTGATGACATAAGTCATCCTTAACACAAGTTTGATAGTATATTAAAGTTCTCTTTTACTCTCATCTAAAGGAATATATCTTTAGGAACATGTTAATCTTCGATTCGGCTACCTTAACTAAGGTAAGCCCTAAGGGTCGATATTTCAAAGTCACTTTAAGGTACGGAATGACATAAGTCGTCCTTAACACAAGTTTTATAATATATTAAAGTTCCCTTTTATTCTCATCTTGTAGCGTTTAACCTTTTCCTGACACTTACCTGTGTTTGGTTTTGTTCGAGAAGTGTACTAGATTCACCGAAAGGCCACCAATAGATTTGAAATTGTTGGTTGCCTAATGAATCCCTGATAAGATAATAAAATCGATATCGTTCGATAGCTGGAAACAATTCCAATTTGCGAGGTTGCCATATTTATCTGCAAGTTTTCCTGGGCACCATTTAACTTGGCGATGTTTACCGCTGGTTTAGAACCAATCAAATTAGAATTATACGAATCGGAATTTCCGGTACTATCTGACTGAGAGGGATTTTGGCTTCCGTCCACCATTCCGGGGTGAACACGCGTGAAACTAAGGCTGCTTCAAGGCAATTTTAAAGAAACTGGGATATCTTTCCCCAAAACCCCAATCGGGTGATATAGCAAATTTTCTTTAAAAGGAGCCCGCCAAAGGGTAGATGGTTGTCTAGTTTTTTTTGTGTTGCAACCCTGAAAGTTCAGTTACCCAGGCACACCGGAATCATCTTATTTTACCTTCCGCAGAACCCTTCGTATAAGGTGAGTCGATTTTATTTAAGAGAATCAGTTTTGTTTTTTTGATTATAATGAAGGCAACCTGTCCTTTCGATCCAGAGCGTGGATATTAACTACCTATCTTTACAGGGTTTCTTTTTCTTCCCTGCTTGCATGGTGCTGCTCCGTTGATGTGAGAATGCCACCTCATGTTTTCCTGTTGAACCCCCAGGTGTATCCTTGATGATGTAGTGACGCTCTGCCAATTTTGGATTTTAAGGGGCCATGCTTAGAGACCAATCAGGATACAAAGTGCTCGCAAGAATTCTACGTTGGATTAATTCAGGCCAGAATTTTCAGATATTTTTTTATTTATTTTTTTTACATTTTCATTAATGATAATTAATGACTTATTATGATTCTTAATGTAGCCGTAAGCTACGAAAAGACTAGGTATTTCTTTTGAAAATTTTATTTCAGTATAGATAATATTACCGAAACAACCATTAGGTGAACCTATATATTTTACGTATCATTGTAGTGCAACCCTACAATGTAAACTATAGTCGACTATGGGAGGGTGTGCGCATTCTTCTTATATAAATCTACCATTTCACCATTTCACTTTAATTATTTTATCTCATTTAATTTAAACCTACAATAGTCTACAATTAAAAATTATTCCTATACAAATATGAAATAAAATTTAATTTTTTTGTGATTTTAAAATTTTGCCTAATTTCAATCATCTCACTTATACAAACTAAAAAGTCCCGTTAGACACTTGTTTTCCTTACTCATGGTCAACATAAGCTAGTTCAGGTATTTAACACCTTTTTTTATTAATTTGGGTTTCGTAATTTTCCCCAAATTAAAAGACTTTTAAAAGAAAGATATATAAATTACGTGGTGCCCAAATAATTTTGAAAATGAAAAATTATTGAATAACTAATAAGCTATTGATCCTGTGTATTAACAAGCTACGACCTACGACGCTCACCAGACGTACAGCTGCCGGATGCATTTGGTCATTTTTCTTTTGTTTTACAAGGAAAAACGATACATAAAAAATAGCGTGCCAACGTGAGGCCTTGAAAGTTTTTTTGATTTTTGCTTAAGAGAAAAGTTTTTACACAGTGATTGCTTGTTCGTATTTTCAAAATTTTCTAATTTTTTTGATAAGTAAACATTGTATAAGTGAGGGGATGATCTTTCTAGTTCTTCCGTTATAAATTTTAAAAATCTGAAAGTATTTCCTACTATAATCTGGCCTTAGATTTATTTTATTGAGTTGAGTAGTATTTTGGATTTTGTCGATTAGGCGACAGAGTTTTTTTGTTGTTTTTAGTTTGAATGATACCTGCTATGCACCATTTGCAGGGATAGATTGTGGTATTTAAATGATGGGTTATCTTTGATATGCCAGCGCAAATAGAGAATAGTTATAATACGGGTGTTTATATTTTTTTGTTTGCATCGATTATTCGATGTACATTTTTTGTTGGGTATAAGTGTGTAAATGACCGTGTAATTTATCAGAACGTTTAATACGAGACTTTAAATTGAGAATAGCCGATATTTAGCAACGTTGCCGAGTTATAGAATAAATCTGAAAGTAACTTAAAAAATTCTTTATAGTTTCGTTCGATTTTAAGTTAAGTTAGAATAATAAAGCTTTGATATTATTATGGAAGATTATTTTAAACCAAATTTGTTACTCAAAGAGGAATTAAATTATGAACTCCGGATACGAGACATAATTACGGACAAAAATGTTGTAGATAAAAGAAAAATTTTAAACCGATTATTGGATAAGGAACGCCAAAATAAAACTGATGTCTTGAAACTGGTCGATCATTTTTTTAATCTAGAATTAGAAAAAAGAGAATTAACTGAATCTATAGACTCTATCAAACAATTGCTAGTAGATTTTGAATCTACTGATTCGGTATATCTTAGGGCTGGGGCGCGTATATTACATCTGATCAAAAGAGTGCAAAGACTACCATTAGTGGAGACTGATGTTCAATTTACAGAAAAACAAAAATTTAAAAACGAAACGTATGCATCGGTTATGTTTTTAGATGCAGATTTACATGAGAAAGTTAAAGATCCACCACCGGTGTCAATTTCGCCTACACAAACGCCTTCGCAACCTAGTAGTACCGCGATACCAAATTTAAACGCTTCACAAGAGAATCATTTCTTTCGGAGTACACCTGTACATACTCCAGGAATTTCGTTTGACGGTGAGCCGAAAAATGTATTAACTTTTATAGAACGCGTTGAGGAAATGGCGCATGCGCGTCATATAACTAAAGTAGAACTTTTTGAGTCGGCTAGCGATTTGTTTTCCGGTAACGCCATCTTCTGGCTTCGGCATATAAAATCATCTGTTGATGATTGGGACTCTTTAGTTAAAAAATTGAAGACTGATTTTTTAGATTCGGATCTAGATGATGACATTTGGAATCAGATTAGGGAACGTAAACAGTCGAGAAATGAACCGATTATTCTTTTCATTGCTGTCATGGAGGGTTTGTTTAATCATTTGTCTAGAATCCTACCCGAAGTGACTAGAGTAAAATATATTAGACGTGGTTTACAAAAAGAATATCAGAAAAGATTAGTTTTACAAGACATAGGCTCTGTAGCGGAACTAAGTAAGTTAACAAAACTTTTAGAAGACGCTGATATTTTAGGTTTATCATCAAGTTCTTCTAACTTACGCAATGTCTCAAGTTTAGATAATGAAGACAATTCAAAAGTCACTACAACAAATTTCGTTAAAAATAAATCATTCGCTAAAAATATCAACAATAAAAATAAATATGTGAAACATAGTACATTTAATAAAAAAGACAATAGCGCGAATCGCGAAGAAAGAAGTGCTAATGCCAATATTGAAATTAGCGAAAATAGTTTCATTAGTTGGAAATGTGGTGTTCCCAATCATAGTTTTAGAAATTGCAAATCAAGGATTAAAAAGAAATTTGGTTTTAAATGTGGCGCACCAGATGTCACTACAAAAACTTGTAAACATTGTTAGGGAAACGAGTTATAGGGGCACGTGTAGTTGGTGCACGGTTGCCTCAAAGTTCTAATGCCAACGTTCCGTGTCAAAATTTTAAAGCTATTCAAGATATGATCGATTTAAAAAATAAATTTTGTGAAAATGTTGCTCCAGTTTTTATTAATAAGTTACATGATAATAGACCGTATATTTCGGTTAGATTGTATGACCAAACGATAACCGCTTTATTAGACAGTGGCGCAAATATTTCGGTGATAGGAAAAAACGGGTTAGATATTATAAATACATTAAATTTAAAAATAATAAAATCAAAAACGACTTGTATTCATACTGCGGACGGTGCCGAACAAGCAGGTTATGTTAATCTACCGTTGAACATAGACAATAATGTCCAGGTTTTATCTGCGCTCGTCGTTCCGTCAGTATCGCATTCTTTTATTTTAGGTAGCGATTTTTGCGAGAGATTTCAGATTAAGCTAGATTTTAAGAATAATTCGTGGCGTGTGCAAAGTAAATTAAGCAACAGTGTTATTAACGCTATTGACACCCCAGTACGTATTTTATCATTGGGTGTATGTTTATAGAGGATTTGTCAGATTTACAGAGAGCGCAAGCTCAGAAAGTAATTGATTCTTTTCAATCATTTAGGTGCCCTTACACCAGCGGATATCTCAACAAATCTGATATGGCACGAGCCAAATATGCGGAAAAAACTTTGTGTGTATGTGGCGAGCCGAGCTTCATCGGGCCGTGCCTTATCGGCCACGGATGAAATCAGCAGGTCGCAACTCATCAGTAGATCGGTAGGTAATAGCGGATGGCGCATCAAGTCCCATTAACGAGACGATTTAATCAGGCAAATCTAATCGGGTGATTAGGTCGGCGAGCTAGACTCGCCTGCCCAAAATTGACGAGAGTTTTGGTATGTGCCGAGCCTAGTTGGCAGGCCAAATCCGAACGGATCAAATCGGTCCAACTTATATGTTGGTGTATGGGCACCTATTGAGTAGTAAAGATAAGTTGGGACTTACCGATAAAATTACTATGACCATAGATACAGGTGACGCCAAACCTTTTAAGCAGAGACAATATTTAATGAGTCCTTATATGTTAAAAATTTTAAATTCCGAGTTAGATGACATGCTTAAACTCAATGTCGTAGAGCCGTCACATAGTCCTTGGAACAGTCCGGTTTTATTAGTTAAAAAATCAAATGGTGAGTTTAGGTTCTGTTACGATGGAAGGAGACTTAATGAAGTAACTAAGCATGATAGTTATCCACTCCCCAGAGTAGATAGAATCTTAAGTTCGTTGAAAGCGGCTAGGTTCATTTCGAGTATAGATCTTCGCCGAACTTTTTGGCAGATCCCTTTAGATCCAAGTTCTCGCGAGAAAACCGCGTTCACGATACCTTCTAGAGGGCTTTTCCAATTTCGCGTTATGCCATTCGGGCTTTTCAACAGCGCGCAGACGCAGCAACGATTAGTTGATGTTTTATTTGGACCTAAGTATGAACCTTATATTTTTGCCTACCTTGATAATATTATCATTCTTTCTTCTACATATGAAGAACATATACGACTATTGAGTGAAGTCAGAAATATTTTAGAGGAAGCTAATTTGACAATTAACCTAGAAAAATGTAATTTTTTTTAAGACAAGTCTTAAGTATTTGGGTTATATTATTGATGGGAAGCATGGTCTTCGTACCGATCCAAGTAAAATCGAAACAATGGTAAATTATCCAAGACCAACAAACGCAACCGAAATTAAAAGGTTTATAGGACTTTGTAGTTGGTACCGACGATTTATTCATAATTTTTCATCACTGGTCGCACCCATAAATGATCTGCTAAAAGGAAAGAAAAAGAAACAATCCATTACCTGGAATCCGGAAGCTGAGAAGCCTTCATAAACGTTAAGAATACCTTAGTTTCCACTCCAATTTTACGTCCCCCAGATTTTCAGGGAACCTTTACGATACAATGTGATGCCAGCAATGTTGGAGTGGGTGGAGTCCTAACACAAGAAGTAAATGGAGAGGAAAGGGTAATCGCGTATTGTTCCAGATCTCTATCGCGAGCCGAGCGTGATTATACCGTTACCGAACGTGAACTTTTAGCTTTAATTTTTTCTTTAGAAAAGTTACGTATGTATGTCGAGGGTACTAGATTTCGTGTCATAACTGACCATTATAGTCTTCTTTGGCTCAATAATTTTAAGGATCCATGTGGACGTTTAGCGAGGTGGTCTGTTAAATTAAGACAGTATAGTTTTGAACTAATTCATAGGAAGGGTACTTCAAAGGCGAATGCCGTCCCAGATGCACTTTCTAGGATTCCTGCATCACAGGATGAAGAGGACGTTCAGAGGAAATTCTTGACCCTTGGTATTTAGATCTACGACTGAAGGTCCTGGATAACCCTGATTCCTATCCTCAATTTAAAGTAGAAAAAAATCGTTTATTTAAGTATATTACTTCCACTTTACCAATTTGCACTAATAATCGCGAGTGGAAAGAAATAGTCCCGAAGGAAGGAAAGAAGTTATTTATTCTTGTCATGATCCTCCTTTAAGCGCACATTTTGGTTTCTTTAAGACTCTTGCTAGAGTACAAGAAACTTTTTATTGGCCCAAAATGAGAAACGACAGTTTGAAATATGTAAAATCATGTAAAGTATGTCAAGCTCAGAAAATGTCAAATTCTCAACCTCTAGGTAAAATGGGAGTCCAAAAACAAGTACAATATCCATTTCAAGTTATCGCCGTTGATTTAATGGGACCCCTACCCCGTTCAAAGAATAGAAATTCATACTTGTTGGTTGTAACTTGTTGGTTCTCTAAATATTCCCTATTATGTCCAATGAAGGCAGCTACTGCCCCGAATATAGTGAAATTTTTAGAAAACTCTGTATTTTTGGTATATGGTGTCCCACAAATTATAATATGCGATAATGGAAGTCAATTTGCTGGTAAGACAATGAAGAAATTGGCAGATTTATATAGAATAAAAATATGGTTTACTCCGCGATATTCGGCACAATGTAATTTTGTGGAGCGCACGAATAAAACAGTTACTGCAATACGAAGCTACATTAAAGAACATAAAGACTGGGATGCTGAATTACCAAAAATACAACAAGCAATTAATACGGCAAAACATGAAGTACATCCCCTTTGCCCCGCGCTGATAAATTTTGGCAGGTATATTCCCATGTCAGGTGATTATTACGGAAAGGTCCGCGAGACCACGGGAATAGCACTCCAGCCCGGTGACCGAGACCAATTCATGGACGATATTTCAGATTTAAAGCACATTTATCAAGATGTTCAGACAAAATTGAATTCAGCTCATCAACGTTATAAGTCACATTATGACTTGCGTAGACGAGATATATCTTTTAGGATTGGAGATAAGGTCTGGCGCCGAAATAAAATACTATCACACGATACTATAGGATTTGCGGCTAAATTAGCACCTAAGTTCATTCTTAGTAAAGTAATTAAGAAAGTATCGCGTTTAGTATATTCGCTAGTAAATATGGATAACTCATTTGCTGGTAACTGGCATGTCAAAGATATGAATCCCTATTTTGGTTCTAATTCCGACGTTTCAGTTGGATAATATTTTATGGTAATTATTTAGAGACAATTCCGACGATTCAGTTGGATAATATTTTATGGCAGTTATTTAGAGACTAATCCGACGTTTCAGTTGGATAATATAGGTTGGCCATTATTTAGGTGTAACTCCTTTAGAGAGATTTTAGGTACTACCTTTTTTTTAGATATATATGTTTTATATCTGTACGGTTTGATGTCTATACATTTTTATACTCACAAGTATGTGTATTTGACTAGTTAGGTACCACAATCTTGAGTTACATATTCGGGTCTAGTCAGTTAATTAAGTAAACTGATAGATATTTACGGAGTATTCATGAATACGTTATTTTTGTTAGGGCTGAGTAAAGCGCCTACAAATCTTTATTTGTTTTTTTTATGGAGGTGCACCTAGCTTGAAAGATGATTTCAGGACACAATTTTAAGTATTGTTTTTAAGATATAGTGTGAGTACTGTGTGAGAACACAATTTTGTGTGTTTTCAGGACAATTAGTTTAGTTACTGTTTTCAGGTAATAAACTGTTATCGCTTATGGAAACTCTTGTGTTTACTAAAGTTTTTCGCCTTATTTGAACTGTTAGAAGTCTTCCCCAATTATGACAGACCCGATTCATTCGAGTCCCCACTGATTACGACCTTTCCGATTTGGACTTACCGTATTTTGTCGCTGTTCAGCCGCCCAGTACGCGAAGTTACTAAGCTAATCAGTTTCAAAAAGAAGTTTTCGTACAATAGTTTGAAGTAAATTTACTTCTCAAGTTATTATTCGTTTCGGTTTACTTTTATAGTAGAAAATTTTTTTATGTATCGTTTCCTTGTAAAACAAAAGAAAAATGACCAAATGCATCCGGCAGCTGTACGTCTGGTGAGCGTCGTAGGTCGTAGCTTGTTAATACACAGGATCAATAGCTTATTAGTTATTCAATAATTTTTCATTTTCAAAATTATTTGGGCACCACGTAATTTATATATCTTTCTTTTAAAAGTCTTTTAATTTTGGGAAAATTACGAAACTCAAATTAATAAAAAAAGGTGTTAAATACCTGAACTAGCTTATGTTGACCATGAGTAAGGAAAACAAGTGTCTAACGGGACTTTTTAGTTTGTATAAGTGAGATGATTGAAATTAGGCAAAATTTTAGAATCACAAAAAAATTAAATTTTATTTCATATTTGTATAGGAATAGTTTTTAATTGTAGACTATTGTAGGTTTAAATTAAATGAGATAAAATAATTAAAGTGAAATGGTGAAATGGTAGATTTATATAAGAAGAATGCGCACACCCTCCCATAGTCGACTATAGTTTACATTGTAGGGTTGCACTACAATGATACGTAAAATATATAGGTTCACCTAATGGTTGTTTCGGTAATATTATCTATACTGAAATAAAATTTTCAAAAGAAATACCTAGTCTTTTCGTAGCTTACGGCTACATTAAGAATCATAATAAGTCATTAATTATCATTAATGAAAATGTAAAAAAAATAAATAAAAAAATATCTGAAAATTCTGGCCTGAATTAATCCAACGTAGAATTCTTGCGAGCCCTTTGTATCCTGATTGGTCTCTAAACATGGCTCCTTAAAATCCAAAATTGGCAGAGCGTCACTACATCATCAAGGATACACCTGGGGGTTCAACAGGAAAACATGAGGTGGCATTCTCACATCAACGGAGCAGCACCATGCGAGCAGGGAAGAAAAAGAAACCCTGTAAAGATGGGTAGTTAATATCCACGCTCTGGATCGCAAGGACAGGTTGCCTTCATTATAATCAAAGAAACAAAACTGATTCTCTTAAATAAAATCGACTCACCTTATACGAAGGGTTCTGCGGAAGGTAAAATAAGATGATTCCGGTGTGCCTGGGTAACTGAACTTTCAGGGTTGCAACACAAAAAAAACTACACAACCATCTACCCTTTGGCGGTGATGACCACGGGCTCCTTTTAAAGAAAATTTACTATATCACCCGATTGGGGTTTTGGGGAAAGATATCCCAGTTTCTTTAAAATTGCCTTGAAGCAGCCTTAGTTTCACGCGTGGTCACCCCGGAATGGTGGACGGAAGCCAAAATCCCTCTCAATCAGATAGTACCGGAAATTCCGATTCGTATAATTCAAATTTGATTGGTTCTAAACCGGCGGTAAACATCGCCAAGTTAAATGGTGCCCAGGAAAACTTGCAGATAAATATGGCAACCTCGCAAATTGGAATTGTTTCCAGCTATCGAACGATATCGATTTTAATATCTTATCAGGGATTCATTAGGCAACCAACAATTTCAAATCTATTGGTGGCCTTTCGGTGAATCTAGTACACTTCTCAACAAAACCAAATACAGGTAAGTGTCAGGAAAAGGTTAAACGCTACATCACCCCGTTCCAACAAAAAAATATTTTTTTTTAAAAAAAACTTCAAAAAAAATTAGGTCAACAAAAAAATATTTTTCTACTATAAAAGTAAACCGAAACGAATAATAACTTGAGAAGTAAATTTACTTGAAACTATTGTACGAAAACTTCTTTTTGAAACTGATTAGCTTAGTAACTTCGCGTACTGGGCGGCTGAACAGCGACAAAATAGTCCAAATCGGAAAGGTCGTAATCAGTGGGGACTCGAATGAATCGGGTCTGTCATAATTGGGGAAGACTTCTAACAGTTCAAATTAGGCGAAAAACTTTAGTAAACACAAGAGTTTCCATAAGCGATAACAGTTTATTACCTGAAAACAGTAACTAAACTAATTGTAGGTACTGAAAACACACAAAATTGTGTTCTCACACAGTACTCACACTATATCTTAAAAACAATACTTAAAATTGTGTCCTGAAATCATCTTTCAAGCTAGGTGCACCTCCATAAAAAAACAAATTTAAATTTTCTATAGTATATTAAAGTTCTTTTTTATTCTCATCTAAAGCAATAGATCTTTAGGAACGTGGTAATTTTCCACTTAACACGTAAACTGACCCTCAAATTAATATAAAACATAGTTTTCTAAAATTTACCTTAACGATAAGGCTACCTTAACTAAAGTAAGCCCTAAGGGTCGATATTTCAAAGTCACTTTAAGGTACGGAATGACATAAGTCGTCCTTAACACAAGTTTTATAGTATATTAAAGTTCCCTTTTATTCTCATCTAAAGCAATAGATCTTTAGGAACGTGGTAATTTTCCACTTAACACGTAAACTGACCCTCAAATTAATATAAAACATAGTTTTCTAAAATTTACCTTAACGATAAGGCTACCTTAACTAAAGTAAGCCCTAAGGGTCGATATTTCAAAGTCACTTTAAGGTACGGAATGACATAAGTCGTCCTTAACACAAGTTTTATAGTATATTAAAGTTCCCTTTTATTCTCATCTAAAGCAATAGATCTTTAGGAACGTGGTAATTTTCCACTTAACACGTAAACTGACCCTCAAATTAATATAAAACATAGTTTTCTAAAATTTACCTTAACGATAAGGGTACCTTAACTAAGGTAAGCCCTAAGAGTCGATATTTCAAAGTCACTTTAAGGTACGGAATGACATAAGTGGTCCTTAACACAAGTTTTATAGTATATTAAAGTTCCCTTTTATTCTCATCTAAAGCAATAGATCTTTAGGAACGTGGTAATTTTCCACTTAACACGTAAACTGACCCTCAAATTAATATAAAACATAGTTTTCTAAAATTTACCTTAACGATAAGGCTACCTTAACTAAGGTAAGCCCTAAGGGTCGATATTTCAAAGTCACTTTAAGGTACGGAATGACATAAGTCGTCCTTAACACAAGTTTTATAGTATATTAAAGTTCCCTTTTATTCTCATCTAAAGCAATAGATCTTTAGGAACTTGGTAATTTTCCACTTAACACGTAAACTGACCCTCAAATTAATATAAAACATAGTTTTCTAAAATTTACCTTAACGCTAAGGCTACCTTAGCTAAGGTGATGACATAAGTCAACCTTAACACAAGTTTGACAGTATATTAAAGTTCTTTTTAACTCTCATCTAAAGGAATAGATCTTTAAGGACGAGATAATCTTAGACTTAACGCGTCAATTGACCCTCAAAATTCAAATATCGGCAACAACTCTCATCTAAAGAAGTGGATCTTAACGACGCTTACCTTAACGTTAAGCCTACCTTAACTAAGATCTAGCTTAACGCAATATTCTGGTTTGGTCACAGTCATAAGACCCATAAAAATAATAAAAACAAATCAAACTACGATAACCGCCAAACTTCGACCGAGGCTAGCTTGCATCTTTGTATACTGCGGTGCAACAAAAACACATTCGCCGTAGCTTAAGCTTATTAAAATCCTTAATAAAGACATTATTATTAAATCAGTCGTAAGGAGACAATGACTGTTAATTTTTGTGAGATTAACATGATTTGAATGTTGTATTTTATGATTATGTTCTATTAAAATTTATTTCTATCTCCCGGCTGAATTTCTACGGTAGGTATGTGACTTTCCTATAATTAAGAATTGACGATGAATTTATAAAGAGATAAATATATTAAATAAAAATATATGAATACATCATTTAATAAGAAATAAGTCATGCTTGACGATGATTAAACTTTTTAAACAAGGGAATAAATCTGTGCTGAAGGTAATTATGCCATCATAGACGAACTTGCTTACGTTTAAAGCCGTATTAGAATCGGCAATTTTTGTATATTGCGCCTGCAATGGCAATTATAATTGCACGTATTCATGCGCACTAAACCGTTCTCGATCAGCTGGCCCATTACTGCTCGCATTGCCGGCGCAATGCGAGAATGGACTCCGTATTACAGTCGGTAAAGGCCGTATTACACTCGGGAATTTTTATGGCGCCAGCAATGGCAATTATAATTCAAGGATTCAGGCGCAGTACACCGTTCTCCGTACTACAGTCAGAAATTCTACTCTTCTGACAATTAAAATGACACGGATTCATGCGCAGTACACTGTTCCCGATCAGCTGTCTCTCATTACCAGAAATGGGACAGGCGCCATTTTAATTGCCCTTGCCGGCGCAAATGGGTAGACATGGATTATTCTGTTATTTTTAACTGTATTATTTGGCCGAATCAGGTATCAAATCAAAAATCAAATCAAATCATTTATTGTTCACTGATCTCATACATCAAGATATTGAACTCGTCAAAAAGTTTACTCAATAAAAGATTAAAATCTTAAAAAGACATTATAACATATTTTATTTACATGCTAAAAAGAGGCGACATAAATCACTTTCAAAAATGGAGAAACTCATCCAGAGTATAAAAACATTGTTCTGATAAAAAGCATTTCAACTTCCTTTTAAAACATATCAAAGATTCACAATCTCTAATGATAGGTGGCAGATGGTTAAAAATTTTTATTCCAATATTTTTTGGCAAAGTCTTTGTAATATTTAGCCTGCATAAGTTTGGATGCAGTTGATTTCTGTTCCTGGTATTATAACCATGGATGTCGCTATGTTTAAGATTCACATTTTGACCTTCATACATAAATACACTTATTTCCAATATAAAAATACATATAAGTGTCAAAACCTTAAGTTTTTTGAACCACTGTCTACAGGAATCCTGTCCTCCAGCACCAACCATGCAACGAATCACCCTTTTCTGGCATAAAAAGACTTCACGTGCATGAGGAGCTAGACCCCAAAAGCGTATGCCATACATGAGTCGCGAGTAAACCTGTGCATAATAAAATGACAGAAGCTGGGACTCATTCAGAACCGTCTTCAAGCTTCTCATTAGAAAGCAGTATTTACTGAGTTGAGTTGTTAACTGACCACAATGGCTGTTCCAACTCAAATTCCTATCAATTTCCAAGCCAAGAAACTTGATTGATTGTTTCTCTGTTAAAGCTGCATCATTACATATTACATCAATGTCCAAATTGTTATGATTTTGATGGGTACGAAAGCGCATATAATGAGTCTTTTGTGCATTTAAAAACAACTTATTATTCTTAAACCATAGATCAAGCTTAGCAATAGCACTGTTTGCCCTTTCCTCAACCATCATATTGGTTGTGCCTGACACAGAGGCAGATGTGTCATCCGCATACATTGTAAATTTATAATCTGCTAAACTTTGGGGCAAGGGGTTTACAAATAGCAGGAATAAGACGGGGCCCAATATTGAGCCCTGCGGTACTCCAACACATACTTCACATATCTCAGATTTTGCCTGCAGTATTTTATTTTTACTTTTGTAATTCATTTGTACAAATTGTTGTCTATTCTTTAGAAACGAATCAAACCACGCAAGTGCGACCCCCCTAATACCATATCCCGACATCCTCTCCAGAAGAATATCATGCTGGACACAGTCAAACGCCCTGCTGAGGTCACAAAAGATCCCAGCAGGGCATTCGCCCGCCTCCAGAGAATCAACCATCCCAGTGAGAAAATCATGGATAGCTGTGGTTGTAGATCTACCCAAAAGAAAACCGTGTTGCTCTTTGCATAAAATATTATTTTTTTTACATATTTAAGAAGTCTGTCCAGCATACAATACTCAAAAACTTTGGAAAAACAAGAATTTAATGACACAGGTCTATAGTTTTCCAGATCAGTTTTATTATTTTTTTTATGTATGGGAATCACTTTGCTTGTTTTTAAGTAGTTTGGGAATTCGCCACACTCAAAAGACTTGTTTATCAAGTATGTTAAGGGGGTTATAATATTATGCATACTATCCTTTAAGAAATTTGCTGGGATGTCGTCTGGTCCAGAAGACCTTTTATTCTTAATTTTTGTTTTCACAATATTCATAACTTCATGTTCAGTAAAAGGAATTAATGCCATACTAGAAATTATATTAGGATTTGCATGGTCAATGTCATTATCGGTTACCTGATCTGTTTCAATTTTGTTTAAAATATTAATAGGTGCTTCTATAAAGAATTTGTTAAAAAGATTTGAGATTTTTTCAGGTTCAGTATATAGAATGTTGTTATCCACAATTTCAATACCACATTCTGGTTTCTCTTGCCCTGTGATTTCTTTGACTACAGACCAAGCCATCCTGCCCTTGTTGTCTGAATACTTTATTTTGTTTTGATAGAAAGTTTTTTTTGTTAACTTAACTAGCTTCTTGTGCTCTTGTTTTTTTGTCTTATAAATTTTTTCTAATCCAGGATTGTTTCTCTTCATAGAGAATAAATCCTTCAAATTTCTACTTGACAGCCTTACTTCTTGTGTTACCCAGGATTTACCGGACATGTTAACACTAACTGTTGTCCTAGGAAATTTTTTTTCAAAATACCCCAGAAATGCTTTGTAGAAATAGTCAAATTGTCCCTGAAAGCCACGATTCTGGTATACCTCCTCCCAGTTTTCCTGTGATAAGTCTCTGAAAAAATTTTCAGTACTGTTATGGTCATAGATACGCTTTACATTATTCATAAATTGTGAAGGTGTAGCAATTTCCACATCAATAAGTACTGTTTCATGATCGGACATAGTGTTAGACTTAACGACTGCCCCATTACAAGAAAAATTTGTATATATTTGATCTATGATATAAGCTGACGAGGGACCCACCCTTGTAGGGCTTTCGACCCTAGGAGAAAAACCATATGCCACCAACATATCAGAAAGCGAACAATTTAGATTGAAGTCCCTATCTGGATCTATGTTTATGTCACCACATAATAAAATTTTCCTATTTGGCTTATAGATTCTATCTAAAATTACATTTAAACTATCACAAAACACATTAAAATTGCCATTTGGCGGTCTATATACATTCAATACATACAATTTTCCGTTATCACAGTTTAAAATGATACCACATATCTCAAATTCTTTCTCCTTGCAGTACTGGCTCAATTCTATAGTATCATATTTCATTTGGTTCTTCAGCCATATGCCAACTCCACCCCCTCTAGATTCCTGTCTAGAGAAGTGGCTCACCAGTTGGTAGTCTTGAATCTGTGGTAGAATGTCTATATCTGCCCATACCTCGGTAAGGCACAAAATTTTGATGCTATATTCCCTTAGGTCCACTTGCAGCTGATTTGCTTTGTCCATATTTAAACTTCTAATGTTAAGTAACATCAGGTCAAATGAGTTTTCAGTGTTGAACAGGTAATGACCATTTAAACCCACTGGTATTTAAATTAGCAGTTTACATTCTTTATTAAACTTATGGACTGCTAATTCAGCAACTTTTTGCACCTCCAATTTGTAAATAGCAGTAGCTGCTTTAACTGGTAATCAAAACGAACAGGTTTGCACATCTCTAATTCTGGGGATATTTTAGGGATTTCGACAGTACCCACTGCTGTTCTGACCGTTGACAATGCTCCAGCTGATCGAAAACGGTTTACTGCGCATGAATAGGTACGTGCCATTATAATTGCCGGCGCAAGAGAAAAAATTGCCTAGTCTAATACGGCCTTAATTCTATTCTTCTGGCAACTAAAATTGCACGCATTCATGCGCAATACACCGTTCTCGATCAGCTCTCTCGCGTTGCCAGAAATGGGGCAAGCGCCATTTTAATTGCCATTGTCGGTGCAAGTCTGGGTAGAGATGGATTATTCTATTATTTTTATTTATTAGTTGGTCGATACAGCTATGAACAGCTAGTGGCTATTTAAACTAACTGGTACTTAAATTAACAGTTCACATTCTTTATTAAGCATATGTACTGCTAATTCGTCGCAACTTTTTTGACCTGTTTTCTGTAAGTAGCAGTAGCTGCTTTAACTGGTAATCAAGAGGAACGGGTTTGTCCATTTCTAGTTCTAGGGATATTTTAGGGATGCCAACAGTAGCAACTGTTGTTCTTACTGTTGGCAATGCGCCAGCTGATCGAGAACGGTTTAGTGCGCATGAATACGTGCAATTATAATTGCCATTGCAGGCGCAAGAGAAGAATTGCCGACTCTAATACGACCTTTTTGGTCTGGTGCCAATTATCAACTCTTTACTAGGGAGCGTGACTACGTCCCACCAGTGATGGATATTTGTGACACTAAATGTCGGTTGAAGTAACTTCCTTTATTTAAGAGTATTCTACTTCTAGTTTACTTCTATTATATGAGCTTAAACTTACCTGCATTTCTTTTAATCTCACTCTTACATATCGTATATCTGGTCGTTGTTCAGGTTGTTCGTGCCAGCAGGCCTTAAATGTATTAATTATGTATTTTGGTATTCGTAACCCTTCCAATGATGGCCTAAATGGAACGTCTGGGTTTTCCTTCGTTACTTCTCGTATGATAGCTAAAATACACATTTCCTAAATAAAATGCCCATAATTATATAGCAGAAAGACTGTTTTCGCGAAAGGCGGAAAAATTTTAAAATTAGTTCCCTTCACAATTACAGGGTGCAACAAATTCGTCCTTCACCATTGGGATTTCGAAAACGGTACCGTTGATTCTTACTGTCATAAATAAACTACCTGATTAAACCCTATTGTATACGCCTGAACCTCTTCAAAGCCCAATAAATGGGATCAGGGCCGGTTTGAAAATGTATACCACACCACATGATTATTTTTATATTTTAAAATAAATAGATAAGTATTTTTAGTTTTAAATAATGATAACAATTAATGATAATTGAAAATAATATAATTTAAAAGTATAACTATTAGGATAACAAGTACAATAAAAATTAATTCAGTTCTAAGAAACTATTGATAATTTATTCAAAATTTAACTCTGTATCACTATCACTATCTTCATCTAAGCCTAAACTTATAATTAAGGGTTGAACATTTGTAACCATACAATTGTAAGAATTTTCCACCTTAAGTACATGCTGTACACAGTTTTTCCAGCGCTCTCCAGAAATTTTTCTTACTTCGTTTTTAATTAATTCTACTAAAGATGCATTTAATGTAGGAGAAATATTATTTCTCCTAATATTGGATTTTAATTGGTGCCATATTAGCTCAATAGGATTGAATATACAATAGTATGGAGGAAGACGCAACACTGTATGTCCATTTTCTGCTGCAAGTTTGTCACACTCGTATTCCTTATTTATTTTAAAAGCTTTTAATACTTCTAGCAGTTCTCGTTTTTTGAAAGTTTCTCAAAATATAAATCATTTTCAATCATAAAATTTTGAATTTCTGCTTTTGTATTATTAGAATTGGGAATGATTTTTGCTTGCCGACTATGATAACTAGCATTGTCCATTACAATGACGCTATTTTCATGTATATTTTTAAGGAGTTTATGTTTAAACCAATCTTCAAAAAGTTGTGCGTCGGTATCTTGATGGTAATCTAAAGAAGAATCTGCTATGTTTTTAGCTGAAAGCAACAGACAATTTGGAACAAACCCGTTCTCTGAACCAGCATGTAATATTGTGATTCTTAATATTTAAGTCTCCATTCCCTTGAAGATGCCCCCCTATCAGCACAATTCAAAGGACGCCACATTCTACCACTAACAAGCCTAACTAAAAATGACTCGCCGGAAAACCACTAAAGTTTGAAATTATTAAAAATCACTTTGTATTTATATATGCATCAGGCATAGGTATAAATTGAATTTGCATACCTGGTCCGGCTCTGCTCGAAAAGGTTTTAAAATTTGGGATTTCCTTGTCTATTTTATGGTCGAATGGATAATGGGGTTTTATTGCAGTCAAAGGATCAACGATATAATTCTGCAAAAACTATAAGAGATACGAAGTCGGTTAAATTGGGACAAAGCTATATATTTATGGGCACAATAATATTCCTGAAAAAAATCTAAAATAAATACAGGGACTTTCAAAATGTTTGGAAAAATCTAAAATTTTGCATAAATTTCACTTTCTCATTGCTACTTTTTATTCTCCATAAGATGGCCTCAACAGATTCCTAATGCGACGTCTCGTCTTTAGGTCGCTTCGATTTAATTCGAAACTGGAAAATTCAATGCCTTAAGAAGCCCTAAGAAGGTGCGGCCTTCAAAAGACTCTGGTGATATTTTAATGAAGATGGTCAATTTAACGAGTAAAACGTCGGAAAATCAGTAAGTGTTGTATACCGCTGATCGTAGATTTAATTCCCCTTTCATAATTTAAACAAAAAAAATCTAGGTCCGTATTTATTAATAATAATAATAATAATGTTTATTTAATTCCCAAGGAGTTTTTACAGTCCATAACAGAGAATATTAACATAGAATATAACTAATAATTATTAAAATGTAAATTAATCAATATAAAATACAATAAAATTGATTATAAATGGCTGTTTTTATTAATTAATTTGTATATTAAAAAAATTATTGATGATGGTGACCCAAAGACGAACAGTCCGCATTAAAAATCTGATGATCCACCTTACGGAGAATAAAAAGTAGCAATGGGAAGTTAAATTTATTTTTGGAGATCTCTTCGAACAAAGTACCAAAACACAAAATTTTTGAATTTTCCAATTATTTTATAATCCCCTATATTTATTTTTGATTTTTTGTGGCATATTATTGGGAACATAATTACGCAAGTTTACCTTAATTTAACCAAAATCTCAATGGCGAATGAATTTGTTACACCTTGTATAGCGGCTTCGAATGGCAAGTTGTAAGAATAAAGACCACATTTTATAAGCAAGATAATTTCAAAATTATAATTTAACTTCTTTAAATTTGGGTTAAAAGTAATTTTGACATAATAGTTTGGCAATTAGTGTACTGTTTATCTTGCTGTAAATTTATGAGAGCTACTCTCTAATTATTAAGGAACAGTAATTTTTGTTGAACATGTTAAAAAAAATGGGTTTGTGCTTCTTTAACATAAATTGCCCACGTTATTTGAAGAGTTGTCTGAAGAATTGATACAATATCCGGAGGCCACACACACAGATACACACACCACATACATACACCCATATACAGGGTGTCCCATAACTAATGGTACACAGGAAAACTGCAGATTCCTTGGGTAAAAATACTGCGATTTGGCCATACTTTCTCATTGCTACTGCTATTGAAAGGAATTTGAATTTGTTAATAATTTTGATGTAGATTGCTCTCGCTCTCTGCGGTACTCTAGATACATAAAAAGAAATGTAACTTTTTTGTGCCTTAGTATAATCATATTTTTATTAAAAATATCAGTTTTTCCGTCATTTTTAAGCAATAAAGGTATACTTTGTAAATGTCGCTCCGACTAACCGTTTTCGATATATTTTCAATTACAATTTCTAATGCGCCCGTTTAAATTTTGATTTGTAAATGTGAAATTTGTCACAGTAGGCTTTGGTAAAAACAAATATAATGAAAGCACTTTGAAACCTCATTTCTGTCAAAGTTTATTTTCATTTGTCAGCATTGTGGGTGTTTTTATTGAGCTTTTGAAGATGTTGCGTCCAAAACGTAATAGTGGAGGATCCTGTTTCTCCCAGTCTGTCGTATAGGCTTCTAAAAATTTTAAAATCTGGCTGTCTTCTATTTTGATACATTTCTAAATACCGCCGATGTGTCCCCGAGTCTCTTATAATTCTCTTGTGCGTATAAACATACCATGTCTCGCATTTCTCCGTTAGAAAACAGTTATGTCGCGGCATTTTTAGTTTAATTTTTGATAACAGTATCTTCAAAAACTCCTTAAAAACACCCACAATGCTGACAAATGAAAATAAACTTTGACAGAAATGAGCTTTCAAAGTGCTTCAATTGTATTTGTTTTTACCAAAGCCTACTGTGACAAATTTCACATTTACAAATCAAAATTTAAACGGGCGCATTAGAACTTGCAATTGAAAATATCTCGAAAACGGTTAGTCGGAGCGACATTTACAAAGTATACCTTTATTGCTTAAAACTGACGGAAAAGCTGATATTTTTAATAAAAATATAATTATACTAAGGCACAAAAAAGTTACATTTCTTTTTATGTATCTAGAGTACCGCAGAGAGCGCCCCCTATAATCTAAATCAAAATTATTAACAAATTCAAATCCCTTTCCCCAAAAAAACCCTAGTCACAAAATTTTGTGGAAAAATATTGATTCAGAAATAAGTTATTTAGGAAAATTGAAAATTAAATTTTTTACTTGGACACCCTATAGATCTCGGTTACTACCAGCTATTGAACTAAACTAAGTATGGCAAAATCGCAGTATTTTTACCCAAGGAATCTGCAGTTTTCCTGTGTACCATTAGTTATGGGACACCCTGTAGATGCATTTCGGTGCTTGATAGACATTATATTTTCATTGTAAATTTAGTTCGCACGAGTAATAGTTTCTTGGTAATCGGGAACTATATCTGAAGATAACGCCTGGAAAATTCATTGAACTTTGAGCATTAAATTATTTTTAAAATTTAAATTCAAAAATTTTTAAATCATCAATGTTACTGATTTCTTGCTTTGACCATATTCGAAAAAGTGTTAAATGAAACTAAAAAAGCATATTATTTACCTGTTGGTTCCATAGCAATATTACCCCAAGGGCCTGATCTTCCAATCATTTCATACAAAACAATGCCGAATGAATACACATCTCCTTTTTGAGTACCTCGGGCTGGAGGATTTTCCATTCTCAATATTTCCGGCGCTCTCCAAAGCATCCTTTTCATTTCTTTGACCGCGAAACTAAGATCATCTTGGCCACCTACCAGATTATAGTAATTTATTTAACTAGGCAGTAAAGTAGGACATTTAATGCGGATTTAATAGCAGAGACTCAGACGATACTGGTAGACCAGGAAAGGCATTACATCTATTTTATTCACAATGTTAAATACATAAATAATTATAATATTGATGTTAATATGTTACATTATTTATCTTAAATCACAATACTAAAGTAGCACTTCTTCATAAATGGTAAATACACTTTATTGCCTAGGCAGTAAAACTTCTCTTTTCCTGAGTCTAGACGAAAAAAGTCTTGTTATTTGATGGCAGTCGGAGAAAAATATATTTATTGCATAAACAGAATGTATGGACTCAAACCAGAATAACAGAATATAATACCGGATTCCCGTACTTATAATATATGGTAAATTTTATGGTCATTGAGATCTTGGACGAAAAATGTATTTGCCGATTTAATTATGATTGGTTAATTTCTATCTTTGAGACTAATTACCATACGAGGTGCGGAAGATAGTTTGCTGCGACCCAACTGGAGAGTGATTCTTCAACTGATCATGTTGAATTTTGACTCTACTGTCTGACTGAAGACAGATTTAAATCAAGAAATAATTAACCAGACTGTGACATAGATGACTTTACCAGAAATGGGTTCCTTGCAAACAAACTAGCACGGTTAGTTTATTTTTTGATTTACGAACTAGACAACCTTTATTTTGAGTAAACCAAATCTACTAATATCATTAATGTAACAATCCAAGAAGTTGTCTGGTTAGTTGATTACTGTTAATTCCTGTAACCCAATATATATTCCCGACATAACTGAAGATACAGAATTGCGGAAGCGGATATATTCATAGCAAGACGCTCAATTCTACTTGTTTCGTCTATTAATTTGCTGGGCGTCAATCTGGCAGGAAATATGTCTTGGCATAACCATGTGTGGCAATCGCTAAGGCAGCATCATTATAAAACGGCGTTCTGCACACGGAGCTTATCGTCATATACGCATAAAAGATTCGTCTTGCTGCGACGATTCGTCTTCGCCTTAACTTCTGCGCATGGAGCTTATCATCATAGACACGTAAAATTGTATCCTCCAGCGATGATTATTGATTAGGCTCGCTTCTTAAAATACACAAATGAATCAATTTTTTCTATTTTATTAGTAGTGTGACCTCGGTGTTTACTCCGTGAAGATGTTGAGTGATGAAGAGGACCTGCTTTTGTCAAATTATCTTCATAATCGAAAGAACAAGAAAAAACGTAGGAAATTTTGGGTTTGTTCCCTATATTTACAAAAATGGTAGTAAAAGGTTATTTATTGTCGCCAAAGAGTTATCAGAAGGAAATATTTTACAGAATTTTGCAGTTTCATAGGCCATTCTCCGCTAAGCGCACTGAAAGCGACTCGCACCGCTGAACGGCCGGCGTATTACAGCTTGGCTATTGAAACCTAAAGGAGCAGCACCAAAGCGCACACCTTCCGTATGTCCCATCTAATACGAGTCTATGACGATAAGCTCCGTATGAAGAAAGCATACGGCTCTCACGTCTGAAGCTTTGCACCCAAGCATTCATCGAAAGTAGCCATTCTTCTGATTGGAGACCACGATGATCAACAACCTCGATAACCTAGAATATCGAAGACAAGTTGGTGGTTTGATCCTCTTTTTCATATATTTCCATGGCAAATGTGCGATTCGCCTTGCCCGCTGAATTCCACCAGAGCGACATACATAGCATAAATACATGGACGGACCACTACCGCCCGTCCGTATGTGGTTCCTTAGTATTCCTCGAGCTTATTTTCTGACACACTATTTAAACTTTAAGTGATAATCAAATAAACCGATTACTCATGTTTTAGACAACTTGTAAAAATTATTGTTATCGAGATATAAAGACTAATCACTCCTTTCAATCACTGTAGTATCAATGAAATAATTTAGTTTACTTACTCTTAAGCTCATGTAGTCCAAAGTCAGAGATTTGCAATACCCATCGACTATCGATTAAACAATTACTTGACCTTAAATTTCCATGTGATATAATCTCACTATCATGAAGAAATATCATGCCCTAAAAATAAAATATTATAGTAGTAGTAGAAGTAGCCGTTATTGATAAAGATCCATATTCTAAACCTAAGTAAGTAAGTAACTGATGCGATAATGTCTAAAGATCTTCAGTAAATTTTTATTATTGTGCTATGACAATAATTGCATCGACAATCGACTTCTCGGATGGTACGAATGTAATTCAAATAAGAAAATAGTGGCATTTTTAAATTTTCTCGCTGCTGTTCAGTTCAGTTGTGCGCAGTGCAGTTCAGTTCCGCCGGCTGTCGTTCGACTTGAACAAATGATAACATGCCACATGGTTTATAAACTCCGCGCCGGTTCGTTCGAGTAAAGGTGCATTTACACATGCATGGATTCAGTAAATGAAATTAGCGAGTGTAAACATCGCCTTGCATAATTTTTTTTTATGATCAAACACAAGCACAATAGGAAAAATCTTTTAGGGCACTCTGGGAGTGGTGCATGTGCGCAAAAAGCGATTCACGTTGGTTTTGAATCGTTGGAGGTTATATTCATGCATAGACCAAAAAAGTCTGCATCCTTCTGAAATCACTGGCGGCAGTGGTGACAAATTCGTACAGAAAATCAAAACTTGCAAGTGTAAACAAGTGCTTGCACGTCGGCGACCGCTCGCCAGTTTTTAGTTTGATTTTCGTTTAGGTTGCGCTTCTAATTTTTGTTGATTGTAGTTTATATAGTTTATTATGGCTAAAAAAAAAGTAGTGAGCAGAACTGAAAAACAAATTTCGTGAAATTCGAAGATGGTTTCTATAGCTTACAGGATTCTCTGCTGCCAGTTCTACTAGAAGCTACTGCAGAAGCACCCAAAGCATGTCGACGATCTATCCATGGTCTAACCCAGACACGGCCTTTTCGTCTTTTCTTTTTCTATATTTCTTTTATCTTTTTTTTCACTAAAAGTTCAATGACTATTTTACAGGCTTCGGAAAGTTCACTCGACATAGATAGTGCGCACCGTGGAAAACACTTTAAAAATGACACTGGCGTGCCACTTATTTTTGTTTTCTCAACAAAGTGTAAACCTTTACTGGCGTGCAAATAGAACTGGCGCGACCACTGGCGCCACTAAATCCATGCATGTGTATATGCACCTTTAGTTCAAGTACGGTGGCGAGCGCTGGGAGACTTTATCTTTTGTCGCTGCCACTCGCTGCAGTTCGACATGTAACCAATTGAATGCAAAAGGTGAATCAAGTGATCGTTGACAGTTAAAAGTCTAGGGGTAACGTATTTTCAGGGTTACAAATTTGTTGTTTACCTTCCTTGTAGTTGATTGTGTAATAATTTGCATGTGACGTTAAAAATTTGATATTTTCAAATATTATTGAACTTGTAAGATAACAATAACAATGCGGAACTCAGGAAACAAACGACGTCGATGCTGCTTTCGTGGCAATTTGATATTATTAGCATACATAGAAAAGTGAAAAAATTACACTTACGGCACTTTTTTAACGCTATATTACTTTTTTAACTCGTTAAAAATGACCAATGTTTTACATTCATTTGCGTAAAAAAATACAGTTTTTATAAACATCGTAGAAAATGCTATTTTAACCACTAGTAAAGTGTTTTCCTCTAGGAGATACAAAAAGTGTTATTAAGAAAAGATGTTCAGGAAAAAAAACCTAGTATGAATTCAAAATTTTAAAATCCTATACCTACTTTGATGTTTCACATTATTTTCATTCCACCTTCCTCTATTGAAGATATTAATCAAAAATTTAAATTTTTCAACACATCCCGCATTTCTGCGTTTGAAAACAAATTGTGTCTCGGCATTGTTACTTAACTTACGAAAAATTAAAAAATTAAACATGTTCTCACAAAGCTATCTTACAATAATCAACAAACAAATAACAACATGGAGGTTTCATAGCAACTGCATCTATAAATTTTATTTGTTTTCTCATAGGTCACTTTAAGCGAACAAAAAATTTGGTTTACAAAATTAATAATTGAGAAGGGTGCACTAAACAATTTAAATGAAAATATCTCCGAAACTGTAACTCTGGGCGACCTGAACTTATATACCTTTTTTACGTAATAAATATGAGAAAAGTATAATTTTCATTAAAAACTTAAATATACTCAGGCACAAAAAAATTATAACCTAATAATTGTGCGAAAAATGAGGCAGACAGCAGCGCGACATTGTACATTAAAATTCCACATAAAAATCCATTTTTCGTCCTAAAAAACCATAATGGCCTAATTTTGTGAGAAAATGTTGGTTTGTCTCAAAGCTATTAGAGAAAAATAAAAATGAAGTTCTAACTTTAACACCCTATATCTCAGTTAATATCAACTTTGGGATATAGATAAGTATAAATAAATCCTAATATTCTTACGTAAAGAGTATGTGGTTTAGGTACCATTAAATAGCGGACACCCGTATACAGTATATTAAGAAAAAATTTGAACTTTCGGTTTAACGGTTAAAATCGTAGGTTTCATTTTTAAAAACTTCAAGAAGCATTGGCCGTCCCAATCTGTCCCACACAGGATGTGTTTGGACGGGTTTGTTAATTAAAGAATTTCATACCCTTAAATATCGCTTCACACACAAAAATAATATTCAAAAAACGACAAGTCAATTTTATTCTCAAGGAAGACACACAAAGAATATTTTCAGATTTCGTGGTTTAACCCCCTGTATGGGGTCGATGTTACCCTTAAAATCTCAAAGGGGAAGTCGGATCAAGCAGCACATCATTGTAAATGTCGGTTAAATCTCTTAGCAATAATACCCTAATTTATTAATTTTTGAGTTTTCCTAGAAATTGCGGTCCAAAAGTGAAAGTAGTTAGAACTTTTTTAGGCGGTGGTGGTGAAGAATTGAAAAGGGTCACCCGGAGTGACTACCTATGGACCCCTAATCATTCTATTGAAAGAGGAATCAAGAAGATATTGATTTTTTTAAATAGTAACCTAAAAACTAGTGTTGTGATCGCTCGAGCGAGAAACCGCTTGCACACTCCATTATTGAAATAACCGACATCGCTCGATTATTAAAAAAACTGCTCGAGTTATAAATCCAAGCGAAAATCGTCGCTTGTTACTTATTACCTTCGATACCCGAGCTTCGCTTGACGCCGACCGAAATGTGCTGCTTGGTAGTGTGATCGCTGGAGGTAAAAAGCTGCTCGAATATTCACGAATTCACGAATACTACTATAGTTAAAAATTCAAGCGAAAAATCGGAAATCATCGCTTTCCACTTGATACCCGATATTCGCTCAATGTCGCGCAAATCTGCCGATTGGCGACGTTCCAGTTTGACGCTCAGAAGGCTGACACGACATACGTCTTTGTTAAAGGCACATAAACGAGAAGGTGCATACAAAAAAGTATGCCAAATCCCTTAGTGGATTCATCGCGACATGGGTTTTGTTTTGACTGGCTAGCCAGCGGCAATTGTAAATTTTTAAAAAACAACCCCTGGTGTTTCATCAACACATTCTTCTTAGTCATAAAAATTTTAATTGATTAATCGCTCGAGCGATTCACTCGATTATTAAAATGTTCGATTATTAAAATCATCGGTTTTTTCCTACACTACTAAATAGGAAATAGAACCACAAATTTTAATCAGAAAAGTTATTCAATTTTTCCACAAACTTCAAACATGTCCTCTTATATTTTGTACAAAAAGATGGTACGCCACTGATATTTTTCCATGTGTATATTTTTTCTTATTAGCCTGGTCAATTCAACATGAAAAACGGTCTCTTGAGTTTTTCTCGCCAGGCGAGAATGATTAAAACAATTCAATTCATTTTAAAACTCATTATTATTAACATTGATAAAATACTTAATGATAAATTTTGTTTCATGAAAATTGTTGGAAATAGCCACCCTCACTTAAAAGCCATGCTTCCGTCCATCTTCGCATCGAATTGCCCACTCCTACAAATCTTATGGAACAAAATTTATCATTAATTATTATATCAATGTTAATAATAATTAGTTTTAATATGAATTTAGTGGTTTTAATAAAAAACGGTGCGTCTGACGAGAAAAACTCAAGAGACCGTTTTCATGTGGAATTGACCAGGCTAATCAGAAAAAATATCCACATGCGTACCATCTTTTTTGTAAAAAATATCAAAGGACATGTTTGCCGGGACGCCACTGGTTGAAAAATTGAATAACTTTTCTAACTTAAATTTGAGGTTCTATATCCTATTAACACATACCAAAATTGAAAATAATATCGAAAGTATTTTCGGAGATTTTAAAAAGTGGCCATTTCTTGTATGCTGCGCCAAGCGCGTATTTGGACAATTAAAAATGATACGCCAATCCTCCCTTCGTAGCTGATTGTAATTAACTAATTGAATCAATCCTGATCCCCGTAACTCGATTAATAAACTACTTATAAGCATATATGTAATATCCCCCCCCCCCCATTACTCCCCTCCTAATTGCCCCACAAACCTCAGCCTCCGGCGCATCAAAGTACTCGGGGTCACCCGTTGATTCGCGATAAATTGATGCTCCAACTCAGCCCCTTCTCGAGATATAATTAATTAAATTTTATTGTTTTTTGCAGTTGAAAATCGCGATAACTCGCGGACTCATTGAGACATCGGGATCAGGTTTGTTCGAGCTTACGCGCTCTGTCAAGCTCTTCAATTTTGCCCTTCACATTTTTTTTGTAGCATCAAAACCGGATGAATTATTTTCCATTTCCCGTTGTAGTATAGATTTACGGGGCTTGCGCCCCCCCCCCCCCCCCCCCCCCGCATACGGCGCCCCCTACAATCATGTTAGAATGTCGAGGGGATCCTACTGTATCGATTGGAAAAAATAATTACTCGATTTCGTCAAGGGATTTTCGTAAACCGGAACGACTGCACTAAAACCACAAATCTAAGTATAAACTAGTTCTAATTAAGTCCATATTTGGAACGAGGTTTCACGGAAAGTTCAAAAAACAATAAATTATTATTATTAATTCCTTAGTTTTGCTTACTTACCTTAAGCTTGTTGGTAAAACTTTTTTATATCAAACTTTCCATTTATAACAGCCATTTTCCCGAGGCACACATTCATGTGATAAATTGTGTATGTGTGATTAATAAACGCTTAATGACATATCCGTGTCTATATCTATATGCAGGTTCAGGTGATTTTGTGCTAATTATTCGTGATTTACGATGTCGTTTGTATGTCATTTTAAAAGACCCTATTAATTTCTCATAGTAAATTTATCATAGGTAGTTACATTATGCGTAATTTAGAGTATAAAACTTCGAAAGTAATGCCAGCCATCTATCTTTGGATAGCGCATAGTTCGATATTAGTTTTGGAAAATTAGATTGGCAACGACAGCGATGTAGATGTCATTTATTTGCTAGGAAGCATTATTTTGCAGTTATAAAAGGAGCACACAGTTATGAGTAAAGATTCATTTTTTAAAAACATAATACGCTCACAGCTAAAATAATAGATAAACGCAATATTTGGATAGATGAATAATTATTTTATTTTAACTCCGATTTTTGTTATTATTTCCTTATACCCCAATATAAGGAGGGCCTCTAGGGGGATTTCGTTAACGATTCGATTAAATGAGAAAAAAGTATCGCAATCAAAGGATGAACAATATGCCGTACAAACAGTTTTGGTAAGATTTTTAAGTTTTCAGTTATTTAAGAAAAACTGAAATTTTAATTTTTTTATTTAAATTAATATTAAAATTAGAGCGAAACTGATCAAATATTTTCACAGCAACTTTTAGTAAACTCTAAGAACACATAACAAATCTTTTTGTACGACGTTTCGTTTTCAAGCAATCATCATGAACTTCATTTTTTCTGATACTGCAGTGATTTTATAATGTCAAATTTTAAGAACTTTTTATTCTAAATTCAATAATGTACCAAACATTATCGTTTAATTACGTTTCGAGTCTTTTTATAATCATATTCATGAAATTTTCAGGATACGGACCTGTATTTTCCATAATTTTGAAAAATCCGTTCAATGCAGTAGGTACTAACACGAATATTTTTTAAATTATTTTATAATAATGTACTACATAATAATCATAAAACAAGATAATTAACACTAACAATAATTAGCAATAACAAAACAGTATAACAAGTTTGAAAAAATAAACAACAAATAATTACATCGGCAAAAAAAACATTAAATAAAGCAAAGTAACAGTAGATTATGAGAAATTAATTTTCGAAAAGGTGATTTGCGTCAGTTTCCAAATATACATCATCTTAACATTGCAGAATTTAAAACATTCATTAGCATTTGTGGCCTTACGTTTTGAAAAGCTTCAATAACTTTACTATGGTCTTTGCAGCGAACCCACCCTCAAGCCTTTTCGACAATTGGCATCAGAAATATGTCAACTATCAGCTGTTTGGGGACTTAATCAAATACCCCAGTTTTATACGAACCGCATTAAGCGTGTTGTGTTTTCATATTTTTCCAGTTGGTGCTAATAAGTTTTAAAAGTATATGTACGTCGTTTTAGCATAGTTTATTTTGTTTTGAAAACTTTGATTAACTACATATCGAGTTGTTTATGTATTTGTAAACCACAGTAAGTACTAATCACGCAACGAAAAATGTATAGGTTAATATTTTATTTATCTGTTTTTAGGCGCAAATAATAATTATGGAGCATAATTATTGTCTGCCTTCTGCCTAAGCTGATGCCACCGTTAGAGAAACTAAGGTGAATTTTAATATTAATAAAAAAATTTCTAGATGTTTTATTTCTTTCAGATTAAGTTGAGATTTATTTCAGTTAAATATCAGGTAATACTTTTGTGTGGCGACAGTTTGGTTAGCGGGGAAAGTAGGAAATATCTGCATGATATTTTTAATAGTTTTGGTCAGAATTCAAGTGCAATTATTGATCATGTAGTATGTAATAATATGTTTATCTAAGTTCACTATTTTTAGAACTTTGCAGAGAACACTAAATATATTGTCGGAAACTTTTGATTTATATATAGAGCTGATGATAATCGCCGAGCTCTAATGGAAAAGCCTTGTTTGCTCAGAAGAGAAGCAGATTTCTTGAAATATATATGGCCAATGAGCAACTTGGTGCCGAAAAAAATTGTCCCAATTTAACCGACTTAGTATCTCGTTACTCTTACCTTTCCCGAAATCCCAATGGAGAAGGCAAAATCCCCATTTCATTAGTTTTTTGCATATATAACTTACGTAACCTACGTATTTGCAGTATACGTAGCCTAAGTTTACAGAAGAAGAGTGCATATATAATTTGCTTGTTATGATACTATACACTTATAAGTTACTATTGAACATTAAAGTTAAAACAGAGGTAACAAGAGTGAACAACCTTTAAGCAAACCGTATATTTAGTTTTTTAATACAATAACTTTTCCTTAGAAAAGATCCATATCTATTTTCAGAAATGTTTTTTTGTGCATCCGGTACAAAAACATGGAAATTTTTTCAAGTGATTTGTATGACTTTTTCGAAAAATTGAAGATACAATTTATTACAGTTATAGTTAATTCCATGTAAAATGTGTTGTATAAAGTTTACAGTAGGTAAAGATGGACATCCATGTAGATACGTACTTCCTATCTTTTTGTGAATATAGAGGTACCTACTAGACATGTAATTATAGATAATGACTTCATTGTATATATTTGAGCAAATAAATAACAAAAAAATACAATGTGTATGTGTGTTTTATTCCCTATAATAAATAATAAAAAATGAATTTAAAAATATAAATAGGTTCGTTTCATTTTTAAAATAAACGTACGTACTATTGTAGTACGGTCCTGGAAGGTCCTGGAATGTCATACAAACCTAGGCAAAATAAATAACCAGAAATAAGCAGGCAGGTCATTAATGTCACGTGACACTTGACATATCTGGCGCGAGGGTTCGCTGCAACGACTATAGTCGTCTAAGGTCTCTGGAGAATGACGAAAATCATTTCGTACACCTTTTAGAAAATAAGTTTCTAATAATCTACTGCTAGTTTGACTTTAATTAATGTTTTTTTGCCGACGTACCTATTTGTTGTATATTTTTTCATACTTACTGTTTTGTTATTGTTAATAAATTATCTTGTTTTATGATTATTATGTAGTCCATTATTATAAAAGTATTTTAAAAATATACATTTTAATACTTACTGCATTGAACTATTTTTACAAAATTATGGAAAATACAGATCCGTATCCTGAAAATTTCAGAAGATGATTAAAAATACTCGAAACGTAATTAAACGATAATATGTAGTACATTATTGAATTTACAATAAAACAAGGTCTTAAAATTTGACATTATAAAATTAGGGTCGTATTAGAGAATATGAAGTGTATGATGATTGGTTGAAAACGAAACGTCGTATAAAATTTTTTTTATGTATCTTTGAGTTCACTAAAAGTTGCTGTGAGAATGTGTTGTCAGTTTTGCTCTAACTTTAATATTAACGTCGAAACAAAATTAAATTCAAAATTCAAAAATTCAAAATTTCAAAATTTCAAAATTTCAAAATTTCAAAATTTCAAAATTTCAAAATTTCAAAATTTCAAAATTTCAAAATTTCAAAATTTCAAAATTTCAAAATTTCAAAATTTCAAAATTTCAAAATGTCAAAATTTCAGTTTTCCTTAAATAACTCAAAATCTTCCCAAACTTTTTGTACGGCATATTGTTCGTGCTTTGATTGCCTCCTTCATGTTAGACTCATGTTATTTTCAAAACGGCAATAAAAAATATTTTCTCAGTGTAGGTTCGTTTACCTTTGCCTGTACATTAATAGATCCTCTTACCTTTAATATATCAGTTACTAACGACGACACAAACATTGTATCCAGATGAAGATCTTCATTGGCCAGTACATCTTCTAAACTGCCTCTGGCAGCATATGCTGTTAATATTGCTACTTGACCATGATCGACACTTGCTCCAACAAAGGGTATTAAGTTCTCTTGACGTATTTCTCTAATCTAAAAAGAACCATAATAATACATTAGGTATGTTATTTAATGTTGAGAAATACATCTGTCATTTATGTACAGTGTATGTATATAATCTGGAAACGGCTTAATAACTTTTCACCAGCTAATTTTTTTTTTAGAAAATTTGGGTGTGGCTTATAGAGGAAGATAACCTACTTTTTGAGAATAATAGTACTAACTGTCAAAATGTGGATGGGTTCCATCGTTGTAAACAAAAACCAAATAGGAATAGGTGTCTTGAAATACATCATTTTGAAGGTACTATTGAGTACCTACTCTACGACGCCAGAATGAAATTTGTTGGCGGCGTTTTAAAACTTGAATAGTATTATTTTTTATTATCCGTTAATTCATTTTCCGTCTTAGGAAAATAAATACAACTTGGTATAGTATAGTAGGAATTAGAGAGCTACACTTTCTTGCATATTTCATGATACTGAAATTCAAAATGGGAGATTGTTGCCATCTTGATAAAAAAAATGAGTTTATTTTAAAGGTCCTATCAAGTACTTTACAATCCCAGAATATTATGTCCCTATTCGTACTCAAAACAAAATGGCGGCCTTTTAAAAAATAATATTTTTTTCTTTTGCTATTTTAGTTTAGATTTTACAACTTTGAGAAAGTCAATTTATCAGCTGTCTGGTACTCATTGCTTTATGCCAAGTTGTAAAATCTAAACTGAAATAGCCAAGGAAAATAAATAGTAAATATTATTTTTTAAATCCGCCATAGCCTTTTCTATTCCTGGATCTTAAAGTACTGGATAGGGTCTTTAAAATGATGTATCTCAAGACCCACTTCCTATTCAATTTTTTATCAAGATGTTGCCCATTCGCCATTTGTAATTTTAGCATCATAAAATATGCAAGAAAGTGTAGCTGCCTAATTCCGTTCATACTATGCCAAGTTGTATGTATTTTGCGAAGACGATAGATGAGATGAATGATAATAAAAAATAATAACTATGCAATTTTTAAAACGCAGCCATTTTGTTTTCGTCGTGAATAAAGACGTAATATTCTGGCACCGTCAAGTAATATCGTAGCACTTCACTTCCTAATTTTCTTTACCAAGATGGCGCCCATCCGTCATTTTGACAGTTAGTACTATCATTCTTCCGTGAAAAAGTACTTTACCTTCCTCTATAAGCCACACGCTCATTTAAAACAAAAATTAGCGGGTCAAAAGTTATTAAGCCGTCTCCAGGCTATATACACACACTGCATATGTAATAGATAGTCCTGTGGCGAGATATATATTTTCCAGGTAACGGCACAGAACACCTACCTCTACTACCATAATTAATTTAAAAAATGTTACTAGATCGAAGATAAATTGTGGACCCAATATCAACGCTTAAACTCTAGTTAAATGGTAGTTGTAAAATAAAAGTAGAAGCTTTAAGGCTATGGGCTGTGAAAGAGAAGCAATCAAAAATGAATGAAAGATAAAAATATCGAAAAGAAAAATTAAAGCAACCCATTGGAAGTATGAAGATTAAAATATCACTTATGTTTTATTTAACTGAAGTTAAATGATTTATTTCCTGTATATTTATATATTTTTATATGGTATAATAATACTAATACTACATTATCCGCGAACATTCCAAAAATCCAGACCATCTATCAAACTTACTTGTTTTAATTCTTTTCGTATAGATCTAGTTAGATCAAGTGTCCGCTTGTGAAGATATTTAATTGCTACTATATTTCCTCTGTAAAGTCCTATATTCGTGTAAGCCCTTTTGGGTGAAATGTCAGAAACTTCGTTGATTCGCGAACTCTCTCCTGATTTAAAGACATTGTGGCGACAAACCGTTACCTAATAATGAAGAAATATAAATATATCCAAGTTTAGTTTTTTAAGATATCAGTATAATTAGTACCTACATACATTAAACTTTAGTTTTTAAAGACTAGAGTAAATTAAGTGTACTTAGTTCCAAAAAGCTCACACCTCCCCAGAACCAAAATTCGGTTATTAAACTATTCTCATGATTAGTATAATTTAAAAAAATTAAGTTCCCAAAATGTTTGGACGTTATTCAGAATAATGTGGTTGAAGAAAATATATCACCACCTTTAAATATTGTGAGAAACAGAAAATTGTCTAGTAATTACATTTTTTGTACTACTACCTCTGTTTTTTAACATACATATATACAAGCATGTGTTGTCCGAATAAGTCAAATGGCCGAATTTATAATTTTTCGGTATATTGAAAAACTTCAAGGATGAAAAGATTTAGCAAACTTAAATCATCAAAAACTGCTATCTAACCACAAATATAAGACCTCGAGCTTAAATGCAACAACGAGTCAATATTTTATAAAATCTGTTAGCATATATTTCTCTTTTAAAAATATGCTCGGCCGTGCAGTGCTGCCGCGTCTACTAGAAAGTATTAGCAACTTTGATAACTTAAACGGAACACCATGTGTGTATTATTATTATTATTATTAGTATTATTTTAGAATCCCTATTAATGTCTTATTAACTTTCCTTGATAATTTCCTATATCTATCTGTTATATAATATATAATTAATTAAAACTTTTGGTTTTTGGGAAACAAAAAGAGGTGATATACAGGGTGTTATGGAAATTACTTATTATATTTAAATGGGTGACTCCTAGAGTGTCCTAGAGAAAGTCTACATACTTTTAATACTAAAGGAGAAGCAATTTTTACCCACATACTGTCGCGCCGTTCCATTTAGATTCAGTTAGCAACAATGTGAGTCACTAGAGTACTAACAGTGTTATCAGATCACACCGCATATTTTGCATTTGCTTGAATATGTGTCGAAACTCGGGAATGGGATGACGCTGTGCTACTTTTTATGTTTTATTTTTTATGGAATTTAATTATAAAACGGATTATAAGATCGAAGGTAAAAGAGTATGTACCTTAAAATTGTAGTATCTTTTTTCTAAAAAGTTTGAAAAAGAAGTGATAACGCGGGTCAAAGACGTCTTGTTGTCAAAAACTGAACACGTGCGTTTACAATTCTGTGTGGCAATATATTATAACACCGCCTCAATAAACTATTGATTGCTAACGTCCTCAGTAGCTGCCACGTAAATTTTTAGATTCATATAAAGTGTATATTTCGTACAATAATTCAAAATTATTTTTCTTCAATTTATTTTCATCTCAGGATTTGCCGGATTAAATATAATAAGTCGTTTCCATAACACCCTGTATAGACCTTTGACTTTGTTCCAAAATATAGTACAGGGTGTTTCTAAATTCAAATATTTTGATTGCTTATAAAAATTATAAAAAATATGTTTCATCACCTTATATTTTATCTATGGCCCTCAAACCTCTTGAAATTGTCTATATTTCTGTGTGTAATGTTACTATATCTATCTTGAACAGATTTGACTTATGAACATTTATTTATCGAAATTAATTGTTACAAAATGAGATATCTTTTGCTTATTTTTTACGAGTTTCCAATAATTTTGCAAGAAATCAAAAAAATTATTTTTACATCGCCTTGTATGCTACAACTTAGATTTGTTTAAGTAACCTTAACATTTACGAATTGATTTGTGATGGTTATCTGTAATAATTAATTTGCTTATAAGTCAAAAACTGTTGGGGATAAGTATAGAAAGTTAGACAATTTCAAGAGGTTTTACGACCGACGAAATACATAGTGTTTCATTAAAAATACTTTTTATCATTTTTCTAAACAATCAAACAAAAAATATTTGTATTTTGAAACATCCTGTATTATTATTACAATTAATATTTGGAAACACAGTGGAGGGCCTTTTGGTATTACCTGACTTCCAACCAGATTTCGCTGCGCTAATTAGTTTCTTCGAGTTCAAAAATATCAGCCCTTTTTGAATTACAGCGGTACCTCGAGATACGAGTGCCCTAATATACGATTTATTTGAGATATGAGCTGTCGAGCGAGCGAAGTTTTGTTTTGAAATACGAGCGACATTTGAGATACGAGGAACGGTCAGCTGCGATGCGATCTCTACAAATGAGATAAAAAGATCTTGGTAATGTGGGAGAGAGTTTCACAGTTCGTGGAAAAGAAGCACCCCGAAAAAGTTGTAACTGGTCGTACATCGGAGCTATTTAGTAACACTTGCCTAACTCATTTCCGCAGCATTCTGAAAGGAAGGAAGAAACAAAACCTCCTTGGACAGTTTTTTTTTTGAATCCGGCGAAAAAGGCAAAGGCCATTGAAAAAAAAGCAGTTACTAAAATTAAGCATACAGTAGGATTTAAGTTGTGTGTAAGTTATTATGTTTTTATACAATATTTCTCATTTATACATTTTTCTTATTCAGAAACACGTAACAAAAACAATTGGGGGCAGCATTTGTATGGCTGGAATGGATTAATGGCATTTGAATTTCAATGGCCTTTGCCTTTTTCGCCGGATTCAAAAAAAAAAAACTGTCCAAGGAGGTTTTGTTTCTTCCTTCCTTTCAGAATGCTGCGGAAATGAGTTAGGCAAGTGTTACTAAATAGCTCCGATGTACGACCAGTTACAACTTTTTCGGGGTGCTTCTTTTCCACGAACTGTGAAACTCTCTCCCACATTACCAAGATCTTTTTATCTCATTTGTAGAGATCGCATCGCAGCTGACCGTTCCTCGTATCTCAAATGTCGCTCGTATTTCAAAACAAAACTTCGCTCGCTCGACAGCTCATCTCAAATAAATCGTATATTAGGGCACTCGTATCTCGAGGTACCGCTGTAATTCAAAAAGGGCTGATATTTTTGAACTCGAAGAAACTAATTAGCGCAGCGAAATCTGGTTGGAAGTCAGGTAATACCAAAAGGCCCTCCACTGTGTTTCCAAATATTAATTGTAATAATAATACAGGATGTTTCAAAATACAAATATTTTTTGTTTGATTGTTTAGAAAAATGATAAAAAGTATTTTTAATGAAACACTATGTATTTCGTCGGTCGTAAAACCTCTTGAAATTGTCTAACTTTCTATACTTATCCCCAACAGTTTTTGACTTATAAGCAAATTAATTATTACAGATAACCATCACAAATCAATTCGTAAATGTTAAGGTTACTTAAACAAATCTAAGTTGTAGCATACAAGGCGATGTAAAAATAATTTTTTTGATTTCTTGCAAAATTATTGGAAACTCGTAAAAAATAAGCAAAAGATATCTCATTTTGTAACAATTAATTTCGATAAATAAATGTTCATAAGTCAAATCTGTTCAAGATAGATATAGTAACATTACACACAGAAATATAGACAATTTCAAGAGGTTTGAGGGCCATAGATAAAATATAAGGTGATGAAACATATTTTTTATAATTTTTATAAGCAATCAAAATATTTGAATTTAGAAACACCCTGTACTATATTTTGGAACAAAGTCAAAGGTCTATACAGGGTGTTATGGAAACGACTTATTATATTTAATCCGGCAAATCCTGAGATGAAAATAAATTGAAGAAAAATAATTTTGAATTATTGTACGAGCTAAGGAACGAATTAAACTCGTATCTCGAGGTATCACTGTATATGTTTAAAAGAAAAAAGTGATTAATTAATTGAATTAATTTTTATCTAGAAAAAGAAAACATATATACAGTGAGTCCCAGAAGAAATGTCTAAATTCATTTAAAATTGAGCGGTAAGTTTTTTCAAAAAACGCGCGTACCCGTCGATTTTGATTTTTTAATTTTTTTTTTGTGGTAATTTCATGTATACAGGGTAGCTCAAAAATAAGTTACGACCATCAACTTCATTTTTTCAAATGAAAACATATATTTTTTATTTCATTTTTGAATTTTTCATTGAATTCTAAGCATGTTTCATGTACCATGTCCTATACATAAACTCAACAGTTATTGAAAAAATTAGGATTGAACATATCTATAAGTAAGACCTGTTTTTTTAAAAAAAAAAACACAACAAAATCAAATTAAATGTTGAAAATGTGCGCCATTTACGGCTTGACAATATCCAAGACGATCAATAAACTCTCTTTGCACGTTTCCAATCATTTACGGAGTTATGACACGCACTTCTCTTCGGATCCTTTCTTTCAACTCCTGCATATTGTTTGGCCTGTTAACAAATACTTTTGATTTGAGGTAACCCCACAAAAAAAAGTCCAGCGGAGTTAGGTCTGGCGACCTAGCAGGCCATTCGATAGGTCCTCTCCTTCCAATCCACCGATTGCGAAAGGTTTCATCCAAAAATGTGCGCACAGTGGCCGCATAGTGCGGAGGAGCACCATCTTGTTGGAATATCAGTTCTTCGTCAGGGGAGTCTGGATCCAATGGATTCGGAAATAAAGCCACTAATGCTGGAATTAATTCTAGTTGGAGAAATTCGAGATATACTTGTCCAGTTAAAGACTGTTCAAAGAAAAATAGACCAATTACTCTTTCGCGTACGATTCCACACCAAACATTTATTTTCTTAGGGTACTGGCTATGAACCTCTATCATCCAATGCGGATTTTCTGTTGCCCAATATCGACAATTTTGTCTGTTCACATTACCATTCAAATAGAACGTAGCTTCATCCGAAAAAATAATATTTTTTACTAAATTATTATCTAGATTGCACATATTTTGCATGCGTCCGCAAAACTCACTTCGCCTATCGAAATCATCTTCAAATAACTCATGCACTGGAATAACTTTGTATGGGTGATATTTGTGCTTTTGAACTACTCGGTGAACAACAGATTTCGGCATGTGTAAATCGGCCCCAATGTGCGACAGGGGAGTACATGGATTTTCTTCCAAGGAAAGCAAAACGTCAGTTGTTCATTTTCATCTCGAGTAGGACGACCAGATTTAGGCAAATCTCTAACATGACCGAATTCTCTAAACTTAGCCTCTATTCTACTCACCATCTTTTGACATATGGGAGGACGATCAGGATGGATTTCATTAAATAATTGGGCTGTTTCTATTTGAGTACGTGTTTTATCACCAAACCCAACCATGCATAGAATTTCAATTTTTTCCCGTTCCGTTAACCATTATTGTGAAAACCGCAACTTTGAAACTACGCTTGACAATAATTATACTTATTTGAAATAAAATTGTCATACAGTTTCTATGGAAATAAACGGTGACAGTGAGACAGTACACTCTTACTTATTATGGAGCCCAAAATGCCATATTGCCAGAAGATTTGATAGATCGTTGGATTCCCTAAATGATATGTTCAATCCTAATTTTTTCAATAACTGTTGAGTTTATGTATAGGACATGGTACATGAAACATGCTTAGAATTCAATGCAAAATTCAAAAATGAAATAAAAAATATATGTTTTCATTTGAAAAAATGAAGTTGATGGTCGTAACTTATTTTTGAGCTACCCTGTATACATGAAATTACCACAAAAAGAAATTAAAAAATCAAAATCGACGGGTACGAGCGTTTTTTGAAAAAACTTACCGCTGAATTTTAAATGAATTTAGACATTTCTTCTGGGACTCACTGTATAGATAATTAGTAGGAATAATTCTAAAAAGAATAATACGCAGGGTGTTACATCTAAATTATCAAAGTTGTTAATACTTTCTAGTAGAAGTGGCAGACTTGCGCTGAACAGATTTTTAAAAGAGAAAGCATACATTATAGAAGCTACCAAATTTTCAGAGTGATCCGTTGACTAGCTTCATAAATGCCTAATAGGCTATCCACCATAAATCACCTTGTATGTACCGGCATTATATTATTTTGGATCAACCCTAAGTGATAAGTATGATCTATGAGGCAATAATTCTTACGCTGAACTCCTGGACTATTAAAAGATACAATTTTGTCCAGTGCTATCCGGAAGAAAGGAGCTTATAAAACAAAGTTTCATAGGTAAGCATTTAAATATTTAAAAATATAGTAAAACTCACACCATTTCATTAGTTTAATAGGAACCAATCGCATATTTACAATCAAATTGTACACGTTTCGGACGGACTCTTTCTTGACCATTCAAGCCTTAAAGAACAGTATTATTAACAAAATGGACGCTAATACGGGTGGTCCTAATTTCAAATAAATCTTAGTCAAATCCACATAGATTTTACAATGTCTCTCTCAGTATTTACAGGGCCATTAAAACCTTAAGATATAAACTGTATAATGCCAGAGGTCTTGGTTCTTCTTCCAGTAGCGTTGGGCTAAAATTAGATAAGGCTTCATCCCTTATTAGACTTTGATGACAATATTGTTCTTTTAGCTTTCACTACTTAGGTAAGTTGGTAGTTTTTAGCTCAGAAATATGTACAGTTTCAACTGGAGCATACTGCACGTTAAATTCTCCCTTACTCTAAGACAAAATGGACTATTTTCACAAAATTTAAATATTTGTATTTACGTACCATACTTTTTCCTGGGGAATCTGGTATATCAATCGGTATTATGGTAACATCTCTCATGTCAATTTTCCATAATAGACAAGCCAACTTTTGCTCATAACGATAGTGTCTAAAATATTATTCACAGGTAGAAATATTCCATGTAGTAAGTGCTATAAAGATATCTCTAGCGTATGTGCATTCTTTTACAAACCGCACACTTTTTACCTTTGACACTTTAGAAGCGTTCCAAATTTTTGTTACAACTTATATACGTTAATTGAGTTGACACCGTATTTCAGGAGTTTGCTAAAAATAATTTTTTTTTCGAAAATATCCACACATACATTTTTGATAATTTGCTGGATTGTCAACAATCATGTTTGAAATTTAATATCTCTAGTTGTACTGATCAGATCAATGTCAGTATGTTACACTTTATTATGTTAGCTTTCGAGGGGTATTAAAAAAATGTCATTATGAACAAATGAAAAATAATAACAATTTAATTGTTTAAATAGTTTTAACATGCTGTTAATTCATCTTAAATTAATTTTAAAACTATTATTAGTTCTTTACCTCTTATCTGCAAAACCCATTTTACGAGGAAGTGACACCTCTTTTAGTTCAGAAGTTATTAAATGTTTTCGAGCGCAAGTCGCTCAGCGCGCGAATTATCCAAGCGCTCAGCGTGCGTATCAGAACTTACATCGACCTCCCTGCAGTGGGAATCAATATTTTCATTCCAAAAAAGGACAAACATAATAATGAGTCAATAGAACATTGAAAAAGGCACCAATTATGTTACGCAACCTCGCCTAAATGGTTATTGAACAGACTCCATCAACTTGCTTAAAAGGCATTATTTACAGTAAAATATACCTTCTTCACAATCTTTGTGTAGTTCAGAAACTTTAATAGGGCAATACCTACAGATGCTTTGTTTAAGGGACTCATGCGTTACAGGTAAGTTAAGTGCTACTAATTGATACTTGAAAACTTTGACCTGACGAGACAGATCGAAAAGATTAAAACATCGATCTGTTCTAATTTTCGAACAACTCAAAAATTTTGATTATTTTTGTATTTTATGAAAACTCCACCTATAACTTTATATAAAAATAGTATGCTTATAATAATGAGTTGAACATGGCATGCTTTCGATCTTTCGAACAATAAAACGGAAATATTAATGATTAATGTAGACAGCTCGATTATGTGTGGCACGCTGCGCGCTGCTATTGACCATATTTAATAACTTCCGAACTAAAAGAGGTGCAACTTTCTCGTAAAATTGGTTTTGTAGAAGATATTAAATTTCAAACATGAGGAGATCGGAGTAAATCCTGCAAATTATCAAAAATTTATATGTGGATATTTCAAAATACGTGTCAACTATCCTGAAATACGTGGCAACTAATTTTATTTATAAAAAATTTTCGGATGATTCTAAAAAATGTCAATGTTAAATGTGTGAGGTTTCTAAAAGAATGACCCATGTATGCAAGAATAATGCTAAACAGGGTAAATTTATATAATAAAATAACATTTTCTGCACTATTTTTGTTGATCTTAATTAAGAAAATTATTGTTAATTTTTTAAAAGTTATCTGTTTTTTTATGACATTTTTGTAAACTTAGATATCATGGTCAACTTCAATCTCTTAAATACGGACCTGGATTTTTCATTTTATTTTTGAGAGTATTTTTTACCCCAAAAACAATGATGTATCTCTCAATTCTATTTTCCTTAGTTTCAGCACAAATTATACATCATCAGGAAAATTTTGACAATTTTTTTAATACGTCCCTGATTTTTAAAAGTAATACATACATGATATTTTCATTTGATTTAGTTGTAATTGAGTAAAACTAGTAAAAATATTTCATTTAAAAAAAAATGATATTGACCAGATTTCACCTAAGAACAACAAAACCAAAAATAAGTACAAGTCCAAAAAATGGAGGGCACGGAACATGCCGGTCTTCATCCGCTGGACTGTTTTTGTGGGAAAATCTCCAGAATAAACTATATTATACCCCATGCAATAATATTTATGAACTTCAGTGACAAGGAGGCCATTTCGGCCAAATAACGCAATTACAATGTAAACTAATTAGTTATTATTTATACGCGCTTAAATGTTTAGATTTGTACCTATTTTTAGGTTTGTTCGGGTTTGTTGTTCTTAGGTTAAATATATTGAGTTTTATTTTTTTTTTAATTAAAAGTTTTTTTAATAATTATAATTAAAATGAAAAAAGCATGTATGTATACATCAAGAATATTCTCAAAATTTTCGTGATGATGTATAATTTGTGCTGAAACTAAGGTAACTAGATAGATAATTATATTTGGGACAAAAATAAAATAAAAAAATTCAGGTCCGCATTTAAAAAATAACATAAAAAACTGATAACTCTATTTTATAGAAAAGAAAGAAATTGGAAGTTTTTATTTAAACGGCGTTTTTCGAAAATGTTTTCAAAATATTTCGAGTTAGCGGGAATCCTGAATCAAACCAATTGAGCAACATCGAATACTGGATTCTAAGAAAGCTCTATAAACTGCACATTTTCTCTAATTTAACCAACTTCGTAGAAATGACCGTTCAAAAGATACCCACAGTGGTCAATAGTTGCCACCATGTATAAAACGTATAATAAAGAGGACATACGAAACAGAAGATACGCGGTGCTGGAAAAACAGTGATTTGTTGAAATTATTTTTATTTTAGTTTTTTTCACTATTGAATTAAATTGACACCATTGAAATGGATTTTTATTCGTCGTACATTTAAGCATCAAATTTGTTATTTTAATAGATTTTTTTTAATTAGGTACATAATGTATAAGTGGATATGGTATTAAGCTTTAGCTGTTTGATATCCTGCATAAATAAATAAAATAAATAATTTATAATTTATTTGCTTACTTGAACACAAAGAGTCCTCCAACAAATAACACTGAAATAGCTAATATTATTCCAGCTACCATTCTCCAGTCAATTTTATAAACACATTTTTCGCCATAAAATCCACATTTTGGTTCTACCTTTGGTATTTTCCCGCCTATCCATTGAATTGGACGATCTTTATTAAAATATTTAAATTCCTGAAATAAATGAATAAATTGGTTAAAACGAAAAAAAGCAATATAAATTTAACCTGTAATAAACAGAACTGAATAATTTTACCGAGAAAAATATACGGGGTCATTCACGGTGAGTGGCCTATCACAGGAGATCCGTCATATCCAGAGAGGTTTGGTTGACAATTCACGTGGAAATAATCCCCAAGAGTGGCTGAGGTTCAATATTGGTACTCGCTATGAAAGATGCCGGTATTTTAGATAAAGATATTTTAACGTATCTATCACTTCCGGTTACACCGGAAGTTAGGTTTGACATTGATATTTTAAATGGAATTCGCTGTATATTTTGACAGTTTTCGATTCTATGCATCTATTCCAGCCGTCTCTGAGACAAAATCCATGAAGGATATTTTCCGGGGGACTAATATCAGAGATAGAATGTTGCGGTTTTTACTTTAGACCACTTTTTAACGAAACGAAAGATTCCGGTGTCAAATTTGTCATGGCTCTCTTAGTTTTTAATCTACAGGGTGAATTTGAGAATCGTCGCTTTTTAGACGAATTTCAGTAACGCGTTAACTCAAAAACGTAAAAACCGATCTTGTCACAAGTTCAGTGGCGTAGCCAGATTTCTCTAAAAAGTTTAGTTTTTAAGAGATTAGCAAAAGTCAAAATTTTTAAATGGAATATTACTTTTTTTATTTATTGAGTATACTTCGGGCATTACAAAAATGTATAGTTGTTTATATGACCTTGCCCTTTTAATTCCGACCAGAGCGGCGAATAGCAAAAATACACGACGAACCACTGCCGCCAAACCATATGTGTTTAAGCTTAGTACTCATCGAACTTCATTATTTAAGAATGCTTTCATCTGGAGGACTTCATCCTTATGAAACGACCTTCCCGAGGTCGTTTATCCCAACGAATATAACCTCCAACGATTAAAAACCAATGTGAATCGCTTTTTGCGCATACGCACCACTCCCAGCGTGCCCTAAAGGATTTTTCCTATAGTGCTTGTCTTTGATCATAAAAAAAAATTTATATAATATCGAAAATGGGACATCCTGCACCGGTCTCTCATTGTTGATTGTCCCACTTTTAAGAGCCTGTAGAGTTAGCGGGTTCATTCAAAAAAACAGGATATAGAATTTTTAGACAACTTTTTATGAGTTATGTCACATTTAAAAGCAAAAATTTTATTTTCTTAAATAGACACTCTGTATGTTAGAAACACATTGTTTGAAATTTCAAAAATATAACACACATATGCATTTCTTCTTCATTTATTTCTCAGTCTGTCCGTGTGCTTTATTGCTAAGATAATCTGACCAACATAATTAGTAAACAAGACTGTTGAATAGCGATGCTTTTTATGTTGATATTTGATTTTCTGATCGAATTTCCAAGGAAATAAAAATTCTCTCTTAAATTATTTATTGTAAATATTATTTTTTACTGGCGTAGGCTTATTTTAAGTGCGACACCGCTAGGTGGGCATCGGCCTAAATAGTTCAGGAGTTCAAGAGATAATTTTTATTTGTATTTGAATTCGATCACAGTAGAGAATATCAACTATAACAATATTATTTTTACATAATATTTTTGTCAATGTCTGATGGAATTAAGAGGAGAATTTATATGTGTGTTATGTTTCTCAAATCGGAAGGAAGGGGACTATCTAAGCGATTAATTTTAATATACAAAGTTGTCCCATTTTTGCTCTAAAATGTGACATGTGACTCCTTTGTCATCAGGCACAAAGGGGCAAACTTAAATGATAACCCTGTATATATGTTACTATCTTAAATAGTTACATACGTTGAAGGTATAATCGGTAGTGATAGATACGTCAAAATATCTTCACTAAATAGATAGGGGTCAATATTTGTCACAAATATATATTTTTTTAATTCCCGAGATCTTTTAAGAGCCCTCTCACCGTGGATGACCCTGATGATAAGATTCTAGTATGAGACCTTCAGGTCCATACTTGAGTATAAAATTTTACGATGTACAGGGTGTCCCATTTTCAACACTTTTATACAGTGTCTCCGTAACTGTTAGTGCTATCAAAAAAGTAATGTAGATGTCATGTACTCCTTTTGGCTCAAACTTAAAATGATAAAATCAAAATTTGAAAATTTTCGCTCGAATCAAAAAATTGACAATTTCAAAATTACCCTATATTTTCTTAGTTAAGAGATACAGAAAAATGTTTTATACAAAGTTTCTTTATAATGATTTTTGAATAATCTGCCATATTTAGAATAAATATACGTGGTCAGGTAAAAAAGTTATCGGGCCTAACCCCATTTTTTTAAATGGATCACCCTGTATATTTTAATCTAAAAAGATTGCATTTTAAATTCTATTTTCAAATATATAACACACCATGGATAATATAGGTTTCCTAGGCGATTTATTTAAACTTTATTACTGTAAACCAAAGTAGGCCATGAAACGAAAGCTAATATCCTAGAGACAACTATGTTGACATTCTAGTTGTTATTAACATTTAATGTCAATTTCATTTTTAAATATTCATTTGTGAAAAGACTTATCAACATTTTGAAAAGTGAGTTTAAAATGCTATCTTTTTAGATTAAAATATACAGGGTGTTCCATTTAAAAAAATGAGGTTAGATTATTCAACAATCGTTATAAATATACTTCTGTATAAAACATTGTTTTGTATCTCTTTTAACTAAGAAAATATAGGCTAATTTAGAAATTGCCAATTTGTTGATTTTCCCGCGTATCTCTTAAGCGGGCGAAAATTTTCGAATTTTGATTTTACCATTTTAAGTTTGACCCCAAAAGAGCACATGACACCTACATTACTTTTTGATAGCACTAACAATTACGGAGATTACGGAGATACCCTATAAAAGTGTCGAAAATGGGACACCCTGGATAACATATCTTTTAAAACATTTTTAAATTATTGTGAACAACGTTATACTAAAAATTTAATTTTTAGATAACCACTTTAAACAAATTTTATGTTATAGAAATGGTTTGTTGTATGTATTTAAAATCGTAAATTCTGATATGAAAGCAGATCGCAGAAAAATAATCATAAATGGCGCTTTGCGATAATTAGCGAGTAAATTCACCATATGTATTTTCCAGGGGAAGAAACGCTAGCACTGATGGATTTGTCAATAAATCTGCATAGACAACACTTGCCAAGTAAACATGTGGTTAACATTGGCGTGCGGTGCATGTTTTCTGATTTTAGAGATATTTATTATAGTTTTTAGACAGTTGATTTAAAAAAAAAGAGTATTTCCCTAGGAACAAACCCAATAAGGCATTCATTTAAAAACACAATAAGCAATTTCAGTAAGAGTGTTTCCCATATTGTCTACAATAGTACATTGTTTACCGAGTACATACTATTTTTCCGAAAATCGTTTAAAAATCGACATATATTGATTAATTTTGAAAAAATCGCGAATAATTTCATTCACAAATAAATGGTGCTTTGAAATTCGTAATAAAATTGGTTGCGTTACTATAGAAACGTATTAATGTTGAATTGTCAAACTTGACGCATATAAATTTAATGGTTATAAGTATTCGTTGAATTTAATTGTTGGTGTTTCCGAAAGCAAAACAGTATAAAATGATAAGTGATGATGAAATTTCCATTTCTGGGACTCCTCCAGAGCTGGTTGAGGCAATACTGCTTCGTTAGAATTATTGCCAAACAAATCAAGAGAAAAGTACGAATATGCATAAAAACGTTGAACTTGATAAATCCGACAGAATATACTGGTCACTGCTTTCGTCGATCTTCTGCAACAATATTGGTTGCCAACATAACTAGTTTAAAGAGGCATAGCGGATGGAAGTCATCAAAAGCTGCTGAATGATATATTGAAGAATCTCTTAATAATAAGGTTGAGGTGACAAATAAAATTTTCACAGTACAAAATATTCAACAAAATAACCCTACTACCTCGCATGTTGTCCAAAATGTTTCTCATAGTTCTAATAACCCTAAACCCTACAATTTTCAATAATTGTACTAACTGTCAAATAACTGTGAATATTACAAACTAATTTCAAAATGTATTCTGCAATGCATTGAGGTTCTCAAAATATAAATTAATTCCTTATGAACAACGTGTTTCCAATCATTTATGTAGAACACCAACAACTGTAAGGAAATGAGTATTTCCTAGCAGTTATTTTCCATTACCTAGCAATGACTACGTATAGGGAAATATCGACTTTTTCTTGCAAAGATGTTATCAAAAATGTCAATATATCCGAACGATTTTCGGAAAAATTATTTCCTTGTCAAATATTTGGACAGAAGAAAGTCCGAAGGAGTCAAATACTTTTGTGTTCTATCGCCAAAAATGTTACCGTACGTTTAGAACTAGAATAATATTTCGCTTCTAGTTTACCATAAAGTTCTTACAAACTGTCAAAAAATAAACATTTTTATTTTTTTTTATGTCTCAAAAACAGTAGAAATACTCGTAGATCAAATGAAGATAGGCACATAATTTTAAAGTCATGATATTTAATTATTCGATTTGTTAATCGCTCGTATTAGGAAACAATAATTTAATAATTATCTAAAATAATTTCTATTTAAGAATTTTATTAATCACGTATTGGGTATCTGGCTCTCACTTTCAGGTGCTATATTCAACCGTCTTCTCTTTTGTGACCGCATAAGGAAGGAAAGAGGAATAAGAAATTTTTGAAGAACCTTAATCCGGTATATGTAAACATTCAAAATTACCACGTCTGGACACATAAACATTAATTTCAATTTCTTACGGGCAGTGTAGACATTACGTTTCCATTGAAGGTATGCTGAAAGTAACCAACCGGCTGCATACTCATACCCAAATGACTATCAGCCTCTTTATCATCCAGTAGCGAAACCACTGTAAAATTACCTTCTGCATCGCCATTTTTATCTATAAATACCTAAAAAATAGCAACCGAGGTGTAAATGTAACATGAAATAATACAAATAAATCTTCCAAGAAGTGATATTGTTTTATAACCAAACCACAGAGTGTAGTGTGGCAAAGCTCAAGTTATTTAAAATATACAAGGAAGGTTAAGCAGAGCTAATAAGAGATAGGATGGTCTATAATGTACCTAAAATTGTACAAATTTGGTAGAGGGTCATCAATTTAGTTTGTCCCACTTGTAAGAGCCTGCAACTTTGTTGTATTTTGAGTTAGCGCGTTCATTCAAAAAACAAGATATATCATTTTTAGCTAAGATTTTATGAGTTTTGTCAAAAATGACAGTAGGTGTCATATGTCACACCGAAAAGCAATTATTATTTTTTTTTTAATGGGATACTCTATAATCAGAAGCGCATTAGATGGCGCCTTTTCTTCCGATCTCAAAAATATGTATACACACATATGCATTATTTTCTTCATTCCATCAAACATTGACAAAAATATGTCAAAATATATTATTGTTAAAAAGCATCAAGATAGCTATGCAACTGTTTTGGTTGCTATGGATTTTATTTTTATTTATATTTCAGTCTCTCATTCTTAGCATTATTAATCGTTTCGAATTTTGTAGGAAAGTTATTTTGTATGCAAAAACAAACTAATATGAGATATTATTATGCAGTGGGGGAAAAGTGTTTTATGTTTGATATTTGGCATCAAGATGGAGCGCCGCCACACAGTGTCGCTCCAGTAATTGCATATTTATACGCAAAATATGTCCAATGGATTGGAAAATCGGTTACTATAAAATGGCCGCCGAACAGCCCAGACCTAACACCCTGTGATTTTTTCTTTTAGGGTTATATTAAAAATACTGTTTATAATACACCTTGTTATTCGTTGAATGAACGGTATATTCGAAGTGAAAACGCCATCCTTCAGATTCAAACTAATAGAGAAGTTTAATTAAAAATTAATAGTCACATTGTAAAAGTGTTTCGTAAATGTATCGAAAATGGAGGTGATCATGTAAAGCAATATAGATTATAAAATAATTATTATATAATTATAGTTATTAAATTAATGTTATAAACTTTTGTTATTTTCTAGTTATGCCAATATTAATAAAATTGTTTTTCTACTTGAAGAATAGAATGCATATGTGTGTTATATTTTTGAGATCGGAAGAAATGGCGCCGGGATCTAATGCGCTTGTGATATATAGAGTATCACATTTAAGAAACAATAATAATTGCATTTCGGTGTGACATATGACACCTACTGTAATTTTTGACAACACTCATAAAAACTTGGCTAAAAATGCTACATCTTGTTTTTTGAATGAACGCGCTAACTCAAAATACAAAAAGTTACAGGCTCTTAAAAATGGGACCAACTAAATTGATAATCCTGTACATACACTTTTATTCATGAAAAATGGGTGAACTAAATTTGTTATAATGTAAATCGGTCTTAATTCATTTTGACTGTTGCTACATGACGTGTACTAAGTTACTATGCGATTTAACGAAACCGTGCTACTTACTTTACACAGTACGTAAAAGTTAACTTACTTAGATATAGTTAGAGAGACGGTGACAACAGGGGGTCCGTGAATTGGAATATATATCAGTAATTATTTGGTTTTTCGTGGAGTTTAGGTCCCCCTCTACAACTTTTATATCTGATGAAATGCCGTAGAAATTCTCAATAAATTTAAAATTATATCGAGCCATGTCTGAAAATGAATTTACAACATCTGCCTGATCCCAAAATCACGAGAAACATATTTTCTGATAAGTCAACCCTTGTATATACATTTCCGAGCGTGTCAAAAAAAAATTAAAATTTAAAAAAAAAAGAAAAGAAGCGAATTTGAAGTTGAAACTTTCTAGAATGGAACACTATATGTTAAAATTACCTATGTGAACAAAAAATTTGGTCATTCCAGGTCTCGCCATTTTATTATTGGATTTTTTTTTAAATCTCATCGGGGGAAATTCGGAAAACGATCGTGACATGTCAGAAAATTGTCACCCTACATTCCTTGACACCCAAATATTGTGGAAAAAAATTTTTCAGAAGAATCGCACCTAGCTAGGCGGCATTTTGACAATATTACGCAGAGATACCGGAAGGCAGGTATCGTTCAGTTGTATGACTTCAAAACTGATAACTGGTGATTTAAGACAAGCAAGACACGACTCACCAAAGTTTTTTCAAAAATGACAGCTGTAAAACAATGAATTAAATTTTCGGATTCCTTGACCACGAATTATAGGAAAACGACACCAATTTTCTTCAAGATAGAACATATTTCTGGTAACTTTATATATATATATATATATATATATATCAAAATGTTCGGAAAAGATGAGCAAATCACATATACCTAGAAATAATTCTCCAAGGGGAATATTTTAGAAATTATAGCAGAATAAACCAAACTTTTAATAAAAAAAATTAAATTCGATAAAATACTGCACTTTCGCAATATTATTTTTATCAGAAAATTGTTTACGAGTCATCTCCATGTGAATACAAATCGATTAAGCCCACTTGGACCCATGTCACTTGAGACTTAATAATTTTTCCATTAATTTTTTTTAACACGCTCGGAAAAGTATATGCAAGGGTTGACTTGTCAGAAAATGTGTTTCTCATGACTTTGGGGCCAAGCAGATGCTGTAATTTCATTTTCAGACATGGCTCGATATAATTTTGAAATTATTGAGAATTTCCTATCTAAGGCGGTGCAGCGCCTCTCAGCAACGCTCTACGGCATTTCACGCGATATAAAAGTTGTAGAGGGGGACCTAAACTCCACGAAAAACCAAATTACTGATATTTCACTTCACGGACCCCCTATTGTCACCGTCTCTCTAACTAATAGTTGGTAGTATGTTCCTTGCTATTTAATGTAGTGACCGTGTAGTAAAAGTATAGAAGATGTAATATTTCACTACTATAATTTTAATAATTCCAATTGTACATTATTGTATATTATTTTCTTCGAACTTATTAATAATATAGTTTATAAAAAATCTCAGTAAGTTGCTTCTAAGAAAAATAATCATTATTTTCTGTTCCTTAGAAAATTAAAATTGAAAAATTACTTTACAGCTTACATCATATCCTTGAACAGAGTGATACGATCTGTTTAAAATTCTGCTTAAAATGGCAGATCCATTTTTAGGGTCCTCGTTATTGTCAAAGGTTTCCGTTAGTGCTCGTGTATAAATCATTACAGCATCGTACAAATATGCAGCTTCGATAGGGACCTAAAAAACGAAGTTAGTGAGGACTAACTTCGAACCTGATTTACATGTTTATTTAACGATATATCGAAAATTAGTCCTTTAGCCAATTTCCGAAATTCAACCGCCTTGATAGAAAACGTTTTCCTGTGAGCATAAAATTTCTAATCTACAGTTAAAAATACCGCATTAATAATACCCCGTAATAAAAATGGATATCATACATTTGCTGTGAAACTTTTTAAGTAAATTTGTTTATGCACACTGAAAAAATAAATTATATATACTACTATACAATACACCATTGCGATTTCGAGAATGGTAAGAGATACGAAGTCGGTTAAATTTGGGTAAAGTTGCGTAATTATGAATAATCCGCAAAAAAATCAATATCACGGGCAAAATATTTGGAATAATCTAAAATTTTCTGGTTTTTATTTTCTTCCTGACTTTGTTCGAATGAAAAATACAATATTTTTTTAACAACCTGTATTTCGCAAACGAAGCGACATGCGAAAAACTTTTATATCACATTTTCGTCTTAAAATAAGGTGAGGATTCACCTCCTTAACTTTTTCAGAGAGGTTAGGAAACCCTGTATATTGATATAGAAAAATTAATGTTTGTCTGTTTATCTCGTTTCCATACTATTGATCTGATTGCGATGAAACTTTGGGAGTAAAAAAACAAAAGTTTATCGTGAGTATACCTAGAGGTGGTATAACATTTCTACTAGAGAACATTTAAAATAGAACTCACCCTAAATAAATGTTCTTTGGTAAAAAGGTTTACCAGCATTTTTAAAAATGATGTCTTTGACAATAAAAAAAAAATCTATTTTGAATATTTTCTAAAGTCAACCTAAGTATCATGTTTAAATTTCAAGATCATCGGGTGACTAAATAATCTTTCGCGTTAAAGGGTTAAATACAAAAAATACAAATTACTAGAGCTTTTTGTTCTTATTTTAAAAATTATACTCTATTAACCTTTGAATTTTTAATTCTTAAAATATTAAATACTTCATGGAGACGTTGAAATTTAAAGTCATAATATTTTACGAATTAAAAATAAGAAGAAAATCATAGTATATGTTTTTACAATAAATACGAAAAGGTTTTCCTTCTAAATTTCCATCTAATTAGAATATCACGATCCTCATTTGCAGACAATGCCCTAAAATATCTGTATTTATCGTTTTTTATATATTAGGTGAAGCTTGTTTATTCGGGTTTATTCATTTATTTGTTGAAGCGTGTTGTTCAAAATGTAGTCACAAATACTGTACAAGATTTAAAAACATATTATTCGATTTTTACCTTTTATTTATAGCAATGCCGTTCCATCTATAATAACCTACAAGAATAATATTAGTTTCATTCGCTTTGCAAATTTCGTTCTGCGCATGTTCGATTCTGGACGAGTTCCTAACTGGTTTCTGCTTTTTGGATCTGTGAACGGGTAGAAATACCAAACCTCCAAGTGTCAACTCTGAGAATTGACATCTTAACTTAATCTACACGTAATCTTTTTATTGCTCATTTCTGCTTTGTTTAGAGCCCTTTCGTTTTGGAATTTATATTTAAAGAATAATGGAAAGTGAGTTTAACCCAAATATGCCAAAACTAAAGAAAATGAAACAACAAATCAAAAGTAAACAAATGACCGATCGAGCAAATTCGCAGAGTTCAAAGCCAAAATTCCGTATCAGTACCCGGATTATTCTTACGGTTGCAAATCACTTTGCAATCAATACATTTTGCTGTACGAGCAGCGAATTCTTGGTTACCGGTTACAATTGTTGCTTCTATATACACTTTAAACCAACTGCGCATGCCTTCTCTGTGAACCTATTATTGTTGTCGTCACGAGAATTGCTAATGCTGACCAACCCGATGAAAGAAGAATCATTTTTTTATTTTGCTTCCTCCTATTCAAAACTATTTATTAATTGAAGTTAACTTACCGATATACTGTCAAAAATTTTGTGATGATAGGGAACACAAAATGGTGGTCTCGTTGAGAACGCTTTAATTTTTTCTCTAAAATCTCTGAAAAAAAAAATTAATTAGAGTAGGCGGCAAATATGGAATAGTTTAAAATCATCAATGAATTTATAAGGAATAAATCGTTTTCAAATGAACCGTTATGTATTTGTGGTTGTGGAAACACCGAACATTTTTTAGGTAAGTTTGTTTCTTTTTAATTGAAAAAAGTTAGAACTTGATAAAACATTAGGTTTTAATGTTCATTAATACGGAATTTTTTTAAATTACATATTTGGAATTTTATTTCATAGTATTTCATATTTGTTCCCGCTATTCAATATGAGTAGCAAATAAAAATATTTTATTTATGACATATCATTGAAACAAAGTATAAATTATAGTCTGGAAACGGCTTAATAACGCTTCACCCGCAATTCTTTTTTACAAAATTTGGGTGTGTCATATAGGGGAAAATGAACTATTTTTTGACCGAAAAATGACAGTAATATCGTTCAAAATGGCAGATGGGCGCCATCTTGGTAAAGAAAATTAAATAAGATTAGGTGTATTACAATATATCATTCTAAAGGTATTATCGAGCGATCTGCCACGAAAACCATATGACGGTGTTGAATAGTTAATATTTTTTATTATCCTTTATTTCATTTATCGTATTAGAAAAATAAATACAACTTGGCATCGTATAGTAGGATTCAGAAATCTACACTTTCTTGCATATTTTATAGTGCTCAAATTCAAAATGACGGATGGACGACATCTTGATAAAAAACAACAATAGGAAGTGGAATATTGCGATACATCATTGTAAAGGTCATATCGAGTATTTTACGATCCCAGAACATTGTGTCCTTATTTTTACCCAAAACAAAATGGCGGCTTTTTAAAAATAATATTTACTTTTTCTTTTCTTTTGCTACTTTAGTTTAGATTTTGCAACTTGGCATAAAGCAGTAAGTATCAACCAGCTGATAAATTGACTTCCTACATAGTTGTAAAATCTAAACTAAAATAACAAACGAAAAAAATAGTAAATATTACTTCATAAAATGTTGCAATCTTGTTTTGGCAAGACTTTTCTTATAGCAAGACTATTTAATTTTCTTTACCAATATGACGCCCATTCACCATTTTGACAGCAAATTGTGTAAAAGAAATAGCGGGTCATCAGTTATTAAGCATTTTCCAGACTATATTATACAGACAGTATGTACTATTGGTATTCAAATTGAATAATGTTAATTAAAATAGTTTTTATTTGGATAATAACATTATCTCAACATTTTTTGGTAAGTAAGTCCAAAGAGTATATACAGGGTGTTTTCTAACCTCTCTGAAAAAATGAGGAAGGGAATTCTCACCTTATTTTAAGAGGAAAATGTTGTATGAAAGTTTTTCGGATTTCGCTTCATTTCGAAATACATGGTGTTAAAAAAGTATTGTATTTTTCATTTTATTAATTAATGCCAAACCTATATTCTAATGATATTGTTATACATAAAGGATTAGAGCACTTTACTTTGGGTCAATTTTAAATTTTACAATTAATTCATTTGCGGGATCTGACTGAGTAAAGGGGTACCTTAATTTTTTAGTTATTTTCGTCTTTTTATCGTCAAATTATACGAGTAGGCTTTGCTTCGTTCCATGGCTCATGGAGTACAGTTGCAGCAATTTATTTGACTATTGTTCATATGAGTTCATTATTCAAAGTATTTAAATCATATGCATTATCAAATTATTGGCATTAATTAATAAAATGAACAATTTTTTTTAACACGCTGTAATTCGAAAACGAAGCGACATGCGAAAAACTTTTATACCACAATTTCGTCTTAAAATAAGGTGACGATTCACCTACTTAATTTTTTCAGAGAAGTTAGGAAACACCCTGTATATACAGGGTGCCCCAAGTAAAGTGGCCTATTAGAAGTATCTCGAGAACTAAATGAGATTTTATTTTATATTTTATAAGAGATGGTTTTCTACGTTTATAAAATATTTTCGATGGTGCGGTGTTGCCGGATCATACCGAAAGTGGTAGCAACTTCGGAATTTTAAATGAATTACCCTATATATTATATTTTTTTTGGAATCTAGGAAAAAATCTAGAACAGTTTTCTGTATAATATCATATACCTATCTTTAAGAGTTTTTGAATTATAAATAATTTTGTGATTTTTTAACGCCATATCGGGACCTGAAAAGAAAATCGTATCTTTTAGCGGTTACAGCTAGAAAGCTGAAAATTTGACAATAGTTTCACAAGACCATCGCGATTTTATAATTTTGAACAGTATTTAATTAGTTTTATACAGGGCGTCTCCATAACAATATTTCTGAGGCAGATGAATTATTGCAAAAATCTTCTTTTTTTTAAATGTATTAATTTGATATGTTTTGCTAATGGAGGATCGAATTTTCTATCTAATGATATTAAGTGTTCCTATACCTATCTTCAGTATTTTCGGAGTTATAGCGAAATTTAAAAATTATCATTTAAAAATATATTTTTTGGTAAATTGCTGTGGAATGGATTCATAGAAAGAAAATAATGAAAAATCCATGTGACGTTATGTCTGTGTTGTTGTAATAAAAATGGCTAATTCACATTATTCGAGCTTAGAAGATATTTTAAGTTTATTTTATATTCATGGGGAGTGTGGTTGAGTTTTATCTAGAACTTGCAGAAAATTTAATGAACTGCATCCTGATGCAGCCCCTATGACTCCAAAAAAGTTGATTGGCCGAGGCGGTCCATGGAAATGGCCCCAAGGTCTCCGGATTTTACCCCCCCCTAGATTTATATCTATGGGGTAGGATTAAAGAAATAGTATACAAGACACCCGTCACAACAAGAGAAGATTTAGAAAATCGAGTACGAACAGCTTTGGGGTCTCTAGAAGGGAAAGAAATGGAAAAGGTGACAAATGAACATGTTATAACCACAATTTATGAATGTTTAAGAGCCAAGCATTTTAAACAATTTTGTTATTAGTTATTTTCTTGGTGTTGTTGCGTAATTTTCATTTTGTTTATTTATTTATTAATAAATTCCTTATTGGTTAACCATTTTTTTTTACAACAACACAGCCATAACGTCACATGGATTTTTCATTATTTTGTTTCTATGAATCCACAGCCAACTACCAAAAAATATATTTTTATAAGATAATTTTTTAATTTCGCTATAACTCCGAAAATACTGAAGATAGGTATAGGAACACTTAATATCATCATCATCATCATCATTTAAGAAAATGGATGATATTGGTTTCCTAAGCGATTTATTTAAACTATCTGATTTAAACCACATTAGACCATGAAACAAAAGTTAATATCATAAAAACAACTATGTTGTCATTCTAGTTGTTATTAACATTTAACGTCAATTTTATTTTTACATATTCATTTGTGAAAATGACTTATAAACATTTTGAAAAATTTGATATGATATCAGTTTGTATTGAAAGTGGAAAAAACGAAGAAACGGCGCAAAATCCATATTTTGTTCGCTATCCGGAAACACGGCAACCATTTAAGGACATATCCCGAACATTTGCGATGAATCCCGTTATTTTTTACCTTAATCTGAATCTTTTATATCGTTTCAAAGTAATATAGTTTAAATAAATCGCCTAGGAAACCAATATCATCTATGATGTGTTATATATTCGAACAGAGAATTTAAAATGCTATATTTTTAGATTAAATCATACAGGGTGTTCTATTTAAAAAAATGAGGTTAGGTTCGATAACTTTCTTACCTGACCCCGTATAGTTATTCTGAAAACGGCAGAATATTCAACAATTATTATAAAGGAACTTCTGTATAAAACATTTTTCTGTATCTCTTTTAACTAAGAAAATATAGGGTAATTTTGAAATTTCTTAATTTTCCCCCGTATCGCTTACGCGAGCAAAAATATTCGAATTTTAATTTTACCATTTTAAGTTTGACTCAAAAAGAGCATATGACACCTACATTGCTTTTTCGATAGCACTAACAATTACGGAAATACCCTCTAAAAGTATCGAAAATGGGACGCCCTGTACCTAATAAATGTTACTTTTTACTAAGGTAGAAGCGTATTATTACTTACAAATAATTATTGTCTCTGGGAAACGACTGAGTAAACTTTAAAACCGATCTAAAGCTTTTTATGTCACTGCCATCTAATAACCATGGGTCCAAGTAGTCTAAAAATGGTACGAATTTAAAATTTTTTGTTATTTTTAGCATTTAAATATATCAAAACGAAAGTCTTACATTATCAGTTCACAAATTACCTCTACGTATAATTTTTGCCCTTCTGGTGGGATCATATATTTCATCGTCCACAGAAATGATGACATAATCTCCGGTATCCAGAAGCTTTCTGGCTTGCAAGCATTTTATGAAATCCACCAAAGCTATGTGCTCTCCCAAGAATACATACACTGCAAGTGAAATGCAATTTAGATTACGTTTGTCTAAGTCTAGATGGTCTTATATGAAAACTAATTGTTAAAATTAATATCTTAAAATTTATATATGATCGGATGTAAGGCCGTATACTGACGGATTAAGGTTATTTCAGGCCCTAGGCTAAAGTTAACTTAGGCCCACTTTCAAGTAATCAAATTCAATTTAATAGAAGTTAAAATGGAAACCTTTTTTCCAACATTTTACTTTCTTGCGTTATAAGCTTCAAAGCAATATTGCTTCAAAGCCTATGCCCCCTAGGCTCTAACCTACAGTGCCAAATTGGTAAACGATCGATGTTGAGGAGATCTGTGGTGGAAAAGAATAGTCTTGACGATGACTTAAAATATTGTTAAAATCGTTAATTAAAACATATCACCTACATATTTCCATCTGTAACGGAAATGACTATGAACACTGTTCTGTTCACGGTGTTCTGTTTAGAGGCAGGGAGAAGGACTCGCGGGACGAGAGTAACAAGCCATATTTTCTTAGAATTCAATCTAAATATGAATATATCAATTTAAACAAGGGAAGGAGCTACAGAAATTTATTACCTAAATTACAAATGAAATTGCAAAACTGTGAAATAAATTCCTTTTTAAGTTTTCCTATTTTTCATGCATTGTCGAGGGTGACATACCACATAAAGATTAGATTTTTATGATTTAACTAGAACTAAGCCAACGTTAAAAATACATTTAGATTACAGATTTTTTAAGTTGAGAAAGGTTACAAGCCATATATTTTTTAAGCTTTATTTGACTGTAATAGCAACTATACAGGGTGTCTCACCGGGAACCGTGTCGATTTATATATGAGAAACTATACATAGGAAAATTTTGAAAATTGGAGAGTATACTAATGTTGATAGAAGGAAACTCGGCTAAAATATTTTCAATATGGTCGCTATTTCGGTTTACCGGAAATCGGCGTCAAATTGCTTATTTTAAAAGAAACATCCTATTTATAATCTTACATTTTTGGACTCTACGTAAGATTCTATGCAGATTTAAACCTCTTTTATTTTACTTTAAGGTGATTTAGAATGAACGACAAGAGAGCGCTATTAAGACGGGCTATCATTTGCTGACCAATCCCGGATGATTCTTTCGTCACTTTTTGAATTTTTTATAATTTTTTTATAATTATTTAAGATGAACAGTTTTAGTGATGTTGACATTTTAACGTTCAATATTTGTAGTGTGTATTAATGAGCCCATATTTTATTGTTTAAATGTAGCTGTTTGTGTTTGTGCTGTTGTTTGTTTTGTGGTGTCCATTTTATTCTAAGATAATTTATTAACGTGTTTGTTCGTGGTTTTATCTTTTCTCTATTTCAATGTTTTTTCAATAAATAAAAAAGGTCTGATGATGTCCAGCTGGGCGAAACATGTAAGCTCCTTTGAAACCCGTTAATATACTTATATGTAATTCGTGAGACAGTAACTTTGAGTTTACTTTTTATTAGTTACTAAACAGGTCTCTTGGAGAAAATGGACTATTTCTTTGAATATTAAGAACAATAAGATTAAAAATTAAATTGAGAAAACTGCAAAAAACCTACAAATTCGAACAAACCCACAAATTTTATAAATAGCATTTAAAATAAGGGTACGTGTATAACGTTTGCTATTCCGAAAATTTGTAGTTTTTGGGAATATTGCCAATAATTTTATATGGCGATATTGCTGGTGATTTTAAGTTCAGTTAATCCTAGTTGGCTATGACGGCGTTGAAAAATAGTCGTCAAATGCTAAAAAAATATTCTATAGTACTTTATCATATTCTCCAAAAATAATAAATTAGTTTAAATCAGCTTTGTTTATATAATTTAAACTTCTTTGACTGTTTTTCGACGCCATTATCGCCAACCTTATATGAACACCCTTATTTTTAAGGCTATATTGAAAATAATTATTAAATTTGGGAGTTTCCTTTTGAAAATGTATATTGTTTGCAATTTTTTTATTTTATTATTAATCTTATTTTTTAAACACCCTGTATTAATAGTTATCGAAATATTATAAAAAAATGTATTAAAGCAGGTCCTTTCCAGCAGGGAATCCAATCGAAATTAAACAATAAAGGCAGCCTTATAGGAAAAATTAATAATTATTTTAAGGTCTACACACGTCATTTTTGACATAGAAACTATATGTCAAACACACGAGATTTAGGTATAGGACATGAAATATAAAATCTGTCTAAAATCTTGGGCAGAATCCACAAATATAATAATATATAGGATGTTGCACTTAAAATAAGCAAATTTGGGCCGATTTCCGGTATATCCGGAAGTGTCACCTAATTAAAAATATTTTAGCCGAGTTGTCCCCATCAACATTAGCGTACTGTCCAATTTCCAATTTTCAAAATTTTCCTATGTACCTATAGTTTTTCATATATAGAGTGAGGCGGATCCCGGTTGGACACCCTGTATAGTAATCCATATAATGATTTAAAATTAACGCGCTTGTTTCCTTCGCAAATTTGATTTAAGGGATAAAATATTAAAAGTATTTACTCGAAACTAGTTCTAAGTGGCTTGGTACCCTCTTTTCCCGATCCCTTCTAATATAAATTACAGGTAGTAAAATTACTTTATCCATAAAAATGTGTATTTACGCATAACATAGTCTTCGAAATTTCGTCCTCTTTTCCCAAACGTCACGCAACACAAAAAGGGCGATAATACGAGAAAAGATACTTAATCCATAGCAAAATATGAACATAGGAGGTGAATTGATAGTGTTTGCCCAGTTTTATTTGAACGTTTCCATATGAAGGGTGAAGGGAGAAAATATATAAAAACCATGCTAGAAAGCGTCTTACCATAGTGGTACTCACACAATAATTTATAAAGGAGAAAATAAACAAATACACTGGTTTATTGATCAGTTGGATTCTTCCTGAAAATTTAACACTATATTTTTTTTCTCAAAATGTCTATCGGACGGGTATTATCATTTAATTATTAGTCTCCTCTGCTTTAATATGCGTAATGCGTAAATATTTTCCTCCATTTATTTTGCTTCACTCTTCAAATGTGTACTTCTAATTATTGCCTGATCTATTACATAATTTATGAATACTATTATTAGCAAAACGACAACGCCGGTATAATAAACAACCATAAAATTTCCTCCCCGCGTTTGACGCCACTGTAGAGTCAAATTTCTATTCATTTACGTTTACGCTACGAAGAGCGGAACTTCATAAGAAATAAAATTAAAACACTGAAGTTTTCGTTTTAGTACTTATAGGATGTAAAATTAAATAAAACACATTTAATGATATATTTTATGAAAGAGATCTTGAATTTATTTACATTTGAGTCAACTTGGACCTAATTATTTGTTGTTAGCCTAAACGCTATGGAAATGTCTTAGATGGTTTCGCCTCTTAGCAAAAAACAGACCGCGTCTTTAGCGTTGCCATATATCTGAAGAAAATGAATAGAAATTTATTTTGTTCATTTAAATATTGTGGAAAATGATGATTTTTACACATCTTCACGTTTATTTAGATTGATTTGATAGCATTATGCATAACATTATATTAAAATTTGTTATATACTTAGTTGTTCTAATTATAAATTACATGATTATTCTCTGTTAACGATTTTTACAACAACTAACGGCAGCATTGTCTGATTTTTGCTCGCATTCCTTCCGATGTTCAGAATCGGCTGGGGATGCTATAATAACTAATCCCGAAGCTAAATGCACACTTCGTTTGGGTTTGTTCGGTGTGTCTGCACCATGAAGGTGGTTATGAAGGAGACCAATTGTTGCAAGATTTGGAAGCGGAAAAGTAGGAAAGATTTCAAGACAATTAATTAACATAAACTTTTCAAAATTGCTGCTGCTAAACTCATTTCAACAAAAATAAATACGACCAAAACTTCTTTTTGAAGTACCGACACCGTCCTGATCATATTCGAGCATGAGCGGGCACGTGTTTGCACGCTCGTAAGTCCGACCAATCGGGCAAATCTAAAGAATGCGTTCTTGCTCTTACACGCTCTTGCTTGCTCCTTCGGTGGAAACGCACTTTTCTGGTGTAAATACTTTTCCGAGCGAGCAAACATTGTTTGCTCATTTTAACGGTTGTTTGAGACCGAAGCGGTACTATCGTGCCGGTAAAAAACTAGGACAGCAAAATTTCTTATTTTCTCCTTGACTATTAGGAATTTTTTACTTTCGAGTCTGGTACCAGTAACATGTCATTTACAAATTTTGCATGTCAACATAGATTGTCACTTTATCATTAACCTATCAAGCAAATTTTTCTTTAAAAAATATGCCACAATTAACACCCCAGCAAAAGGCTATAATCTACAGTCGGTTGCGAGATGGTGCTTTTATTAGGGATATTGCAGACGAAGTGGGAGTAAACAAAAATACCGTGTTGTTGGCGAAACAAAAAATAGCAAGGCATGGGACTATTATTAGGAAAGCAGGTTCAGGTCCCCCTAGAATTTCTACTGAAGATGAAGATAGAAGACTAGTTAATTATCTGAGGGATCATCCATTCGCAACTGCAATAAAGGCGAAAGAAGAGATGAATTTTCCAGGTTCTGCAAATACTGCTAGAGACAGGATTCGAATTTCCGATATACGAAGTCGTTGTACTACTAATAAAACATTTTTAATGGAAAGAAATAAACAAGAGTAGTAATACCCGGCGTATGGCGCGCTGGAGTTTCCCCGGCGTAGGGCGCGCTTTTCCCGGAAGCCGTGGCTCTCGCGGCGGGTTCGCGGTCTGAGGTGTGGTGAGTCATACGCGGTTCGAGGTGTGGTGGTTTGGTGCGACGACGACTCGCTGAGTCATTAACGATAAGAACTGTCATTTAGAGGTTGTTGCGGCGGGTTCCCGGTCTGAGGTGTGGCGCGTGAGTCATACGCGGTTCGAAGGTGTGGTGGTTCGGTGCGACGACGACTCGCTGAGTCATTAGCGGTGGTGGAAGACGGGGACTGTTTTAAACCCGTGGTATAGGTTTGCCGAGTCATAGATGGCGGAGGACCCGCCGTTTTCGCTGAGTCATAAGAACCGTCATTTAGCGGATGTCACGGGGGCGTTTCGCTGTTTGATGAGGTTAGCACTCGCTGTTTTCGCTGAGTCACGATATTTTGACTACGGTGGGAAGATGAGATGCTAACGCTATGATGGTAGTTTGTTACATAGACAGTCACTTTGTGTATGGTGGTGATGACGTCACTGATCCCAAGTCACGTGATCATTGATGTCCCGGGCGTGTCTAATATTCTGAAAAAAAGTTTCCACCTACAAGGCTCAAATCACCGTTCTCTAGTTTACTAGTCATAGAAATTATGAGCTCTCAGAGATTGTTCGAAGAAACCGCAGCATAGTTATACGGATGATAGATGTGGTGGCGTGAAATAACTAACAAATATATTTTTCAATATTAAATAGTACTGAAAACTGTTAATAATATCAATATAACTACTATGGTAGTACTGATGACATTGATGTACGCTAAATTATTCAGTTTGTCAGGAAGATATTACACAATGGTGACTGTTACTATAAAATACTGACTAGATAAGTTCACTGTTTTTGCTTTAACAGCAGGCATCTATATATTATGCGGTAGTTAAAAGCGTGTTTATTGATTATTGATCGTGTTTGCAACAATGTAGTAGGAGGTAACCGCAGCTATAAAATCGTATTAGTAATAAAGGTAAAAAAAACACAAGAAGAACTATATTTTATTAACAATATCAAAAAACAGACATAAAAGTATAAATGGTAATAAAACCTTCTAAAATCAGCTGTAATTATTAGGGAAAATATAGGCTTTAAACCCTGTTCAGTAAATATGGTCGTAGTCACACTGTATATATCATGTTTTGTCAGTCACTCTGTAAATATTCCTTTATATCAAATAGTTGCCACAAATTATAGATTATAAAATATTAGATGTTTCAAAATGGTATTATGGGTAAGTAACTGTAATCAATACTTAACAGTATCATACAAAGCGCAGGAATTCAGGTATCATAGGTAAAAAAGATAAGGGTATGCTTTTATTAACAAAACATATGTATAATATTTACAAATATACACTAAAAATAACATAAATAAACACACATAGTCATACAGGGCTAATATAAAGCAAAATATATACAAAATGTATCAAAGTATAAATTTAATAGGGTACGCTTATGGAGAATATTAACAGTGAAAGTAGCTTAATGTGATGCTGAACTTTTTAGTATATACACATGCATGTAAAAGGTATCAATGCAGTCTAAATAAGAAAACATGTATTGGGGTAGGTAGCATTAGAAAACCATTATCAGGCACAGTTGCAATATATTACAATAAAATATAGGGTAAACCTGATAGCAATTTATGGGGTAGATGACTTTGGGGATAATAAATGCGGTTTGTGTGTAACATTCTCTTATAATTAAAAACAGAAGAAGGTACTGGAATATGCATTAAAGACCGAGTATTCACAAAAGTTGCAGTTGTTTACATTAATAGTATTATTGTCAACATTGAAAGAAAAAACAGAGGCGGACTAAAAACAGTTTCTATGATCAAAATCAGCGTAATAACAGTCCTAATTTTCAGAAAACAGGAAAAACATACACTAAACCCTCTTTTAAACAGGAACACTATAATAAGACACTAAACAGCTGTAATAAACAGGAAAACAGCTGTTAAACTACTCTTTTAAACAGGAAAACACTAGTGTCTTTGTAGTGTTTACGTACTGTCCACGTACTGTCATGGTCCTGTCTATGTCGTGTACAATGTACAGAGTACAATAACAAGGTAGTGTTTTTGTAGTGTTATGTCAGTGTTTACGCAGGTACTGTTTTTGGTATTGGCTACATGGCGTAGGCGTTTAATAAACCCTAAAGACGACATTTCGGAAAACGTGGCAATAGGTTTACACTACGCATAATAGTTACATTAATAAAATCCATATTACACCTAGAAATGTATTTATTATAGTTAAACAGTTTCTATGTCTCAGAACAAAGTAAATTAACGTAATTGTGTTGTACATGGTACGCCTATGGAAATATTAACATAGGTTACCAGAGAAAAGTGGATTAATGCGACGCGGAACTTTTAGCATATTAACCATTTTTTAAAAATAGAATTATATATTTAAAAATAAAGCATTTAATAAAAATGATTCAAAACTATGAACTTTTAGAAAAGTAGTTAATTTTCATAAACAGACGATCTCTATAAAAGTACCAAAGAATAATAACAAGTACGTTCCTGAAATTGATATAATAATAAGGCGCCGCCAACAGCACCTGCATTCCGGATGTGACAGCAATTAATTATTTGCTGTAAACTATTAACGATAAACTATAAAAATTCCGATGAGCCTAGACATGCATATTCTCGATGTACAGAGTACACACATAAAGGGGTTTCAAAGACCCAAATTTTCTCTCACTCTTTTTTTACCGGGCCATATTATAAATTAAGTTACAAAAATTGTTTGCCGCTGAGGCTCTTAACGATATGAACTGTTATACTAACGATTATGGATATATTATTGAGCAAGAGGGAAACACTATGAGTGAACACTGTGTTTGCCCTTTTTTTTTGTTGGTAAAAATATGAACAGTTATTAGTCACACTGTAAATAACATGTTTGGTAAAATATGAACAGTTATTAGTCACACTGTATATAACATGTTTGGTAAAAATATGCTTCCCACACTGTGTTTATCATATGGGTAAAAATATTCAGTTATTAACCTTGTAAAAAATACCTCCGTATATCTTTAGGTATTTTAGGTAAAAAATCACACATTATTAGATTATAAAAATATAAAAACGTATTATGAATTCCATCAACACAATGATTATTGAATAAAATTATGGTTTTTCCTGTTTACCTTTTCTTGGCGAATTCCTTGTAGTGACTGCACTTTGTGCATTAATAATTTAAAAGGAGTGGTTTTACGTTACATTTTAAAAACAGTGTGACACAACTATAGTTTTAAGGGGTCATAACAACAGAGTAAGAGCCTACAGTGGGGATGATGGGACAAAAAAGTTAATCGTCTTATTATTTTACTTAGAATATATATTTTCTATTATCAGATGAAAACTGAGGAAAAAAATCAAACAAGAATAACTAATTGATTGACCTTATTTAAAAACAGAGCTCTGGGGTGAGAGTTTAGTAGGTTAACAAAAAGTGGAAGAAATGATGGAACATAAAATTTAATCGTCTTATTATTTTACTTAGAATATATATTTTCTATTATCAGATGAAAACCGAGGAAAAATCAAAACAAGAATAACTAATTGATTGACCTTATTTAAAAACCGAACTCTGGGGTGAGAGTTTAGTAGGTTAACAAAAAGTGGAAGGAATGATGGAACATAAAATTTAATCGTCTTATTATTTTACTTAGAATATATATTTTCTATTATCAGATGAAAACCGAGGAAAAATCAAAACAAGAATAACTATTTGATTGACCTTATTAAAAAAAACAGAGCTTAGGGGAGAGAGTTTAGAGGGAAAGTGGAAGAGTGTAACAGGTGGTCGAAAAAATTAGAAGGTTTTCTCTATGTAAGTAGACACATCCTGTAAAGTTCTGATTAAACAAGGTTACGTAGTACGGATATAAGACGAAGCCTGTTCACGCAGTAGAAGTTTAAGTGAGCAAATATATACAAGTAAGTACCCTTTCATTTAAAGTGAATTAGATGTTTAACAGGTTGTTTTTTAATTAAAGTGGCGTTTTCTCAGAGAATTATTAAATTTACTGGAACCCCTAGGGATTATTTCAATAAATCGGTTTTTCCCGGGTAGAAGTTATTGTTTATGTATGAAATGGGGACAGAAAATACACTGTTAGTTGTCTACGTTTTGGAAGCAGAATAGTCTGTGAAGTTTTTTAAAAAATTTAACACCCTATATCACATAATTACCTAATATGGTTTTTAGGCTTCTTAGACAACGTCACACCCTTAGTGAACCAATAAAAGGTGAGTCACTTTTGTGCAATTTAGTTAGTGTATAAGATAAACAGTACCTATGTGCTGGGCTGAAATAGTTACCAAAAAACAGTTAAAATCTAGATATTAGATAGAGGAAAAAATAAAGGTAGAAAATCCTACTAAAAAAGGTATTAGAAATTACTGCATATCGACGTTACGGTTTATATACAGCAATTGCAGCAATGTGTTTTTTAAAAATGTGTACTACAAAACTGGGGTTTATGAAACAATCATATACAGGGGAAATTGTGTGTTTTTTTAAAAAAATTTGTACTACATAATGGTGCCTGGAAAAATACAGGGAAAAATTGTAACAGTGTTTGGTTTTTATCACACTGCATAATGAGTTTAATAGAACACAAGGGAGCCTAGTCTCTTTATGGGGTGCTTTAGGCAAATATTTCATAGAATGGTACTTTGGGGGTTTTTAAATTCTCAAGAAAAAGGGAATAAAAACACTTTTTTAAAAAGTATATTCATGTTACAAAAGTAGTTTATTTTGAGTAACAAAACATTTTAAAATTTAACTGGCAACGAAGAACTTTTTAAAATTTTTTTTTAATGGAACACCTGATATTATTTTTTTAGTTAATTTTATAACAAGCTATTAGTTCTTTACTATTGCTTATTATTTGGTGTCCATGTATGTTTAAAAGTAATTTTAAGTAAAGTGTGTTCGCAAAAAAAAATCAAATTTATGTTGTAAATGATTTTTGGTTCTAATATTTTTATGATAATAACTACCCTAAGACTGAACAGCAAGAAAACATTTTTGATTAATAGATTATCTTTTAGTTCCTTTTAGAAATATCCTGATAATAAATTAAACGGCAAAACTGGGGTAATTTACATGTTTTTAATGTTTTTTATGTTTTATTTAGTATAAATTCTGTGATGGAAGATAGATGGTTGGAGAATTTAAATATTATTATTATTTTTAATTATAAGCTGTTTTGATAAAACATATTTTAAAATCATTTATTTTTTTATAATATAAATATGCTTTAAACAATACATATCCTAATATAGATATAAATAATATAAAAAATATAATTAATAAAACTATACATGTATTCAAATTACATTCTTCTCGATTTTCTATACAGCTCTATTCATTTTTCGATCGTTACAGGGCGGCTATTGAAATAATATAATCTCAGTTTATATTTTACAAAGGAAGATTATGTTATCAAAAATGATAAGATGTAAGCCGTTGATTATATTTATTCTCTTCCATGATGAAGGCCAAGTGTCATTATTTTCATTATTAAACGATGAATATATAAATGCTTTTTGAACTCTAGGTGCGAACAAAGCAAGTATAAAGTATTGTTAAACTTCAACAGGTAGTGAAGTCATTTTTTAAAATAAAAATAGTTTATATTTTTTCAGGTTTGTAACTCAAAAACAGAATTATAACAGAATTTCATACATCTCAAAACAGAATTATTCTTTTGCAAATTCATCTTTCATACATCTCAAAACAGAATTATTCTTAGTTATTGTTATATATATATTAGTTTCACTATAAGTTGATGTAACAAATATTTCTAAGTTTTGGTAAATTTTTGGTTTCATCTCGTTAAATTAAACTATCTGTGTTAGTGTATAATAATAAAATTGTTTTTATCATCGTATTTACTATAAACATAGTAAAAAATTTTAAAATTACAGTTGTGGATAATTCCAAGACAAAAAACCAACATAAGCAGGGCTATTATAAATCACTTTCCCTTTTTCCATTTGTATTGCAACAAAAAATTCATTAAGCACTATACGTTTTTAAATTAGGTTTGTATTCAATGTTCTTTAATTAGATTATATTTGTTTTATGATAATCTCTAAATGTAATATGTTTCCAAAAACCCAACCTGAACCGGGTTCAGCAAATTTTGACATTTTCTCGTTTATTTTGAATAAAACTTCTTATAAAATTCCACGTAAATCTGTTGATGACATAGGCTTATTTCTGGTATTACTTGATTTTGGCTCTATTTTTCTTTTTGTTTGTAAACTATATTAACCAAATAATTTCACATTAATCTTTGGGCAATTATGTTTAACTATTTATTCAGAAATTAAACGTACTAACTTTTGTTTGTGTTAAATTTCACATTACTATTACTTTTTAGTCTGCTTTCTGGGGCTCTTTTGTTTTAAGTTTTAGGAACATCACATAGTTTGGACTCTTTTTATGGATTAGAATAGTGTATTCCCATCTGCGTTTCTGCATTTCTAGTTTTCTTTTTATGGTGAATATGAATTCTTTGACGGAATATTTGTTTATTTTAGATGAAATAAGACGTCTTTTTGGTCGATATCCTATTGTGTGTGTGTGTGTGTGTGCATTACTTGACAATAATATTTGTTTATTGGTATTTAAATCCTTTGCAGTTTTATAGGATGATTCATGAATAGTAAATGTCCTTTACTTAACTGAAATTCTTCCACAACAACACCAAGTATGATGTTGATAACAGTATTGGCTGAGAAGAAACAAACCATTATCACTTCTAAATTCGTACAATACAGGGTGTTCAAGAGATCATTCATAGTATATCATGACATAAGGTAACAAAACGCAAAAACGGATATTTTTAGCGAACAAATCCTGTTTATTACCCTATTTTGTTACTACCAAAACACTATAACGAAATATATAGGATAAAATTCAAATTCGCAGATAATAACCATACAATTGAAATACATTGCTTTATGAGAGATACGTAAGCATGTTAAGTTAAAGATTATTTTATACTTTCGTGTGAAATGAGGCGGATTCTGAGGGCTTGAACTTTGACGTTTTAAAACACAGTAGACATGTAATAGGTGTTCTATTTATTGTATAGAGCTTCTTCAACATTATGTCATGACCTTTAAAGCCTTAATAACTTGATGCTTAACATTGAATCGGTATAAGTCAGGATTTTTTAATAACAACACCTAAACAGGGTTAATAAACAGAAAAAACCACCGAACCACCGGTTAGGGGTACATATCCTGTTTCTATGTGGATCCGGGGATCATTGTAACCACGAACCACGAACCACGAACCACGAACCACGAACAACGAACCACGAACAACGAACAACGAACCACGAACAACGAACCACGAACAACGAACCACGAACAACGAACAACGAACCACGAACAACGAACAACGAACCACGAACAACCACTGGTTCGTGGTTCGTTGTTCGTTGTTCGTGGTTCGTGGTTCGTGGTTCGTTGTTCGTGGTTCGTGGTTCGTTGTTCGTTGTTCGTGGTTCGTGGTTCGTTGTTCGTGGTTCGTGGTTCGTGGTTACAATGATCCCCGGATCCACATAGAAACAGGATATGTACCCCTAACCGGTGGTTCGGTGGTTTTTTCTGTTTATTAACCCTGTTTAGGTGTTGTTATTAAAAAATCCTGACTTATACCGATTCAATGTTAAGCATCAAGTTATTAAGGCTTTAAAGGTCATGACATAATGTTGAAGAAGCTCTATACAATAAATAGAACACCTATTACATGTCTACTGTGTTTTAAAACGTCAAAGTTCAAGCCCTCAGAATCCGCCTCATTTCACACGAAAGTATAAAATAATCTTTAACTTAACATGCTTACGTATCTCTCATAAAGCAATGTATTTCAATTGTATGGTTATTATCTGCGAATTTGAATTTTATCCTATATATTTCGTTATAGTGTTTTGGTAGTAACAAAATAGGGTAATAAACAGGATTTGTTCGCTAAAAATATCCGTTTTTGCGTTTTGTTACCTTATGTCATGATATACTATGAATGATCTCTTGAACACCCTGTATTGTACGAATTTAGAAGTGATAATGGTTTGTTTCTTCTCAGCCAATACTGTTATCAACATCATACTTGGTGTTGTTGTGGAAGAATTTCAGTTAAGTAAAGGACATTTACTATTCATGAATCATCCTATAAAACTGCAAAGGATTTAAATACCAATAAACAAATATTATTGTCAAGTAATGCACACACACACACACACACACAATAGGATATCGACCAAAAAGACGTCTTATTTCATCTAAAATAAACAAATATTCCGTCAAAGAATTCATATTCACCATAAAAAGAAAACTAGAAATGCAGAAACGCAGATGGGAATACACTATTCTAATCCATAAAAAGAGTCCAAACTATGTGATGTTCCTAAAACTTAAAACAAAAGAGCCCCAGAAAGCAGACTAAAAAGTAATAGTAATGTGAAATTTAACACAAACAAAAGTTAGTACGTTTAATTTCTGAATAAATAGTTAAACATAATTGCCCAAAGATTAATGTGAAATTATTTGGTTAATATAGTTTACAAACAAAAAGAAAAATAGAGCCAAAATCAAGTAATACCAGAAATAAGCCTATGTCATCAACAGATTTACGTGGAATTTTATAAGAAGTTTTATTCAAAATAAACGAGAAAATGTCAAAATTTGCTGAACCCGGTTCAGGTTGGGTTTTTGGAAACATATTACATTTAGAGATTATCATAAAACAAATATAATCTAATTAAAGAACATTGAATACAAACCTAATTTAAAAACGTATAGTGCTTAATGAATTTTTTGTTGCAATACAAATGGAAAAAGGGAAAGTGATTTATAATAGCCCTGCTTATGTTGGTTTTTTGTCTTGGAATTATCCACAACTGTAATTTTAAAATTTTTTACTATGTTTATAGTAAATACGATGATAAAAACAATTTTATTATTATACACTAACACAGATAGTTTAATTTAACGAGATGAAACCAAAAATTTACCAAAACTTAGAAATATTTGTTACATCAACTTATAGTGAAACTAATATATATATAACAATAACTAAGAATAATTCTGTTTTGAGATGTATGAAAGATGAATTTGCAAAAGAATAATTCTGTTTTGAGATGTATGAAATTCTGTTATAATTCTGTTTTTGAGTTACAAACCTGAAAAAATATAAACTATTTTTATTTTAAAAAATGACTTCACTACCTGTTGAAGTTTAACAATACTTTATACTTGCTTTGTTCGCACCTAGAGTTCAAAAAGCATTTATATATTCATCGTTTAATAATGAAAATAATGACACTTGGCCTTCATCATGGAAGAGAATAAATATAATCAACGGCTTACATCTTATCATTTTTGATAACATAATCTTCCTTTGTAAAATATAAACTGAGATTATATTATTTCAATAGCCGCCCTGTAACGATCGAAAAATGAATAGAGCTGTATAGAAAATCGAGAAGAATGTAATTTGAATACATGTATAGTTTTATTAATTATATTTTTTATATTATTTATATCTATATTAGGATATGTATTGTTTAAAGCATATTTATATTATAAAAAAATAAATGATTTTAAAATATGTTTTATCAAAACAGCTTATAATTAAAAATAATAATAATATTTAAATTCTCCAACCATCTATCTTCCATCACAGAATTTATACTAAATAAAACATAAAAAACATTAAAAACATGTAAATTACCCCAGTTTTGCCGTTTAATTTATTATCAGGATATTTCTAAAAGGAACTAAAAGATAATCTATTAATCAAAAATGTTTTCTTGCTGTTCAGTCTTAGGGTAGTTATTATCATAAAAATATTAGAACCAAAAATCATTTACAACATAAATTTGATTTTTTTTTGCGAACACACTTTACTTAAAATTAGTTTTAAACATACATGGACACCAAATAATAAGCAATAGTAAAGAACTAATAGCTTGTTATAAAGTTAACTAAAAAAATAATATCAGGTGTTCCATTAAAAAAAAATTTAAAAAAGTTCTTCGTTGCCAGTTAAATTTTAAAATGTTTTGTTACTCAAAATAAACTACTTTTGTAACATGAATATACTTTTTAAAAAAGTGTTTTTATTCCCTTTTTCTTGAGAATTTAAAAACCCCCAAAGTACCATTCTATGAAATATTTGCCTAAAGCACCCCATAAAGAGACTAGGCTCCCTTGTGTTCTATTAAACTCATTATGCAGTGTGATAAAAACCAAACACTGTTACAATTTTTCCCTGTATTTTTCCAGGCACCATTATGTAGTACAAATTTTTTTAAAAAAACACACAATTTCCCCTGTATATGATTGTTTCATAAACCCCAGTTTTGTAGTACACATTTTTAAAAAACACATTGCTGCAATTGCTGTATATAAACCGTAACGTCGATATGCAGTAATTTCTAATACCTTTTTTAGTAGGATTTTCTACCTTTATTTTTTCCTCTATCTAATATCTAGATTTTAACTGTTTTTTGGTAACTATTTCAGCCCAGCACATAGGTACTGTTTATCTTATACACTAACTAAATTGCACAAAAGTGACTCACCTTTTATTGGTTCACTAAGGGTGTGACGTTGTCTAAGAAGCCTAAAAACCATATTAGGTAATTATGTGATATAGGGTGTTAAATTTTTTAAAAAACTTCACAGACTATTCTGCTTCCAAAACGTAGACAACTAACAGTGTATTTTCTGTCCCCATTTCATACATAAACAATAACTTCTACCCGGGAAAAACCGATTTATTGAAATAATCCCTAGGGGTTCCAGTAAATTTAATAATTCTCTGAGAAAACGCCACTTTAATTAAAAAACAACCTGTTAAACATCTAATTCACTTTAAATGAAAGGGTACTTACTTGTATATATTTGCTCACTTAAACTTCTACTGCGTGAACAGGCTTCGTCTTATATCCGTACTACGTAACCTTGTTTAATCAGAACTTTACAGGATGTGTCTACTTACATAGAGAAAACCTTCTAATTTTTTCGACCACCTGTTACACTCTTCCACTTTCCCTCTAAACTCTCTCCCCTAAGCTCTGTTTTTTTTAATAAGGTCAATCAAATAGTTATTCTTGTTTTGATTTTTCCTCGGTTTTCATCTGATAATAGAAAATATATATTCTAAGTAAAATAATAAGACGATTAAATTTTATGTTCCATCATTCCTTCCACTTTTTGTTAACCTACTAAACTCTCACCCCAGAGTTCGGTTTTTAAATAAGGTCAATCAATTAGTTATTCTTGTTTTGATTTTTCCTCGGTTTTCATCTGATAATAGAAAATATATATTCTAAGTAAAATAATAAGACGATTAAATTTTATGTTCCATCATTTCTTCCACTTTTTGTTAACCTACTAAACTCTCACCCCAGAGCTCTGTTTTTAAATAAGGTCAATCAATTAGTTATTCTTGTTTGATTTTTTTCCTCAGTTTTCATCTGATAATAGAAAATATATATTCTAAGTAAAATAATAAGACGATTAACTTTTTTGTCCCATCATCCCCACTGTAGGCTCTTACTCTGTTGTTATGACCCCTTAAAACTATAGTTGTGTCACACTGTTTTTAAAATGTAACGTAAAACCACTCCTTTTAAATTATTAATGCACAAAGTGCAGTCACTACAAGGAATTCGCCAAGAAAAGGTAAACAGGAAAAACCATAATTTTATTCAATAATCATTGTGTTGATGGAATTCATAATACGTTTTTATATTTTTATAATCTAATAATGTGTGATTTTTTACCTAAAATACCTAAAGATATACGGAGGTATTTTTTACAAGGTTAATAACTGAATATTTTTACCCATATGATAAACACAGTGTGGGAAGCATATTTTTACCAAACATGTTATATACAGTGTGACTAATAACTGTTCATATTTTACCAAACATGTTATTTACAGTGTGACTAATAACTGTTCATATTTTTACCAACAAAAAAAAAGGGCAAACACAGTGTTCACTCATAGTGTTTCCCTCTTGCTCAATAATATATCCATAATCGTTAGTATAACAGTTCATATCGTTAAGAGCCTCAGCGGCAAACAATTTTTGTAACTTAATTTATAATATGGCCCGGTAAAAAAAGAGTGAGAGAAAATTTGGGTCTTTGAAACCCCTTTATGTGTGTACTCTGTACATCGAGAATATGCATGTCTAGGCTCATCGGAATTTTTATAGTTTATCGTTAATAGTTTACAGCAAATAATTAATTGCTGTCACATCCGGAATGCAGGTGCTGTTGGCGGCGCCTTATTATTATATCAATTTCAGGAACGTACTTGTTATTATTCTTTGGTACTTTTATAGAGATCGTCTGTTTATGAAAATTAACTACTTTTCTAAAAGTTCATAGTTTTGAATCATTTTTATTAAATGCTTTATTTTTAAATATATAATTCTATTTTTAAAAAATGGTTAATATGCTAAAAGTTCCGCGTCGCATTAATCCACTTTTCTCTGGTAACCTATGTTAATATTTCCATAGGCGTACCATGTACAACACAATTACGTTAATTTACTTTGTTCTGAGACATAGAAACTGTTTAACTATAATAAATACATTTCTAGGTGTAATATGGATTTTATTAATGTAACTATTATGCGTAGTGTAAACCTATTGCCACGTTTTCCGAAATGTCGTCTTTAGGGTTTATTAAACGCCTACGCCATGTAGCCAATACCAAAAACAGTACCTGCGTAAACACTGACATAACACTACAAAAACACTACCTTGTTATTGTACTCTGTACATTGTACACGACATAGACAGGACCATGACAGTACGTGGACAGTACGTAAACACTACAAAGACACTAGTGTTTTCCTGTTTAAAAGAGTAGTTTAACAGCTGTTTTCCTGTTTATTACAGCTGTTTAGTGTCTTATTATAGTGTTCCTGTTTAAAAGAGGGTTTAGTGTATGTTTTTCCTGTTTTCTGAAAATTAGGACTGTTATTACGCTGATTTTGATCATAGAAACTGTTTTTAGTCCGCCTCTGTTTTTTCTTTCAATGTTGACAATAATACTATTAATGTAAACAACTGCAACTTTTGTGAATACTCGGTCTTTAATGCATATTCCAGTACCTTCTTCTGTTTTTAATTATAAGAGAATGTTACACACAAACCGCATTTATTATCCCCAAAGTCATCTACCCCATAAATTGCTATCAGGTTTACCCTATATTTTATTGTAATATATTGCAACTGTGCCTGATAATGGTTTTCTAATGCTACCTACCCCAATACATGTTTTCTTATTTAGACTGCATTGATACCTTTTACATGCATGTGTATATACTAAAAAGTTCAGCATCACATTAAGCTACTTTCACTGTTAATATTCTCCATAAGCGTACCCTATTAAATTTATACTTTGATACATTTTGTATATATTTTGCTTTATATTAGCCCTGTATGACTATGTGTGTTTATTTATGTTATTTTTAGTGTATATTTGTAAATATTATACATATGTTTTGTTAATAAAAGCATACCCTTATCTTTTTTACCTATGATACCTGAATTCCTGCGCTTTGTATGATACTGTTAAGTATTGATTACAGTTACTTACCCATAATACCATTTTGAAACATCTAATATTTTATAATCTATAATTTGTGGCAACTATTTGATATAAAGGAATATTTACAGAGTGACTGACAAAACATGATATATACAGTGTGACTACGACCATATTTACTGAACAGGGTTTAAAGCCTATATTTTCCCTAATAATTACAGCTGATTTTAGAAGGTTTTATTACCATTTATACTTTTATGTCTGTTTTTTGATATTGTTAATAAAATATAGTTCTTCTTGTGTTTTTTTTACCTTTATTACTAATACGATTTTATAGCTGCGGTTACCTCCTACTACATTGTTGCAAACACGATCAATAATCAATAAACACGCTTTTAACTACCGCATAATATATAGATGCCTGCTGTTAAAGCAAAAACAGTGAACTTATCTAGTCAGTATTTTATAGTAACAGTCACCATTGTGTAATATCTTCCTGACAAACTGAATAATTTAGCGTACATCAATGTCATCAGTACTACCATAGTAGTTATATTGATATTATTAACAGTTTTCAGTACTATTTAATATTGAAAAATATATTTGTTAGTTATTTCACGCCACCACATCTATCATCCGTATAACTATGCTGCGGTTTCTTCGAACAATCTCTGAGAGCTCATAATTTCTATGACTAGTAAACTAGAGAACGGTGATTTGAGCCTTGTAGGTGGAAACTTTTTTTCAGAATATTAGACACGCCCGGGACATCAATGATCACGTGACTTGGGATCAGTGACGTCATCACCACCATACACAAAGTGACTGTCTATGTAACAAACTACCATCATAGCGTTAGCATCTCATCTTCCCACCGTAGTCAAAATATCGTGACTCAGCGAAAACAGCGAGTGCTAACCTCATCAAACAGCGAAACGCCCCCGTGACATCCGCTAAATGACGGTTCTTATGACTCAGCGAAAACGGCGGGTCCTCCGCCATCTATGACTCGGCAAACCTATACCACGGGTTTAAAACAGTCCCCGTCTTCCACCACCGCTAATGACTCAGCGAGTCGTCGTCGCACCGAACCACCACACCTTCGAACCGCGTATGACTCACGCGCCACACCTCAGACCGGGAACCCGCCGCAACAACCTCTAAATGACAGTTCTTATCGTTAATGACTCAGCGAGTCGTCGTCGCACCAAACCACCACACCTCGAACCGCGTATGACTCACCACACCTCAGACCGCGAACCCGCCGCGAGAGCCACGGCTTCCGGGAAAAGCGCGCCCTACGCCGGGGAAACTCCAGCGCGCCATACGCCGGGTATTACTACTAACAAGGCAGGTTATAATTTGCACAGAAATATTTAAATTGGAATATTTTCTGGGAAACAGTTATATTTTCTGACGAGAAAACTTTTCAATCGTGTAATAATGGAAGAATTCGAGTGTATAGGCCTTCCGGCATACGGCATGATGAGATATACACTCGCAAAACAAACCAAAGCGGGCGATTCTCTATAAATGTCTGCGGTTGGATTAGCGCTAGAGGTACATAAATTTGCCGAATCGTGGAAGGAGGACTAACTGCACCTGAATACGTTAATATCCTAAATGCAGTGATGATACCATCGATAGACGCTCTATCTGGTCAAATTTCAGCATGATAATACTCCAATACGCACAGCACGCATTGTGCCAAATTTTCTCCTATAAAATAATATAGCAGTTCTTCCCTGGCCTTCGAAGAGTCCCGATTTGGACCCGCTCGAAAACATTTGGGGTAAAATAGTGAAATCAATGTATAAACATGATTTTCGGCCACGAAACAGAGATGAATTACGCTACAGGATAAATGAAGCTTGGGATGAAGTAACAGGCGAATTATGCAGAAACCTAGTTTTAAGTATGCCGCAAAGGCTACAAGAAGTAATAAACAGGAATGGTTCTATGACTAAATATTAAAAATGTTTTGTTGCTCCGACAAATTTTGCGTTTGTATTTTTGTAACCTTCTATTAAATTTCTTTTATTATTTACTTTCGTTTTCATTTTTAGGCGACGTTATATATATATATATAAGTAGTAATACCCGGCGTATGGCGCGCTGGAGTTTCCCCGGCGTAGGGCGCGCTTTTCCCGGAAGCCGCGGATGTCGCGGTAGGTTCGCGGTGAGTGAGTCATTGGGTTCGCGGTTCAAGGAGTGGTGAGTCATACGCGGTTCGAGGTGTGGTGGTTTGGTGCGACGACGACTCGCTGAGTCATTAACGATAAGAACTGTCATTTAGAGGTTGTCGCGGCGGGTTCGCGGTCTGAGGTGTGGCGCGTGAGTCATACGCGGTTCGAGGTGTGGTGGTTCGGTGCGACGACGACTCGCTGAGTCATTAGCGGTGGTGGAAGACGGGGACTGTTTTAAACCCGTGGTATAGGTTTGCCGATGATGGCGGAGGACCCGCCGTTTTCGCTGAGTCATAAGAACCGTCATTTAGCGGATGTCACGGGGGCGTTTCGCTGTTTGATGAGGTTAGCACTCGCTGTTTTTCGCTGAGTCACGATATTTTGACTACGGTGGGAAGATGAGATGCTAACGCTATGATGGTAGTTTGTTACATAGACAGTCACTTTGTGTATGGTGGTGATGACGTCACTGATCCCAAGTCACGTGATCATTGATGTCCCGGGCGTGTCTAATATTCTGAAAAAAGTTTCCACCTACAAGGCTCAAATCACCGTTCTCTAGTTTACTAGTCATAGAAATTATGAGCTCTCGGAGATTGTGCGAAGAAACCGCAGCATAGTTATACGGATGATAGATGTGGTGGCGTGAAATAACTAACAAATATATTTTTCAATATTAAATAGTACTGAAAACTGTTAATAATATCAATATAACTACTATGGTAGTACTGATGACATTGATGTACGCTAAATTATTCAGTTTGTCAGGAAGATATTACACAATGGTGACTGTTACTATAAAATACTGACTAGATAAGTTCACTGTTTTTGCTTTAACAGCAGGCATCTATATATTATGCGGTAGTTAAAAAAAGCGTGTTTATTGATTATTGATCGTGTTTGCAACAATGTAGTAGGAGGTAACCGCAGCTATAAAATCGTATTAGTAATAAAGGTAAAAAAAAAACACAAGAAGAACTATATTTTATTAACAATATCAAAAAACAGACATAAAAGTATAAATGGTAATAAAACCTTCTAAAATCAGCTGTAATTATTAGGGAAAATATAGGCTTTAAACCCTGTTCAGTAAATATGGTCGTAGTCACACTGTTTATATCATGTTTGTCAGTCACTCTGTAAATATTCCTTTATATCAAATAGTTGCCACAAATTATAGATTATAAAATATTAGATGTTTCAAAATGGTATTATAGGGTAAGTAATCAATACTTAACAGTATCATACAAAGCGCAGGAATTCAGGTATCATAGGTAAAAAAGATAAGGGTATGCTTTTATTAACAAAACATATGTATAATATTTACAAATATACACTAAAAATAACATAAATAAACACACATAGTCATACAGGGCTAATATAAAGCAAAATATATACAAAATGTATCAAAGTATAAATTTAATAGGGTACGCTTATGGAGAATATTAACAGTGAAAGTAGCTTAATGTGATGCTGAACTTTTTAGTATATACACATGCATGTAAAAGGTATCAATGCAGTCTAAATAAGAAAACATGTATTGGGGTAGGTAGCATTAGAAAACCATTATCAGGCACAGTTGCAATATATTACAATAAAATATAGGGTAAACCTGATAGCAATTTATGGGGTAGATGACTTTGGGGATAATAAATGCGGTTTGTGTGTAACATTCTCTTATAATTAAAAACAGAAGAAGGTACTGGAATATGCATTAAAGACCGAGTATTCACAAAAGTTGCAGTTGTTTACATTAATAGTATTATTGTCAACATTGAAAGAAAAAACAGAGGCGGACTAAAAACAGTTTCTATGATCAAAATCAGCGTAATAACAGTCCTAATTTTCAGAAAACAGGAAAAACATACACTAAACCCTCTTTTAAACAGGAACACTATAATAAGACACTAAACAGCTGTAATAAACAGGAAAACAGCTGTTAAACTACTCTTTTAAACAGGAAAACACTAGTGTCTTTGTAGTGTTTACGTACTGTCCACGTACTGTCATGGTCTTGTCTATGTCGTGTCAGTGTCGTGTCTCTGTTGTGTCAGTGTTTTTCTGCAGTGTTTACGCAGTGTCGTTGTTGTGTCAGTGTTCTGTCAGTGTTTTTCTGCAAGTTCTAGTTGGAAGTATGCAAACATTATAGCAAAGCTATTTCCACCAAAAAGAACATACGGGGCAAAAACCAGAGTCGTACATGAGAACAATGAAGCCCCAGATGATCCACTAGAGGCCCCACTAGATGTTAATGACTTGGTTGACCGCTTTAGGCAACTACACAATGGAAAGCCGGAAGAGAATCCTAACTTGCCTGAAATAATGAGAATATTAAGAGAACTCGAAAAACTAGGTGTTATAGAATTTTATAAGTGAATTAACTATATTTTAGAAAAAATGTTTTTTATTGTTAATATCTAATCCAAACACTTACCACACAGCTTTCCTTCAGGTCTTGGAATATGTTCGCTTAGGCTGAATATGTTCTGTTTAAAACCAGGGCATCAATAAAAGGCTACAAAAATTCGTTGGACCTAGGGAAAAACTATTAGTAAAAAAAAGTCTATGTCTCAGAACAAAGTAAAAATCTATGTAATTGTGTTGTACATCGTACGCCTATGGAAATATTAACATAGGTTACCAGAGAAAAGTGGATTAATGCGACGCGGAACTTTTAGCATATTAAATTAGCCATCATACATTTAGAATAGAATTATATATTTTAAAAATAGGCCTCAAGAAAGCATTTAATAAAATGATTTAAAACTATGAACTTTTAGAAATAATTTTCATAAACAGATGTTTTCTATAAAAGTACCAAAGAATAATAACAAGTACGTTCCTGAAATTGATATAATAATAAGGTGCCGCCAGCAGCACCTGCATTCCGGATGTGACAACAATTAATTATTTGCTGTAAACTATTAACATAACGATAAACTATAAAAATTTCGATGCGGCTAGAAATGCATATTCTCGATGTACAGAGTACACACATAAATGGGCTTCAAAGACCCAAATTTTCTCTCACTCTTTTTACCGGGCCATATTATAAATTAAGTTACAAAAACTGTTTGCCGTTGAGGTTCTTAACGATATGAACTGTTATACTAACGATTATGGATATATTATTGAGCGAGAGGGAAACACTATGATAAACACAGTGTGGAAAGCATATTTTTACCAAACATGTTATATATGACTAATAACTGTACATATTTTACCAACAAAAAAGGATAAACACAGTGTTCACTCATAGTGTTTCCCTCTCGCTCAATAATATATCCATAATCGTTAGTATAACAGTTCATATCGTTAAGAACCTCAACGGCAAACAGTTTTTGTAACTTAATTTATAATATGGCCCGGTAAAAAGAGTGAGAGAAAATTTGGGTCTTTGAAGCCCATTTATGTGTGTACTCTGTACATCGAGAATATGCATTTCTAGCCGCATCGAAATTTTTATAGTTTATCGTTATGTTAATAGTTTACAGCAAATAATTAATTGTTGTCACATCCGGAATGCAGGTGCTGCTGGCGGCACCTTATTATTATATCAATTTCAGGAACGTACTTGTTATTATTCTTTGGTACTTTTATAGAAAACATCTGTTTATGAAAATTATTTCTAAAAGTTCATAGTTTTAAATCATTTTATTAAATGCTTTCTTGAGGCCTATTTTTAAAATATATAATTCTATTCTAAATGTATGATGGCTAATTTAATATGCTAAAAGTTCCGCGTCGCATTAATCCACTTTTCTCTGGTAACCTATGTTAATATTTCCATAGGCGTACGATGTACAACACAATTACATAGATTTTTACTTTGTTCTGAGACATAGACTTTTTTTTACTAATAGTTTTTCCCTAGGTCCAACGAATTTTTGTAGCCTTTTATTGATGCCCTGGTTTTAAACAGAACATATTCAGCCTAAGCGAACATATTCCAAGACCTGAAGGAAAGCTGTGTGGTAAGTGTTTGGATTAGATATTAACAATAAAAAACATTTTTTCTAAAATATAGTTAATTCACTTATAAAATTCTATAACACCTAGTTTTTCGAGTTCTCTTAATATTCTCATTATTTCAGGCAAGTTAGGATTCTCTTCCGGCTTTCCATTGTGTAGTTGCCTAAAGCGGTCAACCAAGTCATTAACATCTAGTGGGGCCTCTAGTGGATCATCTGGGGCTTCATTGTTCTCATGTACGACTCTGGTTTTTGCCCCGTATGTTCTTTTTGGTGGAAATAGCTTTGCTATAATGTTTGCATACTTCCAACTAGAACTTGATTTAATTTGTTCGTTAGGATCAAAGTGCCTCCTATGTGCATTAGTAAGAAGAAGTATTTCCTTGTAATCATTCAAATCGTTAGCTGAATATCGTTTTGGATGCGTGCTTGTTAGTAAATTCAATAACCCGTCGGTTAAATTAAATGTTTCATTGCTAATAATTAGATTATCGTTCTGAAATTCAACAGACATATTTCCTATAAACCAGTTCACTCCGTCTGTCCAAAAACCAAATATGTTTTCCTTTCGCGGCATTTCCAGGAGCATAATTTTTATTTTTCTACCTGCCATCTTGGTGCCTAAGTTAAAAATGATACCATTTATCTATGTAATAGGTATTTAAACTGTGAAGACACAACAACGACACTGCGTAAACACTGCAGAAAAACACTGACAGAACACTGACACAACAACGACACTGCGTAAACACTGCAGAAAAACACTGACAGAACACTGACACAACAACGACACTGCGTAAACACTGCAGAAAAACACTGACACAACAGAGACACGACACTGACACGACATAGACAAGACCATGACAGTACGTGGACAGTACGTAAACACTACAAAGACACTAGTGTTTTCCTGTTTAAAAGAGTAGTTTAACAGCTGTTTTCCTGTTTATTACAGCTGTTTAGTGTCTTATTATAGTGTTCCTGTTTAAAAGAGGGTTTAGTGTATGTTTTTCCTGTTTTCTGAAAATTAGGACTGTTATTACGCTGATTTTGATCATAGAAACTGTTTTTAGTCCGCCTCTGTTTTTTCTTTCAATGTTGACAATAATACTATTAATGTAAACAACTGCAACTTTTGTGAATACTCGGTCTTTAATGCATATTCCAGTACCTTCTTCTGTTTTTAATTATAAGAGAATGTTACACACAAACCGCATTTATTATCCCCAAAGTCATCTACCCCATAAATTGCTATCAGGTTTACCCTATATTTTATTGTAATATATTGCAACTGTGCCTGATAATGGTTTTCTAATGCTACCTACCCCAATACATGTTTTCTTATTTAGACTTCATTGATACCTTTTACATGCATGTGTATATACTAAAAAGTTCAGCATCACATTAAGCTACTTTCACTGTTAATATTCTCCATAAGCGTACCCTATTAAATTTATACTTTGATACATTTTGTATATATTTTGCTTTATATTAGCCCTGTATGACTATGTGTGTTTATTTATGTTATTTTTAGTGTATATTTGTAAATATTATACATATGTTTTGTTAATAAAAGCATACCCTTATCTTTTTTACCTATGATACCTGAATTCCTGCGCTTTGTATGATACTGTTAAGTATTGATTACTTACCCTATAATACCATTTTGAAACATCTAATATTTTATAATCTATAATTTGTGGCAACTATTTGATATAAAGGAATATTTACAGAGTGACTGACAAACATGATATAAACAGTGTGACTACGACCATATTTACTGAACAGGGTTTAAAGCCTATATTTTCCCTAATAATTACAGCTGATTTTAGAAGGTTTTATTACCATTTATACTTTTATGTCTGTTTTTTGATATTGTTAATAAAATATAGTTCTTCTTGTGTTTTTTTTTTACCTTTATTACTAATACGATTTTATAGCTGCGGTTACCTCCTACTACATTGTTGCAAACACGATCAATAATCAATAAACACGCTTTTTTTAACTACCGCATAATATATAGATGCCTGCTGTTAAAGCAAAAACAGTGAACTTATCTAGTCAGTATTTTATAGTAACAGTCACCATTGTGTAATATCTTCCTGACAAACTGAATAATTTAGCGTACATCAATGTCATCAGTACTACCATAGTAGTTATATTGATATTATTAACAGTTTTCAGTACTATTTAATATTGAAAAATATATTTGTTAGTTATTTCACGCCACCACATCTATCATCCGTATAACTATGCTGCGGTTTCTTCGCACAATCTCTGAGAGCTCATAATTTCTATGACTAGTAAACTAGAGAACGGTGATTTGAGCCTTGTAGGTGGAAACTTTTTTCAGAATATTAGACACGCCCGGGACATCAATGATCACGTGACTTGGGATCAGTGACGTCATCACCACCATACACAAAGTGACTGTCTATGTAACAAACTACCATCATAGCGTTAGCATCTCATCTTCCCACCGTAGTCAAAATATCGTGACTCAGCGAAAAACAGCGAGTGCTAACCTCATCAAACAGCGAAACGCCCCCGTGACATTACTTGAGTATTACTACTTATATACCTACTTTAAATAAGGTATTATACTTTTTCCTTAATAAAAATGCCCAATATATTTACTGCCGCTCAAGTTTATAAAAGAAATAAGATATTTTGATGAAACCTCGTATCGAAAACCATATAAAACGTTAAATTATGTAACCTAGGTTACTTCCTAAAAGTTATGTGTTTTTACCTTTACAGCTGTCGAGCACCTTTTATAGTCTTTTATAGTCGCCTTCGGCTCGGGTCGGCAATCCCCGCTCTCGTCCGTAAAGGCCTTCACTGCCCGAGGTTCGTACCGTACTTTTTGTCAAAAGTGCGCCGAGTCCTTCTGCCACTAAAAAGAGTGTTGGTGTGTGCTTCCAGCGTGAACGCGAGAGGGCTGTAATGAAAACATTACAGCCCTGTTTCTAGGTATATTACAGCCCTGTCTCCGAGAGGCTTGAAACTTACGGTCACGAAAAGAGGTCGCGTAAGAGGCGCTTACGGCGCACTTTTGACAAAAAGTACGGTACGAACCTCGGGTAGTGAAGGCCTTTACGAGCTCGAGCTCTCGTCCGTAAAGGCCTTCTTACTGCCCTCGGTACGTAATGTACTATTAAATCACTCGACACCATGTGAGCATTCATATAGACATCTTGGTCTCGCTCGCTGATTTGGTCTGAATCCGGCTTTAGGCAGAGATAATATTTCGTCGTCATAATTTAATACTTGTTCAAAAATTACGAATCATTCCTGAACGCATTCGCTTCAGTAGTGACACGCTCGGACTTTAAACTGAACACAGCAAATATCAGCGACCAGGAGCAAATGTTTGCTCTTGTTCGCTCCTTCCTACTTTTTTGGTGTGTTTGCACCTTCTGAGATGGTGCATAAAACCCAACTGGTCTTTTAACGTCCATATTCGTACACGGTTATTATGATGATGATGATATGATATGAGTAAATTGAACATACAAAATTATAATAGAAAAATTACAAACCTCTAGTCTTTTGATATGTTTCAGCGACAATTTTGTCCATTTGTTCAATATATCTTGGAATATAATCGGTGTACTTTCTGGTCTCTGTTACGGTAAGGCCATGTGCTAATGACAACTCCTGAAAGTATAGAAGTATAGTTTACATGGTGGTGTTAAAACCCTATGCTGGTCCATTTGAGTGATATTATTTGTTATTAAAAAACAAATATAGCAGCCAATGGACATAAGAAGGCTTCTTCAACTAGGATTATATGCGACACTATAATAACGTAACTATTATATAATCTATCAATCGTCTAGGTTCTACCAGTAAATTTACAGGTTCTTATATCGGTGTCGCATATGGAGCATTGTGAGATTATTATAATTTGCAGTAATCGGGTTGTCTGCTTTCAGAAGTTTGATAATTAGTTGTGACAGATACCTCTATTATTGACCATGGTAAATAATGGAGATAATGATTTCTGGCAGGAGGTTAAGAAAAATGATTTCTCAAGCTGGAAATCGGTTAATAATACGTGATTAAATCGTTAGTAGTGGAAAAAATAAACCATTAAATTCTGTATGATACACCACATAATTTCACGACCATTAATTTAGCCATTTCCAAAATATTTGAATTTTTTAATAGCATTATTGTGAGTCTTGGTAGCGGATATTTTACAAACCTCTATTGCTTCCTGTACTTGACTTCCGGATGCAGGATCCGAACCGCTTACGATAACAAATTTATTCCATTTAAATGCATTTAGTAGTGCCACTACACTTTTTGATACCTTGCTGGATGGTGGTAAAGTTCTTGCGAAAGTCGAGAAGGTTGACTTGTCGGAAACTTTAGTGTCGCTGCATCTCTGAAACAACGAGGAACCAAATGTCTAAAGGCTCTTTCAATGGACATAATTTTAAAAAACTAACACGGTTAAAGCATACAGGGTGTTAATTTGTCACCTTAAATAACTCGCTTCCAGTAAATAATATTAAAAATCGGAAAGAAACGTCAATTTTATTGTCAATGAGAACGCTTCTAAAGAATACTTGCAGCATTCTAATCTACGATGGCTGCAAATATTCTTCCCAAACAAACCCCCTGGATGGGGTAAATAATACCCTTAAAATGTTAAATGGAAAAGGGGCCAGGTGGCACGTTATTATTCGTGTAACTGTTGACACCTTGTTTATTAAAATCCTTTAATGCGTGTCAATTGTAATCGTAAATAACATAAAATGTTAAGCCTTTTGAAGCAATGTAGTGCTAAGAATACAATATCTAGGAATATATTACTCAAATAAGCCGAAATAAATTCCTGCAATAGTTTTTTCTGATACATATAACCTGCCAAAAACCGTAAAGTTTATAATTTCTCCTATTACAAGATAGTAGGTGCTAAGATGTTCCCGCCTGGGATAACATATAGATCCCAGTTTTTCCACTTCATCTTCTTTTAATAACCTTTTACAATTATTTTATAATTGAATAATGGTAAAAATTATACAGCCGTTTGTACATGTCTATTTTGTAACGTTCTTTTAAGGGATACTGATAACACTAATTGAGTGTTGGAAGTGAAATCGATATATTGGACGAAGAACCTCGACAGCCTAGAACATCGAAGATAGGTTGGGGATTTGACTCTCTTTTACATATATTTTCATGGAAAGTGCTCGGCTGACCTTGCCCTCTTAATTCCGCCCAGAGCGGCGAATAGCAGAAATACACGACGAACCACTACCGCCCATCCATATGTGGTTAAGCTTAGAACTCCTCGAACATCATTATTTAAGAATTCTTTCGTCTGGAGGACTTCATCCTTATAGAACGACCTACCCGAGGTCGTTTTTCCCGACGAATATAACCTCCAACGATTCAAAACCAAATTGAATCGCCTTTTGCGCACACGCACCACTCCCAGAGTACCCTAAAGGATTTTTCCTATAGTGCTTGTGTTTGAACATTAAATTTTACCAATGACGTTTTAAATTTCTCGAAAAGATTTAATGACTGTTTATTGATAATTTGCACGAGGTACGAATCGCTTTACGAAAGTGTGATTATTTATTATATGTCGATCTTCGAAATTGATAATTGAAACAACCAAGAATTTGAAAAATGATCAACCCTGCATTGCGCAGTTATTTTCTAAAGAAATAATGCAAAAAAACACTATTTTTCTTTTAGATTGATAGGAATAGTAGAAGAGAGACTGATAAAGAAGATTTTTCGAAGGAACTAGATAACGCGATGTCGAAACAGCACCTACAAATAGCCAAAATGTTAGAAATCGTAGTTCAGTTGCAAAAAGCCAAAGATAGAGAAAATCAGGTACTTGACCGTCGCAATTTGTCCGAACAAACCCGAACAAACCTTTTTAAACCATTAAAAAAAAAATATTATTAGATCAGTTCACACGGAAAGAACTTAGTTAAAGTTAATATAAAAAATAGTAAAACTAATCGTAATTTATGGCTCTATACCTGACTGGATTATATTCTATTAAGACCTGCCATTAAATTAAAGCAAAATGTTAACCTATATTTTTAGTCAAAATGACAAAAATATTTAATAAACCATTTATATGAAAATCTTTTTATTCCCAGGCCCATCCAAGTGCTAACCGTGCCCAATGTCGCTTTACTTCATCGATCGATAGTATGTTCCCTTTTAAGTGCTCATCCTATTATTTGTTACGAGAAACGAAATCCCAAGAATCCGTTACATCCAAAGATATTACAAACTACAGATGGAAAAATGTACATTTCTAGCCTACGTAACGACTGCAAACAGTCTTTCCCACCTCATTCGGTCATTATTGCGGCATAGAGATTGATATATTTATCGCAAAGGTATCTTGCAAAATCCCAATTAAAAATTTGTTAATTTCAACTGGTTTAAGGTAAATCCGCAATTGCTCTTAAAATAAATTTATTTACCAATAATTGTACTAGAAACTGTGAAAGGCGATGAGAGATCCTTAAAAAAATATTAATATACTTAAAAGTATCAAACGAATCTTGAACTAATCCAACTGCACTCTGGCAATATCTATTTCTATTTTACTACTACTCTACGCTTCAGGAGCTAAAATATGAATGCATACTAAGCTCGTAAACATTGCGATGTTTGTCCTTTGATCTAACCGATTGTTATATACTTTTTACAATATATTTTAGTATTTACTTGATTTTAGCTGAATTTATTAGAAATTCTAACTGTAATTTTTTATAAATTATGTTTACAATATTATTTGAATAAATAAAATCTTTACTATAATAATTTTATTATATTTTTTTTTTCGTGCATATTTAAAGTAGAGTAAACTCTTATAGTTCAAAGCATGAATTAATTTGTAAAAAATATATTTTTCTTTAATCATAATAGCCTTGACTAATTTTTTTATTCTTTTTTATTTATAAAACACCTCTATTGGCATTTACTGAAATTACAATCTGATCATAACTTTGATCAATGAGCAATATTTTTCAAACCTAATTTACTACAGTCACGAAACTTATACCTTACTCACTCGAGTTCCTTATTTTTTTCTAATATCCTAATTATACTAATGTCGATGTGTACCCAAGCACTGATCTCTGCTTTTGTACAAACACAATTACACCAGCTCGAAGGGCTTGATCCTCTTGGGTCTTCTGGTATGGTTCGTATTGTCAAGGAGCTGGATAGTCTCGACATTAACGTGATGAGAAGTCGCTGTTCATGACTCTTGGCGAATTCGCTAATGGCCTGGCTACGGGATCCATTTCCATGTCCCTATGAAGGTCACTATTTCTGCAGTACCAAGGGCCAGTGACTATGCTCCTTTGTTGTAAACCAATGGTGAAATCCAGTAATTTAGTATAGGTGAATAAATGTCAATTAATAAATTCTAGAACGGATATTCATTTTTAAGTTTTTCCCAAAAATAAAATAAAAGTAGAATAAAATACCCGTTGCCGGGGAATTTACAGTTCCCAGAGTTCGAATATAGTTTAGGCCGGGAAAGCGGGTAGCGGACCAGCGGCGAGACAAAACATCCTTAGTACTTTGTTTTGGAATCGCTTAATTGCTCTTACTGGCACAATCCCATAGCTGGATGCCATATGTCCATACGAGCTTGAGAATTTGCTTGTACAGAAGTACTTTGTTATATATTGACAGAGTAGAATTTCGTCCAAGCAGTCAATACATTTTCTTAAATTTGATGTCTAATTCTTCTTTTTTCTTTTTGATATGAGCTCTCCAGCGTAGCTTAGCGTCCAGTGTTATACCCAAATATTTTGCTGTATCAGCATATGGTACTTGGATATTGTTTATGCTAACAGGAATATATTGGTCTCTTTTGTTTGTGAAATTCACATGGGCAGATTTAGCCTCATTTAATTTGATTCACCATTGCTTAGTCCAGTTGTTAATTTTGTTAACTGATGTTTGCAGTTTTATTGTCGCTTCTTCGTGATCCTTGCATACGGTCATTATAGCAGTGACATCAGCAAAGATAGCTATCGTATCATGCTCGAGTTCTGGAATATCGCTGGTATATAGTAGATAAAGGACTGGCCCTAATACACTGCCTTGTAGTACCCCTGCTTTAATTTCTTTAAGTTCATAGTAAGCCTCTTTCTGTTTAATTCTAAAGGCTCGATCAGAAATATATGGCTTCAATAATTGTGCGAACTGGTTAGGCAAGAGCTTGCGTAATTAATAATGTAGTCCCTTGTGCCACACCTTATCAGAAGCCTGAGTTACATCAAAGAAGACGGTCGAGCATACTTTTCTTTCTTCCAACAAATTTTCAATAGCCTTTTTAGAACAAAAATAAAATGTCGCATAATGGTTATTGATTTGAATCATCCACAACACACTCTTAAGTTAATTAATTTCATATATTTAGATAAAATATCAGATTTCTATTTATCAAGTACAAATTAAAGAGAAAATGATGCTGTCTACGCCGAATTAAGCCACGGGTGGTGAGAGAAATTACTTCAAGAAGATCGTATTACTTTGCAAATGAGAATACAAACATTTTACCCACGTTATTTTAATAAATAGGTTACGAGGACTTATTTCTTTTTATCGTTGTTCGAGGTAGGTAATTTACTAAGATGTAAATTTTTATTTAAATCTTAGAAGATTGATGATGTGTAATTTGTATAAGATTTAGATGTCAGCCAAAAGTTATTATTTTTAAGAGTCACTAACAGATACGTGCACATGATTTTTTCTATATTAAAACGTTACCGGTTCTATTAATTAAATAAAATAATTTACGTTAGGTGTGGCAAAATACCCAAAAATATATATTTGAATATGAATCTGCATAATACACGATGTTCAGAAACTAGTGGTCATAAATGATAGGATATACAGAATGATTGAGGGTGGATGGTCTATTAGAAGAAATTATGAAGAACTAATCAACGGATTACTTTAAAAATTTGGTAGTTTATACAAGTTAAAAATATTTGCCGCTTCTACTAGAAACTGTTATCAACTTTAATAATTTCAATAGGACTGTGTTTTATTTGTTTAGAACTTAATAACTTTCCATAACATTTTCCTATACCTATCTGTTACCGTTCTCGAGAGACAATTTTTTTTTTTGAAAAACGCATCCTTCAAGAAAGGCTAATATTTTTTACCTCTGGCAAATTAGCGCACTGAAATTTGGTTTTAAGTTAGATAGTACACAGCATCTTCCACTCTGTTTCCAAATATTGTGTTCCAAAATACAAATATTTTGATTGTTTGAAAAAAATTAAATATTTTTTATTAAAGCCTCATTAGCCGTGGTAATAAATAAACAAGAATATCAACAGTCGATGTTATCACGATTATGGTTGCATATAAGCGTATAGGATTACTGTACAGGGTGTCCCATTTTCGACACTTTTATAGGTTATATCCGTAATTGTTAGTGCTATCCAAAAGGTAATGTAGGTGTCATGTGCTCTTTTTGGGTCAAACTTAAAATGGTAAAATCAAAATTTGAAAATTTTCGCTTGATTAAGAGATACAGGGGAAAGTCAAAAATTTGACAATTTCAAAATTACCCTATATTTTCTTAGTTAAAAGAGATACAGCCAAATGTTTTATACGGAAGTTTCTTTATAATGATTGTTGAATAATCTGCCGTTTTCAGAATAAATGTACGGGTTTGTTCGGTCGGTCAGGTAAAAAAGTTATCGAACCTAACCTCATTTTTTTAAATGGAACACCCTGTATATTTTAATCTAAAAAGACAGCATTTTGAAATTACCTTTTCAAATATATATTACAGGCGATTTATTTAAACTTTATTACTTTGATGCGAAATAAAAGATTCAGATTAAGGTAAAAAATAACGGGAATCATCGCAAATATTCGGGATATGTCCTTAAATGGTTGCCGTCTTTCCGGATTGCGAACAAAATATAAATTTTAAGCCATTTCTTCGTTTATTCCACTTTCAATATAAAATGATATCATATCAGGTTTTTCAAAATGTTGACAAGTCATTTTCACAAATGAATATGTAAAAATGAAATTGACGTAAATGTTAATAACAACTAGAATGTCAACATAGTTGTTTCACGGATATTAGCTTTCGTTTCATGGTCTACTATGGTTTAAAGTAATAAAATTTAAATAAATCGCCTAGGAAAGAGATATCATACATGGTGTGTTAGATATTTGAAAAGAGAATTTAAAATGCTATCTTCTTAGATTGAAATATACAGGGTATTCCATTTAAAAAAAATGGGGTTAGGTCCGATAACTTTTACCTGACCCCGTATTCTTATTCTGAAAACGATAGATTATTCAACAATCATTATAAAGATACTTCTGCATAAAACATTTTTCTGTATCTCTTTTAACTAAGAAAATATAGGATAATTTTGAAATTGTCAATTTTTTGATTTTCCCCCGTATCTCTTAAGCGAGCGAAAATTTTTAAATTTTGATTTTACCATTTTAAGTTTCACCCAAAAAGAGCATATGACACCTACATTACCTTTTAGATAGCACTAACAATTACGGAGATAACCTATAAAAGTGACGAAAATGGGACAACCTGTACTTTTGTAATATTTTATTATATCGGGAACAAAACCGAATTTATTGAATACCTCATACCGATAAATGTGGAAATCTAAAATTATATCTTAAGTCTAATGATGACCTTAAATTTATTTTTGTAACGTCCTATTGACTTATCGATGCACGTTATTTTTAAAAAAAATATATTTTTTAGGATTTAGAGGGTTTGACTCATTTTTAGATGTCTTGCAAATCTAACTGTAGATATTTGGCCTAACTGCAAAGTTATATTTAAGTTTGTAACGACCAAACAAATCTGTGAAAGTTAAAGAAATGATTTTTTGCAATTTTAACTAGTTATGTCCCCTAGTGTCAAAAGTGTTGCTAATCTAAGATCATATTTTAGATAAAAGCAGCAAAATAATAGTCGTTTGCGATAGATACTCTAATAATTGGTCGGTCTGAGAGTAGATTAGCAACGACACTTCTCGAATAAATGACGTAATTTTTACATCTTATTTGTTATGGGAAAAGTTAAAGTTCATAAATTTAAGGTTCATTCTGCATTTTTTCACCCATTTTAGGCCGTGGCACTTTTCCCAGAATTTAAAGAGCGACAGCTGTCATCTGCTCTAGTGCGCAAGGCCCGTGAGGAAAAACAGGTCTAGAGACGACTAAGCGGGTCTAAAAACATAGAAATGATAGGTCCAGTAACAGAAAAACATCTTAATGAACAGGTGCAGAAATAGAAAAAATAGCTACGGAAACAGAAAAGCAGGTCCAGATATAGGAAACAAGTTAAGAATTAGAACAATAATAATATGGCACAACAGTAACACAACCCCTATGAAGCTGCTTTTCTGCTCCTGTAGCTGCTTTCCTGTTTTCGAACCTGTTCATTAAGGCGTTTTTCTGTTGCTGGACCTGTCTTTTCTATTTTCAGACCTTCTCTAGACCCGTTTACTCTTCTCTATACCTGTTTTTGCCTATCTACTTGTGTGTTATTAAAAAAAATTGATTTTTGTATTTTAGGTTATGTTATGACATTAGAAAATGTCGTACTTTGTTTTGAATACCACTTTATTTTATGTCTCAGTGACTGCAGTCTCGGGTGTTAATAACACATCAAAAAACTTTTAGTTCGTTCGCGAAAAAGATAGGTGGTTCGTATGTTTTTTCTATTTTTTAAATTTGATTGTTGATATTGCATCGACGTTCGTTCCACATTATGTGGTTCGTCCTAAACATATCGGGCTTTTTAGCTTGCGTGGTTGTCGCCCAATGTCAAAATTATACATCAATAATCTTTTATTTCGTTAGCGGAAGAGATAGTATGTTTTTCCTATTTTCTCTCAAATTTGGTACGTATTTTTAAAGTCTAAAGTAAATTTGATATTCAAGGGGGTGCATAGTCGGATATCGTTTCTTCAACAATATTGCTCTTAATCGAAGCTAAGCCAAACGAAGAAAAATTCTAATATAGCGGATCCGAAGCTGCTATATAGTGTATCTACTTAAGTTGGACCATATGGAAAATTTTTTTATTATTGGTTTTATGAAAAAAAAGTTATTCTTCATAAAAAGTTCTGCATGGTCTAACAATCAAAATGCAGTTATCAAAATTTCCCAGTCATTACGAGGTATATCAAAAATTACGAATTTTGCTCAAGAGTAAAGTACCTTTATTTTTGACAATACAGAAAAATGTTATGAAGAAAAGTTATTTTGAATTAAAAGTTATATTCAAATATGCAATTACAGTTATTTAGACTGGGAAAGTTTAATAATTGAAGGTTGCGTTTCGAGTTTTAGACCATGCAGAACTTCTTATGAAGAATAAGTTTTTTTCATAAAACCAATAATAAAAAAGCTCTCCATATGATTTCAACTTAAGTAGGCACACTGTATAAACAGATTTATAAAGAAATTTTTGGCACCGTTATTATTTCAATTAAATCTAGATTTTCGGACAACAGTGGATTAAATTTTTTCGATTTATTGACCAAAAATAATTTTAAATCCTTTAAATTTGTTTCCGCAGGAACTATTACATTGAAACAATTTACGATGAAATTACTGCATATTGGGCATTACAACCGTAGAATACCATACCATAGTTATTTTTGGTTTGTTTTCCGCTGTCTCTTTTTGTATATAGCTCGAAAAATCGGGATCGTTTTAAAAATACTGAAAAATCCTCAGAAGAAGGAAAACTCTTCTTAAAAAAAAATAACTTCTGTTCGTCTGCTGTAACTTAAGTAACAATGTCGCGCTTTTTAAATTGATTATTATGAGAACACCTTACTGACCTTACCGCTCGGTTTTTCTAGTATTTACTATAAATTACGGACTAAATTTAGATATATTTTGGGTTTGCTCGTGGGGCGTGGTCCATAAATAATTCGCTTACTCATATTATCATTGCTGAAACTGAATTCAGTTTGAAAATATAGGAGCTGTCACTAAGATATGAAGTAAAGTATATTCAAAACAAATTAATTTTGTTAATATGCAATATTAAAAAGTAACGGACTACGCAATCCAGAATTTAGTGTAATATTACACATTTAATATGGAACCATAATCCGTCAAAGCATCGACCTTTAGCATTATTATTAAATGTTTTTAAATATTCATGTTCATTTACTTGCTTATTAGGATTTGGGAAAATTACAACAAAAATATAAATAATTTTTAAGTGATATTAATACAACCTATAAATGTTAAATATAATTGAATTACACAGCAATGTCAATAACACAAAATGCCCCGTTACTGTCATAATATAAAATACATACCTTTCTTTATTATTTCTGGGAAAATTCCTCTGCCTAAAAAGACAAGTACGTTATTTAATTCAATCTTAATTATAAGCTATAAAAGCTAAAGCGGAGAAAGTTGAATAGAGGAAGCTTGTCGAATTAGCAGTTCCTTTTTCAATTTTCTTATGTTGAAACACAAGAAAAATTAGATTATCCTAACCCGCAATTAATAAGGTAACACCCACGTATTTTTTCTAAAGAAAGGTTAGCTACCAGAAATAGATGAGGATGTCAGGAACATGAGGTTTAACATATCATTAGAGACAAATGACATGCATTAATATTTTGGCCATACGGGGTGTTCCAAAAATATATACCATCTCTCGTGTGGTAATTCCTTACCCCAAAAATATGACAAATAGTTTCTATATTAATATGGCTTCCTCATATGATTTGTTGAGAGAACAGAGTATTAAAATTCTTATATTTTTTCGGTGTTTTCAAACTTACCTAAAGTAGCGCATATTTAACGGTATGATACTCAATTTCAGTGGCGGTTCTTCCACAGGAGCACATGCGCACGTGCACCCCCAAAACGAATAAAAAATATTAATTTATATTCATTGAATATTATTTATCGTATACAGTCTCCCTAATATTACCGTCAATTATCGTATAAAGTCCGACCCTCCCTAATATTTTATCGTACCGTCAACCAAACTGTATTTTATAGGCTCTCGATCCGGCACCATACTTGTGAACCCCGTCTATCATAGGTCACGAGCCGCCACTGCTCTCTCACATTTTGTTAGCGCAATTTGTTAAACATTTGAATGACTTATGTGCTATTTTAGGTACTTTCCATTAACCAAATTTCACTAAAAATACTATAGCCGATTCGGAATTACACTACGCCAATTATTTATCCAAAATTTAAAAAGTCACGTAATAATTAATAAACTGTTATTTCGTTAATCATGAACAAATTTTAATAATTTTTGTTTAAACTAATAGAAAACCTATTCTAGAGTTTAGGGCAGAGTAGTTTACGTCCTGATACATTTAATTGTACAGGCTAGATTATAACACAGAATTAAATTAAACATTTTTAAACCACCTTACCGCTTAACCATAACAGAAAACAGCCCTTTCTACATGTGTATAAAATTTTACAATAAGTTACCAAATTCGATTAAATGTATAAACAATATAAGGGCTTGGAAAAAACCATTACAAAATTATTAACTATGCTTTAACCATATACTGTGAAAGATTTTTTTGAAGGGGATATGTAGTTTGTTTAATTGAATTTTTTTTTGATTACGTCATGTCATTTATATATTGCTTGCTGTATGTAAGGGATGTCATTTGAAATAAATAAGTATTATTATTATTATTATTATATTTATTCATTTAATTCATTTACTTAAAATCTTTTCCAGACCTATCCTAGTCGCTTCTGGGGTACCCAAAGGTTCCCACCTGGCGGCAGCTGTTTTTTTCACTATACAGAGTATTACAAATTCGGCCTTCACCGTTGTAATTTCGGAAACACTAATTATAGGCCCAATAAAATGCCACAAAGAAGTTCAAATAACCGCAGGAGCTTTCAAAATTTTTGGAACAATCTAAAATTTTGCGTTTCGGTTTCTATTTATCCTCACTTTGTTCGAAGAGATGCCCAAAAATAAATTTCACTTTATCATTGCTACGCTACTTCATATTCTCCAGAGGATGGCATCATTAGATATTTCATGCGATGTTTCGTCTTTCGGTCACCAAAGTGCATAAACAGTATAAAAAAAAATTTAACAGACAGTCAAGGCAAGGGAACATCACAGATATGGTCTAGGAACTCTTGAATAGAATAGAACGAATGTGAAGTTAGATATTTTTTTACAGTCCTCTTAAATGTGTTCATCTCTAGGTTCCTGGTAGATACCGGGAGGGAGCCTATTGAAAAAGGTCGGAGCGTAGTGCAGAGTCGCATTCCATGCTCTTCTCAATCGCAAGAAATCGATATGCAAATTATCCCTGCCATGTGTGTTGTAATCGTAGCCGTCACCAACCAGCTGATAGTTACCAGAGCATCTAGCGTGCAGCAAGCACTCATAGATATAACGGGAGGGAATGGTAAATATCTGCAGATCCCTGTAAACGTTCTTGACATCAGCACGGTAATCAAGCCCAGCGCTGAAGCGCAAAAACTCTGCCCATATGGGCAGAATGACTCCACGTCAGCAAAGCATAGCTGCAGAGGGAGTGTACGAGAGCGTGGAAGGCCATTATACCCACGTCAGGGTTCACCACTCTCGAAAGCTGTTTTAATAAATGTACCGCTCTCGACACCCTGAAATAGACAGAGTCGATGTGGATGTCAATTTTTAATGTGGGATCCATTTGAAGACCATGAAATTTTACTGCAGCATGGTTCTCTATATTGTGGGGTATAAGACCAAACACCATGTCTTCGGTCTTTTCATCGATTAGGCTCAATCGATTTGTTGCGAACCAATCACCCAGAGACCTGCGATTATCCTCCATTTTCAGCAGCTAGTCAGCAACTTAGACTTGCAAGCCTGGAAGTCTGCAGAATTAAATCTGACATAATTATTATTTTTAAAATAATTAATAATATTTATAGTGCGCCTCAGCTTCTACAACAGTTCTCTCTGCATGTTCCTTCTAGAGCCTCTAAGCAGCAGTTTTGTTTTCATTTACCTCAGACAAGCACTAATCTAGGCCTCCTATATTTAGACTAACTAATTGTTTAATATGTATTATCAAGATATTGACTTGTTTACCATTTTTATAGTCAGTTTGAAAACTACTTAAAACGTTATTTCTTAGTATAGTACCTAAGTAATGTAGTAATATATTATGACTTATAAATTGTAGATATACGTAGCAGTGACTTTCAGCTATCATGTTTAGATATAGAAGACAATAGTAAACAGTGGGTACCATTTTTCGGTACTTATTGTACCTGTTTGTATACATAATTTCCTAAATAAATAAATAAATTAAAAATATAAACTAGGTATGGCTTTGTATCTAACGATTTTTGCATTTTTAATTTTAAGCAAATGAATTAATTGAATAAATAATTGCTTTGCGTGTGAAATAATTTTCATTTGTATCTGTATCTAACCCAGATATATCTAATTGGTTTAGTTAAAACAAACTAAATTAAATTTTTATGTGAAACATGCCAAATATAAATTTTAGGAAATTTACATGAATCCAGATTTTATGGGCTACCATGTCCAATTATATCAAAATGTAAACTACTCTAGAATGCCCTAAACTCTAGAATATGATTTCTATCAGAAAAAATTAAAATTATTAAAATTGCTTCATTATTAACGAAATAACAAATATTTAATTTTTGCCTTCTTTTTTGGTTGAATATTTATCGTACGAAACTAATAAAAGTTGTAGATTTCTATGTATTTTATTATTTTTCTGACTAAAGAGTCCTCTCAAGGTTAAAAAAATTTTAACCGACATTTTAATATTTACAATTACCATTTTATAAACTAAATCTCGTTTTTTTTTCACAGATTCAAACAATTAACTCGATTGCTACGGAACCAAATGCGAGGTCTACAAAATAATTACAATGTATAAAATCTTGTACCGAACTGCCTAGTGAGTAAAATACAATTTTCTAGTAAAAATCGATTCGAGAAACCTTTTCTATTTTTTTTTTAAATGACAACTTCTGTTTTTTTGTATGGAATAGAATTCCTCATAAAATTCTGCTTGTACCCTTTTTCAAATTTGGTGTTCATGCGCTGCGGCCAACGATATTTATAATTTAGATAAACTAATTATCAGAAGGAACAAGAAAGTATTAAAAAATAACTAATCCAAATTTTAAAATATTGGGTGGTTACGGATTCCTTAATATAAGGAATGAAACAATAATCTTATAAGGAAAACTGGCCATTATATTTTATATAGGATGTTTTTAATGGCGTGCCAATATTGATATTTTTTAAGTAATAAAACTTGCTATGTTGGTAAGTATTATAGCGCATTGAATACATTTTGAAACAATTACAGATTATCTGAAGTCAAAAGTGTACGTTCAATATCTTCTTATGATTTCAGACTACGGTTTCTGTAAACGTTAAGCTCAATAATTAGTAATAATAATTTTAGAATATCATATAAAACGGTTTTCATTAAAAAATATATTTTTTCCACCCTGGTTTATTGGCATTATGCTTAAAAATATTTTTAAAATCCTACAACTTTTCTTATAAGGGTTCATCACATTTCGGTTATAAAATAAATATTTTATATTTATCTTAAAAAGTTATTTAATGAGATAGTGATTATTCGGCCAATTGACTTTGATTACTTGACTTTTGGCTAATTTTATTTGGTGTAACTTCTAACAGAATAACTATCTGACATATTTATTTCGTAAAGTATTCTGCTTCTCAAAAAAAAAATACAATATACATAAAAAATTACGATAATCAGGTAGGGCCAGAAGTTTTTAATAGAGCTGTAACTTTTTATTTCAGTTTTATACTGTGAAAGTTTTCAAATTAACAAATAATAAACGACTAAAGTTTTCTGAGTGTTTTTGCTAATATGTATCCTCAACTTTTAGTACAACAGTCACAAACTATTAAATTCAATAATAGTCTGCTCACATTTTATTATACTATTTTCTTATTGCTAGATCTAAATTTGAGAATTCAATAATTTAGACATTATTGATTAAAACTTCGAAGAAATAGATTTTTTTAACTACGTCTCATCCCGAGCTTGAAAGAAGAGTTAATATACAGGGTTATGATAAAGAGACAGATCAGGACTTTATATAGAATACCCTCCACTTAATCAAGAACCGCTCGGATTCGCCAAATTTTTTTAAAAAGATATGATACACGGTGGATCATAAAAATGCCACTCAAGTGGGTGGTATTCTATATAAAACGCTGATCCGATTTTTATCAGAACCCTGTATAGTACTACTATTAAGGTTAGTTATACAGAATACTTTGCAAACTTTTTATAGAGAGGGGGACACCAATTTTTGTTCTTTTAATTTAAAACTAAAATTAAATTAAAAATAGTTAAATAAAATATACCATTCAATAAATTATTAAATGAATCAGAACAACGCACACTTTATTGGAGACAAATAAGGATATATATAACTTTTACTTTTCAGTAGTGGTGTATCCCTTTTTAAAAAATGTATTGTTAAAAACCATGGACTTGTCTGCATCATTTCAGAGACGAACATGACAAGTTTTTTTTTAATCCATAATAATTAAATTATATTTAAATCTGTTACATTGATATATTTTTTAAAATAAAAAAGGTATTTAACATTTAAATATATATGTCTTCAATATATTAGTATTATATTAACACGAATAATTAGAGATCATCACACTATAGCAGCATACGATATACTATTCTATCTGTCTGTAACAATTCTTCAAGACGTGATAATCCATTTGTTACTAAAAAAATATTTATTATATGCAAAAGTCTATGGAATATTAGTAATTTGAACATCAGCTTAGATAGATTAAACAGAGTGTTATGGAAATGACTTATTATATTTAAATGGGCGAATCCTTGGGTGTCCTAGAGAAAGTCTACATACTTTTTTTTTAATCCAATATCTAAATACTAAGGTAAAAACCCTTTTTGCCTACATGCTGTTGCGCCACCATCTGGTTTCAGTTGGCAATACTGTAGGTAACTAGAGTACCGCGTGTCTCGCACTTACTCGGATAACCGCCGCGCGCTTATTGATATGTTTAACCTTCAGTATCGTTGCTCTAGTATGTTTCGATACTCGGTGTTGGAATGACGAATGACGAGGGTTCCACGTGCTGTATACGAATTTTAATACGAATTTTAAACGTTTTATTTATTGTAGAATTTTTTTTTGTTCTGTAATAATTCATAATAATAAATGTTGTGATGTGATTCAAATTTGTGTGATATTATCTACTGTTGGTTCTGTTGCAAAACATACTTTTTGTGTGTTATTTTTTTATTGAATTTAATTATAAAGCGGATTATTTTAAAATAAGATCCTGTAAGTTTTTTTTTCTAAGAAGTTCGAAAAAGAAATGATAACGCGGGTCAAAGACGTCTTGTTGTCAAAAACTGAATACGTGTTACGTACACAATTCTGTATTGTAATATGACAACAACGCGCTAAACAAACACAAATTTGCGCTAACCTCTTTTGAAACTTGAAACTGCCTCAATAGATTATTGATTGTGAACGTCGCCAGTAGCGGCCACATAAATTTCAAGATTTCATATAAAGTGTATATTTCGCTCATTAATTCAAAGTGCCACTTATGGTTTCCTTCAATTTATTTTCACCTCCCGATTTGCCGATTTAAATATAATAAGTCATTTCCATAACAGCCTGTATTTAATAAATGTTTTCAATAGTTCTGTGAGTACATTTAATTGTTATATGTCTAGTAGGAGCACAAAATGATGATTCTTGTTCCTTGTGAATCACTATAATAATTTTTTTTAAAGTAGAACTTTCTGTAAAGAGTACCTATGTTGTTATTAAAGTTTTCCATTAAATTTAAATTTGACAAATTATGTAGAAAACATTTATGTTTGAATGTAATTTAATTCTTCGTTAAAAATCACTAATTTACATATTAATTTAGCTATAAACTACAATTTTATACTTCCTAAATAATTTACTAGCCGATTCGTGTTCTTTTGATTGATGTTTATTAAAATTATAAAAAATTAAGCATTAATTGTCAATATTAAATTATATTACCTTAATTGCAATTGAGCAATTGGCTTCCATAGCTAAATATTGTTGTTGTTGTTTGTATGTTACTGTCTAATAGATAAAATCATAATATACATGTCGGAAATTATGGAGTTTTCGAATAAGATTTTAAATATGGCTACGCAAGCAACAGGAAAATTAATCCCGAAAAATCATCAAATAGATTTAACAAAGAATGTGAATTGTTTGGCCAATGGAAATAATTTCATAAAATGACAAATATACAGGAAGATGTTCATTTAGCTTATTTTCTGGAAAGATGAACGAGAGAATTTGAAGAGCATATAAAAATAATTGTGGTAATAAATATAACTGATATAATTAATTTAAAAATGTATTTTTAATATATGTATTGAAATATTTTATTTCTTATAATTTTAAGTGACAACGTGTCAAAAATCGAAAGTAAAAAGTAATTGTTTCTAAAATCAGAACGTGGTTACTAGGTAACCCATCACGGTATCTGATGCTGTAATGTTCCATTTACTAGCCACAAATGAGTATATGGTAAGTAGACTTACTACGGATGATATATTGTAGATTGTATAATCAGTAGTGAATTTCACGATTTTGTCTATATTATCAGTAAAAACGTTCGTCAGAATTAGGCCCCCAAGCTTTATCTTATTTTCCCTTTTGTTTGCTCAGTTGATGTGGGTGTCCCATAGCCTCATAAATGTATTCAGTATTATAATTCATTTTATATGGTTTTACTTTTTACGCAATATGAATATAAATTACTAATAACTATATTCGAACAGTCTATAAAAAGGAATATTTTATCTTCAAGGAAATATAGGATGTTTACTGAGTAGTCTAACCTAATAAAATGAATAATTATAGGGGCAATAAATAAAAGTTTAACATATATTCTGTTATACATTTTCAGTTCAAGACCTTTGTACAAGGTGCTACACATATGACTTATTTAAAGCAGCAAATCTTGAGATGAAAAGAAAATGCAGTCTGGGTTTAAGGGTCGTTTTCACATTTTTATGTCGATTAAAATATATATGTAGTGTTCTACTAGGACTCCCAAGGAGTAACTCATTTGAATATAATAAGCAATTTCCATAACACCCTGTTATCGGGCGTTTCAGAAGGAATGCTCAACCCTATATCCTTTTTATTGTTTAAATTACAGAAAAAAAATTTGGTGGGTTTATTACGTGATATTATTTTCCATTTTATGACATAGCGGTCTCCATTTTGTCACTTCCGGTTTAACATGAAATGACCTCAACTTTGGATTTTTAAATGGAACACCAAGTATATAGTAGGACTTAAATTTCGAACTATAAGAAAGATGGATAGATATGACCAATTCATAATGCGGTGAACTCCCAAATCGACATGACTTTATCGGACATTTCATTTTGCAGCGCATGGATATCCAACGTGGCATGTCTGAGATAGATCGAAACCCGTATAGGCCAGGCGCTTGTCTCTCAATATGAGTTGTTAGATTTTTATATTGACCCGTTTTTCTTTAACCTCTGATACAAAGCAGTAGGTAACTGTATTTAGATATTTTTGATAGCTATGCTCTGGTTAGAAGTTAGTACAAGCGTTGTCAAATTTAACATAAGTAAGGTGAAGCGGATAATAAAGATCAATGGCTGCATTCAACAGAGCCAATCGTTGAGTAAGCGATTAGTAATCGTTGATTAAGTGAATAGTAATCGTTGATTAAGCGATTAGTAATCGTCTTCTAAACGTACTAAAACAGTTCGATTCGACTAATCGATGACCAATCGGAAACCATTTGTTTCATCGAATTTAAAAAGCGATTTGTGATTGATCAGAGACTTGTTCCACTGGTTTGTTGGGTTTGTTCGGGTTTGTTTTTTTCTTGAGTTTCTATTCCTAAAGTTTTTATGTTTGTTAAAAATTCTGTTCCTTAGTTCTCTTCCTTACACAACCAGATTAGCTTGACGAATTAATTATATTGAACTGTAACAGGCAAGAGTGCTAACCAAACAAGAAACGAACACCAAAGTCAAAAATTTGCATTCAGTGGAACTACCAATCGCTACGTATTAATGATAGCTATTATTCGGTCACAAGACAAGCGTTAAGAGCTTGTTATATGGCATCGGTTACGTTAAAAAGTGAACTTTGTTATTTGTATTGTAATAATTTCTTATGCTAACTGTGACAGAGCTTCTACTATCTTGTAACTGGTGTACAGCTCTCAATTTGGTTTAAGAAATTATCTCTCCTTTAAAGTGAATAACTGTTATGGAGGAAGCGTACTGAATCAACTCGACTCAGTCGGAATACAGTTATTTATTATCCGCACTCTGCTTCGGAAGAAAGTACAACACTATGGAGGGTTGTTTCATTTATTTCCAGACTTACTTGCGACTGATAAAAATATGTTTAAATACTTTGCAATGAAACCTCCTCACTGACTTCCAGACTTTTCAGAAATTTTTTCATTCTCAGGCAAAATGCGGGGGACTATTCGTTTGTTCGTATACCAAACATTGTTAATATGCAGAACCGTTCCTAGTTGAGTCAATTCAATAGACGTCCTCCTTTAAAGTAATATTTTTAGAAATAAATGTTGAAAATGTGACGATAATATTTTGAAGTAAATTAATTTATCCATTCGTGATCTTTATTCAGACTTTGGCATAACCTGCTTCATATTCCAGTCATATATTACTAAAAAAAACATAATTCAGCCAAAAAACGCAGGCACATATGCAAAAATTTAAAATTTGTATGGACAAATATACTTTTCATTAGACTCAATGGAAGATAAAAAAATATATACCGAGCGATACTATCATTCTGGGACATGGGAAAATATGTGCAATATGTTTTATTTTGAATTGAATAAAAATCATTCGAGATAAATGTGTGTGTGTGTGCGATTTGGTTTTATGGCTCTCGATAAACCAAATGACTAGCATCTCGTTAAGATAAATTATTTTGGAAACTATTTCTTAACAAAAACTTGCAACACAAAATGTAACTAGTTCTGAACGTTTCAAAAATATATTTAACTGTTTCTGTCTCTTTCGGTTATACCGGAACTTATGATTTTCTATTTTTCATATGAAACAATAATATAGTTCCAATTGCATTTTTCGATTTTATTCAAGATTTTTAATACTGCCTACATTCCTTAGATCTTCATTTTCTACCTAAAGAGAATCCGGGTACTTTTCCGTATTTCTACTTAAACCGCAATGAAATCTTATTGATTTTTGACAGAAATGGACTTAAATTAAATAACCAAGATAAGGATATTGTCTCCAAGATAAGATGTTACAGCTTATCAAAATACAATAAATGCAACTTTTTAAACGTACAAATAATTCACAGTTAACACTAACATTGTGAGAATTTTATATGTGTCAGACTTCCATAGTTCCTATACCAATTAACTTAGGAATTCATTCATATGCCGATTTATCTCTGTATTATAGGGTACATTTCAGGAAAATATTTACATATATATACAGGGTGGCCCAAAAATGTGTGGTAACATAATGCTGGCTTTTTTTAAATGAAACACCCAGTATTTTATAACACAATTAGGTTCGTATTAGTGTCCTTTATAAGTTTAAGTTTTATTTCATTTGGTTATGTAGTTTAAAAGTAATAAATAAAAAACTAAAAATAAAAGTTTTGGAATCTTAGAAATAAATTCAAAAAAACTACCTAAAATAACTTTCGTAACCAAGGCATTGGGTGGAATTTAAGACAAGAGGTCTAGAAATACTGTGAATATAATAGCGTTTATCTATTTTATACAGGATGATCATAATTAAGTTTCAAACACGACACATTTCAAAATAATTTTTTTCCAGATTTTCAAATGGAACACCCTGTATATTATTTGGCTATTGGATGAAGAATTCATAAGCATTATTTTTTTGTAATGGAGCCAGCCGTTTTCGAAATAATTGCAAATTTAATAAATTATGTTGTTTAAATACAGTTTTCGTTATGAAAATAAAGCATAGGCGACTAGATTAATAATTATAAACTACAGTAAATGTTCAAAATGCCTACCTTGTTGATTTGAGCACAAGTTAATATGCTCTTCAAATTATCAACATACCTTCCTCAATATTTCAAATTGTGCATCAAATGATATAAAAATATACAAGGGATTTAATTGAAATATTCGAAAAATCAAACTTGGTTCAGGAGACTGTTAGACCTTATTTAATAACTGGCAGCAAACCCGTAACTACCGTCGGTCTGGCCGGTTAGATTGTCCGGGGCCCCGAGCATCAGGGGGGCCCCAAAAGTGGTGAACGAAAAAAAAAATTTTAAATTGCTGTGTTGACTATTTGTAGAATTGAAACTATCAAATAAAAGTTTTTAGTGAAAAAGCTGATTTTTCAGTTTTTCATATTCGTTATCTACGTTTTACATTTTTACGTTTTTTATGTTCTCAATTTGAAATTTGCGCGCCATCGCGGACGTGCATATATTAGGTTTGTTCCAACACCCTATTTTTGTATCATTCTAGAACCGTCACGAAACTGTTGGGATCGATTTTGTGCGCAGGCGTTAATTTTGCACTGTTTGTTGCCGATGCACAAGGGACGCAAGGTTGGTACGTTTTTATGACCATTCTCTGTAAAAAGCACAGCTGATCCTGATCGCCGCCTGATGAGTGCTTAGGCTAGGAAAGAATATTAGTTACTTATCATAAATCATAACCCTATTTTTGTTGCTTAATTTCTTCGTCTACGCTTGAGTATTATCTTTTGTCGTTCCGTTCTGCTGTATTTAATAATTATGGAAAAGAATAACGTGTTTAATGGTAAGAATATCTTGTAGGTTTGGGAACCGGATTATACAAATTTAATAAGAATAAATTAAATAATCAGAATATTAACGAGGGGTTAAGCAATAACTCCTACAAAACAAGGCTCGGTTCCCTTAAAATTAAATTAAATTCCCGGTTTTGAGACATTTGGAACCTCATGGGAAGGAAACGGGAACCCGTTGGATTCCCGTGACATTCCCGTCAAGTTCCCGCGGGAATGTAACGGGAATTTGGTGTTATACGGGATACATCCCTTCAAAATTCTAAGCTTTAAATATTATTGCAGCGGGGGGTGTGGGAAATAATGTAACATATTTCCCCTGGTAAGGGCCCCCTTCTGAGAAATTGTCTGGGGCCCCCGTTTATATAGTTACGTCACTGCACGTCGCACTTTTTTTGGAACACCCTGTATATTCAAAATTATTTACCTGAAACCCCCTTAGCATAAAGGTACTGTTTGGAAAATATAAAAAATTTAACTAACTAATTAACTAAAATCGAGGCTAGAAGATGGAACTAACAAGGGGTGAACTCAAAGTCACGGTCTCACAACTTATCTTTAGTATAGTAAAAAAGTTTATGTGTGAGTAGTATAACTAAGCCAGTTCGCCTTCACCCCCCACTCCTCTGACGTCATACGACCTTGACCGTCGAAGAGTGCAGGTGTTCATTTGACCTTGGGGGTGTCATTGACCTTGAATGTGTGCGGGTGTTCTATTGCATGTGACCTTGGTTTCCAACGCGGGCATATGTTGTTGGTGTGACCTTGAACGGAGGCGGGTATTTGATGCAGGTGTGCGACTACCACCCCACACCACCTTTCTGTTAATTTTGACCTTGAATATTTCCATAAATACCGAACAATTTCATTTTTACCTTCAAAGTCACATTAGCATTCTAGCTAACATTATCTGCTGCCTTGAACAGTAAATAGATATATTGTGTTTGTGTTGTGTTCCGACGAAAGTGTCTATTGAAGGTAATTGTTTTATTACATATTTCAACAATGAGCATTTCACAGCAGACCTTGGGTGAAATTAATAATATGATAAACAAAGACTTTGAATTTCCGGAGCGTAGAAAGCTTTCAACCTTGGGGGTGGGAATGGGTTATGTAATTAAAAAAATGACTCCAACAACAACACGTTTTGGGAAAACTATTGTTGCTACATTATACGATCAATGGAATGATGTGACATTTCAAACATTTCTACCTAAGCGTGTAGCTGATGCGTTTACTGAAATTTTTATTGATGATATGAATATGTCAGGTGATAAATATACTTTGACGTATTTGGGACAGAGTACAAATGCATCATCAGGAGGCAATACAAGAGCATTAATAAATTTTGGTTGTTTGGAATAGACATTTTTAAAATAATTTTAATATTTTTTATTGTTTATCATATTAAGTATTAGTTGGATATGTAATAGAATAGTTGTTGATGACACATGAGAGGAAGCACATACATAAGCATTAAAAATATTTTCTATTTAAGATGTGTGACGAATCTATTATCAGAGAAAACCAAGATTCCTATGTTTATGATTTATTAACTAGACTACAGCAGATGGCTGAAGATATTTTAAATTTTGCAATCGGATTCGATGTGGATTTATACCGAAAATACATGAGGGATGCAGTCAATTTTTTCGCTGGGGCCCATGTTTGTCAAAAATTCCTATATGGTGTCATTGGTGTAGAGGAATTTTGCCGGAAAATGATTGACGAAGAATTGGGTTCTATGTTGCTCGAAATGCCACATATACCCATTGACTTATTGGTAAATTATGGTTTGGTGCCCCAAAATGACGGCATGAACACAAATTTTAATGGAAATGATGCAGCCATTTCTACCAATGATGTTAAGATGGATGTCATTGAAGAAGAAACAGAACAATTTAATGGTTGTGACCATGAGTATGAAATCGGCGCTGCTGCCACTTCCAGTAATGACATTGATGAACATATTGTAATGTCTAAAAAATTAAATTGTAAATAAATTATGTTTAGATATATATTGTTTTATTTCCCCAAATATACTCTAGGTAAAATTAATTTAATATAAGTGGATAATAGTTTTAAAAAATAGATTAGTTGGGAGTAAGGATGGGTCGTGTTAACAACACAATTGATAAATTTGGTCGTCAGCGGGTAAATACACAAGTTCAGTTATTACGTGGTTCACCGGGGGTTGGTTTTAAACTCACCTCTGACGATCAATACGATATTGGGGGAAAGTCCTTGTGTAATGTTGCAAAGCCGACCAAGAATGATGATGCAGCTACTAAACTATATGTACTTGAGGAAATTTCCAACGTACGCAAACAGATATATGATATAATTAATAAAGATTTCTTGGCACATTTTAATAAACTACAAAGCGAGTTTGAAGAACGTTATAATACTCGCTTATTCAATTTTGATGGACGAATTGTTGCCCTTGAGAATGAACCTAAGCTGTCAGATATTCCATTGTACTCTGGTGGTGCAAGCGCATCATCTTAGATATACTCAAAGGACGGTTACAAGTGAAGGTCATCTGTTATGTATATAGACTCGAGACAAAAATCTAGTAACTCAGTTGGTATCAGTCTTCGCTAAGTTATTTATAATCTACGATCGATTTCTCAATATGGAATCCAACTCAAAAAGTCAAACTACATTAAGTTCCGATTCACCCCAAGCTCCAGAACAACGACGACAGCAACAACAACCACATCAGACCATGTCAAGCTGTTCAACCGCGAGCGAGACAAGGGGGGACTCACCTAGTCCATCTCTAACAGATGCCCCACTAGATACGTCGGATGAAGAGTACTTCAATGGTGACGATGAACAAGAAGATGATGAAGAACGTGGTTTCCGGGCCATATGTTTACGCAAAAATGAACTTTGTCAATTTGGTTATAGTCCATAAGTGTAGTGTAAAAAAACAATATAAATATTATTATTATATCTGTGTTTTATTTAAAATATTATCTATTAACAAATCTTTCAAGATACATTCTATTTCTATAGTCACATGATAAAACGCCTGCCAAAACTGTTTCCAGTTCTTTTATTCTTCTTTCGAAGCGATATCTATCAACCATTAGCTGTTGCAGGTTACTTTGTCTCGCTTTTCTGTATGCAAAACTCCAAACATATGTTTGGTGTATTGTATTTTTCTCTATATTAAATCTTACTTTCTTCATGGTTACTATACAAATAAAATTATTTTCCATCGTTAGTTACATATATTATAGATACCACTAATTAAATGCTTAATTTAACAAAATTGATATATCTCTAATTATATTTATACAATATCAGACTTATCTATCCAAGAGTTAAAATTGGTTGGAAATCCTAACCATTTTACAAACAATTGATCAATGTGATTTTTCTTGCGTTTCTTGAGAATTTTTTCCACTAAATATACACCGGGACTGTTAGTTTTTTGTAGTTCGGGTTCATAAAAACATCCTTTAATCGGTTGACCTTCTAGTGATTCCAATAGATATGTAGGTGGATTAGTTACATTAACTTTTGATATTTTAAATAGCTCTGTTGACCATGAAGGTGTATATCCTTTGTCAAATATGCTCTTATACTTGCTGATGCGAACGATATCACCCAAACGATACTTTATTTTCCTCGGAACAATTTTCAAATGGTTGTATGCATTAATTTTTGAATCTTCTTTCACATCTTTCGGTTTCATTCCAATGGTACGGTGTTTAGTGTTATTATAGACTTTCGTTATAGATGATAATATTTGCAACCATCTATACGAACCCCTAGCCGAGAATTGTTTATATAGACTATTTTTTAAAGTTCTTATAACACGTTCAACAATTGCCGCTTTCTTCGTACTATACGTGGAATAATGGTTTATGTTGTATTTTCTTATAAGAGCTTGAAAGTTGTTATTATAAAATTCTTTTCCTTGGTCACTTTGCAAATTGGTTGGTGTGTATGAGGCCTCTTCAATGATGCTTTTCATCGCATTCGTTACTTCAACACCGGTCTTATTTTTAACTGCTCTTGTATAAACATACTTGGAATAACAGTTTATACATACGACAATGTAACGATAGCCATCGTTTTCATCAGCATATTGTTGCATTTCCGCCAAATCGATTTGCCACAAATCATTATATCCTTTTATTATAGTATGTCTTCTAATGAAATTTTTTCTTGCACCTTTATGTAGTTCATTAACTATTTTAAGTTTTTCGGGGCTAGGATCCATAGTATACGTGACGTCTTATTCAACACTGATGAATGTAATGAATTGTAATTCTTAATATATTATACCCTCCTCTCGAAGCTCTTCAATAATTGACATAATTTCATTATCGTGTCCAGTATGTCCGGCTACTTTTGAACTCCACAATAATCGTAATCGATCCACCAACTCACAGGGTTTATTCCAGTAGACATATTGAGATAATTTAGATGATAAAGTCTTCTTTACAGGTAACCGAATTTCGGATTTCTTTTTTTTTCGTATACCAGCACCAAGCTTAGTTCCCTCCATTAGTGGTTTTATAATTTGTCTATATTTTAACCATCGGGTTTCCCTTAAACCCATAGTCTTATTATAATTAATATATGCAGCATTTGTTAATTCCAAAATATCTTTGTATTCTTGAAGAGTGTCTTTGTTCCATTCACTTTCTTCGACCAGGATTGGAGGATTTTTTAGAAAAATCAAGTCATAGAGTTCATTTGTTCCATTCAATATAGCAATATTTCTGTTGTTTTTATATAATGACACCTGTCCGTTAGGAAAACGCACTTCTACATTACCAATAAATGTTTTCTTTTTATTTACTTTATCATAATAGACACCATAAACTGTATCATACTTCGATGGCTGCTTTTGTAACCCCTTCAGATAGATATTAATGTTTTTTAAAGATGGTGATGAACTAGATAAGTCAGATTTGTTTGATGGGGATGGTGTTGCAAACAATGACTCATCATATATTCTATGTTTCAGTGTAGGTGACTCCATTGATGGATCCATTGACATTGTAACTGCTGTTAATTCCATACTTGTGCTGGAACTACGACTTTGTGGTTTAGTTTTAGTAACTGATTTTTGGGTTATTATTGGCTGATTCTGCTGCTGCTGCTGCTGCTTCACTACTATATTGGATATGGATTTTAGTGGTTTAGTAATGGGTTCGTAAAACTGTTCCAAATCAATGTTATTTTGTGCTTTAGATGCTTTAATTTGCTTAAATTTTTTTCTCACTGCACTGGTCGTTTCCACCAGCTTACGCTTTAAATCGATTTCTTCATTCATGATGTTTTCAAATTACCGGACAATGATGAAATGAGCTGCTATGGTTACTTCTATAAATATATATAGCTATCGAAACCCTTGCGATATCTTCCCGAATTTACATTACTATCTTTATCGATAACTAAAAAACCATACTTGCTGTCCCAGCATTTAGAGCACATTTGTTGAAATTGCTGAAACGTCAGGTCAGGTGAAACATGATCGGAAAATATATGTCGCATATTCATCTCATCCTGTTTAAACATTATAATGAAGTTGGCGTTATCTCGCACAAGTTGTTTAGGAACACGTGAATATGTCTGGGCTAAGTAAAAAACATCCACATTTTTATGGCGTCCCATACTAAAATATGATCTTATGACATCCTGTTTCTCACACATAACATCATCAAAAATGAACACCGAATTTGGTTTTGCATCTGACGGTTCCACGATATTATTTCCATCACTAAATGTATAGTAGCCAAGACCTTTAATTGGTAATAAGATTTTTCTTAAATATTCATATTTTGGTTGATATAGTGACTTCGAGTAAATGTATACATTTTCAAAGCGCAATCCCAATGGATGTGTAAGCAGTGATATCATTACGTTGGTTTTCCCACAGTTCGAGGGGCCAATTAGCAGACCGCGAATAGATGATGGAAGCAATGGGCCATGTCTCCTTAATATTTTCTGATCTTGTCCGGATCCGACCTTCTCATCAAGATTATCGACTGGTAATTTTTGTTTAAGCGCCACAATTCTCATTTTGTTTATATTTTATTACTGTTTTACATTGATCGTAGTCATTCAGATGTCATCCGTCAAACGAAGTGGACGGTCTGGTTTATCGCGTAAGACTGGTACTGGTATTGTTAATACATTAATTAATAGGCTACCGATTGAGGCGCATATTCCCGGTTACCAGTATTGTGGACCCGGTACAAAAGTAATAAAACGCGTTAAAAGAGGTGATCAAGGAATAAATCCATTGGATGCTGCTTGCAAAAAACACGATTTAGCTTATTTACATAATAGTGAAGATTTAAGTGCACGTCACCAAGCCGATTACGAACTCGAGCAAAGCGCTTGGAAAAGAGTAAAATCCAAGGAGGCCAGTGCAAAAGAAAAAGCTGCAGCTTGGCTCGTAACCAATATAATGAAAACAAAACAACGTTTTGGTATGGGTATGCCGACTGGGCAAAACAAACGGTCTCGTCGTCGTCGTCGTGGGAAGGCTTCGAAAAGAAATGGAGCCAATAAGTGTAGACAACGTCAACAGAAGAAAGCTTTTGGTTCAGCTATCAGACAACCAATTCGATTACAATTATTAAAAGCTGGAGGAAAAAAAGGTCTTGAAAAAAATATAATGAAAGCATCAAAAATAGCTATTATCGCTGCCCGAAAATCTTTAAAAACAGCCGGTGGCAAAAGGAGAATTCGAACTCCTCGAATTATACCGATCCCTAAAACTGGTGGCATATTACCGCTGATACCAATATTTGCAGGACTGTCAGCTTTAGGATCCTTAGCTGGCGGTGCAGCGGGTATTGTGCGTGCTATAAAGACGATAAAAAATGCGAATGCTGAGAAAACAGGTGCTACCTTACATCTGCGTTCAAAAAAAGGAAATGGATTGTTTCTTAAACCATACCGTGCAGGTATGGGTCTATTTCTGAATAATAGCAGTGTAAAATCAAAAAACTATTAAAATCCCTACCTCAACGTCCACTATCCAATATTGATTTACAAAAGTATGCTTTAAAGATGAAAATACCATATTTTAGAGGGGTCTATATGAGAGACTCGTTGCCAGTGTGCGGACCCCAACGCAATGAAGCTGCAATTATTAATTTGGATAGCATAGTTGGGGATGGGACTCATTGGGTAGCATATAGAAAAAACAAATCGAATGTGACATATTATGATAGTTTCGGTGATTTACCTCCACCCATTGAATTGGTACATTATCTACAAAAGGGTTCTGAAGCAACGAAGAAAATTTTCTATACATACGACCGTCAACAAGATTTTGGTACAGTTTGGTGTGGACATTTGTGTTTGACGTTTCTTTCAAAAGATCATGTCGACTGTGACGCCACAAATGGATCGTGATAACTACACGAAAATGTTGTTGTCGCTTAAAGCGTATCGTCAAGTCGGCTGTGAATTGAGAAAAATGACGACAAAACAGCTGGAAAATATGCCTAAGGAAGTGATGATAGCGTTAGCTCCAAATCAAATCGCACTCGTTTGGGATAGGTTACCTGATGATTTGAAGAGTGACATCGACATGCTAGATTATCAGTACTGCAGCGAACATTATAAAAAATATAATTCCGATGATGAGGAGGAGGAGGAGGAGGATGAAGGAGATGGACCCACACCAAGGAAGCTGTTTTGTTGTTATTGTAAAATCAGCGATGTCAAAATAACGGCTGAAGCAATGACAGAAGTGAAGCGAGGCGTAAGCTTACCAAACCTTCTAAACTGTTGCAAGCAACAATAAATCATATACATAAGTGGTTTTATTGTCAGTCATGTCATACACGTTCACACTAACAGGACACTCAAGTGTCTTGAGTGCAAATTTTTATCCTCCTGTTGAATTGAAATCATCCTGCAAGTATGGTCTTGCACTGTTGGGATTTTACACATATAATTCAATTTTTAATATCGACCAAAATAACAATGGGTTTGCATACAAAAAGAAGAACAGCTCAAAGGCCACGCTTTTAAGGATTCCACCTGGAGCTTATGAAATTGATGAAATTGGAAAAGCAATATACGCAAGTTTAAAAGAATCCTGCAGGGGAGAAGAATGTGAGGGATTATTTTCATTAGTAGCCAATAATAATACATTAAAATGTGAACTCAAGTCGACATACGAGATTGATTTTCGTGTAAAAAACAGTATTGGTGGACTATTGGGTTTTGGACGGGTACTGCTAAAAAGTGGAAAACGACATGAATCAAGCAATAATGTGGACATAATGAAAGTGCGCATTATAAGAGTGGATTGTAATATAATTTCTGGAGCATATCTAAACTCTAGAGAAAGCCACACATTATTTGAATTTGATATTGATGTTGAACCTGGTTACAAAATTTCAAAAGAACCACAAAATAACATTTATATGCCGATAATGCCGGAGGGACGTCAGTCAATAGACAACATTACTCTACGCATCTTGGACGATCGTGGTGATCTGATAGACTTTGGAGGTGAAAAAATTATTGTAAAATTAGAGCTGAAAAAAATATCATAATTATGGGTTTTTGCTTCAATCGTCAATTGAATATGCTGTCAACAGCTCGAGGTGTAACAACAATAAAACATAAAAGTAAGCATATCACACATCCGAGGATCATTCACAATTCAGACGCTAGATTGGAAAGACGTTCGAGTCATATACAGCTCTCAGCGAAAGATTGCAAATTTCTAGAATCAATTGGTTTAGAAGTACAACGAAGAAAATAGCGAAAAATGGCCACCACTAGTGACAAAATTGAAGTTTTTACCGAACCAATATTCGATAATTCCATTATCAGTTTACAAGAACACACATATAAACCATATGGTGTATCCAGCATTTAACAATTCTGATGAAATTCGTATTCCAGTACACTTTCAAGATATAATTTTGGATATATCAGATAGTTATATCTACATTGAGGGAACTTTTAAACCCAGTGATGTTACCAAAAAATGTTACCTATCAAATAATGCAATCGCTTTTCTGTTCGATGAAATCCGCTATGAAATGGGAGGTGAGCAAGTAGCTGTTGTTCGAAAACCCGGAATTACGTCAACATTAAAAACCCTGGCATCTTTGGGTGCGTCCCAAAAAAGAACTCTTATGGGATGTGGATGGGGCCTGAATGAGACAAACCAATGCATTTTCGATGCTACCAGTAACGTATTCTCCGGAAAGCTACCTCTAAAATATCTCATGGGATTTGCTGAGGATTATTCAAAAGGAATATTTAATGTTAAACAGGAGCTAATTTTAATAATTGCCCGTACGTTCAATAATTGCTATATCGCAGAAGTTGATGCAGCCATTACTATTGACAAGATTGAGTGGAAAATCCGTCACATTATTCCCGATGATCGACAAAAATTGAAAATATTATCTCGTATCAATAAAGGTGGAAGTAGTTCATCAAACATTCCTATGGCCTACCGTAAATGGGATCTTTACGAACTGCCAGCTTTGCGTGAAACATCATCAGACGTCTGGTCGTTAAGAACTAGCACGAGTCTCGAAAAACCGAGGTATTTGATCCTGGGTTTCCAGGAAAGCACTTATTCAGACAATAGAGCAAAGGATGCTACACAATTTACTACGGCCGATATCAGTGACATTACTCTGTATCTGAACGCCACTAAATTCCCCTATGAGCGATGGAATTTGGATTTTACGAAGAAATTATATGCCCCCGCCTATTACAACTATGAGAATTTTCAAGTGAGCTATTATCAACGTGAGCTTAACGATCCAATGATGAGTTTTGCTGAATACCTCATGAATCCAGTATTCATTATTGATTGTAGTCGTCAACCGGAAGCTATCAAAACATCTACAGTGGATGTTAAGTTGGAGTTTGATACACGCAAGAGCAAATTTCCTAAAGACATTAAAGTGTATGCGCTAATAATTCACGATGCATTCTTTAGTTATAATATATTAAATGGTTCTGTTACTAATAAATCAATGTAATATAGTTTTAAGTTATTATTATTCATGTAGAATGTAGAAATAAAACCATGAAAACTAGTCTGTATTTCATTTCTGTAGGATAATGAAAGTTAAAGGTGATAAATTTTGTGGTGGGGGAAGAAAATGGTGTATATAAGTAGGTGATCTAGGATGAGAAATTCATTCTATACCAAGATGTCATCCAGTTCAGATGATGGGTATTCCACTGATAATGGGTTAAACCTTCAAGATAGAAGGGTACTTGCCTTATTTGTAATAGAATGTAAATTCTATTACAAATAAGGTAACACACACCTAAGTCGACGCCTACGGCTTACGGATCCGGACAACCCTGGTCCCTTTGGGACAACAAAATCGGCCCTTTTAAGGGCCACATTTTTTAATGGTTTTTTGACTTTGATGTAGATTAGTTAATGCTCCAAACCAGGGTGGCACAATTTACTTTGTCAAGAATAAATTTCTTGTTGAAGTTAATTGTAATACTCTAAGGATGTGTTTGGTATGTGTGTGTGTGTGTGTTTTCTGTGACGGCAAAATGGATGCCAAGAATAGAGACACTTATTGACATAGTATTCTTAAATACATATGTTTTACTAGAAGATAGAACTGTATTGGTGCTGCTATTTTTTAAAATTCTATGTTTATCGACACCAAAAGTTTATGTTTATCCCCACCTAAACTCTCTAACCTATATATATATGAGTGTTGCTCATTCAATTCTTCATATACATTTTGACAATGGCTGAAGGAAGACCAGAAAGTCGTGGCTCGTCTATATTTAGCGATGAGACAGTGCCAAATGGAGAAAGGTTCGAATACCAAGGAGAACCACCAATGCCACCTATGCCAAGTGGTAGCGGCAGTAATGTAGAGTCGACCGAACCGGATTCATCATCCGATTCGATAACCGCTGAAGTCGTGGAGGACGAATTTAGCGGGCCAGCGGATTCCACGTCTTGGTGGGATTTTGAAGACGATTTGAGTGATGGTCCCGCTGATTCCACCACCGACCATTAATTCTTCCAACTGGTCAACCCATGGTCCCATTGGGACAACAAAATCGGCCCTTTTCAGGGCCACATTTTTTATGGTCTTTTGACTTTGATGTAGATTAGTTAACACCCCAAATCAAGGTGGTACAATTTACTTCGTCAAGAATAAATTTCTTGTTGAAGTTAATTGTAATACCCCAAAAACGTGATTGGCAATGTGTTTGTTTCCTGTGATGGTAAAATGCATGCCAAGAACAGAGACACTCATCGACATAGTATCCTTAAATACATGTGTTTCACTGGAAGATAGAACTGTATTGGTGCTGCTGTTGTTATTTGAAATCCTATGTTTATCGTCAAGAATAAATTTCATGTTGAAGAATATTATAATAATATAAATACTTGTGTATGCATGTCGTGTCTTCTTTGACGTCTTGTACAGTGCATGACATACATTGTCATAATATGTGTGTTACTCTGGAAGATACAACTGTGCCCCTTCCTATTATTGTTGATAATAGAGAGCGAACTTGCTTAAATTTATCAAGTTCGTTCTGCATATACCAACAACGGCAACACAGACACTTGCAGAGTAACACAAACTTTTCAATCAAGAAATATATTCTTGAAGAAAAATTGTGTCATCGAGTAATCTCGACTAACTACTATGGAACATTTTGTTGCCCTTAGAAGGGCAGGTGGGTGTCAGGGTTCGAAGCGGGTTATCATAATGTGGACGGAGAAAGAGCAGAGAGAGACTATTCCACGAAATCGCCTCTCGCGACCATAACGGACCGCGGTGCCGGTCGCCGCCGCCGCGGTGCCGGTTGAATTGGAGCAGCCCTTCGAGCTGCTCGAACCTCGCGGCGTTGGTTCATCTGCCGTAGCAGTTCAACCCGCTCGCCAGGCTGGAGCACCCTCTCGGGCCCGTCAACGGCCTCCACCAACACCTCAAACACCGGTGCTGCTTCAGGCACTGGTGAAGGAGGCCTTGGTGTCGGTGCCACAGCCATCGTAGGCTTTCCCGTATTTTTGGTACGCCATGCGTTCCAATATTCCGCAATTCTCGATTGTTCCCTCTGCTCCCTCGCATCCTGCAAACGTTTCTTAGCGTCTTGCAAGTAAATTGATTGCGGATCGTTCGAATTCATGTTGACGAATGATGCTCTTCCTAACAATCCCTGGTTATATATACATTTAAATGTGGTGGGGGTGAAAAATTACTGTCGTCAAACTAGTCAAGTTGGTTGCTGAAATATTTCTTCAATATACATAAGACTACATTTTTTTTTCAAATTTTTACAATTGTCGGTTGGAACAAACAATTTTTTGTAAAAAAACTAAAGGGTTTGGGAAAAAAATCTATAGGAAAAAGTTGTTCATGGGAATATTCTACATAGGAATCCATTTTTAAAAAACTGAAAACTAAAAAATTTTTCAAATATTGACACTTTGAAAAAATTCGGGGGGTGGTTGGAACAAATAATTTTTTGTAAAAAAAACTAAAGGGTTTATGAAAAAAAGCTATAGGAAAAAGTTGTTCAGGGTTATATTCTACATAGGAATCCATTTTTAAAAACTGAAAACTAAAAAATTTTTCAAATATTGGCACTTTGAAAAAATTCGGGGGGTGGTCGGAACAAATAATTTTTTGTAAAAAAACTAAAGGGTTTATGAAAAAAAGCTATAGGAAAAAGTTGTTCAGGGTTATATTCTACATAGGAATCCATTTTTAAAAACTGAAAACTAAAAAATTTTTCAAATATTGGAACTTAGTAAAAATTTGGAGGGTGGATGGAACAAACAATTTTTTGTAAAAAAACTAAAGGGTTTATGAAAAAAAGCTATAGGAAAAAGTTGTTCAGGGTTATATTCTACATAGGAATCCATTTTTTAAAACTGAAAACTAAAAAATTTTTCAAATATTGGCACTTTGAAAAAATTCGGGGGGTGGTCGGAACAAATAATTTTTTGTAAAAAAACTAAAGGGTTTATGAAAAAAAGCTATACGAAAAAGTTGTTCAGGGTTATATTCTACATAGGAATCCATTTTTAAAAACTGAAAACTAAAAAATTTTTCAAATATTGGGACATAGAAGAAATTCGGGGGGTGGTCGGAACAAATAATTTTTTGTAAAAAAACTAAAGGGTTTATGAAAAAAAGCTATAGGAAAAAGTTGTTCAGGGTTATATTCTACATAGGAATCCATTTTTAAAAACTGAAAACTAAAAAATTTTTCAAATATTGGAACTTAGTAAAAATTTGGAGGGTGGATGGAACAAACAATTTTTTGTAAAAAAACTAAAGGGTTTATGAAAAAAAGCTATAGGAAAATGTTGTTCAGGGGAATATTCTACATAGGAATCCATTTTCCAAAAACTGAAAACTGAAAATATCGTATTTTATGAAATATGTGAACTTTGAATATTTCGGGAAAAAAAACAAATACGTGCCAAAACTAAGTTATTATTGATTCCTGAGAAAATTCTATTCTTTATAATATTCAGTAAATGTCATTAAGCAACTTTTTAGTGCTATACACTTTTTACCTAACATTGAAGGAAAACTGAAAATTTCGTATTTTTTAAAATATTGGAAAACAAAATGATTTTTTTTAAGGTATTTGAGCTCATTTTTTGAGAAAAGTTTATATAACTAAAAATACTCGCCTCATCAAGAAGTACCCGAATCAAATTTTTTTATATCAAATTTTCGCTTCGTGACCGACTTCCGTAATGCGCAGGTTCTCGGACTTAAAAAAAAAAAAAATATTTTTTTTGGGGTCCTCCCCGGCTTCGCCCCCCCCCCCCAGGCCCCCACCGTCCCGGGCCGCGGATCGTTTTCCGCTATAGTACGCATATTTTGGGGATTCCCTTCTGCCCCATTTTACGACTTTTTTTGCGTACTTTTTTACCTTAGGGATTTTTGATGCGCAGTTTCTTGTCAATATTCAGGGTTCGATTTCTGACATTTTTTTATTCGAACTTTTTTTTTGTAGCAGCAATATGAATCTCCATTTTTTAAGAAGCTAACTTTTTTATTTATGATGCAATTTTGAATTTTTTTGCACCAGAGCAAAGATCGTGAAATTTCAGGAACTTTTAATCCTTTTGGTTTTCTTCTAGCATGTATACTAAGGGAGCTATGCATTTTTTAATGTTAAGACTATTAAAACCCTATCTTTTTCAAAAGTCTTTTTTCATTTTTAAAATATTTGACTTTTGAAAATTGGATTCCTATGTAGAATATTCCCCTGAACAACATTTTCCTATAGCTTTTTTTCCCAAACCCTTTAGTTTTTTTACAAAAAATTGTTTGTTGAAACCACCCCCCGAATTTTTTCAAAGTGTCAATATTTCAAAAATTTTTTAGTTTCCAGTTTTTAAAAATGGATTCCTATGCAGAATATTCCCATGAACAACTTTTTCCTATAGCTTTTTTTCCCAAACCCTTTAGTTTTTTTACAAAAATTTGTTTGTTGAAACCACCCCCCCGAATTTTTTCAAAGTGTCAATATTTGAAAATTTTTTTAGTTTTCAGTTTTTAAAAATGGATTCCTATGCAGAATATTCCCATGAACAACTTTTTCCTATAGCTTTTTTTCCCAAACCCTTTAGTTTTTTTACAAAAAATTGTTTGTTGAAACCACCCCCCCGAATTTTTTCAGTGTCAATATTTGAAAAATTTTTTAGTTTTCAGTTTTTAAAAATGGATTCCTATGCAGAATATTCCCATGAACAACTTTTTCCTATAGCTTTTTTTCCCAAACCCTTTAGTTTTTTTACAAAAAATTGTTTGTTGAAACCACCCCCCCGAATTTTTTTAAAGTGTCAATATTTGACAAAATTTTTTAATTTTCAGTTTTTAAAAATGGATTCCTATGTAGAATATTCCCCTGAACAACATTTTCCTATAGCTTTTTTTCCCAAACCCTTTAGTTTTTTTACAAAAAATTGTTTGTTGAAACCACCCCCCCGAATTTTTTTAAAGTGTCAATATTTGACAAAATTTTTTAATTTTCAGTTTTTAAAAATGGATTCCTATGTAGAATATTCCCCTGAACAACATTTTCCTATAGCTTTTTTTCATAAACCCTTTAGTTTTTGTACAAAAAATTGTTTGTTCCAGCCTCCATCCAAATTTTTACTAAGTTCCAATATTTGACAAAATTTTTTAATTTTCAGTTTTTAAAAATGGATTCCTATGCACAATATTCCCTTGAACAACTTTTTCCTATAGCTTTTTTCCCAAACCCTTTAGTTTTTTTACAAAAAATTGTTTGTTTTTTTAAATCGAGCCATCCCCAATATTTTCCTTTGAACAACTTTTTCCTATAATAACCTTGTGTTGATTAAAATAAAGACATATTATATAAGGTGAAGTAAATTTTTATTTGTATATACAAATTTGTACATGCATAAACATTTTTTATTTACAATATCATTATTTTATTTACAATTAATTATTTACAATTACACATAACTTATTTAAAAACTCTTAACCTACGATACAAATTACTGTTTTTATTCCTAACTTAACTTATACATTTTTTACATATTTACAGAACTAAACATAATAATTAAAGCTATACTAAACTAGTCTCTATCTTAAACCTATACTTATCTATAACATTATTTACAACAGCTAACCTACTTTTCAGTTCGTTTATTTGCCTTTCCAGGTCACTTGCCTCACTAACACTTTCGGCCAGCCTCCTTTTCCAACCGCTACGGATGTTAAAGGTCCGGATAATGGCCTCCCGCTCGGCTTCCTGGCTGTACTGCATACTCCAGTCAGGAGCCGATGGTGCAGTTGAGTCATCATCCGGAACAGTAGTTGCCGCAACAGGTGTGACAACCGGGGTGGCAACTCGGCTGGTGGTTGGGTTGGCGGTTGGGTTGGTGACTGGGCTGGCGGCTGGCTCGGCTACTGGGCTGGCGGCTGGCTCGGCTACTGGGCTGGCGGCTGGCTCGGCTACTGGGCTGGCTGCTGGGTTGGATACTGGGGTGGCATCTGGGGTGGCTACAGGGGTGGTATCTTGGGTGGCGACAGGGGTGGCATCCGGTGTGGCAACGGGTGTTACGTCTTCGTAAATCCTCTTTCGCATATATCGACTTTTGTTTAAGATAGGCGAAAGAGGAGTCTTAGGCCGCTGCTTCGACGATGATGAAGTTGAAGTTGATGGTTTTTCTAACCAGGGATAACCGGTACCTTTGGCTGGCTTTCGAAATTTGTATATCTTCGCCGCTTTACCGGCATAAAATGATGATGCTGTCTTAGTGGCATCACCCGCCGGCATAGTGAGGAGTTTTTTAAGCTTACTTGTAGGTACCGGATCTTTCTCCTTCACAATAATGTCACTGATTATGTTTATTTTATTCCCTGGTTGGTTCTCTTCAAACAACTCATTAATGATCTCCATCGTATTATCGCCCACCGGAATCTCGTCGCCGTCGTCCAATAACCCTTCGGGGGTTAACAACGCTTCACTATTCACAATCTCAGCCACGACCATTTTTTTCGAACTCATTTTAAATTTTAAACGAACTATCACAACAAGACACGAACTAAACACAATTATAATAACTTAACTAACACAGCAAAACACTAACTTAACTAACGCAACAAAACACTAACAAAACACAAATACAAACGGATGGAACGAGTGGAAGTTTTAAACTGAAGAAATTTTCTAGGTCCACATTATTTTATGCTCTATTACCCCACCCTTACCTATACCCATCTACAATACACCCTCAAGGTATTAGATAATATACAAGGTTAAGATGTGTCCTCGATGCTGATTTCAAGATTCGAGCTTTCAATGTTTACTTTCATTATTTTAGACTATTCAAGGGCATATTGTGTCCTTAGAAAATCTATATAAAAGTACTCTGTAGTACTAAATATCTGCATATATTTTTACAAACTCATACTGTTAATACTATGTTACCGCTCGATCAAGAACCAAACTTTTCCTCAAAGACTTGTGAAGGGTCGCGATTTCCTTCCATCCGTACCAAATGTTTTATTTGTGACAGAATTATGTTGCAGTGGAACCATAATAACACCATCAGTTATGTAGATATTATGCGAATCAAAATCACCAAATGTAATGGATGTGGATCATACCAGTACAATGGAAAACGGTCTATTACTCAGCGGGACCTACTACGAAGACAATGGGTTTCAAAAGAAGTATACAATATGTTAGTTTAATATGTATGATTATATTTTGTCAATTTTCTAATAAAACAATTTTTTAATTCAATACTGTTTGATTTTTATTCACCTTATATTTTAAAGGAAGAGTATTTTAGGGAGTTAAATATTTCAGTCTTTATTTTAACATCGTCTTAGCGAGTTATCATATTCGCTAATATTCAACATAAATAATTATGTATGTGTAATTTTTTTTTTATGTATAAAAAAATATAGTTAATTTTAACAAATCGAAAATATAAAAAAATATATATTTATTACTCTGCAAGACTTAATACATATATAATCGAATTATATATATATATAAATTACAATAAATTTAATAAATTCAGATAATACAATAAAAATAGTGTTTTATTTCGAATATATAATATGACATACGGTATGAATTTTCCAGTCTTTATTATTATTTTATTACTGCTGTTGCTGCTGCTGCTGAAAGGTTTTTACAACTTTTAATAAATTTTCTAAATTCTCCTCTGGATTTGAATTATAAAACTCTATATCTGTATGCCCCCAAGGTAGAGTTTTAGTTGTTGACGGTATTAAATAGCGTTTATCATCATAGCCTGATAGAGCGACTTTATTTATTATTTGCGTATATACATCGTGTAACACACTCCGAAAGGTCTTCATTTTTCTAAAGATTAAACCGCCCTCCTCAACGACTTTTCGATAATCATCCAGATGAAGTTCCTTTTCGATAACCGATTTTTTAATACCTTTGGCCTTTTTCAACTCACCGTTTAATGATTTAATATAATATGCTTTGGCACCGGTACCATAGAAAGCAACTATCGGATCACAAGGAAATTCATCCTTCATTTTACCTGGAACCGAATTGCTTTTAACGATGTTAAAATGATTATTTTCGGGGTAGTTAGATGTGTCAAATTTTTCCGGATTTTCAGATATAAAACGATAAAAATCATCAGTTAATACTTTTAATATTAGTGAATCTGTGTCGGTGTACAGTAAGGAAACATTACTACCAAACTTTTTCTTTATGAAATTATAGAAAAAATCATAAATAACTGTTTTTGAAATGTCCAAAATGGAAAACCCAATATATATTGGCTTGTTGTACATAATTTTTAATTTTCCCATGTGAATAGCGACAAAATCAGGGGTAAATACAGACCTATCGTTGAAATTGGGACGAGAAATTAATGCTCTAGCACCAGGTCTACCTCTAGCATTATCCCAATGGGTTACTAACTTAATATCTTTACGCTTTTCTACGTTTTCCATGGTCTTTCCAAAAATAGCGTTTATAATTAATTTAAAAAGGTCTTTACCAAACTTTGTTGTTGACGCGTTCCGTAGTTGTGTATTAAAATCGACATATGTTTTTAACCACTTTGACTGATTAAATTTTAATATTCTATGCGTTCGCATTACCATAAGGCCGTTATTAATGGCTTGCTTTAACGTTCTGTAATGAATAATATATTTTATCATTTACGTTGGGAATTAATTTTGATAATTTTGCTTCTTGAAGCGGTGGTACGATGTTTTCCACTAAAAATGGAAGATCTGAATGGGCGTCGTGTAGTTCTTGCGGATAATGTACATCCACCTCCAGAACATAACCATGCGGACCATCATCATCTACACTCATAATATTTAAATCTAAAATTTCGCGTTCCGACAACCATTGAAAACCACCATATGGTAATGCTTGTGACATACTATGACCATACAAGTTTGTTGCATCCAAATAGGTAATAAATGAAGAAGGCTTAGAGGGGTCGTAGTTTGGTAAATAACAATTATTGGCAATTGTTCCCTTTCTGAACACTGACTGATACCGCCGCGAATACCTTTTTGAAAAAAATGAACTATATCAATGTCCGTCAAAAGCTCTAGCTCTACCTTACTCATACGCAACATACAATCAAATGACAAACTTGGCAGAGTGTAATACTGTGCTGCGTCTAATTTATAAACGTTTAAACATGTATCGCGAAACTGTTCAAAAACATCGCATAACAATAAAACGTCCGATTTTAAATACAAATCGGAATAGTCTCCTAAATTCTTACAACCGAACACGCGCCAAACCTCTTTAGCTCTTTCATAACATGCATCGGTTATGTGCTCTTCCCGCAACCGATCATAAAACTGGTTTTTAGTTGGAAGATTTAGATCATTCATTTTTTCCATTGAATCGATATAATTGTATGAAAAAACACCTTTCTGACGCATTAACTTAAATTGATCATCATCGATAAAATGTTTTCGTGTTTCCTTAAAGTCAACACTGCTTAATCCGTTACCCAAATTTTCCAACGATGTCGATAAAAATTTAAAACTATCGATAAATCGCAGTTTTAAATTTTTTCTCATTATTTGTCCAGTTTTTCGATCCACATAGTCATGCATGTAAATACTCTTTGTAAATGATATGTATTTCTCCTTACTTTGAGCTATAACGTCAATTTTATCCCCATATCTACATAGCTCCTTGATAAACATATGGCTATCGTAACCGCTTAAATTGTGAAATATTATGGGAATAAAACTGGGTAATTTATAATTTAAATTACATATGGAATGTGCTGCACCAAATCGTTTTTTACCTGTGATGTGACAGTGATCTCTAACTTTTTCTTTAATATCGTCAAAAGGACGCTCGCAAATACCGCAAAACTTTGCATTTTCAAATTCTATTCTCTCATTAGTGGTTAATTGTGTCATAGGTACGATATTCCTCAAATATGTATTGTACAGATGTCTTACATCTGCTTCAATACGATCAACAAATACTTTTGCAGCATCATTTCCTCGATATAGCTCAAACTTGGTGATTGAATCATTAAAAGAACATTTTATGATATATGCAAAGGAATATGGTTCATGTTTTAAATTGTTAACAGTGTAAGAATTTTGGGGATTTGGTTCTACTGCTTCAACGGGTTTTAAAACAGATTCAAAGTCCGCATAAACAACAAATGGCACTTTCATTTGCTTCTCAATATTATCAAATTTTAAAATGTTTTCCGGAACACTCTTGCCAAATTTATCAACTTTTATATCGGTTGTAGGTGTCAACGAATATATATGTTTACAATAATTCATTTGATGTAACATTAAGGATGTATGTGAATTAAAGTGAACAAGGCAACCATCACAAAAGTACACTTTGTGACGGTGATTTGAAACTTGACCGGACACTAATCGAGATAAATCTGTAATGCAACAGTAATGACTTTTAGAACAGTTAAAATCACAAGTATGTTCACTATCATCTTTAATTTTACAATCTTCAGTTATAAGCAACAAGTTCACATGTCTTCCTAGCTTCCTGGGAGCATACCTCAACGGACCGACCACTTCATATTTAATTTTATTATTTTCAAAGCTAGACTCTAAACCATATACATTAACTGAAATATTATTTAACTGTTCAAATTTGGATATATCACATAATTTTACTGGAAAATTCATACCTGTTACATTTAAAATGGTTGAATAGTGCGGATACGATGTAATCTGGTTAGCCATAGTAACTGTTGGACACAATGCTGACGTGATGGCCCAAGCAAAGCAGCATTCGTCCTGATTTACCACATTCAGAACAGCACCTTTCATGTTGATGAACCGTGGCAATTTTATATAGGATGAGCCGCCGAGGGGTGAATACTTGTTGATATTCACTTCCAAATATAAAATCTTGTCCAAAGCCCATCCTAGAAAACAATAAGAATATGATAAAATAAACAATTTTTAAAATGTTTTTTTTTTTTAAATGTTAATACATACAAAATTATTTCTATATATTTATAAACTACCTGAATCTTTCTCTTGAAAATCCGCTGTCTGAACTTTCATGGCCTCAACAAAGGAATGGTAAATATCATCTAGATCGCTTCCAACAGTTACTATCTGATTACACGTATTAAAACTTTTGTCGCTATATATCTCCTGCGATGGTAGGAAATAACGTGCAACAATAACCATATTTATTTTTAATGACTGTTCCAATTGTAGTTTGTCCTTTACTAAATCTAACACTTTTACTTTAATGTCATTAAAAAATACGGAATAGTCAACATGATCGGTGTCACAGCTTACCCGGTATGATACAATTCTATTTTTAAATGCACTTTCAGTAATCTGGACACCATCACAAACTCTAACACACGATTTGCTCTTATGCGTCAATGTTCTCTGATGGGCAGACATTTGGTTTCTTGGTACGGCAACATTACAAACCGCACAGGTTTCCATAGATGTTGATGCCGCACCATCAATTTTACATCGCTTTACACCATCCACACCAACAACATCGCGATCGAATCTTGCAATACAAGATTCTCTCTTATGCCGCAACAAACTATACGATCGGGTAAAAGACACACCACACTTTTCACACTCGTATTTAGACATTTTCAATAAATTAACTAACCCAACCATAGATAGCTGAATACTGAAACATTTTACACCCCCTACCTATTTATATGAAGTTTCATAAGGTGAACCAGTCGAAAATGGCTATTGGAAACCAAGGTCACACACAATAGAACACCTGCACATATTCAAGGTCAATATCACCACCCAAGATCAAATGAACACCTGCACACGTGGGTGGCCAAAGGTCGCACACCTGCATCAAATACCCGCCTCCGTTCAAGGTCACACCAACAACATATGCCCGCGTTGGAAACCAAGGTCACATGCAATAGAACACCTGCACACCTTCAAGGTCAATGACACCCCCAAGGTCAAATGAACACCTGCACTCTTCGACGGTCAAGGTCGTATGACGTCAGAGGAGTGGGGGGTGAAGGCGAACTGGCTTAGTTATACTACTTGTGTGGTTGCATGTTTCACCCATCTGGACATCATCAGATCTAAAAAATTTTTATTTATTTAAAAAAATTTTGAACAGAAAAAAGAAAACCACGAAAAAACGTCAGTAAATTACATTAAAATAAAAATTTACACTACAACACAGATAACTGTACAAATAACAAGCAGTTACATTTAAAATAATTAAAAATATGTGTTACTTAATATAAAACAAATATTGAATGTTAAAATGTCGACTGTTCATCATAAAAAATCGTTTTTCCAAAAAAATTAAAACAGTGGCGAAGGTGTCTGTTTGAAGGTTGTAGACAATGGTGTTTCTTGAATAATAGAAAAGTTTTGGACTTGCATCGTCTTTATTTGTTTTGGCGAAGGGAATCGTCCAGGATTGGTCAGCAAATGATAGCCCATTTTAACAGCGCTCATGTCGACAAAGAAGAAAAAACCGTGAAGCAATATCACGACTATCAGAAAATGGCGGCAAAATAAAATAGAGGTTACAAACAAACATTAATCAATTATGTTATTGAAAATCAAATGGGGCTCAAAGTTGAACACAAGACTAGATGCAAAACACTGTATAGTTGAAAACTTCCCACCTTGAATATCTCGCTTCGAGAATATGTTTCCAATAATACCATAATTTAATATTTTTTGAGTATTAGTTTTCGAGACATCATGTTCTAGATATTGACGTAATTAGAACTTACCTGTACTGAGATTTATGATTTTTAAGTTATTACTCAAGAAAATATTATTGTGTTGACTATGGCTAGTTACTCCGGCTGACACCCTTTCCAATACTTTGCCAGAGGCAAAGTCACCGAATAAGAATGTTCCTAATAGTTCAATTCTGCCAGGGGGTTCAACCAACGAATGCTGCAAATATTCTTTAAAAGTGTCCCCCTTCAAGATAAAATTGGCGTATATGTTTTCGATTTATAAAATTATTTTATGTAAGTGAGATATTAATTTGATTGAATTTATATTAATTGTAATCCATCTATAACTACCTAAATATCATTGCTTACGTATGATATCATTGGTAAGTTCCAAGCTGCTGCGACCAACGCTTCAGGATAACAAGTATCGTCTGGCCCAATAAACGCTATGGCTCCGTTATCTCTCATTTCCGTCATTACTCTAATAGCCTGCATCGACGATGATTTCCTTGTAGGAAAACCCGAAGTTGATGGAATACCTATATTGGCTGCTACGTAGTTTAATCTTTTTGCTGGAAGAAGACCTGAAAATAAAAATACTCTTATGGTCACTATGTACAGTTAAATATTCAGACGATTTACAAGTGGTGCATTTCACTTGGAGCGATTTTGATTTTCTTTTGATATGTTGTACCAATATGCATACGCGATCAATTTCACATTCAATGCGCAGATACCGAGCTATACAGGGTGTCTCATAAGTTATGGGCCATAGAGAAACTGGAGATACTAAACATCAAACTAGACCGACTAACTCATATCAGTTTTTTTCAAAATGTTTCTCGTTTTACAAATACAGGGTGTGGAAAGTGAAACTTTATTTTCGAAAATAAGGCGTAATTTGAAAACGGTTCAATATATCGGATTAGAAATTGGTAGTATGATATTTTTCTGAGTTTGTTCGCAGAGAGCACACATATACTATTACCATTGAATATCGAAGGCTACAGAAAAATGTAAAAATATGAGAATTTACATTTGGAGCTGATCGTCTGGCTTAGCCGGATTTCTATCTCTGTCAGACATACCGCGTGGATATCCTTGCGCTAGAAAACGAAACGGCAACTGGAAGTCATGTCGAATCTGGATTTCATCGCATTATGAATTGGTCATATCTATCCGTCTTTCTTATATGTTCGAAACTCAAAGATATTATTAATACTTCTTAGTAATAAAATATTACATATATTATAATATTATTTGTACCTCGATTATCGCAATGTATCAGCAAATTCATTGTACTGTTTCTGTGTTTCTGCAGTATTTGCTCTTATACATATTTTATGAAAAGCTTTACTGTCGAATATTACGATTGTCCTTAATATTGCTCAGTACATATACTTCTCGTGCAGAAATATTGAAGGAAGTTTGGTGTCGTATGTACATTTTTATTGTGAAATATAACCCATGGGCCATTCCCAGTTCCATTTCATTTTATGGCTTATTCTGTAATATAGTTATTTTGAATTCTATACCCCTACATAAATAATTAATTCTTGCGTTAGAGAGAGCAAGTGATTAATTGACATTGGATTAGAGGACGATCATAGTCGATTTTTCTTCCACTATTATCTTTCTATCATCTCTATGGTCAAGTATAAATACCTACTGCTCTTGGACATGGAATTTTTCTATTACTACTAGTAGAACTTACCTTTATCATTATTCACTGCTTCAACAGCCAACGGCAACGCTCCAAGGAGCACTTGGGCTTGTCCATATGCTCCCAAAAATCCAATAGTAACAGTGTTTGTTAAATTATCATCTTCATCACAAGAAGTATCTGCGGGTCTATTAAAAAACAAATTGCTCGACGTACTGTTAATTTCTGTTAAGCTTTCACAAGTTGTGTTATATTTTTCAAAGTAGGTCATTGTCATGTAATTAGATCCGATTGAATCTGCCATGAATATAATGGGTAATAAGTAAGTTACAGAAATCAGCATGGTTTGAAGGAATGATGATCTATGCTTGGAAGTTACACCTGAAAAAATAAAAGCCGGTTAGGTTTTAGCGGCAGCATATTCTAATTTTTGCTGTGATTATCAACGAAAGAAATGAGTAGTTCACATAACGTTATCAGGATTAAACTTTAAAACATTATTCTTTAGAGCTCATATTGGTCCTAATTAATTAGTGGAGTAACGTCAGGTATTAAATTTTGGTTTAGACATATAATTTTCTCCACAGGAGTATAAAACTCATCCCGACATCTCGCGGTGTATTTTCCTACACAAAGTAGTATCTTAGATTAGCGAAGACCAGTGAGTGGGTCATTCTGTAGAACATAAAAATATGCAAATACGGCTCACAACGGTTAACTTATCCTTAGACGCGTCTCTCTCATCAATAAGGCTACAGTATTACTAAGATGCTGCTTTAGGTAGGCAAATACACCTAGAGATGTTGCGACGAGTTTTATACTCATGTAGAAATTCATTCAGGACACTTGATAGTGCTGCGAGATTCCTTCATCCTTTTGTCAGACCCTAGCCTTACCGATGAGCCGTAAACGGCGAATCCGAATTTCAACAAAATTTTCTGGAAACATACACAATAAAATTATTCCGCGTCCTCTGGATACCGCTTAATTTTAAGGTTGCTAGTCTTCCAATTAACTTCTACCTCCCAAGTGATACTCCTAACGTTTTTCATCAATATTCTTATTATATTAATATTAACCCCGAAGGTTAAGCACGCTGAAAGCAATCAATTATTTTTTCACTGTTCGCCCATTTTTATGCTTCTGTTTGAAGGCTTATTTTCATTGTGTCACATACAAACATATCTTTCCCGGGACTCGAGAAATTATATTTTACAGACGCAAGATTGTTTTGCTTCATGCCCACGTAAATCTTCGTTCCAAGGTTGTAAATATACGGAGGTTACCACCAAATTTAATTAAATATACTTAATGGCATTGTTTACTTAGATTGCAAAAATATACAAGCAAAGAAAATCTGCTTAACATTAGCGAAGTGTAATTTTTAAATAGAATTTGGCACAATACTATATTAAATAAACATGAAGGGCATTTCAAAATGCTACGGATGAAAATTAGACACTATTTCTATAAACTCATAATTAAAATTTTGCATACAGTGTGTGTATACAGCGAGTCCCAGAAGAAATGTCTAAATTCATTTAAAATTCAGCGGTAAGTTTTTTCAAAAAACGCTCGAACCGTCGATTTTGATTTTTTAATTTTTTTTTTTTTTTTTGTAATTTCATCTATACAGGGTAGCTCAAAAATAAGTTACGACCATCAACTTCATTTTTTCAAATGAAAACATATATTTTTTATTTCATTTTTGAATTTTGCATTGAATTCTAAGCATGTTTCATGTACCATGTCCTATACATAAACTCAACAGTTATTGAAAAAATTAAGATTGAACATATCATTTAGGGAATCCAATGATCTATCAAATTGCAATATGGCATTTTGGGCTCCATAATAAGTAAGAGTGTACTGTCTCACTGTCACCGTTTATTTCCATAGAAACTGTATGACAATTTTATTTCAAATAAGTATAATTATTGTCAAGCGTAGTTTCAAAGTTGCGGTTTTCACAATAATGGTAAAGTTAACGGAACGGGAAAAAAATTGAAATTTTATGCATTCTGTGAACCTCTATCATCCAATGCGGATTCTCTGTTGCCCAATATCGACAATTTTGTCTGTTCACATTACCATTCAAATAGAACGTAGCTTCATCCGAAAAAATAATATTTTTTACTAAATTATTATCTAGATTGCACATATTTTGCATGCGTCCGCAAAACTCACTTCGCCTATCGAAACCATCTTCAAATAACTCATGCACTGGAATAACTTTGTATGGGTGATATTTGTGCTTTTGAACTACTCGGTGAACAACAGATTTCGGCATGTGTAAATCGGCCCCAATGTGCGACAGGGGAGTACATGGATTTTCTTCCAAGGAAAGCAAAACGTCAAGTTGTTCATTTTCATCTCGAGTAGGACGACCAGATTTAGGCAAATCTCTAACATGATCGAATTCTCTAAACTTAGCCTCTATTCTACTCACCATCTTTTGACATATGGGAGGACGATCAGGATGGATTTCATTAAATAATTGGGCTGTTTCTATTTGAGTACGTGTTTTATCACCAAACCCAACCATGCATAGAATTTCAATTTTTTCCCGTTCCGTTAACTTCACCATTATTGTGAAAACCGCAACTTTGAAACTACGCTTGACAATAATTATACTTATTTGAAAAAAAATTGTCATAAAGTTTCTATGGAAATAAACGGTGACAGTGAGACAGTACACTCTTACTTATTATGGAGCCCAAAATGCCATATTGCCAGAAGATTTGATAGATCGTTGGATTCCCTAAATAATATGTTCAATCCTAATTTTTTCAATAACTGTTGAGTTTATGTATAGGACATGGTACATAAAACATGCTTAGAATTCAATGCAAAATTCAAAAATGAAATAAAAAATATATGTTTTCATTTGAAAAAATGAAGTTGATGGTCGTAACTTATTTTTGAGCTACCCTGTATACATGAAATTACCACAAAAAAAAATAAATTAAAAAATCAAAATCGACGGGTACGAGCGTTTTTTGAAAAAACTTACCGCTGAATTTTAAATGAATTTAGACATTTCTTCTGGGACTCACTGTATATTCTGGAAACGGCTTAATAACTTTTGACGGGTTAATTTTTTGTTTACAAATCTTAGACGTGGCTTATAGCGGAAGGCTAACTACATTTTGACTGAAGAATGATATTACTAAATATCAAAATGGCGGATATGTTTGTCATGAGGGAGTTGTCACCACATTGAATATTCCCGAAGACCTTGAGTCTTCTGCGAGTCAACGCTTCGCAGCTGTATATGTTATGGGTGGTAGGTTCATCCTCTTCGCCGCAGAGTTTACATTCAATAGGTCCATTGTAGATTCCTATACGTTGAATGTATCTTAAGTCCAGTATATTCCAAAGAATTTCCAGGGAAGAACACCACCCGACATTCCTGCAGTTGAATCCGAAATGACCGAAATCGTATTCCGTCAGCGTCCCGTCAAACGAATCCTGAAAGGACTCGACGTCAAAAAAGCTACTGGTCCAGACGAAATTCCTATTATAGTTCTCAAGAGTTGCGCCGATGAACTAACACCAGTATTTTGTAGAATTTTCAACTTATCCTACAAAAAAGGAATATTTCCATCTTGCTGGAAGACGGCGCGAGTGCAGCCTATTCCAAAGAAAGGTAAGAGAACCCTGCCTAACAACTATCGACTAGTCGCATTGCTTTCAGTTATATCAAAATGGAGAAAGCTATTAACCAACATCTTCTAAAGTACCTGGAAGACTTCAACATTAGCAGCGTTCATCAATATGGTTTTCGGAAGTCCAGATCAACTGGAGATCTTCTAGCCTATGTCACCCATATTTGGAAGAACGCAATCGAACATCATGGGGAGTCTCGGGCTGTTGAACTGGATATTTCTAAGCTTTTGATCGTGTTTGGCATGAGGGGCTTCTAAGTAAACTGCGATCCTATTGGTATGCCTAGTCGATTCTGTGCATGGTTGTCTAGCTTTCTTAAGGACCGCTCTCTGCAAGTGGCGATTCTCGGATTTCTCTCAGACACCTTCACCATCAATGCCGGTGTTTCTCAAGGGTCCATTTTATCTCCCACTCTCTTCTTACTCTATATTAATGACCTTCTAGTGGAAACGAAAAATCCGATATTTAGTTTTGCTGACGATAGCACACTTATCTCATCTTTCTCTTTGAATACGCAAACATCGGCTGCCGACGCACATCTTCACAGACAGCATGAAGTATCACGCCTCAACAAAGACCTGGAAGACATTTTGGCTTGGGGTGACAGTAACCAAGTCGAATTTAACGCTAAAAAAACCCAGGCAGCAGCTTTCTCTTAAAAGATTAACTTTACAGAACCGAATATAGTCATGGGCGGATACGCAATCCCACTGGCTTCATCTATTAATTTGCTGGGTGTCAATCTGGGAGGAAATATGTCTTGGCATAACCATGTTGTGGCAATCGCCAAGATAGCTTCTGAGAAGCTTAGGGTACTCTTCCGAACCAGAGAGTTGTACACACCTCAACAACTTTTGACACTATACAAAGCCCAGATTCGACCATCACTAGAGTACTGCTCTTATGTCTGGAGCTCTGCACCCAAACATACTCTTCGGCTACTGGGTTCTATCGAAAGGAGGGCTATTCGTCTAATCAAAGACCACGAGCTGACGAAGAACCTCGACAACCTAGAACATCGAAGACAGGTTGGGGATTTGACTCTCTTTTACAGATATTTTCATGGAAGGTGTTCGGTTGACCTTGCCCTCTTAATTCCGCTCAGAGCAACGAATAGCAGAAATACACGAGAAACCACTACCGCCCATCCAAATGTGGTTAAGCTTAGTACTCCTCGAACTTCATTATTTAAGAATTCTTTCATCTGGAGGACTTCATCCTTGTGGAACGACTTTCCCGGGGTCGTTTTTCCCAACAAATATAACCTCCAACGATTCAAAACCAACGTGAATCGCTTTTTGCGCACACGCACCACTCCTAGAGTGCCCTAAAGGATTTTTCCTATAGTGCTTGTGTTTGATCATAAAAAAAAGTATATTATGGTTTCAACGCAAAATATTTTTCATTGATCTAGAAGCAACTTCGCGTCCAATATTTTAAAAAGTGCTTTTCAATTTCTATAATCTAATTTTCATAAATTAAAATTCCATTATCTTGTTTTTAAATTAGGGATGATTTAATAAAAATTGTTTCCATAACCTTTATGGAAAAAGTAAAAATAACAATTTTCTTTCGTAGAGAATTATTATTATCTAATCAATGTTATTTAACATTATTGTTTATAGCTGAAAAATATTTAAGGGGGTATCACTCATAAATAATTAAACAGCGGTCCCGAACGCAAACAAGCGGTGAACAATGATGGCTTCAGACTGGTACACGTGACCGTAGAGTGGGATATGGCGGAGGAGTGCTTTTATATAATATACGCGATACAATTAAATTCTTAATATTAAATGACGTTATAACGAATTTTGCTGAATAGGTTTGGATCCAATTTAAAATTAATTCTATAAAAAATATTATAGGCGTTGTCTAACATGGATGATTTTTTGGATGTAATATATCTAAAAACTTAGTAATGTATGAGAATATTGTCTGTGTGGAAGACTTTAACATTCATGTACTGAATCTTAATTCTACACTCCCCACAAAAAAGTTACGTAACGAAAATTTACTTCTACTTTGAGACGAAATATCTTTTAAAGAGTTTATGGCACGGCATTGAGGTTTTAGCTGTTGGATAGAACTATTTATTGGCAAAAATATTGTTAGTAATTTTTAGCTTCTTGTTATTTTTATTCGAATAGGGTAAATAAAAAGAAGTAGATTTTTTGCTGATTGCTGTGAATAATTTTACTATCAGTTCGGTAACCTGAGATTCAGCTTGTTAAAGAAATTGCAACGATTTTATTCTCGTACTCTTCATGTTTGGTAATGAGCCAGCTTAACTTACTCTCGTCTATTTATTTTTCTTTCTTTCTTTCTTCCTTAAATACAAAGTGGTCAGCACCGTAGGAAATATTTGCGGGCTTATCTAAGCCTCATAATGAGTTGGCAACGTTGAATTTTCTAACCTCTTTCTCATAAGGTAATGGCTGCTGCAATGTCTAAGAACCATCTAGTCCTTTGTTCTCTGCCCTTATCTATCTATCTAACCTTAGTTTTTGGACAATTTATTGAGTTGTGTGTCAAATAAATTTGAATTTCTTTTCACTAGGGATTTCACTTAGGGATATTACTAAAATGAGATCCTGTAATTTTACTTATGTAGAAAATACTGTTGTTCCTAAAACATGGTTGTGTCTATAACCTGTGATAAATAAAAAAAAATATTATAGCGAAAAATAAATTGATTTAAAAAAACAAACTTGCAGGTCATTAGTGTAGGCAAAATCTTCGGGAAAATTGTAATTCATCAAGAGAATCAAACGGATTCTCACGATTATAGATCCTCTTGGGAAATTCAAGATCTATAATATCTATTATGGAAATGACTTATTATATTTAAATGGGTGACTCCTAGGGTGGTGTCCTAGAGAAAGTCTATATACTTTTTTTTGTAGTTGAATATCTAAATACTAAGGTAAAAACCCTATTTATCCACATGCTGTCGCGCCGTTCCATCTGAATTCAGTTAGCAACTATGTGGGTCACTAGAGTATACTAACAATGTTGTCAGATCACACCGCATGTCTCGCCCTTGCTTGGATACCTTCCGCGCGCAACTATCGTTGCTTCAGTATGTTTCGAGACTCGATAATGGAATGACGCTGTCGAGGGTTCCACGTGCTTGGTGTACACGAATTTTAAACGTTTTGTTAGTTGTAGTATTACCCGATTATTTTTCTGTTGTGAAATATGTAATTAATAATAACAAATATTGTGATGTGATTTAAAATGTATGTGATATTACCAACTGTTGGTTCTGTTGCAAACCATACTTCCATGTGTTTTATTTTTTTATGGCATTTATTTATAAAACGGATTATAAAATCGAAGGTAAGAGAGTATGTACCTTAAAATTGTAGTATTTTTTTCTAAAAAGTTTGAAAAAGAAGTGCTAACGCTGATCAAAGATGTCTTGTTGTCAAAAATTTAACACGTGCGTTTACAATTCTGTGTTGCAATATGACAACACCGCCTCAATAAACTATTGATTGCGAACGTCCCGAGTAGCGGTCACCTAAATTTTAATATTTCATATAAAGTGTTATTTCGTACAATAATTCAAGGCGCCATTTATGGTTATTTTTCTTCAATTTATTTTCATCTCAGGATTTGTCGGTTCAAATATAATAAACGAAAATGAAAAATCCGATATTTAGTTTTGCTGATGATAGCACACTTATCTCAGCTTTCCCTTTGAATGCACAAACATCGGCTGCCGACGCACATCTTCGCAGACAGCATGAAGTATCACGCCTCAACAAAGACCTGGAAGAAATTTTGGCTTGGGGTGACAGTAACCAAGTCGAATTTGACGCTAAAAAACCCAGGCCGCAGTTTTCTCTAAAAAGGTTAACATTACAGAACCGGAAATAGTCATGTACGGACACGCAATCCCATTGGCTTCATCTATTAATTTGCTGGGCGTCAATCTGGGAGGAAATATGTCTTGGCATAACCACGTTGTGGCAATCCCAAGATAGCTTCTCAGAAACTTGGTGTACTCTTCCGAACCAGAAAGTTGTACACACCTCAACAACTTTTGACACTATACAAAGCCCAGATTCGAGCATCACTAGAGTACTGCTCTCATGTCTGGAGCCCTGCACCCAAACATACTCTTCGGCTACTGGATTCCATCGAAAGGAGGGCCATTCGTTTGATTGGAGACCACGAGCTGACGAAGAGCCTCGATAGCCTAGAACATCGAAGACAAGTTGGGGATTTGACTCTCTTCTACAGATATTTTCAAGGAAAGTGCTCGACTGACCTTGCCCTCTTAATTCCTCCCCGAGCGGCGAATCTGATATTCGCCGCTCGGGGAGGCGACGACGAACCACTGCCGCCCATCCATATGTAGTTAAGCTTAGTACTCCTCGAACTTCATTATTTAAGAATTCTTTCATCTGGAGGACTTCGTCCTTATGGAACGACCTTCCCGAGGTCGTTTTTCCCAACGAATATAACCTCCAACGATTCAAACCAACGTGAATCGCTTTTTGCGCACACGCACCAGTCCCAGAGTGCCCTAAAGGATTTTTCCTATAGTGTTTGTGTTTGATCATAAAAAATAAATAAGTCATTTCCATAGCACCCTGTATATTCCCATCGTCCTTTATAAATATTTAATTTTCTAATTTTTCTATATTATAATAGAAATGAACATTATAAGTTTTATAAAACTGATGCTTTTATGACAGTTATTTTCAAACTTCACCATAGTGCGCAGGTGCTTTAAGCCACGTTAAAGAAACGAATGCCTTACTTGAACTTTAGCAAAACTCCCTGATGAGTTGAAGGACCTCAGATCTATGAGCATACTTTCTACTATATCGAGGGACTTGTAGAGGGTGTTGGAAGGTCAGATTCGAGAGTATATTCAGACCTACGGGCTAGTACCATCTATCCAGTCAGGCCTTCTTAAGGACTACAGTTGTACCACAGCAGTTAAATATCACATATGATATCCTGGAAGCTGAGGAAGCATAGGCTTCTCTAAGCAATTTTAAAATTTATCTTACTGGAAGGACACTGTGTGTTAAGCTCAACGTCAATTATCTAATAAAGTAATATTCACTTCTGATTTCTGAAAATTAATTTGTATGTTCGAGTTTATGTCGTCGCGTCGAAGAATCGCTAACAATAACTCTAACTATCACAATATGCATACTCCATCCAAACAAACCTAAGTGAATAGCGAATATTGATTTTGTTTATATCTTTACTTTACCAATTTAAGTTTAAAATTTCATTTTATATTAAATCCAAAATAAATTGCCTTATACACCCATGTTATTTAAGTCCATGCAAACTGACTAAAATATGCAAATCTTACAAGCGTTTAGAAACGAAGAGGAATGATAAAAACTAAAAATATGGGTAGAATATATATTAGAGTTACGTTGTATGTTTCAAAATTAATCTCCTCGCTACTAAAGAACTTTTATAAATAGCAGAATAAAACGAACTAAAAAGTCAAAAAAATTGTAATCCTAATTTGATAGCTGTGGCTTTTAACTGACAAATGTAAGTAAGTAAACAAAATTTTGCGTTTTAATTACAGTTTTAGGTTTGTCTCCAAATTTATGAAGAAAAAAATTATATAAGTGTGTGCTACTGTCATTAATAGTGATTTGTAATATAAGGGACGTAACTAACACTTACTACTGGAGGATGCCGTTTATTTTCGAGCGTCGGAACACTATTTATTTAGTTTTCCGTTGTAAAAGACCTAATTTTTTGGCTTTTTTTAATTATAACTTGAAAAGTATAGAGATTTCGTAAATAAACTTCATATTCGAACGTACATAAAATTTCCTATTTCCTATCCCTGATTTTATTATCTAAGTTTTTTCTCCATAAATTCATAAATTAACAGCCTTTAATAATAAATTAGAGTTTTGCAGTGTAACAGTGTAAAAAGTGAGTTTTTGTAGAAATACTCCAATTTTCAACTATCATACCCAAACGGTTAGTCGCAGAAAAAAACTTCAATAATTTTTATTTTTTGGCTCTGGCAGGTCTGTCATTCGGCCAGTCTCACATCGATAATTAAAGTTGAAGGAAATTTTGTGTACCTTTATTTTATGAGGTGAGGTTATTTACATTGTGTAAGGCTGATAGGTGGTATTAGAAAGTACGATCGTGGTGTTACGGCTAAGTTGCGTGAACTTGAATGGCTAAGAATGGATGAAAGACGGGTGTTTCATGCACTCACTTTATATAATAAAATTATTTGTAAAAAGTGCCCAGACTATCTCTATCACAAAATTAAATTTCGATATGACTGGCATAATTTGGATCTGCATCATAAACTCATTATTACCCACCAGTTTATCGTACAAATTATTTTCAAAGATCTTTCTCATTTAATATAGCGAAATTATATAATAAAGTCGACTCAGAATTAAAATGTGTTCAGATTTTATATAATTCAATTGGGTTCATTTTCTATGTCGGAATCGGTCAGAAAAATATGAATTGTACTAATTTACCATTTTCCTGTTGTCTTATATTTTCTTATTTATTTTTCTATTTTTTTTTTGTTTTGTATTCCTTCTTTTTTTATTATGCTCCGACTGCTTGCTGTATTCTGCATTTTATGCGTATAGTGGGCAGTTAGAGTATATCAACTTATAGGGTCTGTATTAATCTTAATATCTAGGTTAAGCTAGGAGGCTCGGCCTCAAATTCGCCATTTGTAATCTTTTACAATAAAGTCATTTATTATTATTATTATTATTATATTCCGAGTTATATGCGGAAAACCGATTAAAAAATGATTTTTTAGCTTTTCTTGGATTTTTTAATGTTTCGTCACGAAATGTTGTTAGCAAATCTCAAACTCGCGTTCAGCGTCCCAAAAAAACATATAAAGCTACCCCAAAGTTTTCTTGAAATACAAATTTATGGCCCGTTCAGAATTTTTTTAATTTTAGAAATTGAAAATCGAATACTTTTTGAGGCAATTTATAAATTTTTAGATTTATATTCGGACTTTTAGTCCTTAAATAAATTACCAAAGTTGGACAGCGCGAAATCGGGACGGAGCTTCGCGTGACGTCACTTCCTACATACTGTATGAAAACCTCGTTTGATTGTTAAATTATATTTTCTTCATATATATTATCTTCTTGCTGGTTTAAAATGAGTGAGAAGAAAGCGTCTAGCAAATATTATGCGCTTCCTGAGTGCCATAACACTTCCAGAAGTACCCCAGAAGAACTGTTTATAAGCGTGTAGAAGTTATGGGCTTTCACGTTGAATAAAAAAATTTTAAATAAAATGTTACTTTAATTAAGTAATATTTAAAGTACACTCTTAGAATTTTTGTTTTAAAGAAGCAAAAATAAAGTGCGTATCATCCCCTGTACCCACGAGATATTCAATCTGATCCGTCCTGGATACTGGTGTGAATGGGGTAAGGATGGGGGATGACACATTTTAAATTTTTTTTAGAATGACCTTTTATCGAGAAATCAAAAATTAGGTCTATTTGTGGTATAGGTAACCCCATCCAGGGTCCAGGGACTGTATATTAGTTAACTCAAATCTGTATCTCTGTCTATACAGGGTCCGCAAACGAAGCGTGGACGGAAGATTAAATCGTTATCGAAGAACTTATCAACAATGCTAAAACAGTTTGAGATATTGGATTAAAAGCGACATATTTTAAAAATATTTTACGTTATACAGGGTGGCCCAAAAAAGCGTGACAGCATAAAGTTATATTTTTTTTAATGGGACACCCAGTATTTTATTGCATATTTAGATTCGTATCACTATCATTTATAAATGCCTCAAATTTTATTAAATTTGGTTTTGTAGTTTCGGAGAAATAAATTAAAAACTAAAAAAAAAAGTTTTGCAGTCCTGAATAAAAAAAAATCAAAAACAACAATCCAGAACTATTTTTTTAACCTCAATATTGAGTGAAATTTATGACAAGAGGTCTAGAGATACTATGAATGTAATTGCGTTTATTCATTTTATACAGGGTGTTCATAATAAGCCTTCAAAAAGCCCACATTTTAAAATAATTTTTCTCAAGTTTTTCAAATGGAACACCCTGTATATTATTTGGCTATTTGACGTAGAATTCATAGACAATTTTTTTTGTAATACAAGCATATAAGTTATATCCAGCCGTTTTCGAAATAATTATAAATATCATAAATTATGTTGTTTATATAGAGTTTTTATTGGGAAATTTTATTATAGGCGACTAGACTAATAATTGTAAACTAAAGTAAATGTTCAAAATAGCTTCCTTTTACTCTTAGAGTTTACCGTATTTTAGTTATTTCGATATAAATTTTAAAAGCCTACATTTTTGCTACTTATTACTTACTTACTTATTACTTACTTATTATACTTATTTATTAAATTTAATTTTTTATTCTTAATCGAGTTTGCCATGATTTTTTTTGTTTAGATTGTCACTATGACAGCCAAATAAAATTATTTCATTTGTTTAGGCGTCGAAAATAAGTACTAATTTAGACAAAATGTCGAATTTTACAACTTTAGAAATGGTAAATATGATTTTCATACTGGGTGAATGTGCAAGAAATTGCCTCCTCACGAGCCGAGTATATGCTGAAAGATATCCAGATATTGAGAGAAAGCTGGGACCAGAAACCTTCGAGAAGTTGTTGAAAATGAACTTATGCATAACAAATGTAAACCATTAAAAAGTTACCACTAGATTTTAAGAAAAAGTAGCAAAAATTAAAATACGGTAAACTCTAAGAGTAAAAGGAAGCTACTTTGAATATTTACTTTAGTTTACAATTATTAGTCTAGTCGCCTATAACAAAATTTTCCAATAAAAACTCTATTTAAATAACATAATTTATGATATTTATAATTATTTCGAAAACGGCTGGATATAACTTATATGCTTGTATTACAAAAAAAAATTGTCTATGAATTCTACGTCAAATAGCCAAATAATATACAGGGTGTTCCATTTGAAAAACTTGAGAAAAATTATTTTAAAATGTGGGCTCTTTGAAGGCTTATTATGAACACCCTGTATAAAATGAATAAACGCAATTACATTCATAGTATCTCTAGACCTCTTGTCATAAATTTCACTCAATATTGAGGTTAAAAAAATAGTTCTGGATTGTTTTTTTTGATTTTTTTATTCAGGACTGCAAAACTTTTTTTTTTAGTTTTTAATTTATTTCTCCGAAACTACAAAACCAAATTTAATAAAATTTGAGGCACTTATAAACGATAGTAATACGAACCTAAATATGCAATAAAATACTGGGTGTCCCATTTTAAAAAATATAACTTTATGCTGTCACACTTTTTTGGGCCACCCTGTATAATGTAAAATATTTTTAAAACATGCCGCTTTTAGTCCAATATCTCAAGCTGTTTTAGTATTGTTGATAAGTTCTTCGATAACGATTTAATCTTCCGTCCACGCTTCGTTTGCGGACCCTGTATATGCAATCAGTTTATGAAATTTAAGACAAATGAAGATTCAGTGGAATTTACACTGCATTTAAATAATAATGTTTATTAACCACTTTTAGGTACCGGTTACTCGAATTATAAGTAAAGCTCATAAATTAAATGAAGTTATATATAGTATTTAGTGCATACAGTAATCAAAGTAACGAAAGTTATGATTAGGTACATTATATCAGAGTAACGATTAGTAGGTAACGAATACACAAAAATCAACACAATATTACTATACTGCCCAGCTGAGACAAGATATCCTAACTGCTGAAAAGTAATGTTGAGAAATTACGCATTTTGTTAGTATTAGATGCACTTTTTCTAAATTCATTTAGAAGAGTGGTGTTTCCTTAAATGTTTTTTCAAATATACACTAATACTTTACTATATTACAAAAATATGTAGATATAAACACATCTCAAAAAGTGAAATTTTACAGATACGACAACTAGTCTTAGCACGGCAGTTATAGTAAACCCCGTATCTCGCGGCCAGCGACCCACGATCGACAAGGCTCTTTTTACCGAAAGTCAATCTTTAACATTCAATATCTATGGAGTGGATATACTTATCGAGCTGAAATTTTAACAGCTTATTTAGATAATCGAATTATATAGGAAACCATAAAAAAGAAACAAAATTATCGGCAACAAGCCCATTATTGGAGTATAAATATTTTTGTAATTTTTACAAAAAAAGTAGGTTAAGATGTTGCTGTAATTTAATGGCTGTTCTTAATAAAAAGTTATTCCAGTCACAAATAGAGCCATAAATTATGGTTAGTTTAACTATGTTTATAGTAAATTTAACTAATTTTTTCTTTCCGTCTGGTTCCAAATTGTTTGTTCTCCAAAAAATATTAAAGGTTAATTTTTGGACTACCACGACGACTCCCCAGCCTGCACAAGTTTTTAATGTTGAAAATTTTGAAATAGTTCTTTAGATTTACTTATCCGACTGATGGACTCTTAATATGCAAAGTTGGTATCAAATATTGTTCTATACAAAATTGTATGGCGTCGTAATTGTTTTTTGAATGTTATTTTTGGAAAATTTAATTTTAAAAATAAAATAATCTCTTTTTCCCAAATAAATTGTTATGCCCAGGACAAGCAAAAAATTATATATTTTTTGTTATAAATCGAATAAATATAAAGCCTAAAATAACTTGCCGTAATAAATAATAATGCGGCTAAATGGGCCATCTTTTACTTAAAGCAAGATCGTACATTTGTGATTCTAATGCCTCAATACAGATGTTAGATTAAAATCTGACGTTAACATTAATTAATGACGTTGTTTTCTTGTGTATAGAAAAACGTTATTTCCGAAAGACCCAGGAAATATAAAAACACGACAAAGGTTAACAATAATATTTTTTCTGAAAGATGAATTAAATTAACTTGACAGCAGAATTGGGTATTTAGATGGAAGTTAAGGTACATTGCATCAATTTTTCCAGTGTATTAATATTTATTTCAACATGAACACACCAGAACACACACTAATCGCAATTGACGGATTATTCTCAGAATAACGACTGGCACTTGGAACACATACACACTTATACATAAACAGTATATTGCTAATACCATCTGCAATGATGTCCTCGCTATGGGCATCAAAGGGGGCGTTGTGAGTTTGCGCAGTTCGGAAACTTCCTTGTGGAAGTAAACATTCGACAGGATCGGATTTCAAGTTTTTTAATGTAAATTTCACTGGTTAGTTAGGAAAATATTGCAATCAACATTTCGATTAGTTCGAATTAAGACGGCGTTCCATGCATACGATTTCTGACCATATGTGCCCTGATTTACAAATTCCATCCGAATATTTGTAACAATCGACACGATGAGCTATATTTTAACTTTCATCCGACGTCGTATGTTCCTTACCCTCACTTTTTTCTAAACCAAAAATTAAGAATGAATGACTATATTGACTATTTTGGGAATTATTATCAGCTGCTAATGCACCAAATTAAAAATACATTAATTTCAAGGTTAGCTAGTGACCACATATATATTATATTGTATACGAGTGACACTCTCTTCTTTTTTTTACAAGGTTTTTAGTGATATTCGGTTCCGAAGATCGGATAATATGATAAGCAAAATATTTTCGTATATATATGTACATACCTGGAATCCCTTATACCTGGTATTCATCTACGACTTTTGCAAAAATGCACCATGCACTTGTGTTCTTTCATCTTAAACAAAACAAGCCACTAACCTACCAGCAAATCGAATCACCACAAATTAAAAACTCCTCTACAAAAATTGTTAGGTAATGAAACTTTATAAATAAAACTAATATACCGTATGGATGAACCACTTTTTATTCTATAATTTGAAAATGCATCCAGAACCAAAGATGGCGACGAATAACAACAAACAAACAATGTCTCTGACGCGATCGATAAAATTTCCACCCTACTGCTCAAACTCAATAGTCCCGCACCATCTGCCATAGCGGGGCACTTTTTGTATTTTGGAACTTCGTATTGTCAATATACTATTTATATATATGTGACTTGGAACAAGATGTTTGATTCACTAGAAAGAACAATATATTGCGCTTAAAAAGAAGTATGTAAATGTATTGTAAAAATATTTTTACAATACATTTACATACTAAATAATGTAGTATTCTTTTTGGTCACCTGTCACTCGATCTACGTGTCCGTACCAGGTAAGTTGTTTCCTTTCGATGTCCCGAGTTATCATGCCTTCTCTTCGTATTTGCTGTTTTATGGGGTCGTGTCTTCGTGAGATTCGCATCGATCTTCTAATATCGTCAATTTCCACTGCTTCCACTTTCTTCTTTTGCTTATCTATAATTCTCCAAGTTTCTGCTCCATATAGGAGGTTGCTCTTTATCATTGTCTCGTATATATTGAATTTCCTATTTTTTGTCATTTCCTTGCTCGATAAGATTCCATTCAGGCATCCGATCATTCTTTTGACTTTCACTATTCGTTTTTCTATTTCTCTTACATCTGTCCCGGTATACCTTATCACCTACCACTATGACCTGATCATCTGCAAACTGGACAGTGAATAAGCACAAGTCATCTATATCTATACCCATCCCATGAATTTTTCTCTTCCATTTTTCAGTGCTATCGCTACATATATTTTAAAGAGTGTAGGAGAGATACAGCATCCCTGTCGTAGCTCTTTATCCACTCTAAATATGTTTGTGAGTTTCTTACCAATCTTAATCCTTGATTTTGTGTCTTTATCTAATTCTGTTTATATCTATATATTTTTGTAATATAGTAAAGTATTAGTGTATGTTTTCAAAAATATTTAAGGGAACACCACTCTTCTAAATGAATTTAGAAAAAATACATGTAATAATAACAAAATGCGTAAGTTCTCAAAACAACTTTTAATCAGTTGGGACAACTAGTCTCAGCTGGTTAGTATAGTAATAGAGGTGTTGATTTTCGTTACTTTCGAGTATTCGTTACTAATCGTTACTCTGATATAATGTACCTAATCATAACTTTCGTTACTTAGATTACTGTATGCACTAAATAACTTCCAACTAACTTCATTTAATTTATGAGTTTTACTTTAGTAACCGAAACCTAAAAGTGGTTAATAAGCATTATTATTTAAGTGCGGTGTAAATTCCACTGAATCTTAATTTGTCTTAAATTTCATAAACTGATTGCATATACAGGGCGTAACTAAATAAGTGTAAAACATTTAAGGGGGTGATTCCTCATCGAAAAAAAGATAGGATCTTTCATATAAAGAAACTTCATTGGAGCATCCCTTGTTAAGATACAGCCCCTTAAAGGGGGTACATAAAATTTATAAATAAACAAAACTAATTTATTAATAACAAAACATACAACATCTAGATATCATAGTAAATGTTCAATATGTCTACCTTCAGACATTACGCATGCGTCTAGACGTCGTCGCATTGAGCCACGTATTCGCGCAAATATTCCTGGAGCCTCTCTAATTACCCTGCACGCATCGATGATGCGGTTTCTTAAGTCCTCTACATCGCGAACAGGAGTACGATAAACCAAATGCTGCAAATGGCCCCAAGTAGAGAAATCGAGAGGATTGAGATCCGGGGATCGAGCGGGCCAATTCTGAGGTCCTCCTCGATCTATCCACTGATTTGCATATGTTTCAGTTAAATGCTGACGTGCTACTTGACTAAAATGGGCGGGAGCCCCATCATGCATAAAAAACATATCCCTTCTGACGCCCAAAGGAACTTCCTCCAGCAGTACGGGATGCACTGCTCTTAAAAATTGAACGTATGCCTCACCATTTAATCGATGAGGTAGAAAATGAGGCCCAATTAAATAATCCCCAATAACTCCGACCCACACGTTAAGAGAAAACTGTTCTTGATGGTTAGTTTCGACAATAGCGTGAGGGTTTTCATCAGCCCATATGTGGTAATTATGAAAATTAATAATCTTGTCCCGAGAAAAACTACATTCGTCTGTGAATTCGATCGTCTTCAGAAAGTCACGATTTCTTCTAATCATTTCCAGCATCCAATTGCAAAATTCAAGACGGTTCGGAAAGTCTCGCGGTAACAGTGCCTGTACTCGTTGCAGATGGTAAGGGTATAAGAGTTGTTCCTTTAAAATTCGAAATACCGTCATATGATCAACATTTAGCTGGAAAGCAATCTTTCTAGTACTGGTAGTAGGTTGTTCTTCAAGCAAATTAAGTACTGCTTCCTCAAGCTGTGGTGTTCTTACTTCTCGATGGCGACCACAATCCTGCGTTCTTTTGTCGAATGAACCATATTCTCGTAATCGTTGCTGAAGTCGGGCAAATATTCTATGTGAAGGATGCTGCCGTTGAGGATACATTTCAGCATATCTTCTAGAAGCTTCTAACCCATTCCCCTGCGACAGACCGTAAACGTAATGCATATCAGCCATTTCCTCATTTGTGTATGCCATTTTAATAACAAGTGAATTATTAAAGTAACAACAAATTAAGAACAGAACAACAATACACAATTAGTATTACTTCAATTTCAAAAATTTACAAACTGACAGCTTGATACCAATTTAATTGTCACTATCGCTAATAGCGGCCTACTGGATAAATTAGTTTCGTATTTTCGTTTTATGGGGATATGTATCTTGTTCGTAAAATAATTTTTTGCTGCGAACTGGTTTATTTTGGGCAAAAAATTCAAGAGACATTTTTTGTTTAGAATGAAACAGGCTATCGGAAATAAATTTTTAGATGGTAAACAAATAATAAGACAAAAACTTACATTGGAAATAAATTTTAGGGGTTGCGTTTTCCACCCTTTACAACCATGGGTAAACCAAATAAATTACTGGCTAAGTGTCTTTTTGGTAGTAGAAAATGTCAGGTTAATTTCAATATTGTAACTTTTTTAGTGCTTGTGAAAAAAATTGTTAAACACATTTTATGTACCCCCTTTGAGGGGCTGTATCTTAACAAGGGATGCTCCAATGAAGTTTCTTTATATGAAAGATCCTATCTTTTTTTCGATGAGGAATCACCCCCTTAAATGTTTTACACTTATTTAGTTACACCCTGTATAGACAGAGATACAGATTTGAGTTACCTTATATACAGTTCCTGGACCCTGGATGGGGTTGCCTATACTACAAATAGACCTAATGTTTGATTTCTCGATAAAAAGTCATTCTTTATAAAAAAAATTTCCTTTTAAAAAATAAGATTTGTCACAAGTGTTTGTATACAGGGAGGTCAAAATCTTAAATCGTTAATTTTTATCTAAGAGTAAACTACCTTAAATCTTCGTTTTCAAGAAGAAAAAACTGGTATTTACTGGTATAAGTCATGGCGTTGCTATCCGGCGTCACGCAAGAAATGGGGACGAACGAAAAATGTATCATCCCCATCCCTACCCCATTCACACCGGTATCCTGGTCGGATTAGATTGAATATCTCGTGGGTACAGGGGACGGTACGCACTTTATTTTAATAAAATAGGACGATAATAAAGCAATGGGCCATAGCTAATATAGTATATTATATACCAAGAGTGGTAAGACGCCTATTACACACGATTTCGAAACTTCAAAGGAGTGTGTAATAGTCTTACCACTCGAGTTGTGTACTTTACTTTTTCTATGACTTCATATTCACTTTTATGTTAAATTATCGACATATGCTAATAAAACATTTTGAGTCGGTACTCACATGGTTATCAGTACATCAGTCATTTTTGATAGACTTTTTCATGCCACTCCCTGGATATTTCTAGTAATAAATTATTTGTTGCGGAACAGGTTGTAATGTAATATCCCGTGTCAAAAATTTCTACCCGATGGTATTCACAGCCAACTGTGCATGGAATCTATTGGAAACATTGACGGTTTTGGCTTATCACGGGTAATGTGATTTGATGTGATTTGTGGAACTGTGTAATATAGCAGTAGAAAAAACACTTTTGTGATTAAACAAATTAAAATTATTTATTTACTGTCATGTTGGGTAACAACGGCAATTTGTGTGTTTTTATAATAAATTATTTAGTTTTATGATACTCTACGTTAAACGATATTATACAAGGATAGGACATAACAGAAGCTTTTTTTATTATACATTTTATTCCATATATAAAATAATGTCAGCTTCTCTTACCCTTACCATGATTGCAGCGTACCATTCTTCATTGTATAACAATATTGAAAATATATACCGGATGTCCCGCTAAGGTCGACGAGCGGCTGTATCTCGATAACTGTTTGTCCTACGGCTTCCGGGAAAAAAAAATTTATTACAAAAGTGACTCCTAGAAGTATACTAAAATTATTTTTAGCTTTGAAATTTTACCGCTAAATGGCGTATTTTGAATTCAAAATCAAGAAATGATAATATCTTATAAAATCGATAGTGAAGGTATGTCATGTGGAACTGTTTTCGACTCTCCAATTAACACTGTGCAAATAATTTATTTGACATTTTGGTCTATCTCCTAAAATAAGCGGTGGGGGGAGGTTTAAATCGTGTTGCAGAAAAAGTTCGATAACTCCCAAATACGTTAACCGATTTAATCGAACTTGGTCTTGTTTTAAAGCCCCTTGACAGTCGAATTACAGTCTATTATAATACTTTTTAGTTTAAGCAAGAATCACCAGATGGCGTTTTTTGACCGCCTTAGTAATTTACTCAATTTTCCATGAAAAGTTAAATGGAAGGCTAACATTTTAATTCATTAGTTGTATTACTCGTAAAATTATTTAAAAAGTGCCACAAACCGGAAGTCGATACCATTTTTCTAATTTAAGTTATCAGCAAAAATATATATTTTTTATATTTAAATTAAAACATGAAATGTTCATTAATAACAAGTAAGCCATGACAATCGAAACAATAAAATTCACATTTAATACTAATTACTAATTACTTATCACCTTGCAATGATCAATACTTTTTACATTTTTTTCAGTAAACAATTTGAAAGTATTCTATTGCTGAAGCATATGACATGCTGGCAGTATATTTTCAATGTTTTGAAAATACAGTTATTGCCTTGCGGGAAAACGCTGTAAGATATCCTGAGCGACAAAATTTTTCGCGGATGGCATTTAAGCGTTTAGCAAGATGCTTGCGAGAGTCTAACCAATGCAAGCTCAATTCAGGATTCGCAGAACTCGAAATGAAAACAATATCATAAATGTTCTTGTATATATTGAAGATTATCCTAAATGCAGTCTTAGGGATATAGAAAGAGATCTTGTAGTTCCTCAATCGGTTATTCATAGAATTCTAAAAGATTTACATTTATTATTACACGCATATCATGTTGAACTTCATCAGGCACTTACGGCATTTGATTTTGACCGAAGGCTAGATTTCAGCAACTGGATGCTTGAAATGACCAGAGAAAATCCAAATTTTGATCATCAAATTTTATGGACAGATGAGGCTACCTTTACTAGTCGAGTTAAAGTAAATTTACATAATAGCCATTACTGGTCTTCAAATAATCCTCATTGGATGATAGAAATTGATCATCAAAATCAATTCAGCGTGAACGTTTGGTGCGGCTTTATTAGAGGTAAAATTATTGTTTTTATATTTGAAGAGACTCTTAATGGAGCAAGATATTTAAAATTTTTAAGGAACCATTTGCCACCTCTTTTGGATGAAATGCCTTGTAGAAACCCGTTTAAACATGTGGTTTCAACAGAACGGTTGCCCTGCGCATTATGCTCTCAACGTGAGAGAATATTTAGATACCGAGTTCCTCAACAAATGGATAGGAAGGGGTAGCTTATTTCCCTGGCCACCCAGATCCCCTGATTTGACCGTTTTGGACTTTTATTTACGGGGAAGACTTAAAGATATTGTCTATCAGACCCGGCCAACCACACGAGAAGACATGATTCTTAGAATCCGAAATACGATATCGTCTATTTCTGTGGCAGAGATCGAAACTGCTGTTGATGTCACACGTCAAAGAGTTCAAAGTTGCATCGACAATAACGGCGGTCATTTTGAGCATTTACTGAAAAAAATGTAAAAAGTATTGATCTTTGCAAGGTGATAAGTAATTAGTAATTAGTATTAAGTGTGAATTTTATTGTTTCGATTGTCATGGCTTACTTGTTAATAATGAACATTTCATGTTTTAATTTAAATATTAAAAAAAATATATTTTTGCTCATAACTTAAGTTAGAAAAATGGTATCGACTTCCGGTTTGTGCCACTTTTTAAATAATTTTACGAGTAATACAACTAATGAATTAAAATGTTAGCCTTCCATTTAACTTTTCATGGAAAATTGAGTAAATTACTAAGGCGGTCAAAAAACGCCATTTGGTGATTCTTGCTTAAACTAAAACTTAAGTATTATAATAGACTATAATTCGACTGTCAAGGGGCTTTAAAACAAGACGTATTCGGGAGTTATCGAACTTTTTCTACATCACGATTCAAACCTCCCCCCGCCCCTTATTTTAGGAGATAGACCAAAATGTCAAATAAATTATTTGCACAGTGTTAATTTGAGGGTCGAAAACAGTTCCACATGACATACCTTCACTATCGATTTTAAGAGATATTATCATTTCTTGATTTTGAATTCAAAATACGCCATCTAGCGGTAAAATTTCAAAGCTAAAAATAATTTTAGTATACTTCTAGGAGTCACTTGTGTAATAAATTTTTTTTCCCGGAAGCCATAGGACAAACAGTTATCGAGATACAGCCGCTCGTCGACCTTAGCGGGACACCCGGTATACAGGTCCTGTAATAGTGCGTTAGCCTTCCATAGCTCTTATACGAATTAAGTTAGGAATTTAATTTATATGCCGACTTACACTGTACCATGGGGATAATTTCAGAAAAATATTTTCTATATACAGGGTGGCCCCAAAAATTGTGACAACATAAGATGTTATCTGATTTGCTTGAGTAGTTTAAGAGTAATAAATTAGAAACTAAGAAAAAAGTTTTGGAGTCCTGGAAAGAAAAATCAAAAAACATTCTAAAAATATTTTTTAACCACGGCATTGGGTGAGATTAATGACAGTGAGTCTAACGATCGTATGAATCTAATAATGGTTATCTATTTTATACAGCCTGTTAATAATAAGGTTCATAAAACGACACGTCTCAAAATTATTTTTCCAAACATTTTCGAATGGAATATTATTTGGATATTGGATGTAGAATTCATAAGCAATTTTTTTTCGTAATATAAACATATTAATATATATTTCCAGCAGTTTTCGAAATAATTCCAAATTTCATAAATTATGCTGCTTAAATACCCTAAGTGTCCTTACTAACAGTAAATATCCTATCATCCATTTTGATCTATGCACAAGTAATTACGTTCTGGAAAAGATCTGTTTATATCCCTTATAGTCCGGCAGCCCGTTACCAAAATGTCCTGTTATCACGCCTTCATCTAGTCCAGTGATTCCCAAACTATTTTGTTTCATAGACCACTATCAAAATTTTGCTGGATTCGGTGGACCCCCTGCATGCTGCATGACCGTAGCAAGGGGGGGGGGGGGGGGGTCATTGTGGGGCAAACAATTGTTTATTAAAATTGATTGTGCTGTGAGTGGATGTCAAAAAAGTTAAGTTGGCCGGGAACGGGAATATTCCTACGGCACCTTACTACTCACAGCACCAGAACCAATCAATTCTCACAAATTTTATTTAGAAAACGTCCCATTCGGAGTGGTAAAAAGAAATATAGTATATTTCCTTGTGTTGTAGGCATTTATTTATATACTTATAAATTATTACGCTATTAATTATTATTGTTATAACAGTCGTAATATAATCAAAATTAAACACTTACAACGTGTATGTGTATGTATGTAATTTCTACCATGATAATTACAAAAAAATATAATTTTAATGAGAGGGATGTACTTGATGGATTGACAGCAAATTATCAATATTTGGCTTGAGTTTTGTAAGGAATAGCCGCAAATCTCCCCGTTCTGTGATATTCAATCTGCTTCTTTTTTTTGTTAATAAGTTTGTAACGGCACTAAAACTTTTCTCGACGAGATATGAGGATGGAAACGCAATCAGAAGCTTTTGCACAATTCCCCACAGTCCAGGATATTTTTCGGGTATTTCTGCCTGCAGCCAAAATTTTTGATACCCTCTTTTAAATATCACTTTCAGCTCCTCATTAGTGCTGAGCTCCAGTAGCTCCTCTTATAATATCACATTCTCCACTTACATTTCTTCAAATGGATTTATGATCCATGGTGGTATTTCCATTGACAGAATATCTTCAAATCTGATTTTAAAATCATCATGCAGGGCAATCAAATGTTGCACATATGTCTGAATATCTTCATCAAGGCATTCTACCTGCGACAAGTTTGAAAACTGAGAAAATTCGCTCCGACCAATATTTTCCTTCATAAATTTGAATTTACCAAGAAAAGCTGAAATTACACTCTTTGTTTTTATTAAATTGAGGCTATCCCCTTGTAATTGTAAGTTGAGGTCATTAAATTTTTTGAATAAATCTGTCAAATACGCGATGTCTGCTTTAAAATTGTTCAAGTATTTTTTTTTACTCAGGATCTTTACTTTCCAGATACTCTAAAACTGAGTCAAAAAGTAAATAAAATCTTGATAAACATGCACCTTTCGACAACCAGCGTACTTCGGTATGTAACAGCAATCGTTGGACGTCTTCATCATTTTCATCGCACAATTGTGAAAATAAACGCGTATTCAATGCATTGCTTCTTATTTTGTTAACTGCTTTTATCACAAATTGAAGCGATTGGTGCAATCTATCACTCAAATTTTTCGCTACGAGATGTTGTCGGTGGATAACACAGTGAATTGCAATTACCTCTGGTATAATTCTTTTGAGATGACTTATAAACCCACGATATCGCCCGACCATGGCAGGAGCTCCATCTGTTGCCACCGAAATAACATTTGTGAATGGAATCGATTTTTCTTTAAAAAAATCACTCAAAACATTAAATCTTGATTCACCTTTAGTGTCCGTCTTTAAAGTTTTCGCGAATAGTAGTTCATGAATTTCTTCGCCCATAACAAATAGAACATATGCTAATAATAATGCTTCATTGTCAGGTAAAGTTGACTCGTCCAGTTGAATAGAAAAATGAGTCGTTTGTAGATAATCACACAAGAAACTTTCTAGATCAGAGCTCATTTCATCAATACGTCTTTGTACAGTGTTGTTACTCAAAGGAATTCTTTTGAGTATGTCAAATGGAGATTTGTGCAGAACAGTTTTTAAAACCTCTTCAACAGCAGGTAAAATTAACTGTTCTCCAATGGTGTGAAGTTTTCCAGATTTTCCTATAAGTAATGAGATATTGTAAGATGCCAGCAAGCCATCATCGTTGCTTTCAGACGTTGAAGCGAACATACTATGCACGGTGGGTCTCTTTTCATATTTTTCCTTTAATGTTTGGAAATATAAATCTTTACCTATTTTATCAGGATGGCACCTTCTTAGATGATCTTCCAACTTTGATGGTTTCATAGAGTCATTGCTCAAAACTTTGTTACATAAAAGGCATGTGGGCAAACGTTTGTCTGCCTTTGATTGAAGGAAACCAAATTTTAAATATTCAACACTGTACTGACGACACTTCTTCTTAGATTCGGCCATGATTTGTATCAATTTTCTACCTGTAAATAAATAAAAAAAACTTTGTTTAGTAATCTTAATGCGTATCTAACTTAACAGGATATGTGCGAGTGATGAAAATCGGTTGAGCCGTTGTAAAGTTAGGGGGGGGGGGGGGGTTTGTTCGGGTTTGTTCGGGTATGTACCTACCTTTAAAAAGCGTGAAATAAAAAACTAAATAAAATAAAGTAGGTACTTACTTTTCTGACACTGGCAATCACTAATATCGATTCACTTTACTTTTGTTTTCGAAAGTCTGGAAACAAATTTAGTCACTGGCCAACACTAATATCGATTCACTTTTCTTTATGAAATTCCAGAAACAAATGAGTAACGTTTATCCTTGACATTCGTATTTATATTGGTGAAGAATCAACACGTCCATGCAAGATTGTAAGCACATACACCACAAGTCGTATTAATTTTCACGTCTGAACAAGAGTTGCGGACAGGACGGCGGCCGGCGCGGCGCGGTAACGACAAGTCTCGACGATGAAATATGCAAGTTTTTACAAGTAACAGTCGCTGAGCTTCTTAAAATATTATTGATAGGAGAAGTCAAGTCAACATTTTAGTTCTTCACTATCGAAACCAAATTACTTTTTATGCACCCCCGCTTACGATTGTGGACCCCCATTTTTGTCACGCCTAACGTAGACCCCCGTCGAGTCTCCCGTGGACCCCTGGGGGTCCACCTGGACCACTTTGGGAAACACTGATCTAGTCAATGACTAGTCGCTAAATTAATAAAAAATAAGCGAGCAGAAAAGTTTGTCAACGCTGCGCTTATCCGTCAGAGTGATTTCAGTCCGTAAGAAAGCAGATCGTCTTTTTGTTACTACACCTTGTCCGTTCTTGATGAAATCATATTAAAAATATAAAAAAGAACGTGAATTCATCAACAACGGACGTTCTGAGTGTTGCAAAAATTCCATAGTTTAAATAAAAGATGTAAAGAAAAGGGGTATCAGAAAGTTACAGCGCCCGGGTCACTTTGTTGATAACAAACGGACATTTTCCGTGTTGCCAAGCTATAGGGAGGGCAGCGGAGTCTGATCTCGTATCTGTATAATTCATGATCTCGGTACACGGCATGTGCATGGGATGGCTTGCTGTGTGGCTTGGTTGTCTATAACAACTCAGCATATCACATATTGCATTATTATGGATACATGTGCTGTGTTGACTGAAAACGGGTTCGCTAAAAAATATGTGTGTTAAAATGTCAGCTCCCCATTTTCCGAGCCACAATACACGATTTCTGCACGAGGCGCGATAACTCGACCAGCGTTATAAAATGACATACCTAAGATTCAACATTGCGGTTGCGCGTCGATTAAAATGTCCGTTCTCATTTTCTTCCGGTCATGAATAACGAAAAATAACATCCGACAAGTAAACAATAAGTTGAATTCTCCGCTGTTAACAAATTTCGATTTTTCTCAAACCAAAACTATTCACCGCATGGAAAATGTCAGCTACTATTTTCATATCCTCAAAGACATATCACTCTGAGTCAAAAAATAAAAAGAACAGACGAGGCGCGATAACTATTACGACCACTTTTTTACATATGTAAAGATGATTCTCCATGATTTCGCAACGTTGCCAATGTTCGTTCTTGTTAATTTCCTTCTCAAGTCCTTATTAAATCCCCAAAAAACTCAAAAAACTTTAGGTCGTGATCAGTCTGAAATCCTGGCAACGGGCTGCTGTACTATTATCATTTGAGATGAAATGCTAGCTGCTAGCACAACGGTTCATTAGTAATAGTTAAGCATAAAAACCATGTCAGGTTTTGAAATAAAATAGGGATTCATTTGTTAATTATAGTTTGACTAGTTCTTTAACTAACAAATCGTTATCTAGGGCGAATAAATTATAATAAGAAATTAAAATGGATTTTACTGGTTGGTTGCTATGATCTTTGTATTCGTTGGGAGCAAAAAAAAATGTTTGTTAGCAAGGAGTCGTTTTGCGTCATGTTATCCATATATTGACTTTTTATGGGGATACGTAACCAAATTGCTTATGAATATCCGCCTAAAACTGCTATTAATATGCAGCAAAAAATATGAGACGGGTTTGACAATTTTTCACCTGATATACTTATTAGTCAAGGCGTCGATAGTATTTAAACAACATAATTTATGAAATTTGGAATTGTTTCGCAAACGGCTGGAAATAAGTTATATGTTGGTATTAGAAAAAAGGCAGTTTATGAATTCTACATCCAATACCTGAATAATATATAGGGTGTTCCATTTGTAAAATCATGACTTTGAAATGTGTCGTTTTTGGAAACTTATTATGAACGTCCTATATTAAATAGATAAACGCTATTAGATTCATAGTATATCTAAACCCTTTGTTATACAACTCACCCATCCGAACCCACTTGATGATGTGATATGGAATGCACAGTCGAATAGTAAAATTTTAGTCCTATCGATTGTTGAAAACCCGAACTTGATATCGCTTTTCGTTCTCCTGTAATTAAGCCGTTCCGGAACATTTGCCTAACTCTGTATAATATAATAAACTTACAAATCCTGAGATGAGAAAAAAAAAACAACCTCAATTGGCGTCTTGAGTGAATAAGCTAGAAAATTCACCTTATATCATTTTTATAAGAAGCTGCTGAATAATTATTAATAACAGCAATATAAATAGTGCGATATTATTAATTTTAGCTCTAAGTTCAACTCAACAAAAAATATATACTACAAGCTTAAGTTATTACGTCAATAATTCCATCCATATTTCCATAAAGATGACAACAATATTTTTGCAAACGAGATAAGAAAGCGTGATAAATTCCATATTACATACACATGGAAGCAAATTATTTCACAACAGCATAACTTTACAATAATCACCGATACGATGCGTTTAGATCTTGTTTGTTGTTGAAATAATGAAATAATAACAACTGCTAAATTTTACACCATATTTATTGAGCGAGAACACCTTAAACGTTTAGAACTAATAGATTTGCACTATATCTCTCTGTCTCTCTCGACCTTCGATTTATATCGACCAAAGAGGTTCATGCCTCATCGTAGTAGCGAACGACTGACTGTTGCCGCATGTGTATTAGTTTGGCAACATCGCAATATTTGGCATGTTTAATCTATATTACACTTTTAAGTGAAGGTCGACAAGTTTAGCTACAAAAGGTCTGCGGGCAAAAAAATTTCTTGGGTTAACAATGTTGTCACATATATTAAATTTTAATTTAACAATGTGTTATCAAGTAAACCCTAAAATTAAATTTACAGGTTTAAAATAAATTGTCCTAGGTACATATATACGGAACTAATATTCTATTATTGTTTCAATGTTCTTTTCATACTATTTATTTTAATATTTAAATGCAAAATAAAATATTTATTTGTTACTACTACTTCTAATTTAAAAAAAGGCAGCATATGCAATAGTGCAATATCAACGGTAACCATTGGTAACAGGTGGCTAGGGCTAATTTGATAGGTTAAATCCCAGATAAAGGATGACGACACGCGTCTGTTGACACGACAATTGTGCTGGCTTAGTTGTTCGGCGATGTCCAATATGCTTCACCCAATTGGGTAGTGATAAGAAGGGCAAGAGTTATTATATTGTGTTAATTGTGTTTTTTTAAAAGTGTTCTTTGTTTTAATACTGTGATAATGAATGAATATACTCGTGGTAAAACCCTTCATAGTCAAACCCATGAAGTGATTGCCAATGTGTACAGGGTGTGTGAAGAGGAATCGCAAATTAACGCATTTAAATTGCCACTTAAGCGAACGAAGGGAAATCATGATCTAGCATCTAGGAACTTTGAATTGTTTGAAGTTAAACCTCTCAATAATAACCAAAAAGGATGTGGTGAACAACATTATCGGGCAATACGATCACACTCCTTTTTTAAGAGCACCCCCGTATATGTGTGAATTAAACCCAATTGAGATTTATTTATTAACGGGCAAAGCCCAATGTCTTGGACTCAAATTAAACACCTTATTAGAGATCGCAATACATCAGGGGAATTTAGTATCTCTAAACTTAGAGAGCTTCTGGACGAAGCAATTGCCTCAGTGACAGCAGTCGATTGGGAAAAGTTTTGTCGAAATGTCACTGATATAGAAAATAAGTTTTGGGAAACTGATTATATTGTGATGGAGGAGATTGAACCCGTCATAATACAAGTTGAGACTGTTACTGATGATAGCGATACTGAATAGTGACAGTGAAGGCGAAGAAGATGAAGATGATGAATAAAGTATGTACTGATTTTTTTTGTATATTTTGCTGATTTGTCGCAAAACTATATTTCATGTGTCTTTGACACTAATACAGCCAAAACTGAAAAACATAATTAATCGATTAACCATGTAGCTATGGTAGTATTTAAATCTTGACAAAAATAATTACCTACCTTCAAACATAAAATGCAATTGTTGAAGAATTTCCTATTTTTATTACATTATTAAAATAATCATAGCACGCCTATGACTTGGCCATATTTTAAAAGATATTGCTTTCCCCTTACCGATACATCGTAGACATACCCTCGCTTGTCGAGCTGTACCTATGGCATGTCTGCATACACCAAAACAATATAAGACAGGACTGTTATAAATAATAGAAAAATGGTTATAGTGACTGAATAAAATAACTAAGTTCCAAATATTGGCGTTATATGATTCAGATGAGTAAAATTAGCTATGTGACGGGCGAATTATTAAAAAATCGATGCTATACAAAAATAGACCAAGAACGTTGTGACGATGATCTTTTGCGCGGACATATATAATTCCTCTAATTAGATACTATAAGGAACCTATTAAAAAATTAACAGGTGTTTTTGAGATAATTTATTTTTAAATTTCGATTTACTGAAAGATGCCTGTAAAAAAATTTTGACCCAATTCCGCTCTTCGCAGCGCCGTTAAAACACACAGAAAGTCTGTACAGTGGCATGAAACGCGGGAGGAAATTTTGTGTTTGTTCATTATACCTGCGTTGGCGTTTTGTTAATTTTTTTCTTCTATCAGTTACGTGATGGATCAGACAATAATTAGAATTAAACATTTGAAGAGTCAAGTAAATCAATATATTCACAACGTATGTAAAGAAGAGGGGACTAGTAATTAAATAATACTATTGTCAGAAGACATTTTGAGAGAAACAAACTATAGTTTTAAATTTTCAGGAAGAATCCAACTTCGGAATCAACACATTGTTTATGTTCCATTTAAGAAATTATTGATTAACCACGCCTATGGTATTACGCTTTCTTGCTCGCTATTCTTCAAATTAAACTGGACAAACAATATCAAGATCTATAAAATTTATTGGTTATTTCATTAGACAATTAATTTCAATACAATCTTTTGAGCGTGTTGTCGACAACCTCTAATTACGCTGTTTTTTCACAGTTGGATTATCTCAGCCTCTGTTTCTGTCAGTTAAAGTTTGCAGCTTCCAGGCACCTGATTGATTAATTTCCAAATCCAATAATGGATTTAATTCCATTAGCGACTATGCCTAAACACATCATCCCAACAGAATATGGCGAGTCGAACCAGAATATTTTTCTTGACAAAAGTTGATGTATGCTCATAAACCTCCAATTATATTAATTGATTGTCAAATATTTCTTTAATAAGGCGGGATATACAAAGAAATAAAAAATGTTTCAAGAACACTTATTATTGAAAATCGAGTAATATTTTACTTGCAAAATTATTTTATAATTGCAAAATAAACGTAAATATGAAATATGATTATAATATTATAAGATATTTTTTTTTAGTTATTTATAGTTTTAATTCTATTAAGTACGCCACTGGCAATATACCATTTTAATAAATTATAATTATTATCTATTAGACTTTCTAAAATAAAAGAGAATAGAATTATTGAAACCATAAATATTAATAGTTAAATTAAAAATTTATTGTATACATGTGCAAGCCGTGAACTACTAATTAATATATCGGGATGGGGTTTCGAGCCGCTTCTAAACCGCTCATGGTGATCAGCATCCTGTCGGTTTTACGATGAACATACTACAGGCGTTCACAGCTCATATTGCCTCGGATGGCACCGTGTTCATAGTTTGTTGTTTTCTTGCCGTCGCGAACCTCTGATCTATGGCTGACAAATTAATTATGGCGGTTTGCGGTTAGTTCCTCTTTCCCATGGATCGCTGTAAGTTCATTGTAGAAATATTTTTAACGACCGATTCACCAGCGGTTCGTGAAGCATTCGGCTCGCACATGTTTACTTTTCCAAAAAAAGAATTAGGAACAAATTCAAAGGTCGTTTTGTAAATTCGTATTGAATCTATAGTAATATTACCGTTTTATGTAGAGTATTTTAATAGTAAGTAAAATATAACAAACTAAAAAAAACTAAGTTTTTAAATTCTACAACCATATTTCATATTTACGTTTTTACAATTATAAAATACTTTTACAAATAGAATTTTTCCCGATTTTCGAAAATAGTAGGGTAGTTTACTCTTGAGCCATTTTTGATTTATTTATATCTTCCACCTTACTAAAGAAATATTTGACAATCTATTAACATAATTAAAGATTTGAGAGCATCCAACTCTTATCAAGAATAAGATTTCCTGCGAAATCAATAATAAAAAAGTTTTCCATTTGTTGCAACCTTTCTTGACCACCCTGTATCTAAGGGAACCTAAAATGGCCGATTTTGTTATTCGTTAATATATCGTAAATTATTTACTTGTCGGCTCTCAAACTTATTATTAAAACACTTTATTATTAGGGATGTTTTTGAGAGTAAATTGTAAATTGTCAGTTGTGTATTGGAACATCAGTAGTTTTTTTTTTTTTTTTTTTTTTTTTTATGGTCAAACACAAGCACTGTAGGACAAATCCTTTAGGGCACTCTGGGAGTGGTGCGTGTGCGCAAAAAGCGATTCACGTTGGTTGTGAATCGTTGGAGGCTACATTCTTTGGAAAAACGACCTCGGGAAGGTCGTTCCACAAAGATGCAGTCCTCCAGATGAAAGAATTCTTAAATAATGAAGTTCGAGGAGTACTAAGCTTAACCACATATGGATGGGCGGCAGTGGCTCGTCGTGTATTTCTGCTAATCGTCGCTCTGGGCGGAATTGAGAGGGCAAGGTCAGCCGAGCACCTTCCATGAAAATATCTGTAAAAGAGAGTCAAATCCCCAACCTGTCTTCGATGTTCTAGGCTGTCGAGGCTATTCGTCAGCGCGACTATCTTAGATTTTTACAGCCGTATTAGAGTCAGCAATTTTTCTCTTGCGCCTTCAATGGCAATTATAATTGCACGTATTCATGCGCACTAAACCGTTCTCGATCAACTGTCGCATTGCCAATAGTCAGAACAGCACCTAGTACTGACCAAATCCCTAAAATATCCCCAGAACTAGAAATATGCAAACCTGTTCGTTTTGATTACCAATTAAAGAACCTACGGCTACTTATAAATAGCAGTTCAAAAAAGTTGCGACGAATTAGCAGTACTTATGCACTATTTTAGGTACCAGTTAGTATAAATAGACATTAGCTATTCATAGCTGCTTCGACCAACTAATAATAGTTAAAAATAATAGAATAAGTCATCTCTATCCAGAGTTGCACCGGCAATGGCAATTATAATGGCGCATAACCCATTTCTGGCAATGCAAGCCTAATTGCGCCAGCTGATCGACCACGGTGTACTGCGCATGTATCAGTGCAATTATAATTGCCATTGCAGACGCAAGAGAAAAATTGCCAACTCTAATACGGCCTGTGTATAGGATACATTCTAAAAGGTTTCTAATGATATCCTATTGAACAGTTTCAAATTATCGGTATCCCGCCTTTTACATTTTTAATTAAAATGTATTTTGCAGGGCTACAAAATAAAAATATACGAAGCCCGGCATTTTTTTTTATGACTTAATTATTAGAAAACTCCGATCCAATATCACTCTGAGAAATTTAAAAAAATTTGAATAAGAGTGCCCGATGTCCTAATTTTGAAAGATTTTGCAGAAGAGCTGTGCTTCTATTGTTCGACACATTAGTCTGACACTGGAAAGAATGCGGGTAAAAAATAAAAACCTAAACGCGAGATTGTCTGGTTATTTCATTAAATTTGTTAAAAAAAATTTCATTCCTGTTTATTAATAAAATACCGAATTTAAATTACCTTACAAATGAAGACTAGGACTACCATGTGTAGTGTATGTGTAGTCCTCCAGATGAAAGAATTCTTAAATAATGAAGTTCGAGGAGTACTAAGCTTAACCACATATGGATGGGCGGCAGTGGTTCGTCGTGTATTTCTGCTATTCGTCGCTCTGGGCGGAATTAAGAGGGCAAGGTCAGACGTGCACCTTCCATGAAAATATCTGTAAAAGAGAGTCAAATCCCCAACCTGTCTTCGATATTCTAGGCTGTCGAGGTTCTTCGTCAGCTCGTGGTCTCCGATCAGACGAATAGCCCTCCTTTCGATGGAATCCAGTAGCCGAAGAGTATGTTTGGGTGCAGAGCTCCAGACATGAGAGCAGTATTCTAGTGATGGTCGAATCTGCGCTTTGTATAGTGTCAAAAGTTGCAAGCTTCTGAGAAGCTATCTTGGCGATTGCCACAACGTGGTTATGCCAAGCCATATTTCCTCCCAGATTGACGCCCAGCAAATTAATAGATGAAGCCAGTGGGATTGCGTGTCCGGCTATGACTATTTCCGGTTCTGTAATGTTAACCTTTTTAGAGAAAACTGCTGCCTGGGGTTTTTAGCGTTAAATACGACTTGGTTACTGTCACCCCAAGCCAAAATTTCGTCCAGGTCTTTGTTGAGGCGTGATACTTCATGCTGTCTGCGAAGATGTGCGTCGGCAGCCGATGTTTGCGCATTCAAAGAGAAAGATGAGATAAGTGTGCTATCGTCAGCAGAACTAAATATCGGATTTTTAGTTTTCATTAGAAGGTAGTTAATGTAGAGTAAGAAGAGAGTGGGAGACAATATGGACCCTTGAGGAACACCGGCATTGATGGTGAAAGTGTCTGAGAGAAATCCGTCAATCGCCACTTGCAGAGAGCGGTCCTTAAGAAAGCTAGACAACCATGCACATAATCGACTGGGCATACCATAGGACCGCAGTTTACTTAGAAGCCCCTCATGCCAAACACGATCAGAAGCTTTAGAATATCCAGTGCAACAACCCGAGACTCCCCATGATGTTCGATTGCGTTATTCCAAATATTGGTGATATAGGCTAGAAGATCTCCAGTTGATCTGGACTTCCGAAAACCATATTGATGATCGCTGATAATGTTGAAGCCTTCCAGGTACTTTAGAAGATGTTGGTTAATAGCTTTCTCCATTACTTTTGATATAACTGAAAGCAATGCGACTGGTCGATAGTTATTAGGCAGGGTTCTCTTACCTTTCTTTGGAATAGGCTGGACTCGCGCCGTCTTCCATCAGGATGGAAATATTCCTTTTTTGTAGGATAAGTTGAAAAGTCTACAAAATACTGGTGTTAGTTAATCGGCGCATCTCTTGAGAACTATAATATGAATTTCGTCTGGACCAGTAGCTTTTTTGACATCGAGTCCTTTCAGGATTCGTTTAACGGAACGCTGACGGAATACGATTTCGGTCATTTCGGATTCTACTGCAGGAATGTCGGGTGGTGTTCTTCCCTGGAAATCTACAGTGGAATGCGGAGAAAATAGTTCAGCAAGTAAGTTTGCTTTGTCTCGGGATGTGGATGCTATTGTACCATCGGGACGTGTTAGAGGTGGAATAGTTGATTTGGTAAAATTTTGGCTGACGGCCTTAGCGACTGACCAAAAGGACCTTGATACGTTTGGGCAGTCAAGAAGTTTGTTTTTGATCCTCACATTATGGGCTTCTTTGCTTTGATCTATTGTTAGCTTACATTGGTTTCGAGCGGTAATAAAGATGGTACAATTCTCAGTGGTAGGGTTTTTACGCCACTGTCGGTAAGCCAGATTTATGATTTGACAGAACGCTCACAATCCTTGCTAAACCAGGGCTTGCCGTTGGAAGGGCGTTTTTGGGAATCGTCTGTATTTGAATATTTAAGCTAGTTGACATTGTGGACGTTAAAGTCGCCAAAGATAGCAATCTCGGCATTTGGATGGTTGGTTTGCAAGAAGTCGATTGTATTGGTTAGTGATGAGAAAAGTGCTCTCAAATGGGTATCACTTGGAGGACGGTAAAGGCAGCAGATAAACTTTCTGCGTTTGATATTTTAAACTACATTACATCAAAGTCTTTCGGTTCCAGTGTAGGTTCTCGTTGGCAGCACAGATCATCTCGAATAAAAAGACATACGCCGAAGTTGCGTCGGAATAGGAAATGAAAATCGTATCCAAGGTATAAATATCTGACGGTGTTTGTTGACGATCTGACCTTTGTCTCGGTCAGTGCGAGTACGTGAGGCTTGGAAGATTGTAAGTGCGGGTGGACTGAATTGATGTTCGTGTTAAGCCCTCTAATATTGCAGACATCAATTTTGAAGTTGCTTGTTCTGGGTTGGTTAGCAACTGCAGGTGCCACACCATTTCTTCGTTGAGTATTGTTAGATCCCAGTAAATTGTCGGAAATGGTTGTTGTTTGATGAACTTCGCTTGATGGGGCCCCAAGTCCAGCCCCCGCCCGGAGATCCGAATGGGGGGCGAGTTTACCTCCGGAGTATTTTGGGCCTGGAGCTTCCATCATGCTATTTTTGGGAGGGTCCCACCCTGGTAACCGGAAACATCGGCACAGCGACGAAACGTCAACTCAATGAGCAAAAGTTAACTCAAGACGCAAACTTCACGCCACCTAAACCGATGCAATGGTATCTCACAGGGCGATGCCGGGTGGGCCAACATCTTCCATTTCCGATTGAGTTTAAAGGGAAGCATAAGATACGAACATAACCTAAATACCATTTATGTGCCAGATTTTGTACTATAATACTGTTATAACTTCATGGGGGTTAAAGATACAAAAAAGATAGGTATATAAAATAAAAACAGGACAACCTATACAGTGCGACCATAAAGTTTTGCACAAATGAATTTCAAATTATAGAATTTTTTTTAACACGTCAATTACGATTTTAAGTTGCGATTCTTTTTGACTAACTATACAGGATGTTTTTTAATTGAGTGCCGATACTTAAGGTTGTGAATCCTTGGGTGATCGGTGATTTTAAGAAGAAAAGTTAATATTAACATATTATATTCACTCTTAGATATTTTTATGAAATCTTGTACACACCCTTTAATCATTAAGACGCATTTCTTGACTTAAAAGATTTTTTTATATTTTTACCAGTGACGTCAGTACATGGTTTGAACTGATTATTAAAAAAAAAAATGGGAATTTTAACATTCTGTAGCTCCAAAATGAAGAGCTTCAGGACATATGTTAATATTAACTTTTCTTCTTAAAATCACCCAAGGATTCAGAACCTTAAGTATCGGCACTCAATTAAAAAACACCCTCTATAGGGTGTCCCAGGTGGGAGATATGATGTCCTCTCTGATTTTTTAATTGAAGTATATTGTATCAATAGGCTCATTTATATTATATTTTTTTAATGCATTTTCTGAAAGATTTTATAATTTTAGTGTGAACTGCAAGAAAATTCAATATTCTGACGACTCTAAAGTAGTGTTGGGAAAAACCGATGATTTAAATAATCAAGTACTTGATACTCGAGCGATTTTAATAATCGAGTTAATCGCTCGAGTGAATCGCCTGAAATTCCAATTTACCAAGCGATGACGTCACCGACTGCTTAACGGGCTGTCTAGCCCAAAACATGTGATCAGGTAGGGTATTTAGCAGACACGTAACTACGGGTGGGCACAGGTTTAGCTAAAAAATTATAGTGTCACCATAAAATTCCATAAATTTATTTATTTGTGAATAATCAATTTTTACCACGTGTCTCGATACCAAACAAGAAAACTGCAAAAAATCACCCAAATATGTATTTATTGCTCGGGTATATTCTTGTGCTTTTTTTAAACAAAAAGTATTACCAAGAGTTATTTTTCTTCACATCTTTCTCAATCTACGTACGAGCATAAAATAAATAGATATTTAAAATGGCCGTCAAATTCTTCCACTTCAAATTATCATCATAGTTACCTAAAAGTTGCTGTTTAAATTTAAGAATGTTTACTTATGATTACCAAAAAATTTCTCGATACTTATGTTTTGTTAACTATTTTGATCGTTTTCTTATTTTCCATTAACATTTTCTATAATGTATGTTATTTTTAAGAAGTCTTCTTGAGTTTAATAATAAAAAGTCCTGTTTCGATTTAAAAATGTTTACTATAACATAACCAACGAATTTTTCTATATATATTGTTAACAATTTTGTTCGTTTTTTATTAAGAATTTCTATTATTATGTTATTTTTGAGAAGTTTTCTCGAGTTTATAGAAAATAAAAATTTTCAAATTATATCCCTTAATTTTTTAATATTTACAATCGGAGACCTAAACTACGCCGTTGGCTAGCCAGCTTTCAGATCGCGCTGCGTGTAAAACGAAGGTCATTATAACAGTTGATATTTTTCGGTTTTTCGCCTGAATTTATAACTAGAGTATTTCCTATCGAGCGAAAAACTGTTTTACTATACGAGCAGTTTTTTAATTCGATCACGCTACAGCGGTACAATTCCGTCGGCGGCAAGCGAAGCGCGGGTATCGAGTGAAAGATAATAAGTTACGGGCGACAGTTTTCGCCTGAATAGATAATTCGAGCGGTTTTTTTAATAATCGAGCGATGTCGGTTATTTCAATAATCGAGTGATCAAGCGGTTTTTCGCTCGAGTGATCACAACACTACTCTAAAGCCTTTAAAATAATTTAGGAACATCGACTGCTTTCACGCCAACCGGTGTGACGTCACCGGCTCCTACAGTAAAGGTCTGGTCGTGCTCCCTACCGTACCTACTTACATTTAGAATTACATATTAGCGGTAACTGTATCGAGTTTATTTTAACTTGTTTTTAGTACGGCAATATGTTTTGATGTTCATCTTATAATTAAAATGGATAACGGAAAAAAGAAAACTTATACATACTGTGTTGTTCCCGACTGTAAAAATACTACTGTGACCCACACCGAATAAAGTTTTTATTATTTTGCCCAAAAGCTAAAAGGCACGAAAATTATGGCAACAAGCCAAGCGTAGAACAGAGTTTTTGACTTCTAATTCTAGAAAATATTGTTGTAAGGATCATTTTAATGTAAGTTGTTTTAAATTATTTGCCATTTCTTATATGAAACAGAAAAGTAACATAATTACTGGCTTCGTATCAAGGAAGATATAAATTCCAAGTACCTAATTTCTGAAAATTTGTTTTAGTTTGAAGCAGATCTGGAAAACTACATGTACTTTAAATTAATGAAAAATGTTCCCATCAAACTTAAACCTGGAGTACAACCTACCACTTATATTTGACTGTCAGAAACAACGACAAACAATTTTTTTAACTTTCAGTATGATTCGATTCTCGGTGATGGAACGACGTCGCCGCGGGTTCCACGTGCTTGATATACAGGGTGTTCATTTGAAAACTTACCACCACGAATTTATCGAAAACCACTGATTAAAAGAAAAAACGCCGAGACACCACAAAAGATTTGCCAAAGGGGACAACTTTTTAACCAAAAACTACTTCACCCCCTTTTACCCTCTGGCCCTCGGGGTCATCCCCTTAAAAATTTTAAATGACAAGGGGTAGCAAGTAATAGCTTGTTTGAAAGGTCTTTCAAAGTGCTTGATTTTGACGTTTGATTTTTTAAAATCGGTCGATTCGTTTTCGGGAAAATTAGAAAAAATTTTACCGCCTTCTTTTTATCAACACAGATAACATGGGCGAACTGTTTTTATTCTTATACCTGTTTAGTTTTTTATACCTGCTTAGTTTTTTTATAGTTGCTAAGGGAAAGAAACAATTTAATTTGCTGTCAGTTACCTTTGTGATAATCTTGGGATAGTGAAAATTAATTTATTGATTCAGATTTTACTTCCAAAATGGTTTACACACTAGCGGAAAGAGTGGAAATGATTCTAATTTATGGTGCCCAAAATCAATGGGCTCGGCAAACTGCCGTTACATTTAACGCCAGACATCCGGAAAAGATAACTTCGCATAGGTATGTTTTGGACCTTGTTACTAAATTTAGTCAAACTTTACCTGTTGCAAATAAAAAACGTAATCATCGTAGAATTTTGGATGAAGCCGCTCAAGTTGAAGTTTTGGGTCATTTTGCCATAAATCCTAATACTTCATTATGCAAGATTGTTGATGCGACTGGTATTTCATTAGGCTCTGTACTCACAGTTACTAAATTACATAAATTTCATCCATTCAAAATGAAAATATTGCAACAGTTAACCGAAGATGATTTCGATAGGCGAGTTGAGTTTTGTGAACAAATGACTGCAGCGATTAATGATAATACCATTCATGTAAAGAATATCTGCTTCAGTGATGATGCACATTTTATCTAAAAGGATTTGTTAATACGCATAACTGCAGGTATTGGAGCAATGAAAATCCTCATGCTTTTGTAGAAGGGCATACTCAGTACCCCCAAAAAATTAATGTATGGGCAGGCATTTTAGGAAACAAAGTGATTGTGCCATTGTTTATTAATGGGAATTTAAATGGAGGCATTTATTTAGATATGTTGGAAAATACCATCAATCCGCTTATCACTGAAGCCATTGAAAACCAAATCGAAGACGATGGAAACCCTATACTTGATGAGGCTGAAATATATTTCCAGCAAGACGGCGCTCCTCCTCACTATGTTCTTCCGGTTCGGCAATGGCTAGACGACGAGTTTCGAGATAAATGGATAGGGCGAAAAATGCCTTTATAATGGCCTGCTAGATCTCCTGACTTGACGCCATTAGACTTTTTTCTATGGGGCCATTTGAAAACTATTGTGTTCACTCCCCAACCTAACAGTTTGGATGAACTTCGTCAACGCATCACCGAAAGCTGCCATGATCTCCCACAACATGTTTTTGAAAATGTCCGTCAGGAATTTGAAAATCGCCTATATCATTGTTTGGGCAATAACGGGCAACATTTTGAACACTTATTGAAATAAAAAGTGATATTTTCGTGTGCTTTTTTTTCTATGTGAACAAATTAAGATAAATAAAGATTTTTCCAATTTTCTCGAAAACGAATCGACCGTCAAAATAAAGCACTTTGAAAGACCTTTAAAACAAGCTATTACTTGCTATCCCTTGTCATTTAAAATTTTTAAGGGGATGACCCCGGGGACCAGAGGGTAAAAGGGGGTGAAGTAGTTTTTGGTTAAAAAGTTGTCCCCTTTGGCAAATCTTTTGACGTGTCTCGGCGTTTTTTCTTTTAATCAGTGGTTTTCGATAAATCCGTGGTAGGAAGTTTTCAAATGAACACCCACCATACGAATTTGAAACGTCTTGCTAGTTGTAGCATTACCCGATTTTTTTTCTGTTGTGAAATAATTGTGTGATATTATCTACTGCTCGTTCTGTTTTCGTAGTTTTTTTTTCTTAAGAAGAAAGAAGTGATCACGAGGGTCAAAAACGTCTTGTTGTTAAAAACTGAACACATGCGTTTACAATTCTGTATTGCAATATGACAACACCGTTTACAATGCGCTAACCCCTTTTGAAACTTGAGACTGCCTCAATAGATTATTGATTGTGAACGTCGCCAGTAGCGGCCACATAAATTTTAAGATTTCATATAAATTGTATATTTCGCTTATTAATTCAAAGCACCATTTATGGTTATTTTTCTTCAATTTATCTTTTCTCAGGACTTGCCGCTTTAAATATAATAAGCAATTTCCATAACACCCTGTATGATAAAAACTTAAAACTTTTTATATAACCAACCATACCTCTGAGTCTTTTGTGGTGCATAAACCAACAAAATGTCGGAAAAACAAATGGATCGTATACCATGAAACAACTATTTGGAATAAAATATTATTAGAAGCTATAACGAATATGTTATTTTGCTTTCCTTTACAATTGCCGCAGGAAAAGAAAGTCCCGAAAACGTTATAAAACAAACAACATGTTACAAAACGTCGGAACAACACATTATTTTAATATTGATATAAGGCTAAGGGCAATACGATAAGAAAAATATATTTCCATATAATAGCCAGTTCCTTCCTGTGCTTTAGCAAAAGAGAGTTTTTTGTAGGATCAACATCAAATCAAGAGATTTAGGAAGTTGATTAATATTATATACAGGGTAGAGCAAATAATTTAGGGGATAATTGTAGACCGAAAATAAATGCTACCTTTTCCTGTAACATTTTTTCGAAAAATGATTATTAGCGGAGTTACAGTTTTGTTCAAGTTAAATTTTATTTGCAGTTTTTTTGCAATATCTTTTGTCACGCTGATAATATTTTGACGAAATCTCCCATATGGGGCTTTTTCGGGATGAGGAATACAAATTTTCCCACATTTTTTCGCATTGTAGAGGGCGTCACATACGAACCTATACTTTCATTTAAATGGTTCCAACTTTTTTGTGTGTACGCTGTATGTGCATTTTGCCTTAATATTTGTATTCTCCTAACCTTTTGACATAAAATAGGTAATCTAACCGTTTTCGAGAAAAACACTAAAATAACATTGCTTGCATGTGATGAATACGAAATCATTTTAATTTATTTTATTTATTTATTTATTTTTGGTTTACTCACAAAATCATTAGGTTAAAATACATAAGTTACTAGAACAACAAATTAAACATTCAAATCAAAGGTTCAAATTAACGTTCTTCCTCTTTAATGCATAAATTAATTCTTCTTAACGACGAACTCTATGGAATATTTCTTCCTTTTGCTTAATTACCTCACACTCATCTCTTCGACCTGTATATAGCCGTTTTTTTTAATCATCAAACACAAGCACTATAGGAAAATCCTTTAAGGCACTCTGGGAGTGATGAGTGTGCGAATAAAGCGATGGTCGAATCTGGGCTTTGTATACTGTCAAAAGTTGTTTGGATGTGTACAACTTTTTGGTTCGGAAGAGTACACCAAGTTTCTGAGAAGCTATCATGGCGATTGCCACAACCTGGTTATGCCAAGACATATTTCCTCCCAGATTGATGCCCAGCAAATTAATAGATGAAGCTAGTGGAATTACGTGTCCTGTCATGACTCTATCCGGTTCTGTAATGTTAACCTTTTTAGCGAAAACTGCTGCCTTGGCTTTCTTAGCGTTAAATTCGACTAGGTTACTGTCACCCCAAGCCAAAATTTCATTCCGGTCTTTGTTGAGGCGTGATACTTCATGCGTTCTGCGAAGATGTGCGTCGGCAGCCGATCTTTGCGCATTCACAGAGAAAGATGAGACAAGTGTGCTATCGTCAGCAAAGCTAACTATTGGATTTTTAATTTTTACTAGAAGGTCGTTAATGTAGAGTAAGAAGAGGGTAGGAGACATATATGGATCCTTGAGGAACACCGGCATTGATGGTGAAGGTGCCTGAGAGAAATCCGTCAATCGCCACTTGCAGATAGCGGTCCTTAAGAAAGCTAGATAACTATGCACAGAATTGACTGGGCATACCATAGGATCGCAGTTTACTTAGAAGCCCCTCATGCCACATACGATCAAAAGCCGAGACTCCCCATGATGTTCAATTGCGTTGTTCCAAAGGTGAGTCAAATAGGCTAGAAGATCTCCAGTTGATCTGGACTTCCGAAAACCATATTGCTGATCCATGATAATCCTTCTCCATTACTTTTGATATAACTGATTCAGATAGCCACAAAAAAATTTATTGGGGTTAAGTCAGGGGATCTAGGGGCCACTGTACAATAATTTATGCAATATAACTGCAAACATTTGGAGAACCATAGCAAAGAGCGTTCAATATGTATTTGAAAAATGTATATGTTTTTTTAATGTTTATTTTTTTTTAAATAAATAGAAATGACTCCCTGAATTATTCATGAAACACCCTATATGAAAAGAATTTGTATTTTGTCCTAATCCCGGTACTTAAGTAAAATTAATCAGTTATACAAATGCTGCAAAGTTGAGCTAATGATAACACGGGGCAAGTTAACTCAACGGCGAAAAACATCGGATTAAGGTCCCCGTGGGAGGTTGTCGACATTGAGCAAAAAAAGTCCGATGAATAAAATTAATTGCCGGATCAGGCGATCAATAAAAAACATTTTTATATTAAAAATTCGGTCGTAATTTAAAATTAATTTAACAGTAATACTCTACCCGGTATTACTGAAATAGTTATGTATGTAATAAACGCATAAAGTATAATTTGTTTTTACGAATGGGATGTCGCAGGCGATGACGAGGCGATGCTGCGAGAACTCCAGCAGGTATGCGCTAAGGTGGGCCCAAATATCAATGCCTCAAAAATAAAATTTTTGACAAGCTTGGTCCCCAGTGGAAATATTATTGTGGAGATAGAATTGGTAGAAAAGTACACATACCGTGGCAATAAAATTCGAATCTCCAGAGATAACCAGTCATGCGAACTGAAGAGAAGGACAAACCGTGGGCAGCTTTTGGAAAGCTCGAAGACGTGTTTGAAGAGGAAGGTTTTCAATTAGTGCGTGTTGCCGGTCATGACATATGGAGCCGAGACACTAACCTTGACCATCGCATCCACCAACAGACTTAGAAGCACAGCGTAAAATGGAAAGATCAGTGCTGGGCGTGTCGCTGAGAGATCATGTTAGAAATGAGAACATACGCCGAAGAACCGGCGTCACAGACATTATTGCGTGTATCGCCAGGCTCAAGTGGAACTGGGCTGGACACTTGGTCCGAATGGCAGACGGAAGGTGGACGAAAAGGATGCTGGAGTGAAGACCTCGAGCTGACAAATGAAGCAAGGGAAGACCTCCAACGCACTGGACAGATGATATAAAGAGAACCAAGACCAACTGGATCCAGAAGGCTCAAAACAGAGAGGAGTGGGCAGAAAGAGGGAAGGCCTATGTCCAGCAGTGGACGCAGAGAGGCTAGTTGATGATGATGATGATGCCGCAATCCCGTATGTGAAAAAAGTACCTTTATGCATAATTTTCATATAGGGTCCATATTGTCTCCCACTCTCTTCTTACTCTACATTAACGACCTTCTAGTGAAAACTAAAAATCCGATATTTAGTTTTGCTGACGATAGCACACTTATCTCATCTTTCTCTTTGAATGCGCAAACATCGGCTGCCGACGCACATCTTCGCAGACAGCATGAAGTATCACGCCTCAACAAAGACCTGGAAGAAATTTTGGCTTGGGGTGACAGTAACCAAGTCGAATTTAACGCTAAGAAAACCCAGGCAGCAGTTTTCTCTAAAAAGGTTAACATTACAGAACCGGAAATAGTCATGGCCGGACACGCAATCCCACTGGCTTCATCTATTAATTTGCTGGGTGTCAATCTGGGAGGAAATATGTCTTGGCATAACCACGTTGTGGCAATCGCCAAGATAGCTTCTCAGAAGCTTGGCGTACTCTTCCGAACCAGAAAGTTGTACACACCTCAACAACTTTTGACACTATACAAAGCCCAGATTCGACCATCACTAGAATACTGCTCTCATGTCTGGAGCTCTGCACCCAAACATACTCTTCGGCTACTGGATTCCATCGAAAGGAGGGCTATTCGTCTGATCGGAGACCACGAGCTGACGAAGAACCTCAACAGCCTAGAACATCGAAGACAGGTTGGGGATTTGACTCTCTTTTACAGATATTTTCATGGAAGGTGCTCGGCTGACCTTGCCCTCTTAATTCCGCCCAGAGCGACGAATAGCAGAAATACACGACGAACCACTGCCGCCCATCCATATGTGGTTAAGCTTAGTACTCCTCGAACTTCACTATTTAAGAACTCTTTCATCTGGAGGACTTCATCCTTGTGGAACGACCTTCCCGAATTCGTTTTTCCCAACGAATATAACCTCCAACGATTCAAAACCAACTTGAATCGCTTTTTGCGCACACGCACCACTCCCAGAGTGCCCTAAAGGATTTTTCCTATAGTGCTTGTGTTTGATCATAAAAAAAAAAAAAAAAATATTTTTTTTTTTCTACGATCGTATCAGTTCGTTCAGATCGTGTGAGCTTGGAATAGCATGACCATAAAGTCGAAAATTTAAAAATATTTTACCTTCCTTGAAAATGTGTTAAAAATAATCGTTCGTTAAAACTCTTCACTTGTTTTTAGTACAATGCAATTTAATGAATGTATTATATTCCTTTTTGTAAGCTTCTTTCGATTTTTCAGGCAATAGGTTTTGTGTTGATTAATTTTCTTTATTAATTTTTCGGCCGGAGCGCATTGAAATGAGTTTTCTTCTTCGGAATCGGAATTATTTCTTTCCCTTTTTAATCAAATATTATTGACATTTGTAAGGTAACAATAACATGGCGACTTGATGTTATAAATATTCAGAGAGAAGTGAAAAAATTATACCTTACGGCACATTTTTTAAATCTAAATTACTTTTTTAACTTGTTAGAAAAAGATCAATTTGATGGCTTCATTTGCGTAAAAAAATATACAGGGCGTTCCTTAATGACGTGCTAATATTTCAGGGTGTGATTCCTTAGGTCCTTTTATAAAGAAAAGTTCACATGAACATATGTCCGCAAAGTCTTAAATTTTTTGCTACAGGGTGTTGAATTTTTTTTTTAAATGGTTAGTTTTTAATATCTCCGAACGTACTTTAGATATTATTTTCAATTTCGGTATGTGTTAATAGGATATAAATCCACACATTTTAGTTAGAAAAGTTGTTCAATTGTTCCACCAGTATCGTCCCTGCAAACATGTCCTATGATATTTTTTACAAAAAAGATGGTACGCCACTGACATTTTACCATGTGGATTTTTCTGATTAGCCTGTTCAATTCTACATGAAAACGGTCTCTTGAGTTTTTCTCGCCAGACGCATCGTTCTTGATTAAAACTACTAAATTCATATTGAAACTCATTATTATTAATTGATAAAATAATTAATGATAAATTTTGTTTTATAAAAATTGTTGGAGTAGGCAATTCGATGCGAAGGCGGGCGAAAGCATGTCTTTTAAGTAAAGGTGATCATTTCCAACAATTTTTATGAAACAAAATTTATCATTAATTATTTTATCAATGTTAATAATAAAGAGTTTCAATATGAATTTAGTGGTTTTAATCAAGAACGGTGCATCTGAAGAGAAAAACTCTAGAAACTGTTTTATGTAGAATTGACCAGGCTAATCAGAAAAAATATCCAGATGGAAAAATGTCAGTGGCGTACCATCTCTTTTGTAAAAAATATCAGAGGCTATGTTTGCAGGGACGCCACTGGTGTAACAATTGAATAACTTTTCTAACTAAAATTTATGGTTCTACATTCTATTAAGATAAACCAAAATTTAACATAATATCTAAAGTACTTTCGGAGATATTAAAAAATAACCATTTAAAAAATAAAAATTCAACACCCTGTAGCAAGAAATTTAAGCCGTTGCGGACATATTATGTTCATATGAACTTTTCTTTACAAAATAACTTAAAGAATCTGGAATATTAGCACGTCATTAAGGAGCACTCTGTATAGTTTTTATAACTAACTACCTGATAATATTACTTATAATAGTATATTAAAATACAAGTTTCATAAGACATTATCTTAGAGCACGCGTCAAAAGTGCTCTAATTGTCTTATGAACCGTGTATTTTATAATACTTTTTCTATTTGGGTCTTTCAAGTATGAAAAACTTTAAAAATATATAATATATATTTTTTTCATTTAAATTAATATTTTCTTTTTGGGTTGGCAATACTTTTACAATTTAATAAAATGTCACAAGTATCAAATATGCCATGATAGAAACAATTGAACACAACTTCCCATCTGTCATAATTAAAAATAAATATATTATTGAAGTTACGAAGAAAGTTGTTCTCCGCCGAAAAAAAAAATAATCTAGAAAAACTTTTAAAAAAGGTTGAAGGTTAGTATTTTAAAGTAAAAAATTTCTGTCGAATCCATAATGCCTAGAAAACTAATTTCAACGAAATCGAAGTAGGCACCCTACTTGTTGCCAACATGAAAAAAATAAAATTTCAGTTTCATAAAGTGGCAGGTTATTCAATTTTTTGCATTTCATAATGTAGCCATTATGAAACCCGATTAGAAAAATATAGTTTTACCACATTTCTGTCTGGTTGATTGTTTCATATGCAAGTAAAATTTACATATTAATGTAAAAACTCCGAGTTTACGGACAAATACAATATTTCAATATATTCAGATTTTGTTGCACCGCATTCTAACATCTTTCCATGATGTATGATATCTTAAAATGTCTAAAAAGAAAGGAATAAACAAATAAGGTCAAAAATTTGAATCGTAAAAAGTTTTCTGGGTTAGTTGAAATAATTTATTCATATATTACAACGGGATAAATACAATTTTTCAAAGGAGCTTCTTTTCTTTGGCTGAAGAAATATTGTTCCTAAGAATTTAAAGGAATAAAATGTAATATGTAAATTTTCTTAAAAATACTAAAGGAAAATGTCGGTAAGGAAAAAGTAGATTAGAATTGCTTTGTTCTGTTGATTAAGAACTTGTCTGCCTACATATATTTACGTCCGTTTAGAATAGCTGTTACTGATATATTGAATATATTCAAGATTTTCCTGGATTTAACCTGGATTGTTCGTGTTTTTAAAAATGCCGCAAAACTTCATTTATTGCTGTAAGTTGGCTAGGATTATTTATTTCTCAATACATATTTCCGAAACAATTGAATATAGACATATTTTTCTTTATGATCAAACACAAGCACGATAGAAAAATCCTGTAGGGCACTCTGGGAGTGATGAGTGTGCGAATAAAGCGATTCACGTTGGTTTTGAATCTTTAGAGGTTATATAAACGAACTCGGGAAGGTCGTTCCATAAGAATGAAGTCCTCCAGATGAAAGAATTCTTAAATAATGAAGTTCGAGGAGTACTAAGCTTAACCACATATGGATGGGAGACAGTGGTACGTCGTGTATTTTGCTATTCGCCGCTCTGGGTGGAATTAAGAGGACAATGTCAGCCGAGCACTTTCCTTGAAAATATCTGTAGAAGAGACTCAAATCCTCAACCTGTCATCGATGTTCTAGGCTGTCGAGGTTCTTCATCAGCTCGTCGTCTCCGATAAAACGAATGGCCCTCCTTTCGATGGAATCCAGTAGCCGAAGAGTATGGTTGGGTGCAAAGCTTCAGACATGAGAACAATATTCTAGTGATGGTCGAATTTGGGCTTTGTATAATATCAAAAGTTGTTGAGGTGTGTACAACTTTTTTGTTCGGAAGAGTACACCAAGTTTCTGAGAAGCTATCTTGGCGATTGCAACAACGTGGTTATGCCAAGACATATTTCCTCCCAGACTGACGCCCAGCAAATTAGTAGATGAAGCCAGTGGGATTGCGTGTCATGCCATGACTATATCCGATTCTGTAATGATAACAAAACTGCCGTCTGGGTTTTTTAGCGTTAAATTCGACTTGACACCCCAAGCCAAAATTTCTTGATGCTTCATGCTTTCTGCGAAGATGCGTAAATATGGTATTTTATAGAAAAAGAAGTTTTAAATTTACTGATAATTTAGAATAATTAATAATATACAGCGTGTTCCATTTAAAAAAAATAAAAATAACGTCGCCCAGTTGATGACGTCACTGACATATTGAGCACACAATCGATTGTCGAAAATCCGAATCTGATATTTCTTTTCATTCTCCTGTAATTAAACCGTTCCGTAGCTTTTGCCCAACCCTGTATATGCTAATATAGAATAACGGTTTAAATAAAAAACAAATTATATAAATAAGTAAGCTTTAGTAAACTTATAATAACATCCAATTATTTAACAAACCGACATTGAACGGGAAATAATCGATTGTCACGCGTGCCGTCACTGACATATTGACTTTTAAAAAATCGGTGACATTAACTGATACGAGTTTCAATAACATTGTATCAGGTTTGTTCGGGTGTTGTACGACAAGAAAATCTGTTTCCGCTTTATTCAATTTGTAGTTGGTATATAGGGTCCTGCAATAGTGCACAATTATTCTAATTATTGTCCTTCGTGGTTTATTTTTGTCCTTAGTTAAGATTTAGGACTTTTGGTTATTTTAAGTTAAATATACGTTAAAATATTAAATTAAATATGGTGGTTGTATGAGCAACCATGTTGGATACCACCCGAATTTATTTTCACTTATAATGTAGTAACAAAATAAAGACATTTTTGATTTGATTTTGAATTCTTTTTTGTTTGTAATACAAACATATAAGTTATTTCCAGTGGTTTTTGAAATATTTCCAAATTTCATAAATATGGTTGTTTAAATACCATAAGCGCCTTGACTAACAATTAATTGTAAACTACAGTAAATGTTCAAAATGTCTTCCATTGTAATCTATGCATAATTAAATACGCTCTTGAAAAGATCTGAATCTTACTCTTATCATTTGACATGAAATAATAGCACAACTGTTCATTAGTAATTCTTAAGCATAAAAACCATATCAGACTTTTAAATAAAATAGGGATTAATTTATTAATTATAGCCTCACTAGTTATTTAACTTAATGATTTGTTATTGAAGGCGAATAAATTATAATAAGAAATTAAAATTGAATTTATTTGTTGGTTGGTATCCTAATCTTTGTAGTTGGTGGGAGAAAAAATTGTTTATTAGCAAGGAGTCATTTTGCGCTACGTTATCAAAATCTTGACTTTTTTATTAGAACACGTAACCAAATTGCTTATGAATATTTACAATTACAATTTACTACTGCTATTAATATATTGCAAAGATTAAGAGACGTGTTTGCTAGTTTTTCATCTGAAATGTTGAGGAATGTAAAGAGATATTTTAAAGAATGTACTTGTGCACTGATCAAGGTGGAAGCCATTTTGAACATTTACTGTAGTTTACAATGATTAATCTAGGGTATTTATAATTTATGAAATTTCGAATTATTTCAAAAACGGCTGGAAAAAACTAATGTTAGTATTCAAAACAAAATTCTATATCAAATATCCAAATAATATATAGGGTGCCCCAAGTAAAGTGGCCTATTAGAAGTAACTCAAGAACTAAATGAGATTTTATTTTGAAAATTCGGCTGTGGCTATAAGCGATGGTTTTCTACGTTTATAAAATATTTTCGATGGTGCGGTGTTGCCAGATCATACCGAAAGTGGTAGCAACTTCGGAATTTTAAAGAATTATCCTATACATTATATTTTTTTTTGGAATCTAGGTAAAAATCTAGAACAGTTTTCTGTATAATATAATATACTTATCTTTAAGAGTTTTTGAATTATAAATAATTTTGTGATTTTTTAACGCCGTATCGGGGCCTGAAAAGAAAATCGTATCTTTTTAGCGGTTACAGCTAGATAGCTGAAAATTTGACAATACTTTCACAAGACCATCGCAATTTTATAATTTTGAACAGTATTAAATTAGTTTCATACAGGGCGTCTCCATAACAATATTTCTGAGGCAGATGAATTATTGCAAAAATCTTCTTTTTTTTAAATGGGACACCCTATATTTGATATGTTTTGCTAATGGAGGATCGAATTTTCTATCTAATGATATTAAGTGTTCCTATACCTATCTTCAGTATTTTCGGAGTTATAGCGAAATTTAAAAATTATCTTATAAAAATATATTTTTTGGTAATTTGCTGTGGAATGGATTCATAGAAAGAAAATAATGAAAAATCCATGTGACGTTATGTCTGTGTTGTTGTAATAAAAATGGCTAATTCATATTATTCGAGCTTCGATATTTTAAGTTTATTTTATATTCATGGGGAGTGTGGTGGAGTTTTATCTAGAACTTGCAGAAAATTTAATGAACTGCATCCTGATGCAGCTCCAATGACTCCAAAAAAGTTGATGGACCGAGGCGGTCCATGGAAATAGCCCCAAGGTCTCCGGATCTTATCCCCCTAGATTTATATCTATGGGGTAGGATTAAAGAAATAGCATACAAGACACCCGTCACAACAAGAGAAGATTTAAAAAATCGAGTACGAACAGCTTTGGGGTCTCTAGAAGGGACAGAAATGAAAGAGGTTACAAATGAACATGTTATAACCACAATTTATGAATCTTTAAGAGCCAAGAATTTTAAACAATGTAGTTATTAGTTATTTTATAGGTGTTGTTGCGTAATTTTCATTTTGTTTATTTATTTATTAATAAATTCCTTATTGGTTAACCATTTTTAGAACAACACAGACATAACGTCACATGGATTTTTCATTATTTTCTTTATATGAATGAATGAAAAAATATATTTTTATAAGATAATTTTTAAACTTCGCTATAACTCGGAAAATACTGAAGATAAGTATAGGAACAATTAATATCATTAGATAGAAAATTCGATCCTCCATTAGTAAAACATATCACACCCTGTCCCATTTAAAAAAAAGAAGATTTTTGCAATAATTCATCTGCCTCAGAAATATTGTTATGGAGGCGCCCTGTATAAAACTTATTAAATACTGTTCAAAATCGTGAAATTGCGATGGTCTTGTGAAACTATTGTCAAAATTTCAGCTTTCTAGCTGTAACCGCTAAAAAGATACGATTATCTTTTCAGGTCCCGATACGTCGTTAAAAAATCACAAAATTATTTATAATTCAAAAACTCTTAAAGATAGGTATATGATATTATACAGAAAACAGTTCTAGATTTTTACCTAGATTCAAAAAAATATATAATATATAGGGTAATTCATTTAAAATTCCGAAGCTGCTACCACTTTCGGTATGATCCGGCAACACCGCACCATCTAAAACATTTTATAAACGTAGAGAATAATCTCTTATAGCCACAGCCGAATTTTCAAAATAAAATCTCATTTAGTTCTCGAGATACTTCTAATAGGCCACATTACTCGGGGCACCCTGTATAGAAGGTTTTTTTTTAATTTTGAGAAAAAAGCTCTTGAAATGTATCGTTTTGAAACCTTTTCATGAACTTCCCTGCATAGTATCTCTAGACCCTTTGTTATGGAGCTCATCCAATCCCGTGGTTTGTTAATTTTACAATGTTTTTGATTTTTCTCTCCAGGACTACAAAACTTTTTTTAGTCTTTAATTTATTTCTCTTAAAGTACTACTTAAACCAAATTAAATAAAGTTTTAGATAATTATAGAGGACACTAATACGAACCTGAATATACAGGGTGTCCCATAACTAATGGTACACAGGAAAACTGCAGATTCCTTGGGTAAAAATACTGCGATGTGGCCATATTTAGTTTAGTTCAATAGCTGGTAATAACCGAGATACAGGGTGTTCAAGTAAAAATTTAATTTTCAATTTTCCTAAATAACTTATTTCTGAATCAATATTTTTGCACAAAATTTTGTGACTAGGGTTTTTTGGGGAAAGGAATTTGAATTTGCTAATAATATTGATTTATATTATAGGGGGCGCTCTCTGCAGTACTCTAGATACATAAAAAGAATTGTAACTTTTTTGTGTCTTAGTATGATTATATTTGTATTAAAAATATCAGTTTTTTCGTCATTTTTAAGCAATAACGGTATACTTTGTAAATGTCGCTCCGACTAACCGTTTTTGAGATATTTTCAATTGCAATTTCTAATGCGCCCGTTTAAATTTTGATTTGTAAATGTGAAATTTGTCACAGTAGTAAACAAATACAATGGAAGCACTTTGAAAGCTCATTTCTGTCAAAGTTTATTTTCATTTATCAGCATTATGGGTGTTTCTAAGGAGTTTTTGAAGATACTGTTATCAAAAATTAAAGTAGAAATGCCGCGACATAACTGTTTTCTAACGGAGAAATGTGAGACATGGTATGTTTATACGCACAAGAAAATTTTAAGAGACGCGGGGCACATCGGCGGTATTTAGAAATGTATCCAAATAGAAGGCAGCCAGATTTTAAAATTTTTAGAAGCCTATACGACAGACTGGGAGAAACAGGATCCTCCACTATTACGTTTTGGATGCAACATCTTCAAAAACTCCTTAAAAACACCCACAATGCTGACAAATGAAAATAAACTTTGACAGAAATGAGGTTTCAAAGTGCTTTCATTGTATTTGTTTTTACCAAAGCCTACTGTGACAAATTTCACATTTACAAATCAAAATTTAAACGGGCGCATTAGAAATTGTAATTGAAAATATCTCGAAAACGGTTAGTCGGAGCGACATTTACAAAGTATACCTTTATTGCTTAAAAATGACGGAAAAACTGATATTTTTAATAAAAATATGATTATACTAAGGCACAAAAAAGTTACATTTCTTTTTATGTATCTAGAGTACCGCAGAGAGCGTCCCCTATAATCTACATCAAAATTATTAACAGATTCAAATTCCTCTCCCCAAAAAAACCCTAGTCACAAGATTTTGTGCAAAAATATTGATTCAGAAATAAGTTATTTAGGAAAATTGAAAATTAAATTTTTACTTGGACACCCTGTATCTCGGTTATTACCAGCTATTGAACTAAACTAAGTATGGCCAAATCGCAGTATTTTTGCCCAAGGAATCTGCAGTTCCCTGTGTACCATTAGTTATGGGACACCCTGTATAATAGATTACTGTCTCATTTAAAAAAATACTGCTTGATGTTATCACACTTTCTGGCCCACCCTGTATATGGAAGAATATTTTCCTGACATATACCCTATGATACAGCATAAATCAGCATATGAATGAAATTCTAAACTTAATTCTTATAGAAGCTATGGAAACTTGACGCAATATTACAGGACCCTGTATATTACGTTCTCTTGGCTGTCCATTAGACGTCTGATTGTACTAGTTGTTTGCCAAACCTATATGCAAATTACAAATTCAGAACAATAATAGAAAATATTACAATCAAGTAGAGCATTTGAAGTATTTTTAATTATTACAGTAAAATTAATTACATTTATCTATTACTCCAGTCAACCTATCGATTCAGGACCTTGCCCACGCAAGCATTAAATGATTAATCCCGGTCTCTGGACCTTACATCATTATATGTGATGATAAATAGGGGTACGCAAAACTTTCATGGATAAACCCATTCATAACAAAACCATTTCACGTTTTATTTCAGAAGTAACATAATACAGCGATTTTGTGAGACGGGAATGTGTAATATGCCAGTATATTGTATGGTTTGCACAATGCTATATGCATTATAATGTGAATTCTTGAATTAATGTATTGGATTTTACGTGCATGAGCATAGAGTCTATATTTATTTAGATTAGGAGAAAACCAGGAAAACTCATTAGTAGATAAGCTATAGGGGACACGAGTTAAATTTTATATGGAAATCTCCAATTGACAGAAATTTTACTTACTATTACTCCTTTATCTATATTAATATTATTTTTAGAAGTATTTACAAAAGTATAGCAATCAATGCACCAACAATATGCCGTACAAAAAGTTTCGGTAAGATTTTTAAATTTTGAGTTATTTAAAAAAAAAACTGAAATTTTGGATATTATATTTTATTTTTTTCCTGCGTTAATATTAAAGTTAGAGCAACTGACAGAATATTCTCACAGCAATTTCTAGTGAACCCAAGGATTACATAACATATACGACGTTCCGTTTTCAAGCAATCATCATCAACTTCATTTTCTCTAATACTATATATCCAATGTCAAATTTAAATACTTTTTTATTCTAAATTCAATTATGTACGGCACATTATCGTTTAATTACGTTTCGAGCGTTTTTACTCATCTTCATGAAATTTTCAGGATATATTTTCCATAAATTGGGAAAAACAGTTCAATGCACTATGTGCTTAAAAAATTAATATTTTTAAAATTTCTTTATAATAATGCACTATATAATAATCATAAAACAAGATAATTTATTAACAATAACAAAACAGCAACTATGAAAAAATAATCAACAAATAGGTACATCGACAAAAAACATTAATTAAAGTAAAACTGACCATGGATTACTAGAAATTAATTTTCCGAAAGGTGTTGGAAATGATTTCCGAGACACTTAGACGACTAGTTATTGAAGCCATTTGAAGCCTAACGCCACAAGTGCTTTAAATTCTGCAGTTTTCAGATGTTATTTATCTTTGGAGAATAATGGAAATCATTTCCAATACCTTTTGGAAGATTAATTTCCAATAATATTTTTTTGTCGATGAAACTATTTGTTGTTTATTTTTTCATACTTGTTTTGTTATTGTTAATAAGTTATCTTGTTTTATGATTATTATGTAGTGCATTAATTATAAAGGAATTTTAAACCCATTCATTTTAGCATACTGTATGAACCGTTTTTCCAAATTTATGGAAAATACACGTCCGTATCCTGAAAATGTCATGAAGATAAGTAGAAAGGCTCGAAACGTAATTAAACGATAATGTGCGGTACATCATTGAATTTAGAATAAAAGAAGGTCTTTAAATTTGATATTATAAAATAACGGCCGTATTAGAAAAGTTGATTAATTGCTTGAAACCGAAACGTCTTAGAACACAATTTGTTGTGTAATCCTTGGGTTCACTAGAAGTTGCTGTGAGAATGTTTTATCAGTTTTGTTCTAACTTTAATATAACGCAGGAAAAAATAAAATAAAAAATTAAGAATTTCATTTTTTCAATAACTCAAAACTTAAAAATCTTACCAGAACCTTTTGTATGGCGTATTATTGATGCTTTGATTACGATACTTTTCCCCATTTAATTGAAGTTGTATCTGTTACCATTAACGAGATTTCCATACAGCTAATTAATAAATATCGTTAAAAAATTGTAACTAACAGTAATTTATCTAGTACAAATAACATTTCAAATGAAAGACACACGGAAATATAAATTAAATTAAATTTACTACAAAAATAGTAAAAGTAAGTAACCATAATTTATGGCTCTATATGTGACTGCAATAACTTTTATTAAGAACTTTCTTTAACTTATAGCAAAATTTTAACCTAAATTTTTAATAATAATTACAACAATATTTAGTAAACCATTTGTATGAAAAGTTTTTGTAAAATTAACTAAAATCTGTCGTAAAATTTATTCAAATATTTTGTAAAATTTAATAAAATCTTGTATAAAATTTACTAAAATCTTTTGTAAAATTTACTAAACTCTTTTTAAAAAATTTTGACAAATGGTATTACCAATACTTATGAGTATATACAATATTATTTTGGTATGGATCGATAATGAAAATTGTAATTAATACTATATTTTATAGTAAATCGTACAATAAAATCTTTACTATAATAATTTTACTATAGTGTTTGTTGCGACCACATACATCCGTTTTAAAATTTACACTATATTTTAGTATTTACTTGATTTTACTAACTATAGTTTTTTGTAAATTATGTTAACAATTTTATTTTGGTACTGATTACTAAAAAAATTAATTAATACTATACATATTTGATAGGAAATTTAACAATAAAACCTTTACTATAATAATTTTACTATAGTATTTTTTTCGTGAGTAAAAAAAAACAGCGATAATGCGCTCATATCGTCCAATAAACTATTTCTACAAAAAATCAATTCAAAATTCAGCAGTAACTGCATGGAAATTATTTTATGTTCTAACTATTGGGTCACCCTTGCTTTACGTATTAAATATCGGCACAGGAACAAAAGTAAAGTTGCCCGGGTCTAATCGAAATTAATTTTCGTCAATATTCATATTTAAAAGCTACAAGAGCAATGACAGGAATTAATTTCCCAACTGATTTAAAATAAGGGAAGTAATTAACTTAGCCCCTGTATTAACTTAGGCTAAAATTATATTTAATTTAGATCGTTTAGGCATTAGAATTTTATATTAATTCATTTTCACTCAAAAAGTATTCATAAGTTAATATTTACATGGTTCGAACAAATATACGCCTCTGAAAATTGAATCTTGCGAATGATGTGAAGGCATACCTACATGCAACGCAGAATATTTATTTCTAGATCAATATTTAATTTCCATTTAAAAATTAAAAAGAGTTAATTTCCATTTATGATGTATTTCTCTACTAGAGATCCAAATGTTTCGAAATTTCCAAATTCCTGGGCCCTCGGGCATAAACACCATTAATAATGAATTAAAAATTTAGAAAAAACCTCTAGATATTATAACAAAAACATGTTGACGAAAAAGAACAAGAAGATATTCTTGCTCGTATAGGATCATCGGGTCCTATCCAAAAGACTGATGATAATAGTAACGTCTCACTAGTCTACATAAGACCACTTCCCAAATATAATCGTACGTTTAAATCTACAAAAAAGAGTCAAGCAAAGAGCTTCTGTTATCACCTCGACGAGAACAAGAGAAAAAAAATTATATAAAAAAAATTATTGTAATGTAACTACCATAATCATAATATCCATGGAAACAAAATTGTACCAAATCTGCTAGATAGAAGGCAACTTTGACATTAAGTTAATTTGGCACTATTTGTGTATTAAAAGTTCGTTTATTATTTAGAAAATAACAAAGTTAGTTTGATTGCCTTTAGAATTTTCAATTTCATTTTTTTTTAGTTTAGTTGTTATAATATACTTTAGGTACTTTTTGATGCTGCTTTAGTATCAACTTATTTCTATTTTAGCCAAAGTGTGAGAATAGACCAACGAACAAACCCGAACATATGCACCAAACCGCTAAACATTTTAATAATATACATTTTCTTTGTATTAGATATTATACTAAATAGATAAAAAGTATGGCAGAACAATCTTTATATTGTATTCGTTTGATAGTAAAAAATAAGACATTTATGTTTAACGGGTAAAAAATGAATAAATTGAAAATCTCAAAGACAGTCAAACTAACTGTTATTTTTTAAATAATAAATGGAAGTTTTAAATCTACACATGTCAAATTAACTTACTATCAAATTATGCTTTGGCAAATTTGAACAGACCCAAGCAGGGTTGGAAATATTTTGTTTCCATGGATGTCATGATAAATAAGCACCTAGTATTAATTTTTTTTTTAAATTGTTATTTGCAAATAACTCGAGAAGGAATAAAGGTATTGAATTACGGTTTGCGTCAGAATGTAGCTATTTTTGTGCACAGTAATAAAATAATAGAGAGGAAATCTAAATGCATCAAAAAACTCAAATAAGTTAAAATTAATTTTTCCTATAAGGACGCACGAAATTGAGAAGACTACAAAAAACGTACATTTTCAAATGGAAACCCCCCAAATTTAATAGTTATTTTCTAATTAGTATTAAAAATAAGTGGAAGTTTGTATACAGTTGTCTATTACGAAGATTTGTAAATTTCGAAATATTGCCAATTTAATATTTTTATATGGCGATTTTTCCGCGGATTTTAAGTTGATATCCACTCTTGTTGTATACAAATAAACTATTCCGTACAGTGAAATAATAACATTTTCTTACAATTATTGTCATTGGCCTGACAACGACTAAGTGTAGGGAAATGTTTGACTTTTTTTTAAAAAATATTATCAAAAAATCAATATTTCATATTTTTGGAAAATGTACATTTTTTGTTCGGGTTTTCTCAATTCTCTTTTTTTAATCTTATCATTTAAACACACTGTATTAATAGTTATTAAAATATTTGAAATCACAAATATTCATACGATTCCCAAATACACATCGCTACATGTTACAAGATTGTCACCAAACACCAAGCCAGATGACCTAAAAAGTAACTTAATTGACAAGTTCCCCGAAGTCACTTGTGAGGTAATTGAGTATAAATACCCAGAGATTTATGCGTCAATGGAGTTGACAATAAATCAGGACAATTTGAAAAAGGCTTAGAATAGAGAAGTCTGGGGCCCTGCCGTAACATCCCGGTTTTTCACCGAGAGGAGGGTGCCCCTTGTGACTTAAGAGGACCCTCTGATAAAAACACGTAATGCCATTCAGGTGTGTAAAATAAAGTCTAAGCAGCTAATGATACGCTATCACAATGTTCGTGGCTTGCGAACAAAAAGGAATACTATATATACAGGAACATTATCTGAAAATTATGATATAATTGTTTCAACTGAAACCTGGCTAACAGTTGGTTTCTATGATGCGGAGCTGCTAGATGACAGATATGCCATTGCTAGGAATGATAGAAGAGGACGTGGAGTATTAATTAGTGCAAAAAGGAATTTGGGCTTGGAGTGTGTCCCTATAAATATCCTTATGGACTCTGGTATTGGGTGGTTACTGGTAAAAATAAATACCAAAAAGAAAGCATCTCACTTGTGCGCTGTTTATATTCCGCCCAATGTAAATTCGATATGTATATGCAATGTAAATATAATAAGTTTAGGAGATTTTAACCATCTCATTCTACATGACAGAAGGCTATGGAAATAAATTATTAAGAAATTATTTAAGTTTTTATAATATGGATTAGTATAATACTGTTTTTAACAAAATGCAAAAACAACTTAATCTTGTACTGTCGATTGTGTCTATAGAGGATTTAAAAAAAATGTGATAAACCAATTCTGGATGAGGATATGTATCACCCAGCCTTGAGTATGGCTGTGCATGTGTCACTTCAAAGCAGAGACAGGGGAACTCATATGAATGAATATAGGTATGAATACTCACGGGCTGACTTCGATCTGTTGTACAGATTATTAGCGGATATTGATTGATCAGATCATCAGATGACTGACGATGTGAATACATGTACTGGTTTGCTTCGTGAAAAGGTTCCTGCATATTTAGACCGAGCAGTTCCCAAAAGGACGATTAAAAGAGGCATCTATAAAGGTAATAGATATCCGGGTTATTTTTCTTTAGCATTGAGGAAAAATATTACGTTAAATAATCGTCTGGATAGACAAATGCCAGATTACAATTAAGGAGTGACTACTAATCTGAGAACAGCGGCTAAGGCTCAAACCGTGCAAGAATTTAAGGCTTATCATGAGAGTAATGTTAACGTTGATCCAATCAGCTTTTGGGACTTTGTAAGGTATAAGCGGGCAAAACCTGGCATCCCATCGGATATGTGTTACGAGGGTAGTGTTGTCAGTAGTGCTCGGGAGGTGGCCAACACATTTGGTTTGTATTTTTCTGATTCTTCCAACTGTCTGAGGAACCTAATTTTGGTAAAGGTAATAGTAACTTTGCATTCTCTCCTATAACGGAGGAACATATTAAAGCGAGCAGGTGTAACTCTAATCTTCAAATCAGGAGATGTCAGATTGGTTAACAATTACAGGTCGATTAGCGTCCTTAATTTCATTGCAAAAATTTTTCAGCGTGAGGATAGCACGAGTTTTCTTTAAAGAATAATATATTACGATCAATTTTTTATAGTGAACATCCTATAGTTAATAATTGTTCTACTATGTGTACTACACTTTTTGTTTTCGTACGATTTTTGTTTTAAAATTTATAGTTTTTAGTATTTTGTTATGTTTCTTCTCTCTCTGTACTCTTACATTTAAGTACATGCATATGTGTTTGTAGGAGTTTAAATAATAAATAAATAAATTAATTAAATATAAAAATCTATTGAAGCAGGTCCTTGTCAACAGGGAATCAAATCCAAATTAATAAATAAAACCTTCTTTCCTTATAGGAAAAATAAATAATTATTTTGTGCAAACATAATTTTAGACATAACACCTTAGATACATCAAACATGCTTAGGCCGGTATTAGACTATAAAATATATTTGACAAAGATCTTTTCTAAAATATTTTGTAGCCATTTCTTTGATAATATTTCTTTTAAAAAAGTTTATGGGCAGTATAAGTAGTATTACACTCTCAAAGCACTTTGTCAATTTTTGAAGGAACTTACCACGTGTTTACGAAATGAATGAAAGACGTGCATTAGCTTGCGCAGCGATGAGCGCTGCCGTCATTACAATGTGTTTAGTGTTAAAAAAGTAAAAAAAAAAAACGGACGACTTTTGGTAAGGCCCTGGGTGTTAAGACGTAATTTAAGAGGTGCCCACCATAATCTTCTTAGGAAATTACAATCTGAAGATATTGCGAATTATAACAACTATTTAAGAACAGACGAGGAACCATTTAAGTTTATTGTTTTAAAGATAGCACCATTTATATCCCGACAGAATACACATTTGAGGAATTCTATCAGTGTTGAGGAACGCTTTATGTTTACCCTTCGACCTTCGATTTCTGGCACCAGTATATCCTCCACCTTGCATCCATTTTAAAATGCCGTTATAACTTCGCAAATTTTTGTATATATATCGAGTTTTTCATTTCGGTTTTTATAATCCGGGTGTTAATATTGGTACAACATTTCGTACTTTCATACTCCGAAAGTAACAATTTTATTGTTGAAATGCACCCGACAAACTTGTTTCCGCCATAGTATTTTAATGCCAGTTGCAGTCAATGTCAAATATATGCCTTATTGTCAGAAAATAAGGTTACTACCGTGGTACGCTAAAGACATTGTAATGATGGCAACACTCATCGCTGCGCAAGCTAGTGCACGTAATTCATTCATTTTGAATTGTAAACACGTGGCAAGCAAAATTGACAAAGTTCTTTGACAGCGTAATACTCCATATACTGGTCATAAACTTTTATAAAAGAAATATTACCAAAGAAATGGCTACAAAATATTTTATAAAAGATCTTTGTCAAATATTTTTTATATTCTAATACCGGAGATATATAAAATCTGCCTAGAACCCTACATTTTTTGGTTTGTTATATATAATATATAGGGTGTTTAAAAAATTTAAAATGAGCAAGATAACATCGACTTGTGGTATAGCCGGAAGTGCCTCCATATTGAAAATATTTTAGTCGATTTTCCCCCATCAACATTAGCTTACTGTCAAATTGTCAATATTTTCCTATACATAGTTTTCCATATATAAACTGCTGGCCATTTGCTTTCGAGCAAGAAAAATTTCGCCTAAATTTAAAAGTTAATATTTTCTGAACCAGATATGACATCGATCTCCGGTTTTTAATGGTTGATAGATTTGTCCCTTAGGAAACAATTGCCAAAGTTGGATTGTCTTAAACTGTCAGAAAATTTTATATAGAGGGTGTTAAAGAGGACGATGATTTTTGCTCCAATTTCAATAGCATGTAACTTTCACAGTAATATTTTTAAATTTTATCACTGTACGTCAATTGAATCACTGGTTAATAGCAAAGAAAGTAATTTGTCAAATTTTTTATATCTGCTATATTTTAAGAGATACCGATTTTTTTGAAAAACTTTGCTTTTTTTCAACTTTTTGTTAGCTAGATCCCACTGTGCGTTGTATCGTGCAAACTTTGCAAGTGATTATTATACCTTATGAAAAGCTTGTTTATGTCAGTAATAACAATTGCACCTAAATGTTGTGATGTGCAGTGGCGTACTTATAATCACTTATATGTCTATGCTTTATGAGTATCTCACAATTTTTTTTGTATTGGAAAGTACTCGCCCCTAGATTAGGCAAGTTTTTCTTTATTTTTAGTTTTTCATATCGCGCTACAGGTATATTATACAGTGGCTACAAAATTTTAAAAAAAGAATTTTTTTCAAACAATTAAATAAAAAATTATCTTTTTTAAAATTTTCTAGACACTGTACCTGTAGCGCGATATGAAAAACTAAAAATAAAGAAAAACTTGCCTAATCTAGGGGCGAGTACTTTCCAATACAAAAAAATTGTGAGATACTCATAAAGCATAGACATATAAGTGATTATAAGTACGCCACTGCACATCACAACATTTAGGTGCAATTGTTATTACTGACATAAACAAGCTTTTCATAAGGTATAATAATCACTTGCAAAGTTTGCACGATACAACGCACAGTGGGATCTAGCTAACAAAAAGTTGAAAAAAAGCAAAGTTTTTCAAAAAAATCGGTATCTCTTAAAATATAGCAGATATAAAAAATTTGACAAATTACTTTCTTTGCTATTAACCAGTGATTCAATTGACGTACAGTGATAAAATTTAAAAATATTACTGTGAAAGTTACATGCTATTGAAATTGGAGCAAAAATCATCGTCCTCTTTAACACCCTCTATATAAAATTTTCTGACAGTTTAAGACAATCCAACTTTGGCAATTGTTTCCTAAGGGACAAATCTATCAACCATTAAAAACCGGAGATCGATGTCATATCTGGTTCAGAAAATATTAACTTTTAAATTTAGGCGAAATTTTTCTTGCTCGAAAGCAAATGGCCAGCAGTTTAGATCGAATTGGTTCCCGGTGAGACACCCTGTAATATCTTGTTTATAACATGAAAAGATTCTTTTAATAAAAAAATTTTGAAATTATATTCAATCACTCAATTTTAGTTTGTTTTAAATTATCGAGCGTATTATATTTAAAATAGCTATTTTGTTTTCAGTCAGATAATGCAGCATTAATTATGTTACGAAACTGGTAGCACGTGTATTTGTTTCAAAATAAATGTCAGGATTTATTCAGGCGTTCTCTAATTTGGGAAAGAACAACAATAATTTAACAGCTTAAAACTAATTATTTATAATTGGTAAGCATAAATTGTATTTTATTTTAAAACAAGAATTTATCTTTAACTATACAAATTGATATAAAATTCTAGGCACTTCTGGAACGCTCTGGAAGTAGCGATTTCCGAAATATTGTCATTTTTCAAATTTAATCTGAAGGTATTAATTATTACTAATTATTGGAAATGCTGATTTATTTCAATTACATTAAAATTAAGGTAAAACTAGATTAAAACATATACAACAAAGTTAAACTTAAGTAAATTTTATTATTTATCATTATAATTGTCAACCTGAATATTTCGTAGAAGTATTTATCACAGAATTTGAAACTGACATAATATACTGGGTGTTCCATTTTAAAAAAATATTAGACGACGTCATACCTTCCTCTGCAAGTCTTATTTTAATAAAAATGTTTAACAAATGATGAAAACTAAGTGAGTGAGTGAGCTTACTTTTTTAGTAAATCCATCAATAATTCAAAAAGGCTTGCAAAATGTAAAAAAAAGTTTCTTAAAAAAATAAAAGAAACTAACTTATTCATAGCCTATTTCAATATCAGAAAACTACAACATTCTGTTAAACAATAATTTTAACAAACTTAAAAAGCAATGCCTAACTTAAATTTAAAAGTCGATTATTGAAATTTTAAAGTTTAATCTTCGTCACTTTCATCAGCCAAACAGTCATTACACAAGTTTTTTCCAACATGATAGGCAACCCTTTGTTGTGCTCTTATAGTCCTTCCTGGATAAAGATCTAAATTTACGTTGGGATCAATATCTTGCTCATCATCGGTGATCTTGAAATTCTTCATTATCGTCTTCCAAATTAATGTCGTCGTCATCCGGCTCAGCATTAGGCTCAACATCAGGCTCCACATCTTCAATTTCATCGAATAGTCTGCGTAGATATTTCTGCTCCTCTTCGTAGTTCATATTTATCTTTAGTAATTTGTAAAAAGGCAAAGTTGATAGAAATATTTACCTCCAAAAATGTCAGAATAAGACTAACCTGCGGAGTGTCAATCCGTATTTAAGCCCAGCTCCAAAATAAACCACTTCTCATCGTTCACTTATTAAAACTGACTTCGCGACGCCATCGCGCCAGAGGCAACAGCTACTCAGCGGCGATATTGACTAATCGGAATGGTTCGGTAGATATCGATCAATTCTCAACGGTGCTGACTCATAGCCCATACGTTAGCCCCGAAAAGTTAATTATGGTAAATATACTATATCTTTTTGCAAATAAATGTGCTTAATCTATTCGGCAAATGTAATAAAATTAGTTATCTGGTATAATACTGACTACCGATTCACTTATACTCGAAGTCCACAATAATTGTAGACTGTGACTTATTTCATAGTCCGAACAACAATGCAGCGAATGCGGTTGATAATATCTTGTACGTTTACCCGCTATCGTCTGTTTAAAATTACCTAAAAAGCCGCTTCCTCGCGCTTATTTGGTCGCCAGCGCGCGGCGTAGCCAAACCGTAGATTTCTCGAGCTTTATATTATTTATAGTAATAGGATTTGAACGGGGAACTGATCAGCGGGCAAACTTTTAAATATAGCATACACATGGCAACAGTGTTTGATATTATTGTATCAGTTGCAAACTGTTGAGAGAGGCGTAACCAGCTGGTTTTACTGTATTTTCATAGATAATTTGAATTCGGGTATTGTTGTTGCCGAGTATTGTTGTTGCTGAGTATTGTTGTTGCGTATTGTTGTTGTTATTGTGGATAGTTGTTACTGTATATAATTATTGTTGTTGCTGTTTTTATATTATAGACTAATAGTGTTATTTGTGCTAGTGGTAAAAATGCAAACTACTGCATCAACTAGCGGTCCACCTTTAAAAAAAAGACGACCTAATTTAACACAGAGGGAACAAGACATGATAAAATCTGTGTATGAAGTTGTTCGAACCCGAAATTCGGTTTTATCTGTGCTAGATGCAACGGAACTATGTGCTTCTTTAACGAAAGTATCGGCTAGTACAGGGGTCGGCAACCTGCGGTTCTTTGGATGTGAAGCTGCAGCTCTTTAATTCCATACGCAAATATTATTTATTTTATCGAAAAAAAACCATTAAAAATTCGTTCTGAATCGATTAAGGAGGATTAGGCACCGATTCTATCTCTCAGCCACTTGTACTCGCTTTTCACCGCACGCCTCCCTGTGCCACGCGTCGTTACTGTCGTCAGTTCGTCGGAAGCTCTCGAATGACGCCGTCGTCGGATGTTCCTATGTAGGTTTTAATTCGTTTTCGACGCAAGACAATTTGGTGTCTTCACCAGTGCTTTGGCTGTGACCAGGGGTCGGCAAACTACGGCTCGCGAGCCGCATGCGGCTCTTTCGATATCAAGTTGTGTCTCTTTCGATATCATATTGCGGCCGTTAGTGGCTCTTTAAAAACTGAGAAATTGTGTAAATTATAACTTTTGGCTCTTCCGTCTCAAAAGGTTGCCGATCCCTGGGCTGGGCTACTCAGGATTTTAAAAAATAAGAAGAGCAAGAATAACTCCAAAGTTCAGAATCATGTAGGCCGAAAAAAAATCGTACTTGATAATGCGACAAAATATGCAATTCGTCGAAAAGTACAAAAAATTATGTCGGAAATAAAAAAGAACGACTCCAAACTGCCAAAAATATCGCTAAGAGAATTCAGTAATTACCTGAAATTTTGCGAATTTTCAATAATAAGTACTTATATAAATTTTTAATTTTACGCGCCACTAGAAGTCTATTTCCTTCTCGCTCAAATGCAGTTGTTCTTTCATTTTGTCATAGATGAATCACTGTCTACAATTATTGTGGTCTCCGAGTATAGGCTCATTGATAAGAATCGACACCGCAGGTTAAGTGCTTATACATATATCGACGCGATTGCGTTGTATATCCATTGTTGGGTTGTTGGGAACATCAATGTACTTGTAAATTTGTACGCCCGTATACTAATATAAAAAAATGTTTCAGTTATGAACAATAAAATTATTTTCTAAATTTCTTGGCATAAAACACCATTCCTGCCTCTTTTGTACCTACTGTAAATAATTTTATGTTATCGATTTCATCACACAGAAACGTAGTAAAACTCGAATGATTCAAGTGATATGGCCTAGATATGGCTACTGCTACTTTCATTACTAGATGGACTTTAGGAACTATGTTTTTATGGCATATGAAATTAACCGTCCTCTGTTTCCGAAAACTGTCCTCGTTGTTCAGCTAAAGTAATTTTTACACATACTCTCATTAAGATCCCGTTCGCGAACAAACCTTAAATAAGTCGTAGCCAATCACGCGAAAATATTTGCAAACCTTTCTCAACTCGTAGAAATTGAACGATATATTTCCTTTTAGAAGTATTTTTTTTAAATTACCCTAATTTACAAATTTTACTTTTACACAGAGTGACAAAAATGCCAGATACGGTCCATGGTGCTTTATCGTCATCGCTGCTAATGAGTATCAACACGCAATTCGACATATGCAAAAATAGTCGACTTATATCCGTAAACATAAGTTTATTGGCACATGTACACCCACTGATCTGAGCCCGGCATTAAACGATTCCCGAGTAAGATTTTGATAAAAATTATTTTTTGTTGCGTTTAATGAAAAATATATTATTTTGTATTTCAATGATTTAGAATATATATTGATTGATTGCTGAAATCTATCATTGATCCAAATCACTAATAATACTACTAATTTTCTCAAAACTCATATAAAATTTAAGTCTGCTGTTGAGAGTTTGGCTAAACCTAACTAACGAGAATATTGACTTTCTTAAAGATTTATTTCAATATATGGTCTTTAAATACGCAAAATAAATCAAAAATTAAATTATAGGTAGTTTGTTTTGGGTTTCGGTCACTTTGAAATGAAATTCAAGTATTTGGTTTACGTTTCGGTTTATTGTACCAAATCAACGTCACTATTTGTTAAAAATAAAGAAAAAACAAGCGTATAAATAAAATAGGAAGAAACAAAATGTTTTCTTATTTTATGTTAATATTACTTATGTATAGAATGAAATGAAAAAATATATTAATGAGCATACTTTGTACAATTCGCACGTACAGTAAATTTGATTACATTTTATATTTTTGTTTGATGTTGGATTTCCTATATTAAACTATTTTGGTGCTATTAATGTTTATTTTTATGATGGTAAAAATTTGCATTTAGTTTGATGTAATTATATTATTATAAATATTACTGGATCAGTTCTAAAATTAATCGTATTATTGTTTTTTTATGTGATATTTAGATAGATACATTTTGCCATGCCATATTATATCTTCATTTTATTAATCTTTAATAAATTAGGATTTCCATTATAAGTACGCAATATTGTCGTGAAATATGGGTTAGACGTTTGGGTTGAAATTAACAATTGCTTTATCCTGACCCTAAATTAAAATCCCATCTGATGAAGCTGATGTGAAAATTGCCGATTAATGGAAATTTACTTCACTTAGTTACATGAATAATAAAGAGTCCTTTACATAGTAATTATCACCTTGGTAACAAGAGGTCTGAAAACTTAAATACACCCGAGGAATATACTGAAAATATACCAACGTTATGCCATGTTTACATGCAGTCCACTTCCGAGGCAACCAGTAGAGAAGTGAACAGAGAATGTGAACAGTGCCAGTATGTAAATAATACACTTGCACTGATATTGCCCCTGCCCCTGCTATTGACCTGGGCTCCCTTCGGTGCCGGTATTTGGGCAGAAATCAAATGATTGGCAGCTGGAGCACAAGATAGTGTTAATACGCGTCAGATCATTCCCATTTGTGCTTAAAACCCGAGAAGAAATACATTTGTGTATTATGTTAATATTTTCTTCATACTTGCTCTGTAAAAATAATAATTCAGAATTCGATTATTAATATTAATACACGATAAATAAAAGAACCTGCAATGCTCTTGTTGCGATGAATCGCTGTTCATCCAAGACGTCGTTTTTCTATTGTATTTCTTTCCAAAATACTTGAATAGTTGTATAAACTCAAGAGACAAAGCGCTAACGCTAACTAGAATTTCGATGTTCTACATTGCGGGAAATGTAGTGGGAAAATGTTTACACTCGGAAAAGTGGTTAAGTCAATTTTTGGTCACATTGAGATAGCAGCCATCTAGTGGCAAATCTAGATACCGCTCAAGCCGCATTATGTATTCAGGGAAAAACTGTGTTCAGTAAAATATTTTTTTAAAAATACGGATTCACCGGAAGAACTGGTGGAAAATAGGCTAAGGAATATTTTTATTTTGAAAACTGACTGATCAACAGTTGTGGTTGATATTTCAAAGCTCCTTATTTTCTAAACGAGAGGATTGATTTTCAGTAACTAAGCAGTAACGTATAGGGAATTAACAACCCTTTTTAATGAGATATTACTTGAGCCCCATTACCCATTTGAAAACAATTTGGTGATGACGCCCCCAATTGCGCCCAAAGTTGTTCCGTTGACAAACAAACTCGACGTGTCTTGGACCGTTGACAAACAAACTCGACGTGTCTTGGATTTTGTCGAAAAGTTCTTTTCCAGCCAATTTGCGGAATATATATTAATTTAATTTAGTTGCAAATTCATGAATTAGCCACGCCTATCAACACTGTACCATTAATATTTAAATTTTGTTCCGTAGATGAGCAATGTTGTCACATTGTGACCTAGTCACTAATGAAGTTCGTCTAAGGTAGCGTTTCTCAAACGGGGGTCCGCGAGCAACTACTGAGGGGTCCGCGAACCACTAAGTACAAATAAAATGTCACAGAAACAAAATATCGTAATCGCCTTAATTCTTCAAATCTAGCCCAACATAAAGTAGCTGTGTGGCAGTAGAAAGCAGTATAGTTGTTGCAGAATTATACCGTTAACTCTTACTGCCATAAATAAACTACCTGATTAAACCCTATTGTATACGCGTCAACCTCTTCAAAGCTCAATAAATGGGATCAGGGCCGGCTTGAGAATGTATACCACACCACATGATTTATTTTTATAATTTAAAATAAATAGATAGGTATTTTTAGTTTTAGGTACCTATAATAAATGTAAAATAATGATAATTGAAAATAATATAATTTAACAGTATAACTATTAGGATAGCAAGTACAATAAAAATTAATTAAATTCTAAGAAACTATTGATAATTTATTCAAAATTTAACTCTGTACCAGTATTTTCATCTAAGCCTAAACTTATAATTAAGGGTTGAACATTTGTAATCATACAATTGTAAGAATTTTCCACCTTAAGTACTGCTTTTGTATTATTAGAATTGGGAATGATTTTTGCTTGCTTATCTTGATGGTAATCTAAAGAAGAACCTGCTATGTTTTTAGCTGAAATCAACAGACAATTTGGAACAAACCCGTTCTCTGAACCAGCATGTAATATTGTGATTCTTTTGCCTTTATTTGATGGTGCCTTGGTTTGACATTTTTTGGGAGAATCATCCCAACCTTTTCTTGGAGTGTCATGGGACCATGTTTCGTCAAGGAAAATAATTGGACGATTTTCTTCTCTAAATTTTTTAATAGCTGTTAAATATTTAAGTCTCCATTCCCGTAAACGTTGAGATTCCATTAATGTTTTTACAAATGCTTCGGTATTTAAAACTTATTTTACGCAATATTTTCCTAAGGCTTGAAAGGCTACAACAGATATTTGTTTCATCTTTAATCAGCCGCTCTTTGAGGGAAATCAAAGTGGGTACAGTTTGTGCCTCATACATTTGGTAAATCTTTCTTCTTAATAAATCCATGTCATTTTCGTCAATGCTTCTAAATGTGCCAGAATCACTCCGATTTTTTCTAAGATTAACAGGTTTAAGTACTATGTCTCTTACCGAAGGTAAAGGAGTTTTTGTCAAAGTAGACGTCTCTGCTAAAGCATCCATCGAATTAAAATTTCTACGATTGATACACATTTTTAATTATTAGTTTGGCAATTGGTAGATCAATGCTTTCTCTTAAAAATGACACTTGATGATGCCCCCCTATCAGCACAATTCTAAGGACGCCACATTCTACCACTAATAAGCCGAACTAAAAATTACTCGCCGGAAAACCAGATTAAAATTATTAAAAATCACTTTGTATTTATATATGCATCAGGCATAGATATAAATTGAATTTATATACCTAGTCCGGCTTTGCTCGAAAAAGTTTTAAAATTTGGGATTTCCTTATTTATTTTATGGTCGAATGGATAATGAGGTTTTATTGCAGTCAAAAGATCAACGATATAACCATCTTACTAAGGCCCCTTTTCTGCACGCGCAAATTTTTTCGTGGCGGGCTTCTCAAAATTCAGTTTCCTTTAATTTTTGGATTTTTAATAATATTTTAAATTTTTAAATACATTATTTTTTTTAAAAACTTAAATAATCAATAATCTATATTTCAGATTTTATCGATTACTTAATGTTCTAAAAGAAAACGTCTTTAAAAATTAAATACTGATAAATCTACATAGGTAACTAATAAACTAGTCATATGAATACAAATAAATATTTTATTAAAAACACTAAACACTCATTAGACGAAAAATAAATCAACAATAAATAAAAACTTTTTTAACTAACAAAAAAAAAATACTAAAATTATTACGTAGCTTTAACAGGTCTTAGGAACTTTCACTTAACACATCACTTTGTTATCAGGACCATGGTGTCGTTTTCAGGTTCATGTCACAGTTTGAAATTTATCACATATTCTTTACAGCCAGGCGTATCTTTTACCACAATGGAATTCATGAAAAAGAAAAATGGTTAGTGCTTAACAGTCTGAAAATATATGTAGTTATTATTTGAGGATTATCATAAATTAAGAGAACGATTTCCTATTAAAAAACTAATTTAATTTACTGGATTTAATTTTTTTTACTTTATTATCATGTCCTCTTATATATTTAAAAATATCAAGACCAATGATTTCGTCGATTAAATGATTATCAAGGTCATGATCGGGATAAGATAGGAGCTTAAAGTTGATGAGTATAAAGCCTTAAAGGTGTTTCGTAAATTTATTTTATGACCATGATCATCTAAGAAACGGTATAATACTACTTTACTTTATTTACAAACTATACTTCTTATTTACCAACTGTACTACTTATTTACCAGCTGTACTACATTCCTCAATTGAGAGTTTATAAAATCTTTAGTAACCTCAATAATAGATTACTTTCGATGTGCTGAAAAAGACCACTGTCATGCCTATCTTTCAGTTCCTTAAGCTCATGTCTTTATTTTGCCAAAGCTTTATTCAATTTACTTACAACCCGAAGTATGTTTCCCCTCAGAATAAGAAAGTTGATATTATCTGGTATTGTGATATCAAAATATAGAGTAACTGGACAAGAATCAATTAAAGGTCCTCCTCAACTTAATAAAGATGAATGGTGCATCTACATCAGAATTTATTACAAATTGACCTGACACTTTCGGTGCGCTGGCAAAAATACTGAAATTACCAGGGTATGCGGGACAATTGCTAGAAAAAATGTTGAAATTGCCAGTCTCTGTGGCACATGAAGCTGCTAGATTGGATGGCGATGATACATTGCAGGAGACAAGAGCTCAGGAATGGCTTTAGGAACTGCATTCCAATTGAGTCGTTAATACGGGACTTTTAAATTGTGATTCCTCAAAGTGATCTTCACAACTTCTAAAATTTTTCCCCTGTAAGGGTTTATCTCACAGTTATTTTTCCAAACTTTCAATCTATAATAACTTTTGCAATTTTAATTGGAAGTAATACAGGGTTAAATAACAGAAACATAGACTTTGATGATTTACTAAAGATTAAATCATGAAAAATGGCAAGATGCAAGATTATTTTTTAAAAAAACTTACGTGAATTTAAAATTTCAAAAAATGATCCATTATTTCATTTCGTCGTCGACCTGCTACTGGAATGAATTGGAGCAAGTTTCCTGGATAATGTTTTCAATAAATTTATATGCCAAAAACCGAAAGGAAAGCAAAAATTAATCACAAATTATAACATAACCTTTAAAGTTAAGAATAATTTTTTTTTGTGAAATACTCAAGATATATGATTCTTTAATCATTTTTGGTCTCTTCTTCGTCTTTTCTTGGTCTCGAATAGGTCGAATGCTACAAATAATCCACAATAATACACAAAATTGTTACAAAACATCAACTATAAAAAAATAAGTTATAAACATTTCGTTTTTCGTTTGCAATGAAAAAAAATGCCGGCGGAAAATCATGACGAGAGCGGGTGGGTTCTTACATCAGCGCCAAAACTGGCTTGTGTTATGGTGCGAACTATATTCATGGCCTCCTTGTTTATTTCCAAGTTCCCCATTCAACTTTCACCTCGGTGGGGCGCTATTATGCAATAATGACGTTCATCCGCTCGTCACATAAAAGCGCATATTTAGAACAATGGCTTTAGAAAATACTGCAATTTTTATCGCGCGACACAAAACGCGTGCATAAAAGGCGCCTAAGTACATTTGTTGCAGCCAGTGATATATTATTCAGCTTATTGCTTATTAATGCTTTTTGATTTATTAAAAATAATAGCATTCGTATAATAATTTTAACTAAAGGTAATTTATTAGACATGATATCATATCCTAGAATTAATTCTGTACTAATGTAGCTACCGGCTGGGGGCCCACAACAAAATTCTAAAATCAAAAGGGATCAGTGGACAAAAAAGTTTGAGAAACGCTGGTCTAAGGTAACAAAAAATGGCCGCCAGATATTGACTTTTACATTGATTGGACAGAATCATATTACGGTTATTACCACGAAAAAGATGTAAGAACACAATATTAAAATGAATAGATATTTTATCCTTAGGCAAAAATATTCGTAATTTAAAGCTTCTGAGGGTATTAATTTGTCATTTTTACCTTCGTTCCTTCTTTTGTCAACTACCGATCATTCTACATAATTTATAAATGTATAAACACGTAAATTTACTGTGTAGGAGAGTGGTACACAATTTTTAGAAAATATATGTTTTTTTGAATCCTATTAAAGTGGAACAAATTGGAAGCAAATGGCTCTGGTGGCTCCGTTGTTAAAGTGGCAGTCACTGGGAACTCCAGGACGAGAGTTCACAGGTTCAGACTAAGCGGCCGGTAAACCGATTCGGATTGCGCGTCATGCAAAAAATAGGGAAGAGTGCAAAATGTATCATCCCCCATTCCTACCTCATTCACGCCGGTAACCAGACCGAATGAGATCGGATATCTCGTGGACCTGCATCTGATCTTTTCTAAAATACTGCTTTAGGTTGGCAAATACACCGCAAGATATCATTACGAGTATTATACTGCCGTAAACATTATTTCTGTGCACTTGATAGCGTTGCCAAAATTATTATCCTTTTGTCAGGCTCTAGCCTTACTGACGAGCCGTGATACGGCTAACGATGAGTTTGACACTAGGAGAAGTGCAAAAATTTTATAGTTGTGGTTTAGACAGACCTGTATTGCTTAAATTGCTTTTAATCACCCCGGTGAAAGTGTGAATAAGTGCTTTTGCAGCACAAAGCCAAGTTGTGTCCTAGTTGGGCAGTCCACATGAAGGGAACCTCCTCTTTTTAACATATGAGGAAGAAGGACAAAGATGTTATAAACTAGTTTAACGCGCTAGTCCCATTGATTATTACAACCCTTACGTCAACCAACAGTATCAACGTTCTTCGCACTATCAACCTAACTTTTGTACATTGAACGCGTTTTCGGTTTTATTTTTTAAAGTTTTTTTAATAACTTTAAAAAATAATATATTAATTTCCAAGATTCCTGATGTTTGTGTATTTTTTTCTTATTCGTTTAACGAAGGTAATTATAAAGTATATTTTGTAGAGATTTATTTATCAACTGACTTGCTAATTTTGCATCATTTTTGCATGGCAATAAGTTTTATAATGTATTATAACAATATAGATTGTAAGTATTGCAATCCAATCGTAATAAATTTGTTAGGAGCTTGACATACAATACCGCAACAGATTTATGGCTAGCAAACTTAATTGTTTAAATTAGGTTTTTCATTCATAAAAAACTAAACAGTATGAGTTGTATTCTATACTGACTTATTTGTTTGATTTAAGGGATGTTATCGAGCAATAGAGGATAATGGACAAAGATAAAGGACTCGGTGAGTACTTTTAAATATTACGAGTTCTATCACTTTGATGTTAACGTGGCATATACAATTTTGGCAGAACAAAATATTCTTGTGTTTATCCAGGTTGTAATAATTCATACTTAGGACAAGTCACTGATAAGGACTATAAAAACAAACACTTTTTTAAATTCCCTTTATAAAAACAAACCCTAGGGTCCTAATCTGAAAAGAAAGAGAATATTTATAATAATATTGAATATAAAAGTTTGAAGGAAATTTGAGAAATTTGTGAAGATATTTCACAGTTTAGAAATTCTCTATGTAATAATCTAAATTTTAATGCTTTAGCAAAAAATGTCGAATAGTATACTGCCACTTGAAGGTTTATTAGAATTTATAAAATTAGTGATAAGATTATACGTTTAAATATATACTGGTTGGCCCAGAAGTCCGGAATAAAATTAACATAGCCTTAACCTGTAACTTTTGGGGAAAACGCTCGGACACGTCAATTTAGTTTTATATATGCTCACATTTTGACGTTATTCGTTTGTTTTTTTATAGACATTTGTCAAAAATATGACGGCATCGATCTTTTTTTTAAATAGGAACATACAGCTTGTGATACATCGTTTGAAAGCTAATATCTCGTACAGTATGATCATAAATTTTAGCGCGATTATGTCAAGCTATTTCAAAATGGCGACTGTTAAAAGTTTTTTAAAAATCTCTATTTAAATATGCGGAAATTATAAAGATTTTTTTTAACGTTCAAGGTAAGAAATCTTCTGAACGCGACACAATGAAGATTTCTTACCTTGGAAGGTAAAAAAAAACCATCAATGATTTATAATTTCCTTATTAAAATAGAGATTTTTTAAGAACAGTCGCCATATTGAAATAGCTTGACAGAATCGCGTTAAAATTTTTGAGCATACTGTACGAGATATTAGCTTTCAAATGATGTGTCACAAGCTGTATGTTTCTATTAAAAAAAAGATCAATGTCATCATATCTTCGACAAATGTCTAAAAAAAAACGAATAACGTCAAAATGTGAGCACATTAAATTGACGTGTCCGAGAGTTTTCCCCAAAGTTCCAGGTTAAGGCTATATTAATTTTATTCCGGACTTCTGGGCAACTCTGTATAAGTATATCAAAAACAAAATACCAAAAAGAACATTTGTTTCAGGTCCAACACCCAACAGATTTCTAACCCAGACAAATCTAGTGTTGAGCCGATACTGCTTCTATTCCTTGTGTTTCAGAGACCACTACAAGAGTTACCTGGATTGTGAATGTGCCAACTAATTTCCGACTTTATACCTAATTTTGATACTCTGCCCGATTTGTGACTTCCTACCAATATTATTTCCTACCTGATGTGACTTCCTCCCGATGTGAGTTCCTACCCAAAGTGACTTCCTACCTGATATGTGACTTCCTACTCGATATGTGACATCCTCCTTTATATGTGAGTTCCAAGTGACTTATGATTAGAGACATTATTTAAATATATATTATTTGAACTGAACCTATAGTGGAGTAGAATAATTTTGTTCTGTTCATTTCTATTTTTTCTTGCACTTTATTGCAATCAATAAAATTTTATATGTACGTCATATTCTATATGCATAGACAGAAGGGCATTAGGGCTTAGACGGTGACATACTTTTACAATTATCTTGATTGCACATACACTTTTTATTCAAAATAAATATCTTTGTTATTTATTTATACGTAAGTGTTTTTTAATCAATAATACCAAAATGTATCGTCTCTTTCCAAAAAATATTGATTTTTGCACGTCCCTTTATTAATTTAACTCGTGTTTGTTCCGGTTTGTTCGTTTTTGTCGCATCTCCATTTAAATTAATAAAAACGCGTGCAAAAGTCGAATAAATAAATCGCAAATATTGCTAGAACCTACGTTCAAATTTCCCGCCAAAACTAAAAATCTTCTGTCTTTTTCGCACACTGTTCTTTCTCGCTAGTTGAAGTTTCGATTTATTAACAAGCAGTTAACATTTCTAACCTTATATATTTTTTTGCTTTTAATGATATAGTATATGCTTAAAAATACATGTGTATGGTATTCCCAACCCACAACCACGTCTAGAAATTCTACCCTAAACTTGTAATAGGATGGAAATCTCTTATTTTCTATACACATAGGAGCTGCTAACAATACAACAAAATCTGATTTGGCGATCATATGAATGACGGGGACGTTTGGAAAGTGAAATTATTTGGAAATATAACTGCTTCTATTTAATAAGAAACCTTAGAAACCGATTTTTAAAATTTTAGTAACATAACAAATGTTTTGTGTTCAAATTTCACTAGGACAAATGAACTATCCATGATTTCTGTGCTTCGAGCGATTACTCGTGCTTTTCCTTTAGCATGGATTGGATGTTAATTATTATTCTCCATCTGAGGACTGACTCCGTCCTTTTTTGCTTTGTTATTTTTTATTTATTTCATCGGAAGCTCTATTTAATTGTCCACATTTTATTGCCGTAGTCTTCTAATTTTCTGTTTTATAGCTCCTTCATTTTTCCAACATACTAATGGTGATTCTCTTTTTCGGTTTTCGATGCTTTGAGTTTTTGGTTCTCCTTTGGAAAACTTTTATATGAGCTGGTGACAAACAAAAAGTTGCGAAACGTCGATGGTAACTCGTTATCTTCCTAAACCCGAACCTGACTCGTACTCCGTCTATGTTTGGATCAATAGTTTCGGAATCTTCAGTAATATTATCGATTACTACGTCTAGCACAGTATTAACATTAGAATTAGCATTTCGATATCTAGTTCGGGTCTATCAGACATAGGTGATAATAAAAAGTCGACATCGGTACATTTAAGATTTGACATAATATTCTCTGGGTTCTTCGCTTTCGCATGAGCTAATTCAACACATTCTGCAGCTTGGTACACCGTCATGGACCATGGGTCTATGGTATTACAATAAAAAATAAGAGGAAATAACTTGTCCAGAGGTTGTATGTGGTAGAACCGTTAAAATGATAACACCTTCGACTTTTGAGGATTCTGCTATTTTTAACAACATATGGGATTCATGATTATCATATGGTATTAGTAGTGATGGGTTTTCTTCTGTTGAACCAGAATATTAGTATATTTCGTGTAAAAATAAATCAGCTGTCATCCAACCACTTGGATTTTCTAAGCCCAAAGTACCAAGTGGTGCCCGCACATGCGGGGTAAATTTCTTCCTACGAAACACCATAACCTTTTCAACAAAACAAAAAATGGTTTCCAAATGGCTATCTTTACTTATGAATGTTTAACTATAAAACTTATAAAACCTGCTTTTCGCGTCTAATAACTTAATCAGACCATTTTAAAAAATAAATTGAATACTAGAATATGAATGTGCATGATAGCTTTTTCCTAGTTATATACTATAGTAAATGAGCTGTATCCTGGCAAAATATAGGTGTAGGTTTTAGATAGGTATAGGAAATTTTACTAAGTTTGATCCATAGAGTTTCAAAATGTATTAAATTATAAAGTATACTATTTAAATATACATTATATTTTATTTCCGCTTTTGTAAGTTACCCCGTAGTGCCAAAATAATTGTACAATGTATACGTATTTTAGATAATAACATGGCTATTGCACTAAATGGCCAAACTGTATAAAAATCCATTGCGTTTCATGTAATATTTCAAAATAATGGTATTGAATTCACTTATTAATATGTATATTCTTACTGTGAGACTAAATATGTCTTTCAAGAATAATATTATTTGTATCCAATTATTTTTCTTCCGCAATATGTTTGTTGGTAAACAAAATTTTGACGGTTGTTGTTGTTTACAGTCGATAATATGAGATACTCAAAATATAGTATTTATTTTGATATCAAATGACATTATTTTTCCAATTTTTACTCACGTTATTTTATTTTTAGTTAACTTTGATTCTGCCTAAAATTTGACACTTATTGTACATAGCCAGTAGTCACATTAGAGTCATATTATTATATATACAGGGTGTTATGGAAATGATGTTTTATATTTAAACCGGCAATTCCTGAGATGAAAACAATAAGAAAAATATCCGAAAAGGGCGCTTTAATTTAATATGCCCTGTACATGACCTGACGTGAAACCAAAATTAAGCACGTGGTGACACTGGGAGAAAGATAAATAAAACAACATATGGCGGAAAACGTCAGTGAATTTTGAGCAGTGTTGTCACTCTTTAGAAAGTCAATAACCGTTTGACAGATTGGAAGTTGTTTATTTTTCAGGGTACATTATTATACTTTTACGTTCAGTTCAGTTAGCTGGGGAACAATCTCTGATTTATAAAGTTGAACTGACTCGAACCAACCGGCGCGGCGTTTATAAATGTTCAGATATGTTCTCATTTGTTCAATTCGAACGACACCCGTCGGAACTGAACCACTTAAATACCACTTTACCTTTTAGAAAAAAACTGCAATTTTATTTACCTTTTCGGCCTTATTTAAAATCAATTTAATTTATAAAAGACACCAAGTAGGTAATCCAAACACCGGCACCATAACCTCACAAAACACAAAAACAAAAGCACAAATTCACATTAGTTTTCGCGTAAATTTGTATGCATCTCATGAACACATCTAAGTACCATTTAATCTGAATTAGTATTTTAATGTGCTACTGTGTAAATAAAAATACGCCCTTATTGTATAAAGTTTCATCCGCTGGTCTGGGAAATAATATAATTTTTTCATACATTGATATTTAACATCTAAAAATTTGTAGTAACTACACGTTTTAGTCTGTTTCGGGTTTATTCAGTCGATCGATATTGCGTTATTTGAAAATATTTGAAAATACAGCGTTACCACTTTCGATATTTTATAAGATATATTCATAAATTGCGGAATTTCTTTCTGTAATATTACTTTCCTGTATAATTATTGTCTCGGAAATGGCAACCGCGCTAATTTTCCGAATATGTACGAAGCACTCGACCCTTGGTTGGACTCGTCTATGTTAAGACTGAAGGGGATTTCCTGTTGTTGTCAACATAATTATTTCATCATTCTTCATTAAAGGGTTAAAAATTGTTTTAGTCCCATTAGAAATTAGCGTTTCTATTATTTCTGACTTTCTATTGCGAAATAATTTGTATCCTATCTTCTGTGTGTGCTGTTGTTCTATGTGTACGATAGTGTAATTATGCGTTAGTGTTTAGTGCTTTTGTGTAATCTGATAATAGGTGCATATCTTCAAAAAAACTAATTTGAAACTCGTAGGCGTCTGTGTGTTTCTTTAAGTGATTTAGTGTAATTTGTACTGTTCCACTATGTATTTTTTTCTCTCGACGATATGCCGGTTATGTTCCGAGATTGGAAATAAGAGGCCGAATGCGGTTTAGTGGGTATAAGCTTATTATGCAGTTCCACACTATCATCAGGGCACGTGATGAGCATAAACCTCTTCCCATAGAAAAAAGAACTGAAGGTGTCTGTGCCTATCTAAAGTTTCACACTTTTCCACAGTTGTTTATTACACAGCTGGGCAGTGTAGTATGATTGTGCCGCGGAGTGACCTGTGGGTTTATGGGTGAATTACCCCATTTTTAAACGTTCGATTTAAAAAAAACATATGTTTCGCTTCTCTAGGACACCCCAGGAGTCACCCATTTAAAAATAATACGTCATTTCCATAACACCCTGTATATCCAATCTCATTTCTTTCATATAGTAACTTTTAAAGAATTATGTTAATGAAACTTGAGAGTCAGGACTAGTGACGCATTCACCACTTTTAGAAGCAACCAAATATTGTTGAGCCAATTTCCTGTAGTATAGGGTTGAAAATTTTTTGATTAATAACGTAATGGAAGAAATAACGAAATTCTGTCATTTTCGATTTCTGCTTCCATTAATTTTTTAATCAGAAATTTTTAACTTTGAAACGTTAGGTAATTGATTTCCTAAAAAAGGGTTGTTAGCCGCTCTTCGGATAAAGCTATAAATCACTAGCCATAATTCGCAAGGTTGTTTATCAATTTCATGTCAGTAGAATATTTGCAACGTTCGTGGTTTAACTCCCGGGGAGGGATAGATGTTACCCTAAAAATCTTAAATGAGGGGACGAGTCAATTATCAGATGAAGGTCGTTTAAATCCCTTTCCAATAATACCCTCATTCATTATCTTCAATGTTTCAAGAACATATTTTCAGTTCCATAAAAAATTAAAAAGTCGGCATCTCATCAAGATTATATCCTCAATTTGGAAACATATGTTTCATCCTTAAATGAACATCATCAGGCCTAAAAGTTACAAAAACACTTTTTCGTTACCTACAAAGAATCACAATTAAAATAAAATATGAATTAATAACAATTAATACACATTACATTTGAAAAGGCAAGTGACTAACCTTTCCAGTGGATGTAGGGTAATGGATTCAGTGGTAGTTCGGTGTAAACCAACTATATAAAACCTAGATAAAAATTAAATGAACAAGAGAAATCTCAGAATTGTTGTACTGCTAAGATGAAAAAGGCGGGAAGAAAATTAGGTTATAGGAATGAAGAAAATTAGGTCATAGGAATTGAAGACGTCGTTAACACAGGTAAGGATGGAACTATCTTTTGATTTAGTAGAATATTTTCAGTAGTTCCAAAGTTATATACAAGATCGTGAATCATCATGAATATTGGTTGTGGTAATTTGTTTACGTAAATAAAATGTAGACCCCACTTAACGCTACGACAAGAACATCTTATAGTATATTTAAATCCAAGTTGGACACTGACAGAACAATAAACGCATGAAATCGCAACTCAAAGGTGATATACCCGAACAAACTGAACGAACGGTGTGAGCGTAATTTCTTACATAAAACAATATTATTTGGAGGAAGATATGTGATGGTCTTGGAACTTGACGTCATAAAAAATAGGAACCTTAGAGCTAGTAGATATATATTGGAGATTTTGGGAAAAGATATAAATGGTAAAGATTTGTTGATGCAAGATTGCAAGATAATGGCAGGTCTCACATTACTCGAGTGATGAGAAATGATCTGAAAGAAGTCAGAATTGATACTATAGCATTTTCAGGTCAAGACTCAGATTTAAATCTCGTAGAGAATTTCTGGAATATTCTTGAGAGGAGATTATAACCAGTTAATCATTATTGGTGATGTAGGGTGGATGTGTTTGTTCGTTGTTGCCAAGAAGTTATTCGTACTAAAGGAGGAGCTGTTCAAGTTTGTTTATTTTTGGAGCTCATTTAGATAGTCATCCCATAGTTGTCCTATTTTTTACTTCTCCATATTTTAATGCAAGAGCAACTAATCAGTTAAGCCACGAATAATTTTTCGAGTTTATCATTGACGAGTTAAGGAACTAGGCAAATATTGGGTTTGTTTCCATCATCAGGGAAAATTTTATGACGTTATTCTAAAAGGTTATTGAGATTATCTTTAATTAGGAACACATCATGTAAAATTAAAGAACTCATATTCAAAAAAAAATCTAAAATCAGTTACGGTGTCCACACAAAAAAATTTTATATTTTTTCTCTTAAATGTAATTTTTTTTTAATCTAGTTACTCGTTTTTTTTTGGTTTTTTTTATGATCAAACACAAGCACTATAGGAAAAATCCTTTAGGGCACTCTGGGAGTGGTGCGTGTGCGCAAAAAGCGATTCACGTTGGTTTTGAATCGTTGGAGGTTATATTCGTTGGGAAAAACGACCTCGGGAAGGTCGTTCCACAAGGATGTAGTCCTCCAGATGAAAGAATTCTTAAATAATGAAGCTCGAGGAGTATTAAGCTTAACCACATATGGATGGGCGGTAGTGGTTCGACGTGTATTTCTGCTATTCGTCGCTCTGGGCGGAATTAAGAGGGCAAGGTCAGCCGAGCACCTTCCATGAAAATATCTGTAAAAGAGAGTCAAATCCCCAACCTGTCTTCGATGTTCTAGGCTGTCGAGGTTCTTCGTCAGCTCTTGGTCTTCGATCAGACGAATAATCCTCCTTTCAATGGAATCCAGTACCCGAAAAGTATGTTTGGGTGCAGAGCTCAAGACATGAGAGCAGTATTCTAGTGATGGTCGAATCTGGGCTTTGTAGAGTGTCAAAAGTTGTTGAGGTGTGTACAACTTTCTGGTTCGGAAGAGTACCCCAAGCTTCTGAGAAGCTATCTTGGCGATTGCCACAACGTGGTTATGCCAAGACATATTTCCTCCCAGATTGACGCCCAACAAATTAATAGATGTAGCCAGTGGGATTGCGTGCCCGGCTATTATTTCCCATTCTGTAATGTTAACCTTTTTAGAGAAAACTGCTGCCTGGGTTTTTTTAGCGTTAAATTCGACTTGGTTACTGTCACCCCAAGCCAAAATTTCTCCCAGGTCTTTGTTGAGGCGTGATACTTCATGCTGTCTGCGAAGATGTGCGTCGGCAGCCGATGTTTGCGCATTCAAAGAGAAAGATGAGATAAAAGTGACTATCGTCAGCGAAACTAAATATAGGATTTTTAGTTTTCACTAGAAAGTCGTTAATGTAGAGTAAGAAGAGAGTGGGCGACAATACGGACCCTTGAGGAACACCGGCATTGATGGTGAAGGTGTCTGAGAGAAATCCGTCAATCGGCACTTGCAGAGAGCGGCCCTTAAGAAAGCTAGACAACCATGCACAGAATCGACTGGGCATACCATATGATCGTAGTTTACTTAGAAGCCCCTCATGCCAAACACGATCAAAAGCTTTAGAACTATCCAGTGCAACAACCCGAGACTCCCCATGATGTTCGATTGCGTTGTTCCAAATATGGGTGACATAGGCTAGAAGATCTCCAGTTGATCTGGACTTCCGAAAACCATATTGATGATCGCTGATAATGTTGAAGCCTTCCAGGTACTTTAAAAGATGTTGGTTAATAGCTTTCTCCATTACTTTTGATATAACTGAAAGCAATGCGACTGGTCGATAGTTGTTAGGCAGGGTTCTCTTACCTTTCTTTGGAATAGGCTGGACTCGCGCCGTCTTCCAGCAAGATGGAAATATTCCTTTTTGTAGGATAAGTTGAAAAGTCTACAAAATACTGGTGTTAGTTCATCGGCGAATCTCTTGAGAAAATAGGAATTTCGTCTAGACCAGTAGCTTTTTTGACGTCGAGTCCTTTCAGGATTCGTTTGACGAGACGCTGACGGAATACGATTTCGGTCATTTCGGATTCAACTGCAGGAATGTCGGGTGGAAATCTACAGTGGAATGCGAAGAAAATAGTTCAGCAAGTAAGTTTGCTTTGTCTCCGGCTGTGGATGCTATTGTGCCATCGGGACGTGTTAGAGGTGGAATAGTTGATTTGGTAAAATTTTGGCTGACGGCCTTAGCGACTGACCAAAAGGACCTTGATCCGTTTGGACAGTCAAGAAGTTTGTTTTTGATCCTCACGTTATGGGTTTCTTTGCTTTGATCTATTGTTAGCTTACATTGGTTTCGAGCAGTAATAAAGATGGTACGATTCTCAGTGGTAGGGTTTTTACGCCACTGTCAGTAAGCCAGATTTTTTGATTTGACAGCACGCTCACAATCCTTGCTAAACCAGGGCTTGCCGTTGGAAGGGCGTTTTTGGGAGGAGGGTATAAATGCTTCCATGCTCGTTAGAATGACGTCGGAGACCTATCCAGCCCAGGCGGATGGATCATCAGAAGAGAAGCATATGCTCATCCAAGGAAAAGTCCGAAAATGGTCTTTCAGGTCTTCCCACTTGGCCGATCTGTAATGCCATATCTTGCGAGTTTTAGGAGGTTGTTCAGAATTAATTGGTAGTTCGCTTAGAGTTGAAATAAGTTTGTGATCGGAAGATCCTAACGGAGGCTGTACGGTAACTGTACGGGATTTGACGTTAAGAAAAGATCCAAAAGACTAGCAAAATCTCCAGCTCTGTCTGGAATCCGCGTTGGTTCTGCTACGAGTTGAGTTAGACCAGAACTGATCGCGAAGAATTCGTCCTCGCGGCCTTGCTCATCGTCTGTATTTGAATATTTAAGCCAGTTGACATTGTGGACGTTAAAGTCGCCAAAGATAGCAATCTCAGCATTTGGATGGTTGGTTTGCAAGAAGTCGATTGTATTGGCTAGTGATGAGAAAAGGTCTCTGTAATGGGTATCACTTGGAGGACGGTAAAGGCAGCAGATAAACTTGGTGATTTTCGGCGTCAATATTTTAAACCACATTACATCAAAGTCTTTCGGTTCCAGTGTAGGTTCTCGTTGGCAGCAGAGATCATTTCGAATAAAAAGACATACGCCGAAGTTGCGTCGGAATCGGTAATGAAAATCGTATCCAGGGTATAAATAGCTGACGGTGTTTGTTGACGATCTGATCTTTGTCTCGGTCAGTACGAGTACGTGAGGCTTGGAAGATTGTAAGTGCTGGTGGACTGAATTGATTTTAGTGTTAAGCCCTCTAATATTGCATAAATCAATTTTGAAGTTGCTAGTTCTGGGTTGGTTAGCAACTGCAGGTGCCACACCATTTCTTCGTTGAGTGTTGTTAGATCCCAGTAAATTGTCGGAAATGGTTGTTGTTTGATGAACTTCGCTTGGTGGGGCCTTAAGTCCAGCCCCCGCCCGGAGATCCGAATGGGGGGCGAGTTTACCTCCGGAGTATTTTGGGCCTGGAGCTTCCATCATGCTATTTTTGGGGGGGGGGGGGGTCCCCGAAAACTTCGGCACAGCGACGAAACGTCAACTCAATGAGCAAAAGTTAATTCAAGGAGCAAACTTTACGCCACCTAAACCTATGTACAAACCGTTCGTACAAGCAATGCATATCTAGCATCCATCCAAATATAATATATAAAATAATATCTATTATCAGAACGTCTATTATTGACTTGTGATTATTACTTTCTCTTAAGAGCGTATCACCCTATTCTTGAACGCCGCAGTGGCCATTCACTTCTATCAAGAACTCTCGTTACCTTGCAGATTTTCGAGCGAATGGAATCATATTTCTTTAGAACTGTGTCGTCAAGCATGCACTGCAGACATGCAGTTCACTCGGAGATCTACCGCTGTAAAACTTGATGGAAGGAAAAACGTTCAGGTCAGTTAAAGCAATAACAAAACCCTTTGACAACTGCAACTTCATAATGTATTGCTTGGATGGGAGGTGGAGATGGCCTACTGATGTATTCTATTGATACCTTTTTGGATACTTCAATGTTTGTGACTTAAAAATTATTTTTATTCGTGTAAGCCTGTGTTATAGCGAAAGCGCCTATGGATAGGAAAAATTACATCAGATTTTTCAATATTTATTTAACTTATTATTATTGACATACAAATTTACAAAGTAAACAATGACATTGGTAGGCATGGCATTTGTTCAGTTTATTCGTGAATTTTTTGTCTTTAGAGATGCCTCTAATAGTCTCTGTGCAGTATAAAGAGAGCTGCAGTAGCAAAATGGACTCTTTCTGTTTTATAGCCAATTTTTATTTGAATTCCTAGTGTCTCGATCGTAAAGTACTGAGGCATTTGGGTATTTTTATTATTGGAATGCCTTTGTAATGGGAAAAAAATCATTAAAATATTAAAGCTTGAGATGTAGTTCATTTTGGGATATGAGAAACGTATCCTAAAAATTCCCTCGTTAAAGAAATCATTTCATACACTTGTATAAATAAGTAGAATATAATTTTGCTTCTCTAAATGTATGTACGTATATATACGGGCAAACTAATCACATTTGCAGCAAGCCGACCGTAAACTCAACGTGTTCATGCATATAAAGAAAATCGTGTCATTAGAGAGTTAATTCCCGAAAATGTGTATTTATTTAGGTCCCTATTCTAAAACTTTTTTAAAAAATATGTAACTATTCGATTATAGTTGCAGTTAAGATGTTATTAAGAATTAAGAGAAGCAAAATTTCAGTTTGATAATGCCATTATTTTAAACTTAAACGACATATCATGTTGATAATATATTTATGTTTTTATTAAATTATCATACTTTTATTAAATATATTTGTTTATTATATATCATTGATTGGATTTTGTATATTCGTCAGTAAATATAAAAAGTACCATATTATCTGGTATTCGTCGCCCATCGTCTAGTTCTTGTAATACTAATCGTCAGTTTATTGTCACAGTATTCGTCACTACTCATGGCAATAAAACAACAATTAAAAATTTTGTTTCAATTCCAAAACATAGAGAACAGTAAATATTTTTGACGCTTTTTGATGCTCTAGCGCCTACACATTTTTCATGCACCCAACATTTACATGCACTGTATCATCTACCTCACATATTTTGCAAAACTAATTGTTTATTCACTTTATGCATGAGAATTTCTTTTGTTTAATCGTTGCTTCTTCTCTCTCCTTTCTTCTTGCCTCACCATCCGCCACCCTCTTTCGTTTTATATTTTCTTTCTCTTCCAAAGCTTTTCTTTCCTCTTCCTCTTTTTTGCGAAAGTACTCCTGCCACTGTCCTGAAGTAGCAACTGCAGAAACTTTCACTTTTTGTACAACTTTCAAAACCTTAGGTGAACCAGGCCAAAACAGAGCCGCTATGTAAACTATCCACTCTTCCAATAGTTTTTCCTACTCTATTGTTAATATGGATTGAGAACCCATTTTTCTTTGAATTGGAGTTTTTCCATGAACTTTATCAGCTAATGTGGTTCGGGGAACGTTGAAATTTTTGGCTGATTATTTAATGGATGAACCATTTTTCACATCGAGCTTTTATCATGTCCTCTTCGGAAAACTTTAAATTCCTTGCCATTCCTTGAAACTACCAGAAATCGTCACGTATATGTACTAGTATTCGTCACCTTTTTTTAGGTGCAATCAATATTTTTATTTAGAAGGAAACGGTATAACGAATATTGGGCCACAGAAGCCATACTATTTGGAATATTAACTCGTTAATAAAGACTACAGATATACTAAAAATGTATTGAGTAATCGTTATTTTCAACCGCGCTGTTCATGTACCAATGCTCGCCGTAGGTGACGAACACTGAGACAACCCAAGTTTAAAACAGGCCCAATAACCGTCATCGAAATATTTAACCAAACATTGAAAAACAATTCAAACCCTTTTAAAAATCATAAGTTTTAAAACCTCTAAATGTAATGACTGTAAGAGGAATCTACAACAAGTTAATCTATAGACTTACCTGTTTAATTAAAATTATTGTGTTAGGTTAACTGTCAACTTAAGCACTTCACACATATCACCATTTCTTGTCAGGCAGAGGTTCTACCAAGTCTAATTACAAATTTTTAGCGGCACTCTATTTTGCCTAAGTTGTCATATTGGGCATATAGGGTTGGGGGCATATAGGATTGGGTCTAATAGCACCCGATTTCTTATTATCTTAACAAAAACAGAAGAACGTTGTAATGTGACGAACAATGGGATAGTGATGATGACTGGCGCCTTACCTTATGGGACAAACGAAGTGATTAAGACTACAATTTTTCTTATTACAAACTTACAAAAACTTACAAAAACTTACAACCTATTCTAAAGCCACCTAGATTTTACTTTTTTTTTTTTTTTTTGGCTTTGGCAGGTCTGCCATTCGGCCAGTCGCTAGATTTTACTTAATGATGATGAAAAATAATGCATAAATAAACCCTTGCCAATCCAGCCAATGGTACGTGTGCGAATAAAGCGATTCACGTTCGTTTTGAATCGTTAGCAGTTATATTCGTTGGGAAACACGACCTCAGGAAGGTCCTGTCACAAAGATTACGTCCTCCAGATGAAAGAAGTATTATCCAATTAAGTTCAAGCAGTACTACACTAAACAACATCAATGGATGGGCAGCAGTGGTTCGTCGTGTATTTCCAGTTGAATTAAGCGGGCAATATCTGTAAAAGAGTCAAATCACCAACCTGTCTTTGATGTTCATGGCTCGTAGTCTCCGATCAGACAAATGGCTAACCTTTTGATGGAATCCCGTAGTCGAAGAATATGTTTGGGTGCATAGCATTAATCCAATGGTGGGCGAATCTGAGCTTTATAGAGTGTCAAAAGTTGTTGAGGTGTATACAACTTCTTGCTCCGGAAAACTATACTAAGTTTCTGCGAAACTGTCCTGGCGATTGCCACAACATGGTTATGCCAAGACATATTTCCTGATTGACGCCCAATAAATTTAAAGACGAATCCAAGTGGAATTGCATGTCCAGCCATGACTATATTCGATTCTGCAATGTTAACATTTTTATACCTAAAGAAAATTGTTGCTCGCGAATTTTGACTTGTTATTGTCACCTCAAGACAAAACTTCTTCCAAGTCTTTATTGAGGCATGATATTTCATGCTGCCTACGAAGATGTGTGTCGGCAGCCGATGTTTTCGAATTCAGAATGGAAGATGATACAAATGTTGTGTCTTCAGCAAAGTAATATAATGAATTTATGGTTTTCTCTAGAGGGTCGTTAATGCACAGTAAGAAGAGAGTAAGAGACAATATCGACCCTTGAGGAAAATCGGCATTGACGATGAAGATGTTTGAGAGAAACCCGTTAATCACCACTTGCAGAGAACGGTCCTTAAGAAACCTAAATCATCATGCATAAAATCGACTGGGCATACCATAAGATCATAGTGTACTTAGGAGCCCTTTATGCCAAATACGATTAAAGGCTTTAGAAATGTCCAGCCCGGGACTCCATGATGTTCCATTGGGTTGCTTCAAAGATGTATGACATAGGAGAGAAGATCTCTTGTTGATCTTGACTTATGGAAACCATATTGATGGTATCTGATAATGTTAAGGCCTTTCGGGCACTTTAGAAGTTGTTGGTTAATAGTGGAGAACTATTTTAGTTTGACTGGTCATTTGATAAAGTATTTAGTTTTATGTGTTTTTTTATTTCCATAATATTTTATAAGAACTTAAGTTTTAGCGATTTATTCCCTAAATGTAAAGGTTTTTTAAATTTTTTTTGTATCAGTTTTCAGTTTATTATCATTAACGTTGTGTTATTTTATTTAAATGTATGGGATAATGAGAATTAGTATATTTTTATTGTGTTCAGTAAGTCTTTAAAAGTTCTATGAAATTTTGTATTGTGGTTATTTTTGGACAATTTCTACACTTTAGTTTATATGCCCCATAATTTAGTTCCATTTTAATTTTAATCTTGTATTTAATACTTTATCCAATTATTTTTAATTTTGTATGCAATTGTAAACCTTTGTATCTTTTAGTGTTTTTAATTTTTTCTGTAAGTTTTCCGTTAAGGTTAGCTTCTGATTTTACTATTGGATATATGTATTGAACTGATTTATTTGTTAAATGTTAATTATTGACTATTCGATCTATCATATTCGGAGGATATCCAAATTCAAACAAACCCGAACAAACACAATTTATTTAACCAAATCAATAAAAAATATACAATAAATACAAAGGTGACTGCAACCGTTATCACACAGTACAAACTGTGCCTCTATAGTATAGCCCAAGAGACGACATTAATAATTAAACAACTAAATGGAAATTACTGAAACCTATATTTAATTCAGAGAAAGAAGAGCAGACAGGATGACCGGTAGACAAAATTAAAAAATGAGAAAAAGACCACTAAGAAAAGAAAATATGAGAGAAATTCATAGAACAAAACCATTTAATGAATATAGCGCATAAACATAAAATAAAACAAAAATTAAAAATAATAGAATATGTTTCCTTCCTGTCTTTATCGAACTCATCCTTAGACGCGTTTCACCATTATTACGGCTCCTCAGTAATTCTAAACTTCCCCTCTCTGTATATTTAAAAGATATCGTTTAATATAATCATTTAATTTATCAACTGCCAACTCATTAACATTCCGCATTTGAACGCCTATGAAACTAAATGACTTTTGAAAATTAGATTTGTAATGTAACTTATCAATTTTTTTTTTTTTTATGATCAAGTACTATAGGAAAAATCCTTTAGGGCACTCTGGGAGTGGTGCGTGTGCGCAAAAAGCGATTCATGTTGGTTTTGGATCGTTGGAGGTTATATTCCTTGGGAAAGACTCGGGAAGGTCGAATAATGATGAAGTCCTCCAGATGAAAGAATTCTTAAATAATGAAGTTCGAGGAGTACTAAGCTTAACCACATATTGATGGGCGGCAGTGGTTCGTCGTGTATTTCTGCTATTCGCTGCTCTTCGCGGAATTAAGAGGGCAAGGCCAGCCGAGCACTTTCCATGTAATATCTGTAAAAGAGAGTCAAATCCCCAACCTGTCTTTGATGTTCTAGGCTGTCGAGGTTCTTCGTCAGCTGGGGGTCTACAATCAGACGAATGGCCCTTCTTTCGATGGAATCCAGTAGCCGACATGAGAGCAGTACTGCAGTGATGGTCGAATCTGGACTTTGCACAGTGTCAAGAGTTGTTGAGGTGTGTACAACTTTCTGGTTCGGAAGAGTACACCAAGTGTCTGAAAAGCTATCTTGGCGATTGCCACAACGTCGTTATTCCAAGACATATTTCCTCCCAGATTGACGCCCAACAAATTAATAGATGAAGCCAGTGGGATTGCGTATCCGGCCATGACTATATCCGGTTCTGCAATGTTAACCTTTTTAGAGAAACCTGCTGCCTGGGTTTTTTTAGCGTTAAATTCGACTTGGTTACTGTCACCCCAAGCACAAATTTCTTCCAGGTCTTTGTTGGGGCGTGATACTTCATGTTATTTGCGAATATGTGCGTCGGCAGCCGATGTTTGTGCATTCAAAGAGAAAGATGAGATAAGTGTGCTATCGTCAGCAAAACTAAATATCGGAATTTTCGTTTTCACTAGAAGGTCGTTAATGTAGAGTAAGAAGAGAGTGGGAGATAATATAGACTCTTGAGGAACACCGGCATTGATTGTGAAGATGTTTGAGAAAAATCCGTCAATCGCCACTTGCAGATAGCGGCCTTAAGAAAGCTAGACAACCATGCACAGAATCGAGTGGGCACATCATAGGATCACAGTTTACCTAGAAGTGCCTCATGCCAAACACGATCAAAGTCTTTCGAAATATCCAGTGCAACAGCCCGAGACTCCCCATGAAGTTCGATTGCGTTGTTCCAAAGATGGGTGATATAGGCTACAAGATCTCCAGTTGATCTGGACTTCCGGAAACCATATTGATGATCGCTGATAATGTTGAAGCCTTCCAGGTACTTTAGAAGAGGTTGGTTAATAGCTTTCTCCATTACTTTTGATATAACTGAAAGCAATGCGACGGGTCGATAGTTGTTAGGCAGGGTTCTGTTACCTTTCTTTGGTATTGGATGGAAATATTCCTTGTTTGTAGATAAGTTAAAAAGTCTACAAAATACTGGTGTCAGTTCATCGGCGCATCTCTTGAGAACTATAATTTCGTCTGGACCAGAAGCTTTCTTGACGTCGAGCCCTTTCAGGATTCGTTTGACGGGACGGATCAATACATAAATACCACGTAACAAACATAGTATTTTACCGTTACACACTTTAAAGCTGTTTTTCTGAAAAGTGGCCCTTTTACAAAATCACTTAATTAACTAGAGATTTGTCAACAAGTATATTAGTTGGTAGGTATGTCTGTACAACCGTAGATTAATAAACTATATTTTCGGAATTTGTTGTTAAAATATAAGTACAATTTCGAGAGAATCGCTCTTAGAAGCTCCGACATTTCCAACTTTTCCAAGATTGGAATGAAGGTATATCCAAGCTAAATTGAACAATAATTCGCCCAATAAGTCTTAAATAAATATATGTTGAAAGAAAAGTTGCCTACTAAAAGTTTTATTTCAATGAAGCTATTTACATCTGTAACAATTTATATTTGAAGCAAAATTTCAAAAAATATAATCATATATTATATTTTCATTTCAATAAATTATACATAATAATTAAAATAAATATAAATGTGAACCGTTTTGATATTCAGGAAACACAGTTGACACTTGACTTGAATAAATCCATTATAATATATTTCTTTTCAAACGCACAATTTTTTTTATTTATTCGATTTTGCACCAAAATATTGATTGTGTAGTTTATACGATGTATTTTAATAAACTGAATCAATGTCCGCAACTAACTTAATGGTTGATATTCATATTATCACTAAATTTCGTAAGGATTTATTCTGCTACATATTTTTATCGGTGGATTTTAACAAACTGAATCGAAATCTGCAGATAACTTCATTTTTAATATCAATTTAATATATTTGGTTCTGCTCCAAAACCCCTCTATTGTACTTTGCCACACTAAATGGTCACCCTGTATATATAAGTTTAAATAAAAATTAGAAAAATGAAGGTTTTCAAGAAATTTCAATATAATTTTAGAAAATTCGATTTAGCATTTTTAAGTGATCTATTGAAAGAAAAGATAAATGGACTTACTGACAAAATATAATAAACTAATACAAATTTTATGCGGCCCTAAATTTTCTCAAAATATCCTAAAGAAGAAAAAATATTAAATTAGGAAATTGTACAAGTGGTATAAAAAATTGTGGCTTAATGATTTTTTTTTAATTTGTGCTATATTGAGACGTATCTCATAAATATTGCTGGCTTCTTGGAAATTAAGTCTCATACTTGCCATCATCTGTTATTGTACTCCGAGGCGGACATTGTAATAAGAAATATTAAAAGAAAATTAATCGGAGACCTGCTGGGAAATACAGAGTTTATATTTACGAGAATTCAGATGCGTCCGCTTTTAGTCGTCTACTTGGCCCAAATTACAGTCTAAATAAGGAAAATATTGCTTCTTTTTATCCGAATAAAAGAAAATATTTATTTAATAATACCTTTTGTGGGAAACTAGAAGTAGCGGCACGGCGCTGCATAACATTAATAAAAAATAAATAATAAATGGAATTAGAGGTGCACGGACACTAGTGAATTGAATTACGGAAAAATTATTAAAAAGTTAGAGACAAGAGAGACAGTTAGATTAAAAATGGAAGATGTTGGCCCACCCTGCATCGCCCGGTGAGATACCATTGCATCGGTTTAGGCTGCGTGAAGTTTGCTTCTTGAGTTAACGTTTGCTCATTTAGTTGACGTTTCATCGTTGCGCCCCTGTTTCTGGTTACCAGGCCCAAAATACTCCAGAGGTAAACTCGCCCCCCTATCGGATCTCCGGGCGGCGACTGGTCTTGGGCCCCATCAAGCGAAGTTTATCAAACAACAACCATTTCCGACAGTTTACTGGGTTCCTCCAACACACACTCAACGAAGAAATGGTGTGCCCCTGCAGTTGCTAACCAACAAAGGATTAGCAACTTCAAAATTAATGTCTGCAATATTACAGGGCTCAATACGAACATCAATTCAGTCCACCAGCACTTACAATCTTCCAAGACCGTTTTTCCCAACGAATATAACCTCCAAAGATTAAAAAACAATGTGAATCGCTTTAATTGGACACGCATCACTCCCAGAGTGCCATAATGGATTTTTCCTATAGTGCTTGTGTTTTATCAAAAAAAAAGAGACAGGTACAATAACGACCGTATTATAATCAAGAAAATAATAAATTTAGTTACGTCAAAGAAAATGGTCTCGAGATATTCATGAAATAAAATCCGTTATGCCGGGATAAAATTTGGAACCATAAGTATAAGCAGGACCAGTACAATTCGTCCAGGCAGTAATATACAGGGTGTTTCAGAATAAGATGCTGATCCTTAACGTTGTGAATCCTTAGGTGATTTTAAGAAGGAAAGTTCAAATTAACATATATCCTTAACCTATCAACTTTCGAACTACAGGGCCTTAAAGTTTTAAAAAAAATCGTTTTTCTATCATAACTTTAACAACTTTCTAGCTATTTTTATGAATTTTTCACACATGCCCTCTATCCATCAATTTTTAACCAGTGGCGTCCTGAAAGGGCTTGGACTAGACATTTTGGAAAAATATTATATACGCCACTGCTTTTTCTCAAGATAAAAATTATTTTTAAAATACTCATTCATTTTAGGCCACATTTAATATCTTGCCTTTTTATCGTCCGACAAACAGTTTCCGACAAAAAAAATAGAAAGCATTAAATGCACATTCGCTATGTGCCTGGTTTCTGACTAGTAGGCTATGAACTTTGTTAAGGAGACAATGACAATAACGAAATATTTAATAATAGTTTGACAACTATTTATTTATGTACACGGCTTTCCACTTAACTTAAATTTTAAAAACGTAATACTTTTTAAACGTATAAGTATCATGGTAAATTTTACAAATGTCGAGTTTGCGGATATGCATGACCTGTGCGGGCTTGGTGACGGCAATGCATTCGAAGCCAGACGATTATACCAAGAGCGATATCCAAATAGAATAGTTCCGGATGCACGAACGATTTCGGGAACTCACAGAAAGTTATGTGAAACGGGATCTTTTGAAACAAAAAACTACTTAAAAGGGGCACACCAACCGAAGAAGCTGTTTTAAATTTAGTGGAACAAAACCCTAATATACGTACCAGAAAAATTGGGAATATTTTAAATATTACTCATGTCCTAGTATGGAGAATTCTTCAAAGTTATTGGTTATATACGTACCATATTCAACGGGTACAGGCCCTACTTCCTAGGGATTTTCCATTACGTATCAATTTCTGCCAATGGTTTATAAAATGGTTACCGAAAATCAACAATTTGATGCCAAAATTTTGTTCACGGACGAAGCTAGTTTATCCAGGAACGCCATACAAAACTTTCATAACAATCACTTCTGGGGAGAAGAAACCCCACGTGCCATTACGGAATCCCACCACCAAGAGCAATTTTCTGTAAATGTTTGGGCTGGAATTATTGGTGATTATTTAATTGGGCCTTATTTTTTACCAGCCCGATTGAACGGAATCAATTATCGCCAATTTCTTGAACACATTTTACCAAATTTGCTAGATGACGTCCCTATTTTTACCCGACATCGTATATGGTTTATGCACGATGGTGCACCTGCCCGTTTCAGTCTCTTAGCACGAGAGTTTTTAAATCAACATTATCGTAATCGATGGATAGGGCGTAGAGGAACACAATCGTGGCCACCTAGATCCCCTGATCTAAACAGTCTAGATTTTTTCCTGTGGGGACATCTGAAAACGTTGGTTTACAGCATCCCAATAAATACTGAAGAGGAGTTGAGAAACCGCATAATAGTTTGTTTCGACACTATCATGAATACTCCAGGAATTTTTCAAAGGGTACGAGACTCAATGAGGAGAAGAGCTGAAGCATGCATTCTTGCAGGTGGTGGCCACTTTCAACAGCTTGTTTTAATTTAATTTTTAAAAATAAACCATAGGCACATAGCGAATATGCATTCAATGCTTTTTATTTTTTTTGCCGGACGATAAAAAGATATTAAATGTGGCCTAAAAAAAATAAGTATTTTAAAAATAATTTTTATTTTGAGAAAAAGCAGTGGCGTACATAATATTTTTCCAAAATGTCTAGTCCAAACCCTTTCAGGACGCCAGTGGTTAAAATTTTTTAAAAATTTTCTACACCAAAAAAAGGCTGTTGATGCTTGAAAAATTCATAAAAATTTCATAGAAAGTTGTTAAAGTTATGACTTTAACGCCCTGTAGTTCGAAAGTTGATAAGTTAAGGATATATGTTAATTTGAACTTTTCTTCTTAAAATCACCTAAGGATTCACAACGTTAAGATCAGCATCTTATTCTGAAACACCCTGTATAGGGTGTTGAAAAAAGGTCGGTACCCCGGAATAACTCCGGTGCGTCGCATTGCAGCGGAAAATGTCTGGGGATGGAACAAACCCGAACAAACCCACCTACTCAACCAACGGGCCCGGGTGGGGATAAGTTAAGGTTTTCAAATGGAACCCCTTCTCCCGCGCCCGCGGGTTGAGGGGCGATGCACAGTTATTCCAGGGTACCGACCTTTTTCAACACCGTATATAGAAAAAAATAACATCGTCAATAAAAAAACATTCATTCTCCTTCAAATGCCATAGTTTTGGATCTGAATTTAAAAGTAACGTTAAAAATTCCGCGTGGTAAAAATCATTATTTATATTGTGAATATGCATGTCAGGTCGAAATTAAAAATGACACGTTCGTATCAGTTTTTATATGTAATATTTGTTGAAGACATGACTTTTTGATGACATGTCGTTTCCGGTTAAATTTAGTATATTTGCAATTAATTAGTTTTTGCGATGAATTTTTATTGGGATGTTATTGACAAAATAGTTTTACCTCTATTATTCTATGCTATAAACTAAAACTTATTTTTACAGTTGTCATTTTAAACTACCAACTGTAATTTTAGGATGGTTTTAAAGTTAAAACCCTTTAGTGAATACATATCTGTATTAATTTCTAATAGGGTAATTATAATGTTATAATATATAATATAATAAAATTATTAAATAATTTAAATAAATAAGTCCTGTACAACAATTTGTAATCCTATATTACATTAAAATGAATAAGAACGTAATGAAACTAATGTGCTACACTAGTTTAATAAACATTATACCGGCAAACTGTAGAAAAAGGGGAAAAATAATTTTAAATTTTATTGTATTATGAAAAAACTTTTTACTTTTCAAAAACTTAACAACTCAATGAAAATTTCAATTTAAGAAAAAAGAAAAAATATAGAGTTTCTTAATTCTTGCAGCAGAAAATGAAAAGACAAAATTAAGAAAATTATTAAAAAGAAGAAAAAAAATAAGGAAAACAAGAACTTTCGAAAAATAAAGGAAACAATTAATGCAGTTTTCACGCAACACCACCCTTTGCCGAACTATCGACAATTTTGAATGTACGAGTGATATTACAGATAATAATGTGATGTAAATTAAGGCGTTTGAAAAACATATACAGGATTATATGGGATAAATAACCGTGCGTTGGGTAAACAAAAATGTACGTTCAATTACCGTATTCAATAAAAAAAATCGTAATTTCATCTCTACTCCTTAAATCAACAAAGTAGTTTAACTTGTTAGCAGAGTAATAGAATAAGTCATTAAAAGAATAACATATAGTTAAAAAATATTAAAAATTGTTATGAATGTGTTTTTTTTTCAATTTCAAACTTAACGAGTACAAAAGAATTCACCTGTTCACCATAAATACATATCCGGTCTCCCAAAGTTCAAAAGAAGTTATTTTTAAAAATCATATATTTTCCTCATATTGAATGAAATCTTGATTCATCTGATGAGGAAAAGCGAATTTTCCTTGAAAAAGTGACAGAAAACCTCAAATATGCACTAAAAAGTATGACAAGTGATATCTTAAGGATATTGGAATAGACCGGATTGACTTGCTATAGTTTTTTGTGCTAAGCTTTGTTAACTTCAAACATTGTCAAGTAATTGATAGAAAAAAATATTAACAGAACGCCAACGCAGTTATAACAAACAAACTTCTAAACAAATTCCCTCCCCACGTTTCACGTCACTGTAGAGACAAATTTCACTGCGTTTTAACGGCGCTACGAAGAGCGGAACTACATAAGAAATAAGATTAAAGTAATGAGGTTTTTGTTTTAGTGTAGTATGCCACATTTGATAAAACATATTTAAGGATATATTTTATGAAACCTGTAATGAATCTGTATAACAACTAACCATACTAATAATATGTATATATTTTTCATTGTTATAGGAAAAAGGCAATTATTTTTATTCAAAACAATATTCTGATATGATAGCATAAAAGAAAAAAATTATACTACACCTTAATTATTTTTTTAAATAATTTTAATATGCACCGTAAATACATGAAATATTTGTTAGGATTTTCTGTCTTGGTTCTTCGTTAGATAAAAAAATAGTTTTAAATTATTATATAGATAAACGTATTGCACTTATCAAAGCTCAAATATATATATAGCATCGAAAATAAACATAAAACTTTTATCGGTGAAAAAAACAGTGGTGCGAAAACGCAAATGGTTCCATATTTTGGTAGACATTCATGTAAAATGTTTATTAAAGGAAAATCGGTATGTTTTGGCATTAAAATTTGGTGCCTTCGTTTTGCGGATGAGTACTTATTTTATAGTATTCCATATGCAGGAGCTCAAAATACACGCCATTCAAACCTCGGGCTTGATGGTGACGTTGTGATGAGTTTGTTGTCCGTATTAACAAGAACTTTCTCTCATCAAATTTTTTTTGATAATCACTTCTCGTCCTACAAACTTTTTGTTCATTTAAAAATGCTGGTTTTTCTTCCACGGGAACTACAAGAGAGGACAAATAACTGCCCACTTGAAGGTACAAAAACATTTTCTAAAAATGAACGGGGTTCATTTGATTGTGCATATGATAATGAATCTAAGGTTTCCATTGTACGTTGGAACGACAATTCAACAGTTACAGCTTGCAGTAATGTTCATAACGTGAAACCAATAACTAGAGTACAGCGTTATGATAAGAAGCAAAAAGAAAAGATATTTGTTACTCAACCCAACGTCATCGCCCAATATAATAAACTTATGGGAGGGTAAACCTCCACGATAATGGGATTGCTAACTACAGCTAAAGTGTTATAGGGAAAAATGGTGGTGGCCTCTATTTTGTAATTCTCTAGATAGTACAGTAGTTAATGCTTGAAAATTGTATAACATTGTTAACGATACAACAATGTACCAATTTGAATTTAAGTCATTTATAGCCTTACGCCTAATAAAAACTGAAAAATTACAAAATATTAGAAATGTTCGTCCTCCTTTGGAAGAGATACGATTTGATAATCAATTTCATAACCTTATTTCTCATGCAACTAGGGCACGAAGGAGATGCAGGGTGTGTCATAGCCTTACGATTTATATTTGTGGAAGATGCAACGTACATTTGCATGTGTTACGTTTTGAAAATGATCATCAAAGGTAAAAAAAATCTATGGCGTTTCTTACCAGTGGTTCGTTTATGAACCAAAAAAAGTTTCATATATAGATTGTTATGCATATAATATGATTTGTATTACCTCATTTTTACTTATTTATAATGGAAATTTGTTTTTCTTGCGGTTATAGTAGGATTATGATCGTTAAAAAAATATTTTGTTTCACTGTTCTTACCAGTGGTTCGTTAACGCACCACTATTATTTCTGTAAAGTGAAAATTTTTTTAAATAAAATTTGAAGAAATTTGAAGAAAAGAGGCTTAAAAATAAAGGATATTTAGAAACAGTTACGTTTTTTTTAATTATTTTTACCCTTTTGATGAAATGGGTTAATGAAAAGAATTAATACTAAGGAAAAATCTTGCATTGTTTCGCTCTTTAGCAAAAAGCAGACCGCGGCTACAATGTTGTGTCATATCGGAAGACAATGTGAATAGGTATTTATTTTATTCATTTAAAGATTGTTGAAAATGATCAGTTTAATACAGCTCCACGTTTATCTTGGTTGATTTGAAAACACTATGCATAACATTATATTAAAATTCACTATATTACTGGTATGTCTACTTGTTCTAATTAGAAATTACATTAATCTTGCCTGTTAACGATTTTCACAACACAACTAAAGGTAGCATAGCATAATCTTTTGCTCGCATTCCTTCTGATGTTCAGGAAGGGCTGGGCATACAATACATGTTGAAATTTGTTTAGGTTTATTGATCAAAATTGTTTTTCTGATCCCGATGATGAAATGATTAATGAAACAAATTATGTACTATACTGTACCTATGACTCCACTTATTAAAATTTTAAATCATAGGTTTAGATCGCTAATAAAACATTAATGTAAGCTGTAATACTATTTTTTTAAATAAAATTAAGACCTCAAAACATTGGTATTTGGTATTTGAAAAATTTGGAAATTCCAGAATAATTTAAAAAATATTTTAGCCAGAATATAATAACTTTGCTTGTTGTTTCAATAAAGCATATATTCCATCTTTAATTTGATTATTTGAGAAGCAATTTACTGAAATATTTTCGTAAAAGTCGGTTCAATTAATTTGTCAACAATTAGTTAATTTAGATTTATTTGGTTTTTGACGTGGTTTATTTATATGATACCAAAGAATTATATTTTTTTAAACAATAAGCGCAAATCTAGTTATGAACGTGTGGAGATGTCCGTCAATAGAATAGATAAGTTAGCTACTAACTTTAAACTAAAAATTAACCATATAAATAAAGCACACAAATCAATATGCAGCTGAGCGAATTAGTAGTGATGCACTATGCGTAAATTACATTATTATTTATTAACATGGTTCCAATTTTTTTCGGTAGTATATTCTTCGTGGTAACTACCCAGCTTCTAAAATAATTCTTCTTTCAATCGTCGATATGATCAGCTTTTCCTTTGACAAATATAATTTACAGAAATATAAATAGTATGAATTTAAAATGATTTCTTTAATGTATATTTACGTGAATGAACTTGTTGTTAGACGACTCTTCTAACCCAAAATTCGTCTTAGTATTCGACATCAATAAAGTTCTAATATTATTAAATTTGAATTTCTAATTAAATAATCTCAGCTACATGTTATGACTGTTGCCACAAAATATAAAATTTTACCATTTAAATTTACAATTATGTAACTCACGTGGTGTAAAATAACGTATACAGTGTGTCTACTTAAGTTGGCGCCATATGGGAAACTTTATTATTATTAATTTTCGGAAAGTTATTCTGTATAAGTTCCGCGTGTATGTAGCATCAGATGTTAAATTTTCATCTTCAATTTCATTAAACTAAAACGATATTTTTTAGTATAATATTTAATGAAAATTACTATTTAAAAACATAGTAGTCGAATCTGTCCCAGGTATAACTATGGAAACATAGTTGACAACATACGTTTTTCACTGACATTTTCAATATTGTGAGCAGCCCGGTGAGACCGCTTATGGCGGGGATCGAAGTATATAAGTAGGCCGTACAAGTGACGCCACAGCCAGGCAGGTTACTCCGTACGTTTATCCTTTTGTGTCAATCGTTCTGTATCAATATCAGAGTTACGTAGCTATATCTGAAAGTCAATTTTTTTGATCTAGGCTATATTTGTCTCCCTTTAATGAAACGAGGAATATTGATGCTGACAGAGACAGACATAGAATGCGAGCAGCACACGTTCTTAAATTATTTCACAACCGAACATCCTTCGTCTGGAATGGAATAAAATCAAGTAACATATGATTTATAATGTGATTGAAAATGGTGGAGGAAACGTCATAAAATTCTAAAATAATTTTTAATTTTCTATTCTTTTCACGAAAACGTACCTTTTCGTTTGGTTGCAGGTAAGTAATTTATGATGGAAATATTTTCTTACTAATTTTTATTCGTTATTGTTATTTTACATTATAAAATTGTCCCATTATGTTGTCCCCAACTTGTCATGCAAACTAGCAACAAACACATTTTTTAAGAATTTTACTTAAATTTTACAATCTACAAGTCAAAAGCTACAACATAATATTTACAGCTTAGTTATATTAACCCGTAGCCAGAATTTTGATAAGTCCGGTAATATATTATTATAATAATTCTTTCTTTTCATAGTTTAATTGAGAATCCCATAATGACTGAACATTAAAGAGGACTTCGATCACTAATGTTGTCAGGAGTATGCTACGAAACAAACAAATTGGAAGCCCATAATCATAATGATGGTGCATATATTTACTTGGTTAGTAGCTGTACATATAGTATTGTATTTACCTTGATTTGTTTGAAGTTGAAGATGGTAAAATATTTTATGTAAATTATGATTTATTTCCTATTTTCTAAAAAAACTAATTACAACCTTCAATCTCTGAATTCTTTATTTCTAGTTTTGTTAGTAGTTCAATAATAATATAAAAGTATGTAAGGACAATTTTAAAGCGATATTTACAGCTTAAAATCTATGTCAAAATCCTAATATTTGATTTTATCTACTTAGTAAATCAAATGAAAGGATTTTGATGTTTTCTTTGCTTAAATGTGACTTTAAAATATTGACAGTAATAAAAATTTGGACAAAAGTGACATTTGAAAAGCACGTGCGCGCCAGGCATAATGGATGTCGCCGTATCATGCCTGCTTCGATTATTTAACACGGCAGTTTGTCTTCTTCCTGGTTATAAGTATTCGTTGATTGTGAGTGTTGAATATTTTGAGTTTTTTAAAGTAAAATAATACATAAGATAGATGAGATGGTATTATACCGGAAAAATCCAAACGGCGGTAGGAAGGGCAATATGAACAATTCAAAATGTGATATTTGAGAAAAACAAATACAACTATTTAAAAAATTCTACTTTTAGTTTATTTATTTGATAAAACAATAAATATTTTTCAACTTTTTGTTTAATTTCTGTGATATGCAAAATATTTTGCACACTATTTTGCTCACGAGGTTATGTAACGTATAATAAGGTCAATGAAAAAATGTCTTATTTTTGACACTGACGTTAATGTGCAAACATTCTCATAATTTTTTGACGGTTGTAGATAAAGGGGTTTCTTGTAAATAACTCTTAATGCGTTAGGAATTAATAGTTTAGGTTCTAATAAGGAAAAATATTTGATTTTCATTTCTCTGATGTGTGTTGTTATAATGCGTGTATCTAATATTCTAACAATATACAGGGTGTTATGGAAATGACTTATTATGTTTAAACAGGCAATTCGTGATATGAAAACAAATTGAAGAAAAATAACCATAAATGGCGCTTTAAAATAGTATGCTGTGTACATGACCCGACGTCAAACCAAAAATAAACAAGTGTTGGTACTGACGGAAAAGTAAACAAATTGGCACAATATATCGAGGATTTAAACAAAGCAACATTGGGATAGGTTATGTCAAAAAACGTCATTGTATTCTGACCGGTGTTGTCATATTTAGACGTTAAACTCTTTACAAGGTCAATGGCCGTTTGACTGGTATGTTTTCATTTGTTTCGTCGGATCTGAACAACTCAACTGAACTGAATTTAAAAGTTTATAAATATATAAAAAAAAATGTAATTTAATTTAAGCCAAATGCTCTCTTACCTTTTCGGTCTTATTTAAAACCAACTTATTTATAAAAAAAACGTACACATTTTCGAGAAAAATGCAGTAAATTACTAAAGCGATCAAAAACGCAATCTAGTGGTTCAGCGTTATACAAGGTATCATTATATACTATAATTCTGCTATCAAATAGCTTTGAAACAAGACTAAGTTCGATAAAATCGGTTAATGTATCCGGAAGTTATCGAACTTTTTCTTCAATGAGAATCAAACCTTCTAGTAACCTAGTAAAAATTAGAATTAACTGAGAACGTCGTAAATTCTAGTTTTAACTAGTTAAGAGCGATTTCAACGAAGTCTTCAAGAAAAATCTCAACTAATGGAAACCGTGACATTTTCATCCTCGGGAAGCAGTTCTTCTATTGAAATTGGGAGTAAAATAGAAGGGAAGCTAGAGTCCCAAGAGGAAGTACCGCTAGCCCTAGAAGAGCCTGGTCCATCACAGCCAAAAAGAAGAAAATTTTACGGAACAACTAACATTGTTACACCAAAAATAGTAGCTGCATTTGATGCCTGTAGGATAAGCGATAGAGATGGAGTTCGTATTTTGACCGCAGTAGCAGAAGCATTAGGACATGATGTTCCGTCTCTGTCCATAAGTAGAACAACTCTTCAACGAAGTAGGCAACGTATGCGAAAAGAAAGGGCTGCAAAATTAAAAGCAACTTTTAAAGGATATGATGTTTTGGCACCAATAGTTCATTGGGATGGAAAACTCCTGCCTTCCTTGACGGGGATGGAGAATGTGGACAGACTTGCTGTAGTAGTTACTAGTGCAGAAGTGGAGCAGTTGCTTGGAGTGCCTCCTTTGCAGCATTCGACAGGTAAAGAACAATCCTTGGCAGTTTATGAAACTCTAATTAATTGGAATTTAGAAAATAAGATTATTTGTTTATGTTGTGACACCCCAGCCTCTAATCTAGGGTATTTAAATGGTGCAGCTACAATACTGCAACAACAATTAGGAAGAGACATTTTATATTTTCCTTGCCGACATCATATTTCCGAAATAGTTTTGCGAAGCGTATTTGATGTAAAAATGCCCTCGTCATCTGGTCCTGTTGTTGCCTTATTTAAACGTTTACGTGACTTTTTATCGTCCTGGTGCATTTCATCACACACGCTGGATGTCCAAAGGCATTTATTGCTTAAAAATATTTTTCTTTCAAGATCAGTTTCAACTAACACAAGAAGAGAAATCAGCTATTAACGACATATGCTTGTTTCTTGTAAATATTTATATAAAAGCCTGGTTTACAGCACCCTCGGCAAAAAAGGCCCCATTTCACGACCTCCAGTTTTGTAAAGAATTAATAAACTATAAATACATAGAGGACAGTATATCTAAAGCTGCATGTGGTAAAATAAAAAATCATTTGTGGTAATTAAATGCTGAAAATGTTTCCTTATCGTTCTTCGATGAAAATATTGTAATTGATGTTAAGAAGGAAATGGTAAGGGCTCTAAACAGGCCAGCTTCAGATGAAGAGGTCATTAAATGGGTAATAGTAGGGGACTTAGGTCAAATAGAAAATAAAGAAATTTACGACTTTATATCCGTTACTTCTATAAATTTTTTTCAAAAATTGAATTTTAGAATATTTGGAAAGCGATCCAGCAACTTGGAATAAAAACGAAAGTTACAAAAAGTGTTGTAAAATTATTAATAATTTTAAAGTAGTAAATGACACAGCTTAGAGAGGTATCAAGCTAATTAATGAATATAACAAAATATTAACTAAGGACGAAGAGCAAAGGCAATTTTTACTTCAAGTTGTTAAGGATTATAAAACACGTTTTCCAAATGTTAAAAAAGAGACAATGTTGCAGGTCTTAGAATAGTCTTATTAAGTAAACTTGTATGACTTAATGTACAAATTGTTTTTAAATTATTTTTTTATAAATATATCACTCCAAATTTGAAAAAGTATACATGTAGTGTTTTTTACCGATTTATTCCCATTAAGCATAATTATTATTATTTTTATAGAGAATATATTTCTTGCTTTTGTGCTTTCAGGATAACAAATATTGTTCTTAATGATTGGTGAGATGCAACACAAAGTCCTACAAAGTGTTGCACCTCATTAATCACTTTAGGGTCATTATAGGCTCTTACATCGTTCCTTTCATCAGATCCTAGCTTCACTGATGAGCCGTGATGAGGCGAAACTGGTCTGGGGATGGGTCTGGGGAAGGGAACGACCAAACATTTAATTAAAAAATATTGTTTTGTAATACATTTTGCCTTTACAAAGACAACAGATTTGCAAAATTAGGTAATAATTAATTTTTCATTTTTATCAGAATTAACGTTCCTGGTATCCGATCAAAATAAAATTTTAGTGGGGATGTTTTTTCATCAAATGGGACAATTTTGAGGTGTGGCAGCTCAATTTTTCCTAGGTTGCATAAGATGGGCCACCCTATAGTATATTAAGATACAAGTTTCATAAGACATTATCTTAGAGCACGTGTTTAATTTAGAAAACGATCCGCGAAACGGGGAGTTTTCTAAAGTACAAGTGCTCTAATTGAACCGTGTATTTTATAATACTTTTTCTATTTGGGTCTTAAAGTCTGAAAAACTTTTTAAAAATAGTAGATTTTTTCCATTTGAATTAATATTTTCTTTTTGGGTTGGCAATACTTTTACAATTTAATAAAATGTTACAAGTATCAAATATGTCATGATAGAAACAATTGAATACAACAAAGCGTCTTCCCATCCGTCATAATTAAAAAATAAAATAAAATTTCAGTTTCATAAAGTGGCAGGTTATTCAATTTTTTGCATTTTATAATGTAGCCATTATGAAACCCAAATAGAAAAATCTATTTTAGAGTTATGTATAAGGAAACTTATCAATTCTTGATATAATATACAGGGTGTTCCATTTAAAATTATAGAGTAAATTTAATCCAAATTTCACTAAATTTGGCAGCACAATTAAAGCACCCTGTATAAAAAAAATTTAGAAATATACATATAACCCACATGTAACTCTCTGAAAAAAAATTTATCCAATTAAGATCAATAAAGAAACTATATTATATTTATTGGGTAACAAACCCGTACGAAAGCAAATAAACTGGAAAATAATTAATATTTTGGCAATATTGCAATAGATTGTAAAATAATAATTGGGATTGCATAAGCAATAAGGAGGGATACTAATATCGAGTAAATAATATAGGGTGTTCCATTTAAAAATATTTAAGTTTTAGTGGTCCCGCTTTGGTGATACACATTGTGTATTTAAAAATATTTTTCAAATATACATCAGTAGTATAACGTTATACTACTTACAACTTTAGTAGTCCCCTAATTTTTGTATTTAAGGTTTTCCTCTATCAATGATATTATATGGGATCGAAGAATTATACACTAAATGGATAAACGAACAAACCTTATATGTGTTAAAATAAATCATTTAACATATTCGGACCACTTTCTAATATGCGTACGTATTTGCCACAAAATTATTTTTATAGGGTTAAACGTACTATACTCGCCAATAAAAGACAAGAAACTAAACCTTCTTAACATGAGCACTTTCCCTGATTGATTATCGCATATAGGCCCTTTTTCAAACATATTCTTTCGTATAGGCTTCGATAAACTGTGGAATGTACAATATTAAATAGCAAAACTAAATTAACATTAATGAAAATGCCAACTAAAAACTCTCTAACGCTCGCCTACGCTTCATATCTATTTTGGTCGTGTTCGTGAAAGGCTTAAATTACTTGAAGCAATGACCAACGTTTAATTAATGTAAGACCATGGGGTATGTTATTTATATTCTCAGCTTGCCTAAATGTTTTGTATAGTTTAGAAAAATACTGGTAAATCTAGGAACATACAGGAAACCTCAGCAGTATAGAGGGTGGCCCACAGCGATTCAATTCGATCTATATATTATAGGAAAATTTCGACAATTCCGATTATATCGGAATTCGGTGTCGACTTGCTTATTTTATATGGAATAACCTATACATTTGTAGGAAATTTCTATATTGTTTAGTCATTTTATTTTTTTTGTATTATTATAATATTAGGATGTAGAGTACTGTCCTGGTTTATTCGGGTTCTGCCTTGGATCGCGTCATTCCAGGGATTACTTGCGCCGAACGAAGCTGACGGCTATAACTTTCACGCTCCTATTTTGAGAGCTTGCCTGGCCGCGATTTCGATTGGCTGAGAGTCACGGGTGCCGGCAAGCTGACTGGCTGAACCACTATGTCGTCATCATAGGTTCGTGCAGTCGCACCGTCAGCTCCTCTAGCGCAAAAGGCATCAGGATAAGGGATGAAGCGGAAGGACGGGGATTGGTAGCGAGGGGGAAAAGAAAGCGGGAAGAAGGGAATTAAGAAGGAGAGACGCAACGAAGACGGACGACGCCGCGGGGGTCGCGGAATCTGATAGTTATTAAAAACAGGAAGAAAGACGTGTTCGCGTAACGACGGGCGAATATTTTAATATTAAAGTAAAGACGAGAGACGTGTTTGCTAGACGACGGGCGAATACATCTTATTTTTTTAAAGACGGAAAATGACGGAAGTTGCAATTATAGTGTAAATACTGTAAAATCATATCAACAATAGTTATTATCCGATTAAATACCTCAAAACCTTAAGTGTATAAAATTTCTTGCCCCACTACCCCTAGACAACAAAGAAAAAGCCTATACATTTTTACATTTTTATATTCCACGCAAGCTTCTTGGCAGATATGCCTTATGTCATACCTGTAACTTAATTCTAAGCGTATTTCCAGACCTTCAAATAATTATTTTATTTGGGTTGAACTTCTTGTTGAAAAAGACTTGCTTCAATAGATTTTTTATAATATTTTGATAGCTATTAATACAAAGTGTTCAAACAATAAAATTAAAAGTGAAATTGAAAAAATTACAACAAATGTACATTTTCTAGTTTAAACCCCCAAATTTATTTTATTAATTATTTTCTATTTAGAAATAAAAATAAGGGTAGTTTGTATAAGGTTGTCTATTCCGAAAATTAGTATTTTTCGAAATATTGTCAATTAAATATTTTTATATTTCGACGTGTCATAATGACATTATTATGGATTTAATTTTCAGTGTCAAAATGACATACTTTATAGGACTGAGTACTATAATGATTTCATTATAGGACTGAGTACTATAATGAAAAATAGACCCAAAAATTCTTCCTTGAAAAATGCCAAAAGTACCTTTTCGTGTACGATATTGACAACATTTTTCTGGGAACACCAAGTTTTGTAATTGGCATAAGTTTTTTAATATATGCTTTTAGACTTTTCGGGCAATAAACCAACAACTGCTTTATTGACCAATTCCTCGATTTCTGATGGCAAATTATCCATATGATATTATATAAACGTTAAAATTCAAAATTCAATTCTGACAATGACACTACAAACAAATATTTCTATAGTTACCTGGTTTTATTAAAATCAAGCTATTAGTTTAATGACGAAAACTTAAAATTCATCAAAAAAACACAAAAATCGTCGGAATATAAAATATTGTATGAAATTCAGATTATAAACAATCATTATTATGATCCTTATAATATAAATATCTATTATATTGCGATTTTCCTGCTGTTCATTTACTCCTAGTTGGCTATGATGGTGTTAAAAAATAGTCAAATGCTAAAGAAATGCATGAAGCAGTCACCATTTGTTTTTCAACGCGATCATAGCCAACTGGTGAACTGACAACAACTGAGCTTCAAGTCGACAGTAAAATCGCCATATAAAAATATTTTAATTGGCAATATTACAAAAACTACCAATTTTTGGAATAGACAACCTTATATAAACATACGTTTATTTTCAATGCTAAATAGAAAAAAATTATAAAATTTGAGGTTTCTATTTGAAAATATAGTTTTTTTTTGCAGTTTCCACAATTTCATTTTTAATCTTATTCTTAAAACAATAACAGTATTGATTTATTAATTGTTATCAAAATATTATAAAAAATCTAATCCTAAAGCACGTTCTTTCCCGCAGAGAATGTGTAAAGAATCTACATTTTTAAATGGAAACCCACTAATTTTATAATTATTTTCTATTTAGCATTAAAAATAAGGGTAAATTTGTATAGGTTGTCTATTCCGAAAATTTGTACTCTTCGAAATATTGCTATTTTTATATGACGATCTAGTTGCCTATGATGGCATTGAAAAACAGTTAAATGTTAAAGAAATAAATTTGTCCCATGTTCTTGTTATTACTTAATCACATTCTCCAAAATATTAACTAAGTTTAAATAACCTTCGTTTGTATAATTTCTCATCATCATCGACTGTGTTTTAACGCCATCATAGCTAAGTAGCAAACAGAACTTTAACTCGCGGACGCAAAATCGCCATATAAAATATTAAATTAGCAATTAAATTAAACATTTTCGAAATAAACAACCGTACACAAAATTACCCTTATTTTGAATGATAAATAGAAAATAATTATAAAATTTGGGAGTTTCCATTTGAAAATGTAGATTTTTTGCAGTTTTCTCAATTTCTTTTTGAATTTCGTTTTTTAAACACCCTTTATTAATAATTTAAAAATATGATAAAAAATCTCTTAAAGTAGGTCCCTTTCAACAAGGAATCCTACTCAAATGCCTTTCCTTTAGAAAAAATTAATAGATCGAGGTGGTTGCCGTTAAGACACCCTGTATACAGGGTGTCCATTTAGTGTGTAATTTTTCGATATCTCGTATAATATAATTGATATAGAAAAACTTTAAATATAAATATTAGTGGACTGTTGAAGATGCATAATTTAAAAATACTTTTAAATATACAATGTGTTTCATAAAAGCGGGACTATTAAAACTATTTTTATTAAAATGGAATGCCCCTCGTTATTGTTTATGCAACCTCAATGTTTTCCCTAATCTGTTAAAGTGTTGACAAGATATTAATTATTTTCCTATTTTATTGCTTTTGTACGATTGAAACACATACTCTACAGATTCTGTATTGATTTTAATTTCATCAGAAGATTTTACATCTGGATTATATCAGTAGTATTTATAAAATTTCACAAGATTTTTTATACAGGGTGCTTAAATTTTACTTCCAAATTTCGGGAAGTTTTGATTACATTTACTCAGTATTTTCAAATGGAACAACCTGTATATTTAATCAAGAATTAAAATGTCCTACTAAGTCCCTTTATAACTCTAAAATATTTTTATTATTACCTGCGGCGTTGCCAAATCGTAATGGTTGTCTCAAAATTTCCGATATTTTTATTGTAGATGTAAACGGACGAAATTATTTTAATACCTTGTATGTCTTCTACGCTTTATAACAGAATATCTAATCTAATACCGATCCAATAATTCACATCAGTCATTAAGTTTCGGTGATTTCCATCTCTTAAAATTATTTGTAAACTTTACGTCTAAGTTAGCCATGGAAAATAACAATTACCATTTCCTTAATTTCTGACATTTTGTTGTTAAACTATTTTGTATGTAATTACACTTAAATAAAATGAATTATTGGAGAGGAATTACAATACAGAACACCTCAGACTTCATCTAATGTAAGAGACAATTTTCACTTATAACTAGTGTTGGGAAAAACCGATGATTTTAATAATCGAGTACTTGATACTCGAGCGATTTTAATAATCGAGTTAATCGCTCGAGTGAATCGCCTGAAATTAAAATTTACCAAGCGATGACGTCACCGACTGCTTAACGGGCTGCCTAGCCCTTTATATGTGATCAGGTCGGGTATTTAGCAGGCACGTAACTACGGGTGGGCAAAGGCTAAGCTAAAAAATTATAGTGTCACCAAAAAAATTCCAGAAATTTATTTATTTGTGAATAATGAATTTTTACCACGTGTCTCGGGTTTATTATTGTGCGTTTTTAAGCCGAACAAAAAGTATTACCAAGAGTTATTTTTCTTCACATCTTTCTCAATCTACGAGCATAAAATAAGTAGATATTTAAAATAGCTTGTCAAATTCTTCCACTTTAAATTATCAGGTGCCCATTATGTGCACTTCAAAAATTTAGGCTTAGTTACGCGACTGGCAAAATAAGAAAATTGGTTATTATTTTTTAAATTCATGTACTCATGTATTCATAGTTACCTAAAAGTTCCTGTTTAAATTTAAGAATGCTTACTTTTAATTACCAAAAAATTTGTCGATACGTATGTTTTGTTAAATATTTTGCTCGTTTTCTTATTTTCCATTAACATTTTCTATAATGTATGTTATTTTTGAGAAGTCTTCTTAAGTTTAATAATAAAAAGTTCCTGTTTAGATTTAAAAATGTTTACTATAAGATTACAAACGAATTTTTCTATATATTTTGTTAACCATTTTGTTCGTTTTGTTATTTTTCATTAACAATTTCTATTATTATGTTATTTTTGAGAAGTTTTCTCGTCTTTATAGTAATTACAAATTTTAAAATTATATCCTTTAATTTTTTAATATTTACAATCGGAAACCTAAACTACTCCACTGGCTAGCCAGTTAAAACAAAACTTTACCAAATCATGTCGCGATGACTCCGCTAAGGGATTCAGCATACTTTTTTACATGCAGTTTCTCGTTTATGTGCCTTTAAGAAAGACGTATGTCGTGTACTTGCTCAGCGTCAATCTCGAACGTCGCCAATCGGATCGCGCGGCGCTTAGACCGGAGGTCGTCTATCAGATAACCGGCGATATTTTTCGGTTTTTCGCCTGATTTTCAACTAGAGTATTTCCTATCGAGCGAAAAACTGTTTGAATATACGAGGAGTTTTTTAATTCGATTACGCTACAGCGGTAAATTCCGTCGGCGACAAGCGAAGCGCGGGTATCGAGTGAAAGATAATAAGTTACGGGCGACGGTTTTCGCCTGAATAGATAATTCGAGCGGTTTTTTTAATAATCGAGCGATGTCGGTTATTTCAATAATCGAGTGATCAAGCGGTTTTTCGCTCGAGTGATCAAAACACTACTTATAACCTGTGTAAGAAAATTTCGCACTAAATTATTAATTTGAAAGTCCAAAAAATTAGGATTGCGTTAGTTCGAAGAGCAGTAATTTCCTATTTACCAACTTTAGTTGCATGAAATTGAAATTGACAAAATAAACATAGTTTAAATTCTTATTTTTATTTTTATTCAACGTACTAAAGTTGGTGAAACTTATATTATTTAAATAAAGTTGTGTCACGAATTTAAGAGCTGATGACATATGCTAGTTGTTAGTTCGAAGAGCAATAATTTCCTATTTACCAACTTTAGTTGCATGCAATTGTTATTAACAAATTAAAAATAGTTCAAATTTGTATTTTTATTTATATTTGATCTACTAAAGTTGGTGACACATATTATTTAAAGAAAGTTGTGTTCTCATTTTAAGATCTGTTGACGTATAAATATAATAGTAGGTAGTTGTTACTTCGTAGAGCAATAATATCCTATTTACCAACTTTGCCTGAAATTGTTATTGAAAAAGTAAAAATGATTCAAATTTTTATTTCCATATTTATTTAACTCACTAAAGTTGATAGAAAATAAGTTTTTTTTTAACATATAAAGTTATTTTATACAGATAGTTTACCAGCGTAGTATAGCCATCCATATAGGAGGCCATGGAATCCATGTCAAACGCCGCACGCTGTCTCCCGTAGCCCCGATTACTGACAGAAGTTAAATTTAAAAATAGAACGGTTTGAGAAGTACCCTCCGTGTAAGTTTTGTAAAGAATTGAGTGAAATTAAAATGTATCATCGGAATTTAAAGTTTCTAACGTATTTATTAGAAGAATGTGGGTCAAACGTCTATTCGTCTAACTTGTTTAATATAATTAAATATCGTCTCCTATTGGTTTCTACCAAATACATATTTGATGACTGTATGCTCCCTTATTCCCCATTAAAAAAAGAAGATGTGGCCAAAGAATTTCAAGAACACTTAGACGTTGCAATCGAAAATAATTAGGTACTTGTAAACTATAATAAATAGCAATAATTTGCTGTTTCTATTTGATTTTAATATATATATTATTGTCTAATAAAAGGTTTAGAAAAATCAGAAATATAAAATAATTAAAATATCAGGTTCAGTCAAGCAAAATGTCATTCTATACACAAACGTCAAAAAATTTCCTCTGTAATCACTTCCTGCTGCTTCGAGGAGGAGAAAAATTTCCGGAAATTTTCTAGTTGCCGTGGTAACGTAACAAAAGCAAGCTCCTGATTGGCTGAAGAATGTTAGTGCGAAATTTTTAATCTAATTCAAACTTGTATTAATCAAAATAGACGACAGTTTGTACAACTCATTTAAATAAATAAAAAAATTTTTGTGTAATAATAATAATTATTATAACTGGAACGCCGCACACAGGCGAATTTCGACGGAATCGTGGCCAAAAAGATTATCTTGGTAACATGAGACAAAAAAATGTTCTAAATTGTAAGTAACCGTTATAAATATCGTAATATTGCATTTTGTTTTAATATCTTACATCTTTGCCCCCTCCACACCCCTTTTTATGGTTATTAAATTATAGAAGGTGGTTTAATTTTTACAATATTATCATTGGAGAAACATTTATTTTATGTTTTTTTTTTAATCTCCCCCCAGCACCTTCCTTCTCCTCCCCCATTTCAACGATAACCCAAAATACATATATGATTTTTAAAAAAAAAATTATTTCTTGATAAATAGAAATTTCGATTTACTCGAGTTCTGGGTCATCAGATGGCATATGTAAGAGACTTTTTTTCCAAATACTCATGTTGTTCTTTAGCGTTTTTTGGATGGACAGTTTCTTAACCATGCCACGAGCTGAATCCTAGTGAAAGATACTGATTTTGCTGTGGATACTGCAAGAACAACAAAAAATTGACAAACCGTATCAGTTTTTGTAAAAATTTATATACTCAGAAGAAAATAGCCACCATTTTGAAAAATATCGGAATTTTTTTTTCGCCTGTTTAAAAGTATGTTTAATTCTCCATGAAACTATGTACGTTTCATCGGAATCGGTTTAGTAATAATAAAGTTATTCAAAATTGGTTCCATGTCTTAATCACCTATTTGTAAAAATGTACCTAACAAATTCTTGTTTAAATTCAATTTTCGGCAAGGTCGCAAATTGTCGCAGCAACTCTCAGTTGGACCTTATTCAGGACCCTTCAAACAATAGTAAACAAATAGTTTGGTCGTATTCCAACGCGCCCTTTTTTACATTTTGCCTGGTACAAAATTTTTTTAAAAATTGTTTAATTTATTTTAACTTATGTTAACAAAATGTATGAAATCAAAAGTACTAGTGTAAATATATTTAATTTGAAAAATTTATAGAATTGTACTTACCACCAGCAATAGGCTCCTTGATGGTTTTTCAAAATTTTTGCAAAAACTTAGGGGAATAACAGAGCTAAATACACTGATTTTTTTCAACCACTCTAATTTAATTGACATACCACACTAGAAAAACAAACTTTGAACTGAAATAATTTTAAGGTTGGCCATAATATAAATATAACAGGGGTGATTTATGACACCCTGGCTGTTTCTTAATTAAGTGCTAATGATTTTACGACATAATTATCACTTTGGTTTTATCTATTTTGACCAGCTTTTACCTGAAATTCGCTTGTTTGCGCCGCATAAATATTATGATACGGAAATAAACTACGTTTCAATTTTCTTTTATTACTTTTTGGCTTATTTAGACGTTATAAAATTTAATACCTTGTTTAGGGATATGGGAACTATGATACAATAAAATACAGGATAACACAATAATCCACACCATCTACACTTAAAATAAAAATAACAAACACCGAAAATTTTGAGAAAATCATTACTATTTGGCAACGCTGCAGAAAATAATAAAAATATTTTGGAGTTATAAGAAGACTTAGTAAAAGTTTCAATTCTTGATAAAATATACAGGGTGTTCCGTTTGAAAATATTGAGTAAAAACTTTCTGAAATTTGGAAGTAAAATTAAAGCACCCTGTATAAAAAAATCTTGTAAAATTTTATAAATAGTACTCATATAATCGAGATGTAAATGTCTGTAAAGCTCTTTATTAAATTAAAATCAGTAAAGAATCTGTAACATCATATTTATTGGCTACCGTACAAAAGCAATAAAATTAGGAAAACAATTAATATCTTGACAACACTGAAACGGATTGGAAAAAAAATTGCGATTACATCCTCACCAGTCCAGTAATATTTAAAGTTAAGGTTTTCCTCTATCCATTATATTATAGGAGATATCGAAGAATTGCACACTAAATGGACACCCTGTATAAACTAGATTCGGTTCTGTTGGAAAACTTATCACTTCGAGGATCGTTTCCTAAGTGGACGCGTGCTCTAAAATAATGTCTTATCGTTAATATATATATCTTATTATTCACCACGTTTCGCAAATTCTTCCATACGTCCGTGTGTTCGTTTTCCTTCCTAAATATACATGGAGTTGTGGAAATGCCTTATGGAATAAGAAACTATGAAAAATAAAGTGCTTACATAGTTAGTTAGTTGCATTTGTCATACGTAAATATCAAGGAAATCCCCGTTGTCTCTCGACAACACCCAAATAAAAAATATCTCTCTTTCCTATCTCAGAACTTGACCAACATATTTTGAACGCACAGTGAAACACGAAACGAATTAGTTTTTTGCATATGGACCCATCAGATTATACAAACACTGCATAATTATGCTAAATCACCCACGAGTTTCAATTAGTTTTTTGAAGATTTCATAATTATTACTCCTGACCTTCGCGAATAAACAACCAACCAACCTCACTGAGTCCATTTCCAGGTTGTGACCAATGTTCCAGTACCCCGGAACACGAAATTATTTCAATACTTGTATTCTTTTCTGTAAGATTACAGTTCAAGAAGCCAAATCCAATATAGGGGAGGAGTGGTGATGTTTGCAAAGTTACTTATACATCGGTTTGCTAAGGCTCATTCGGGTTTGTTCAGGTTAGGGACAAATCCGATCTTCCTATAATAGAAGATCATCATCAAATTTTCAAGGCTCTTCAATATAAACCCTGACTATCCTCTAGCATATAAGTTTCAAGGAATTCATGACACGAGTACGTCCTTGCGACCTCGAGACAGTGAGGAGGGAGGGATTGGAAACATTGACTTATTCTAAGGCTAATTATACAGTAGATGCTTTTTATAATGAAACACCTTAAATTGTTCCGGATTCCGTAGCTACCCGCATTTACAGCTTTAATGATAAATTTATTTATAACTCCGCTATACCAGTCCCAAGCCTGGGGTCTCATTGTACAAGGATGAGAAAGGAGGAGGGGGAGGAGTACCAACCTCGTTAAAAAACCAGGGTTCATCTGCCCCGGATGATAGCACCCTGTAAGGGGCCCAGCCTGGGGAACAGGGAAGAAAGCTGCTGCCTTGTAGTTCGACGTTGGCTCGTCAAAGGCTAAAGGAAGAAAGCCTTGATCACAAATTACCCGGCCCTCCTGGTAGGAGGTTGAGGCATCGGGCCAACCCCTCGATACTTGGAAAAAACTAAAATGTTAAAAAACCCAACGACAAGCCTCGGAGTACGAAATCTCGAAAATTACGACGACCCAAGCTAAGGAAAAGGATACTGAATATAGGAACATGGAATGTACAGGGCGTGTCACGTAAGACACAGGAAGTTCTAACAGAATTGAAACAACTAAATGTTGATATAGCAGTGCTCACAGAAACAAAAAAGAAGGGCCAAGGCTCGGAAAATCTAGGGCATTACGATCACTTCTACAGTGGTGTGGCTAAGGAAAAGAGGGCCCAGCAAGGAGTGTCAATCCTGATAAGAAGAAGTCTTAGGAAAGCAATTATCTCATGGGAAGCAATAAATGAACGCATAATAAAGATGAATCTAACAATACAAGGGCATAGAACCACAATACTAGGAGTGTATGCCATAAACGAAGACGCGCCAGTAGGGGCAAAAGACGAACTGTTTGAGCAACTCTCGTTCGAAACCTCAAGAGTCGGAGATACGAGAGAAATAATACTTTTGGGAGACCTGAACGCTAAACGGGCCAAAAACAAAACGATAGCATTGTAGGACAGTTCGGTGAAAATGTAGTGAATGACAACGGCACTAGACTCATAACGTTATGCGCTCAAAATGAGTTAAAAATATTGAATGGCTTCTTCCAGCATCGTCTCATACATAAATATACGTGGACCCAACAAACTAGAAATCTAAAATCCATCATAGACTATATCTTGGTCCGACAGAAAACCAACATAAAAATTCAAGACGTACGAGCATTCAGAGGACCATCACGTGGCAGCGACCATTACCTTCTCAAGGCAAAAATCTTGTTCCCTGGAAAAATAAACACTACAACAAACATCCCATCAAATGAGATGCACGATGAAAAAATGGAAATGAAATATAATTTATCGAGTCTATCACACAATAGTGTGAAAGAGCTATACCAAAAAAGGCTAGATCAAAAGTTACAGAACGACAATTTCACTAACAGTGAGCAACACTACCAATACATTAAAGAACGCCTTCATGAAGCAGCAAATGAGGCCTTAAGAACTATTACGACGACAAAGAAGCGACAAACCCCATATTGGTGGGACCAGGAAATAGAGACGCACATAGAGAATAAAAGGAAGGCACACCACAAATATCTCAGTTCAAAGTCAAATGAAGACAAGATAAATTACAAGCAAATTCAAGCAACAGTCCGCAGAATGATAACCCAAAAGAAGAACGAATCCTGGGAAACTAATTGTTCAAGAATAAATGCATATCTAGGGGGTAGCCAAAGTACGGAGAGTTGGAGAGTATTAAAAGCCCTAAGACAGAATAATAAAAAGGAAATAATATCTCCAATAACGCTGGAAAAATGGGACCAATACTTCAGTGGGCTGTTGAAGATCGGGCGCAATTCCAAGACCAAAACATAGCCACCTTAGAGGTACAGACGACAGCATCTCCTATTAGAATCAACAATACAGATGTAAGAAATATATGTCGATCACAAAAAACGGCAAAGCCCCTGGACCCGGAAATATACCTCCAGAGCTATTAAAATATGGTACAGATAAACTTTATAAACATCTCACTAAGCTGTTTCAGAAATGTATCAATGGGATGGAGATACCCGTGGAATGGAAAACATCATATATGTCCACTATACACACGAAGGGTAGCAAGGATAAATGTGACAACTACCGAGGAATAGCAGTAATGAGCTCAATAGCAAGAATATATAGTAAACTTCTAACAAAAAAAGTTGAACAGGAATATAAAGACCTAGAGGCTGAGGAACAGGTGGGATTCCGGGCAGGGAGATCTACGGTGGATCATTTGTTTTGTATTACACAAATAATGGAGAAAAAAGCAGCCTTTAATCAAGAATTGCACTTACTGTATATAGACCTAAAGAAAGCATACGACAACATCCCCCAAGAGAAACTATGGGAAGCATTAGAACAAACTAATATCAATGTAAATTTAATTAAGGCCATATAAAAACTCTATAAGGACAACACAACAAAAATAAGGATAGGAAAAAAAATATCACAGGGATTCAAGGTAAATAAGGGACTTAAACAGGGATGTTGTTTGTCACCCACGCTATTTAAAATATATTTAGAACAGGCGCTGAAAATCTGGAAACGCAAATGCAAGAACATGGGAGTTCCACTACAAAATACGACCATGTATACCCTATGCTTCGCCGATGATCAAATAATATTAGCCCAAGACTACGAGGATCTGGAATATATGACGAGGAAGCTAATCGAAGAATACAAAAAGTGGGGACTAGAAGTAAATATTGATAAAACAGAATATATGTGCATGGGTGGACCGCAGCAAAATCTAGTCCTCGAGGACAACCAAAATATAATTAAAAAATGCGAAAAATACAAATACCTTGGCATGTATATTACACATGAAGGAACGACGGACGAAGCCATAAGGGAGAGAAATATACAAGGAAGGAAAGCCATCAGTTTACTAAATAGCGTGTTATGGGATAAGCATATTTCAAAAGATAATAAACACCGAATTTACAATACCATTGTCAGGAGCATAGTAACATACGGGAGCGAGGTGTGGCAGTTGAAACACAGGTCTGAAAAAGCTTTGGAAGCAACATAAATGGACTTCTGGAGACGTGCAGCAGGAATATCCAGACTGGAGCGAATCAGGAATGACAGGATTCGAGAGATTATGGCAGTCAAGCATGGAATATTGGAGGATGTGAGAATAAAACAACTTACGTGGTATGGGCATGTACAAAGAATGAACGAAGACCGGCTACCAAAACAAGTCATAAACTGGAATACCCAAGGAAGGAGGAAGAGAGGAAGACCTAGGAAGAGTTGGAGAGAGGGGATAGATAGTGAAATAAGATAGAGAGGTTTGGGAGATGATCTCTGGGAGAACAGAGATGAATGGAGGTTGGGAATCGGAAGACGTCGAAGAACGTTCTAAAACCGATTTATATATATATATGATAAATTTATAGCTATTCGACAGGTTGGCACGGGTCCTCGAGAGTAGCGTTCGCCATTGATGTTAGAGAGAAAGAGGATCAGTGGGCGACTGAGATGGAATATTAATTGCACTTAGAATTAGACAATAAAATTGAAATTTTGGTATATATAGGGTGTTATGGACGTGTTATGACGTATTATATTTAAATCGGCAATTCCTGAGATGGAAACAAATTGAAGAAAAATATCCAAAAATGGCGCTTTAATTTAATATGCCCTGTACATGACCTTATGTCAAACCAAAAATGACCACGTGGTGCCCCTGTCAGGAAGGTAAACAAAGCAACATATGTCAACAGTGTTGTCATATCTTCAGGGTAAACTCTTTAGAAAGTCAATAACCGTTTGGCAGATTGCAAGTTGTTTATTTTTCAGGGTACATTATTATAAACTTTTACGTTCAGTTCAGTTCGCTAGGAAACAATCTCCGATTTATAAACTTGATTTGTTCAATTCGAACGACACCCGTCAGATCTGGACAAATTAAAAGTTTATAAATGCCACTTACCCTTTAGAAAAAAAATGCAATTTTATTTAGCTTTTCGGACTTATTTAACACCAACTTAATTTATAAAAAAACACTAAGTACCTAGGTAACTTGAACAAAAACAAACCGGCACAATAAAATCACATAACACATCTAAGTACCATTCAATCTGAATTAGTATTTTAAAGTGCTACTGTGTAGACAAAAATACGCCCTGATTGTCTGAGTGGTCTGGGAAATAATGTATTTAACATCTAAAAATTTTAAAAATAAATAACACGTTGGTTTTCTCGATCGATATCAGCCTGCTTCTTTAAACAGCTGATTGTGGATATCGGGCTAATATTTAAAAATACAGCGTTGCCACTTTCGATGTTTTATAAGCGACTATCATAAATTGCCGACTTCCCTTCTATAATATTATTTTCCTGTATTATTATAGTCTCGGAAATGGCAACCGCGCTGGCTCTAGATAGCGGAGATATCTCGGAAAGAAAGTTTGACGACTGGTCCAAAGACGGACTAGACCATTATTTCAGAGGGTAGTTCCTGTCAATTGTTAACATAATTGTGTCATTTTATCTTTAGTAAGGGGTTAATGGCCCATAGAAATTAGCGTTTTTATTATTTCTATTGCGAAATGATTAAGTGCTCTTGTTCTATGTGTTTTATTGTAAAGTGTAATTATGCGTTAGTGTTGGGGTTTAGTGATAAGCTTATTATGCACTCCCACCCTATCATCAGGACATGTGATGAGCATAAAGTTTTTCCTATAGAAAAAAGAACAGAAAGTGTATGTGCCCTGGATTCCTTAATCGCGTCCTGGATTTACTTTCTAAGTAAGCTAAATATTTATTTCTATAAGAAACTAAAGTTTTACACTCTTAAACATTTTGGCAACATTATGCTTGAATATCTGTTGGTTAATCAGCTGGGCAATGTAATATCTTCATATATGAATCGGCCGAGGAGTTGTGTGTGGGTTTAGGGGCGAATTACCCCACTTTTTAAACGCTCGATTTAAAAAAAATATATGTAGCGTTTCTCTAGGACACCCCAGGAGTCACCCATTTAAATATAATACGTCATTTCCATAACACCCTGTATTATAATGGATGACTCCTTGGGTGTCCTAGAGAAACGCTACATATTTTTTTTTAAATCGACCGTTTTAAAAGTGGGGTCCAGCCCCATAAACCCACACCTCTTCCGGCGTTTGTTAGGGTTTGTTCGTCATGTCACCCTATGATGGCATATCAGGAAACAGGTGTTACGTGCAATGTTGCCAAACTTAATGCAAAACTGAAATTCCATTTAAATTATGAAAATAAATTATTTATCTACCTATTTGTTTTTATCTTTATACCTCCAGACACAAGTTTTTTTAAAAATATACTCAGATCAGATCATTAGATTTTATTACACGCGACGCGATGAACTTTGACTTATTCGTCGGCGATATTCCATTTTTCCGTCAAGTCAAACGTCCAAAACAAACTACTCTTTTAACTGGGCAACTTAGGTTCGTCTATAAAAACAATGTCAAATAATATACAAAGTTTGAACGCGTAACCCGAAAATCATTACAACTATTATACGCGTACCTTCTGAAAACAAAGCGGATAGCCGAGAGTGTAAATGGTTATCAACAGAAGCGACCGCACCCTAACGCTGTTCTTCTGTTACTGACACTTGCAAGTCGCACGCTTGTACCCATAGACCTACGTCGGCCCGGCGCCGAGTGGATTGTGTGAAAGAGATGGAGAGATGGCCGCGTGAGAAAGAATATAAAATCTTCGTCGGTCTTGTCATTTGGAGTAGAGCTTAGCTAATTTAATTTTTTAATCTTCTCAAAAGAAAAAGTGCAGTCGCAGTATTATCAGCTACCACTATCATTTTATTCAATTTGGTCGAAATTCCATTAACGTCATATCAATTAAACACCTTGCAAGATATCTTGCGGTAAATAGCCAAGTAATAGAGAAGAATCTCGTGAAATATTAAAGTGTCAAGCCCATCTCTATTCCGAGTTTTGAAGGTAACTATTTCGTTCGATCGTAGGTTAACTGTTTTAAATTGAAGGATTGCATTGTGTGTATTTAAAATGTGTGTGTTTTATATTAGTTAAATAAATAAATCTACGAGAGAAAAAAGGACCAAAATTAAAACAGCGTTCGCGTGTATTCTTTCCATGTGAATAGCTGCTATTTTTGAGGTTATGTGATAGGTTGTTTGCTAAAACTTAGATTCTTTGTGGTTTGTGAGAAATTATGAAATTAACAGTTATATTTAAATAAGTAAAGGTAAGAAAGCATGTGTCTAAAATAAAATTGCATTTTTTTTAAAGAGTTTGAACGATAATTATTATTTAAAAGGTCAATGACGTTTGACCTATTTACTTTCCTGTGCTTGTAACGAATTTGAAATTTGTGTGTGATATTACCATTATTTGTTTTGCAAAACATCTTTCGCCGTCGGTTTTCTGGAATCATATTTGTTCATAAATGATAGAATTAAAAATTGTTGAAATTATATTTTTTTAAAGAGTTTGCCGTGTATATATGGCAACACCCTGCAGACCTCAGTGTTGATTGTTTACATTTTACGCCAGTGCCCCACATGTGTTTGTCTGATTTGACATAAGGTGATATAATCACTAATTGAAAGCGCCATTTATGGGTATTTTTCTTCAATTTATTTTCATTCGTTTGCCGGTTTAAATATAATACGTCATTTCCATGACATCCTATAGAAAACGGGTATTTTTTTCTAGAAGTGACCAGTCCTTCATTGTTAGTTTTAATATCACACAAGTGGTAAAGTTATTGGTATTGATCGAGTAGAGTTTAAACTTAAATAAGTGGATTTTCACGGTATGCAACGTGCTGTTAAAAAGAATAGGGTTTTCTAGACTATTCTAGTTATGTATTTATATTGTCAATGAAATTTCCATCTGTATGATAATACACCTATGTTTGAGTTCTAGTTTGAGTATTACTCGTCCCATCCAATTCGTCTCTGGTGGTGTTCCGACCTTTGCATGTTATATTAAAAAACTAATTTCGAGACTGTGTAATATATGATTCGTAAATACAGGCTGTCCCATTGAGAACCAATTTGATCTATTTATGGAAAACTATAAATAGGAAAATTTTTAAAACGGGACAAATTGTCAATGTTGATGGGGGCAACTCGGCTAAAATATTTTTAATACACGTTGCTTATTTTAAACACCCTACATATTATTACATTTTGGATTCTACGCAAGATTCTAGATATCAATTCAGTGTGTGACATATTTAAGGTTTTATGTCTAAAATGACGTTCACGAACCTTAAAATAATAATTATTTTTTTCTTTAATTTGGGTTGGATGTCCTGTTGAAACGCATAATAATTTCACCTAAGAAATTATATTGTTATCCTCTAACAATAATAGATTGTTAGGAAAAATATAGTTACACTAAATACTGTTACCAGGGTTCATAAAATGGAATTGTCATGGTAATAAAATAGACATATGTTGTATAAATGTTTTGTGATTACTTTTCTACCTAATTCATGTTACTGGTTACAATTATTATCTTTGTTTATTTGACACTGTCAAGTTATTCAATCTTGTAAAGTTCTGCTAATTAAAGCCTATAATCGCAAAGGTTTTCTTATTTCAATTTAATTAGCAGTTCATTAAACAATAACACGGATGGAGAAGTATCTTAGACCAGACAGATTTGAAACAGATCCAAACTCTGCAACAGCTGCCAAAGAATACAGACATTGGTATGAAACTTTCAAAAATTTTTTGGACAATAATTCATCCGACGACAAGCCAATTGAAGATAAAAACAAGCTAAAACTGTTGTCAAAATTTTAGACAATTTGTTCATAAAGCACACCAATGAAGTATTTGCAAGACATTTACTTGCCACCAGGAAACAGCTAGTAAATGAAACAATTGACCAATATGTACAGGTATTAAGACTTTTAAGCAAAAATTGTAATTTTAAATCTGTAACTGCTGAAAAAAACAAAATTTTATACGAGATACTTTTATAAATGGACTTTTACAACCAGACATTCGTCAAAGATTATTAGAATTCAATAATTTAAGATTAGATGATGCTGTAAATCAATCAAGAGCTTTAGAAAATTCCCAGAAACAATCTAAAACATATGGGTTACCTCAAAATATCATGAATGCTACTTATTCTAATGAAATACTTCTTCAACATCTGAACAGCTAACATCTGCTAGTGCTATGGGTAGACAAACGTGTTACTTTTGTGGAAATTCAAGACACCCACGTTCTTTATGTCCAGCACGCGATAAAACCTGCACTTTTTGCCAAAAAGTTGGGCATTTTTCAAAGGTATGTCTAAAAGCTAAAACGGCAAAAGTTAAATCAGCCTCAGCTTCGATTCACGTAATTGCAACTGCATCTCCAAAATTACCATACTGCCTTTCCAAAGCTTTAAATAAAGTTACGATAAATGATATATCTGCAAATGCTTTAATAGACACTGGAAGTTCAGACAGCTTTTTAGACAGAAATTTTGCCAACCAACATAAATTAAAAATTTTTGCTTGTAAAGGTCAAGTTTCCATGGCATCTATTTCATGTTCAACACAAATTGAAGGATATTGTCTTATAAATCTTAAATGCTTAATGAAACCTAGCAAAAACTCAAAATTTTGATTATTTCAAATTTTTGTACCGATTTAATAATTGGCCATGATATTATGAAGCATCATGATCGAGTTGATATCACATTTGGGGGGCAAAAGCCACCATTATCAATTTGTTGCTTAACTGAAGCCAAACTAGAGCCACCATCACTATTCGCCAATCTTACAGAAGACTGCAGGCCCGTAGCAACCAAATCAAGACGATATTCTGAAGATGATATGCTATTTATAAAAGGAGAAATAAAAGAGTTAATGGATGAAGAAATAATAGAAGAAAGTATATCACCATGGAGAGCTCAAGTGCTTATTACCCAAAATGAAAATCACAAGCGTCGCATGGTCATCGACTATTCTCAAACTATAAACAGGTTTACTTTACTTGACGCTTATCCACTTCCAAATATAGAAGCGATAGTTCTAGAAGTAGCTAAATATGAAATATTAGTACTATCGATTTAAAATCAGCATATCATCAGATTGCAATTAAAGAAAATGACAAGCCATTTACAGCATTTGAAGCAGGAGGACGTCTCTATCAATTTCGAAGAATTCCATTTGGAGTCACCAATGGAGTATCTTGTTTTCAAAGAGTAATAGATACTATTATACTTGAAGAAAATCTGCAAGGTGTTTTCGCCTATCTTGATGATGTTACTATTTGTGGCAAAGATCAAGAAAGTCATGACTTAAATCTCAAAAATTTCTTGGCTGCAACACAAAAATACGGACTTACACTAAATGAAAACAAATGTCATAATAACAAGAAATCAATAAACCTGTTAGGATATACAATCGAAAATAAGACTCTGAAACCAGATCCTGATAGGTTAAAGCCTCTTTTTAACTTGCCTGTTCCTCAAGATACATCCAGTCTTCGAAGAGTTGTAGGAATGTTTTCCCACTACTCTAGATGGATTAAAAACTTTTCAGACAAAATAAGAAGTCTAATAAACTGTAAAACGTTTCCTTTAACGCATGAAGTAGTTTCAGACTTTGAAAAACTGAAAACGGACATAGCAAATTCTCTTCTATGGACAGTAGATAAAAATGTACTTTTAACTGTTGAAACAGATGCTTCAGATTTTGCAATTGCTGCAACTTTAACCCAATCAGTAAGACCTATTGTATTTTTTTCTAGAACTCTATCAGACACCGAGAAGCGACATTGATCTGTAGAGAAAGAAGCATATGCTTGTGTTGAAGCACTTCGTAAATGGAGACATTTCTTAATTGGGCGATATTTTAAGATTATTACTGATCAGAAGTCGGTATCTTTTATGTTTGCCAATCATAATAAAATTAAAAACGATAAAATTATGCGTTGGCGTTTGGAACTTTCCTGTTACAGTTATGATATAGTTTATCGACCAGGAAAATCAAATGCAGCTGCTGATGCTTTTTCAAGAATTTGTAGCTCTACATCAAGCAATAATCTATTTGAATTACACCAAGCTTTATGCCATCCTGGAGTGACAAGAATGCACCATTTTGTTAAAATTAGGAACCTGCCCTATTCAACGGAAGAAATAAAACGAATGACATCCGCCTGTCCTATCTGTGCTGAAACGAAACCTATATTTTACAAAAATTCTGGAACTCATTTAATTAAAGCTACTGCACCATTCGAAAGACTTAACATCGATTTTAAAGGACCAGTACCTACTTCAACCAAAAATGAATACATGTTAACTATAGTCGATGAATACTCAAGATTTCCATTTGCGTTTCCTTGCAAAGATACTTCATCTTCAGCTGTTATAGAATGCTTAGATCAATTATTCTGTTTATTTGGAATGCCAGCTTATATTCATTCGGATCGTGGAACATCCTTTACTTCAAACGAATTTATTACCTATCTGCACTCTCGAGGAATAGCTTCTAGTCGAACAACACCGTACAATCCTGAAGGAAATGGCCAGGTAGAACGGTATAATGGAATAATTTGGAAGGCCGTTAACCTCGCACTTAAATCTAGGAATCTAAAAGCTACACAATGGGAAATGGTTCTACCAGATGCCTTACATTCCATTAGAAGTTTACTTTGTACATCAACTAACTGCACTCCACATGAACGATTATTCAATTATCAACGACGAGCGACTAGTGGAACATCGATTCCTTCATGGCTAAAAGAATCAGGCGTTGTTTTGTTAAAGAAATTTGTGCGCAGAAGCAAATATGATCCTCTGGTCGAGGAAGTCAAATTAGTGGACGCTAATCCAGACTATGCTCTTATATGTCATGAAAATGGCAGAGAAAGCACTGTTTCTATTAAACATTTGGCTCCAAGAGGAGATATTAATTTCTTTAAAACAAGCATTGAACCCGAACAAACCCAAAATAATTCCAATAAGGACGAGAACGTTCCTAACCCATGTGAACCTACAGAAGAACTGGAGAACCCATGTGAACCTGATGTAGAGCCAAACCCAGAGATACCACAACTACGTCGGTCAACAAGATGTCGAAGTAAACCGAAGTTTTTTCAAAATTCATAATATAAACTGGGGGAGAATGTTGTATAAATGCTTTGTGATTACCTTTCCGGAGACGGACATTTGGGCGCGGCCACATGGACGCGGCCATCTGAGCGCGGCCGTTTGGGCGCGAGGACACCTGGGCGCGAGGGTACATGGGCGCGGGGACACATGAGCGAAGAAAGAAATCGGCTACAAAAGGTGTAGCGGGGGAGGGTTTTCACTTGTTTTCCCAGGGCACTATCACTATTTTACGTTTTATTGCTTTTTTTGATGACCAAGATTAAATATTTTGCTTAGCCGCTGATTGCTGATTGCTTGCTTAATTTGCATACCAAAATAATTTAGTATATATTTAGAAAATAAAATGTAACAACAATATTAAGATGTGCCTAAGTGACTTTGCGCTCAAGTGTCCCGCGCCCAAGTGTCCTCGCGCCCAAACGGCCGCGCTCAGATGGCCGCATCCATGTGGCCGCGCCCAAATGTCCTAGACCGTACCTTTCTACCTAATTCATGTTACTGGTTACAATTATTATGTTTGTCTATTTGACACTGTCAAGTTATTCAATCTTGTAAAGTTCTGCTAATTAAAGCCTATAATCGCAAAGGTTTTCTTATTTCAACATAGTTATATTCTAATTATATAACATCCTACATACAACACTGTTGTATGGTTATAGTACAAAATTAATGATATATTTCATACCCCTTAACAAATGTAGTTAGTTGGAATTATATAATCATACATTGTCTTATATTTACCAAAGAAATCTTGTTAACTTTAAAACTACCTAATTATTTGGTGTTGGTTAGTCAGTACATTTTTTGTTTCTTGACTGAATAAATTATTTAAGGTAAGAAATTTATTATTGGTAATTATCTGTTAAAGGTACGACACGAAAAAAATTAATGATTTTTTAATGAGTTTTTGTATTGTATGATGTATAACCCATTAAAGTTAAATACGTACTTACCTATCGGTACTTTTGACCAAAATAAAACCAATCGTAAAATGGCGAATAACTTATTTAAATTTATCCATTGTCAAATAAAATTTTTTGTAATATTTTATGTTTTGCTTTTAGGCAAATTATCTTCCGAGTAGTGCTATCTCGCTTTTTATATTTTTACTAAAATCCAATTTATTTAATCTTGCTTACTGGTGAATCTTGTAAAGTAACTTATACACGGTGTTTCAGAATAAGATGCTGATCCTTAACGTTGTGAATCCTTAGGTGATTTTAAGAAGAAAAGTTCAAATTAACATATATCCTTAACCTATCAACTTTCGAACTACAGGGCGTTAAAGTTTTAAGAAAAAAATCGTTCTTCTATCATAACTTTAACAACTTTCTAGCTATTTCTATGAATTTTTCACACATGCCCTCTAAGCATCAATAGCCTTTTTTGGTGTAGAAAATTTTTAAAAAATTTTAACCAGTGGCGTCCTGGAAGGCTTTGGACTAGACATTTTGGAAAAATATTAAGTACGCCACTGCTTTTTCTCAAGATAAAAATTATTTTTAAAATACTCATTCATTTTAGGCCACATTTAATTTCTTGCCTTTGTATCGTCCGACAAACAGTTTCCGATAAAAAAAAATAAAAAGCGTTTCCATGAAATTTTATAACAATCACTTCTGGGCAGAAGAAAACCCACATGCCATTACGGAATCCCACCACCTACAGCCATTTTCTGTAAATGCTTGGGCTGGATTTATTGGTGATGATTTAATTGGGCCTTATTTTTTACCAGCCAGATTGAACGGAATCAATTATCGCCAATTTCTTGAACACACTTTACCAAATTTGCTAGACAACGTCCCTATTTTTACCCGACATCGTATGTGGTTTATGCACGATGGTGCACCTGCCCATTTCAGTCTTTTAGCACAAGAGTTTTTAAATCAACATTATCGTAATCCATGGATAGGGCGCACAGGAACACAATCGTGACCACTTAGATCCCCTGATCTAAACAGTCTAGATTTTTTCCTGTGGGGACATCTGAAAACGTTGGTTTACAGCATCCCAATAAATACTGAAGAGGAGTTGAGAAACCGCATAATAGTTTGTTTCGACACTATCAGGAATACGCCAGGAATTTTTCAAAGGGTACGAGACTCAATGAGGAGAAGAGCTGAAGCATGCATTCTTGCAGGTGGTGGCCACATTTAACAGCTAATCTAAATTATTTTCGTTTCTGTTGACACGTTATTTAATGTTAGTTGTTCTAATTTAATTTTTTTAAATAAACCATAGCGAATGTGCATTTAATGCTTTTTATTTTTTTTTGTCGGAAACTGTTTGTCGAACGATAAAAAGGCAAGATATTAAATGTGGCCTAAAATGAATGAGTATTTTAAAAATAATTTTTATCTTGAGTGGCGTACATAATATTTTTCCAAAATGTCTAGTCCAAACCCTTTCAGGACGCCACTGGTTAAAATTTTTTAAAAATTCTCTACACCAAAAAAGGCTATTGATGCTTAGAGGGCATGTGTGGAAAATTTTCAAAATAGCTAGAAAGTTGTTAAAGTTATGATAGAAAAACGATTTTTTTCTTAAAACTTTAACGCCCTGTAGTTCGAAAGTTGATAGGTTAAGGATATATGTTAATTTGAACTTTTCTTCTTAAAATCACCTAAGGATTCACAACGTTAAGGATCAGCATCTTATTCTGAAACACCCTGTATATTTAGTAAATATAAATGTAAGTATACAATATGTAGGTAGTTGGATTCCTATTTTTATTATTTTTTAGACCACGAATATGTCTTGGCTCCGATGGGTTTACCCTACCTATTTGCTAAAACGGTGTTAGTAAAACCCAAAGCAAACAAAAAAATTCAGTGGAGGCCTTCCAAACTGGAAGTACTAAAGTCGTTGCTGGTACACGTCAAAAAAGCTGCCGAAACAGCCTGGTTTGGAACGTAGACGTAAAAAATACACTAAAACGAAACTTATTCTGTATGTGTGTAGAAAAACTAAACGACTATTAGGTACATTTGAGTATAAATAATATAAATAACATGATATTTTTATTGAATTTAATACGTAGTGTAGAACAGATAGTTTTATTGAGCACTATCATACTTTCGAAATTTGTATTTCTGAAATTTTTGATTGTTTAAACATTAGCAGATTTGCAGTACACACTTTACACTTAATCCAATGATACTAAAACTATACTCGAAGTCCACAATTGTAGACTGTGACTCATTTCATAGTCCGAACAACAATGCAGCGAATGAGGTTGATAATATCTTGTACGTTTACCCGCTATCGTATGTTTAAAATTACCTAAAAAGCCGCTTCCTCGCGCTTATTTGGTCGCCAGCGCGCGGCGTAGCCAAACCGTAGATTGCGCGAGCTTCATATTAATTATTTATAGTAATAGGATTTGCACGGGGAACTGATCAGTGGGCAAACGTTTAAATATAGCATACACATGGCAACAGTGTTTGATATTATTGTATCAGTTGCAATCTGTTGAGAGAGGCGTAACCAGCTGGTTTTACTGTATTTTCATAGATAATTTGAATTCGGGTATATTATTATTGTGTATTCTTGTTGTTGAGTATTGTTTTGATGAGTATTGTTGTTGCCGAGTATTGTTGTTGCTGAGTATTGTTGTTGCGTATTGTTGTTGTTATTGTGGACAGTTGTTACTGTATATAATTATTGTTGTTGCTGTTTTTCTATTATTGACTAATAGTGTTATTTGTGCTAGTGGTTAAAATGCACGTCAATTTGGTGTCTTCACCAGTGCTTTGGCTGTGACCAGGGGTCGGCAAATTACGGCTCGCGAGCCGCATGCGGCTCTTTCGATGTCAAGTTGTGTCTCTTTCGATATCAAATTACGGCCGTTAGTGGCTCTGTGAAAACTGAGAAATTGTGTAAATTATTACTTTTGGCTCTTCCGTCTCAAAAGGTTGCCGACCCCTGGGCTAGTACAGTACTCAGGACTTTAAAAAATAAGAAGAACAAGAATAACTCCAAAGTTCAGAATCATGTAGGCCGAAAGAAAATCGTACTTGATAATGCGACAAAATATACAATTCGTCGAAAAGTACGGTTTTTATTTTAAGAATGAAATTCCCACATGCAAAAAAATTATGTCGGAAATAAAAAAGGACTACTCATTGCCAAAAATATCGCTAAATTACCTAAAATTTTGCGAATTTTCAATAATAAGTACTTGTATAAATTTTTAATTTTTTTTAATTTTACGCGCCACTGGAAGTCTATTTCCTTCTCGCTCAAATGCAGTTGACGTTTCATTTTGTCATAGATGAATAACTGTCTACAATTGTGGTCTCCGATTATACCATATTTTAATGATCGTTGTTATGTGTACTTTCACAGGGATTTTGGGAAAAATGTTATATATAGAACCTGGTAATACAGAGGGTTCTAATAAAATCTAAATAACATCATGGTTAATTATCATAACTATTATTTGTAGCGAGCTTAAATGCAGTATTTTTGAACGGTTAATTATTTCTTAACTAAACTACTTCCAATAAACTTGTAGCAACGTTTTCCGTAGATATGTAGCCTACAACATACTGGGTGCGGCAAAAGTTTGGAAACGGTTCGATACCGGGTGGTTAGGTTCTCGAAAAAAAAGTTCGGGACAAAAGTTTCTTGGTTTTTAGTTTGCAATCGATTGGCCACTGAATCATCCCTCAGCCCCTCACCACCACGTGGGAGATGGGGGTGACTTGAAATTTCAAATGGCGACCCCAATTTTTTTTCGAGGATTCGAGTTCAGAGGACAGAAGTAGCAACGTTTGTCCGAAAAATTTTTTACTGGAGTCCGCGAAAAAAAATTGAAGTCGCCATTTTAAATTTCAAAGTCACCCCCATTCCCCACGTGGGGGTGAAGGGATGATTCAGTGGCCAAACGATTGCCAACTAGAAACCAAGCAACTTGTATCCCAAACTTTTTTTTCGAAAACCTAACCACCCGGAAGTATCGGACCGTTTCCAAACTTTTGCCGCACCCGATATATCCAATAATGATTAAATGCAGATAAAATTAAAAGAACTATTAAACTGTAAATAAGTCCAATATAATTTTATCCATGATACAGAGAGTCTATTTCGCTTGTATCAATTAATTAAGTTTATTGAGGAAAATTTTAATAAGAAAAATATTTTGAATTAAATTATAGGTAAGACGAGAAAAAAAAATTCAAAAATATAATCATAAATGCTTATGCTTAAGATAATAACTTAAAAAAAAAACAAGTTATTGAATTGTTCAGCCAGTGGCGTCCCTGCAACAATGTCCTTTGATATTTTTTACAAAAAAGATGGTACGCCGCTGACATTTTTCCATGTGGGTATTATTTCTGATTAGCCTAGTTAATTCTACATAAAATGGTCTCGAGTTTTTCTCGTCAGACCCACCGTTCTTGATTAAAACCACTAAATTCATATTGAAACTCACTATTATTGATAAAATAATTAATGATAAATTTTGTTTTATAACAATTGTTGGAATTGGCCACCTTCACTGAAAAGGCATGTATCCGTCCGTCTTCACATCGAATTGCCCACTTATAAAACAAAATTATTATTAATTGTTTTATCAATGTTAATAATATTGAGTTTCAATATGAATTTAGTGGTTTTAATCAAACCCAAGAGACGATTTTCATGTAGAAGTGACCAGGCTAATCAGAAAAATATCCACATGGAAAAATGTCATTGGCGTACTATCTTTTTGTAAAAAATATCAAAGAACATGGTTGCAATTGAATAACTTTTCTAACTAAAATTTGTGGTTGTATTATTATTATTAACACAAACCAAATTGAAAATAATATCTAAAGTACTTTCGGAGATATTAAAAAATAACCATTTAAAAAATAAAAATTCAACACCCCGTAGCAAAAAATTGAAGCCGTTACGGACATATGTTCATATAAACCTTTCTTTATAAAATGGCACAGGACATAAGGAATCACACCCTGCAATATTAGCACGTCATTAAGGAACATCCTGTATACCCACACATCTTTTTGTCCGTGTGTGTATTCCTAATGGGCTCGAATATCTGACTATTGTTGTTGTTGAGTTTAAAGCGCCGTATCTCTTGTAGAGAAAAATAATCATATAAATATTCATCATATAATATTTATACATACATTTCTTAATCACCTGCAGAAAGTATTTTCTCTAACACGATTAGATTCCAAAACAATTTTTGAATTTTCCTGAGAAAGAAGTTGGACCAACTATGAAACTTTGCGACTCCATTGCTTAACATATCCATTAATTAACATATTTTCTTTTTCGGTAACAGAGCTAATTATCATTTTTGCTATTCGGTTATTCGACGTGATGCTTTCGTCTATACAGGGTCCGCAAACGAAGCGTGGACGGAAGATTAAATCGTTATCGAAGAACTTATCAACAATACTAAAACAGCTTGAGATATTGGATTAAAAGCGGCATGTTTTAAATATATTTTACATTATACAGGGTGGCCCAAAAAAGTGTGAGAGCATAAAAATTAATTTTTTTTAAATGGGACACCCAGTATTTTATTGCATATTTAGGTTCGTATTACTATCGTTTATAAGTGCCTCAAATTTTATTTAATTTGGTTTCGTAGTTTCGGAGAAATAAATTAAAAACTAAAAAAAAACTTTTGCAGTCCTGAATAAAAAAATCAAAAAAACAATCCAGAACTATTTTTTTAACGTCGGCATTGAGTGAAATTTATGACAAGAGAGAGAGTCTAGAGATACTATGAATGTAATTGTGTTTATTTATTTTATACAGGGTGTTCATAATAAGCTTTCAAAAACCTCACATTTTAAAATAATTTTTATTATTATATATATTATTAATGTATTTACTTTAGTTTACAATTATTAGTCTAGTCGCCTATAACAAAATTTCCCAATAAAAATTCTATTTAAACAACATAATTTATGATATTTATAATTATTTCGAAAACAGCTGGATATAACTTATATGCTTGTATTACAAAAAAAAAATTGTCTATGAATTCTACGTCAAACAGCCAAATAATATACAGGGTGTTCCATTTGAAAAACGTGAGAAAAATTATTTTAAAATGTGGGGTTTTTGAAAGCTTATTATGAACACCCTGTATAAAATAAATAAACGCAATTACATTCATAGTATCTCTAGACCTCTTGTTATAAAGTTCACTCAAAGCCGAGGTTAAAAAAATTGTTCTGGATTGTTTTTTCTGATTTTTTTATTTACTACTGCAAAAATTTTTTTTTATTTTTAATTTATTTCTCCGAAACTACTAAACTAAATTAAATAAAATTTTAGGTACTTATAAAAGATAGTAAAACGAACCTATATATGCAATAAAATGCTGGGTGTCCCATTTAAAAAACTATAACTTTATGCTGTCACACTTTTTTGGGCCACCCTGTATAATGTAAAATATTTTTAAAACATGCCGCTTTTAATCCAATATCTCAAGCTGTTTTAGTATTGTTGATAAGTTCTTCGATAACGATTTAATCTTCCGTCCACGCTTCGTTTGCGGGCCCTGTATAGTGTATAACCCTCCGCTACGCGAGTACTCTTCCACTTTCCGTGTAGCTTAAGAAGCGATAAGAAATGTGGACGAGGTCCGACATATGCAATATCCTGTATATTCCTTGGTGTTTTCTAAATGAAAAAATTTTGCTATGATTGAAGGAATACGTCCTAGTATATTTTCACCCACAGGCATAGCTAGGCATTTACCATTTCCGTATGTAAAGAAAAATCTGCGTTCCTTAATTCTTTTTGGCCTTACTGCATGGTACTGTCTAACCAATTTTAAGGCATCTATTTGGTCTCCTTCGATTATAATAAAACTTTTTGGCGTAGCAGTTTTAGTTTCTGGTACCTTGACAAGCATAAGAATTTTATTTCATTTTTTCCTTAATAAATTCTTAAGAGTGACCATGACTGGTATTTTACCTTATCTCCGAAACGGTAACTCTGGGCCACCTCACCTTAGTATACCTTGTTTACGTAATAAATATGAGAAAAGTATTATTTTCAATAAAAACTTAAATATACTAAGGCACAAAAAGTTATGACTGTGCGAAAAATGCTACAGACATTGTACAATAAATTGTCATAAAAAATCAATTTCTCGTCCTAAAAAAACCATAATTGCCAAATTATGGTCAATGGTCATTTGTACCATCTCGTCCCGTCTTAGGCAACTTTATGCAGCAGGAAGGTATCATTCGGCGCATTTTTGATAAGAGTTAAAACTTGTTCACCTTCCAAAACTTTTGACTTCTTATGGAAGATATCTCTTTGATTTAACTTTTAAAAATGCTATTAATTGACAATATCTTGAATTATTAATACCTTTACTATAAGTCAGACTTCACCTGGAATTATTTTGTCCAAAGGCTATTTAGGGTATATTTTTCCGACTAAAATAAAGTAAGAATAATTAAAAATTGTTATTACCACTGAGCAATAGGGTTAGATATAATTTCCTGAAAGTATCCTATCATTACTGTTTCAGTAATCACCGTAATTTGGTTTTTTACTTTCCATTGTAGAAATTCTCATACTCCTTGTCGTACAGGACTTTAAACTTTGCCGATAATAAGTTTTCCTTATCCTTTTCAGTATTTTCTAGAATATTGTGTGGAATTTCCATATTTTCGTTTTTAAAATGTTTATAAGACGCTTAATACAAACAACCCTTGGCAACCGTCAAACGTATTCTATGCCAACCGATGTAAGATCACTTAAATACTAAAAATTGTAAAAAATCGGGATTAGTTTTCCACTCAGGATTTAAATATAATAAGTACATCAAACACACTGTATGTAATTTTATTCAAAAATGTTTTTTCATTAAAAGTTACACACATTTGAACAATGATCACTTTATGTTAATAATAATACATTAGTGACAATTTAATATAATAATCGACGAAAAGTTTTAATACAATAATGTTTAATGTCATGGTCAGAAATATAATCAAATATGCCATGCCACACAAAGAGACATTTATTTTAACTAATTGAGTGACAATAGGTTATTATAGGATATTCAATAAATACATTATGAATTAAATATTATCGACCGATCGGGAAATGCATATGCATGACGCAGGACAGTACCGTCGTTATTCATACCACTAAAATCTACCTGGTGCGAATCGGTTTTCCAGCTGTGAGGCTAAGACGGCTCGTTCTATATTTCCCAGTGACTGCGACTTTAATAACAAAGCCACCAGAGCCGTTCTTAATATATAAAAAAATGTAATTATTATAATGTATGTAATGTAATATGGGTTTGTTCGGATTCAGTTTATTTTACAGTCTTGAAATAAAAAAAAAGTTGTAACCTGATGGATCTACTAAAACTTGGACAATAAATATTTATGAAAGTTTACCAAAGTAATTTTGAAGAGATCTGAAGCCCAGCCTACAGTAGAAATCTTTTTAGAAATACCATTTCCGTGTTAAATGTATTTGAAATGCCAAACTACTGTAGTTTAAAAGTACAGTAGGGTAAATTGTTCAACAGTGACTGACTTTTTATATATATGGTTATTTCCTTTTCATTTTAATAGATTAATCTTAAAAAACGTATTAAAAGGAAGCTATCACGTATTGACATTGTACATTGTATGATTATAGGAATACTAAGTTCGTATTTTAATATCAATTTTTATATATTTTTGAAGCGGTCCCAATGATTCACTGTGTACTATGTTGTGGACACAGTACTCAGTGAACCTATTCTATAATTTTACATATAAAAGAAATTATAAACTAAAAGCAAACAAAAAAAAGTTTTTAATGACCTAATAATATGAATACAACATTAAAAAAATTTTTAGTTAACAAATAAATATACGTTCTAACTTTTTAACAAGATCTTTAGGAAACAGTCACAATAATAAAATTATGACGATATAAATGAAATTAATGATATTCTTGCGAACCAGCGAATATTAAGACCAGAAAAGTATATGGTTAAAGGAGTAGAAATAATTCTTGCACCTAGAGGTACTACCAAGGTCCAAAGGTTGATGTCTCCTCTATTGCGTTAATGATTGTCTCCTAATGAAACTCATTTCATATTCAGTGCCTGGGACTGCCAAAACGTTAGCTAGATAGTAAATGATATCTTTCAGATATGATTAACGTTATAGTTAGGAACTAATTTGACATTCTGTCCTTCGCCTACATTTTGAGTTTTCAAATAATAGGTATCTTCTAACAGTTGGGTAAGGAATGCCTCTAAGCTTTCCTGTTTTCATTATGTTCACTCCACCTCCAATAAGCTCGAGAGCTGCTGCCATATTTTCTTTTGTATTTGTAATATTATTATTTACCCTAAAGCTAGTAAGGGTGAACCAGTGATTCACTGTGTACCATTTCGCTTTGGTTCATTGTTGGACACAGGTACATAATAATTTTAATGTTAAAACCCACAACTATTTGTTTTTATAGTGAATTATTTGCTAGTGATTAATATTCCACACAGAATATCATTCAAAATTAACTATTAACAACATGACTAATTAATGTTGTTATCAAACTGGAACAAAAATGTTAAGAAACATTTTCTTATACTCATGTTGCTAAACTTTTTGGTCTGGACCAGACACTACTCCGTTAAGCGTTCAAGTGGCACCGATCGAGTGATCGGTGGTGCGGTAGGAGATACTTCAACTACTGTGCTTGTTTTGTTGGTATTTGAAATAAAACTATTGTGTATGGCAAGAGGTTCACTGTGGGACATGGTTCACTGTGGGACAGTTTACCCTAGCTACTTACTCTTTCTTTACTTCGGAAAAACGAACTGTTATAATGGTAAGAACACAGAGGTTGCTAGTGTGGCTCACACAAGAGCAGGTTACCTATTTAGAACAACATATTGATGCTTAAAATATCTAAATGTATTTTATATGGTAATTATTATATGAACATAGGCAATGAAAATGAGCAGCAGTAGGAAGTACACCAAGGACGTTTAAGCAGGGGCATCGCTAGACCTTACAAATAACTTATGATGTATTATTATTATTGTATGCGTACTACGCTTATGAATGAATTGCGCAAACTCTTATATCGAAGCAAATTGTTTGGATTATTTTTCAAACAAAAATTCAATTTCAAATTTTTATTTTCTTTTAGTTCTGTGCTACAAGATGACAAACGATAAATATTGGACAACTAACAATAATTTTTAATATTTGGTTAAATAAATTAATATTATTTTTAATTTAAGAAATTCGAATAATATTTCTTTACAAAAATATTGTTTTCTACTATGCTTTAAAACAATATTTAAAAAAAATTGATGATGACATTTAATGTCAATTACGTTTTTGCACCATTAACGTTAGAAATTTAGAAGTAGATATTCGTTGAAGGGCGAACAGGAGACCAAGCATTTAGTTGTTATGCCCATTGTGTGGAGTATCAAATGAAAGCTAACAAAATAAGGATTCCAATAATATATGTATAAATTCTGGAAATGGCTTAATAGCTTAACAATTTATTGGCCGATTTAAATCAAATTTGGTTAAGTTGTCTAAAAGGACCTTACGCACCGAGCTATATAACGTTGTTGCCAGCTGTTTAGATTTTCCGGAAATCAAACAAATTTAAAGTTTTTATATGTAACCCCCTGAATATTTTTCATTTATAGTTTTTACGTTATATTTATTATACTTCTGATATAACATACTTTGCATCTATTATCAGTAGTTTTCGAAATAACGAGTATAATTTAAATTAATTATTAATTATAATCGTCGTCTATCTCTACAATATTTTATCATCCCGTCAAACCAAACTGTATAGATCCGGCAACCGTGCCTCGGTCGAGGTAAATGACGATTATGACGAGACTTGCTCGCACATGCGAGGTGTAGTAACAGGTGGCGGGTGACAGCGTGGGATAGCGGGGCTATGGCTATTTAACATGGAAAAGGCGCACAGTTTTTGTGTGCCTGTGTGCTGTTGTCTGTTCGTGCATCTAGTTAGAATTTCGAGGGTGTATGTTTTAATATTTTAATATTATAGATTTATTAAGTTAAAATGAATAATTGACTGTGGACTATTTAAGAAATAACTTTAGCTCTTTGAGTTTGGAGCAAAAAATTGAAGTGAAAAATGCTGGAACACCTAAACCCGAAATTAATTTAATGCAGACCACAAAGGGTAAATCTAGGGACTTTATTAGGAAGTTTAAAAATGAAATATATAAAAAAAATTTATAGAGAAGATTCCAAACTTAATGCGGCTGTTATTGATCAATTTTCTACAATTAAGAACCGAAGAATGGACTTTATGTTTAAGCACTATTGTGTAGGGTCGATAAATGTGGTGAACTGATACTCGATATGATTTTAAACCATTTTATTTAAGGATTTAAACTAAAAACCACTGAAAAGATGAAGAATGCCAACTTGTCAGTCTCGTGGCTCGATTCGTTCTCATCATAAAACAGTTAACTATTGTTCTCATCTTGGTGGCGCCTAACGACGTACCAGTAGTGGTATTAGACATCATTCGGTTTTCTTGATAACTCGTAGATGGCGGTAGTAGTATTGGACATCATTCGGTTTTCTTGATAGCTCGTAGATGGCTTTAGTAGTATTAGTAGTGGACTGTATAAATATTGTTACGAGGGTTGCATGCGACGATGTTAAGATCCGATAGCTATACACACTAAGAAAACCTTTCTTATTTTCCAAAAGTTGTATTTCCTTGTGTAATATTAAAAAATAAATAAAAATATGTTTAACCTAACGCATTTTCTTATTACTTTTTTTCTTCCTACATTTAAAACGCCACCATACTTGTGAACCCCCTCTATCATAGGTCACAAGCCGCCACTGGAACAAAGTTTACTATATCAAGAATATAACAAATGCAACGTGGAACCTATAAATGAAAAAATATACAGTGTGTTACATATAAAAACTTAAAACTCGATTGATAGACAAACCAACTAAACAGCTGGCAATAACGCCAATATCGACATTCGGCGCATAAGATCCTGTACCAAATTTGATTTAAATCCGCTAATACATTGTTAAGTTATTAAACCGTTTCCAGTCTATTTACATATTTTGTATTATAGTTTGCTTATTAAAAATATTTACAAGATTTGCAACAAAGTCATCACAATTGACTCGAACAAGATCCTGTATATCGCAAAGCAACATCGAAAATATCTGGAAACGTTTAAGCACGTGTAATCCATATTGAAATACTATCAGCAGCTCATGGTTATCTTCCAAGCTGGATTCGTATTCTGTCATATTGGAAAAATTTCAAGAAAGTTTCTTGTTGGTTAAAAACAAAATTGTCCAGAGCAGTCATAAACCAGAGCCTCCGTGATCCTCCTTGCAATACTCCCAGTTAAAACTACATCGAAGTCGGTTAAGAATAATTCTCGCATAAAGAAAAATACAAATCCCCAACTTTGGATATCCAATTTGTAGAACTTTTTAAACATATCCTTAAAATTCCCTTTATTTTGAGCTCGTATTTTTGAACATTTTTTCGTGCCTAAAGCAGGCAAGTTTTTATAAATTCGACGAAATTAGGTGTGGCGGTAGGAAGATAAATGGACAAAATCAAATAAAAGCGAAAAAATTTACCCGACCTTAAGGAAATAAATAAAAGTACACGCTAGCGGTTTTTCTTTGGAGAAAATCATTACCACAAATACAAGCCGACATAGCAATTCCTGAATTGAATATAATTGATCTTTTTTCGTTTTTTCATTTAAATGTACTCCTAATAGGTACTATCGCATAGCGTTTAACCATCATAATTAGTGGCATTTAAATCGTTTCTGTGATTTAGATACGTAAAAACGTTTTGTTCAAAAATCAAGGCTAAATTATACAGGGTGTTATGGAAATGACTTATTATATTTAAATGGGTGACTCCTTGGGTATCCTAGAAAAAATCTACATACTTTTTTTTTTAAATCGAATATTTAAATACTAAGGTAAAAACCCTTTTTACCCACATACTGTCGTCCCGTTCCATCTGGATTCACTTAGCAACAATGTGGGTCACTAGAGTATACTAATAGTTGAATACCGGCCGCGCGCCGCTTCATACCTCAGTATGTTTCGAGACGCGGAAGTGGAACGACGTTGGTTCCACGACGTCGAGGTGCCACGTGCTTGACGTATACGAATTTTAAACGTTTTATTGTATTGCCCGATTTTTTTTTGTTGTGAAATAATTCATAATAATAAATGTTGTGATGTGATTTCAAATTTGTGTGATATTATCTACTGTTGGTTCTGTTGAAAAACATACTTTTGTGTTTTATTTTTTTATGGAATTTAATTATAAAACGGATTATATTAAATTAAGATCGAAGGTAAGAGAGTATGTATGTACCTTAAAATTGTAGTTTTCTTTGTCTAAAAAGTTTGAAAAAGAAGTGATAGCGCGCGTCAAAGACGTCTTGTTGTCAAAAGCTGAACACGTGCGTTTAGAATTATGTGTTGCAATATGACAACATCGCATATAATGCGCTAACCTCTTTTGAACCTGCAGACTGCATCAATAAACTATTGATTGCGAACGTCCTCAGTAGCGGCCAAGTAAATTTTGATATTTCATATAAAGTGTATATTTCGCTAACTCTCGGCTTTTGCTAAATAAAAAATAAAAAAGTGCTACGCAATTATCTATTCATTTAATGACCTTACTTAACAAATTAAAAAGTGGGTAGGTGATGGGTCAGTTTGCCTAAGCAAAGAAGCATACACAAGGAAAATATGGGAGATTGATATCCCACACTGTAAAGTAGTATTCGTTTTTGAAATGAAACTACACTGTTTCTTAACAACTTTTAATACGAATAACGAAGTAACGAGGGGGTTGACAAATGACATCTAGTTCGTAAAATAATGTTCTTTTTACAAAGCAAAGTTATTAGTTTGGTTCGCAACGAGATTATAAAATAAAACAAGTTTTTGGGTTTATAATGAGCACGACTTACGGGAAGGACAATTTCTTCTCGCGTAATAGTTTTGTGGTTCTAGAGCAATTTGCGTGACGGGTCACTGCGAGTTCTATATCAGACTGAAGCAACGAATACTTGATTCAAGGACGACACAGCGGAAAAATGGTTCAGCACCCTTCGACCTGTCATCGGGTTTTATCGGAGTTCGTTCGGGGTGACGTGAGACAAAAAGGCGCAAGACGGTAACAAATACCGGGAAAGAGTATGACGTAACTGCTATTTATAGGTAATAGTGTAGTTTTATTGTAATCGAGTATTAATTGTTGTTATAAGAGGTATATGCTGAGTAAAGTTTGAGTGTGGTTCTCGAATAGAAAATATTAGAGATGTGGCATGAGCAACTGCAATCCGGTTTCAATTAGGGAAGGTGGATTGAGAAGAGATATATCAAAATGATACAGGAACAGAAAATTTCCCTTATAGAGAGGCTGTGTGAGCACTATTGTATGTGATGACACGGGCCAGACCTGATATAGCATATGCCGTTGGTATTGCCTCAAGAACACTTGAAAATCCTAGGAAAGAAAACTGGATTAAAGGGAAAGGAAAATAGTTTGATATTTACACCGGAGGGTACTTGGATGCATTTAGTGACGCTAATGATGGTGGTGATTGGTCAACGGGGCGATCAACTACCAGAGTTGTATGCCTCTAGTGCAGTATCTTGGTCAAGTCAAAGACACACTTCAGTAGCCATATCAACCACTGAAGTTGAAATTTTAGCTGCCAGTGAAGATGCACGAGAGCTGGTTTCAGAAGACATTATAGATATAAAGAAGATATCCAGTACACTTCAAGAAGCAGATGCATTGTTTAAGCCCAGATTAGAAAGTCTTTGCAGATCTATGGGTTTATTCATACTTGCAAATGAGGAGAGGTGTTGAAGAATATCAGCATTTTTAGTGTGTCCTTGTATATAGTTTAATGGTGTAGCTAGTCTATATGGCAAAGAATTCTACCACTGTAAGAGCTTTTAACTGTAATATTTATAACATTAAGTAAAATAAAATTAAATTAATAGATAATTGCATAGCACTCTGTAGTATAGACTTTATTTGTTGAAATGATTTTTATTTTCAATTTAGTTAAAGTGAAAAGGAATAAAATGTCGCATTGTTTCTTCGACAATATAACGTTTAGAAGAAATGTTTATTTTTTTGTTACCTAGCGTGTCATGGCGATATTTTTTTTGTTAATATCTAACCCAGTTAGTTAAATATATTAAATTCAATTTTTGTGTACAATATGTCAAAGTTAAATTTTAGGAAATTTACATGCATCTAGATTTGATGTACTGCCCCGTACAATTACATTTCAGGACGTAAACTACTCTTGCGCATTCCACCATATTAGCAGAGCTTATGCAAGGAACTCTGAATATCGTGCAGCGTTGGTGTATGAGGGTGGGTCTTAAAGTCAACACCGCAAAGACTGCTATACTACCATTCACCAAACGAAGACAAATAGGGAACTACAGCGACCTGAAAATCTTTTGTGAACGGATAAACACAGTCAGCGAGGTAAAGTATCTGGGATTAACCTTGGACGCCAAACTGACATGGAACCAACAATTAAACAAAAACCTAAACAAAGCAAAAATGTGCCTAATGCGGTGCAGGAGCTTGGTTGGGAAAACCTGGAGACTCAAGCCCCAGATGATGCAATGGCTCTATGTCACAGTTATCAGACCCCTGATATCATATGGGTCTGTAGTCTGGTGGACAAAAACACAGCGATTACGACAGCAAACAAACTTTTACAGATGCTGGCCTGCCTGTATATCAGTGGGGCGATGAAAAGTTTCCCCACTGCAGCAATGGATGTCATACTGGGACTAGTACCCCTAGACATCCAACATCAGAATGGAGGTTACCTGCAGCGCCTCAAGGATGATCACAAATGGGGAATGGACACAACACCCCGTAAAAATTGGACACACAAGAGCCACTGATCTAATCAACGATGAGCTCATATGCAATCTTATCGTATGAAAGCAACATACGATTTCACAAAGCCTTTCAAGATTGACTGGAACTTTGATAAATGGACAAACAGTGCATCTCCGTCGTTTAACAAGGGTCTAGTTTGGTACACCGATGGATCAAAAACCGCCAACGGTGTGGGCGCAGGTTGTCGCCGAATTGTAGAAAAAAAAACACGAAGGAATTTTTTTTTCAAGCGGACATTGTACCATGATATTAGTGGAGTACGTAGCCCGAAACGTCCGTCCGTTGTGCGCTTAATAAATGATAGGTAACTCTAAACGTGCTCCTTATCTGCGCGTTTTACGTAAGACGTTTTTTGATAACCCCCGTATAACCAGGTTTCCCCTTAAATTTTATTTAAATTTAATTTAATCTGATGATTAGCTAGATGGCAATTTAAGAATTTTTTAATTTTGTCCCCATTTTTGAATTCAATCCAGAGGTGAATTCCCCACCCAGGAATTATTATTTAGAGTCAACTATTTGAATCATTTTAAATTTTGAAAAAGTATGATTGCTGGTCGACACTATCAGTTATGTCGCCAGTCTTGATAATTAATGAAAAAGTCATCGCAACCGACGACGTCCCTACTTAATTAGTTTTACGGACGCTCTTCTTTACGATTACGATTTCGATTGTTTATTGGTCAGGGATGCCAGGCATTAATGCCATTGCCGACTTGGCACGCACGTGTCAGTCGGTTTTGGGGGGCCCACCACCTTTCCCCGCTAACTGGAAGCTGTCAGCGGTCTACCAGCGCAATTGAAGAGATGAGGGCAAATTTGTCATAAGAACGAATGAATGATTTTAATTTAAAAGTATAGTTAGTTGAACGTAGGACGAGGCCTAACTGATGTTCAGCCTATACTTTTGACTGTATTGGCTCGGGAGCGTCCAATTTAATATAACACACTGCAAGTTGTTATATTAGAACACGGAGGGCTTATTTGTTTAATTTTATGTCCTTGTGTTTAAGGGTGAATTTAAGGGGCTGTCCTTGCGTATGTCGAGTAACGCGACCCGAAGTACTCGTAGTTAATTATGTACAATTTATATACAATCAGAATTAACCTGAACTATCATTCAATTGTTTCAACCAACCTATCATTCATCGTCACGTACTCTGTTTAAATTTAGATTTTTCATTATTTACAATGTAAAATAAACCTAAGCTAGCATTTTGTTTCTCAACTAAAGAGAGTTTTTATACTCGCACGGAAACTACGAGTGTTTAATAAAAGGTCCAGTATTTTTTATACTCGCCGGAAACACGAGTGTTTGAAATAAAAAATTTCTCAGGGAGAATCCGCGGCTGAAAACACTCTAACACATATAATCGCCTTTGCGGCTCCCGTTTTGAAAAATAAAAAAATAAGATCGCGTTTGAGTCAGGTCCTGAGACCGGCGCGGCGTCCGGCCACGTCGAGAACCCAGAACCCACTCACTTCTCCGTCTCCCTGCCTCTACTTCGAAAAGCCGTTGCCGCAATTTCTGCAGACAAAGCGCCTCGATAACGGAAGGCAGGAACCACCGCTGTTGACGATGCATATTGAAAGATTACGTCAACCTTCGATCCAATATTCGTTAAATTATTTAAAATAATTAGACGGGAAAAGAAAAATTCATTAATTTTCTGGAATTGGAAAAACGGTATTTTTACAACAATGTATATTTGGGGAAAGGCCCAGGATGGACATGAGCATTCCTCTGGGGACCTACGCCACAGTATACCAAGCGGAAGTTCATGACATACAAGCATGTGTGCTACAAAATCTTGAAAAGGGCTATCACGACCAAAAGATTTACATCCTTTCGGACAGCCAACCTGATCTTAAGGCTCTGAACTCCAATCGGTTTACTTCAAAACTTACACTGAAGTGCCAAACCAAACCTAAAAGTATTGGCGGCCAGGGGGAACAAGGTGGAACTCTTGTGGGTCCCTGGTCACTCTGGGATATTAGGAAATGAAAAAGCGGATGAACTAGCGAGAGCCGGATCTGCCAAAAGTCTCAGGGGCCCCGAACTGGCCTTTGGAATATCAAAAACAACATTAGATAGATGGTCGAAAAAACAACACATATCTCGATGGCAAGAGTTATCTGGTCAAATACACGCAAGGGCCGTAATTGGAAACCATCGAAAATACTATCGAATGGGATGCTAACCCTGACACGGTCCCAGTTGAAATAAGTGATGGGTCTGCTAACAGGCCACTGCCACTTGCGAAAACACCTTCAACGGATCGGGATAAACAACGGATCCATTGAATGTAGACTCTGCTGCGAAGAGGATGCAACCGATTCACACATAATATACCGCTGCGTAGCGCTGTCCCCTAGAAGACAAAATATCTTCGGGAACATACAACGTGGTGACAACCTCCCACATGACAAGCTTGGTAGAAGGTTACTGGACCTCATAGAAGGATTTGAAGTTCGGGCCTTTAAACCGACCCCCGCCTTTAACCAACCAACCAACTCTTGCGCTGAACTCTAGAATCTATATTCTATTAGTTAACACAAAAATTATTAGAATTGTGTCATTATATTAACGAAATAACAGCTTGTTAATTCGAACGTGAATTTTTGAATATTGGATGATTAATTGGCGTAGCGGATTTAAATCGTTTAAAATGATTTAAGCATTTTTCAAACGATTTAACTATTTGAAAGACTTATATCATGCCTCAAAAATTCTAGCAGCCAGTCAAATGCTCATGTTGTCGCCAAGTTAAAAGTAACAAACGCGCATAAACAACTCATATGCTGTGAGTTACACCCAAACACTCTAGTTTACAAAGATTTAGGAGTAAATATACAAGAGAAGAAAACGTTGAAAACTTTGTTCTGTTAAAATCAAATAATAGTTATTACCATTATTTAATGAGTTTTTATTTTATTTCTTTTTTACATTCTCTAATAATTACTTTTTAACGTGGTACACTTTTCTTCTCCAATTATCCATCTTCTTACATGATTTCAATCTTCCTACATGAAAATGTAAATACTATTTTATTATTTAAAGTTTTAAATGGATTTAAATATTAAAAATAAAAGACTAACATATAAGATTTAAATATAAAAAAGATTTATCATTTAAGTCTTTATTTACATACAAAACGATCTTTGATTTAAACCATTTGTAGAGTGAGAAATATCTTCTATCTTTAAATATTTTTTTAAATACTTTGACATATTATTATGTAACGTATACTGGACAAAATTAGAGACTCTTAGCAAACACACAAGAATCTCTAAAACCACCAGGCAAATTTTCGGGCCCAGTAGGTCTCGCCGCGACCGTTTCACTGATTAAAATCAAACTTTTATTATACAGGGTGTTATGGAAATGACTTATTATATTTACGGCAAATCCTGATATGAAAATAAATGGAAGAAAAATAACCATAAATTGAATTATTAAGCGAAATATATAATTTATATGAAATCTCAAAATTTACGTGGCCGTTCCTGAGGACCTTCGCAATCAATAGTTTATTGAGGCAGTCTCGAGGTTCAAAAGAGGTTAGCGCATTATAGGCGGTGTTTTCATATTGCAACACAGAACACGTGTTCAGTTTTTGACAACAAGACGTCTTTGACACTCGTTATCACTTCTTTTTCAAACTTTTTAGAAAAAAAAACTACAATTTTAAGGTACATACTCTCTTACCTTCGATCTTATTTTAAAATAACTTGTTTTAGAATTAAATTCCATAAAGTAATAAAACACAAAAAGTATGATTTTCAACAGCTCAACAGTAGATAATATCACACAAATTTGAAATCACATCACAACATTTATTATTATGAATTATTTTACAAATGCTGCTGCAACTAACAAAACGTTTCAAATTCGTATACGTCAAGCACGTGGAACCCTCGACAGCGTCACTCCCCCCGAATCTCGAAACATACTGAAGCAACAATGTGGCGAGCGGCCGGTTTCCAAGCAAGGGCGAGACACGCGGTGTAATCTGACAACACGGTTAGTATACTCTAGTGACCCACATTGTTCTTAAGTGAATCCAGATGGAACAGCGTTACAGTATGTGGGTAAAAAGGGTTTTTACCTTAGTATTTAGATATTCGATTTAAAAAAAAAGTATGTAGACTTTCTCTAGGACACCCAAGGAGTCACCCATTTAAATATAATTAGTCATTTCCATAACACCCTGTATCTCATATTTTGTTTATTTTAAAATTTTAGAAGTATCAATCATAACTACGTAAAATCATTTTACAGATCTGTTGTGACCTTATTTTAGAAAAGAAGAACAAAGTTTTATTAAATAAGCAACGTTCATTAAATCCAACATTTTATATGACATTGTTAATATTGATAAAATTGTATCTTTAACGTGTAGAATATACGCCGTAACTTCCTAAAATAAATTAATGTAAACTTTGGTAACAACGTAATTATACGTTACAGTGTGAATTGCAAATTTTAGTAAGGAATATGTAAATAAGTCATAAAATGGAAGACTAATACGTAGGCGTGCATACTCGACACGCACTACAAAACAACGAAAATGATATTTTATATTCTTGAAGACACTTTGTGACACAAATAATGGCGATATGAAATACACACGAAATGTTAGCTTTTGGGGTATAATAAAGCAAGAGCCGGCGAAATTTCGACAGAATCGTGGCCAAAAAGATTATCTTGGTAACATGAGACAAGTTTTTAATTGTATGAAACCGTTATAAATATGGTAACATTGCATTTTGTTTTTAATATCTTACATACTCACACCCCTTTTTATGATTATTAAATTATAGAAATTGGAATAGAAAAATGTGGTTTATTTTTACGATATTATCATTGGAGAAACATTTATTTTATGTCTCCCCCAGCACATATACTAAATCTAACGTATAATTACAATTGTATATACATATATCATACAAATAGTACCTATTATTCATCATCCTGATCTAAACTATTATGTGAATAACTCTCGCTCATACTTTTTTCCCGACTAAGGGTTCGTCAAAAAATGCCAAAATTTCTTAAGGATACTGTTTACTGGTTTTCCAAATATTCATGTTGTTCTTTAGCGTTTTTGGATGGACAGCCTCTTAAACATTCCACGACCTGAATCCTTGTGAAAGATACTGATTTTCATGTGGAAAAAATTGAAAAACCGTATGATTTTTTTGTAAAAAGTTATATACTCAGAAAAAAGAACCACCATTTTGAAAAATATCGGAATTTTTTTTTCGCCTGTTTAAAAGTAAGTTTAATTCTCCAAGAAACTATGTACGTTTCATCGGAATCGGTTTAGTAATAATAAAGTTATTCAAAATTGGTTCGAGTCTTAATCACATATTTATAAGAATGTACCTAACAATTTTTTTTTTAAATTCAATATTCGGCAAGGTCGCAAATTATCGTAGCAACTCTCAGTTGGACCTTATTCAGGACCCTTCACCGTAATTCAGTTCGGAAGGAATGCAAGCAAGAAATTAGGCTATGCTGCAGTTAGTTGTGTTGTAAAAATCCGTAACAGAAAACAATCATGTAATTTCCCATTAGACCAACTAAACGTACTAGTAATATTATAAATTTTAATATAATGTTATGCATAATGTTATCAAATCAACCTAGACAAACGTGAAGATGTGTAAAAATGATCAATTTCGATAATAAGGTATGTCCCATAAGTTTTGGGACAAATTTCAGATGCCATAACATTGGTAATAAGAAGAAAATATTCCTGGTAACAAAAACTTGTTTGACACCTCCACTTAACGTTGACAATTCAGTTCTTAAATTGACCCATATCGACTTATATGGCTTACAAATTAGAAATTCGGAAAAGTATTTATAATTTAGTTGGACGAGACCCTAAATCCGAAATAATACGCATTTTTGAAAATCAAAATATATCGCGTAGAACCATTATCAGGCAATTGCTGAAGGTGAGCAAGGTATTCCTTGTATGAACCTTCCAAAAAGTGGAAGGCCTAGAATTTTTACCAGAGTAAGATCAGAAAGACTGGTAAGAAGGTACATCAACAAGGAAACTAGCACAACAATATCCAATCTCTAAGAACACCATAGCGCGGGAACTATCGCGGAAAGGCCAGAAATACCGAAAATGAAGAAAGGCTCCGAAATATACAGCCAACCAACTAGCCAGAATCCCGAGAAGCTGTCATGCATTAAGAAGAGTATATTTTGCTAACATCCGGGTGATAACTGTGGATGACGAAAAGTATTTCACAATGAAGGAAATACTGACAATATTGCAGAGGTCCCTGATAATGTAAAATTTAAACTGACAAGGTGTTAGTACAGTGCGCTATTTCCACCAGGGGTGGGTGGGTCGAGAAAGAGGTGAAGCCCTGGATAGTCAAAGGTATATCGATAATTGTCTTACGAAACTGGTTAATTTTATTGAAGAAGAGAATGCTGGAGGCGATATTATGTTCTGGTCAGACCTTGCGTCCTTTCACTATGCAAGACAAACCCAAAATTGGTTAGCAGACCAAAACGTACCATTTGTTCAGCGAAACGACAACCCTCCTAACCTTCCTCAGGCTCGGCCTATAGAAGATTTAAGCACTTTCATCTCCAAAAGTTTACGATGGAGCATGGGAAGTACAAAATGAGGAGGAAACCCTGTATTGAGAAATCCGAGAAATCGGTATAAATGCCGTACAAAACCTAATGCTAGGTGTCCGCAGAAAGTTGCGTCTAGTGGAAGACCATGGTCCTCTAATTTAATTTAAGTTCATAATTTTGTAGCTTATGAAACAATTAATTACTATGTATTACCAAACTTTATTTAAATATTATATTTTATTATAAAAAAATAATTGGTTCAAATTTGTGCCAACACTTATGGAACATACGTTATTTAAATGAATAAAATATATATATATATATATATATATATATATTCATTGTCTTCAGATATATGGCAACGCTGTAGCCGCGGTCTGATTTTGCTAAGGGGCGAAACAATGCATGATCTTTCCATACCCTCTCATTAAGCTAACAAGAAATAATTAAGTCAAAATAGACTTAAATGAAATTAAATTCAACATAATTTGTGACTCTTTATACGTTTCATAAAATATATCAAGTGTGTTTTATCAAATTTTCCATCCTACACTAAAACTTCATTGTTTTATTTCTTATGTAGTTCCGCTCTTCGTAGCGCCGTTAAATCGCACAGAAATATTGTGCTTGTTTATTATATCGGCGTTTTCGTTCTGCTCATATTATTTTAAAATAAATCGTGTCAAATATTTATAACGTATGTAGAGAAGAGCGGACTAGTAATTAAATAATAATACCAATCAGAAGGATATTGTGAGAAAAAAAACTATGGTTTTGAGATTTCAGGAAGAATCAACCCAGTGTATTTATTTATTTTCCACTTAATAAATTAGTGTGCGAGCACGCCTATTGGTGAGGCGCTTTCTAGCATTATTTTTATACATTTTCTCTTCTCGCTCTTGATGTCGAAACGTTCAAATAAAACTGGTCAAACAATACAGCTATTTCTATAGTTGAACCGGGGAAGAACTGATCGTGCGTCATCATCTGTAACAGTATGATTTATATCGAGATTATGTAGATTAGATAAGATAAAACCACGTCAACAGCTAATGAAAGTGTTAAAAGAAAACTAACGTCGTAACACGCATGCGGGTCTATAAATAAGCATCTTAGTGCCTTCATATTCCATATAATTTGACCTACGTATCGAATTTGTAGACTTTAACAATTTATAACCAAAATTGTAAATAAGTTATATCAAATACCAATGTATGGAAAAATTATTATTTCCCAGAAATCCCGATGATACTTCATACAATAAGGGCGTATTTAGTCTACACAGTAGCACAATACTATTTCAGATTGAATGGTACTATCAAGAAAAGGAAGCCTTTTCCATTGATAGGATGTAACCACCTTCAGACCGGTTTCGAACTCTTCTGTTCTTGTCAGTACAGGGTAGGTGTACATACTTTTCCGATGGTATTAATATATCGACTACCATTAATAATACAGCGTGAAGTATTAGAGTCTTCTCTGATGATAGGTATTTACACCTACCCTGTACTGACGAGAACAAAACAAACCCAAGCAAACCCGAAACCGGTCTGCAGGTGGTTACATCCTATCAATGGAAAAGGCTTCCTTTCCTTGGTAGTACCAATCAATCTGAAATAGTATTTTAAGTGCTACTGTGTAGACTAAATGCGCCCTTATTGTATAAGGTATCATCGGGTGGTCTCGGAAATAATAATTTTTCCATACATAGGTATTTGATATTAATACCACCAGATATAGACTTTTTATTTTTGATAAATAAGCTATAAAGTAGCCATTACATGACTTTCACTATTAATGCAAAATATCTTTAACATTTCTGCGCCTTTAAGATAACGTCGGGTCTTCATTTAAGTATATAAGACCGCCGTCTGGAAATAATTTTACTGAATAAGGAATCCATTAAGGCACAAATTAATCATTTCTATTTGGAAAATAGTCGTGTTGTGACCTAGAAAAGTGAATGGTGCCATCGTAGCATTTATATTTTATCCCAGAATATATTTTTATTAAGAAGACTTCAAAAGTTTTTCACATATTTTCGTAATATTAAATGAACCGTATAAAAAAGATATTCGTATAGAAGAATTCAGCCAAGGGCTAAGACATGGATAGTGTATAAGTAATTGTATTGTGGGAGTAAGATGTAAATCTAGTCAGCGGCAATGCGTTGGATAGTCGTTTAAAATTCTGTTTTTCTATTTGAAAAAAAAAATAGATTCGACTACTGCATATACTACTAAGAGAAGATTTTTACTATCGTTATAAAAATTTACTACGATAGCAAAAAATATAGCTACATAAGGGACAAAAATATCTGTGACAGTAAAATTGATTTTGTTGGGTATATCATAGCTGTAATAGCCGCTTTGTATGTTATCGTGCAGTTACAGCAAAGGAAAGTTCTTATGCTTACAAAGCCACTTACCACCGATTGAGAAGATACTTTGCTGGGAGAAAAAGGTATTTCCTTACGCCAAGAAAAAAGACAGGTTATGTTTGGTAACATTTTAATTATTTTATTCAACATGTGTTATATACAATATTCAGCACAATATATAGTTTCCCTGTTTAGGGTTATTTATATATTTACATTTAAATCGTTAAAAATAAATTTATTACAAATTAAACATTAAAAATGAAAGTTCAAATTAAGGTCTTGTTGTGTTTTATTGGACGCAAGACGCGACGTATAGCGGGTAATTCCGAATGTAGCCGAGAGTGCCGAACAAGCAACAAAGGTCGTTTTTCAATCAAAATATTAGCGTGCCTGTAAAAGAATTTTACAAAGAAATTTTTTAACTGTTTTTTTTAATCACAGTAAACTGCACTCCTTCCCTAGTATATATGAAGATTAATGACAGGAAATTATATTTTTAAAGTTATTTAATTGCCACTATAAAGTAAATATTTCTAAAATAGCAAAGTTTTTCCTAACAAGAATAAAGAAAATCCAGGAAAATGGTTACTACTGTCACAAGAAATCAATTTTGCTGTTACAGGTAGAAAATATTATATCCCAGCTAAAATAATACTAGCAAAGATTTTTTAGCTGGAGCTTTTTATAGATTTTTATTTTTAGATTTTATAGATTTTTATAGCTGGACACGCAATCCCACTGGCTTCATCTATTAATTTGCTGGGCGTCAATCTGGGAGGAAATATGTCTTGGCATAACCACCTTATGGCAATCGCCAAGGTAGCTTCTCAGAAGCTTGGGGTACTCTTCCGAACCAGAAAGTTGTACACACCTCAACAACTTTTGACACTATACAAAGCCCAAATTCGACCATCACTAGAATACTGCTCTCATGTCTGGAACTCTGCACCCAAACATACTCTTCGGCTACTGGATTCCATCGAAAGGAGGGCTATTCGTCTGATCGGAGACCACGAGCTGACGAAGAACCTCGACAGCCTAGAACATCGAAGACAGGTTGGGGATTTGATTCTCTTTTACAGATATTTTCATGGAAGGTGCTCGGCTGACCTTGCCGTCTTAATTCCACCCAGAGCGACTAATAGCAGAAATACACGACGAACCACTGCCGCCCATCCATATGTGGTTAAGCTTAATACTCCTCGAACTTCATTATTTAAGAATTCTTTCATCTGGAGGACTACATCCTTGTGGAACGACCTTCCCGAGGTCGTTTTTCCCAACGAATATAACCTCCAACGATTCAAAACTAACGTGAATCGCTTTTTGCGCACACGCACCACTCCCAGAGTGCCCTAAAGGATTTTTCCTATAGTGCTTGTGTTTGACCATAAAAAAAAAACAAAAAAAAAATAGATTATCAATAGTGATGTAAAAATAGTACGAATACTAACGAATTTTCGGGAAAATAATATTTTTTACTTGAACAATTCATTCAAAGAGTGTTAGGAAGCAAGATAAAATTCTTATTGGAAATATTTACTAGTTCTATTAAATGAAATGTTTTTTCATCATCCATCATAAAAGATAGAAGTTAGGAGCTACACTATACAAAGGTTGAATTGTAAAATTTGACCTTATGTTGTTGATTTTTTTATCGTGTAACAAATTCGTTGTTCACCATTGGGATTTCGAACCTATTATAGTAAAGCTTACATTATAGCATTGACCTTTACTGCAATAAATTAACTACCTGATTAAACACAACATTGCGTATGTCCCAAGATCTTTAAATCGCAATAAATGGTTGCTACCTGAAAAGATGTAGATTTCGGGCATTTTGTGGTCAGAGAGTTTTATGGCAGTTACAAGATCAACGGTACTGTGATGTTAACTTTACTATTATTTTGCAGATAACTTGTAAATAATTTTTAACAGACGGTAAACTTGGATCTTTCGTTCATATGACATTTTCATTTAGTTAAAGTTATATGTACTAAACAGGGTGTAACAAATTCGTTGCTCACCATTGGGATATCGGAAACGGTAAAAGACACGAAGTCGGTTAAATTGGGGCAAAGTTGCGTAATTATTGATTTAATAATATGCCACAAAAAATTGAAAATAAATACAGAAATTTTCGTCTTTGGGTTACTATCATCAACATAATTTTTTTAAATACGGTCCTTAATTTTTTTTCTTTAAATTATGAAAGAGGACTTACTAAACATCTACGTTCAGTAGTATACAACAATTACTGGTTTTCCGACGTTTTGTGCCGCAAATTGGCCATCTTCATTAAAATACCCCTAGTACGTTCCTGTAATTTACTTTGAGAAGGGAAATGAGATAATGAACATAGGGAGTGATCCCTCCCTTCCAATAAAATAGAAACACATTTAACACACGAATTATACAATACTTTATCTATAGACACTATTAAACCACTAGCAACGCTATCAATAACTCAATCAAAAGATACTTGTATATATTTTTAACACTAGTGTTAGGAGTAATTCATTTTAAACACTAGTGTCATAAATTGACATTTTAAACACTGGCAACAAGCGTTAAGTCTACTTTTAATATTGTTTGTAGATAAACATATTTAAATTATATTAAATACATATAGCAAAAACTTATAAAAATATTAATCCGCTCATAAATTTTTTCCAATAGGTAAACATTATCGCAGCGTTAACATGATCGTCGCATAGCTAGTCACAGTCACAAATTGTGGATTTCCCATAAGAGTGTGTATTTGCATTTTTTCCAGTATTTTGAGAATGATTCCTTAACGTTTGGTTATTTATCTGACGCAATGATATTTTAAGAGTGTTTTTTAGTGATTTAATGGTAAATAAAATTAGGCGTTCTGATTTTTTGTGATGAAGCTAGGAAGTGATCTATTTAAGATGCGTGATTATTTCTATTTTCAGTTGTAGATTTTACTTTATTCCTTTAAAATTTGATTTAGCCGATTTAAAGTATTTTTGTGATTTGATCCTTATTAAATAAGTTATCAAACAGCTTCAGCAAATTAGTATTTCATAGGATACACATCTGTGGAAGACCCAAAGAGAAACATAACGGCAATTATTTGTTTGGGAGAGCAAACCACTACAAGAACAAACTATTCTAATAATATTGTCAAACTGTAAACTGGATATCTGTGAAAATGTACGTGGCACAAACTTCCTTAGTGAGCGTGCGGTGTTAGTGTTATGGTTTAGTCGTGTTTAAATATAAAATAATCTAGAAAACTATTTATAATGCTAAATTGTATTTCGCCTATTTTATTAACAGTGCAAAAAAAATCCTTCACCATAGCTTTGTAGGAACAGAGTAAAGAACACAATGTAACTGCATCACGAGCAGATTATTTTAGACACAGTGTTGTCGAAACAATTGTCATGAAATAATAAATATTTAGTGAAGATCTCTACAAATTGTGGTATTATTTAATAAGCTCTAACTACTTTTCATCTGGTTGCTAATGGTGTGAACAAACCAACAAGATAACTTATATTATGTCTTACCTTTGTCTGATTAGCTTCATTTGTAGCGCTCATACTAGTCATACTTATGTGACTAGTATACAGGGTGTTATGGAAATGACTTATTATATTTAAATGGGTCACTCCTAGGGTGTCCTAGAGAAAGTCTACATACTTTTTTTTAATCGAATATATAAATACTAAGTTAAAAACCCTTTTTACCCACATACTGTCGCGCCGTTCCATTTGGATTCAGTTAGCAACAATGTGAGTCATTAGACCATTAGAGTATACTAACAGTGTTGTCAGATCACACCGTTTTGTAAGTTGTAGCATTACCCAAATTTTTTCTGTTGTGAAATAATTCATAATAAGAAATATTGTGATGTGATTTCAAATTTGTGTGATATTTGTTGGTTCTGTTGCAAAACATACTTTTTGGGTTTTATTTTTTTATGAAATTTAATTATAAAACGGATTATAAGATCGAAGGTAAGAGAGTATGTACCTTAAAATTGTAGTATTTTTTGTCTAAAAAGTTTGAAAAAGAAGTAATAACGCGTTGTCAAAAACTGAACACGTTAGTTTTCTTCTATTTATTTTCATCTCAGGATTTGCCGTTTTAAATATAATAAGTCATTTCCATAACATCCTGTATATAATAGCAAGATAAAAACGTTCCTCAAGTATTTTTTAACATTTTCTTAAGTTTCGGTTCTTGTCAGCGATTTAGAAATCCTTAAAAAGACAAAAGAAATAGCGATTTAGGAATCCTTAAAAGGACAAAAAAATTAAACCTGACATATTTTTTTCTAAAATCCATTTAATGTTGGGTATTTCAATGAATCCCTAATGATTTAGTCCCAACGACGTATATTCCTTTGAGCCCTTAATATATCACACAGTTCACTATGACCTTACGGAAAAGTTTTATTTTACTTAGGTCAGAGGAGTGAAAGTTATACAGGATGTACCAAATTCGATGCTCAGCATTGGGATCTCGGAAACTATAAAAGATACATCGAAGATTAACTCCTGGCAATGTTCGATAATTTGGAGCTTAAGTTAATGTCGAAGAGAAATTTAGAAAATTCCTACTACTTCCGGAGATATCCGAAAAAAAAACGAAAATTTTAATTTTCGATTTTAGTTTTTTTGTGCCGTTATTTATAAACATATTGAAAAATGGAAAGAACTTCCTACAGACACTTTTTTACGATATTTTCTAATTTCAAGAAGGACGTTTCAGTTTTCAGTTATCACCATCAAGTCGAAATTTTTAAATACGGACCTGAAATTTTAATATTACTTTTTGAATTATTTCGTTTCCCCAAAACATAAACAGATACCAGTTTGCCAAAATTTCACCATTTTGAACTCAAGATTCACCATCAGTAAGTTTTTTTGCAATACGGTCTTGATAATTTTTATTCTGCAAAAACCGTTGGGCGTATTACTAGAAATATGGCGGCAGCAGATGGCGCCCCACCCCACAATGGAAGAATTATTCAATCGTCTTTATCGTAATATGCCAGAAAATATAGACGTTTTACTGGACAATTAATAGTTAATATAAATTTCTTTGCTATCAAAACCTCACTTATTAAAAATATTTTTTCCTTATTGAACTAACACACCAAAGCACAATAGTGAAATTTCAAATTTTTTTTCAATAAATGCAGACATAACATGAAATGTATTTTTCATTACTTTTTTGGCATGAATCTATTCCACAACTACAAAAAAATATATATTTCTAGAAGATGATTTTTAATTTCGTCCGAAATATTTGTCCGAAAATATTGAAGATAGGAATACTTAATATCATTAGATAGAAAATTCGATCCTCCATTTGCAAATCATATCAAATACAGGGTGTCCAATTTAAAATAAAGAGGGTGTTTATCATAATTCATTCATCATTCATCTCCCTCAGAAATATTGTTTTGGTGATGTCCTGTATAAAGTTAATTAAATACTTTTCAAATTTATAAAGTATCTATTGTCTTGTGAAACTATTTTAAAAATTTTTGCTTTCTATCTATAACAGCTAAAAAGAAAAATTTCTTTCCAGGTTCCGATACGGCGTTAAATAATCACAAGATTAATGAAAATTATTCTAGATTTTTGCCTATAATCCAAAATAATATAGCATACAGGGTGTTCCTTAGCGACGTATTAATATTTCAGGGTATCGTTCCTTAGGTCAAAGAAAAGTTGATATGAACATACGTCCACAAGGGCTTAAATTTTTTGCTACAGGGTGTTGAATTTTATTTTTTTAAATGGTTATTTTTTAAAATCTCCGAAAGTACTTTAAGTATTATTTTCAATTTTGGTATGTGTTAATAGGATGTAGAACCACAAAGTTTAGTTAGAAAAGTTAATCAATTGTTCCACCAGTGGCGTCCCTGCAAACATGTCCTCTGATATTTTTTACAAATTGAAGATGGTACACCACTGACATTTTTCCATGTGGGTATTATTTCTGATTAGCCTGGTTAATTCTACATAAAACGGTCTCGAGTTTTTCTCATCAGACCCACCGTTCTTGAATAAAACCACTAAATTCATATTGAAACTGATTATTGTAAACATTGAAAAAATAATTAATGATAAATTATGTTTTACAAAAATTGTTGGAAATGACCACCATCACTTAAAAGGCATGGGGTCATCTTAAAACTCTGGTGTATAAGAATCCCATTAACACTTTAGAAGATTTAAGATAGCGAATAGTTACCTTGTATGAAACAATAAGAAATATGCTGGGAATATTTGAACGAGTGGGCAATTCGATTTCTAAGATGGGCGGAAGCATGCCTTTTAAGTGAAGGTAGCCATTACCAATAATTTTTATGAAACAAAATTTATCATTAATCATTTTATCAATGTTAATTATAATGAGTTTCAATGTGAATTTAATGGTTTTATTCAAGACTTGACGAGAAAAACTGAAGAGACCGTTTTCATACAGAATTGACCAGGCTAAACAGAAATAATACCTACATGGAAAAATGGCAGTGGTGTACCATCTTTCTTGTAAAAATATCAGAGGCCATGTTTGCAGGGACGCCACTGGTTGAACAAATGAATAACTCTTCGAACTAAAATTTGTGGTTTAACACCCAGTAGCAAAAAAATTAAGCCGTTGCGGACATAATATATTCATATGAACTTTTCTTTTAAGAAATCACACCCTGAAATATTTGCACGTCATTAAGGAACACCCTGTATATGTAGAGTAATCGATTTTAAAATTCCGAAGGTGCTGCCACTTTTGCCAAAATATTTTATAAACGTAGAAACCACCTTTCCTCAGCCTCAGCCTCAGCCGCAGACAAATTTTCAAAATAGAATCTCATTTAGTTCTCGAGATACTTCTAATATTCCACTTTACTCGGTGTACCCTGTATATCGAACATCATTAACTTGCTATTTTGATCGTGAGATATTATATTTAGAAGATACTTTTTATATTTTTAATGGTATGAGGTTACTAGGGAACAAACCAAAGACTCACCCAAACAAGATTCTTTTCTTAATTTTATAATAACATCTACGATATTCTATTATTTTTTAATTAGATTAGGGGTATTAAAGTTGACACAGTTAGTTAAAGTAAGATATTTATTTACTTTCTAAAATTAGTATAACATTAATAGAAAATCTAGAAGAACGAACTTTTAACAGAACATTTATGCCGACAATAATTTATAACAAACCATACGTGGATTTGTGCTAGTGAAATAGGCAAATACTGTTTCGATTTTCCTGCTTGTTATTTGAAGGAGAAGCTTCGTAGACTAAAGTAGATTTGACAAGTTTATTTCAAGATATTCTAATCCAGATTTTCTATATATTATTATAATAATGGATCCCCCAGCATTTCTTCACATGAAAAAAGACAGTATTTGATAGTTTACTGATCACCTAAGACTAATTATCTTTCACATGTGAAAATTGTATAGCTGGGAAAATCCTTCGGACCCTTCACCAAGTATGCGTATTAATCAAACGTGGATTAAAATATACATTGGCTCACACTCGGTAAAGTAAGAAGGACTGGCAGTCCGTAAATCAAATAGGAATAGGGATACCAATCCTTTCGCTATTCGCTAATCTGAGCTATAACTGCCCTAAAGTGCATCTGGAATACCTCTCGGACGTCACTTCGTGATGAACCGGGAATCTTCGTTTCTACAATTGCCCTATCCACCCTTACGACGCGGAGTGAGCGGAAGTCGACAACCAAAGCTGGAATATGCATACTTTCTTTGTTGTTTCGTGTGTGTTTCGTTATGGAAATTATTTGTTATGTGTGTAAGTTTCGGGTTGGAGCATGATTCGAAATTTGTTTTTTGGAATAGACATGTTGGCCAATGAGATAGTGTTTGACAGATGAACATTAGGACGGAAATAATAAATACTTGTTATAGTTCCCTAATTTATTTATATGTAGAGTAGCTGTCGGCCTGTTTACGCTCGAATTTTGTTCTTTCAAATTAAAATACAATAGGAAATCGTCTCCAAAAGGTGTATCGGGGCGGGTTTGCACTTGTTTCCCCAGGGCATCTATAAATATTATTACACATTAATTATCATCTTATGTAAGAATAAAATTTCGATAATGAAATAACTACAACTAATGGCGTAGTCATTTAGATAGGGCGCAGGAAATCCAAAAATAATACAGTTCTAATATGAAAATAAATATGACATAACCATTCAATCGTTCGGTGCTAAGAGCAATATTTTAAGTCTCTATCCAAAAATAATTTACAGCACGTCAGTAAAAATGCATATAAACACGGAGAAAAGGCGCTCCCAACGGATTAGGTCATACGAGCTTAACCCAACATCACCCGAATACACTCGATTAGTAGGCCAGATGTACAATAGGGTAGTTGATCAGTAGGACAGATGAAGCCATCTCAATCTAAAACTACGTTCGGACTAACCGAGTATACCCGAAATCCCGATATAGACCGACCGAACGTTACAGGTTATGAAAAAGCGCCGCGATATCTATCCCTATTTGACTTACAGAGTCCCAGTCCAGATACCTTTACTAAAAATTGAGATTATCGGTTTGTTAAATTTTTTTTGTATTTAAAATCAGGCTTTACCGTTGTCAGTAACGAAAAATACTGCTCCGCTTGTTTAATATACCTGCAAATATAAAGTACACATAAAAAAAGCAGAGACGAAGCTAAAAAATTTAATATCCCTGGAAATCAACAAGACTTCAAAAAAAAAATATACTCGTAACAAGAATTCGGGATCTGAATGTTTACTTCTGACAACTTTGTTTTCATAAAATGTAATATAATCTAAAGACCCTCACACAAAGCTTCTGGAAAAAGCTCATATGGGAATAATTACTCCAATAAATGACTAAAAGATATACAAATCTACGTCTATTGGCCAAAAACAAATTACATAGACGAAGTGAATTTTCCAAAAATCAATTATCTGAATTCATAAAGTTAGAGATTTTAATACGCTTACAGTACAGTTCACACGATACGGTTCGATACTATATTTAATCGAATCGATATTTAAACAGACTCTAGTGTGGTGTTCAACGCGTAATGTTTTTGCGGCCCTATACGTTTATTGATAGTTTTGTTAGTTGATTGATAATGGATGTAGATATTTTTATTATTATGTACTGGTACAGGAAACGTCGTAAAAGACAAGTAATTCTGAGAGATTGGGAACATCCTATTGTTAAAGAACGATTTAATTCTAATTTATATGTCTTTCGGAAACCTTATGTGTGTGTCAATTGAGGAGAGATGAAATGAAATTTCTAAATTATTTTCGGATGTCACTTGCATTAATTGCAGAATTTAACTTAGATTTCCATATTTTACTAGTCCCAAATTCAGACAAGAAATTTAGTATAATAGGAGCCTGGTCTTATATTTTTTAGATAAGGAAATGACAAAACAACCAAAGCGTTTAATCTTTTGTCTTTAATAGATTATTTTTAAACGCTATTTTGTCGACTCCCCTATAAAACTACTAATTTCAATATTGAATGATATTAACGCACTATCGGTATAAAATATCATCTTATTATTTTTGCTTAATATAAATCACACAACGTAAATATTCTCACAATTGCTTTTTTATATGATTTGTACTAGAAAACTATTTATTGAAATAGCCATAATGCGTGCCTGTCCTGTATTCCTACGATTGTGTCGCTTTATTGAGGACCTATAGGTATATTACTGGAAATAGAAATTGGAATTATAAAAATATAGAACAACTGTCACTAAACCAATTCGGCTCATTCCCGAATTATCGCATACGTCTCTGCAGTGGCTAAAAGCGAATGCAAGTTCGAACGAATCGGTAGGCTTCCCGTATACGGTAGACGATCGCATCGTAGGAACGTACCGATTTAAAATAACGCGCGACTGTGAGATTCGATAACGTAAGAAAAGCGAATGCAAGTTCGATAATATCCACGATATAAAGACAGAAGGTATGATTGCACGTCGGGTTTGGCGTGGCTCGTGACGTCACCTGGCGAGTGGTTTTTTGAATCTCTTATGGAGGGTTACATTGCTGTCAGTGTTTTCAACTCTTTTTTGAAAGTATTGAAAGGTTTTATGGTATATGAAATGAAATAATAATATATGCCAAGTATTTACGTATATTAATTTCTTAGAAATATGACACACAAATACTACTAAAAAAAGAAAAGATTCTGACAAATTCTTGCCGTCATTTTAGCCGGCGTACGGAAGCCGAAGCATGCCGAAAGCTTCTCGGCGACCGCTTCTGGCTTTCAAACAGCGATGCCAGTCGTTTACAATTGTAATATATCCATTACTATTTTAATAATTCAATTTGTAACAATCTTGTTGTGGGGCTCCGCATATGAAATTTATGTTCAATCTGGAGATGACCCCCATATCATAGGAAAGTAACTACCTTTTATTTCGTACTCTTTTTACTCTAATACCATTTTTTACGATTCTATTAGGTTTCGAACCGTCAACCTATTACTTTTGACCAAGGATTTCTGGCACTACTGCTGCATGGTTGCCGTAGTTTCCTATGGAAATTTCACCAGTAAGTTAACTATTTTATGTTCACCAGAATTTTTTCTTATTTAGTCTTGTGGATTTATTAAAATAAATATCTGAATTTTCATGAAATGAGGTGCGCTGTATTCGGTTGTGACATGGATAACCAGGCAAAGAAATTTGATAGAAATATAAGGTTTTTCCGCTTTCCTTAGGATAAGAACAAAAAATTAGAATGGATACGATTGTGTTGTCGTAAAGACAAATTTAGTGTAACATCCGCACGAATATGCTCAGCTCATTTTAATTCAGATGATTATGTGCGAAATTGATTGATGAATTACTGGGATATACATCAAAAACAAGATCAGTACGAGTACTCAAAGAAGAAACTATCCCTTCTAGAAACTTGCCTTTGGCAAGAAAAGTTCAACAGAACGGTGGTAGAAAATATCGCCAGGGGCAAAGAGGAAAAAGGCAACTTGTGAAAGGCTTTGTTAAAGGGTATGTAATTAATAAATAAATAATCTTAAATTTGGAATACATAAATGTTAAAACTTTACAACATTAGTTTTCGAAATTTTTGTAGAACTGGTAGTTACTCTGATGTCGGCTGTGTGTGTATTACAATGCGTGTGTATTAGAATTCTAAAAAACTGGCAACGCTGTGTCAAAGCCAGCAGTGGTCGCCGAGCCGCTTTCGGCATGCTTCGGCTGATGTCCGGAAAAAAGCTCACACGAAATATCCGCGGAGAAAAAAGCGCACAATCATATAAACGCACGAGAAATACACGCACACGGAAAAAACTTCTCGTGTATAAAAGCGCATTTGGAAAAAAACGCAAAATTGCCATTATTCGGTATTAATAAATATTTACTTAATTATTATAATCACTGAAAAGTCGTATATATTTATATTATAAAATTTAAAGTAAAAAACGCGAAATGTTTTGAAGTGTATATTTATGTGATATTTATATTTCTTAAAAATAATAAAAATACAATAACAAAATATAAAAGATCAACATAAGACAATTACTGCAGGTTTGCTATTCTTCTTAAGTATGATAATTTGTCCTCTGTTCCTTGATATTTTTCTACACAATTAGCTACAAGCGAGTAAAGTTGCCTGTATTTCCTTTTCGTAGGCTCCAGTCGATTAGCTTGGGAGTTCGCTAATAGTAGCTTGTGGCATGCTAAATCTCTTCTCAATCCATCAAAAAGTGTCCATATGCTCGGATGACTATAATGAAATATTGAGTTAAGGGCATTGTGGAACCCTTCGCAAAAATTAGTTGTTCTTGGCGATTCATCAAGAGCGGCATCGTAATGGTTCCACGTTCTCGGATGGAATTGCGGACTTCTTCCTGCGGCACCTTCTATGTATGTGGAAAAAAATATGTTAGGACGTCGTTGTATCTGTCTTCATCAGACAGCAATGTAACCCCCATAAGAGATTTAAAAACCACTCGCCACCAGACGTCACTGCGCGCGGCAGAAGAAATTGGGACGGTTAGATATCCTAGGCTTCCCGTATTCAGTAGACGATCCCATCGTGTGGACATACAGATTTAAAATAACGCGCCACTGTGGGATTCGACACTTTTACCGATTCGATAAAATGAACGAACCCGTGCCATGTGAACGTAACATAAGAAAAACGAATACATATTATTTTTTAATATTTATTTTTGGTGATTAGTTATTAAGAACATTTGGTGACAATATTACCATAAAAACATTTTTGCCCTCTTTCAACGTGACAGAAGACTTTCGAACTCCCAAAACCAGATAATACTATTTTTGATAAAAATCTTATTCCATCCCTTCTATCCTCACTTCTTTAACTACCTTTATTTTACTAACTTTGACCTCTGACCTTATTATTCTAAAAAACAACATAATATTCGTCGACATTGTGTCGAAAGTGTTATTTCATTCTCTCTGGCCTCTGACCCTTTTAATTTGTTTTAAGATTTACTGGTCAAAATTGTTTTTCTTGGTCTCACTAGCCATGAAAACGACGAACTCAACATTTAAATTTTTTTCGCCACTACATTTCTTCCTCCCCCCCCCCCCCCCTTATTCTCCGCCTCACGAATCTGTATTGATAAAAAGAATGCGGACAAAAAATTAGCTAGTTATTGAGACATTGTCACGTTCTCATCCTCATAAATCGTGATTTACAAACAACAACCCCGAACAAGCCCGCAACTAATAAACGTAGAGATTTTTTATTTTATTAGAATGGTCTTATTTTATTGTTTATTTATGCTAAGGTGGATTAGATTTAAATATTCATGTCGCCCTTAATTTTCTTACGCCAGCATCAATGCTTAGTCACCTATCGCTGTGATGAATTAGCAGGCGATGGCCAAAACGCTGATCCGGATTAACGATCGCTGATTGGTCCGTGGCAGGCGATCGTTATCTATCTAGCGAATGTCGGAAGCATTATTTCTATCTTGGAAGAGATTAACATAAGCTCGTATAGTAAAAATAAATAGCAAATAAATTTTTTTTTGAACGCTTGCAAAATCGCTGTCATTTTACCTGCCTATTTAATTTATTCATTTTATTTATAATATATCGCAACCGATGCTGGTATTTTGGCAAGAAACAATGTTCTTACTTGGCATCCTATTTAACAGGAGCTTAATTTAATTAACTATTAAATACGGTGTTTTTCTAGTAAAGTAGTTAATACATTCCCTTCTGAATCCATTACAACATTTAACTCAATTTAAAAAATGTTTAGCACTAGAAATTATTTTGTTTAGGGTTCCAGCATGCGACTACAGCAGTTGCCGTTTTTCTAATAAGCTGAAATATTATGGATATCGAGAGAAATCCCTATTTAAAGGGAAGAAAACAGTCAATTAAGGGAAATTACAGCTAATGTATATAGAGTATGTGATGCGGAAGCAAGGGACAAACATTTAAACTGCCTGTAAAGATGAAAATGATCGGATTTCCCAATGTTGGAATTTCTGGACGGTGTAAGAAAAATTCATAGAGAGGATGGGAGTGAAAAAAGGAACTTCTTAAATTCAATTTCAATCAGAATTTAAGTCATAATATTAGTAAATTTCTTTAATAATTATTATAAAGGTATAATACTTTATTGTTTTTATTTATTATTTACTGGGTAATAAAAACAATTTCGTATGCCTATGACTCTCCTCTGATCCCTGAGGCGAACTGTACTTACCCTTTGAATTTCGATCTTTTCTTACAGAGAGATAGATATAAAATAATTTACGATGCGTTTAACTCCAGAATCAACATGTCTTCAGCGTGCCTTTCATTTTGTTGCACGCCGATACCAAACGTGACATATCGGTGATAGATCGCAATCCGGGTAAACCAAGTGTTTGTCTCCAAAAATAGGTCGTCAGATTTTTCCAGAATTCCGTCGCTTTTAATAATTAAAATTCAAATATTTATTATTTTTAGAAAATTCAAGTAGTAGGTTAAAATTTATTTTGTTTTAATCACATGATCAAACTACCATTACTGATACTTAAAGGATTGCAGAGCATTTAAGATTAATTATTTTAATTTTTACTTCAACTAACTTTATTCTTTATTTTTGTTTGCTTGTTCCTCTCTTACTCTCTCGTGGACGCTTATCTGAGTAGGCTAGACAAATAAATGATTTAACATTTCCTGCCAACGGAATCTAGTATTTAAGCGCTATCAAGTTTAGTGGGTCCTTTCAATACAAGGCTATGTAAACATTAAAAATGGAAATTTAAAATCGATGATTTAGCCTTCACGCGAAAATATTTAGTTTAGAAATTTAACGTAGGAATATTACAACAAATGAATTGAAAGGAAAATTAATCCAGAAAGGAAATTAAGGTTTCGCCGGCAGACGTGGAAGATATTATTGCATCTAAACAAACATATTGATTTGAAGGAGGATTAAGTAAATATTTTCCGATTTTTCAGATATTAAACTCTACAAGGTGTCTTTCTTTTCTGATGCCCTCATAAAATTTCATTGTTTGTATATTTTGGCTTATATAATTAATTGAATTGATTTGAGCTGAAATTTGTTGGAAATCCTCAATGATAGAATTCGAAATGATGTAAAAGCATTATTTAATAGAATATTTACATTTTATTACACGAAACATAAGGCTGTGTAGCTTCTTCAGATGAAAAAGTTGTACTAACGAAACTTTGTATTTTATTGTACTACTTAATACACTTTAATTTTTTACATAATTAGTAGACTAAATATGGTATTGCATATAGAAGAATAAATAATAGGTTTTGTTAACACAACTTTGTCACCTGAAGAAGTTACATTATAGCGCAACATGTCATCTATTTCATGTAATAAATTGCAAATTTTCTAGTAAAAAACGTTTAACATCATTTCGTACTCATCATATAATTAAGATGTTCCTATATTTTATCGCAAATCCAGGCAGGAAAGAAAAACTTAAATATAATGAATAAAATATAATATTGTACATACAGGATTATCCATTTTTGATACTACTTGCGGGTATCTCTAATCTATCTAATCTATCATTAGATGTACATTGCCGAGCATTAAATTGGGGTCACTCCGTAATTTCAAATTATTTCAGATATTTTTAGTTTATTGGTTTGTTTTCCGGTTGTAACAAAGTTTACTAACGTCATGCGATGATTTTGTTATGATTGCTCGTAAAAAAATGTTTGTTTTGTTTCTATTATTTATTGAAGTAATGAAAATGAAAATTTTAATTTGATAGTTCAAACAAAAGAAATTTTAAGGACTTCAGTAGCGAGTGTTCCCTGCTCTGGCAGTGATAACGACTTGCAAACGACGAGGCATGCTTCCGATCAGATTATCGATCACATCCTGTGGAAGATTATCCCATTCCTGCACCAGTATGTCGCGAAGCTCTATAGAATTTGTCCTTGAATGTCTCCGTAAACGTTTCTCCATCTCATCCCAAACATGTTTAATAGGATTTAAGTCTGGACTGCGAGCAGGCCAAACAAATCGCATGATTTGAACCTTGTCAAGATAAGCAGATACAAACCGAGCAGTGTTTTTTTTTATGATCAAATACAAGCACTATAGGAAAAATCCTTTAGGGCATTCTGGGAGTGGCTTTGAATCGTTGGAGGTTATATTCATTGGGAAAAACGACCTCGGGAAGGATGAAGTCCTCCAGATGAAAGAATTCTTAAATAATGAAGTTCGAGGGGTACTAAGCTTAACCACATATGGATGGGCGGCAGTGGTTCGTCGTGTATTACTGATATTCGCCGCTCTGGGCGGAATTAAGAGGGCAAGGTCAGCTGAGCACTTTCCATGAAAATATCTGTAAAATAGAGTCAAATCCCCAACCTGTCTTCGATGTTCTAGGCTGTCGAGGATCTTCGTCAGCTCGTGGTCTCCAATCAGACGAATGGCCCTCCTTTCGATGGAATCCAATAGCCGCAGAGTATGTTTGGGTGCAGAGCTCCAGACATGAGAGCAGTACTCTAGTGATGGTCGAATCTGGGCTTTGTACAGTGTCAAAAGTTGTTGAGGTGTGTACAACTTTCTGGTTCGGAAGAGTACGCCAAGTTTCTGAGAAGCTATCTTGGCGATTGCCACAACGTGGTTATGCCAAGACATATTTCCTCCCAGATTGACGGCCAGCAAATTAATAGATGAAGCCAGTGGGATTGCGTGTCCGTCCATGACTATATCCGGTTCTGTAATGTTAACCTTTTTAGAGAAAAATACTGCCTGAGTTGTGTAGCCTTAAATTCGACCTGGTTACTGTCACTCCAAGCCAGAATTTCTTCCAGGTCTTTGTTGAGGAGTGATACCTCATGCTGTCTGCGAAGATGTGCGTCGGCAGCCGATGTTTGTGCATTCAAAGAGAAAGATGAGATAAGTGTGCTATCATCAGAAAAACTAAATATAGAATTTTTCGTTTTCACTAGAAGGTCGTTAATGTAGTAAGAAGAGAGTGGGAGACAATATGGATCCTTGAGGAACACCGGCATTGATGGTGAAGGTGTCTGAGAGAAATCCGTCAATCGCCACTTGCAGAGAGCGGTCCTTAAGAAAGCTAGACAACCATGCACAGAATCGACTGGGCATACCATAGGATCGCAGTTTACTTAGAAGTCCCTCATGCCAAACACGATCAAAGGCTTTAGAAATATCCATTGCAATAGCCCGAGACTCCTCATGATGTTCGATTGCGTTGTACCAAAGATGGGTGACATAGGCTAGAAGATCTCCAGTTGATCTGGACTTCCGAAAACCATGCAGCAGTGTGGGGCCGTGCATTATCATGCCTAAAGGTTGCGTCTTCTCCAAGAATAACCACGAACGGTTCTATATGATCTTCTAGAACCTCTGTCAGGTACCTATGCGAATTCAACGTCCCAATCTGGATAAAGACTACCTCCGTGCAAGCTTCAGAAGATATGCCTCCCAATGCTATAACTGATCCTCCACCAAACGGAGGTCGCTCAGCAATACACGCTTGATCATATTTCTCGCCTTGTCGTCGCCACAATCTTACACGTCTATCTGAGTCTTTAAGACAGAATCGCGATTCATCGGAAGAAAACAAAACGCGGCTCCAATCCTCTATTGTCCAAGCCAAGTGTTCTGGTGCAAAATTCAACCTTGCAATCCGATGGCCACAGGATAGCGGCGGCCCAGTAGCTCTAGTTAGGGAAGATAATCAAGCAGCATGAAGTCGTCTCCTAACTGTCCACTCACTTATGTTTACATTTCTCACTTCTTGCAAATGATTTCGAAGGGAAACTGCCGTGACCGCCCGGTTTCTCAAAGCACTAGAAACGAGAAAGTGGTAATCGCTAGCTGTTGTGGTCTTCCCTCGTCCTGAACCAGGCCTTCGAGTGAGCAGACCAGTCTCTTCGTACCGGAGAAATACTCGTTGCACACTGGAGAGACTTACACCAACGTTCCTCGCAATTTTGTTCTGATCGCGGCCATCATATCTATTGCCGCAACAACAGGATTTATGGCCATTTCAATACACTCACAATGCCAACAACAGTATAACAATTTGCAATAGACAGACAAAAGTACCGAACCCCAAAATATGCTGATAATGGTTTTTTACGAATTTGGGTGAAGGGCGCTGTTTTCATCAAACGCTTATCGAAACAACAACAACTTTTTTTATACAAGCAATCACGAACAAATCATCGAATGAAGAATAATTTGAAATTACGGGGTGTCCCTAATTTAATGCTTGGCAGTGTATTTGAGAGAAACTGAAAATTACAAAAGCCGAACTTAAAAATATATGCTGGTTAAAAGATACGAGGGTAAATTGAAAAATTGTCAATTTTAGGTTTGTCGTATATATTTTTTATTACTAATAAGAAGAAAATATTTCCAATAAAAGTTTCATAGGCACTAAATAAAATATGATGCCAACGAAAAATCGCATCTATCGGGTGAGATCAAAAAGTTATCGAATCTAACTTTCTTATGTTAAACGGTATATTTTGGTATATTTTTAGCCATAAAATTCCATTTTTATTTCTCTTTCTAAATATATCACATAATATATTTTATTTATGTAAATAAGTGAAGAATTTCAATGTTTATAATAAATCTGTTTCCTAGTCATTTAAAAAACCACTGGAGGGTTGCAGCCTCTCAGAGTAGGGCTAAAAATATAAATTTAAGGCATTTTCTTCGGTTCTTTGATATTCAATATATGCGCATACCTTATCATATATCAAAATTAATTATTCTTTTTGTTTTCATGTCAACTAAATTTCATCCATAGCCTCCTAAACTATTTAAATAGGTATTATTATACAGTTATGACTAGGTATGATAATGCAGAAAATTTAACTGCCTTAAACTTGTGATTTATATATTACTTTGAGAGGTAGCAACCCTTTAGTGAAAAATCGGAATATTTATTTCGTTTTCTTGGCCCTACTACAGATTTAATATGAAATAAAATGAAAATTGGAATTATTCACTTATTTAAATAATAAAATATATTGTGTATTATATGTTTAGGAAGAAAACTGCAATTTTTGTATCGAGATACCCCGCAAAAGAGTCAAAAATGGGTAACCATGTACAGTGAGAAGAAGTAGATTCGAATAAATTAATTTTACCAATCAACCTTAATTTTTCGGAAAACCGCTCGGACCCGTCGATTTTAATTTTTAGATATACATTTTTTAAATTATTTTTATTTATACAGGGTGATTAAATGAATACGTCATGTGACACTTTTTAAATTAAAACCAGCATTTATATTCTATTTTCGAATTCTACGGAAAATTTTGATCACATTTCATATATCATAACCTATGTCTATTAAATTGTTTTAAAAAGAAATAATTTTATTGATAGAGCCTCAAATACTGGACATCAGATAATGCACAAGGTTTTGTAAAAATTTGAATATCGCCTAGGATATTATCAGGATGTTTCTGGTGGTCAATTTCAACTTTTATTAAATAAATATTTCACAATTTTACCATTGAAACATTTATTAGTTAAAATTAAATTTATTTTTTTCTAACTTTCTACTAACTCATATAATGTTATATGAGCGAAATATATTGCCAATGAAATTAACTACAATTTTCTAGTATAACCCTTTTTCAAACCGTAACTCTTCGACAAATTTCGAAAATATTTTGTTACATATGCATATTTAGGCTTAAAATAGGTCGTAGAGGGTATAGGGTATAATCGTTTCGTCTAGCTGCCTGTCTGCGCATCGTTATCTCGGTAGTGTAACACGAGCTGGCGTACTTACTGTTAGGCGCTTATTATAATATATTTCGGTGTGGGAGACCGACGCGACCTGCGTTCCCATATGGTAAATGTACCAAGTGGTATTAAATTAAGAGTTCAAACTATTTATGGAATTGAAAAGGATGTTTCACAAAATGTCGTTCCTGACACGTTTTGTACCTCAAAAACAAGATTTTCATGTTTTATGTGCTTGGAACATATAATATAAGTAAAAGTTGGAAGGAAAATGCTTTAGAACAATAAAAATTATGAATTGATTTTTTAAGACATTACTAATAGCACTTACAAGTTACAGGAAAAATGATGTTAATTATATGTAGAATTATTTTTTTTATAAATTAAAACTTGTTCAAACCTAAAAAACACAAAATATTTAAGTTGCCCTTGAAGTTGTAATTTTTTTTTGTATAAATAAGCAAAAGCAAAAATGTTAATTATTTTTGTATTCACTAGTACCTGTAAAACGTCCTGTAATTTTTTTTAATAATAACACGAATATATCGTCATTTTTCAAATCGGTCTCAACGACCGACGCGACTCAACATTTAAAAATTTAGTGCGCGACCACTGAAAGGTTAAACAGGTAATTGACAAACGAGTATTTAATAAATATTAGTTCCATTTCACACCAAAATTTATTCAGCTTTTATTATAAAATTTTCTCTATGAGATTTACCAGTCTTTGAAATAATCTGATGGTTTGAAACCTACGTCATCGATAATAAGAAGAGTTTAAGATAAATTATCTTACGTAAACTAACGCCACCCTTGTTTGCTTTTCCCTTTTCTAGTCTCTCAAGGCAGCTTACTCTTACTAGGTTAGACAAATAATAATTATTATTCAACCATTCTATTCACTGAATCTGCTATTCAAGCACTATTACGTTTAGTGGTTCTCAAAGCTATATCAACCATTAAAATTAATGTTTAATAAATTCAACCTAAAAATATAACAGTATTCTCTGGATCGGAATAAAAATTGATCCAGACCAGAAATTAAAGTTCCCCTGCAGGTGCTGAAATTATTATTGCGTGTAAACAAACATATTATTTTGAAGGAGGATTACGTAAAGATTTACAAATTTTTCGGATATTAAATGTCTACAAAGTGTCCTATATTTCTAGTCACATTTTGATATTTAATCGTACCTAATTCATATACGATTCCTAAAAATCACCGTAAAATCTATATGGTTATTAGTGACAGTACAGTTATTTATACTAAAAGTGATTAAAGATATTCCGCACAGAAGATGAAGTTTGAGTGACTAAACTCTGGATGTGAATAAATTATCATACACAACATTTTTTTCAACATCTACAAACTTAAGAAAATTGAGAAAATATTTTTTTTAAATAATGTAGTCGTCTTTGATGGTGACGCTATGGTATAGTGTCTGGTGAACAAATTTTTTTTTAATATTTGTTTCCACGTTCTAAAATTATAAATAATAATATAATATTTTTGTTCCATTTTCTTAACCATCTGAAAATGCCTTAAGCCGTAAACACACTATTATCACGTCACGTGAGATCAGATGCTATCACGCAATGTCACGGCACACCCGAAATATCTGCAAGGCGGTTTATGCGTGCTTATAAATAAGTTTAGAAGTACAAGCCACCTCATGCAGCTCACGGCAAGTCATACTTGACAGCCCAATTTTATTTCTGCAAATTTATATATTCGGCACGCGTGATAACACGGTGTCAGAGTTTGACGCTAGAAGGCTACAAGATTCACTTGCCCATCTTGACAAATACAAAATATGTAATAGAAATGAGCTGCAGTGTACGTAGTCTGTTTCTAAACCGTGACAGCATGTGCTATTCTGTCGATATGACAACACGTGAACTCACGTGATGTGATAATAGTGTGTTTGCGGCTTTATATGCTGTTCTTGAAGATTTATTAATTATTGTACCGGGTGGTCAACGTAGAATGGCCGCCGGCCAAAAACTAGTAATCGCAGAGCATTCGGGTAATTGTTTTTAAATAAAAGTGCCCAAGAGAAAATTCTGGAAATTATTTTCGAGTTTGTAAAATATCCGCGAGGAGGCGCCACAGTCATGGCCAAGGTTAATATTAAGATTTTCTTTGTGATTTGACTAAGGTATCGAAAATATATGTGTTTTAATCCTTATATATTTCTTACACAGATTTTCTAATCTAGTTAGTAACAGAATCTGGTGGGGGGAATTCAATGTTTTTTTTTTAAACAAGCTACGGTTACTCTAGTTTGGGTTAACTGATTTTAACAAGATTGGTCGCGTTTAAGAGAGCTTTATTTACCCGACAAACTACGCTTTTATTTTTGCATATATACATAAGCAAAAATTAGGCTTTCTCTCAAAAAGTTAAATGCAATAATGATATGTTTATTTAACAACACATAATAGAGAATTAAATTCTTAATAATAAAGTTTGTATCTTTTATAGAACTAGAGAGAGACCAAAATAAATTACATATACGATTTCTTCCGTTTTACGGACGTTTAAATTTGATTTATCGGGTAATAAATAATGTACAGGGTGTTCTATTTGAAAATCTTGAGAAATATTATATTCAAATGTGTCGTTTTTTAAACCTTATTATGAATAATCGAATATATAAAATTAATAAACACTATTAGATTCATAGTATCTCTAAACCCCTTGTTATAAAGCTTTTCTCAATCTCGTGGTCAAAGAAAAAATGTTATAATGCTTTTTGACTTTTCTTACCAGAACTCCAAAACTTTTTTAAATTTTTAAATAATTACTCTTAAACTACCAAATCAAATGAAATAAGATTTCAGGTAATTATAAAGGACACTAATACAAACCTAAATATGAAATAAAATACATGGTGTATCATTTAATTCATTTTGGGAAAAATATCAATCCTGCTCCACTAATTTTTATTTATCACTTTTTAATCGGACTATCAGCCTTATCAGTACAGGGTCATCCAACCTATACTGAACAGGGGTTTAATTTTGAGTTTCCCTGTGTTTTCTTTTAAACCAACCATCTTGTTTAAGTTTTCCGGAGAGTATGAAATTGCCATTTAAAAGGAGCTTAGCTTGAAAGAAAAGAACTGTCGCGTAAAGTTGTTGTTTACACCCTGTATATTTTTATTTTTATGAGAGATCTTTCTTTCCCTATTCCAGAAATATACAGTGCGGTTCTTTAATACCCCCCCCCCCCCTCTCCCATGCTAACTTTGGACCTACTAATTATGTCAGCGTTTTGAAAATTGTATAGTTATTATTTTTTATTCGCCGAAAAATAAATACAACTTGGCATAGTGTAGTAGGAATCAGACAGCTACAATTTCTTGCATGTCTCTTTATACCCAAATTAAAACTGGCAGATGGGCGCCATCTTGATAAAAAAATTGAATGGGAAGTGGGATCTTGCGATACGTCATTTTAAGCATTTCATCGATTACTTTACGATGCCAGAATATTCCTTCTGTATAATATTGTATCCCTATTCGTACCCCAAACAAAATGGCGGCTTTTTAAAAAATTATATTTATTATAATGCAGTGAGTATTAGCCAGCTGTTTTTGGCTGCTTTATGTCAAGTTCTAAAATCTAAACTAAAATAGCAAAGAAATAAATTTTTAAACATTTTGTTCTGGGTACGACTAGGGAGGGACACAATGTATGAGATAGTAAAGTACTCGATAGGACCTTGAAAATAATGTATCGCAAGAACCCACTTCCCATTTGATTTTTCTATCAAGATGGCGCCCATCCTCCATTGTGAATTTGAGTACAATGAAAAATGCAAGAAATTGTAGCCCTCTGATGCCTACTAAACTATGCCAAGTTGTATTCATTTTTCTAAGACGGTAAATGAAATAAAGTATAATAAAAAATTAAAAGGATGCAATTTTTGAATCGCCGCCATTTTGTTTTAGCTGCGATAGAGAAGTAATATTCTGGCATCGTACAATACTTGATAGGACTTTCAAAAGATGTATAGCAAGACCTCTATTCCTATTTAATTTTATTTACCAAGTTGGAGCCCATCTGCCATTTTGACAGATCTGTCATTCTTGCGTCAAAAAGTAGTTTTTGAAATTTTACCATATTGGCTACACCCAAATTATGCAAAAAAAGTAGCGGGTCAAAAGTTAGCATGGGGGGAGGAAATATATTATTTTTTTAAAATTTTATTTATAATTTTTTCAAAAACAGCTATGAACCCTTGATAAAGCACCTAATGAAGAAGCAATATTTGACAAAAAATATAGGGTGTTCTATTTAAAGAAGTAAAGTTGATATTCAAAATTGTACTTTCGCAACAACCTGTATACTTAAATGCATTCCCACTAAAATCGTTTTTTGAACTAAGAACTATTTGTCTTAAAACTTTCATGATATGTACAGGGTGTCCCATTTTCGACACTTCTATACTGTATCTCCGTAATTGTTAGTGCTATCAAAAAAGTAATATAGGTGTCATGTGCTCTTTTTAGGTCAAACTTAAAATGGTAAAATAAAAATTAGAAAATTCTCGCTCGCTTAAGAGATACGGGGGAAAATGAAAAAATTGACAATTTCAAAATTGATCTATATTTTCTTAGTTAGAAGAGATACAGAAAAATGTTCCATACAGAAGTCTCTTTATATTGATTGTTGAATAACCTGTCGTTTCCAGAATAAGCATATACGGGGTCAGGTAAAAAAGTTATCGGACCTAACCTCATTTTTTTAAATGGAACACAATATATATTTTAATCTAAAAGATAGCATTTTAAATTCTCTTTTCAAATAACACATATTGGTTTCCTAGACGATTTATTTAAACTTTATGACTTGAAACCACAATAGACCATAAAACATAAGCTATTATCCTAGAAAGAACTATGTTGAATAACAGAAAATTTTTTCTGTTATTCAAGAAACACCATTGTCTACAACCTTCAAACAGACAAGAACTATGTTGAAATTCTAGTTGTTATTAACATTTAACGTCAATTTCATTTTTACATATTCATTTGTGAAAATCATTTATCAACATTTTGAAAAATGATATGATATAATATCAGTTCATAGTGAAAGTTAAAAAAAAGAAGAAATGGCGCAGAATTTATATTTTGTTCGCTATCCGGAAAGACGGCAGCCATTTAAGGACATATCCCGAATATTTGCGATGATTTCCGTTATTTTTTACCTTAATCTGAGTGTTTTATTTCGTTTCAAAGTAATAAAGTTTAAATAAATAGCCTAGAAAACCAATTATATATTTGAAAAGACAATTTAAAATGCTATCTTTTTAGATTAACATATACAGGATGTTCCATTTTAAAAAATGGGGTTTGGTCCGATAACTTTTTTACTTGACCCCGTATACTTATTCTGAAAACGGCAGATTATTCAACAATCATAAATAAACTACTATATAAAAGATTTTTCTCTTTTAACTAAGAAAATGTAGGGTAATTTTGAAATTGTAAATTTTTTTATTTTCGTCCGTATCTTTTAAGCGAACAAAAATTTTCTAATTTTGATTTTATCATTTTAAGTTTGACCCAAAAAGAACACATGACATTTACATTACTTTTTTATAGCACTAACAATTTCGAAAATACCCTATAAAAGTGTCGAAAATGGGACACCCTGTACAGGGTAGAAGATATTACGTGTATAAATAGAGTTGGGACACCCAGTATAATATAAATAATAATTATAACAATATAAAGTAATTAATATATCTAATTAATTAATTTGTATATTTTCCAGAAAGAATTTCTAAGCTTTTTTTAATAATTTTAAATTTAAAATACTTTTCAATAATTAAAATGAAATCAGGAAAATATTTTTTTGTTATTATCGGCTCCGCTTGATATTCACGTATTATAGTTACAGCATACAGTATATCTACAAAATTATAGTTTACTTCTTTGCAGGGTATTTCAAAATGAAACAAATAGTTCAGAGTTGCGAAATCTGAATTTGTAAAATTACACAATTAACTAAATTACACATTTTTACACGTTTTTAATCACACAAATAAACGTTTTTTACACACCATTTATACATTAAATTTGTGGTCACAAAGCCCCTAGCGGGAAAGTTCTGGGGTAGTTCTGATTTCTCCAATTTTACATGTTTTTACGGGTGCTGAATCCGAATCTGGGGTTTGATAACAAAATTTCTTGACGCAACATTAAAAATTCAATTCTTATTTTTTGGCATTTTTTGATTATAACTCGTAAAAACGTTCATATTCAAAAAGGAAGCACATACAATTTTCTACACATTTCTTTATCGAGTTTTGAAGTGTAAAAATTGGATTTTTGCCGATATGTCCTAAATACGTCAATTTTCAACTATCGTTTGAGCCAGAATGGTGGTTGGTCGGAGAAAGAAATTTTAAGAATATGATTTGTAGGAAATTTTATTTACTATCATTATAAATAAGAAGGTTATTTACGAAAAGTTCATAGATTCCGAGTTATAGCAAGAAACCACCAAAAAATGAGATTTTTTTGGATTCTTTTCAATGTTGCGTCACGAAATTTTGTAAGCAAAACTTGGATTAACAACACAATTTAACTGGCGTATTACAATAGTTTGTTGTGCTCTGATTTGTAAAAAAGGTCGCCAAAACTGAAATAAATATACATTATGTGGGCTCTGATGTATTTGTACCACACTTAGGAGGTAGCATTTAAATTACACGCAATTGCACAAAAATTTCATACAAGGCAATGATAGTGCACGCAAATCGTGTAATTACACGCTAATTGGTAACACTGCTATCAATATGGGTTCGCAGATGCTTTGTTTATAAGATACAGGGTGTTAAAATTTTTTCATTTTTTCGTTATTTTCAAAGATATTTCCGAAACGTCCTTAGTACTTTTAATGAAATTTAGGTTATGAAGAGTACCTATATCGGTACATATTTTAGAAATAAGAAAGTGTGAATAGGTTTACCTGAGGCGCGCATGTGACCGCGCTCTAATAATTTTCAACAAAGAATAGGTACGACAGTGACTTTTTGACAATTTTGTTACAAATTTAAATGACTAAAAAACATCTTCTAATATTTATTTGAAGTCAGATTACAAGATAAATGTAATTTTATCAAAGTCTGTTAAATATCAAGCTTTAAATGAATAAGTAAAAAAAAATCTAGTATACTATGCACACACTTTTATTGCTAAAATATGCGCCATTTTAGGTACCTTTTTGAACCCAAATTTCGCTAAAATTACTAAAGCCGTTTCACAAATATCTTGAAAATGCATAAACAATTTTAAAATTTTAACACCCTGTATATTTGAAACAAAGCATGTGCAGACCCATGTTGATAGGAACTATTTGTTTTACTTTTAAATAAGGAATTACTACACGGGCGATGGTATATGTTTTTTGAAACACCCTGTATAAAAAATAAATAATTAAATAATAGTTACTTACCTTGCGCACGTCTGGTCGTAAACCGCGATCTATCAACCACTGGAAAATTATTAACGCCCTTTCGTCACGAAATCACGCCGACGATAGAAAGGAAAATTCGAAAACTGCCGTTTCAACTTTTCAGGGGAAAGTTTGCGCATGAAATCAACAAGTTGGGAATTTTGAAAGGAGAACGTAAAAGATTTTAGTGAATGAGAACGACATTTAAGCGTAATTTATCATTTATTTTTTGAAGTTTCTTAAAGCAGGGGACAGGATACGAGATGATTACTTTTTGGATAACAAAAAGGTCACTTTTTCTTTAAGAAAGGCGCATTGTGTGTGATGACGAAGGTAAAGTTCGGGTTGCTCCAGTTTTTAATATTACGTCGTTATGTATGAATAAAATTGCTTGCAAAGAACACAAAACCTCAATACCTTTACAGAACCTGAAATTGTTGTTAATAATATATTAAAATTATACAGTACTATGTCCACGGATGGAGTTTACAAGAGGACAAATGGACTAAAAATTGAAAGATACGAAAAAAAGTCACTCTTAATAAACATATTTGCTTGTCTAGAAAATACGATTCATCATAAGAAACTTCAATTTTTTTATACAGGGTGGGTAAAAACTGCAAAAATGTTCTTTTGCTTAAGAGTAAACATACTTTATTTTGGAAGATACGAAAAAAAGTCACTCTTAATAAACGTTTTTACTTGAATGATGAATAGGTGATACTTGTTGTCAATGTATTTATTTAATGAAGTAATTATAGTAATAATAATAATACGAACATTTTTATTAACATGAAAAGAATACGATAACGATTTCATAATTCAGAAACTCCAGCCCCATACTCGACACTTTTTTCCAATTTCTTTCTCAAATAAGTGAAAGAATTTCTGATTATTCTGGATAATTCTGCCCTTCAGCCCTTCAATATCATTTGGTATTGCGGTTGCAAAAACAATTTGTTCTAAACGGCCACATAAAAACATATCGGCCAAGGTTAAGTCGGGACTTCTTGGGGGCCACAAAACTGGGCCATTGATGCCAATCCACATTGGACCAAATCTGCAGTCAAGCCATTCTCTAATCTCACGAGCGAAATGGGTTGGACAACCATCTTGCTGAAAATACATATTTTATATTTTGTCGAAAATTTAATGGTAGATTTTCGAGTTCATCATTGAAAAATATATCCAACATTTCTAAAACTATCTATTGCTCGTGTTATCAAAAAAATATGGCCCTATAATGCCATGGATGGATATCGCACACCACACGTTCACTTTTGTGAAATATTGTCTTCTCGTCATAATTCTGAATTCGGGATTTTCTAAAGACCAGTACCTAACGTGCTGGGTTACAAAGGTTCCATTTGTTGAAAATGTACTTTCATCAGAAAACATGATACATTTATAAAAATCAACATTTCCCTTAAAATTTTGTCCTATCTACAGGCAAAACTCAAGTCGTTTCGTGTCGTCTCCCTCTTCCAATCTTTGATTAAAGTGCGGTTTATACGGATACAATTTATTTGCTTTAAGGATCTTCTGACTTTGACTTTTTTTCAGAACTTCCAACTGAGTAACACGATTTCTAAGGGACGTCATAGGATTTTCTTCAACAGAATGAAGAACTAAGACTGCAGCAGTATCATCATGGTCGTATTCCTTCTATTTTTTTTTGAGGTCCAAAACCGAACCAGTTCTCTTGAACATTTTTATTAACTTGCAGATTGCCATCCTAGTTATTCGGATTCCTACAAATTTCTCGGTAAATTGTTCCATGATGTAGCGGTATGAAACATTGTGTTATAAAAACTCTTTGTTCAGTAGATAGCATTTCTACTTAAATAATAACTCCATTAAATAAAGACATTGACAACAAGTACCTATCACCTTAAGTGTCATTATTATTTTAACTAGGTTCACCAGTTAGAGGTGTGCCAGAGAATACTTTTTGGGAAATAATTTTTACATAGGTAAACCTTTTAATGAATTGTTCTACTTCGGTTTATTGTGTAGAAAACACATTCATTAAGAGTGGCTTTTTTTCGTATCTTTCAAAATATAGTATGTTTACTCTTAAGCAAAATAACATTTTTGCAGTTTTTACCCACCCTGTATAAAAGAATTGAAGTTTCTTATGATGAATCGTATTTTCTAGACAAGCAAAAACGTTTATTAAAAGTGACTTTTTTCGTATCTTTCAATTTTTAGTCCCTTTGTCCTCTTGTAAACCCCATCCGTGGACATACTGTATATTAAAATTTAAAAAAGTTATTAAGTAGATGAGAAAATTAGACAGGTTTCCTTTGGTGCAATAAATAATTAACTCGAGATGATGCATTCTAAGATTTTTTTAAGTTACCTAGTTCTTACAATTAAGTGACGAACTCTAAAAATAAATCAATAAAGTTCTGTATTTTAATTACATTTTTTATTTCCTTATTATTTGTAAGTAAAAATGTATTTCAGTATATGGGTGTTGTGATTGATACAACTAAGTTGCACTTTGGAGCAACGGGTAATAAGCAATACGCAACTAGCGATGCGCGATATTGGTACCTATTGACATAATACTAAAAATCCAAAGTGATCTCACACACTATCGCGTTAGAAGAAGGTGCATCATTTTGGCGATATATTTCTGGCAACAAACCTGCATCTTGATGATGTCCATTTTTGACGCAACATTGGGGAGAGTTTGAAATGACTACAATCTGAATTCATTCGGGTTTGTTCGGGTTTTTCGAAATTCCTTTATCCATATGGTTGTACTATGACACCTCAGTTCCAATAATGAAGGGTAAATCCAGGATCTTAACTTTATTCTTCGTGAATGACCAAAATATTAAAACATCGTCCTCACTGTTACTGTTCGATATACAGGATGTTATGGAAATTACGTATTATATTTAAATGGGTGAGTCCTTGTGTGTCCTAGAGAAGCGCTATATATTTTCTTTAGATCGACCGTTCTAAAAGTGGGGTAACAAACCCTCTTACTCACAGGTCAGTCCACACTAATGTAAACATATCACCCAGACCCAATGGCAATGTTGCCAAACTTAATGTAAAACTGAAATTGCATACAAATTATAAAAATTAATTACTTACTTGTATTTATCTTATAACTAAAGAGCGGGACATCCAGGCACATACATAATCAGTTGTTTTTCTTGTTCATAAGAACACTTTATGCACGGGACATCTTAGATTTTCACGGCAACACAGAACAACACAGAGTGGAAGAGAACTAATAGGTTGTTTGTAAAGACATCAGATTATTAGATTTTATTACAAAGCACATTTCAACACGCTATTTGGCACTACTTAGTAGATACACAAAATTTAAAAATAATAAGAACGCTGATTTCTGTACAATATTCGTCACAGCAAATTTGTAGATTCCAAACTAGTATTCCTTTTTCCCTTTTCTTTTAGAATGGAAGATATTGAAAATAACCGATTTCTTCACTGGCAATGAAGTGGGCGCCTCGAAATTTTTCAGCAATTATTTTATCAAAATCTATTTAAGAAATGAAAAGTCTATGCTTGTTAGGTGGTATTAATATCAAATACCAATATGGAAAATTATTATTTCCCAGACCACCCGATGATCCTTATACAATAAGGGCGTATTTTTGTCTACACAGTAGCACTTTAAAATACTATTTCAGATTGAATGTTACTACCAAGAAAAGAAGCCCTCTCCATTGATAGGATGCAACCACCTGTAGACCGGTTTCGAACTTATTTGTTCTCGTTAGTACAGGGTAGGTGTACATACCTATCATCAGAGAGGACTGTAACTTAACGCCGTACTATCGACGGTAGTCGACAAAATACAGCGCGCAGCGCCATCTCTTAGTAGTCCCACACAATCTGAACCGACGTTATTTGATTAAATCAAATTTTATAAAAATCTATTTAAGAAATGAAAAGTATATGCTTGTCAGGTGGTATTAATATCAAATACCAATATGGAAAATTATTATGTAATATTGTTCTTATATATCGCATCCTAAAGATACAATATCTAACACTACTTCCAGAGAAGGAAGCAAATTTGTAACTAATACTTATAAACTGATTTTGATGATTAAATTCTATTTAGAAAAGTACTTTCGTTTAGAAACTTGACAAATTTGTGAAAAACACGAGACACAAATTATAAATGTCAATTATAACAACTAATGTCACGTCAATATTTCAAATTTGCCATTTCCGTCGAATACAACGAGTTGTAGTTCGTTTCCGAAGAAAACGTCGGGCTTTATCTTTTTTATTAACTCTTAAAACAAAAACAAAACAAAATATCAGATCTTTCACATTACTGTAACGTTATGAGGCAGACGCGCCAAGCACTTCGTTTATTAATTTGACGCTGACAGATTATTACAAGAGTGCCAAGAAACTTTTTAATCCGACTCGCGACTGGACACTAAAAATTATTTGTTAAATAAGAAAATAAATATCAGTTACATATAGTATAGTATAGTATAGTATAGTATAGTATAGTATAGTATAGTATAGTATAGTATAGTATAGTATAGTATAGTATAGTATAGTATAGTATAGTATAGTATAGTATAGTATAGTATAGTATAGTATAGTATAGTATATTATAGTATAGTATAGTATAGTATAGTATAGTATAGTATAGTATAGTATAGTATAGTATAGTATAGCATAATATAGTATAGTGTACTATTTTGTTTAATATAATAGTGTCAAATTTGCTAATGAAGTTCTAATAATATTGAAGAAAAACTAGGGATATGCTGCAATGTGTTTCGGAGTAGTATTAAACAAGTTTGAAATCCAATGGACACATCCAGAGGCGTTGTTTTAGTTTTCAGACGATCTATTTAAAAAATATATGTACATATATGCAGCGTTCCTCTAGGACAACCAAGGCATAATTCATTTAAATATAATGAATAAGCCCTTACCGTAACACTATGTACAGTTATTGAGAGGCAAACAATAAATAACGTTTCCATTTCAAAATGTTTAATAAAACCTTGTTATTTAAAATTTATAATTAATTTTACTTTAGTAGGATTATCCTACTTATACATTAAAATTAATGGATCTTGTAAAACCGACTTCAGCAACATTCAATTTAAAAATTCATGATTGAAATTTATGTCTGAAGGAAAACCTTTTTTATTATTTTGCCGTAATACTATGAACAAAACTTTTTCGGTCCTATTTGTCGAAAACTTTCAGGTCTTCTCTGTTTGACATCGAGGGCAAGTTTTTGGCAATATAAAGAAGTTTAAAAAGTTCATTGATGAAGGTCGAAATTTATAATTTGTTCAACGATGCTATAGGGGTGCCCTGTTTTTAAAACGTATATTATTTATATCGAGGATGAAATTTGCGTTAATCATCCGAGTAAATAGTAATCATGAACGCAAATAGAATACTTTTGCTGCGACTATTTCATCAAAAACAAAATACCAACCAACTACGCAGTTGGTAGAGTAAGATAGGTTGAACCAAAGATGCCGATCTTTATAATGAAGATATATTGACGTATCTATCAATTCCCTTTATACGGGAAGTTAGGCTAAACACTGTTCTTTTAAATAGAATGCCCCAAGTTTTTGCATTTTTCGATGAGATGTAAAAATCCAACCTTTGGTAACAATTTCCTATACACATCTCCAACCGTTTCTGAAATAAAATGTATTAAAGGGGTTTTTTATAAAATACATTTCTTAGTAACTAAAGCAGTTTAAAAAATTTAAAAATTTGATAAAACTTAGAGAAGGTATGAGAGCGTATTTTTTATTTAGTATTTAATAGACACAGAATATTTTAAAAATCATACCTTTACAGGATAATATAAAAATGCCATTGACTTGAAACTAACATGGATCCGGTATTTCTATCTGCTTTTTACACGTCAATGTGACGCCTGTTATTACGAAAATAAATACAACAAAAATGAGATGGAGCTTCTATGTGTAGAAACCCCATCTCTTTTTATCTTCTGTCTCTTCCTGTCTTGGTTACAATCTAAGCAGGGGACTCAAAGTCTATATTTTTACCTAGTTTATAGCAGACTTGGCACTGTCTCACCATATAGAATGAAGAATTACTATTTTTTCCACAAATACTTAAATTTAACACACAAACACTGAAAAACAACAAAGAATTTTATTTAACAATAACGACAAATATGACAGTTCTTAATCCGCTGGTGTAAAACGTGAAAGCAGGTATGTAAGACGTCCATTCCAATAAGGGCTTTAGGCTGCAATTAATAGGAAACGACAAAAAAAATTATATTAATTTTCAGAGTTCTCCAATTGTTTTCTGGGAAGTTGTTTTTTACAACCAACCTAAGAATGCGAATTTTTTATTGTCTATTCTTCAAATACTGTGAACCAAAGCCGTCTCCTTCTTGATTTATAATCCTTCAAAAATAGTCAATTTTTTACTTAAAAACTACTCAATATATAGAAACATGTATGTACTGAGAAATTAGATAAAGAAGATAATTAAAAAAAAGAACACGTAATGGTAAATTAAAATATAATATGGTTAAAAAATTCAATTATGAGTATTTAATATACAGGGTGATTGCTGATGGATGGCCTATTTATTAGACGTTTATGGAGAACTAGTCATCGGATCACTTTAAAAATTTGGGAGCTTATAGAAGCGGACATGATCTCTCTTTTAAAAATATTTTTAGCCATGCAGTGTTGCCGCTTCTACTTGAAAGTATTAGCAACTTTGATAATTTAAACGGAACACCCTGTGTATTATTTTTGTTTTAGAATGCCTATAAATTTCTTAATAACTTTCCTTAACATTTTTCTATACCTATTTGTTATGGTTCTCGAGATAATAATTAATTTCACTTTTTTTTCGGAAAACATGTCCTACAAAAAGTGATGATATTTTTAAACTCTGACAAATTAAAGCACTGAAATTTGGTATGGAGTCATGTTGTATCCAGAGGTCTTTCACCCTCATTCCAAATATTAGTTATAATAGTACAGGGTGTTTCAAAATACAAATATTTTGATGGTTTGGAAAAATGGTAAATAGTACGTTTTTTAAATAAAATACACGACAAACCCTACATTTTATCTCATTCATCTCATTTTATTGAGATTGTCTATCTTCCTATGCATAATGTTACTATACCTATCTTGAACAGTTTTTGACTTATGAGCATTTATTTAACAAAATTAATTATTACAGATTACACACTTTTTAGATCAATTTGGCAAGTAGCATATGAAAATTGTTTTGTAATGGTTGACATTTTGCAAAAAATATCTAATTACTTTTAAATAAATGTTCAATATGTTGGCTGTTCACTTTATTACTTATTTGGTATACCTATAATCATGCATATTATGTGTAGACAATATTTTTTGCACACAAAAAAACGATAAGCCCAAATCTTCTTTGGCACTTCTTATTGAAGCCAGCGGATAGGCATGAAAATAAGCCAAAACATTGATTCCATTTTCCTCATTGGACGTTACAGGTCTAGGTAAATTTCTGGATGTTTTCAAGCATGATTCAAATTTTTCGAAATTGCTTTGAATTCGTTTAAATTTCTTATTGCTCATTGATGGTAAATTTGGATATATTTCATTGAATCTTCTACATGTACGGGTTTGTTCGGGATGATCTTATTACGCTGACCAGGTAAAATAAATAAATTCATAAGTATTACATTTGAATATTTAACTTTAAAAAATTAAAATATTTAAATACACCAACTGACAACAAGACTGAATGAATAACAGCAAAATGTCAACCATTACAAAACAATTTCCATGGGCTACTTGCCAAATTGGTCTAAAAAGTGTGATGGTTATCTGTAATAATTAATTTTGCTAAATATATGCTCATAAGTCAAAAACTGTTCAAGATAGGTATAGTAACATTATACATAGGAAGATAGACAATTTCAATAGCTTTTAGGACAACAGATAAAATATAGGGTATTTCATTTAAAAAAACGTACGATTTACCAATTTTCCAAACCATCAAAATATTTGTATTTTGAAACACCCTGTACTATTATAACTAATATTTGGAAAAAGGGTGAAAGACCTCTGGATATAACCTGACTCTATACCAAATTTCAGTGCTTTAATTTGTCAGAGTTTAAAAATATCATCACTTTTTGTAGGATATGTTTTCCGAAAAAAAAAGTGAAATTAATTATTATCTCGAGAACTATAACAAATAGATTTAGGAAAATATTAAGGAGAGTTATTAAGAAATTCTAAAACAAAAATAATACACAGGGTGTTCCGTTTAAATTATCAAAGTTGCTAATACTTTCAAGTAGAAGCGGCAACACTGCAATATTTTTAAAAGAGAGATCATGTCAGCTTCTATAAGCTCCGAAATTTTCAAAGTGATCCGATGACTAGTTCTCCATAAACGTCTAATAGACCATCCACCATCAATCACCCTGTATTATATCAGAAAAGTATAATTTTTAAAATACAAAATATAAAAAATGTCCAGTATTTTTATGAAATAAACACACCCATACCTTTTTTAAATTTTCTCAATCTTTAACTGCATTAGTTCGAATTAGGTCACAGTACCTTTGACATATTTTTTGGATAAAAAATTATTTTAATAAATTTTATCTCAGGTTGGAGATGTGCCTAGGAAATTATTAACAAAAGTTAACTTGTTATGATTTTTTGAAAGTTTGATTTTACTGGTTACCTGATTGGGTTTAAAGAGTCACAAGTAATAAAAATGATTTAAAATAAATGATTAATAATTCATTACTCGCCGACATTATCTACCACTGATTAATGATAATTTCATATAATTAAAAATGGCATTCAAGTGAATTGTATGCAAAATAATTAATTATCTGGTACTATGCGCCACACAGATATCCAACAGGAACGAAGATAAAATATGTTGGCCTGGCTTTAAAGTCGTGTCGTTTAAAGTAGATAAAACATAACTTTCTTCACTTTGTTGCGATGACATAAATAGGCTGAAATAAGTAATATTTTTTTAATGAGTATTATCCGGCCGCAAAGAAGAATAAAAGCTAACCTCACATTATTAATATATTATATGTATTTTTTGTATGGTAAATTTGCAAATATCTTGTTATAGGATGTATATCGTCGTAGCGCCTAGAAATTCAGATAATATATGGAATTTTTGCTCATATCCTTATTTTACTATTCCTGACATAAGAGCTACCTCTTCTCAAGGTATCTCAATATTGAAGCTGTTTCCTTAGTTCTTCTTGGCCTTAAAATACTCCGCTGGGTTTAAACAATAAATTGTGCTTCTCTATGTTATATTTCGTGAGTACAAACACATAGCGGAATTTGAATGAGAGTAGAAAATTCTCTATATGTAATAATAGTTTTTGTATTTTTCCTGAAAAATTATAAAATTACACATCTTGGAATTTGGAGGCGCCACGAAGATGTGGTGTGATATCTTACAGAATTGAATTAGAAACTGTACCATTTGTTTGTTTAGCCTAAGAAGGTAAATAAATTGGTCATCAACAAAGTTAACATTTATCTTTTACAGTGCCGTAACCAGGAATTTCGGGCCCGCGCCCAGGGTTAGGTTAGCGCCCCTATATAACTTTTATGTACAGGTAAAAACAACTTATTTAGAATAATATTTTTTTTATTTTTTACTATTTTACTATACAGGTACAAGGAGTAAAGTGTAAATTAAAATATAATATGGTAATATAAGATACAAAAAAAGAAAAATCTTTGATATAACATACAGGGTCCGCAAACGAAGCGTGGACGGAAGATTAAATCGTTATCGAAGAACTTATCAACAATACTGAAACAGCTTGAGATATTGGATTAAAAGCGGCATGTTTTAAAAATATTTTACATTATACAAGGTGGCCCAAAAAAGTGTGACAGCATAAAGTTATATTTTTTTAAATGGGACATCCAGTATTTTATTGCATATTTAGGTTCGTATTACTATCGTTTATAAGTGCCTCAAATTTTATTTAATTTGGTTTTATAGTTTCGGAGAAATAAATTAAAAACTAAAAAAAAAAAGTTTTGCAGTCCTGAATAAAAAAATCAAAAAAAACAAACCAGAACTATTTTTTTAACCTCGGCATTGAGTGAAATTTATGAAAAGAGGTCTAGAGATACTATGAATGTAATTGCGTTTATTTATTTTATATAGGGTGTTCATAATAATCTTCCAAAAACCCTACATTTTAAAATAATTTTTCTCAAGTTTTTCAAATGGAACACCCTGTATATTATTTGGCTATTTAACGTAGCATTCATAAACAATTTTTTTTTTGTAATACAAGCATATAAGTTATATCCAGCCGTTTTCGAAATAATTGTAAATATCATAAATTATGTTGTTTAAATAGAGTTTTTATTGGGAAATTTTGTTATAGGCGACTAGACTAATAATTGTAAACTAAAGTAAATGTGCAAAATAGCTTCCTTTTACTTAATTTAATGATTTTCCTCTACTGCCAACAGAACTCTTAATTCATTTTCTTCATTAATAACGGGTTTATTGATTATCATCCTTTTTGTGTACGCAGTGCTTCCTGTTGCTACAAATCTTTGCAACAATTTCTTGAAGGTTTTTGGTCTCGGCTTTCTCTCAATATCTGGATATCTATCAGCATACACTCGGCTCGCGGGGGGGAATTTCTTGCACATTCACCCAGTATAAAAATCATATTTACCATTTCTCAAATTCGACATTTTGTGTAAGTTAGTACTTAAGTTCGACGACTGAACAAATGTAAATAATTTGATTTAACTGTCATAGTGACAATTTAAAGTGAAAGAAATCATGGCAACTCGATTAAGAATAAAAAATAAAATTAAATAATAGAAGTAGCAAAAATGTATGCTTTTAAAATTTATATCAAAATAACTAAAATACGGTAAACTCTAAGAGTAAAAGGAAGCTATTTTGAACTTTTACTTTAGTTTACAATTATTAGTCTAGTCGCTTATAACAAAATTTCCCAATACAAACTCTATTTAAACAACATAATTTATGATATTTATAATTATTTCGAAAACGGCTGGATATAACTAATATGCTTGTATTACAAAAACAAATTGTCTATGAATTTTACGTCAAATAGCCAAATAATATACAGGGTGTTCCATTTGAAAAACTTGAGAAAAATTATTTTAAAATGTGGGGTTTTTGGAAGCTTATTATGAACACCCTGTATAAAATAAATAAACGCAATTACATTCATAGTATCTCTAGACCTCTTGTCATAAATTTCACTAAATGACGAGGTTAACAAAATAGTTCTGGATTGTTTTTTTGATTTTTTTATTCAGGACTGCAAAACTTTTTTTTCTTAGTTTTTAATTTATTTCTCCGAAACTACAAAACCAAATTAAATAAAATTTGAGGCACTTATAAACGAGAGTAATACGAACCTGAATATGCAATAAAATACTGGGTGTCCCATTTAAAAAAATATAACTTTATGCTGTCACACTTTTTTATGCCACCCTGTATAATGTAAAATATTTTTAAAACATGCCGCTTTTAATCCCATATCTCAAGCTGTTTCAGTATTGTTGATAAGTTCTTCGATAACGATTTAATCTTCCCTCCACGCTTCGTTTGCGGACCCTGTATAGCAGCAAAGAAGCAAAATAAACGAATACCTAGCTACAAGGTAAAATAACAAAATAAAATAATTATAGCAAAACTCTGGTAGGTATTTCAAAAAAAAATTAAATTGCACTGTTCTCGCAGTATAACTAAATGATCAATAGTCAATAGGCCTCATCAAAAAATGATGGTGGTGGTGTTCTTGTTGCCACGAGGTCTCATTTGGAAGCGACGCCCATCCCTGAACTCTCCAGAGATGATGAAGATATATGGATTCTTATCAAGCATGGTGAAGTAAAGGTATATACGTATTGTGTTTATCTACCTCCGAAATACAAATGAGCGCAAGGTTTTTCATTTCTAGGCTTTCTTGGATAGGTGATCGAATTAAAGATGATATTATGCTAATTTGTGGTGATATGGTGTAAATTGGGATCTAAACAAAACAGAAGACTATCTAATACCTTCAAATGTAAGGACAGACAATACAGAATTAATAGACACACTTTCCTTTTCAGGGTTAATGCAATTTAATTGTATTAAAAAGTCAAGTACTAGAATATTGGATTTAATTCTATGTAATGATATTCTTGTTTCCAATATTGTCAGATGTTGTTCTCCTGGTGGGACTGAAGATAATTTCTATCCATCTATTGAGTTTGTTTTTAAGTTAAATAATGTGAAATCACTGAAAACTTTGGAAACTTCATATTTTGATTACAAAAAGCCAACTTTCAAGTTATAAATAATAAATTGCAAACCTCTCAGTGGGAGGATCAGTTTCGTAACAACAGCTTAGATGATAACGTTGCTATATTTTACAATTCAATTAATAAAATTATTAAAGAGAATGTTCCCATCACACATAAAATATCAGGCTTTCCTCCATATTTTCCCTTTCCAGTATAAAAGAAATGAAGGAAAAAAATTAATTTCACAAAAAATTAAAAATTTACAGAAATGTTTACGATTTCAACGTTCAAGGTTCTTAGAAGTAGATCTAAACATCTGATAAGACAGGATTTCGATAATTATATTAGTAATGTAGAAGGTGAAATTTCAAATAATCATAAAAATTTGTAAAAAGGCGAAATTCAGGCGTGCCATCTATTATGAAACTCGAAAATGAAGAAGTATCTAACGCTCTAGCTATCAGTAATTTATTTGGATCATACTTGAATAGTGTATTTGAAGACTCAGCTAACGGTCAATATAATAATCAATATAGAAATTGTAATCAAAATCAACTTACTATCATTCAGCTTCAACTGAATGGGGTAATGACTGGTATTAGAGGATTGGATCATGCATCAGCAGGTCATGATAGTATTCCTGTAGTATTTGTAAAGAACTGTGAACGGGGACTCGCAACCCCTCTACTTCCTTTGTATAACCAATCATTAATAATTGAGGGCACTTTTCCGAATACCTGGAGATTGTCCACTATAATTCCCATTTTCAAGGGAGGTCAGAAAAATATTATTTCCAATTATAGACCAATAAATGAAATTTATGTTTTTGCGAAACTTCTCGAAAAATTAGTCTATAAATGCCTTTTCCAATTAGTCATGGGGCAAACTATTTTTGAACAATGTTGTTTCTTTTCAGGAAGATCACTCGAAAGTAATCTTTTAGCATACACAGAAGATATTAAAGTAAATCTTGATAAACGCATTCAGATAGATTCAATCTACACCGATTTCAGTAAAGCCTTTGATAAAATTGATCATCTAGTTATTTTGAATGAGCCGTTGGTGTAGATCGCCATTTCTTAACTTGGATTCATTCCTATCTCAGAAACCGCAAATTTAATGTTGTCATAAATGGGTTCACTTCTAACACGCTGCCACATCGGATGTTCCGCAGGTTCCCATTTAGGACCATTAATATTCATTATATACATTAACGATATCAATAAATGATTTCTTAATTGTAAATTCTTACTATATGCGGATGATCTCAAATTTTATAGACAAATTAGAACTCTACTTGATTGTGTGCTTATTCAAGAAGATCTGACCCGCCATGAAAACTATTGTAAGAGCATAGCTTATTTCTTAATATAAAAAATGCTGTACAATCTCTTTTACTAAGAATCGCGTCGTAGTTTTATAAGAGTTCATTTTGGAATTATGACTCTAGCAAATAGAAGGAAATTGTCGCAAGTTATGTTCTTGATTAAAATTATTTGTAATAAGGTGGATTCACCTGATGTGCTGGGTAAAGTTGCTTTTAATGTTTCTCCTCGTCAAGTTAGATCTGGTACTCTCTTCAGTATACCCTTTAGATACACAAATAATGCTGATTCCCCTTTATGCAGAATGGTGATATTATCAAAATTTTTATTATTGCAATTTTGATATTGACTTTTTTTACGGTTTCACAATAATTTTTTGATTAATTTTAAATTAATTTTAATTTACTAAATTATCTTTCGCATGAAGCTGTAGTGACTGGCAAAGTAAGAAACACTCTAAGAGCAAGATGAATAATTGGATATACAGATTCCCACTAATTCTTTCTAAAAAATTTGTAAATTTCTAGATGGCTTAGAAATTCTAAGCCTTCTATGTTAGACAATGCTTGAAACCTAAAACTGTCAATTTCGTTAGCAAATTCGAAAGTATCTAAGTCTTTATCATATTTTAAGGCTAAATCAGTGGCATGCCATTTTATATATTCTGCAAAAAACACTTTAAATGATTTAACGGTTAGAAAATTCGAATCATTTGAAAAAACAAAACTTTTTTATCGAGATATTTGGCGCCCCTAAAAATCTCCCGCCCGCGGCCAATTTGCCACGCCCTAGTTTCGGCATCTACATGACTCGTCGTTCTAAATGGTAATTCCAAAAGTACTCTTGTCGTTCTTCCTCGTCGTAAGTCCCTTACATTAGCAAATATTTTGAAAAAACTTTACGTGTTAGTTTGTTTACTTCTTGTGTGTGTTTACTAAGAAATTTATCACCAAACCTAAAATCAATAACTATATTAGAAGAATCTGATGTTCTCCGAACAAGTTTTTTGTATTAATAAATGCTTGAGTCTATCCTTAAAAATATTTATATTAGGAGAATTTCTTATCTCAGGACTCAACGCATTGAAGAACTTGCACCCGTTATATGACACTGACCTTTGAAATAAAGCAATACTATGAATAGGTGGCAGCAGAAGTTCTCTTGTTTTGGTATTGTGTGAGTGCTCAAAAAATGAGTTCTATTTTTAAATACAAAAACACAACACTCAAAAATGTAAATACCAGCCACAGTTAAAATTCCTTAAACGCCACTCGACAAGATTCCCTGTAACCTAATGGTGACAAGATACGTACCGCATATTTCTGTAACAAGAACACTCTATCCACTTGTGAGCTGGAACCCCAATTTATTATAGCATAACGAATATGAGTGTGAACATTTGAGTAGTATAGTGTTAGTAAAACAGGTTGACTACACTGCTTCGAGAGAAAATTAAGAGCATAACACCCACTGCGAAGCCTGGCACATAATATTTCTATATGACGATCCCACTTTACGCCCTGGTCAAAAACAACCCCCAACATTTTAGCATCCGAAGACGACGTCAAACAGTCGACACTGTTCTCAAACAGGATGACGCTGTCATCTCTGTCATTCGGCCTTAAAGAAAAAATAATAGACTTAGTCTTGGACGTATTTAGGTTAAGTTGATTTTTTCTAGCCCAGAGACCCAATTTTTTATATATTGCCTCTGCTGCTTCTTTTAGAGAACTTTCATCATTTTCAATTATCTAGACATTTGTGTCGTCTACATAGCAGACTACAAGAATATAAGAAGACTTATTTAAAAAAAAAAACAATCAAATCATTAGCAAAAATTAAGTATAAGTAAGTCCTAATATTGAACCCTGTGGAACGCCTCTTTCAACAGTACGTAGATTACTCTGCGTGCAATTTACTTTCACAGACTGAGATCGATTATGTAGGTATGATTGAAGAAGTTGAAATGGCTTTCCCCTGACACCATATCTATGTAATTTAGTAAGCAACAAATCATTATTGACGACATCAAATGCACGAGAAAAATCGAAAAACATACCCATCACGGAGTACTTCTTATCCAAGGAATCGACTATCTTAGAGTGAAAGTCATATAAGGCGGTCTCAGTACTTTTATCAACCGTAAATCCATGTTGTGAGGGAGAGATAATCTTATTTTTCATAAAGAAAGCTACAAGTTGGTTTTTTATTACCAATTCAAAAATTTTCGAAATGCTAGACAATAAACTAATTGCGCGATAGTTTTTAATATCATTGACTTCACCTTTTTTATATACAGGAGTAACAGTTGCGATTTTTAACCGATCCGGGTATACACCACTCTCAATTGATAGATTTATTAAGAAAGTTAGAATATCAGCTAAAACAAATCTACCCCTCTTCAACAAGTTATTCGATATTCCATCCACGCCGCAGGCATTAGAGTTCTGTAAAGTTATGATTAGAGCTATTACATCATGAGAACATATCGGAGCCAAGAAAAGTGTATGTCTGTACAGCGGAATATTATTTTCGAGAAAAGAAACATCCACGCCATCATCATTTCCCGTGCTCACAAAATAATCATTAAACATCTCAGCGATCTCCCTATCAGTATGTCTATGTCCATCAATATTAATATCTATATTCCTCATGTATAAATCCTTTTTCTGTACGTCCTTAATGAGTTGTCACGTGGGTTTGGACTTATTGTCACTGTTTTGAATTTTTAAATCGTTTTTCTGCTGAATAAACGTTTTCAATTTTTCCCTGTATATTATATTTAAGTGTTTACTCAAGGCAAGGTACTTTCTATGAGACCTTGCCAGTAGTGTTGGGAAAATCCGATGGTTTTAATAATCGAGTACTTGATACTCGAGCGATTGTAATAATCGAGTTAATCGCTCGAGTGAATCGCCTGAAATTCCAATTTACCAAGCGATGACGTCACCGACTGCTTAACGGGCTGCCTAGCCGTTTGTGTGTGTGATCAGGTCGGGTATTTAGCAGGCACGTAACTACGGGTGGGCACAGGTTTAGCTAAAAAAATTCCAGAAATTTATTTATTTGTGAATAATGAATTTTTACCACGTGTCTCGATGCCAAACAAAAAAACTGCAAAAAATCACCCAAATATGTATTTATTGCTCGGGTTTATTCTTATGCTTTTTTAAAACAAAAAGTATTACCAAGAGTTATTTTTCTTCACATCTTTCTCAATCTACGAGCATAAAATAAATAGATATTACTTCCACTTTAAATTATCAGTTGCCCACTGTGTGCCCTTCAAAAATTTAGGCTTAGTTACGCGACTGGCAAAATAAGAAAGTAGGTGATTATTTTTTTAAATTCATGGTTATAGTTACCTAAAAGTTCATGTTTAAATTTAAGAATGTTTACTTTTGGTTACCAAAAAATTTCTCGATACCTATGTTTTGTTAACTATTTTGCTCGTTTTCTTATTTTCCATTAACATTTTCTATAATGTATGTTATTTTTAAGAAGTCTTTCGATTTAAAAATGTTTACTATAACATAACCAACGAATTTTTCTATATATGTTGTTAACAATTTTGTTCGTTTTGTTATTTTTCATTAAGAATTTCTATTATTATGTTATTTTTGAGAAGTTTTCTCGTGTTTATAGTAATTAAAAATTTTCAAATTATATCCCATAATTTTTTAATATTTACAATCGGAGACCTAAACTACGCCGCTAGCCAGCTTTCGGATCGCGCGTCGTGTAAAACGAAGGTCATTGTAACAGTTGATATTTTTCGGTTTTTCACCTGAATCTTTAATTAGAGTATTTCCTATCGAGCGAAAAACTGTTTGAATATACGAGCAGTTTTTGAATTCGATCACGCTACAGCGGTAAAATTCCGTCGGCGGCAAGCGAAGCGCGGATATCCAGTGAAAGATAATAAGTTACGGGCGACGGTTTTCGCCTGAATAGATAATTCGAGCGGTTTTTTAATAATCGAGCGATGTCGGTTATTTCAATAATCGAGTGATCAAACGGTTTTTCGCTCGAGTGATCACAACACTACTTGCCAGGTCCGCAAACATAGTAACTCTCTGTCTCAATCGGCATAATTCAGGGTTCAATCTATATTTCTTGGTCTTTTTTTTACGATATAAAAACGTTTTATTGAAAATGATACATCAAAATAATAAAATAAAATATCGCTGAACCGATCAAAAGCATCATTAGGTGTTTTAGATTGATATAGATATTAGACCAATCCTCGCCACTAAGAAAGTTTATAAAGGTTAAAATATTTTCACTACTCATACAGCGTCGAAAACTGTATTTCTTCTTTATGGATTCGCGCTCCTTTAAAGTGTCCATAGATAAAAATTGAGCAAAATGATCAGATATATTTAGGTTAATAACAGATGTTTTACATTTTTCTTTTGTCATCAACTAAAAAGTTATCAATGCATGTTGATGAAGTATTGGTTACTCTTGTAGGCTTTTTACTTGAAAGTTAAGATTATATATTATAATCAAATCCAGAAGAAGAGAGACATTCAAGCCTGAGGTCAGAAAGTCAACATTAAAGTCCCCTCCCACTATAAATGAACAAGAGTTTTGTAAGTGTAATAGCAGACCATTTAAAGTCTCTAAAAAAATCGAGAAACTGCCAGCTGTGGGGCGATATATAACAATTAAATACCTATTCAAAATATTCAGTCTGATGCAAGCACATTCAAGCATTCCCTCAATGCAAAATTCACTGGTGTCATATCCAGAGAAATCGAAAACTGTACAATAATTCCTTAAAATAGGCACACCCCCATGACGAAGGGTTGCACGACAAAAACATCTACAAATAGTAAAATTCTTAAGTCTAAATTCAGAAATCTGCTCGGTGGTTAACCAATGCTCACTAATCAATAGAAAATCACAATAACTAGTATCAAAAGCTACATCAATTAATATTATTCTATTGGTTAAGCAACGAACATTCTGGTGGCAGATAATAATCGGGTTATTTAAATTCTCCTCTCCGATGACACGAGAAAAAAAGAGTCCTTCTTTGGAATATCATCCCTAGTACTTACAGATTCTTAAGTATTAGATTCGAACGAACACTGCATTATCATTATCATTGTCTGAAAATACATGGTTATGTTGACTGTCAATAGACTAAAAGACGAATCGGATATCACGACAACATTTTGTTCATCCATAGATTCACTAACATAGCTCTTCTTAGTGATTTAAATTCCCATCTACCGTCTGAATTTGGCCTTTGGGATATCAAAACAGGCAACGAAAACAACATTAGATAGATGGTCGAAAAAACAACACCTATCTCGATGACAAGGGTTACCTGGTCAAATACACGCACGGGCCGTAATTGGAAAACCATCGAGGATACTATCGAATGGGATGCTAGCCCTAACACGGCCCCAGTTGACACAAGTTATGGGTCTGCTAACAGGCCACTGCCACTTGCGAAAACACCTTCAATGGATGGGTATAAACAACGGATCCATTGAATAGACTCTGCGGCGAAGAGGATGAAACCGCCTCACATATAATATACCGCTGCGCAGCACTGTCTCGTAGAAGACAAAATATCTTCGGGAACATACAATGTGGTGACAACCTCCCACATGAAAAACTTGGTAGAAGGTTACTGGACCTCATAGAAGGAACAAACATCGTCTAACAAGATCGGGGTACACAATAAGCCGGAAGGCTGCAGTGATAGAAGTTCGGGCCTTTAAACCAACCCCCGCCTTTAACCAACCAACCGTCTGAATTGCTGTCAGACTACCATAATTAATAAAAGGATTAACTAAATAGTTTTTTATAAAATCTTTTACAATTAAATACTTAGCAGAGTATTTCAAAAACAGTGAAGACTTAATAATAATAATAATTTTCATTTAAAATTCTATTACAATCAACGTACCTAACATAATCAAAAAATATTGCACACTGATCAAGTATACAATTTACTTTATACATAAAGTTATTCAATATATTTCGTTTATTACAATAGCCAGTGCTAACTAAATAAACATTTGTGCGTTGCAATTTTTTCAAACAACAAATTACGTCACTTTTTTTGGACAGACCCCCTCGAGGGCATCTATAGTTCCGCCAATAATTACTACATGATCTTCTTTAGTAAAATAACTACATAGCAAATTTAAATCAGCAAGGATATTTGAGAGCGTAGAATTTGGTTTGAAAAAACAACTTATAGAATAATTGTCGCTATTTATTTGTCTGTTTAAAATATCAAAACAGCTCTCAACATTATTATCACCAACTATCAAAATGCGTTTTTTACTATTCGGAGTCGAGATTTTATTGATAAAATCTGATTTTTAAGTGTTCCTTGATATTGGTGATTAGTATTTGGGTTTATCTTACCGGGAACCGATGATTTTTGGATGCTTGAAACCACAGCATGATTGGTTGGCACTATGGTTTGTTTTTCTCAACTTTTTTACGATATATGTTAGACTTATTTAGTGACACAGCCAAAAATTTTACGCGTTGCCCTAAAACTTTAATTTTGTTTACTAATGAGAAAATCATTTTATGTGAATGTCCTTTTTGTTCTATTTAATTGTTTCTCGCTTAAACGGTTTTTGATTGAACAGTAAATTTTTACATCACTATCGGTTTTGCTTTCATTCAACAAAGAACTTCCATTAACTGCTACCTTCAGACGTTTTATTAAATCTGCCTTTTTCCCTTTGTTTTAAATATAAAATATACATTGTGATCATAGTTTTCATTTACATTCTTCCTATCAAGACAGATTCGTACCTGATATTTTACTTCTCAGTTAAGACTTCAGGTAAAACGTCAGGTAAAACCGTGTGTGTGGACGCCGCTTTACATTGAATATTTTCTACACTGAGAGAAGATTTTCACTACAAATTTTAACAACGGCAGTAACATTGATTTTACTGTTTATATCATTGATGTATTGGTAAAGTCACTTTATAAATATTATCCTGCAGTTACAGCAAAGGAACATTCTTATGCTTATAAGTGACAAAGTCACCTATCACCAACATTTTCTTACGCCCAGAAAAACGCCAGGTGGTTTTAGTCAAAATGTGTTCTAAAATATATACAAAATTCAGCACGCTATACCATTTCCCTTTTTAGGGTTTATATCTTTACATTTAAACCTTTAAAAATAAATTTATTACAAATTAAGCAATGCGAACGAAAATTATTAATTATTAAAAAAATTAACTGGTAAATACAACCAATATAAATCATAGGTTCTAGTTCATATCAGATGTGAAGCCGATTTTTTGGCTGAAGCTTGTCTCAGTGTAGGACAGTTTTAACAAAACAGTTTTAATAAAAACTAGTTTTAACTAGTAAAGCCCGTTTTTAATTAAACGGGTAAGAAATTTTTAGTTTTAACAAAAATTATAAGACACATCTAGTTTTAACTAGTTAAATCCCGAATTGACTAAGGAGAATAGTTAAAACTAATCTTGTTTCATACGTTTACTTGAATTTTATCATCCTTAAACATAATCCGGGATTGCATTTCCCTAAGCACATTTATGAAAATCTTGAATCAGTCGGGTTTGTTCGTTCATTCTTCCTTGTAAACGTAGTTTCCGTTAAAAATACATTTTTAAAGACAAGAAGTGATGTTGATAATACAAAGATTTGGTTCTCGCAGATTTATCATCCAAACAATAACTGAAAAAAATATTCGTGAGATAAACAACACGTGCAAAAACAATTGAGGTTACATTATATTTATTGACCTGTAACTGACACTCGGTTTCTTTGTTTTTATTTATTGAGAGTGATTTAGATGTTTAGTTTCCTAAAATCTCAAGGTGTGGACGTTTGGAAGTTTATTTGGCTGTTTTAATTGGAAATAAATAAAATCACTATTAATATTGAGATTGTCATTATCTTGTATTAGCCAAATATTTACCGAGGTACAAACTGATTATTAATTACAAAAATATTTAGTTTCCATTTGCATGAAAAGTTTTTGTAAAATTTACTAAAATCTTTTGTAAAAGTTTTCACACACGCGGTCTCCAAAAATCACCCATCTAAGGCAACCTCGCAACTGGTCGCTTGACGTCTTCGATGGATGGTATGTTTCCTGTATAAGTTCTCCATTATTTGTTATGATGATCAAAACTCCAGGAATTCGTTGAATCTGATTTAAACTCCTTATTCTTGTAAAAAACAAACCCGAACAAACACTAGGTCATTTTTACAATAAAATTACTTAAAGTTCAATAATAGTCTACAATACATTTTATAATATTTAACTACTGGAGTTATAAATAAATTATTTTCACTTACATTCGTTGTAAAGTTGTAATATTTTACTATACCGCGAGATGTAGATATTTCATCTATCTTACTGTTAACATTTTACTATAGTGTTTGTTCCGCGCACTTACATTCGTTCTAAAATTTATAGTATATTTTGGTATTTACTTGATTATACTAAATTGATTAGAAATAGTAACTATAGTTTTTTATAAATTCTGTGTAGAATATTATTTTGGTACGATTTATTGATAAAAAAAGTAATTAATACTATATTTTATATGAAATCGTATAATAAAATCTTTACTATAATACTTTTTTAGTATAGTTAAAATAAGTTAGTTAGTTAGTCGGGTTTAAGGGTCATCTATCATATGCATCTATTATTAATTGAGGGCCGGTACAAAACTCGACATATACAATTTTTCCCAAATTGACTTTTCCATCGATTCCTATAGAACATAATATAGCGGTACATCGAAAAACATTAAGAAAACTTAACAAAACTGAATCTCTACCCTAGTAATTTAATGGCTAAATATAGGAATTTTTATAAAACTGTACAACTACTCACCGGGCGGTTTTGCAAAACTTGTCAACTACGTTCAGTGTTGTTTCATAATATGATAAAATACAAATTCGTATTTTATAAATATTTTAATCCCGGTTTTGGTAATCCACGTAGTGATACTTGTTCTACTAAGTTAGAAGAACAGAAAAGTTTCAAAGCACAATACAAACTGCATACAATGAAAGCCAAGAGATTTTTTGACATAATTAAGGAAATCACCATAACGGTTTGTTTCGACTGTCAAAAAAACCAACCTCTTCCTAAATTATCTATTGTAGAAGTTTTTTTATAGTCGTCAAGTTTGGCTGTACAATTGCATATTCATACAAGTTTCCGATATGAATAAAAACACTGATGTGGCTCATTATTCTTGGTTAGAAACCCAAAGTGGTCGTGCGCTAATGAGGTGGTATCGGCTCTTAGACATTATTTAACAACATTGGAAAATGAGTTAAAAAAACAAAAATGGCAAAAGTTGTTTTACGTTAATTTTCTGACTCTTCCGGATCACAAAATAAAAATGAGACACTTATGAGAATTTAAGTATTTTTACAAAAATCAAACATTATTATCCTATTAGGGGTCACAGTTATATATAACCTGATAGGGTATTTGAGAATGTTGTAAAAGAGTATAGAAAATTGGAAACAATCACAGTGTCATCTCAATATTATGAAATTTTGAATAATTTTTTGAAATGCCTTTGAGTGATTGAAACTTGTACGATATAAAGCGCAAAGCCTGTGAAGTCGTGAAGAAAAAGTTGCAAAATGCAATATGCGCCAATTTTTTCATATAAAAAAGAGAGTATTAGTGCTTGTACTACATACTCTGGGGCTAGTATTGAGGTCGAGCCCTTAAAAAAGGGAGTAAAGCATGTCCTTTCTAGAAAGCCCAAGATGTTAAAAAATTAATGAAACACTTTGATGCGTCTTCGGAAGAATCACGAACTTTTTACAGAAGTATATTTGAACATTGTCAATCTCAAGATAAGGATGATATTCAATCCGAACATCCTGACGAAGAATCTGTGCTTGAATAGTTATGCATTTTTGTTGTAAAATGTGTTATATTTTATTTAGAAAAGCACACAACAACTGCCTCATTTATTCATATTTTCATTCATTCATTTAGTCTACCTAAAATTTAAAAAAAAGTGTTAGTTTCATTGATGTTTTCATTCATTATCGGAGGTCGGAAGTTATATTAATGAATATTGATTCCGTTTATTCTTAATTAACTAAACATATTGGCAGTTTAAATATTGGTTTGTATATTATAGAAATTTAAATTAAATAAGTATAAAAGTTTTTTCAAAACTTGCTAAATATCGTAGTTACCAAGTTTTGCAAAAATTTGTTATATTTGATTTTTTTTTTCTATACAAAAAATTGTTGAAAGTACCTAAATTTTTGGGACATTATTCGAATGTACAAAAATAACATTGATATATTTAATTTTTACAGAATTTATACCATCAAAGGTCCTTAAATAATTAAATGCATTTCCTGTAAAAAATTTTTTTGTAGATGTCGAGTTCTGGAAAAAAATTCATCAAAAATTTATTACTTGTTACTTGTATATTTGGTGACGAATAAATATAATGTATTTTAATTATCTAGTATTAACGCTATTTGGATGATCATTTTATTAATTGCGATACGAGGAGCATGAATTTTTCCCTCACAACTTAATTAAGTTTTCTGTTAGTCATGTACAGTTTAAAATCTTCATCTAGGTATTTGAAATCGCCTATAATAAGTAATTGAAATGTCGCATCGAAGTTAGAGGATTCTATTAATTCTTTGTTCTTGTTTCTTTTAATCTAATGTAATAAGATTTTATCTTATGAATACATAAAAAAGGAAGTTAAGGGAGTAAGCTTTAAATACATGTCCGATAATTATTTATTATCGATTTTACCAAATTGATCGAAGGATCTCAAAACGATCACTGCGAATTTAATTTTTTTTATACACGCTCGGACCCCTCAAACTAATGGCATTATTCTTAGAAAATAAATATTATACAGGGTGGATCATAAAAATGCTAGATGTCTCAACCCTTTTTTTTTTAAATAAAACATATTTTTACATTTTTACATTCTACAATCAATTCTATGCATTTTCCATAAATCATGTCCTATACCCATCTTCCAGTGTTTACGAATTAATACTTTAATGCTGGTATGTATCATTGATATATTTCTCGACATAGCAATATTCTGAACTCAAATCACAATCTTGAAGGTATTGACAATGACAATTTGTTTAAGTTTGAAATGTCAAAACATGTCAGTGAATGTTAATCAAATTTGCAAAATTGCAATGTCAAGAAACATATTAATGGTGCTTACCAGGGTGTATAGAGCATGATTTATGAAAAATTTCTAGAATTTATTTTAAGAATGTGAAAATGTAAAAATATATAATATGTTCTAATAATAATAAGTTAATACAAGTTGCATATTTAGGATTCAGCCTGTAATTTTTTCCAAAAAAAATCCGATTCTTGATTAAGTGGGCGGTAGTCTATAAAAGAGGCTAATCTGTTTCTTGATCATAACCCTGTATAATTATGTACAGTACGTTTCACGAAAATTGGATACCATTGTGTCGACAAGATCTTGGCAATAAACAAGTGAAGTATGAAGGGACGGACTAAGCAAAACAAGTAATGATATGATTATATTAATGTAATCAAATGAAATAACATTTTTTTTAAATAGTCATATTTATTTACATTTACAATGTCATTCTATAGATAGTTCTATTTCGCTATCGCTATCCTCATCAAAATTAATTATAATTGGATTAATTATACGATTCAGACTAATATACGAATTTTCTACAGTTATTACGTGACGGACTGAATTTTTTCAACTACCTGGGGGAATATCATTAAAGCATTTTCGTATTAATTCTACTTCACTAGAACTTAAAATCGGAGAAATATTTTCAGACCTAACCAGTGATTTTAACTGGTGCCACATATGCTCTATGGGGTTAAAAATGCAATAATAGGAAAGGAGCCGTAGCACTGTATGTCCAATTTCTTCTGCCAATGTGTCACAAACATATACTTTTGTATACAAAATGTCTTTAAAACTTCTAAAAGATCACTTTTTTTATAACTTTCTTCAAAATATATATCATTCCGCCATGTAGTTGTGAATCTCCAATTTTGTATTGTTTGAGCTTGGAGCTTTATATAATTGGCGACTGTGATAGGTCGCATTGTCCATTACTATCACGCTATTCTGAGGAATGTTTGGTAAAAGACAATTCTTGAACCATTCCTCAAAAACTAACAAATTTTACCACAAAAAGATGTTTAAATAATATAAATTAAGCAACCTAACCTACCTGATGTGCCTATATTTAATTATAATTATTACAATCCGGTCCTTTCCACATAATAATAACAAACGGTCATAAATAATGGGATGGCCACAGGTACTTTTACTGCAGTCATTAAGCTATATCCATTTTTCGTGAAACAATCTTTACACTGATTATTCCAGTTTTGATAATTTTCTTACCATTACATTCAGGATACAAACGAAAAGGGGAGGTTAAGTGGAATCTAGTGGTGTGAGGTCTGAAGATTGAGGTCAACTGATAGGAACACCGCGACCAATCTAAAGCTGTGGAAAACTTTTCGTCCAAATGTCGCTTGACTTGAATGATTCCATTCTAATGTTTATATGAACATCCTTTGGGAGTATTTGTAATTCATTTTGTAAAAAAGTTAACTAGTGCGCTCTACCGTGAGGCGATTCTCTAAAATAAATGGACCAATTAAATAACTATAGACAATACCACACCACACGTTTATCGATTTTTCCTAAAAATTATATGCCTGTCAATTGTAGCCAATCAAATCAGATGCTTGCATTTTAACATATTGCTATGACAACGACTTAATTTTTTCGGAAATCACCCTGCCCATATGCACTTAGCTGTAAAATTAATAAGTGGAAAAGGAGGACCATTCGTCTGATCGCTGCCTAGAACATCGATGACAGATTGGGTATTTGACTCTTTTTTACAGATATTTTCATGGAAAGTGCTCAGCTTGCCTTCTTAATTCCGCCCATAGCGGAGAATAGCAAAAATATACGACGAACCACTTCCGCCCATCCATATTTGGAAAAGGAGATTTCCACTTATTAATCTTACAGCTAAGTTAGTTATTTAATTGGTCTTAACAGCTGTAATAAAAGCAGTGAAGTAACATATTTTAATAAATATTTATTTTTTACTCAAATACCGGGGGTCCCGCTAAGGTCCACGAGCGACGACTCTCGATAACTATTTGTTCTACAGCTTTCGGGAAAAGAAATTATTACAAAAGTGATCCCTACCAAAATTATTTGCAACTTTTACCGCTAGATGGTGTCTTCAAAAAATGATAATAGCTCTTAAAATCAATAGTGAAGGTATCACATAGAACTGTTTTCGAGTAAAAGTTCTTTATTTCACATTCTGGTCTATTTCCTTAAATAAGGGATATGGAGGATTTGATTCATGTTGAAGAAATTGTTCGATAACTTCTATTCTATTATATTTTTATTTACTTATGGTTTTTTTTTTGCATTATTTCACGTCTATTATATTTCTGCTTCTAGAGTTTGGTCCGATACTCTCGACTCGCCCTGTATAAAGGCCAATGTATTGCGAATCTAATTTTTTTTTTATGATCAAACACAAGCACTATAGGAAAAATCCTTTAGGGCAGCCTGGGAGTGGTGCGTGTGCGTAAAAAGCGACTCACGTTGGCTTTGAATCGTTGGAAGTTATATTCGTTGGGAAAAACGACCTCGGGAAGGATGAAGTCCTCCAGATGAAAGAATTCTTAAATAATGAAGTTCGAGGAGTACTAAGCTTAACCACATATGGATGGGCGGCAGTGGTTCGTCGTGTATTTCTGCTATTCGTCGCTCTGGGTGGAATTAAGAGGGCAAGGTCAGCCGAGCACCTTCCATGAAAATATCTGTAAAAGTGAGTCAAATCCCCAACCTGTCTTCGATGTTCTAGGCTGTCGAGGTTCTTCGTCAGCTCGTGGTCTCCGATCAGACGAATAGCCCTCCTTTCGATGGAATCCAGTAGCCGAGGAGTATGTTTGGGTGCAGAGCTCCAGACATGAGAGCAGTATTCTAGTGATGGTCGAATCTGGGCTTTGTATAGTGTCAAAAGTTGTTGAGGCGTTTACAACTTTCTGGTTCGGAAGTGTACCCCAAACTTCTGAGAAAGTATCTTGGCGATTGCCACAACGTGGTTATGCCAAGACATATTTCCTCCCAGATTGACGCCCAGCAAATTAATAGATGAAGCCAGTGGGATTGCGTGTCCGGCCATGACTATTTCCGGTTCTGTAATGTTAACCTTTTTAGAGAAAACTACTGTAACAGTTGTTACTCTAACATCGCTCCTATGAAGCTTTAAATGTCTATGACAATGTTCGACCATTGTGCTTTCAATCAATCGACGTGATCCATATTTAAATTACTAGTTTATTTTATTAAATTTGTACCTTGTACGAAAATAAAACTCATGCAGAGTATTGAAAATCGTTGTTTCGTCTAAAATGTTTCTGTTTTGTACATTCTATATACAACAAATCTTCACATTCGAGGCAGTGTCACGGACTTTTATTTACATTATAAATAAAGATGTATATGGGAATTTTAACTTCTTTAAGATGAAGCATCCACTCAAAAAGGATAAACTTTTATCGAGTAGATCGGACATGCAAATATTAGCCCTCTTCAAAATGCAAAACGGCATTTAGTCATGCCAAGGCACGTTGTGAACCCTTAAGCTTTTATTGCTTCAGAGACTGGCTGATAGTCGGCGACATAGGTATTGCAAAAAACCTTTATTATTAATTTGCCATTAACTTAATTCCAATCGGATCTAGTAGCTTCGTAGTTAATACGGCAGTCGCTAAGAACTTTAAAACGAAAGTTTCTGGATTCAATTCCCAATAGCTAATTGTTCGAGCCCAGTGGATTTCAGTGTTAGTTATCATTGGGAGATTAAGTTATAGCCATCATTGTTGTTTGGTGTTATGCAATAAACAGGAAGGTATGAATCTACCATTCACGCTGTTAACAAGATCGGATGAGATCATATATATCTTGGGGTAGCAGATAATACATCTTCCAAGTCCTAGAAGTTACCTTCAAATATACAATATCTCTACGGATGGAATTTACAATTGGAAAACATATTTTGATGTTTATAAATTTTTTTTATCTAGGTTTAATTTAATTTCTATCTAGGTAACATTACTAGGAATTTAAAAGCATGTAGGTGTGCCGAATTAAATCTATCAACCTACATGGGGTTTTTTCATTTTATACAATATTTTCATTTTTTATTTCTTCAATTTCCTCATCGTCTGTTATATTTTCCTAGGAAATAAAATTTGGTCATCAAAATGTTATTTCCGAAATAATCTTTTCTAATAAATGTATTTAATATGATGTAGAATTTTTTTTCTGTTTAGATGTCTGAAGGTTATTAATTTCGGTACGCTTGCCCGATTTTGAATTCTGGGAAACTTTTATTAATGAAATTCTTCGATATTTTCAGAAGAGGCACTTCACCTAGATATAAATTAAAAATAATGCTTCTGTCAAGGCCTGCTTGCTTTCATAATAATCAAAATATGTTCTATTTTCTAATCAAGCAGGCCCCAAATAATCAATAATTTCAATTCCAAAATTTTTTGTCATTTATACCTATAGGTTCGCTTATTCTGGGGCTCACTGTATATTGACATATAAAATTTACATAGGAAATTTTACTAGTACCAGACTCGACAGTAAATAATTCCTAATAATCTAGACGAAAATAGAAATGCATGCAATGTAGTTCCCGATATCTTCAAAGCCCGATACTCTATTTCAGGAACTCAAGGCGAGATAATCCCGAAAGGTTCTTGATATTAGTCAATGCTGGTACCTGGAAGGACAACCGGGTCGAGGTCGGGAAGATCCGGTGGGGTCCAGGTGGTTGAGGTAGTTGGGGGCAGATCTGGGGTAAGTAAAAAAAGTAGGTTGGTTTTAAAAACATAGTACCAGCAGCAGTACCAGACTCGACAGTAAATAATTGCTAATAGTCTAGATGAAAATAGAAATTTTGCTGTCCTAGTTCTTTATCGGCACAATGGTACCTATATTAACGTTTATAAGGATAGCGAAAATAAAATTTATTAAATCTACAGTAACTTTACTGGTTACTGGTATTTTCTCTCGTATATGTTCAACAGATTTGTTGATGATCCTTATAACATACGTAGATACAAAATGGGTTAATGGTTATTTCTACTGAGAATAGGACAATTATTTGTTATAAAAGCATTAAGTAATTGTAATTAAGTTTTAACATCAACGATAGAAAAATATAAAATTTCCAAGATATTTGTATTTTTTTTTTACTGTTCAATTAGTTTTAAAGATTTGTATGTTCTTTTTAACTTTAATTTTAATATAAATGCGAAGGACCTAATACAAAGTACAATGCTTTGAAAACTGAAACGGTTTTAAATTGAATGTTTCCTCCTTTAAAAATGTTTAACACATAATAAATTGGAACGTAGGGGACACCTTTATTAACTTATGTACAAAGGTACACTTAAGTCGTTCTTTATGGACTATTTGTTTCAAACTTGTCAGGATAAATTACCTTTAAATATGTAGATATTCTCTTAAAAGCAAAAATTCTATTTGCGTTCTCGGGAAATTGGTTTATTAGATTACAATTTGGAATTGTTTTCACTTTGGAATGTCATGCTAATAATTAAATTTCTAATAACTGGTACATGACCTTTTCAATTGTACAGTTTTGGAAAAAATTTATTTTTAAGTGTCCAAGAGAAATAGCTGTAAATAATTTTTAAGTTGCTACGTTGGCCGCCACAGTAGTGGTGTCCAACCTTTTATTCTCTTTTATTCCAATGGTCCGGTATATAGTTAATAGTTTTTTGCGGATCGCTTACACTAAAGGAGAAAATTAAAACTTTATTCTACACTACACTACAAGGACATACGAAACGCCTCACTATCATTTTAAGCACTATTTGAGATATCATATCTTTTAATCCGCTTAATGGATTTTGATGAACTTCTCAATAGGGCATAACCCCAATATGTAGCTTCATATTGGCGTAGCCAAGTTCTATTTTTCCGTTCATTTAATTTAATATACGAGCTAAAATAAAATTGATAATTTTTTAGAAAAATTTAAACTGCGACAGGGAATTTTTAGGTATATCTCAGTATTCACGATAGTAGTGGATAGTAGTATTTTCTCTACATTTTTTTTTATTTGGACCCCCTTCCGCAATAAGGAACCAACTGACAGAACCAAGAAAGGGAGAAAAGCGATATTAAAAGAACTGTCTTTAAAACAAAATTGTAGTGAATATAAAAAGCTGCAAGTTGTTTCTTAACTGGTATTTATTATCAAAACATTATATTCTTAAAGAATAATCACTTTGTTCTTCTTTGAAAAATGCAATTTATTGAAAAAGAAAAACGCATAATGGAAACACAATGAAAAGCACGATATAAAAACACTACAAATGTGTTATTAGTAGTCTTCTATTAAATTTGGTCTTCAAAATTAATTAATCAATATCTCCATTGGAGCCCTCAGTATCTTCCTGTAGGATTTCATCTCTCAGAGTCTATCCATGTATTTAGATAAAATGCGCAAGGTGTAGCACACCTTATTTAATTTACCAATCAGATACTGTACATGGTGATCCCATGACAGAGTATTGTCCAAGACCATTCCCAAAAATTTAGTTGATCTTGATATTTTTAGTTGCTCGGCATTAAGAGATATATTCCAATTCTTCTAATGTGATGATAAGATATCAAATTGCGGTTTTCACTGAATTTTTCTCTTTTTAAAATTATTTTTAACCATGACTACTTGGATATTGACGATGTCTTAAAAAAAGGTTTATTACTATTTTAAAATATATATTTTAACGTTACGTTTACAATAGAAATATCTTCAGCTGACTGAAGCTAAAAGGAATAAAATGAACATTATAATATAACTCAAGTACATTAGTATTTGCAGATGATCTTAAGTTGTTTTTAAAAAATTTAAATGATGATTGTAGGCGATTGCATTAAGATTTGGATTGTGTGTTTCGATGGTGTCATTAAAATGGTTTTAAACTGAACGAGAAAAAATGCTTGTGTATGACTTATACTTTAAAGAAAAGCCCAATTAACAATAAATACTACATAAATGGCAATGAGCTAGTTATAACTGTATAGCATAGGGACATAGATATTGTGTTTGATGAAACATTGTGCTCTAATCAACACATGTCTGAGAGCATTGCTACTGCTTTTAAAATTGTGGGGCTTGTTATTCGAAGTGCTAGGCAATTCAGTGTGAATGTTTGTTTGAGGCTGTTTGACTCCCTTGTGCTACCCAGACTTGAGTATGGAGGTGTAATTTGATCTCCTCACTACATTGTGTAGACTAAGTCGATTGAGCGAGTCCATCGTAAATTTCTCAAATACATGTATTTTAGAAGGTTTGGTTATTACCCTGTGCAGGGATATGATCATAGAAAATTGCTTAAAATATTTAACAGACTATCATTGGGAAAGAGAAGGATTAAGACATGTCTGCTCACTATTTTTAAAATTCTAAAGGATAGCATTGATAGCCCGGAGATCCTGGCCCAACTGCCTTTTGCTGTTAATAGTGTAAATACTCGTAGTAGGACAGTTTTTTATTTGGAGTTCCCAAAAACAGAACTCTATAAAAATTCCCCTGTGTATGGTATGAGTAATTTGTATAATGAGTTTGCGTCAGATGTTGATTTAGCTATGGTCAGTTTGGTAAGCTTATAGACAGTAAGTTAATTGAAAATTAGTACTATTTATATGAATATACCTTGTTATTGGCCTATAGTAGTATAAGATTGGTGTGTCTGTTATTGGTAATATATTACATCATAATAAATAAATAAATAAACAAAATATAAGGATGAATGCAACATAAGCAAAATAAATGCATATTCAGCTTCTAGGTGGCTACATAACTCATGTCAAAATAAATAAACCATTTGATACAGATACAGATTTTGGAAAAAACAAGCAATATATATATTGTCATTGTGACAAGCGTCCCCTATCTTCCACTATCAAAACTTAAACGATGTGACTGTATAATACAAATAATAAAACAACAAAAGCTCTTTACAATGAGACTAAATTCCGTTAGTTTTATTAACGCAAACCGGAGATTCCAAACATTTAAAAAAATAAATGTTTACCCTCCCGCCACCAATGTATTTGGTGAGCTAGAGAAAAACATTCAGGACAAAAATTATTGTAGAATTTTCTAAAGATTTCAATTGTAATATTTAAAGTATATCTTAACTAGAGAAAATAAATAGTAACACGTTTTCTAATTTGTAATTGATGTAACGCCCTCTAGCGGTCAACCTAGCAACTTAAAAATAATTTCCAACCACTTTTCTTAAAAATAAATTTTCCCAAAGCTGTGAGATTAACGGTTTCCGAGTACAGCCGGCGTTCTCTCTTAGTGGGCCACCCGGTACTTATTTGGTCGTAACTTTTAATTGCACGAAATGCTTTTGGTGGCCTTATTTCATCATCATCGTCATATAAACATCGAAAAATCTTTCTTAGTCCTTGGAAATGTAAATCTTGACAATCCTTCTTGTGGAGAGAGATAAGATTAGAGTTAAGACCAATTTAACTATAGCTACTGATTTATAGATATTACATTTTTTAATATACGCAATGCCGATTGAAATAACATTTTTTTTTAGAAATTTAATAACTTTTCGCCAGATTTCACTTTGGACGCCATCTGTTTTAAGAACGGCCTTGATGAAATATTAAAATTAATTGTGGAAAACGCTTGTAGGAGGATAATATCAAAGAAAAGCATGATAGCAACACAATAAAGAAGCCGCAGTTACTGGTGCGTGAGACAGTTTAATTAGCTGCTGAAACTTATTTTTAAATATTAGTTGAAGCTAACACTGACGATAATATTATAAACTAGCTGTTTTATTTCTTCAAATAATAATTAATACACTAAGTTGACTAAAATGAGCAATAAAAACAAAATACTTGTGTTTCTGTGTTCTTAAATCCGGCAACTCATTCTTTGAACTAATGTTATCCCAACTAGCATCAAAGTTATAGAAACTATGACTGATTGACACTGCTACTATGACTTTGTAAACACGATATAATTGGCAAAAAAATTAATTATTATAAAGTTTAAACTACTAATAAGTTAAAATTATTAGTAGAATTTACGTAACAGTTACTTGGTATAGTGACTTTATGGTGTATTACTTATGGTCAGTATGATGGTTACTAGAACTACAGCGCGTCAACATTTAACTACTTTGATGGAGGATTACCAAAATTATTTGCATCACATAGAGGCAGAAATTCCAAACAATTATAAAAAACTCTGGCATTTTGTATCAGCCAATCGTGGTAAGTGTGGCTCCACTATTCCCTCAGGTATGTTCTGCTAGACCATTAATACAAGTGACAATAAAAGTATTTGTAGATTATTTGCAAAATATTTCAAAGTGTATTTGAACGACCTAGTAATGTCGTCCCAAGGGATGCTTCCAGTACCGGGAATGCAAATTTCAGTCGACTCCAGCTCCGCGAATCTGAAATCATTTCAGTATAGTTGTTGCAGAATTATTCCGTTGACTCTTACTGCCGTAAATAAACTACCTGATTAAACCCTATTGCATACGCCTCAACCTCTTTAAAGCTCAATAAATGGGATCAGGGCCGGCTTGAAAATGTATACCACACCACATGATTTATTTTTATAATTTAAAATAAATAGATAGGTATTTTTAGTTTTAGGTACCTATAATAAATATGAAATAATGATAACAATTAATGATAATTGAAAATAATATAATTTAGTAACAAGTAGGTACAATTAATTAAATTCTAAGAAACTATTGATAATTTATTCAAAATTTAACTCTGTATCACTATCACTATCTTCATCTAAGCCTAAACTTATAATTAAGGGTTGAACATTTGTAATCATACAATTGTAAGAATTTTCCACCTTAATTACATGCTGTACACAGTTTTTCCAGCTGTCTGCAGAAATTTTTCTTACTTCGTTTTTAATTAATTCTACTACAGATGCATTTAATTGGTGCCATATTAGCTCAATAGGATTGAATATACAATAGTACGGAGGAAGACGAAACACTGTATATCCATTTTCTGCTGCAAGTTTGTCACACTCGTATTCCTTGTTTATTTTAAAAGCTTTTAATACTTCTAGCAGTTCTCGTGTTTTTAGCTGAAAGCAACAGACAATTTGGAACAAACCCGTTCTCTGAACCAGCACGTAATATTGTGATTCTTTTGCCTTTATTTGATGGTGCCATGGTTTGACATTTTTTGGAAGAATCATCCCAACCTTTTTTGGAGTGTCATGGGTATCGAACCATGTTTCGTCAAGGTAAATAATTGGACAATTTTGTTCTCTAAATTGTTTAAAAGCTGTTAAATATTTAAGTCTCCATTCCCGTAAACATTGAGATTCCATTAATGTTTGTCTTTTATCAATGCTTCGGTATTTAAAACCCATTTTACGCAATATTTTCCTAAGGCTTGAAAGGCAAAGTGGGTACAGTTTGTGCCTCATACATTTGGTAAATCTTTCTTCTTAATAAATCCATGTCATTTTCGTCGATGCTTCTAAATGTGCCAGAATCACTCCGAAAAATCACTTTGTCTTTATACAGGGTCCGCAAACGAAGCGTGGACGGAAGATTAAATCGTTATCGAAGAACTTATCAACAATACTAAAACAGCTTGAGATATTAGATTAAAAGCGACATGTTTTAAAAATATTTTACATTATACAGGGTGGCTCAAAAAAGTATGACAGCATAAAATTATATTTTTTTAAATGGGACACCTAGTATTTTATTGCATATTTAGGTTCGTATAACTATCGTTTATAAGTACCTCAAATTTTATTTAATTTGGTTATGTAGTTTCGGAGAAATAAATTAAAAACTAAAAAAAATATTTTTTGCAGTCCTGAATAAAAAAATCAAAAAAACAATCCAGAAATATTTTTTAACCCCAGCATTGAGTGAAATTTATGACAAGAGGTCTAGAGATACTATGAATGTAGTTGCGTTTATTCATTTTATACAGGGTGTTCATAATAAGCTTTCAAAAACCCCACATTTTAAAATAATTTTTCTCAAGTTTTTCAAATAGAACACCCTGTATATTATTTGGCTATTTGACGAAGAATTCATAGACAATTTTTTTTGTAATACAAGCATATAAGTTATATCCAGCCGTTTTCGAAATAATTATAAATATCATAAATTATGTTGTTTAAATATAGTTTTTATTGGGAAATTTTGTTATAGGCGACTAGACTAATAATTGTAAACTAAAGTAAATGTTCAAAATAGCTTAGTTGAGTTTACCGTATTTTAGTTATTTCGATATAAATTTTAAAAGCCTACATTTTTGCTACTTTTATTTATTTAATTTTATTTTTTATTCTTAATCGAGTTGCCATGATTTTTTTTGTTTAGATTGTCACTATGACAGCCAAATAAAATTATTTACATTTGTTCAGTCATCGAAATTAATTACTAACTTACACAAAATGTCGAATTTTACAACTTTAGAAATGGTAAATATGATTTCTATACCGGGTGAATGTGCAAGAAATTGCCTCCTCGCGAGCCGAGTGTACGCTGAAAGATATCCAGATATTGTGAGTAAGCCCAGAAACCTTCGAGAAGTTATTGCAAAGATTTGTAGCAACAGGAAGCGTTGCGTACACAAATAGGATGATAATTATCATAATCAATAAACCCGTTATTAATGAAGAAAATGAATTAAGAGTTCCGTTGGCAGTAGAGGAAAATCATTAAATTAAGTAAAAGGAAGCTATTTTGAACATTTACTTTAGTTCACAATTATTAGTCTAGTCGCCTATAAAAAAATTTCCCAATAAAAACTCTATTTAAACAACATAATTTATGATATTTATAATTATTTGGAAAACGGCTGGATATAACTTATATGCCTGTATTACAAAAAAAAATTATCTATGAATTCTACGTTAAATAGCCAAATAATATACAGGGTGTTCCATTTGAAAAACTCGAGAAAAATTATGTTACAATGTGGGGTTTTTGAAAGCTTATTATGAACACCCTGTATAAAAAAAATAAACGCAATTACATTCATAGTTTCTCTAGATCTCTTGTCATAAATTTCACTCAATGCCGGGGTTAAAAAGTAGTTCTGGATTGTTTTTTTTATTTTTTTATTCAGGACTGCAAAAAATTTTTTTTTTAGTTTTTAATTTATTTCTTCGAAACTACAAAACCAAATTAAATAAAATTTGGGCAACTTATAAACGATAGTAATACGAACCTAAATATGCAATAAAATACTGGGTGTCCCATTTAAAAAAATATAACTTTATGCTGTCACACTTTTTTGGGCCACCCTGTATAATGTAAAATATTTTTAAAACATGCCACTTTTAATCCAATATCTCAAGCTGTTTTAGTATTGTTGATAAGTTCTTCGATAACTATTTAATCTTCCGTCCACGCTTCGTTTGCGGACCCTGTATATGCATCAGGCATAGGTATAAATTGAATTTGTATATCTGGTCCGGCTCCGCTCGAAAAGGTTTTAAAATTTGGGATTTCCTTATTTATTTTATGGTCGAGGGGATAATGAGGTTTTATTGCAGTCAAAAGATCAATGGTATAATTCTGCAAATACCTTCGTTAGCTCGACCCTAAAAAAAGCGGTGTGCCACTTACCTGAGTCGTCCTCTGCGTATGTTATAATCAGTAATTATCTATGGGCATTTTCCCAACAATTTGGAAGAAAGCTATCGTTATGCCAATATTTAAGTCCGGTGACAAGAAAAATATCAAGAACTATAGGCCCATTTGTAAACTTTGTACATTTGCAAAAATATTTGCAAAAGTAGTATACAAATATTTATTTTTTTTAGCAAAAAGCATCATAATCCCTGAACAGCATGGTTTTTTTGCAAACAAATCAATCGATTCTAATCTTATTAATTACTGCCAATACATTCTAAGTAGCCTTGATGAGCGTGTTCAGGTTTACTCCGTCTACACTAACTTTAGCAAAGCCTTTGACAAAATTGATCATGCTTTACTTTTGACCAAACTAGCAGACGTCGGGGTGGGCGGGGTTATGCTGGAGTGGTTTAAGGTCATATTTGTCGAACCGAGAAAATATTATTTTCATAAATAATATTAGCAATTGTTTCAGATTTTCTAAACATTTATTTTATGCAGATGATCTAAAAATTTTTAAGACAATACGCAATTATAACGACTGTCAGGAGTTACAACAAGATCTCATCAGGTTTAAAAATTACTGTGATAATAATAAATTATTTTTAAATGTTGAGAATTGTTTTGCAATTAGTTTTACTCGAAATTGTAACTAAATAATTTTTAACTACACTATAGGCGCAAATGTACTAAGGAAAGAGTGTGGAGCTAGGGATCTTGGCGTGCTTTTTGGCGAGAAAATGATTCTTGATCAACACTTCGAGGCTGCTGTTAACAGCGCTTACCACATGCTTGGCTTTATCAAGAGGCAAACTAACCAGCTGCGACGGAACGATGCGTTACTAACCCTATATTATGCCTACGTATGCAGTCGCCTGAACTTTGCATCCTCAGTTTGGAATCCAATGTATAACATGCAGAGGCTTGAGCGTGTGCAAAATAAGTTTCTTAAAACATTGGCTTATAGAAATAATATAGATGTCAACTATAATTGAGGCGGTGAGAATTAAAGTGGCCTAACCCACAAAATCTCAATATTGAGTTATAATCACAGAATGATAGCCCATAATTCAAAGTTCCAGTAGCACACCGGCCTAACTCTGAATAAGCATTGGTTTGCTGATACCAGTCATAAATTCTATTTAACATTACGACTTTTCTCATAAGTCTAAATACAAGACTGGCCTATTGTGGGTTAGGCCACTTTTATATTTTAGTTAGCAGTTGTTTACATCTTGTAAGGTTAAGACGTGTTTACTATTTTACAACTTAAGACTTTTAACCCTTTTAAATTAAAGTGCAGTTACTATGGAAACTCAAGGTATGTATATTTTATTGTATTATTATTAATATTTTTAGCAATTTTCACTTAATTTTTACAAAATCTTTAAGTTTTTTCTAATTGAAAGTTATATTTTAGGGGTGCATGATCTAGCCACTAATACTGCAGTAATGTATGTTTGGAACAAGTCTGTTGGATCAAGAGGACCTCAAGAGATCGGATCATGCATTATTCACTATTGCAAAAATTTTGTTTCTAAGAAAAAACTAATCATGTATAGTGACCAATGTGGGGGCCAAAATCGGAATATTAAGATGGCGCTGATTTGTGATTTCATTACACGTTCAAACCATTTTATTTTAACTGAAATAAATCACAAGTTCCTCGTGTCAGGTCTTTCATATCTGCCATGTGATTAGGACTTTGGCATAATAGAAAAGGAAAAAAAATTTCATAAAGATGTGTTTATACCTGATCACTGGATAAAAGTAATAAAATCTGCGCGTAAGAAAAAACCATTTCAAGTAGTTAAAATGGCGGAAAAAGATTTTTTTCTACTAAAAAACTAGAGGGCGAAATCACCAATAGAAAAATCACTCCAACGGGATCAAAGGTCGAGTGGATGAAAATTCAGTGGTTGAAATACACGTCTGATATTAAACATTGTTTTCAGTTTAAATATTCAAACTCAAAAGACGTGCTATTCGATACAGTCAATGTAGCAAAACGTAATACCCCTGCTCCAGCAGAATACTTAGATTTACAATTGCACATGGGCGTCTAATAGAAAAAAAGAAAAAAGAAGACCTTACACAACTTCTCCCTTACGTCCCCCCAATATTCCATTCCTATTATAATGATTTGAAGACTTCAGCAACAGCTATTGACGAGCTAGGAGATGAAAACATAGAAGAAGATGACTAATTGAATAAAAAATATATTTAAAAATTCTTTGTTTCGAAATTTGTTGGTTGCTCTTTAAATTAAACATATGTACACTAAAGTATGGCGCTTTTTATTATAAAAATATTATATGTTAAATTTAGGCCAAAAATATATTTGCAATTATTTAAAATTTCATAGTGGCCTAATCCACATCAAACTCTCTTTTTTCGATTTGTGGAGATAAACTGCATCTATATTCCTGATTAATAACCAAAATTGAAACGTTTTGAACATTACTATAGGTTCTAAAGTACATGCCCTTCCAGAAAAATAAATAATAAAAAGATGCAAATTTTAAATTTGCATTTTCTCATTTATATCATTTTGGGCTTAGGCCACTTTAATTCTCAACGCCTCAATTTAGTGCGTAAAACGTTCAAAATCTTAAGTTAAGGCAAATCGTAGGGCACTAAACGATATATTATTTTTATATAAGCCTGTTAACTCGAAGGTTTGTTCTTGACTCTATGGACTTTTTAATGTTAATACCTGCGACTGTGCCACCAAGGACTCTAAGACTAACACAGACATTTAATATATACTACCAAGAAAAGAAAAATACGCCCTTATTGTATAAGGATCATCGGGTGTTCTGGAAATAATAATTTTCTATATTGGCAATTGATATTAATACCTCCTGACAAGCATAGACTTTTTATTTCTTGAATAGATTTTTTAAAATTTGATTTAATCAAGTAACGTCTGTTCAGATTGTATGGGACTACTAAGAGATGGCGCTGCGCGCTGTATTTTGTCGACCACCGTCGATAGTATGACGTTAAGTTAAAGTCCTCTCTGATGATGGGAATATACACCTACCCAGTACTGATGAGAACAAATTCAACAAATAAGTTCGAAACCGGTCTACAGGTGGTTGCATCCTATAAATGGAGAGGGCTTCCTTTTCTTGGTAGTACCATTCAATCTGAAATAGTATTTTAAAGTGCTATTATGTAGAGAAAAATATGCCCTTATTGTATAAGGATCATCGGGTGGTCTGGAAATAATTTTCTATATTGGTATTTGATACTAATAGTACTGCAAATCACCTTTGAATATAATGCTAAAACTCGAAAATACGTACTGCAACAATATAGATCTATTTTTCATGTCCCTTGATACCGTTAAGAAATCACTTAAATCTGTTTTTCTGGAAATATAATTTTGATTTTTTTTGTTGTGTTATTTAATAAAAGATTTTTCTCATGTATGATTCTAATATTACATTAAATGGGTTTTGAAACCTTTCATGTCATTGTTAGTTGTAGAACTTAAACTAAAATGTAAATTGTGGACCTACTGTTGGGTATACTGTTTGTGGACAACGTCGCCGTTACGATATAACTTGTAAGTAGGCGAGAATACAGAATAATGTTAACGTTACCCACAACTACAGAGTGACTATAATAAATAATAAATAAATTACCATTGAGTAACCGATTCGTAGTCGTTTGATGTTATCCTACGGACGGACGGGGTACTGAACGTTTCGTTCTCAACGCTGATTTTTTTTCCTTTTTTTTTGACATGCGAGGAGAATCTGCTTACAAACACGATGCACCTGGAGTGCAAAGTAGTGTATGTCTGTGTATGTGTATGTATGTTAGTGCAGTTGCACGCTTAAGTTTGAGAACTTAACTTTTGTAAAATTCGAAATATTCGATTTATTATTAATTGTTTGATAATAAAAAAAACTTGTTTTTGTTATTCTTACAAAATTGCTTACCTCTTTCAATATACAGGGTATTTCGGGAGGAAAGGGAAATATTTTGGGAACATGTTCAGAAGGTCAAAATTAGAGAAATTAACCCATATGTTTTAATACGATTGATTGAAGTTGGTGGGGGTATTTTCGAAAACATTCTAAATTAGTGGAATTTTGTTGTTTTACTAGTATCTATTGGTGTTGCTTTTGAAATAAAAAATAGTTACAAAAAACGATTATTTCAGAGACGGTTAAGAATCGGATTAAAACATATGGGTTAATTTCTCTTATTTTGACCTTCTGAACATGTTCCCAAAATATTTCCCTTTCCTCCCGAAACACCCTGTATAGAGCAAAATCAAATTCTTAAATATTTATGTAGAGCTACTTATATTATTTTATGTCATACCAGTGCATTATTGCGTTTTATACCTTATATACCATCTATATAATGAATTACTTTATGCCCGCACGAGCACATTATGGCCCGCGCTGGCATTAAGACGCAAACAACAGTTTTCGATCAACTTATTCTTTATTAACAAAATAATAAAATATAAATTTACTTTTATATATTATTTGGTTGTATTTACATAGAACTATTATACAGCTAAATTTCCTGCAACAAACGTTGACTGATTCATTATCTGAGTCTCTAGTTTCTGTACGGAAATGCGATATCTTTATTAGTGGCGAATACGGTGCGGCTAAAATTGCCATTATCTCAATTTATCCCCTCCTGTCCTTTTTAAAATCCAGTGGCCAAAATTTAATTTCTAATCTCAATAACTCTATTAAATACCAATTCATTTAAGTCACAACAATAGAGGTTTGTGTAGGAGCAATAGAAAAAGTCATATCGACCAGAAATTATTTCGAATCATGCACAGAGCACTATACAAAATTTTAAATAAGTTCCAAAATATTTGTGACTCTTATACAGGGTGTTATGGAAATCATTTATTTATATTTAAATCCGCAAATCCAGAAACGAACACAAATTGAAGAAAAATACGAAAAAAGACTTGCCAGACATTGGGCGATATGTAGACAATCAATTGTCTTAGGCCAAGTCTCAAAAGGCGTCATATTGTCACCAAAACACCCTTTTATTTCGCATACCAAACAAGCCCGTACTGCCGGTGCAAGGCATTAGACTGTCGATAATCGGGAAATAAAGAAACTTACCTCTCGCAGCCAAGAAGATCGATACGCCGAAGGTGATTGGTTCCTTCGCCGAGAATAAGTTAAAGGTAGGACTGGGTTTTATTTGGTTATAATTAATGATGAATCCTGTGTTTTAATTGATCACGTGACAATATTTACACGTCAAACACTTTAGAAAAAAATACTATAATTTTAGCACTTTTTCATTCTGTCATACCCGGAATCATGCCTTTTTGAACAATTCTTCTCATGACAATTATGCCGAAAAATGTTTTGCATTGTAAACGCGAATAAATGCATGGTCGGTTTTGTCAACAAAACGTCTTTAACCCTGTTAGTTTTTCAAACAATTTTAAGACGCATGCTTTCTTTTCTTATGTTCGGTTCTTTAAAAACACTTCGTTTAACAATTTCCACAAAAAAATACAGCATAAAATGTATGTTTTGCAATACCTACAACCAATAGACACATAAGTTTGAAACCATGACATTTATTATTATAAATTTTTCACAAAAAGGTAATGAGACAATTGGTAAATTTACCACCTTATCTATTAAGCACGAAATACTTTAACGTTTAAAATTCGTATACAAACACGTGGGAATTGAAAGGAAAAGTACGTGCGACGCAACGTATCTCATTCGCACCGCACCGCGTCGCATCTGAGCAACATTTTCCAACGGTCTAAGTCGAGGTAGGCGTTGTGGTCTGGCATCACTACTTGTCTGCTAACCTATATACACTTGTTAAGTAAAAACAGACATGTATGGGGCGCCAACACTTGGTATAAAGGGGGCTTTACCTAAGTACTTCATTCGATTAAAAAAAAAGTATGAAGATTTTCTCTAAGCCACTCAAGGAGTCACCTAAATTTGATAAGCTAGTTCCATAACACACTGTATAAATAAGATTATTATCTGAAAATATTTGCATTTGAGAACTTTTCAAGGCAATTGGCAAGTTATTAATATAAGGTGAGTATAGATATGGCGAGACGAGCTCGAGACACGCCTGAGCCGCACTTTAATCGAACTTTCTTGCAACGAACTTGCCACGAGCATGCTGCGAGCCTCTTTCGAACATTCCCCTTTCCGCATGGCAAGTCAAGCCCGCAACAAGTATCTCATCAACCTATTTTATTTTTAGTTGTACATGGTGAGCCAAAGGAGGTAAGACCACGTGTGACGACGAAGAACAGACGTTGTTTATTATGTGCAGTGGTGCTTTATTACTACCACGTTTAGTGAAGAAGGAACGAAAATCTCGACGATGGTAGGTCATCAATAAACCCGAAATTTTTTTTATTGTCGCCTCTACAGATTTCCCGACGACTGACGCAACCGCATTCCACTTATCTTTGTTTTCTTTTTTAAAATAATCTTTCACTTTGCAATCCCACACATAAGAAAATAATTTGTAGGTCACTACTAGATAATAATAATAATAATGAACGTCTCATTATTTAAGAAAAAGAACACTTATTGCTTTCAAATGAAGATTTCGATATATTGCTCTTAGCCTCGAACGATTGAATAGTTATGTCAGATTTATTTTCATATTAGAACTGTAATATTTTTGGGATTTCCTGCACCCTACCTGACTACGCCACTAGCAATAGTTATTTTATTATCGAAATTTTTTTCTTACATAAGAAGAAAATTAATGTGTAATAATATTTAAAGATGCCCTGGGGAAACAAGTGCAAACCTGCCCCGATATACCTTTTGGAGACGATTTCAATTGTATTTTAATTTGAAAAAACAAAATTCGAGCGCAAATCGGCCGACAGCTACTCTACATATAAATAAATTAGAGAACTATAAGAAGTATTTATTATTTCTATCCTAATTTTGATCTGTCCTACACGATCTCATTGGCCAACATGTTTATTACAAAGAACAAATTTCGAATCATCGAAACTGACACACTATACCAAATAATTTTTCCATAACGAAACACACACGAAACACAAGAAAGTATGCATATTCCAACCTTGTTTGTCGACTTCCGCTCCCTCCGCGTCGTATGGGTGGTGGGAAACGAAGATTCCCGGTTCAACACGAAGTGACTTCCGAGGAGTAGGGCAGATGCACTTTAGGGCAGTTGTGGTTTCCCCTTAAAACCGACAGAAAATGGATCTCTGTTAGCCCCGGACGAACCTACCCCGAGCGGCTCATGGTAGAGTCGTCAGAGGCTCGCAGCCCGGTATAAATACGACAAACTAGGCGTTTAAAACGCATCCCTGTTGCTGCTGCTGTTACACTTATTAAATACTACGATTGACAATAATTTTGTTTCCTGTATTCGATTATTTAAATATCTTTTTAACTGGTGATAAAATTACCTATATGCCATATTCCAATAGATGGATACTGCTTAAATTTACTATACAAGTTTAATACAACCGAAATAAGTGTCGACCTCAAACATCACTTCAATAGAAATGGCTGTAGAGTTAGCTTATTTGAATGTACCGTGTTAAAAAGGATCGCTAAGTACATTCCTGGATAATACTGACCGGATTGCTTAATTGGTAGCATTAAATTCGTATAAGGGACACGCGATGCCAACGCGTTGTTTACACAAGCATTATTTTATAATTTAAAACCCTTTTGAGGTATTGTGGAAGTAAATATTTTAATAACTTTCCACCAATTTAACGCAGTGTAAGGTTAGAAGCCGCTGGGCATGGCATTGGAGATTAGATGAGGTAGGTGGAAGTTATTGATGTAGAAGCCATTATATATATATATATTCAAAAGTCAATTGGAGTCAAATTGCTCACTAACTTAACCTTTCATATAAGTATAGGTAATAATGTAAAATGTTGCATTCAATTCTAGTATATATTTATGGTCCTAGGCTGAAACCTAATCTGGAGTCAATCTTAGCCCTAGGATTATGTTTGTTCGTTAGGCCCAATTCGTTCGTTGGAAATTGCAAAGTAAAAAAGTTCACCGATTTCTTCAGCATTGTACACATTTGTTGGTAAATAGTATTTTAATATTGTTTTCAGCTTTCCTTTCCAGACTTCAACACTGCCACACCACATAAAGTATTTTAGATCATATGTTATGTCTTCCACAAACTAGTTCTAGTCATCCATTTGATATATTAAGACATATCGCTTTTAATTTTTCTTTGACTACAAGTGCAAATATTCTAACGTTTATATTTCTAACTTTAGCATTGTGAATTGCTACTCTTCCAGTTGTGGGAAACGTTAGTCGTAGTTGTATTTTATAAGTTCGTTAGCCTGTGTCCTTCCAACACCATAGTTTATAGTACTGGTACTTCTTACCTTCCATAATAATATTATGTTCCTCTTTAAGCGACAGCGCTTTACGACCATACTGTTTAGGGAGTGCCGCTATTAGTATGAGTATTCTCATATAATTAGTTGTGGGATTTAAAAAATGGCCGAGTTTAAAAGTCTTAATGCATAAAAAATTGAACCTTTCTGTCACGCTTATATTTATATTCTAATTTAGAAAATAACATTTATATTATAATATAGCAATAGTTAAATTAAAATATTCAGGGTGTCCCACTTATAATGAAAACAAGCAGATATTGTCGGTATTTCTGAATTGATTGCTTTGAACTTTGGTGTGGTTACGTATGATCCTAGGGCGCACTTTCCTATTGGTTGACTCATTGGCGTACTAATTCATAGGGTTTTTAAAATAATAAATATGAGAGTCAAATACCTTTAGCGATTATTGGATTTCAAAACTAATGTCAAAAGTCGATTTAACATCCCTCAGAGCGACCAAATACGAAATTTCAATAAACTGACACAACCAGGGGCATGTGCATGACCAATTTTATTTTTATTTCATTTTTAAAATATTTACATCTAAAATACGCGCGATAAGTTGACTGCTTAACTGCTTTATCTAAATTGTATCTGTAATTAAAAAATAATAGTAATAAAAAAAAAATTTCTACGACCCTAATTAAATAAACTATAACAAATGTGTTATGTAGATAGGATTACTAAAATCAATCATACGAAGTTTAGTAACCGGAAAATTTGAATTTTTTTATATGACTCCATAGCAAAACAGCAATGTATGAAAAGCGATGTAACAAAATAGGGATATGTCAAAATAGCAATGGTTAAAAGACCGTATTATAATAGTAGCATGCAAAATAACGGTTTTCTTTTCAGGGCATATTGCATATTATTTATATAGGATGATTCACGGTCTATGATAGCTTAGACGTATATTGAAAATGAGTAATAGGATCATTTCAACAATTTGGTGTTTGGTTGTAGCAACTTTGTTATTTTAATTAGAACACCCCGTATATACCAAATTTTTTATAGGCATAAGTTAGTTTTGGTTATTATTGCCTTTGTCCTTTTTATTACTCTACAATAGGTATAATTCAGGACAACATTAAAGCGGTCAACTACATTTGAAAGATAATAACATTCGTAAACAATCTTGCAATTATAAAGAACCTCTGGCACGCTTGAAAACGATGGGTGTTTGTTTTGACAATATTACGCACTGTGGGAGAACTTATTTTAATTTGAGAAGTAATTAAATGGTTTGCCGTTATTAACAGTCGAGCTGCGAAATTATTGCTTGGTCAGAAAGAGTTTACAATTGGTCAGTAGGAAAAAACATGTCTAGAAGCAGTTTACTTCAGAGGTCCCAGGGCACTGTCAATTTATGTGACTTTCTTGTGTTTTCTTTTGCCGAATACAGAAGGAAATCGGCTACAAAAGGTGTAGCGGGGGCGGGTTTTCACTTGTTTTCCCAGGGCACTGTCACGATTCAGAAATGTTTGCTGTCAATAAGTTGCTGACCAACTAGCCATTTTGGGTGACCGATTACATTTTTCTGTTCGCAAAAATAAGAATATTTTGCTAACCAGTTACAGTACGTTTCACGAAAATTGGATACGACTTAATGATTTCCTGGGTCGGTCCCATTGTGTAGACAAGAGCTTGGCAATAAACAAGTGAAGTATGAAGGGACGGACTAAGGAAAACAAGTAATGATATGATTATATTAATGTAATCAAATGAAATAACATTTTTTTTAAATATTACTAGTCATATTTATTTACATTTATAATGTCATTCTATACATAGTTCTGTTTCGCTATCGCTATCCTCATCAAGATTAATTATAATTGGATTAATTATACGATCCAGACTAATACACGAATTTTCTACAGTTGTTACGTGACGGACTGAATTTTTCCAACTACCTGGGGGAATATATATAAGCATTTTCGTATTAATTCTACAACACTAGAACTTAAAGTCGGAGAAATATTTTCAGACCTAACCAGTGATTTTAACTGGTGCCACATATGCTCTATGGGGTTAAAATGCAATAATAGAGTGGGAGCGGTAGCACTGTATGTCCAATTTCTTCTGCCAATGTGTCACAAACATATACTTTTTTTATACAAAATGTCTTTAAAACTTCTAAAAGATCACTTTTTTTTGATAACTTTCTTCAAAATATATATCATTCGCCGCCATGTAGTTCTGAATCTCCAATTTTGTATTATTTGAGCTTGGAGCTTTATGTAATTGGCGACTGTGATAGCTCGCATTGTCCATTACTATCACGCTATTCTAAGGAATGTTTGGTAAAATACAATTCTTGAACCATTCCTCAAAAACTAACAAATTTTACCACATAAAGATATTTAACCTAACCTAACCTACCTGATGTGCCTATATTTAATTATAATTATTACAATCCGGTCCTTTCCACATAATAATAACAAAGGGTCATAAATAATGGGATGACCCAGGTGCTTTTACGGCAGTCATTAAGTTATATACATTTTTCTTGAAACAATCTTTTAATGATACCCTTTTAATTTCAGCACATACAAAAGTTGGGTAACCAAATTAATTATTGTTTGGCCTGTAAATTGGAAACTGTTTGTTCCAAGGGGTGATTACTGAAGTTAAATTAAACAATGATTAGTTGTAATTTTAATTTGAAGTTATTAGAAGTTATTAGATTTTGGTGATTGATTGAATTGCACTTATACCGAAAGTTTGAATGTTGTTGAATGATTACAAAACACATTTGCAGTCCTTGTGAGGATGGCAATGACAAATTACGAGCAATCGTTTAAGAATGGCACTATTCACACGTTGAACAAAGTGTGCAACTCATACTTAATACGTTGAATAATCTTATTCCTATAGACATTTACATAAAAATGTTATACTAATGACTGACTGTATCAATCAACGGTTTCCACAGACTGTTTTGCTGGACACAAATAATAGGAAAGTTCGGATTACCATGTTCTGGTAGCTTTAAAAAGGATATATTGGCTTTATTTATTTTTCTCAATTGTTAATACTGACTGTGCATTGATCTGGTCAAGATACCATCTGTTTTTAATGTTTTTGCCTTGGTTTGTCCTTATCGTTCCTCGATCTACGGCGGGATGCCTCAACTGCTCGGGTTTTACTCAAGACTGTGATGATTTGGGTTTTTTGTGTGAGATACTAGAGTGAATACTTTTGTTAAGTGCACAGATTCTAAGTTTATTTTTACTATGGTGCTGTGTCGTATTAGAAACAAAAAGCGAGTGAGATAAAAATGCAGATCTTTCGGCTTCGACACTGGGTACGTCTGTTGAGTTCACAGATATTTTATTATATTTTAGAATTTTTAACGGTGCTTTGCCGTGTTAAAAGAGAGAAAAAGTTTTCTATATCACAAGACTAGTCTACTTCCAACGTTTTTACCGACTCTCTGTTAGTCGTTACGCGAGAAACGTCCGACGTGTGTAATTCATTCTGATTGGTCAGGGAAGACAAAGGAATGTCTGAAGTCCAGCACGTGGGGAATTACCGAGTGAGACAACTATGCATAGTAAGAGGATAAGATAGAGATGGGGTTACATTAGATAGTTAATGGTTTGGAGACAAAGGAATCGGAAATTTTTTCTTTTGCGCCGGCAATTATAATTGCACGTACTCATGCGCAGTAAACCGTTCTCGACCAGCTGGAGCATTGTCAACGGTCAGAACAGCAGTTGGTACTGTCGAAATCCCTAAAATATCCCCAGAATTAGAGGTGGGCAAACCTGTTCGTTTTGATTACCAGTTAAAGCAGCTACTGCTATTTACAAATAGGGGGTCAAAAAAGTTGCTACGAATTAGCAGTCCATAAGCTTAATAAAGAATGTGAACTGCTAATTTAAGTACCAGTGGGTTTAAATGGCCATTAGCTGTTCATACCTGCTTCGACCAAATAATAGACAGTTAAAAATAACAGAATAATCCATGTCTACCCAATTGCGCCAGGAATGGCAATTAAAATGGCGCATGTCCCATTTCTGGTAATGAGAGACAGCTGATCGGGAACGGTGTACTGCGCATGAATCCGTGTCATTTTAATTGTCAGAAGAGTAGAATTTTCGACTGTAATAAGAAGAACGATGTACTACGCATGAATCCTTCCAATAATAATTGCCATTGGTGGCGCAACAAAAATTCCCGACTCTAATACGGCTTTTAGCGGTGTGAGGAAAAAGCGTGAGAGAGACAATTGTCCACGTCGAGGAGGCACGACAGAGAGAAATAATTTATGAAAAACGGCTTAAAATTGCGGTGTAATTATGTGTGTAGACTAATTATTTCTTATACGAGGGTAAAAGTATTTTATTTATATCGGGGAAAACGAGAAAAGAATAATTAAAAATATAAAGTAAAAAGAACATTACATTATTCCAGACAAAAAAATCATTATATGTATTTTTGATTTAGTGTAGTTTGTTTGCTTCTTACTCACATTTTTAGATATTCATTTGTTATGGATCACGATTAATTTTTAAAAAAGTGCAGTCCAGTCCTGATCAAAACCTAAGTTATTTGAACAGACTATTACTAGAAATGACACGTAAAAATATTTGGCCTGAGCTTATTTAGTTAGCGAGCAAAAGGCTATGCAAAAATATATGCTGATTTTTATTATTCTCTGTCAAACTACAAATTATATTAGTTTTCCATTATCCTTGGTAAACATAAAAATAAAAATGTTTACACTAATTATTTTCTGGTAATTCAGGTGACGCTTCTGGTAATTTTAAATTTAGGTCAGACTTGCTCGAGGAGGCAAAAATTTAATTACCAGCTTGTAGAGCTTTTTATTACTTAGGACAGACTCTAAGAATAGGAGGAAGTAAATAGAAAATCATATTTTAAAAACTTTGTTAGTGATATAAAGCGGAAATGAAATAAAGCTAAATAACATCAGGAAAATAAGAGGACTCTGCTCATGAGTTTAAATCCATCAATGTTGACACAATTTTGATTGTCACATAAGTTACATTGGCTTAAATGATTTGGTCATAATCAAAAGTGTCAAGTTAGAGCTGAGGGCCGCTTAGATATTCTCTATATTATTCTTGTTATTCTGAATCAAGGCGTCTATAAGATGCAGTTTCTGATGTTTGTTTTTAAACATTTTATTTCTGAACTTAAGAGGATGCCGGAGCCAGTCGAAATTTCCAATTTGACCACTGTTCGTTTCAAACTTTGAAGGCCCGAGGCGAATTGGATCTTCCCTTGCAGTTAGAAAAATACGTCGAGCCTCCGCCAGTAACGGTATATTAAAGAAAAAATTAACGAAAGATGTCTAAAACTCGAGGAAAGTCCATCATTTTTTTTCTATATGTAGCAGAGAAAAAAATTAAATCTAAAAATCTTCCGAAACAAAAAAATATAGACTTTCCGCGAGTTCTAGTTCTATTACAAAGTTTTTTTCCTTTGACATTTTTTTCCTAAAACAGGAATAACCACTTGGGAAGAAAACTCGTTTACAGGTACTCCGGAATTCTGTTAAAGTACTACATAATGTCTTATGACTGATAGTCCTAATAATAAATATATTATCCAAATCGATTAGAAATACTAACTATTGTTTTTTTTATAAATTATGTGTATTTTGATATTTGGACTACACACAAAATTTTATTAAAAAAAGAAAACTTTTTTTACATTACCTTACCAAATACGGAAGAAATACAAGGAATAAATAAACTAAATAAGGTAATTTAACGATTTAAATTAAACTAAAAGGTTTAAATCCGGATTATCGCAATCACAGACCAATTACGACATCCTATTTTTTTCTTAAATTAGTATAGTTGTATTCTTTGAAAATGATGACAAGTCTTATGACTAGTTTTGTTATATTTGCATAAATCAGGCTTTTCTGATTGATTTATTGTTTTTAAGGCAAAAAGCATTACACTTGCTAAACAAAAAAAAAAATAATCTAATTAAATGTGATAAATGAGTTAAATGTATAAAAATATTTCTGTAATATACACATTTTTTACTCAACGTAACATAACTAATAACGGTATTCTAGAATTTGTTACCTATATTTAGATTGAAAAATCTTTTCGTCAGTGAACACTGCCGCGTTCCACAACTGAGTCGCGGAATATATAATTAAAGGTGGAAACTCTCCGAGACTACGTTCATCTGTGAGCATTATTTTTTACGCAGCTACCCAGTTTTTTAGCTCCGATTCTTTTGGATTGGAAATGCGGACCTTACCAGTTTCTCTTTTCAAATACCCCTCTTGCCCCCAAAGTTGCTAAACTGTTAGAAATCTTTCCTTTTCCGAAAAATTTGCCAGTGTCTGTATTGACCACCCATCTTCAATTCTGGCTACTATATGAACTTTCTGTTAAATGTCGAGGCATTTTGAGAATTCTCACAGTGACAGTTTTATTAATCATAAACTTTTGAAGAAGTCAAAATCAATTAAGACCGATTTACATTATAACAAATTTAGTGTCCCCATTTTCAATCAATACAACTGTATATCCTATATTCACTAATGTACTTTTTTTAAATTTACTTTACGAAAATAGCTCAGGAAATTTACAAGCTTGCAGGTTTTTGTAATTAATACCTGGATCTGGATCGATTTCGATTTAAAATTTAATTTCCACCAAATATAAAGTTAACAGACCTTACACAATTTTGTTTAAGAAAAAAGTTTAAGCCAGACAAGGGCAAAAAGCGGTCGTTTAAACGTAATTTTTTATTGAAACAAGAAAAGCTAATGTGCAAATAAAGTTAATTTTTAATTATATTAAATTAATAATAACGTTCGTTTCTTACGAGCAGACAATGAACTAAATTAATTAATATTTAGATCAGTTTTCATTTAGAACAGCGGGTCCCAACCTTTTTCTCTTTATGAACCCAGTCTAAAAACTTTAATAAATTGGCAGACTTTTTTATGATCAAGCACAACCACTATAGGAAATATCGTTTAAGGTACTCTGGAAGTGGTGCGTGTGCGAATAAAGCGATTCACTCTAGTCTTGAATCGTTGGAGGTTATATTCGTTGGAGAATACGACCTCAGGAAGGGCATTCCACAAAAATTACGTCCTCCAGATGATAAAGTGCTTAAACAAAGATCTTCCAGGAGTACTAAGATCAACCACGTATGGAAGGGCGGTAGTGGTTTGCGTGCAGTTCTGCTATTTGTAACTCTAGGTCGAATTAAGCCCGCTATTTGCAATGGAAACATCTGTAAAAGAGAGTCAAATCACCAACCAGTCTTCGATGTTGTAGGGTGTCGAGGTTCTTGGTCAGCTCGTGGTCACCGATCAGATGAAGGACTCTCCTTTCGATGGAATCTAGTAGGCGAAGAGTATGCTTGGGTGCAGAACTGATGTAGGCATGAGAGCAGTATTCTAGTGACTTTTTGGCCCGGAAAAGTACGCCAAGTTTCTTCAAAGCTGCCTTGACGATTGGCCGGATTAGCACAACGTGGTTATGCTGATGCTCAAGATTGACGCCCTGCAAATTAGTAGACACTAAAGAAAGCTGTTGCCTGGGGTTTCTCTCTACTTTACAATCCCATTAGTTACGATTTCCTACTAGACTAGACTAGAACCCTTCTTTAATGTTTGCATCTACTATTTTCATCTTAGTTTGTTCGTATAAGTATATATTCATATTATTAATTACAGTTTTCGTTTCATTTCAGGTTATTTAAACCTTTACCAGATCTTTATTTGTTTTACTATAGATTAAAACAAAAAAATGAATAGAAACCGACCCGGTCCACAAATGGAAATCAAAGATCTCGCCGATCTTTACGGCGAAGAGTTAAACATACATTCTTTGCCTAGAACACCAGGAAGTCCCCGGGCAAGAGAGATAGCACAACGATGGACCTTGGATCAAAATGACGGAAATATCATCGATGAACATGATCAATTTTACAGAGATCACAAGCTCTTATTAATTCTTTTTAGGGTAAGTTATATCTTGCGAAAAATAGCTAATGGCTTGCAAGCTCTAAGCCCCTTATTTTATTAAAGGAATTGAAAGTACCACTTACTTTTTAAAGTAAGAAAATACACTATGCCCATATAAGAGGCACACGGATTCCAAAACCATAAGAGGTATGATGTGGGTAAAATTCGAGAGTCTATTCAGAATCAACTATATAGTCCATTTTTCGAAGAGACCTGATTTTAGTTACAAAAATCAAAATGTGCAAATACGCCGACTTATTAGTAAATAAAAAATAGAATCTTCAAGTTTAATGGTTAATCGATTTTTTCCAACTTTATATTTATACAGGGTTGGGTAAAAATAAAAAGGAACGGCTTAATTACAGGAGAACGAAAAGTGATATCATATCTGGGTTTTCGACAATCGTTAGGGCTAAAATTTTATTATTTGATTGTGCATTTAATATGTCAGTCAGGTCATCAACTGTCAAGGGGTGACGTTACTGTTATTTTTTTAATGGAACACCCTATATATAATTAGGTAGTTATTCTAAATTTTCAATATATTTTTTTCTATAACATACCATATGTCTAAATTCAATTGTTTCGGAAATATTGACAAATAAATGAAGAAAAACTAATATATTTTATTTAAAAAAATAAATAACGATTATTATATAAACAAAACTTAAAAGAAAAGTTATTAAACAAAGTCTTCAAATTGTCGTCCTTCGGTCACCCGACAGTGTACAAGTCTCTTTCAAAAGTAGGAAAGCATGTTTTACAAATGTTGATGAGCATGTAAAATGTTGCTTATTGGCAGTTAATTCTTACTTGCATTTACCTTGAATTAAAATTGTACAAATTTTAATTACTTTATGCCATAATCAACAAAATGATCAAATATTACGGAATGACATTTGGTTTCAGCAAGATGGACCGAATTTTGGTATACATATCAGAAACTATTTGGATGAAACGTTTCCTGGGGGGTGGAAAGGCGACGGGACCTTGAATGGCCTCTAAGATCCCAGATCCAACACCTTTAGATGTCTACATTCATTGTCATTTAAAGACTGTGGTATATCGTACGAAATCTGTTTGGAGGATCTTGAAAACAAAATTGTGTATGATGTTCAAGCTATCTTTCATCAACAGTTGCAAAACATGCGTTATCAGTTTTCAGAGAGGCTTGGGTACTGACAGGATGACATCTTGAACATTTAGTTAAATGCATTTTATGTTAAATGATGGTTTATGTAAAAATTGTTACTTATTTTTTAAAATCTAATGATATCTTCACTTAGTTGTCAATATTTCCGAAATAATTGAATTTAGATATATGATATGTTATAGAAAAAATGTTTTAAATTGTAAAATTTTAGTCCTATCGATTGTCGAAAACCCGGATCTGATATCACTTTTCGTTCTCCTGTAATTAAACAAACCAGAACATTTTCCCAACCCTGTATGCTTAGTTGGGTTAAAATTACAGTAATAAAGGGTATATATAATCCATATGACCCATATATAGGCAAATGTCTTAAAAATTTTGTCAATAATTATTTTACCTTGTTTTAGGTCATGGGTGTTATGCCGATAATACGGAGCGAAGTTGGAAAAATAACTTTTGGTTGGTTCTCCCAACCCATGCTGTATGCATATGGATTTTATATTATAACCACCGTTCTAGTAGTTTTAGGTACATAAAGTTGGATAATTCATTCATATTCGGAAATCCTATTAAGCGACTTCTTAATAGTATTGTATGTTCGACTATGAATTAGATGGATAGTTTACCGCAGCTGTACAGGGTGTCCCATTTTCGACACTTTCATAGGGTGTCTCCGTAATTGTTAGTGCTATCAAAAAAGTAATGTGGGTGTCATGTGCTCTTTTTGGGCCAAACTTAAAATGGTAAAATCTAAATTTGAAACTTTTCGCTCGCTTAGGAGGAGATACGGGGGAAAATCAAAAAATTGACAATTTCAAAATTACCCTATACTTTCTTAGTTAAAAGAGATACAGAAAAATGTTTTATACAGAAGTTTCTTTTTCTTCGTTTTTTCCACTTTCAATATAAACTGCTATCATATCAAATTTTTCAAAATGTTGATAAGTCATTTTCGCAAATGAATATGTTAAAATGAAACTGACGTTAAATGTTAATAGTCAACATAGTTGTTTCTAGGATATTAGCTTTTGTTTCATGGTCTACTGTGGTTTAAATAATAAAGTTTAACCTATATCATCCATGGTGTGTTATATATTTGGAAGGAGAATTTAAAATAGTATCTTTTTAGATTAAAATATACCGGGTGGAACAAACCCATTTAAAAAAATTAGGTTAGGTCCGATAACTTTTTTAGCTGACCCCGTATACTTATCCTGAAAATTCCTGATTATTCAACAATCATTATAAATAAACTTCTGTACAAAACATTTTTCTGTATCTCTTTTAACTAAGAAAATATAGGCTAATTTATAAATTGTCAATTTTTTGATTTTCCCCCGTACTCTTAAGCGAGCGAAAATTATTTTGATTTTACAATTTTAAGTTTGTCCCAAAAAGAGCACATACCACCTACATTACTTTTTCGATAGCACTAACAATTACTGAGATACCCTATAAAAGTGTCGCAAGTGGGACACCCTGTACATCTACTGTTCCTCATTATTCAATTTTAAATTCAAAACTTTAAAGGTCGCAGCTCTGAAGCTTCTGCTGGTTAAATTTAAAGCAATATCTGGATAGGGAATGTGTCAATCCGTCATCTACAGTTGGGAAAGAATGAACGTGGGTGGATCATAAGCCTGTTATGTTAATGTCCTTTGGTTTTATCAGTTAATGAAAAAGATAAAACAGAGAACGTTTTATGGAAATACCATATCAGTGTATTAGACGGAAAGGGCAAAATTAAAATATTGACAATTTATTATTTGTCATTATGTACATTTCTATTTTGTGTTTCGTGCACTTATTTTTCAATTTCCTAAATGAAAGTACTATACTATATAGAATTTAATCATTAAAATCAGTTTATAGGAATTATTAGTTACAAACTAGTTTCATTTTCTAAGTAGTGTTAAATATTGTATGTTTAGTTATAAAAAATTATATTTTGTTTGAATAACCTATAATTACCAGTGCAGAGAAACGAGAGTGTCTATATTCCATCGGTGAGAACAGACATTTCATCTCTAAGTGCTTTGTTTCTACGAAAATATTTGGAAAATCTCAATAATATACAGTTTGTCTACTTAAGTTGGAACCATATGGAAAACTTTTTTATTGTTGGTTTTATAAAAAAAATTATTCTTGATAAAAAGTTGTGCATGGTCCAAAACTTAAAACAAGGTTTGTAAAAAAATTTCAATTTTACTCAAGAGTAAAGTACCTTTATTTTTTACAATACAGAAGAATGTTATAAAGTAAAGATATTTTGAATTATAAGTTATATCTCTCAGATACCTTCACCATCAATGCCGGTGTTCCTCAAGGGTCCATATTGTCTCCCACTCTCTTCTTACTCTACATTAACGACCTTCTAGTGAAAACTAAAAATCCGATATTTAGCTCTGCTAACGATGGCAGACTTATTTCATCTTTCTCTTTGAATGCGCAAACATCGGCTGCCGACGCACATCTTCGCAGACAGCATGAAGTATCACGTCTCAACAAAGACCTGGAAGAAATTTTGGCTTGGGGTGACAGTAACCAAGTCGAATTTAACGCTAAAAAAACCCAGCCAGCAGTTTTCTCTAAAAAGGTTAACATTACAGAACCGGAAATAGTCATGGCCGGACATGCAATCCCAGTGGCTACGTCTATTAATTTGCTGGGCGTCAATCTGGGAGGAAATATGTCTAGGCATAACCACGTTGTGGTAATCGCCAAGATAGCTTCTCAGAAGCTTGGGGTACTCTTCCGAACCAGGAAGTTGTACACACCTCAACAACTTTTGGCACTATACAAAGCCCAGATTCGACCATCACTAGAATTCTGCTCTCATGTCTGGAGCTCTGCACCCAAACATACTCTTCGGCTACTGGATTCCATCGAAAGGAGGGCTATTCGTCTGATCGGAGACCACGAGCTGACGAAGAACCTCGACAGCCTAGAACATCGAAGACAGGTTGGGTATTTGACTCTCTTTTACAGATATTTTCATGGAAGGTGCTCGGCGGACCTGGCCCTCTTAATTCCTCCCAGAGCGACGAATAGCAGGAATACACGACGAACCACTGCCGCCCATCCATATGTGGCTAAGCTTAGTACTCCTCGAACTTCATTATTTAAGAATTCTTTCATCTGGAGGACTTCGTCCTTGTGGAACGACCTTCCCGGGGTCGTATTTCCCAACGAATATAACCTCCAACGATTCAAAACCAACGTGAATCGCTTTTTGAGGGATTGGATTTCTCCTATAGTGCTTGTGTTTGATAATAAAAAATAAAAATATATACATATATTCAGATATGCAATTACAGCCACTTAGCATAAAAATTAAGGTTTGGTGATTATTTACGTTTTACATAACAAATTATTTCTAATTATAAATTTCAATACTAAATTTATCTCTCTTATCTGTATTAGTAAATTTGCCATTTTTACCTATGTAATTTTATAAATACCAACTCACTCTGACATTCACTGTCAAATATTTCATGTCAGGTCATTCTAGATTACGTTAAATTGTAGCAAGCCAGAATAATTAATACGGAATGATTAGTAAATAATCACCAAACCTTCATTCTTATGCTAAATGGCTGTAATTGCATATCTGAATATCACTTATAATTCAAAATAACTTTACATCATAACATTCTTCTGTATTGTAAAAAATAAAGGTACTTTACTCTCGAGTAAAATTGATATTTTTTGACAATCTTCGTATGGTTCCAACTTAAATATTAACGTGAAATTATTTTTCTAGATGAAACGTGGATCCATTCCAAGGGTAACGAAACATTTTATTGGCATATTTTGTAAGCAAAAGGTCAAGATTTATTGTTATTATTATATTTTAAGCAATAAATTATATTTGAATTGATAAAAATAAATATAATTTAAAACATTTACCTATAAGTTAACTTTGGATCTAAGGACAATAATGACGTTTTTTTATATCTACGACCTTCATAATATTAATTACGTCAGTTAACTGATGAACTGGTTCTGTCTCATTTAATCTACATAATCTCGATTTGAATCATGCTGATACAGGTAATGACGCACGTTCATTGTTTCCTCGGTTCAAGTACGTCCGTTCTACATTAATGTCGAGTTTCAGAGAAATTACTTTCCCACAAAGTTGCCAGTTACCGGAGAAAATCGTTTCTGCCAATGTCATTGATGTGTTGTTGTCTTGTTACTTAATTTTGGATTAAAAGGTTTCTGCAACCAGACATAACATCTTTTAGATCGATATCTCTCTATAATTCCCATTCTCAAACTCCAGCCGTTGAATGAAAATCGATGGCAGCAGGCGGATCATGAAACACGATTGCACAAAATTTAATTTTTGATCTCAACCCGAACTGGATTGCTCGATTCGATTTGTCATTTTCCATCGAAATGTTCAAAATACCGCCCACGATATTCGAGAAGTCCCTCATACGAACAAATTGACTCGATGACAATGGACTCGTCAAGTTTATTATTTTTATTGTTTGAGGTTATAAGTATAAGATAAAAAAAAAACAAAGCGTTAAGGCTTCATTTTTCCGTTAGAACCACTAAACTTGCCATTAGCCTTCTCTGGAAAGTACTTAAAATATTTCATTATAGTTTCCCAGTGCTTTCCATTAGGTGACAAACATGATGACAGGAAAATTTGCGCATAAAATAATTAACTATTATTCAGCATAAAAATACAAACACCTTTCAAACAACAATAATAAATTACAGGTGATGTACCTACCTCACCTCAAATCTACGAAGTTTGTCTCCCATGAAGTTAGCGTCAATAATATTGCCCTGTCACTTTTTAGAAAAAATGCAACAACTCCCAAAAATGTAATTCAATCGAGTGTCATAAGTTATTTTTATCAACTTGATCGTATTACGCATCGAGTAGTTCTATAGATGTGGATCGGGTTTCGTGATCCGCCTGCAGATTTAAATTGAAACTTTACATGTCATGGCGGCAAAAATCCAGATCTGCAGCAGTCAAGAGTGAAGGAATAGTATTAGTTCATATTGAAGCCCAACCCGATGGGGAAGTGAATGTTTTTCAGCTAAATTTAATTTTTATTTTTCTAAAGTATGCGACATTTTAGTGCACTTAGCGCTTAAAAGGAAATGATATAAATTATATAATATATTAGGAAACTAAAGTTTTCTTTTCTCTGTCCCATGTTGCCTTTCATTAATTACAATTTTACTAATTTTCGTTAAAAATTCAAATTAATCTTAATCAAATCCCCTTCCTCTTTACAGTCACAAAAACTTTAACTTACTAAATTTATGATGTCAATGGTCTTAAAGCGGTATTCAAAACAGGATTGGGCCTTAACTACATATGTTTTCCGCCCTAATTAGATTGCCACTTTGTTAACTGCATTGTTCTTTTTTTTTACTGCTGAAGATGGGGGGTTTTGCCTTCAAAATATGTACAATTTCAAGTTAAATCTTCATTGGTTTTTAATAAACTGAGTGTTGTATTTTCTGTCAATAATTTACCTACACAGCAGATAGGGTATTTTCACAAAACTAAATAATTATAAGCTGAATTAAGAAGGTTTTAGGAGTAGGATACTATTTAACAGCTGATGCGAGGGCACTAAAATGTTTACTCCTTAAAAATCAATCAAAAACCCAACGTTCTTTCTTTTATTTTGGGAGGGACGATAGGTAACTTGGCCGCCCACGTCCAGACTGCTTGACACCCTTTTTTTACAAATAATTTTCTAAATTGGTTCAAATGTATTAGTTTTTTAAGTTAATTAAAGAAATATCTTGCTTGCTTAGATAACATCTGTCGCAGAGGAAAAACTGCCGAATAAAGAGTGGAAAAAGAAGTTTAGCTATTCCGCAGCGGGTAATCAATATTATCTGCTTTCCGAGATCCTGGACAGCTTAGTATTTTACTTAGAAAAATGATTGTAATCAGCTAAACGTTTGAGTTTTGATAGTTTCAATTCTCTTTTACCAAAACTATTACCTAATATTCTTTCAGTATTTTTTTTTTCGAAAAACATTTGAGGTAGTCAAAAGCCAACGATTCAGTAGAAAGCATTTAAGATCCACTAAATAAATTCTAGTGAAATTTAGGAAATATCTTTAGTTTAGCATGTAAATAACCCTATTTCAAAATTATGAAAATCGTATTAAGCAGGGTCAAGTGATCAAAGTGACTGTTAAAAAATGGTACAAACATATATTTTGAAACATGATTTGGAAATGAACTTTAGCTTTACAGATTCGAATGGTTCGTTTTTAACTTAATTTGAAAAACAATGCTAATTAGCCGAATTGGTTTTTGACCCCCTCGTTTGAAACATAAAACTAATTTTTTTATTTGTATTTTTCTATTTAGTGGGCTATGAACGGTTAGACATTTTATTGAACAGAAGCAACAAGTTCGATGAATATATTTACGCCATTATATTTATCGTGTACCTTACTCCACACTTTTTTATACCATTTGTCGGGTGGTCTGTGGCCTACGAGGTATGCGACTACAAAAATGGATGGGGCAGGTTTCAACTGAATTATTACAAAATAACTGGTAAGTTATATAATTTGAGTATGAATTATGTAGTACAAGTAACATTAACCATAACCAATTTCACTGGAATAAATTTTATTAAGAAGTGCCATAAAATTATTGCAAAATTTTGAGTAAAATTTACCAAAATTTAGTAAACTTTATTATTTTTGTAAAATTTAGTAAAATATTTTGTAAAATTTATTAAAAAATGTTTGTAAAATTTACTCAAATCTTTTGTCGAGTTTACTAACATCTTTTGTAAAGATTTTGACAAATGGTATTCTCAAGCGGTCACCCATCCAAGTACTAACCGTGGCCAACGTCCTTTGACTTATCGATCGAAGGTATTTGTTCCCTGTTAAGTTCTCCACTATTATTTGTTGTGAAGAATGCCATCCTGAGAACCCGTTGCATTTGATCAATGCCTTCTATGCTTGTATGCTAGACATTTTTCCAGCACTTCATTTAAACTGCTTCATTTTTAAAATAAAGAATACAACAATACTCGTCAGTAAAACGTACCATACATTTTAAAATATTTAACTACTGGAGTTATAAATAAATTATTTACACTTACATTCGTCGTAAAATTTACAATATATTTTGCTTGATTTTACTTAAATTTATTAGAAACACTTTTTATAAATTATGTGTATCTACAATATTATTTTGTAATTAATACTATATTTTATAGCAAATCAAATTAAATCTTTACTATAATACTAATAGTGTTTGTTCCGTGCAAATACATTTGTTGTAAAATTTACAATATATTATAGTAATTACTTTATTTACTGATACATTGTTATGAAACGTAGCCTCGTCACTAAACATAACATAAGCGAAAAACTGAACTTGATGTCATATCCTGTGCCCACTGAAAAAAAATACTCTCCTTTCATAGTCTTGTTCTCCTAATTCTTGTAACAATTGTATGTGATAGGGATGTAATTTTTCACTTCGGATAATCCTTGATGCTGATGATGCGCTGGAAACAAATTCGTGGCCAAGCTATATATGCCATGTGGGGATCTTCAACTAAATTTAACATAACCATAAATTTATTTTCATCGTTAGCAGCTGGCTCAACTCTTTCATATTTTTCGTAATCAACACTCCCTGTTCTTTCAAATCTCTCTGTAAACCTTTCAAACGATTTTCGATCAGGATGAGTTTTATGAGGATATTGTTCTGTGTATACTCTGGAAGCCAGAAATGCATTTCTATCGCTTGCGTCCAAAACATAGATCATGTTAACTAGTTCCTGTTTGGAAAAATTTATATTTCTATTATCTCGATAAAGTTAACTAAAGGAATTCAAGTCTTAACCAGTAATGAACCACAAACTTAAGAAAACTAACTTTATAATGACAGTTACGTTAAAGAAAATGATTTGTCTTTTGTTCCAAGGCTATCTTTACTAAATTCTGTAATCAAAACTTCCAATTTTTACCTGAATTAAGACAAATCTTAAAATATTTCAGAAATTATAAGATTTAGGTATAGAATATATTTAACAAAAAATAACGGTATTCGCAAGATAAATCCATATGCCTAAAAATATATAGGGTGTCCTGTTTAAAAAAATTAAATTAAAGCATATGTAAAATCCCTAAATTGCCCAAGATCGAACGAACGCTTTGTATAAGAAAATTAAAAATTACTAACATAAATCGATATAAAGCACTTTAGGGTACCCACAATGTAAATCGCATTTGTTCAGGTTGTACAAAAGGATTGCTATGATTTTTATATCGTACCATTAAAAAGTACTAAAATTTCAGAAAAAAATTAATTACTTGACAACGCTTCATTTCAGTTGTAACACTCTTGGTCTGCTAAATCAAAATGTGGAAAAAGATACCTAGTGTCCCATTTCAAAAATATTATAAAATATTCCGTGCCACTTTTTGGGGCCACCCTTTAGATTGCAAAATAGTTTCAGATTATGCATCTTAGTAAACCATTTATCTTTTGTATGGAACGTTTTAATCTATCTTTAAGAGTTTAGGCGCTATCGAAGCCAGACACCTTACTGACACACCCTGTATATTATAGGAAATTTTACAATACAATCTTTACTATAGACTCTTTTCTGTGTACTTTTACAAAATATTTAATTCCTATAGGAACAAAAAATACATAAAGTCAACAATATTTTATTCCCTAAATATTCTATACAAAATCTGAAAAATATACGGCACTAGATATACATAATTTAAAATTCCAACATCGCAATTATGTAGGAATACTCTATTTACATCGTATTTCGCCCATTGAAAATATAATTTTGAGTACTTATAAAAATAATGGTAAGTAAATGGTAAGAGATACAAAGTCGGTTAAACTGGGGTAAAGTTGCATATTTATGCCCCAATAATATACCGTAAAAAAGTTAAAAAATAAATAAAGAGGCTTTCAAATTATTTGGAAAAATCTAAAATTTTGTAATTCGGTCCCTGTAACTTACTGTTGTTTGGAAGAAACTGAAAATTTTTAAATATTATTGATATTTCTGTCCTTATGTATGTATTATTATTATTATTATTATTATTATTAAGTAGTACTACAGTTTTCAAACTAATAGTTTTATAAAAATTTCCACTTGGTATAAGTATAAAATTTGACAGCACTTTTTTCAGACTTTTTAAGAAAGGCATTGCGATTTACAGTTTCGAATTAAACCGAATTTTTTAAAACAAAAATACACTACAGTAACATACTAGGGGTATTTTAATGATGATGGTCAATTTAAGGGACAAAACGTCGGGAAACCAGTACACCGGTAACTGTTGCGTACCGCTCAATGTAGACTTGGTTCCCCTCTCGTAATTTGAACAAAAACATCCAGGCCCGTATTTAAAAAACAAGTTGTTGATGGTGAGCCAAAGATGAAACGTCGCATTAAAGATCTGATGATGCCATCTTGTGGACAATAAAAAGTAGCAATGTGGAAGTGACATTTATTTTTGAACATCTCTTGGAACAAAGGCAGGAGAAAATAAAAACCGAAACTCAAAATTTTAAATTGATCGAAATATTTAGAAAGCCTCTGTATTTATTTGTGATCTTTTGGGGCATATTATTGGGCCCGTAATTACGCAACTTTGTCCCAATTTAACCGACTTCGTATCATTTACAGCTTCCGAAATCCTAATGGTGAAGGACGAATTTGTTACACCCTGTAGTGGTAAATTTTGTTGAAAACTGCGGTTTGTCCGAGTTTACCATGCCATTTATGGTTTTCATTTTCAGTATTTTGATAAAAAAATTAGTAAAATGTTAACACACGAATAGAAGATATTTAAAATAAAATATATACATATCGATATTTAAACTATTACAAATTATTTTATTAAATTCCCATTTCTAATCATTTTTTTATTAAGTTTCAAGATGGAAAAGCATAGCATTTTTTTCTCGCTCACGATTTAAAACATACTTATACAATTTATTCAAAATATATACAATATTCATAATTGTTTTCCTGCAAATTATTTTTATATCTGGATTTGCGGGCTTAAATTAATTAATCAAACATTTCCATAACACACTCTATAGACTTAATATCCCTAATATAGGATTATTTAGCTTGAAAAGTTATTGTAACTAAATATAATTAAATGTTATAATTTATTAGAATATAATACACAATGACATCCTAAGCTGGCCGGCAACTTCTCTACTTAGGACTAATTAATTTTCTCATATAAATCACCAGCCATAAGAAATTTATTTTTAAGTTTCCCAACTACGAAAACAGTATATCAAAATATCACGTATTTCATTACTTGCTAGAATATTATTTAGAGATCCTTAATAATACCGTCTCGCTTGGCCATCAAAGCGTATCTGACTTTCACGAAAGCATGCAAGCAAATAATGCTTTGATTGCCGTACTCAGACGAACAACTTTAAATAGTACAATCAAATCGTATTTTTGGTTTGTGCCTTTAGTTTCTTTTAAATTATTTAGGAGAGTCTCAAAAACATTTCATCAATTGGTGCAACGTTCATGGGAATGTAGCCAACTTTGCGAAATATTCAATGCTACCATTTTCCACATTAATAGGGTATAACGAATAAGAGACATACTAATATAACTAATGAAAAAACACATTATTTAATAGAATTGTTGTCCAAAACCTGGAAAAAAAGAATCTCCAGTTCTGCGATTTTTCATTTGTCCTAATATCATCGTGACTATATTTTACGAAGAAAAAACAATGTTGTCCATTTCAAAATATGGTGTTTTAGTTCTAAACTCAAAAACACGATGCTCAATGGTTTTTGCGTTCTCATATCTCAAAGAGCGTCAAAAATACTTCTAATTTTCTAATTCAATCAACAAAGTTACCACTAGTGAATAACCCTATAGGAAAATAACGACTATTTCACGGCCGCTTTAAATGGGTTTTAACTGTGTAAGAATTGACACGTGTAATTGTTAATTATGAGAAAACTAGCCTTTGTGTATGAACGTACGCAAATGAATCTGCTTCCAAATCTATACATAAACTATTACGAATTCACAACTGAATTGTTCTTAAACCATGTCGGATTATCACACTTCAATTTATGTTTTCTCATCTCAACAAAACTTTCTTCGGTTATGCCACTCTGTTCATTACTTCATATTCATGACGATCATTTTATGCGACCGTATAAATTGGTTACAACTTTATAATATATGATACGTAATTTAATGCATTCTTGTTAGATATACTGCACTACAGGGTCCGCCAACGAAGCGAATCACTATCGAAAAACTAATACTAAAACAGCTTGAGATATGGGATTAAAAGCGATGTATCTTAAAAATTGTGATAACATAAAGATATTTTCTTAAATTTTATTAAATTTCATGCTTAGGGTCGTACTAGTGTCCTTTATAATTTCCTAAAATTTTATAATATATATAATTTGGTTCTGTAGTTTAGGAGCAATAAATTAAAAACTGGAAAAAAAGTTTGGCAGTCCTGAAGAAATCAATCAAAAAACAGTCCAAATTATTTTTTAACCTCTGCATTGAGTGAGATTTACGACAAGTGATATAGATATATTATGAATCTAATAACGTTTATCTATTTGGTTGGTTGTGTTCGGGCTATAAACTTTTAAAAAAGACACAATTCAAAATAATTATCTCAAGATTTTCATATCAAACACTCTGTATATTATTCGGCTATTTGATGTAGAATTTATAAGCAATTTTTTATAATACAAGTATATAAGTTATTTTCAACTATTTTAGAAATAATTCCAAATTTCATAAATTATGTTGTTTAAATAGCATAGGCGCCTAGACAATGTCTTCCATTTTAATCTGTGCACAAGTAAACATGTTCTTGAAAATATCTGTTTACATCCCTTAACATTTCAAATACTAGCACAACGGTTAATTAGTAGTGGTTCAGCCCAACAGTCATGTCAAGCGTCGTTTTTGAAAGCTTATTATAAACACACTGTATAAAATAGATAAACGCTAGTAGATTCATAGTATCTCTATAATACCTCTTGTCATAAATCTCACTCAATGCCGAGGTTTAAAAATAATTTTGGACTATTTTTTAAATTAATTTTTTCAGGGCTGCCAACCATTTTTTTCAGTTTTTAATTTATTGCTCCTAAAGTACAGAACAAAATTAAATAAAATTACAAAAGACAGTAATACGAACATAAAACACTAAGTATCTCATTTAAAAACATATAACTTTATGTTATCGCCCTTTCTAGGACCACCCTGTATAATGTAAAATATTTTTAAAACGTGTCGCTTTTAATCCCATACCTCAAACTGCTTTAGTATTTTTGATAAGTTCTTCGATAATGATTTAATCTTCTGTCCCTTCTTCGTTGGCGGACCCTGTAGTATATCTAACAAAAATACGTAAAATTGCGTATCATATATTAGGAAGTTGTAACCAATTTCTATGGTTGCATAAAATGTTCGTCATGAATGTGAAGTAATGAACAGAGTGGCATACCCGAAGAAAGTTTTGATGAGATGAGAAAACATAAATTGGAGTGTGGTAATCGCAAAGGGTATAATTGCAATTTAATTGTAAATTCGTAATAGTTTATGCATAGATACACAATTGTTAATTTTCTCATAATTATCAGTTACACCTGTCAATTGTCACATAGCTAAAATCCATTTAAGGAAGGGTTAAATAAATTAAGTGTCCGCCATTAGTAACTTTGTTATTATTAATGATACCAAATTGATTAAATTAACAAATTAGTAGAATTTTGACGCTCTTTAAGTTTTTGAGTTGAGAACTAAAACACCATAGTTTAAAAACAAGGTAACACTCTTCTCGTTCTGGGCCGATCAGAACATTGAGAAAAAACAGATAGGCCAATGGGAGTAATAAAACATTGGGATCACAATAGGAACATCCGACTAACTAATATGTGTTCTAACAAAGAGAGCAGAAGAGAATTTACAATAGTAATGTCCCTATGGATAAAATGAGACTACAACCTAATATTATTTTTATGCAGGTAGCTAATGATCATGTGTAGTGCTTTCTTATTTTGCATTGATAGAACGTACATTAAGTTTAGCGGTGTATGGTTTTTGTATAAGTTCTGTACAGTACTATATAAACAGTTGGTGTATTTTGCACATTCGAAGAATATATGATCTAGGTCAGCTGCGATATAGCAGTGGTCACACAAATTAGTTCGTACAACTTTAATTTTTTCGAGATGAATGGGGAAATTGGCATGTCCAAATCTTAATCTAGTTACTGTAATAACAAATCTCCTGGAAACATTAAACTATCATGCCAGAGTACTGTTGGAATGTGTTGACTTATACGAAACAAACTTGTGTTGGTCGCATTGCCATAGTTAGTCCAACGTCCTTGCTATTTTTCCCTTATCTTATTTTGTGTGATTTTAAATTAATCTAAAATGGATAGAGAGTATTCTAGTTCGCTTCGTAAAAGTATGGCTATTTTGGGCAAACCGTCTACATGTTCATTATGTTTAAGTCCGGTGTGTGCCTTTATCCACATAAAGGAAACATACTGTTGATTCAATTGCATTTTTCGTTAAATTTTTTTAATTTCAAGAAGAATGGGTGACGTTGTGTATTTCCAATAATTTAAGCTTTCTAAAGCTCTAAGTGCTGATAAGGAATCGGAGAGAATGATACTATTTTCAATGTGATGCATATGAAGCCATTTTAAGGCTATTGAAGGATATTGAAAAATTTGGATTTAATCTGATTGTTGTTTGGACCTCTAATTGTGGAATAAAGTAGGCAGCTCCACATCCAGAAGGAGACTTGGAAGCATCTGTGTACACTTTGCTATAGTTAGTAAATTTCTGTAACTGTTCATCTAGCATTTTTTTGTTGATACTTGGGCATGAAGTGTAATTAGGGACGATTGGCGTGATTTTGTTTTTAAGACCAAAATAATCCAGTTCACGAATCGGTAGAGTCTTGAAACTACAAATCTCAGAATTATATTCTCTAAGGGCCAATTTTATAAAGTGATCTTAAGTGTTGGATTTAAATTAATACTTAAACGGAAGAATAATCAGGGGATTAACTTACAGGTAAATTATGACAATTTTATAATAGAGGCTTATATTTTTCACAGAGCAAGAGTAGGCTGCTAGGTTCGGCGAGATTGTATTCTGCTTCTTTTTGAATAAAAGGCTCTTTTCGCTGATACTATGGCCATAAAATAATAAAACAGTAAGAATACAAAATTTGAAAATTATATGCCTACTTTGATATTTTGGATTATTTTCAATTTCTTCAATAGGGAGGGTGGAATGAAAATAATACAAATTATTAAAGTAGGCACTTTCAAATTTTGTATTCTTGCTCAGTTTTTCTTTCTGAACAACTTTTCTTAATAACATTTTGTTGTATCTCCTAGAAAATAATAAGCAATAGCAAAAAAATAAGTTTTTGTAAATTTCCAAAGCATACTTACTTGATTGTTCGAAACTAAAATTATGACTCAAATTAGTTTCAATTCAAGCAGGGCTGAACCCCAGAAGATGCATTTTGAACTAAACAATTTTCAGTCTCATCTCGCACCTATTGATGCCTCGATCTGGGGACACATTGTATACTAATGTGCCGGTTTCTTCATCCTCGGAGCTCGGTTATTTTTATTGTTTGGTTAAATTTGATTTGTTACACATAAAGCATGTTATAAATGTTAAATTTAACCGAAGATGAAGAAACTGGCACTTATAACTAAATGTGTTGGTTTGTCGGACGCTCTAAAACATGAATTAGGAGGCCTAACAATTGTTCCACAGAATTTTTTGAAATCCTAAACCTTTGTAAAAACTGAAAATCGATTAAGGTATTTATGTAATTGGGGTGTATCCGAAATATTCTGTCCCGCCTAGGCTGTTCAATAATATTTACAAAATCATCTTCGTCGTCCGTTAATAAATCATTAAAAATTTCAAAAATATCCATTTGGTGGAGCCAGAAACAATAAAAACAAACTCAAATATTAGGGTTATAATACTTGTCATAAATCGTATTGTTGAGTTTAAGCGATACCCTTTCTACCGATTAACTTATTTCCAGGATGGTTGCTCTTAAGTCGAGCCTCGCTGTCAATCCTAGTTTATAAAATCACCGTTTTCAATAATCTGAGATTTAAACCGTACAGTGCGATTTAAACCCATTTTATAAAATTGGCCCTTAAACTAAAGTTTAAAAAATGTTAAAACTTTACCCTTTACTGATGATTACATGAACCTTCTCACGCCCGCGACTACAATTAATACGCCCAATGTATTATAATATATTGTATAATATACTCACCGGTTTGTCAGACGCTTTAAAACATGATTTAGGAGGCCTAACAATTGTTCCACAGAATTTTTTAAAATCCTAAACCTTTGTAAAAACTGAAAATCGGTTAAGGTATTTATGTAATTGGGGAGTATCCGAAATATTTTGTCCCGCCTAGGCTGCTCAATAATATTTACAAAATCATCTTCGTCGTCCGTTAATAAATCATTAAAAATTTCAAAAATATCCATTTGGTGCAGCCAGAAACAATAAAAAACAAACTCAAATATTAGGGTTATAATACTTGTCTTAAATCGTATTGTTGAGTTTAAGCGGTACCCTTTCTACCGATTAACTTATTACCAGGATGGTTGCTCTTAAGTCGAGCCTCGCTGTCAATCCTAGTTTATAAAATCACCGTTTTCCGAACAAACCCTAAAGGCAATACAAACGGGATTTTTATGTATCCAGTACTTGTTAGTGGCGGTTCTTCCACAGGAGCACATGTGCACGTGCACCCCCAAAACAAAACGAATAAAAAATATTAATTTATATTCATTGAATATTATTTATCGTATAAAGTCCGACCCTCCCTAATATTTTATCGTACCGTCAAACTAAAAAAGTCCGACCCTCCCTAATATTTTATCATCCCGTCAAACCAAACTGTATAGATCCGGAAACCGTGCCTCGGTCGAGGTAAATGACGAGACTTGCTCGTACGTACGATTAAGTAGTGCAGTTTCTCTGTAGTAACAGGTGGCGGGTGGCAGCGGGGATAGCGGGGCTATGGCGATTTAACATGGAAAAGGCGCACAGTTTTTGTATGCTGTTCGTGCATCTAGTTAGAAATTCGAGCGTGTATGTTTTAATATTTTAATATTATATATTTATTAAGTTAAAATGAATAGTTGACGGTGGACTATTTAAGAAACAACTTTAGCTCTTTGAGTTTGGACCAAAAAATTGAAGTGAAGAATGCGGAAACACCTAAACCCGAAATTAATTTAACGCAGACCACAAAGGGTAAATCTAGGGGCTTTATTAGAAAGTTTAAAAATTAAATATATAAAAAAAAATTTATAGAGGGTATTTCAAACTTAATGAGGCTGTTATTGGTCAATTTTCTACAATTAAGAATCCAAGAATGTGTAGGGTCGATAAATGTTGTGTATTTCGATACTCGATATCATTTTAAACCATTTTATTTAAGGATTTAAACTAGAAACACTAAAAATATGAAGAATGATAACTTGTCAGTCTCGTGGTTCGATTCGTTCTCGTCATAAAACAGTTAACTATTGTTCTCGTCTTGGTTACGCCTAATGACGTAGCTGTAGATGGCGTAGTGGTATTAGACATCATTTCATTCGGGTTTCTTGATAACTCGTAGATGCCGGTAGTAGTATTGGACATCATTCGGTTTTCTTGATAGCTCGTAGATGGCTTTAGTAGTATTAGTAGTGGACTGTATAAATATTGGTACGAGGGTAACATGCGACGATGTTAAGATCCGACAGCTATACATACTGAGAAAACCTTTCTTATTTTCCAAAAGTTGTATTTCCTTGTGTAAATTAAAAAAATAAATAAAAATATGTTTTACGTAACGCATTTCCTTATTATTTTTTTTCTTTCTACATGTAAAACGCCTAGAAAGTAATTGTTTGGTCGTTACACAATAATAAAATTTTTAAAATATTTCACCATACTTGTGAACCCCATCTATCATAGGTCACCAGCCGCCACTGATGCTAACATTTATATTCTTAAAGACAGTGGCATTTCCAGGGATTTCAGGAGTAAAGCCTCTGTAGGGGTGGTGCTCATTCCTCCAAGGCATATTCTTAAAAATACTGTAAATTTTGTTGTGTAAATATTAATTTGGAAAATGGTAATCTTCCATCCCCGTCTCATTTGCGGGCCCGGTAAATGTTCTTTATATTATATTTATTTTTTTTATTTTAGAAGAGATAATTATTATCTATAATTCTTATACTTGATTGGCATCAACCATTTTTCAAAGCTTTAGGAGAAATATGTGAAATGCTTATTTGATCACCGTTTCCACGCGGAACTTTATAATTTGAGAAACCGAACACTTGCTACTGTTTTTTAAAAATATAATGGATTCAAATCTATACTTTCTATTACCGATTAGAGAAAAATATTCGGCTACTTTTATCATCTTATAAGTTTCCTGGTTGACGTGCTCTGATAACTTCCACCCCCGAAAATCACAAGGTATCGCTAACTATTCCGTAATGGGAGACCGATAAACTAACCGACGGTTTTGAGAAAACGGCACATAAAGCGTAGGGATAGATCTTAAATGAAACTTTTCATAGAGTCCAAACATTTTTTATGGGAAGAGTCGTTCTTCCATACAAATGGTATAGTGTTGTCGGTTTACCAGATATTATCCTATCATCCTATATATATTTTTCGCCACCTTGTTATTATATCGTCGCCCTCCATTTAATATCCCCCGAGAACTTGTGACATAAATTTTAATTGAAAAAGTTTGCTTAATTGATAGGCATTTATACGTCAATATTGTAACATGTTTTAGATAAGTGAGCTTTAAATAAAATATTGTGAAAAAATCGAATACAAGCTACAGAATTGAGAAAAAATTCGAATTCAACCTACAGAATTGAACCAACTAAAACTTGTTTGGATTAAAAACTATCACTATATCATTAATTTTTAGGCAAAGACTTGGAGTTTCCTTACCTCAGTACCTTAATCGGGGTCATTAGTCTAGGATGTCTTTTCCTGGCAATGGGATTTTTGCTCACACTAAGTGCACTCATGGAAGGATTTACACTATACCACACAACAGGCTACTTGCATATCATAACAATGATAAATATGAACTGTGCTCTATGGTATATTAACTGTAGAGCTATTGGAAATGCAAGCACAGGCGTTGCTGAGAACTTTAAGAAGGTACCACCTATACAGGGTATCTCAAAACTAATACTTCATAGTAATTCTTTGGATACAAATATTGCAATTTGACCGATATTTTCTTAGTTCAAAAGTTAATAATAACTAAGATACAGGATGTCCAAGTGAATTATCTAATTTCCTAAGTAACTTTTTTTCAACCAATATTTTTGGAGAAATTTGAATTGTTAATAATTTTGATGTAAATTGTAGAGGGCGCTCACTGGGACACTCCGGGTACGTAGAAAGAAATCGAACTTTTTTCGCTTTAGCTAACTTACTCCTCAGGTCAAGCAACATTATGATGAAAGATTTCCAGGGCTTTGGATTGGTCACGTTATAGTGTTAGTGTTATATAAAAGAAATAAAAGTGTCTAAACCACAAGTATAAAAATTACAATTTCTTCCCATCTCCTTTAGTCAAACTCATCCTTAAACGCATTTCACCGTTTTTTTTATACTTGTGGTTTAGACAGACATTTATTTCTTTCATTCACCCAGTATAGGGTATCACCCTTACTAGTAAACAAGTAAGATTTTCGCAATATTTTAAATATTCGGATATTCCTTGTATCTCATTGTTCTTTCAAATTATGGTTTTATTGAATTTTTACGTATAATCCATTGACTTAATACACTCACCGACAATAAATCCTGGACAAAGATATTGTTAGTCTTTTTTATAGCCCTGTAACTTTTTTAATTGTTGTCCGATCTTGGTGAAATTTTTATCAAAATGTAGACTAGTGTCTTGGGATGATATCTTGGCAGAAACAAAAGTTAATTTTTTTACCCTTAATTTCTTAACGCCCTGTTTTGTTATTAAATAACTCTTTAAAAATATTTAAAATTTAAATATAAAATATATAAAATATTATTTTTTCTTTTTTCTTGCACGGTAAATATTTCGATTGAGAAACGACCTTCGGTTACTTTTAGAGTTACCCGTTTCAACAAATCAGTTGTGTTAATACGTTGCGAAGACGAGGAGCGGCCATACAATACCGTATCCTATCATGGTGTCGCTGACATGCAGAGGAGCAGAGCAGATATGGACTTCAACTCCATAGCAGCAGTTTGTTAAAGGATATTAATTGTTTTCCTCTTCAGTTTTACATATCAAACCTATTTTACCTGTTAATATTAATTCAGTATTTTGTGTTGCGTGCTATTTTGAGAAACAAAACAAAAACTTTAAAAAGTTGTTATAAATTTAATAGTAGTTTTATGTTTGCGCTCCGTTTAATATGTGGTATATTAATTGTTAGAACTATAACAAACATATGATTTATATTGGTTGTATTACCATATAATGTAAACTTCGTTCATATAATTTTCGTTTTTAATGCTTAATTTATAATAAATTTATTTTTAAAGATTTAAATGTAAAGATATAAATAACCTGAATTTTTGTATATATTGTAGAACATATTTTGAATAAAACATTTAAAAAAGTTACCCAATTTAACCTGTCTTCTCTCTGGGCGTAAGAAAATGTATTTATTGTCCCAGCAAAATATGTTTTCAATTGGTGGTAAGTGGCTTTGGAAGCATAAGAACTTTGCTGTCACTGCAGGATAATATTTATAAAGTGACTTTACTACTGCAGCAATGATATACCCAGCAAAATCAATTTTATTGTCAGAGCTATTTTTTTATTGTCCCCTATGTAGGTATTTTTTTGTTATACCAGTAAAATTTTTATAACGATAGTAATAATATTTTCTCAGTGATTTGACTCATATTTTATTTTAGGACATTGAAAACTATTGCGCAGCCTACATAATAAAACATTACAGAATTTTGTGGCTTGAGCTCAGTGAAATATTACAAAAACTTGGCAATGCCTATGCACGAACATATTCCACCTATTCCTTGCTTATGATGGCTAATATTACCATTTCGGTAAGTAGATGCTAATTTCCTATTTTGGTTCATATATTTTAGTAATTTTTTTTCTTTAAAAAAAAACCAAGGGTGATCTAAAGAATAATATTAATTTAAGGGTATGGGAGGAATACTAATATAACAGTAGGGTGTTAATTTTTTCGGCTCCCGTCAATTATTGCGTGGTGCGAACACAAAAATATTCAATAAAATTTGTTATAATTTTAGAAGTGATAACAAAAACACAAATATCTAGTGATTTTTTGCCTCCATTTGCAAGAAGTTAAATAAACCTGTATAAACATAGGTTTTACCTTTAAAAAGTTATATTTATATCAGATTAGTGTAATGTTCTCGGGAAACCGCCTTTATGTAAGTAAAATACTTATTTTATTTCATTCATTTCGCGATGCGCACTGCAGCCCAAAACCCAGAAAGGCAAATAAAAATAACATTCATATAATAATATATTGTACAGCATACAGATATATGAAATTATTTTATATATATAAAAATAAACATAATATCCTTAAGAAATCTTAAACATAAACACTACAATAATTATTAATTATATTATATTAGGAATTATTTCTCCCCCAGAAATTTCGAAAATACTTTCAATAACTTAATCTTTCAGGTATTTTTTAAAATTCTTTTAGACATTCGAGAGATAGATTAGATAGACAACTATTAGAAATATTTTCAAGATTTAGTGTAGGACTTTTTAAGAAATTATACAACTCGAGGATCTGGAAAGTTTTCGTTGACATTCACCGGACTAGAAACTTGTTAGTTTGAATAATATTTATCCAACTCGAGATCTGGAAAGTCTTTGTTGACACTCACCGGACTAACAACATCTTTATTTTGAACAATATAATCAGTGTCCTTCTTATTACTTTCAGCAAAATTACCGGGTTCATTACTTATTCTATAATTACAATATTCCAGAATTTGATTTAGATGTCGGTGCGATATTTTCTTTATTTCGTGTATAAAAACTAAATACGTACGAGGACCGACAACCCATTTTATAACACTTTTAATTCAAATTGTTTTAAACCCACGTTCTGATTGAATCGTAATATTTTTTTTGGAAACTTAAACTTCTTGAACGAGGTTTGAAACATTTTTAACCTTTGCACCCGACTTTTCGGGTAAAGGGAGATCGAAGGTATATCTTATCTTCCTCCCTAACATTAACTCTGCTGGTGAAACAGTCAACAATTACTGCAATATTTCAATCGCTGGATCATATATTTGGGCAAAGAGATAGGAAGAATAGTAGGTGGTATTTATTTGAATCTTATCATAGCCTCTGATCTGATTAATCAAGAACTGTTGCTTGTTAAATTTGAGAATTTGTGTACATGTGAAACTCCAACTAACTTCTTTCATCCATATACAGGGCGTTATGGAAATGACGTATTATATTTAAACCGGCAAATCCTGAGATGAAAGTAAATTGAAGAAAAGTAACCATAAATGGCGCTTTGAATTATTAAGCGAAATTATACACTATACAGGGTGATTCACGACGAGCGTGCATTAGAACTTTATGGAGAACTACTGAATATATGTTCCTGAAACTTTGGGGATTTGAGTTTATCGATATGCTCTCTTTAACTAAAATATTGACATGTTCCTGTCATTTCCGGTTATACCGGAAGTAGCTGCCAACTTTCGTTTTTTAAATACAACATGGTAATTTTTATTACATTTTTCGATTAAGCATTAAATACTAAGCACATTTTATAGAAAATGTTTTCGTCAGACTCTATTAGTTTTTGAGATATCTGGACTTTTTGTAATTATTTGGCAAATGCATGACGATGAAATAAAATAATCCATATAATTTTTTTACCTTATCGCTTGGACTAAAAAATCTTTCTCACCGAATAGCTAGAAGATCATCAAGTCTCAAAAACATTTCAAATTCGGCATAAAATGTACAGGGTGGTCACAATTCAAGCCTCATTGTAAAAGAATTCAATCATTAAAAACTTTCTTATTTTAAATGGAACACCCTGTATATTTTTATTTAATTTGATAGCAAATTAGTTGTTCTTTATAAATAGTATTTACTGTCCTATACCTATATCAAAGCGTTTTCTCAAAAAATCCAATTTTATTCCGAAAATACTATTTGTTCAAGTGTGTTATGAAAACAATTGTACTTAGAGGCTGTATACTAATGTCCATACGGAGGAAAAGTGATTCATTGCTGGAAAATACAATATTCTAAAGTGTTTCTTAATAATTTATAAATAAAATACAGTTGAATGGTTTAAATATTATTTTTTTTAAAATAGCAAGGAAACAAGTTTATAAACTTTAAATTCTTTAATTAAAAATGTGTTTGAAAATTATCCCTAATATCTTTTGATTATATTTTTAAAATATGTTCGAAATGATTGCCATTTACTTCCAAGCATTTATGTATTCTTTTCATAATGTTATTTCTTGTAGCATTCATAATTTCTTGTGAGAAATTGAAATGCTGCCTTCACCCTTTCAATTAGATTTTCCTTCGTGGTGATGGGACGCGCGTAAACTTTATCTTTAATGGTTCCCCAGATGAAAATTCCAGTGGAGTTAAGTCTGGCGAACGAGCTGGCCAGTGGAAGGGACCTTGGTTTGCGATCCACTGGTCATGAAAAAGTCTGTTTAGGGCAGTCTTAACAACTTGGGCGTTGTGTGCTGGAGCCCCATCGTTTTGCTACCAATCACTTTTCCTCCGTATAGACATCAGTATACAGCCCCTAAGTACAATTGTTTTCATAGCACACTTGAACAAATAGTATTTTCGGAATAAAATTGTATTTTTTTAGAAAACGCTATAGGACGTATAGGACAGTAAATACTATTTATAAAGAACAACTAATTTGCTATCAAATTAAATAAAAATATACAGGGTGTTCCATTTAAAATAAGAAAGTTTTTATTGGTTGAATTCTTTCACAATGAGGCTTGAATTGTGACCACCCTGTACATTTTATGCCGAATTTGAAATGTTTTAGAGACTTGATGATCTTCTAGCTATTCGGTGAGAAAAATTTTTTAGTCCAAGCGATAAGGTAAAAAATTATATGGATTATTTCATCGTCATGCATTTGCCAAATAATTACAAAAAGTCCAGATATCTCAAAAACTAATAGAGTCTGACAAAAACATTTTCTATAAAATGTGCTTAGTATTTAATGCTTAATCGAAAAATTTAATAAAAATTACCATGTTGTATTTAAAAAACGGAAGTTGGCAGCTACTTCCGGTATAACCGGAAATGACAGGAACATGTCACTATTTTAGTTAAAGAGAGCATATCGATAAACCCAAATCCCCAAAGTTTCAGGAACATATATTCAGTAGTTCTCCATAAAGTTCTAATGCACGCTCGTCGTGAATCACCCTGTATATGAAATCTGAAAATTTACATGGCCGCTACTGACGACGGCCGCAATCAATAAAATAAAAGGTCTGCAGTGTTAAAAGACCTCAGCGTATTTCGGCCGGTGTTGTCATATCTACACGGCAAATTCTTTAGAAAAAAAATTATAATTTTAACAATTTTTCAATCATTTATGAACAAATATGATTTCAGAAAACCGACGGTGAAAAACGTTTTGCAAAACAAATAATAGTAATATCACACAAATTTCCAATTCGTCACAAGCACAGGAAAGTAAATAGATCAAACGTCATGACCTTATGGTTATCTTTCAAACTCTTTTTAAAAAATGCAATTTTATTTAAGACACATGGTGCTCTCTTACCTTTACTTATTTAAAAACAATTATTATTTCAAGTTCTATAAAAAACTAAGTTTTAGGAAAAACCTCTCAGATAACCTCACAAATAGCAGCTATTCACATGGAAAGATTACACGGGAACGTTATTAAATTAATTTTGGTCCTTTTTTTCTCGCTTAAATTTATTTAACTAACCAAACTAAAAACTAATTAAAAATAAATACGATTCCTTCAATTTAAAAATGACACACACGACGAACGAACTAAAGGAAACCTTCAAACTACTTCAAACAGCGTTGTTCCAAGCTTTAAATTATTGTACCAGCTGGATCGACAAAATTGTACCAAATTTTATAGAAATGTCCAGCACTGCGCCTAAAATAAGGACGCTACTTCACTGGACACTTAAAAAACTTCTAGTTCTAGAGTTCTAAGAAAAAAAAGGTCGGTACCTTCATCAAGGCCGTGAACTTAAAAAAAGGTCGTTACCTTCACCACGAAAGTGAACTTACCGAACCCATAGATTTGTAAGCGATTAGTAATCATCTGCTGAATGCACTAAAAAAATTGATTTCACAAATCAATGGGAAATCGGACGCTATTTTTTCCATCGAATTTTACAAGTGATTAACAGCGATTTATGTCAGTTTAGTTTGTCAGGTTGAGGAGTTAAATTATTAAAAAATTACGAAAGAAGTGAATTAAAATTATGAACACGATCTCCGTTAATGAAAAGGAGTATTAAAAATAAAATAATCCATTTCGCACGGAATAAAATGTAAAATTTGATGAAAATATTGCTGCTGAATGCAGCCAATACTTTGTACCGAATTCGGTACAAAAGTTAAAATGACGACACACACTCGGCTTCCACGAAATTTAACTGGCGTAGTTCGTGTTCCTATACGTCGCCGCATGCTTGCGGACTTGTCAGTGTAAGATCGAGAGCGTGGCGATACGGTTGATTTCGTCGATAAAATCAATACACGTGCAACAATTCGCTGGGTTTTGCAAGTGGTACTAGCCGACCAAACCCAATATTATTTTTAATAATTGTAAATGATCTATTTATCTATTTATAGAAAAAAAAAATCATTAGATTAATGTTTGGATACGGATACATTGAGTCTTGTAGAGGTAAATATTATGACTGTTTATTTTTAATGCTGCTCAATTTACAATAAAAAAAATGTACATCAATTCTCAAGAAATGGCGATTTGTATAATTACATGGTAATTGGTGGAGATATTCCCATTCATCATACAGTCCTTTATGGTAGGAGTCCATTTGTTGGGTATATAAAGGTTTACAATACACTGCGTCGAACATTGAAGCTAGTGTAAAATGACGTAGAAATTAAGGCTTTTCTTAAAAAATTTTAACTTAGAAGGAATATTATTAAATTCGGTGGCGTAACTTCAAAAATCGGGCCCGGAGGCAACAATTTGTGCAAGGCCCCTTTATAGACACAGGTGGAGGACGACTAGACTTCTACTACTACTACTACTACAAAAAAGATTTTCATATGGGCCCCCATCAAATTGGAAGCATCTAAACTATGCTACTTCCTCTGAGCCCCGAATAACTCATAAGGCGAGTCAAAACTTGGTTTAAGAAACAAAAGTAAAAAACTTTGTTTCAATTTCAAGCAACTTTATTAAATACAAAAATAATCTACTTAATAGGTTAAAGAAAGTTGCATCTTATTTGCAGCTTAATTTTCTGTTAAGAGAAAGATTTACAAGTGACCGTCAGCAGACATTCTATTAAATCACCGGACAACGGCATATTTTTTAATTCAATTGTTGCAACATAATGGTTCGTACTTATGTCATCATAAAAGGTATTTTTCAGTAACCAGACTGTTAGTTAAAAGAGATTTTTTTACCACACCGGCACATACATTCATCTCTCATTATTTTGTAATTTCCCCACATTATTAGAACCTTAAAATTTGATTATAGTTTTATGGATTTACATCTGAAATTGTCGACCACGGCTTAAAGTTCACTTTTAAAGAGATGGGCCTTCTTGTTGACGCAATTTATTGTTTAACGCTTCTATTTATATTCTGTGACTGTTCTCATAAGGCGTCAGCACACATTGCGGAAAGAGTAACGTGGGCCTTAATGGATATAAAATTGGACACTGTCGATCAAAATGCTGTAAAAGAGGTAAGTAAGGTCATAATTTAGTTACATTTCTCTACGGTTGCTCTCTACCTGTTCAAATCTGCTATTTATGTCTCTAGAGGCTGCAAATAAACCTGCGTATCCCTCTTTCTAAAATTTCATCTCTCTTAATTAGCAATTGAAAATATTGAGACTGATTCGGTGATTAAGGAGGGGGGGGGGGGGGGGGTGATTCGGGCAAAGGAATGGAAGGGAAGATTATTAGAAAATTTAACAAAAAAACGCAAACGCGAACCTAGATTGCACCAGCTTATGTAACATTTGAAGCACACGAGAAGGTATGTTCCTTCTGGATGTTTAATTCTGATGGCAAAATAACTTTAAACAAAATCCTTAAATAAACAAGTATGGAAAATCATTTTCTTACCAGCTGAAGGTGCCTTACATTGCAAAGAATAAACAAATAATGCTAAACAGATACTCTCCGGGCTATGCAGGGTTCTACAATAATGCCAGGTCAGGGTTCCATAGCTCCTATACAAATTAAGTTGGAAACTTTAATCATATTATGCTGATTCGTACTGAATCATAGGCTGTATTTCGGGAAAATATTTTTCTTTATACTGTAAAAAAAAGTGTGACGACATAAAGTAATATTTTTTTTTAATGAGACACTCAATATTTCGTTGAACATTTATATTCATATAAGTTGAACATTTATAATTCGCCTAAAATGTTATTTAAGTTGCTTTGGCAGTTTAAACGCAATAAATTAAAAACTATGAAGAAATATTTGCAGGCCACGAAAAAAAATCAAAAATCTAATAGTGTTAATCTATTTTATACATTTCAAGTTTTTCAAATGTAACTATTATTTGTGTATTTAATGCAGAATTCATAAGCAATATTTTTCTCTAATACAGCATGTAAGTTGTTTTCGACATAACTGCAAATTTCATAAAATATGTTGTTTTAATGGAGTTTTTATTATGAAAATTAGGCATAATATACGGCTAGATTAATTAATGCCTGTACACTGTACTATGATATATGTCAAAAATGTCTTCCATGTTGATCTATGCAAAAGTCAACACGTTCTTGAATATATCTATTTACATCCCTTAACATTTCAGATCAGAAACTAGCAAAACGGTTCATAGTAATGTTTATGCCCAAAAATCAAGCTATGCTTTGAAATAAAATATGGATTCATTTAACAAGTTCTCTGGATAACGTGACGCATAAATTATAGGTACAATATTTTTCGCTCTCGCCGAGTTCAAAAATCACATTGACCAATTCATCCTCATTAAACTAATTTTAATTTCTTATAATTTATTCGCCCTAAATAACAATTTTTTTTAAATTAAAGAATCTCTATTTTATTTCAAAGCCTACCAGCGTAACAGGTATTTTTAAAAACGTGTTGATTTATGTACAGATCAAAATGCAAGACATTTTGAACATTTACTGTCGTTTACTAATGTAAACTACATTAGTCTAATCGTTTATGCTTAATTTTAATAAGAAAAAGTCTATTAAAACAACGTAATTCAGGAAATTTACAATTATTTCGTAAGCGGCGGAAGATAACTTATATTTTGTATTTAAAAAAATGTTTATGAATTCTAAATCAAATACAGGGTGAAAAAATTGAGAAAAATTATATTTTATTATACACCCTGTATACCATAGATTAACACGATTAATAGTATCTCTAGACCCCTTGTCATAAATCGCACTCAATGCCGTCGTTAAAAAAATAATTTTAGATCTTTTCTTTTAATTTTCTTCTTCCAGGACTGCAATATTTTTTTAATTTATTGCGCTTAAACTACCAAAAATAAAATAAAATGTTAAATTATAAAAAACAGAATACGAACCTGAATATTCAATAAAATACTGGGTATTCCATTTTACACAATAGAACTTTAAGTAAACACACTTTTTTGGGCCACCCTGTATATGGGAAAATATTTGTCTGAAATACAGTATAAGTCAGCATATCGATGAAATTCCTAACTGAAAGTCCCCGTATATATCAAGGAAGTAACATGTCTCTTGGAGAAAATGGACTTTTCCTTTGATTCCGAGCTATAAGCACAGTCCAGCGCTTAATTATGAATTAAAATTTGGATTGATAACATAAGTAAAAGGGTTTCTCTAATGGTCAGGTATGAATGTAACACCTACCCTTCACAAGGGCGGATCTAGAACTTCGTTGGGGGGGGAGGTCATGCAATGAACAGTAACACGCTGCCGCGTTAGGCAAAACAGTACGTATGTTATTTTTGTGTTCCACTGTTGGTTTGAAGGGGAGGGGGGGGGGGGGGGGGAGTCAACAAACCCCCCTCTATCCGCGCTTGTGCTGGGTATTTCGGTAATTATTGAATTTATCAAAAAACTGATGTAGATGTCATGAGATGTATTGGGAGAATCTAAAAATTATAAAGCAGAAGTTAAAAATATTCACTGGTTTAAAATACGAGAGTAAATTGAAAAATTTTTCATTTTAGACTCTATATCTTCTATTACTAATACGACAAGAAAATTAAAAGTTTCATAGTGTGCTAAACAGAATAGGATGCCACCTAAAAATCGTATCTATCCATTCAGGTCAAAAAGGTATCGGATATAACTTTCTTATTTTAAATGGGACACCGTATATATTTTTAACCAAAAAAAATATATTTGTATTTCTCTTTATAGCACACATAGCACACAATATTCCCATTATTCACTGAAGGTTTATGGCCTCTCAGAGTAATAGGGAAATCACCAGTTTAAAGCATTTTCTTAATTTTTCTGCACTATCATACGCATGCATAAGAATACCTATTTAAATAGTATAATTTAGTAGTAGGCTATGGACGAAATTTAACTGTTATGGAAAAATTTAATAAATAATCTTATTTAATGACAAATCGCAACGTGATTCGATCTGCGTTTAACTGTTAGATAAGGTGGAAAATATGATATGTTGTGCTCGTATTTGGATTGTCAAAGAAACGAAGAAAATGTCTTGAACTCTTATTTTAAACGTGACCGTGAAAGCCGGCAACACTTCAGTGATATTTTTAAAATACTAAAAATCAATCTGAAAAATTATGGTAGCTTTAATAAAGCAAAACATCAGTAATATTTTAAGGAAAATAATGATACTTATATAATAACCTTGAGATTTGCCTATCACTCTACGAGACATAAACACTTCAGTGAAAAATGGAAATATTTATTTCGGCTTCTTACGTCTGACTTGCATGGCCTACTTGGCCTAATACAGATTTAATAGAAAAAATGAGATTGTTCAATTATTTGAATAATAAAATATATTATGTATTAATTATTATGTATTATATATAAAAATAAAGAGAAATATAAATGCATTTGTTTACTAAACATATACAGGGTGTCCCATTTAAAATACGAAAGTTATATCCGATATCTTTTTGACCTGAACCGGTAAATGCGATTTCTAGGTAGCGTTCTATTCTACTTAGCACACCACGAAACTTTTCTGTGAACCATTTTCTTGTATTATGAGTAATAAAAGATATAGAGGATAAGCCTACAATCGACAATTTTTAAAAGACCCCTCACAAATTAAATGGAAATTGGCTTTCGGTGAAATTTACCAAATGTTGGATATTATGCTATTCCTTTCGGTGTCCAGATCAAAAGTCTCCACGGGCACAAAGCTCGAAAATCTTCCCTGCGAGCAGTACCCAGCTCTTAAAGTTAGAGACCGATAATCCCCGATTTTCGCTGATTTTACCTCTTACTTGCGACAGGACGTGAGCGTTTACGCATATATAGTAGCGAGATATTATGTTGTATAAACTAACTTTAACTAAGCCTTTATATTAATAAATGATTATTTGATTTTATTAAAAATCGCCATAATCATTAAAAATAGGTATTTATAATCTTTTAAACGAGCTAATATTTTGAAGTTCTGCTTCTATCATTTTTAATTTCTCCCAAATACATCTCTACATCTTACGGAGATACCCAGCAAAAGTGTCAGAATTGGATAACCCTGTACTGACCAGAATGAATTCGAATTCGGCCTGCAAGAGGTGACATCCTTCCAATAGAAAATCTTCCTTTTCTTGATAGCTCTAAGTAATCTGATATATATTTTAGACAAAATATTGCAAATCCTTTCTCTGTAATTCAGCGCTCGATAGATGGTTAGGAAATGATTTTCCATTTTTATATTTATATGATCTTACAACCACCTTATAGCAAAGAATACGTTCGTGTTATTACCATTCCTTAAATTTTAGATTCAACTATTTTTAATCGCTATCCAAATGAATCCACCGAAGGTATCATTAAGGGGATACACAATCGTTAGCAGAGAATTGCTGTCTTCGGTAAGTAAAAAATTGTGTTTATATTAAAAATTGTTACTAGGCATATAGGGGGGTGACACTTTCACGGGCTGTGGCATCATCAACTTGCACATTCTCATCTTGAACTTTCATTCTCTATGCGTTTCAGTAAAAAAAAATAATTTAATTCTGATAATTAAATTTTTTTATGATCAAACACCTGCACTATTGAAAAAATCCTTTAAGGCACTCTGAGGGAGATGGGTCTATGAATTATAAAGCGATTCACATCGATATTAAATCATTGGATGTTCTATTCGTTGGGAAACACGACGTCAGGAAGGTCCGTCCACAAGGATGACGTCCTCCGAATGAACGAAGCTGAACCACATATGGATGGGCGGCAGTGGTTCGTCGTGTATTTATGCTATTCGTTAGTTAAACGTTAAATTAAGCGCCCAATGCCAGTCGAATGGCATTTGCAATGGAAATATCTGTAATTGAGGGTCAGTTAAATCACCGACCTGTTTTTGATGTCCTAGGCTATCTATGTTCTTGGGACAATTCGTGGCTCTCCTTTTGAGGGAATCCCGAAGCCGAAGAGTATGCTTGAGGGCAGAACTCCAGATATGACGGCAGTATTCTAGCGATGGACGAAATTGGGCAACGTAGTGTCAAAAATTGTTGAGGTGTAATCAATTTTTTCGTCCGGAAAAAGATGATGTTCTAGTACTAAATGTACTATACGAAGGATATATTATATACTGCAATGAATTATTTACTGAATCCACCATATCCGTTATCAATCTTGTTGAAAATGGTGCCATATATTCTGTATCGCTGCACTGGTAAAAATAAAGCCGTCTTCATAATTGTGCATACAAACTATAGTATACCTGTCATCTTATCCGGATATGTGATCTTAAGAATATTGTTTTGAAAAGTTTGACGCGTATTTTGCTTCCTATGGACAAAAGTTTGAAAATCCACTGGTACTTATGCCAGTCTCCTATTAACAAATTCGATATTTTAATTATAACTGAACCTATATACCCACTATAACAGGAACAACTAAATTGCAATTACCTGCAACTCCCAATGGATGCCAGTCAATAACGAGTAGCCGCCAATAATACTGTAGTGTACCACGTTATAGACCCTTTTCTTCCATATTACTTTTCCCCGTATAAAGCTTATATAACAATAATTAAATTTTAAACAACACCCAGCCAGACAGAATTTGTAACCCAGTAATAACCACCATATCAAAAATACTATAATAATTTGTATAAGAGTTTATAAGGGATTTTTACCCAGATTAAACCGCTGAGATTGTCCGAGATTTTTAAGATTTAAGATTGGCGGGAAAATTGGCATTATGGATCGTCAGAATCGATAGTCGATCCCTGTTTTCATTCTGATCCGTGTATGTAAAGAAATACTGAAACTTTGGAAACCAAGCAGCAGTTATTCTTGATGAATACGTGCCAGATTGCCTGACATTAACAGCAGATATCTACGATAATATCTTAACAAAGCAACTTATGGCTACCGGAGTCCAAGACATTGTGCTCAAGCTCAAGCATAACTTACATGAGCTGGACCACCCACTGTAGTAAAGCGAATATTGCTCCGTCTGATTCCTTCTTATTCAGTTTATTGGAGAAGTACCTCAGATAATGTCACTTTCCATAAAGGGGACGAAGGAGGATAATAATGCCTATTACTTTTGATCATTTTTTTCTGATGAAATAAAGTCGGTGGCGCAAGTGCGTTACAGTTCACACATTTAAAAAAAATATCAGATTCACACCAGTTTACCTTAATTGCCCCTGTACAAATATTTATTTAGTTTTACATAGGTACTGCAAAAACATTTTTCGAAAATTTAAAAAAAATCGCACAACTCGAAACCTGTGCTGATATTTCTTTAACTATTTATTTTTGTTTTAGAGCATCGCAACCATTGCAATTTATCTTATTGTTCTCCTACAATTTAAGATTAGCTTGTTCAATCTTAAAGGAGCATAGACATACATAGATTGTATTACTTGCACGAAAACCTGCATAGGTATAATATATATGCGCTATTTTAGTTTTGTAATTTTAGGCTATAGTAATACTGCCGTGCTAAGACTAGTTGTCCTATCTGCAAAATTTCACATTTTGAGATGTGTTTATATCTCTTAAATTTTTATAATATAGTAAAGTATTAATGTATATTTTCAAAAATATTTAATTAAACACCCCTCTTCTAAGTGAAATTAGAAGAAAAGTGATTGTAATAGTAACAAAATACGTTAATTCTCAAACAGTTAGGACAACTAGTCGAATAATTAAGTATCGACAAGAAAAATAAATAATAAAGAAAACATGTAGCATTATTTCCCAAGGTTTTTCAAAGTCGTTCTTACCTGCAGGGAACAAATTGGTTCGAAGGGGCTATTTGACCTTAAGATTCCATCAGCAAAATCAAGCGAGGAAATTCTCTTCTCTCTCAAGAAGTTTAAAAATAATAATAATATGTCTTTATTCTTGTACATATGTAACGAAGTTTAGCCAAAGCGGCTATTCTACTAAACCTTTAAACATTACTAAGGTTATATCTAAAAATATATAATATGCTTAATATAAAAGAAAAATATTTGTTATATTGTACTAATCTAACGTCACTATTAATAAGTTTATGGTTGTTGCAAAATTGTTCTTTTTAGTCTCTTATGAAAGGAACTAAGTTTAATGTTTAATTAATTCCATTATATAAGGCCGGAGCATTGTAGGAAAATGGACTCTTGAACCTTGCCGTGTGAAATGGAGGTGTAGCGAGTCTATGCACCTAAAGTACGTTTCACGAAATTTGGATACGACTTAATGATTTCCTGGGTCGGTCCCATTGTGTCGACAAGAGCTTGGCAATAAACAAGTGAAGTATGAAGGGACGGACTAAGGAAAACAAGTAATGATATGATTATATTAATGTAATCAAATGAAATAACATTTTTTTTTAAATATTACTAGTCATATTTATTTACATTTATAATGTCATTCTATAGATAGTTCTGTTTCGCTATCGCTATCCTCATCAAAATTAATTATAATTGAATTAATTATACGATCCAGACTAATATACGAATTTTCTACAGTTATTACGTGACGGACTGAATTTTTCCAACTACCTGGGGGAATATCATTAAAGCATTTTCGTATTAATTCTACAACACTAGAACTTAAAGTCGGAGAAATATTTTCAGACCTAACCAGTGATTTTAACTGGTGCCACATATGCTCTATGGGGTTAAAAATGCAATAATAGGGTGGGAGCCGTAGCACTGTATGTCTAATTTCTTCTGCCAATGTGTCACAAACATATACTTTTTTATACAAAATGTCTTTAAAACTTCTAAAAGATCACTTTTTTTATAACTTTCTTCAAAATATATATCATTCGCCGCCATGTAGTTCTGAATCTCCAATTTTGTATTATTTGAGCTTAATGTAATTGGCGACTGTGATAGCTCGCATTGTCCATTACTATCACGCTATTCTGAGGAATGTTTGGTAAAAGACAATTCTTGAACCATTCCTCAAAAAGTTCGGCCGTTGTATCTTCATGGTAGTCCACACAAGAGTCTTTAATGTTTTTTGCAGAAAGCCACAAGGTATTTGGAACCCAACCGTTTTCTGACCCAGCATGTAAAATGCTTATTTTTTTTCCTTTATTTGACGGAGCTTTTGTTTTACACTTATCGGAAGAATCAGACCAGCCTTTGGACGGTGTTTCATGCGTGTGTCAAACCAAGTATCGTCGAGGTAAATTATAGGACGGTTTTCAGAACGGGATTTCCTTACAGAAGTTATATACTCATGACGCCATTTTTGTAAACGGTGGGATTCCATGAGTACTTGTACATGAATATTTTGTCAATTTTGCGGTATCTGAATCCCATTTCCGACAAAACTCTCCAAAGGCTAGTGCGGCTACAACTTATTTGGGTTTCATCATTGGTGAGCCGTTGCTTCAGAGAATCTAATGTAGGTACGCGTTGCTCTTCGTACATGGTGTAGATTTTTCGCCTTGTTGCTTTCGTCGAAACATTTGGTGAAACCGGCATCTTTACGCTTGTTTCTAGATTTAATGGGATTTGACGCGATTCTTTTCACTGTAGTCAGAGGTATCTTAACCAAATCAGACGTTTCAGTCGCAGCAGCACTAGCATAAAGTCCTCTGTTGAGTAAAGAAGTATATACTCTTTTTACAATTTCCCTAGCATCGAGAGATAAATGCATTTTCTTCACTGCAACACTAGAAGAAGCACCATCAATGTTTTTCCATGGACGCCACATACTGTCTTTTTATACGTTTGGTAAAATAATATCGGTAATACAACTAAACTCTTCCAGCAAGAAATAAAAACTAACAAATTTTACCACAAAACGATATTTAAATATAAATTAAGCAACCTAACCTACCTGATGTGCCTATATTTAATTATAATTATTACAATCCGGTCATTTCGACATAATAATAACAAACGGCTATAAATAATGGGATCGCCCCAGGTACTTTTACTGCAGTCATTAAGTTATATCCATTTTTCGTATAACAATCTTTACCATACCTTAAGTTAGCTTCTTGGATATTTAACCTGAACTGAAGTTTATCGCGCAAGTAGCGTGGTAAGGAGATACCAAGCAATCGATGCACAAGCACCGAGAGATGATACTCGTATGATTCTTTGATTCTAAGCCATTCCAGCGGTTTCAGACTGTCTGAAATATAATAAAATTTCCTAAGACGACAGACAAACCTACAACATGTGTTCATCATTCATTGCAAGCGATTCAGGGTAATATTATCCAAGCACGGAAAGTAAACCAAGTTAGCGTAGTTAATCCTAGGTACCAACAAGGATTCACAAAATTTTTGTCCTTAATTTAAAGTTAATAATATTAACATTAGCATATAGCGGTCTGAGGGCAGCATAACATTTTTTATAACCATGGAAACGTGGTCAGAAAAACGTAATTTCGTATCAAAAATAAGGCCCAGATTTTTGCTGTTTTAACAGACTCTAGTTTAATTCCGCTAACTGACGATTGAACAACACTTTCAATATCCTGTCTGTGATTCTTAGGACAGAAAATAAGAACCGAACATTTAGCTGCATTGAGTTTTAAATTATTATTCTTTGCGGAATTTTCAATAGCACCTAGATCTTGATTAACTTCGCGACATGCCTGTTCGGCAAATAATGTATCAAAAGAATATAAGAGATGTGTATCATCAGCAAATGACTGGATACTAGAGTAAGACACACAACCAAAGATATCCGCAGTGTATATAATAAAATCGGACCAAGAATGGATCCCTGGGAAACCCCAAACATAATCCGTGCACAATCAGATACCACGTCCCCGACAAGAACCCTCTGAAAACATCCATCTAAATAATTAATAAAAAAATCTTACAGAGATCTCATCGAGACCATAATAACGATGTTTTGTACAAAGCAATGCGTGGTTCAAGGTGTCAAAGGCTTTAGAGAAGTCTAAAAGGATAAGTAACGTTGCTTTACCAATAACAGTGGACTTACATATATTGTCTGCGATATTAAGCAGAGAGGTCGCTGTACTATGTCCCTTACGAAAACCTGATTGATGAGAATTGATGATGCTATTAGACACAACATATACAAAAAAACTGAATCCACCTACCCCCTACTATATTGTCACGAAAATAGGGCATTTTCCTAATATTCTTATTTGTTTTATAATTATTATTGTAACTACTTTAAATCTAGTCCAAGCTTGTTTTGCAAACTGTACATAAACATAGGTTTGTTTTATTTATACTGGTCTAATTAAACAAAGGACGATCAGTATAAATAACAGGTCGACAAGCTTGGACGACACCCATTCTCTTATTAAGATCAACAGTCTTAGTTGGGTCCAATAAGCGCTACTCTGCGACGCTCAGCTAAAGCCCTTACGCCCACCACTGTAGACGACAGCCTGAAAGCTACACCTTAGAGTTACCTGAGAGATTTATCTGAGAGATTTATTGGTTAGATTATACGGACAAACCCGAACAAACCCGAACAAACCCCCCCCCCCCCCCCCCCCCAGCGCTGATACTAAAATACGCACGGCGTGACAATATGCACCCTCTACCGACTACCGAATGCGTCGAGGCTAGGAAGTATCCTAATTTCATAAGTAACTGAGTATCTTAGCAGCATTGTAACCAAATGACTTCTGGAATAGAGCAGTGGTGTGGCGAAGTCACAGTGACGTGTATTACGCGTATAAGTTTCTGGGCGTTCAGTTCTTTTGCAATAAAAATACTGAGGACATTGGGATTCCATCAGCCTGTAAAGGAAGCGTGCAAACTGCAGTCGGTAACGTTTATCAAGAATCAGCCAGCCGGAGGCAGAAAAACTAACATAAATATGATCGAATTTCCTCAAACTATAACCAAATTTAATTCAGGCATTCTGCAGTCTATGAAGGCTCTCCTTATCCCTATTCAAAATGGTGGGCCAATATACTATGCTAGAATAGGTAATAGACGGCAATATGAAAGAGTCACAAAGTCTTAACTTCAGATCGGCATTCAAAATATCTCTATACCTATAGAGCCTTTAATTTACAATAAGAATTTTGAATTATTTTGTTAACGTGATTGGAAAGATGGAGATCGATATCAATCAATAGGCCCAGGTTCCTACCAGATTCAACGGGAACTATGACTTGATCGTTCAAAATTACTGAAAAATCATTATCAGAGATAATTTTCCCACTCTGACCACCAAAAACCAATATTATTGTCTTAGTCGGGTTTAGTGCGAGCCTATGAGCAGATGAAAAATCAGAAACATTTCTCAAATCTAAGTTAATCCTATGCACAGCCAATGCATGTCGGACAGAGAGAAAGAACTACAACTTTATGTCGTCAGCATACTGATGGGAGAAACAGAAACACCAAATCACAAACTTCTATAAATCTGGTCTCGATGAATAAGAATAGCCTCAAATTGAATATTATGAAGAACTACAGTCTGGGAGTTACCTGATAAATAGTTTTTAAAAAAGTTTACAGCGTTATTATCGAATCCAAAATATTTAGTACACAGGATCTGGTGATTAAATGTAGCAAATGCCTTACTATAATCAAGTAAGATAAAAGGCAGGTATTAAGCTTGGCATCAATGGCACTAAATATATCATCAGTAACCTTCAGCAGAGCAGAAGCAGTACTGTAATTAGGACGAAGCCCAGATTGACAAGATATTATTATAATTATTTAGAAACAGTAACCTGCTTTGCAACAATTTTCTCTAAAAGTCGGTATCAGACCGATAGGACGAAAATCGCTAATAAGTTTTCTTCGGGACAGGGAGAATATAGGCGTCCTTACCAGCACTGGAAAAACCGGAGGAGAGACACTTGTTTATAATAAAAGTAATGTACGGGGTTGAGAATGGAATAGCAAACCAAATATTTATTCAACCAAGTCCGGCCCCATTGCAGTAGGCATCACGTCTCATCAATATCTGGATTTCCTATCTATTTTTCTTTATGATTAGTATTTGTTAATTCTTCTGTTCCAATTGTTCGTTGTTTTATATTTACTTTTATGTTCCAGCGATAGTAAGGTGATTTCGTTTGGAGGATGAGTGAGTTTGCGTCGAAAACCTTCCTGTTGCCGCTGGTAAACTTATCAGATATGTCAAAAACCTGACTCACAGTGAGCTTATATCTTCTTAATATTATAATCCACATCAAAAAGGGCTTCAACCGCTACTTAATTTTTCCACTTTATCCCAAATACCTCGTTATCCTAAAATATCGATCCTAATGCCGCGTCGACGCCAACCGAACAAAACGAAACAGCAACACAATGTTTTCGACCATTTAGAAACAAATCGGCAACATTTTACCAACTTGTATGTTTTGTTTTGGTTTTTAGCAACTTATTGTTTTCTGCCAGGTTCACACCAAACCAACAAAATAAAATCAAAACAGCAACACAATGTTCCTCAACAATTTAGGAACAAATCGGCAACATTTTACAAACTTTTATGTTTTGTTTCAATTGTTAGCATCTTATTGTTTTCCCGTCGCGGACCGGCAAACATCAAAGGGTTTCCGTTTTGTTCTTATTTCCGGCAACTCTGCAGGTGTGGTGTGTGTGGTTGATATTCAATTCTATGATCGAATTCCCACGGAATTAAAAATTCTCTCTTGAATTATCTATTTAATAAATATTATTTTTTGCGAGCAGATATAACGAAGCCGACGGCGCCTCCTGAACTAATTGGACCGATGCTGCCCTAGCGATGTCGGGCTTGAAACAAGCCGTCGCCAGCAAAAAATAATATTTAAAATAAATTATTTAACAGAGAATTTTTATTTCCATGGGAATTCGATCAGAGATTCAAATATCAACTATACGTACTGCAAAAGAAATAAAAAAACGAAACACTTGATCCACTATCAATAAGTTTAATTCATAAAAACCTCAAAAAAGGTCATTACTCGCCCTCACACCCCCGAAATTAAATGAACTAGTCTGTTTGCTCGTCAGGTAGCATTAATATCATATAATATAAATAAAAAATTGTTCGTAGCTTTACGGACTGGTATGATTAGCTGCTCTTGCATACGGTGTGAAGTCATTTTCGGACGCCTATATTTTTAAATACAGATTTTGTCGTATTAAGTATCGTTTAAATATTTAAAAACCGGCATTTACAGATCGTCCCCCTGTCCCTGTGGCTACGCCACTGTCAACTATATAGTTTTGGTTTTGTTTCGTGAAACATAAAAGTTGATAAAATGTTTCCGATTTGTTGCTGAATTGTAGGAAAACATTGTGGTGTTCTGTTTTTGTTTTGTTGATGTTTTATTTTTGTTTCGTTGGTGAAGCACGAAACAGAACCAAAACTACGTAGTTACTACATACGACTTTTGTTGACATTTTGTCTCGCCAGTGTGAACGCAAGTTTTCGTTTTGTTTCCAGAAAGTTGCTAGTTTGTTGTGTTCCTGTTTTGCGGATGTTTTTGTTTTATTGGTTTGGTGGGGACGCGGCATCACATTGTGATTAAGATTTGGAGGAATGTCATGAGAAATAACAAACATTTGCAACAAGAAGCAAGCTTTCTAAACAATTAAGAATGCTGCCCCATCTAGTAGCAACCGGCAGTTTCAAGCTTATGAATTTACCAGATTTTTTTATTTCTATTTTTTAAATTAGGCAAAAAACGCCATGCGGACCATGATCCGCGGTGGCGCATCAAACCAAATGAATATCGACGAAGGTCAAGCAGATATGACGTAATGCGAATATTCGCGCGAAGATTTAACCGAATTATCGCGGATTTTCGCATTCCTCCTTGGAAATATTCGCAGCTCACATCTCCACATGGCGTTAGTGTCCGGCGTCATGCAAAAAACGATATGCATTCCCCGATCGGTAGGTCATACCGCAATGCGAGAAACCGACGGTTCATAGCCATTGGGGGAGCAGCGTATAACAGAGAATCGTCACTGAGCGAAATCTCGAGTTGATATAACTTAAATATGAGTTGTCCTAGACCGAAGCGTGTTGCTAATAGGGAACAGTCCAGACCTCCGAGTTACAGCAACCAAATCGAAGAAATTGCATCAACTCACTATTCATTAAGTATGATAGCACAGAAGATGGGTTATTTTATGCGTTGGAATAGCTCACGCCCCACCGTCTTAAATTATTGATAGGTTACCGTAGCTACCAGTATGTAAATTGTGATGCGTTACTAATCGGGCTAGATTAATTCATGATTCGAGCTATCAAAACTTGACATTTAAGTTGTTCTAGCTTACGATGGTGGCTGGAATAACTCACTCTTTGGGCTACCAGAGTCCAAATTTTGGACTACCAGTATCTAAATTGTGTACAATCGGAACTCAAAATATTTCTTTGATTTAACGCCTGTATATTGTGGACTTCAATTGACTTTTGTTTTTTCAAGATATGACTTTTTGTTGTAACTTAAAAACAAATAATCAAATGAATTATAGACAGGAGAGCATAGACGAAGTGATGACGATTGCTTATAAATAATAAGGCTCCATTCCAATAATAACAATTTGTATGCATCTCCCTCCTGTCCCTCCATTTTACGCCAACTGACCAAAATTATGCAAAACACATATTTTCACGCACAGAGAACAAAGATGAAAAATCCCGCAAAGGGCGCAACGGCCAACAGGTGGGTATACGCGCGATCGAAGGAGAATTGACGAATAACAATGGAATGAACCGCGTCAAACCTGCACGAGCACGAATTCGGAACTTTCCGTGATCTTACGCGATTTACCCTCGATATGGGCTTTTGGAGCACGTTTCCTGAATTATTCCAACTCAAAATAATTTACACATGGTAATGAGTTAAAATAATGCACGTCCGGACAGGGTCCCCGTAAGGGCTACTGGCGCCTGTGTGCAAAAAAGCATTTTAACGCCCCTTAAGGCATTTTGGATCATGTTTTTTTATTTATTTTTTTGAGGGTAGGTAGGTAGGTAGGGTTTGTTAGGATTACTTGTTTTTATGGACTTGTTGCACGGTCCAGTGAACTAACCGGTTTAAAAACGCCTCTGGCGATGCATCGCTTTTATAGCGCTCCGGGCATTGTTCATGTCTGAACAGTAAAAATCAAGAAACTACCGCCTGACATGTTCTCTCAACATAGGAATCGGCAGTAACTGGATGATATATTAATAAAATTTCGTGTATTTATACCTAATCCTATTCAATTTCTCAACTTTCATTTTAAAATTAATTTTTGTTTTTGTTTGTTTTTTTTTTTGGAAATTTTTGCAATTTTTGACCCTGGGTTTTGGCGCCCCTAAAGGATGGCGCCCGTGTGCATTGCACACTTTGCACATATGCTAGCGGGGGCCCTGCGTCCGGATTAAAACGACACTTTATAATCAATTAGTAAGTTTTCCCAACCCAGAAACTGAGTTCAGGTAACTCATAAAATAGTTACAAGATGAGGCATTTTGGTGATCCCAAATATGTTTAAAATGTTGATAAAAAATCTCTTTCTGGGTTGAGGCGAACCAAAAGAACCTGAATTACTGTAGCATTTTTAAATAATTTGTGATAATTCGTAGCTCAGTTAGAACAACATAGAGAGGTGAGAGAGGCTCCAATTTCGTTACCCACGACATTGGCAAATGCATTTTTGGCAGTGTAGTTCGGACCCCACGTTTAGCTGTAGGTCCCCTAGGCGAACCAAAAGGAAATATCGAGGAAAAAACAATACTACTTATTTAGAACATTTATATAATAATGCTAATAGACTACAGAACTAATACTTAAATGTTTCATTATAGTAACAAAGATAATTTGCATGCAACCTTTAAAAACTATACAGGGTTCTGCATCTCACCTCCCGGCTTCTATAGCTTGTTTATTAATTAAGTTTGGATTTTGATGAGTAGCTGAACTTAAAATCCAGAGGAAAATGGTCATAAAAAATATTAATTCGACAATATTTCGAAAACTACAAATATTCGAAATAGACAACCTTATACAAACCATTATTTTTAATGCTAAATAGAAAATAATAATAAAATTTGGGGGTTTCCTTTCAAAATGTAGATTTTTTGCAGTTTTTCAATTTCATCTTTAATAATATTTTTTGAATAGTTAAGCAGGTCCTTTTCAACCGGAAATCACAACCCAAACTAACGTCATTTTTGACATAAAAACTTCAAGTATGTCGAGAGCACGTACGCTTAGGTATAGGACATGATATATAAAATCGGCCTAGAATCTTCCGTAGAATCTAAAAATGTAATAATATACAGGGTGATTCACGACGAACTTGCATTAGAACTTTCTGGAGAACTACTGACCATATGTTTCTGAAACTTTGGAGATTTAGGTTTATCGATACGCTCTCTTTAACTAAAATATTCACATGTTCCTGTCATTTCTGGTTATACCGGAAGTAGCTGTCAAATTTCGTTTTTTAAATACAACATGGTAATTTTTATTATTTTTTTTTTCGATTAACCACTAAATTCTAAGTAAATTTTTAACATACTCACATGTTTCTGTAATTTCCGGTTAAACCGGAAGTATTTGTCAAGTTTCGTTATTTAAAAACAACATGGTGATTTTTATTATATTTTTCCATTGACCATTAAATTCTAAGCAAATTTTATAGTTATAGTTGTTACTTTAAAAAAAAATAATATTAAACCATTAAATTCAAAAGAATTTAAAATAATCAAATGCATTTTATTTATAGATTCAATGAAGAAACGCTTTAGAAAGATATTTTTTAAGCAATCAATCAATTATGTACAGTTATTGTTTTATAACACATTTGAAAAATAATACTTTCGGAATAAATTTGATTTTTTGAGGAAACGTTTTGATATAGGTATAAAATAGTAAATACTATTTATAAAGAACAACAATATACAGGGTATTCCATTTAAAATAAGAAAGTTTTTAATGAATTAATTCGTTCACAATGAGCCTTGAATTGTGACCACCCTGTAAATTTTCTGCCAAGTTTGATATATTTTTGAGGCTTGATGATCTTCTAGCTATTCGGTAAGAAATTTTTAGTCCAAGAGCTAACGTAAAAAAATAATGTGGATTATTTCATCACTAATTAATTACAAAAAGTCAGATATCTCAAAACTGGGAAAGTCACACAAAAAGATGTTCTATAAAAATTTGCTTAGAATTTAATGGTTAATCGAAAAATATAATAAAAATTACCATGTCGTATTTAAAAAACGAAATTTGACAGCTACTTCCGGTATAACCGGAAATGACAGGAACATGTGAATATTTTAGTTAAAGACAGCGTATCGATAAACCTAAATCCTCAAGTTTCAGAAAGTTCTAATGCAAGCTCGTCGTGAATCACCCTGTATAGGAGTTCCATTTAAAATAAGCAAGTTGACCCAAACTTCCGGTATAATCGGAAGTACCACCGTATTGAAAATATTTTCGCCGAGTTCCCCCATCAACATTACCACATTGTCCAATTTTCAAAATTTTTCTATGCATAATTTTTCATATACAGATCTAGGCGGTTCTCGGTGGCGGTTCACCCTGTATATCCAAAACAATTTGACGTCATGATGGTATATTTTTTTAAATTATATGCCATATATTTTGTTACTTATTTGGGTGTCTCTTATAATTGCTTACGTACTAATTTTATTGCAATCGATTGGGTGATATCAGCGAGAAAAAATAAGAACTAACAAAATAAGTTTTACAAATTAAAAAAGGTATAACAGTCTTGTTAACTAAGTTTGATTGATACGAATTGTATAGGGTGTTCAACGTACAAGTGTCAAACTTTTCTAATTTATGCCATTCTATGAGGAATTAAAAATCAACATTTCCCTAATTACAACTATCGCAATTCCTAGCCCATTAAAGAGTTATTTGCAGAAAACTAATTTTAGAAGCTATTCCATGGTAATTTTAATGAATTAAAATCGATGGCGATTTCGAAAAACCATTTATTCATTGAAAAGGCATTGAACAGTTGACAAAACGAGTTTTTTGTAAATAACTCTTAATGTGTTAGGAATTACCATATGATTGTAATTAAGAAAATGTTTGATTTTTAATTCCGCATCGAATGACATAAAAATATACAGGGGCTCCAATTGAAAATACGTTCGACACTAATTTTTGAAAACCCTGTAAAATCTGTATCAATCAAACTTGGTTAACGAGACTGATAGACCTTATTTAATAACTATCTTGTATAATTTTATTCTACTATTTCTATTTTTTCTGAGTTTAAAAAAAAAAGTGGTGCAAAACTGATATTTTTTTGTAGTTTTTTTGCTGATATTACGAAACATATTCCAATCAATTTTTGGCTGTATGTAAGTGGCTACCCAAATAAGCAATGGCATGTAAGTTAAGAAAATATGCCATCACGACGTCATACTTCGTAGGGACTCTGTATATACAAAAATATTGTTCTGAAACGCGCTAGGGTACTGGTAAAGTGTGCAAGAGATCAAAATTTTAACTACATTAATAACGTAGCTATAGAAGACGGGAGGTGAGATGAAGTAACTTGTATACCTACTATCTAACTAGGCACAGGATGAATCGAAATTAAACTGGAAAATTTTGATTGAAAAACTGCCGCTCAGTTGAAATAATGTATAAGACCGGTCGGTCGTAAAGAAAAGAAATTTCTACCTTGCAGAACAAGGTCCCTGAACAAAAATAAGCTAACACATTGTATATCTTGAAAGAATTCCTATATTAATAAGGTAGAGGAACCAAATAAATGCATAACAAAGCCCACACAAATTACTAAAACATCATGGTTTTAAATGCGCCCTTGTATATGGCATTTACATAAGAAACCAGCCTCTCTATAAGAAATCGTTGTCAAATCGACATCTTCCTAGATGCCAGCAGCCACAAGACACTAACCAGGTAAGGGTCACAGCTAGGGTTGCCAACTGTCCCGATTTAATCGGGATGTCCCGATTTCAGCCTCCTGTGTCCCGTGTCCCGACAATGGGGCTGGCGGGACGCTAATTGTCCCGATTTTCAACATCTACCAATTTTTCATTTAATTAATTTCGCTGTCTGGCTGTGGCCGACGCCGCGACCCGCGACCCTCCTACTCTTCTACTCCTCGCGGCGCCCGCGGTACGTCACTGTCACTCCTTATGGCGCGGCGTGTGAATCCCCTAATTGCAGCTCGCATTCGCTTTGTTTATTAGCAGAGAAGACGACGGTAAAATGGGTAAAATAATTACTTAGTCTGCTTGGATTACTTGTTACGTTAGTGTTCGATTCGTACGTATTTCTGGCTCGAAATTTATATTATTTAGTATATAGTATGTTAGTATGTAGTTGAGTTTGAAATATAATTTTACTGTAACAAATTAGTAGCTTAGGTTTGAAATTATTATAAATGTGTTTTTTAAAAGTCCCGATTTTATCTTGCCCGTCCCGATTTTTTTTCCAATAAATCCCGAAAAAGTAATTTCCAGAGTTGGCAACCCTAGTCACAGCGGTCTTATTAAATAACCGTTAGCAAATTGGTAAGTTTCTTTATGTATTTATGCATTAACAAATTTTTTTCTGTACACGATGTTCTCCACTATTTTCGTGTGATACTGTAGTGGTTTTAATGTAGTGTTTTTAGATATTTTTGGTCTATGAATTTTTAAATAAAGTCTGTTACATATCCTAATAAGGCCCGTTTAAATTCTAGATGGGCGTGGTTAGTAAGATTATGGAAAATTGTTTTTGTTTTCATTTTTTCCAGATTCAATACCAACAAGAAGCAACCTGGACCAGTGAATATTTTAAAAATGCTTTATCGTTAGTTCATGGAGGAATTTCAGATTCCTACTTTTTCTACCTCTATCCAGACCCTTAGTAAAACCAACATACCATGTAGCATCTAAAAAAATGGGTTTGTCGGGTTTGTTCGGGTTTGTTCGGTTCGGGACTTAGAAGAAGCTAAGCAATTTAATTGAAGCATTTCATTGACTTAAAGAAGTTCATTTAAAGATTTAGAAGTTAAATATTGCTATAAATATTTTTGTGGGCCTTGTTAAGACTAGTTCTCAATAAGGCCCGAATCAAAATTTTATTTAAAAAATAAGTTTTATCAATAAATAAACGTGTGTAAAAAAGTCAGTGATCAGTTTTAATAAATGTAAACGATATAAATTTACAATACCCTTATTTGGTTCCTTTACCTTACTTCGCAGATTAAATTACAGGAAGATTACAACTGCGGAAATGCCGAATTAACGTTCAGTAAACGAAATTCTAGCGCGGCTGTATCTGTATCCAGATGGAGTAATACCACGGGAATTAACAATATATTTTTCACAAAAATTGGAACCAATTTGATTTTCCCACGCATTATAATATCCTTCAATTTTAAATTTGAAGTTATTAGCCAAAACACATATCTTTTCGATGATAACCATGAAATTATCTTGTAAAAACCTAATAACAACGTGGAATACATTTGTATCTATTAGCCAGTAAAATTCATGTTCGCCGTACTTATCATATTCAATAACATTATCAGAAATTAAAGGAGGTATACGGCAGTGCCAGTGACTAACAAGTTCACAGTGTGAATAAACCGTTTCAAAACACTCATTGAGCGGACACTTATAAGGTCTAAATAAACAGTTGCTTTTGTGATATAAATAGTTTCCCAATTTCACAGTTTTTTTGCAATTTGGCCAATCACAAGTAACTATAATCTTATTAGGCTCCGTAAACTTGGTGAACTCGCAAGGTGTCTGGCAAGTTTGACATATAGTGGAAAGACAAGCTTCGCAGTAACAATGGTTTTGTTCACAAAAAAATGCAACGTCAGCGACAATTGTCTTACAATTAACACACCTTAGGAAGGTAAATGATAATTTTTTAAGTAAACTGGACATGGATGCCACGGACTCTCGACGTTCCATAAGTTCAATTTCCCTGTTCTTAATTAAGGCGTCACGTTCTAACAGATCGTTTTCCCGAACGTTTAGGTCAATAAATCTTTTTTCCAGGTCTAGTTCTTTTTGAGACAATTCGACCTGTTTTAACAATATTTGGCAGGAAATATATGTCTTTAATCCGAAACGTGTAATAAACTCTTTAGAGGATTTCTTGAAGTAGTTTATAGAATTTATATCGAAAAGGCTGTAATCCGTAAACATCAAATCCGCATTTCCCGTGTCCGAAGGTATAAAGAATTGCAAAGCAAACTGATTAATTATCAAATCGTCCACGACTTTTGGAGAAATAATTAAGCTGAAATGCTCGTCTGTCATTTCAATAGTTAAAAGGAAAATATTGCCTCTTACAATAAACATCAATTGTTGAGAAAAATTACAACCAACATTAAACTGAATTAAGCCGTTTTTAGTAATGTTACCGGAATGTTCTTGTAAGGAATGATGTAAAATTTGGCAAAAATTTCCCTGAAAGGAACAGAAGAAACATTCGTGTGGCTGCAGGTGCTGGTACAAGCATGCTTCTTCGTGTTCCACGGAACTGCTTACATCTAACAGTTGCTTACATCCTTCATAATGATAAACGCATTTAAATAAATAGTTCTTAGCGACATCATCGAACATTGAGGTATGATTTTCTTTAAATTTCAAATCTAACGCGGGTATATGCTCAATGCTTTTTTCAAAATCTTCTTGGCATCGTCCACAATAAATTTCGCCTTTTCTGTTTTGGTTTACGGGCAATACAGACAGGTACTGAAAACAATTGGTGCATATTTGTTTTTCCAGTATGTCATCTGGTAATAGCAGCAGCTTTGACATATCTGAAGATATCCTGAAAAAATATTCTTAATTCAGATTAGTCATATAGGTTAAAAAAATTAAATATAATAGCTTTTCAGCTTGCAGTTAATTTTTTTCTTTAAATGAAGAAGTTCTGTAATCGCTAGGAATAGATTATGAAACTATAGTTAAGTTTCCGTACATACAGTTAGTTATTATCACACATTACCTATTTCAAATTCAAACACAATTTATTTATCTAAAATATACAATAATAAATAAATGTGACCTTTAAACATAGTTAAATTGGACTATACCGCTATTATATCCAAGCGTTATCACACAGTAAAGATTGTTCCACGAAAAATGGATATAACTTAATGACCGCAGTAAAAGTACCTGGGGCGATCCCATTATTTATGACCGTTTGTTATTATATTATGTGGAAAGGACCGGATTGTAATAATTATAATTAAATATAGGCACATCAGGTAGGTTAGGTTGCTTAATTTATATTTAAATATCTTTTTGTGGTAAAATTTGTTAGTTTTTGAGGAATGGTTCAAGAATTGTCTTTTACCAAACATTCCTCAGAATAGCGTGATAGTAATGGACAATGCGAGCTATCACAGTCGCCAATTACATAAAGCTCCAAGCTCAAATAATACAAAATTGGAGATTTAGAACTACATGGCGGCGAATGATATATTTTGAAGAAAGTTATAAAAAAAGTGATCTTTTAGAAGTTTTAAAGACAAAGTTTGTGACACATTGGTAGAAGAAATTGGACATACAGTGCTACGGCTCCCACCTTATTATTGCAGCATATGTGGCACCAGTTAAAATCACTGGTTAGGTCTGAAAATATTTCCCCGACTTTAAGTTCTAGTATACTTTAATGATATTCCCCCAGGTAGTTGGAAAAATTCAGTGCGTCACGTAATAACTGTAGAAAATTCGTATATTAGTCTGGATCGTATAATTAATCCAATTATAACTAATTTTAATCCAAATTTCGTGAAACGTACTTTACAAACTGTGCCAGTGTAGTATAGCCAAAAAGCCGACATTAATAATTAAACAAACTATATTGAAATTACTAAAACCTATGTTTAATTAAGTCGAAGATTCACCAAAGTATCAACCGACCCAGGCCCAAGAGAGAGAGAGAGAAGAGCAGACAATAGGACTGGTAGATAGAACTAAAAAATTAGAAAAAAGGACACTTAAAAATAATGAAAAATTCAAGCAATCCCCAGGTCATAACCAAACAGAGAATATAGCGAATAAACATAAAATAAAAATACTAAGATTCCTCCCTCTGTATATTTAAAAGATATCGTTTAATATAATCATTAAAGTTATCAACTGAAAGTTCCTTAACATTAGTAGGTAAATTATTCCACATTTGAACTGCTACGAACCTAAATGACTTTTGAAAATTAGATGTACGGTGTTGAGGCGGTCTGATGTAATTTACATTTCTTGTAAGATTTGTAACTTGTCGGGAAATTCATAAATTAATTTCATTACGGCTTAAAAATAAAGCCGGCTTAAGATAATCGATATGTTGATATGAGTGCCCATTTGTCCCTCGTTATAGAAAAGAAGAAGAAACTCGAATAAACCCAGCGAAGAGGCCGACATGGAACCCATGTGCCGAATTTGGATACATTTTGGTGAGCCAATCCTAAGCTATTCAATTAAACGTCATGGCAAAACCACGAACGCTAATGCTTCAGGTATATTAGGTATATAGATTGTTATTACCTAATATTATATTGTTATATCAATTATACTATTTCCTAAGATTGATCATCGTCACACTTTGACATTTTATTAGGTAGTTTCTTAGTCAATGAAAATCTTTACTGAAAGCAGGGTTGTTGGCGTATACTGCCGACTACCTACCGCGGTCAGAGAGGGTTTTTTTCTAGGATATTGTTGCTTCAAAAAGTATGCTAATAAGTAAACCTAAAAACCCTGCCCAAAATGAATTCTATTCATTTCTAAGAATATCCTACGAACACAATTGTTTATTTTTAAAAATTAAGTAACAAATCACCATAAATATTTACATAATTACTTACTATCTCTGAGAAGAAGAAGGTAATATTGAAGATATTAATTTGGTTGCGCGGCTCCAAAATAAGGTTGATGGAATTAGAGATATACGTTTAAACTGACACCAAAATAATGTTTGTAGTTCCTACAAGTGTTTTACCAAGATCGATGCAACAAACAAGATTACTGGAGGAAGACCCTACAGGTCCAAATATTATTTATTAGCATTTTTATTATAAATTGTAGATTAAGGTTTAACAACATATAGGCCTCTAAATGAGTCTTTCAATAACATTTCACTCACATAATCATATTTTAGTTCTTTAATAAATATGGTTTACTTAAAATATTTTAGATTAAAATTTCAAATAAAAGTATCAAAAAACATAACCTTGCTCACAAATATTTTTGAAGAAATGGATCACATGGTGGGAAAAGGTTGTTAATTGATGAGTAAAAATGTATAATATTTTTGAAGAAATGGATCACATGGTGGGAAAAGGTTGGTAATTGATGAGTAAAAATGTATAAGTTTTTTAGAGCTTTAAAAATAAATTTTAAGTTAAAAAATATACTAATTATGATAATAATATAATATTATGTCTAATACATAAATTTTATATTAATTAATTATTATTTGTTGATCTTTTAGATAGAATGCTATACAATGGGCAAATGTTCGGGAACGGCTGATTACAGGAGAACGAAAAGTGATTTAAAACATTTCGTATCTATAACATACCATATGTCTAAATTTCGGAAATATTGACAAATACATGAAGAAAATTAACAAAGATATTTTATTAAAAAAAGACATTTTATTTTAAAAAATAACTAACGATGTTTACATGAACGATAATTTAAAATAAAAGATATTCAACTAAATGTTCAAAATGTCGTCCTTCAGCCTCCTGACAGTGTCCATGCAAGCGTCTCTGAAAACTCGTCCTTCAGCCTCCTGACAGTGTCCATGCAAGCGTCTCTGAAAACTGGGAAAGTACGTTTTGCAAATATTGATGACAAATATAGCGTGAACAACATATAAAATTCTGTTCTCAAGATCCTCCAAATAGTTAGATTTCGCACGATATACAATCTTTAAATGAGAACAAAAGTAGAAATCGCCTTCCTATCCACCTTACAGCAAATGTTTCATCCAAATTTCGAAGCAAATGTTCACAGAATTAGCTGTCGAGAAGCAAAATTTTACATGCTCATCAACATTTGCAAAACATGCTTTCGCAGCTTTCAGAGAGGCTTGGACACTCTCAGGTGGCTAAAGGACGACATTTTGAACATTTCGTTAAATAAATTTTATTTTAAATTATCGTTTATGTAAAAATTGCTACTTTTTTAAAATGAAATGTCTGGGTTTTCTTTTCTTCATTTGTTTGTCCATATCTCCGAAACAATTGAATTTAGACATACATATTACGGTATGTTATAGAAAAAGTTTTAAATACAGGGTGTTATGGAAATGACGTATTATATTTAAACCGGCAATTCCTGAGATGAAAACAAATTGAAGAAAAATATCCAAAAATGGTGCTTTAATTTAATATGACCTTTACATGGCCTTATTAATTACCACGTGGTGCCCCTGTTCGGAAGGTAAACACACCAACATATGGCAGTGAATCTTTAACAGTGTTGTCATATCTTCAGGGTAAACTCTTTAGAAAGTCAATAACCGTTCGACAGATTTCAAGTTGTTTATTTTTCAGGGTACATTATTATAAACTTTATCGTTCAGTTCGCTGGGAAACAATCTCTGATTTATAAACTTGAACTGACTCGAACGAACCGCCGCGAAATTTATAAATGGTCAGGTATGTTCTCATTTGTTCAATTCGAACGACACTGGTCAGATCTGGACAACTTAAAAGTTTATAAATGACACTTACCCTTTAGAAAAAAAAGCACTTTTATTTACCTTTTCGTACTTATTTAAAACCAACTTAATTTATAAAAAACACAAAGTAATCACATCACAAAATCAAAGTAGTTTTCACGTCACAACACATCTAAGTACCGTTCAATCTGAATTAGTATTTTAAAGTGCTACTGTGTAGACAAAAATACGCCCTTATTGTCTGGGAAATAATGTATTTAACATCTATAAATTTAAAAAATTAATAACACGTTGGTTCTGTCGATCGATATCGGCCGGCTTCTTTAAACAGCTGATTTTGGACAGTCGGGCTAATGTTTAAAAATACAGCGTGCCACTTTCGATGTTTTATAAGCAACTATCATAAATTGCCGAATTTCCTTCTATAATATTACTTTCCTGTAAAATTATAGTCTCGGAAATAGCAACCGCGATGGCTCTAGTAGCGGAGAGTTCTCGGAAAGAAAGTTCGACTGGTCCGAAAATGGACAAGACCATTATTTCAAAGGGCAGTTCCTGTCAATTGTTAACATAATTGTTTCATTTTATCTTTAGTAAAGGGTTAATGGCCCATAGAAATTAGCGTTTTTATTATTTCTATTGCGAAATGATTAAGTGCTCTTGTTCTATGTGTGTTATTGTAAAGTGTAATTATGCGTTAGTGTTGGGGTTTAGTGATAAGCTGATTATGCACTCCCACACTATCATCAGGACACGTGATGAGCATAAAGTTTTTCCCATAGAAAAAATAACTGAAAGTGTCTGTGCCCTGAATTCCTTAATCGCGTCCTGTATTTATTATGACTTTCTAAATAAGCTAAATATTTATTTTTATAAGAAACTAAAGTTTTACACTTTTAAACATTTTGGCAACATTCTGCTTGAACATCTGTTGATTAATCAGCTGGGCAATGTAATATGTTCATGTATGAATGTGCCGAGGAGTTGTGTGTGGGTTTAAGGGTGAATTACCCCACTTTTTAAACGTTCGATTTAAAAAAACAATATGTAGCGCTTCTCTATAGGACACCCCAGGAGTCACCCATTTAAATATAATACGTAATTTCCATAACACCCTGTATATTTAGAATTTAGAATATATGTTGTGTGAAAATAGCTATTTACATTAGATAGATGATAGATAATTTTTTTTATTCAATAAAGCAAGAGGCATAGAACAATGTTAATTACAAAAGAATATAGCATTAAACAAATAACATTTTTTTTAAAATCTAGTACACAAAATACGTAAAACATTTTCACTCTTCCAAAATAATCATATTTGGAGACTATATCAAAATTAAATACAGTAGACTCTCGATTATCAGACTTCCTATACCGTTGAAATCCGCAGTAACCGGGCGACGCCGTATTATTTGAGCATCAGGCGTAATATATTATATATGTATTCTTCAAGGGGAAGCCCACAATTGCCTACAGGGGATTTCCCTTCCTATTTTATTTCAATGCAGACCTGGGGTTTGTGTTTATTACAAATTTTTATAGGTTACATATCTAATTAAAGAGAGTCGCATCAAAAAATCAAAAAAAGCCGGATTATCCGAGCCGCCTATTATCCGAGCTAGGGTACAGCCCACGTTAGCTTGTATAATCGAGAGTCTACTGTAATATGAAACAATACTTTTTCTTACAAACAGAACACACGAGTAGCGACACTAGTAATATACAAACACAACATATTAAATCAAATACATCAAACAGAACAAAGCCACAATGAGCCCCACTAAGCCAAACTAGATCTATCAAGGTCATTATAAAATTCACCCATATTGTAATAGGCCTTTCCTATTAAATAAGTCTTTATAACAGTTTTAACTCTGTTTTGAGGCAGGTTACATACACTCTCTGGGAAGGTATTATAAATTTGTGTTAATGTGTAGGGAATATTTTTTTATATGTAGCTAAAATTTAATTTTTCTGTTAACAAATCCATCTTATGTCTAGCGTCTACATTAATTTATAGCGTCTGTAAATAAATCTTTGTTATTATAAATAAACATGAGAGTCCAAAATGTACACGCACTAATCAAAGTTGAAATTTTCTTATCTATAAACACATCCTGACAACTTTCACGCTGAGTCTTCCGGAAAATACATCTGAGACACCTTTTTTGGAGTATTAAAATTCTCTCAACATCTATTGAATTTCCCCAAAAAATAAGAGTGTACCTTATTCTAGAGTGAATGCAAGAATCCACTCCAACATTTCCAGCAATGCATAACAATACCTAGATCGATACACTCATCCCAAAGATCTTACTCATCCCAATGCTCTCGACATGCACCCTCCAGTCAATCTTCTATCTATTTTTACACCCAGAAAGGAAACGTATTCAGAATTTTGAATTTGATAATGTTGTATAAGAAAGACTATTATACCGATATTAGCTGTTTTTCAGCAGCCGCGGACGAAACATCTATTGCAAACTATGAATAAATAGATAGAAAACGTATTGAAAACAATTATAAAAAATTTAAATACAGGCATAAATATGTAAGTGTTAATTATCGCTCGACGGGTACGCCCATGAATAAAATTATTTCTATGGTGAACCATCATTTTTGCAGATCCTATTACCTTTGGGAACACTATATACTATATATTTAAAAATTCAATAACATGTAAATTTTGAAACTGTCAGATATTGGTATCTTCTGGAGAAGTATGTTGATCTAAGTTACGAAGGGGGCTTGTAATACCAAAACAGTGCAATATATAGCAATGAACTTTTTGGAATCTTGTAGGGGAATTTTAACAAAGAATACCTATAGTACTTACTAAAGAGTATATAATTTTCAATGTCGAATGTTTTTGTTATTCCGGTTTTTGTTTAAGAATAATAACAAGTTTGAGACTGTAAATGTTAATATACCTAGTTAAATTATACAAACACATTATTACAGGTGCATCAGAAACTGCAGTAAACTGTTAAATAATATAAAATCTACTTATCGCTGTGCTAGAACAATACTAGGATAACTTAAAAAATATCGATTTTAAGTTATCTGGACCATTATGATGTACCAAAAATGCTCTTTCAGGAGCTATACTAAGATATATAAGATGAATTTATTTAAGCCCGCCATAACATATATCTTACTATTGCAATATATACATTTTAATTAGTGTTTGGGTAAATAGAAGGACATGTTAAAATGTCTTTTTCTTTCGTTTGAGATGAGATTCATTGTTTTAACTTTTTATTGGTGAACTAGTAGGACATTTCAAGATGTCCTAGTCTTTTCCCAGGTTTAAAGATTTTTTTTAAAGATATCTTGGTTTCCTAAGTTATCCTAGTATTACACTGTTAAACATATCTTAGTATTTCACTACAAATAAAATCATTTATTTTAATAACCACCGTTTTTTAAAGTTATCTTTGTATTGCACCAAAAGATATTCTGTAAAATCCAATAAACTGTCGAAAGTCATTAAAGATGTCTCTGTATTGAACCACGAGGTTGGCTGTCCTACTCCAGCGTATATTGATAGACCAAAAATTACGTTTAAAAAAAAGAGGACCTATTGAGCTTGCTCAGACATATTCCGACGGAAAATCATGATTTTTTAAAAAATTTAAAAGCTTTTAACAAGTGGCAAAAAATGGATCATGAAGATAGTGAGTAATCTTTCCAATGTTATTTTGTGCTGTATTTTTTGTCTAGTTTTTTTGTTTTGATTTTATGTCTTTCGTTTCAAACAATAATAATAGTTTCGATTATGATAAACTACTTAGTGTTGGTTTCGCTACACTATTCGGACACACTAATTACTTGTATTTTTACCTTTTTTTTTGTTTGATTGTGTAATATTAATACTTTTAAGTAAAATTAGATGCGGAAAACACACATTAATTCATAAAATTTGAGTTTAAAGGCAAAAATGGTCGTAAAATTGTTGATTCTTAAAATTTGCGCTGGGAACATGTATATTTGCAAAATTCGGTATTTTAACAGTGTTGCCACATAGAAAAGCTTTCTGCAATAATACAGTTTTTAGGTTGTTCGGGTTTGTTCATATCGATATAAGACCGCAGTTTATTGTCAATGTAGTTATGTCACGACTAAGCAATATCTTTTAAGAGGGTTAACTGCGATAGAAAGGCCCAAAAATATCCGTTTTTGTGCAATATTTTTTTCCTATGTAGCTAATAAACGACAACTGGCAACTCTGTTGAAGATGTCACTTTTAAGTCGAACACAAATTTGACATTGCATAACACTGTTGCCAAGAGCAGTTATACTTTGGCGTTGAAGGAAAAGGAAAGAACAAATCAAAATAAAATGGAAATAGCAAATATAGATAATGTTGACGCAATTACAAGCACGTATGATGTGGATTTTGCAAAATATTTACAATACAATACATAGGATTGATTAGAGATAATTTCAGATGCAAAACCAGAAATTGTCGTATCGTATGCACTATTAGGCAGAAAGTTAATGCAAATGCCTTGAATTCCTGCTTTTATTGTTGCAAATGCTGGAAAGATTATCCTTTGTTTTCGGGATCTTTTTTTCAAAATATGAATATTCCTGTTAGGCAGATATTTAAACTACACCGGTGGCGACCACAAAGTGGCTGTGTTTGCGACCAGCCTGGCTGGTCGCAAACACAGCCATGCCGCCGGTGCAGGCCGCTCACGCTGCGGGCATTATGTTGTACACAGTTCTTATGGTCCGAGGGATGGCGTTTTCACTGGCTCGGTTGAGCTGCACTGAGTCCATAAGAGGCGCGTGGCGGAATGAGGTTCCAAAAGCTGTAGTCGGGCGGATTTTCACTTGTTTTACCAGGACACTATCAATTTATGTAACTTTCTTGTGTTTTCTTTTCCCGAATACAGAAGGAAATCGGCTACAAAAGGTGTAGCGGGGGCGGGTTTTCAGTGGTTTTCCCAGGGCACTGTCAATTTATGTAACTTTCTTATGTTTTCTTTTGCCGAATACAAAAATAAATCGGCTACAAAAGGTGTAGCGGGGGCGGGTTTTCACTTGTTTTCACAGGGCACTGTCAATTTATGTGACTTTCTTATGTTTTCTTTTTCCGAATACAGAAGGAAATCGGCTACAAACGGTGTAGCGGGGGCGGGTTCTCACTTGTTTTCCCAGGGCACTGTCAATTTATGTAACTTTTCTATGTTTTCTTTTTCCGAATCCAGAAGGAAATCGGGTACAAAAGGTGTAGCGGGGGCGGATTTCCACTTGTTTTCCCAGGGTACTGTCAATTTATGTAACTTTCTTGTGTTTTTTTTTGCCGAATACAAAAACAAATCGGCTACAAAAGGTGTAGCGGGGGCGGGTTTTCAGTGGTTTTCCCAGGGCAGTGTCAATTTATGTAACTTACCCTAACTTTCTTATGTTTTCTTTTTCTACAACCATACCTTTCCATTACATTTTCAAAAATTGTTAAATTCCGTGGGTGCTCAAGTGTAGTCATTACACAGAACCTTTACTTTTTATTGTTGTTATAAAATTATAAATCCGGCAACATGGCTAAAATTGTTGGGGTCAGAACCTTGTCAAATCACTCAAAAACTATAAAATCAGGATTTTTATTAATTAATTTCTTAAAAATTACTGAGTATTCCGCAAATTTTTTTATTGAATATTACTGCTAAAAATGTATACTTTTAGAAAAAAATAGTAAAAATTTAAAATTCGTGTGTCCGAATAGTGTAACGGACCCTAACTGTATTTTTTTATGCGGCAGTAGTAAGACAACTTTTAAAATAATAAAAAAGGCAATTAACAGAATTTACATACTAAAAACCATGCAATACTGAGATAACTAAAAAACGAATTAATAGAGTTAAGTTCGCACATTTCCAAAAAAGTATAGAACAATACGAAGACATGTTTGTCAAAAAAAGGTATAACTTAAATAACACAAATCATTAGGTGGTTCAATACTAAGATAACTTAAAGGAAATAACAAGATAACTTTAAAAAATTATAAAAATGTGTTTTTTTCCTAGAACAATACAAGGGTATCTTAAAATATAATAATTTTAATAAAAAGTTAATACTTAAAAGCAAAAATAATAAGTACTTACCTTAGATTCCTATGTCCAAATAACAACTCACTACGAAAAATAGCATTCTTAATTAAAACAATAAAACATTTATAAACAATTCAAACATAAAAAGTCAATTTTCTCGAAACTATGTTTTTAATTTGTCTCAGTATTGTTCTAGCACAGCCTTATATACTTTATATTATAGAATGTCAAAATGGAAAAAACTTTAAAAAAAAGTGTTAATACACTCTGAAACTTAACATATATTATCGGACATCTTAGACAAGTAATGGTAAAATACATTCCATTTTATGACGTTTATTTCCTTTTATCCTACTAGTAGGTACTAGCCTTAAAATTACACATACTACAAATACAAACTTACATAACTTCGACGCCAGGAAAATGCGGTGGAGGGTCAAAAAGAAGAGAGAACATTATGGGAAAGCTACGAGATTACAGAAAATAACACAAATTCTAAATGGAAACCACAAGAACCTAACCTGATGTGGAATTTCGGTGCGTTGTGCAGTGCGGCCATGTCGCCGAAATAAAAGTTGCTAGCAGCGGTTGCTAGGCTGGTTGAAATTTATCCATGGAACAAATGTTCGGGTTTGTTCGGTGCACGTAATCCGTTTTGAAAAGTTACTCCTCATTTCCGCAATAACCATAATAATGGCAATATCAAATAAATTGGATCTATCTAACTATACTCTTCTTCTGTAATTGGTATGGTACGAAATCGGTAGAAATACCGAGAAATCAGTAGATCTGGCAGAGCGTGTGCTGCGGTACGATAACGGAACAATTAGAGGTATTCCTTTCAACTCTTAGATTTCAACTCAAGAATCATGAACATAACTACGTCACAGAGGAGTGATACGTTAACCTTATCGTTGGATAAAAGTGATGTGCTGGCCAATCAGGACTGTTCTCGATATTTTGCAATGATATTGGTGTGCTTTTATTTATCCAGTAGAATCAAGTTTTTTTTCCTACAACATTTGACGTTCCTCCGATTTGTCCGAGAAAGATTTTCATCGCCGTAGAGATAAGGGGATATTGGGGGACAATACACCCCCCATCCACGAGACAAAGCTGCAGATGTGTTTATATCTCTCTTATATTTTTATAACACAGTAAAGTATTAGTTATATTTGCATTAACAAAATGCGTAATTTCTCAAAACTACTTTTAAGCAATTAGGGCAAGTAGTCTTATATTAGCAGGTCATTACGCAACTCGACTATCATGCAGAGCGACGCGGAATAGCGCAAAATGTTTAAACAAAAATTTGATACCTAAGCTTTTGTTCCAATTGCGCGCGTGTGCATAAACATGTTTCTTTAATCACCGTACAAAGTAAATTCCTTTGAATATAAAACGAACAGGAAGGAGCAAGGAAGGAGCATATTATGTTAAGATAAATGAGACCGGAATGGAGCTTCAATCAGTGTTGTTCTCGGCCTAAGTTTAATTGTACTAGAATATTACAGAAAATTGTAATAGTTTTCTAGGAAAATGTAATAGATGCCGTGTGTGTAAATTGTGCAGTTGTAAGAGAAATTTCAAGTTTTTCCACTCTATCCTCTCCTCTGTGGTGATAGTTGATGAGTTGGTCCATAGATGTCGTTATATACTTATTATTAAATGTAAAAAAATTTTGTTTTATTTTTTTTAATGTTCCATTTCATTATATTTTTTCTTTTTTCCTTTGTTTTCTTTATTTCCTCGCATTAAATAAAAATGTAATAGATTATATAAATTTGTAATAGGGTAATAGATTTCTTGGAAATGTAATAGATCTATTACAATAAAATTGTAATAGAAGAACAACACTGGCTTCAATATGGCCGACTATTGCTTCTGTCTGGTCAGTGACGTAGAGCATAGATATTGCATGTAACATAAAATTAATGTAAAATAATAATTTTATCCCCAGGTACGCCTATGTGATACGTTTATTGGATAACCTTTAAATGTCATTCAAACGAAATGAGTTTTTATTTCTGAATAATCAATAAAATTGGCATTAAAAACACTTATCTGTGAAATGTTACACCAGAAATTCGATGTTTTGGCGTCAGGGAACAACCATAGATACACAACTATCCATATTTTTCGTTATTGTCCCAGTAAAATAATGAAAATGTTTTAACAATTTATTTAGATATTATTGCTAAATGATAGATATTATCACTAAAACAACCAAAAAATTATTTTATTACACTAATTACAACGATTATTAACACTTGAAACTGCTCAAAACTATCAAAAATCCAATTTGTTTCCAACATCCACGATTAAGAAGCAAAACATGAGTCATCCGTGGAGCTTCAAGATGGCCGTTTAACTCGACGTTGACGATTGACGGTGCTGTTCGACGGTGACGGTACAGCTTAAACATATTGAAATGCATAAGACCATTTATATTTGCCGATGACGGTGCAGTTTGACGGTGGGTGACGGCCGACATGAACCAATTTTATCTTTTGACGGTGGACGGCAACGTGCAACGTTCGTAGCAAGTTTACACAGCCAATCAAAATTGTGTTTACCTGTCACGTGATATTTTGTAAATATTATTTTATTTTATACCATTTTAAAGTGTACTGTTGATAATTGTTGATAGTATCATTCAGATCACATAAACACCAAAATTAATATAATCACATAAAAATACAGAAAAGCAGAGAAACACAGGTTATGTTATCGTCGCCACCGTCAAGTTTATAAATCCAGCTTTTTACGGCACCGTCAAACAGCACCGTCAATCGTCATCGTCGAGTTTATAAATTGGCCTTTAAATCGTGCGCGGTTTTCGCAATGCTCGTTCCTGTTCGTTTTATATTCAAAGATTTGCATCAATAAACGTTTTCTTTTGATATACCAATACTTGCCAGAGAGTGTTCGCTCTTCCGCTTATTTTGTGTTCCTCCATTGACTTTGTTGTCGTTGTGTTTTATCGCACCCCGGCAAATCTATTGTAAATGAAGCTTGGCGCCTCTCGTAAATGTCTTACGCATAACCTTGTCCACAAAACACCGTTTTATTCACCACCTCACCTACCAGTACAGCTTTCATTTGTTGCTAGAACTCTGTTATCAACACAAATAAAAAATTGCCTATTATTTCTCTGTGCTGAAACTACACTCAGTGTACGACTTATAATTCCTCTGCGAGTTTTTTTTATTTATCAAGAAATCAGGAGAGGAAATAATTAATTAAGAAACATAATTTTTACAAAATGTTAAAGCCCAAAGTTTTAACCCAAGTTCTAAGTCAGGCGAATACGGGGGGCGTGGAGAATACCTTGTAAGTTGTTTAATAATTGTACTGATTACCAGAGACCTGTATACCAACACTTATGGGGAGTTTATATTTAAATAAAATGTATTTCAGATTAGTGAATCAAGAGGGTCTTTTGTTGGCATACAGTGGGTATGGAGATAAAGATGCCAGAGTAACAGCTGCGATAGCAAGTAATATTTGGAGTAAATATGAAAAAAATGGTAATATTTTTAAGTATTATATCTTGTTTGCTATAAGTTAACTCATTTTTTTGATTTGCCAGTACAGTTAAAAAATATATACTAGTTAAGGATTATGTAGAACCCACAAACTCGAGAACAAATTAATTACAATACATGAAATAAAGCATTTTTTATGGGTAAAGGCCGATCTACAAAAAAAAAATTAATTTCTAATTCTAAGAGAATAGAAAAGATGTTATTAATTATTCTGCCACCCCAACTGTCATCGTTATATCCCATTTGTTGAACTTTAGTAAGTATAGTTAGCTTCTTAGTAACGTTTCTTTACCCTAAATAACATTGTTTCTGTAAAATATTGTTAACTTACCTATGTACATCAGTATTCACATTGGGAGTATCAAATAAGCAAACGAAGGTAACAATTGCATGTACTTTTGCTATAATAGGGATTTTAAAAAACTTTTGCTAACATATTGTGCTGTTGAACAATAACACTCCCACACACAGCAGAAGCACGTATATCACAAAAAGGCACTAATTCAACACATTAGCATCGAAAAGTAATATTTGCATTCAATTTTTGATATGCAAAATAGCCTAAATGTAAATCTTAAGATCCTAACCTACAAACAGCACAAAACAAAATAAACAAATATCAAATTGCCTATAAAATATGTAAGCAATATGGCAACATTGAACACTTGACAAAAAATTTGTATAACGACAATAAGCAAACATGCAATTGTTGCCACATGGACTATTTTGGCATTACAATTATGACAAATTAAACTTTTAAACTACCAAAAAATACCTAATCAGAGATCCCTATGGAACATACAAATATGTAGTCAGTTCTCAAAAATTTGTAGTATTGGCTGAAGTGTAAACACTTTATTTTAATAAAATCAGTTTTCTAACATTAGCAATTTTATTTTAGGTAAGAACGCTCTTAGAGAAGATCAACCTCAAATTATCTTAATGGAGTTTCAAGAGGGACGTATTGCTATAACCCAGGTTGCTAATGTACTGTTGTGCTTATATGCTAAAAACACAGTTGGTTTTGGAATGCTTAAAGAGAAAGCCAATGCTTTGGCTGAATACCTAGAAGGACCGTTAAAACAAGTTGCTACTTCCTAGCATATATATTTTTAGGTATTTATTTTAAAGAGACCCTATTTTACACTTTAGTTGATTTAATTTGATCAAATATAATGTGGCACTGTGACAGTTGCAGATTTAAAATAATAAAGTTTTAAAACCACAAAATATTAAGTGAAAAAATTATCAACAAAAAAAAAACTAACATCAAAATTAAATATTTAACTTTTTTCTGAAAATTACCTACAAACCATTTCTAAAGTTTTTACCAAAAATAAATTTGACTTTCTCATTGCTACTTTTTATTCCCTACAAGATGGCATTATCAGATTTTTAATGTTATACATTTTGTCTTTGGGTGACCATCATCGGCTTAATTTTTTTTAAATACGGCCTGGATTTTTTTTGTTTAAATCATGAACAAGGAACTAAATCTACGTTCAACTGTATGCAACACTTACTGGTTTTCCGACGTTTTGTTCCTTAAATTGACCTTCTCATTAAAATAACCCTAGTACATTCCTGCGACTTCCTTTTTTTTTTTAAATTCGGTGCCTCAATTTAACCGACTTCGTATCGCTTACCGTTCCGGAAATTCCAATGGTGAAGGACGAATTTGTGACGCCCTGCTTTGAAACTTTAGAAATTGATAGAAGGTAGTAATTAAACATTTTCACAAAGTAATGCGTCCATAATGATTAACATTGATCCTCACTAGGTTCAGTTGTTAAAATTTGAACGTGTAGCCATCCAGTTCATTCTACTGTGTGGTACTACATAATATCTACTATCAATATTAAACTTGCATTAATTTTATCTACCATGTACCCTTCAAATTTCTACTGTAGCATGTTTAAATAGTATGTATGTATGTATTGTAAACTATCAATGATAAATCCAATATATTATTGTTTTATTAGCTTTATTTCGTTATTTTGCTGTACTAAAATGTTACCGGAATAATGCAACGACATTTTAGGTAAGAACAATAATAATATAGATTTTTTTAAAAATGGGGATCCTATTGAAGTAGCAAATGAATACAATAAGTTCTTATTGTCAGTTGTGCCAGATCTAGTTAATAACTTAGAACCTAAACAATTTAGTTGTAATATACCATCAAATAATCAAACAATGTTCTTAAAACCAGTATTGCCTAGTGAAATTTGTGAAATAGGTATCAAAGTAAAAAATAAACATAGTAGTGGCCAGGACGGCATACCGACAAGTGTAGTAAAATTATCAGTACCGTATATCAAAAATGTATTAGCTTATATGATAAACAATTGTTTTAAACACGGAATTTTTCCAGACCAACTAAAGTTAGCTTTAATAAAGCCGTTATACAAAAAAGGCGATCCAGAAGTGATGGATAATTATAGGCCAATCAGCCTGTTGTCCGGGATTTCAAAAATACTTGAGATAGCGATATGTAAGAGGCTAATAGATTTTTTTAATAAGTGTAACTTGTTTAGGGAGCATCAACATGGGTATACCTTTGGCAAATCTACTGAAACTGCACTATTTCAGTTTACTACAGGAATTCTAAAGAATATTGAAAATGATGGCGTGTCACTTGGTATTTTTTTGGATTTGTCAAAGGCCTATGATTGTATTGACAGGGATCTTTTTCTAAAAAAGGTGGAGCGGTATGGGATAAGGGGACATGTACTTCAACTATTAAAATCATACTTATCAAATCGAAAACAGATTGTAAAAATAACAAAAGATGGAACATCTTACCTATCAGATCTAAAAGAAAACTTATATGGAATTGCACAAGGGAGCGTATTAGGACCGATTTTGTTCATTATATATTTAAATGATATTTATTCAATCGCAGATCTGAACAATGAAAACATTGTCTGTTATGCAGATGACACGAACTTACTGGTAGGTGGAAGGGACATTGGTGAAATTTTAAACAAAGGCAATATAATATTCAGTAAAACAGATAAGTGGTTCAAGGAGAATAAATTGATTCTAAATAAGGAAAAATCGAATGCTATTGTATTTAGAACAAAGCAATCTAAACTAAATAGACCACCAAACATAGAATGTAAGGATGTAAATATTAACATTGTAGATAGTGTTAAGTTTTTAGGGGTAAACATAGATGAATTTATGGACTGGACAGGACATATTAACAACCTTTTAAAAAAATTAAATTCTGTATGTTACGGAATTAGAGTTGTAGGTAAATACATGGAGTATAAAAATGTAAAAATATTATATTATGCTAATTTCTTGTCAGTTTTGGGATACGGCATTATTTTTTGGGGGGGAAACAGTGCCATACAACGGGTTTTTACAGTTCAGAAACGCATTCTCAGAACAATGAAATATATGCAATTTTGGGAAAGTTGTCGGGGTGTTTTTAAGGGGGAGGGTATGATGACGGTTTATGGTGTTTACATCTACCAGTCACTAATATTCTTCTTTAGGAACCGAGACTGTTTTGAATTGCAGGAATCTCACGTATACAATACGAGAACATTAAATGTTAATTATCCAATCCATAGATTAACTTTGACCGAGAAGGGTTCGTGTTATACATGTCTCAGATTTTTCAATAAATTACCCAACAGTTTAAAAGGGATGACTAGTCTTAGAATTTTTAAAAATAGTATTAAAACACTTCTAATCGACCTAGAACCGTACTCGGTTAAGGACTTTCTAGACAAAACGTTTTAGTATTGCGATATGTGTGTGTGACCTTTTGCTATCTGTTTTGACACAATTTCCTTTGTGTTCTGTATGTTTTCAGGTCATCTGGAATATTACTTGTAACATGATTTGAAATAAAGATTATTATTATTATTATTATTATTATTATAATAAAACCGTAAATTTGGATAATATGAATAGGAAACTATTTACGGAAATTAAATTTATTCAAGTTAGTAGTCTCTGACAAACTAAAAATACAGATACAACATGAACACTCAAAGTAACAAACATTACGACAGGAATTAGTATTTGTAAAGTTTATTTTTTCAGTACTATTAATACCATAATAATACCATTATAGAATTTCTTACTGTCACTAGATAGGGTGTTTCATATATGATTGCACATTATGGGGATTATCCTTACTATTAAAAAAATCACTACCTCTCAACATTTTTGAGGGAAACCTATAATTTTTCATATATTTATATTTAATAGCTGGTATAACTTAATAGCTAAATTGTGAAACAAGGATGGCTGTGCTTTACTTAAAATATGTCAAAGCAAGAGTTAAAACTCAAACTTTCCTACGCAATGTGTAACGCGCACAGTCCGAAAAACATTTTTCCCCCTTATGACATAAGTTATTTTTTATCCGATTGCCAGTTGTGAAATAAAGTAAACAAATACATTTAATACAATACAACTTGTATGGTAATTTGTCGCTCTTCAGTTAACAATGTTAACTGGTAATATGCATATCCATGGATATAACAATAAAATAAGTGCTAGCGTTTGAAAAATTTTTTTTAACATGGGACGAAAAATGTTGCCTAGCTACCAGGGCAATAATCAATACCTTATTGAAAAAGTTACCTTTTCATCCAAATATTTAATCTATAAAAACATCATTTTTAGACACAATCGGATAAAAAATTATTTTTATCTTGAAAAGAAAATAGCACAGATTGATGATGAAACTCATCAGGAATATAACGAGCCATTTTTACAGACAATCGTTAGTATTACGTCCCCCTAGTAGCGAATATAGAAACTTGGGAGAACAATTTCATTTGGCTACGACTTTTTATGTTTAGAATATAATGAATTTTGTATTGTCTTGCCGGCTAACCGCTAAAAATGACTACACAATGGCGAAAACCCTGCGAAATATATGCAACAGTTCCCACCAGATGGAGGTGGACAACACAGCTATAGTGTAATTTTATTTAGGATTCCCTCTAAATGTCTGCAGGGTACGTAGTACTTGGGTTTATAAAACTTAAATAGGCTATTTGTAAATTGTTGAAAAATAAAACTTTTAATGTTAAGCAACAAACACCTGAAGAATATAGGTAATGTGTCTGGCCCATACATAAATTATAACATTATTTTCAATAAAAAAACACTTTTCAAGGAAGGTAAGGCCAAAAAAAAATATTATGGTACTTATGCTTGTGAATCATGAAATAAATTGTCTACATGTTATTAAAATTAACATGACTAGTAAGGATTCTTCACAAATATGCATGAGCCTAACAAAATTATTTATTTTCATATCTACATACTGGGTTCAAATATCGAAATGTTAACCTCATTCTGTAAATCACAAAGCTTCCTCAACATAAATATCATTTTCCATAAGCACAACATTTATCTCGGCATTTGTCCCAAATGTAACTTGCCAATCCCGATTAATACAATTCTATTTATCACATCGAACCAACTACATTCTGGAGCCCTTCTGTTGCAAAACTTTTGCTCTGTCTTCTCTCTCTCCTCGAACTTCTGTACCCTCTGGAACGCCATATTCTCTACTCACTACACAAAGAAATTCTGCATGTTCGTCTTGTCCATAATTATACTGTGATCCTATATTGACAAGCTGTTCAAATTTCCAGCCATCTGACATTGTCGAAACCATCTAAAAGGGTAGGTTAAGAGTGAGATAAGTAATAGTCTGAATGTTATCTATCATATAGCTTTTAATAGGTAATATAAATTATAATTTTTCAGCAGTTCTAGGGTCAAAACTGTATAAAATGTGTAAATTGGTATATAGTTAATTTAGGAACAAAATTAATGTGTAATAATTTAAACTTGCAGTATTTGATAGTAGGTACCGTATTTGCTGCAGAAAACTTCTTTTCTTACACCTACCATTTAAATATGAATTTAGGCTCTTTAAGATCACTGAAAGTTATTCCAAAAGCAACCTCATCACTGTACAAATGATTTTCGTTACCGACTCGCATTGTGTTTCTTTTAAAAAACATAATTACATAAAAAAATTATAAACTAGGTATCCAAATAAATTTCAAGAAAATCAATCAATCAAACATACTTACTTGTGTTAGTTCATCTTCATGGCACTGTAAAACCCTATAAACATGTTTTTTTCCATCTTTACCGTATATTTTGTCTCTCTGGCCTATTCTTTCTTTAACTAAGGTTATTAATTCAGTAATATTATAAAATTCAGCTTCTTCTAAAACTCCTTCTTCAGCTAAACCTTTATTAATTACTAATTTGCCATGCCTAAGATAATTTAAAATTGGAGAAAAATAATTTGGATCCCTATCAATCAGGTACGCGCCTGTGTCATCCTACAAAATAAATACAAGCAGAAATAAGCATAAGAAATTTTATATTTTAAATAATTCTAATAAAAATATCCTCACTTTGTCAGAGTCCAAATCACTATCGTCCTGCACTAGCCTGTATAAGAATGAATTTGAATCCCTAGCTAACGTAGTCTTGGTAGTTAAAAAATATGTGCCTCCAACATTTAATTTCACCCATTGCTTACTACCATTTTTTAAACAAGGTTGTTTATTTTCTATGGGACTATCTGTTACATCCTCCATTTCTACTTCTCTAATGGTGTTCTGTTTTGACTTTAATACCGAGAAGTTAGATACGAATAACGTCAATGTCAATTTCAAATACAAGAGAACGAGCGTCACAGAGGAGAAATGACGTGCTTCGCTTGTCAATGCTACATTCATTCCTTGAAAGTAGCTCTCAACCTTAGACAAGGGAAGAGAGGGGACGCGTAAAACCAGAAGCTATTTTGTTACCGCCTGGCACCAAACCGGGTTTAGCAGTGGCGTAACATGAATATTTTATTAGTATTATCCCAATACAAAATTATTTCGTATGGAATATGGAAGTAATATTTTTATTGATTGAATTGTTGTGTATCTTACTGAGGTTTGATAGTAAAAATGTTCTTTTGCTTCTCAATAATTTATTGAGTAAGATAAAAAAACAAAATTGGTCGATTCAAAATTTATTACAAAGAATCAATTTTTTCTTTCTCGGAGTGCCGTCTTTCTGTTCAGTTAGCCCAGATGAAGTACAAGGTAAAACTAGTTCTTCATCAAGCTGATTTGAACTTTCGGTAGCCTGTAACAAAATTAATATATTACATACATGATTTGAGATGTTTTTAAAGTGAAGAGATTTTTTAGAAATTATTTAAAATATATTCTTCTTCGGTTGCGTGGACCCAGTTGTTGAAGTACCAGCTATATATAGTTCAGCATCATGTTGAGTTGACCTTTCAGTAGCTCGCCTTTTTAAACCCTGTAAAAAAATCAATATTATCTACATGCTTCTGTAATTTAAAATGTTTCTGTTTTTAAAATGAATAATTTTTTTATTCCAGAAATTAACTTAAAGTAAATACCTTGTTTGGTGGTATATATAGGTACTGGTAGTTCTGAAAATATTGTTGGACAGCACCTACAAGTAATCGAACTCTTTCCTCAACTTTATAAAAAAAAGAACTTCTCAAATGCTTTGAACAAACCCTGTAGGCAGGAAAAGGTGTCCAATCTCTAAGTCCCATGTTCTGCACCCAAATGTTTGCTTTTTGTTGATCTTTCGGAAATCTAAAAACAATACAACACTGTGGTTGAGCTTAGTGGTTTAAAATAAGTTTTAACAGGACGCCATCTTTGTGAAACGACCTTCCTGAGGTCGTGTTTCTCAAAGACTATGACCTTCAACGAATCAAGACAAACGTTAATCGCTTTCTTAAAAAAAATAACACTGGTATACATTCGAAATAATATAATGCTTTCACTAATAATTAACCAAAATTAAATAAGAAATAATTTTATTTTGTCAAAATATACAAATCATGCAGGTACGCCATTGAGTGACACACCCTCTTCAAGGGCAATTAGCTGGATCTTATTAGAAATCTTGAATGAAAAGTCCAACAAATCTAGTACAAATTACAAAGAAAGGTAGCTTGAACTATGGGCTTAAACATAGTTTCAAATAATATATGCTGCTAAACTTACAACGGAGATATCTAATATAAAATAAATACATGCAAAAAACACGAGTAGAATATTTACCGATTGTAAGTAATTCCAAGATCCTTTCGCTCATTCCTGCTTTTACAGCCATAGGCACAACAATACACCATATTTCTATAAATACACTGAATTCTTTTGATAGCTCTTCACACCACAAATCACTGAAATATACTAGGTGCCACCTCGAATGTCTGGCACCTAAAAAATGGCGGCGAATCAATTTTAGGCTTCACTTTCTGCGACGGCCCGTAAAGCGGAATTATCAAGCGTGCCTAACGGCACTGTCACAATGGCGCGAGGAGTTTAGTCGGTCAGCGCCTCTCCTTCAGAGGGACAGGCTCTTCCCTTGTCTAAGGGGACAGGTTTCTCCATCAGAGAAACTGAGTCATCTCGACACTACTTTGTGTCTGAAAGCAGATTCTCCTTGCACGTCCCAAAAAAAGCATATACGCGTTGGCTTTGCGATCACGATCCCAGGAAGGCGAATACATATCCGCGATACAATTTTATATTTTTCATATTATTAAAAAAAGAAAGAAGAATTATTTGGTACCTGAAATTAAAGAAACCCGACGAATTTCATGCCGCGCATTCTTATTCCTAGTCAGGATATGATAAATCAAATAAAATTTAATGTTTTTATATTTTCAATTAAAAAATTGACATTTTTCAGGATGAGTGATTAACAATAAACGTTGCCTGCTGCGTTTGATCGCCGCTCACACTGTGATCAATCGATGCAAAAGTCGACCGTATCGCCACTAGGTCACAAGACAAAAACTTTTTGAATTGAAATTCGACCATTTGAGATCTAAGTCTGCTTGATTAGAAAATAAAAGTTACCAATTTACCGAAACGGTAACTCTGGGCGACCTGCAATTAGTATACCTTTTTTACGTAATAAATATGAGAACAGTACTATTTTCATTAAAACCTTAAATACACGGAGGCGCAAAAAGTTATGACCTAATAAATGTGCAAAAAATGCCGCAGACAGCGACCCCTATATTGTACATTAAAATTTCACCAAAAAATCAGTTTCTCATCCTAAAAAAACCATAATTGCGAAATTTTGTAAAAAACCGTTGGTTTCTGTCAAAGTTATTAGAGAAAAACAAAAATGAAGTTTAACTTTAACACCCTGTATCTCAGTTAATATCAACTTTCGGATATAGGTAAGTAATTAAATCCTAATATTTTTACGTAAGGAGTCTGTGGTTTTTCCATGTCCCATTAATTAGCGGACACCCTGTATAAAAAATGCTTAAATATGTTTTTCCTGTTTTACAGTTTGCCTCAACAATGTCAAAATTTTCTGCTTATGCATAATTTTTTCACTGATTATGAGGGCATGTGCCTGAGAAACAGATGCGGAAATTAAAAAATGAACTTTTATTTAACTGTGTAGCAGACCGAGTTTCTTTTCCTCTTCATAATTTCACTCCACTAGGGATGGACTAATAGATTATTGTTTTTACACAGGCGCTCCCGGGCCCCTTTCATGGCCAGACCTGTGTTTTTCTCACACTTGGAACATCGGTAGATACGCCACTGGGTACACCTGCACGATTTTGAATTCGGAGCAGCTTTTTTGAATGAAAGGAAATAATGCCCCGGCCAAAAATCAAAATAATATGTGAAATTTTATTTTTTTATTTTCTAATCAAGCAGCCTAGATCCCAAATCATCAAATTTCAATTCGATTTTTTTTTTATTTACGCGTATAGGTTCGCTTATCCTGGGACACACTGTATAGTGCCTGTTAGAAAGTGCACGCTTAAAATAAAAGACAAAATCATACACATCTCTTCAATATTTTCAATAAACTTGAACAATTCAACACTTAAGGTGTATCGGGATACAAAAACTTAAAAAATTCATTCTGTCAACTCTCCATAATGGTATTAGTCAGCTCGTTCCGCACGGCCTCTGCTGCCTTGTTCATATCCAAGCCTTCTAAAATGTAAAGAAGGTTGTCAAGGTTTGCGTCTTCGTCATCTTCAAACCATAGATCCATCATGTGTTTAGCTTGATCAAACCGCACGGAAGTTTCGTTTTTGAACCATTCAATTTCGTCTGCCTTATACCCTAAATAAAAAGAAATGTAGGTTTTCTAGAACAGTTCGAGAGCCAAAAATCTTTGCTAGTATTATTTTACCTGGGATAGAATATTTTCTACCTGTAACAGCAAAATTGATTTTTTGTGACAGTAGAAACCATTTTCCTGGATATTCTTGTTAGAAAAAATTTGCGATGTTATAAATATTTACTTTATAGTGACAATTAAATAACTCTTTAAAAATATTATTTCCGGTCATTAATCTGTATACAGCGTGTCTTCGGAAGTTCTTACCAAATGGGAAACTTTTTAATTATTAACTCTACGAAAAAAAGTGCCTCTTCCTAAATACTCCTGCTTGGTGAGAAAATAAATTTGCACAAGAATATTTGTATGTTGACATACAAGGCTTCAAAAAGTACCGGTTTAAAATTTATAAAAGACGTCGGCTATATTTACAAAACTAATAGTCGTAAAGATTTGGTAATAAGTATTTTTGGATAAGTAGGCTTTGAACAATTGATTGTGGTTGGTAACAGAATAGGCGTTTTAGCAGTGACAGTTTGGCAATTATAATTTCTGTTTCAAAACGTGAACTTCTTGTTAAAAAAAGGTTTTTCCGTTTCTTAGTTACTTTAAACAATAATAATGATGATTAAACTGACTGTTAATGGAAAAATTGAAATAGTTCTTATTGTTGGCGATAATTATAAGACGCATCGCGAGGTTGCCGACATTTTTAATACTAGACACCCAAATAAACATATTAGCCACGTTACTGTCGGCAATGTCGTCAATAAATTTAAAAATACTGGCTCTGTCGAAAATAATTTCAAGAAGAAACATGCAGATCGAACACTTACTGAAGAAAATCAATTACAAGTATTGCAAGCGGTTGTGAGATTTACTTAAATTTCCTAAGAACCGAAATTTTTATATTTATTAACAGCCTGTCATTAAACGCGCGACAGGCTGTTTGGTATCAGCATGATGAAGCTCCTTGTCACAGCGCAGCCAGGGTCAACGAATATTTGGATAGAACTTTTCCACAATGATGGACAGGACGCCATTCAGAAGTACCCTGGCCACCTAGGTCACAGGACATTACACCCCTAGATTTTTTCTTGTGGGGTCATTTGAAGCAATTGGTGTACAAGCACAGACCATTCCGTGATATTGATCACTTAGAAGAAACTATAAGACAGTGTATCCGGCTAGTTACTCCTCATATGATCAGAAACGCTGTGTCGGAGTTTTCTAGAAGGACAATCATTTGTATGCAAAAAGACGGAGGCCATGTGGAGACCTAGATTATTTTTGGAGTCATTTAGTTTTATTGGTTATTGGGAAATTAGAAATTGGCCACCTCATAGAAATTAGTGAACTAATTTTTATCCGTCATAAAAGTAGTTCTCTTACGTAGAGTTTTTATTGTGTAATTGTTATAGCCTGTTAGCCTTTAAACATGCACTCTTCAAGTTTTTAGTTTTGTAAATATAGCCGACGTCTTTTATAAATTTTAAACCCGGTACTGTCCAACATACAAATATTCTTGTGCAAATTTATTTTCTCACCAAGCAGGACTTTTTAGGATGAGACACTTTTTTTCGTAGAGTTAATAATTAAAAAGATTCCCATTTGGTAAGAACTTCCGAAGACACGCTGTATATGCTGGGGAAGGAATGCACTTTACTGTGTTTAAAAAAACTTTATAAAAATATCTTTATACATTTTTTCACTGGTACGGTAAAATAATTTGATTCACCTTCCGTTACTTTCGGCCACTTTCGGAGTTTTCCGTTGTACGTTGGGTCTCACCTTGCACGTCGTAGTGGTGGAATACTATCGATAGTCGGCCCTATCGATAGTTTCCGATAGTCTAAAGAGTTACTATCGATATTATCGATAGTACTATCGAAACTATACCAACCTTGATACGTGGTAGAGTTGTTGAGTAATACATTTTACTTATGGTTGACATATTAAGTTCCCACCTATACCTGCTTTTTATTGAAAAAAAAACATAATAATATTTGAAATAAAAAAATATACATACTATATAAAAAACAAAAAATAATTATATATTATCAGGAACAAATATAGGAACAAATGATCAAAAAAGATTAACTAATAATGATCTTAATAATAAGCGAATAAACACAAACGAAAAAGAGAGAAAATTTAAAAAATGTAAAATAAATATTTATTATGCTGCAAAAAGATAAGCATGTCCAAATTTTCTGCTTTTAGACGGTTTCTCTTCTTTAAAACAGATTTATGATCTAGTGCTGAATTTGGTTTATTTTTAATTTAAATTTTTTAAATCGAATTCCATGAACTTAAATTTAAGAAATACTAATAACATGCGAGTTTAAACTATCGATGATTCCTTAAAACAATCGATAGTTTTCGATAGTAACAAACTATCGATAGTATCGATAGTGCCATCGATAGTATTCCACCACTAGCACGTCGGCAGTTCGACTTGTAACTTTGGTGACGTCTAGTCTTTTTAGGGTTATAAATTCGTTGTTTACCTTCGTCGTGCAGACATTACAGTTGATATTGTGCTATTTTGAAATGAAAAGTGAGAACCAGGCCATGTTAACTTAAAAATTCCAAGACGCTATAGGCCGTGACAGATGTGCTAACGAGACGCACAACGCCGTGAACGACATGCGAAGTTTATAAGTAAGAAATTGTTTCCCAACGAAGGTTGGCGAACTACAAGCGCAGCGCAACTGAACTATGAATGTAAAGTTTATAAATGGACCTTTAATTTAAACTTCGTTCATATAATTTTCGTTTCAGTGCTTAATTTGTAATTAATGAATTTTTAAAGATTTAAATGTAAACATATCAATAACACTAAACAGGAAAACTGTATATTGTGCTGAATTTTTTGTATACTGGGTGTTATGGAAATGACGTATTATATTTAAATGGGTGACTCCTGGGGTGTCCTAGAGAAGCGCTACATATATATATTTTTTAAATCGAACGTTTAAAAAGTGGGGTAATTCACCCCTAAACCCACACACAACTCCTCAGCACATTCATATATGAACATATTACATTGCCCAGCTGATTAATCAACAGAAATGTTCAAGCAGAATGTTGCCAAAACGTTTAAAAGTGTAAAACTAGTTTCTTATAAAAATACATATTTCGCTTATTTAGAAAGTAAACCAAGGACGCGATTAAGGAATCCAGGACACAGACACTTTCAGTCCTTTTTTTATGGGAAAAACTTTATGCTCATCACGTGTCCTGATGATAGTGTGGGAGTGCATAATAAGCTTATCACTAAACCCCAACACTAACGCATAATTACACTTTACAATAACATATATAGAACACGAGCACTTAATCATTTCGCAATAGAAATAATAAAAACGTTAATTTCTTTGGGCCATTAACCCTTTACTAAAGATAAAATGAAACAATTATGTTAACAATTGACAGGAACTACCCTTTGAAATAATGGTCTAGTCCATCTTCGGACCAGTCAAACTTTCTTTCAGAGAACTCTCCGCTACTAGAGCCAGCGCGGTTGCCATTTCCGAGACTATAATTATACAGGAAAGTAATATTATAGAAGGAAATTCGGCAATTTATGATAGTCGCTTATAAAACATCGAAAGTGGCAACGCTGTATTTTTAAACATTAGCCCGATTGTCCAACGTGTTATTTATTTTTAAAATTTTAGATGTTAAATACATTATTTCCCAGACAATAAGGGCGTATTTTTCTCTACACAGTAGCACTTTAAAATACTAATTCAGATTGAATGGTACTTAGATGTGTTGTGACGCGAAAACTAATGTGATTTTGTGATGCATGTGAGTACTTAGTGTTTTTTATAAATTAAGTTGGTTATAAATAAGTCCGAAAAGGTAAATAAAATTGAATTTTTTTTTCTAAAGGGTAAATGGCATTTATAAACTTTTAAGTTGTCCAGATCTGAGGGGTGTCGTTCGAATTGAACAAATGAGAACATACCTGACCATTTATAAACTCCGCGGCGGTTCGTTCGAGTCAGTTCAAGTTTATAAATCAGAGATTGTTTCCCAGCGAACTGAACGTAAAAGTTTATAATAATGTACCCTGAAAAATAAACAATTTGAAATCTGTCAATCGGTTATTGACTTTCTAAAGAGTTTACCCTGAAGATATGACAACACTGTTCAAGATTCACTGCCATATGTTGCTGTGTTTATCTTCCGAACAGGGGCACCACGTGGTAATTTTTGGTTAGACATAAGGCCATGTACAGGGCAAATTAAATTAAAGCACCATTTTTGGATATTTTCTTCAATTTGTTTTCATCTCAGGAATTGCCGGTTTAAATATAATACGTCATTTCCATAACACCCTGTATGTATATCGTAGAACATATTTTGAGTAAAACACTTTAAAAAGTTATCGAACATAACTGGCTTTTTTTCTGGGCGCGACGTAATAAAATATCTTTATTGTCCCAGCAAAGTATCTTTTCAATCGCTGGTAAGTGGCTCTGTAAGCTTAAGAACTTTCCTTTGCTGTACATGCAGGAACATATTTATAAAGCCACTTTACTACCACAGCAATGAGATATACCCAGCACAATCAATTTTACTGTCGCAGCTATTTTTTGTTATTGTCCCCTATGTAGGTATTTTTTTGCTATCGTAGCCAGCGGCAGTAAAACCAAGCAAGGGCGAGACACGCGGTGGGATCACTGTAGTTTACTCTAGTGACCTATATTGTTGCTAACCGAAACCAGATGGAGCGGCGCGGGTTTTTACCTTAGTAGTTAGATATTCGTTAAAACAAACATAATGTAGACTTTCTCTAGGATACCCAAGGAGTAACTCATTTAAATATAATAAGTCATTTCCATAACACCCTTTATAGAGATGGGACACCCAGTATATTTGTCTTTCTACCCACAGAGAGTTACTTTACTTTGTGCCACATTAGGACACCCGTATGTTCCTACTGATAAGATATTCTACCATACCTAGTTTAGTTCCTAGTTTCTCCCACTCGGGTTCTATTTTCTCTATTATAATTTGCAGTCGGTCCGAACTGATATTCCTATTTTCTCTTCTAGGGTTACTGTCATCGGCAAAATCTTCATGCTGTTTAAAGTCTTCGGGATTTTGTTCTTCAGTTAAAATATTTTCTTCTATTTCTTGTTCGTTTTGAGCTTCCTAAACCAATAAATTGATTAATTTTTTATTACTTCCAGTAAGAACTAGATTATGATACCTTTATACATCAATGAACAACTTTAAAGATAAAAGTGTAAAGGGGCGGGGCTATGTTAAACCATGCGCAAAACAATTAGGATACCTTCACTGTTGTAAAATAAAAGAAAAACAATATGAAACAATAATTTCGCCATGATGAATTCGTTGTAAGTATAATTCCTTATAAGTTATTTTATTTCATATACCAAGTTATTGCACATAAGAACCAAAAAATCATTGTCGCTGTAAATTTTATCGTGCAGTTTAGTCATTTGGCTTTATATTTTTAACGTGCCCTCGATTTATTTGCATTTACAGAAAAAATATATATTTTGTCAAAAAAATAAAAATAAAAATATTTCCAAAATTTTATTTATTTCTGTTATAAATCGACTTAGCTAGGAAAAAGGAACTTATGTAACCACTTTTGGCTTTTCAAAAGATGCAGGAATTTCATTAATACTCATTTTAACAAAATAAAAATTTCAAAAAATGGCCTCTAGAAAGCAATAAATTATTCTGGTCCAAAATGGACTCAACACACAATTTATAGTCTTTGGCTTCTATAATGTTTCATATGATGCACAGAAAAATAAAAAGTTTATTAGGGGTGAATGCCACAGAAAAAAAGGTTTTCTGTATGCACAGAAAACAACGGTTGGGTATGGACAGCCTAAGTCTGACGTCAAGAGAGGAAAAACCTTTCCAAACAAACTAGAATCCCATAAGAGATTTTTTTAAGCATCGGTACACGTTTTTAAGGGATAAATAAGCAATTTTCTGATATTATTTTTATATTAGATGTTATTATTGATTCATTTTCAGAAACAGATTGACGTGTTTTTTGAGAGTTTTTGAGAGATTTTTAATCACCATCTTGTTTGAAGTTATGTTATTATTGTTTGCATAGGGAGATTTTAATTGTTATTTTTCTGTTAAAATCAGCGGCATACTATATGTTGATACAGTACATACAGTACAGTAAGCTTTTTTACAGAAAAATAACAATTTAAATCTCGCTAAACAATAGCAACCTCAAACTTGTTCAGATGGTGATTAAAAATCTACCTAAAACACTTACCTCAATCTGTGGTTGAAAATGGGTCAATAATAACACCTAAAATATAAATAATAATATCAAGCAGTTGCTTATTTATCGCTAATAAACGTACACCGATGCTATGCTCTTATGGGAAATTCCATGCAAACCTGTGTCTTACCAAAACTTTATAATTTTAACTAAAAATGTTTCGAAAAATAATTATCTTCGCGTGTCGTTAATGTATCGACACTATGGTTTGTAAAATATTTCGAAACAAACACGTCTGTAAGTGTTTCTAGTAACTGGATTCGAAAATGCGTCGCAAAAGTTGCGTAACACATGTGTCTCGATACAACTTTATAATTTTAATCGAAAATGTGTCGAAACGTTTCTGAGCAAAGAATATGTGTCCAATTTGTGTCTAAAAATGCGACTTGGGTGCATTGCCAGAAATTGGTCGTGCACCATTTTAATTGACATTGCCGCTGCAAGTGGGAGTAGAGATAGATTATTCTGTTATTTTTAACTGTTTATTATTTGGTCGATGCCGCTATGAAGAGCTAATGACTATTTAAACTAACTGGTACTTAAATCAGCAGTTCACATTCTTTATTAAGCATATGTACTGCTAATTCGTCGCAACTGTTTTGAACTGCTATTTGTAAGTAGCAGTAGCTCCTTTAACTGGTAATCAAAACGAACAGGTTTGCCCCTCTCTAATTCTGGGGGTATTTTAGGGATCTCGACAGTACCAACTGCTGTTCTGACTGTTGGCAATGCATCAGCTGAGCGAGAACGATTTACTGCGCATGAATACATGCAATTATAATTGCCATTGCAGGCGCAAGAGAAGAATTGCCGACTCTAATACGGCTTTAAACAGGAAGCTACTGACTAACCCCTTAAATAGGTATTACCTGACTATTTTCATCATTTCTTCCTGGTCTTTCGTGGGCAATTTTATGCACCATAATCTCCAAATATTTTGAGAGGGCGTGGTTTTGGGTGGTGATTGAGAAAAAGTAGGGACTGCGTCTTGCCAATAATCTTAACGCTCTCCAACCTAAAAAAATAGTATCAGTAAAATAAATTAACGAATTACTATAATAATAACAACTGTATTAAATCAAATAACATGTTATCAAGCATTAATTACTTCTAATTCATAAAAATTTGTATTTATCATTCCTTAAAGAGTAACGTTAAAAGTAATATACCAAAATTGCTATCCTTAAGAATATTTTCATCATTTTGTATAGGAGTTGTTGATTCTAACTGTGTTATGGCCTCTGAGAAATAGTCGTCCAGAGAGGGCAAAAAGTCTCTGCCGCTATCCTTACAGGCTTCTAAGTTATTTGGACAATAGTTCCAAAGTTTTGTCAATTCTGAACTAAAATAAAACCGTATAGTATACCGTCCGATGATAATTAAGGCTTTAAATTGATGACACATATTCTATTTTTTATAATTGGCTAGAACGAATTCGCCCGAAGCTGCTGAAAAACAGATTATATCGTTATAATGTAAGTAGCTATTTTCATACAAGATACCACAATATTAATTAGATTCTAGGTTTATTCATATTTCTGTATGACATACCGTGTATGCGGCCCTGGGTAAAAAGTATCATAGTATGTCCCATTTCGGAGAATTAATGATGTATTTCCACATGTTTATCGTTAATAATGTTAATTTAAACATCCAAATTAATTATTAATAATAATATAGGTTATTCTTTTACAAACAGCATACTTTTTAACATGGACATTTTAGAATCGTCCGAAAATTTTTTTATAATTATATACATACAATTGTTGACGGTATTTCCGGATTTTGCTGAAAATAAATTATTTTCCAAAATATCCACACATGATTTTTGATAATTTGCTAGATTTTCCCCAATCTTCTCATACTTGAAATTTAATATCGCCAGTTGTACTGATCGTATCAATGTCGTTTTCTTATGTAACACTTTGTTATATTAGCTTTCAAAGAGTATTAAAAAATTGTCATCGTGAACAAATGCAAAATAATAACAATTTAATTGTTTAAATAGTATTAACATGCTCGCCCACCATCTTAAATTTTACAAATAACGTTTTGTTCGTGAGTGACACCTCTATTAGATCGGTAGGATCTAAATATTTTAGATCGCAAGATAAATTTTTCTAGCAAATAATTGAGGGGCCTAAAAGCAAAACAAGTAAAGTCCACTGATGTACATTTCGAGAAAAGAGCAAAAAACTGTTGTCGCTTCAGATTAATCGTTTTCATTGTCAAATTATCTTAATAATGGTTGGAAACGTAAATAAATTATTGATACAAATTCAGAACTTGGCCACTATATCCCAACAGCCTTTATTAAACTTTGATAATGGATTTTATTGATTTTGCTTCTAAAAACTGGACTTTATCGGTTTTGCATATGAATAATATGGATTTTATTCGTTTTGCTTTTTTTTATAACTAAATCAATAAAATTATTTTTCAAGAACGAAATAATATTTATTTTGCTATAATGACAATAATTATGGCAAAATTTATTTTACACATATAATTCAGGAGCTTCTTCTGTCGGACCACACATATCTTCCATGATTTCTGGGCCATCTATATGACGACCTTCACAAGAAGCAAAAAAGTGCACGTAAAATTTCAGAGAAGGGTACTTGCTCCACTCTGATCCAAAACTTTTTTATTGTTTACTGGAGCATTGTCTTTATCAATAACTGTAGGGTTGATGACCGAAATATTTTTTTTACCCATCATTAGAGGTTTGAAACTTCCACAGCTGTGGTAATAAAACTCTTCTCCTTTGACAAGAATCATTTGACGCGAATTCCTTGAACGCTTAAAGTGGAATCTCTTGGAAGGTTTGAATTTGAAATGCCACTTTGACGCCTCGTGGTCTAATGGTTGAATATTTTTCAATAATGTTGATATACCCCTGAGGATTCGGGATAACTTCTTGTTTCTTAAACTCTTTTTCACAAAGACCAAATAAACGATCGGGTGGTATAAAGGAATGGCCTTGTACTAGAAAAATTAACTCGATTTCTTCAACATTTCTAGGAGCTTGTATCAGCCACCGTTGTATCATGGTTTTATTTTTATTTTGCCCGCCACATCCGTCAGCGAACAATCTTATACGCTTAATCTCTGATAAATCTAAATTCTGCAAACAATGGAAAATACACAAGGATACCTCATTTGAGCCTTTTGGGTAGGCTCCTTCAGTCCATACGTAGCTGAAGCAATTGTCTCGAGACATTTTGGATTGAGAACTGCCAACATACCGCAATTTCTTTGCAACAGCTCTTTTAGTGGCACTAGGAACTAGGATTAACTTTTCTCTTCCTTGCCTTCGATGGAGATATTACTGAAGGTGATTGTTCCATTTTTCAATTAAAATAACGGGTATAACCCTTCATTAAAGAACAATTATCACTAGTAAACTTTACCAAACGTGTACAAACGACAATCTTTACTATATTGGGCGTTTAATATCACGCCGCCGACAAGACCTGCTGACTCCTTACACCAAGCCTGTGATTGGTCGCGGTGTACTTTACCTGTTTAGGGTTTTAAGCGCGAGGGAATTTATCTGTTTTGCTTCCAAGCTATGATTTCAAGGTCTAAAATACAGAGGATTTTATCTGGTTTGTCGGTTATCGATATGTTGCACCAATAGACTACAACTTTAACAACAGTTTTTACTGACCAACTCATTTTACGCCAAAAGTGGACTTTAATCGTTTTGCTTTTAGGCGCCTCAATTGCATATAAGTTGTAACAAAAAATTTCGGACGATTCTAAAATGTCAAGGTTAAAAAGTATGCGGTTTGTAAAAGAATGACCCAAGGGCGGAAACAGGCATGATATGTAACTGAATATAAAATTGTGAAACATAACGAGCAATTTTATTTCCCGAAAATAATATGGCATAGATAATTTATTTAATTATGTATAGTATGAGTGATATTTAATGAAAATTTTATGGCAAATCAACTGTTGGTTTGGGATACCGCAGACGACGCTGCGACGGCCACACTTATAAAGGGACTTTACTTACCTGCCCATATAATATTTTTCCTGTGCGCTGGCCTCTTTAATTAAGTCACCTACTAGGACTTGTGACGTTTCGGCCCTCTCAGTGTCTACAGGTTCACTTTGTTGAGGAAGAAATTTCTTTATTTCTAAAATTTCAAAACGAATTGACGCACAAAAATACCTATTATAAAATGTACGATAACTCTCCTGAAGGTAACAATGTTTAGTTTATTGAACTCTATTGTAAATTCCTCATCTTTATTTTCAACTAATTACTACATTATTGGGGTAAAACTGGCCATGTCACCTTTATTCAGTTAACCGTTTAAAATATATTACCTGGACACCCATCATTTTTCCATGCATTCCACAGTTCTTCCCTCTTTAAGATTTTCTTTATTATTTCTGCAAAATTATCTCCATCTGGTGGTGTTTCACGTAACAAATTATAAACTTTTTCAGTATAATTTTGAATCCACTCTTTTTGATCTGCTTTTAATTCATAGCTATCACTATAAATTTAAAGTAAGGCATTATTTCGGTTTGGAATAACATCCAAAATCCCCATATTAATCATGATACGAACATACCTAAGGTATGATATCGCGCAGGAAGAGGATTGGCTTAGTGACGTCATTATTTACAGCAACAATATAGATATATTTTTCATGTCCCTTAATACCGTTAAGAAATCACTTAAATCTGTTTTTCTGAAAATATTAATTTATATTTAATATTTGTATAATTTAATAATTTTTTTATGCTAATTTAATAATGTATTAAATGTACATTGAAACGTTTCAAGCTTATTGTTAGTTGTAGAACTTAAACTAAAATGTAGAGTGCGGACACTCCTGTTGGGTATTATCCTGTATGTGCCCCACAGAAATCAATAAAGAAATATCTGCACGCTTCTGCGGTTCGCATATTATGATTTCAATGGATATTTTGTTTTAGGGGTATTAGCTCTGGTACTTGCGATTTTATTAAAATAAATATCCTTATAGTCCTAATATTCATAATATGAGGTGCGCTGTGTTCGATTGAGGTGTGGAAAACCAGAAAAATTATTTTGATATACAGGGTGTTATGGAAATGACGTATTATATTTAAATGGGTGACTCCTTAGGTGTCCTAGAGAAGCGCTACATATTTTATTTTTTTTTAAATCGACCGTTTTAAAAGTGGGGTAATAAACACTCTTACTCACAGGTCAGTCTACTCTACTGTACAACATTTCACCAAGAGCAAATGGCAATATTGCCAAACTTAATGTAAAACTGAAATTCCATATAAAATTATAAAAATAAATTATTTTCTACCTACTTGTATTTATCCTTATACCTAAAGAGCGAGGAAATCCAGGCACAAACACAATCAGTTTTTTTTCTTTTTCATGGGAACACTCCTGGAAACACTTTATGTACCCACAGTAATAGTGAAACAGAACCGATAGTTAGCTTTTGAAAATACAATAATACAGATTATACTACAGATTATTAGATTTTATTTCACGCGAGAAATTTGACGTCCAAAAGAAACGCGTCAATAAAAACAATATTCAAAGATTATTTAATCTTATGTAGGGGCAAGATACACGCGTAAACCGAAAAAACAGAACTGAGCTGAGAGTGTGTTGTAAATGTTCTTCAATTAATTGTACAAAAAGGTATTATAGAATGGAAAAGTGTTTAAAGAGTTTAAGGTGTACATATGACAACACCGGCTAGAATTCCTTGATTGCTTACATGTATCGCAGTGCCACACAGGTGTTTTTCTGGTTTGACGTCAGGGCACTTTTACCGCTGAATGATTTATTTATGGATATTTTTCTTCAATTTGTCTTTATCTCAGGAATTGCAGGTTTAAATATAATACGTCATTTCCATAACACCCTGTATAAGGTTTTTCTCCTTTCAGAGATAAAAAAAAATCGTCTCACCTACTATAAGATGCTTAAAACCTTTTAATACTTTAATAGCGAATTTAAAAGAGAATTAAAAACGCTAACAACAACGTGAATCTCCATAAACAATTTAAAAATAACTCACTCGCACCAAGATGTCACTGCGCGCACCAAAAGACTAAATATCATATCTCGTGTTTATTGTATCATGGCGATTAATGGCTTGGTAAGGGGCCTATTAGAATGGAGAGAGCTCTTTGAAATTTTAGTGCTTAGCATTAATATTATTATAATTAACTGTGAGTTTAAAAAATAGGCTTTTGATGTTACTTTTTCTTTATCTAAATTTTCTCTAAATAGAATCATATATAATCGTGGCAGGACACGCAATCCCACTGGCTTCATCTATTAATTTCCTGGACGTCGATCTGGGAGGAAATATGTATTGGCATAACCACGTCGTGGCAATCGCCAAGATAGCTTCGCAGAAACTTGGGGTGCTTTTCCGAACCACAAAGTTGTACACACCTCAACAACTTTTGATACTATACAAAGCCCAGATTCGACCATCACTAGAGTACTAAGCTCTGCACCCAAACATACTCTTCGGCTACTGGATTCCATCGAAAGGAGGGAAATTCATCTGATCGGAGACCACAAGCTGACAAAGAACCTAGACAGCCTCGAACATCGGAGACAGGTTGTTACTTTGACTCTCTTTTACAGATATTTCCATGGAAAATGTTCGACTGCCATTGCTCGCTAAATTCCACCTAGAGCGACGAATAACATAAATACACGGCCGGCTATCCGTGTGTGTTTCAGCTTAGTACTACTCGAACTTCAGTATTTAAGAATTCCTTCATCTGGAGGACATCATCCTTATGGGTGTTTCCCAACGAATATAACCTCCAACGATCCAAAACCAACGTGAACCGTTTTATTCGCACACGCACTCCCAGAGTGCCTTAAAAAAAGGATTTTTCCTATAGTGCTTGTCAAAGAAATAGTTCTTCAAGAGACCTGTTTAGTAACTAATAAGAAGTAAACTCAAAATCACGGTGTCACGAATTACATATAAATATATTAATGGTGTTTACCGGAGGTTACATGTTTCGCCCAGCTGGGCATCATCAGACCTAAATTTTTAAATTTATTTAAAAAAACAAATATTGAACGTTAAGATGTCGATGTCGAAAAAGGTCTGATGATGCCCAGCTGGGTGAAACATGTAACCTCCTGTAAACATAATTAATATACTTATATGTAATTCGTGAGACCGTGACTTTGGAGTATATTTCTTAGTAGTTTAGTGCTTGTGTTAGAAAAAAAAAAACCGAAGAAATTGTCAACTCCGTTTTTAAATAAAGACCTTTTCGACACCTAAATACTGTTGGTGTTGCCGGTATGTAACCAGAAAACAACATACTAAGGAACAAAATGACAATCCATTATTTGAGTTTGCCAGAAAGGGAATTTTTTCGTATGTTATGAATGGTCTATCGCTGATGCATGCATATTAATTTAATAACTGAAATTTCTGTTAAAATGACGCAAGAATTTTTTGAAATTATATTTCTGTGATATTTCTTCTTGAATCTAAAATCTAATGGGCAGTAATTTCTGTTTAAAATAACTACTTACGATTTAAATTTTACTGAAGACGTTAAGTACTGAAAAACGATTAAAAACTGCAACAAAACTGATCTTCTAAAACTGACGTCATGAAGCTGCAAATCCAGGAGTTTTTGACTGGTTAGATATTTAGCGAAATAGCCGACATTTGACGTCTGATCTGAAGATGTGATGTAGTCCAGCTTTATGCCATTGAATGTGTTAAGAATATTTGTAGAATGCTAAAAAATTGAAATATTATTATGTGCATCCAATTGCAAAACTTTCTGTTAGTGTGCGTTTGGAGGTAGGGAAAAAACTCACCTTTTTAAAAGTCAAAAGAAAATTTGCTTTTTATCTCAAAAAATCGCTGGGAACACTTTTATTGAGTTTAAAATATTCCTTCTCTTGTTTTATTTTTATTATACAGTGTCACCAGTAAAGTTGGAACCATATTTGAAAAAACGGATTTTGGTAAAATTTGAATTTATCATACGTTATTGCTTCAATAAAGATCAAAAATTACATAATTAACAGGGACCATGCGGCACAAAATATCGAGAAATGGCATTTATAGATCGAATTTAAGAAAAAAAAATTGTTTGCGTTGTAATTTCATGCCCACATACCGAATTTGAATTACTTATGATAATTTTTATTTTTTATCTATTTTTGGCCATTCATTGAAAACAGAAGTTGACGCTACCACCGTAAATTTATTTATTTATATTCATCGTCTAAATTCATTCTTTCTACCAAAATGTTCATTTACGTTAGAATAATAGCGCCGTTGTTGTTATAATTACGGTGGTAGGATTGACTTCCGTTTTCAATGAATATGATATTGATATTGACCAAACATAGATAGAAAACAAAAATCATCACAAGCGATTCAAATTTGGTGTGTGCGCATAAAATTACAATGCAAACAACTTTTCCAAATAAATTTCTTTTAAATTCGATCAATAAATGCCATTTCTCGACGTTTTGTGGAGTGGAGCCAAATTTGACAGTTAACAAAAGCCGCATGGTCCCATTTATCGTCGGTGTTCGTGCAAAATGTCATATGTCACAAAAAGGGCAATGCCCAGACAACTGCAAAATATCACAATGTCTGTATCTGATAGGTACTTCCCATTTACAAAATGTCCAATATTTGTCTAGTGAACAACCAGTACTGCAAGATGTCTGTCTTTATGTCGTACCATTCTAAATGTTAATATTTTCAACATACGACATTTTGCACGAACACTGACGGTATGGTTATAACTTTAATGGTAACACTATATTTATTACTATAATAAAATGGAATATAGAAAATACACAACAGGGGTTCATTCGAAATCAAATTTTTGAAAATTGCCTCTTCTAGAAAATGACAATTTGTCAACATCGCTACAGTAAGCAACGAACATGGTACTTCCAAAGTTATTCATAAATCACGAAAATTGCAGTTTATGTTTTCTGGTTTTATTTACAGACGTGGTTAAAAATAAATTATACATTTCCATTGCCACTTTTCATTCCCTATAATATGGTGATCACTGATCATTAATGTTATATTTTAAGTTCGACATTTTGTCTCTCGAGCGCCATCATCAGCAATATTTTTTAAAGCAGTGTTGTGATCGCTCGAGCGAAAAACCGCTTGAGTACTGGATTATTCAAATAACCGAGATCGCTCGATCATTAAAAAAACCGCTCGAGTTATAAATTGAAGCGAAAATCGTCGCTTCTTACTTATTACCTTTCACTCGATACCCGAGCTTCGCTTGACGCCGACGTACATTCGAGCAGTTTTTCGGTCGATAGGAAATACTCTAGTTATAAATTCAGGCGAAAAATCGAATCGTTGCATTTCACTTGATACCCGATATTCGCGCGCCACCCAAAATGTTCCGATTGGCGCCGTTCGAGTTTGACGCTCAGGAGGCTGGCACGACATATGTCTTTCTTAAAGGCACATAAACGAGAAGGTGCATACAAAAAAGTATGACAAATCCCTTAGTGGATTCATCGCGACATTGGTTTTGTTTTGACTGAGACTGGCTAGCCAGCGGCGATTGTAAATTTTTAAAAAATTAAAGGATATAATTTTTTTTTTAAATCAGAATCAACTGTTCTTCCTTAATAGAAACTCCACTAAACTTCTAAAACTAACAAAAACAACCTCTGGTGTTTTATCAACACATTCTTCTTTGTCATAAAAATTTCAAGTGATTAATCGCTCGAGTCATTCACTCGATTAAAATTATCGGTTTTTTCCAACACTAGTCAGAAGATTTTCATCAAGGATCCGCGTTTTAAACCCAACGCTATTCAGAAACTTCAAATGTATGTTATCTTTGAGATTAAACTTACTTATTAATTCACATATAGCGTGTTATGAAAACGGCTCATTATATTTAAATTAGTAATTCCTTGGGTTTGTTCGTTTTTTTTTTAATTTACTCTTTGGGTAAACTTGGGTAAAGACTCATAAAATTAGAGCACATGCGCCTTACGCCATAGGTATGTGTGTTCTTTTAACTTCTTTTCTTCCTTGAAGTATTTCAATTTTATATGGTAGCATGGAATGGAAAAAACTTGCTTAGTATTGTGTCCCGGTAAGTACAGGGTGACCACGTATAATGTCCCCCCATCTGAACTTTTTTATTTTTTATACTTGAGAAAAATTAAAATGATTGCTATACAGGGTTAAGTAGTATTTGCAAGCGGATCAAAATATTATTTTAGGTGTGTTGGCTTACAGGGGGGATCAAAAAGTTAGTTTTTTTAAATGGGATATTCTGTATATTAACTGATTTTCCAATTCTACGTAAAAATTTAATATACCCTATATCCAAATTAAACCATTTTCGTTAAATTGACAATTGAAAATCGGCAAGATCCAATATTAAAAATGCAGGAATGACAGAAAATCGAGATTGCCATGGAAAACAAAGAACCTATAACCCGCGTCACTTATTTGTTCTCCCGGCAATCTCGCTTTTCTTTCATTCCTGTATTTTTAGATATTTTTAATCTTGGATCTTGTCGATTTTCAATTGTCAATAAAAACGACTACATGTTCGTGCAGTTTTTGTAAGTGTGCAAGTCGTTCATCGATTGCCCAATGCTACTATCCTGAATGAATTTCCATGTTCTCTCACGAACTGTGAGGTCCCATCCTGTCTTCCATCTCAATCAATCAATCTTTTAATTAAAATTAAATCAATTTTTTAATTAAAACTTAAAAGTTACCAATCAATGTTCATTTTCAATAATACCTGTAATGACATTGATGTATTAGCCTTGTCCGATGCTCAGTTTACTAATATCATAAAGCTTAAATTCTTACAATGAAAAGTGAAAATTACAACAATTAAAAGTAATATTCTGCCTACACATGTAAAGTAATTAATGAGGATGAGAAAACTTTCACACTATACAGGGTGTTATGGAAATGACGTATTATATTTAAATCGGCAATTCCTGAGATGAAAACAAATTGAAGAAAAATATCCAAAAATGGCGCTTTAATTTAATATGCCCTGTACATGACCTTATGTCAAACTAAAAATGACCACGTGCTGCCCCTGTCAGGAAGGTAAACAAAGCTACATATGTCAACAGTGTTGTCATATCTTCAGGGTAAACTCTTTAGAAAGTCAATAACCGTTTGACAGATTGCAAGTTGTTTATTTTTCAGGGTACATTATTATAAACTTTTACGTTCAGTTCAGTTCGCTAGGAAACAATCTCTGATTTATAAACTTGAACTGACTCGAACGAACCGCCGCGGAGTTTTTAAATGGTCAGGTATGTTCTCATTTGTTCAATTCGAACGACACCCGTCAGATCTGGACAACTTAAAAGTTTATAAATGCCACTTACCCTTTAGAAAAAAAATGCAATTTTATTTAGCTTTTCGAACTTATTTAACACCAACTTAATTTATAAAAAACACCAAGTACCTATGTAACTTGAACAAAAATAAACCGGCACAATAAAATCACATAATACATCTAAGAACCATTCAATCTGAATTAGTATTTTAAAAGGCTCCTGTGTAGACAAAAATACGCCCTTATTGTCTGAGCGGTCTGGGAAGTAATGTATTTAACATCTAAAAATATTAAAAATAAATAACACGTTGTTTCTCTCATCGATATCGGCCTGCCTCTTTAAACAGCTGATTGTGGACATCGGGCTAATATTTAAAAATACAGCGTTGTCACTTTCGATGTTTTATAAGCGACTATCATAAATTGCCGAATTTCCTTATAATATTACTTTCCTGTATAATTACAGTCTCGGAAATGGCAACCTCTAGAGAGCGGAGATTTCTCGGATAGGAAAGTTTGACGACTTGTCCGAAGACAGACTAGACCATTATTTCAGAGGGTAGTTCCTGCCAATTGTTAACATAATTGTCTCATTTTATCTTTAGTAAGGGGTTAATGGCCCATAGAAATTAGCGTTTCTATTGCGAAATGATTAAGTGCTCTTATTCTATGTGTGTTATTGTAAAGTGTAATTATGCGTTAGTGTTGGGGTTTAGTGATAAGCTTATTATGCACTCCCACGCTATCATCAGGACACGTGATGAGCATAAAGTTTTTCCTATAGAAAAAAGAACTGAAAGTGTCTGTGCCCTGGATTCCTTAATCGCGTCCTGGATTTACTTTCTAAGTAAGCTAAATATTTATTTTTATAAGAAACTAAAGTTTTACACTTTTAAACATTTTGGCAACATTCTGCTTGAACATCTGTTGATTAATCAGCTGGGCAATGTAATATCTTCATATATGAATGTGACGAGGAGTTGTGTGTGGGTTTAGGGGTGAATTACCCCACTTTTTAAACGTTCGATTTCAAAAAAAATATATATGTAGCGCTTCTCTAGGACACCCCAGGAGTCACTCATTTAAATATAATACGTCATGTCCATAACACCCTGTATACATATGTATACATGTATATATACTTATAAAGGGTACATAGTCACCTCAATAATAGGTCACAACGTTTTGCCTTACTTTCCCGACAAGGTCATTCTAGAGGGCGTTACAGTTCATGTGACGAAAAATGTTGGAGAGGTCGGTTTGACATATTTTTAACTACAATTTGTCCTTTAAGTTCGGCTATAGATCATTGGCGCTACCGTCGCTTTTTATCGTGAGAAAGCCAGAACGCACTCGCCTCGGCGGCATATATAAGTTTATTAGGGATACGTCGCACGTAGTCGCCTCGAAATTTGGCAACGTCTCACAGCAACTTAAACTGTTAGGGGTTTACCGGTTGTAAGGCACTGGTGTGTGGTATTTGTGTAAATTGTGAAAAAAATAATTTCGAAAAGTTCATTATTAGTAAATATGGCTATATGTAGTAAATACACACATATGCATATAATTAAGCTCTTTGTTATAATTTTTAGTATTTAAGCGAACTAATTTTAAGATCATAATAACTTCTGTTAAATTTGGCTCGCAAAAAATAAGAGAAATATTGTCTCTATCTTGAAAAGTAAACTTACTAATTTTTAACCAATTTCAAGAGTAAACGATTCTAACGTTTGGCTTTGTAAGTTTCATAAGAATTCGTAATCCTTACTCTAAATTTTAAAGTTAACCTTTAAATGTTTCAGTTTTCTAATGTGTTGTTAAATAAGCTTAATCATTTAACTGAAAATGTATTTTAGTGGTATTTTTTGATATTATCAATCAAGCTGCTTCTAAATTGATTTCTATAACTCTTTCATGTTTTAGAAGCTAAAGTTCCCGGTTAATCAAATATTGGGAGACAATAATGAAGGCCTGTCCATAAATAGCTATGTCAGTGGTGGTGGGATGCTTTTTTACTTTTTACTATTCATACTTACACAAATATATGCCTCTTGTTATTATATCGTGCACGGTTGACCGAACAGTGAGCACATTGTTCTTCCGGAATAAACTAATTTTTAAACCAAATTCGCAGAACATATTTATAAAAGTATAAGTTCTCTTAAAATAAATTTAAAGTAATAAGATCAAAATAAAATATCATACAGGGCAGGTTAAAATAAGAAGTTATGTACTTTAAACACCCCACAAAAACAAGTTCGTTCTTTTTTGCAATAATTGGGACATACATGATAAAGCCAAAATAAAAAAAATATTTTTTGAGATTTTTTAGTTCCATTCGGTTCAGCATTTATGACTCGTTTTCAGACAAAATATCCCTAAGCTGTTAATAACTGAATATTACTGTTCTTAGTTAGTTGATCGTCGAAACAATTTTATAGAATGAAACAGTATTGATATTCGGATGAAAAAATATATTTAATCTTTAATTTGTTTAAAAAAAATGTGAAAAATAGAGAGATCAAGAGAATACTTTAGTATAATCAACCAACTAAGAAATAAATATTTCAAAATTTGTTCAATACATTTCCGTAGACGTCTTTTCCATTAACTAATTTCGACATTGGACAATTTTTCAAATAATCTTTTTCGATAGAAATTATTACTAGTCAGCTATTCTTTTGTTGTTAATAATGTTTCTCACATATTTTTTAATAAATTAAAGATGAAATATATTTCTTTTGTCAAAATATCAATTATTCTGTTTCATTTTATAAAATTGTTTCCAGTTTCCATGATCAACTGACTAAAAACAGTGATATTTAGTTATTAACTGCTAACAAACATTTGGTCGGAAAAGAAAGAAATATCAAAAAATGGTTTTTGTTGAGAATATATAAGAAGTTTTAAGATTTAAGTTATTTGAAAAAAGAAAGAGATTCTATTCTAATTCGAACATTACTTTTAAATTCATTTTGTGAGAACTTAGTTTTGTAAATATTTCCTGGAAATTTTGTGAAAATATTGTTTCCAACAATAAGTCAGAAAAGAATAAGAATAAATTTTTGGCCATTGTACATTTTTTATACTTATGGAAGAATCGTTGTAATCTAAAATACATTAGAATTCGATAATGTTTTTCTATCTTTTTAATTTTATTACCGGTAAGTATTAGAAATTATGTCGATATGACACTAAATATTAAATATTGACCTAAAAAAACTTTTTCTTTAATCTGATCGTGAAGATGAAGTAATGCCAAAAAGAACGAAGGACACAAAAGAAGTGAATACTGTAATTTTTTTTTATTATATATAATTACATACATTTTATGTGATCAAATGAGGATATTCTCTTTTATGACGAAACACAACTACTATAGGGAAATACCTTTAAGGCATTCTAGGAGTTGCGCGTGTGCGAATAATCGTTCGAGGTTATATTCGTTTTGGAAAACACGACTTCAGGAGGGTCGTTCTACAAGGAAGACGTCCTCCAAATGAAAGAATTCTTAAACAATGAAGTTTGAGGAGTACTAAGTTGAACCACCTACGGATGGGCGGCAGTGGTTTGTTATGTATTTCTGCTATTCATCGCTCTAGGTAGAATTAAGCGGGCAATGTGAGTCGAAGATTTAAGGTTCTTGGTGAGCTCGTGGTCTCCAATCAGACGAATGCCACTCCTTTCGATGGAATCCAGTAACTAAAAGTATGCTTGGGTGCAGAATTCCAGACATGAGAGCAGTATTCTAGTGATAGTCGAATCTGGGTTTTGCATAGTGTCGAAATGTATATTTACAACTTTTTGGTCCGGAAGAGTACACCAAGTTTCTGGGAAGTTGTCTTGGCGATTGTCACAACGTGCTGGACATCCCAGATTGACCACCAGTAAATTAATAGACGAAGCCAGTGAAATAGCGTGTCCATTCATGACTATATTTTTCTAGAGGAAACTGCTGCCTAGGTTTTCTTAGCATTAAATTGAAAATGGTTACTGTCACCCCAAGATAAGATTTCTTCCAGGTTTTTGTCGAGGCATGATACTTCATGCTATTTGCGAAGATTTGAGTCGACAGCCGATGTTTGAGCATTCAAAGTGAAAGATGAGACAAGTGCGCTATATATCGGATTTTGGTTCTTACTAAAAGGTCGTTAAACTACAGTAAGAGGAGGGTGGTAGATAATATGGACCCTTGAAGAACACCGGCATTGAAGGTGTCCGAGAGAAACCCGTCAATCGCCAGTTTCAGATAACGGTCCTTAAGAAAGCTAGACAACCATACACATAATCGACTGGGTATACCATAGAATCGCGTTTTACTTAGGAGCCCTTCATGTCAAACACGATCAAAGGTTTTAGAAGTGTCCAGTGCAATATCCCATGAATAGTAAAAATTTTAGATCCTTTATTAAATCAAGAATGTATCCTTCCCTCTAACATAATTTGGGAATTTATTAAGAAAAACGGGTCCACTAGGACTTTGTTTAACAGTAGTTCGAAAACAAATGTGAGTTTATAAGTAAATGTTAATAAAAACTTGGGCGATTAAAAATTTTAATTAGGATATTTATTGAACACAGAATATTTTTAAAGTTACTGAATGGTGGATGTCGATTAGTAAGACATACATTTAAGATCAAATCTTACTAGTTATGGACGCGTTTTTAATTTAAAATTTTAAGTGATTACTGCAGTAATCACTTAAATAATTACTACAATACCAAAAAAAATTTAGGTAGCTTTTTTTTTATTTAATTTTAAAATGTCAATTTTTTTTTATCTACCTTGTAGGTGGTACATACATAATATGTACTTAGTATTAGAAAATTTTGTCATCGCCTAAGTCATAAAAATACGAGAATTTGATCCGTGCATTAAAAACCTATATATTAATATTCAATTTATAAATGTAGGGCAATATTTGAGTACTGTAGGTATTTCCAATACTTATATACCTCTCGAATATGGCAACACTGTCAGGAGGTCAATAAGTACGGTAGGTAACCAATTCGATATATCACCACGAGGTAGCTTAGTATTCTATGTTCCTGCGAATTTATATATAATTTCAAAATGCGAAATAGTTTCCCCTCTCTTGAAAATCTGATTCAGGGCGTTCCCCTTATTATATATATAAAAAAATATTTTAAATATGGCGACGGGGGGGTGGGGGGGGGGGGGGGGGGTAGAGGTCATGTCGTCATATCTGTGACCGGGAGGTGACAGCGTATTGTTTATAAGTATATATATTTGTATGATATATCTATTTTTTGTCAACCTATATTGTCTTAAAATTATTGGAATCTGTTCTATCTGTTTAATAAAGATTATTATTATTAAAATTGTTGAATTTGTGTGAGTATATAAATTACGTTGAGAATTTTACGTGGAATTGGAAAATCAGTTAATATACAGGATGTACCATTAAAAAAACTTTTGATCCCGCCTGTAAATCAACAGACCTAAAATAATACTTTAAAAACCCTGTATAGCAATATTTTTAATTTTTCTCAAGTATGAAGATGAAAAATAAAAAAGTTAAAAGAGGGGACATTATACATGATCATGCTATACCTCATAATCTCTCGGGGCAAAGGGGTACGCAGAGATGTACTTTTTTGGCTTAAACTTGGAAGCGACAGATTTAATTTAATGAAATTATAAATATTTTTAAACCATACCTACTACAGTAGATGTTTTACATCGTCGGGGAAGTCAGGAACGGACTTGAGACAAAATTTTGACCGGTGTCATTTGAAAGAGCTGAAAACTAATTTTTTGAATACTTAAAAAATACTAATACTTAAAAAGGGGCTCTTAATTCGTTAAGATAAAATTTTCGGTTTTAGAGATAAATGCGTTTTTATGCGACGACACACTCAAACGTTACTAGTGCTAAACAGCCGATGAATAAAATCTTCGATACGATTTTTAGCATTAGTAACTTTTGAGTGTTTCGCATAAAAACCGATTTATCTCAAACACAAGTTTTATCGTAATAAATTAAAAGTCCCTCTTTTAGAGAGAAATGATCAAAGTATTCAAAAAATTAGTTTTCAGCTCTGTCAAATAATACCATTCAAAATTTTGGCCCAACGAGTGTGGTGGCAAGTCCGTTCCTGACTTTACTGACGATGTAAAACATGTACTGTTGTATGGTTTAATGACTCTTTATGGCTTCTAGAAAATATTAAAATTTCATTAAATTATATCTGTCGGTTCAAAATTAGAGGCAAAAGAGTAAATCGCAGTGTACCCCTTTGGGGTTCTGTATCTTCATTAGCACTTTAGGAATTTTTTCTATGATAAATTAGGTTTATTTTAACCTTCTCTTCTATGCCATTGAGAGATTAGGAGGTACTTACCGGACACCCTGTATAAAGGGCATACTTCGCTTATTTTCTTGAATAAGCACCTTTATCCGCTACTGTTTTAAATAAGGCTAAGGAAAGAAAAGTAAAGCAATGAACCGAAAATACAATCATTGGAGAACACATGTACAAAAAAAATGTTATGAATCAAAATTTGTTATCTTTGGCTATGGGAAAAGTATTATTATAAAAAAATTATGTTTTTTGCAACTTGCTTGCAAAACATCAGATGTTTAGCATTATAGAAGTATTTTCCTTGTCTACTGAAGAATAGGTAAAAAATAGGGAAAGAATGTGTGCATAATTTAGTATTCCATTTCTCCCAATTTAACATCGTCCACGGTGTTGTCCTTACATTTAAATATGAGACGTGACGCCAATATCCTATATAATGATCTGACAAATAAATATTAATATGCATACTTACTGAACAAAACACTTTCCACTGGACTTTGTCATAGCACTGATTGGGATTTCTGAAAAAATCCTGCAACTGCCAAAACTTGCAGTAAAACGAAAAATCAATAACGTGTTTCTGGTCTCCGGAAAATATTTCTGTCACTATATCATCTGTAGAATCCGTTCCATATTCTGTGATATTCTCCAGGTTGAATTCACTCACGATATTTAAACCTTAAAAATTCGGACTGTTAGAATTAATATACACAGTGTGTAAAAAGTCCCGGAACAGTCAATTATTTCAAAAATGGTGCACAATATAAAAAAACTTTCTGTATAAAAGTTGTTGGTCTTAAAGAAATTTATTAAACTTAGATCCCTGTAATTATACAGGGTTGCCCAAAAAGTCGTGGTAACCGAAACTTAATTTTTTTTAAATGGAATGACCCTTTTTTGATCACATTTTCTGATTCCTCTAAACATTCTAAACAACAATTATAGAACATGTCATATGGCTAAACCTATTAGTTTTAGAAATAATTTGAGTTGAAGGACATAAATGCGATAGGTATGATATTACCTTTTGCATTGTTTCGAGTCGGCTCAAATGTTTTACGTTAAAATTAAAAGAAAAACATTAAACTCGTGTAAAATGAACCTCACTCAAGTTGTGTCAAAATTTTAATAACAACTAAATTATTAAATACAAGCAGTAAAATTAACAATAACTTGAAAAGAACAAAAATAAAATTAAGTGTAAGTCGTTATTTAATTAAATGCTGAAAATGTCCTCCTCCCACAGTTTGACAATGGGCTAGGTTATAATAAAATTTGTCGATGACGTTTTGTAACATTTCTTGGTTAATAGATGCACATTCTTCAATAATTCTTCCTCTTAATTCATTCAGATCTGCAGGTATTGTCACAAATACTTTATTTTTTAGGTGTCCCCAAAGAAAATAATCAAGGGGCGTTAAGTCTGGCGACCTAGCAGGCCATTCTATGAGGCCTCTTCGTCCTATCCAGCGGTTAGGAAAAGTGTTGTTTAAATAATTTCTAACAGCTAGCCCAAAATGAGGAGGAGCTCCATCCTGCTGAAACCACGTATTGCGTAATAGTGGTCCTACTTCATTGTTTATTGCTGGCACAATTTCATTTTGCAGCATGTGGAGATACATTTCGGCATTCAAATTCCCCTCTATAAAGAAAGGCCCCACTAATCTGTTGCCAATAATTCCAGCCCACACATTTACTTTCTGGGGGAGTTGAGTATGTGTTTCTCTCATCCAATGTGGATTCTGATCAGCCCAGTAACGACAATTATGGCGATTGAGAGACCCGTTCAACATGAATGTTGCCTCATCCGTAAAAACTATTTGATTAAAAAAATTGTTATTTTCTTCATGTCTTTGCATCATTACTTCGCAAAATTCCAATCTACGATCAAAATCGTCTTCTGATAATTCCTGGACAAGAGTTATTTTATAGGGATGAAAATTACTGGTTTTTAAAATATTGTCAATTGATTTCAAACAAACATCAACTTGGGTAGCAGCTTTTCTGAGTGACAAATGTGGATTCTGAACAAAATGTCTCTAATTTTTTTTCATCACTACTTGCCGACTTTGGTCTTCCGGAACGAAGTTTATCTCTGCAACAACCGGTTACCTCGAACCTTTGAACTGTTCTCACAACTGTAGATTTTGATATAGGCTCTCGGTTTGGAAAAGTTGTATTAAATAATTCCTTTGTCTCGATAACTGACCTTTGTCTGTCTCCAAAACCTCTTATTATTAGTAAAGTTATACGTTCCCTTTCGCTGAGCGACATTTTGAGAATTTACTTTGACAGTGACGCAAAAAATTCTAGTACCAGCTTATAAAAATGCAAAAGGTAATATCGTACCTATCGCATTTATGTCCTTCAACTCAAATTATTTCTAAAACTAATAGGTTTAGCCATATGACATGTTCTATAATGGTTGTTTAGAATGTTTAGAGGAATCAGAAAATGTGATCAAAAAAGGGTCATTCCATTTAAAAAAAATGAAGTTTCGGTTACAACGACTTTTTGGGCAACCCTGTATAATTACAGGGATCTAAGTTTAATAAATTTCTTTAAGACCAACAACTTTTATACAGAAAGTTTTTTATATTGTGCACCATTTTTGAAATAATTGACTGTTCCGGGACTTTTTACACACTGTGTATAAAGTGTTTTCCAATAAGAAAGAAATATGATTTTAAAATCAAATAAAATTAAAATTATATCAGATAAAACCAAACTTTCTATATTATATTAAAGTACAGTCGATAACATTTATGTTTTGAATAACACATCATTTAAATGCACACATACACGAGCGAATTCGACGAACCCAATTTTTGTTGGTTTTGTACAATAAATCGGGCGTGATCTGACGAATGCAGCGTTCAATGTTCAATCTTAATGTGTCAAGTGTTTGTGGTCTGTTTGCAAAGACCTTAGATTTCAAATAGCCCCACAACAAGTAATCTAAGGGAGTTAAATCACAGCTTCTTGGGGGCCAGTGAACAGTTCCTTGATATTATCCTTTCATCAAACTTTTCTTGCAATACGTCGATAGTTTCATGAGCAGGGTGATATATGGCACCGTCTTACTGGAACCACATATCCTCCAAATCAAGTGCATCTAAATTTGACCACAAAAAATTTCTTAACATCTGTCGGTATCATTCACCATTCACTGTAACTGAATCTCCTACCTCATTTTGGAAAAAAATGGTCCGATGATGCCACCATACCATAAACCACACCATACAGTTACTTTTAGCGGATAAAAGGGCTTCTCGTGAATTGTTGTGGATTGTTTTCGCACCAAAAACTTTACTTGTTGACATATCCACTTAATCAAAAATGAGCTTCATCTGAAAAGATAATTTTTTTTGCAAAATTAGGATCCCTTCAAGTTGTTCTAGACTCTAAGCAGCAAATTCTCGGCGCCTACGATGGTCCAGTGGCTTAAGTTCTTGAGTCAAAACAATTTTATACGGGTGTAATTTCAAATATTTTTGCAAAATCTGTCAAGTTTTCGTGTTTTCCCCAACTGTTAAGCGCGACGAGGAATTCACAAATTTGGATCCTCTGCAACACTTTCTCTTACAGCAGCAACATTTTCAATAGTTCTGGCATTTCGACGTGTTGATGGTGTTTTTACAGTGAAGAGTAAAATTATTTTCAAATTTCTCTACGATGCGACGAATGGCAAGCAAAGAAGGACGAGGTCTTCGCGAAGTTAAGTGTTCACAAAAGAACGCCTATTTTCGTAAAATTATTGGATAATAACCAAACGTTCTTGAAGTGCGTATTTAGCCATAATAAACTGTTAGAGTATACTGCAGCCCGGTGAGACCGCTTATGGCGGGGATCGAAGCATATAAGTAGGCCGTGCAAGTGACGTCACAGCCAGGCAGGTTACTCCATACGTTTAACCTTTTGTGTCGATCGTTCTGTGTCAATATCAGACTTTGGGTTTGTTCGATTTAATCTAGACCATATTTGTCTCCCTTTATTGAATCGGAGAAGGTTGATGCAGACAGAGACAGACATAGAATGCGAGCAGCACACGTTCTTAAATTATTTCACAACCGAACATCCTTCGTCTGGAAGGGGATAAAATCAAGTAACATATGATTTATAATGTGATTGAAAATGGTGGAGGAAGCGTCATTAAATTTTAAAATAATTTTTAATTTTCTATTCTTTTCACGAAAACGGACCTTCTCGTTTTGTTGCAGGTAAGTAATTTATGATTGAAATATTTTTTTACTAATTTTTATTCGTTATTGTTATTTTACATTATAAAATTGTCCCATTATGTCCCAAACTTGTCACGCAAACTAGCAACAAACACATTTTTAAAGAATTTTACTTAAATTTTACAATCCAGAAGTCAAAAGCTACAACATAATAATTACAGCTTAGTTATATTAACCCGTAGCCAGAATTTTGATAAGTCCGGTAATATATTATTATAATAATTCTTTCTTTTCATAGTTTAATTGAGAATCCCATAAGGACTGAACATTAAAGAGGACTTCGATCACTAATGTTGCCAGGAGTATGCTACGAAACAAACAAATTGGAAGCCCATAATCATAATGATGGTGCATATATTTACTTGGTTAGTAGCTGTACATATAGTATTGTATTTATCTTGATTTGTTTGAAGTTGAAGATGGTAAAATATTTTATGTAAATTATGATTTATTTCCTATTTTTTAATAAAACTAATTACAACCTTCAATCTCTGAATTCTTTATTTCTAGTTTCGTTACTAGTTCAATAATAATATAAAAGTATGTAAGGACAATTTTAAAGCGATATTTACAGTTGAAAACCTATGTCAAAATCCTAATATTTAATTTTCTCTACTTAGTAAACCAAATAAAATGGTTTTGATGTTTTCTTTGCTTGAATGTCACTTCAAAATATTGACAGTAATAATAATTTGGACAAAAGTGACATTTGAAAAGAACGTGCGCGCCAAGCATAATGGATGTCGCCGTATCATGCCTGCTTCGATTATTTAACACGGCAGTTTGTCTTCTTCCTGGTTATAAGTATTCGTTGGTATACTGAACATAAATGACAACTAATTACAGGTATAACATTATTACCATGGTTACCATATCGTTTCAAAATCATATTGTTCTTATTGGAAACCCCGTTATGTTATGTAAATTAAAAAAAACTTGCGTCATGGAAAATAAATAAATAGCAAGTAGTCATGTTGGAGAATAATATTTGTAAATTATTCAGATTATTTGACCACATAGAAGAAATATTTATAGTTGTAATTAATTAACCGAAACAAATTATAAGCGATAATTTAATTAAGTTGTCACTTATTGTTTAAAAGGAACGTACAATAGAGTATAAGTATGCTGTTTATTTTTAGCAGTACCATAACGCAAATTTTTAGAATATTTGACATATACCACTCACTCTAGTCTCTACTATAACAAATTAACCAGATAATTTTGAAAAAGCCCCGTTATTCAAAAAATAATTGGTGCGTTTCCTTGCCCTTTAGGAGTTTTGCTTCCCAACATCAATGACAACAAATACAGGCAACAGAAACAAGTGCCATTATAATATTTATTTTGCACTGTCGCATAAAATATGTCTTATAAAATCAATTTATACCAAAAATTACTAAAAATATTGGTACTAACCAAAATATTTTTGACAAGAAATTTAAGTATAGTTTGTTTTTGTTTGTCCAATCCAATTAAATCATATTTTTCCCGTAGTTAAATCTGTTGCTTTTCAGATTTCAGATTAATATTAGTTGTTTAATTAGGCCTGTAACTGAGGAGGGCCTTTTCCGATTGTACAACTGGATCGAGGGTATGAATTGGGATTTTGTTGATGATGAAAGTGTGAATGTTGGGGATAGGTTTGACAGATTTGTCACTTTAGTGTCCGATACTGCTGAGGCCTGCTTTCCTCTTAAGTCGCGAATGGTGGATAACGGGAGGCAGTCAGCAACAAGGATTGAGTGGTTCAGTGATGAGCTGAGGGAAATGAGGGAGAGACTTCACACCATTGTTGAAATAAATAAACACAGCCCCTTATTAGTCACCAAGCAAAGTATTAATGAATATAAAAACTTTTACAGGGCCGAAATACGTAATTCTAAGAAAAGAGCTCATGACGCCTATATAGCAGACTGTGGGAATCCGCAGGCAGAAATGTGGAAGATACTGAGGGGTAAGAGAATGTCGTGCCTTTCTCAGCCACCTCCAAACCTGAATGCCGAAATGCTAAATAGTTTCTTCGTAAATATTGCAGAGGAGGTTTTAGCTAAACTACCACCAACTGATAAATCATTTCGTGACTTTTTGCCAAATGTACACAATGTTCGTGAATTTCGTTTCCTCCACTCTGCTACTTTTAATGAGGTACGGCAGAAGGTTTCTAATTTGGAAAATAGTAAAAGTAATGATTGCTTCAACCTTAACGTAAAAATTATTAAAACTTTAAAAAACCTTTTGATATCGCCTATGACAAGATTAATCAACCACTGCATTAGTGCTGGAGTCTTCCCGACTGTTCTTAAGAAGGCTAAGGTTGTTCCAATCTTTAAAAACAAGGGATCTATTGATGATCCTACTCAATATCGTCCCATATCATTATTGCCAGTTTTTTTCAAAGGTCTTTGAGTCTATCCTAAAAGATCAGATATGTGAATACTTTGAGCGGTACCACCTGTTCTTCTAGGGTCAGTATGGTTTTCACAGCCACAGATCCACTACCCTTGCAATCAACAACTTAATTGACTATGTAACTGAGGGCATGGAAGAGGGCCAGGATACTTTTGAATCCTTTTATGACTTAACCAAGGCAAGACTGTATTTCTCACGACATTCTGATGCAGAAACTCTTATCCTATGGTTTTGATCCTGGTAGTCTCTCTCTGATGGGTTCGTATCTTTCTGACCGTACACAGTATGTCTCATTCAACCGGGATGCTTCTCAGCAGCGAAGGATTGGACATGGTGTGCCCCAGGGTTCAGTGTTGGGCCCGATACTGTTTCTAATCTACATTAATGATCTGCCCAATTTTCAGCATGGTTCAAGACTGGTTCTTTTTGCTGATGATTCAACCAGCATTATAAGATATAGTCCGGGTGACAGTCTGGCGGATCTGGTTGGTGGAACTAGGGAAGGTATAGAGAGTTGGTTTTTGGCGAATCGGCTCAGTCTCAATGGATCTAAGACACAGAATCTAAATTTCTCTCTCCGTATGGGAGTTCCTGAGATGCAGTGTGACCAGCATGTGAAATTCCTTGGAGTTTTCCTTGATCCGGGACTTACCTGGCGGGTACATGTGTCTCAGCTTTGTGGTAAGCTCTCTAAATCTATTTACCTGATTAAGTCATTGTCTCAGTGTGTATTGGTCTCGACATTGATGACTGCTTATCATGGCTATTTCGCCTCCCACATGTCCTATGCTGTCCTAAGCTGGGGACACTGTGCCCATGCGGGGAGGGTTTTTGGGCTACAGCGTAGGTGTGTGCGTGTGATTGCAGGTTTGGGGTGGCGTGACTGTTGTCGCCAATCGTTTAGGGAGTTGCAAAACTAACTTTTCCCAGTCTGTACATTCTTAGTTGCTTAAATTACATCAAGAAAAACATGTCTCTTTTTTCCACCCATTCCGACCTGCATGGTTACCCTACTCGTGGTCGAGAGGATGTGCTCCCTGATTTTCACAGGCTTGCGAGGACAAGGAGGGGCACGGACTTTTACTGTGTTCACTTTTACAATGTACTTCCTACCCATATTAGAGGGCTGGAGGATGGGCTGTTTCACACCACGCTCAAAAAATATCTTATTCTTAAAAACTTTTACTCTTTTGAAGATTATCTTAACAATAATTTTAATGACCTAGTGTAATTGTGTGATTTTCTTCCTTAAATGTTTCTGTTTGTATACTATTCTAGGTTTTTATTGTGTGTTTTTACAGCTTTTAACGTATTTACATATTTTTAACGAGTAATGTTGCCTTGGTGTAGTGTTATTGTAAATGAATGTTTATTTATGTAGACTTTTATATTGTTCAGTATCTTTTCTTTACATATGACTTGTAAAAACACATTATGTGTAATTTTATGAATAAATTCTATCTATCTATCTATCTATCATAGATATACAATGACACAGTCTGCCGGACAGACAGATAGACACCGAAGCGAGTATTGCGTTTCTCCAATTTTTGGTACAGAATATAAAAATTAGGAAAAAAATTATGGATTAGTATAACCACATTGAAAAAAATTCTTAGGTAGTGCGTTGCACAAAATACGATTCATTCTTGTTTCATACACTCGCGTTTCGTACATGTCAAAAATTTACCTGAAATATTCTTGTTTTGGTCACCGAATCAATTAACCCATTGTTGGCTTCATGTTTTATACACAGACCATTGCGATGGTCTGGTTAACGGTTAACTGAATAGGTAGGTAGACGATTTTATAACTAAATATCATAATATCCATGAATTTAAAACACTTTTTTTTCTATCACCTTATTTTATTGTATTAATTCTATGAACAGGGTTGTATTTGTATGTTTTGATGTGTTTTGTTATAGATATTGACATAAAATAACCTACCTAATCAAGTTTTAGAATAAATATTAACATAGACCATTTTGAAGGGTGTGAAAAAACAATGGGCATTTTTTTGGATCTCTCAAAAGCATATGATTGTCTGGATAGGGAAATTCTCATTAAAAAATTAGAAATGTATGGTATCAGGGGGATTGCAGGAAAATGGTTCGGGTTCTATGTGCATAACAGGAGACACGACAGTATCAGTGACAAAAAACGGAAAAACCTGCAACTCCACAATTTTGCATATTGACATTGGTATAGCACAAGGAAGCATATTAGGACCAATTCTCTTTATAATATTTGTCAACGATCTGGCGTGGATAACAGATAAGACATATGAACATAATAATATAGTCAAATATGCGGATGATACGAACATTATTGTAAGTGGCCAGGAGATTCAGGATCTTGTCGCAAGGGCGAGGAATTTTGTTGCTGCTATGACAGATTAGTTTACAAGAAATAAACTTATTTTAAATAAAGATAAAACAAATATATGTTATTTAGAATGAAACAATCAACCACAGAAAAACCAACAACTAGAAAATACCAAAATAAATTTCTCGGATAATTTCGAGGTATCCATATTAATGAATTTTTTGATTGGTCGTATCATATAAATGTCGTAGAAAAAAAATTAAATTCAATATGCTACAGCCTAAGGATCGTTGGCAGATATATGGGAGAAAAAACGTTTAAAATATTATATTATGCAAATTTTGAGTCCTGTCTTGAGATATGGGATTGTCTTCTGGGGAAAGCATAGGTCGACACAAGGCATTTTTGTGGCTCAAAAGCGAGTAGTGAGAACTTTAAGAAATATGGAATACAGGGAAAGCTGTAGAGGTGTGTTTAAAAATTTGGGCATAATGACTGTATACGCAATTTATATATATGAATGTATAATGTTCTTCGTAAAGCATAAAGGAATGTTTAAGCTAAAAGTGCCCCATGAGTATAAGACCAGAACAATGGATGTTCCTTATCCGATACACCGAGTAACTTTAATAGAAAAATGTCCACACTACATGTGTTTAAAGTTCTTCAATGCTTTACCCAATAAAATCAAACAGATAGATTCCCAAAATAAATTTAAGCTAGAAATTAAGAGACTGTTAATCGATTTAGAACCATATAACATAGCTGATTTTTGCGCATAGCTTAAGTGTTTGTTTTGACGTCATTTCCCTTATGTACATTGTGCATGATTTGAAATAAAACTATTTATTATTATTATTATTATTATTATTAAACGATTTAACGCCTTTCTCAAGTAAATATTCGCTCAATATTATACTCAAGCGGCTGTTCAAATCAGTGTATTTCTTAAGGTATGGTTTCGGTAGAACTGCTAAATTTTGCTACTCATGGCAGAACTGAAACTTTTTCATACACAATGGAATAACAACATTAAAGGCTTTTAGAAGCAAATTTTATTATAAAATTTATATGCAAGCAGTCGGGCAGTCACGTCTGGACTAATCTCGGAGCAGTTGGTACACAGCAGTCGACTGTCAAACGTTGAACGGTCGAACAACCCCGTCTAGGACGTTCTAGGGGAACCACATTATTTTCCTAAAGACCAGTGTTCGACTGTCAGACGTCGGGGCCAGACGTTACTGCCAGCAGTTCTACCGAAACCATACCTTTAGAATGTCTCGGTGTAGAGATAAATAGGTTACATCGCTGCTGTACGATATTCTAGTAATGCAGTTCTTCTATAAGAACTTTGAAGAGTTCAAATAAATTAGGGTGACACTTGCCAATATTAAATTATTTTAAAAGCACTATTAAATAATCATTAAGAAATTATCTACCAATAAAGGTACAAATGTTACCTGGTACCCACACCCTTTGGGCCATCAAATGGTGGGTGCACAGAACAAGAAGCCCATAATGGGTGGGGTGACTCAGGCCTAATAAATAATATTGCCCTGTTTGGAGTACTGCTCTAGTGTATGGTCTCCTTCTTATACAGTCCACATTCGTAGTCTTGAAAGTATACAGCACAAATTCTTACGTTATATTTCCTTTAAGAGCAATCTTGTGCCCGATTACCAGATCTTACAGTCCCAATTAAACTTGCTATCCCTTGAAACCAGACGTCAGCATAGAGACCTTAGGTTTATTTACAACCGTCTCAATTACAGAACGGACTGCTCCTACTTGCTTTCAAAGATAAATCTGCATGTACCTATCAGAAACACAAGAGCTGGAACACTGTTTCATTTGCCATTCTATAGGACAAATTACGCTTATCATTCTTCCATGTCCCGAATGTTGAGATTGGCAAATCTTTCAGTTGCGGAGTGTGGCCTGGAGTTTGCTGGCGTTTCCTATTCTGAATTTCAGAGACATCTGAGACTGAATTTTACTACTCCTATAATTATAGGCTGAGATATGTTTTATGGGTATTAGGCGCTGTGTGTTGAATGTTAAGTTAGTTTTTGAATGTCAAGTTTTTGGAATTTTTTTGTAATGTTTTTTTTTTTTTTTTAATGTTTTTGATTGTATTACTCTTGTAATTTTTTATTTTAAATTTTTAATTTTAATTTTTGTTAGTTTTTTAGTCTTTGTACTTAAATTTTCTGAAATGGGTTGTAACCCGTTAATTCTTAAATAAATAAATAAATGAATATTACAGGTAAATTTTTGATGTGTACAAAATGCGAGTGTTCGAAACAAGAAAACACCCAAAATACTTACTTTACCAAGTGCAACAGGCGTTTTTTGGAATAAAAATTATAAATTAAGCTAGCTTACCTGATCTCTCGGAAAACGGAAAGAACTTGGCCAAAAACAGTAAAATCTTTCCGCAAAATACTGTAGCAGTAGTACGCGACAATCTTCTCAAAAGGTCATTGCATAACCGAAGCAGATGGTTCTTGCAACCAGCAAAAAACAGTTCTTCTTTCCAAACTTGCACGTTTTGTTCCACAAAAGTGAACATATCTTGGCAGACATCTAATGTTAAAGTATCAAATATATCTCCTAGTAATACCACTGGTAATGTAGGAGTAGTTAGTTGTCTTCTACATGATTCTATGGAGAATTCTACAAATGACTTTAATATTGATACATTTGTTTCTGCTCCTAACAAGTCAAGTAATATATCTCTAAAGGCTTGATCCGAGGGTGTTTTTATATCCAGGTCTGTGCGTTTGTAAAACGATACTTTGGTTTCAAGTAAATCGAGGGTGTTGTTTTTAAACGCCTTTCTGAGAACATCCTAAAAACATATTATGTGTTAGCACGTAAAGCGAGATATGGATTAAATAAACATTTTTATGATAGTTAATTGATTTATTTGCGTATAAAATACAGTTTAAATTACTATCGTTATGTAACAGTATATTAAATAATATGTATACAGTCTACTAAACATATAAAATGGTAACACCACCATAAATACTACATATTTTCGTGTCAAAATTTTGTTACTTCAAAAAGACAGAGATCGAAACGCTATACAGGGTGTCCCGAAATTAAAGGCAATACTTTACCACCATATTCTCCGGCTAAAAATAATAGATTGTTTTTCATATAGACATAAGTTTATAAAAGTACAAAGGGAGCCCTGCAAATGGGGAACCTGGAAAACTTTTTTCTAAATATTCTTGAAACTGTGCATAATAAAATTTAGAAATTAGGTATGGCGTATAAACTTTCGACGCTAAATCAGTCTCTGAATTCAGAATTTTAATTATAGGCGTCACATACGAGGGTAGTCAAGGGTTAAAATAATTCCATTTGTTCTCTCTTAGTACTTTTTTTTTATTTTTTAAAAAATTATAACATTTCAAAGTTTTTTACGTAAAAAAGGTACCCGAGGGGTGTCTCACTTGTGGCAATAGACGTTACGTTAACATTAAGTTGAAATTACAATAGAAGTACTTGGCAGAACAGAGAGAAGTACTTGTCAGTACATGGAAATACTTTTTAGTACATGGAAGTATTTAATATAGCCGAGGCAATACTAGGAAGTATATGGCCATACTAAGGCAGTACTTTGCTATAATATGGAATGTTGATTTACTAATAATTACAGTAAAAATAAAAGCAAATTTTCTAGGAAATCGGAAACAAACTTAATTATTAACAATTTAATAAACTGTACCCAATATTGTGGCTTGTGTAAGTACTAATGTCAACCAAGGACTGAGAAAATTTTTAATTTGCAACGACGGCATCTAGCAGTTTAAGACTTTTAAGAGACCTGTTGTAAAATACAGAATATGAAAATCTGAAAAAAGAATAGAAACAGGGGTATGTAATGATGGCAACACTAGATAGCACTAAGAAGAATTAGATAATAATATGAAAGTATGAAATATTTTTCAGAATCAGACCAGTTTGACTTGCACTGGCTTTTATTTAGGTACATTAACCTTTTTTTTTTTAAATCTCTTTATTCATGTTTACCTACAGTATTTGTATTTACATTTGTCAGTAATTTTAATTAAAATTTATTTAATATAAGATACTTATTTATAGTTTACATTGAAAGTCATATGTTCTAGTCTAATAGGTTTCCTAAAGTGATAATTAGGTTGGGATCTAACTTATTTAATCTAGTATACTTTGTTTTTATTAACTCTTTGTAATCGCTAAGGGTGGCATTAACTCCATTGCCTTAAAATATATTCTATGGTTTCTATTGCAAGATATAGTGTTCGATGGTTTTGTCTTTTGGTGTTGTTATATTTAAATCCTAGGTTTAATATTGTAGATAGTCTACTCTGCGTTTCCGTTATTCGATTGACCATTTTTATGAGGAGACTTGAGATTAATTGCAATTGCCGTGTGCATAAGAATCTGTGCATAAAGTTATCCCTATTCAAGTTACAATTTTGACATATATCTGATGGCGTTTTGTTTATTTTTTGAGATTTGTAAGAAATGGGTATGTATGCTTGATGTATTAATGTAAATATTAGGCTTCGTTGTTCATGGTCTAGTACATTATTTTTAACAAGGGCCGTATCGTTAATTTTTTTAAAAGCACTGGGAGTTTCTCTATTTTGTTTAAGGAGGGACAAATATATGTGTCTGGCCTTAATATCATCGTCCTGTAGTATATGTTTTGGCATATACGCAGCTTCTTGTATAAATCTTCTAATATGTGGATATTCGCAAGGGTACAGGAAAGGGTTAGGAGGGTTAAATACCTGTGAAATATTAACGTTTTGAATTATTCCTTTTTTGACATTTAGAACTATATTTTTGATTAATAGAGTGTTACATTTTAACCACGGATCAGTCAGAGCCAGACCACCTTCTTTCTTTGGCCGTATCAAGGTTGTTCTTGCGATCCTTAACCTGGAAGCCAACTGGCGTCAGTCAAAAATGTCTCCAAAATTATGGATTTTGATCAGTTTAATGAGTTTTAGTTCATTGCTCATTGGCTCTAATTAATAAAGTAGGTACTGTATTTAGTACATGTAGAAAGGTCTTGCGAGCAGGAACAAATAGGCCACAGAAAATAACTATTTGCACTGCAAGTGTTCGCATAATAGTTTCTTGTACCTAAACAAAACTGCTGGGTTAAAACTAAACTTACTTTGAATTCTGAACGTAAAACGTCAAAATTAATATTTTTTGAAACGGACATCTTTATAAATATTCAAGGAATCTCACTTGCATTTATCGCTTGGACTTATTCTAGTAAGCAAAGAGCAAAATGAATAAAATACCAAAGTGAGAAAAACATAAACACAACACAAAACGCCAGTGGCGTGGTTAGGTTTAGGTGTTAGATTCTTAGTTTTCTTCTATAAGTATTTTTGGCTGTAATCTGTATTGCAAGCCGGGTTGCCAGGGTGCCAACATTTTTTTCGTAATAAATTGGACTGAAAATTCGTAATAGATTTAGTTTCTTCGTAAGAAATCTTTTTTTTTTAGTTGTCAATTATAAATTTTTCGTCTGTGGTATGTGGTAACCTTTTTTTTTTTTAAATACCAATGTATGGACAAATTTTTGATCGGTATTTGATATTAATACCACCTGACAAGTATAGACTTCTTATTTTTTAAATAAACCTTTTTTTGTTTTTCTTTTCTTGTCTGACCAGGCCCGAATCCTGAGCGGCGTAATAACGTAATAAATCATCGTTTTCGGTATCAGATCTTCCTATTAACGAACGTAATAGCGCTGGCAACAGTGGCAACGCTGATTACCAAGGGTGAATCCTCGTGAAGCCGCATGCACATAATAACCACAGAGGAACGATAGGTCGATCCCGTCGCCGTTCCAGCGAATATACCTTTCCCATTGACCAAGTAAGAAAAAAGAAATTTAAATTCACTTACATTTACGATCGTTCGTGCTTATTTGAGTTGTAGTAAAAAGTATACTTTTAAAATGGGACTGATTTCATTTCGATTTGAACAAATGAATATACATCGGCTAATGGAAAGTCCGTCGTGTGATTAGGCACTACCACATGTTATATTTTCTTCGACTACCACTACCACCTTGGTAGTGAATTAGGTCCTATTGAAAAAATATCCAGGAAATTCATGATTGGGTCAGATATCGAAGTGTTTTCTTTTTGTCCAGTAACAAAACGCGCTGACCTGACTTAAATTTTTAAGTCTTGTAGGCTTGTAGGTGAAATTTAACATCGGAAATAAGTAAAATGTCACACTGCTCAGCCGCTTTTTTCTATTTTCTTTCTGTCGGAATTCTTTTCCTCTAACCCTCATTATCAAAGTAGGCAGATAGCAGGAAGAGACGTAATCGACAGATGTTTTTGACAGGTTGTCACGAAATTTTCTGAATTAGTAATTTTGTAAATAGATAGTAAAGAAGCTTTAGTCTCTGGTTTCGTAGTTTCAGGAAGAGCTAAAAACAATAGTGCATTGCTTGCATAACGCCCATAAATTGAATAGCATAATGAATGTTGATTTGAGTAACTCCAGTATTGCACAGTGGTTTGCAGACCGAGAACAACATCGATGTGGTTATTGTAAAAACCCTTCAGGGAGTATTTCCTATGGTAATTTAAAGTTATTATAATAAGCTTAGTCTATTTGTTAAGTCTTGTATGCATAGTTTCTAATAAACCAATAAGGATCCTTTTAAATTAATAGTACCTATCAACGGCTCTTAGGAAATTATGATTTACAAACCCCTGTATTCTGATCTTAACAAATTTCTCAATCTTGGAAAAAGCACAGGTTTGTAGTAGACGGGCATAGCAGCATATCACAGTAAAAAAATTATTTATAGAAGCTTTTTGTCAAATTATATTGGCTCTTGAACCAATGGGAATTATTTCCAAATATATGCTGTATTTTTTTATGACAGTAAACAGGCCTAGTGAGCTTAGTAGCTATATGTACAGTGTACTTATAAGTAACATGATGTTTTATTTTAGTAAATTTGGATTTTTCAATTTTATAGGTGTATTTTATTAAATTTTAGGTAGTGATAGGCTAAAATGTTACTGTAGGATGAGCAGGTCCGCTTTTCTCAGGTCCATAAGACATTGCACCAGAAACTGTTTTAATTCTGCATATTATATTGATTATTATCTTTAAATATTTTTTTACTTCCTGTTTTTTTTGTGGATCGCTGTGGATCTCTTAATTCTCATAGAAAGTATATAGCAATTTTTGCAGGAATGCTGGCCGAAGAGTTAACTGTAGATGATTATAAAGATTTAATGGATCGTGGATGGAGACGTTCTGGAAAATATTGCTATAAACCGACATTGGATGAAACTTGCTGTCCTCAATATACTATAAGGTAAGAATTTTAGTTTCATTTAACGGGTTTAATGGAAATCTAACACTGCAAGATAAAATAACAATGAAAGAAAATGGTTCAGTTGTTCAGTTAAATCAGTAAATAGGTTTACGACCTCAATGAACATATATAATAATGTTTATTAATACTTGGCTAGTAAAAACAAAACATCAAATGTGAGTAAATATATAAATATTAAATAATGTAACATAAAAATGGAGTAATTATTGTAGAGAGTTTTAACCAGGACCAACAAGACAAACTAAAAACAGCCATACAAAATCGCAAAAATATAGACATTAAAGAGACTCAGAACACTAACCCTATGTTTATGATAACGGGGATTGAAAAAGGTTTTTCGGAAGAAGAATTTTTAACTGAAATAGAAAGATTAAATTTTGAAATTGTTGAGGAACTTGGGTACACTGTGCATGACAAAATACAGGTAGTGACCAAAAAAGAATGCCGAAATCCATTAAAAGAAAATTGGATTCTACAAGCCAGCCCGGACATCTCCAAGTGGTTCCTAAAAAGAGGCAAAATATTTTTTAATCTGGTAACAGTTTATATACAGGAACATTTTAACATGGCGGTGTGTTACAAATGCTGTGGATTTAGCCATGTGGCCAAATACTGCTCGGAAAAAGAATGTTGCCATAAATGTGGTGGTGAGCATAAAAGTATTGATTGTCAAAAAAACCGTTACAACTGTCCTAACTGTACCAAGTTGAAACTTAGTGAAACAAATCATTCGGCCAGAGACCATAATTGCCCAGTGTATAAAAGAAAATTAGCTGCATACAAAAATAACATTAATTATAATACTTTTTTATAGAACATTCCGCATGTAACTCAAATCAAAATATAAAACGGGAAACCTCAAACACACAAAAAGAATACAGCATTATTCACCAGAATGTGCAATCATTAGGAAATTCGGTTGACCAATTAAACAATCTGATAGAAAACCAACCTGATTGTAAGATCTTATGCGTAACCGAACATTGGAAAACAAGTGACCAACTAAAATGGTTAAACCTGAACGATTTTGTACTAGGAAGCTTTTTTTGCCGAGACTTTAATGAACATGGAGGGAGTGCAGTGTATGTTCATAAAACGGTTAAATTTAAAGTAAGAAGCAAACTTTCAAAGTGGTCTGTAAAGAATGTTTTTGAGTGTGCAGCAGTGGAATATACAATTAACAAGGAACAGCACCTAGTGTTTTCAATTTATAGACCAGCACAGGGAAATATGGAGACATTTTTTGGTTGCTTGGAAGGTTTACTTTCTGAAATTTTTAATGAAAATAAAAAAATTGTCATTGCCGGCGACTTTAACATTGAAATGTTAAAGACAAATGACGATCATACAAATCTAATCTCATTATTGTCATCCTTTAAGATAATCCCTACGATATTTCAAAACACAAGGATAACGGCAAACACATCTAGTTGCATAGATAATATATTTGTAAATAGTGATTTTGTACATAGCTTAGTTTTAAACACTGTTATTTCGGATCATACTGCTCAAAAGATTGTTTTTCCACTTACAAATTTAGTTGAAGATAAGCCTCAATATGCGCGGATTTTTTCTAAAGAGAACAAACGGATCTTTTTGGAACACTTACAAAATGAGAACTGGTATGATATATATGCCACTGATAAAAACGATGTGAATATGCAATGGGCCAATTTTATGAACACTTTTACTAGACTATTTAATTACAACTTTCCATTAAAGTTACTAAGTAAAAGAAAGAAGCGTCTATACAAAAATAATCAACAAATCATAGACATTAAAAACAGGCTTGATATTCTACTTGTGCTATCAAGGAAAGATAACAATGTTAAAGAGCAATATAATCAGACCAAAAAAGAATATGACAATCTTTTGAAAAAAGTAAGATCTGAAGAATATAGCAATAAAATTAGATGTTCGGATAATAAAACAAAATGTATGTGGTCTATATGCAACGACATTTTAGGTAAGAACAATAATAATATAGATTTTTTTAAAAATGGGGATCCTATTGAAGTAGCAAATGAATACAATAAGTTCTTATTGTCAGTTGTGCCAGATCTAGTTAATAACTTAGAACCTAAACAATTTAGTTGTAATATACCATCAAATAATCAAACAATGTTCTTAAAACCAGTATTGCCTAGTGAAATTTGTGAAATAGGTATCAAAGTAAAAAATAAACATAGTAGTGGCCAGGACGGCATACCGACAAGTGTAGTAAAATTATCAGTACCGTATATCAAAAATGTATTAGCTTATATGATAAACAATTGTTTTAAACACGGAATTTTTCCAGACCAACTAAAGTTAGCTTTAATAAAGCCGTTATACAAAAAAGGCGATCCAGAAGTGATGGATAATTATAGGCCAATCAGCCTGTTGTCCGGGTTTTCAAAAATACTTGAGATAGCGATATGTAAGAGGCTGATAGATTTTTTTAATAAGTGTAACTTGTTTAGGGAGCATCAACATGGGCATACCTTTGGCAAATCTACTGAAACTGCACTATTTCAGTTTACTAAAGGAATTCTAAAGAATATTGAAAATGATGGCGTGTCACTTGGTATTTTTTTGGATTTGTCAAAGGCCTATGATTGTATTGACAGGGATCTTTTCCTAAAAAAGGTGGAGCGGTATGGGATAAGGGGACATGTACTTCAACTATTAAAATCATACTTATCAAATCGAAAACAGATTGTAAAAATAACAAAAGATGGAACATCTTACCTATCAGATCTAAAAGAAAACTTATATGGAATTGCACAAGGGAGCGTATTAGGACCGATTTTGTTCATTATATATTTAAATGATATTTATTCAATCGCAGATCTGAACAATGAAAACATTGTCTGTTATGCAGATGACACGAACTTACTGGTAGGTGGAAGGGACATTGGTGAAATTTTAAACAAAGGCAATATAATATTCAGTAAAACAGATAAATGGTTCAAGGAGAATAAATTGATTCTAAATAAGGAAAAATCGAATGCTATTGTATTTAGAACAAAGCAATCTAAACTAAATAGACCACCAAACATAGAATGTAAGGATGTAAATATTAACATTGTAGATAGTGTTAAGTTCTTAGGGGTAAACATAGATGAATTTATGGACTGGACAGGACATATTAACAACCTTTTAAAAAAATTAAATTCTGTATGTTACGGAATTAGAGTTGTAGGTAAATACATGGAGTATAAAAATGCAAAAATATTATATTATGCTAATTTCTTGTCAGTTTTGGGATACGGCATTATTTTTTGGGGGGGAAACAGTGCCATACAACGGGTTTTTACAGTTCAGAAACGCATTCTCAGAACAATGAAATATATGCAATTTTGGGAAAATTGTCGGGGTGTTTTTAAGGGGGAGGGTATGATGACGGTTTATGGTGTTTACATCTACCAGTCACTAATATTCTTCTTTAGGAACCGAGACTGTTTTGAATTGCAGGAATCTCACGTATACAATACGAGAACATTAAATGTTAATTATCCAATCCATAGACTAACTTTGACCGAGAAGGGTCCGTGTTATACATGTCTCAGATTTTTCAATAAATTACCCAACAGTTTAAAAGGGATGACTAGTCTTAGAATTTTTAAAAATAGTATTAAAACACTTCTAATCGACTTAGAACCGTACTCGGTTAAAGACTTTCTAGACAAAACGTTTTAGTATTGCGATATGTGTGTGTGACCTTTTGCTATCTGTTTTGACACAATTTCCTTTGTGTTCTGTATGTTTTCAGGTCATCTGGAATATTACTTGTAACATGATTTGAAATAAAGATTATTATTATTATTAATAAAATATGTATTTCATATTTGTTACATAAAGATAAAAATTGAATTAATCGCCCATAGGAGGCTAATAAAATGAAAATACTTATCTTAAATAAATACTACTGATTTGACCCTTATTTTTGTTGTTTACTTATTTATACATATAATCATCCAGAGTATGGCTCCAGGTTAACAAGCAATTGTTCAATTGTTTGTACAAAAAATGCACTAACAATTGGTTGATTTGACCTCAATAATAATAATAATGCTACTTATATAATAAACAAAAATAAATAGAATTTAAATAAAATAAGGGTTTAAAATCGAAATTTTATTTTTACATTGTTAAAATGTCCATCTAAAATACATTTAAAATACAGATAGAGGTAATATTAAAATGTACATTCCATAAATTCATTTTTGCTGTAGGGTTCTACTCTCACAATCATATCAAACAGAACTCTCTTATACTATACAAACACACACACACACAAATTGTATTGTCTAAGGAAATAAAGCATAAAAAAATAAATATACAACTGTCCTATTATACCAAAGTACTGTTGCGTCGTTTGCAAAAAGAGTAAATGATCCTTTGATGTCAATATCAACCAAATCATTTAGAAAAACAAAAATAGTTTAGGGCCCAATACAGAACCCTGCGGAACACCAAATTTAATATCTAGCTGTGTTGTTATCGAATGCTTAAATGAAACCCTTTGCATCCTATCCGACAAATAGTGGTGGAATACTATCGATGGCACTATCGATAGTTTGTTACTATCGAAAACTATCGATTGTTTTAAGTAATCATCGATAGTATAAACTCGCATGTTATTAGTATTTCTTAAATTTAAGTTCACGGAATTCGATTTAAAAAACTTAAATTAAAAATAAACCAAATTCAGCACTAGATCATAAAACTGTTTTAAAGGTTTTTAATCACATACGCACTCTACTTGCTGTTGGTGCTGCCATCTATTGCTTTATGAACAAATTAAAGAAAAATCCTACAGGGAATTCCCGGCCCGGACCAATTAATTCAGTATTATGTGTGCTTTTTTGTTGTAGTGTACTACGTTTCGCTGTCTTCCATAATTTTGATTAATTTAATTAAAATTTAAAAAATGAGTAAACGCGGGACGTCATACGTTGGGAGTATTTTATAAAAAGTGTATGTCAACCATAAGGTCCATAAGTAAAATGTATTACTCAACAACTCTACCACGTATCAAGGTTGGTATAGTTTCGATAGTACTATCGATACTATCGATAGTAACTCTTTAGACTATCGGAAACTATCGATAGGGCTGACTATCGATAGTATTCCACCACTACCGACAAATAGTAGACAAACCAGTAAAGCATTTGAATGACTAACACACAATCAGCCTTCGAAAGGTCGCAAAAAAACTGTAACAGCCGAATCTGTCATTCATTATCACATAATGTTATTTTAAAATTAAGAAGGTCAATTTTGTCATATTCAATTGTAAACGTATCTTTTTCGTGCTGACCCATCCTTAATCGCACAAGTTTTAGATGATTTTAGATAATTCAGAAGGTATAAATTTATTTGTTAGTCCCGAATAAATAAAATGTTTCTTATAAATAGTATAGTGTGAGTGTGAGTCCCGTTTATTTTTCAATTCTTATCTTGTAACGAAAATAATTTTTTTGATGTAAGGAGTTTATTATCTTCTTGACCATAACCACAAGTATTTGACATGAATATAAAAAAAATTATACCTTAGCATACATAAGATAATATTAATGTTTTTGTTCCCTGGCCAAATATAATAGATGAAACTGAATCAATCTTAATATAAATATCATAAATTTAATCATTTTTCTGATTCTCCTGATGAATTTTGTTTATTTTAGATGTGATGCCATCGAGTTTTCCTTAAGTAAATCCCATAAAAAAATAATCAAAAAGTTCAATAAATTCCTCAATGATGGCGTATTTAATAAAAATGTTCCGCCGGATCAGCAGGATGAAGAATCGTCTAGTGAAATACCCGGTAGGTAAGTCCAATGGACAAGTAGACGAACCAATAAATATGCTGATTGTTAGAAAAATGTAAATTAATTTATACAGGGTTCCCAGTAAGTGCCTCCTAATTTCTCGGCAGCATACAGAAGATGTCAAAATAAACCCAATTTGTCACAGAAAGACTTCCTAAAGTACCCCTTAACGGAGATATAGAGCCCCAAAGGGGTACCCAGCGATTTACTTTTTTGGCTCTAACTTTTGAAATTTTTATATTTTATAGAGGCCAGGCCATAAAGAGTCATTAAAACAGATGTTTTATATCGTCGGGGAAGTCAGGAACGAACTGGCCACCACACTTGTTGGGCCAAAATTTTTACTGGTGTCATTTGACAGAGCTGAAAACTGATTTTTTAAATACTTTGGTCATTTCTAAAAAGGGACTCTTAATTTATTGCGATAAAACTGATGGTTAAAATGTGACTAATGATAAACACAAAATAGGTAAAAATAAAATTTGGCATTAGCATGCTTAAAAATTCTAAACTTTGACAAGTTATTTCTGAAAATAAACAAACAATAAATTACTCATGTACAAAAAAGTTTTGTACTCCTGAATATTAGGTTAGATTTATGACAGGAGGTATAGAGATACTATGAATCAATAGCGTTAAATAGAAGATATTTGCAACATTTACTGTAGTTTAGAATTATTAGTCTAGGCTTCTATGTTATTTAAATAACATAATTTATGATACTTGGAATTATTACAAAAACGGCTGGAAATAACTTATATGCTTGTATTGCAAAAAAAGATGGCTTATGAAGTCTACATCAAATAGCCAAATAATATACAGGTTGTTTCAATTAAAAATCTTGAGCAAAATTATTTTGAAATGTGCCGTTTTTGAAACCTTATTATAAACATCCTGTATAAATTAGATGAATGCTATTATATTAATAGTATCTCGATACCACTTGTTAAGTTTCACTCAATGCCGAAAATTGTTTTGAATTTTTGGATCAGGAGTACAAAACTCTTTTTTCAGTTTTTAATTTATTTTTGGATCAGGAGTACAAAACTCTTTTTTCAGTTTTTAATTTATTGCTCCTAAACTACAGAACCAAATGCAGTAAAATTTTAGGCAATTATAAACGACACTAATACGAACCTAATTATGCGATAAAATACTGGGTGGCCGTCCCATTTAAAAAAATTTAACTTTATTTTATCTCACTTTTTTGGGCCATCCTGTATAATGTAAAATATTTTTAAAACATGCCGGTTTTCATCCCAGACCTTAAGCGGTTTTAGTGTTTTTGATAATTTCAGCGATAATGATTTAATCTTCTGTCCCCGCTTCGTTGACGGACCCTGTATAATTGTTCAAAATATTATTTTTGGCTGATCAATGATATTCTAAACGTGATTTTTAGCATCAGTAACTTGTATTTCGCATAAAAACTGATTTATCTCGACACCCGCCAGTTCTATCGCATTAAATTAAGAGCGCGTGTTTTTAGAGAGGAATGACCAAAGTATTTCAAAAATCAGTTTTCAGCTGTCAAATGACACCAGTCAAGTCCGTTCCTGGCTTCCCTGACTATGTAAAACATCTACTGTAGTTTAGTTTAATGACTCTTTATGGCCTCTATAAAATATTAAAATTTAATTAAATTATACCGGTCGGTTCAAAAGTTAGAGCCAAAAAAAGTAAATCGCTTGATACCCCTTTGGGGCTTTGTATGTCCGTTAAAGGACACTTTAGGAATTATTTTTTCTATGACAAATTAGGTTTATTTTGATCTCCTCTGTATGCCCCCGAGAAATTTGGAGGTACTTACCGTACACCCTGTATATAGACCTACGTGTATATGTTTAAATTCTTCATTAAGGAAAAGTAGAACGTTTAAACTTCCAGTTATCATATCAACCATAGTGGGTAGAATGCAACTTTTAGTCTCTTTTGGCCAATACAATCTCCTCGGAAATTTTATAAGGATAGGATCGTCATTACTGGAACTGAAAATATTTTTACCCTAACAAACCCGAACATCCTTATAAGAATTGGTAAAATGAATTAATTGTAAAATAATAAAGGGGAAGCAGTTGGAACCAATGACAGGGCGAAAACATAACTATAAATTCCATGATGAATTAAAACTTTAAACCTTTAGGGTCTAAAAGTTTCTCTTAACTCTTAACAAACCCGATCATTTATTTTTAAAATAAAATGCAATGTAGCAATTTCTATTTTTATAAAGACAGTGTTAAAATAACTTATTTTTACTGTGCTGGTGGAACCTGTTTTTAACTAATTACAATTTGGACAAATTTTACTACATTTTACAGTCTGCAGAGACATAACTCGTTTTTGTCTGTTTTTTTTTTTGCTCACAAAAAGTACACTAGATACAAATTGAATTTAAAAATTTTTTACAACTGGTAACATTTTCTGAAATTATGCGAGGTGCTCAAAAAATACAGGGAGCTCTAAAATACAAGTAAAAAACTTTAAGATTTTTTTTATATGAATTATGAAAACTCAAAAATCGTTTGCGTTCTTAAATAAATTTAAATTACGTTAACACAGAAAATGTAAATAACTTTTTCACTTGTTTTCCAGTCTTAAAAGTTTAAGTTCATAAACCAGATCACTCTGAGTAACAAACAAAATTTTACGTTTATAAATATACAGGGTCCGCAAACGAAGCGTGGACGGAAGATTAAATCGTTATCGAAGAACTTATCAACAATACTAAAACAGCTTGAGATATTGGATTAAAAGCGGCATGTTTTAAAAATATTTTTTCATTTTTCAAATTTTATTTCATTTGGTTTTGTAGTTTCGGAGAAATAAATTAAAAACTAAAAAAAAAAGTTTTGCAGTCCTGAATAAAAAAATCAAAAAAAAACAATCCAGAACTATTTTTCGGCTCGGCATTGAGTGAAATTTATGACAAGAGGTCTAGAGATACTATGAATGTAATTGCGTTTATTTATTTTATACAGGGTGTTCATAATAAGCTTTCAAATACCCCACATTTTAAAATAATTTTTCTCAAGTTTTTCAAATGGAGCACCCTATATATTATTTGGCAATTTGACGTAGAATTCATAGACATTTTTTTTTTGTAATACAAGCATATAAGTTATATCCAGCCGTTTTCGAAATAATTGTAAATATCATAAATTATGTTGTTTAAATAGAGTTTTTATTGGGAAATTTTGTTATAGGCGACTAGACTAATAATTGTAAACTAAAGTAAATGTTCAAAATTGCTTCCTTTTACTCTTAGAGTTTACCGTATTTTAGTTATTTCGATATAAATTTTGTTTTGTGTAATGAGTAACAACTAAAAATAAAATAATTTCGAACATGTTTGGCATTTATTGGCGCGGTAGTAAAATGTTGTGTTCCATATTTTTAGGTTATAATAAAGAAAGTACTATAAATCTAACGAAATCCGTAACGACCGAAGATGGTGGTTGTCAGATAAAATCGCAGAAAGCAAAACCAGTGGAGAAGCACAATGGTTATCAAGATGACTGTTCTAGCAAAAACGACAAGGACATAGGTGAAACAAGTAGTAAGTATATACTTAAATAGCATACAGGGTGTCTCCGATTAAGTTGGTACTATTTCTAACTTCGTTATTAGATTACCGTTAATCTATACTATATCCAACGAACGAACGGAGGGCGTCACAACAATATTACATAACCTATAAAAGTCAGAATGTTTGTACAGAGTTGCATTATGGGTCGACCGGAACATTATTCAATTTTTGAAATTGTATAAACTGCAAAATTGTTGATTATATAGCTTTCATGCATTTTTTATAAGATTAGGAATATAAACGACGTGCAAGTATGTAAAAATTAATAAGAATTTGAGCCACAAATAAGAAAACAAACGACCTGTACGTCGGTAGCGTTCAAACCTGTCTAAATGCCGCTTCTGTACTTTAGAGCCGCGCCCGCACGGCATTTAGACAGGTTTGGACGCTGCCGACGTAATAGTCGTTTGTTTCCTTATTTGTGACTTAAATTTTCATTAATTTTTACATACTTGCAAGGCGCTTATATTCCTCTTCTTATAAATATGCATAAAAGTTATACAGGGTTGCCCAGAAGTCCGGAATAAAATTAAAATAACCTTAACCTGTAACTTTTGGGGAAAACGCTCGGACACGGCAATTTAGTTTTATATATGCTCACATTTTGACGTTATTCGTTTTTTTTATAGACATTTGTCAAAGATATGACGGAATCGATCTTTTTTTAAATAGGAACATACATCTTGTGATACATCATTTGAAAGCTAATATCTCGTACAGTATGCTCATAAATTTTAGCGCGATTCTGTCAAGCTATTTTAAAAGATCGACTGTTAACAGTTTTTAAAAAATTTCTATTTAAATAAGCGGAAATTATAAATCATTGATGTTTTTTTACCTTTCAAGGTAATCTTATCTGTTACAAAGATATCAATTTAAAGCTAATAAATACACTGTACACTAATTATATTTATTTATGATTAAAAGTGCAGTTGTTATAAACATTTATTGTGACCGTACTTCTGAACGGGACACAATGTTTTTACATTTTACTTACGGTCGAGAATTTCATGAAATAGTCTGTCTCGCGGCAAAATAAAGCGCTCAGTCTGCTCCACTCGTTTAATAAAAACCGAATAAAAACGGTGGTTTAAATCAAAACTGTCCATTCTTGAGACCTAATAAGGGTGGGATTCTAACCTAATTAAAACCCCAATTCTTATCTGTCATCAAAATTAGCAGTAAAACTTTTCAAATTATATTTGGTTCGTTTGTTTTCATATTTGTTTTTTTAAAGATTGTGCGATGCAGTCTCTGGGGACAAGCCAAAAGAATAAGAAACCTCTGAAAGATGGCACAGGTCCAGATCCCAATAAACCGCCATGCAAGAAGGCTAAGCTGTTGAGACTAGAAAGAAAAAAGGAAAAAATGGAACAGAAAGGAAATGAAATGGAACCTATTACTAAAAAGAGTAATACGCAAAAGACACTAAATCAATTTTTAGAAGAAATACCTGCCACAACGAAACATAAATTTAAGGTAAAACCAATATTGTTTAAACATAGAAGTGACCATTGTAATAAAACGAAAGGAAAATGATTCACAGGAGGGCAATAATTATATTATTAAAACTTTTACCGTCCTGCGATTTGAGCAACGAATGAATTCGTGATAGCTCACGCATCGTGAAGTCGATTTTTCACTGTTTAAAAAATCTGCTGCAGAAAATAAGTGTTAACGTAAGTAAGTCGAGGAAGCTTAAGTTTCCGAATATGTTACATTTAGGGGTGCCAGTCCCGAAGCTTTGTTCCAACCCCGGGATTTTCGAGATAAAGAGTATCTAATCCCGGGACAAACCCAAAAAAAACTAACATGAGAAAGATTGTGTTTATTAAATACACTAAATGGAAATCTACTGTTAACAAAATTAGAAAAAAAAACATTAATAATTAAAAAAAAGAACGTAAAAAAATTACTTATCAGTAACTTATTGCAATTATAACCTGCTGACGAGAAGCAGCGTTTTGGTTCGACACTTGGGGCCAATATACACACGAGTTTGACAGTACCTATATCAAAGTTCTTTTTAACTCTCATCTAAAGGAATAGACCTTTAAGGACGTGGTAATTTTCCACTTAACGGATCAATCGACCCTCAAATTAATTTAAAATTTAAGGTTTACCATAACGTTAAGGCTACCTTCGCTGAGGTTTAACTTAAGTTCACATTCAAATATCGGCCCTTAAACACTCAAAATAAGGGATTAAAAACATTTAACCCTTAAGGGATAAAAAAAGATAAAAAAAAATCGAATCCCTCAAGCAAATTGGTTGACGGCGTTAAATGACTTTTTTAAAAATTATTTTAGGACTCAATTTTCCCTATCTTAAAGTGCATAAAATAGTATACAGGGTGTTATGGAAATTACTTATTATATTTAAACCGGCAAATCCTGAGATTACACTAACTTGAAGAAAAATAACCATAAATTGAATTAAAAATGAATTAATAATCGAAATATACACTTTACGTTAAATCTGAAAATTCACGTGGCCGCTACTGGCGACGTATGCAATCAATAATTTATTGAGGCAGTCTCAAGTCCCAAAAGAGGTCAGTGCATTATAGGCGTCATACTGCAACACGGAATTGTAAAAGCACGTGTTCAGTTTTTGACTACGAGACGTCTTTGACCCACGTTATCATTTCTTTTCAAACTTTTTAGAAAAAACAAAACTACAATTTTAAGGTACATACTCTCTTACCTTCGATCTTATTTTAAAATAATCCGTTTTATAATTAAATTCCATAAAAAAATAAAACACAAAGAGTATGTTTTGCAACAGAACCAATAGTAGGTAATATTACACAAATTTGAAATCACATCACAACTTTCATTATTATGAATTATTTCAAAAGAGAAAGAAGGTCGGATAATGCTACAACTAAAAATACGTTTAAAATTCATATATAGCAAGCACGTGGAACCCTTGGCGACGGCGTTTCAACACCGAGCATCAAACATACTGAAGCAACGATACTGAAGGTTAAACATATCAGTACGCCCGCGGGGGTTATCCAGGCAAGGGCGAGACACGCGATGTGATCAGGCATCACTGTAGTTTACTCTAGTGACCTATATACAGTTGCTAACTGAAACTAGATGGAGCGGCGCGAATTCATGTAGGCAAAAAAGGTTTTTACCTTTAGTATTTCGATATTCGATAAAAAAACAGTATGTAGTCTTTCTCTAGGACCGAAGAAGTCACCCATTTAAATATAATAAGTAATTTCTATAACACCCTGTATAAACCACGTGACTAAAGTGTCTTTTTAGTCCCTAGGTTTATAATGCACTATTAAAAACCCGGAAAAAATAGTTCGATGTTAATTAATTCTCTTTTTTAGTGATCTCTGAAAATCGGCTCTAAAAAATTACATTATTTTGTATATTTGTATTAGGGGCTATCCAAACATGTTGCCAAGTTAGGGATTTATTTATAAAATATAATTTACAATAAAATTGTTAGTTTTAAAATAACTATTTAAAGAACTCTTTTAATCCCGGAATTTTCGAGATTGATTGATTGATTTGATTTTTCCTCGAGATCTCGGGATTTCGGTATCCCGGGATTGGCACCCCTAGTCACATGTAAATCTTTATTTTTTATCGATATAAATATTTCTGTTTCGTTAATGGTAGATGAACGATTATGCCATAGTATCTGAAAAATCAAAATAAACGCCTCATTGTTTACTTAATTTTTCAAATTATTGTAGTAATTTTCACGCCAATAACCTGAGGACCTTTACAGCGACGGCTATTTGGAGGAAGTGCCACTTCCTCGCCTTTACCGTGAATTATATTGACTCGTATCGATAGTCTGTGTGTTTAAGAATATTTTTGCTTGGATCCTCCTATATTTTCGCCCATGAGCCGGCACTGTCACCTAAATATCTTTCTTACGCTATTTGGTTTTTTTCTCTCTCAAAAATTGTCGCCAAGAGGAAGTATAGGGAAACGATCTATTTGGTATAGTTATACGTATCCCTGGGCCTGACGTCGGTCTCCCACGGTCTGAAGCCGTACACACTAGGCCAGGCATCGGACTTCGTAGGTCTGACGTCGGTCTTCATCGGCCTGACGTCGATCTCCCCATGATTGGCGAACAACCATAAATAGTTATTCTTCTTCTTTAGCTGCAACTAATTCCAACAAGCATATGTGATGACGAATGGGAGCAAACAGAATGTATAGAATTTGAGTTGTATAAAAAATATCAAATGATTGTTCACAACGATCCGCTGGAAAAGTTGAATATTGGCAGTTTTACGAGATTTTTAGTATCTTCTCCGTTAAAGGTACCTAATGCACATAAAGTTAAAATGGTTTATGTTTATCTGTGCGTCTCAAATATATGTAGATTATCTAAAAACTTATTTTTCTTTTCTGAATAACTTTATTTAAACCAAATTTGCAAAAGTATAAGTTCTCGTAAAATGAATTTAAAAACAACAAAATCGAATTAGAATATAATTACAGGGCAGGTTAAAATTAAGTTAGTGTTACTTTAAACGAGTCACAAAAATAAATTCTTTATTTTTTTAATTAATTGGGAATTGGGACAGAGATTTTTTGATATTTCATTCAGTTTAGCATTTATTTCTCAGCATTCATTTTCTGACCAAATGTTTCTAAGCAGCTAATAATTAATATCACTGTTTTTTTAGTTAGTTGACCATGAAAACAAAACAGAAATTATTTTTGAATGAAAGAAATATATTTCATCTTAAGTTTGTTAAAAAATATGTGAAAAACATTATTAACATCAAAAGAATTGCTGAATAGTAATAATAATCTACAAAAAATATTTGAAAGATTGTTCTATGGCGCAATCAATCAATGAAAAAGACGTTTTCAGAAATACATCGAACAAACCAGAGGTCATATTGAACATATTTTTTTGTGAAGTTCATTATTACTGGTAAGCTATTTTTTTGATGTTAATAATATTTTTCACAAATTAATAATTTCTTCCAAATATAATTTCGTTTCATTTTATGAAATTTTTTCCATCGCCAACTGACTAAAAACATTGATGTTAGTTATTAACTGCTTAGAAAAAATTGGTCAGAAAATGGGTCATAAATGCTAAGCCGAATGAAATATCAAAAAAATCTGAAAACGAATATAAGAGGCTTTAACATGCAAGTCCCAATTATTTGAAAAAATGTGACTGGTTTAACATAACTTCTTTGCGACTGGCCGAATGGCAGACCTGCCAAAGCAAAAAAAAGATAACTTCTAATTTTAACCTGCCCTATATGATATTCTAGTTCGATTTTATTTATTTTTAAATTCAGTTTACGAAAACTGATACTTTTGTAAATATGTCCTGCGAATATAGTTTAAAAAGGATTTTAAACAATAAAGTTATTTAAAAAGAAAAACTGTTGCTTATAATATTATAAATAATAATTTAGAATAGATAAATATAATTTCCAATACATTTTCGACCTTCATGATATAATGGCAACGAAAATAATTTCCTAACCTTCGGCAAGTTCCTTATACAAGAAGGAGGAAAAATGATGCTAAAATCAATATAAATTTTTGCCGGGGCTATATGCCCTGGCGGACGCTTAAATACAAAGCAACTGGTAGGATGTTACGACCTGAATACGGGTTCGAGCCCCATTGTTCTCATCAATACAGGATAGGTGTTCATCAGAAAACCCTTCGAACTTTAAGCATATCATATCAGCCCTAGTGGGGCGACCGGCATGGCAGTTACATATCGTAATAGCACAGAAAATATGCTTGTTTTGTCATGAACATACATAAATATAAGGAGAATTATTTCCTAACCATCTGCAGATGTCTTATATTATAAGGAGTAAATAAATAAAGTTAAAACAGCAACTCTGTAGTTAGGCGCAGAGTCTATTGCCCAGAGATAGCTGCTTATACACTACCCCAATTTATTATCCAATATTCAAAAATTCACACCCAAATGAATAAGTTGTTATGTCGTTAATAATGTTATCTATTGATTTAATTCATTTATTAACATTAAAAATTCGAAATGAACGATACAAATACAAAGTTTAGCGATAAAAATAATTGCGCATCACTTTATAGTATAGACTTTATTTGTTAAAATGATTCTTATTTTTAATTTAGCAAAAGCTAAAGATGATCAAAATGTCGCATTGATTGATTACGAAACGTTTTTTCGACGATATAACGGATTTAGAAGAAATTGTAATTTTGTTGTCACTGCGAGTGACATGGCGATAGTGCCTAACCCAGATAATATATATCTAATTGGTTTAGTTCAAAAATAAATTGAATTCAATTTTTATGTAAGATATGTCAAATTTAAATTTTAGAAATTTACAGGATCTAATTTTATGCGCTATCCCGTACTATCAGACTATCAGGACATAAACTACTCTGCCTTAAGCTCTAGAATCTCTTGTCTATCGGTAAAAAAAAAAATATTAAAATTGGTTCATTATTAACGAAAAAACAACTTATTTGTGAGTGTATTTGTTTAGTCGTTTTTGTATAAGCTTGTTAGGAAATAATATAAAATATATGTTATTACCAACTGACGAGCAAGCAGACTTTTATGAGCTGATAAAACATTTGTTTTAATGTATAAAAACTACAGTACGTTGATCTTGAAATATTAAAGTTAAGCTTTTATCGGGCCTTCAGTTTTAACGATACCGTTCATGTATGCCTTCTACATGTTATCGAGAGTGAGCTCTTTGCACCGAGTGATGAATTCAGTATCTTACTTACGTCTGACATTGATTCGGATACATTTCGAAACCGTCCAAAGCCAAAAATGAAATCTGCTTATAAAATTGTGGTTCAGAATCCACATGAAACTGTACGTCGCTTCTAGCTCACTTTAGCCAGACGTAAAATGGCATTGTCTGGCTAATCGCTGGCCGACTTCTTAATCTCACTACTGCCACGACTCTTGTTTAAAAATAATCTCGTACGGATAAACATTCACCGTTTTAACTCCACAGAGTCTTACAGTGTTATTCTGTATCCATAATTACTAGTCAATTAATGACTAGAGTCGTTACAAAAATCGCAAAGTGTTCGAATAGGTACGTGATGACATTCAAGAAGCATCTTTCACTGGCCCAGAACCCTGTTAATTTAAATAGGCCATAATATTCATAGGAGAGGTAAATGATTCTTTAACTATTCTACGCAGATTACAACAAGAAATATACAGATTCATTTTACTGATCAGATTTTTGTAATTAATCTACAATTTATGACAATATAACCTACCTAATACCGTGTACCTATATAAAGCACTTTTGACGACTGCAGTAGTTATTAATTGAATAGCCTTTAAGGATACAGAATCGCCATGTAAATCCTATTATAGTTGTTAATAACAACTTGGGTTTAAGTGCATAAACTAGTTTGTTGGGTTAAATTAGAACCTATTTCTAAGACTTGATTTCTTAAATATATTGTTGGAAAACCTTTCCTCTATAAAATAAAATGACAATTGATAATTCAGGATTGAAAATTCAAATAGATCCGGCAAAAAGTATCACAAAATTGCTAAAAAGTCATATATGACTATGCTATGATATACGATGTTCTTGTTAAAATAGTTGCATTTTTTTATTAATAAACATAATATAGAGGATACGTTTGACACAGTATATACTGAGGTCTTTGCTTGCATGTCCTGCTTTTGTATTTTTTGTACATTTAACACTTATACGATTTCTTAAGGCCGACGTGCAATCCATAATCTATCGAAGGCCGACGAATCTATCGAATCGCTGAGATAATTTGAATATGCTTAAAATAACTTGGACCATTTAAATTTGATCAAATTAATTACCTAAACTCTTTGTTACAATAATTGAGGGGGTCAGAAGCCAAGGGGTCCAAGTCGATTTTTTTTCAAAATCGACGTAAGAGCAAAAATCAAAACTTAATATATTAATTTACTTGGTGGCAAAGAGATCCAAGTATGAAACAATTCTTAGTGCTGTCATCTATCAGTAAGAAATTTTACTTCTTACCATATTTTAACAGTTGACTAGAGCTAAACGGGTCCAAGTATACTTGGATCCGTTTGCAGCCAAGGAAACTGCTATATTCAGTAAATATCGCGGCATTTTTAATACCCGTTTCAACTTAGCTTTTTACCAACACATGTTCAAAGTGTGACAAGTTGGTCATCCAAAAAAACAATTGTGATCCAAAATCAGAAGAGGGTTTCCTAGTAGCCACAGACCACGAACGTCATCTACGTCAGGCTGAAGCAGCCGAAAATTTAAGAAACGCCACCAAGGAATCGGCCAGACAGTGTCCAGAAAAACGTGACTTTTGCTTTGATTTGCAAAAAACCTTTCCCACTTCACACTTGTCATGTAGTAAGGTATATTATTTACGCCAGCTTTGGACCTACAATTTGCGAATCCACGATTTATCAACAGGAATTGGTAACATGTACATGTGGCATGAAGGTGAAGGGTCGAAAGGTTCTCAGGAAGTCATGTCTTGCTTGCTGAAGTATATTGAAAGTTCACCAAAAACAGTGACCCACATCGATGCATTCAGTGATAACCTCGGTGGAACCAAATCTTACAGGAGTAAGTAAAATGCAATGGCTACATTTCGAGAAGTAGTATCCATTCAAACTTTTTTATGAGGAAGTTCATAACACTGATATACCTTTTCAAGAAATGGATTTTTGTAAGAAGGCTGTCTTGCGTGATAATCCTTCAACAATACTTCTACTTGCACTTTATGATAATCCTCCAAAAATAAAAGTAGCCAAATTCAATAACTTGATGCAGCTTCTACCGTATCTACCACCAATACACCATGATTTTTATAAGTTGTTGAATCCAGGACAGTCATTGAATGCAGGGCAACAACCAAATGGACGAAACGATGAGAATGATGACCTCGGTGATATCATTGAATCGGATGATGAGTAGCATTAATATAAAACCTTCTGTATCTATTTTGTATTAAAGCACATTCTATTTTTTGAGAATTTTTATTGCCTGTCGAGTTACCTATCTATAAAAAAAAATTATGCGGAATTTTTTCAAAATTGTTACCACAACCCTATGCCAAAGTACGGTCCTGTAAAAAAAATAAAGCCCATAAATTCCTAATTCAATCCTAAAGTATAAGCAAAACTAAAATAAACAATGCCCGATGCATAACTCACCCATTATAGGGTGCTAGATTTTTTTATAAATAAAAATATTTCAAATTAAAATATCTCAACATTTACATTTTACTACTTGGACCCCTTGGCTTCTGACCCCCTCAATTATATTATCGTTTATTGCTGACTTATTTCTATTGTAAATATAGTAAGATGTATGTAAGTATTCCAGGTTAGATCATTGGAAAATTATAGCCGTTTTTTGATAAGTCCGAATAACGACGAAACGGGTTATCGTTCAGGGCAAGATATGCATTGGTTCATAATCTGGTAAAAAAAATTAGATCTCACTCATAGCCAATATTTGGGGGATTTTGATCCTGAATAATTGTTTTATTTTAATTCCTATTTATCAATTATAATTTTATTGTGGAGTATGGATGATGAAAACAAACTCGTCTGGCCACTAGGCAGGTATTATAATTTATCCCCGAAAAATTAATGTGTAATCTTATTTATAAACAGTTCCCTGTGGAAACAAATGCAAATTCGCCCCGATACACCTTTTGGAGACGATTTCCTATCGTGTTTTAATTGGAAAATCGCAAACTGGTCGACACCTACTTTTGGTGACGACGACCCGATGCACACCCAAAAATAAATGTTATTTATTTAAGGGTTAGGTCATTAACGACAATTTCTTTCCAGAGGATTTCTTTGTCGGGGTTTTTTTCCGTATTTTTTTTCAGGGGATTTTTTTTCGTTTACCGAGTTAAACCGCTTAAGACAATCAAATTTAAGTACAAATATGCATGTCGTTTCTTTCCAAATTAATTGTATGGACGCATCTCGTTCGATTAAAATATAAAAAATATGATTTTGTCAGTATCTCTAACCTGGTTACTTGTGAGTACACTAAGGTTAAAATTTATTTTTTTAAAATATTCGCAGCATTTTTTATTAACCATTTATTACCATTACATCATTAATACTTTTAAATAGAATCAGTTAAATGTAGTAAATGCCAAATGTAAATGAAACTAGCGGAGTAAAAGAATAACTATTTATTGATTATACCGGGTGATGCATCATTGAGTTGAACATACAAAGTCCCATGTAATTTTTGAGATGGCTGGATATTGGCTCCCCTGTACATTTTATATAAGAATCGCATCACATCTTCTTGAAGAGGCCGACATGGTAAACCCATGTACCCAGTTTGACTACATTTTTGCAAGCCAATCCTAAGCTAAGACGCAATGATTAACCTATTTTGCCGAGCCGGTGCCTTGCCGTTGCCGAGCACGTGCCTTGCACGATAATGAGAATCAGCCTTGACAGCAAAAATTAGCAAATAATGTCTATCACGTTATTATCAAAAATTGACGTAAAACTGAATATAACGAATAATGAGCGCATTCAGCCGAGTCCATCGATTTGTAAACGACTAGTCACGATCTATGTCATTGTATTTTACATGATTGGAGCCAACGTTTTTCTAAAAAACTGATTAAAAATCCTTTTTAAATCGACGGGCTCTGCTGAATGCAGTCAATAAAAATGTTGTCATTGACACTAATTTTCTTCTCATCAATGTCAAAATAAATTTAATTTGCTGGTGTTCGCTGTATTACCTGAACTATGAAAATTTCGTGGTTTTGCCACCACGTTAAAATGAATGGGTTACGATTGACTCAACAAAATATATTCAAACTCGGCACATGGGTTTACCATGTCGGCCTCTTCAAGGAGCCAATATTCAGCCACCTCAAAAATTACGTGGGATTTTCTATGTTCAATTTAACGATGGATCACCCTGTATATTTCTTGTTATACAAAATTCTAGTTAATTTTATCTGTAGCATAGATTATAAATGTCAGGTGCGGGCAAATTTTAAACAAGAACTTCTGGAAAAATTATTTATGTCTGCACAAGTGTTATAATTTAAGAAATAAGGAGAGGGAGAGCCCAGCGCATAAACAAAATTGAATGAGCATTAATTTTGCACTGAATCCTTATTATTTGTAAAGTTAAACAGGGTATGTTAATTTATTTAAGAAGGTTGAATTCAATTATTTTAGATCAAATAATAATACACACCTATAAATTATTGTTGTTCAATTGCCTTTGAACAATGTAGTATCCAATTATAGTGTTTTTCCTCCTGGGGTTTGGTCATATTGTAAATTAAAATAGATTTACTACGTTATTGTTTCGGTTTTATTATTAACCACCTCCAAAACTTGATATACAATATGTACTTCATTTGTTCTTTTATTTTTAACAGCACTAAGAACTACATGTTGTTAATAGCAATGAAAAAACTACTACAGTACTATAAAACCGAAACGTTAACATAGAGAAACTCTTTTAATTCACAATATGACTGAAAACCCAGGAGGAAAAAACCACTATAATTATACAGGGTCTTGCAATAGTCAGGATTCCATAGCTCCTATACGAATTAAGTTAATAATTTCATTCATATGCTGATTTATACTCTATTAGTGTGTGTAATTCAGGAAAATATCTATATACAGGGTGACTCAAATAAGTGTGATAACATAAAGTTGTATTTTTTAAAATAGGACACGCAGTATTTTATTGCATATTTAGGTTCGTATTAGTATCCTCTATAATTACCAAAAACGTTATTTGCTTTTCTTGGATAGCTTAAGAGCAATAAATTTAAAACTAAAAAAAGAAAGTTTTGTAGTCCTGGAAATAAAAATTAAAAAAAAAACATTCTAAAATTATATTTTTAGCCGCAGGATTGGGCTAGCTTTATAATAGTGTTTATTTATTTTATACATAATTAGGTTTCAAAAACGACATATTTTAAAATCATTTTTTTCAAGATTTTCAAATATTAGTTGGATATTGGATGTAGAATTCATAAACAATTTTTTTTTGTAATTTCATAAATTATGTTGATTAAATACCGTAGCCCCCTTGACTTGACTAATAATTGTAAACTACAGTAAATTTTAAAATGTCTTCCATTTTGATCTGTGCACATGGAAAAACATTCTTGAAAATAGAGAGAACTACCTCCCTTACCATTTGAGGTGAAATGCTAGCACAACGGTTCATTAGTAGAGTAGTTAAGCCTAATATCCATGTCAGGCTTTGAAATAAAATAGGGATTCACTTATTAAAGATAGTTTGACTAGTTCTTCAACCTAAAAAAATTGTTATTTAGGGCGAATAAATTATAATATAATATAAAATTAAAATGGATTTTTGGTTGGTTAATATGATCTATCTACTTGGTGTGAGATAAAAATTGTTTATTGTTATATATATTCTTATGAACACCTTGTATAAAATATATAAACACTATTAGACATTTTTTTTTTACTTTTTAATTTATTACTCTTAAACTATCCAATCAAACTAAATAAGATTTGAGGCAATTATAAAGGACACTAATACGAACCTAAATATGCAATAAAATACTGGGAATCCCATTTAAAAAATAAAACTTTATGTTATCACAATTTTTGGGCCACCCTATATAGGGAAAAATATATTCCTAACTTAATTCGTATAGGAGCTATAGAAGCCTAACGCAAGATTGCAGGATCATGTATATAGAACGGCCAGTAAAACAAAACCAGTAGTATCCAATATTGCTATTTATTATTAAGTTTAGATAATAACTAATCCAAAATAAACGAATTATTGATTAAACATTAATCATAGCACAGTCAAGAAAATAATATATTTGAAATCCCTAATTTCTCTTTGAAAATACTATCCTTTCACGCGAAATATTTCATCTAGTAGATTTCTTCCGGTTTCCATAATAGTGTAGTAAGGACCGGAGTTTTGGACCTTTAATTTATTTTATATTTTACTAACTAACGTGACTAAAAGAAGACTGCGTAGGTACTAAATAAATGAGGTAAAACAAGTATTATAGCTAAATATACAGGGTGAGTCGGAAGGAGCGTATTGTATACGTGAAAATAATGTACAAAACTTGTACGTCCTTATTGGATTTTCATGTGCAGTATACAGAGTGTTTCTTAAATAACATGCAAATATTTATGGAGGTTATTCTTGGGCCCATTTTCAGAAAAAAATTTCATTGATTTTTTGTCGTTTTGTCGTTTGACCTAAAAAAACGGTTCGTATAAAAAAATTAAATTTATTCATTTGCACTCTGTTATGAAATTAGGTACTACAAAGATTAAAAACGATCTAGTAGGTAAGAAGCAGATTTTGTTTTGTAAACAAACAGTTTTGATAGTTATCCACCTAGTCTAGTTGTCACGTATTTAAGTCATTATTAAAAAGACTGAAAATCTTTAACACTCTGTATCTCGAAAGTTGAGACGTTTAGGACATATGTTTATATGAAATTTTTTTCTGAAAATGGACCTTAGAATAACCTCCTTAAATATTAGCATGTTATTAAGAAACGCCCTGTAATTACAAATTTTTATCTAACATTCTTGTAAATGGTTCAAATTTTGGCTTGTTGTCGCCTTAAATAAAAAAATAATGAATGAAAAACAAATGAAAAAAAAAAACAAGGAAGTGAATAAGGAATCACAAGAACTACTAGAGGATATTCTTGTAAACATCAGAATGCAACTGCATTATCAGCACGATGGAGCTCTAGCATATTAGAAATACTGCAGCCGATATTAAAGAAAGATATGAAGCAATCTGGAGAACAACAGGTGCCCTTCGTAGACGAAGCAGAGAATATTTAGCGATCAGTGGCGACATTTATTAAAAGAACGCTAGAGTAAAAAAATGTTAATGTATAAAACTTTGTTGTTTATTTATAATTACGCTATAACTTGAAAACAAATGAAAATGGCATAATAACATACAGGGTGTCCTTTGATGGGGTTTCCTATACCACAAATGGACCTAATTTTTAATTTCTCGTAAGTCAATCCTTATAAATCATTTAAAAAATAATAATATTTGTCATCAAAAATGTAGTTTTTGTATACAGGGTGGTCAAAATCTTATGAAATGTTGATTTTACCTAAGATTAGCCTTATTTTTCGTTTTTGTGAAAAAGGCAATTTAAAATGTTCGTTAGAATTATGTTTTTCATTATAATTCAAGATTTAAAGAACATTTATTTTTGTCTAACAAAGTGTGTAGAAGTTAGGGGCGTTCACGTTGAACAAGACGTTTTTAAATTAAATGCTAGTTCAATTAATACTTAATACATACAATTTATGTTTTACAAAAACAAAAAATTATATTGACTTCATATACAAAAAATTAATTTTCTTTAAATCTTCAATTATGACGAAAAAGGGTCCTTTCCTAATGGGATTTTTCTTAAAGACCAAAAATTAAGATAGTTTACTAGGTAAAAATTAATATTTTTTACGATTTGACCTGTATACAGCAACTAAATTTTCTAGTGATTATTTCCATCGCCTGTCAAATACACCGTTTCGACCTATCAAATTGTTTTATTTACACCAAGTACACGTAATTATTTTAATAAAATTTTCATTCTCGTTAAAGTGATAAAACTGTGTCATTGGTCCAAAACATTTTTAAAAAGCGTTTCTGAGTAGGCCGAGTACTAAAAATTACTTTTAATGAATGTCAAGTTTGAATGACTTTTTCTTTAAATATATGCATGTTTTTAGATTTTCATTATTATTTACGGAACCGAAAATTGCTTTAAGGTAAGCTTTAAGTAAAAAAATATCTTAGTGTTTATTTCTAATGTATTTTCCTATTTACCGACATTGTTGTTTTCTTTTGAAATTATAGTCACATAACCTTAAACTTACGAAACGTCAAAAGGTTTGAAGTCTATACTCGGAGACCACAATTGTAGATAGTGATTCATCTATGACAAAATGAAACGACAACTGCATTTGAGCGAGAAGGAAATAGACTTCCAATAATAAATAATAAAATTCCAAAAATAAAAAATTTATATAAGTACTTATTATTGAAAATTCGCAAAATTTCAGGTAATTACTGAATTCACTTAGCGATATCTTGGCAATGAGTCGTCCTTTTTTATTTCCGACATTTTTTTTGTATGTGCGAATTTCATTCTTAAAATAAAAACCGTACTTTTCGACGAATTGCATATTTTGTCGCATTATCAAGTACGATTTTTTTTGGCCACATGATTCTGGACTTTGGAGTTATTCTTGTTCTTCTTATTTTTTAAAGTCCTGAGTACTGTACTAGCCCAGGGGTCGGCAACTTTTTGAGACGGAAGAGCCAAAAGTTATAATTTATACAATTTCTCAGTTTTATAGAGCCACTAACGGCCGCAATTTGACATCGAAAGAGACACAACTTGACATCGAAAGACCGCATGCGGCTCGGGAGCCGTAGGTTTCCGACCCCTGGCCACAGCCAAAGCACTGGTGAAGACGCCAAATTGTCTTGCGTCGAAAACGAAGTAAAACCTACATAGAAACATCCGACTACGGCGTCATTCGAGAGCTTTCGACGGACTGACGATAGTAACGACGCGTGTCACGGGGGAGAGGTGCGGTGAAAAGCGAGTACAAGTGGCTGAGAGATAGAATCGGTGCCTAATCCTCGTTAATCGATTCAGAACGCATTTTTAATGGTTTTTTTTTTTCATACTTTCGTTAAAGAAGCACATAGTTTCGTTGCATCTAGCACAAATAAATCCGGAATACCTTCATACACAGATGCTATCATGTCTGGTTCCCTCTGTGTTAAATTAGGTCGTCTTTTTTTTAAAGGTGGACCGCTAGTTGATGCAGTAGTTTGCATTTTTACCACTAGCATAAATAACACTATTAGTCAATAATAGAAAAACAGCAACAACAATAATTATATACAGTAACAACTATCCACAATTACAACAACAATACGCAACAACAATACTCAGCAACAACAATACTCGGTAACAACAATACTCAGCAAACAACAATACACAATAACAATATATCCGAATTCAAATTATCTATGAAAATACAGTAAAACCAGCTGGTTACGCCTCTCTCAACAGTTTGCAACTGATACAATAATATCAAACACTGTTGCCATGTGTATGCTATATTTAAACGTTTGTCCGCTGATCCGTTCCCCGTGCAAATCCTGATACTATAAAGCTCGAGAAAACTACAGTTTGGCTACGCCGCGCGTTTGCGACCAAATAAGAGCGAGGAAGCGGCTTTTTAGGTAATTTTAAACAGACAATAGCGGGTAAACGTACAAGATATTTTCAACCGCATTCGCTGCATTGTTGTTCGGATTATGAAATGAGTCACAGTCTATAATTTTGGACTTCGAGTATAGACTAGAGAACATAAGCTAGTATCGATATCGACGACTATCGATATTGGATATATTAAAAGTCTTTCGCGCATTATTATAATAAAAGATTTAGGTTCTGGAAATAATCTTATCAAATATAACTCGAGCGTCGTTTTAATTATCGATTCAATTTTTTATTGTAACACTCAAAGTTTGTTTTTTTAGAAATTTTACTCTATGATTGTTGGGGCAAGTTTATTCATAGATTAAATAATGATTAAAACTCGATCTTCGCCCTCGAGATTTAATCAGAATAAACATGACAATGACATTTCGTCAAATTTCCCAAAACAAAACTTTTCGTGAACATGACAAAATTTATCGATAAAAACGAGCTCTAGTTATATTACCTTCGATAATTTTTTTTACAGCAAAATTTTTTATAAAGAATGACTTTGTCGAGAAACTAAAAATTAGGTCCATTTGTGGTATAGGTAACCCCATCCAGGGTATATGAGTTTTTCTTACATTATTTTCACTTGTACAATATACTACTGGACTTTGCTCTATTCCTCCCGACTTGTGTTATGGTATGTGGTACTATTTTTAGTTCAATACTTTGACATCTTCTGTTGAATGTATGACGCAAGCTCCGACTAAGTTACCATAAAGCAACATTTCTCGTTATACTGGTGAAGGATACTTTATTTCGGTTTACTTACGGTGCATATTTTATTATGATATATTTTCTACTTCTGCTCAAGAAAGTTAACATTTTCTTGACTGGTCTCATAATTAATAAGCAACTGTTGTTCTTAGATAGTTTTGGAGCGGCTGGATAGACGGCATAGCACTTTTGGTGTAAGCGCAGCATTATTTCGAAAATACCAATTGGTCGTTCATAATGATACGCCTGAGAATTGTGACGAGGGGGAATTTTGTGCGTTTCTAGTCAAGACCCCCTTAAAGGTACTGTTTTTTAAATCATTCTGTTCTGTTTTGGGTCTAACTGTTTCCTGGTGTGTAGGGAAATATTTATGTGTGGTTTATGTTTGTGCAATTATTACATCATCGTTTTATTTAGTCCGAGGAAATTTGATTTGGAAAACCATCCCCTGTATATTGTCAACATGATCTGATGATCGATACGTGAAATATGATATTGCTCACGTATACTGAGCGCACTTATAAAATTTTATTGTTTCATATACTGGTTTGTTTTTGTTGTTAAACTTTACATTTTTTGCCTTTGCTAGGGATAATCCTGTAAATACATTGGGTTTCAAAAGTTTTCTGTTACTTTTTTTTGCGTATTCTTGATTTTCGTTGTTTAGACAACATTTATATTGTTGTTTTGTCGTATTATATTGTGTGTATATAGTCTGGAAACTTCTTAATAACTTTTGACCCGTTAATGTTTTCTTTACAAAATTTTGGTGTGGCTTATAAAAGAAGGTATACTACTTTTTGATGGAAGAATAACAGTACTGTCAAAATGGCGGATGAGCGCAAATCTTGGTAAAAAAAATTAAATAGGAAGAGGGGCCTTGCAATACATCATTTTGAAGGTACTATCTTGTACTTTACGATGCCAGAATATTACTTCTATATTCGAAACGAACACAAAATTGCGGTGTTTTAAAAATAGTACAGTTATTATTTTTTATTATCCTTTAATTCATTTACCGTTTAGAAAAATAAATTCAACTTGGCATGGTGTAGTAGGAATCAGAGAGCTGTACTTTCTTGCTTATTTTATGGTGCTCAAATTCAAAAAGGCTGATGGGCGACATCTTAATAAAAAAATAGAATGGGAAGTGTGGTCTTGCGATTTTAAAGGTCTTAACCACTTCGCATAAAGCAGTGATTTTCAGCTAGCTGATAAATTGACGTACTACAAAGCTATAAAATCTAAACTAAAATAGCAGAAGAAAAAATACTACCTAAATATTATTTTTTAAGAGGCCGCCATTTTGTTTTGGGTACGAATAGGAACATAATATTCTAGGATCGTAAAGTACTCGATAGGACCTTGCCGGAAAACCCCACTTCCTATTCATTTTTAAATCAAGATATCGCCCATCTGTCATTTTGAATTTGAGCACCATGAATTTTGCAAGAAAGTGTAGCTCTGATACCTACTACACTATGCCAAGATGTATTTTTTTTTTCTTTGGCATTTGACTCAGCCATTTTGTTTTCGTTGCGAATACAGAAGTAATATTCTGGCATCGTAAAGTACTCGATAGTATCTTCAGAATGATGTATCGCAAGACCTCTCTTCCTATTTAATTTTCTTTACCAAAATGGCGCCTATCCGCCATTTTTACCGTTAGTACTCCATAAAAGAGTAGTTTACCTTCTCCTATAAGACACACCTAAATTTTGTTAAAAAGAATTTGCGGATCAAAAGTTATTAAGCCGTTTTCAGATACACACCGTATGTATTTTGTAGTGTGCTATTGTGTTAGGACTCGATATGTAAGAAACACTAATAAACATTAACCATGTATCTTTACCATCATACTGGCGGGTAGATCGAGTAATGTTTTATATGGATTTCACGTTGACATACCACCGCATGCTCTGTTTACTAAATAAATACTTACCCAAGCTAAACTTGTGTTGATTTATATAAAATATTAACAGTCCAATGACGAGGATGTTTTTTACTTCTTGACTTTTTCTTTGAATTTTAAAAATATAACATTCAGTCAGGGCGTGACATTACACCATACCTTTATGCCAGCTTTCTCAAAGTCTAGTGACTTGTCAACTTGTATAACAGGCCTATAGCTAAGCTAAATATTATTTGAGAAATTGCCTTTTAAAAAATTACATTTATTGCACTTCCGGGCTAAAATATTGGAGAATAATGACTTTGACTTTCCCTGTTATACAAAATTAATTTTAGAATATTGAGTTAAATGTTAATAATAGTGCAGGGACGTACAGAAAATTATTCCGATTCAATTTGTTTCTATTTAGTCATATTCAGGATATAGTACCGCTTCTTGCCGTTGGAAAACATAAGCAGTGTTTTCACGAAAGGAATATTTTATAGCAATCGGAACTATTTCGCATCCAATTATTTTTAAAGAATAATTTTTTTGGCTATTTACCGATTAAAAATACCATCATTATGATCAAACATAAAATTAATCTTTCTCAAAATATGAATTTAAGGAAAACTGAAAATGCTAATTTGGTTCAAAAAAATCTTCAAAATATAATTAATTTCAAGATTTGTATACATTACTTCAAGTTTAGAATTACCTACATATTCGCTAAAAAGGTTTAAGTTTGGCCCATCAAAATATTTAGACTTAGTATCGCCCATCATTGTGTTTTTCCCGTGGCATTATTTCCATATTCTGTACGGCGTTTTCGTTTAAATTTAATATATTTTGCAGTTAATTCAGTTTTTCGATGAATATTTTTACCGGGATGTTGTTGCTAGAATAGTTGTCGTTTTATTAACCCGGCAACAAGACAGCCTGAAATACCTCTTTCTTCATAAATTTGAAGGATAGCTACAAATTTTATTATATACCAAACTTTGTGGTTCTAGTTTCCAGTAAATAATATTAAATATAAGAAAAACACGTTAATATCATCGTGAAACCAAGAATATTTGCAGCCTTCGTGGTTTAACCCCTGGTAGGGGTCAATGTTATCCTTAAAATCTTAAACGGGAAGTGGGGTCAAGTGGCACATCATTTTACATCTCTTTCCTATAATGACATAATTTAATTGAATCAACCGATACTTGGTGTCATTGTCATCTGACGAAGTTACAGTGGTAGCGAAACATGGTATGTTTTTATAAAATACAGAACCACAAAAGAAATAAAATATACAGGGTGTCCGCTAATTAATGGGACATGGAAAAACCACAGACTCTTTACGTAAAAATATTAGGATTTAATTATACTTACATATATCGTAAAGTTGATATTAACTGAGATACAGGGTGTTAAATTTAAAATTTCGTTTTTGCTTTTCTCTAATAACTTTGACAGAAACCAACGGTTTTTTACAAAATTTGGCAATTATGTTTTTTTTAGGATGAGAAACTGATTTTTTGGTGAAATTTTAATGTACAATGTCTGCGGCATTTTTTCACATTTTTAGGTCATAACTTTTTTGTGCCTCAGTGTATTTAAGTTTTTAATGAAAATAATACTTTTCTCATATTTATTACGTAAAAAAGGTATACTAAGTTCAGGTCGCCTTGAGTTACCGTGTCGGAGATATTTACATTTAATTTACAAATAATATTTTGTTACTTTTTACCAATTCACTTTTACATGATAATTAATGTTCTAGTAATGGCAATTGGGAATAATAAATACAACAATTGGATTAGTCTTTAACTTCGTTTAATTAAAATAACTTTGACCCTAGAAAAAATCGTGTCGAAAGAAACCAACAGCAATGAAAACACAAACTTACGATAAACTCAAAAATGAAACATTTTCTGTTCCATAGCAACTGTATCTCTAAATTTTATTTGTTTTCTCATAGATTACTTTAAGAAAAACATTTTGTTTACCAATTAATAATAATTAGGCAGGGTGCATTAAACAATTTAAATGCAAATATCTCCGAAACGGCAACTCTGAGCGACCCGAACTTATTATACCTTTTTTACGTAATAAGTATGAGAAAAGTATTATTTTCATTAAAAACTTAAGTGCACTGAGGCACAAAAAAGTTATGACCTAATAAATCTGCAAAAAATACCGCAGACAGCGCCCTCTACATTGTACATTAAAATTTCACTAAAAAAATCAGTTTCTCATCCTAAAAAAACATAATTGCCAAATTTTGTAAAAAAACCGTTGGTTTCTGTCAAAGTTATTAGAGAAAAACAAAAATGAAGTTTTAACTTTAACACCCTATATCTCAGTTAATATCAACTTTCGGATATAGGTAAGTATAATTAAATCCTAATAATTTTTACGTAAGGAGTCTGTGGTTTTTCCATGTCCCATTAATTAGTGGACACCCTGTATAGAAGAAATGTAACAAGTTCAACGTAGTTTTACCGGTTCTACCATAATTTATTATTTTTTGAGTTTCCAAGAATTCATGTTCCAAGATTCCGAGATTTATGCTTTATAGGTTATTATTTTTTTTAAAACATACTATTGACTCCTATTTTAGTAGAATGACAGGGGATCCGTAGGTAGTCACTCCTGGTAACACTCTTTCAAATTCTTTACCAGAGGTAAATTCAACGCCTCTTGGAAAGTACTATTCAAAAAATAATAAATTATGGTTTTAATGGAATGAGATTTAAACGAGCATTAAAATGACATGCCATTTGACCTCCAAATATTCTTTCTACCTTCACAATAAAATGTATGTGTCATTCTGATTTTTAATATTATTTAAAGCGATTATTTTAACCACCTTAAGACACCTTAGACAATAAGGATAAACAAATAATCTATTAATTCAGGTGGCTAGGAACTAACTTTTCCATGCGTATTACCATCTGACAAGCAAAGCAGACTTTTGTCTTCTTACCACTTATTCTTATAGTTATCATACCACTACTGTCAATTTGGGACAGTTTTAAATTAAAATTCCTTTAGTGCATATGGCTGTCTTTAAAACAGTAACTTTATAATTTTCCTTTTATAATTCCGGTTTTTACATTTTTCGGAACGTATGCACAGCAATTCCGATTTTCATTAAGTACGCATGTTTATTTTTTTAATAACCAAAAATTATTGTTAAAAAAATAGCGATTGCGATAAAAGTTGCCGTTTTTTAACGTCATTACCTTACATAGCCGACTATAGATGGTGTTACAAATTCGGTCTTCACCATTGGAATTTCGGTAACGGTAAGAGATACGAAATCGTTTAAATTGAGGCAAAGTAGCGTAATTATGGGCCCAATAATATGCCGTAAAAAATCTAAAATAAATACAGGGGCTTTCAAAATATTTGGAAAAATCTAAAGTTTTGCGTTTCGGTTTTTATTTTTTCCTGACTTTGTTCGAAGAGATGTCCAAATGCTACTTTTTATTCTCCACAAGATGGCATCATCAGATCTTTGATGCGACGTTTTGTCTTTGGGTCACCATCATCAACTTATTTTTTTTAAATACGGGCTTGGATTCTTTTGTTTAAATTATGAAAGAGGATCTACGTTCAGTGGTATATAACACCTACCGTTTTCCGACGTTTTGTTCCTTAAATTGACCATCTTCATTAAAGTACCCCTAGTACGTTCCTGGAATTTACTTTTGTTTCGGAAAAACTGAAGATGCTATTTCTGCCTTTAATTGTTATGTTATTACCTACTACTAGTTTTTTTTTTATTTCACACTAATAGTTGTATCAAATTTCTACTTAGCCTGAGTAAAAGTAATTTATTTTATTAATACAAATAAAAATTAACTTAAAACCAGCACTTTCTTAAGACTTTTAAAAGAGGCATTGAGTTTTACATTTTTGAATCATACCGAATTAAAAAAAAAAGTAAATTAAAGAACCGTACTAGGTGTTTTAATGAAGATGGTCAATTTAAGGAGCAAAACGTCGGAAACCAGTAAGTGTTGTATACCACTGAACATAGATTTCTCTTTCATAATTTAAACAAAAAATCCAGGCCCGTATTTAAAAAAATAAGTTGATGATGTTGACCCAAAAAACGCCGCATGAACGATCTGATGCCGTCTTGTGGAGAATAAAAAGTAGCAATGAGAAAGTGAAATTTATTTTTGGCCATCTGTTCGAACAAAGTAAGAAAAAAATAAAAACCGAAACTCAAAATGTTAGATTTGTCCAAATATTTTGAAAGCCGCTGTATTTATTTTAGATTTTTTTTGCGGCATACCTATTATTGGGCCCATAATTACACAAGTTTGTCCCAACGAGTTCGTATCTCTTACCGTTTCCGAAATCCCAATGGTGAAGGTTGAGTTTGTAACACCCTGTATTAAATAATTACAATTTGTTTGCCCTAATGTTGCTTTATATAACAATTTGCATGGCTTATGTGGGATATATTGTATAAAAGCTACTTGCCATTTCAGCTGACCCACCCTAGGATTTTTTTAGAAATTTGTCTTTTTGTAAGCAAAAATAATTGCATTTCTTAACAAGAGGAAATACCTATTAAGTGACTTAAACTGATACACAAAAACGAAATTATTGTTTTATTATTTTAAAAAATATAAATATTAGCCAATACAAGAGCACCCATCTTCCTTGTTTCTGTTATATCATCCTTGGCGGCATAGTAGTATTTGCTACAAAATTTCGGTATAAACGAATCTCATATTTCCTGAACCTTTGTTCAGAGATTGCTCTAGCAGGATGTTTCCGTTGCATCTCGTTCCACAAAGCTTTGATAGGAGACAAATCAGGACTACTAGTGAACGCAGGGTTTATTCTGAAAATACATAAACTTTCTTTTGTCATTTAAAGGTTTTCCTTGACATTGTAGTTCAAATATTGAAATTTATTTAAATTAATAAATAGTTCTTATATTAAAGAACAAACACACTTCAGTCAGTTCAAGAAGCCTATAATATATTTTTTAAATTGGTCCCCTCATCGATGCGCATTAATTCATATGTTATGCTAGTATCTAGCTTTGGTTTATTTCTTTCAAGTTCATTAGCTTGTTCCTTTTTTCTATCCTCAAGATATTGGAGATACCTGATTTGGTTTTTGAGAAATTCTAACATTATCTAAGTAATACATACTTTATAATATCATACAGTTTGTCTGGCCACCATGGAGCAACTGAAATTTGTTTGCATCATTTTGTGGATAAATATTTTATACTAGAATCAGCTCTTCCAGGTTTGTTTGCATCATTTTGTGGATAAATATTTTATACTAGAATCAGCTCTTCCAGGTTTGGATAAAGAATTTTGTCGACTTTGATATTGTGACTCTAATTTATCATTAAAAAGGCTTTTGTAAATTTCAAAAATCTTTCTTGAAAATCCAGTATGCCTTGGAAATTTACAAAAAGATTTTTCCCACTAGTAAAGCGCTTTTTCTTTAGAACATAAAAATGTTAGTAAGAAAATATGTTTAGAAAGCAAAACTGAGTAAGATACAAAATTTTAAAATTCTATGCCTACTTTGATGTTATGTATTATTATTATTCCACCCTTTATTTAAGATATTACAAAATTTCTTTAAGAACAGTTATTCAAAATAATTAATTAAACACGATCGGTTTATTTCCATCGATCTAGTAGACATTTATACAATTTCAAATATCTTAAATAGCGACGGTGGAATGAAAATAATTGAAAATGTGATAGTTGGCTTAGGAAAAAAATTTTTTTGTAAATTTCCAAGGTATACTTGATTTCAATCTGAAGTCTGGAGAATATGGTGGAAATGGTAAATGATTTAACTCTAAGGTGTTAATGCATTTCCATGGGAACAGCCATTGTTCGACACTTTAAGGCACAACAGCTGAACAATTGTATGGTTTAATTTAAAAATTAATAACTTCCTGACTTTACGGATTAAATCGAGGATTCCAAAAACGTTTCGGCAAAAGTCAGCTTTCCAAAAAATACCTAGATAAGTCAGAAATTATATTACTAAATTTTGTAGCACATTGGTGATTTTTGAAATTTGCAATGGTTTTTAAAATACCCTGTATAACAGAAACATAGCCTTTTTGAATGATAAATTAGAATTAGGGTCATACCAAAGTCGACAAAATTCTCTATCCAACCTTGGAAGGGCGATCCCCCTCACTGATTTCTACTATACCATATTTATCCTCAAAATGATGCAAAAAATTTTCAATTATTTATTCATTTTTGAGTAGTTTATTTTCAATCAACAAATCGTTGTTCACGAGAATCCACATTCTACCGTAGCATTTCCATGTAAAAGTATAATTGGTATTTTAATAACTTCAAACAGTTCAGCAAATTTCAACTTTTCTAATACAATTTGCTTTAAAAAAGTATCGAGTCCATCTGAACTTTGGAATGTCCAAAAATTGCATTTTCTTCAGTACTATCCAATAAACTTTATATTGGCATAATTCTGACTCGAAAACAATAGCGATTTTAGGAATAAATGAAACGGATACACAAAATGTTGTCCTTTTCCGATACATTTCATATGTTCTTTACATTTTTCCAGATTCCTAAAGATTTTCCCTGATTTTTACAAAATTTTGGTAATTTTCCTGAAATTTGGAATCAATTTTAAATTGCCCTCACATTTCCACGTTTTCCAGTCGAGTAAACCCTTTGATAGAGTGAAGGGTGATTATGGGGAAGAATACAATTATAGAAGTATATTGTTTCGTTGTTAGGTAGATCTATGATTCTCCTAGGTATTCTAGAGACGAATTTCTGAAAGATTCTAGGATGCGTCAACTGAAGTGAGACGGGACTCGTGAACTAGTAAAGAAATATTACATTACATTTTTAGCCAAAGCCATTCCCCGATGGCATCGAGGGTCCAGGATATGGTTCGTTCCATCAACAATATTGGCTAGATGACAAGCTTATTGCAGTCGGAGTAATCGACATTCTGCCGGGATGTGTCAGCTCTGTATATTTTTTCTATGATCCCGATTATCGGGACTTAACTCTTGGTACTTACGGATCACTTAGGTAAGTTGAACTAAAATAGAGGGATTTTTGCAATTTAAAGAGAATGAATAGTCGACTACCAGTAACTAAATTATTAATTTTTTAACGTATAAATAACTACTTACATATAAGTTGAGTCTAATTTTAGTTAAGATAAATCATTTTTACTATAGAGCTAACTGGGAGAGGACTCTTAGTAGTGAACTTAACCTCATTGAGTAAATAATATCTGTAAAGTGTTAACTAAGGTTTTACCGACATAAAAGCAATTAAAATAATAATAAATGAAACTTATCTAGTTCCTGTTCCGCATCCAAGCGATTAAGGTAAAGTAGGTGTACCTGACGTGAAACAAAACCTTTAATTGTAAAGTAAATGAAATCTAATGGTTGTGCTGCTCTCAAGAACTTTGAGGGAAATGTAAACACAAACCCATATACAGGGTGTCCGGGAACATGTGGGAAATCTCCCGGATATGAAGAAAACACGTGAAAAGAATACTATAGGTTCATATAAACTTCTTTCGTATCGGCCTCCTCTTCGGAGATATGGGCTCCCAAAGAGCACCAATGGAATCAAGTTTTTTACACATAATTATTGAACCACCTGGTATATTTCAATTATTTTTTAATATGATGTATACCAGGTAAGACTCGTCAAATGACTACCCAAGAAACTGTTGTGAATTACTCACAGCTGCAGGGACGGACTAGCTGTAACACTCATGGCGCCTTTTTTTAACGCCCTGTATGATAAGAACTTTGGACGACGTTTTTTACATACCTTTAACTAAAAATTAAGTACTCTTCATTCATGTCGCTAATCCTAACCGTTTTCGAAAAAACGGCATTTCATATACATCATGTGCTTCGGGTATTTCAATAAAAGATACATCTTTGTTCCGATCCAATGTTCAACCTTCACGATTCCGCTTTTTCATATTTAGCCCATGAGCAGTTAGGGGACTCAGTGTAAATAAAATGACGTTTTCTCGAAAACGGTTAGGATTAGCGACATGAATGAAGAGTACTTAATTTTTAGCCAATAGTTAAAGGTATGTAAAAAACATTGTCCAGTTCTCATCATACAGGGCGTAAAAAAAATGGGCCCATGAGTGTTACAGCTAGTCCGTCCCTGCAGCTGTGAGTAATTCACAACAGTTTCTTGGGTAGTAATTTGACGGGTCTTACCTGGTATACATCATATTAAAAAATAATTGAAATATACCAGGTGGTTCAATAATTATGTGTAAAAAACTTGATTCCATTGGTGCTCTTTTGGAGCCCATATCTCCGAAGAGGAGGCCGATACGAAAGAAGTTTATATGAACCTATAGTATTCTTTTCACGTGTTTTCTTCATATCCGGCAGATTTCCCACATGTTCCCGGACACCCTGTATAAAGGGAATGCATGCATAAGGAAGCAGAACTGGCACTCCGCAAATAAGGTCAGAAATACCTGTCGCTTCGCTATTTCATAATCTATCACTTCGCCATTTCATACTATTGTAATGCCCTGGAACTGGTTATCTTTCTTTTATTAAAATAAAACTTTTAAAAGGAATCAAGGAACGCGTTTAGAAAATTATCTATAAAATACGAGACTAGTTGGCGCCAAGCGAAGGTACGTAAGACGCGCACCAAAGAATTGTCGAATCAGCATTTATAATATTTAAGAATACAAGGGGACATTCAAAAGAATAAATAATTAAGTTTTTAACAAGTAAGCTTAAATCAATTAAAGTTTAAAAATAACTAACTATTTTCAAGTGAACTTGATGAATTATTTTCGGAAGAAAATAAATAAATTCATTTCCAAAAATAAAATATTTTTTTAAGAATTGTTTTCAAAAAGTAAAATATTGTTAAATAAAATAAATTCCAAAGTTAATTAAATAAAATTTCAAAAAGAGAATACGTTTAACAAATTGTTTTTCGAAAAGAAATTAAATTCAAAATAATAATCTAACATGAAAAATAAAAACACACTTAAAGTATTTTATTCACAGTTCAATAGAAACCTACCTTTATATTTTATAAGTCAAGAGCTTCGCACTGCCAACTGCACAAACGTTCAATCTGAAACTAAAATTGAATATTCTTATTTCTCTCAAAGCCAACACCTTTGCACAATAATCCGAAATGAAGGGAACCATCGCACGTACACCGTGATGTCATGGGTCACGGGATGGGACAAGCCAAGTTGTCATCTCGCGTTAGAAAAGTGGCCGGAGGTATAGTATTTGCAGAACTATACCGTTGATCTTTTGACTGCAATAAAGCCTCATTATCCCTTCGACCATAAAATAAATAAGGAAATCCCAAATTTTAAAACTTTTCGAGCAGAGCTGCACCAGGTATACAAATTCAATTTATACCTATCTCTTGTAGCCTTTCAAGCCTTAGGAAAATATTGCGTAAAATGGGTTTTAAATACCGAAGCATTGATAAAAGACAAACATTAATGGAATCTCAACGTTTACAGGAATGGAGACTTAAATATTTAACAGCTGTTAAACAATTTAGAGAAGAAAATCGTCCAATTATTTACCTTGACGAAACATGGTTCGATACCCATGACACTCCAAGAAAAGGTTGGGATGATTCTTCCAAAAAATGTCAAACCAAGGCACCATCAAATAAAGGCAAAAGAATCACAATATAACATGCTGGTTCAGAGAACGGGTTTGTTCCAAATTGTCTGTTGCTTTCAGCTAAAAACATAGCAGATTCTTCTTTAGATTACCATCAAGATACCGACGCACAACTTTTTGAAGATTGGTTTAAACATAAACTCCTTAAAAATATACCTGAATGTGTAATGGACAATGCTAGTTGTCATAGTCGGCAAGCAAAAATCATTCCCAATTATAATAATACAAAAGCAGAAATTCAAAATTTTATGACTGAAAATGATTTATATTTTGAAGAAACTTACAAAAAACGAGAACTGCTAGAAGTATTAAAAGCTTTTAAAATAAATAAGGAATACGAGTGTGACAAACTTGCAGCAGAAAATGGACATACAGTGTTGCGTCTTCCTCCGTAGTATCCTATCCTATCCTATTGAGCTAATATGGCACCAATTAAAATCCAATATTAGGAGAAATAATATTTCTCCTACATTAAGTGCATATAGAATAGAATTAGTAGAATTAATTAAAAACGAAGTAAGAAAAATTTCTGCAGACAGCTGGAAAAACTGTGTACAGCATGTACTTAAGGTGGAAAATTCTTACAATTGTATGATAACAAATGTTCAACCCTTAATTATAAGTTTAGGCTTAGATGAAGATAGTGATAGTGATACAGAGTTAAATTTTGAATAAATTATCAATAGTTTCTTAGAATTTAAATAATTTTTATTGTACTTTTACTTTTAAATTATATTATTTTCAATTATCATTAATTGTTATCATTATTTTACATTTATTATAGGTACCTAAAACTAAAAATACCTATCTATTTATTTTAAATTATAAAAATAAATCATATGGTGTGGTATACATTTTCAAGCCGGCCTTGATCCCATTTATTGAGCTTTGAAGAGGTTCAGGCGTATACAAGAGGGTTTAATCATGTAGTTTATTTATGGCAGTAAGAGTCAACGGTATAATTCTGCAACAACTATATGTCCCAACAAGAATCGACAGGTTACCGCTGAATAATAAGATTGCGAAATAAACTTTGAACAAACAGCAGGTCCCCTTTTTCGAGCTTCGACTTGCGTCTGATTCTCTGTATAAATAAGCCAAGAGTTCGAGAAAAGTTAGTTGTTCGACAGACCGGCCTTCAAAAAGTGAAAAGTAAAGAAATCGTATCAGACAAAAAAAATCGTTTTTCGAAAAGTATCAAACTGGAAAAGTTCGCGAAGTCGAACAGTTTAATAAAAGAATTTTATCAAAGTAACTTTTGAATCGCCCGGGTCGTCGGATATTTGCAAACTTAGATTCTCGGCCACGGGGTTTCTTTGACTACGTTCGTGAATTAAAGAAGAAAGCAAGTCGATAAAAAGTAAGATTTCCTTAAATATTATTATACCCAAGAGGGGTGGTTTTGCTTGTGTTAATTCGTAAGTGTGTTTAATCGTACGAAATATATATTGGAAACTTTGGTGAATAAAATGACCTTAAAAAATCAGGAAGTGTTTTTCTATCGAGAAACGAAGAAAGATCGATAGGGAATCTTCCGCTCGGGTTTCCTGTTGATCAAAGGAAGATATAAGGTGAGACTAGATAAATATTAAGCCAACCGACGTGCGGTTCTCGCCCTTATAGAGTTGATAACATAAGAAAATAAATCCTGAAGGGATAGAATATGGTGGGTATGTGTGGCAATGTAACTCCGTTCGGTCGATTCCGCAACTGGCGGCATATGGCCGAAATGGCGATAGAGAAGAGAACCTAGCGATCCTTATCGCTTCCCAATATACAGAGTGCCAGTCCAGCTAACCAAGATGGCATTAATATGCCCTGGCATTGACTTTGACGTAAATTGGACATGACCATATTAAGATTAATGTACCAAATATAATATATTTGGTTTATATATTATATAGCAACAAAGTATATATATTATAATATACAATATATTATAATATACAATATATTATATAACGACAAGAACCAAATATTAACATTGGAATTCCTCTTATTCTTTGACAGTTTGGAACTATGTGCTTTGATGATAAATATCCAGCGATGTCCTTTTCCTTAATTAATAACTCTTAATCCATCGACATTTGAAATAATATTTTTAATCGATTTATATAATTGTTGGTAAATGTATTCTATTCACAGCTCGCGATAAACCAAACATGCTAGACACTAGCCGGAGGGGACGTAGTGTTTTGTTTCTATGTCGATGGTAGAAGATGTAGATATGGATTGCTCTAAGTTAAATGCAAAAGATACTTAAGCATCTTTTTATATTAAAGTATTTTTTTAGAGAACTACAGTTGGTTCAGAGCCTGTATCCTACGATGCCAGACTTGAAGTATTATTACATGGGTTTCTACATCCATTCATGTCCCAAGATGCGTTACAAGGGTAAACTAAATCCCTCCTGTTTGCTCTGCCCCGAAACTTATATTTGGGTTCCCATCGAAAACTGTATGGGAAGTCTAGACGTCAATAAGTATTCGCGTTTTAACAGTGATATCGACGCTCTCGACTCTAACTCGTGCAGTTCTAGCGATATAAATATGATTAAGGTTGTGTACAATTATAAATTGATGTACGTTAAAGATTATATCAATGTTTTTAATGGCGAGAGAGAAATCTTTGAGAATATGGCGAATCTGCTTGGTAGAAAATCGGCGCATAGTATTTTCTTTTGGATAACGGATTAGTTTGAAATATATTATAGATAAATGTTATTAATTAATTTGTACTTATAATCCACTCTTTGAGGCGCGAGTGCTGACTATATTTTTGGGTCCTGATAACTCCTAAAACGACCATACACGGTGATGCAAAATTGTCACATTTGCACAAAGATCCAGATGCACCAGTAAAAATGTGACAGTTTATTCTATAAAACTGACGGCTTTCTCAGGTCTACGCAAGTAAATTTTAACATGCAGGTCAAAATTTTCATTGCAGATTTGCTGGCGTTCATGTTTCAGTTACCTCACCGTATATGGGCGGCATGAACATCTTGAATTATTTTTATTTTAATCAATTTACTAGAGTATTTTAAATTTACATTTATACAAAAAAATAGCATTTTAAAATGTAGTTCACACTGCTCCCGTCATCGACAGTGGATTACATCTATTTAATTTGATTTGTTTTATTTACACGTTATTTATACAGGGTGTCCCATAACTAATGGTACACAGGAAAACTGCAGATTCCTTGTGTAAAAATACTGCGATTTGGCCATACTTAGTTTAGTTCAATAGCTGGTATTAACCGAGATCCAAGTAAAAATTTAATTTTCAATTTTCCTAAATAACTTATTTCTGAATCAATATTTTTGCACAAAATTTTGTGACTAGGGTTTTTTGGGGGAAAGGAATTTGAATTTGTTAATAATTTTGATGTATATTATAGGGTTTGTTCTGCAGTACTCTGGATACATAAAAATAAATGTAACTTTTTTGTGCCTTAGTATAATTATATTTTTATTAAAAATATCAGTTTTTCCGGCATTTTTAAGCAATAAAGGTATACTTTGTAAATATCGCTCCGACTAACCGTTTTCGAGATATGTATTTTCAATTACAATTTCTAATGCGCCCGTTTAAATTTTGATTTGTAAATGTGAAATTTGTCACAGTAGGCTTTGGTAAAAACAAATACAATGAAAGCACTTTGAAACCTCATTTTTGTAAAAGTTTAATTTCATTTGTCAGCATTGTGGGTGTTTTTAAGGAGTTTTTGAAGATACTGTTATCAAAAATTAAACTAAAAATGCCGCGACATAACTGTTTTCTAACGGAGAAATGCGAGACATGGTATGTTTATACGCACAAGAAAATTTTAACAGTATTTTAGCGGTATTTGGAAATGTATCCAAATAGAAAGCAGCTAGATTTTAAAATGTTTAGAAGCCTATACGACAGACTGGGACAGATGAAATTAAACTTTTCATTTTTTATTCTAATATTTATTATTTTTTATTTTAATATTTATTATTTTTTATTCTAATATTTATTATTTTTTATTCTAATATTTATTATTTTTTATTTTAATATTTATTATTTTTTATTCTAATATTTATTATTTTTTATTCTAATATTTATTATTTTTTATTTTAATATTTATTATTTTTTATTCTAATTTTATTATTTTTATTGTATTTGTTTTTACCAAAGCCTACTGTGACAAATTTCACATTTACAAATCAAAATTTAATCGGGCGCATTAGAAATTGTAATTGAAAATATCTCGAAAACGGTTAGTCGGAGCGATATTTACAAAGTATACCTTTACTGCTTAAAAATGACGGAAAAACTGATATTTTTAATAAAAATATAATTATACGAAGGCACAAAAAAGTTACATTTCTTTTTATGTATCCAGAGTACTACAGAGAGCGCCCCCTATAATATACATCAAAATTATTAACAAATTCAAATTCCTTTCCCCTAAAAAACCCTAGTCACAAAATTTTGTGCAAAAATATTGATTCAGAAATAAGTTATTTAGGAAAATTGAAAATTAAATTTTTACTTGGACACCCTGTATCTCGGTTATTAGCAGCTATTGAACTAAACTAAGTATGGCCAAATCGCAGTATTTTTACCCAAGGAATCTGCAGTTTCCCTGTGTACCATTAGTTATGGGACACCCTGTATATACACTAGAAGTCAAATTATTAGTCTTAAGTTAAGTAAATTGAGGCAAAAGTACGCACATAAATTACACATTAATTTTAAATATTAAATAATATTGATGAAACTGCGTAAATGTTTTTAGGGAAAAATACAAAACGCTATCGTTTTTCTCATAGATTGTATATTGGGTAAGGCATTGAAAATTTCAATCGGTGCCAGGATCACTTTGCATTTGTGTGACAAGAAATGCATGTATTGACATGTACCAAGAAACAAAATGTACAGAATAGATGACTCTAAATGAAAACTGGTTTTTTGAAATAATTTTGCTACTCGATTATTCCACAGGATGTTTTGAAAGTAGATAAAAAACCTTTTGATTATCCTTGTATAATATGTCACATAACCTATGTTACTTAAAATTTTTAAATGATAGTTCTCCCTACAGTTCTATAAAAAAAAAACATTAATATCGGACTAAAAATTAAAAAATTATTAAGCCCAATATCAAAATTTTATGATGACCGTTTTCTTTACACGTGTATAAAAAATAAACTTTTTGACCAATGACGTGATCTCGTCACTATCCTCAATAAGAAATATATCTACTTTAAGCTGCCAAATATCTAAATAAACCACGAAATGCGCAGTGCTGTCGCTTCATTAAGGCGGCTCTGCGAAACGACTAGAGATTTGCTAAGCATTCAACACTGTGAATTGGGCAGCTTCGTAATTTTTTTTTAGACAGGATTTAAGAATGTGTGGTTAAGTTTTCGTGTATTTATTGCATACTTCTGCCAACACTTACCTGGTGCCATTTCTTCGGGCTAGGTCGCATAACGCTTTTATATGTGTTGTGCGACGTGAAACATAGATAAAATAATAACTGTAAACCTTAAGGCCAATCCGAGGGCTGCTACAGACAGACTCGATAGATATGTTGGACTCAAAATGGTGTTATTTAATGCAATTCTGTGATGCACGCGATAATGCGTACCGGGTGGCCAAATAAAATAAGAATGGGGCTTATCTCGGTAACCGTTTCTCACAAAATTTTGAAATAAAAAATAAATCACAAAATTAACCGAGAGAAACTGCTGGAAATTATTGTCGAGTTCATAAATTCGCCGCTAGAGGGCTTTCAACCTACGACTAGAAGATTATCGGTAATTTATCGATGGGACGAACGGTTCCTGCGATATATACAGGGTGTCCCGAAATTAAGGGGCAATACTTTACCACCATATTCTCCGGCTAAAAGTAATAGAATTTTGTCATATGGGCATAAGTACAGAAATCCATGCTAAGGGGGCTACGACCATTAGAATGGGGAACCCTGAAGACGTTTTTTTTCTAAATATTTTCGAAACCGTTCATAATAAAATTTTGAAATTAGGTACGGTGTATAAAGTTTTGACGCTAAATCAGTTTCTGAAATCAGAATTTCAAAATTTTAATCATAGGCGTCACCTACTGGGTTGGTTAAGGGTTAAAATAATCCCACTTTTTTAATTAGTCATTATTTTTTTAATTTTTTTAAAAATTATGAAATATCAAAGAAATTTATGTAAAAATGGCTCCTTTAGTTCATATTGATAGGACTTACAGTTTTTGATATTTCATAATTTTTAAGAAAATTAAAAAAAGAATGAATAATTAAAAAAGTGGGGATTTTTTAACCCTTAACCACCCCAGTATGTGACGCAGAGATTAAAATTTTGAAATTCTGATTTCAGAAACTGATTTATCGTCAAAAGTTTATACACCATACCTAATTTCAAAATTTTATTATGAACGGTTTCGAAAATATTTCTTCAGGGTTTCCCCATTCTAAGGGCCGTAGCCCCCTTAGCATGCATTTCTGCACTTATGCCCATATGACAAAATTCTATTATTTTTAGCCGGAGCATATGGTGGTAGTTAATTTCGGGACACCCTGTATATACTTATTTGGCCACCCGGCACAGTTTTTACTTCGGTATGAAAATTATAAATTCAAATAATATACATTTTACTATATATTTGCATCGCTAAGGATCAATTCATTCCCAATTCTAAAGTTTTATGCGATCTAGGCTTATTTTATTATAGTATTTAATTCGTAAATAATTTTGAATGTAATTTATTGTATTTTTGAATAAAATAATTTAATATTATTGTTGTCAGATTCGCTACTACCGAATTATAAAATATCAAATAATTGTGTTATACATACATATATATATAGATATCTTTATGGTCATTGGTGAGCCCGTACAATATATGATGCGGTCGCTCGTCAGCCCAGTTGAACCTTGGTCGTCCCGGTATCGGGCTCACCAAGAAATCGCCGTGTATATAGGCTTTAAAAGAGAGACAAAATTATAAAATGGTATGTCCTTGTTTTTCGGTCGGGATGACCTAAAGCCTATGCACACCTAGCTTATACATGACATAGTTCACAATAATTCCACACAAATGGCGCTGCGGTCGATATACACTTACCTAGTAAACAGCATTTTGGTGAGCCCAACCTTTATACAAATTTGTTAGCCGATAGAATGTTGGTTAGCCCTAAACTTGGCAACGTTTCAAATCTTTATGCAGTTGTATTACATATTAAGATTTCTTGGAAGACGTTGAAAATTTTTTATTTCTTCTCTACCGGTATGCATTTTAATGGGAAAGATAACAAAAATAAATTAAAAAATATTGGAAAAATATTTTTATTTTCCTTTTAAACACAATTATTTTGATTATATTTTTTAATTTTTGTCTGTATGTATTGTAGACAAATGCCTTAATGGTAACCCAGTCTCTATCATTAAACATTTTGGAATATTCTTTTTTAATAGTTCAACTAGTTCAATAGGAGAGATTTTTTCTATGATATGTTTAGCAAAAAATTGTCGAATTATTTTGCCTTATTCGGCAGTCCGAGCCTTTCTTTTACTTTTTAATTTTTTGTCACCATCTAGCTTATCTATAAAAATACTAATAATTAGTTTTAGTTTTGAAAATGTTTAGGCCTTTTACCTTTTATTTTAGTTGAAGTAGTTGGCATACTTCGTTCACTAAAAATAGTGGTCTCATTCCCTTCACTCGCATTGGATTCTAAAATACTAGGATCTGATATTTTTTTGGAACCTTTACAAGTCAAAGATTGTGTAGGAAGTAATTCGGTATCGGAATCTGATTCGACGTTATCTGAGACATCAATTTCATCGACCTTGCCTTTATATTTAGCTTGATTGCCTTTGTTTATAGCAATTAGAATTTTCGCCACTTTGGCAGTTTGATAAATACCTAAGGTAACCTTAAATAATATATCAAATAACATAATTCTTTACTTAATCAGTGAATGAATTTTTTTTACTTAAGTTATACACAAATTTCTTAAGGACTACCAAAGATATTTGACTTATGTTTTCGGCACATTATAGCCCCTTGTTTGGACTTAGAATACAGATACCTACAAGTTATATTTTACAAATACTCCACTTAGTAGGTACAGGATGGTAAATTATTGAGTGCAATGCAATAAATTTTTATTTTTATCTCAATCTACAAATCCAAATATAATTTTTTATCTCTTCTAATTTTCTTATTGATTTTTAATATACAGGATATTTTTCAAAAATTTATTCATTTCTAATAAAAACACATTATCATCAGTTGCCAATATTATCCTAAAGGAAACCCTATTTGTCATATGTTCACTTAGTAGGTTCTATAGAAACTTAAAAGATGCAAAATTCTTAAACAGGACTCCCGTAAGTGAATCATAAATAAAATATTTTCAAGTTTACAAAATGAGAGGGCGCAATAATTGTGATATAGGTAACTAAAAAATCAAATTTATTCGGATAATCGCTGTTAAGGATTTTGTTGAATAACGGATATAAGAAGGCCATTAATTGTTGCGAAAACTTGTTCGTATCGTCGATAATAAGGGTTGAGGAAGCTTGTAAAAAAATATTTTGAAATTTGTTGTATTTTCCATACCCTTTATCCAAATTTAATCAACGAAGGGAAAAAAAACGTATGTTTTAAATTAATTTGAGGGTCACTTGATGCGTAAAGTGGAAGATTACCACGTCCTTAAAGATATAGTTCTTAAAGTGAGTATTAGGGTTCAACTTGTTAAAGATCATTACATCTTTTAGAGGGCGCTGTTTAGTCATGATTCGGTTTCTTTCTGATTTTCTTATTAAAATTATTTGATAAATTTTTGTCTTACCCGTTAAAAATCTCAAACTAATTTCGTTTTTACTTTCGAATTTTTAACAAACAACGAAGTTTTAAATAAATATCAAATTAAGCCTAGTAAATAACAGGATTGAAAAAAACTGTTTCCCAATAACATTGGGTTTATGGCTTGTAAAAGGTTTATGACACGCTATATGTTAAATTTAGTAAAATACACCGTTTTAGAGTTTTTTTGTATGGCCCATAAAATTAGCAAATTGTTCCATTTCAGATTGATCAATATTCATAACTTGAAGAACAGTAGCAATTTATTTCCTGAGTCTGGTAGAACTAAATAAATCTTGAGACTCCTGACTCCTGGCTATTGGGCTAGCTTTTTTAAAATATGGTATCCACTAAGCCATCGATTATTGCTTTTAGCGTTTGCAAATAGATATTCATTCGATTTTGGGACACATTCAGATCGAATAGACAACATTATATCAATGAGTAACTGGATTTTTTTTGGAAACAAAAGAACAACAGGTTTACTTCTTTTCCACCCGTTACAGCTCTTTTGAAATTTTTTGATAAAATTTTTTCACTTTCAGATAAAGATTCAAGAAACTTTTGTTGTTGGCTATTTGAATTTCTATCACTTTTGTACGTATCAAGCTTCAGAAACTGTATTTCTCCTATTCGTTTCCTGTTTAATAGCAGGGCCAAAGCCATAATACACTCTGTTAATCTCCGATACTGAATATCTAGTTGTTTGTTAGCATTAATATTTTCACACGCAATATCTGATTCACTAACTACAAATTTTTGAAATCCCATTAGTTCCGAAGTGAGTGGAAACACTTTTGGTTTTTCCCAGTGCTTCTCATTTTTCAAAGCCATACTAGATACTTCCGAATTCCAATAACCTGATATTAAAGATCGCAAACGTTTGATGTCTTTTAGAGCTACCTCTGGATCCTTACATTCCAGGAAACGATGTTTTTTGATAATAATCTTGGCTGCTATATCGCAAACTTGAATTAATCTGATATTCAAATGAAGGGCTAAGCTTGGTGCTTTAAAGCTTTTTTTCTCTCATCGTACCCACTTATTTCCTTAGCAGCTGTTACGAGATTGTCAAAAAGTCTGGTTTTATACATCTAAAAATGCTGGACGCCGGTGGTTTCCCTTAACAACCGACCAAGCTCTCTAAGTTTGTTCGACACCATTGTAGCTAGTTAAACCCGCTTATGTCTCTTTAATTGACTTTCGCCGTAAGAGCATATTATCACAATTCACCAATAACAGTTTTTGATACGTCATCTGCACGCATTTTATCTAGCACTTCTTTTTTTAGTCTTAGAGAATCGTAAAATTCATTGTAAATGCCAGAACATATATCAAAAGCCTGTGACTTACACACTGATATATATTGTAGTTATAGACGAAATGTGAAAATACAAATTATAGGTAGTTTGTTTTTGGGTTTCGGTCACTTTGAAATGAAATTCCAATATTTGGTTAACGTTTATTATACTAAACCATCGTCAGAACTTTTTTTAATAAGAGAACAAGCATATAAATAAAGTAGAAAGATGCAATATTTTTGCCGGTGTTAGTGACAAAATTCTTATTTTATAATTAATATTAGTTTCTATAGAATGAAATGAAAAAATTTATAAATGAACATACCTTGTACAATTCTCACTCACTTACACTAAATTTGGTAACATTTTGTCTTGTTGTTGAATGGACATGAACTAACTTAGTTATACAAATTTAGTAGTAAGATAGGTTATTATTTAAATACCATAAAATAAAAGCTATGTACATTTAATATAATTTACATTTTGGGTATTTGGTTTGCTTACATTTTTAAAATAATAACCTACCTTATTACTTAAGTTGTTTAACTAAGTTAGTTCATGTCCACTCAACAACAAGACAAAATGTTACCAAATTTAGTGTAAGTGAGTGAAAATTGTACAAGGTATGTTCATTTATATATTTTTTCATTTCATTCTATACAAAATAAGAATTTTGTCACTAACACCGTCAAAAATATTACTTCTTTCTATTTTATTTATACGCCTTTTTTTTCTTTATAACAAATAGCTGACGACGGTTTAGTATAATAAACCGAAACGTTAACCAAATACTGGAATTTAATTTCAAAGTGACTGAAACCCAAAAACAAACTAACTACCTATAATTTGAAAAAACGGTCAAGAAAACAAAACTATGAAAATACAAATATTTCCTCACGAACTATCCGTCTCAGCAGCAACTAATAGAATTATATTATTAAGTTCTGGGTGAACCCCTAGTATCGGTGTGAGATAGTGGCAACAGCGCTGGGATGACCAATGTGTCTTTAATGCACATATATGTATTTAGTTGGGCTAACCAAGGCTGAGGGCTCACTTAAATACTAATTATATGTAGTATTTTTATTTATCGTAATTTTTTACCCCTCTAAGCGTCCACTTCATCAAAATTACCCATTTTTTTTATTTCTTGGAAGTATACGCCTCTATCTACCTTAGAAGTGCTGGGTGGACCAGCGACCCGTCGATATAGCGGGCTGACTAATGTACTAAGAAACAATATATACATATGTATTTTTTTTTATTTTAATAGTTTTAGTGCCTTTTTAAATTAAAATAACGCTACATGTTTGTGGTTATTTCAAAAATAAAAGCATTTGTAAAAATTACTACCGCGTATGATTCCGAGCTGAAAGCGACTGGAATGATAAGTTTATTATTTATTATTCAAATTATTTTTGTGGCTAATTAATACAATGTGGACCCAATTAAGTTTTTCATCCTTGTTTAAGGTGTCAATTCCAACTTTTTTTTTAGGTCACATTGTATTTGCCGGTTAATTTCTAGTAAATTTATTTTTATCAAAGTTGAAGATTTGGCAGGAACTGGAACTTTAACGAGTGTTTAATCATTTAGAGGTATCTTGCTGGAAATCATTTTATAGACGATGTATGTGCAGAAACATGAAAAAAAAAATACTAGTCGAAATCGACTGAAGGTGATACAGGGCGATTGATGCTGGATGGCCTATTAGACGACAGGAAAGAACTAGTAAATGGATCACTTTCAAAATTTGGTAGCTTATATAAGTGGGCGTGCTCTCTCTTTTAAAAAAAATTTCAGCCGTGCAGTGCTGTCGCTTCTACTAGAAACTATTAGCAACTTTGATAATTTAAATGGAACACCCTATGTATTATTTTTTTAACTTTGATAACTTAAAATGGAACGCTATTTTTTAGGATCTCTATTAATTTCTTAATAACTTTCATTAACATTTTCCTATATCTATACCTACCTTTTTTTACTTTTTACTGTCCTATCAACAGTTTTCACACATTTTGGCGCGATCTTCCTAAAGGCGTGGCAAAATATACAAGCTAGAACTTTCGTGATTCCGCTTTATTTGCAGGAAATCCACTAAATACACTAAAGTATCTACTACCAGATAATTTTGGTGTTAACTTGAATTTGAAAACAATGTCTTTTGATATTTAGATCTAAGGTGATCATTAGGTTCCTTAACAATAACCATACTATCGCACCAGTCCGTACTATCAGCTGACTTCTCTATTAGCCCTGTTCTAGTTCATTTAGTGTTTAGAAGTTTATCTCGTATAGCTTAAGGAAATTTCTTTTGGAGACATCATTACATTCTTTTAAATCAATATAATATTCCTTGTTAAAGCCGTGTTCTCAGAGCTACGTACTGTCGCCCGCGACACCAACCTAACCAATCAGAACCGTTTACGTCATTACCCCTCATCCCCACGCTGATCTAGCGGTGTTGCCAGGTATCTGGTGAAATTTCACCAGATCTGGTGATTTTTTGTGATTTATAAAATATACCGCCCCCAACACGAAACTGGTAACACCAGAAAACAGACTTTTTTTAAAAAGATTTTCATGGACCACCGGATTATTCATAAAATCACAAAAAGATCAACAGATCTGGTGACATTTCACGAGATACCTGGCAACACTGCGCTGTAGTATTATTAATTTTTTATTTTGTTTTGAAATTTGAACCTCAGTTTTCCGAAATAAGTATCGTTGTTTCCGAACAAAGGTAATTACTAATTATTTGGTCCTTAAATTATTGTGAATAGTATGTACTTTTGCTTTTAAAATTTATTTGATCATTACCTACCTAAATCCCACAAAATATTTAAATAATTTTTAATTACATTGGTTTTTTTAATCACATTGGTTCATTTTTTACTAACCAGAATAAATATACATATTTTGAGGAGTAGAATACGAAAATAAAAATCAAATTTGACGCTGTCATCGAACAAATCTTTTAAATAACCTCCGAGAGGGGAAAATTTTAATCCAACATCCGCATTCCACATACTCACACCCTTAAAAAACGTAAATATTGGCCTGCTGCAATCGGAAGAGATTAAGAAATGTGATAAGTTCAAGTTTAAAACATTAAATTTTAGGTTAAGCGAAAACCATAATATGGATGTGGACACAAATTCAAATTATATTCCTGTGGAAATTCTTCACTGTTCTGAAGCTGAATTTAGAATAAAGTTTATCTGCAGAAGAAAGTGCAAGAGTTAATAATACTGGTAAAACATCATTTTGAATTAAAATTGTAAACTGTTTTTAAGGTCACAAGGTATTTTGTTAGCCCTACTTTTGGCAATTTCTTAATGTTATCTAAAAATTGTTCACTATTTCAAGTTTATGATAAAATAAATACAGGAATAAAACTGGGCTGTTTTCATTACATTTATATTTTGAGCTCTAAAATGCACAAATTAGTTAGTGAAAGGAAATAAGTCGGTTAATTTAGTCTGTTTTTTGGCTTCTTGTAACATTTTTTAACGAAATTAGCTCTTTAGTCTTGAAGAATAAACATATTAAAATACACTGCCAGATATTATTCAAATATTTCATTGCTTCGCCGCTTTCGTTATCAAAGTCTCAGTCAGTATGATAAATTATTCAAAACGAAATTTGTACAAAACAAATTGTTTTCATTTACAAAACAATAACAAAATATTGTAAGGTTAGGTTACATCCGAATGACAAGTGACAGACGTCACCCCCTACAAAAAGAGTGGGGGACTGTCGCTGCGACACGTCGAACTCTGAGAACGCGGCTTAAGACGGCGTATACCTCCAAAAATATGAATATATTTAACAAGAATATTTTTACTTCAAGGTCATTCCCTTTTTATTAGTTCTAACTCTATACAAGCAACGAGATTCAGAATTGCACAACCAACCAGTCCAGAATACATTGTTCCTTTACTAGAATATTTCATATATGAAATAACCTTTGTATTTGTTCCTTGAATCTTACGACAAATCAAAATTTACATTTTTAAGAAAACTTACTGGCATTTTTTACAAATTAAAATTACCTTACAGGTAAGAAATTTAAAAAATCCAGCGGTAAAAAAGGCATTATAAAAAAACTCAAAGGTGTAATAAAATTAATAAAATATATATTCCCAACAATAAAATATACATATATCTTTATAATATCAATATTTACTATATTATATAAGAAGTTAGTGTAAAATAGGTAACATTTGGCCACTAGAAACTAGTCAACAGATGAATATTGGCAACTTTTTAAATTTATCAAAGGACCCCTCGCAAATCAAATGGAAATTGGCTCTCGGTGAAATTGGCCAAATTGTAGACTACATCAGCGCGGAACCGCGGATGGACCACATGGATGGGCTGGCGACGGAACGTTTAGCTGTTGACCGACGGGAGACAAGTTAATAACCTTCAGAGCTGGGCACTGCTCGCAGGGAAGATTTTCGAGCTTTGTGCCCGTGGAGACTTTTGATCTGGACACCGAAAGGAACAACATATCCAAAATTTGCCCAATTTCACCGAGAGCCAATTTCCATTTCATTTGTGAGGGGTCCTTTGTATCTTTTGTTTCATCTCACCCTTTTAAAGACAATTGATAATAGACAACTCATCTGATGGCAAATTGATACATAAAAATACCTTGTACAAAAATATACAAAACATCTAAAAAGTTTGTTATTCGCTGGTCACTATAGTTAAATGGACCAGTATAGATATACAGGGTGTTATGGAAATGGCTTATTATACTTATTTTATTTATACATGTCCCAGAGAAAGCCTACATACTATTTTTTTAAATCGACGGTCTATAAACTTAAAACCCCTAAATCATCCCACATGTGACGACGCCATTGTTCAGGTCAAGCTTGTATTGTGATGTTGCCAGACAACTGTGCGTGCTTCGACCTTCCGTTGATAGCTGTCAAGATGAGGCGCGATGGAACTTCTCCCTCACGTCTCTTCCCGTTTGATATAGATCGAAAAGGGAGAGTAGAGAATAATATTATACGTTATAGTATATTAGAAACGTGAAAGCGGCTGCGTCGACGCGGTAGGCTATTTTCCTCAAAATTGCGATTGTTAAACGTTTAAGGTGCTCTTGCTTAATATGCAGACACAAAATCTAACCGCGTCGTTTCGATCACTATAGTAAAGTTCTGCGTGAAACAATTTGTTTCCATGTGCTTTAGAATTGAAATGTGTTTGTTTATTTGTTTGCAAGAAAGACAATTATTTGTCATCTCTAATTGTTGTGGTAAGAACTATATTAAAATTTTTTTCAAAAAACAAAAATTTACAACATCGCTGCGGATGACTAATCATATGGGTTTGCTTACAAATTTTCAGTAGTGCACGCGACTTTTTATGTCGATGACTAAGTGATTTTTCTCGCTTTAATAACTCAAAGCGCCATTCTTGGTTACTTTTCTGCAGTTTGTTCATCTTGGGATTTGCAGGTTTAAAAAAATATAATAAGGCAATTCCAAAACATCCTGTAAGCAGGAATTTTATCCATTTAGGTTATGTAAACGTGGTTCTATTTACTAATGACTCGTAGAATTTTTATTTCTGTCAAGGTTTCATTTATTTACAGACTTATGACGCGAACATTAAGAAATCGTAATAAGTAAAATTATTTTGTGTGTATTGTGAATTCGTATAGATTTATTATTCCAGACAGAACCAATTAATTATCGAATATTAAAAAAATCCCATCCTAATCAATAAGCTGTTATTTCGTTGATAATGAACCAATTTTAATAAATTTTGTTTTAACTAATAGAATACAGATTCAATAGTTTAGGGCAGATTAGTTTACGTTCTGATATGTCTAATTGTACAGGGTAGTGCATAAAATCTAGATGCATGTAAATTTCCTAAAATTTAAATTTAGATTTTTATTTTTAATTTAGCAGCGAAAGTGATTGTTTACAAAACGTTTTTAAGACAATATAATGTGTTTAGAACAAATTGTAATTTGTTTTGTTACGTCGAGTGGAATGGTGATTCGTTTCGGTCAGTGTAACTCATTGGTTTAGTTAAAAAAAAATAATTAAATTCAATTTTTATCTAAGATATGTCGGAATATAAACAACTCTGCCCTAACTTCTTGAATCTGTATTCTAGTAGTTTTATTATCATTAAAATTGGTTCAGTTTAACGATATAACAGCTTATTAATTAGAACGTAATTTTTTTAATAATCGATAACTAATTTGCGTAATGTAGTTGTAATGTTATCGGGTTATTGAAGATAGCTACGGAGACCAAATTGTTGATTATTGCTCTGCCTTCTGAGGTAAAGCTTCTTAGTTTTGTGATGTAGTACATTGTAGGGCTGCACCACTGAACCTATTTCAACTTAGATGTTCGGTACAAAGATTTGCAAACTGTTCTTTTAGGCGGTGTAGCGAGTGCCAAAAGTGTCTTGGTGACTTTCTATACATCGTACTCTTGGTAAAATTACCACAAAAGTTATGTAAAAGAAGAAAACACAGAAACATACTAACAAGTTTCTCAAGGCTGCATTAAACGTGCTTAACTGTTTATATTGGTTGAATTAAATACATCGTTTGACGATAACCTTTTCAAGTCGAACCCCATAGCTTTAACTAATCGATCAGTTTTAAGAAGGAATATTATTATCCCCTTTAGGGTGGATATTATAAAAATGATTTTAACGTTAACTTCCCTATAAAAAATGATGGTTTTATAAAATCTTCAAAAGAATTAAAAAAGAAGAATCTTTAACAACCTAACCTCAAGTATTTCATCATTCTTTATCTTAGACAAGGGTTTACCGTGTTGATTTTTTTTCGCTTTGCAGTCATGGTGAATTTTTCAGATGATGAAATTATTATTCTTCTATCCAGCGTGGAATTATAGGTTATGTCAACAAAAGCCTTCAAAAACCGTAATCTCTCTGCAGTTAACTTGAGGTTTAACTTTAATTGATACCCGTTCCACCCAATAAAGTTACCAAGCAGACTGTCAACTTAACTCCAACCTGTGACGTCAAACCACAAGTTAGCCTTCGTTTTTCTGTCAATAAAGCTTTATAATACCCACCCTTAATGTAACCGTATCCCTTCAACCCATTCATTTCCTATTCCAAACAAATTAAAATCACCTTGGTCCTTGGTTACACGCCAAATAAAGAATGGCGATTGATAACATCATCTACCAAAGATCCTTCATACACTATAAAGAGTTTGTGACAAGATAACGCGGTAAAATAAACCGCAAGTATATAAACCCATTATGGTACCTTATACCCGTAATTTAAGACACTCGTTTTTGATCACACTACCATAAGGCACTTTTAAAATGACACTTTAAAACAATCGGCAAGAGTATAAAAACGGGTGCCGTTTCTCTAATAAGCCAAATTTTATATATACATAATATATCACCAAGAACTTATAAACTAATGGAATGTTTATTTATAAAAAATATATCTACACTAGACTAGTTTTGGAATTGGTTTGCACAAAGGGTGCAAAAGACAGGAAACGGAGGAAAAAGACAACATGTCATTTATATATTAAAAATTACTATCCACATAATATTTTTAAGGAATTTCTACGGCCCCATATAAAAATTGTGCATATAAAAATAGTGCTGGAACATCGATTCGAACCATCGATACTTACATCGAACCCGGACAAACTTAGGTTCCACTGGATTATATAGAAAATATACAGTGTATGTATATAGTCCGGAAACGTTAGCATATAGGGGAAGGTAAACTACTTTTTGACGGGAGAATGACAGTAATAACGGTCAAACTGGCGGATGGGCGCCATCTTGATAAAGAAAATTAAATAGGAAGAGGGGTCTTGTGATACATCATTTTGAAGGCACTATCGAGTACTTTACAATGCCAGAAGATTACTTCTGTATTCGCAATGAAAACAAAATGGCGGCGTTTTAAAAATTGCATACTTATTATTTTTTTTATTATCCTTTATTTCATTATCGTCTTAGAAAAATAAATACAACTGGGCGGAGTGTAGTAGGAATCGGAGAGTTACACCTTCTTGCATATTTCATGATTCTTAAATTCAAAATGGCGGGTGGGCGACATCTTGATAAAAGAAATTGAATAGGAAGTGGTATCTTACGGTACATCATTTTAAAGGTGCTATCGAGTACTTTACGATCCCGGAATATTAGGTATCCAAAAAAAAATAATATTTACTATTTTTTTGCTAGTTCGTTTAGATTTTACAACTTGGTGTAAAGCAGTGAGTATTAGCCAGCTGATAAAATGAATTTCTACAAAGTTGTAAAATCTAATCTAAAATAGCAAAACAAAAAGTAGTAAATAATATTTTTTAAAAGCCGCCATTTTGTTTTGGGTACGAATAGGAACACAATATTCTGGGATCGTAAAGTACTCAATAGGACCTTTAAAATGATGTATCGCAAGACGTCACTTCCTATTCAATTTTTTTATCAAGATAGCGCCTATCCGCCATCTTGAACTTGAGCACCATGAAATATGCAAGAAAGTCTAGCTCTGATACCGACTACACTATGCCAAGTTATATTTATTTTTCTAAGACGGTAAATGAAATAAAGAATAAAAAAACTATGCAATTTTTAATATGCCTCCATTTTGTTTTCGTTGCGAATGGATACGTAATATTCTGGCATCGTAAAGTACTCGATAGTACCTTCAAAATGATGTATCGCAAGACCCCCCTCTTCATATTTAATTTTCTTTGCCCATCCGCCATTTTGGCAGTTAGTACTGCCATGTCATTCTTCCGTCAAAAATTTGTTTACCTTCTCCTATCACGAATATTCGCGAGACCGTGACTTTGAGTTTACTTCTTAATAGTTGGTTTTTATGTTTTAAAATTATTATCGGTTGATTGACATTTACAATATCATTTATAGTGATTAAAATAGAGTTTCTAAAGATGCACATGGCCAGCACTAAATGAATTTTAAAAATGATATGAAATGAATAAAAAACACTAGCTAGCACCAGCTATTTTGTACTGATAATATAACAGCGTGGCATATGCCGGGACCTGGTTACTATTGTAGTTTAGTAGGTACATAATGTCTTTCTCCCCAAAAAAGTTATATAATAAAACTAGATAAATACGTCCCACACAAAATATATAAAATAGATTTAACATAAGCCAGGCTCAGACGACTGATGTATTTGTCCAATATTTGTAAAGGCGTATACTTGCCAAAATTTTATTGTCTTGTTATATTCATTTATGCATATTTGATCCTTATTTTAAGATTAATATTGTCGTATGAATGGTAGAATTGTTGTACAAGTGAACCATTCACATCACGTGGCAAGTATACGAAATTAACAAATATTGGCCAAGTATACCAGTCGTCTGAGCCCGGCTTAAAAGATGATTACGGCGAGCGTTCTATTAGAATATCTGGGTAATTAAAAGAGCTGCAAAATATATTTTTTTCGTATTATACAGGATGTTATTGAAATGACTTATTATATTTAAATGACTCCTCGGGTGTCCTAGCAAAATCCTACATAATTTTTTTTTAATTGAATGTCTAAATACTTAGGTAAAAACCCCTTTATCCCGCGTGCTGTCGCGACATATACATCTGTTTTCAGTTAACAAGTGTATGTAGGTCAGTAGACTAGCAGTTAGTATGTTCTGATATTCGAGACGGGTATCGCGCGCGCGCCTGTCTCTTGAATTTGTGCTTCTATATGAATTTTAAACCATATGTATTTCTGACTTAATACATTAGGTGTTAAATTTACCAGTTGTAGCATTACTGTTTTTTATTCGGTTGTGAAATAGTTTAAATAGTAAATGTTGTGATGTGATTTCAAATTTATGTGATTACTATTAGTTGTGTTGCAACACGTACATTTTGTGATTTAGTTTTTTATGGAAAGTAATTATGAAACTAATTGGTTTTTAATAAGATCGAAGGTAAGCATTTGACTTAAAATGGATTTTTTTTTTCAAAAAGTTTAAAAAATAACTTGAAACGCAGGTCAATGTCGTCTTGTTGACAAAAACTGATCTTCCGCATTCGTTTGTTTATGCAAGTTTCCTTGAATTCCTACGTGTTTGTTCGCTTTTACAATTTTTTGTGTTGCAAAACATTTTTCAGTTTTATGCATAGCATCATAAGGTATGACAGAATGAAAAAGTCTTAAAATTATTTTTTTTTAAATGTGCGATGACGTGTAAATATGACAACACCGGCCAATATTCACTGATGTCTTTTAAGACTTGATCTATCAGAACTTATTGTTGACACCGGTCGCCGGTGCCTACCACGTGGTTTTCGGGTTTGACATAAGGTGACTTACTCAACTTAATTGAAAGAGCCATTTATGGTTATTCTTCTTCAATTTGTTTTCATATCGGAATTTGCGGGTTTAAATATAATAAGTCATTCCCATAACACCCTGCATTTATACGGATCACGGAACAACCCTTTGGTCTGTATTCAACGAGAATAACTCCTGCCTGGTCCCAAAAGAGGGCAGCCATGAGCTTTCCAGCTGAACAAATTAAATGATGATCTTGGTGTCTATTGCAAAGGGTAACGGAATCATTTTAAACAAAGTCATAACGTTACAGTAATCGTTTAGAAATTACGGTATCGGCTTCGCATAAACCTCTATACTCGTACTGTAACCAATCACTAGCTCGTCTTGTAACGGAATGAGCACACTTTACATTAAATTGATAGTTAAAAAAAATACGTTAGTCTTGACAAAATGTTCTTGCAGTTATTAATTAATTAAGATCTAATTGACCATTCGCTGTATATCACCCTGTGTATTAACCATACTAGAGGACTAACAAATATATAAAAACAAAATATATCTTAGCTTGACGTTTGGGCCTGAGCGTTTGGTATTTTTATTGTCTATCGTTAAAAATAATTGGCGATTAGCCTGTACCGTTTAAATCGGTTTTTGTAGATAAACAGTACTGAGATTGTAGACTCCTCCATAAATCTAGAAGCTGAAACATACCAAAAATATTTAGGAACCGAAAATTGCCACATAGAGTTCTTTTTTTCATTAATCAGATATCTGAATAGTACCAAGGCTTTATGTTTCTTGGGGTTTGTTGGTATATGTTCGTATTGTTGAAAATTTTTCAACGTAATTTATTGACTTCAACAATAAAGTCGACATTTTAGAAACGTCCGATAATTTTTGTATGACTATTTAACACTTTGTGTTAGCTTTCGAAGTTTACAAACCAGAACAACCCCCCCCCTCCCCCCCCCCCCCCGCTTTAAAAATATACGGTTTGGTCTTTTCCTCTGACCTGGAAACCCCATTTTACGAAAAAGTGGCACCTCTATTAGATCGGTAGCTATTAAATGCGCTGTAGATTACGATGTAGCCTTAAATAATTCCACTACATTGCAGGCTAAAAATGATCACTTACCTCAAAATGCGACTTAGCCTTTAAATCAACGAAACTAGCCAGAATAGAAGGCATAGTTCCCAAGTAGGCGAACACTAGTTGAGTCTCCATATGAACACAGTATAAACTAAAATCTGTTCTCAAATCAATGTTTGATATGACATTTTCTTGGTCGAGCATTTTCGCCTCTAGCTGTTCCACGCTTTCCGTATCGATTCCCCGTATTGCCCCTTGAAGTTTCTTCTTCTTCAGCGCCAACATCTTCGACAGCGCCACCTGGTGGTCGTGCGCCAAGCCTTTTTCAAGTCTCTCGCACAATTCCTTGTGGGCGACCAAAATATCGTATAGTAGGGAGAGTTTTTCACAAACAGATCTCTGTTCTAGATCTGCGTGTTTTATTGACGTTGAAGACAGTCCGTGTAATTCACTAAAAAATGTATTGTTTAATGAGAATTAATTGAATACAAATGTAAAATTCTTTACTAATGGAAAGATATACAGGGAGTCCAAGATAAGGAGGGCCTCTTACAACTTCGATTAAACGAGGAAAAAGTATCGCAGTCAAACCAATAACAATACGACAGGCAGCAAGTTTTGATAAAATGTTTAAGTTTGTTGTAATTAAAAAAAAAAAGTTCAATATTGGATTTTTAATTTAATTTTTTTCCGACGTATTCGTTTTCAAGCAATCATCAACAACTTAATGTTTTTTAATGCAACCCTGATTTTATAATATCAAATTTTAAGAGCCCTTTTTATTCTAAATTCAATAATGTACTATGGCACTATCGTTTAATTACGTTTCAAGCCTTTCTAATCATCTTTATGCAATTTCCAGGATACGGACCTGTATTTTCCGTAATTTTGGAAATCTCTTCAATGTTCAATGCAGTAGGTACTAAAATGGATATTTTTAAAATTCCTTTATGATAATGCACTACATAATGATCATAAAACAAAATAATTTATGAACAGGATCAAAACAGTAAGTATTAAAAAATAAACAAATAGATTTCCCTTGGGGATAAATCGAGAATTGTATTTATAATCAAAATTTTAAAACAAACTATTACGACGATAACTAGTTATTGGAGCCTTTCTAAGCTTAATCCCACAAATGATAATGCATATTTTAAGATTCTAATTATGTTTGGAGAATGACGGAAACAATCTCGAACATCTTTTGGAAAATTAATTTCTAAAAATTTAATATTAGTTTTTTACATGTGCCATGTGCCTATTTGTTGTTTATTTTTTCATACTTACTGTTTTGATATTGTTAATAAATTATCATGTTTTATGATTATTATGTTGTGTATAATAATTATAAAAGAATTTTTAAATGTAAAAAAAAAATCATCAACAACTGATGATTGCTTGAAAACGAAACGCCGTATAAAAGAAATTGTTATGTCTTTGGGTTCACTAAAAGTTACTATGAGAATGTTTTGTCAGGTTTGCTCTATCTTTAATATTAATACCGGAAAAAAATTAAAATAAAAATCCAACATTTAAGTTTTTTTTTTTAAATAACTCAAACTTTAACGTCTTACCAAAACTTTTTGTGTGGCATTTTATTAGTGCTTTAATTGCGATACTTTTCCCCCATTATTATTGATACTACTACTGTACTATTGATACTACATTACACAATACACAAGAAATTGCATGTTTGCAGTCTGGCCAAATTTAACTATACAGGGTGTTATGGAAATGACGTATTATATTTAAACCGGCAATTCCTGAGATAGAGACAAATTGAAGAAAAATAGCCATAAATGGCGCTTTCAATTCATTTAGCGGTAAAAGTGACCCGATGTCAAACCAGAAAAACACCTGTGTGGCACTGCGATACATGTAAGCAATCAAGGAATTCTGGCCGGTGTTGTCATATGTACACCTTAAACTCTTTAGACAAAATAAAATAATTTAAACACTTTTCCATTCTATAATACTTTTTTGTAGAATTAATTGAAGAAAATTTACGACGGACTATGTTTTAAACAACCCGAAAAACATATGGAATAGTAATAGCCACGTACGTCACTAGGAGAAGTAGTTTCATATAGCGACGCACGCTTGCGTCTGTTAGTTGAAGAGCAACCAGCGGCCGGATACGTGGTGTCTCGTCTATCGGTTCTGTTTCAATATTACTGTGTGTACATAAAGTGTTTCCAGGAGTGTTCCCATGAAAAAGAAAAAAACTGATTGTGTTTGTGCCTGGATATCCTCGCTCTTTAGGTAGAAAATAATTTATTTTTATAATTTTATATGGAATTTCAGTTTCTACATTAAGTTTGGCAACATTGCCATTGGCTCTGGGTGAAATGTTGTACAGTAGCGCGGACTGACCTGTGAGTAAGAGTGTTTATTACCCCACTTTTAAAACGGTCGATTTAAAAAAAATAAAATATGTAGCGCTTCTCTACGACACCCAAGGAGTCACCCATTTAAATATAATACGTCATTTCCATAACACCCTGTATAAATTATAAACCAAGTTTCAGATAAAAAGTTATTTTTGTGCAAACTCCTTCTGTAGATATTGAAAAAATCTAAAATCGGTAAGACGTTCTACTTTAAGATCCTAATCGCCTAAAATTGTGTAATTGAAATTTAAAAAAATCCATGCCATTATTTAGCACCCTGCAACATGGCCCCTCCAAAATAAAAAAAAATGCCTACCACAGTCCGTAAATGAATTTTAAACATTTTTATAGTTTTTTTACAATTTAGATTACAGTAGCACATATCAACTTTACGAGAACCAAAAAGCTGAAAACTATTTAATAAGAACAGAGCGACATACAAACGTACCGCGGATGATATTTTATAATAAGCAATTTATAAATAGACCCATAAGCTAATATAAAATTATCAAAAAAACAGCAGAAGACCTACCCAGATATTCCACCGAAGTTTTGCTGTATGCCGTTCCAGTTCTCCACAAAATGATGACTGGACCCGACATTCATGGTGCTAATATTTTTCAGCTGCGTTGAAATGTCTTCTAAATCCCGAGCTGCATTTTGGTTCTGTTCAACTAACGATTCGGTATTCTGTTTTAGTCTGCCAACAATATTAACCAATATCCTAATATTTTCTCGGCTTATAGCTATTTGTCCGTTATCAGATGGTAACATTTCCTAAAAGAAGTAAAGATAAAATGTAGCGACATCGTTATAATTTCTTGGAAGTACAATTCAGTTTTAATTAGCATTAATGAACAGTGTTAGACAAAATACGGTAAAATTTTTCTGTCTCGAGAGGGCCTTTAGCCAGTAGCATACCCAACTTGCATCAAAGTTATAGAACCAAATTAATTACTATGAAGTTTAAACTAAGGTACTAAATTAAAATTATTAGAAGAATTTACGTAACATTTACTTGGTATGGTGTAATTGCTTTATGGTCAATGTTACTGAAACTAACAACAAAACTTTAAAGTAAAAAGAAAAGTCGCGGTTACGATAGAAATATAACTTGTAAGTAGGCGTGACTACAGAGTAATGTTAAAGGTACCCATTACTACCGAGTGACTATAAAAATAACTACAGAGTAGCCGATTGGCAAGCGTTTTATGTTATCTTACGGACGGACGGAGGACTGAACGATTCGTTCTCGACGCTGTTCTTGGCCCGATACGTCATGTTAAGGCATGATGGGAGCAAGTCCCATTCTGATCGGAATTACCACACATTTACGGTTTTGGAACGTTCTAGGGACGGCAGTGCAACGTAAGAATGTTAGTTCCAGCGACTATGCAGGCACGTAATCGTTACTACGGAATTATTCCCCATTTTGGTAGCAACGTGATGAAGAAACGGTGATACTGGTAGCGGGAACTTATAAAGATCTTTATTAGTGGCGAATACATACGGCGACTAAAATTGCCAGTTGGGTAGCTGTTCCATCATTATTTATTTAGTCCTAATTATTTTAGACATTAGGTTAGGAAATAAATTTAATTGGATATTCGGATGTTTTTATTAGTTACTAAAATGTACAATCAAATTATATACAGGGTCCTTCACGGTGAGTGTCCTTTTAACTAAAAAATATATTTGTTTGAAATATTGGTACTCGCTATAAATGCTGACCTTTTTAAAGAAGATATCTTGAAGGTTCTATCTCATTTTATAAAAACCTAATTTTAGGTTTGAAACATTGAAATTTATTTTGAATTCTGAAATTGGTCAAAATGTCACTTACAATGTTATTCGATGCATGTATCGACATGTCATGTAATTTGATCTTACTTTGCAACTATGCAGTTAAAGAAATAAACTTTAGAGAAGGTAATTTATCTTTTTATTTCATAAAAATATTAGACATATATTCATGTCCCAATCAATAAGCTGTTATTTCGTCAATAGTGAGCTAATTTTAATATTATTTTATTATATAGGTTTATTAATATGGACGTGAATTTTAGAATATTCGAACACCCTGTATTATAATTCATAATTACGTGGAGAATTACATTCTTTATCTAATTGCTCATGTTCTATGTTAAGTAGCTTTTAAGTTATTAAAAAATTTACATGAGGATTTATTATATTATATCAGAAATGTAATTTAAAAAAAAATATGTAGAAAAACTCTAGTATTTTTTGAAATAAAAGACCATACGATTTCTAAATTTTCTCAAATTTTGAATTGCATTAGTTAATGAAATCACATTCGACATGCTTTTTTATAAAAAAAATCCTTTGATAAATTTTATCTCAGAAACTGTTGGAGATGGGTATAGGAAATTGATAACAGAAGTTCAACAGTTACTCTGATTAGAATCAAAAATTTAAAAAAATATAGGGCATTCTATTAAAAATAACGTTAAACCGCACTTCCGGTATAACCGAAAGTGGGATAGATACTAGAGTTGTGATCGCTTGAGCGAAAAACCGCTTGAGTACTCGATTATTGAAATAACCGACATCGCTCTATTATTAAAAAAACCCGCTCGAGTTATAAATTCAAGCGAAAATCGTCGCTTGTTACTTATTATTACCTTTCACTCGATACCCGAGCTTCTGTTGACGCCGACATATATTCGAGCAGTTTTTTGCTTGATAGGAAATACTCTAGTTATAAAATCGAATTGTTGCTTTTCACTTGATACCCGATCTTCGCGCGCCACCCGAAATGTACCGCTTGCCGATATTCGATTTTGACGCTCAGAAGACTGACACGACATACGTAGTTCTTAAAGGCACCAAATTCCTTAGTGGATTCATCGCGACATGGGTTTTGTTTTGACTGGCTAGCCAGAGGCGATTGCAACTTTTAAAAAAATTAAAGGATGTAATTTAAAAAAAAAATAAGTATCAACTGTTCTTCCTTAATAAGAACTCTAGACTAAACTTCTAAAACTTACAAGGACAACCCCTAGTGTTTTATCAACACGTTCTTCTTAGTCATAAAAATTTCAAGTGATTAATCCCTCAAGTAATTCACTCAATTATTAAAATCGCTCGAGTATCAAGTATTCGATTATCAAAATCATCGGTTTTTCCCAACACTAATAGATACGTCAAATATCTTCATTAAAAAGATGTGCATCTTTTATAGCGAGTACCAATATTTGAAACAAATTATATTTTTAGTTCCCCAGACGGTTCAATATGCCGCTCAGCGTGAATGATCCAGTATGGTTTCTGGCTAAATCTGTTGCTAGAGTGGAGTTCTTTTTTTGTCATTTCCGAAATGCGCCATGATACCGTTTTTTACCAATCATGTTTCGCCCCACGCAGTCACCTGGGCGTACTTTACCTTTGCAGTGGCGGCGATATCAGAGGTCATGAATTCGTCCGGAACCTTCTTGAAAGTATTTCTGATGCGATGTTGCAGATCAGATCCTTCATCAGTTAGGAAGAAACTAATTATACTATCCCGACACATTACCGGGTGCCTACAAACGAGGGTGAGCCAGCGTTGCAGACCTCTCGTCCTATCTTCTAAAAATTGGCTATCGTTCATTATGATTTTCTTTGGGGGAAGACTTGGCACTAACCTAAGGGATAAAACGTTCTCAGATATATAAAACATTTTGAAGCACTCTACCTGGGCCGGGGCAGAATTGCATCCGGCAAGCATCCAACTCTGAAAATGACTTTTGCGAGTCGAAGTCAGTCAAATTTTGCTGCAATGTTGCAACGTATTTCTAAATTCCTTGTAGATATGTAATAATTAAACTACATAGGTATTAAACATTATGAAATTTATTAATAATAAACAAATAAATGTTATTAGCAACGCGGTTTAATCCACTAATGATAATCTATACAGCGAGCCCCAGAAGAAATGTCTAAATTCATTTAAAATTCAGCGGTAAGTTTTTTCAAAAAACGCTCGTACCCGTCGATTTTGATTTTTTAATTTTTTTTTTGTGGTAATTTCATGTATACAGGGTAGCTCAAAAATAAGTTACGACCATCAACTTCATTTTTTCAAACGAAAACATATATTTTTTATTTCATTTTTGAATTTTGCATTGAATTCTAAGCATGTTTCATGTACCATGTCCTATACATAAACTCAACAGTTATTGAAAAAATTAGGATTGAACATATCTATAAGTAAGACCTGTTTATTAAAAAAAACACAACAAAATCAAATTAAATGTTGAAAATGTGCGCCATTTACGGCTTGACAATATCCAAGACGATCAATAAACTCTCTTTGCACGTTTCCAACCATTTCCGGAGTTATGACACGCACTTCTCTTCGGATCCTTTCTTTCAACTCCTGCATATTGTTTGGCCTGTTAACAAATACTTTTGATTTGAGGTAACCCCACAAAAAAAAGTCCAGCGGAGTTAGGTCTGGCGACCTAGCAGGCCATTCGATAGATCCTCTCCTTCCAATCCACCGATTGGGAAAGGTTTCATCCAAAAATGTGCGCACAGTGGCCGCATAGTGCGGAGGAGCACCATCTTGTTGGAATATCAGTTCTTCGTCAGGGGAGTCTGGATCCAATGGATTCGGAAATAAAGCCACTAATGCTGGAATTAATTCTAGTTGGAGAAATTCGAGATATACTTGTCCAGTTAAAGACTGTTCAAAGAAAAATGGACCAATTACTCTTTCGCGTACGATTCCACACCAAACATTTATTTTCTTAGGGTACTGGCTGTGAACCTCTATCATCCAATGCGGATTTTCTGTTGCCCAATATCGACAATTTTGTCTGTTCACATTACCATTCAAATAGAACGTAGGTTCATCCGAAAAAATAATATTTTTTACTAAATTATTATCTAGATTGCACATATTTTGCATGCGTCCGCAAAACTCACTTCGCCTATCGAAATCATCTTCAAATAACTCATGCACTGGAATAACTTTGTATGGGTGATATTTGTGCTTTTGAACTACTCGGTGAACAACAGATTTCGGCATGTGTAAATCGGCCCCAATGTGCGACAGGGGAGTACATGGATTTTCTTCCAAGGAAAGCAAAACGTCAAGTTGTTCATTTTCATCTCGAGTCAGATTTAGGCAAATCTCTAACATGACCGAATTCTCTAAACTTAGCCTCTATTCTACTCACCATCTTTTGACATATGGGAGGACGATCAGGATGGATTTCATTAAATAATTGGGCTGTTTCTATTTGAGTACGTGTTTTATCACCATACCCAACCATGCATAGAATTTCAATTTTTTCCCGTTCCGTTAACTTCACCATTATTATGAAAACCTCAACTTTGAAACTACGCTTGACAATAATTATCCTTATTTGAAATAAAATTGTCATACAGTTTCTATGGAAATAAACGGTGACAGTGAGACAGTACACTCTTACTTATTATGGAGCCCAAAATGCCATATTGCCAGAAGATTTGATAGATCGTTGGATTCCCTAAATGAAATGTTCAATCCTAATTTTTTCAATAACTGTTGAGTTTATGTATAGGACATGGTACATGAAACATGCTTAGAATTCAATGCAAAATTCAAAAATGAAATAAAAAATATATGTTTTCATTTGAAAAAATGAAGTTGATGGTCGTAACTTATTTTTGAGCTACCCTGTATACATGAAATTACCACAAAAAAAAAATTAAAAAATCAAAATCGACGGGTACGAGCGTTTTTTGAAAAAACTTACCGCTGAATTTTAAATGAATTTAGACATTTCTTCTGGGACTCACTGTATATTTAAAATACATGAACCTTAAATGTATAGGAAACCGCTTTTATAAATGTAAATTTATATATTTTTTATCTTTCAAGTCTCTTTCAGTTTCCGTTCGACAAAATGTTGTTTATGTAAGATTTGTGAATCAATTTTAGGTACAATTTATATGATATTAATTTTAACAAAACGACAATAAAACATTTAAAATACATTTATATTACAATGAGAACAATAAAAAGACTCATTATACTTAAAGATTTCACAAGACTGGCAATATAATTTTCGACAAGATAATCAGAGAATTTGTTAACCCGCGTTATCACATCTTTTTCAAACTTTTTAGAAAAAAAAATACAATTTTAAGGTACATACCTTTACTTAACTTACATTACCTTCGATCTTATTTTTAAATAATCCGTTTTATAATAAAATTAAATTCCACAAAAAAATAAAACACAAAAAGTATGTTTTTCAACAGTTCAGCAACAGCAGTAGATAATATCATACAAATTTGAAATCACATCACAACATTTATTATTATGAATTATTTCAAAAAATCGAGTACTGCTATAACTAACAAAACGTTTAAAATTAGTATGCGTCAAGCACGTGGAACCCTCGACAGCATTAGGCCAACCCCGAGTCTCAAAACATACTGAAGCAACGATAAAGGCGCGCGGCCGGTATACAAGCAAGGGCGAGACACGCGGTGTGATCTGACAAGACGGTTAGTATACTCTAGTGACCCACAGTGTTGCTAAGTGAATCCACATGGAACGGCGCGTCAGTACTCGGGCAAATAGGGGTTTTACCTTGGTATTTAGATATTCGATTAAAAAAAAGTATGTAGACTTTCTCTAGGACACCCAAGGAGTCACCCATTTAAATATAATAAGTCATTTCCATAACACCCTGTATACGTAAAATATTTTGATCTTTCCGTATCTTCCCTGATTTATTCTGGTTACAGATGATATGTAAGTCAATTTCTGTAATTTTTCTATAAAAGGATTGGCCCAAATTAAATCTACAATCTCGAATGGCAAAAATTTTGTAAATTTTAGTATATTATACGTACCAACCTTTGTTGTTTGAAAATATACATTTGGCAACATTTTTGTGCCTTGTGGTAAATGTATACCTAAACAAACATTTGTTCTGGAAATCCAATTCGGACAGTAAAAAAAAATGGCCTAAGCTAGTAAATATTCTTAAAGTGTCTCCCTTCACAATAAAATTGACGTGTCTTTCCGATTTTTAATATTATCTACTGAAAGCAAGGATTTTAAATTAAGGAGAACACGGCTTTGGTTCACAGTCTTGAAGGATAAACAATTGACATTCTTAGGTAGGTTGTAAACAACTTGCCAGAAAAACAATCGGTGAGCTCTTAAAATTAGTATCCTTTTTCTTTGTTGTTTTCTGTTAATTAGACAAAGACATTATGTAAAATCCGTAAATTGGATAAAAATATAGACTTTTGTTGTGTCACGTCCGTCGATTGTTTGTTTTTCCGAACCAAGCTATATCAAACAGAAATGAGAACCGAAACAGACAGAAGATAAAAAGAGATCGGGATTCTGCAGATAATCCCCATCTCTTTTTTTATTGTGTTTATTTTCATAATAAGGGTGGGAAGTTTTCAAATTGACAATTGATATTTTGCAAATAAAATAATTGTTTCCTCAGTCGCTAAAATTTCGCAACTCCCCAAATCCGAAATAGAGAGTATTGTTTTTGTTGATTTTGTCCGATTGAAAGATTGTATAAACTTCATAAGAACAAGCATGATAAAGTAATGTTCTCTAGATGAGTGGTCTCCGACTTTTTATTTCGACGGACCGGTATATAATTAATACTTTTTGCGAACCGCTTACACTAAGGATAAAATTGAAACTGCATTCTACACTGAACGACATACGAAACGATTCACTATAATTTTAAGTATTTTTGTGTGACATCATATCTTTTGATCCGCTTAAGGGATTTTGATAAACTTTTCACTGGCCCGTAACCTCAATCTTTAGATACACATTTGCATAGCAAAGCCTTATTTTTCCGTTGATTTAATTTAATATACGGAATAAAATAAAAAGTGATGTTTCTTTACTAAAACTTAAAACTGCGACAGGGGGGTTTTTAGGTATATCTAAGTACTCCCATACTCACGAGAGTAAAGTTTAGTATTTTCTCTATACATGATGCGACAACTTACACTTTTATTAATAAAATTACATTTTTATTAATAAAGATACGATTTAGCAATATCCCAAACAATATAATCTATAAACTAACAACAAAAATACATATTTTTATTAATAAGGATACGATTTAGCAATATCCCAAACAATATAATCTATAAACAAACAGCAAAAATACATATTAAATTAAACAATATAAAAGTTAATAAAAAACCAAAAAAATAAATAAATAATCATGAACCATTTAATAGTGTGTTGGTCCCCCTATTGATTTTAAAACGGCCGCCCATCGCCTGTCCATGATCGAGATGCAGTTATTTATTTTTTCTTTGACGCGACAAAAATGTAAGTTGTCGCATGATGTATACCTACGTATGAATAGGTAGGTAGGTATACACAAAATGTAATGTTCTGGAAAAAGCGGTATAACTTTAATCTGCTAAAGATACAAATACAAATAAAGACGGAAAATGTAAAAAACAGACTAACCTATAGTCTTGTGAGTAAGGACTTAGGTATACCAAAAACCCCCTGTCGCAACTTAAATTTTAGTAAAAAATAGTAGTTTTTCTTTTATCCCGTATATTGAATTAAATGCACGCAAAAATTGAACTTTGCTACGTCAATGTGTAGCTAAATAGTGGGGCTACCCGCCAGTGAAAAGTTTATCAAAATCCATTAAGCGGATCAAAAGATATGATGGCGCAAAAATTACTGAAAATTATAGTGAGTCATTGCCTATGTCCGTCAGTGTATCGGTATGTTAAAAAACATATTTTCGCGGACCCGCTGTTGAAGACCACTGCTCTAGATCACTATTACAAAATCATTAAAACTTACCTATAAGGAAATCTATTCAACAGCAGCTCTTGTAATGCAAAGAAATCATTATACCTTCTAGTAACTTTGGTTCCAAACCTCCGGGAGCTCACTACATATTCAGAGTATTTTAAAAACAACCCCTTCTTTTCAGGTACCAGTTGAACATAGACTGTGTCGGTTTGAATTATTTTTTGGTAACTAATGCTTGTTGATGGCATCTCTTCTATGAACAGTTTTTGTTTAAGGGTCAATACCGAAGTTAAATCGGATATTTTTGGGCTTGGGTACTCTATAAAATAAAAACAATATCAAGTGCGATAAGTGTGTCGTGTAAGTTGTTAATTTGGATCTCACTATACATATTTCCGATTACTTTCTGAACTTTCTTCTCATTTCCTTGCAAATTACAAAAGTGGGACGGACCAAACCAAAAATTTAGTTAGCAGCAGTAAACTAACAATTATAATAGCTACCCAGGCAAGTTGGATTGTGGAAAAAACATGTCTGACAACATGTCATTGATGTGACAATCAGAGTTGTCTGTCTACTATGACGCAAATTAAAATCTTTCTGCAACCCGATATTATTCGTAAGGCCAATCCGCGCCTATGCATATTCACTGTGTATTTTTAACGCTTTGCTTGCTTTAAAGCATGCAATTTTGTATTCACATTGATGCATTATAGCATGACTGAAAGGTTTTCACCCTGGCAATATGACAAGTTCTAACTTTTTGCACGCTCACATGCAAATTTTGCTGGTGGAATTGATTTATAAGTAATATAACGTCACGCACTTGACAACAGAATAAACAAGAAGTTCGTCAGTTTTCCTGCTGCTTTTGGGATTGCTAATTTTAATATGGCGGCAAAAAGGGGACGATTTATCTAGAGCAAAGACTCTGTCACTGCACTTATAGAACTGTATAAAAATCAACCGATTTTGTATTCTATTACGGACCCAGAATACAAAAATAAAACAAAAAATACAGGAAGAATTATTCAAATTGGCATGGGCATCGATGACCTTAAAGCAAAAATCCATATTATTTATGTTAACGATATTCATATAGCTTTAAAAAACTCGTTTGTGAATTTATTTGCGGATGATACCCTTATTTGTGTATCAGGAAAAAACTTTAGGGATATAACTGATCTTTTGAATAGCGAACTTAAAATAATGTATCACTGGCTTTGCCAAAATAAATTAAAACTGAACACATCAAAGACAAAGTGTATGATAATAGGTTCAAAAGTAAATTGTAAGAAGTATGCCGAATTAGGATTAACCCTTAACATAAATGAGTCTGAAATTAGTTTAGTGTCGGAAATAAAATATTTGGGAGTCTTTTTGGATCCTCAGCTTGTTTTTACGAATCACGTTGATTACCTTTGTAAGAAATTAGGGAAAAAAATTGGTTTTTTCTGTCGCGTTTCGGATTGTTTGTCCCAGTGGGCCAAGACACTGGTTTATAATACAATCATCTTGCCTCACTTTAATTATTGTTGTTCTTTGTTAATATCTTGTACTCAGGAAAATATACACAGGCTGCAGGTTCAGCAAAATAAGGTTATGCGAATTATTCTTAAATGCAACAGGTATATCCCGGTAAGAACTATGTTACAGAGGTTGAACTGGCTGTCTGTGGAACAGAACATTAGAAAGGCGAACTTGGTTTTAATATATAAAATTGAACATGAGCAGCTACCAATATATTTTAATGCTTTTCTTAAAAAAAGATCAAATTTTCATAGTTATGACATTCGCTCTGGGCAACATTATAACATTGAGTCAGTTAAAACCACATCTCTACAAAAATCGCTATTTTTCGAGGGAGTTCGTCTTTTTAATGACCTCCCTGAGGGCATTAAGGAGGCAAATGGGTTAAATGTTTTTAAAAGAAGATTGTTTCTTTATTTGAAGGATATGTAGAGTAGAGTAGGATTTATCATTTGTGTAACTGACATATAAACACTGTTTTGTAACTTGTATTTTTTAGTAATAACTAGCCAAGTGCTAAATAAAGATTATTATTATTATTATTATTATACTTTAAGAACTCAATTCAACAAAGAGCTAAAAAAGCATGAATCATTCAAACAGGCTGCTGCCGGAATTGCTAATGTTTACGAGGCCACTTTTTCGTGCTATGAAAATCTAATGTTTTTAAAAGAAAGTAATATCGTAAATACAAGTTCGTGAAGTTGCATACTTTGGTCCGTAGCGAGATATCGTAGGGTTATGTTCAGCATATCTCTTGCAGTAATTACTTTCCTAAACATAGTGACTTTTTTAAAAATTCTTGGACCAACTCGCTTTAACAAATCCACAAACGTATCTTTATCCATGCGTATAAAAAGTTCTCATATACAGGGTGTCCGGGAAAAGGAGGTCAATCCATTAACCATATATTCCTTGAGCAAAAATAATATCACTTTTATAATGCCATTTTTCATTTTGACCCTCATGTGCGATATACAGGGTGTTAAAGTTTGAAATTGAAAACTGATATTTGTGAATAGTTCGAGTATTTAATGAGATATTAGTTTCAAATTTGGTACATTGCGTCAGCCTAAAAAGCTACATCTTTTTAGAGGAACAAAACAAGAAACTTTTGTCAAATACTCAAAATAGGGGGGTCCAGTTCCCGCTGACCACCCCTATTTTTTAGTGTGTGCGCCAGTGACTTCTAAACAAGATTTTTTTAGGCAATTATTTATTTTTGATTATTTTTTCTCCCTTATAAAATTTCGATCAAATCATAAACATAAGGACAGTGGCGTACAGATAAAAACCTGTAGTACTAATTCAGTTAAATTAAATTAGTTTATTGACCTACTAAGAACTTACTATTGCTAATCTTCATATAACAGTAAACACCATTGGTATCATTCGTTCTTAAGACAATAATTTACTATTACTTATTAAATAAATTTGAAACATCATAACAAGATAACAAATACTCAAAACATATTATTTTCGAAAGGAGTATAATAATCGTCGCGACATCTCGCGGTGGTACATAAAAACGGCGAAACGCGTCTGGGTATTAGTCTGACGAAGGAAAATGGAAACAAATTTCTATATTCAAATATTATTTTTTAAATTAACGTTAGTAACAAAAAACAAACAAAAAAAATAGTCTAAAGGAATTGCTCGATATGACCTCCATTTTTTTGAATACACATGCGAGCTCTCTTTATTAAAGAAAATCTTAACCTTTGAAAAATATGTGGTTTTAACCTGAACTGCTGTCCAGCTTGAAGTATTCTTTCTATTAAATGATTCTCGCTCAAAATCGAAACCATATACACAAAATCTTTCATACACCCTAACATCTAACGTCTGACATCCATATTGTTTCTTTTTTACTTGAAAGAAGACTTATTAATTAAAAAACTTTTAAATCTTAAAACACAGTGAAAAGTAATATTTAATTTGACAGTAAATAAAACAACGATGCCGTATCCATGGTAATGCTACAACGGCTAACTTGATTTAGCATTTGAAAATTATTGGATTATCGTCAGCCGCGCTGGCACTGGTAAGGATCCATGCTTTTCAAATTATCTCCAAAACACATGATTTGATCGAAATTTTATAAGGGAGAAAAAATAATCAAAAATAAATGATTACCTAAAAAAAATATAGTTTAGAAGTCACTGGTGCCACACTAAAAAATAGGGGTGGTCAGCGGGAACTGGACCTCCCCTATTTTGAGTATTTGACAAACATTTCTTGTTTTGTTCCTCTCAAAAGATGTAACATTTTGTGCTGACGTAATGTACCAAATTTTAAATTAATATCTCATTAAATAGTCGAATTATTCAAAAAAAATCAGTTTTTAGTTTCAAACTTTAACACCCTGTATATCGCACATGAGGGTCAAAAATGAAAAATGGCATTATAAAAGTAATATTATTTTTGCTCAAGGAATATATGGTTAACGGATTGACCTCCTTTTTCCGGACACCCTGTATATCTGGATAATCATCCAGTTCCCTATTGATCAGGTGTAAACTTCCTTTATTTTGTATGACCCAACCAACATCGCCTTTGTGTATGCCTAACCAAAACAATAGCTCCTACTATAATTGAAATCAATAGTAGGTCGTCTGCATCCATATTATTATTTGTTACTGATAAGAAATCAAATTTCAAATTAAAAAAAAAATCATAAATGTGGACTTTTGATGCATGTGCGTTAAAAATTATAATATCAGCTGATGCAGTCATGATTAAAAATTGCAGGATGACCAAGCATAGTACGGATCGGCCTATACAGGGTGGCCAACAAAGCGAGGTACGCGGCAATATCACGGAAACCGTTCGCCGTACAGCTTCCGGAAAAATATTTATAAAAAGTTGCCAAGAGAAATTTCTGGAAATTATTTGCAAGTTTGTAGGGTTGTTTGGTAAAATAAGGTATATTGAAACTACTTAGAAATGAATCTCTGGTGTATCATGATCAACTTTGCTTATATACTTTTTTCTCTAACCCTTCAGGGGGTAACGCAAACATTTATTTGGAAAAATGCAACATCTCATGAACACTTTATCGGAATATATTAAAATTAATGTCACTTAAAAGAGTTCTTCTTACTCTATCAGCTCTACAAGCGATGTTTATGCCATTTTTTCTGTAGACGCTAGGTGGCGCTTTTTACAGAATTAACATGTTTTATGCTTTTCTCGATAAACTTAAAGCGATGGCAAAGATATTATTACACATAAGGCGGAATAAAAGCCAGAGCAAACGGTAAACCCGGAAGTTTCGCTTTGTTAATTCTGTAAAAAGCGCCACCTAGCGACTACAGTAAAAATCACATAGACATCGCTTGTAGTGTAGCTGATAGAGGAAGAACTCTTTTAAATGACACTAATTTCAAAATCTTCTAATAAGGCGTTCCTGAGATATTGCATTTTTCCGAATCAATGTTTGTGTTACTCCCACCACTTTATTTGAAGGGTTAGAGAAAAAAGTATATAAGCAAAGTTGATGATGATACGTGAGAGATTCATTTGTAAGTATTATATACCTTATCTTAGCAAATTGTAGAGAAATCGACTGTTAACAAAATACAATTAGTGTTGCGCCCCCGAGCGGCCATACTACAAACTAGCAAATAATGTCCAGAAATTTCTCTTGGCAACTTTTCCTATAAATATTTTTTTCCGGACGCTGTACGGTAATCGGATTCTAAGATACAGCAGCGTACCTCCTTAGTTGGTCTCTGTGTACACTTATTTAAAATCCCCAACTGCCAATGGAGGACGCAATTAACCTTGTAGTGAATATGGCTGTAAGAATTTTGATTAATTTAACGAGAGGAATAAGCGAGAAGCTTGAAAATCAAAGAAATCAATAGAAAAATATATAAAGCGATATTGTCTTCGGTTGCAATAGCATGTATCCATAGGCGCTGTTCTCACCAAAGCAACTTGCAACCGCAACGCGACCGCAACTTCAGTTGAGTTGCTCGCTTGTTCTCACCAAAGCAACTGGCAAGCAACGCAACTGCAACCCGACCCCAACTTCAGTTGAGTTGCTCTGGAATCAACAGGTCTGAAGTCTCTTTTGACGTGAGCAAAATATCGTCTTCGTCAGATGAAGATATAGCCGCAACATACTTGCTCGTTAAGAAGCTTAAAAAAACTGAGCGACAATTTTGGGTTAACCCTTTTTATACCATAAATTTGAGACATAGTTCGTATATAGTGGCACAGGAATTAAATAATGATCCGGTTAAATTTCATAGGTTTTACGGAATGAGCCACAAAAGTTAAATATTTTGCTGTCTCGTCCGCCATGACACCGCGATTGGAAGCAACTGACAACGGCGACGCGGTATGCCGGGCAACTCATAAGCAACTAGTTGCGTTGCAGTTGAGTTGCCTTAAGTCAGTGGGAACAGGCGTATTTAAACATTAGTGCTGAGTCGCGTTGAAGTTGCGTTGCGGTTGCCAGTTGCTTTGGTGAGAACAAGCACTTACGTTCCACGTTTGGAAGATATTGCAGTTTTAAACAAACAACATAATAGATTATTTAATATTAATTTAAACTCAGGAAGTAAATTAAAATTAAAGAAAATATGTACCGAACTTCAACGTTGAAAATCCATGAAAAGTTTAATATTTTTAAAGTACCTACTAACATTGACTAGACCACACAAGACTGATTACAGTGATCATAACTTTACATAATATTATGGAACTGAATATCGGCAAATTGATCACATGTTATCATCATCAGCTATTGTAGAAACGTCGTGTCGTTGGCATCGAAAGAAAGTTCCGGTATGCTGTTCACTTTACTGTACAATAAATGGTATATTTGGTAGAATCTATCCTACTCACCATCGCCGGTAAAACTATCGAACAACTTGTCCGATATATGTTTTCCTTGTTGAGCCCAAGCAACCAGTGCCAACGTTTTGTAAAAATTCGTCCTGTTCACTATACCATGGGTCTGTTTGTTGGGACCCACCAAGTCCCAAATTATTTTTAGCTGTGAAGATTCGAGGTTGCATTGCGATAGTAGAGCCTGATATATGTCTTTGTGAATAGGCCCATCATTATTAGAGCATTTGTTGTAGAGTTCCCTGTATAGCACAGGTATAGCAGCTAAAAAACATCTGGGTTAATTTGAATAGGCATGTAAATTTCACCTCGCAACATTAATTTCAACAAAAAGTTAATACCTATATAGACACTGTCACATCCATATTAAAATTTACCCGTTAGAAAGTAACTACTGTAGAAAAATAAAAGAATACCCACAGAAAAAATCACACAACCAAAGCTCGCTATTTAAAATTACGAATTACCAATAAATAGAACCCTATATATTTTTTAATAATGTCATTTAATTTTTAACAAGCTTCTCAAAATATACAGTGAGTCCCAGAAGAAAGAACAGAGAATTCGGTCATGTTAGAGATTTGCCTAAATCTGGTCGTCCTACTCGAGATGAAAATGAACAACTTGACGTTTTGCTTTCCTTGGAAGAAAATCCATGTACTCCCCTGTCGCACATTGGGGCCGATTTACACATGCCGAAATCTGTTGTTCACCGAGTAGTTCAAAAGCACAAATATCACCCATACAAAGTTATTCCAGTGCATGAGTTATTTGAATATGATTTCGATAGGCGAAGTGAGTTTTGCGGACGCATCCAAAATATGTGCAATCTAGATAATAATTTAGTAAAAAATATTATTTTGAACAGACAAAATTGTCGATATTGGGCAACAGAAAATCCGCATTGGATGATAGAGGTTCCAGTACCCTAAGAAAATAAATGTTTGGCGTGGAATCGTACGCGAAAGAGTAATTGGTCCATTTTTCTTTGAACAGTCTTTAACTGGACAAGTATATCTCGAATTTCTCCAACTAGAATTAATTCCAGCATTAGTGGCTTTATTTCCGAATCCATTGGATCCAGACTCCCCGGACGAAGAAGTGATATTCCAACAAGATGGTGCTCCTCCGCACTATGCGGCCACTGTGCGCACATTTTTGAATGAAACCTTTCCCAATCGGTGGATTGGAAGGAGAGGACCTATCGAATGGCCTGCTAGGTCGCCAGACCTAACTCCGCTGGACTTTTTTTTGTGGGGTTACCTCAAATCAAAAGTATTTGTTAACAGGCCAAACAATATGCAGGAGTTGAAAGAAAGGATCCGAAGAGAAGTGCGTGTCATAACTCCGGAAATGGTTGGAAACATGCAGAGAGAGTTTATTGATCGTCTTGGATATTGTCAAGCCGTAAATGGCGCACATTTTCAACATTTAATTTGATTTTGTTGTGTTTTTTTTAATAAACAGGTCTTACTTATAGATATGTTCAATCCTAATTTTTTCAATAACTGTTGAGTTTATGTATAGGACATGGTACATGAAACATGCTTAGAATTGAATGCAAAATTCAAAAATGAAATAAAAAATATATGTTTTCATTTGAAAAAATGGGTCGTAACTTATTTTTGAGCTACACACATTCGGCATGTGTAAATCGGTGTAACATGAAATTATCACAAAAAAAAAATAAAAAATCAAAATCGACGGGTACGAGCGTTTTTTGAAAAAACTTACCGCTGAATTTTAAATGAATTTAGACATTTCTTCTGGGACTCACTGTATAATACTTCATGTTTAGTCTTAATGTTATGCCCGAAATTCGTGTTTAATTAATTTTCTTGAGTAGGCATGGCGAATATTAAAAAAAAACCAAAGGAACATTGGCAGTTGTGTTATAATTCTTGTGTTTCTTCACAATATTCAGGTTCTCTAAGTTGTTTTATAATTCTAATTAATAGTAAAACACCAGTTTGTCCTGATTATTACAGCCAATGTGAACTAAACTATGACATGCTTGTTGCAGATGGAGCATTAGAAGTGTATTTCAATGGTAAATATAAGCCCTTCTGTAGTATGTAATTCTATTAAATTTATAAAATTTCTTAAAATACTTGTAGATATCTCGAAAAAGACGACAGCCGGATAAAATAATTTTTCCAAGGATAAAATCAAATTTAATTGACCAAGGTTCATATTTGATACCTCGGCCTAAAATCTACCATAAGGAAAATCGCGAGACTGACGTAATAAATGTGCTTTTGCTTCAATTGAAACAAATCTTATTATAATAATAAATAATAACTAGGTATGTATGAAACATTTCCAAAGCATAATAGAACAATTTGAGAACTGTTTACGAGAAAGTTCTATAAAGTATCGTATATTTAATCGCACCAGTAATTCTTTTTTTTTTAAATATCCGTCATCCGTCTTTTAAAAGGAATGTATATGTGTGATTAGTTAAGGCTGCTTTAATTAAGATTCATTCTTCCTACTCTGTAATTGGATTTAAATCTGTAGAGTTTGTATAAATAAATAAATAAATGAAAAAAATGACCAGCTCAAAAAAATTGTATTTTTCAAAAACGTAAATTTCGAGCATAATTTTAAGACTAAAAATAAAGTATGATATGTTTCTGACAAGCGTGAATTACATTATTAAAAAATAACGCGGCGTGACTCATTTATAAAAAAAGCAAGTTTTTTTTCTTGAAAACAATTTAACGTAGAAAAAAATCTCTGAGTACGTCACTGGATTTTACGTAAAAAAAGAAAACATTTTATTTCTTTCTGATAAGTTACAGGGTAACGGAAATATTTGGGGGTGTTCCAAAATGTAAAATTCTTAGAAACATCCCTTATATCGAGGCTTAGAAAAATTCTAATTAGGGCATCGTTTGCTTCACACAAAAGTAGCAAAGTGCTACCAAAACCGCATTCTTCTAGCTTTACTAATAATGGAGGTACCCCTAAAACCATCCAAAAATGGACACCCTGTACCTACATATCTTACAGACAGTCCACAATTTAATATTTGACGAGGGCGAGGCCTGTCTATGTCCCCAACGTAGACCTACTTTAAGTACTACAATACAGACGTACCTATCGAAATGTTACCTCGAGTGAAATGTTACCCCGATTTCCGTTAAAACTCGATTTTCTTAGAGAAAACTAGTTTTAACTATCCTTCTGAGTAAATTCTATATTTAACTAGTTAAAACTGGAGTTAACAAACATTCTTAGTTAATTCTAGATTTAACTAGTTAAAACTAGAGTTAATAGACATGCTTAGTTAATTCTAGTTTTGACTAAACGTATTTTAGTCAAAGTTAGTTTTTACCAAGAGAACAAATAGCTGTGACAGTGAAATTGATTTTGCTGGGTAGGTATATCAATCCTGTAGTAACAAAGTCGCTTTATAAATATTATCCTGCAGTTACAGCAAAGGAAAAGTCTTATGCTTGCAAATCCACTTACCCCCGATTGAAAAGATACTTTGCTGGTAACATAAAGATATTTTGTCACGCCCAGAAAAACGCCAGGTTATGATTGGTATCTTTTTTTAAATGTTTCATTAAAAATGTGTTGTACAATGTACAAAATTTAGTACAATATACCTTTTCCCTGTTTAGGGTTATTTATATTTTTACATTTAACCTTTAAAAATAAATTTATTACAAATTAAGCAACATAAACGAAAATTATAAGAACGAGGTTTAAATTAAGTGGTAAATACAACCAACACAAATTACAGGTTGGTTATATCAGTTCATTATTAAATCGATTTTTTGACTAGAACTTTTCACAGTGTAGCACAGTTTTAACTGATTTGCCTTTGTAAAAACTAGTTTTAACTAGTAAAACCCGTTGTCAATTAAACGAGTATAAAATTTTTAGTTTAAACTATGCAATTCTGGTTTTTACTAGTTAAATCTAGAATTGACTAAGGAAGATAGTTAAAACTAGTTTTTCCTAGAAAAATCGGATTTTAAGATGATGACCCTAAATTAACTTGCAAAAATTCAGTTAAAAAATATGCCGTTCCTGGGCAGGTTAGAAACTGAAATCGGGGTTTTACGGTAACATATAACTAACTCTAACGCCTGCAGCTTTCATATTATAAGAGTACGACATCACTGGAGAGTTGTTCAGTAGCATTATAATTAAATGACTGAAAATGTTGTGAATTTACCCATGGATTTTTTAACAGGTGTTAGATATTACTTGCTACAGTTTAGCGTATGTAGGAGAATGAAACACAATTCTTTAGCATTAAAAAATTGCCGACGCTTTGAATTTTATTGGGTCATTATTACGGCTACTCTCCAAACAACAAAATATTGGTCAGATATGATCTCTAATCAACAGCTCTCGTATGTATAACATGAATGCCCGTTACAATACTATTTGATATATTTGTGTGTGTGTGTGTCCAATTTGGTTGCTGGTGATTGTTTCAATGACATATCTGACAAATATTCCGATGTCTGGAACGTAGTTTTGAAAGGCTCAATTAAGGTCGAAACGTCGACGCTTTCTTAATAGCATAAAATTGTTTTCATTGGTCCTACCCCTCTAGATTCATTATTCAGTTAGGACAACATTTGTTAAATATATTCTTCCACTATTGAAACGCTTTTTGGAACTATTCTACAGTAATAATTTCATTATACGAGTTTTTATTCACCCGTTTACATACCTATTGCTAAACAGCGAGTAAACATTCTCCTAGAATATCTCCTCAACTACAAAATTAATAAGAATATCAAGCAATACAAACACAGAAAAAAAAATATTCAATGATATCAGAGGAAATTTATATAAAAACGATTGAGCAGAATTATATTTATCGTTATCGTAATTTATTGTTTCCGGTAAAAATACTCCATTTTAAAAAGTCATAGTATTCCTAAATAAGTAGAAATGTGCACTGCGGATATTGGAAATATTTTGGTATTTTCGCTACCATATTCGTGAAAATTAGTTGTTAAATTGTTTCATTTACATTTCATTTATTAAAAATACCTCAATATGAACGATTAATACAGCGAAGTAGTAGTAATCACTAGAATTTACCGATATTTTTTATTCTTTTGGCATATGGTCATGTCAACTAATTCAGATTAGTTCTATAATTTTAAAGTAGAGTAAATAAGAGAACTTTAATTTTCTTTATAAATAAGATTCACTTTATATTCGTGCATATTGTCATTGGTTGTGCATTAATATTTTAAAAACGATGTTTGCCGAACATAAATTTGATTTTTAAATACTCCTAAGTTTCTGTTTTTGGATATTCAAAGTAGTTATTGGTTCTGAAGGAACATATACTTCTTCCAAGATTTTATCTCGTTTGTTGCCTTCCCTAAATCGTCTTTAAGGGAATTATCCAAATATTCCCGAAAATTCGCGAATATTCACAGTATTTTTAACTTCTACAAAATGTTACATTACTAATAAGTAAAACCACAAAAAAAAATTATCATGTTTACAGTGTTAATTAAATCCTATCCGTGATATTGAATTTGCAAATCAAATCCGTTTTAATATAATTTTTGACTTACATTTTTAAGTGTAAAGATAAGAGAGAGAAGAAATAAAAGATTTGGCAATAGTCACTATCCCCCAGTACAAACTTTTGTTTCAAAAAGGTTATTTATTGATATGAAGAATGAAAGAAATGAAAGACGTGAGAGCCAGGTATCAATGGCTGCATTCAGCTGAACCAATCGATGAGTAAGCAATTAGTAATCGTCTGCTGAACGCACTAAAAGAAATTCGATTTGACTATGGGTGACCAATCGGACGCCATTTTTTCCAAAGAAAATTTTTATGCCCTATATATTTGTTAAAAACTCATTTCATCATCTATTTTGTCCCTTATAGAACTAGATTATCTTGACGAACGTATTAAATTGAAGTGTATCCTGGAGGGATCCTAACCAAACAAAAAAACTAACAAATTGAAATTCAATTGTCAAAAATATCCATTCGGCAGGACTATCAATTGGCTCTCCTGAATGCAGTCATTGATTTCTTCAGTTGATACAACTTTTTCATTATGAACTGACATCATGATAAGTCCATTAAGCCTCACTTGGCCGTAGTAGTATTTCTAGTAACTACGTTTTTTTTCGTTTTAAGGTAGAAAAAAGATCCCCTTTGGTGTGGCAATGTACAATTTTCTTTAAGAAGTTTGTAAACATTCGGGTAGCCATGTTGACTACCAATTTTCAAACAGGCTAGTGGCTGATGTTTGTTTTTTTTAATTCTGAGCTATTATTAAATGTTAATGCCACATTTTAATTTCGGATTTTGTAATAATTTTAGGAATATCCGGTAGATATAAATCAAGTAGTTTATTAATGTAAATGGAGTTCATTGATAGAGAGCACACCACCCAAGCATTTTTTATATTTAGCATTATATACATATACCTAGCTGTGATATCACACAGGAACAAGCATTATTTAATGGAGGCCCAACAAAAAACTAGACTACAGATTTGAGTTGAAATTTGATCAACACCTGTAGTGTTAAATTCCGAATTCAAAACGTTCTTATTTCAAAACTCTTCGTATTTTTTTCTTCCTACATTTTGGTTCTCTATAAATTAATAAGGTAGACCAAAAAATTTGACAGTTTTGATCAAAGTTATCTTCGAAATATACGTACCTATACGAGGCCTGACGCACATGTATTGGACAAAAGGAATATATAAGGCAGTTTTTTATTTCTCACCTAGTATTTATTGTGTATATAATAGGTTCAACAAATACAACTAAGTTTATTTGATACTACATGGTATTAACAATCAACAATACCGCTTATTTATTTTACTCACAATAATAAGACGAAATTATTTTTGTTATATTTGGCGCATATTAATTGGACCAAAAGTATTTAAAATTTTATCGTCCGTTACCACTGAGTGCAGTCTCCTTTTTGTTTTAAAACAGCATCAAGTCTTGCTGGCATGGTGTTCACTAATGTTTTACAGTAATCTGGACAAAAGTTATTCCAGATTTCCTGAATTTTGTCCTTTAATTCAGGAATGGTGCGGATTGGACTGGTTCGTAGAGCTTTTTTCATTTAATGCCAGAGGGTTTCGATAGGTGACAAGTCGGGGCTACATGAAGGCCATATTAAAACTGGAATATTCATTTCTTGAAACCACGATGTTACCGTTTTGGCAGTATGACATGCTGCGCCGTCCTGTTGAAATATAAATTCTCCATCTGGCAGCTGAATCTCATTAATTGAAGGCTACAATTCTTCTTACAAAATTGTTTCATACTTTGCAGCATTGACGGTACCATTAATAAAAAGAAGACGACCAACCCCTTGTGAGGACATACAATTAATGAGATTCAGCTGCCAGGCGGAGAATTTATATTTCAACAGGACGGCGCAGCATGCCATATTGCCAAAACGGTAACATCGTGGTTGCAAGAAATGAATATTCCAGTTTTAATATGGCCTTCAAGTAGCCCCGACTTGTCACCTATCGAAACCCTCTGGCATCAAATGAAAAAAGCTCTACGAACCAGTGCAGCCCACACCATTCCTGAATAAAAAGACAAAATTCAGGAAATAACTTTCAACCAGATTACTGTAAACATTAGTGAACACCATGACAGCAAGACATGATGCTGTTATAAAACAAAAGAGAGACTGCACTCAGTGGCAACGGACGATAAAATTTGAAATACTTTTGGTCCAATTAATATGCGCCAAATATAACAAAAATAATTTCGTCTTATTATTATTATTGTGAGTAAAATAAATAAGCGGTATTGTTGATTAATTGTTGATACCATGTAGTATCAAATAAACTTAGTTGTATTTGTTGAACCTATTATATACACAATAAATACTAGGTGAGAAATAAAAAACTGCCTTATATATTCCTTTGGTCCAATACATGTGTGTCAGGGCTCATATATTAGGCCTTAGGTATCGGCTTAGTAACAATCTTTTTCTTAGTCTGCAGTCATGCAGCTACAGAGATCTGTGGCCATAAACACGATCCCGAGCTGTGCTACAGAGAAAGGATAGGTTGACACCGTATGTTCATCAACATAAATGGGTAGGTACTTATCTTGAAAAAAGTTCTTGGAAAAAATAAAGTGCTTTGAGTTTGTTCCAACTTGTTCAGATATGTGGTTAAATTAGTACTTAAATTGGAAGGGAGAAAAATCGTGGATAATGACCACTTATGCTTAATTCTCGGCTTAATTGGTCTATGAAGAAGTTAAAATCATAGTAACTTCCTTCTAACAAACAAACCCAATATTTAAAAATATGACTTTTCGATTCAAGACATTGCAGACACAAAAGTTTTTTAGGATTTTTATGAATTATTTGGATGTTAAAAGAAAAAAATTAAAATTGATATAAGTACTTACAATAATATAATTACAAGACATTCAACTTTGTGGAAAATTGAAGAATGTAATCACATTTGCGAATTCAAATTACTTCTTTCTTCTTGTAACATCAAAATCAACTATCAAATTCTCAAGAACTTATTTGTACTTAATAATGCATTCAAAATTTCCAAATGCTCATTTATATCAGGATCACTACATACCAGGATATCAGTTTTCCTTTGCTGTATTAAAGGATATCTATATTCTTATTATTTTTAACATTTTTAATTTAAATTAATATAGGTAGGTATACCTACTTAAAATTATTTCTTGTCTCTTAGTCCTAAAGCATAAGTAATCTAAATTGATTGAGACAAAGATCGAATCCTCATCTAACTAAATACTTCCTTACCTGAGCTTAAGTCTGTTGTCATAATTCTAGCTGTGATATCATATTTGCTATAACTAAATCAAGGGGAGTATCAACTTCAATATCTGCATATGTAGGTATTTCAACAAATCCACAGCTAAAAATATAAATAGTATACAGGTTCTCCAGGTTTCATTTTTGGCTTGATGAAAATGAATGAATTAATTAAAAAAAAATAATTACAAAAATAATTAACAGCTTTAATTGTTTAGCAGTACATATACATACCAAAGACAATTATACTTAACCTAACTATCTTATACTTAACAACAGCACAGTCAAACTTTGTATTATTTTTACGTATTATTCCTTCTACTATTTACAATCAGGGAAATCCCCCAGAAATGGCAAGTCCTTTATCTAGATAAATAACTTACATACTATGTAATAAAATACATAGCATACTAATTTTGAGAATATACGTGACACTAAAGAGAAGAAAAGTACCCTCTATACATAGCCATAATATGCATAATAATATATTTCATGTCTACTTGAACTACTTACAACATATTACATTAAAGAGGGTAGACGGTGTAAAGGTGTATTGATTTGTTAGCAGGGAGAGCAAGTCCTCATAAATATATTGAGGTCTCCACTCTGAAGTAAACATTATTTATTCACTTACCATTTTAAATCAAATTCAATTTTACTAAAACAAACAAACTCTATGACAAAATATTAAATAATTAAGTAATAACCTATTAAAAAAATACACTCATATAAATACTAAAACGTGTACTTGTGCGAAATATTGCAGATAATTTGACGCTAGTAGGCGTATCATCTAACTCACACGAAATGAGATAATCGGTCCCTCGAGGGCAAACACTTTCATATTACAACATAAACAACATAAGTATTTACAACATAATGAATGTTAAAAACAATAAAACATAACCTCATTTCTATTTATGTTGACGTTACCATTTCTAATCATGTGAACTTCGCTACAAATCTCGAAGGTACGTGGTGTTAGCCGTTGTTAACCATGGCCGACCAATCCTTCGTCTGTGGCAGAAGGGTAAATCAAAGGGTAAATCTAGAAGAATACCGCAGAGGACTGATAGGTCAATAATTTTATAGCAACTATTTTCACGAATCATCTTGCCATGAGTATGATATAGATATGCTGTATTCCTCTGATCAATCAGGAACATTCTTAATATACCTAATTCCATTTAATATTTAAAAAGAATGGCAGAAATTATATCAGGATACAGGCCTTCCCATTAGTCCGATGTGATTGCATGCATCCAAGTAGGGTAGTAGGTGCGCTTTTTCAAAAAAGTACAATTTTTAAAAATTTTGATAATCTATTTTGTTAAGAATTATTTCTTCCTTATAACCTAAGATTATGTTAAGAACGTTGATTCAATAAAATTAGTTTAAATTATTAGGGAGATATATTTAAATTTTACTGGGTTTGTCATTTCAAGACTATAGGTCATTAGCTTTTCCTATTTCTTCCAGCTATTATAACCGATTTCATTAAGACCTATAATACGATTTGAAACTCATTCATTAATTAAGCTAAAAATAAATCCGTTTAATTTAAATATTGAAAAAAGGTCGGTACCGGAATAACTTCATCGCATTGCAGCGCAAAATGTCGGGAAAAAGTTGTTTGGTTTTGAAGGAGGAATACTCTTTTTCTCTGTCTTGTACTAAAAAATGCCCGTGGAAAAAGTTGTTTTTATTCCACGGGCATTTTTAGTACAAAACAGAGAAAAAGAGTATTTCCGGGATAAAACTTTATTTTCGCACGGTTTTGATATTGTCTTTCTCATGGTGTTTATTGGTAAAGGATCGGCCCGAATAAAAAAATTTTTCGAACAACAGATGTTTATTTTTGGTCGGATAACACGATACGCCAATAAAAAATATGGGGTTAAGTTTGAAAATCTTAACTTACCACGCCTACCAATCCCACCAATATGATGAAAGATTGACAAAACAGCGTGAAACGTACTTTACCGGTTACGCACAATGTGACAGTACCACACGCATGAGTATAGTGTAACATCAAATGGACGACAACATAAAGCTATAGTTTATTTACGATATTATAGAAAATATATAGTAATATATATAAACAATTCTTCAGTAATTCTACATAACTTGCCTGTTACTTTGGAAAAGCCCATTTTTCACTAATTTTCTTAAAGAAATGTAAAACATTCCATTTTCTACCAAATGTAAGCTCAAGTCTTGTCTCCTCGGCCTTTTTCCAGGATTAAAATTTACTGGTGTTAGTTTTCCATTTAAAATCTTCCAAATAAGCTTAAATGATCTAAGAAAAATATATTTTTCTCTATTTCAATTGATTTTTAACTAAAATTTCCTAACATAACGTTAGGGGCTCCAGGTCACGTAATATATAATGATGGCGGATGGTCTGTTATAGACGTTAATGACCTAGTCACGTTTAATTAGTCAACCGAAAACCGGCTTCGAAGGGAATTGCTCTCCTTTGAAATGGTTTGAGAAAAAGCATTACGTACTATTGGGATAACAGAAGAAATTTTTGGGCTATGATGGGATAGCGAAGGAAATTTTCGGGTTAAGAATCACCTTTAAGATTCTTCATAGACAACCCTATGGGATGGCGGGATGCTGTGATATAATGTGATATTAGATAATACCACGGTGTATGAGTGACAAATGCCAAAACTGTCTTTAGTACATGCGCACATAACTCCATCAATAACTTTTTCGATTGTTATACAGGGTGGTTGATTAATGCGAGGAAGTTAAATATCTCCGTTGTTCTTAAAAATATCGAAATTTATTAAATAAAAAGGTTCTAGGATAAATAACAGCGCACATTTTAAAAATATTTTTGGATATACAGGATGCTCCAAAAAAACGGGGCATCATATAAATAATTTTTTTTAAATAGTACCCCCCCATTTTTTTTTTGTCTCATCGAATTCGGCATAAAAGTTTACATAAGATATGCTATTTTAATTTGGTGATTTGTACGACGTTGCCAGATTATTCAATTTTTCCTCAAATTTTCTCGAAAAATATCATATAAAAAAAAATTATTTTAAAATATTACTAATTTAAGCTAAAAAAGAAATTTTTATATCTTCCTAAACCTTAGAGGTGTCCGAATAATTTTACTTAAAAAAGCATCAATATCGCATACAGGGTGTTTTTTACATCGGTACAAATGGAGCAATATTTAGATAAATATTACTCGATTTTTCAATTGGACCCCCCTGTATATTATTATGACAGTTTACAAATAATTTCAACCTCTTTAAATAGGCAATTATATAAATGCTCTTGGCCATGAGTTAAACAAAAATCAACAATTCGTACTGTCATCATAATAATGAATTTAGATTTCTGATATATTTTGATTAACAACTTTACGGTGGTAAGGTAATTATTGTAGATCAAGAAATATTTTTTGTTGACACGCTATGAATTTTTCTACAGACGAATTAGTCGATATGGTTTTCATACTAGGAGCAAGTGACATAATCGGGAAACTTATCCTGATAGAAGGCAACCAAGAAAAGAATCATTTGATAAATTAGTGGATCGTTTCTCTCGGACGGGAAAAGTAGAATATGAAAAAACTGAAAGAACTAAAAGTGTTAATACAGAAGAAAATAAATTAACCGTGCTGCTGAAAGTAACTGAAAATTCCCATATCTCCCAAAGAACAATTTCCAATGAAACAGATGTAAACGTTGGGCTATCCAAAATATGTTGACTAAAAATAAAATGCACCCATATCACATTCAACTGATGCAAGAGCTGAACGATCAGGACTATGGAACCAGAGTTACTTTCTGTGAATGGGCTCAACAAAAAATACACCAAGACAGGTATTTTTTAATTATGTATTGTTCGTTGACGAAGCTACATTTCATAAAAATGGAAATGTCAATAGGCATAATTTCCATTATTATGCAACCGCCAACCCACATTTTATTAGAACTCACAGTCAAACTAGATGGTCACTAAATGCGTGGGGTTGAATAGTTGGAAATTATGTCATTGGTCCTTATTTTTTTGAAACACGAGTAACTGGACAAGTCTATTTGGATTTTTTGCAAAATGAGTTACCACGCTTGTTAAATAATTTGCCAAATTTTGTAAAAGACAGAATGTGGTATATGCAATGTGGAGCTCCAGTCCACATTACGCCCGTAATCCATGAACATTTAAACAGAATTTCCTAATAGATGGATAGGTAGAGGTGGACCATTTCAATGGCCACCTCGATCTCCAGATTTAACAAAAATGGGCTTCTTTTTGTGGGGATACGTCAAAGATGAAGTGTCTCCAACCACAAAGGAGAATATGAAGAACCGCATTAACGTCAAAGATGAAGTGTATAAAGTGTCTCCAACCACAAAAGAGAATATGAAGAACCGCATTACACAAGTTTTTCGGAATATCAACAACAATGTATTAAATGAAGTTAGTAGGTCATTTCAAGAACACGTAGAGACCTGTTTAGATGTTAATGGAGGTCATATTGAACACTATTTATTGCCTATTGCCTATTTAAAGAGGTTCCAATTATCTGTAAACTGACATAATAAATATACAGGGAAGTCCATTTGAAAAATCGAGTAATATTTATCTAAAGATTGCATTTGTACCGATGTAAAAAACACTCTGTATACGATATTGATGCTTTTTTTAGTAAAATTATTCGGTCACCTCTAAGGTTTATAAAAATATAACAATTTCTTTTTTAGTTTAAATTAGTACTTAATATTTTAAAATAATTTTTTTGATATGATGTTTTTCGAAAAATTTTTAGGAAAAATTGAATAATCTGGCAACGTCGTATAAATCACCAAAATAAAATAGCGTATCCTATGTAAAATTTTATGCCAAATTCGATGAGACAAAAAGAAAGGGGGTACCTACTATTTAAAAAAAATTACTTGTATGATGCCCCGTTTTTTTTGAGCATCCTGTATATCCAAAAATATTTTTAAAATGTGCGCTTTTATTTATCCTAGAACCTTTGTATTTAATAAATTTCGATATTTTTAAGAACAACTGATGATATTTGACTTCTTCGCACTAATCAACCACCCTGTATATTATCTATCAATTATTTTCGTTCTCGTCAAAAAAATTTCGAGACCACCGACATATAACTGGTAATGGGATACGTAGTAAAAAGTTAAATTTTATTATTGAAAAAATTTGTTGATGCGCACGGTTTACCGGTCATATTTTTAAAGGTTGCGCGTCCCTCGTCGTGCGCACAATTCTGTCGCCGTCATATGTGCTGTTCCTTAGGCAACTCTGCCTGCACCCATGCCGGCCAATCAAAGACCATCGCACAGAACCGAAATCAGTTGTAGGGATGTAACGATATTAAAAATCTAGCGATATGTCCACAATGGATAAATTAATGAAAATCATTTCGGCAGGCTCTTTTATGCGAGAAAATAGATTGTTTATTGTCTAGTATAAGGACTGTTCAATAGAAAAAAGTACGTAAAATAAATTTGAAGTGGGGTTCTATTTGCCGGTTAAGGTAAAGAGTATATCAGTCCGCATTGCGCATGACCAATTACGATCAGCTTTGTTTACATGCGCGAGGTCGTAAATTCGCCACTTTTGCTTTTAGAGTTTGGCTATCCATGGATATAGGTCGGTGCCGTAAACAGATCATACTACATTAGGTAGCATGATACAATAACTAAAGGTAAGATATCTAACCGTTCCAATTTCGTCTGCCGCGCGCAGTTACGTCACAGGGAGAGTGATTTTTAAATTTCTTAAGGAGATTTATACGGTGTTAGCGTTTTTAATTCTATTTTAAAGGTATTAAGAGGTTTTACGCTTTTAATGGTATGTGAAATGAAAGACTAATATATGATAAGTATTTACGTATATTAATTTCATAGAAATATAACACACATTACAGCTAAAATACCAAATAAGAAAAGATTCCGACAACCTTTTAAAACATCCGCCTCGCCATTGGAACCGGTCGACGATAGCCGAAGCTGCTGGGCGACGCCTCCTCGTGGCCACCAGCGTTGTTAGTCATTTATATTGTAATATATCCATTACCATTTTAACAATTTTTGAGATGTTCATTATTGTTGTGGGGCTCCCCATATGAAATTTATGTTGAATCTTGAGGTGGCCGCCATATTATAGTAACGACCTTTTTTTTCGTACTCTTCTTACTCTGACATCATTTTTTATTATTCTATTAGGTTCCGAACCGTCAACCTATTATTTTTGACCAAAGATTCCTGGCGACATTAGTCGGCACGTAGTGCCGTTTGCCGTAGTTGTCCCAGGCGCGGAGACCATGCAACGTGGGGGGGGGGGGGGGGGGGGGGGCTGGCGTCCAGGGGGGCCACGGCCCAACGTGGCTGTAACATGTAAGTCTAACTTATTTGAGGAAAGAAAGAAACTATTTTTGCGACTTGTTTAAAGTAACATCTAATTTTAACCTGCTTTGTATCATATTAATTTTACGAGAACTTATACTTTTGTAAATATTTCCTGGAAATTTGGTTTAAAATTGATTTTAAACTATAAAGTTATTCAGAAAAGAATAGTGTGGTCACTGTTTATGGGTTCTGGAATAATATTATTATAATAATATTATATAATAAATGTGATTTTTAGTATAAACCTTAGTTTCTAAAGAGCATTAAAATGGAGTAACATCTATATCTATAATTTACCAATTTACGTTATTCGTTATTCAAGCTTAATGTTGTGAAACAGTACCCGTATCCCACTAACAACACGCTTAATAATTCGCTTATTATATTCAAGAACGTACAAAACATGTCCATGCAATTTATAACACGTCAGAATAGGCACGGATCGATAATAGCCAAATAATCTATCAGTTCAACCATTAACAATAACTCCGTTCATGTAATTTGCGCTATATACCCACCATAAACATACGTTCAGAGCCTAATATTTGCATAATCAAGGAATATTTAATATATAAATGCCCAAATCAACATAAAACCATATTCGCATGTTTTGACACAACTGTACATTCATACAACTTCTAACATGCAAATTCTCTAAGTATCAAAACTACCCTCTAGTTACTTCCTTTGTTGTCTGGAAATAACTTATATATAAACACCCAAGGATTCACGGGTAAAATGACAAAATTACCTTCCGTTTTTGTCCAAACTTGCATAAACATATTATTCTAAAAACTCAAACTAGCTAAATTAAATCAATAAAGACCATAATCGCCTAACACGCTACCTACAAAACGCCAGACAAGTGTACCACACTTCCACGAATTCAGTTGTTGTCGACAGTCAAAAACCTAATCCAAGTGAGACACAAACTACCCTCTTTCTCACACCCATACCGTGAAAATAATTAAATATAATATTCCGTATTTAAAAACCGCAAAAATCAATATCAGCATCACCAGCATCTACCCCTTCCGTCGTAGGCGAGTCGTGTGATTGGTTGTGACATCAGGTACGTCACCGGCCTCCAAGACATTGCGAATAATCTCGCCACTGTTGATCTAGTTTTCAGACGAAATAGGTTGTCCTTTAGCGATCGGAAATTGGTGATTTCTTACGTAAAGTGGGTCGACAGTCAGTACGGTGACAGAATAGCCGTACTTTAGATAATACAAAACTTGACCCGGGTTCGAATTAACGGAGTTTGATACGGTGCCGCGAGCGAGTTTTCGGTATTCAGTAAGATAAGGTATTGAAATAACCTTTTCTTTCTTTAGTTACACTCAGGAGTAAGGGTATTGAAATAACCTTTGCTTCTTTAGCTACCCGTCGGAGTGAACCGAATTATTAGATGAAGTATTGCAATAACTTTGTCGTTCTTTAGTTACCCGTCGGAGCAAACCGAAGTATTAGTAGACTACCAGTGCATGACAGGGTGTGTAGAGGTTATTCGTAACCTATATGTAGTGATATTAGATATGGTATTGAAATAACCATTTTATCCTTCAGTGTGACTAGACAGTGAGTCTAGTCCCCACCGTTTTATTGTTATACTACCAGAAATACTACCGTTTTGACCAGAATATGGTTATAGTTAGTGATTACAGGCAAGGCTGTGCAGAGAAGTAGTCAACGCTGTTTGTAATAACCCCCATTCTACCGAAGAAAATAGATTCAGTTTATTTTATTAACTAAAAACCTGTGTTTGACTTCTACTATCATAAAACCAACCAGCGACCCCAAACCTATGGAAACCAGTAGTACCCAAACTAGCCGCGCATAGCAAACTGTTCATGCACGGAATTGTTCACTTAACTAAATAAATCATTTTATAGGGCCTAATAAATAATTTTGCGGGGGGGGAGGGTGGGGGAGGGGGGGGGGGTTATTGTTTGAAGTTCCGCCACTGTGTTGTCCAATTATCTGAATTTTCATAAAATAAGGGTGCGCTATGTTGGGTTGTGATATGGATAACCAGCAAAGAAATTTGATAGAAATATAAAGTGCTTCCGCTTTCCTAGGGATAAAAACAAAAAATTAGAATGCATATTTATTTGTTAAAAATTCCTTTTTTTCTACTGAAACTGTATGAAAATTAAAGTATTGTTTATTTAACTACTGAAGCAGATTATGAGATTCTTTATCTTTTCATAATTTCACTTCACTGGGAGATGGACTAATTAAAAAAAATAGTTTAATTCGTTTATAACTAGGTTGTATTTTAGCTTTAATCGTTGTTGTATGTTCATGAAATAAATATACCTAAACCTGTAAAGGAGAGCTAAAACGCCCATAAAAGACGTCCATAAAGATGAAAAAATGTCCAAAAAAGATTTTAAAATCACTCTCCTATACCATACCTCCATACCTCTTAGTTATTTAGGTATGTAGGTACCTTCATATTTTTAAATACCTGGAAACCGAAAACACGCATTCATGCTCATAAATTAAATTAATAGCTTCCTGCAAATATTCGTTTCTTAAAAACGGCGAAGTACATTGAATTAATGCAACAATGTCTATTTCTGGATGATGATTTAGAAATTCCTGTGTCGCATATAAAGAAGATGCTTCGTCTGTAGCAGTGTCTGGTGCTCTCCAGTGAATATTAATATTAACTAAAATAAGAAGAATATTTATAATTACCTATTTATGAAGTCCAGAATAGTAGTAAGAAAGTAATTATAGATCCTATAAGAAAAACACTAGGTATATAATACTCATTAATACTCAAGACATTATATTTTTGACAAATCATCACGCGAAACCGCTTGTTATTTTTTTTAGCATAGTACCAGCAAAAGCTCCTCCTAGTCCTGATTAATTGAGTAGATTGTTTTGGAGAAATAAATGCGTTATTTTTGTGGGTTTTGTCGTTTTTTAATAATTTAATTAGTATTTATATTTGCGTTTAATTTAAATACTGATTGGACTTCTCAAAAATTAAAAACACAAAAATGTTTTTATTTTATATAAGGTACTAGCGGTCAATATGGGCCAGCGGGTAATATGGGCAAAAGTTAATAACAGGCAAAGTTAAGTTTTCATGAAGAATCTGGCCACGTCGATTTACTCTCGATGTTACAAGTGTTTCCATTGCAAGTCCTTCCTTTTTTTAGTTTATTTGAATATAAAATTATTTTTAAATGTTATATTCCTTTTACTCAATATTTTAATTTAGTTAAGTTTCAGCTTTCAGTAAACTATAAAAAATTAAATATGTCATGGGTTTTGTGTAACATTTAATAATGGCCGATATAATCCGATCAGGTGATGAGCCAAAGGGAGATGTGACATGTTATTAAATTATTTCCTACAGGAACAGGAATAGGTCGAATGTTCATAATAATTCTAAAAATCGCAATCTTAAATAGAAGAATGTAATATTCCCTCCTCTAACTCGAGAAGTAATGCAGAAATAACAAAACCTTTTATTGGCCCACCAACAACAAATTCATCGGTTCTAAATATGTATTAGGCATTACGATGCGGTTTACCGGAAGGCAAGCCTTTTTGTTTGCAAATTGGAAGGTTAATCCTGAACCCGCGGCTAAGGAATATAGGTACACACACTGAGAAAAGCTCTAGCTAAAAATGCTTTGCTAGGATAGAATATTTTCTATCTGTAATAGCAAAATTGATTTGTTGTGACAATAGAAACACTTTTCCTGGATATTCTTTATTCTTGTTAGAAGAACTTTGCTATTTCAGATATAGTATTTACTTTTTAGTGACAATTAAATAACTTTTTAAAAATATTTTTTTCTGTCATTAATATATGCTGGGGAAGGAACGCACTTTACTTACTTACTTACTTTACTGTGATTAAAAAAATACTTTATAAAAATTACTTTATCAAATTTTTTTTACTGGCACGATAAATAATTTCACGAAAAAGCGACCTTACTACTCTCGGTCACTTTCGAAGTTTTCCTTTGTCTTCTATATGCAAGGAAGACCGGATGGAGTCGCTGACAGAGGAGAGCAGAGAATCAGCTTATTTCAATTCCATAGTGGCAGTTTCCTAAATTACATTAATTGTTTTCTCTTCAGTTTTCCATATCAAAAACAATACTGTGTTATCAGTTGTAAAATCGTTTAAATTCTGTGTTTGCGCTATTTTGATATGTGGTATATGAACTGTTAGAACTACAACCAACCTAGTATTTAAATTGGTTGTATTACCACTTAATTTAAACTTCATTCATATAATTTTCATTTTTAGTGCTTAATTTGTAATAAATTTATTTGTATAAGATAACGTATAAATATCTCTAAACAGGAAAACGATATATTGTACTGCATTTTTTGTATAATATATTTATGTATATTCTAGATCACATTTTGAATAAAACGTTTTAAAAAATTACCAAACATAACCTAGCTTTTTTCTAGCTTTATTGCCCCAGCCTTTGAATAAAGGTTGTTCTTTATTCAAAGGTCCCAGCAAAGTATCTTTTCAATCGGTGGTAAGTGGCTCTGTAAGCATAAGAACCTTCCTTTGCTGTAACTGCAGAATGATATTTATAAAGCGACTTTACTACTATAGCAATAATATACCCAGCAAAATCAATGTTACTGTAACAGTTATTTTTTTTATTCTTCCCTATATAGGTATTTTAATTGTTATAGTATTTAACATTTTTATAATGGTAGTAAAAATCTTCTCTCAGTGCAGAGGGTTTTGTTTCAGTTTTAGAAAAACGTTGTATCATGATATCGGACTATGATCTAACGTTAATTTGAGGTATCCTTCAACAAAAGCCGCATCGTGAATGCCCTTCATTCCACAGGAAAGTGCTTTACATATAATATAAATAAAAATAACCTAATTTATTATTCGCAAATGTGTAGAGTATTTAATATTTATCTATCGCTAACCATGTCCTCTCCTAAAGTAAAATACAAATTTTCTCATCGTACACGTATATAACACCCAGCCCACCCTAAGCGTGCCCTGCCTTTGTTATCGGGCGCACTCTGTATTTTTTTAAAGGGAAACGATATCGTCAGTGCACCTGTTGCCAAGTACACATCCGGTATCGCAGGTTGATGTTTTGAATCCGAGCGGTCTAAATTCTTAATACAGGGTGGTGGCTATAATATAAAACTTTTGCGAGATTCGGAAGATTCCTGTGCTAGCAGAACCTGACTACGTTTCAATTGATTTATTCTCAAAATAATTGAATTTGAACTTGCCTAATTGTTGTTATTATTTTTAGACTATGTACTCTTGGTCTCCTCGTCAATCAAAAACACATTTTTAAGTTTTGACAAACACTTGATTTATTTTATTAAAATATCCACAAACTTTTCAATCTTAATTTTATGTTTTACCGGACCTGAGACAACACTCTCAATAACTTATCCCGGTAAAACCTTAAAAACCTTCAGACATCACTATTCTTATGCTATTCCGGAGTCAACTTATTTTTAACAACTTTCGATACAGCGGATTTTTCTAACTATTGGGCCACAAACACTTACTTCCAACTTTTAAATTACTTTTAAAAATACTTTTCTACCCAAAATTCACAATTTTCAGACACTTTTTCACAATAAGCTTTTTGGCATTATTTTCCTTGCCAATTTTAAACACTTTTCACTTAATCACTTTATTTTTTCCTCGTACATAGATTCCGGTTCCGTCTTTTAGCTTTTCCGCGAGTTGACTAACTATAGCTGGAAATCGGGTGCGCTTAAATAGTCAGTTTTCCGCCCACTTTTCCATCCCAAAATCCCTCTGTGACAGTTTTATTACCTATGATTCATCTTATTTCCGAGAATAAGTGTCATTTTCCGATTATTTATTGGTCTTTAAGAGCGAAAGTCGCTTAAATTTACCCTTTCTAGGTCACAGGTGTTCATTTTCCCTCGTTATTTCCAGGAATCAGCCCACGCATCCTCCCGGGGTGGCGATGAGTCATGGGGTTGCATCATCAAACCCCTATTGAACACCTGCGTTTTTAGGTCGACCGTTTCCAGATTCATCCGGTTAATTCCGCGTCTTCGTATCAAAAATGGGGTGAAAACCCTTTCTGTTAAGGAGAGAGGGTAGGCGTCGTCGGTCATCGCGCATTTTTACGGGTCAGTTATGTTGTATCCGCGTTCGCGTATCTATTCCGTTCACCTGACCAAATACGATGATAAAGTGGAATTTGAAGTGTTGTGCAATTTCTGGATTATTCTCTTTTTTTGGAAATAAACGTGAGTTTTTATTTTTAAAAATTTCCTAAAATTTTCTATAGCATTAATTGGATTTTTCCTGATTTTTCCCGATTTTTCCCGAATTTTTATTGAGATTTTTCCGATTTCTGAACTTAGAAGAATTTTGTCATTTTTCAGATAATTTCCGATTTTATTCATTTAAATTTTTAAATATTTTACTTCATAAAAATTTTATAAAATTCTAATTCTTCCGGAATCCGATAATATTTTAATAAATTTGCATTCTAATTTTATTCCGAATTTTATTCCATATTTATTTTTAATAAAATCGCGTAAAGTCTTTTTCGTGGTCATCACACCTCTCCCTCCTTAACACTAAAATCATCTTCTTAATGAAGATATTTTTGACTAAAACTTATTTCGTAACCTCTATTGAACTCGGTTACTGGGTCACGGTTTATAGGTCAATGACTGTCACAGAGTTTACATCTGCCGGGGTGGTTGGCATTTCAGCGGAAGCAAGTGTTTAATGGCCTGTTCGATTCTTAAACTTTCTAAAAGGGGATGCTACCTTTGTTACCTTATTCCTAGGTTATATCGTGAAAACGAATACGGTATCTTAGGTATATGGTTTTCTGTCTCATTAAATTTTTTTTTAATGTCATTATTTCAATAGTATGTGCAACCATATACCTACTGTCCCAAAAATTTTGCGATATTATTTCCTAATTTTTCTTTTCTACCGTATATACACTAGTGACTAGTTTCACTCGTTATGTTTTAATGTACATTTACTTTCTAATAATAATTAGGTTATATTTATTTTTTCTAGAATATAAGAACTTATCTAGACCATTAACTGTTTAAACCTGGAATGTTAGGTATGGACTAGCCTAAAATGGTTCTAACTACTATTTATCAATATATAATTAACTTATGCTATTAAAAATTTTTTTTTTGTTCATTTCCTTATTTTCATTTTTTTTGGGTTTTTTATATATTGATCTTAATGGGTAGCATCTCCCGTTAATTAATCTACTCTTAATTAGATTATTCTACTTATATAATTATTAAATTTCCTTACATATCACTCATAATCCTGTTCTGTTTTTACGGGCTCTGTACGCCTCCGTTTCAATGTCATTCGTAAATTTTCGAAATGTAATACGTCATACTCGGGTTCGGGCTCCGTTTCTTGAGCAGTTGAGGTGGATGGTTGGGGTTCGGTTTCTTTAGAGGCGGCCTGAGACTGCTGAGTCACCTGGACCCAAGCCTCTGTTGCGGTCACCCTATCGACGAGAGCCTCTTCTTCCTTCTCCGGAGGAGATTGGTTGTTGGCGGCCTGATTTTGAGGAGGTTGGACCTGTTCTTCTCCTTCGGAATGGTGGCTGACCGACATAGACATCGTCGATTCACCATCTTCTTCTACTGGAATTTCTGGTATCAAGCTAACGGGTGTTAGCGGAGGCTCGTTTGGACGCTGGGCACATTCATTGCACGGACAGGGGGCCATTCCGTGCTGGATGAGGAACTGCCAAAAGTTCCCTATATTTAGTAGGTCGTTCTCCATTGCCACTGGCCGACAGCTTGGGCAGTCGCACAGGAGAGGGTTGTACACCTGGCTGTAGGCTCTGGCCCATTCGGTGCGGAAGGCCTGGTATTCGGCGTGTAGAAGTCCCATCCACAATGTCACTGTAGCTCTTAAGGGGATAAACTCATCGTCTACCGGCGCGTTGCTGCCAAGCTGAACGAACAGATCGTTCAGGTGGTAAATTGCTAGGCGTAACAATTGGTTTACCAATGGCCTATTCCCCATAGCCATGCGGGCGTAGGAAACGAATAGCGTTAACCACATCATTTTTTTTTTAAAGTTCAACTTGTAAAAAAAAAATTCGTCCGATTGTCTTTAGATGAAATCCGTCGCGTTCCGTAACTTATCGTAACACTGGTTATTACGAAAAAATTTTTTGTCTCCACTGGCAACACGCACGCGAGTCAAATTTTTAAAAACTGGATCAGTCCCTTTACCGATCTCTTTTATATCCCAATAGGGTGGGAATTTTGTCCATAAATGTTCTTTTACTCCCCTTAAAGAGATAAATTTGTTAGTTAATTTCTTGTTATCTGTTCTAAATTGTTTATTATCCCTGAAATTTAACATCTATTTTAGATCTTAAACTTCATTAATCCGAGGATATGCTTATTTATTAACATCCTTTTCTAATTTTCCTCTGATTTTACTAATTTATCGTCCACTTAGCAGATTTAAATGACCCTTCTTCCTTTCCAGTTAACCCCATTAGTAAGTTTTGTTTACTAATATATTTTCAACATCCCTTGTATTATACATGTTTCATAATATGTATTTTTATTCATATCCCGTCCCGTAATAGCTTACATCGTTTCCGCTGGAATTCATAAAGTTCTTTTAAATTTTTCTTTTCATATAGTAGTGTCCCCTATTTAATTTGTACTAATTTACTCCCTTTTCTATTCTGAATTTCTATCTGACTGTGCATACTTTATTGTTCCTTAACCTAGATGTCGGTAGTGAGTCGTTATTGATTTTTCTTTTACACCTTTTCAGCTCGTTCCTTCCCGAATAAACTCCAGTTGAGTTTTGGTATTCTTTTCATATCCTGACGTAAGGCGGCGTAGTCGGTCTGCTTATTGATCGCCGGGGCTGTCGCCTGTTTCATTTTCTCCTCTAATTCGTTTTCTATATTGAACGTAACATGCTTGTTCGATGCTTTTGCAACCCTTGCTACTTCTGGCGGTAGATGGCAGGCAGGGTCTTGTCCTGACTTATATGTTGGGATTTGCTCGTTCTCTCTTTGCTGGCTATATTGCTTACTTTGTCTATTGTGTAGAACGAAAAGCGTCAGTGTGTCCCAACAAGAAGCCATTAAAAATGGTGTGCATCCAGATATCTTATGAATAGCTAGCATATTTAATAAAACTTCAATCAGATACTTTATTATTCTGAATATGAAGTATAGTCCAATAAAACCACTTGTAAAGTCACCTATGATAGTGAAGTATCCATACAATTTCTTAATCGTGGAGTTAGCTATCTCTTCAAGTTCCTCTTTATTGAATAAACTTAGTGTAGAAAAGCCTTGCGTATGTATATTTTGTCCTACAAATTTTCGTACTAGAATATTATCCAGCGCACTGCGTTCCGAGTTGAACATTATTGAATCTTGTGCGTGTCTTATTTCTTCATAAGTATAGAGACCTCCTGCTCCAAGATTTTTTATCGTTTTAAAACTTGGTGGTAGTTCAAAATCTACTTTCAATTCTTGTGGAGTAATTCCATGACTTGGAAATGGGTTAAATCCGGTCCATATTCCATCTATCTGATATAAGGCTGGTATAATAGCGTTGCATTCAGTTTCTGTACCATACGTTTGCAATATTCTGGTCACTGGTGACATATATGAACTTTGGTTATTGGTGCTGACTGGCAATTCTAAATAGCAATGGTCAGTTCGTCTTATCTGCACGGGTATAGGTACACATTTAAGAATATACAATACTTCTCCACTGGCTTTTGCGACAAATCCTAATTGGTTTTTAATTAAACTAGCTATCGTGTTTGGGTTAATAGAGGCCATAGCTAAACGATTTTTTAATACTTCTCTGTGTAATAAACATCTACGGTGCACAGTTTGCGTATACAATTCGTTAATGGATCTCTTAAATGATTGTTCCACATAAAGAAATTTTGTGTTCACATATGTAAGAAGGTCTGCATCTCTATTTTCTGTCATTTTAGAAAACGGTGTTTGTTCTATAGCAGTCTCCTTTCGGTACATAAAAAGTCGTGGATGTTCACTGTTCCATATTTTCATACCGCAAACATTCTCTGTGGTAAGTACTTGTATTGCAAATACTTTCGTTTTTTCCTCAACTACGACATACATGTTTGGTTTCTCTCCTTTTTCTTGTATAAAGGTCGATGGCCCTTCATAAATTAAAGTGTACTCACTACACGCATCTGGTTTGTTTTGTTCCCAAATAGTCAGTCCATTTACATAATCTGTACATTCTCCTGGGAGATAAGGACATTTGAGTCCATTTTGTAAATGTATCTCATTCGTATCCAAGGTTACTTTCGTATAGTAATCTCTTAATATTATTTTTACGTCCGCCTGGACTATTACATTACTCCATTTTTTATTCTCCTCTATATACTGTGTTCCCTCACAATTATGCTTACCATCTATCTTTCCTGCTAATGTAAGTGAAATAGATGTAGTAGCGTTAAGTTTTAATTTATTTATGATATGTCCGTTTAATCCATTAAACTGGCGAAACACATGGGTTTTTCGGCATTCTTCTGGGCTAATTTCATATAGATAGCTCGAAAGTCCTCCTTCGACGGCTGATTCGTGCGAAAATGCGCCACAATACGAAATAAGTCTATTTATTTCGATTAAACATGAATATACATGCACATATGCGAACTTCTTTCGCTCTATAATTTGAATATAGGTATTCTCCTTAAAATATCCTGAGTCCGGATCTGGACAATTACTAACATCCTTTAGTGAAATCGCCGTTATATTCGTAGACGGGTTTCTACAATCGTATGCTATCAAACTAGCATCTAACATTTGCATCATAGCAATAATTAGGATTATTCCATTAATTCTCCTTTTCTCCATTTCAAAATTTTCCTTTCTGTAACAAACACTATGTTACTCTATTTTTAATTCTAACTAATATTTCCTATTCTAGTTGACTCCGGTAATAATATTATTTAATCTATCTCGTAATCTAGGAACCTTCGAGGCATTCGAATTTCTCTAGTACGCGTGCGCCTAGGCTCTGGCAATACTGGTTCTGGTTCCTCTTCAGATGAATCCTCTGTTTCATATGATTCCTCCGTTTCATTTTGCGTCTCATTGCTCTCGTTTTCGTCTTCTTCTTCTACCATAATTAAGGGTTCATTCTCCCTACCAAAATTTAGAAATTCCTCAATATTGTCTTGAACTCGCTCGTTCTCCTCTAGATCATTGCGTTCCTCTTCGCCTTCTATCTGATCATTATTTTCTATTTTCTCAATACCTTCTTCCATATTTTCGTCCTGTTTTAACCTCACTCTTTCTCTGAAAACGTCGGTTTCCTTACATGGTTTTAACCGATCCGCATGTACCATTTGTTCCTTTTTCTCTCCTGGTGCCTTAATTTTGAAAGTAACGGGACCTTTCTTTTCTATAATTCTATATGGTCCGCTCCATTTATTATAAAACTTTTTAGCTAACTTTTTACCCGTGATTGCTGGCGTGAATAAATAAACTAAGTCTCCCAATTGAAATTCTTTTCTTGTTCTCTTCATATTATGCTTTTCACATCGTGTCTTAATACTTTGCTCTAAATTTTTCTTGGCTAATTCATGCGCACTATTCATTCTCGTTATAAATTCGCTTACATAATTTTCATCGATGTCATACTTTACACGTTGCTCTCGTATAGTTAAATGGATAGGTAATTCCATGTCTCTTCCATATGTGACATAGAAAGGTGACATGCCAGTTCCTTCATGTGGCAAATTCCTATATGCCATCAAACAATATGGTAATATTTCATCCCAACTATCATTATAATCACTAACAAAATGTCCGATCATTGTCTTTATAGTCCTGTGAAATCTTTCGACAACAGCATTTCCACTAGGATGGTAAGGAGTTGTTTTTAACTTTCTGATTTTTAGTAAAGAACATATTTCACAAAACAGTTGGCTTAAAAACTGCGTTCCACAATCCGTAATTAACTCTCTAGGTGTTCCGAAACGGCAAATAATATGTTCCACAAAAGCTCTAGCTACTGTGTCTGCTTTTATGTCAGGCAGTGGTACACATTCGGGATATCTTGTTAAGTAATCCACACATGTCAAAATATATTTATTATTGTTGACAGTTCTATTTAACGGTCCCACCAGATCTAGAGAAATCCTTCCCCAGGGTCTTGATGGAATAGGATTCTCCTGTAATTCTGTTGGTGGTTGATAGTTCGTTTTTCTAAGGTTACAAGATCTACACTGCTCTACATAATTTATAACATCCTTCCTTAGAGTGGGCCAATAAAAATCTTGCTTTATTAGCTGCTGTGTTTTCTTCTGTCCTGGGTGAGCTCCAAATATCGAACTATGGTATAGTTGTAAAATATCAGGAACTATCGTTCTTGGCGCCATAACTACGTCATGTCTTTGATCATCTTGTCTTTTCCGATATAATATACCTTCCTCACTCACATAATATTGTTCATCCTCCGGTTGTAAAGCCTGTAAAATTTCCATTATATAATTGTCCTTTTGTTGCATTTCATGCAGTTCTCTTTTACTCCATATTACACTAATGACGGGAACAATATCGTTATTTTCGGTGTTAGTTATTTTATTTATTGCGGCGTCCTTATTATCCATGATTTCATTATTTGTTGTTAATCGCGTCAAAGCATCCACGTTGCTATTTTGCGTTCCTGGCCGATAAACTATCGTAAAGCTGTACTCTAGTAAAAACATAGCCCATTTGGCGAGCCTAGAACTTGGATCCTTAATAGTTAACAGGTATTTTAACGGTCGGTGGTCTGTCGTTATGGTAAAATGCGTACCTGTCAAATAATTTCGGTATGTTTTTATTGCAAAGACTACAGCAAGGCATTCTCGTTCTGTAGCGCTGTAATTTCTTTCTGCTGAATTTAAGGTGCGACTAGAGTAACAAATCGGCAACTCTACTCCGTCGTAGACTTGTGATAAAATGGCTGCTACAGTTGTAGCACTTGCATCGGTGCTTACTATGAAATTCTTCCCAAAATCTGGATGGCGCAATAGGGGAGGAGTCACTAGCGCTCTTTTCAGTTTAACAAACGCTTCCTGTTGCTCTGTTCCCCAATGATACTTTATATTTTTCCTCGTGAGCATCGTTAATGGTTGGCTTATTTTTGCGAAATTGTTAACAAACTTTCTGTAAAAACCACACAGGCCAAGAAATGCTCTAATTTCTCTTACATTTCTAGGTATCGGATAATTTTCAATAATCTTGGTTTTATTCGGACTTGTTGTAAAACCTCCATCTTTAATAAGATGTCCCAGGTATTCGATCTCTCTCTTCATAAAATGACATTTTGTTGGTTTTAACTTTAAATTACTTTCTCTTAACTTTTCAAACACGTGTCTCAATCGTTCCAAATGTGAATCAATATCTTTTGAGAATACGATAATATCATCTAAATATACTAGGCACTCAGTATATGTCAATTTTCCTAAAATATGGTTCATCATTCTAGACCATGTTGCTGGACTATTCTTGAGACCCATAGGCATGCGCAGAAAATGATAATGGTTATCTGGAGTGGAAAATGCAGTCTTCTCTTGGTCATCGACATGCATAGGAACTTGGAAGTATCCTGATGCTAAATCCATCGTAGAAAACAAGCTAGCATCTGCTAATTTATTCAATGATTCATTAATATTGGGGAGGGGGTAAAAATCTGCCTTGGTAATATCATTAAGCAGGCGAAAATCCACTACTAGTCTCCATTGTACTCCATCTTCATTTGGATGTCTTTTCTTTTCCACTAGTATAGCCGGGAAGCTCCAGGGCGATTGGCTCTCCACTATAACTCCGTCATCGAGTAAATTCTGTATTTCTTTCTTTAAAATCTCTTGTCTGTGGTATGGCACCCTGTATGGCCGTTTTAAAATAGGAGGAACGTCTTCTGTGATGATCCTATGTGTCACATGTGATGTACAACTAAGTTTCTGATCAGGCATTTTAAAAATATCCATGTATTCCATAATCAATTCTTTCAATTTAATTCTCTCTTCTGACACATTTTTATCCAATTCGAGGATTCTTAAAACTTCTTCATACTCTTGTTCACTTATTTTTCTTATGGCTAATTTCCCATTTTCTTTTCCATTTTCCTTGAGTTCAGTTTCATACGCTTTGGCAATAATCATTCTTCGTTTTAATTTTATTTCTCTCTCCGTTACATTCGCAACTCTCATCGGAATAGTCTTACTCGTTTTACATAACACTCGGGCGACGAGTAACCCTGTCGGCACTCCGTCACTTGGTTCTAAAACCATGAATGGTGTAGAAACTTTCGCTAGACCTTTCAAGTTCGCCGGAAAAACTGCTTGAGTCATTGGAGGTATGACTAAGTCTTCAAGCACAGAAATTATTGCACTATTTTGTTCTACTTCGGTAAATAATTCTTCCATGTTTTCCTTCAACAAATTTTCTCCTTCCGTTTTCTCCTTTGAAAACTTCTTCTCAACCATTTCCTTGGTCTGAGTACTAACATTTACCAATTCCTTGGAAACTTTTCTTTCTAACAACTCCTTTGAAGCTCTCCACTCTTCAAATCCTTGGGACACTCGCCCATCCAAAAATTCACTGGAAGTTCTTTTCTTTTCACAGTCTTGGGACACATTCCCATCCAAAAATTCATTGGAAACTCTCTTTTTTCCAAAATCGTGGGACACATTCCCATCCAAAAATTCATTGGAAACTCTCTTTTTTCCAAAATCGTGGGACACATTCCCATCCAAAAATTCACTGGAAACTCTCTTTTTTCCAAAATCGTGGGACACATTCCCATCCAAAAATTCACTGGAAACCCTCCTTTTTTCAAAATCGTGGGATCTTCTCCCATCCAAAAATTCATTGGAAACTCTTTTCCATTCACAATCGTGGGACACATTCCCATCCAAAAATTCCTTGGAAGCCCTTTTCTTTTTAAAGAGATCTTTTGAATTTCTCACTTCTACTGTATTCTCGGAATCTGCAGTATTCCTAGATGGTACACAAACTTCTCCAATTTTCCTCGTTTGTTGATTATCCTTAGAATCCAGATGACCACCAATCACCTGAAAACTATGTCCCTGCATTATTGGTGGTAATGCGGGACCATTCATTGAAGTAGCTTGAGCTAACATCCTTTTTTCTTTATTTCCATTTTTCTTTTCCAAATATCTCTCCTTAATTTCTTTTATCTCGGCTTCCAAACAAGCAAGTCTTGCTTCCATTTCATCCGTGCCTTGTTCCTCCATCATAGGAATGACACTTTCAAATACATACATGCAATTGTTGCTCCAGTCTATCTTGACTCCATATTTTCTCAAAAAATCCATTCCTAAAAGAATATCCGCCTGGAAACTATACGTTTCTATAACAACCAATTCCTGCTGAATCTCTATATTCCCCGGAAATTCTATCGATACTTCTGCTACTCCTGCTGTAGGTATCCTATTTCCCTGAATATCTACTAAACTAATATTTGACTTATTTACGACCCCCTGAGCAATTTCAGGTTTGATTAGGGATACTACGGCTCCGCAATCAATCAAGGCGAGGTATGGCTTACCATCAATTCTTACCTTGATGACGCTGCACGGTTTTGGAATTCCTTGCTTTGAGCACGTAAATATCCCTACGTTCGACGATTTATTTAATCCCAATTTGCCTGGGTTATGGCAGACGAATTCAGGGGTTGAAATTCGGCTGCGTTCCCATTTAACCCTGGTCCTTTCTGAACGGCATTCGTCCTGTTTCTAGGACATGTCCTGGCAAAATGTCCAATTTCTTTACAGTTATAACATCTCCTGTCAGGTGCTTTCTTCATACCATTGTTTCCTTGCCATTCCTTACTATTTTGACCTCCACAGTTTCCTGATGAATTATTTTTCGAATCTTTCGCCCAACAATAGTTTGCTGTGTGACCTTTTCTTTGACACTTGGTACATTTCCATTGATTATTTCTCATGTTGTTATAATTCCTAGAATCCGTAGTTGCTGTGCTGGTCACCAGTCTGCATTCTTTTCCTCGAAAAGGATGTATTAAATTCTCGATGCTTTCTTCTCTCTCGGCTATTTTTAATGCTTCATCTAACGATTGGGGATTTCCTGACAAAACCCTTTGTTTTATGGGCATCATCAATCCTAAGGTAAACTGTGTGGTAATATCTTCTTCTAATTTATTTATAATGGGATCGTCGTGTACAGGGTCTCCTGTTAAAGTTACTGTTCGGTTACCTAATAATTTTAACCTCGTCAAATATTGCCTACAAGTTTCTCCAGACCTTTGTCTGCACTCTATAAAATTTTTCATGGCGGCTCCTTTTACATACTGCCTTTTAAATTGATCCTTTAATCCTTCTTTAAGTGTTACCCAACTTTTTGTATCTCTTAATTTCGGCTCGGAATCTATAAACTGTTTGGCCTTACTTCTTAATTTTAAAAACGTAATAGCTACCAATTGTGTGTCTGTCCAATTTGCAAGTGTTCCTGTTCCTTCTACTATTGTCAAAAAGTCATCTACTGACGTTGTTCCATCGTAGGTCGGTAATGAATCCAATCCTATCATAATGTTTCCATGGCTTGCAGGAACTCTAGGGCTTGATCCTGTAGCTGTTCCTGTGGTTGTCGTGGTCGTTGTATTTGTAGTCATTTTGCTAAAATTTTTCTGCGAGCACTTTCTGCGGTGGTATCCTCAAGTAGGAATCTTCTATTTAATTTTGTTCCGGAAAATCCAAAATCCAGAAACAAATAACAATAACCCCACACCTGACACCAGTTATAACACCCAGCCCACCCTAAGCGTGCCCTGCCTTTGTTATCGGGCGCACTCTGTATTTTTTTAAAGGGAAACGATATCGTCAGTGCACCTGTTGCCAAGTACACATCCGGTATCGCAGGTTGATGTTTTGAATCCGAGCGGTCTAAATTCTTAATACAGGGTAGGGTGGTGGCTATAATATAAAACTTTTGCGAGATTCGGAAGATTCCTGTGCTAGCAGAACCTGACTACGTTTCAATTGATTTATTCTCAAAATAATTGAATTTGAACTTGCCTAATTGTTGTTATTATTTTTAGACTATGTACTCTTGGTCTCCTCGTCAATCAAAAACACATTTTTAAGTTTTGACAAACACTTGATTTATTTTATTAAAATATCCACAAACTTTTCAATCTTAATTTTATGTTTTACCGGACCTGAGACAACACTCTCAATAACTTATCCCGGTAAAACCTTAAAAACCTTCAGACATCACTATTCTTATGCTATTCCGGAGTCAACTTATTTTTAACAACTTTCGATACAGCGGATTTTTCTAACTATTGGGCCACAAACACTTACTTCCAACTTTTAAATTACTTTTAAAAATACTTTTCTACCCAAAATTCACAATTTTCAGACACTTTTTCACAATAAGCTTTTTGGCATTATTTTCCTTGCCAATTTTAAACACTTTTCACTTAATCACTTTATTTTTTCCTCGTACATAGATTCCGGTTCCGTCTTTTAGCTTTTCCGCGAGTTGACTAACTATAGCTGGAAATCGGGTGCGCTTAAATAGTCAGTTTTCCGCCCACTTTTCCATCCCAAAATCCCTCTGTGACAGTTTTATTACCTATGATTCATCTTATTTCCGAGAATAAGTGTCATTTTCCGATTATTTATTGGTCTTTAAGAGCGAAAGTCGCTTAAATTTACCCTTTCTAGGTCACAGGTGTTCATTTTCCCTCGTTATTTCCAGGAATCAGCCCACGCATCCTCCCGGGGTGGCGATGAGTCATGGGGTTGCATCATCAAACCCCTATTGAACACCTGCGTTTTTAGGTCGACCGTTTCCAGATTCATCCGGTTAATTCCGCGTGTTCGTATCAAAAATGGGGTGAAAACCCTTTCTGTTAAGGAGAGAGGGTAGGCGTCGTCGGTCATCGCGCATTTTTACGGGTCAGTTATGTTGTATCCGCGTTCGCGTATCTATTCCGTTCACCTGACCAAATACGATGATAAAGTGGAATTTGAAGTGTTGTGCAATTTCTGGATTATTCTCTTTTTTTGGAAATAAACGTGAGTTTTTATTTTTAAAAATTTCCTAAAATTTTCTATAGCATTAATTGGATTTTTCCTGATTTTTCCCGATTTTTCCCGAATTTTTATTGAGATTTTTCCGATTTCTGAACTTAGAAGAATTTTGTAATTTTTCAGATAATTTCCGATTTTATTCATTTAAATTTTTAAATATTTTACTTCATAAAAATTTTATAAAATTCTAATTCTTCCGGAATCCGATAATATTTTAATAAATTTGCATTCTAATTTTATTCCGAATTTTATTCCATATTTATTTTTAATAAAATCGCGTAAAGTCTTTTTCGTGGTCATCACACGTATTTCGAGAAAGAAATTAATTTTTTTTAACAATTATTAGATAAATAGGCGGTCACTCTCCTTGTATATAAGCCTTCTAGCATATATTGAAGAGTATTATACACCTAGCCTATGCGTTGTCCTGTTAAATTTTGAATTTCTAATAGGTACTTACATTTTTCAGCTTCTGAAGCAATTGATAAATGATCAGTCGATACCCAAATGGAGTCGAAATTAACTTTTTTAATTTGCTCAAGTGAGCGTCCTAGCAATGTCTTGTTTCCTACGACCTGTATGTTTTTTAGTATTATGCCCTTAGAACCTCCCCTGGCCAATATCAAAGCAGCAATGTGAGGATATTTAAACAAATGACTTCTAAAAAAAATAAAGATTTGTAGAATTACAATTATGCAGTTATTGAATATGGAGGGTTACTTAACTGATATTTTAAAATACTTGCAGGGTATCGTGTCCTAATCTTAGATACAAGGGGGGTCATGGGGGTCATGACCCTCCCCTCCAAACCATCAATTTAACACGAAAAATACCATATATTCGTAACTATTCCTTGTATGACCCCCTCCCCCCAAACGAAGTATGACCCCACCCCCAAACCGACGTTCTGGATCCGCCCTTGCTTATTAGACAAGAAATTTCTAATACGACCCAAAAAAATTGTCCTGGTCCACCCTGTATATTATATATCGAACGGAAAGTATAGCCGGTTTCGAGCAGGGTTTATGGATAATCCACATCAGCGATACCGATTGAGCGGTTTGAAATCATTTTAAAAAATATGTAAGTAAATGAAAAATGAAAGATATTTCTCATTTTATAAATGATTCAAATCCAATATTTTTGTTGGTAAGGAAAGATTTAAATGACAAATCTTTCTAAAATGTTTTAAATCTGATTTTTATAGGAGCAGAATACTTTTTAGATAGATTTAAATCATAAATCAAAAATCATTTTCAGAAGAAAAAAAATATATTTAAATTAAAAAAAGAAACAATTTAAATCTCACTAATTGTGATAGATTTGGTGCCAGATCGACAAGTCCTATAATTTGGCAAAAACTCGCTTAATTGTACATGTGGCACGACTAATTATGAATATATGTATTTCCTCATTATAAATTATATACAACTATGTGGTACAAAGTGTACCAAGTGGTAAACTTTTTTATCCTTCTTTTTATCGAAAAAAGTCACCCTTACTAAAAAGTTTTGCTTGGTTTGAAACCTTCTTAGCCGCGGTCGAATATCCTAAATATTGTACAGAGTGGCCAAAAAAGTGTGCAATTGGTCTCTAACAATGAAATACCCTTATTTCTAAAAATACATCAAAATACCGTTTTGAAGGTCTTTCTAGCATTATGCTCTCTCTTTAAATATACTGATGAGAATCAGCCACCTATGAGATATAATTAAGACATTTTATAAAGTTCCTCATTTGTATGTATAATTTCACATTTTTTGGCCACTCTGTACAATATTTCGGATATTTGACTATGGCCAAGGAGGTTTCAACAAGCAAAACTTTTTGATAAGAGTGACTTTTTTCGATAAAATGAAGGATAAAAAAGTTTCCCATTTGTCACAATTTCTAGCACATACACGCTGTATAAAAATAAAATTTGTTAGGCCCTTTGATATACAGTATGGTTTTGCTCGGGTTTGTTCCGTCTAGTGCTGAAAGTAGAAAATGATCCTATGGCTGGCGTGAAGTGAGCCGAATACATTTTATAAATTATAATTTAGTATTAAAAATAAGTTTTTCATTGCATCTAATATTTAATTTAATATGAAATTATTTCTTTGTGGCTAGTAAGGTCAATTTCATTATTTAAAATGTCGATCAATAATATTTGGAATAATTTTTTTCCTTAATATGTTGTTCACACTAAGCATTTAATTTATAATTAATATTTCCAATATGAGAGAAATACCTATTGGGTAAATAAATTTATAATTTTTTAATTAAAAAAGGCATTTTTCACATTTATTTCTTTCCCAAATTTCTCTCGTCGTTTATTTGTTGTCATTTTCTGCCCTTAATATTTGCAGTTTTATGCTGGGCACAGCCTGCAAATACCTAAAGCAAGGTTTGGTACAAATGCACAAGAATATGCATGTGTATATTTTACCGGCATTATATCGGCGGTGAAGTACTAATACCTCTTAACCCACAAAAAATCGAAATTTCGTTTTTGGTGGCAGTGGATAGTGTATACAATGTGTCCCACGATAAACGATCCTATAGGTGTAAATATCAAAAAATTTTCGAATTGAAATTTGTAATCTAAATCTGTTTGATTAGAAAATAAAATTTAACATATTTTGATTCCTATGAAATCGAGCCTTGGAGCATTATTTTTAATTTCTACCTCTTCTTCACAAAATATCCAATAATTTATTAGAAAAGTTGCTCGGAATTCAAAATAATGCAGCTGTGCCCAATTTAATAACCATCAGCATCAGCCTACATTGTTTTTTTTAAATCTTATACAATATTTTCCCTGGTTAGAAATTTCTAATTTCTTCGATTTTCATTTGTCATATTAGTCTAGGAAATGAAATGTGGTCATCAATTGTTATTTCCGAAATAATCTTTCTTCGTAAATGTATTTAATACCATGAAGAATTTTTTTTTCTGTTTATCTAAAGAAATTAAAAAAAAATTATGTCTGATTGTTACTTAATTCAGTACGCCTGCATGATATAGAATTCTGAGCAACTATTCTTAATGAAATGTTTTGATATTTTGCGAAGAAGAGGCATTTTACCTAGACAGAAAATAAAAATAATGCTCCGGTCAAGGCCTGCTTGATTTCATAAAAATCAAAATATGTTAAAATTAATTTTAATCAAGCATGCCTTGATCCCAAATGATCAAATTTCAATTCGAAAAGTTCTTGTCAATTACATAAGTAACATAAGAATAAGTCCGCTTATTCTGGTATATATTGTACATATTCAAAATTGCCTCTAATGTTTTTAGTGAATTTTACATCTTGTTTTCCTATTATAACTTATTATTGCTTACCATACCTTTTATATTGCAAACAACACCCCACACTACTAAAAAATGTAACAACTAATGCAATCCAAATTGAACATCGCATATTTTGTGTTATTTGTCACACAAATATAACACACTGTTTTAAAGCAATTATTTTACATATTATATTATTGTATTAGTGCACTTAATATTTTCATCAATAGAATGGGTATAATAAAAATATCAGGTTTTTTTAACTGAAGTGTCTACCGGAAGACCAATTTAGTCATATTAAGTTTATGTGATGCTTATTTACAAGACAATCACAGCACCGTAATGTCACTAATACAGAGTGAAGCCGGAAGTGAACTAATTGGCTTAACTCAATTTGTTAGAGCGGAGCAGTTCGAGCAGTTACCAGAATTGTTTAAGCAACATAACACGATGATATACAGGATTATTGATTAGATTATGACATAGGTTTTATGTAATTTGTGTTAAAACCTTTTGTATATTTTTATTATTATATTTTATTATTTTTCATGTATTTTTTAGTGGTTTAACTTGAATAGGAGCGGATTTTTTTTCTATGATCAAACACAAGCACTATAGGAAAATCCTTTATGGCACTCTGTGAGTGGTGCGTGTGCGCAAAAAGTGATCACGTTGGTTTTGAATCGTTGGATGATATACTCGTTGGGAAACACGATCTCGGGAAGGTCGTTCCATAAAGATGACTTTCTCCAGATGAAAGAATTATTAAATAATGAAGTTCGAGGAGTACTAAACTTAACCGCATATGGATGGGTGGCAGTGATTCGTCGTGTACGTCTGCTATTAGCCGCTCTGGGCGGAATTAAGAGGGCAAGGTCAGCCGATCATTTGCCATGCAAATATCTGTAAAAGAGAGTCAAATTACCAACCTGTCTTCGATGTTCCAGGCTGTCAAGGCTCTGCGTCAGCTCGTGGACTCCTATCAGACGAATGTATGTTTAGTGCAGAGCTCCAGGCATGAGAGTAGTACTCTAGTGATTGTCGAATCTGTGCTTTGTATAGTGCCAAAAGTTGTTGACTTGTGTACAACTTTTTGTTCCGGAAGAGTACAACAAGTTTCTGTGAAGCTACCTTGGCGATTGCCACAACGTGATTATGCCAAGACATATTCTCTCCCAGATTGACGCCCAGCAAATTAATAGATGAAACCAGTGGAATTGTGTGTCCTGCCTTGGCTATATCCGGTCCTGTAATGGTAACCTTTTTAGACAAAACTGCTTCATGGATTATCTTAGCGTTAAATTCGACTTGGTTACTGTGACCCCAAGCCAAAATTTCCTCCAGGTCTTTGTTGAGCCGTGATACTTCATGCTGTCTGCGAAGATGTGTGTCGGCAGCAGATGTTTGTGCATTCAAATGTAGAAGTCCAGGTTAAGAAGACAATTAGGGTAAAAGCTACAAACGCCAATATATATTCGTAGCAACAGTTTATTAAAATAATTATTATATAGTCATCACCTGGTATTAAGAATTAGCTGTAATTTCCTTTCGCAGTTCATCTAAGGACAGCAAGTCGATACTTTCTTAGGTATAATCAAGTCACCATTAATAGTAACCTCTTGTGCGATGTTGTGTTTGATTATTTTAAAAATAGGGTTATATGAGTGTCGGCGTAAGAAGTTATCTACATGTAATTTTCGTACGTACTACTCATACATTTACCAAAACCAAAGTATTTTACAACATTTTGTAAATTTATCTAACTAGCAAATTGCAGATAATTATTATTACGAAATACGATGTAATTTTACCGGGCGATAATGACCGCCCGCCTATATATAGGGTGTCAATCTGAAGAACTTCCCACGCTTCCAGTAAATAGTATTAAATATCGGGAAGGTAAGTCAAGGGATTCGCTTCTAAACAATATTTTTAGGTTTCGTGTTTAAACCTTGAGAGACGTAAATGTTACCCTCAAATGGGAAGGGGCCTCCATATCATAGGACAGTAACGATCTTTTTTTGACACTCTTCTGACTCTGACACCATTTTTTACTATTTTATTACGTTCCGAACCGTCAACCTATTATTTTTAATTTTAAACTTCTGGCAACAACGTACCTACTACCTTTGCTTCAGCAGTTTGTAAAATAATTAATTGGAATCTAGATTTTGTTGAAATTTATAAAAAAATTCTCATTCTTATCGAGAAAATATTGAGAATAAATTCCGGCTAGTCCTGTTAAAAATACCTGTAAGCGATTAAGGTAACATATACAGGGTTGGTCAAATGTTTCCGAACGTCTTAATTACAGGAGAACGAAAAGTGATATCAGATCCAGGTTTTCAACAATATGATGAAAATTTTACTATTTGACTGTGCATTCCATATATTAGTGACGTCATCAACTATCAAGGAGTGACGTTATTTTTAATTTTTTTTTAAATGAAGCGTCTCGTATATTATTAGTTATTCTAAATTTCCAATATTTAACATTTTTTTTTTATAACATATGTCTAAATTGAATTGTTTCGGAAATATTGACAAATAAAAGACACACACAAAAGATTCTGAAAATGTTATCCCCTAGCGCAGTGGTGCGCAAACTGTGGGTCGGGGGAGGGGTCGCGAAAAAATTTTTGGGGGTCGCCATTCAAAGAAATTCACGCCTACTGTCTAGTCAGGGGTCGTGACAAAAAATTTTACACAAAATAAGGGGTCGCAAGTGAAAATAGTTTGCGCACCACTGCCCTAGCGTACCATTTGTTTAACCTTATGGCAATATCCGTACACACGCCACTGAGTAATCTAGGAAGTCAATTTTCAATAAAAAGTTATTACGCAAGAGCGATTATTAAATTTTTTAACACCCTGTAGGTAGTTTGGAAGCAAAAATCAATAGAGGAAAAATTTACAGGAAAAAAAAATTTATGCCAAGGAAATCACTGCTAAATTTACTCCCAACCTTTCTGTTACACCATGTATATAGGGTATTCCATAAAAAAAGATTAAAAGTAACGTCACCACTTGACAGTTGATGACGTCACTGACATGGAATGAGCAGTCAAATACTAAAATGTTACCCCTATCGATTGTCGAAAACCCGGATCTGATCATTCTTCGTTTTCCTGTAATTAAGACGTTCCCAACCATGTATCTGAATAAGTTTCGGAATTATTTATTACAAAAAAAAAGGTCAAATTAATAATGAAAAAATATGTTTTTAAACCAAAGTGCTTTCTCCGCTAGTAGAACGTTACGGCACGGAATTTCTCTTTCGTGGTTCAAATAAAAAGTCTCAGTCACGAACCTTATTCAATAAAGCTATTTTATTATATATAACCAGTAGTTTTTGTTTCCGTTACTTCGTTGCCCTTAGGAACTCCAAACTTTACATGTCTCGCATGAAGTTGCTAGGGAGTTTTCCGTGACAAGTAACACATTTATAACCAAAACTCGGACAGATATTATATTATTATTCAATATTTTATACACTGATAATTGAAAGCGAAAAAAATGGAATGGCCAAGTAAAAATATACCTCAAGGAGGCATTTTACACCCCGCTAAGACCACATATAGTCCCGAAACGCAGCAGTTTTTAAAAGGTGAGTTACATATTTAAGAATAAATGTTAAAATAAGAATATTTTATAAAATTACGAAATTTGTGAATTCTGGAAGTAAGGCTTGTTGCTTCGTTAACAGCGGCCAGTAGCTCCATCAGCGAAATTCACATAGCACTCTCAGATAATAATAATAATAATAATAATAATAAAAACAGTTATTTGCGCGGTAAATACCGCGAAATAAAAATTATGAAGATAGACCTGTCGGCTAAATACACGGAAATATAATGAAACAACCTAACCATGATAACAGTGGGCACAAAAAGGTAGGGGTTTGATTGAATAACTGATATTAGTCTTCCACTGACCAACAGAAAAATGTCTAAGATTTAAAACAACACAGACAATACTATTAGCAGTGGCGCAGCCAGAATTTTTTTCGGAGGGGGCGTGTATTAAATTTTGGAGGGGGGGAGGAAGTTATTAAATTTGTGGTTTATATGAATATAAGTTATAGTATGTTAAATTTCCGTAAAAGTGTCTATGACAAAGAATTGGAGGGGGGGGGGGGGGTTACCCCCAAAACACCCCGTAGCTTCGCCACTATTAGTACACTTGATAATAAAGCACAATTGAAAAGATAGTTATTAATTGAGTTGTACTAGCTACTAGCTAGTCTTTTGGATCTTTTCTTAACGTCAAATCCCGATCTATATACAGTCACCGTACAGCCTCCGTTAGGATCTTCCGATCACAAACTTATTTCAACTCTAAGCGAACTACCAATTAATTCTGAACAACCTCCTAAACCTCGCATGGCATTACAGATCGGCCAAGTGGGAAGACCTGAAAGACCATTTTCGGACTTTTCCTTGGATGAGCGTATGCTTCTCTTCTGATGATCCATCCGTCTGTGCTGGGGAGGTCGCCGACGTCATTCTAACGAGCATGGAAGCATTTATCCCCTCCTCCCAAAAACGCCCTTCCAACGGCAATCCCTGGTTTAGTAAGGATTGTGAGCGTGCTGTCAAATCAAAAAATCTGGCTTACCGACAGTGGCGTAAAAACCCTACCACTGAGAATCGTACCATCTTTATTATCGCTCGAAACCAATGTAAGCTAACAATAGATCAAAGCAAAGAAGCCCATAACGTGAGGATCAGAAACATACTTCTTGACTGTCCAAACGGATCAAGGTCCTTTTGGTCAGTCGCTAAGGCCGTCAGCCAAAATTTTACCAAATCAACTATTCCACCTCTAACACGTCCCGATGGTACAATAGCATCCACAGCCGGAGACAAAGCAAACTTACTTGCTGAACTATTTTCTTCGCATTCCACTGTAGATTTCCAGGGAAGAACACCACCCGACATTCCTGCAGTTTAATCCGAAATGACCGAAATCGTATTCCGTCAGCGTCCCGTCAAACGAATCCTGAAAGGACTCGACGTCAAAAAAGCTACTGGTCCAGACGAAATTCCTATTATAGTTCTCAAGACATGCGCCGATGAACTAACACCAGTATTTTGTAGACTTTTCAACTTATCCTACAAAAAAGGAATATTTCCATCTGGCTGGAAGACGGCGCGAGTCCAGCCTATTCCAAAGAAAGGCAAGAGAACCCTGCCTAACAACTATCGACCAGGACCAGTCGCATTGCTTTCAGTTATATCAAAAGTAATGGAGAAAGCTATTAACCAACATCTTCTAAAGTACCTACCTGGAATGCTTCAACATCATCAGCGATCATCAATATGGTTTTCAGAAGTCCAGATCAACTGGAGATCTTCTAGCCTATGTCACCGATATTTGGAACAACGCAATCGAACATCATGGGGAGTCTCGGGTTGTTGCGCTGGATATTTCTAAAGCTTTTGATCGTGTTTGGCATGAGGGGCATCTAAGTAAACTGCGATCCTATGGTATGCCCAGTCGATTCTGTGCATGGTTGTCTAGCTTTCTTAGGGACCGCTCTCTGCAAGTGGCGATTGACGGATTTCTCTCAGACACCTTCACCATCAATGCCGGTGTTCCTCAAGGGTTCATATTGTCTCCCACTCTCTTCTTACTCTACATTAACGACCTTCTAGTGAAAACTAAAAATCCGATATTTCATCTTTCTCTTTGAATGCGCAAACATCGGCTGCCGACGCTCATCTTCGCAGACAGCATGAAGTATCACGCCTCAACAAAGACCTGGAAGAAATTTTGGCTTGGGGTGACAGTAACCAAGTCGAATTTAACGCTAAGAAAACCCAGGCAGCAGTTTTCTCTAAAAAGATTAACATTACAGAACCGGAAATAGTCATGGCCGGACACGCAATCCCACTGGCTTCATCTATTAATTTGCTGGGTGTCAATCTAGGAGGAAATATGTCTTGGCATAACCACGTTGTTTCAATCGCCAAGATAGCTTCTCAGAACCTTGGCGTACTCTTCCGAACCAGAAAGTTGTACACAGCTCAACAACTTTTGACACTATACAAGGCCCAGATTCGACCATCACTAGAATACTACTCTCATGTCTGGAGCTCTGCACCCAAACATACTCTTCGGCTACTGGATTCTATCGAAAGGAGGGCTATTCGTCTGATCGGAGACCACGAGCTGACGAAGAGCCTCGACAGCCTGGAACATCGAAGACAGGTTGGGGATTTGACTCTCTTTTACAGATATTTTAATGGAAGGTGCTCGGCTGACCTTGTCCTCTTAATTCCGCCCAGAGCGATGAATAGCAGAAATACACGACGAACCACTGCCGCCCATCCATATGTGGTTAAGCTTAGTACTCCTCGAACTTCACTATTTACGAACTCTTTCATCTGGAGGACTTCATCCTTGTGGAACGACCTTCCCGAAGTCGTTTTTCCCAACGAATATAACCTCCAACGATTCAAAACCAGCGTGAATCGCTTTTTGCGCACACGCACCACTCCCAGAGTGCCCTAAGGGATTTTTCCTATAGTGCTTGTGTTTGATCATAAAAAAAAAAAAAAAAAAAAAAAAAAAACTACGCTCAACCTTTGGAATAATTATAATATGGATATGTTGATTGTTTATTTACTAAACTCTAAAATAAAACAATTCCGCTCAATATTACCATTGAAAATCTATTAAAGAAAATTTCTGTAATTAACACCACTATGATAAAAGGTGAATAGAGACTGTGTTACACAAGTTTTGGCACAAAAAAGGACGTACTATAGACAAATTTGCAACTTTGACATTGGAAAGAGAAATGTAGAGTACCGTGACTTTACTTCCAATTCCGTAAATATATTTTGGTTGGGAGGATGCCCAAAGCCGAAATAGTATGGATTTTCGGAAAGCAAAATCTTACCGAGAACCACTTTTGGGACAATTGCTAGCAAGCAATTTCGTGTATGAATCTCCACAAAAGCCGGAGACCATGGATTTTTAGCAAAGCTAGAGCCAAAAGACTATTGATAAAGGCGGAGTAAATTTTACTAAGAAAATTGGCGTCACGAAATGGCCAGAAATATGGGAAACAACAAAATATGCGGCTAGCAAACTAGCCAGAATACCATAAAATCGGCTAACCACCATACCATACCATGTGTCCCACAAATGTTACTCAAGCCCTTACTCTGACGGAAGAGAACTTACCATAATATTTTTCAAAAAACCATTGCCATTATAGGGGTAATACTTATTTAGTAAATTTTGCCATAAAATCATAGAATAAAATCCAACCCCATCACAGAAACTCACATTATTTCTTCGGTTTCTTAATATGAAGATACTCTGATTTTATCGCATTAGTTGGGTTGTTTTAAAAGAAGTGGAGAACCGTTTTGTAACTAGAAAAATTTATGTTTTTAAAATTAAATACGTTGATTAGATGATGATAATAAAATAGTTTTTTTTAATTTTTAGTACTTATGGAAGAAAGCAAACTTTCCATGATGCAAAGAAAGAAGCTAAATTACTCTTTAAGAAATGGAGAACCCCTTCCATCATTAGGTAATACATCAAGACGTAACAGGAACAGAATTCCGGAAGTTACGATTAGACCAGGCTCTTCTAAGAGACGATCTAGGGATACTATTATTTCTTCTGGGGCATATGAACGTGATACCACTGTGGTAAGTGTAGAATTTATTTGAGGATCACTGATCGCTATTCCTTGCTTTTTAACTTGGCCTTGCATTTATGTCTTTTATGTCGAGTTGTCGAAAGATTTTAATGAAGGATTAACCATACAATTTTTTTTTTGATATCAATATTATTAGCAAAAATAGTTTCGTCACAAGCAAAACTGCCCGGCTAATAAATCAAAAAATAGCTAACCGGGCAATTTTGATTGTGAGAAAGGCATATTTGCCATCTCCTTGATGTTATAATCAAACTTACTTGATTAGTTAATTATTGTTTATAACCTTCTGTGACCCAGTACACAATTACAGCAAGGATCGAGCACAATCCCTAATAAACTCGAATAAACCCAATACAAGTCTTCTATACAAAATTACAACAAGGATCGAGTAGTAGTGTATTTGTTATAAGATTAATTTTTGATTTACTAATCAGACATATTTTACTGTTAGTAAATCATTTCTGCTAAAGTTACAATCAGAGTTGTCTGGTTAGTTGATTGAAATTTTTCCTCAACCCAACATCAATCTCAGTTCCGTACCTTGAATTTTGACCAGAAATCATTAAGTACCTATAGTATACCTAGCGAACTAGGTACTAATTAATACTAATATGTAAAGTGATTTGAATAACAACATAGTAAAATCAAAACAAAAAACATGTTATATTATTCGAATGTTATTTTTGCTTCATTGATCTATTTGTCTGAAGACAAACCAAAAACCTTGTCAATAAGTTGCCATCCTTTTCTAATTATTACATATATCTCGCTATTGTTCATAAATCAGTCAGCATAACTCAATAGAATGTTTCAGATCCACAAGGTACACAAAAACCTTTAGAAATGAAATGATAGTATTTATTGTATTTGGGATTGTTTTGATTGATTTATATCAGTGTTCCTCAAACTGGGGTTCACGGACCCCTTGGCGGTCCGCTAGCAAATTGTCACAAAAAGAAATTATCGTAATCGACTAAATGCCGAACCAGATATATAAGGCTGCAGCTTCCTTCAAATCAAGCCCAACAAAGTACATAGCTCGCTGGGGCGCCAAGTCCATGGGGGCGGCCGGGCGCATACCCCATCGGAAAAACACGATATCTCGAATGAACTTTTGAAAAATCTCAAACAGAGGAAAGACCCAATAATTACCCATAGAAATCTTAATATTAAAATCATCAACAAAAATAAATTAAAATAACAAATAGATTCCAATTAATAAAAGAAGAAAAATTAAATAGATGTTAGATGAATTGTTGACTTGGGTGTAGTCGAGTACTCGTACTGCTAAACCCGAAGATGTTTCGCCTGCGGCGCATTGTTTACAGCACTTTTTCACCTTCACGGTTTCCGTGGTTATATTTGCTCCCATTGCGATTTCCAAAACTCGGCGCCCCTGAATTGTTGCTGTGTGGAAGTAGAAAGTAGTACCCTCCATCTTATTGAGAACATTTTCTGGATCCAGCGATATATTATTCAGCTTATTGCTTATTAATGCTTTTTGCTTCGTTAAAAAGAATAACATTCGAATAAAAATTATTTTTATATGAAGGTAATTTATTAGGCATGACATTCTGTCCTAGAATTAATTATGTACTAATGTAGCGAGTGGCTGAGGGTCCACAACAAAATTCAAAAATCAGAAGGGGTCCGTGGTCAAGGAAGTTTGAGAAACGCTGATTTATACTATTGAGAATGTACTTGAAAGTCTATTAAGCTGCAAACAAACCATTATCACGTCACGTGAGATCACATGCTATCACGCAATGTCACGGCATACCCGAAATATCTGCAAGGCGGTTTATGCGTGCTTATAAATAGGTTTAGAAGTACACTATAGTCAACTCGTGCAGCTCACGGGAAATGTGCTTGACAGCACAATTTTATTTCTGCAAAATTACATATTCGGCACGCGTGATAACACTGTGTCAGAGTTTAACGCTAGAAGGATACAAGATTCACTTGCGATCTTGACAAACACAAAATATGTAATAAAAATGATCTGCAGTGTACCGTAGTCTGTTTCTAAGCCGTGACGGCATGTGCTATTTTGCAGATATTATTATGACAACACGTGAATTTACGTGACGTGATAATAGTGTGTTTGCGGCTTTATTCTCGCTCTATCGTCAGTTGGATCACATGGAAATATTTCCTAAACTGTAAAGAGCTTAGTAAGACCATTAATTTGTAAAGTTATAGCCCCTATTCATGTATAATTGTGTCCCAATAATTGTACCAGAACCATAGTAAGAAATACAAATACCGGGTCTATTTTAAAAAATACTTTGCGACATATATTTTTTTATTGACGCGCAGTATACTTCACAGTGATTTTACAATGCTCATCTTAAGGCTCGTACAATTTTGCAAAATAAACTGACCAGAAAAGAGTTATTTGATTTTACTATTGGAAAGTTTGTTTTGATCAAAAGGAATGATCCTTTTCTTCTTACAGAAATAAACAAATAAATAAATACAATTTGTAGCCCTTCCGACCGTTAGTCGACAGAGAAAGAGAAAAAGAGAAATTAGCAAACAAAATGACGTATAACAAAGACATTCTTGTAACTAAACAGCAAGTTATAAGAAAAATTGAACAAGAAGAAGTTAAACCGGAACCGAACAGATTTGATCAACGTAAGTAAAATCGGAAACGAACGAGGAATTATTTTTTATGTAGTTATTACAGTTTTGTTTGGGTTTGTTGAAATATTACCACCTTCTGTGAAAACTGTATGAATATGGTTTCTTCGTTGTTGAAATAGTCTAGCTCTGAAGAAGGAGGGAGGACCAATTATAAAAATACCCTTGAGTGCGTGTTCATCTATCGAAATAGTTTTTCAGTAGTATACAGGGTAATTCATGGTTAGTGGCCTATTAAATAATCTCTAAAGAAGATTTTCGGTTGAAATATTTGTACTCTCTATAAAAGATGCCTATCTTTTTAAGGAATGCCTTTAGTCGTCTTCAGGTGAATACCAGTATTCCTCTGAAGACGACTGGAAATTTTTACCAGTTGAAACGTTGTAATATATTAAATAACTAAAGACAATGTCTATAATTTATATTCTGACGTATCTGACAGGAAGTTAGGCTTAACATTGTTATTTTAAATAGAATGCCGTGTATATTTTCACATTTTTCGATTTTTATGTAATAATCCAAGTAACTTATGTTAACACTTTCCTATACGCATCTCCAACCGTTTCTGAAATAAAATTCATTAAAACAATATTTTATAAAAAAAAACATGCTAAACTAATTTTTCCTTACTTTGTAACTAACTAAATACTAGACTAGACAAGATATTTTATAAAGTATACCTTCCTGTTATAATATAATAAATTCTCATAAGCATATACTAAATAAACATATACTGTTCACTGCCTTTTAACGTTGTGGGATACATTTATGCTTAGATATTGGCGATTTTCACCAGACCACGTCACCGATACTTAAACATTATATTAGCCAGAAGAATTTCTAAGGACCCCAGAAAATGATGCGGAATTATTTTACAACCCATGTTAAAAACGAACAAACCCGAACAAACCAGAAGAATTTCTCACGGGCTGTAAAATAATTCCGTATCATTTTCGGGAGGTCGCCACGTCGAGGGTTCTTAAAGAACCTTTGACGGTACGTAAGAGTAGAGTAGAGTAGAGTAGAGTTTACCTCCTTAGATGTCTAATTATACCGGGTCACACATAAAGTCTAGATGCATGTAAATTTCGTAAATGTTAAATTTGACATATCTTACATAAAAATTGAATTTAATGTATTTTTTAAACTAAACCAATTAGATATATATCTGGGTTAGGCACTAGCCCAAAAGAATCGCCATGCCACTAGAGATAATAAGAAGAAATGATCACTTCTTCGAAACATGTTATGTTTTCGAAAAAACGTTTCCTAAACGATATTTTATTACTTTTGGCTGTTGCTAAATTATAAAAAAAATATTTCATCAAATAAAATCTATAATACAGAGTGCTACGCAATAATGTTATCTAGAACAAACCCAGATCTATATACAGTCGCCGTTCAGCCTCCGTTAGGATCTTCCGATCACAAACTTATTTCAACTCTAAGCAAACTACCAATTAATTCTGTACAACCTCCTAAACTTCGCAATATATGGGCATTACACATCGGTCAAGTGTTATGAGCGTATGCTTCTCTTCTAATGATCCATCCGTCTGTGCTGGGGAGGTCTGTCAGTGTGTCTTAAAGGATTCTTCCTATAGTGATTGTGTTTGATCATAAAAAAAATCTATGTTTATCCAGTTGACATTAAAAATTATGAAAGTTTACCATACTTAGCAATGATGAATGCGGATTGGTTTTTAACAACACAAAAATGTATTTGTATCATTATTTTCGAATTTTTAATGTTATGAAAATGAATTAAATTAAAAGATAATTGCGCACCACTCTGTGTTATAGACTTTATTTGTTGAACTGATTTTTATTTTTAATTTAGAAATAGATAAAATGTCGCATTTGGAAATATTACCTGCAAATTTGGTTTAAAGTATAAACCAACATTATTTAAACTTTAAACAGTTAAACAGTTACTCAGGAAAGAATAACGTTGCCACCTTTTTTGTTAAGACCGGGTTAAATTATATGGTTTCCCTATTGGCTTTATTGGTTTCTCATTTAAGAATGTCAAATTAGGGCGATTTGAATTAAAACTCATTATTGAATACGGCTGTTTATGTTTTTTTTTCAGTTGTGGAAGAAATAAAGGAAAGAGAGGAATGGCTTAAAGAAATGGAGCAAATAGGAGAAGCAGAAAAGTATAGACTTATTATCGAACAACAAATTCAAAATAAAGTCAGAGAGATGCAAAAATTAAAGGGGGAACCAAAAAAAAATTAAAACGTATACAGTTTTTTATTGTCCAATGTCAATATCAATTAAATGTTAGTTCTATTGCGGCAAAGTATTTTAAATTAAGAGGCCTAGCTACGATCCCAAGTTCTATAGAACTAAGTCAATGCGCCGGCCATGTACCGGGTGAGCCAACCATTGCGAGAAATAATCGATGTCGTCGATAATGAGCATTTGTGTTGAGGTATGGTTGTATATTCTGCAAATTTTGAAAATATCTTGAATTATACATTCAACATACATTATAGATTCAAAATGTATTGTTGCAGAAAGTTATATTTTCTTAAATAGGACAATATTACATTTTAATTTGCTTGGGTAGTTTAAGAGCAAGAAAAATAAAAAAGTTGTGTAATCTAGAAAAATCGAAAAAACATTACCACAGGATTCGGTTAGCTTTATAACAAGGGGGTCTAGAGATGCTATAAACCCAATAGAGTTTATAAATTTTGTACAGGGTGTTCATAATAGGGGTCCTAAAAAGCCACACATATCAAAATCATTTTTCTCAAAAATTTTTAAATAGCACATATAAGTAAATATTTTTTGTAATACAATCATTTTGAAGTTATTTTCAGTCGTTTGCGAAATGATTTCAAATTTTATAATTAGGTTATTTAAATACCATAGACGTCTTGACTAAGAATTGTAAACTACAGCAAATGTTAAAAATGTCTTCCATTTTGATCTGTGCACAAGTTAACATTTGAGGTGAAATATCAGCATCACGGTTCATTATTAGTGGTTAAGTCTAAAAACCATGTCAGGTTTTCAAATAAAATAGCATTTGTTTATTATAATTTGACTAGTTCTTTAACTTAAAAAATTGTTATTTAGGGCGAATAAAGTATAATAAGAAATAAAATAGATTTATTGGTTGAGATGATCTCTGCACTTGGTGGGAACAAAAAAATTGTTTGTTAGGAAAAATGTGACCTTATCCCGAACTACAACTGCTATTAATATGCAGAATAAGAGACGTTTTTGCTAGTTTTTCAGCTGAAATATTGAGGGATGATCTTATGCACAGATCAAATTGGAAGACATTTTAAACATTTACTGTAGTTTACAATTATTAGTCAAGGCGCCTATGGTATTAAACAGCATAATTTATAAAATTTGGAATTACTTCGAAACAAAATTTGGAATTATTTCGAAAATATTTATAAAAAATCGTTGTTCCATTTGAAAATCTTGAGAAAAATGATTTTGATATGTGTCGTTTTTGAAACCTAATTATGAACACCCTGTATAAAACAGATGAACACTATTGAATTCATAGTATCTCTCACTCAATCCTGTGATTGATAAAATAATTTTAGAATGTTTTTGATTTTTCTCTACAGGACTACAAAATTTATTTTTTTAGTTTTTAATTTATTGCTCTTAAACTTCCCAAGCAAATTAAATAATATTTTAGGTTTATAGAGGACACTAAGATGAACCTAAATATGAAATAAAATACGGTGTGCCCAATTTTAAAAATATCTGCCCCCCCCCCCCCCTACTTTTTGAACGCGCCCTGTATAAATCAAAATATTTTTTAAATGTGCAGAATATACAACCATACCTCAGCTAATTATCGATAAATATTTTCTTCACAGCATAAAATTACTGCGCTTAATCGTTGACTCACCCGGTACAGTCTCACAACAATGTCGAGGTGGACGTTATGACGAAAAAAAAAAATATATCAGCAGTCTATTTCTGAATACATGCGTCAAATTTGTATTGTTTAGGTATCAATATTTAATTGAGATATGAAAATTTTCCCTAATTAATTAATAAATTTTTATTAAAATTGAAGTTCTGCCTTGTCCAAAGTTTGAATTCTGTAAAACAAATACCACTATAAAGGACACGTGTTATCGGGAGCCAGTCAACTGTTACGTAATTTCTAGTATAGCACATTAATAGTATATTACATACCAAGAGCTGTAATAAGCCTATTACACACGATTTTGAAACTTACGTAGTACTTCGACAGAGTGTGTAAGAGCTTACCCCTTACCCCGAGATATGTTCTATACTTTTTCTACAACTTCATATTTTTAGTTACTTATGTTAAATTATGGAAATATGCTATAATTAAACATTTTCCGAGTCTGTACTTACATCGTTATCAGTACACCAGACATTATTTATACACTTTTTCATATGGCTGCCTGGATTGTAATGGTAATAAATTATTTGCTGCGGAAGCAGCTTGTAATGTAATTTCCCGTACTAATACTTTACTAACATACAATTAAAAATGCTGACGTTTAAAATTTCCTGAGATTTAAGTTATCAAGGCGATTCCCGATGGATTTCACAGCCAACTTTGCATAAAATCTAATGGAAACTTTGACAGTTCTGACCTATCACGGGTAATATGATTTGTGGAACCGTTACATAATATATAGGGTGTCGAAAAAAAGGTCCGTACTCCGGAATAACTCCGGTGCATCGCATTGCAGCGGAAAAGGTCTGGGAGAAAAGTAGTTTGGTTTTGAAGGAGGAATAGTTTTCCATTTAAACCATCCCTCACCCCTCAACCCCCGGGCGCGGGTGGGGGTAAGTTAAGATTTTCAAATGGAACCCCATATTTTTTATATTCCCACACATCTTTTGTCCGAAAATTTGTTTCATTCGGGCCCATCTTTACCAATAATCACCATGAGAAAGACAATATCAAAATCGTGCGAAAATCAAGTTTTATCCCGGAAATACTCTTTTTCTCTGTCTTGTACCTACTAAAAAATGCCCGTGGAATACAAGCAACTTTTTCCACCGGCATTTTTTAGTACAAGAAAAAAAGCATTTCCGGGATAAACCTTGATTTTCGAAAGGTTCGGAGTTTGTCTTTCTCATGGTGATTATTTCTTGAAGGATGGGCCCGAATAAAAAATTTTTTCGGACAAAAGATGTTTATTTTTGTTCGGAGAATACGATACGCCAATAAAAAATATGGAGTTCCATTTGAAAATCTTAACTTACCCCCACCCGCGCCCGGTGTTGAGCTGGTGGGGGGTGGTTTAAATTGCAAACTATTCCGCCTTCAAAACCAAACAACTTTTTCCCCAGACATTTTCCGCTGCAATGCTATGCACCGGAATTATTCAGGGGTACCGACCTTTTTTCAACACCGTGTATATATAAACAGTCATTACGTAACAGTGCGTAAGTATGTTCTTACTAATATAGGAGTAGAAAAACATAAGGGTGTTTTTAAAATATTTTTTTCCTTATAAAGATAGGTCACCTTAATGTACATTTTCGTTATCAGATAAATTTTGATAGAACTATCGATGGATACCCTAATATTAAAAAGCAATAAATTGTGTAACATATAATACTATTTAAATGTGAAAACTGTATACCTACTAAATATGAAAAAATTATGATGTTTGCATTCCAAGTTAATACGCCCTCATATTAAAAATACATAAATTTAGTCACTGATACACTTACCAGTAGTTATTGAATATTCCAGTATCATTACTTAATTCTTGAAGTAGCTTCGCCCTAATGTATTTTTTAATTCTATACCTAATTCTACCTGTAATTACGTCTATATTGCTAAATGAGACGATTCCGCCAAAAATGTTAAAGGCTTTTTTGATAAACCAAGACTTTTCAGATAACAGCGGACAGCGTACAGTTATTATTAATTCTAATTTATCGGAAGCTGGAAATATAATAACGAGCTGGCAGCAACAATGTAGTTCTTCGAATGCCGTTCCTGTTCAAATATTAAACGGTGTTACGGAAGAGTTTCAGAAAAATGCATCCAAGTTCACGCACTCTGTTGTTTTTCTTGAGAAGCTTGAAGATATTAATGAAATTACATCGACTTTTTTAAATTACAGTCAGTTCTTGTTCTGTGATCCAAAGTATTATTTCCTTCCGTTGCAAGAATGTGGCATGTCTTTACAAGAGCTATTGTCTTTAATGCAAACATTTTTTAATCTTCATCAGCTCTTAAATTTTGTTTTGGTATATGTCGACAATTTCTACAATTTACAAGTGATTTCATATAATCCGTTTAACAATGAACTGTTAAATTTCTCGAGAAGTGCTTTTACAGAAAATAACTTATTTCCTAACAAGTTAAAAACACTTTCTACAAGAAAATTCAAGATAAAAATTTCACTGTTTTATGTAATGAGTGTTGCTGAGTACAAAGAAAACTCCTGCACTGGCAGAGACTGCGAAGCCATGAAAACGTTTTTAAGATACTTAAATGCTGATGCGAAAATTTTTTCACAAGGCGATTTGGCAACTGGATATACAAACGCCAGAAATGCCATTATTAATGGCAGCGTGGATATATCATTTAACAACATGTGGTTATATCCAGAATTGATGATGCACAATTCATATCCAATATCTGAACTACAAATAGTAGCGATAGTTCCCAGAGCTAAAATGCTACCATTCCTATTAAATATATTAAACATTTTCGATCCATATATTTGGTTTTTAATCGTGTTCCTAGAAGTACTATTTATTATTCTCAAAAATAGTTTCACCTTTGCAAAACGAAAGGGCGATATAGATAGTCTAAAGTACAGTTTCAAAATTTTGATCCTAACAAGTTCTTTATTTGCCCTAATTTTTAGTAACACATTTCAAGGTGCTATTATTACGGCACTAACATCGCCAACATTTGCTAGTAATATCGACACTGTCGATGATTTAGCCAACAGTGGTTTAGTTCTATATGGTGAATTCGATTGGAATCCTTTGATCAGCGAAAAATTAGTTATTATTCCTGGACTTTCATATGTAGACGTTGGAATGGTTCTCTGGAATTTGACAGGAAAGCAAGCTTATGTATCCACCGACAACTGGGCCACAGGATTACTTGAAAATAAAACTGATCATGGAGTTCACTATTCAGAATACTATCACCTAACTAAAGAATATTTAGGTAATGGTAAATTAACATACTATATGAGGAGGAACTCTCCATACAAAAATACTCTGCTAAATGTTACCTTACTGATGAATAACTTTGGACTTGATTTGGATTTTGGTAAAAGACATTTTGTTATTCAAAATGAAGCGAAATTACATAGGTTAAAATTGGAACATTTGGAGGGAGCTTTCATTCCGCTGTGCCTTGGCTTGATTATTAGTTCTGTTACCTTAGTGGTAGAAATAATGTTAGGTTATTTAAAAAATTAAATGTAAATTAGATGCATACGGTTTACATGATTTAGAAATTTATTTTTAATGCACACGTGAAATATATTATAAGCGATGAATGAAATACTGTTGCACAAATGGCAATAATTTCATTATTTCTATTAGTTCGAAAACGGCCTTTCGGGCCTTTCTGCATTAATGTATCAAGCTGATGATGATAAATATCTATTAACTTTCAATATATTTTTAAGATTCCCGTTAATTTACTGAGGAAGTGTAAATTTAGTTCCTTAAAATACTTAGATTCTTTGTCATTATTTTAATATGCATTTTCTGTTTATTTATTTGAAGGAGAAATAAAACAAATTATTACAATACAAAACTATATAGACTTATGCTTATAGTTGTCATTTTAAGCCCACAGCTGTCAATTTAGAATGCTTTTAAGGTATGAATTGCATGGAGTTGAACCAGAGAAGTTTTTAAGGCGTGAAAGATTGAATGTACGTCATGATCTGGAATGGTATGATATAAATCGAGATTATATAGATTGTTGAAGACCTAGTTCCAACACTAGAATTATATTTTTATATTTTTATTGTTTTTTTTTATTTAATTACCTATTGTAAAAAAACTCTACCTTTATACAGGGTCCTGCATCTCACCTCCTGTCTTCTACAGCTCAGTTATTAATTAAGTTAATTCCTGTATCTTAGAATGCGCTTCAGGAACATAGTTTCGTTTATACTGGGTATCCCAAAAAAGCATGACGTCATGATGATATATTTTTTTAGATTACATGCCATATATTTTGTTACTTCCTTGGATGCTTCTTGTGGTTACTTACATACCCCTAAAATGTTATTGAAATCCGTGCAGTAATATCCGCGGAAAAAAATAAAAACCAAGAAAAGCAAGTTTGGAACCACTGGTTTTAAAAATTAATTAAAAATGGAAATAGTGTCTCATTAATAAAATTATACAGGGTGCTTATTAAATAAGGTCCAATAATGTTGTTAACCAAGTTTGATTGATACGAAGTTTACAGGGTGTCCAAAGTTTCGTGTTCTTGTGAAACCGTCCGAACTTTAAACCACTTTATTTTTCTTATTTTCAATTTAAACCCCTGTATATGTTTATATTATTCTATGCGGATTTAATTCCTTATTACAATCCTATCGCAATTCCTAACACATTCAGAGTTATTTGCAGACAACTAATTTTATCAACTATTCTACAGCCATTTTAATGAATAAAAATCGAAGGTGGCTTTGAAAAACAATTTATTGACATATATATCACAGTGAGAAGAGCCCATATTGACTAGAGTAATTTAAAAATGTAAAACAGTGATAGCTTATTATTAATTATTTAAGCTGTTTCTATGCAACTATTATTTTTTGTCATGGAGTACAACCGAGAAGAGTGCGTAGATATGATTCTCATATTAGGAGAATGTGAAAATAACTCTCTTTTGGCAAGTCGAGTTTACGCACAGCGTTATCCGAAACGAAGACATCCAGACAAAATGAGCCTACACAACCTATTAGATAGGTTTGTATAAACGGGTAATGTAAACTATACAAAACCAGTGAGAAATAAACATATTCGAATTGAAGAAAATCAATTGGCTGTTATATTATCTGTTACGGAAAATCCTTCCATTAGTCAACAAGCAGTTGCTGATGCTGTGGATGTAAGCGAGAGAACCGTGCAACTAATTTGAAAGAACAACCGTTTCTATAATTATCATTACCAATTTCATTAAGAACTCTTTAAACAAGATTTTGACAAACGCGTCAAATTTTGCAATTTAATTTTGTTTTCTGATGAGGCCACCTTTCATAAAAATGGATTTATGAATAGCTTCATAACTTACATTATTATTCCGACCACAATCCAAGGGTATTTAGGCAGGTTGATCAACAACACAGATGATGAATTAATGTATGGGTGGGAATTATTAGTGAACCTCATTTTTTTAACGGAGATTTGAATGGCCCTATGTATCTAGATTTTTTGCAAAATCAAAATTTACCAATAGCTGTGAGGGATGCTATGTGGTTGCAACACGGTAGAGCCCCACCACATTATTCATTTTAAGTCAGGGATCATCTCAATACAACCTTCCCAAATCGGTGGATTGGAACAGGAGGGCCGGCCCGATCATCCGACTTAACTAAATTAGATTTTTTTGTGGGGGTATATTAAGGAAATTGTTTATCACGAACCTCCAGCAACGCCATACAATAGTAGAAAAGAATTCGAAACGCATTTTAATACATTACACTCGAACTATTACGCAGAGTGGCAAGATCATTATATAAGTACTCGTTTTCATTTGTGCCTCCAAGAGAACGAAAGACATATCGAACATATTTTATTTATAGTTTTATTGTGATACACTTTAATGTGAATAAATTGTTTTCAAAGCCACCTTCGATTTTTATTCATTAATATGGCTGTAGAATAGTTGATAAAATTAGTTTTCTGCAAATAACTCTAAATGTGTTACGAATTGCGATAGGATTGTAATAAGGAACAATGTTTAATTTTTAAATCCGCATCGAATGATATAAAAATATACAGGGGTTTAAATTGAAAATAAGAAAAATAAAGTGCTTTAAAGTTCGGACGGTTTGACACGAAATTTTGGACACCCTGTAAACTTCGTATCAATCAAACTTGGTTAACAACATTATTGGACCTTATTTAATAAGCACCCTGTATAATGTTATTAATGAGGCACTATTTCCATTTTTAATTAATTTTTAAAACCAGTGGTGCAAAACTGATTTTTGTTGGTTTTTATTTTCTTTTCGCGGATATTACCTCACCGATTTCAATAAAATTTTAGGTGTATGTAAATAACCACAAGAGGCATCCAAAGAAGTAAAAAAATATATGGCATGTAATCTAAAAAAATATATCACCATGACGTCACACTTTTTTGGGATACCCTTATAGACGAAAATATTTTCCTGAAACGCATCCTAAGATTCAGGAAAAGTCTGCATAAAATCAACATCCTAACTTAATTAATAACTGAGCTGTAGAAGACGGGAGGTGAGATGCAGGCCGGAACCTGTAAGTAGTTAATACCCAGCCCAATAACTTGTATTGATGATATTCATTGTGTCTCTAAATCCTCTGTTCAATCATTATGACCAAATAATTCAACGTTCACACCCAGCAAATTAAGATAAGATCTAATCTAAAAACCCCAAGACGAGCAGTTTAGCACAGAGATATTAAAGCTAATATACTTTAATGTTTAGTATCTATATCCCAAATTATATAATTCGATATATTGGATATCTGGACCGATGACACTTTAAGTCGTGAAATTGACAGTTTCTGTAGACTTTTAAGCTGGATTCATAGTTGCCGTAACGTATGCCGTAAGACGTAACGTTAAGACGTAAGAAAGATAAACATGTGATTTGCAATAGAACCGTGTATAGTCCGAGTTAAGCCGTAAGCCGTAAGCAGTAAGAACTAAGAAATGGTTCAATTTCATTTCTTACGTTACGTCTTACGGAATCGGTTCGGATCGGTCATACTCGTGCATAACCGCCATGTTGACATCCCCAAATTCGACATTTTGCTAATAAATAGGTGATAAATAAATTGCTAATAAATACCAGAACAATATTGATCCCGTTATTATAACGAGGTCGTCATCGCTTGGAGTCATATTTTCACTTTTAAATAAACACACATGTGAAAAACCATAACCTACAAACTCGTAACGTCAAAATTCTTAACGAATATAAATGGGCAAATCCTTACGTCTTACGTCTTACGTCTTATCGACTACTGCTTACGTCTTACGGCATACGTTACGGCAACTATGAATCCACTTTTATGGTATTTTGATGTTTCCATTTTGGCTTAAGTATTGAAGACACATACAAAATTGAAGACTATTCTCGGGAATAATGTGTTTTTATGTGCTGTTATTTTTTAATCCATTATTTTGAGTTTTATAATGGTTAGCATTTAGAATTAGGTTTACTGTTAAAATATCATTTAATTTAATTAATTATTGTTGATCCTGTATTATTATACGTACTCTACGCGAAAGGTGCAGTAATATATTTATCTTAAAACTTTGAATCACCCTTGTTTTTGACAATCTGTATATAGACGAGGTTGTACAAACAACCAGTCACCCATCTTTGATTGTGTGAGAGGCTCGTCAGTTTCTCTACATAGATCAAATAAGACAAAACCACGTCAGTAGCTAATGGAAGTGAGCAACATTATAATGATCGAAGATATAAAAATAGTATATTAAGAAACAAGTTTCATAAGACATTATCTTAGACCACCAAAATTAAATTTTAAAATTATAATATTTTAAATTTTATTTAATTATTATAAAGCAATTCAAATATGAATTATTTTTTAGTATAAATAGAGTATAATGGTTCATCTAGAAAAATAATTTTACATATCTAAATACTATACTATTTTGAAAATATTTTCGTAGAAACCGAGCTCGTAGAGATGAAATAGTTCTTCTTATAGTGTGTCCCAGGATAACGAACCTAAAGGTGTAATTGACAAAGAATTTTCGAATTGAAATTTAATCATTTGGGATTTAGGTCTGCTTGATTAGAAAACAAAATTTAACATATTTTCATTTTTATGAAATCAAGCAGGCCTTGACCGGAGCATTATTTTTATTTTCTGTCAAGGTAGTCTTCTGTCAAGTGCCATTTTTCACAAAATATTGAAAAATTTTAGTAGGAAAAGTTGCTCGGAATTCAAAATCATGCAGATGTACCGAGTTTAATATTAAAAAATTCAAATTGGTTCATTATTAACGAAATAGGTAACAGCTTATTAATTAGGTCGTGAATTTTTGAATATTCGACAATTAATTGGAATAAACCCATTTTGAGATTATTGGTCTCAGCATAGCCTAAGAACTTAAAAATATACTTAGGGGAAAGTATAATTAAATTTTTTTGAACTACCTTTAAAATATTTCCCGTAAAACACTTTGGGCACCAATCAGTAATATTATATTTTTAGGCTCTATACTTCTAGCCTTCGGTCTATTTTTAGCTTTCAGCTATAGACTTTGCTAAGCTAGCTGATGATGGTTATCCAAAAAAAAATCTAAACAGGTAACTTCCTAATATTTTTTTATTACTCTGTATATCCGTTTCACAAGAAATTTTTAGTTATTGTATAATTTTACTATTTATTCTAATCTTAAAAGTCAAACTAATTTTTATTTATAAATTAAACTAAATATTATTAACATTAAAATTATTATTATCACAGATCATTTTCCAAAGGCGTGTCCTTTATCAGAGATCAACATTTTCGCAAAGAAGCTCTTCTGATTTTCCATTAGAACAAGTGGATCGGCGTATTCAACAATTTCTCCTCTTTCCATAACTAAAATTTTATTGCAATCCAGTACAGACTGTAACCTATGGGCAATTATGAAAAGAGTGCAATTTGCAAAATTATCGGCAATTGCTTTCTGTACTAAAAATTCCGTATCTGGGTCCATATTTGCAGTAGCTTCATCGAGAACTACAATTCTGTTTTTTTTAATAATAGCTCGCGCAAGACAAATCAGTTGTCTTTGTCCCGTGGAGAAATTTGAACCGTGGTCTGTTATGGTAAGTTCCAAGCTGTGAATGTGATCTCTCATGTGAACTTTTTCCAGAGTGTTCCAGATGTCATCGTCAGTGTACTGATTTAATGGATCTATATTTTTTCGAATGGAACCTAAGAAAATACATTATTTTATGAAGCAATCATCAGCTCCATCAATCTGTACCATCCGGGCATAAGTGGATAAGTCGAGTTGTGTGAAAAATAAGACGGCTCACAACTTGATAACGCAAGTAATCAATAAGGTTGAGATTCTAGGATTCCATGAATATATATAGGGTGTCCATTTCTGAGTAGTTTTATAATGTATTTCTGTTATTAGTAAAGATTTAGGAATGCGGTTTTCCCAACACACTTTTTTGGGAAACAAAAGATCCCTCAATTAGAATTTTTCTAAGCCTCCTAGGCCCTTGATATACGAGATTCATTTGAGAATTTTATATTTTGGGACTCCCCCCATAGTGCGGTTACCCTGCAACTTTCAAAATGAAATAAAATGTTCTTTTTGTAGTTTCTTTACGTATAATTCAGTGACGTACTCAGATTTTTTCTACGTTCAACAGTTTTCAAAAAAAAAAAAACAATTTCGAGCATAGCATTTAAACTAAAAATAAAGTATTACATATTTCTGAGGAGCTTATTACAAACAGAATTACATTATTAATTAAAAAATATATAGGGTGAGCATTTTGAAAATAAGTTTGTCTTTTTCATGAAAACTATGGAATGTAGAAAAAATCTGAGTACGTCACTACGTCTACATAAAAAATACAACGAGAATATTTTATTTATTTTTGATAAATTACTAAGTAACCGAAATATGAGGGGGGTTTGTTCGGGTTTGTTCGGGTGTCTCAAAATGTAAAATTCTCAAAAACATCCCGTATATCAAAAACGAGAAGGCCTAGAAAAATTCGGCATATTTTGTTTCGCGAAAAAGTAGCACAGTCCTGCGAAATCCGCATACTTCTATCTCCACTAATAGCGGAGAACAAACCCCGTAAAACCACCCAAATATGGACCACTTGTACTTGCACAGATTGATAGTTTTAGAAAATTCAACCAATATTCAAATGGCTCTACTGACTTTGGAATTTTGCACTTGCCCACTTATTCACGGATTGTACAGAAATGTTACTCGAGTTTTAGCAGATTCCATTCATCGGAAGTTTGTTAGCAAGTTCGAGTTATTAAGTTACCAAAAATAGATAATAGCGATTTACCTTGGAACAATAAAGGATCTTGAGGAATAATGGAAATATGATTTCTTAAGAACTCCAACGATAACGTCTTTATATTCACTCCATCAATTAAAATTGTTCCTTCATAATTGTACAGTCTGAATAATGTTGCAATTATAGAAGATTTTCCAGCACCAGTTCTTCCGACAATTCCAATTTTATGCTTTGATCTCACTTCAAAACTTATATTTTTAAGCACTTTTTCAAGTTTGTAAGTTAGTGAGACATCTTTAAATGTAATTGCTGCGTGAATGGGCCATTTTTCTAAAGTACTTCCATCATAGTTGTCCTTAAACAAACTCATATTATATTTATGTTTTGGCATTATCTGTTTTGTACTTATTGTATATCGCAAATTCTGGGACACTGATAAATCATGTTTTGGGAAAATAGTAAAGAAGTAATTTGGCATGGTATTTTCCTCTAGAAATGATGAACCACATTAATAAGGAAGGTAATGTAAAAAATATTTGTTATTTGAGACGAATGCTGTCATTACTATCCTATACAGGGTGGCAACTATTGAAATGATCACTACGGGTATCTTTTGAACTGACGTTGCCGAATCGGTCAAATTTTTGATTTATGAGATAGATGGCGATTTGTTAAAAATGTCTAAAATTAATAACTCGAAAGGTTCTGATTTTAGAGAAACGCCCCTTAAATAAAAACTTCATATCTATCATAACTTCATATCTATATATAATATTATTTTCTATTAAATAGCGTTTTTTTTGTGTTTTTTTATAACTTAGATTAATGGTCAACTTCAATTTAATACTGACCTGGATTCTTTATTTTCTTTTTTGAGAGTATTCTTCCCCATCCCCCCTCCCTCCTCACCCAAATACAATTCTATTTACCTTAGTTCCGGCACAAATTATACATCAGGAAAATTTTGCGAATTTTCTCTGTACGATCCTGATTATTTAAAATAATACATATATGACATTTTTATTGATTTAGCTCTAATTGAGCTAAAATTAGTAAAAATCTTTCAATTTAAAAATTAATATTAACCAGGTTTCACCTAAGAAGAACAAAGCTGAAAATAAGTACAAATTCAAACATTCAACCGCGTATAAAAAATAACTAAATAGTATACTTTCTTAATGTAATTTTGTTAATTTTTCGAAATTGCCTACTCGATTTTCAATATAACGGTTGGTTCTTTTATCATTTGTTCAATAGCGTGCTTCACCATGTTTGATATAACTGTTTAGAAGGTATCGATTATACGTCGATGAGATTCGTGGATATTATTACATGAGGTGTAATATACTTTGTTCTGGAGATTTCCGTACAAAAAATATTCCAGCGGCCACCTCGATCATATAATATGCGGTGTGAATTTGTCCTATTTATAGTTTTGTTGTTCTTAGGTGAAATCTGATATATTTTTTTAAATTTGAAGATTGTTACTAGTTTCAATTACAACCAAATCAAGTGAAAATATCATGTATGTATTATTTAAAAAAATCAGGATCGTACTGAGAAAAATGGCAAAATTTT